>CM066032.1:499069187-502017116 GCA_033557465.1 Ichthyophis bannanicus
GCTAGGTAGTTCTTGCACAAGCGCTTGGAGATCTCTGTCGGCTTCAGTCAGAGTAGCCCCATGGACAACAGGTGGGCCATGCACATCACCCCCCACCCCAGGGCTGAGGGTGGCAAACAGGGGCCCCCCCCCCCAATCACTAGATCCACGTGCTACCTCCCTGCCAAGGTGGGAGGAGAGGGGAACATCCCCCCCAGTCCTGGTGAGAAACAGACACCCCCACAGGGCAGTCAATGCAGCGCTATACACATCCATGGACACAATAGCAGACAGACATTAGGCAGGGATATGGTAAGCTGTACCCCACCACCATCTGATATTCTACTGCAGCAAGCTGTCAGCAGCTGCACCCTGCAAGCCACTCCATCAAGACACATACCCAGCTGCAAAACAGTCGGCCCTTCTAGTCCAATAGTGCATGTGACAAGTGGAGATGGCATGCACCCACAACTGGGATATCAGCATACACAGCCAGCAGATAAGTCAGTTACTGGGCCCCAAAAGGAAACCCATATCTATCACATGAGAGAGGTACGATAGCACCTAATGGGGTGCCTAGCCGGCTTGTAGTCACTGCACAGTCAGGGTGAGATTGATCTAGCAGCAGGACATACGGACACGGTCACCCTGTCTGTGGAAGTGGTGGGCGCGGACACTAAAATGTCCCAGTCAGTGCCCTATGACCTGTGCAGATGCACCCTGGCCAGGCCACCCTGTCCGGGCCATACCCCATGGTACCTTGCTCCTCCTCTGCACATTGGCAGCCCAAAGCTGGCAACATTGCTGGAAGTGTGGGCTGTGGAAGGTGTTTGCAAGCCACCACACACTGGATAGACAGACAGTCACCCCCACACCTATGCCAGCATTGTGCTACTATAGAGGGGTTCAGCAGACATACCCACCACCAGTCCCTGGCACAGTACAGGCATGGATATGGTAAGCAATACTTGTTGGGGGGTCACTACCCAGGGTGGTAGCCACTATCAGAGACCAGACCAGCAGCACAAACTGCAGGACATCAGAAAATGATTGTTATGGTGGAGCTCACTGAGCAAAATGTGCTTAACGTAGGAATTGATATCTGCCAGTTATCATAGGAAACGTTTTTGATAGATGTGTACCATATACCCAGGTGTAGGGTGGCATTGCGAAAGGTATTGCAAATGCTAGTATTGGGAGATAAAGGCAGGGCCCAATGCCCGGCATCTCCAGGAGGGCATTGGCCAATGGAGGCCTGGTGTGTGTGTGTGGGTGTGGGTGTGTGCGGGGCCTGTGGGATTCGCCTTTACGGCAGAGTTTCCCAACTCCAGTCCTGGTGGTCAAAGCACTGTTCGCGGTTTTCATGCTATCCCTCATAAATATGCAGGAGATATATCTGCATACCATGGGGGTGGAGCATAGGTATGCAGCACAGGCATCTTTATTAGAGGCAGCATGGAACCTGAATGGTGTGGGGCCCTCCAGGACTGCATTTGGGAGGACTCATGCTCTAGGTAATGCGCAGGTTTATGGTGTCTGTGGTTTGGTGTGGTAAAATATAGGCGTATGAACCACTGCGTATGTTTCTCTTGAGCAATAAAGGTTTGGTCCTTCCTTATCACGGTTTTAGTTGTGGGAAAAAAATATGTGGACAGGATTGGCAGTAGCCCCAGGCTGGCCTTTGAACCTGTGACTTTCTGTTCTTGCAAACACTGTGTGCACTGCACCACTGTGTTGCCACAGATATTCTGCATTCCCTGGGGAGTCCATGACTGTACATGTCCAACAGAGCCTGGTCTGTTGCGGTGGACGGTGCCAGCCTGGCACAGGCCTAGGCCACTGTCTGCTGTGGCTTGCAGCCACTGCCCCCTCCACCACCTGTACACTTCCGCCAAACATGCAGACATGTCCTTATCTGGGAAAAAGCATATGACCTGATTGAGGTTGTGGCACTCCAGGACTGAATCTGGGGGACTCGGCTGTAGGGTAATGCCCGGATTGTTATGGTTTTTGTGCGGTGTAGGGTGAATATGGTGTGTTTGTAACCCATGCTTTATGTTCTCTGCAATAAAGGAGTGTCTTTACAATCACTGTTTAGTGGTGGGTAAAACTATGGGGATTGGGTTGGCAGGAGCCCCAGCTGGGGGATTTGATACCTGTGACCCTATGGTCTTACAGGCACTGGCTGGGAATGACTGTTTGCACCACACTGCTGGGCCACAGAGGACGTTGCAGTTCCTGGAGATAGGAAACCTGGCCTGACCCGAGTCAGAAAACCCTGCTCTGCACAATTTTAACTGTGGGCTCATTTACTTTGTATGGAGACAAAAGTGCAAGATAAACCTCAAAAAAAAAAAGACCTCGAAAAAAAAGGGGCAAACACCCATAACCAAGCTGGGCAACAGTGGATATCACTGGGAAACATTAAAAAAAAACTTCTATTTCTTTTTTTTGTAGCTTTCCTGGGAGTCTGTTTTTTATATGTTGCCCATTGACTATCACTGTTGCCCAGCTGAATTATAATTTTTACAATTTTTATTGTGGTCATTTTACACATTGTTATTTGCTATTTTGGTCTGTGCACATGTAATCAACCACTGCTCACGTTTTGGGGTTTCCCTGGTTTTGCTGTACATTGCTGAACGGTAATGGGTTTCTCTTCTCTTTAAAATCGGCTCTAACGCCAGACTATTTTGAGGTTTTCTCACTCGCGGTCTTAATTTTTTTGGTGATTTTGCGCCCCGCCTCCTGTGTGGGGAGTCTCTCCCCTCCCACTCCTCCACCCATTGACCCCGTCCCTCCGCCTCTCCGGAGCCTTCCATCCACCCTCGGAAAGGCCTTTCCACGCCCCTAGCGCACTTCAGCGCCGCACGCGGCACGATTGGTGCGGGCTCATTAGTGTGACGCGCACGTGGTGCGTGGGCCACATCAAACACACTAATAGCGTGCCACTAAGGTACCTTAGCGCCACCGGCCCCCCAAGTGCGCCCATGCACAAATTGCTGCGGTTTAGTAAAAAAATACCCTCATAGCATTTTTTTCCATGGTCTACTTTACAAAGAAACATCGGAAGAAAAGGTTATGTTAACTCATTTGTTTTTATTGGCTGCTTGCCATTATCTCTGTATACTGTTTATTATTAATTAATTTACATGATCCACAGAGGTACAGTACTGGGTTTCCCATGCCTACTTATAAATAAACATCTGGAAAGAAAAGGTAATTCAAAATCAATCTCTGATGAATTTGTTGTTTAAGTTAATTAATTTTGTTTCTTCATTTCTATGGATCACACAATGCACGCTACAGCACAGTTTACAATTTAAGAATAATAGTAGTGTTGTATATAGCATCTTCGGTACCATGGGCAACCAGATGTATGGTATCAAAATTTGCTTCTACTACACCGACTCGGCATTCTGCATTTCCCTGTCATTTGAGTTGCCATGTCAGAAAATCACAATCTACAGATTGGATTAGTAGTAAGATTTGTCTTATCAAATGTACAGTTTTATTTGGCTTATTCTGGCAGTTCTAATAATGGGTTATATCGAAACTATGGGGTAGGTTTACTTAACCGCGTTAGTTGCAGTTCGCGTTAGGAGCCGCCGGTAATAACTGTGCGCGCTCAAAACCCCCAAATAAGGAGATGGGCTGGACATCGTAACACCTAACGCGCTGTTCCAAAAACTAACGAGCTGTTACGGGGCGCCGGGGCGCGTCACGTGCCCGCCTTAAGCATAAGAAGCCACCCAGAGCATACATGACCAATACAGAGCGGTAGCACAATGGTTTACTGCAGTGACTGCTGATACAGGCATAATGGATTCGAGTCCCCAGGGTGCCAGATGCATAAGGCTGGCTGAAGCAGTAATCCTGCACATTATATAGTGGAGTGAGGGGGCATGGATATGTTTTGTTTGTTTTGTAGGGGGGGGGGGGGGGGGGTTTCCAGCAAACAACCCCACACAATGGCGCTACCCCAAGGTGCCGCAGAAGGCACCCCATAACGGCACATCCATAGGCTACATTATAACGTGGAGTGTCCGCTGAGGCACATCAAAATGTCCCCCATAGAGCATCCTATAAGGCAGGGGTCTCAAACTCAAATTGCTTTGAGGGCCAAATGAGGACTTGTAGAGTAAACCCGGGGGGCCGCACAAGACGCATGTCCTCATTTGCATACATGACAATCATTTGCATAAGGGCATCATTTGCATAAATTATTTGCATAATGTTACCATACACCTAACTTTTAGTAAACATGCCTCTTAATGAGTGTATGGATAAAGAAAGACTAAAAGATTTCTACAGTTACTATAAACACCAGTGTCCCCCCCCCCCCCCCCACCCCCTCCAACCGCCAGGCACATTTAGGAACTACTAGAAACACTGCTCATTTAGAACCCATAGCAAACTGCCGTGCCCTAACAGCACTAACCAAGGGACTCCACAAAAGCACCATACGCCTAAACTATCCACAAAGGCAACACTGCAAATATTTAACCATCAACACATTTCAGAGAATAACAATACATGACGTTACTACTCGGGAAGAAAGGAGAACAAGAAAAAAAAACAACAAAAAAAAATGGCAATGTCAAATAGGAATTACATAACACAGAAATACCTCAGCTCAGTTACACATGCAGAACATAACACCATCACCAAACAAGGAATCACAATTTTAGAAACAGGAGAGACAATTAAACTGGGAACCCCAAAAGCCAAACTTAGAAATGTTACAACACTGTGTAAGAAATAACAACTATACATTGATTTCCTCTTGTATTAAATAAAGTGTCAGACGTTAAAGATGCACATTTCCAAGAGCTGACATATTTCAGTTAATAAATTCAAAATTAAAGAGATATTTTTCTACCATTTTGTGCATTTTTTTTGCAGTTGCAATTGTTCCATTCCACGTTTCTTCTGGTTTCTTTGTGGTCTTCATGCCTAAAACTCTCACATCGTCTGCTGTCCATTTGTCCTTTCTTCTTTCCTAGTTTTTTTTCCATTCTCTCTCTCTACAATCTGCCTTTAAAACATAACTAATCCATTCTCCTTTTGCTCCTTTCCCTCATTCCTATTTCATCCCACTCAAAATTTTACCCCTCCATCCTCAATCCCCACTTTACTCTCACCAATAACCCCGGCCAATGGTAGATTTTTCTTCCCTCCAAACACACAAATATATTTACCCCTCTCCATTTCACTCTCCCAGCCCACATCCCATTCTAATCGTGCCCCCAATATCAACTCCCTTCTAGCTCCCTGCCCGCACCCAGCATCCGCTCCCTTCTAGTCTAACCCACATCATCAGCCCATTTCCAGTCCTAGCTCCCGCCCTCCACAGACCCATTTCCTTTCCACAGCCCCCCTCCCCATCAGAGCCCCATTTCCATTCCCAAGCCCCCTTCCACTCAGCCCATTACCATTCCAAGGACCCTTGTCCCCATCAGCTAAGTTTGCAGTTCAAGCTCCCCCTTCTCTACCACTCCAGGCCCATTTCCAGTCATAGCACCCCCAAACAACATCCATTACCAGTTCTAAGCCCGCCCACCCTAGGCCCATTATCGGTCCTAAGCCCCCCAACAGCCCACTTCCAGGCCAACCCTTCCATCGCCCTAATCTTCATTCTTAGACCCCCCAACCCCATTTCAGTCTTAGCCCCCTAAATTACAAAGGAACCACCCGATCCCGTCCTAACCTCCCATCTGTCCATTACCAGTCCTAACCACATCACCCCATTTTCAGTACTACACCCCCACAGACACACATCAAGGTCCTGCTCGCCCCCCCAGCCACACAATCAAGTACTGCTCCCCCCCTGCGTCCCCTGCATCTCCCCCCACGTCCTGCTCCCACCCCCCCGTATGCTCCCCCCGTCCTGCGCTCGCCCCCCAGTTCCTGTCTCTCCCCCCCCAGTCCCTGCTCTCCCCCCCATCAGTCCTGCTCCCCCCCATCAAGTCCCTGTGCCCCCCCCCCCCAGTGTCCTGCTCCCCCCCCCCAATGTTCCTGCTCTTCCCCCCCCATCAAGTCCTGCTCCCCCCCCCATCCAAGTCCCCTGCTTCCCCCCCCCAGTCCTGCTCCCCCCCAGGTTCCCTGCTTCATCCCCCACCCCCTATCAAGTCCTGCTCCCCCCTCCCATCCCCCCCAGTCCTGCTCTCCCCCCCCCCATCAAGGTACTCGCTCCCCCCATCAAGTCCTGCCTCCAACCACCCGTCATGCTCCCCCCCCAGGTCCCTGCTCTCCCCCCATCAATCCTGCTCGCCCCCATCAAGTCCTGCCTCCCCCCCAGTCCCTGCTCTCCCGCCCCCTATCAAGGTCCTGCTCCCAACCCCCCCTAACAGTCATGCTCACCCCCATGCAAGTCCTGCTCGTCCCCCCCCATCAAGTCCTGCTCTCCCACCCCCCAAAAAAATTCAAGGTCCTGGCTCTCCCCCCCCAGATTCCCCTGCTCCCCCCATCATCAAGTTCTGCTCTCCCCCCCCCCATCAAGTTCTGACTCTCCCTCTCGCCCCCCATTCAAGGTCCTGCTCCCTCCCTCCTCCCCTCCTCCCCCCCGGGAAAATTAACAACTTTTCAAAAAAACCCAGCTTCTGCTGCTGCCTGGCCGCCAGCGGCCGTGGCCGGCAATTAGCAGCAATATCGCAAGTCCCGCAGGGCCTCCGCTCCCCCCCACCTTCCTTCCTTCCTTCCTGCTTGCCTGCCAGTTCTCTCCCTCCCGCTTCGGCTTCGCCTTTTCAGAGCCGCGAAGGGAGAGCTGTCTCCCTCGTGACTCTGTTCAGCCCGCTGGGGGCAGCTGGGAAACTTTCCCCCATCTGCCCCAGCGGGCGAACTGAAACAGAAGTCGCGAGGCGGGAGAAGAAGCTCTCCCTTCGCGGCTCTGAAAGGCGAAGCCGAAGCGGATTAGCGGAGAACTGGCAGGGCAAGCAGGAAGGGAAGGAAGGAAGGGGGGGGGAGCGGGAGCCCGCGGGGACTTGCGATATTGCCTGCTATTGCCGGCCACGGCAGCGGCGGGCAGCAGAAGCCGGGGTGTTTTTTTTTTCCCCCTATGCATCGCGGTGGACGCACAAAGGTCCTCACTCGGCCCGCGGGCCGCGTGTTTGAGACCCCTGCTATAAGGGGAACATAAAGGGAGCCAGATAAGGTGACACATGGTGTGCGCCCTATGAGGGCTCAGGTAATGTTATATTACGCTGAGGGGCTGTTTGCTGGTAAGTAGTCATGTGTATTTAAAAATATATTATATGCAGCAACAGCCCTAGAAAAAAGGAGTCGCACTGTGGGTCTGAACCCCCATGACTACTGGCCCCACAGGCAATGAAGGAACCACTGGCCTGCAGCCCCATAGCTGCTAACACCCCCCTGGCTGGCTACTGAAGGGCAGCAGGACACCACCCTAACTGCCTGCTGTGTTGGCTAGGATCTGTACCAATGCAGGCATATCCATGGTGCCACTGCACATGCAGACCAGCAGTCCAGAGATGACCACAAGAAGGGGTACGTACCCACATAGCCCCCTGGTATGGTAAGGTGAAATGACTGTGTGCGTCACTGTCACATAGTAGCAACAGACAGTATCCCAACAGGGTGCCCCATAAGAAGCTAGAAAAGGTGTCCTTTAAGGAAGACTGATCCGTACCACAATGGGTAAGACACTGTCAGGTGGTGCAAGGTCTGTGAGTTCAATTCTCCCTGTGTGCCCAAGGACCAAAGCTGCCTGCAACAGTACCTTCCACAAACAGTAGTCAGCATATGTAGAACCAGTCACCACTCTGTTTAAACCATAGATAACCCCATATTTTTTCGGACACAAAGAACCTGAGAGGTGGGAAAAATGCCCACCTCCCCTCGTTGGGAGTTGCCGTTTAATCAAGAGAGCCTCAGCCCCCAAAGGTAGAAAACAGTGTGAATCTGCAGCCAGAACCGGGTGTGTGAAAACGTACAAAGTCAATATATACACAAATCATCTAATAAAGGAAAGACAACGTCAAACTGTCTTGAAACAATGCAGGGGACAACCCAATTGTCCTGCCATTGTAATCCAGCAGCAAACACCACCAGGACATGCTTTGTTTGGCACAACTATGGGCCTGTACTAAGTGAATGTGTCCCTGCCAGGTGGGTGTATCTGTGGATGAGTGTGCGTCATGACCCCCACACTAGATCAGTAATGTCATAGGTAGTCTGTTTTGTACATCCAACAAGTTCTGCTGGCAAACACCCACTCACAGGGATATAACCCGAAGGTGTCATATAGGGCACCCTAAAAGCCACACCAGAGGGCAAAGGCTAATGTGCACTGTCTGCCAGAGCACCCTATAGGGCATGTCACAAAGCACCCCATAGGCATGTTATAGGGTCCCTGATGAGTCACTGTGAGGAGTCTGCAGTGTGAGGGTTTTGCTGCTGTCAGCACCAATGTCAAGCAAGATAACAAAATGCCCCCAAGGTGCGCCAAATGATCCACTGTGTGTTGAAACCCATGACCTAGGGGCCCCCCCAAGCATGGAAGTAACTATTTGCCCATATTGCTAGTGCAAATACACAGTCCCAATAATGAGGTGGCCAGCTACTGGAGCAGAACTGTCAAATGACCCAAACACCCACACCAGAACCACAGAAGTTGCACTATGTACATACAAGGGATGCCTGACAAGGAAAACAAAGCAAGGTCTCAGCAAACAAGGGCATATTGCTAACACAATCTAGACCAAGGACATGATCATTACCAAATATATAAGGCCCAATAACATCACAGACCCCTTGCAAAAAATGAATGTCACTGGCAAAAGCAAAAGCAAAAACAAACATTCTATGGTTAGTGTGCGCAAGAAATTCAGATGTCCGTAACACCTGAACCACAACCCCCTGACTGTGCACCGAGGGGCGCCATGTCTTCACCCAAGGTGCCTTCTGGGGTGCTAAGGATATGGGTTGTATGCAACAGTACCCATGGTGCACTGCACATGCACAGCAGCAGTCCCGAGAAGGACCAGAGGAGGGGGTAGGCACCCCCACAGCGCCGGGCCCGGAAGGGAGAAATGAATATGTGCGCCACTGCCATAGAGCAGCAAAAGACAGTAGCCCAACAGTGTGGCCAAGAAGAAGCCTGAAAAGGTGTACCAGTACGGTGTCAAGACAGGTGTCCAAAGCTAACTGCAATATGAGGTACATAGGGATAGGAGAGTGCTGATGGAACCGTGGCCCATAGAACAATATGGCACGGTGCTCCAAAAATGGTATGGTTTGCCAAGGTCAGTGGGCCCTAGGGGCTGCAAGGTGTTCCTGGAGGGCCTGCAGGACCTGTGTGGAGCAGAGACAGATGTAGTACAAACACCACCTAGAACCCACAGTAAAGACAATGAACAGGCGACAGATCCTCCATCTGTCGCCTGTTCATTGTCTTTACTGTGGGTTCTGTGGGACCCTCAGCCCTGACAGCATCACACGTGTCTGGCAGCAGCGCAGACAAAACATGGCGGTAGCAAACAGCATCACAGCAAAGGGTGTTGGCACCCTGGAGTACCGGAAAACAGTGTGTGGCAGGTGAGGACGAATATGTTGTCCCCCAGTGGAGGGTGAGGTGGCCAGAGGAGTGAGTCTAAAATGCAGAACAGGCACGGACCACCAAGCAAAAAGAGATGCTATGCAGACAAGGGTAGCAGGGTAGGATACGGGGCAACAGTCCACAGCAACATACAGGACATCTCACACCACAATGATGCAAATAGATGGACCAAAGGATGGACAGCAAATGTGATTAGGATAATATGAGCGGCCAGGATGTAGAAGCCAAGAAATGAGTGTTACAGCGACCACAGGTACCAGTGCAGGAAAGGCAGAAAAACAGAGGATCAGAGAGAGTGCAAAGCTATGACCACTAGGATGGAAAGCACTGCAGAAAAAAATGACCACAACAACACCATGAGCCACACAGAAATGGATGCAGACAGGATCACAGCATGTCAACATCCAAAACCACAGCTGCATGTCAGGAGATGGAACCACAGAGCGTAGCCAAGATGCAGTACACATGTGGAGGAGGGGTCCACAGCCAACAACACAGTCCACAGGTGGGATGGAAGACACATATGAACAGGTCCACACACACACACACACACCAGGAAATATAATGCAGTGTAAACAACATGCAACTGATCAGGGGAGTGACACATGAGGGGTGGAAGGGGATAGGCCAATGGAGGGCCATGTGGATGGGCTGTGGAAAGGGCAATGGATGTTAATAACCAACAAGATCAGGGATGAGGCCCAGGCCAACCAACATCAGCAGCACCAATGCACAGGTAGCCCAGCACATGCACCACTCCAGGAGGAGAACTACAATTAGTCCAGACAATGTGGCACAGGGGCAGCAAACATGCCACATGGACATGAACAGCTCAACCATGGATGGGTGGGCGGAGATGTGATGGGGCTGCACACATGATATGGCCAAGTAAGCAGCAAACAAGGAAGGAAAAGACAATTTCCAGGTGTTACCCAAAACGTCAAGCACACGAGTGGCAATGAAATGGGGTGACCAAACCCCCAAATATCCAAAACAACGAAGGTGCAAACATCTGTCCCCAACAGTCAATCACCAGACCCAAGCAGAAAGCATATTCTGCATTCCGGTGCACCATATGACGTGAAGAATGACATGGGGCCTGTGTGGCAGCCAACGTCGCAAGGACACACCCAACCCAGGTTGCGACGCCACCCACCTGTTTCTGCCCGTGGAGCCTACACACCCTGACCACCCCCCGCTGGTGCCACCCAAAATCAAAAGCCCTAACTCAGCAGACATTGCAAACAGACAGTAATATGTGAGGTGGAGGGTCTCACCATGACATGTCCGCACAGTGTATGCACTCACTGTATGCACAGCAGACACCATCCCCAGCAAACAAAAGACTCTGGTGAAAGCATGCAGAGTGACAAGGCCACATGCCATGCCAACAGTGACGGTTCAAAAATCACCAACCCATGTACAGCTCATCACCCCCCTACTGCAAAAAACGAAACACCCAAACAGGTCATGGCAGCAACGGCAGGCAAGTCACCGCAGGAACAGTAACAATAGGCCAGCAATGAGTCAGAGAAAAAGGCCTGTGTCCAAAGTGCAGAGGACTATCTCCCTGTGTCACCACATCCAGGAACATGCTCACATGGGTGCTGTGGCCAAGCACATATGGATGACGGGATCACCAGATGCAGTGGAGCACATGTGTCAACATTGTTGTCAGTGTCCTGTGTGAAAAGATGCAGATATCAGGTAATGGAATGGCACACCCACCCACGACCCCTGGAGGACAGAAAGGAGACACACACATAAAAACAGCAACACACAGAATGCATAGATAGCACCACATGACATGGCCACAACACTGAGTACAGTGCACATGGACCACTGCAGGAGATGTCCCTGAAGACCAGGACACCATCCCAATATGTTCATGTAAATGCACATGACACGCATACACCCCAGGGGTCCAGAGCATGTGCAGCAGTGGTGGCACACAGAGATAACAACGAAGGACATCCTGATAGCAATAGGCCAAATGCAGCATCAGCATGTGGTGTATTTCCCAGAGGATGGAAGGTGAGGCCCACCTGAAAGGTACACCAGTGGCCTGACTGGGAATGTCCGTGTCAGGCAAGAGCACAAAGAGCCCCAATAGCGGATGCAGACACCAATGGACGGCGGACATCACCATGTCTGCATGGGTAGCTGTGAGTGGAACATGTCCACGGTGCATTGTGTTTTGCGGAAACACAATGTTGATGTACTTTGGATCACCAGCAAAACTGTGACACATCTGAGAAAAATATATGACACATGTGCACAATGTACATTAGCCCACAAGCAGAAGGTAACAGAGGGATGAGGGAACATAATTGGAGAGGTGGCCAAACACATCCCTACAACACAGATAGGCAGGGTAGCGCATCCTGAACGGTCATGTAGACAGGTCAATCAGAAACAGTAACATACACTGTGTGATAAGGTATGCATGCCAGAAGGTTCAGATGGCAGGACCCCCAACACTGAATGACAAATGGAGACACACAGCACAGTACATGCATGAGTGGCACAAATCTGTCAAATGACTCAATGGCAGTGGCTGTTCAACATACCCTCCAACAATATAATGTCCTGTGCCCGAGTACACACACAGCCTCACAATATGTGTCTAAGATACACCATGAAGACTCCCAAGATGTGAACAGGTAATGGCCACATGTGTGACAGATGGAAGCTAAGGGTGATGGAGCAGTGGTCCAAAGACATGTGCATCACCATAGGAGCAGTGGAGAGAAAACAACATATATGTGTCTAGCCGTGACGACAGCAATGCAATCCTCACTATCTGCCAATTCACCCGAGTCAACAGGAATGGTGCATATATGAACACACACTCCCCACATGTAGCACAGCTTCAGGCAGCATAGTAAGGCAATCCGGGTGGGCCTGGAACACAGAAGCTCATCCTGTGGAGCCAGAACAGGACAGAGATATGGAGACATGAGATGGCAGTGCTGCACAATCCTCACACCACCTAACACATGGCTAACCCAGAGACACGTCCCCAGCACACCCATAACTTACAGGAAAAGATCTCCTCAATCAGATGTTGCCTGGCTGCCATCCCCGCACGTGTGTCACCATGGCCAGGTGCAGGAGGGCACACAGGATCCACCCCGAGATCCTCATTAATATCGACTGGAACATTGTGCCTGAGAGCAATGTTGTGGAGGATGCAACAGGCTATGATGATCCTTGCCACAGTCAGCGGTCCATACTGTAAGGCCCCGCCAGTCCTATCCAGACACCTGAAGCGACTTTTGAGAACGCCAAAGGTGCACTCAATCACTGAGCGACTGGAGGCATGGGCCTCATTGTACCATATCTCTGCTCCTGGCCGAGGGAGACGCACAGGGGTAAGCAGCCAGGTGCGACACCCATATCCTGCATCACCTGCAGAAAATAATGGTGCAAAGTTACATGCGTGCTGAGCCACCAATGGAATGACAGACGTAGCAATACAGAACTGGACAGCCGAGGGGCCGTGCACACAGATATGAGGCAAAAGCAGTGCACACAGTGGTAGGCATCAGAGGCTGTCGAGCCCACAGGCAAATGACCATGACATGCCGATAGGGGCAGTGCACACCCATGTAACCGTGTCACAGGACATGTGCCAAAACTGTGCCGAAAAAAGAGCAGTGGTGGGAGCTGTGAGGCAAGATGTCGGACATTGGCAAATAACACACCCGGGGGTGCAGGGATGCACAGGTGTGCAAGTAGGTGGCTGGCCTGATCTGGCGCACACACAGCATAAGCCACTGGGATACATTGCGGGGGTGGTGTGGGGGAAGCAACAGGCGGTGGTGGCAGGGGACCCCGAAGAAGGTGCCCAGACATGCAGCAGACATGTGTCATAGCTGAAGCGCCCACAGCATATCTCACGTGTAGCCCACAGCATGCCCAGAGAGAGAAGGTCGCGTATACAGAATGACCACCACGAGGATGGGTCTATGCCCCCCCTGAGGATGGCACACTTACAACCATGCAACATATGGGCTGCCCAAGTGACTGACCCCACTGGGAGACATGTGTACAACTGCCAGTGCATTATGCCTGTGCCCAGATGTGGAGGCCATGGGCATGTTGCAGGTGTAGCTCACAGGCATGGAGGGGACCCATCATATGCAGCACGGGTGCCCCTGGACACAGTAGCTCAGAATAAAAAAGGGCAAGGCCATGGAAAAAACGACACCACATGGCCGCTGGGACACACATGTGAGAGCAAACAAACACACATGGTAGACAGAGAGATGGGTGTCATTGAACATATGTCTATGACCGAAACACCAGTGACACAGCATGAGGTAGTGAGCCACACCCAATAGTCTGCACCCAGAAATAACACCGCAATGTCAGGCATGCAGTGGACAATGGTGACAATGCTGTATAGACACCCACCTACAGTAGGTGCATGTCATACACGTTGAATACCCACCCAGCAGGACGTAGTCCTCATATTGACCAGCCTCAAACTGGCCAAACACTGCCGAGTTCTGCAGGATATAGGAGTCATGGGCAGACCCTGGAAACCACGGAACCACATTCAGGATACGCATACTTGCATCACAAACAACCTGCACATTGAGGGAATGGAAGTGTTTGCGGTTGCGGTACACAACCTCCCTGTCGCGTGGCGGGACAAGGGCAACATGTGTGCAATCTATAGCGCCCATCACGTGTGGTATCCCAGCAATCCTATGGAATGCCTGTGCCAGGGCCGCCCAATGTTGCCTCCCGTTGGGAATTGCAATGTAATTCCCAACTCGGCTGACCATGGCATGCAGTACCTGGTGGAGACAGCGGGAGAAGGTGGGCCTACTCATCCCACCCACTGCTACCACCGAGGATTGGAAACAGCCAGAGGCAAAGAAATGTAGGGCAGCCAGGAGCTTGGTCATACCCGGTATAGCATGTGACCGGGCAGTCAGGGGCTCAAGGTCAGGTCTGATAGAGCTCCCTAATGGCCCCTATGTCCAGCCGGTAGAGGGAGAATACCTGGCCCTCTCTCAGGTCCTGGAGCAAGACCCTGGGCCTGTAGAGACGCTCCAGGTGGGGTTGTGCTTCAGCACGCCTACGGCGCCGTTGGTCACCCACACCCGCCTGTGCAGGCCCCACAGCTGCAGGCCTGAGTTGCAGTGGCATTGCACCCATGCCCAGGGCCGCAGCCCCAGGAACAATATCTCCCTCCTCCAGAAAAAGCAGGCCCGCCAGTTCGACCAATGCAACTACTGCACCACCTGCATGCGCAGTCTGAGCCATGATAGACACAGGTTGGAGGATAGCTGGGTTAGAAATAGTGGTGTGGGTGGGGATGGACATTACATGATCGCCACACACCTGGTGGAATAGAAGGATCCAGAATACAGCAAACATAAAAGTTACCTGTTTGAAATGGCACCACGCGCTGTGTCGCGCGTTCCCATAATGCACCCGCGGCCAATCATCTACGTTTCACAATCATGTACATGAGTCCCAGAGATGTCGCAGGGTGTACAGAAACTGCGTATCACACTAGAAACCACACCCAGACGCCAATATAGGAGTGACATACAACGCATATGCCAATGAGCAGGGAACGGAAGAGGCGGTGCAACGCGCGTAACGAAGCATGCAACGTCTGAGTGATGTCACGTACGTGTCATGTAGTGCTGCAGCGTCCAGCACTACTACTAAGGTGCAGATAATCAGCAATATATCAAACTTGGGAATATGTGCACCAGCATTACACACAACGAAACTGCTATAAAGGCACGTCTAAGAGGGATCCCTGAAATGGAACCTGCTGCCTACAGGAACACATATAATGTCACTTCCTGCATGTGGCACCGCGTGGCGCACATGGTTCTGCGTGTAGCCAATGCCCCGTGACCCACACCCCATGTAAACCTATATGTATGATTGGCTGTGTATGGCAAACCCCCGAGCACAACCATACGCGACAGTATGGAGCACAGGGAGGCAGAAGAGCAGGAGCATCCAGTGGACCACCCACCCACCCATCAGCACAAACCATATCTGGCCAGGATGAGGTGCCAGGCCCATCTGGGGTTCAGCAAGCTCCAGGTCCACATACAAGTGCAGCTGGGAGACCACGGCAGCCCAGGGTCCCCGTCCCAGCAGAGATACATCGGAGGGCCGTACGCTTCAGCCAGCAGGAAAATGATCTCCTGCTGGCAAACATCTTGGAGAGATATGACCTCCTGTTTGGGCGCCAGAGCTCAACCCTCACAATAGCTACGCGCAACAGGGCATGGTGTGAGGTCCAGGCAGCGGTGGCAGCAGCAGGGGGACCACACTGCGACATCGAGAACTTGCGAAAACGCTATTGTGACATCAAAAGAAACATAAGGACTGAGCTTGTGCGGGAGAGACGTGGGGCCCAAGGCACTGGAGGGGGCCCAGCTCAGGTGGCAAACCTCTCAGACCTGGAACAACGCCTGGCCGAGAGACTCGGGCCCATATATGTACATGGCCTACCCGCTGCATTGGACACAGCGCACCCACAAGCAGGTAAGGGGGGAGTGCGGACCAACCTTGGGATATAGCACAGACACATGGTGTGTGCCACAACAGAGGGGGGGGGGCAGTACATGGCTGTTTGGGAATTGGGGGGCAAATGAGACACAGAGGCAACATCCATTCAAGAGCCACAGTGGGGGGCCTGTCTATGGGTGGCAGTGGGTGGCAAAATTAAGTGAATGGGAGACTGCAGGGGTGGCAGACCCACAGTGACAGCAGAGGGTGTCGACATGTTGCATGGCTCACGTCGCAGGGCTGGCAGGGGCACTAGGGCCACACGGGTAAGGAGATGGCCAACCGAAAGGCACACTGCACCTGCTTAGGACATGCTGGGTGGTGGCAGGATGAGGGTGGTGATGGCCTTGCATGGGGTGTGCGTCAGCACCAAGGGGTGTGGGGGGCCTGGGGAAGCAGGGCACAGGGGATACTTGCATGGGGAGTGCACAAACGTAGTGGGCTGCCACTAGAGCCATGGCCCAGACACATGTGGATCAACAACCCACAGATGCCTGAGGGGGTATGTGACATGGTGGGCAGGCAGCAAGACCCCCATCTGACGTATGTAACCTTGTGGCACCCAGGTGATGTCAGCGCCATCGACACAGAGGAGGAGCCACAGGGCGTGCCAACCGCGGGACCATCAAGCCCAGTGGACACTGATTCTGAGGTGGCCCATGTGGGAGACGAGAGCCAGGCTGCACCCCTGGGGGATGGGGACATGCAGGTCCCACGAACAGCAGACGGGGACTCAACACCCACCACTGCAGGCACTGGGGACGGGCCTGCGGATGAGGCAGTGCAACACCGCAACGAGGCACTGGCTGCTGTGGCCAATGTCATCGGGGAGATGCAGGCCCACTCAGCAGCAGCCCATAGAGATGCAGAGGGTGAGTGTCCTAATCTGCTATGGTTGATATGCCTCCGAACAGGTGTTGCTTTTTCCCCCATCTCACATTGTACTATGGCCTCTCCCCACAGGTATACGGCATGTACTGCGTTCGGTGGCCCGGACCCAGCGGCGCCAACTGCGGCTGACAAGGCGCCTGCAGCAGACCATGTCTGGGGTCCTTGCTCATGTCGACCGCATGGCCACGGCATGTGAGAGGATGGCTGATGCCCAAGAGCGGATAGCGGCAGGCAGTCACTGTCCATCTGCAGCAGCCACAGCCAACACCACCACATACACCTGCAGCAGCAACAGCACCGGCAGCAGGGGGGCGACAACCACCAAGGGTTGGGCGGGGATGCCCAAGGGGTGGCAGGGGAGGGGAAAATAAAGGGATACACAGGTGGCCAGTGAAGGTGACATGTGTTTCTTGTCTCATTTGTGGCACGACAATCACACCGCCCCCACCCCCTGGCCCGTGACCAGGGCACGACACAGTGCCACTGATGTCATCAGCCATTGCCCCCCCCCCCCTTCAGCCATGTCCACCATGGGTACGCAGCCAATCCCATAGGCTGCAATGCTGGACCTGCACTCCCATGTCGTGGTGGCTTGCATTGTGTCGTGGGTGCTCATGGACCCCGTGGACCAATACCCTGTGGAGCCCTCACCCACCATTAGTCTCTGTGTTGGTGTAGTGCACTGTATGTCCTGCATGGGGAGCCACATTGGCTGCTCCCAGCACGCTAAACCAAAACAGTATGTGCACTGCACATGTCACGTACTCCGGTTCACATGCTCCCACAGACATCCACCTTGGCGCAACCGTGATACATGTCCACTGTGGCCCCCTGAGCACAGCCTTGCAGCTTTCAACACCTTAGGGTGACCCCCCGGTAAGGGCTACCCATCACCCTGTGCACCAGTGGCCGCAATATACACCTACACCCCCTTGCCACCCATCAGGCACATCCCAATAACACATTTGCCTCCATAAGCTACATCCATTAACTGTCACCTGTCGCACCATCCACACTGCGCTCCTCCCCATCCATAGCCACGCTGCACTGTGCCACCCCTCTGGGCATTATCCCGCTAAGCCCCTGTCCCCACCCTCTGCTGTGCCCACCCCCGACCCCCACACCCCTGTGTGTGCCACCACCGATGGCCCAATGCACTCCACTGACAGTATGCTCTTGCACCCCCTAGGGCCAGCCATTACACCCATAACAACATACAGCAAGGTGGTCATACGTCTCCCAGCGGATCATTGGACCATCCTGTACCATCCCCCTTTCCCACCCTGCATGCTGGTATATGTGCTTGCAACACCGCTCACTCCCCCCCCTCAGGCACCAGCTTCAGCAACTCCTGAGGTGCACCCTCTGTGTTTCCACCCTAACCCCACCGCTACGCATACACCTCAGCCGTCCTGCCTTTGCCACCACAGGCCAACACTATGGGGTCATGCTGGATAGGATACACAGGCCGTCCACCCTCCCCCGCCATATGTCCCATTGTCACTCTCTGCTGCGTGCCCCGCACCTTCGAACACATATGCTGTCGCATGTCACTCATGCACGCCACTCTCCACCCTTCATGTTGCCCCACCCTCGCAGCAATGTAGCTGTGACATGTCTGTGGAGGTGCTCTCACCGCAGCCCTTACCTGTTCCACGTCCTCCCTCGCCTCTCAGAGTGAACACTGACACACCCATCACTCGCACAGCACTGTCACCTAGCAATGAGGGACATCTGACCACCAGGTTCATATATGAAACGTCGAACATTTAAAACATATTTATATTTATAACATATTTACAACATATGAACTGGTACACACATAGTCCAACATTGTTACATAGTATATGATGGCAGATAAATACCAGCATGGTCCAACTACGCCTCCTAGCCACACAGCATTGGGCACTCCCATCTCTGTGGATGTTGTAATGGAGAGGCAATGGCACGGTCCGTCACAGGGCGGGTGTGCCATGTGTGTCCACACACTACATACCCTGGGGACCCCTGTCGAATGGTGGCTGACCGGGTGCGGCACCGACAAGGCGCTCATCGAGCTCACGCATACGGTCAGCCACCATGGACAGGGTCGCCAGCACCTGCCCCTGGATTAGGGCGAACTGCCTCTGGGCATGTGCCTGGGCACGCACAGCTGCAGCCAGGCGCAGACCGCACATGCAGCCGCACAGACACACATCTCCCAGTGTCTGTGTGGCTGCATGCACGGCAGACCTGCCTGCGGCAATGTGTGGCAGACACACGTCCAAAGGGCGTGCTTCGCCATGATCATGGGGCAGGTGGCTGGTGCCCCCATTGCCCTGTGGCAGAGCATGCCATTGGGGACCTGTCCCCCCCCCACCCACGCTGTACAGCCCCTCCCACTCCCCTGCCTCCACCATCCTCCCCACATCCCCTTCCCCCTCCTCCCCCACCTCCCACTCCCTTTCCCTGCCACCCACATCCTCCCTCTCCCCTCCCCTTTCACCCACATCCCCCCCTCATTTCCCCGGTCCCCCAACTCTGCCGCATCACTCTCCATGTGATCCGCATCCTCCCCATCCCCTCCCATATGCCCATCATCCTCCTCGTCCCCCTCCTCTCCCTCGTTGGGGCATGGGGATGCACCCACATGCCCTCCATCGCCATCCTCGGGTGGCCCTTCTAGTCCGCCGCCCTGCAGGCCCACGTTGTCATTGTCCTCCTCCCGGGCCGCAGCAACATCCGGGTCCTCCAGCCTTGCTGGCTCAATGGCTGCACGTGCATCAGCTGTGGGAGAGGTAACACATATCATCCCCTGGGTACACATCATATTCCGCAGTCACAGTGGTCCTGTGGTTCCACCACTCGGTGCCCTACAGGGCCATGTCCCAGTACTCACCATTCTGCTGTGCCATCCGTTCACACTGCACCCTGGCCACAAATCTCGGGTAGCGTGCCCTTAGCTCCCTCGCCTTTTTGCGAAGGTTCTCCACCTGTAGGGGTGACACCAAACATTGACCTTAGCTACCGCGGGGACACGTTGGGGTCCCCTGCCTCAGCAGCTAACTCTCTCTCTTCATACAACAAGAGCCTGCCCCTATTGGGTGAGACACTCATGCCCCATGCTTTCACAGGGGACAGCCCCATGTGTGGCCCACGCACACGCCTCTCAGGTCTGTACCCCATGTGCCCTGTATGTGCACCCCAGCGTACATGACACATCACAGCTCTGTGTGCCACCTACACACATCTGCCAGTGCCAATCAGCCAGTCTTCTCCAGGACCATGCACCATGCACTATGGACTAGCTGGCAGACTGTCTGCAGCTAGGATGTGTCTTGCTGAAACACCTTGCAGGGTGCAGCGGCTGGAGGCTTGCTGCTGGAGAATGTCAGATAATGGTGGGGGGCAGCTGAGCACTTCCAGGCCTGCCGTCTGTCTGCTATTGCGTTATGGATGTGTACCGCTCTGTCTGTTCCCCAGCAGGACTGGGGTTGCTGGTCCCCTCTACTGCTGCCCTTGCAGGGAGGTAGACTGTGGATCTATTGGTGGGTGATCCTGTTTTCCTCCCTGAGCCCCAGAGGGTGGGTTGTGTGGTGGTACATAATCTGCCTATGGGTCCATACACCCCCCGCCCCTTCACCTACAGCAGGTAACCATGGCACCAACACAGGATATGCAGTATTCTGGGTGCATCATCGCCCATAAGGACCAGACATGACCGAGAAATACAGCAGGACACAGATGTATCCTAGGTGTGTCTAACAGAACTAACTATCACACACTGATGGGGACCTGCAGCATGGCGTATTTCAGCCATGAAAGGTGCTGTGGACCTGATGCTGGGCGCCCCACCTCAACCTCAGTGTGGGCACAGTACCCGCACAATGTGACTGTCTGTGGCTACTCTGTGGCAGTACCACACACGGTCTATTCCCCCTACCAGGCCGAGGTGCTGTGGGGGTGCATACCCAATCTTGTGCCCATCTCTCGACTGCTGATTTGCATGTGCAGTGCATCATGGGTACGGGCGGGTTAACCCTGTCCTGGTAACCACAGCAGACAGTTTGTGTGGTGACGTGCAGTCCTTCTGCAGCCAGCCAGGGCTTTGTTCACAGCCTTATCAGGTGTCCTATAGGGGAAATTATAGGGTGCCTTGGCGGACAGTACACTTTATAATGTGCCCTATGGAGTGCGTTATGGGGTGCCTTATGTGGCACCTTAGGTTATGCCACCATGAGGGTGTGTTTGCTAGCAGCATTAATTAAAATACAAGTGAAATGCCTCAACAATCACTACTTAAATGCAAAGGGTGATGCCTCAGCCAGCCTTATGCATTAGGCCCACTGTGGAATTGAACCCATTACCCCTGTACTATCAGTCAGTGTTGTAACCATTGTGCTACAGCTCTGTTGCTGTGCTTGTATGCCTGCGCGCCTTCTTAAGATTAACGCGCCGTAACGTGCCATGTAGCGCTCATTCATTTATGGCACCTGGTAACGCGCGTTATCCTTATTTGGGGTTTCTGTCTCTACCGCGGCTCCTAACGCGAATCACACTAATGCAGTTTAGTAAACATACCCCTTAGTCCCTGAAGAAGGCTTTAACAAAACATGGCCATGTCAGGTTTAGTGTCAGGAATTCCTGTGGTATTTCAGGTTCATTCCTGTGTGTTTAATAAATTGTTTTTGGACTACTCGCCCTAGACTGGTATATATTGGACTTGTATGCATTTGTGAAATTGTGTCCAAACTTGGACGTGCCTTTCGTTTTTAGGGACATTCTGGCTTGTACATCCCAGATTGCATTTGAATGTCCTTTGTAAAATGTGCCTTTATTTATTTATTTTTTATTTATTAGAATTTCTTACATACCGCACTATTCGATATCAGCGTGGTTTACAATATAACAAAATGACCAGAACAACAAGCTGTTCGGTTTTACAGAGAACAGGGGTACAAACTTGGATAACATGGGTGAACTATATACATAAAATATTTACAAAGAACAAGTGTTAAAGCTAAGATAACATGAGTGAAATATGTACATACATCTGCAGGCGGGGTGCTGACACTGTATCAGAATTAACATATGGTTACTTTCTTAGGTGGGGTTAACTAGGCTTCATTGCTGACTGGGTAGTATTGGAGGAAAAAGTGATGTTTGAGTGCCTTCCTGAACTGAGTTAGGTCTACAATAGCACGAATGTCAGATGGTAGAGCATTCCAGCATCTGGGGACGCAAAGACTGCAGGCCCTATTCGCCGTTGTACTGTTGCACTTTGTCAAGGCCTTCGGGGTTATTAGCGAGTTTACAGCTGTTGCTCTTCTGGATCTGTTGGGAGGCACTGTGTGAATGAGTTCTGTAAGTTAAGAGGCTGAGAGGCCATTGATGGCCTTGAATGTGAGGAGTAAGGTCTTAAAGATAAGCCTTCCGTGTATGGGGAGCCAGTGAAGCTGCTTCAGGATAGGAGTCACGTGGTCACTTCTAGAGGCTCCGTGGAGGACCCTTGCTGCAGCATTCATGGCCAGCTGTAATGGGCTCAGTGTAGATTGAGGGAGTCCTTGTAAGAAGGCATTGGCAAAGTCGAAATGGGGTAAGATTAGTGCTTGGTATATAGTCCGGAAATCGTCCGGATCCAATAAGGAGCGCAAATGCCTGAGTGTACGGATTTTGAAATATACGGCTTTTACTATATTGCCTATGTGTGATTTCATATCAAGACGTTGGTCCAACATGACGCCAAGGTATCTTATTGTGTCTTTAGTTTGCAGGTCAGCTTCCTTAACTCTTACATGGGATGGAGGAGTAAAGTTGGGGTCTCTCGCAATGAAGAGCACCTCAGTTTTCTTGTGCTGAATACGGAGGTTTTGAGATTGGAGCCATTCTGAGACCGCATTGAAACAGTCTACCAGGGGTGTAAGGTCCATTTGATTCGTAGAGAATGGCATGTATAAGAGAATGTCATCAGCATATATCAAACAGCTCACGTTAAATGATCTAATGATACTGCAGATGGGTTGCATGTATATGTTGAACATGAGAGATGACAAAGAGGAACCTTGCGGCACACCTTGAGTTTGATGGAAGCGTTTTGATTCTTCTGATCCGGATTTTACATGTTGCCATCTTCCATCTAAATAAGACTTGCACCATTCGAGCACAGTGTTGCAGACGCCCTTCTCTTTCAATCGCCTGAGAAGTTCATGACTTACCGAGTCGAATGCCGCGGCAATGTCTAAGAAGATGAGCACAAAACCTTGTCGGATGTTGTCGATGCCTGTGATTATATTATTGAATAGGATGGTGAGGAGGGTCTCCACTCCATGAGATTATCTGAATCCATGTTGGCAATGATCTAGCGGCGCTGCAGAGTCTATATGATCTTGGATTTGCCTTTGTACCTCTTTCTCAATTATCTTAGCTAGGAGAGGAATACTAGCTATGGGCCTGTAAGAATCGACCCTTTGAGGGTCTAGTTTGGAGTTTTTTAATAGCGGTCTAATGGATGTCTGTTTGAGTGCTGTGTGGAAGGAACCCGTTGTGAAGGATAGGTTCATCAGTTTTGCGATGAAAGGACTGAACTCACTGCGTAGTTCCTTAATCCAAAAGGCTGGGCAAGGGTCAGTCTGCGCTGTGGAGGTATTGAGAGATGCGATTGTGTCCTCAATACATTTTGTAGATGGTGTGGAAAACATAGGTAGAGGGATTAGGCCGGTAGGTTCTTGATACGAGGCTGCTGAGACCTTGTCAGTCTGTATAAGCTTAGATTGTAGGTAGTCAGCAAATTTTTGTGGGTGAATCTCATTGTGTTGTTCAGGAGATGGTTCTTTCAAAAGGGATTTGACCAAGTTAAAAAGATCCCGTGGTTTGTTTAGAGATCTCTTTAGAGTGTCGGTGTGATATTGTTTTATTTTAACTGTGATTGCTTCTCGGTGCATTGATAGGTGGATTTGGTAAGCGGTCTGATCTTCTGTGGAGAGCGATCGGCGCCATCGTCTCTCAAGTCTGCGTAGATGTGTGAGAGAGGACCGCAGTTCAGGAGAGAACCATGGGGCAGAGCTTCTTTTTCTCCTTGATGTGTTATTGGAGTGCGCACGTTGTGAGATGGCATTAAGGTTGGAGTTCCAGGAGGAGATTAGTTCTTCAAGGTCGAGCGTAGTGTTGTTGAGGAGTGAGTGGGTCTCAGACATGATGAATTCCCTGTTAAATGGTCGAAAGCTTCTCGTTGACGTTCGTGATGTGCTGTTAATCTTTCGGTTGTTATGCAGCTGCTTGTCGCTGATGGGTATCTGGAGATTAATCAGTTTGTGATCAGACCAGGGTACATCAATAACCGACATCATAAGGTCATGGTTTTGTTCAAGGACCCACTGAGGAGCGAACACCATATCAAGAATATTACCCTTTATATGTGTGGGTTTATTTATGATTTGCTTGAATCCCAGGTCTTCAATGGCATCGAGGAAAGCAGTTGCATGGTTTTGAGGTAATGATGGGAGATTGAAATCTCCCATTATCCAGTTTGGTATATTGGGATTGAGGATGTTGGCAACCAGGTCAATAATGGTAGGGAGGTCATCCGGAGAAGCAGACGGTGTTATGTATAGCAGGTTGATAAAGCACTGTTCGTTTGCAATGGATAGAATGTCCAGGTTGATTGTGCTAGAGGAGTCAATCGTGTGGAAATGAAGGTCTGATTTGGTGAGTATGAGCACTCCTCCTCCTTTTTTGTTTTCTCTATGTCGCATGTGTATAGAGAAGTTGGGGGGTATGAATTGGTTGAGGAGAACGTTGTCCTCCGATGATAGCCAGGTTTCCGTGATCATAAGTATATCCAGATCATAAAGGGAAATTATGTCTAGGATAACCAGCCATTTCTTGCGTATTGAACGTGCCAATACGTTCAAGCTTATGCCACCACAGAAATGCTGCTGAGTAAACTATGGAGGCATTTCCTCTTTTAGCAAACTGTGGACCAATAAATATTTGTTAAAAAGAGATTTTGTGGTCTAAATGCAATAAAAATTAATGAAAACATTTTTAAAAATTAGGCAAAAGAAAATATTCTTCAAGTCATTTTTTGCACATTTAGCAAAGGCTTTGACATCCTATAATTTCTACTACTACTTATCATTTCTATAGCACTATACGGCTTACCCAGTGCTGTACAGACACATATAAAAGACAGTTCCTGCTCATCAGAGGTTACAGTCTAGTCAAGACAGACACAACAACAATATTGAGGGGAATGCTAAGGAAAGGTTCCATAGCAAAAAGCTTGTGCAAGCAAAATGAGTACTCTGGAACTTTGGTCCAGTTGACTTTAGTCCTTCCAAAGAAATTGTTGCTTGCACAATTTTGTTTTCCTTTGCAATCTCTTCTCTTTCAGAAGTTATAGAGCATTAAGGGTGTTATTTTAGAAGCCTGATTTCCACATGTAATTAAGAATTTGAATTTGTTGCTGAAGGATATGGTAAAAGCTGTTAATGTAGCTGGCTTTAAAAATGGTTTGGACAAGTTCTTGAAGGAAAAGTATAAAAATCATTATTAAGTTGGACTTGGGGAAATTCTGTCTACCTTTCAGCTAGACAGAAAGGTAGACCAAGGCCAAGACAGAGAGGCTCGCATCCTGGAGATGAATGCATGGCTGTGTGAATGGTGTCATTGAGAGCGATTTGGTTTCCTAGACCATGGGATGCTGTTCCAAGGGTTACAGAGCAGAGATGGCATCCATCTGTCCAAGAAAGGTCAATGTATCTTTGGTAGTAGACTGGCTAATCTACTGAAGAGGGCTTTATACTAGATTCGTTGGGGATGGGTGAAGAAAGCCCCCAGGTAGGTGAAAGCCCCCAAGTAGGTCATACATTAAATACCTTTATGGAAATGGTTAACAGGGGTAACATATGGAAAGCAGTGTGTATAAATGCCCGTAGCATGGGAAATAAGATCCCTGATGTTGAAGCTTTGGTGGGAGTGACTGACTTGGATTTAGTGGCAGTTACAGAAACATGGTTCACAGAAAATCATGATTGGGATGTAACTATACCTGGCTATACTCTATTCAGAAAGGACAGGGTAGGAAGAAGGTGAGGAGGAGTGGCACTATATGTAAAAACTACTATTAAAGCTTTGGAATTACAGAACTTAAAAGGGATAGAGGAGGCATTGTGGGTTAAAATAGAGAGAGGGTAAGAGAAATCTATTTGCATTGTTGTGATATACAGTCCTCCCTCACAAGAGGAAGAGGTTGACGGAGAGTTAATTGAAGACATACGCAGCATTGCTAGGAAAGGGGAAGTACTACTGATAGGAGATTTCAATATGTCAGATGTTGATTGGCACATTCCTGCTGCAGTACCATCTAGAAGTAAGGAGATCCTGGATTCTCTACAGTTAGAACTCTTCAGGCAATTGGTAACAGACCCCACACGTGAAGGGGCCATACTGGACTTGGTGCTTACCAATGGTGAAATTGTTTCTGATGTTGTAGTGGGAGATCATTTTGCATTCAGTGATTACCAGATGGTGTGGTTCAGTATTAGGACTAGGGCTGTTAGAATCCATTCAAAGGCGAGGATCTTAGACTTTAGGAAGACTAACTTTGCCAAGATGGGCCAATACCTCAGGGAGTCGTTAGTGGGATGGGAACAACTGGGGGATGTAGAAAAACAGTGGGCAAAACTGAAAGGGGATATTTTAAGGGCAACCAACCTTTTTGTTAAAATGGTAAATAAAGTTAAAAGGAAAAGGAGATCACTATGGTTTTCAAAAGAAGTAGCTGAAAAAGTGAAGAAAAAGAGGGAGGCCTTCATGAAATACAAGAGATCACAGAGAGAGGAAGACAGGCATCTATATTTGGAAAAACTTAGAGAAGCTAGCAAAGTAGTCAGGAAGGCAAAGATTCAAAAGGAGGAGGAAATAGCCAATGCAATAAAATGGGGGGATAAGACATTTTTCAGATATGTTAGTAAGAAGAGGAAGGGCAAAAGTGGTATTGTCAGACTCAAGGGTGCAGGGGAGAAATATGTAGAAGCTGATAAGGATAAAGCAGAATTGCTTAACAAATATTTCTGTTCTGTGTTCACAGATGAAGAACCAGGAACAGGACCTTATAAAACACCCACAAACAGGAAAAGAAGCGAGGGACATCTTGAACAATTTTCAGAAGACTGTGTTCGTGAGAAACTAGCTCAACTTAAAGTAGACAAAGCGAAGGGACCGGATGGGATACACCCTAGAATACTGAGGGAACTTGGGGATGTTCTAGCAGCTCCACTGACTCACCTTTTCAATGCCTCGTTGGAGTCGGGAGTGGTGCCAAAGGACTGGAGAGAGGATAATGTGGTGCCTTTACACAAAAGCGGAAGTAAGGATGTGGTTGAAAACTACAGGCTGGTTAAACTTCAGTGGTGAGTAAATTATTGGAAACACTATTGAAAGAGAAAATAGTGAGATTTCTGGAGTCCAGCGGATTACAGGATCTGAGGCAGCATGGATTCACCAGAGGCAGATCTTGTCAGACGAATCTGATTGATTTCTTTGACTGGGTGACCAGGGAGTTGGACCGAGGGAGAGCCCTAGATGTGGTGTATTTAGATTTCAGTAAAGCCTTTGAAACTGTTCCTCACAGGCGACTTATAAACAAACTGAGCACCCTAGGGATGGACCCTAAAGTTACTGCTTGGGTTAGAAATTGGTTGGGTGGGAGGCGACAAAGAGTACAGGTAAATGGAGCTCACTCTGAGGAGAAGGATGTTACCAGTGGTGTGCCCCAGGGATCTGTCCTTGGTCCGATTCTTTTTAACATCTTTGTTATTGATATAGCAGAAGGGCTGTTGGGTAAGGTTTGCCTTTTTGCGGATGATACCAAAATCTGCAATAGAGAAGACACCCAGGAAGGTGTAGATAAAATGAGGAGGGATCTAGCTAAGCTTGAAGAATGTTCTAGAATTTGGCAGCTGGGATTTAATGTTAAAAAATGTAAGGTCATGAATTTGAGCTGCAGCAATCCAAGAGAGCAATACAGTATAGGAGGTGAAGTACTTTGGTCCACTAAAGAAGAGCGGGACCTAGGCGTGGTTGTGTCTGATGATCTTAAAGTAGCTAAACAGGTAGAAAAGGCGACGGCAAAAGCTAGAAGGATGCTTGGGTGCATACGGAGAGGAATGACTAGCAGAAAAAAGGAGGTGATAATGCCTCTGTATAAGTCTTTGGTGCGATCTCATTTGGAATATAGTGTGCAATTCTGGAGGATGTGAACAGGATGGAGTCAGTGCAGAGGGTGGCTACTAAAATGATTAGTGGTCTTCATTATAAAGCATATGAGGACAGACTAAATGATCTTAATATGTACACCTTAGAGGAAAGGCGGCATAAAGGTGATATGATTGAGATGTTGAAATACTTCTGTGGCATAAATGTTCAGGGAGAGAGCCTCTTTCAATTGAAAGCAAGTTCTGCTATGAGGGGACATGTGATTAGGTGATGGAAGATAGATTCAGGAATGATATGCGGAAATATTTCTTTACGGAAAGGGTGGTGGATCCGTGGAATAGTCTCCCAGTGGAGGTGGTAGAGTTGAGGACAGTAACTGAATTCAAAAAAGCATGGGGCAAACACAGGCTCTCTAAAGGTAAAAAGGGGACTGTTGTAGTTGTTGATATGGAAGGACAGACTAGATAGGCCATGTGGTCTTTTTCTGTCGTCATATTTCTACGTTTCTATCCTGCCAGAAACTTGTGGCCTGAATTGGCCACTGTTGGAAACAGGAAAATGGGCTTGTAGGGATTATTTGCAGCAAACAAATACCTTGCATATATACTCATATAAGTCTAGGGGGGGGGGGGGGCTTGCTGCTTCCCTGCCCAGGGTTCAGTGAGACTTTCTGGCAAATGGGCTTAGAAAGTGAGCCAAGTCTATATATATGTTAGATTTATTATGGGTAGAAAAATAAGAAATATACAGACTATATATATAAATTAGAAATATGAGGTAGAAAGTCATAGCAGCACTTTGATTACAATTAGGCAAAAGTAAAAACATCACTGAATAGCAACTAAAGGTCACAGGCTCCATCTGCACAGAGAAAAACACAGAAAATAGCCACCTGGCTAATATATCACCCACTGGGGAAGAATGAAAGGCCAGTACCTGAGCACTCTGCCAGAAGGACAATAGTAGCTAGGGTCCAAGGCAATTTCTGGAACAATACGAAATCCAAAGGAGGCAGTTAGGCTAGGTAATGTTGGCTATAACCATCCGAAGGCGAGACACGTGATAACACAGAACTTTAGATCTGTGGGCGAGTCTTACTCTGTCTCATATATTGTTGCAAATGTGCAGGGCCTGTAGAACAATCTGTGGATGAGAAAGGCCTGAGAAGCAGGTTTTCTTGCATGTAGTCATCGCTGGGAACAATAGTTCTGCTATATGCACACAAAGAAACACTTGGCAGGCAGTTGCTTGGAGGTGAGCAGATCTGAAGCTTGGATACAGCAGAAGCTTTTGTAGCAGGAAACCATCTTATTTGGTTCAGGCTTTTGGTTCAGAACATGCCATAAGGTACCAGTACTACTGGCTTGATGGACCTTTAGTTTGACCCAGTATGGCAGATTTTATGTTCTTATGCAAAATAATCCATTTGCATGCGAAATTGGCATCCAAGAGTAACTGGACAAAAACAAAAGCAATGGCAGTGGAAGACAAAGCACATCAAATCCAAACGGTGTGCATATAACTTCCACTATTACATCAAAAATATTTCAAAAAACACAACACAGGACTAGTGCTCAAAACACTCAATCCTTAATTTTAAGGAGGCGCAGCAGTGGTGGTAATGGACAGCAGCACATGCCCCCAGAGGGCCAGTGCACTAGGCTACTGACTAGTTCTCATAATGGTAGCACAGGCCCTACGTGTACGTTTGACAATGCCCAGGATTTGCACCTGCTCCCCAGCATGAATAGCTGTGGGAAAAGTTATTTTGGCCAGCTCCCTGACAGGGAGCATTTGTGGGGATATCCCCCTTAATCCCCTAATAGTTATTTCCTCCTCCGTCATGACATGAGGCAAGAATAGAAACCTCTGCCAGTAAGTGAGACTGGCTGCACATCTCTATGTTCAAAAGTGCCCAGATACTCATGTACGTTTTGACATTTGCACATTTTTGTCTTAAAATGCTGGCATGTACATGTGTATGTTCTGGGCTTTGCTCCGTTAATATTTCCCCAGGGTACATAGAAACATAGAAATATGATGGCAGAAAAAAGACCATATGGCCTATCTAGTCTGCCCTTCCATATCATCTATTATAGTAGCTTTCTTTTCTTTAGAGACCTTCTGTGTTTGTCCCATACTTTCTTGAATTCAAATACTGTCCTCGTCTCTACTACCTCCACTAGGAGACTATTCCATGCATTTATCACTGTTTCTGTAAAGAAATATTTCTGCAAATGATTCCTCTTTACCTTCATCCTATGTCGCCTCATTGCAGAGCTTTCTTACAATTTTCCTCCTGTGCATTTATGACATGGATATATTTAAAGGTTTCTATCATATCTCCTCTAAAACTTTCCTCTAAAGCTTATAATGAAGACCACTGACCATTTTGGTACCCATCCTCTGCCCTGAGTCCATCCTGTTTATGTCCTTTTGTAGGTGTGTTCTCCAGAATTGCACACAATATTCCAAATAAGGACTTACACAGAGTCACTGCCACCTTCTTTTTCCTGCTGGCCATTCCTCTCCCTATGCACCTAAGCATCCTTCTGGCTTTCACAGATGCTTTTTCTACCTGCTTAAACACTTTAAGATCATCAGATACAATCATGCCCAGGTCCTGCTCCTCTTTCGTGGACAGAAGTACTTCATCCCTTACATTGTACTGCTGTCTTGGATTTTTTGCAGCCCAAATTCTCTACCATTCTTCAAATTAAGCTAGATCCCTCCTCATGTCTTTCTGGGTGTCTATTCTATTGCAGATTTTGGTATCATGCACAAAGAGGCCAACCTTACCTGATAGCCCTTCCACAATATCACTAACACAAATATTAAAATGTCCTTCTCTTTAGAGTGAGCTCAATTTACCTGTATCCTTGTTGCTTCCCACTCAACCATTTGTGGAATGTTTCCTCCTGCTATATGTGAATACAAAACCCGGTGCATGTCTGCACTTTACCCTCTCTGTGGATCACTGTTAACATTCATTTGGATCTTGAGGTGTGGAGATGCATCAATTTTATATTGACCTTACGTGTGCACACCTTCTCTGGTTAGGTTGCCATAGATTTGTAAACATTTTCACTTGCTTTGTTGCCATTTTAAAAGCATTGTTCATCCCAGTAAGGGGCAACAACAGTGGCAATTAGAGCGGGGGCTGAAGCAGAGGGATCGCAAGGTATGAGGTTCACCTAGGGCGCTTCATACCCCTGTACTGGCCCAGCTCCCACTACATAAATGGTCCTTCTAATAGGTGTCTTAAAAAACTATTTTATAAAAGTATGCTGAGTACCAAAATGGTACCTAAATCAGTTTGCAGAAAAGTAGGCAATTATTTTATAAAATTGCCTAGCCTTTATAAAATATGTATATTGTCAGCTGAAAATGCACATATACAGGATGTGATAAGTTATTTAAAGTACTGGCAATTTAGGACTCTTCCTGCTTTGGATGCCCTTTCAGAATTTTTTGCCTGGGGGCCCTCAAAGCCACTGAAACCAACCCATCCAAGATAATTTGTGATTCCAGATTAGGAAGATATCCGCCTATGAAGCAATTTTATAAACTGTAGGGACATACTGTTATGTACAGGGCCGGCCCATCCACTAGGTGAGCTAGACAGCCAGCCTGGGTGGGCGGCGGCAGCGGCACACATGACCAGCCATGCCACCCCTCCCCCTAGTTGCCACCAATTCTGTTTGGGAGGGCGGGCAGTGGCAGCAAAAGTATTTCCAAAAGCGTCTACTTTTTGCCGCCGCTTTCTTGCCTGTGGCAAGCCATGTCCTTCAGCATACATGCCTTGCCACTTCTGACCCCCCCTCCAACAGTAAGGGGGAAGGAAATCAAAAGCAGTAGGCTATGTGTGCTGAAGGACATGGCTATGTGTGCTGAAAGCGATAGCAAAAAGCCACTGCTTTTTGAAATACTGCCGCTGCCCACCTCTCCTCTCGAGACAGAATCATTTGCTCAAAATACTTTTGGCATCTAGACACATAAAAGAGGAGATATTTCCAGGTGCTTGCTATACTGCCCGCAGGGCTAAGAGTCATCATAACAATTTACAATAATACAGAAGAAAACAGCAGGGGAGCAGGAAAAGAGGGGAATAAAGGGACATACAATCTGTGAAGTAGGAAGGGGAGGGACAGAAGAGAAACTGGTGAAACCTTCAAACAGTGGTGTGGGAAAGGGAAACAAGGCTAGAAGGAGGTTGAGAAAGATGTTGAATTGTTAATGGTTTGGAGAACAGAGTTGAAAGAGCTGGGTCTTGAGCCCTTTCTTAAATGTTAAGTAAAGAGGATTCTTTTTAGAGAGAATGGAGAGAATTTCACAGATAAGGATCCAGGTAGGCAAAGGAGGAAAGTCTGGAGATTTCCAGGTAAAGGAAAAAGGGTGGGGGAAGGGTCAAGAGGGAGAATTGGGAGGAAAAGGTATGGGAGGGCCTGTAGAGAGAGATGAAGGTGGCCAGAAAATGGAGGGATGCAGGAAAGTAGGCCCCATGAACAAGGTTGAAAATCTTATATTTAAAACATGTGAAGATGGGGAAAGCAATGGAGTAAAAGTAACAGAAGGAAAATATGAACAGAGCAGTGGGCACCGAAGAGAAGTCAAGAGAGGGTCAATAGGGGAAAAGGCAAAACAGTAAAGGAGGTCCAAGCTGCCCCCTTGGCATGCAGAACAGTCATGATGTAGGAAGCAGAAGCCTGGAGGGCAAGCTCTTGGAGGTGTCACTGAAGGCGCATAGAGAAAGTGTCTGAGTGGTGATGGAATCAGCAATCCAGACCATTTTATAGCATGTGGAATGAGTGTTAAGGAGGCCAATAAGGCAAGAGAAGGTGGGGGGAGGGAGGGGAGGGAATGGGAGAGCCAGAAGGCGAATGGTACTAAATGGAGGGAGGGAGGGTGACAGCTGCAAATAACCAGACATCCAAAAGAGGGGGCGCTTGTAAGGAGAACAGCAGCATGAGTGCAAACAACCATAAGAATGGAGGAGGCTTGCGAAACAGAAGGCATCCAAGGCAGCTACCCAAGGAGAGCCCAAAGGAATGTAGCACAACCACAGGAAAGTAATCATATTTAAAGATAACATTAGGGATGACATCACCTTAGGGCCTCAGGTCTGACAGAGAAGGTACTTGCAATGTCAGAAGACAGCAATTTGGGCAACACCTTGGGGGCCTTAGGACTGAAGGCTGGCTGACAAGGATGTTATTTGTGGGATCAGAAAGCAGGAATTCAGGTAACAACTTAGGGACCTTAAAAAATATATTGTGAACACATAAGCAGAATCACTATAAATACACCATTAATGCCCTCAAGTCAGCCCACGTATCTAGCCCTAAGGATTCATTTGCTCCAAATTTAATTTACTTTTTGAATAATTTAGAGTCATACCACCTCTTACTGAGTCTCAGCAAATGATGGGCAGCAGGGTTACTCTCTGGTTATGTTTCTGAAGGAATAAACTCTGTAGAAAAATTATTTTATACACTTATACATTTCATTGTTAGCTTCTTTATTCCTATGATTAACAATTAGAACTGCTGCAACAATCTGTTTGTATTAGATATAGAAAAAACATTTCTGAGTATTTTTTAAACAATTTTAGGGGATAATGTTGAGCCTGCAGTGATCAGCGGGGGTTTTAAATGCCACAGTACAAAAATCAGGTTATTCAACAACAGCATCTGGATAGTGGCTGCCCCTGAATATCTGGCTAGAGTAGTGAGGTGCCGGCACTATCTGAATAGCAGCGATATCCAGCCACTATTTGAAAGATATAGCCAGATAGCACTTAGGATAGCTTTTTTGTTGTCCTAGGTTATCAGGATAGTGATGCTGAAAAATCGCTGCTATCCAGATAATTAAGTCTCTACCCCAGGTCCACTCCCAGACTACTCCAGCACTATCCAGAAAGTGTCACTGAATAGCCCTCTCAACGGGGCTTATTTTCTAGGAATACCAGCAATAATTGATGGCTACAGATGCATGCAAGGTCTCAAATCGTTGGTGGGTAGTTTGTCTCCTATAATACACCAGAGCTGCTGTTGTTTGAGATAGACTGATCTGGTTTACAGTGATCATCTGTATATGACTGCTTAAAGATTTCAAATTCTTCAAAGTCTATTCTTCAGCAAATCAAATTTAAATAATGATTCAGAAAGATTATAATTTGTTGTGAACTACTTTGAGCTTTTTTAGAAAGGTGGAATATTGATGTAAATCAAAGACGTCAACACTATGGGGGTCATTCTGTCCAGTGAATAGAGGGGATGGACGTCCCATCCCTGCTATTCGCCCCCCTGCCAGCCCTGGAAATAGCCTCCCCATACGAACAGCGGGTTTATACGGGGAAGCCTAGATGGGGGTGGGAGGGGGCATTTCGGGGCCTCGGAAATAGACAGGGGACTTATTCCACCTTTGATGTGGCGTTCCTTCGGCGGCCAGAGGGGACAGGTGAGGCAGGAGTGGAGGATGTTCCCTGCAGCTGGACCCTGGCCACGGGAGGCCGGATCAAGAATCCGGCTGTGAGGAAAGCAGGCAATCTGTGGTGGCCAGCATTCGTGACTCCTGAATGGAGTCGCAGTGCCATGGCGATGGGATGCCATGGCTCTGTGGCTCCATTCATGAGCCTGACTGCACTGGACGGGTAATCGCTGGAATGTACAGCCAGGCAGAATTGAGTTCCGGCCTGCACGTCCAGGCTCTAGACCTGATTCTGATCCCAGAGCAGGAGTTGGATGGCCTGACTGTTATAGGCCTCTATAGAAATTAAAATCTAACAATATTTAAAACTAAATCATTCTGTTTAAAAGTTCATCTTCTCTGTTTCTTCCCATATGTTCCACATGTAAGGCCCAAATGGATTCTCCTAGTAATGTATGCCTAGTAGAAAGGACAAATGCTTGATGAGAATAGGTTGGTGGATCAGATCATCCGAGAAGGCATATCTACTGGAGGATGATTGCATGGTTCATTCCAACACTATAATTAGGGCTCACATTATTGTTTATACATTCTAAATTTAGGTATTTATTTTTAAGCTAATTAGAGGTTTCATGAGGGCACAGAAGTTCAGCATTTATCAGTGTTTTCCCACTGAAGGTACTATTTGCTGGGTGCTTTTTCTGATATTATTAAATATATACATTTGTGTCGTTTAGAAGTCCATGCAGAAAATAACAACAAGTGCAGGTTGTAAAACAAGCTGGGGAAGAGTGAGAAGGTACCAGGGGAAATGATGTTTCAACCCCCCCATGGTGCTGGTAAGAGGAAATCCAGAATGGCAAGAGTAGAGGCACGAGCTCCCACTGGTGTGCTGAGGACTTCCAGATTAGGGCCCATAGGAGAAGGGGGTACTGATTCTGGGTCTTCGAGAAGAAAGACGATGCTGGGACTGGGATCGGGGGGTGGATGACTATATTAGATGGTGTGAGAGTGGGTGATTTTGGCACCTGCATGCGTAGTTGCTGGCACTTCCATGTGGAAAGCCGTATAAGAGTGCACTCTTTTGCACATCTTTATTTATAAAATTTCTGTAGCTCCTGTATGTGCCTACAAATACATGTATAATTGCCGACATCCACATAGGGACTTTACAAAAAGCTCCATGTTCATCAGAGTATTTTGTAGACAGCAGGGTACCTGCACATCTAAAAGATGCTTCCATGTCTCTACTGTACAAGCTTAACATGAAAGCATGTGCTTCCTTTTGCTTTAGAGACTTACCTGAAGAAAACTATTCACCCACATTTACACTTGCACTCTTCGGCATGCAGGGATTTTCTGGGTTAATTTACATCTTTAAGCATAAATATAAACTCCTGCTCAACCACACCTCCAAGAACATCTCTTTTCACTCCAGTTAAACGTATGAGTAAAGAGGCAGATCCCATATAACCTGATACGCAAGTAGGGTGGGCAGGTTTATAAAAAGCTATTTCAGTGGGTAAAGCACTGATTTATCCACTGAAATACTTTTCTAAATTACTTCCCAAATAAGTACTTTTAAAAATACTATTTATGTAGAAACAGAGAGAATGATGGCAGACCTATCCAGTCTATCCATCCAAAATATAAACTATGGGCCTGATATTCAGTCGGGGGGACTATGTGCCAAATCGGCACATAGCCCTGCCCGCTGACCTTTAAACCAGGTCCAATATCGCCGCTACCCGGTTATTGGGACTCCCTGTTTCCACTCATCCCCGGAATGCCCACAACATGCTCCCATGCTAACTGGATAGCATCGGGGCGCATAGGAAACATAGACGGGAATATTCAATGGCACTAACTGTATAGGTGCTATTGAATATTCCCATCAAAGGCATTTATATGGTTTACAGGAATGTAAACTGTGTACATACCTTTCAAATATAGGGCACTACTAAGTTAGAACATAAAAACATTAATATTAAAACATAAGATAGGTCATACTGGGTCAGTCCAAGGGTCCATCAAGCCCAGTATCCTGTTTCCAACAGTGACCAATCCAGATCACAAGGACCTGTCAGGTTCGCAAAAGGTATACATATTCCATGCTGCATATCCAACGGGTAAGCAGCAGATTTCCCCAGTCCTCTTTAATGATGGTTTATAGACTTTTCCTCCAGGAACTTGTCCAAACCTTTTTTAAACCCAACTACACTAAGAGCTTTTATCACATCCTCTGATAATGGATTCCAGAATTTGATTATGTTTTGAGTGAAAAATATTTTTTTTCCAATATGTCAATGTGCTACATTGTAGCTTCATTGTGTGTCCCCTAGTCTTTCTACTATTTGAAGGAGTAAACAACCCATCTACATTTACCAATTCTACTCTATTCATTATTTTATAGACCTCTACCATATCCCTCATCAGCCGTCTCTTTTCGAAGTTGAAGAACCCTAACCTTTTAAGCCTCTCCTCATAGGTGTATCCTTCCATCCACTTTACCATTTTAGTGGCTCTTCTCTGTACATTTTCTAATAATGCTATATCCAGAATTGCACCATGGAACGATACAGAGGCATTATAATATCCTAAATAATATCCTTTGTTTCATTTTCCATTCCTTTTCTTATGATTCCTAGCATTCTATTTGCCTTTTTAGCCACTGCTGCACATTGGAGGGAGGGTTTCAATGTGTTATCCATGATGATGCCTAAGAGGCATGTTTACTAAAGAACGCTATTTGCGCCGCGTCCCGTTATCACGCGGTAAGATAACGGGACGCGGCGCAAATAGCGTTCTTTAGTAAACATGCCCCTAAATCTTTTTCCTGGGTGGTGGTTCCTAATGAGGAATCTTGCATCATGTAAATAATACACGCGGCGCAAATAGCGTTCTTTAGTAAACATGCCCCTAAATCTTTTTCCTGGGTGGTGGTTCCTAATGAGGAATCTTGCATCATGTAAATAATACACTAGTTAAAGAATGAAACAAAGAGAATGCTGTAGTCATTGAGTCTTCATTTACCATCAAGAAAAGTTTCAAGTTGCATAGGGTCCATAAATACATAACATACCCCTTGGAAGGAAATTAGATACAAGGAAAATGTAGGAAAGATATCTCCCCAGCAGCCAAAACCCGTGGCTTAAGCTAGAGGAAGGATTTTTTCCTGGCCTGAGTAAATCTTGAGACATCAGGAAAAATTGCAATTTTTTGACCATAAAACAATTCATCCTTTTTATGGAGATCTGAAAGAAATGAAACAATTAAGGTGGCTCTGGAGATATTTCATCAGTTGACAATTCAAGAAAATTAATTAAAACCAAATTAGTATCTTCCGTCACCTGAGCCATCTTGCCCTCAAGTCAAAGTTCTTGTTGAAAGATAATACATATTAGAAACTACTACATTTTCCAGTTCTGGCAAAAACAAAATCTCTTTACAATATTTCTTCAATAATAGCAAAGGAGATAACAATCAAGTCCTTGGAAAATTCAAAAACCTAATATTCTCCAAAGATTAGAATTGTCAGTGTAAGATTAAACTGTCTTTAATACTCAAAGATCAAGCTGACTGTAAAGAAACCATCTGACCCTCAGTTTTATCTAATTTTGAGTTAAAACAGTTATCCTAAACTCATGAAACTGAAATTTGTTTACAACCTGAACAGAGAACCTTATTGTTTGATTCATTAAACCTTTTAACAACATACTGGTCTGAGATATAACTTTCCAAATGTCCAACAAAGCTCCTCAGAAGCCGCCGCTCCTGAGGTAGAAGCAGAAATAGCAGACCCAGGAACCTGAATCAGCTCCAAAACAATGTCCTCAAAGAGGGCTTGCAGTAGAGTTTGAAATGAGGCAGAGCCTTTCACCTCCTCAGACCCCATTAAGGGGGTAGATCTACCCCCCTTCATTGAGTTCAGAACACCCCTAAATGGACAGGGAGGGGTTCTAACAATCAGGCTAAGAGACATAGGAGACAGGGAAGGGTCCACAGTGAAATACCATCTCCTCCCTTCTCCCAAGCCCCAGCTAAATAAAGCTGGTCCATAGGTCTCATAGTTAGCTTAGGGGCTGAAAGGGCAGAGGCTGACTTTTTCTCCTTGATTTCCCTGTCCTCGCTCCTTTGGGCATCTCCTTAACAGAACTCCAGGGCCCAAAGGCCCAAACGTGGCACTGAAAGGGCACCAAAGGGGTGTCCCCTTTGGGCATGCACCCCTTTGGCCATGCAACTGCAGCTGCAAAGTGGCATCTGATCTTTTCAAGGTGTCCCAAGGTGCTGCTTGATGTAGAGGTTAGGATGGGGGAAATGTATTAGGTGCCTAAATGTAGGAGAAAGTTAGCAGGTCCAAATCTAAGTGCCTCAGTTTTAAGCACCCGAAATTAGGATGCCTTCAGCCAAAAACATTGACCCCTGAGTTCACTCAGTTCCATCAAATATTTGTGTAACTACAGGCACCTACTGTATAACTGAGGTGCCCAATGAACATTCAACTTTCTTTGAATATCAGCCTCTACATTTTGTTTGGATGGGAACTGAAATACTGACAGATGCCAGGTAAAAAGAGAACTTGGTCAGTTTCCATTTTATGTATCTATTTTTATTTCAGGGTCTACGGTTGCAACGCACTCAATTGCGCCAAGCCCAGCGGCATTGGCGTTCTCACCCATCTACATCTGCCATGGCTCGTTTTAAACTGCTATTTTCAGAATATCGTTCCGCAGTTCAATCTGCCAAACGCTCATATTACACGCTAGGTATTTCACAGGCTGCCAACTCCTCAAGACAATTGCACACAATTCTACGACAACTTTCTTCTACTGTTTCCCCTTCTGCCTTTCAAGTTGCCATGCCATCCCCCGCATCCTTAGCGTCTTTTTTCTCAGATAAAGTCCAGAACCTACGTTCATCCTTTCCTGTTGCTCCCCCGCCTCCTTTGTCACCATCCATTTTCTCCTCAGCTTCTCCCTTGCCCCTCTCCTTGGACGACCCTGCTACTATTGAATCCTCTGGTATTGCTATTCCTGGTGTGACTAGCTCTACTAACAGGACCTTATCTCACACTTGGTCTTCTTTCCACTCCCTTACCTCAGCGGAGGTATTACTCACCTTATCCCAGTCTAGGAAGACCACCTGCGCTCTGGATCCAGTCCCTTCTGCTTGGCTGGTGGACCCTTCTCTTCAGCTTATACCTCTCATCACTACTCTGTTTAACTCCAGTTTATCTTCAGGTCATTTCCCTTTAGCTTGGAGATCTGCCGTAGTACATCCCCTGCTGAAGCAGCCCTCCCTTGATCCCTCTGTGTTATCCCATTGGCGCCCAGTCTCTAACCTCCCCTTTCTTGCCAAAATGTTGGAGCGCCTAGTTTTTCTGCAACTTTCCTCTCATGTTGAGGCTACTAATGTTCTCCACCCCCGTCAGGCCGGCTTCAGACCAGGACACAGCACTGAAACTATTCTTCTTGCTTTGATAAACGAACTTCACGTTGCACATGAACGGGGTGACATCACACTTTTGGTTTCTTTGGATCTATCTGCCGCATTTGACTTAATTGATCATCAGACTCTCTTATCCCGTCTTTCTGATATTGGTGTTCGGGGTGTGGTGTTACGTTGGTTCCGTTCCTTTCTCACTTCCCGTTCCTATGTCGTCCATGCTGCTCACCAGACCTCACCGACTATTCCATTGGTCTGTGGAGTCCCCCAGGGATCAGTTCTCTCCCCTCTGCTTTTTAATATTTTTCTTGCCCCTCTTCCCCTTTTGGCCCAACAATTTCCAGTTTCCACCTACATTTATGCAGATGATATTGTCTTTCTCTTTCACACTTCTCCAGTTGCTATTGATATTACCCCCCTCAATGATTGTCTTTCTCATGTTGCCACCTGGCTCTCATCTAATTATTTACACCTAAATCCCACTAAATCCTCCGCCATGTGGGTGTCCTTGAGTTCTTCTTGTCCGATCATTGCACCCCAAATCAATTCTATTCCCATTCCTCTTACTTCCTCTCTCCGGTACTTAGGGGTGATTTTAGATCCATCCCTGTCCTTCCATGACCATGTATCTGCCTTGTCCCGTCGCTCCTTCTTTACTTTACGGCAAATACGTTCAGTTCGTTCAGTTTTGTCCCAGGATTCCCTTACCACTCTGGTGTTAGCTCTAGTCATGTCCAGACTGGACTATTGTAATATAATCTATGCCAACCTTCCTGCCTACCAGCTCAAACGTCTTCAGCTTCTACAGAACACAGCCGCCCGTATTATCACTTTTGCTCGTAAATCAGACCATATCACTCCTCTTTTGTTTCGTCTTCATTGGCTCCCGTTACGCTTCCGGTTTAAATATAAGGTCCTTATTATATTACATAAAGTCATCCACACTTCCAATCCTCAGTATTTAGCAAATCTGGTTTCCCTTCACACCCCTTATCGTCAGCTCCGCTCTTTGCATGCCAACCGCCTGTTTCTTCCCCCCCCCGTCTCGCGCTCACCTCGAACAGACACGGCATGCTGCCTTCTTCTTCTTGGGTCCTTCACTCTGGAATTCTCTACCTTCTTCACTCCGTTTGGATTCTTCTTACCAACAATTCAAGACTCAGCTCAAAACCTACCTGTTTCAACAGGCTTATGACCTTCCCTCCCAATAGTTTTGTTCTTTTGTCTTTGTCTGATTATGTCTCATTTGTTTGTTTGGTCTGTCTTTTGTTTGATGTGTTTTGTGACCTCTTTGGTCCATCTTTTCTCTATTTTAATGGATTTCTTTTCTGTTTTTAATGCTTTTATTTATATTATTTTATTGTAAACCGCCCTTACGTTTCGACAAGGGCGGTATATTAAATGTAATTAAAGATAAAGATAAAGATAAAGATAAAGATTTCAATTTGTATTTTATTAAGCATTTCAAAACATGATTAAACAAGAAATACGGTAGATGTTATCATAAGCAGAAAAAAAGCAAGGAATTAACCAAAGATAAATAACAAATCAATTACACAGGTACACTACCAAAAAACTGCCTCCAGTTTTGCAACTTATTCCTATAGATTTTGGGGTGCTGAATCCAGGAAAAATAGCCAAAATGTTCCATCACGTCACGTTTTCTTGCAAAATTAGATTTCTTACCCATATAAGGAATGTTCACATAATTTCTTTTTAGCCGACTGCAGTTTATTTTCTTGGCCCAAAATAGAGGTTGTAATGGTTAACTAACTAGAAACCCTCCCTCATGATATTTTAGAGTGTTTTGTATTCATTTTATACATTAACAGGACAATTGGGAGGCGGGGGGCTAAATCCAGTACTCGCGCTGGCGCATGTTCTTTCCTGTTCGCCTCGCCTCGTTCGCTCGCTCAAACACGGTGGTTGCGACATGAACGTTCCTGTCAAATTTCAGTTTCTTGCAAGTTCATTATTACCTTTTGTTTGCTCAGTCGTAATCCAGCTTTTATTCCGAAGTGGTTCACTACAGTTGTAGTTTGCAGTGCTGTGTATTTGTGATGGCTCACAGAGCCAGAGGTTGCGTCAACTCTCCGGACAGTTTTTGTTTTATTTGTGGGGAATATACCGTGAAAAAGCGGCAGAGGAACATTTCTGCATTTATTAAAAAAGTATATTTCGCTTATTTCGGTTTGAAGTTAGGCGATCAAGACAAACCGTGGGCTCCTCACAAAGTGTGCAAGACATGTGAGGAAGATCTACGCTTATGGATGAAAGGTAAAAAACAAGCATTTCGTTTCGGAATACCTATGATGTGGCGTGAACAAAGAGACCACAGCAGTGACTGCTATTTTTGCTCTTGCATTGTGAAGGGATACAACTTTAAAAATAAGAACGTAATAAGTTACCCCAACCTTCCCTCAGCAATTAGGCCTATGCCTCATAGCAACGAAGTACCTGTGCCTGAACCACCAAAATCTTTGGATCATATTTGTGTGGACGGTTCTGATCATGATGAGACTCATCAGATGGCTTTTCCCAATGAGTCCAGTACTTCCGAGTTTGAAACTGAACCAGATCCGAAACCTGAACTTTTCTCTCAAGCTGAATTGAATGATTTAGTCCGGGATTTAGGACTCCCAAAAGATGCTGCCCAACTGCTAGGTTCTCGGCTTAAACAGAAAAATCTATTGTCACCAGGAACAACTTTTTATTGGTACTGCAACCGCGAGACACAATTTTTGAAGTATTTCAGCAAAGAGGAAGATTTGGTATTTTGCAGCGATATATACGGAGTGATGGAAAAGTTTAAACTCAAGTATGATCCTGCTGAATGGTGGCTATTCATTGATTCGTCAAAAGACAGCATAAAAGGTGTTCTTCTTCATAATGGCAACACATTCGCTTCAGTTCCTATTGCTCACTCTGTTATTCTCCAAGAAAAATACGAGAATTTGGCCCTGATTCTTCAGAAGATTCGTTATGATGAGCATAAGTGGATGATTTGTGGAGACTTTAAAACTCTATCCATGCTATTAGGGCAGCAATCCGGTATCACCAAATATCCCTGCTTCCTTTGCTTTTGGTATAGCCGGGCCCGCGACCTACACTGGGGGAAAAAAGACTGGCCAATTCGGGAGTATTTGAGACCCGGTGAGAAAAATGTTCTTCATGAGAGCTTGGTACCTCGTGATAAAATTCTATTACATCCTCTCCACATTAAGTTGGGTCTCATTAAGCAATTCATCAAGTACCTTCCAAAAGATGGTGAGTGCTTTCGGTACCTTTGCTCAAAGTTCCCCCGACTTTCTGAAGCAAAGCTAAAGGAAGGAGTGTTTGTTGGCCCTGATATAAGGAAACTCATTTCAGATGGAGCATTCGCTGAAACGATGTCTGAGAAGGAAAAAGAAGCCTGGGATTCCTTCAAGGATGTTGTTCTCAAATTCTTGGGGAACAGGCGGGATGAGAACTATAAGGATATTGTTGCCAGGATGCTCAATGCCTTCAAAGAACAAGGCTGTAACATGAGCCTGAAAGTCCATTTCTTGCACTCCCATGTGAACTACTTTCCCGAAAACATGGGGGCGTACAGTGAAGAACAAGGTGAAAGGTTTCACCAGGACATCAAGGACGCAGAGAGAAGGTACCAAGGAAGATGGAACTCCACTATGATGGCTGATTTCTGCTGGTTGCTGCTGCGGGAAACCCCAGATGAAAAATACGCCAAGCAGCGCACCAAGAGAAGCATTCGGGGGAAGAAGAAACGGGCCCACCAGGAGATTGATTGACCCAAGAATGACTTTAAAATCTAAACTGTGTTGACAAATATCGTGTTTTTACTAAACTTTGAAATAAAAATGTGCTAGTTATTACCACAGTGTCGGATCTCATTTATTAGAATTTTATTTTCACACCATCGGGTGTTTGTCTTCATGTATTGCAATGGTGCGGTTTGCGTTTTCTATTCTTACATACATACCTGTACAACATTTTTTGCACATTTCTTTGCTTTGCTTTGTGTCTAACCTCGCTCTTATATGCTCAATGTTTGTGCACATGTATGTGGCTGTTTTAAGTGCAGACAATTTTGCTACCATCACAGTGTGTTTTGTTGACATTACTCTATTCTTATGTGCTGCCTTGTTACAATTTTCTTTATTCTTATTTGAATAACTACTAAACAATTAGTATAAAGAATTCATCCAAGAAACTTTTATCTCGATCGCACTCAATCTGAAACGTTCACCTCAAACTGCTAACCCAATGTAGCAAAAAATCTGTACGTGATGGAGCAAATTGGTTACCAGATTTGGATTCAGCGCACCAAAAAATGTAAAAATCAATCGAAACATTAGAGGCAGTTTAAAAAAAAATTTTTTTAGTGTACCTGTGTTATCAATTGCCATTTCAACCACAAAACAGGGGCCAAGAAAGGAAATAAGTCAGGAAATAAAGTAAACAAAACCCAAAAAACAAATCAAAGACAGGGACATGTCCCGTTAGAGCCGGAGCACACAAACTAGGAAACCTCAGAAGGAGCTCTTAGTTTCCCTTCTCGTGAAGCTGCAAAATACATTTTAGTAAGTAGTTCTGGCAGTTCTAGCATGAGTGTACAACTTTATAATTCTTTGCTGTGCAGCTACATGATGGGTTCCTACCACTCAAGCTGCTATTTTAGGGCTTCATTCACACAAGCTGTTTTTGGTTCCTACAGAGAAAAATAATTATTTAAGGAAAAAACACAACAGCAAACTACCAGAAAGAAATTATACATGTGAAGACAAGAAACAAAAAATGAGATATTTGGAAGAGTTCAAGTTCAGATATTTGGGTTGTAAAGTTCACTTAGACAGTCCACTCACTCCAACTCAGCACGGTGTCTTAACCAAAAGAATTATATATACTTTTACATTTCTTTCTGGAGATCTCAGAAGCAAGAGTAACCCCAAGGCAGATAACATTTTCACTATGTCACTCATATAAATTTTAATGAATGCTAATATTACAGTGAAAAGTCTTTCCTTGTGTGAGGAAAATAAATCTTTCTATATGAAACCTTCATCTTGGATGGCGGATGCTTGGAATTCCCTCGCGATAGAAGTGGTGGGGGCAAATACAATGGCAGAATTCAAAATGGCATTGGGCAGACACAGTGGATCCCAATATAGCAACAGGATAACATCAAAATAAACTTAACTATCTCTTATATCTCAAAAAACAAGGGTGCCCTACATGGAGCGGTGGGTACACCCCTAAACAAAGGCATGGGGAGAGGTGACCTGCACAGAGCGGCAGGTGCACCTACTCTGCCACCTTGCTGGGAAGACTAGATAGACCATACTGGTCTTTATCTGCCATCATTTACTATGTTACTATGTTAACATTACCCCATTGCATGCAGGGACTGTATTCTGATTTCTCTATTGCACTACATAAGAAAAGCAAGACTACAAGTCCCTGCATGCAATGCGGTAAACCCAGGACTGGATAAAGCCTGTTGGGTGCATCTGGAGCCAGTTGGTAACCATAGACACCAGTCATTTGTTTACACTTTCCTTATGTGTAAAGTTTTCCTTATCCAATAAAGGCCAGGGTGAGTCTGGAGGGAGGTCTGGTTGGTGGTGGCGGTGAAGAGCCAGTGCGGCACAGCGTCGAGGCAAGAGGAGACTCCTACGGGCGAGAGAGCAGCGAGTGGAAGCAAAAGCGGCGGCGGCGGAGAGGAGAGCGGCAGCGGTTGGGTGTGCGTCGCTGAGGAGCTGTGTGGGAAGATCGCGGTGCTGGAGCACATGGCCTCGGCAGGCACCGTGGGCGGACGGTGACTGGCACAATTCCTCATATGGCTAAAAAGCAGCGGAGGGCAGGCAAGTGCGGTGGGGCCTGGGTTTATAAAAAACAACAAAAACCACACAACACAGTAATTGAGCTGTCCGGGGGCAGGGGGCATAGAGCAGACCTCATGCCAGTATGGGGGCATCAGTGGGGCTGAGAGATTGGGAGGGGAGGGATGAGGGGGCCTCTGGGCGGCAGGTGGGCCAGTCCGGAGGTCATGGCTCAGCAGGAGAGGGGGGAGACGCAGAGCAAGTAAAGGGAGCAGCAGGCCATAGGGGGAAATGAGCTGCTGCGGCAGGGGGAAGGGGGAGGGGCTCGGGGGTATCGACAGGGATAAGGGGGGTAGAGGGAGCCCTCTGGGGTTTGCTATGAGGGCACAGCAGCGGAGGGGGGGGTGTGAGCTGGAGGCTTGGGGAATCAGACAGCAGCAATACAGGGAGGTGAGGTGGGGGGAGGATGGGGTGTAGAGCTGGGGCGCTCTCTGGATATATCAGGTGTAGGGGAGTCAGGGGTTAGTAGACCGCAAGGGCTAGGGCTCTTGGGTGAGGGGGGGTAGGGTTCAGCACAGGCATGAATGCTTCAGGGCCGGCGGCACTTCCTTGGGGAGACAGGGTATTTACCCATCAGTAGCGGGTATGGCGGGACATGGGGGTGACCAGCTGGGGGGAGTGAGGTGTCCTGGCAACATTGGCTCGGGGGGGGGGAAGGTCCATCCAGGACAGAGTGGTTGGGGGCTTGGCAACCCACCTGGCAGTAGGCCGTTCCTCCCCCTGTCTTTTCTTTTATGTCCCCCCAGGAGCCTGCCGTGGTTCAGTACCCCACAATGCATGGTGGAGGGAGTCACGGCGGAGCTGAATGGCTTACAGGAGGAGCGCGGAGTCGGAGAATGATCGGCAAGTAGTTAGAGGGCAGGAGACCGGGAGAACAGCAGCAGGCGGTGTGATGCACAGCCCAGCAGTGACGGCATCCTCTCCAGGGCAGGCAGTGGAGCCACGGGCGGAAGGTGAATTGCGAGAAGAACCGGCACGTAAGAAGTGGAAGCATGCTTGTCGGAGGCGGCATGGTTCGGATTCCTCCTCTTTGTCTTCATCGGTATCGTCATTGCCGGAGGACGGGGGGGGGGAGGGACTAGAGGGCGGAGGTAAGGAAGGGGCGTCAGCAAGTCGGTAGGAGGAGCCCCTTCATTAGCAGTGTATGCAGACTTATGGGAAGGTATACCGAAGAATTTGCGGCGTAAGATTAGGAAAATGAGATATATTGATATCTTCCGGTTGTTGGAAGGCAGGAGGCGATATTGGGATAGCAAGAAGAAGAGAAAGGAGGAGGAGAAGGCGGGAAGAGTCAAGAAGGTGTCTAGGAACGTGGTGAACTGGACTAGGGCCTTTTTGCGTTTGGCAAGCGTGTGGGGGCATCATTATCCGGAACAGTATGGGATGTTGTTGTCGTACACAGATTCCATACTGGAAGCGTCGCAAATGCATGAGGGATGGTCGTTGAACTATGACGAGAAGTTCCGAGATAAAATGGAGAACCGGTTTTTGTCATGGGGCTCTCAGGATATTAATCTATGGCTGACACAAATTTCAGCCAAACCAGGGGTAGGGAGCCAATTTGCAGCAAAAAGGGGGTGGTACAGGGGGGGGGGGAACATGTGCTGGAGATTCAATAAGGCCTCGTGTCCCTTTCCCGATTGCAAGTTCTGACATGCCTGCTCGAGTTGTGGAGGGGGGCATTCGGCGGCAAAATGCCTTAAGAAAGGGACCGTGCCAACTATTGGGTTGGCCCTTAAATGAGTGCGACGTTGGCAGTCTGGCACGCACCCCAATATGTGTGGAGGTGTTAGGGACCAGGCTGCGGTGATACCTGAGACGGGGAGATAGGGAGGTGTTGGAGAAGGGGTTTTGGGAAGGCTTTGCCATCCCGGTGTCAGGTGTAGTAGTCTCATATACGTCACGCAATTCATCCTCTGTGCGGCATTGTGCACAAGTAGTGCGAGATAAATTGGTAAAGGAGTTAGAGTTAGGGAGGATTGCTGGCCCGTTTGTGGAGAAGCCGTTCCCGGATTTGGTGGTGTCCCCTTTGGGTCTTATACCCAAGAAGGAAACAGGGAAGTTTAGGTTAATTCACAATTTGTCCTTTCCGGAGGGAGCATCGGTCAACGATCGTATACCTAAGGATCGTTGTGCGGTTCGATATGCGTCGTTTGACCGGGCAGTGGAATTGGTACGACTTGCAGGGCCCGGGGCATTGATGGCGAAGGTTGATATCGAGTCCGCTTTTCATTTATTGCCAGTGCATCCTTCTAGTTTTCCGTTGTTGGGCTTTTGGTTTGGGGATCTATTTTATTTTGACAAGTGTATGCCAATGGGTTGTTCAGTGTCCTGTGCATATTTTGAAAAATTCAGTACCTTTCTGCACTGGGCAGTGGCCCAGGGGGTGGGTTGTATGAACATGGTGCATTATTTGGACGATTTTTTATTTGTGGGTGTCGCGCAGTCCACAGATTGCCAGAGTCTATTGAGCGGTTTCATGGACCTGGCCAGGGACCTCGGTATGCCATTGGCAGAAGAAAAGTTGGAGGGTCCGACTATGCAAATGATGTTTCTGGGGGTCGAATTGGATTCTCAGGCGATGGTAGCTTCCAAAGGAGAAGGTGACGAAGTTGCGGGTGTTGGTGGCCAATGCGCTGGCTTCCAACAAGTTGAATTTGAGGGAGTTGCAGGCATTGATAGGCGTGTTGAATTTCGCGTGCTGCAACATCCCAATGGGTAGGGTGTTTCTGCGGCGGCTGGCAGGGGCGACAGAGGGAGTGCGTAAACCGCATCACCGTATTAGGGTGACGAGGGTGATAAAGGATGATCTGAGGATATGGGATGTCTTTTTGAAAGAATTCAATGGGAAGTCTGTGATAATGGAGGGAGAGATTTCCTCAGGGGACTTGCAGTTATACACGGACGCGGTGGGGGGGGGGGTCGGGTTGGACATATATTTTGCGGGGGCATAGTGTGCAGACAGATGGCCGCAGGCGTGGCAGGATGCACATTTAGTGAATAATATTGCATTCTTGGAGCTGTTTCCCCTGCTGGTAGCGTTGCACTTGTGGCCTGATCGATTGTGCAATAGACTAGTATTATGGTGGTGTGACAATGCAGCGGTGGTGAGTGTGATCAATAATTATACCCCACGCTGTGTCCCAGTAGCAGATGTAATACGGGAGGTGGTTCTAGGTTGCTTAAGATTGAATGTGACGATCAAAGTGAGACATATCCCAGGGTGTACTAATAAGATGGCGGATGCTCTTTCTCGTTTTCAGTGGGACCGATTTCGGAAACTGGCGCCTGGAGCAGAGGTGATCGTATTGCTGGTCCCAGAGCAGTTATGGCAGGTTGGCCTGAAGAGATGCTGAGTTTGCTACGAGGCTTGGTGGCGCGATCTACAAGGTTGGCATATCAGCGGGGCTGTGACAAGGTGGTAGAGTTCTTACTGGCGCGGGGTTGGCGGCTGGAAGCGGTGTCCAATTGGATGTTAGCTAAATATTTAGTGGATGCAAAGGAGAAGGGGATGTCAAAATCAGTTGTCTGTGCGCATTTGGCAGGGTTTGTGTTTTTTGCAAAAGCAGTTGGATGGGTTCCGGCGGCGGGCGGGTTTTTAACCCGGCGGCTGTTACAAGGCTGGTGGAGAATAATGCCATTGCCTAAAGATGGCAGATGGCCGATCACGCACGACTTGCTTGCGAAGCTATGTGCTGCTCTCCCATTGGTGGCATCATCCGCATATGAAGCGGCATTATTCAAGGCTGCTTTTTGTTTGGCATTTTTTGGAGCGTTCAAGATTGGGGAACTGGTGGCAAACTCGGGGAGGTTGGGTAGTGGCGGTTGCCTGCTGCTGCAGCATGTGCAGGTAGAGAGGGGGCACGTGCGGATTCTGTTGGCCCACTCTAAGACTGACCAGCAGGGTCAGGGTTTATGGGTGGTGTTAAAGGAGATGGGGAGTGTGGCTACTTGCATGGTTGTTGCTTTGCGGGCGTACTTGGTTGGCAACCTGTGGTTAGTGATTTATTCTTTCGACATGCGGAAGCACATTTGTTGATGCGTTTCCAAGTGACAGCGGTATTGAGAATGACCCTACAACAGATAGGGGAAGCGTCACAACAGTTTGCGGCGCACTCCTTCCGCTTTGGGACGGCCACAAGTGCAGCGGCAGCGGGTTTGTCGGATCAGGAGGTCCAACGCATCGGGCGCTGGCGTTCGAGGGCTTTCTTGGGATATGTCCGACTGTAGAGGTGGTCGGGATGGATAACAGGGTGGCTAATTCTGTTTTCTTTTACAGATAGAGGGCAAGGTCCACATGGCTGTTGGCTGATTGGCCATTTGTTTGTTCATTGGGCAGGTCAGCAAGCGGCTGTGCAGCCTTTGGGGACTAATCTTGGCTTGGATCCAGAGGTGGTATCAGTAACATGGCTGGGTGAGCAAGATCTCACATGGACACAGATATTCCCTTTGCTGCGGCACCACTGGCGTATGTGGAGTTCACCGGACTTGATGCTAATACATTTGGGGGAAAACGATCTGTCAGCCTGGACCTGCAAGCAACTGATCCGAGCAGTGCAGAAAGACCTGGAGGAGGTGCTGCAGTTGGTCCCCAGGGTGAGGCTTATGTGGTCAGATATTATACCGTGGCTAGTATGCAGTGATCAGCGGCGCTGGTCGAGAGGTTTGACTAAAATCAATTGCCAGATTGGACGCTGGATATGTGCCCATGGGGGTGTATCAAGTAATGAATGCATGGGTAGAGGTAGGCTGTGCGGGACTGTATGGTCGGGATGGGGTTCATTTATCCCCGGTGGGGTAGGATTTGCTATTGAATGACTGGCAGGAGACGGTGGAGTGGATAGTGCTGAGGGACGCTTGCTGGTCGCAGCTTGTGGGGGGTGGGGCGGCGCAGTGACAGTGAAGTCACCTGTGCCGGTGGCGGGATCCCGGAGGTTTCCGGGGTCCGTAGCCTTAGGATAAGCTTGGGACGGGGGTAGGGTACCCCCTACCCGGACAACCCCTGGCTGGCTTTTGCTAGTTATATGGTGAAGTCGGGGCCAAGTGGGGGAGATCTGTTGGGAAAAAGCGGAGGCGAGCGCACCTTGCTAGTGACATGGCTGGTGAGGCTTATTCCATTGGTGGTATGCTAAAAGGATTGTTATTGGTGTTGATTGTTAACCTGTTAATGGATAATAAAGCTGTGACCAGGAGTTTACCCAAAAGATTTGTGTTGGAGTGTTTGTGGAAGGGGGTGGGGGGGAAGGTGAAAATGGGGAGGGGTGTATTTGAAGAGCATCGAGTCCGACCTACTATGGTTAGTGAAGAATAAAATACGAGAGCACAAGCACATTACCCGATACTGCAGCACTCTGATATTCTTTTGCATGTAAACCAATTTCTTAAAGATACACTGTAAACAATTCTTTTCAGTAATCTTACAATTTAGATAGCTATAAAATTATCAAAATAGAGTGAAGCCATAAATAAAGTGTAAATGAGATTCTTAAAATGAACCAGACTGTCCCATATATGTCAGTAATAACATCTTCAGTAGATAATTGAAGCTAAAAATCCAGTCTGTTTGTGAACTAAGACTGATAGTTTGTCAGCAGGAAAAATCATATCGAATTATATCTATCTTATATTTATCGGTAGGAACTAACTGATCCATTATTATGATCACATTGTTCATAAAGGTATGTAATTCAGTTGAGTGAACATTATCACTAAAATATAAAATAATAACATGCCTTAAAGTTAATGTATAAATATTGTATCCATGCAATAGTAAGGATCTTACTATAGCGATTTGGAATCAAAAGGCGAGATTCTGCTCACAGATAATATTACATGCTACTAACAAAAGATTATGGGAACCATACCTTTAAGATAAATGCTAGTATAATATACTCTTGACTGCAGCCAGTATAGAAACTGCCTGCACTGTTTCAGATGCTTTTAAAAGGATATTTTGGTGCCAAAAAAAATGCACCCAGTCATTCAAAAGTATATATCCTTCTCAAGGTCCAAAAATCTCGGGAATCACCTCTGGGACGACCTGTTGTCTCAGCCATAGATTCCCACTTTGAGCTCATATCGCAATTTTTAGACATCTTATTTTGCCCCTTTGTTGTATCAGTTCCATCATACATGAGAGATTCTACACACATCATCCAGATGTTAGTAACATTTGAGAACTACCATCAGGATTTGATCCTTGTTACACTTGATGTTGTATCCTTATATATGAAAATTCCATATTATTGAGGAGATTTTACTTGAGCGTAGAGAGCACAGAAGGATACCCATGGCATTCCTTATATAACTTGCTTGGTTGGCCCTGACAGAAAACTACTTCTGTTTTAGAGATCTGTTTTATAAGCAGACTAAAGGGATGGCCATGGGTTCTTCAATGGCCCCAGATGTGATAAACGTATATGTTGCTCATTTTGAGAAAAAGGTTTTGGACCAACATCCTTTTCCACATTCCATAAAATATTGGAAAATATATATTGACGATATGTTTTTGATTTGGGAGGGCGATATATCAACATTAAGTGAATTAAATAATTGAATAAATGACGGATAAAAACCTGCAATTTCAGAGCACTTACAATTTCACAGCTATACCACATTTAGATCTTCTAATCAAGAAAAGTACTGAAGGTTTCTCTACACATTTATATAGAAAACCAACTGATAGGAATCACTTATTCACTATCAGAACTTTCTTAATTGTTCTTTCAAGCAAAATCTTCCAGTGAGCCAATTCCTGAGGGCACAATGGGTTTGCACTAAGGATGATGATTTTGAAATACAGGGATTTCAGGATAGAGGGGTTATCCAGAATACTTTATTGAAAATACTTACAGAAGAGCTAAGTCTTCACAACGTGTGTATCTATTGGAGAAAACATCAGATCCAGATTACACAAGGATGGTATGTCCGCTCACCTTTTCATATCATTCCAAAAGTATTACTAACATACTACGAGAAGAATGGCACATTATTCAAATCCTACATACTTTGCTGAACTGGAATTAACTATAGCTCATAAAAGAACTGTGAATCTTAGGAAACTACTTGTTCCTTTCCCCTTCACAGAATGACCATTTCAGTCAAAGTATCAAGGCCATTACCAATGTAGACACTGCTCTGTGTGCATACATTTCTTATCAGTGAAGAAGGTCTTTATTCATCCCACTACTCAAGAACTTTTCTTTCCAAATAATTTTTCAACTTGCAAAACATACAATGTGGTTCATGTCATTGTCCATCCATGTCAGAAATTATGGGTTTACTAAACTGCGGTAATGTCACTCGCGTTAGGTTCCGCGGTAAAGGTACAGATGCCGATATAAAGGCGTGGGCGGTGCATCGTTACAGCAAGCCGTATCAGCTAACGTATGTTACAAGGTGCCTTAGACTAACGCGCATTATAAGGCGCCTACAAGGCACATTACAAGGCGCCTCATAAGGTGCCTTATAAGGTGCCCTGTAAGGTGCCTTATAAGTTGCCTTGTAAGGTACATTATAAGGTGCCTTGTAAGGTGCCTCATAAGGTACCCTATAAGGCTCCTTAGGCTAAGCGCCGTATTAGGCACCCCTGGACAAGGCACTGTAGAAAGAACCCTGGGCTATGAAACCATAGGTTAAGGTGGCCTAACAAGGTTACGGTGCCCTAGGTTAGTGTGCCCTAAGGGCTGCAAGGTGCCGCAGGATGACATGCATGACCTGTGAGGAACAGAGACAGATGCAGCCCTAACACTAGATAGAGCACTCAGGAAAGGCAATGAACAGGTGAGTGAAGGAGGGAGAGATGGAAGCCGCTGGAACCGCCATATCTGCGGGCATCCCATATGGCTGCCAGTACTGATTACAAACATGGTGGGGGCAACTGTACCACAGCACAGGGTGCTGGCAATGTAAAGTACTGGAAAGACTTTTGGTGGCAGACGATGGGAATATGTGTCCCCCAGTGGAGGCAGAGGTGACAGGATAGTTACAATGATGGGTGTACAGAGGAGTGGTGGTGCCATGCAGATCAGGCACAGGCGAGGGAAGCACGATAAGGCGCAATGCAGGGAAGGGTAGCAGTGCAGGACATGGGGTGGCAGCCTGCACAGGCAGACAGGACTCTACACATCTGACAGATGCAGATAGACGGACCGAGGGAATGTTGGCAATTGTGGCGAGGGTATTATGGGCTGGCAGCACAGATCTGAAAAAATATGACTGTTACAGGCATGCACGCTATTTGAGTAAGACAGGCATGAGAGGAGAGAACAATGAGAAATTGAACCCATGAACACTGCAGAGAGTCGTGTTGTATTAACCTCTAGGCTATACCTCTGTGGTGCATGTCACAGCAATGGTTGGGTACAGAAGGACTGCAGGTCACCACACAAACTGCCTGCCCTGAGTGCCAGGATAGGGTAACCCCAACAGTACCCATGATGCAATGCACATGCTGAATAGCTGTCTACAGCTGATCACCAAATGGGGTCTGCACCTCTCCAGTACCTCAGCTTGGAAAGACGAACTGACAGTGTGTGATACTGGCACAGTGTAGCTACAGACCATGCCATTGTGCAGGTTATGTGTTCACCCTGAGGGATAGGATGGGTGCCCAGCACTAGGTACGCAGTACATGTGATACTAGAGATAGGTCCTGCTGTACATCCCCATCACTACCAGTGTATGATAGGTGTTTCTTGCAATGCAGCTGAAGGTACTTTGGTGTCCATCTGCATCCTGTAGTCACATGTGGTCCTCTGGGACCAGACACCACCCAGATTAGTGTGAACCCTGTGTTAAGGTCTGGCTGGCATGGGCACCTGTTATTAGGGCAGAAGGGTTTCTAGACCTGCATGAGGTTGATGTAGTAGTGCTTTTATAAGGTCAATGTGGTGTACACTACATACCCCAAAGGGCCCACATCAACATTTTTGTAGGTAAGGGACAGGTGCCCCAGCCTGGTGAAGCAGCCTCCATCCTGATGGTAATGGACAACCCTCCTGGGTTGGTAGGCCGGAGCCATACCTGTGACTGGGGCAGTGGCAGACCAGCAGCAATGTTGGGGTGAGGTCTGGAGAACCCCAACTCCCTCACACCACTGTCTGCCAGTCACCAGCAGACAGCACAGTCAGACCACCTTAGAGGTGCCCCAACCATGCACAATCTAACTGCAGACAGTCCACTAGCCAGTCTATAGTGCATGCTCACAGAGGAACTATGTGCATCAAGCAGGCATTGCAGTGATTGGGGCCCCAGCATTAAGAACACAAAAGTATTACTGAAAACAGATAGTGTAAAGTACTATGTGGGAACCTAGACTTGCCATGGTCACTGCTCAGTTAGAGTGAGTGCCCTCCCAGCATGACATGCTGTGGCCACCCTGTCCATGCAGGTGGTGGTTGGGCACTGCAGTGTCCCAGCCATTGCCCCACACCCTGTGAAGATGCATCCTGGCCAATCCGCCCTGTCTGGGTCATACCCACAACACCTTGCTCCTCATTATGCACATATTCAGGCTAATGCTGGTAACAGTGGGACATTTTGGGCCCAGAGAGGGGTGGGCAGCCACAGAACAATGGATAGACATACAAACAAACACACTCCTACTGCAGCATTGTGCAATGATAGGGGTGGTTGGCAACCCTGCCTGCCACACTGGTCCTGATCACAGTGCCGACATTGCTAAACTGTGCAGGAGGTAGTAGTAATGCTCTGGTGATAACTGCAGCTCAATGCTGGGGCCAACAGCCTGACTCTCCATGCATCTTTGGATTGTGGAGCCTGTGTGAGTGGGTATTTGTACCCCTGTTCGCCGCTGCTTTGGGCTTTGCACATGTTGCTGTTGTATCTGCATTGCAGGGTAAAACATAGGGACATGCTCTGCAGGAACCACAGCTGGGACTTGAACCTGTGACCCTCTGCTTCTGGGCACACTGGTTGGGTGTACTGCACCACACATGCATGCTAGTCCCTGGGGCTACCTGTACCTTTCCTCAGCCAGACCTTTTATTTTGCACTGCACACCACGTACAGGTACAGGGCATGGCCTAGGTCCACTACAGGCAGGTGCCACTGCCCCCTCCAGCACGGGCACACACTCCCCTGCCATGCTGACATGACCATATGCTGTGTGCAGTCCCAGGCCATCCACTGTGTGGGTAGGTGGTCGCCTAGGGAGCAGGGTCTGGGGCAGGGGGCATACATGAGCATCCTCACATCCCCCCCATCACCGCCTACCAATAGTATGTCCCTTCTGCTTAGGGGAGGGTTGTCTGGGGGGATGTTAGGTCAGTGCCCTGGCAACTGTTAGCTCGGGTGGACCAGGTAGATGTAGGTGGATTGTGTTTGGTATTTGTCAGCTGCTGTCATGTTGATTTCCGGTTTCTATGTTCCTATGTGCCACCTAGGCACACGCCTATTCCACCCTGTGCCCCAGATGCCCCCACTACATGTCCCGCCTGCAGCCCCCTATGCCCCATTTGCACCATCGCCATAGTGGCCTTTTATACTTGGGCACTATGCTGTTGCTGAAAATGGAGCACTACTATCACGATTCTTGGGCTCCCTGCCTATTCTGTACATTGCCGACACTTAAATGGTTTCAGGTTTTCATTCGCAGTAGGATTCAGCCCTTCAGTTCAGCGCATTAGTGTGCAGGGAACCTCTCCCGCCCACTTCCCACCCATTGACCCCTTCTCTCCACCCTCTCTCCACCCTCTGCGGTGTTTACCGCGGCCGGGAACGTTAATGATCATTAGATAACATTAACGCGTTAACATTACATACCGCACGTTAATGTTACCTAACGATTGTTAACGTTACCTAACGCGCAGTCTGTAACTTTACTGGATCCAAAAGCAGATTATGTAACACCACTTAACCCACTCTCTATGGCTCAGGCAGGGAGGGGGAAGGGGGAGGGGAGGGGGGGAAGAGGGGGAGGGGGGAGGGGGGGGAGGGGAGAGGGAGGGGGAGGGGAGGGAGGGGGAGGGGGGAGGGGAGGGAGGGGGAGGGGGAGGGGGAGGGAAGGGGAGGGAGGGAGGGGGGGCAGGATCTCCCACCAAAAGATCCATATTGTACATCTCTGCAATGGTGGCAGTAGAGAGGATCATCAACCCCAGTCCTGCTAGGGAACAGGCACCCTACAGAGCAGTCGATGCAGATCTGTACACATCATGTAAGGCAATGGCAGACAGGCAGAACGCTGGAGAAACTCAGCTGCATCTCACTACTATCTGACATTTGCCAGCAGAAGGCACAGTCAGTCTCCACCCGCTGCACCCTGCAAAGTGTCCCAGCCATACACATGCTAACTGAAGACAGTCTGCTAGCTAGTACATAGTGCATGTTCCTGGAAGAACTGTGTGCACCCAAAAATGGGATGTGAGCACACACACCAAGCAGATATGTCAGTGAATGCCCCCCCCCCCAAAAATATAAATATCACTTCAGAGTAATGTTGCATAGCACTATGGGGTAACCTAGCCATGCTGTGGTCACTGCTCAATCAGGGTGAGAGTGACCTCCCAGCATGACATGCTGTAGCCACCCTGTCCATTCAGGTGGTGGTCAGGCACTGCAATGTCCCAGTCATTGCCCTATACCCTGTGCAGATGCATCCTGCCCTGGCCACCCTGTCCGGGCCATACTCACAGTATTTTGTTCCTCATTATGCACATTGGCAGGCTAACGCTGGAAACAGTGCAAGCAGTGTGGGCTCAGTAAGGTGTGGGCAGCCACAACACACTGGATAGACATACACACACTCCCACACCTATGCCAGCATTGTGCAAATATGGAGGTTTGTGGCAGCCCTGGCCGCCTCACCAGTCCTGGGCACAGTGCAGGCATTGCTATGGTACGCAATACTGTTGGGGGTCACTCCCCGGGGTGGTAAACACTGTCAGAAGCAATAACTGAAACACACTCTACAGATATCAGAAAGGTTGGTATGATGAATCACTATCAACAAATCGTGTTTAACTTAGGATTTGTTAGCTGACATTAATCATAGCAACTTTTTGATATATGATATATGTGGAACGTGTTCCCAAGTTTAGGACGGCATTGCAGGTGCCAGTATTGGGAGATGCTGCTCTGTGCAGGGCCCAACAGCCTGACTCTCCATGAGGCTTTGGATAGTGGAGCCTGTGGGTGTGGGTGTGGGTGTGTGTGCCCCTGTTGACCACTGCTCTAGGGCAGAGGCTCCCAACTCCAGTCCTGGTGGGCCAAACACTGTTCAGGTTTTCATGCTGTCCCTAATGAATATGCATGAGGTACATTTGCATACAATGGGGGCGGTGCATACAAATGCAGCACAGGCATATTTATTAGGGACAGCATGAAACCTGAATGGTGTTTGGCCCTCCAGGACTGAGGTTGGGAAACTCTGCTCTAGGGATTGCACCTGCTGGGTAATATCCTCTGTGACATTGTGGGACACATACTCGTGCCCATGTTGGTCCCTCATCAGTTGCTGTCTTGCTGCTTTACAGTTTCGGCATTCCTAAGTGCCACCTAGGCATCTGCCTAGTCCGCACTGTGCCCCAGCTGGACCACAGCATGTGCCACCTGCAGCCCCCTGTATCCCATTTACAGCATCAGTACAGTTGCCCTTTCGTATGTGCCCACTCTGTTGTTGCTGAACATGTGCATGCCATAACAAACCTGCCTAATATAAACGACAAAAATCCTGATCACTGCTATTTCAATGTGGGATCATTCACTTTGTAGGGGAACAGAGCATAGACCCTTCCAAACACGATATCTTCCTTTTTACGCTTTGACAGTAGTGTTGCTTTATGTTTATCATTAATATCGCTATTGGCCAGCTTGGTTATTGGGATTTCAGATGTGGTTCTGGTCATTTTATGTTTTTTTGCCTTTTTGGTTCCTGCACATGTATCACTACTATCACTTTTCTGGGTTTCGCTGCCTTTGCTGTACATTGCTGACTTAAATGGTTTCTCTGTCCTGCAAATGTGCCTAGCGCGAGGTTTTCACTGGTGCTAATTTTCAGGGCTTTCTTTCACGGCGTTAGCATGCATGGATCCACTATCCGCCCACTCTCCACCCATTGACCCCTTCTTTCCACCCCTGGGGAGCCTTACTCCACCCTCTGGGGTGCCTTTCTCCTCCCTCTGTGCACCTCACCGCCGCTGGAGATGTTATCACGCGATAACGTTACGTATCGCGCAATAACATCGCCGCTGCTATGCTAGGACGGTTTAGTAAACATACCCCATAGTATACACACATGTATTGTAGAACATAGAAGTTGTCTGAGGAGAAGACTTATCAACAAGCCACTGGTACAACATTCGGTGTACACACATCATAAACCCACTGATTTCAAATTCTGTATGATTAAGAAAGTGAAAGAGAATTGGAGGGGTGGAGACTTGAACAAAGTCTTATTATGCATGGAACAACATTATGGGGTATGTTTACTAAACCGGGCTAATGGTTAACCTGGGTTATCTGCCACTAGGTCCCATATTATTCAATGGGACCTAGTTGCAGATAGCCCGGGTTAACCGTTAGTCTAGTTTAGTTAACATACCCCTATATTTTCAAAATAAGGGGCTTGTTTACAAAGCCGTGGTAGCGGTTTCAGATCGTTATCGGAGCCGCAGCCCCCATTGAAATCAACGTGCCTTGTACTGTGCCTCATAGGTTGCCTTCTAACGCGCCTTGCACTGTGCCTAATAAGGTGCCTTGTAACGCCCTATAAGGATTGTTGCCAACTGTGGTGAGGGTACTATGGGCTGGCAGCACAGATCTGCAAAGATATGACTGTCACAGGCAAGCAAAATATCTGCCTTGGACAGGAGGAAACAACAAGGAATTGAACCCATGATCTTTGTCTCCACAGTCATCAAAGTAACCAGTGGGCCACATCTCTATAACATCAAACACACTGCTGGCTGGCTACAGAAAGACTGCAGGTCACCACACAAACTCTCTGCTGTGGTTACCAAGATAGGGTAAACCCACCCATACCCATGATGAACTGCACATGCAGATCAGCAGCCTACATCTGATCAAAAGATGGGGTATGCACCGCTATAGCACCCCGGCCTGGTAGGGGGAACTGACCGTGTGTGTTACTGGCACAGAGTAGCTACAGACAGTGACATCATGCGGTTCCTGTGCTCACCCTGAGGGTGAAGTAGGGGGCCCAGCACCAGGTCCACAGCACATGGGATGGCTGAGATAGACTGTGCTGCAGGTTCCCATCACTGCCAGTGTGTGATGGGTAGTCCTTGCAGACACACCTAGGATGCACCTGTATCTCTCGGTCATGCCTAGGCTTTGTGAACTATAATGCACCCGGAATAGTGTATATCCTGTATGGGTGCCATGGTCACATGTTATAAGTGAAGGGTGGTGTTTCGACCCCAAAGCAGATTATGTAGCACCACCCAACCTTCCCCTGTGGGTCAGGATCTCCCATCAACAGATCCACATTCTACATCTCTGCAATGGTGGCAGTAGAGGGGAGTGAGCACCTCACAGGGAGATCAATGCATATCTGTATACATCACTTAGGGCAGTAGGCCTGGAAAAGCTCAGCTGCCCACCCCCACCCCTAACTGACATTCACCAGCAGAGGGCACAGTCAGTGTCCACCCGCTGTACCCTGCAAGGTGTTCCAGCCATACACATGCTAACTGCAGACAGTCCACTAGCTAGTATATGTTCCTGGGGGAACCGTGTGCACCCAAAAAATGGGATGTGAGCACACACACCAAGCAGGTACATCAGTGATTGGGCCCCAGAAACATCACATAAGAGAAATACAACATAACACTATGGGGTACCCTAGCCATGCCGTGGTCACTGCACATTCAGGGTGAGAGTGACCTCCCAGCATGACATGCTGTGGCCACCCTGTCCGTGCAGGAGGTAGCCAGGTACCACAATGTCCCAGCCATTGCCCCATGCCCTTTGCAGATGCTACATACCCAGGCCGCCCTGTCTGGGCCATACCCACAGTACCTTGCACCTCATTATGCACATTGGCAGGCTAACACTGGAAACAGTGCAAGCATTGGGGGCTCAGTAAGATGTAGGCAGCCACATAACACTGGATAGACATACGCACACTACCACACCTATTTCAGCATTGTGCAAATATGGAGGTGGTTGGCAGCCCTGGCCGCCACACCAATCCTGGGCGCAGTGCAGGCATTGGTATGGTACGCAATACTGTCAGGGTCACTCCCCGGGCGAGTTAAACACTGTCAGAAACAAAACCTGAAACACACTCCAGACATATCAGAAAGGTTGATATGATGGATCCCTGTCAACAAATTGTGTTCAACGTAGGATTTGTTATCTGACATTATTCATAGCAACCTTTTGATATACGTGGAACGTGTTTCCACATTTAAGACGGCATTGCTAAGGTATGCAGGTGCTGGTATTGGTAGATGCTGCTGCACGCAGGGCCCAACATCTTGACTCTCCATGAGCTGCTGCATAGTGGGGCCTGTGGGTGTGGGTGTTTGTGCCACTGTCGGCCGCTGCTCTAGGGCAGAGGTTCCTACCTCCAGTCCTGATGGGCCAAACACAGTTCAGGTTTTCATGCTGTCCCTAATGAATATGCATGGATACATTTGTATACAATGGGGGCTGTGCATGTAAATGCATCTCATGCATATTTATTAGGGACATCCTGACTACCTGAATGGTGTTTGGCTCTCCAGGACTGCAGTTGGGAAACTCTGCTCTAGGAATTGCACAAGTTTATGGTGTATGTGCTCTGTAGGGTACAATATAGGCATTTATGATGTGTTACTTTTATCTGCAATAAAGATTCCGTCTTTATTACCACGGCTTAGTAAGGGTAAAATGAGGGGACATGGTCTGCAGGAGCCACAGCTTGGACTTGAACCTGTGACCTTCTGCCCCTGAGTATACTGGTTGTGTGAACTGCACCAAGCTGTTGCCACAGAAGCAGGCTATTCCTTTGGGATAGCATTACTGTTCATCAGACAGACCTTGTCTGTTGCACTGCATGCCACCCACCTGAACAGGGCTTGCCCTTGGTGTGCTGTGGGCATATGCCACTGCCCCCTCCACCACCCAGTACTCCTCCGCCACCAGGCTGACATGCCCTTATGCCGGTGGTGCTGGTGGTGCGCAGTCCCAGGCCATCCAGTGTGCCAGTAGGCGGCTGCCTATGATGTGGGGTCTGGGGTAGGGGTGCCTACATTGACATTTGCGCTCCCCCCCCCCAGCACTGCCTGTCAATGTTATGTGCCCTTTGGGGTACCTGCTGGGTGATGTCCACTGGGGCACTGTGGGTCGCACACTTGTTGCCATGTTTGCCCTTGGTCAGTTGAGGGCTTGCTGTTTTTCTGTTTCTGAGTTCCTATGTGTCATCTAGGCATCTGCCTGGTCCACCCTGTGCCCCAGCTGCCCCACTGCATGTCCTGCCTTCAGCCCCCTGTGCCCCATTTGCAGCCTCACCGTCGTGCCCACTCGTACTTGGCCACTATGCTGCTGCTGCTGCACATGTATCACTACTATCACTTTTATTGGTTTCCCTGCCTTTGCTGTACATTGCTGACTGAAATGGTTTCTCTCTCCTGCAATTGTGTGCTAACACCAGGTTTTCAGTTGCGTTAGGATTCAGCCCTTAATTTCTCCACGTTAGTGTGAAAGGGGCCTCTCCCCACCCACTCCCCACCAATTGACCCCTTCTCTTCGCCCTCTCTCCACCCTTTTCTGGCCTTAATGCGGCCGTGAACGTTAAGGCGCGTTATGTGCCGTTAAGGTGCCTTAACATTACAGAATGTAACGTTAAGGTTCCTTAACGTTACATACTGCGCCTTAACGTAGCCGCTGCTACGTTACCGCAGTTTAGTAAACATGCCCCCAAATGTTTTCAAAGACTTTGGTTTTATCTTTTAATTAAAGGCTCACGCTTTGTTGCGGGGTGGTCCGATACACAATAGAATAATTTCAATGATACTCCATTGCACAAATACATTTCTCAGTGATGACTTGGGGGTGCTTTTTGCGGAAATATTTCTTTACGTAAAGAGTAGTGGATCCGTGGAATAGTCTCCCAGTGGAGGTGGTGGAGATGAGGACAGTGACTGAGTTCAAAAAAGCATGGGACCAACGCAGAGGATCTCTAAAGGTAAAAAGTGGACTGTTGTAGTTGTTGTTATGGAAGGACAGACTAGATGGGCCTTGTGGTCTTTTTCTGTCATCATGTTTCTATGTTTCTTTTTTCATTTTATTTTTTTTATATATAATTCCCTTTTTAATATAAAACTTTGTATATATTTATTCTTCCCTCACTCCTATTTCACAATAAGGTTAAATGTGAGGGCGAACGACAATTGTTCACCATCTTTGGATCCTATGTCGTATAGACCGATCTCACTCTTGAATTATGATATGAAGATCTTGGCATCCATTCTAGCACAGCAGCTGAACAGTATCCTACCGCAGCTGATTAGGCCTCTTCAGGTGGGGTTTGTGGCGGGAAGGGGAACCACTAAGAACATCACCCTGCTAATCTACCATCGGCTCCCTTTGCTGTTGATTAGTTTTGATACTGAGAAGATATTTGACCATGTTTCATGGCCATACCTTTTTATAGCCTTTCGGGGCTTTGGATTTGCAAGGGTGTTTTTGCATTGGGTTAAAGTGCTGTATGCTGAACTGCAAGTGGTGGTATCCATAAGTGGGGTACAGTCTGCTCCTTTCGCACTCTGGCATTTATTAGGGAGCACTTAATTGTTTGGGCTTGTTGCTTGGTTGTTGTGCTGGTCTGAGTTCGTTCATTTGCGTGTATGTGGATGAGGCAGGACGGTCTCTTGTGGGGGTTGGAGAAGAGGGGTTGAGTCATTAGATGATGTCTGGGCTTGTAGAGGATTGGAATCGAGTTGTTCCAGCTGTATGTGGCCTTCATTGGTCTTAATAGGAAAGCTGCTGTGAAGAAAAGGAGTAGGGTGTCTTGAATCCACTTCATGTCTGCTATTTCAGGCTGTAATCCCGCTTGGTGGAATCAGTTATGGTTAGTGGAGTTATTAAGGCAGAATTGTTTATGCAGTAGGAAGGCTCCGTTTGTTATATGTGTTTGGTTAGACTGTCTTATGTGGAAGAGTTGGTTGTTAGGTCGCCTTTGAGTCTAGTAGATAAGGTTTTGGTTCTGTAGTAGAGCAATGTAGGATATTAATAGAATTGGAGTGAGTTCTTATTGCTGGAACTTGAGCCTATAGCTGCTGTCTGCTTGTGGGGAGGGGAGGGGAGTTTCAGAAGGTAGACTGACGTTATGCTTAGGGTGAATATTGGTGGCAGTAGGTTACCAATTATACATACGTTTTTGGAGTTAGTGGAGGTCTCTGTTTTTTGGCTCCTACTTGCTGGCTTGGTATTCTCTGCAGCTTGTTTGACATCAGGGGCGCTGCGGGTAATCCTTTCTGTAGCTGAATGCTGTGTGACTGGGCAGAGTTTAGAAAAGGTGTTGCACATCTTGGAAGGATACTGGGTTTTTGCCCTAGAAGCTAATCCGGAGTTTCCACTGGTCTCCAAACTAGTGCCTCTCTATGGTGGGCCTTGCAGAGCTTTACCATGTTGGGTGACCTGTGGATGGAGGGTGCCGGGGAAATTGATTCATTTGAGAACCTACAACATAGATATGGGTTAGAGCAGCGGGACCTTTTCTGTTATCTTCAAGCTTGTCATTACATTAGATCTTTACAGCAGTTGGAGCCCACTCTTCTTCAGGCCATTGGGGTGTGGAGGGTGTTTCAGTCTCTGGCAGAGTTGAGAGGGATGCAGGGAATAAAGAAGGTGCTGTGTCAATCACTCGACTTGAAATATTTGGCTCGGATAAGTTGGAAATTACTTCTTTTTTTTTTTTTTAAAGATGGCCTTTAAGAGGTTTAAGGCCCTGACTGAGTGTATATCCTTGCAAGAAATGCAATATAAATTTCTGTGGCGTGCGTATGTACATGATGTTTGGGCTTATAAGGCTGGACTTTGTGACTCCTAACTCTTCAGGATATGTGCCCGTGTCCCAGGTAGACTTCTACACCAGTTTTGAAGTTGTCCTACGGTTCAGAGACTATGGGGCAAGGTGTGTGATAGATTGGTTTGGTTCTTGAAGGTGCCTCTGCTTCCCTCAGACAGGTACTCGATGGAGTAATGTACTCATTTTTATGAAAAGCAGCTATGTGCTTGGGGTTTTATCTTGGTGAAGAAGTTTGCTTTTATATAACTGGATGTCCAGGGAGGCCCCAGGATTGCAACAATGGGAGGATACATTAATGGAGCAGAGAGAGATGGAGTTCTGCACAGCACAACATCTTGGTCCCAAGGCTCAAGAGCACTTCCTGGTAGTTTGGGCTCCTGTAATTGATGTTTTACCACCAGAAGCCAGAGCAAAGATGCTGAATTTCTGAGGTGGGGGAATGAGTATGGAGACTGAATGGAAGTGTGTATGTGGGGTAGGATGAGGGTTCCTATGGAAGCAAGGTTGGTGGGGGAAATGGGGGGAGGATGACTGTCAAGACCTTGTTAGGATATCCCCAGTCCTCTATAGCATAGAGTACTTGCTTGTAGGTGGATCATGTTTGGGTCTATTACAATCTTGGCCTGATACTATTGCCTGAGCTATTATTAGATTATGATTCTTGTTCTCTTGGGAATGGGAAGGGAGGCAGGGTACATTTGGTCTATATGCTTGAATTTTTTTAAAGTGCCATCAAGTCAGGGTTGTCTTGGCAAGGTATGACCAGAAGTAGATTGCCAAGCCTCTTCTTCCAAGGCAATGGAGGGTAAAGTGACTTACCCAAGGTACTAATGGGAATCAAACCCAGATCTTTTGAGTGTCAGGCTATTGCTCTAACCACTAGCCTACTCCTCCACTCATATGTTTAAATATCCTTGAATTATAATAGTAAAAGTTGCTGTTTGGGGGCATTTGTCACTGGTTATGTTTCTAATTAAAATGATTGAAACTAGATACTATGGGGGTTATTCTGAGCCACCAATAGTGGGAATAGACAGCCCGATGGGATGTCCATCCTCGCTATTTGTGCCCTTGCCTGCCCCCGACTAATTTTCCCACCGGTTGTTCAGGGAAGTTAGATGGGGGCGGGGAATGGGAAGCACAGGGGCAGAGAGTGGGTGGGCAGTGGGCAGTCGCCGGCCCTGGACATATAGGGCTGATTCTAATGTTGGCCCTGTATGTCCGGGGCCGGTGAAATGTCTGGAAAGTTAATCCACCTCTGAGGTGGAATAACTTTCCTGGTCTTTTTTTTGGAAGGACCCGGGTACGGATAGGGCAGGGGGGGACAGGGTTTATTCCCTGCAGCCTGAACCTGGCCCTCACCATTGTCCCCTCCATCACTCATATCCTCAACCTTTCACTCTCCACTGCAACTGTCCCCGCTGACTTCAAACACGCTGTTGTCACACCCCTCCTCAAGAAACCCTCACTTGATCCCACATGCCCTTCTAACTATCGACCCATCACTCTCCTTCCCTTCACATCCAAACTATTAGAATGAGTAGTCCAGTGTTGCTGCCTTGACTTCCTCACCTCCCAGGCCCTCCTGGACCCAATTCAATCCGGCTTCCATCCCCTACATTCCACTGAAACGGCACTCACTAAAGTCACAAACGACCTGTTCCTGGCTAAATCCAAGGGCCTCTACTCTATCTTCATCCTTCTTGACCTTTCTGCTGCCTTTGACACCATTGACCATGACCTTCTCCTCATCACCCTCTCCTCGCTTGGCTTCAAGGATTCCGTACTATCCTGGTCCTCATCCTACCTCTCCCATCGCTCATTCAGTGTATGCTCTGGTGGTTCCTCCTCCTCCCCTACCCCACTCCATGTAGGAGTACCCCAGGGATCTGTCTTGGGCCCCCTCCTCTTCTCTCTCTATATCCAAGGCCTTGGCGTGCTTTTCTCCTCCCATGGCTTTCAATACCATCTCTATGCTGATGACTCCCAAATCTACCTCTCTACACCTGATATTTCCCTGGCACCCCAGTCCAAGATCTCTGCCTGTCTTTCAGACATCGCTGCCTGGATGTCTCATCGCCGATTAAAATTGAACATGGCCAAGACTGAACTCCTTGTCTTTCCACCTAACTCCTCCCCCCCACTCCCCCCTCTCTCAATCCATGTGGATGGGTCTTCTATCCTTCCTGTTCCCTCGGCCCACAATCTGGGGGTTATCTTTGACACCTCTCTTTTCTTTTCTGCTCATATCCATATTGTAGCTAAGACCTGCCGCTTCTTTCTCTACAACATCAGCAAAATCCACCCCTTCCTCTCTGAACACACTACCAAAATGTTTATCCATTCCTTAATCTCCTCTCGCCTTGATTACTGCAACCTACTTCTCGCTGGTCTTCCCGCTAGCCACCTCCTTCCCCTCCAATCTATACAAAATCACACCGCTCGACTAATCTTCTGCCAACCTCGCCATGCCCACGTTACTCCTCTTCTCAGGTCGCTTCACTGGCTCCCTGTCCAATCCCGCATCCAATTCAAGCTTCTCCTGCTAACTTATAAGTGCATCCACTCTATGGCCCCTAACTACCTCTTACCTCTTATCTCTCCCTACATCCCCTCTCAAAATCTGCGCTCCGCTAACAAATTACTTCTATCAATGCCTTTCACACGCACTGCAAACTCCCGACTGCGCTCCTTTCACCTTGTTGCACCTTACGCCTGGAACAGCCTACCTGCGTCTGTGCACCTGGCATCCTCCTTGGCCCTCTTCAAATCCAGATTAAAGACACACCTCTTCACTGTTGCATTCAGATCCTGACTCCTTCCTCATCTTACCCTAACCTCTGTCATCATTTATGACCAAACTACTGACCAAACCGTACCTTGCGCAGAACTGACTAATGCTCTACCTTGCGCGGAACTGACTAGTGCTCTATACTGTTCTAACTTATGTTTTGTTCTAACTAGATTGTAAGCTACCTCTTGTAGGTCAGCTGTGCAGCACTGCATGCGTGGCGCTTTAAAAATGCTGAATAGTAGTACTAGTAGTAGTAGAAGGCCAGATGAGGGGTCAGGATGTGGGAAATAAACTCTTTTTCTTGGCAGCCGGCATCACAGTTTTTAAATGGAGCCACGGTGCCATGGCAACAGGACATCATGGCACCACAGCTCCATTTAAAAGCCCTCACTGAGTTAGTCGGACTACTAATGTACGTGCAGTCCAGACTGAATCATAGTCACGGCCTGCACATACATTGCTGTTCGTGATTCTGATCCCATGGGTCTAGACATGCCCCATGGGATCAGAATCGCGATCCCCTCTGTGCATTCGGTTCAGACCGGATGCACAGAGGAGATCTACATCCAGGACAAAATCGGGTCCTATGTGGAGAAGGGAATTAACAGATCCAGGTCAGGACATGGAAAGTTGCCAGAGTTTTTCACAAGAGGATCTGCCAAATGTAGAGCCTTTTGTAAAATAAGTACAGGACTGTACATGTGTGTCTATCCAGATCCTGTGAGTGCAGCCATTTAAAAAAATTGCATGGGGTGAAAATAATTACAAATACCCCCACATAAATGTGGACGTAGCTTTCTAAAATCACTGCTCCCATCTGTAGAAGGACATCCAATTCTGCAGCACCTATCACCCTCTCCTCCAATCACCCCTCTGATACTGATCCCAACCCAGATCACCATCTCTGACATTATACTTCCCCTTGGACCCCCCTCAGACATCTGATCACCCAAAGCCCTCATCAGGCAATCCCTCTAACCCCCAAGCCAATTCACCACCCCTTAAAACTCATCCCTCCCCCCGCAAGAAGCTCTTACCGTCACCTGCCATGACAAGAATAGCTCTTCTGGTAGCTTCCCCAGCACTCCCTTCCTACCTTCAGTCTTACCGCTGACCTTTTTAGGGGTCACTGGTGTTTAGCAGACAGGAGCAGTCCCCCATTTTCTCCTACTCTTTACAATTCTGGGTTCAAAATGGTGGCCATGACTGCTAGTGGTAAGGGGATCGGAATAAGGGGGGTCAAGGGTGAGGAGGTCACATGGAGGGGTTTGGGAAGGTTATTTTTGTCATGGAGGTGCACTGGCTTGAGGGATTGTCTGCAATGCAGAAGTTGTGAGGGACTGTATTGTCTAAGAGTGGGTCTGGGAGGATGATCGGGAGGGCAGACATCTGCATTGACAGCTGCCTCTTCCAACAGATACTTATGCATGCCTCAGGGCAACTGTAAAACTGATAGCTATACCTTTCCCTAGAGGTGTGGATTCCCTTTGTGAAATGGGGAATCCATGTCTGTATAGCAGGCCCACACAAATCACTCTCTCCCTGTTCTATCCATGCACCCTTGACATCAAAACATACTGAGAATCCCCACATGTAAATAGCCACTATTGTAAAATGCTATTTTACATGTGCATGCCAATCTTCACATGTAAATGCTGCTATATACACCTAGGGACACTTCTAAAATAACCCTCATAGTTTTGCAGCTTCTCTGCCATAGTAGAAACCTTGGTAGCCAGGGTTCTCCTTGGAGGAGGATAGGAAATCAGAAGGCTGTAATAAAAGTACTAGCATACTGCCGATACTGGATACTTTAGTTTAATTTTTGCAATGTTTACTTAATATACTGAAAATACAATTTCTAGGCTTGATATTCAAAAGGGCTTAGCCGGTTAGCAGGATCTACTAATCGACTAATTCCTGCTGAGCCCAGTATTCAGTAGCACTATCTGAATAATGTCTCTGAATATTTTCTCTGACTGCCATGATCCAGATAGTACCAAGGTGGTCATGTGTAGAGCTGGGGAGGAGCCAGCGCTTATCCAGATACTGGTGATTTTCAGTGCTTCTATCCGGATAAGTAGCTGCATAATTTAGGGCAGGTAAAAAGCTTTCCTAAGTCTATGCAGATTGGCTATATGGATAGTGGTTGAATAGCAATGCTATCTGGAGAACCACAGCTCTGACCACAAAAATCGAAATATTCAATAGCAGTCACTATCTAGATATTTCTGCTGAATAACTATAATGTTTTTTATCCGTGACGGCTGATGCTTAAAAAATGCTGACTGCTGTGGGCTGAATATCACCCTATTTCTTAAGTTCTGTGCTGTTACTCTGTTGATTTCATAGTAATCACTTTCTTCTCTTTTTCTGACAGTTCCTTCAGGTTGGGAGGAAATTCTACCAAGGCATGGATGTTAATCTCTTTGATGACAGATATTTCATGATGGTTTCTTGAAGACCAAATCTGATTAAGATAATCAGGAACCTGATGCTTGGCAGGATGTCTGAGTTCCTTGGAGTCAGAGCACAAGGACACAGAGCTAGTGCGGTCTGCATCACTTTGCCCTCCTTGGATCTGATAGCTTTGGCAAAATCCACAGCCTTAAGTTCCATCAATACGTAAAGCACCTGGAAAACAAGCAGTGCAAATGATCACCTCCAGAGATGTTCAACATTCTGAATTCAAGGTATCAACATGGAAAGGAGTTATCACAAAACCTGGTATATATTTAACTATCTAATTTGCAAAGACTGGAAACCATTGAATGAGGTAATGTAAGTGATGCTGGAATGGTGTCTAATGTAACATGGAAGTGAAAGGTCAACATTTATGGAGGATAAAGATCTGTCATTTTATGTACATACACAAAGCCATACAGGAACAACAGCGATGATGTGAATGCTTCAGAGGGATTTTTCCTCTGCATCATTTGGGACTGCATCTCATTGCACTTCTGCTATTTGCACCGTCACTTCCATTCAGGGTAACGAGGCGTCCCATCACGTGCACAGACGGTCTCATGGGATACCAGGCCACAGTGCGTGGTCACTTTCTCTGAGCCTCAGAGAGAGAAACAAATCAAGAAGAAAAGGATGGGTTTGGTTTTTTCTCCCACTGCATAGCAGGGTCTTCTCCTCGCCTAAAAAAAGAAAAGGATATCAAATATACAAAAAAGGCATCAAACTGGACAATGAAATGTAGAACTTTGCTATTTTTTTCTTAATTTTCTAAATGGAATCCTTTTCTATTTTGGAACAGAGCAGCCAAGGAACACAAGTGGAGGAACAGTTCATGTTTGAGCTTCTAAGGCATCCACTCAGCTAGCCAAGTTCGGCAACAGAAACAAAACAGCTGTGCAACAAAAGCCGTGTGGGTGAATTTATATTTAACATGTAACCCCCTTTTTATAGCCATTTAATCTATGCTTCATGGAGGGAGGGAAAAGAAGAATGGAACAAACAGCATTTTCAGTTTATTTTTCTAAACCAGATGTGTTGTTTGTCATTTGCAGCCACTTATTTTACCTGTTTTCATTAATCTATTTGAAAAACATTTATTTTTTTAATACAACAGATGTTTCCTGTCATGACATGTCAATCTACAGACTGATAGCTTTAATATAAATAATGTACAAATTGTAAACTTATAAAATATATTTGTACTTGCAAATCTGTATAAATGAAAATATTTTTCACTAGAAATTTCAGTAAACAGGTTATTTTGATATTTGCTGGAGGGTAAATGGAGTTAGACTGTGAGTACTGGAAAAAGGTAAGGGTCCTGTGAGCAACATACACTCTCTGCTGTAGAAAATGGAGAGCAAACTCTATGAACAACCCCATGTATCCATTACGGGCTAGATTTACCAAGATTCGCTGCATTTTAGGGTACAATAACAGCATTAATACGTATTATTAACAAATTGGTTCCCTTGCATAAAATGTGACCTGTGGTAAATATAATAACTCGCATTGCTGTGTATTATCCCGTTAGTTACTTGTCATAAATCTAGCCCTGAATGTATTGCACATGCCCACAGAGTCCTACTACAAACCTTTCTCAACTCATATGTAGCTTAGATAGATTTCTGAAAATGACAGGTCTTCAAAATAAAACCTGTTATTTTGGCATGATGCACTCATGAAAATGAATAGTATCCTCACTATGCACAGTGATTTAAAACCCTCAATCATAAGTTTCTTTTTTGTATTTACTTGTATTTTTTAGTTAAATATTTTGTTTATACTGTCCCCTCGATTTTAAAGAAGCACCTAGACGTTTGGCTTGATGCCAAATGTCAAGGTGCTTTACTTTTTTTATTTCTGACAGCATTATATGTAGATCAGAATTTAAATATCCCGCTATATACATAAAGCTGTGTATTGCTTTGGGGGAGGGGGCAGGGTTGGGGTTTTCCATAGTGAGAGATGCAAGTAGATGCAGACTATGCATAGACGTGTTGTCCATGCGTTTGGCATACGTAGATGCATGAAAACCAGGTAAAACCTGGGGTTGTCTGGACCAAATGTATAGCTTGTGTGATAGACATAAGCACTGATATTGGATGCCTCTGCATATAAAGTATGCGCAAACCCAAGCGCCTATATTCAGTGGTGCTAAGCAATGCATAGCACCGCTGAATATTGGCATAAATTGAAACATCTTGTTTAGACATTTCAATTTATGCCCCGAACATCCTACTGAAAATTGGGTCCTGTATGTCTCTTTTACCTTCTCTACATCATATAATTTGCTGGTGTGTTATTTATATATTCTCATCTTTTTCTGAAACCACAAGCATGGGAACTGAATATTGTGAAGGTTGCTAGAAAGTTTCAGCTTTCACTGGGCAGTTCTTAGGTGCCCATGAGAAATTCTTCCTCCATGACTTTGCATGGAGATATCCCCAGAATACCACAGAAACCTGAAGCTTTTTAGTGGTCTATAATGTGAAAGTGCGGATTGTGCAGAAACAACTCCAAAAGCTTCCTCTGTTTCCATGGGGATGACATCTTCGTTGACATTTGATTTGACCTGCTTGAAAGTGAAGTTAGTAACTTGCTCTAAAGCTAGAGTGATGGATTCCCAGCCTGCCCAAAAGTTTTCTGTAGTAGTCCTTACAAGGAGGAACTGTGGATCTCTTCCAAAAGTGATTTTTGCTGTAAGTAAAAAATGAGAGAAATTATTAAAAAAAATGGAATGCTAAAGTGAAAATAAAATGACGTTTATTTGCATTCCAAATATTCGGTTATTCAGAAGTCTCAGATAATTCTCCATCAAAACTTGAAATCACACTAACAGTTTCCATTGTGCTTAACTTACCATTGAGAGTGAGATGTGAGATCAGATTTTTGTACCAAGTCAAAGGTATAATCCGTTAAAATATTTGATCACAGTGGTCCATCTTCATAACAAGAACATTTTTGATAGTTGTGAAGCAGTTAATATCTCCCCGGTAAGCACATATAGGCTACGTGTCTAAACATACTGAGTAAATGTTGATATTCTAAGTGCATGGATTGTTTTTCTTTAACACAAGAAGCCCCAAAAGGAATTTTACCTAGAAACCCCAAAGTGTGTCAATTAATGCATTATCACAACGACTGTGTTTAGCATGAAATGCAGATGTGAATTAATGTGAAGTTACTTATTTGTTAAATACGTGCAGTAACTCTGGTAACCCGGAAGCCCTCCTCGCCTCCATCACCATCATTAACGCATCCCCCCCAGTACTTCGCCCCCCCCCCCAACAAAGTTCACAAACAACAGTATTTGGTACAAACATTTTGGTCGCAGCTTTATTTACAACCTGTAAACCGACCCAAAGGGCCTGAATAACAATTGAACATAACCCAGCCCCGCACCCCTTTACCGGAGGATGCCCCCCCACCCGCCATCTTAGTAGCAAGGCGGAGCATCCTCCTCCCCCCCCAAACCCCGCCGCCTGCCTCGCCATCCTAGTAGCAAAGGCCGGCTCCCACCCCCCCCCGCTACCGGGTCGAGACCCCCAACCGGGCTGTCTCGCCCCACCCCAAGGAGCACTTCGCCCCCACTGCTCATAACCAGGTCAAGCCCGCGCCGCTCCTGCGAGCGCTGGCTCAGTACCCCACCACCGGTGCGAGGTATGAACTATCCTCGCACCGCCCCCCCCATAAAGCTGCGACCAATCAGTTCCAAAACTTCCTGCCAATCATTAAGCAATAAGTCCTGGCCGACTGGGGACAAATGTACCCCGTCTGTACGGTACAGGCCAGCGCACCGGGGGTCCGCCCAGGGGTGCTGGACCTGCCACCCGCCAGCCTGCTGCAGCCAACGGCCGATCTGCCTGTTGACCTTGGCTAGCCCTCTCGACCACCGCCGCTGTGACAAGCAGGCCGGCCGCGGGATGATGTCCGACCACACAATCGCCAAGCCCGGCCACTGCTCCAGCAGCGACCGCAGATCCCGTTGTACAGCACGAATGAGTTGCCGGCACGTCCAACCGGAAAGATCATTGCCTCCCAGGTGTATCAGAAGTCCCAACGGCCGCTGCCGCCGCCGCTCCGCGTGCTCACGAACTACCGGAAGTAGCTGCCACCAACGCATGCCCCGCTGGCCGAGCCACACCAGCCGAAAATTACAGGAAACCAAGCCTAAGTGCAGACCCAGCGGACGAGTTGAGGCTCTGCGTTCCGCCCAGTAGACGAAGGAATGTCCCAGAAGCCACCATACGCCCGGCGGGCCCCGTGCAGCACTCCATGTTGGCACGCTCAGCAGAACACCTGGAAAAGAAACACAGCATTAATACCCCCCCCCGCACCCACCCCCCCGACACCCCTGCAGATCACAACTGTTCCGGGCACACATAACCCGTGTAGGCTCGAGAGCTCCAACGCCCGATGCGTTGAATTACCTCACCCCCAAGGCCCGTGGCCGCAGCACTGGTCGCCGCGCCTATCCGGAAGGAATGAGAAGCATACCCGCGCTCATCCACTCCCAACCGCCGCAAGGCCAGGCGGAAAACCGCCGTGAATTGAAACTGGGTGACTGCCGACCCGTCCGCATGGCAAAAGAAACAGCCAGCCCCATCCCGACGCTGACGCCGATACGTCAGCAAGTTCTGCACTGGACAAGATCCCAGACCAGGGATGGCCCGCAGCAGCACCCACCGACCCCGCCCTTGCGGGTCGGTTTTCGAGCGGTCCAGAAATATCCGAACCAGCTGCTCCTGCAGGTCCACCTGATGCTCCCGCAACCCTCCTCGACCACCCCGCCCGCCCGCCGGGGGGACCAGCTCACTAACTCGGAAGGCCCCAAAGAAGGCAGTGACAAACAACGCCCGGAACAGGACGGCCTCAAACGAAGAAGCCGCGACCTCGGGCAGGACACCCCAAATACGCAACAGCAAGTCATGCGACACGGGACGGCGCCAATCTGAGACAGGGGGGCGCACACGTGCCCAACCGGCTAAGAGCCGCTTCACTACAAACGAAGTGCCCGGACTGCCCCAGCCCGCCGCCCTGTAAAAGAAGGAGAAACCAGCTAAAGCCGCCCGTGCCGCCGACCGGGACCAACCAGACTCCTTCGCCCATACAATGAAAGAGCCTGCCAGGAGGTCCCCAACACTGCCGCCCCTCCATCCCCTACCCCACAGAAATTCGTGAACCCGTGTATACCCCCGCAGATAAGCTTTCCACGTACCTGGAGCCAGGGAAGAACACAGCAACGCGATCATTCCAGCGTCCCAAGCTGCCAAAGGTGCTCCGGCACTACCGCCGCGGTCTCGTCCGCCCCCGGTGCCAATTCCCGAAACCGCTCCCACTGGAAACGAGACAAAGCGTCAGCAATACCATTCTGAACGCCCGGCACATGACGTGCCCGAGCCGTGACATTAAGACGAAGACAAGCCAGCACGAAAACCCTCATCAACACTGCCACCCGCGGACACTTGGGAGAGTGGCGATTAATGACTTGCACCACCGCAGCGTTATCACACCAGAAAACAACCCGCTTGTCCCGCAACCTCTCCGGCCACACCCATAAGGCCACCACAATCGGAAACAGTTCCAGGAAGGTCACGTTACGCGTCAAACCACAGGAACCCCAAGAAGCAGGCCACGGCACCGCACACCACGCGCCCTGGAAGTACAAACCCATACCCAAACCACCGGCTGCATCAGAAAACAAGTCCAAATCCCGGTTGGATAGTTCACTGGACTGTAACACCGAGCAACCATTGTAGTCTGCCAGGAACGCATCCCACACCCGCAGATTGGCTCGCATCCCCGCATTCACGCGGATGCGATGGTGCCCACATCTGACCCCTGCCATCGCCAGAGATAATCTCCGCGCAAACGGCCGTCCCATAGCAATGACCCGACACGCGAAATTCAGGTGACCCACTAATCGTTGCAGCTCAGTCAAAGTCACCTTTGCCGAGGAGCCCACCTCCGCTACCAAGAGCCGCAGCCGATCTACTTTATCCGCAGGCAACCGGACCACAAACTCACGCGAGTCAATCTCAATCCCCAAAAAGGAGATACGAGTCACCGGTCCGACCGTCTTACCCGCCGCCAACGGAATGCCAAAATCCACCGCCAGGCCCAGAAAAAACTCCAGCAAGGATCCGCACATGGCGGACTGGGCCGGCCCAACGAACAAGAAGTCATTGAGATAATGCACGATAGTCCGCCGCCCAGACCTCCGAACCAGCACCCAGTGCAAGAACGAGCTAAAGGCTTCGAAGTAAGCACACGAAATCGCACAACCCATGGGCATGCATTTGTCATAGTAATACTGATTGTCGAAACGAAAGCCCAGCAAGGGGAAGGCGGACGGGTGCACGGGCAAGAGACGAAAGGCGGACTCAATGTCCACCTTCGCCAACAGAGCCCCTTTTCCACACTGGCGCACCAGCTCCAATGCCTCGTCAAAAGACGCATAGCGGACAGAGCACAGCTCCCGCGGGATATGGTCATTTACCGAAGCCCCGAGGGGGCAAGAAAGATTATGGATCAGCCGATAGCGCCCAGGCTCCTTCTTAGGGATGACCCCCAGCGGTGATACGATAAAAGGCGAGAAGGGGGGCCGTTCAAAAGGCCCAGCCACTCTGCCCAACGCACACTCTGCCGCAATCTTTTCTCGGGCCACCTCCGCCAATCGCAGCACCGACACCGCATTCCCCCTCTCCGACCCCTTAAGCTCCCCCTGCACCGGAATACGAAAGCCCTCGGAAAACCCCGCCCATAACAACGTCCCCGCCTTGCCATGTCTGGTAGCCGCATAGAGCTCCAGCCACGGCTGAAGCGCCAGCCTCTTAATGGGGGTAGGCGCCAGACCCCCCGCATTCCCGTCACTTACTGGCGGCCGCCGCCCCAGGCACTGCTCTACGGCTGCACTTGACGGCCGAGTGACCGGCGCCGCAAAGCGAACATGCGTGCCGGAACTTACAGTCCGGGAAGGGGCAGGACGTTTTATTGAAGCGCCAGCACAGGTCCCCACCGGGACCACTTGCCCCCGTTCTGCTCGTCTCGGGCCCCGGGCCCGCTGACCGAAAGGGCCGAAGGCCGGCCGGAGCTGCCGTGCCCGCCGCCTTACCCGACCCTGTACCCCCCCCATGCCGCCCCTTTTAGCCGACATTTGCGTGAGCCAAAGGTTGATATCCTTCATTCCCCACGACAACTGCCTGTTCTCCTCCATCCTATCGCGGAACTCCTCATCATAATTAAGCCAGGCCCAACCTTCGTGCGCCTGGGAAGCCGACAAGATAGCAGAAACTCACCGTAACAACTCGGGTCCTCATGGCCCCACACGCTCGCCAGCCGCAAGAAGGCCCGCGCCCAATTCAACGTGTTCCGTGACACCTTCCGTACCCTCCCCGCCTTCTCGTCCTCTTTACGCTTCTTGCGACTCTCTCCTGAACGTTTTCTCCCCTCCAACAACCGGAAAATATCCAGGTAACGCCGCTTCACGATCCGCCTCCGCAACTTGCGCGGAACACTCTCCCACAATTCCGCGCAACGGACCACCGCAGACCCCGCCCCCTCGAACCCCGCCCCCGCTCCCGAAGGCGGGACGACCGTGGAGTCCGCCGATGAAGTGGCGGAGGACCCCGAAGACGAGGAGGAAGATGACGCGCTCCTCCGCCGACGCCGTCGGTGCTTCCGCTTAGCCTTGGCTTTTTGTGCCGGCGGAGCAGATGCACTCGGTAACACCCCCGCCCCAACTCCCCCCGCAGAGACCCCAGAGAACTCACCTGCTGCCACCTGCGCCGCCGTCGCCGGCACCTCCGACGTGGACCCCGGCTGCTCCACCGAAGTCTGGCCAGGCTGGCCGACCATTGACGACATCACTGTTGATCCCACAGCCGCCGCTGAGGACCCACTCGGAGGGACCTGAGCAGACCCCGACACCTGCAAAGGGAGAGGAGAGCCAACACACGGGGAAGGAGGAAAGCTCGCTCCCGGAGGGACCCAACCGTAAGGCCCCATCCCCCACCCCACACCCCGCCCCTGCGCCCCTCCAGAGGATCCTAACCCTCCAGCCGCCCAGGCCGCAGCCCCCCAGGGGGGCTGCCCCACCGCTGGAAGACCGGCGCCCCAAGGATCCCCACCCCAGCCCGCCCCCCAGGCCATAGCTTGCCCAGGTGATGGGGACCAAGTCGGCCACCCGCCCCCATGCATCCCAGCTCCACTCAAACCCAGCGGGAGGGGCCCATAAGCACCAGCAGGGGCCGGAACCCACCCAGGCCCCCCCCTCCTATACCATCAACCCCATCCACCCAACAACCCATCGGCCTCCAAAGCTCCTGGCCCAGCGACCCCCCCAAGGGGACTCCCCCCCTCCCCAGGACCACTAAGACAGACTGTAGGGGTAGGGAGAGCTCCACGCTTCCCGGCCCCTACCCGACGCTTTCCCGCCTTCCGACCACCCCCCCTCGCCCCCCCACGACCAGCTCCGGCGCCCGGTGCCGCCCCCGCCCCGCGGGATCCCCGCGGAGTGCCCCCACCCCGTGCCCCCGACGTCCTCCTGGCTCTGCTACCGCCAGCCATGGTGGGCCGCCCGCAGTGCCTCCCCAAATGACAAAGGGGGCCAAAGTAAAGCGGCAGCCCTAAAATTTCTGTTTCTTTTTTTTTTTTTTTTTTATATGTTATTAGACGGCCCCTTAGCACCAGAATCACCCCCCCCCCCCACCAAAGGCGGCCACCCCGCAGTATAAACTACCCCCCCCCAACAAAACCCAACTCACGGGATCCCCAGCAAGAGGAACGCGACCGTTCCTGAGGAGCCGCGGCCAGAAAGAGACGGCCACGCGGCTCCTCGCTGCCACAGCACCGCCCCCCCAGCCGGCCGCCGGCCAATGAAATCGCTCCGACGGTGTGCCGGAGCGATTTCAAGAGCCGCGCACGGCCGCATTCCTCAACACCCTCCCCCCCCCCCCCGCCGACAGCGAGGTGGAGGCCGAGGCCGGGCCCGGGCCCAGGTTACTGACAGCCGCGGGACCCGGCCCGCGGCCTCGAGCACTATGTGACGTTATTACATGACGTCATTGTGTGTTTATTGTTTGTAATGTCGTAGAAAAACTGTAAACAGTGATTAAGATGCGCTACCTAGTGGGAACATAAATTTATACCTAGAAGCCCCAAAGTACATCAATTGATGCATCCAAAACAATTGATTGCGTCAATTAATGTACTTTGAGGCTTCTAGGTATAAATTCATTTTCCTGCTAGGTGGTGCATCTGTCATTAATTGTCGATGCACATATTTGAACAGCTTGACCTTGCTAAAAAAGTCATGGAACATGACTGACATGGTTCTAGCAGTGCCACTGATATACAACTTCGAAGATGCATTTGCGTCAATTGACGCACTTTGGGGCTTCTAGTGTTAATTACCACTAACAGTCCTGTTTGCAGTCAATTTCTTGGTGCTCAATCTTTTTGAATCGCATGGAAACAGACTTTTCAAGGGAAATGTAATTAAGTCTTTTTGGAAGCTATCTACAAAGAATATTCATTATCTTCATTTTCAAGACATTATTTTGAGTAAATTTCTTTCTTTGGTACTCTGAAATAAAGATCAACAAACAGTTACTTTCTTGGTGCAGAAATGTGCATATGATTATGGCTACTAAACAATAGAAGGGCAATATTCAAAATGTTTGTTCTCTAGGGGGGAACAGCTGGGTGACTCAGCGGCAGTACTGCTGAGAAGTTGTGTTGATTCCCCAGGCCCCGGGCCGATGCAAGTTGGGGATGCTGTGGAAGCAGTATTTTTGGGTTCCTGGGTGCAGCAATCCTAGTCTTGGCACATTATAACACCTGCTAGTCAGATTCAGGATCCTTGAATGCTGGATTCTGGAAAGAGCACTGGAGGATGGTCCTCAATAACTAGGCTAAGTGATTTAGAAATGGCTAGGCTCATGGCATTGTAATCTAATAAAGACTGGGACTGAGTGAAATGGAAGAATGAGTCTAATGAAAAATAAAATGCATGATCTCAACCAATGAAAAAGAAACGTAACCGATGATGTCGTTTTTCATACATATATATCTGCTTACAAAACAAGAGATAGGTATTCAAAAGTCTCATTCCGTATTCTTTGCAAGAGGATATCTTCTCTATAATGGTACTGTAAAATACAGCATTTAACTTATGCACTCCTATTCATATAGATGCTATCTTAGAAGTGGTTACCCTTAATGCATCATTTACCCACTAATCTAACCAAACCCCATGAAATGTTTCTATGTTCTTTTTCATGATTTCTTTAATCTTATTTTGTTCTTCCTTTTTTAAATCTACAGTGTTTAGATACATATTATGTTTATCATACTCCAGTAACAGCACAGGAATTCTTCTCCATATCTTATGACAACTACAAAAGTGGCTTCTAGCTTGCTGAGTCCCAGTGCCGTATAATGTAATTTTAGGAAGATCTCTCAATGAAAGTTCTCCCCACACTATAATCTGCTAACTGAAAACCTGACACTGGCCAGTGTTTTGGCTATGCCTGCTTCAAGGGCTAGAAGGATGGAGAAAATAAAACTGAGCATCTAGTTATGCTAACAAATGTTTTAAAAATCAACTTTTGTGTTAGAATTTACTCCTTGTGAACTGTTCTTCAATTCAGATTAATGGGAGTGAGTTCACGTGCAAGCAGGAGCTATTTAAAGAAAATATTGAATGGTGGTAATGCTTTCAGAGGGCAATTTTATAAACTGGTGCCTAGTTCAGTCATGTATGCATGAACTTCACTTTCTAAAATAAAGCGTAAGTGTGGAAACGTGTGCGTATGTTAAGGTATGATGACTTACACCTTCCCTAGAGCTCATGTAAATGATTGTGTCTATTTTTGTGATTGCATGCATACATTAAAGAATGTTATAATGTACATGCGTGACTGCTTGCATTGTCCACACTTTTCCCAAATTCCACCCATGTGCACGCCCACAGTTAAAGTACATGCAATGAAAACTATGCACGTACTTTCACGCTCGTCAGTAAGAAGTCATTTATGCACATAAGTCACCACACACGTAAATGACTAAAACACTGGAATTCGCAGGCATCATTTGGGCATAAATCTAGATAACTTCTTATAAAAATATCCTCTCTGTGGGATTACTTCACTACATACGAGTATCTCAAAAATTACAAGAGTGAAATCCATTTCACCATTCAAGCCTCTGGGGGCAACAGTGTTCAAAGACTTGCTCCAATACTGTTTTCATTGTATTAATAAGCAGGCAGTGCCATCTTCACACCAGTATAGTGAAACAATATCTAGCATAAAACATTGAAGCTCAGAGAATTGTGTCTAAATTCTAAACAATGAGCCACAATATGGACTTCCAATCACTGACATTTAAAGCAAAACGGTATATAGACCATATGTTGTGATCTGCAAGTGGTAAAATGTCTGAAACAATGTTTGGTACCTGAAATGCCTTAATCTGCAGGAGATTGCGGACACATATTACAATAACCACCACATGGTAAGTGCCCTTTAGAATGGACAGTAATAGACAACAAACCTGTGAGAAAGTCAGTTTGAGTAAAAGGGGCACTAAGGGGGGACAAGGCCATAGCGGAGGGACTGAATGAATTCTTTGCTTTACCAAAGAAGATGTAGGGAGGTAATCAATGACTGAAATGGTATTTAAAGGTGATAAATTGGAAGAATTGAAAGAAATATTGATAAACAGGGATGATGTATTTCAACAATTTGATAAACTAAAGAGTAGCAAATCACATGGACCAGATGATATACATCCGAGGGTGTTGAAGGAACTGAAATCTGAGATTGCAGACTATTAATAATATGTAAACTATCAATAAAGTAATTTGTAATACCTGAAAATTGGTAAAAAAGGGTTCTAGGGATGATCCAGGAAACTACAGACTGGTGAGCCTAACATTAGTATCGGGCAAAATGGTGGAAACCATTATAAAGAACAAAATTACTGAACATGTAGATAGTCATGGTTTAATGGGAGAAAGCCAACATGGCTTTAGCCAGGGAAGGACTTGTCTTACTAAACTGTTATATTTTTTTGAAGGTGACAATAAACAGGTGGACAAAAGTGAGCCAGTCGATATAGTATATCTGGATTTTCAGAAAGACTTTGAAAAGATCCCACATGAGAGACTCTTGGCAAAATTAAGAAATTATGGAATAGGAGGCAATATACTATTATGGATCAGGAACTGGTTAAAAGATAGAAGGCAGAAGATAGGGCTAAATGGCCAATTTTCCCAATGGAGAAAGGTGAATAGTGGAATACCCCAGGCATCTGTGCTGGATCTGTTGTTTTTTTTAACATATTCGTAAAGGACCAGGAAATGGGAATAATGAGTGAGGTAATCATATTTGCAGATGACACAAAATTATTCAAAGTTGTTAAAACCCAAGAGGATTGTGAAAATTGCAAGAGGACTTTGATAAATTACAAGACTGGACATTCAAATGGCAGATGAAATATAATGTGGACAAGTGCAAAGTTATGCACCTAGGAAAGAATAACCCAAACTATGCTTACACGATGCAAGGTTCCACATTAGGAACCACCACCCAGGAAAAAGATTTAGGCATCATCGTGGATAACACATTGAAACCCTCCTCCCAGTGTAAAGCAGTGGCCAAGAAGGCAAATAGAATGCTAGGTATCATAAGAAAAGAAATGGAGAATAAAACAAAGGATATTATAATGCCTCTGTATCATTCCATGGTGCTACCGCACCTTGAATATTGTCTGCAGTTCTGGTCGCCGTATCTTAAAAAGGATATGGCAGAATTCAATAAGATACAGAGAAGAGCCACCAAAAAGGTAAAGGGGATGGAAGGATACCCCTATGAGGCAGGGGCGGCCCAAGGGGGATGCGGGACCATGTGCGGAGACTCAGTGCGGGGTCTCATTTGCATAAGTGGCCTTATTTGCATAAATATTTTCATAATGTTACCATACACTAACTTTTAGTTAACACGTCTCTTAATGAATGTATGGACAAAGAAAGACTAAAAGATTTCTACATTACTATAATCCAGTGCTAACCGCCAGGCACATTAGGAACTACTACAAACACTGCCCATTTAGAACCCATAGCAAACCCACCGTATCGTAACAGCACTACCAGGACTCACAAAGCACCAGACCCTACCTATCAAAAGGCAACACTGCAAATATTAAACAAATACATTTTAGAGAACAACAATACATGACCTACTGGGGAAAGAGAACAAGTGGCAATGTCAAATAGGAATTACATAAACAGAATACCTCAGCTTAGCTACACATGCAGAACATAGACCATCAGCAAATAAGGAATCACAATTTAGAAACAGGAAGGCAATAATTAAACTGGGAACCCCAAAAGCCAAACTTGGAATGTACAACAACACTGTAGAAATAAAACTATAAATTAATTTCCTCTTGTACTAAACAAAGCGCAGACGTTAATGATGCACATTTCCCAGAGCTGACATATTCCAGTTAATAAATTCAAAATAAAGAGATATTTTTCTACCTTTTGTGCATTTTTTTTCAGTTGCAATTGCTCCAGCCACTTTCTTCTGGTTTCTTCGTATCTTCTGCTAACTCTCCATTGTCTACTGTCCATTTGTCCTTTCTTCTCTCTTCTAGTTTTTTTTTCCATTCTCTCTCTCTACATCTGCTTTAACCTACTAATCTTTCTCCTTTTGCTCTTTCCTCTTTCCTCATTCCTATTTCATCCACTCAAATTTTACCCCTCTATCCTCAATCCCCACTTACTCTCCCAGTACCCGGCCAATTGTAGATTTTTCATCCCTCCCACACAAAATAGTTTTCCCCTCTCCATTTCTCTCCCCCAGCTCCATCCCATTCTAATCCTCCCCCAACATCAGCTCCCTTCTAGTTCCAGCCTCACCCAGCATCCGCTCCCTTCTAGTCCCTGCATCAGCCCATTTCCAGTCCTAGCCCCCCATCCATTTCCAGTCCTATCCGAATCCGTCCATCAGCTCATTTCCAATCCCAGCCCCCCATCAGCCTATTTCTAGTCCTTTCCTAGCCCCACCATCAGCCCATGTCAAATCCTAGCTCCCCTCCACTCAACCCAATTCCATTCCAAGCCCCCCATGAGCCTACTTCCAGTTCTAGCCCCTACATGAGTCCATTTTAATCCAAGCCCCCACCACAGCCCATTTCCAATCTTATCTCCCCCAACAGCCCATTTCCAGTCCTATCCTAGCTGCTCCATCAGCCCATTTCCTGTCCTAGCTCCCTCCCCTCACAGCCCATTTCCATTCCAAGCCCTCTCCCCATCAGCTATTTGCAGTTCAAGCCTCCCCTTCCACTCAGCCCATTTCCAGTCCAAGCAACCCCCAACCCATTACCAGTCCTAACCCCCCATCAACCCACTTCCAGTCCTAACCCGCCATCACCCCATTTTCAGTTTAAGCCCCCCATAGCCCATTACCAGTCCTAACCCCCATAATTCCACTTCCAGTCCTAACCCCACCAGACCATTTCCAGTCTTAGCTCTCCCTATAGCCCATTACCATTCCTTACCCCCCCATCACCCCATTTCCAGACTTAGCACCCCCATAGCCCATTACCAGTCCTAACCCCCCATCAGCGCACAGCCCATTACAAGTCCTAACCCCATCAGCCTACCTCCAGTCCTAGCCCCCCCATCAGCCTATTTCCAGTCCTAGCCCCCCATAGCCCATTTCCAGTCCTAACCCCCCCATCAGCCCACAGCCCATTACCAGTCCTAACCCCCCTCCCCCACATCAGCCCAGGGAAAATAAATAAAAAAAAGCTGGCTGCTGCCGCTGCCGTGGCGGCAGCAGCAGAATCGACTGTCCCGCGGGGCCCCCCCTGCCCGGCTGAGCCTCTCCGCGACGGCTTTCAGATCCGTGAAGGGAGAGTGTCTCACTGTCCCCCTCACAGCTCTGTTAAGCCTGCAGGGGCTGATGGGAAATTTCCCATCAACCCCTGCAGACTTAATAGAGCCGCGAGGAGACACTCTCCCTTCGCGGATCTGAAAGCCGTCGCGGAGATGCTCAGCTGGGCAGGGAGGGCTCAGCCGGGCAGGGGGGGGCCCGCGGGACAGTTGATTCTGCTGCTGCGGCGGCGGCAGCGGCAGCAGCCAGTTTTTTTTTTAAATTTAATTTATTTTTAAAGCAGAATGTTCTTTGCGCGGGGCCCCCTGAAACATGGGGCCTGTGCAAAAAACATTCTTGCTCAATGGACGGGCCGGCCCTTCTATGAGGAGAGACTTAAAAAATTAGGGCTCTTCAACCTGGAAAAGAGATGGCTGAGGGGAGATATGATATAGGTCTATAAATTAATGAATGGAGTCAAAGGGGTAAACGTAGATTGATTGTTTACGCCATGAAAAAGTAGAAAGACTAAGGACATGCAATGAAGCTAAAGTGTAATCCATTTAAGACTAATAAGAGAAAATATTTTTTCACTCAACGCATAATCAAACTCTGAAATTTGTTACTGGAGGATGTAGTAAAAGCTGTTAGTGTAGCTGAGTATAAAAAAGGCTTGGACAAGTTCCTGGAGGAAAGGTCCACAAACTATTGTTAAAGAGGACCCAGGAAATCCACTGCTTGTCCCGATATAAGCATTGTGAAAACTGTGTATCTTTTTGGCAAATTGCTAGGTACCTGTGACCTGGATTGGTCACTGTTGGAAACTGGATGCTGGGCTTGATGGACCTTGGTCTGACTCAGTATGGCCTATCTGATGTTCTTACGATCTTATGACTCTGAACTGGAGGACTGAACAACCTAATCTCAGATGTCCTTGGTTCTATCTTACAAAACATGGCCTAGATTTCTCCACAGAAAATGTGTGCAGATGATGTGACTGCAATTCTGTAACTACGTGCGCACATCCGATCATGCAGCCCTTCACTCTGGTCATGCACAGAGGTGAGGTTTGGGCAGAATGTGGGCAGAATATAAAGTTACACTTTTGTGGTGATATTCACCTCTATTAGATTGTAAACTCTGATGAGCAGGGATTGTTTCTTACATATATACATACAGCGCTGCGTAGGCCTTGTAGCACTATACAAATGATGAATAGTAGTAGTAGTAGATACACAACTACTTTATGAAATATTAGAATTCATGCCTGCTCCTCACAGAAATGTAGGCATGGGCATCACACCTTAAATTAAGACGTTTTCAGTTATTTCAGCAAGTGAAGCATGCAAGTACTTGACTTTATCAAATAAGCATGAAATATGCGCCTAAAATGCATGTTAAATATGCGGGAGTTTAAAACATCAGCCTGCACCTGTGCATCATTACTTTCATGCATCATCACTATTATGGATGCATGCATAATATAAGAGGGTTATTTTAGAAGCGATAGATGTGAGATAGATGTGTTATCCAAATGTTCCTCTCTGCATCTGCTATAAATCATGAATAGATAAGGGATTTTGCTGACCGCAATTTGTGATTGTGATTGGAGGAGCTTGTACTAGAGAGAGATTGGTGTGCCTGTTGTCCATGTTTCCCAAGCAGTCTTTGTAGTGATTCTCCTGTGTTTCTGCTATGGATTACTCCCCCCCCCCCCCAAGCAGTGCTCATCGTGCCTTGCTGTTGTTCATTAGTCAAACCCCCAGCTCTGAACTACTCCCATTCCCAAAAAAACTAAGTTACAATTCAGCGCTATGTTTTGGACACTAGAAAATATACATGTTCTGCATCAGGGAAATGAAAATCACTTAACTGTTACCCGAGTGCCACTGTGTGCTATCCAGCCCTCACTGTGCACCTGCAACGTCACAGGTTCTGTAGTGTTGTGTGTATGGTGTATACGTAATCTAAGACAGAGACATTTTGATCCCCACCATAAATGTCACCTTTAATAAGAAACGCAGCATGAACATATGTACACAAATATCCCCTCCCGCAACTAAAGCCCTCTCCGCAGTGTGCTGAGGGAATAAGGACAGAGGCACATGCCAGCAGCTGCCGTACAGCCTCTGAGAGGGAATGCAACTCTGCTCTTATTCCTCCAGGTGCCTCATCATGAGCTCCTGGGCACAGGTGCAACACTAAGGCCCTGCTGCATCTCCTGCCAGATGGCCTGGAGAAGTAGCAGGACCTATGAATCACCAAGTCCCGAGGAGGGAGCCTCATGGTGGTGTACCTGCTGCACTGGCACAGGAAGACCATATTATTCCACTGATATAGCTTGTGGTGCTACATAATTTCTTTCTGATTCAACCCCCCTGCCTTCCCTACCCTCCTTTCTCTTCCTACATCAACCCCCACCCTAACCTCCCTCCCTCCCTCCTCACCCCTCCTCACCCTATCCTCAACCTCCTTCCTCCTCCCCAGCCCAATCTACAGCATCCCCTTACATCTCCGATGGGGTATGTGGTGCACATGTGTCTGGCATAAGTAGTGCAGCTGGTAACTCCAGGGTGGCCATATAACAAAGTGGGTAGAGGGGTCCCCCCACCACCTGCTCCCTCATGTCCATGGCATGCACTTCTCCCCTCCTCCTCCTCCTCCTCCTCCACCACCTCATCAGAGGTGTTGATTACAAGCTGGTGGCTACTGAGGCTTGAAGAGCTGGCAGTCACTGGTTGTATATTGGTGTGGTCAGAGCTACCAGTGGCTGCTGCTACTTCCACTAGGACCACTGAGGCTGCCTCCTCTTCATCTGCTGCTGCCACTGTCTCTGCAACCACTGCTGTTGCTGCTGCTGGGGGTGAGAGATTGCAGGTCAACTTTGGGATTTGGCTGGCGCCATATTGCTGCTAGACTCCTTCATTTGCCTTCTCGACATCCACTGGGGTGTGACCCACTCCATCAGAATGCTGGTATCACCCACATGGAGCTGGAGACAGCCTGACAGAGGGCATGTGAGGTGTTTTTCAGAGGGCTTTGTGGGCAAATAGAATGCTAGGTATCATAAGGAAAGGAATGGAAAATAAAACAAAGGATATTATAATGCCTCTGTATCATTCCATGGTGCGACCACACCTTGAATATTGTTTACAATTCTGGTCACCATATCTTAAAAAGGATATAGAATTATTAGAAAAGGTACAGAGAAGAGCCACCAAAATGGTAAAGGGGATGGAAGGATACTCCTATGAAGAGAGGCTAAAAAGGTTAGAGCTCTTCAACCTGGAGAAGAGACGGCTGATGGGAGATATGATAGAGGTCTATAAATTAATGAATGGAGTGGAACGGGTAAACGTAGATAGATTGTTTACATCATCAGAATATAAAAGGACTAGGGGACATGTAATAAAGCTACAGGGTAACCTTTTTAAGACTAATAAGAGAAAATATTTTTTCACTCAAAGTGTAATCAAACTCTGGAATTTGTTACCGGAGGATGTAGTAAAAGCTTCTAGTGTAGCTGGGTTTAAAAAAGGTTTGGACAAGTTCCTGGAGGAAAGGTCCATAAATCATTATTAAAAGGGACCCAGGATATCAATGCTTGACCCAGTACAAGCATTGTGGAACCTGTGTCTCTTGGGGAAACTGCTAGGTACGTATGACCTAGATTGGCCACTGTTGGAAACAGGATACTGGGCTCGATGGACCTTGGTCTGACCCAGTATGGCATATCTTATGTTCTTATGTGGCAACTCTGACCTCTTTGTCCTGACCATTCCTCAGAGTACACATGAGCTGCAGGTATACGGTGCCCATGGCAGTGCTACCCCAATCTACACTTGTAGTTTTCATTTATTTCTGGACAATTCCATCACCTTTCCTATTTATCACCTCTACAATGCTGCATTCATCCCCCCATATCTGTCATTTATTTATTTACATTCTCCTATATAGTGTGCTATTCTGCATCAGTGTGGTTTACATTGAACAGGGCATTATAACTTGGAGATAACTATTTTACAGGGAACATGGGCTATGGAGGGTTAAGTGGCTTGCCCAAGACCACAAGGAGCACCTGTGGGACTAGAAACCCCAGTCCTTCTGGCCCAAGGTTGCTGTCCTCTAGTGGGATTTGAACCCCTGACCTTCTGGCCTGAAGTACCTTGCCCCAACCACTAGGCCACTCCTCCACTCCTTCATACCTTTGCATGCACTTTCCTGAAAACGTCTGCTGTGGATACCTGACTCTAGGTCCCCACTTACTCAGAACCTGCATGTGCTCTCCTTGCTGGGTATGGGCAACTCTTGGACATCCTTCCTCTTGTGCTCTCCATGCCACCTGCTCCTTGCCATGTGTAACCTCCACCAGAAACTTCTGTCACACAGGGATCCTGCACTTGATTCCACTGCTCCGCCCACAGACATACCCCATACCTTTGCACTCTTGCTGCTCCCTCTGTAGGTACTACAGATAATGTGGCTTCTGATGCCTGATGGCGCTGAAGCACTTCTTCAGGGTCTCAATATGCCTCCTTATCTGGTATCTCCTGTGGGAATGGAATTTGAATACATGCTAAGTGGGGCCATCCAGCAACTCTGGAATCCCTATCACCCCTCTTGTACATTCCATGTGTACCTATTGACTTCTTCAGCTCTGGAATACATTGCCTGGCATGCTATTGGTGACCCATGGATCTCAACCTGCCTTCTGACAGGGGAAGCAATTAGGGCCATCCCAAGAGTTTTTGCTGCACTAGGCAGACTCTTCATGCTGCCCCAAAGAATACAGCACCACTAGTCTGCCAGGCCGCCCCCTTCCTTTCATCCATCCTCTCACCTTGTGGAGGGGGGTGGCATGGCAATACCTCCGCTGTGTCGGGCTTTAAAGTGCCCATGCTAGTGCCCTCACAGCCTACCACTCCTATTTCCCCTCCGACACAACTTCCTGCTGGAGGGGACAGGAGTGGCAGGAAGTTGTGTTAAAGGGGGACAGGAGAGTCAGGCCATGAGTATGCTAGTGTGGATACTTTAAAGCCCAATGTAGCAGAGGCATCATTGTGTCGCTCCCTGCTCCCCCTCCCCAAAGTGAGAAGATAGATTCTGGGAGGGGGGTGGCATGGCAGAATGGGCGGCGATAAAATGTCACTTCACTGGGAGGAGGGGGGCCGATGCCACCCACTGGGGCCTGCTTCTCTAGGTGACCACCTAGATCACCTCATGGATGGCCTGCTCTGTAGACGATCCATGCCAATATCTCCTTCTGCTCCTGCACCAATGGGAGCTTCTGTGCAATGCCAGGAGGAATGGCTCAGTGGTTGGGACAGGTTACCAAGGATCAGGGGTTCAATTCCCACATGGGGACAAACAACCTCAGGCTGGAGGGACTGGTGTCTCTAGTCCCATAGCCACTCCTTATGGCCTTGGGCAAGCCACTTAACCATCTATTGCCTCAGGTATACTTAGATTGTGAGCCCTTCAGGGACAAGGGAATAAAAAGTACCTGTTAATATATACATACATGTAAACCACTCTGATACACAAGTAAAGAGTGATATATCAAGTGCATAAACCATAACCACATGCCTCTTATGTGTTTCTGAGTAGGTACATGTATTTTCTTTCCATATCACATTAATCTACAGTCTCCCTCCTGATACATAGGTGGCCTCCAAATATCCACACCTGTGGTTGTGACCTGATCCCTGCCTGGCCCATCCTATTTTCTTGGTTAATGACAAAAGAGGAAACAAATTTAATGGCCTTTAAGAAATGCTTAAAAATATGTCTATTCCCCAAGGATGACTAATATGGCAAAGTAAAGAGCTGGGTATTTAGCTAGGGATTTCTATTTTGATGTCAAGAGCTGCCTATTTTCTTTAAGATCTTAATATTCATTGTTGTTATTTTTATTGTAAACCATTTTGAGTAACTAGCGTTACAAAGATGGTATATAGAAGCTTTAAAATAAATAAATAAATATGCCCTTATAGCCTCTCTTATCCCATGGACACTGCACAATATTCAGAGGGGCTGCTGTCACATTACTTCATACCCATGGAGCAACTGTGTTGTGCGCGCTCACTTTGTGATCACTGCAACTGCAACTTTCCTTGTCACCTGTGTGTTCCCTAACCCCTACCTAGTTGTGTCCCCCTGCCCACTTCCTGTTCTTATTCTTCTGCACACAGTTAGGGTTAAAATCAGTGTCACCCTTGTGTTATATGCATTTTCGTCACTTACTGTGCGGATCCTCTGTCAGTTTCTGCACGCCTCATGGTAGGCTGTGCTGTGTTCCTCAGGTGAGTCTCCTGGTCACTCTCCTGGAAAAGTGTGGCTGCCATGTTGCTTTCTCACTATCCTCTCACTGTATCCTCATGTGTGTGTCAGTACTACGTGCAAGCTTTCCATTGCATATGGAAATAGGTTCCTGCACATCTGCATCACCATATTTTCCATGGACCGTATGTGCTGCTGGCATTCTTGCACCCTGTGTTCAACTTCTTGGACGTTCGCATATTGATTTCAGATGATGCCTGCACATTCATAGACCAGGTTCTAAAATTGGCTCCATTTGCACCACATCCTTATTTGTATTTTTCTTCAGGCACTGGGTTACCAGCTAGCCATTCAAGGAGCACAGTAAATTCTAGAGCTGATACTTATTTTTTTGACTGCTACATCTATGACAATGGGACAGGCCCCGGAGATCTTCTCCAATCCCATTTCACTATAAGCTAACACATGACGGCTCACACAATCTCAACAAGTATTATGGTAACCAATTTATGTTCATGTTTACACTCACCTTTAAATGACATCTAAATCAAAGACCATGATGATTTAATATATACAAAATGGGATGACACAGTAAGGTTAACACAAAAATTAGTAAAAGAAGAACTACACGCCTCTTATCTCCTTGAGTGCTGCAAGTCTAAAATTATCCCTAGAGGCTTTAGGATTAACAAAGCTCCTGGATTATATCAAAATGAACAAGGCTTCGTTAATTGCTGGAATGCAATACTAAATAAGTGCTCATTAGACTTGATGATCCTATTGATTTCTACAGCACATAAAAAAATCAGAATTATATAAAGTAGATTTAGATGAAAAGTTGAATGAGCTTAAGAAATGTGATAAAAATTTTGAAAAAGTGTATATGGAACACAAGAGAAATATGGTGCAATTTAAGAAGGAGATTAAAAATAAAAAGGAGAAGTTTCGAAGAGATGAGGAAGATTATAGAGTAGGTTATGTGATTCATTGGTGCAGAAAGGTAGATAATGATAGATTATGGGTCAAACATAGATCTAATTTTTTTGACCAAAATGAGAGTATTTCAGATTATTTGTCTCCTAGAAAGGAATCTTCTTTGGAGCAGAAGAAGAAGAGGAGCCGGAGTGAATCGGTTGAGCACAATGAGGGTTCTGCCCCATTGTTTTCTTCACATAAAGAGACACCTGAACATTCAAAACAGAAAAATAATAAGAAAAGATTTTTAGATATGGACACCCTGTGGAAAGGAGGAGGCAGGAGCTTCTCCCGTTCCCGTCCACCCAAGAATATAGTGAGGGACAAACCACAGGGTGCCAAATTAGATCAAGAACGAATATACCACGACCAATTCCCACACAGGGGACGCGGTCGGGGGCGGGGACGTGAGAGAGGGGGGTGGGGGAGGGACAGGTCATACGAGAGGAGATATTGAATTCTAATAACGTAATAAATCTTTCAAATTATGTTCTTACATCTGATGAAACCTCGTTGCTTAATAAAGGGCTTTCTTTTGTCCCTATTCAGAAATTAAATTTTTTTGACACCCAAGTAGATTTGTATAAATTTTTTTGAAAAATATGTATTCAATATTTTTTCAGTCAGCATGCCTCCCCGCCGGACCATTCATCCATCATTAGTAAGAATTCCACGTGGATTACTCCCCCACAGACTAGTCCCCTCATTGAAGCATTTGAAAAACTGGTCTTACAGCAAGTTGAAAAAATGGGGGCAGACCCTCACCTTCCTTTTTATAATTTGACGAAAAATGAAAAGATGGCGATTAAGTCCTTACAGACAAATAATAAAATAATCATTAAACCTGCTGACAAAGGTGGTGCGATAGTAATTTTGGATAAATACAAATACATTGAGGAGGTTAATAGGCAACTTCGGGATAAAGATTTTTACTTGCGATTAGATGATGATCCTACTGCCACTTTGAAGAGTAACATTGATAATTTAGCTCTTATAGCATATGAGACCGGACATATCACGAAAAAGGAGAAAGGGTTTCTTATAGTAAAAAATCCTATAACACCAACGATTTATGTGATTCCCAAAATACATAAGTCCTTAGAAAACCCGCTGGGATGGCCTATTGTGTCCGCCATTGGTTCCCTTTTGTAGCCATTATCACAATTTTTGGATGTCATTCTAAGACCTTTTGTCACCAGTATGTGGTCTTATGTTCGTGATTCGTCTCACGTGATTGAGATATTGTCCACTTTTGAGGATTTAAGTTCTGACACAATTCTTGTCACATTAGATGTAGAATCACTATACACGAATGTACCACAACGGGAAGCTTTGCGTATTATTGAACAGTGCCTCACTTACAGACAGACCCATAGACGTGTGCCCACTGCATTCCTTTTGGCGCTTGCTGAAATAGCATTATGTAAAAATTTTTTCTGTTTCAGAGAATTGTTTTACCAACAGATTAAGGGGGTGGCTATGGGGTCCTCCATGGCCCCTGATGTGGCTAACCTTTATATGTTTTACTTTGAAGAGAGCTTCCTAAAGGATCATCAGTTTAAAGATAGCATCAGATTATGGATAAGATATATAGATGATATCTTGGTAATATGGGTTGGTTCTGAGGAGTTATTGCAAGAATTTAATGTATGGATTAATGGTCTCGACAAGAATTTGCGATTCCAAATTACTTACGATCCAGTGCAGATTCCTTATCTGGATTTGTTAATCAGGAGAGAGGATACTAAATTTAAGACAACCCTATATAGGAAACCGACTGATAGGAAACAACTATTACATTACACTAGTTTTCATAATCCGTCTCTGAAAAATAATCTACCGTTGAGTCAGTTCCTCAGGGCTAGAAGAATATGTACTTCTGATGAAGATTTTGAAGTACAGGCCTCATATTTGAAGGAGAGATTTTATGCACAGCAATATCCGCAGCTACCTGTTGAGAAAGCTTACAATAGAGCCCGTGGGTCTTTGCGTGACACTTTGTTGAAGTCACAAGAAAAGACAAATACTCAGACCAAAATAGTGTGCCCGTTGCTTTATTCCTTAAAATCACACAATATCATCAAAATTCTCAAAAGGGAATGGCATTTAATCCAAGCCATCCCGGGCTTTCAAAATGTCACCTTTATGGTAGCACATAAACGAAACACCAATGTTCGAAACCTTTTGGTTCCATCTGCGCTGACAGAAAAGAAATTAACATCCATACATAAGGGACAATACCAATGCGGACACTGCTCGGTATGCATACATGTTTTGCCAGTAAGGAAGGTTTTTGTTCACCCCGTTACACATAAAAAAAAATTTTATTGATGACTTCGCGAATTGTGATACTACACATGTCATTTACGTCATCTTATGCTCATGTAATAAATTATACATTGGCAAGACTATGCGTAGTGTATGGGTACGCATAGTAGAACATTGGAGTTGCATAAGAAGAAAATTGGTAAATAAACCCTTAGTGCAACACTGGTTAGATATGGGTCACAAACATTCTGATTTAAAATTTTTTGTTATTAAAAAAGTAAAACTGAATTGGAGAGGAGGAGATATTGATAAGACCATGTTGCGGTTAGAACAGAGATATATCTATCAATTAAATTCCATGTCTCCTCAGGGTTTGAATTTAGAAAGTGATTTGTCTGTCTTTTTGTAACTTTGGCTTAAATTAATTGCTTTTCATGGTACGGTGGTCAGTTTTGAGGTGGTTAACACTTAGGGGGATGTTTACTAAACATTCGTATTGTGCGGGTCCGCGGTAGTGTGCCTGTGCCATAAAAGGAGTGGGCGGGTCAGGCAGAAAAAGGAAAAAAGCCGACCGTACGTGTACGCACATTTGCGGGCCCGACATTAGCGCGTGGGAAGGCTAAGTGGGGCGCTGCTGGGCACATATAGGAACAGAGCCGTAGCACAATGCTGAAGACACTGACCAGTGGTGCAAGGGTCAGGGGTTCAATCCCCCATCGTGCGCCAGGAAAAAGGCTGGCTGAGGCATGAATTTTCATGGTTAAAACTGCTTTAGGAGGCATAATAATTTTGGGCGTCATTAGGCGTTGCGCTGTTAATTGTGGGTGGCAGTAATTAAGTTCGTGCGGCATTAGGCGTTGCGCTGTTAATTTTGCGCGCTGTCCATCTTGTGCGTTTTGGCCGGCATCAGGCGGTGCGCTGTCAGTTGTGAAGGGCATAAGGTGGTGCGCAAACATCCAGACACAGGAACAGAGCTGTAGCACAATGTTTGAAACAGTGACCACTGGTGCAGGGATCAGTGGTTCAATACCTCACAGTGCCCAGTGAACACAGCTGGCTAAAACAGTATGTATTATGTTGTGTTGTGGTGTAGGTGGCTTTTTTTCTTTTTGTATCACTACTAGCAAACGCACTCTCACAGCATGTTAACATAAGGCGGCCCATAGGGCACATGTTACAGTGCACTGTCCGCCAACGCACCCTAGAATGTCCCCTATAGGGCACCATATTTGTTGCCACACAGGATAATGTATAGTGCACACTATATGGATGGCAACCATAAGGTGGCCTATAAGGCGCCCTATAAAGCACCCTCAGACACACCTTATGTGTACAGTATGCCGCGGGTGTTTTATCATGCATAAAAATAGGTGGATTTGAGATGGATAATGCTGTGGACAACCCTATCACATTACCACACTGTGGTTTTGAACCCATATCCTCTGGCTACACAGGCAGTGACATAACCTTTGGACTACAGCACTATAGCTGTATGCAAAAGCCATGGCTGGCTGCAGAAAGCCTGCACGTCACCTCACAGACAGTCTGCTGTTGTGAGGTGGATAGGGTTTGGCCACCCATGGGTTAGGTACCACCATTTGTCCCCCTCCTCCCTCCCCGTTTGCAACACAGGGTCTCCTCTCTAAATGCTACCTCCCTGCAATGGTGGCAGCAGAGTAGACCATCAACCCCAGTCCTACTGTGAAAGAGACACCCTACAGGCCAGTCATGGCAGCTGTATACACATCCATAACACAATATCTGACAGACATTAGGCCTGTATGTGCTCGGTTGCACCCCACCACTATCTGATATTGTCCTGCAGCAAGCCATCAGCCACTGCACCCTGCAAGGCGCTCCATCAGGACACAGACCAGCTGCGGACAATCTGCTAGTTAGTCCTGTTAGACATGCACATCCCTGACATAATATCTGACAGACAGTATGCCTTGATATGCTACGTTGGGCCCCACCACTATCTGATATTCTCCCGCAGCACTCCATCAGGACACAAACCAACTGAGGACAGTCTGCTAGTTGGTCCTGTTGGAAATGCATGCACCCAGAACTAGGATGGCCGTGCACACCAGCAGATAGGTCAGTGACTGGGCCCCAAACCACAACCCATATATATCACATGACAGAGATACTATCTATCACTATGGGGGTGCCTAGCCATGCTGTCGTCACTGCACAGTCAGGGTGTTGTACAACCCCAGCAGCACATACAGAGGCCACCCTGTCTGTGTGGGTGGTGGCCAGCCACTACAGTGTCCCAGCCAGTGCCCTCTGCCCTGTGCAGATGCATCCTGGCCATCCCACCCTGTCTGATCTATACCCATGGTACCTTGCTGCTCATTATGCACATTGGCAGGCCAATACTGGCAACAGTGCTGGCAGTGTGGGCTGTGGAAGGTGTTTGCAGCCAACACACACTGTATAGACAGACACACACACTCACACACGTATGCCAGCATTGTGCTACTATAGAGGCGTTTGTCAACATTGGCCACCACACCAGTCCTGGGCACAGTACAGGCATGGATATGGTATGCAATACCGTTGGGAGTCACTCCCCAGGGTGGTAAACACTGTCTGAGACCAGACCTGATGCACCCACTGCAGACAACAGAATGATTGTCATGATGGAGCTCACAGAGCATAATTTGCATAACGTAGGGTTATCTATCTGCCAGTACTCATAGCAAGCATTTGACAACTGTGTACCGTATACCCTGGTGTAGGGTGACATTGCTAAGGAATGCACATGCTAGTATTGTGAGATGCACGCAGGGCCCAATGTCCTGCCTCTCCAGGAGGCATTGGCCAATGTGGCCTGTGGGTGTGGGTGTGGGTGTGTCTGCCCCTGTTGGTTGCTGCTTTACAGCACAGGTTCCCAGATGTCGGCCAGGATTACAACACACTGTTCTGGTTTTCCTGCTGTCCCTCATGAATATGCATGTGCTACATCTAAATGCCATGGCGGTGGTGCAGGGATATGACACACAAACATTTCTATGCGTGGCAGCATGGAACAGGAATGGTGTGTGGTCCGCCAGGACTGCATTTGTGAGACTCTGCTGTAGGTCGTGCCCCTGGTCATGGTGTCCGTGATCAGTGGGGTGAAAGATAGGCGTATGACCAATGCATATGTCCCCAGCAATAAAGGATTATCCTTACTATCACATTTTCGTTGTGGAAACAATATGTGGGCAGGATTGGCAGGGCTTTGAACCTGTGACCTTCTGTTCTTGCACACACTGTCTGTGTGCAGTGCACCCCTGTGCTGCCACAGATTTGCTGGATTTTCTGGGATGTCCATGACTGTACATCCGACAGGGCCTATCTGTTGCAGTGGACGGTGCCAGCCTGCACATGGCTAGGCCACTGTCTTCTGTGGCTATCAGGCACTGCCCCCTTCACCACCTGTACCCTTCCTGCAACATGCTGCCATGTGCTTATCTTGGAAAAGCTGATGACATGTGTGCGTTGTAGCACTCCAGGAATGCATTTTGGAGATGCTGCTCTAGGTAATGGCCATTGTTATGGTGTGTGTGCAGTGTTTGGTACAAAATGTGTGTGTGCACCATTCTTATATTCTCTGCAATAAATGTATGTCTTTACTCTCTCTGTTTAGCGGTGGGTAAAATATGGGGACTGGGTTGGCAGGAGCCCCAGATGGGATTTGAAACTGTGACCCTCAGAAACTAGAGGTACTGGCTTTGTCCACTGCACCACACTGTGGCCACAGAGACAATGCAGTCCCTGTGGATGGCAGACCTGACCAACAGAGTCAACATGCCTGCTATGCACATTTGTGATGTGGGGTCTTTCACCTTGTCTGGTGACAAGGGTGCAAATAACTCCCCCAACTGACCTCGACAAAGGGGGAATGCATGTAACCAAGCAGAGCAACAGTGATGTTTATGGAAAACCATAACAGACACTCCCAGGACAGCTGAGACACACGGAAGTGAATTTTGGTCAGGTCTCCGCTCCATAGCCCCTTCCACAGCTCCTGTCCTTCTACTGGGGCTTTCCTGGGTGTGTTTTTAGTTTTTGCCCATCAATAGTATCAGTGTTCCCCAGCTGTATTAGTATTTTGTTCTGATGTTGCTCAGAGAGCAAACAGTGCTTCATGTAGGAATGTCTATCTACCATTACTCCTAGCAAACATTTGAGGGCTGTGTACCGTGTACCCAGGTATAGGGTGGCATTGCTAAGGTATGCAGGTGCTGGTAATGGGAGATGCATGAAGGGCCCAATGCCCTGCCTCTCCAGGGGCATTGGCCAATGGGGCATGTGGGTGTGGGTGTGGGTGTGTCTGCCCCTCTTGGCTGCTGCTTTACAGCAGGGGTTCCCAACTCCAGTCCTGGTATGCCACACACTATTCGTATTTTAGTGCTGTCCCTCATGAATATGTATGAGCTACATCTACATGCCATGGGGGTGTTTCATAGATATGCAGCACTGGCATTTGTATTAGGGGCAGCATGGAACCAAAATGGTGTGTGGCCCTCCAGGACTGCATTTGGGAGACTCTGCTCTGGATAATGCACCAGTTCATGGAGTCTGTGCTCACGGGGGAAAAAAAGAGGGGTATTACCAATGCGTACCATATGTCCTCACTACCACGGTGTGGGTGTGTGATAAATATGTGGAGAGGATTGTCGGTTACTCCAGCTGGGCATTGAACCGGTGACGTTCTGTTCTTGCATACACTGTCTGTGTGCACTGCACCACCGTGTTGCCATGGATAGGCTGTATTCCCTGGGCAGACCATGACTGTACATCCCACAGGGCCTGTTTGTTGCAGTGGACAGTGTCAGCCTGCACATGGCTAGGCCACTGTCTTCTGTGGCTAGCACCCACTACCCCCTCCACCACCTGTCCTCGTCCGCCAACATGCTGGCATGTCCTTCTCTCAGGGACAGCATATGACCTGCTTGCGTTGTGGCACTCCGGGACTGCATTTGTGGGACTGGGCTGTAGGTACGGCTCATTGTTATGGGGGTGGTGCAGTGTAGGGCAAAATGTGGGTGTTTGCACTATGCTTATGTTCCCTGCAATACAGGAGTGTCTGTGCTATCTCTGCTTGGTGGTGGGTAAAATATAGGGACTGGGCTGGCAGGTGCCCCAGCTGGGATTTGAATCTCTGCCCTCTGGTCCTAGAGGTACTGGCTCTGTCTGCTGCACCACACTGTGGCCACGGAAACTGTGCAGTCCCTGGAGATAGTTAACCTTGCAGGATGGAGTCTCAACCCCTGCTCTGCACATTTTGACTGTGGGCTCATTCACCCTGTCTGGTGACACACGTGCAAATAAACCCCGGAATTGACCACAAGAGAGGGGTATGACATATAACCATGCTGGGCAACAGTGATATTAATGGCCAACCATATAAAACACTCCCAGGACAACTCCAAACAACGGACATGTTTTTGGAAAGGTCTCCGCTCCGTTGACCCTTCCGACATTCATTTCCTGTTTCTGGAACCTTCCTGGGTGTATTTGTTATATTTGCCCATGGCTATCACTGTTCCCCAGCTGACTTACTGTTTTTAATATTTTTGTGCTGGTCATTTTCTATTTTTAATAGCACTTTTGTGCTGTGCACATGTATCACACTGCTCACGTTTTACAGGTTTCCCCGGTTTTGCTCTACATTGCTGACGGAAATGGTTTCTCTTCCCTTTAAATGCCCTCTACCGCGAGTGTTTCACTCGCGCTATTTTTTACTTGTAAATTCGGCCCCGCAACTGTGCGAGGGGCCTCTCCCCTCCCCTTCCCCGCCCATTAACCCCGTCTCTCCGCCCCTCGGGGGCCTTCCTCCGGCCTCAGTTAGCCTTTCCACGCCTCTATCGGACATTTGCGGGCCCGTACTTGTGCGGGGCCCGTTAGTGTGTCGCGCACATGCACGGGGCTTCATCGCACATGTCCGGGGCGTTTAAGAGCGTTTAAGAGCGTTTAGGTGCCGCGTTTCCGTGCGCTATTGTGCGGCGCGCACCTTTGCGGTTTTTAGTAAACATCCCCCTTAGATATGTTTCCCCAGTGCTTGCATTTATAAAGTGATTTGACTAGTTTATTGCAGTTTTGCCCCCCCTAAATTAGCGTTTTATGGTATGGTTGTTGGTTTAATGTCATATTTTAAAGATTTTTCTTTTTTTTTCCTCCTGTCCCCTTCCCCCTCTCCCCTCCCCTTTCTCTTCCCCCTCTCCCCCTCCCCCCTTCTTCCCCTCCCTCCCCTCCCCCCTCCCCCCTTTCCTTTTTCCCTCCCCCTCTTTTGCCTTCTCCCTCCTTTCTTCCCCCCTCCCTCCCTCTCCCCCCTCCCTTTCCTCTCTCTCCTCTCTCCTCTCCCCCCTCCCCTTTCCCACTTCCCCCTCCCCCCTCCTTCTTCCTTTTGTTTTATTATGTTTGTTAGTTTTATTGGATGTTCATTGGTTTGATATTTTTAATTGGCTTCATTGCCACTTTTATACGATAATATTCTATATTTGTACAATAATGTTTAGTTTGGTGCTTTTAGTTTTCTTGGGGCTAGCACTCTCAACATACAAAACGTGACATAGGTTTTTATTCCTTATAAGAGATGGCCTTCGTTTTTATGCATACACACATTTTTAATAACTTCCCATTGGTAATGCCTTGGTATGTAGGCTGTTTATACACCACAGTTTCACTTCCATTCACCTCGGGTTTTTATAAATTGCACATGCGTTGGCGTCCTCGGCAAAGAACGCGATCGGTATACTGGCATGCTGCAGTGTTGCGCTGCCTTCCTCAAGGTTTATTTGTAAGATATCTTTGTCCATTTAATTACACAGTAGTTTTTTGGCTCTCCAATTTTTTGCCTTACATTATTTTTGTTGTCTCACATATATGTTTTATCATTTTCGAAGGTTGTCTCCTTTTGGAGGATTATTTACGATCCCTCTGTGGTCCGGAGGGGTAAGTTGTTATTTTTTGGTTCCTTTAGGGTCATGTCAGTCTCATGGTTGTTCAGCGTTGACTATTTCAAAAGGTTTCTTTCTTTTTTGTTTAAAGTTTAAATTTCGCATTGTAAACCCCTTTTTTACAAATCAGGGAGGGTTTGATGACTTGGGACGCGGTATTTCATGTATCGCATAGGCAACATGTTTTTTTAGCTCAAGCACAGTATTACTGCATTATCATTCATTATAAATGCAGACGGTTTTAATAATCAGTTTCATTTTTTATGTTTGGATTTGATTCATTTATAATGCAGACGTTTTACGGTATTGTTCACTCATTTTGTCACATTCAATTTTTATTACTTTTTCACTGTTTTTTCATTCAGCATACCACGGCTGTTTAACTACAGTGTAGTTTTATAGTTCCTCAGGAGAGCCGTGGTTGCCCCTGTGGTGCGGTAAAGCATTGAGATAAGGTCCTCCGATTCACTCCTGCTCCGAGGATATCCTGTTCTGCTCCTTGATACTCCAGTTTTGTCTTCCTCATCTCAGTTTTTTCTCTGTGTGCTCTATTTTTATTTTTATTTTATTTATTTATTTATTTAGCAAACACTTGTATACCGCTACTTCCAGCGATCAGAAGCGGTTTGATTTAAGTCTTTGGGATATGTCACAAAATCAAGACAGGAAGAATGGGGCATAGATAGAAAGAAGAGGGGTAATACACAGCACACATCTCAGGGTCTAGATATAGCCCTCCATTAGGTATCATTCATATGTACAAAAGCGATTCTCCTTTAACTATTTACATTTGACAAACAGCTATTGGTTTCTTTTCAACTTGTTGGATTCACAGCTGGCCATAGTGGCAGTTAAATAGGTGAGTTTTTAATTTTTTTCTGAAATCGAGTAGGTCTTTTGTTGCTCTCATCTCATGCGGTAGGTTGTTCCATAAAGTGGGGGCAGAGAGGGAGAATGCTCTGCGGCCAGTACTGGATTTTACATGTCTGATGCTGCTTGGGACTATAAGTGTGGCTTCGCTTATGGTTCTCCTGCTTCTGGAGCTAGTTTGCAAGGTGATCAGGGTGGAAAGGAATGATGGGGCTAGTTGTGAATTAGTTTGAATGTCGTTACCAATGTTTTGTAGTGGATCCTGGCAGAGACTGGGAGCCAGTGTAGTTCCATCAATATAGGTGTAATATGTTTCGGTGACGCTTGTTCTCATGATGATCCTTGCTGCTACGTGTTGTGCCAGTTGTAATCTGTTGGTCGTTTTCTTTTGGTAGACCCTGCAAGATGGCGTTACAGTAGTCGAGGCATGATGAGTGCTTGAGCAAACTGAACGGAAGTCGCATGGATCTAGTACAATTCCGTAGGGGTCGCAATACTCTAAGCTTGTGAATATGGCTTTGTTGGTGTTGCTGAGGTGTTTTTTCCATTTTCAGTTTGCTGTTGATTATGACTCCTAGATATCTAATTTCCTTCTTCGTGTTGTATGTATTGTTGCACAATGTGATTGTTGGGTGGTGGTTCGAAGTCAGTTTTACTGGATAAACATTACTTCAGTCTTCTTATGATTAATCGACATGTTGTTCTGTTTTAGCATCCCAACATCTCTCTCCCATGCAGGTTTCCAGCTGATCGTATTTTGGGTCGACGGTTTCTAGCTGTGTGTACAGCATGATATCGTCTGCATATATGTGGTAGTTGATGCCATATTTCCTGAATATTTCACTGAGGGGTTGCTGTAAATGTTAAACAGTAGTGCCGAGAGCGCCGACCCCTGTGGTATGCCTTGAGTTTGAGTGAAGGCTTCGGCTTTTTCTCCGTTGAATTGGACTTGTGGCTTTCTGTCTGTTATGTAGGAGGAGAACCACTTCAGGGTGGTTCCTAATATACCAATTGATGCCAGCTTGTTAAGGAGGGTTAGGTGATGTACAGTGTCGAAGGCTGCTGAGATGTCGATAAAAATAAGAATAAACATTTTCTTCCTGTCCTCTAGCCCTTTGAGGAGGCAGTTAAACAGTGCTAATAGCAGAGTTTCGACCCCATGATTTTTTCTGAAACCGTATTGCTGTTTGTCGAGGGTTTCGTATTCATCGAGGTGTTCTTGCAGTTGGCTGAGGGCTGCTTTTTCTATGATTTTCGCTAGAAACGATATGCTGGAGATTGGGCGGTAAGAAGATGGGTCTTCTTTGTTAAGCGAGTTGTTCTTTAATATCGGTCTAATTATAGACTTTTGAGCCGGTTGGGCATGACTCCCTGTGACAATGATTGGTTCACAATGTGTGAGGCCTGGAGGCCAATATCCTTTTTTGCTGCTTTAATCCAGGTGGTTGGGCAAGGATCAAGCATGGAGGTGGTAGTATTTATACTGGTTATTATTCCAATTGCTTGCTTATCATCAATTTTGTGAAATTCGCTCCAAATCTGTTCTTTCGTCACTGAAGTTTTCGGGTGGGGTTCGGCCGGGCATAACGCAGTTGCGGTTGTTGTTAGTTTGCTTGCGTAGTGATCTGCGAGAATTTGGGGCTGAATAGTGTCACCTTGTTGTTCTGGTTGTGTTGTTTTGGTTAGTGTTTTCACTATTTGAAATAGTTCTCGTGGTTTATTGATGGCTTTATTCAGTAGGCTGGTGTGGTGTTTCCTTTTTGCATTATCCACCTCGTCTTTATATTTTGCGAGGATGTTGAATTATTTAATCTCTGTGTTCCAAGGTTTTGTTGCGTCTCCACTTTTTTTCAGACCTTCTAAGTTCCCTCTTCCTTTGGGTTAGCGTAGTTGTATACCAGGGCTCTGATTGTTGTTTCCTTGGGGTTGTTGTCTTCTTCCATTTCGGGTTTGATGCAGCCGTATTCCTTCATCCCAGCTATTTGCTAGTGCATCGAGATCAGTAGATTCCAGGTCAATGTGTGTCTTGATGCAATTTGTGAGGTTTTCCAGATCCAACTTCTTGAAGGATCTCTGTTGTTGTGTTCCTTGTTGGGCTTTCGCATCTCTCGGTACTGATGGGAGTTTTATCAGTAAGTCTATCTGGTGATGGTCAGACCAGGGTATGGCTTTGATTTTAATCAGGGGTCTATCATGGTTGTTCTGATTGCTCATAGGGGTAAAGACCATGTCCAGTGTATGTCCCTTTTCATGTGTTGGTTCGTTTATTATCTGCTGATATCCAAGTTGTGACATAGCTTCCAGGAATATATTGGCGTGCACTGCTGTTGTTGATGCTAGGTTTAGGTCACCGAGGATGATTTGGAATTTTTTTGGGTGTGTTGAGGAAATGTTTTCTAGCGCTGCAGCAAGTATTTCCTGGTTCGGAGAGGGGGCTCTGTATATTAGGCAGATAGATATTGCAGAGTTCTCCACTTTGAGCATGTCTATGTCTGGGTTGGATTCCAGTGAAGTGCATGAGAGGTTCAAGTGTGACCTGGCGATTATTAGCACTCCTCCACCTCTTTTGTTGGATCGTGGGCAGTTATAAAGGTTATAGCCTGGTCTGCTTATCTGGTTCAGTAAGGCAGCATCGGTGCTCGTGAGCCAGGTTTCCGTTATGCAGAGGATGTCTGGTTGCTCATCATTTATTATGTCGAAAATGATGTGGGTTATTTTTCTGATTGATCGGGCGTTTATGAGGGTGATGTTACAGACTACTAATGTGTCTTGTGGCGCCTGGCTTTGGTGGGCATGCGGCTGGTTTGGCTTCAGCGACCATGGCATTTTTGACTTTTGCTTTTGGTGCTTCTGCGTACCCGCGTGCTTTCTCTTTGCATGTCCTGGATAGCTCGAAGGTGTCGGTATTACACTGGTGGTGTGGTATGTAGGGGGGAGGTGTTTCTGCGGAGTATGTATGGCATAGAGGATGAAGAGTGGGCCACATATTAGTGGGGTAGAGTGGTATATGTTTGCTTTGGTTGTGTATGTTGATATTAGGGTGAACAGCCAAATTCCTAGGGCCATTTTTAGCAGCTTCATTTTTAGCAGCTTCATTTTTAGCAGCTATATGTTCTTTTAGTATGCATTTGCTTTTATCTTTGCAATGTTGTTTTGATTTTTATTGTAAAGGTTTATTTATGTGGTTACTTATTTATTGATTTTAGGTTCCTTTCAAGGTCATGTTCATTTTGTTTGTAGTTTACGTGGGTTGTGATTATGGATTGACATATTTATATGTTTTTACAATATTTATCATCACACTGTTTTTACATGTTCTTGTTTAATCCAGGATGCTATTAATTATGATTTATTTATTCATTTTTAGTTATTTATGGACTTATCTATTGATTTATTGATTTATTTATCTATATTTTTATGATTTTATAGTGTGTCTTGATGACCCCTGACGAAGTGTAATACGAAATACAGATTGTGTAGGGGTTTTGGCCGCTATTTTTAAAGCCGATTAATAAAAATTTGTGTGGACCCTCTGCCCACTTGTTCCAGATTGTTTTTTCTCTGCTTCTTCGTGTGGCAGTTTTTGCTGTTTTTTGCTTGGTGTACATACCTGAGTGATGCATGCTTGGTTAGTCACAATGAAACTACCAATGTTTTCAATGCTTACTGAACCATACCTGACTGATATTGCTTTATCCCTACAAATGTGATTAGGCACAATATTAGTTGCAGAATTGCAGCAGGGGTGCATTGAGTCAGCAGACCCATGCGACACTCTTTTGCACCTCCATGCATCATTCACCACCTCCTTCTCCACAGAGGCTTCATGATTAGTCATGTATTCTCATGACAGGTGGTACACCCAGGCCTACACAATGGCACTTAGCTGCCTAGAACATATCACATATACGTCACCTACAAAGAATGTGCAGATCACCACTAATGCCCAGTCACTGCAACTCCTCACTGGCTCTTACAACCTCTCTTCTCAGTCACCCACTGACATCACCCCAAATGAGCAGAGCACCCCTCAATGATGACATCCACCTGTCTCCCACATTATCCTGCCACTCACTGTCATACAATCAGGGACATATGGCTGTGATATGTCCAGTATCTATTACCTTTGCTTTCATCCAGCGCCTGATATGTGACTTATACTAAGGGGTATGTTTACTAAAACCCCGGTAAAGTGCGGGCCCCGGTAGTTTGCGAGTGCCATATAAGGAGTGGGAGTTTCGTCCTGAAAAAGAAAAGCCGGAATTTACATATGCGCTAAGGTGCGCGGCGCCCATGTGCGCCCAGCACCTTAGCACATTAGATAGCTGCGTGGGAGGCATAAGTGACGCGCTGAAGTACAAGAAAAAGAGCAGAGCCACAGCATAATGGTTAAGACACTGTCCAACGGTGCAGGGATCAGGGGTTCAATCCCCCACAGTGCCCAATGAAGACAACTAGCTGAGGTGTTAATTTATGAGGCGCAGAAACACTGGGCATCATAAGGCGGCACGCTGATCTTTATGGAGGCATTATAATACTGGACGGTATAAGTGGCACGCTGATGTGCAGGAAGAAATGCAGAGCCACAGCACAATGGTTAAGGCAACTGCCAATAGTGCAGGGATCAGGGGTTCAATCCCCCACAATGCCCAATGGAGACAGCTGGCAGAGGAATTATTTTAGGAGGCATTTAAATGATGGGCGGTATAAGGAGGCGCGCTGATGGGCATAAGGCGGTGCGCTAATGTTTTAGGAGGCTTTTTAATACTGGGCGGCATAAGGCGGCGCGCTGATATACAATCACAGGAACAGAGCCAAAGCACAATGGTTAAGACAATGACCAATGGTGCAGGGAACAGGGGTTCAATCCCCCAGAGTGCCCAATGAAAAAGGCTGGCTGAGGCAGAACATATTAAGGGGAAAATAGCTTTAGGAGGCATTTTATTCATATTTTAATTATCACTAATAGCAAACGCACTCCCAAAGCGTGTTAACATAAGGTGCCCTATAAGGCACATTTTAAAGTGCACTGTCAGCCAAGGCACCCTAGAATGTTGCTTATAGGGTGCTTTAGAGGGTGCCATATGAGGTACCGCAAGGTCAGTGTACTGTTTTTTATGGCAGCACTGTGCAGTTTAAGGAATGAAAAGCATAAGTAGGTGCGCTGACAGGCAAGAAGGAGCAGCAGTGGAGCACAATGGTTAAGGCACTAACTGCTGATACAGGGATCATGAGTTTGCTCCCCAGTGTGCCTAATACGTAAGGCTGGCTGTGGCATCAGCTTTGCATTGTACATATTTTGTCCTGCAGCACTTTAATTTTATGTTATTAATTGCTGCCAGCAAACACACCCTCACGTGCCGTAATGCAAGGTGCCGTATAAGGCACCCTATAAGGCACTCCATAGGGCACATTAGAAATTGCACTGTCCGCCACAGCACCCTAAAATGTCCCCTATAGGGCACCCTATAGGTTGAGTCACAGGATATTGTATAGTGCATCTTATATGGACGGGAACCATAAGGTGCCCTATAGGGCGCCCTATAAAGCACCCTCAGAGGCACCTTATGGGTACAGTACGCTGAGGGTGTTTTTGCTGGCATCAAAATATGTACATTAAAAAAAAAGCATTGGACAACCCTATGAAAAACCCCCACTGTGGGTTTGAACCCATGACCTTTGGCTTCAGAAACAGTGAAGCAACCATTGGGCTACAGCTCTCTAGCTGCTAGTAAGCCCCTGGCTGGCTGCAGAGAGCATGCACGTCACCACACAGACAGTCTGCTGTGGTCACCAGGATAGGGTTAGCCCACCCATACCCATGATGCACTGCACATGCAAATCAGCTGTCCACAGATTAACACAAGATGGGCAATGCACCCCCACAGAACCTCGGCCCGGAAGAGGGAAGTGACCATGTGCACCCACACACCACCTCGGCCTGGTAGGGGGTACTGACCGTGGTTTTTACTGGCACAGAGTAGCTACACACCGTCACATTGTGCGGGTACTGTGCTCACCCTGAGGGTGCAATGAGGCGCCCAGGACCAGGTCCACAACACCTTCCATTGCTGAAAGAGGCCATGCCAGAGGTCCAAAGCAGTGTTAATGTGTGAGATAGGTAGCTCCTGCACAAACACTCTTGGCATATCTCTGTCTGACTCAGACAGGTGTAGCCCCCAGGTGGGCCATGCACCACACACCACCCCCCCCCCCATCAATAGATCCACATTCTACCTCCCTGTAAAGGTGGCAGTAGAAGGGTCTATCAACCCTGGTCCTACTGAGGAGCAGACACCCCACAGGGCAGTCAATGCAGCTCTATACACCTCCATCACACAATAGCAGACAGATATTAGGCCTGGATATGATGAGCTGCACCCCACCACTATCTGATATTCTCTTGCAGCAAGTCATCAGCCACTGCACCCTGCTCCATCACAACACATAGCAGCTGCAAACAGTGTGCTAGTTAGTCCACAGTGCATGTTTCCAGTGGAGATGCATGCATCCAGAACTGGTATGTCAGCATACACAACAAGCAGATAAATCAGTGACTGGGCCCCAAAAGAAAACCCATATCTATCACATGAGAGAAATACTATAATAGCACTATGGGGGTGCCTAGCCATGCTGTGGTCACTGCACAGTCAGGGTGAGAGTGATCTCTCAGCAGGACATACTGAGGTCACCCTGTCTGTGTAGGTGGTGGCCGGGCACTAAAATGTCCCAGTCAGTGCCCTATGCCCTGTGCAGATGCACCCTGGCCAGGCCACCCTGTCCGGCCTATACCCATGGTACCTTGCTCCTCATTATGCACATTGGCAGCCCAATACTGGCAACATTGCTGGCAGTGTGTGCTGTGGAAGGTGTTTGCAGCCACCACACACTGGATAGGCAGACAGCCACCCCCACACCTATGCCAGCATTGTGCTACTATAGAGGGTTCAGCAGCCATACCCACCACACCAGTCCTGGGCACAGTACAGGCATGGATATGGTACGCACTACTGTTGGGGGTCACTCCCCAGGGTGGTAAACACTGTCAGAGACCAGACCTGCAGCGCACACCGCAGACATCACAATGATTGTTATGGTGGAGATCAATGAGCAAAATGTGCTTAACGTAGGAATTGATATCTGCCAGTTATCATGGGCAACATTTGATAGCTGTGTACCATATACCCAGGTGTAGGGTGGCAGTGCTAAGATATGCAACTGCTAGTATTGGGAGATACAGGCAGGGCCAAATGTCCTGCCTCTCCATGAGGCATTGGCCAATGGGGCCTGTGGGGGTGTGTGGGGGTGTGTCTGGCCCTGTTGGCTGCTGCTTTACGGCAGAGTGTCCCAACTCCAGTCCTGGTGTTCCAACCACTGTTCGGGTTTTCATGCTGTCCCTCATAGATATTCATGAGCTACATCAGCATACCATGGGGGTGGTGCATAGATATGCAGCACAGGCATCTTTATTAGAGGCAGCATGGATCCTGAATGGTTTGGGGCCCTCCAGGACTGCATTTGGGAGACTCTGCTCTAGGTAATGCGACTGTTTATGGTGTCTGTGTTTGGTGTGGTAAAATATAGGCGTATGAACCATGCGTATGTTCTCAGCAATAAAGGTTTGTCCGTACTATCACGGTTTAGTTGTAGGAAAAATATGTGGACTGGATTAGCAGTAGCCCCAGCAGGACTTTGAACCTGTGACCTTCTGTTCCTGCACACACTGTCTGTGTGCACTGCACCACCGTGTTGCCACAGATATATTGTGTTCCCTGGGGAGTCCATGACTGTACATCTGACAGAGCCTGTCTGTTGCGGTGGACGGTGCCAGCCTGCACAGGCCTAGGCCACTGTCTGCTGTGGTTTGAAGCCACTGCCCCTCCACCACCTGTACCCTTCCGCCAACATGCAGACATGTCCCTATCTGTGAAAAAGCATATGACCTGATTGAGTTGTAGCACTCCAGGACTGAATTTGTGGGACTCGGCTGTAGGTAATGCCCATTGTTATGGTTTGTGTGCGGTGTAGGGTAAAATATAGGTGTTGGAACCATGCTTATGTTCTCTGCAATAAAGGAGTGTCTGTACTATCACTGTTTAGTGGTGGGTAAAACTATGGGGATTGGGTTGGCAGGACCCCAGCTGGGATTTGAACCTGTGACCCTCTGGTCCTACAGGCACTGGCTGTGTCTGCTGCACCACACTGTGCCCTCAGAGACAGTGCAGTCTCTGGAGATAGGAAACCTGGCCGCACGAGTCAGATACCCTGCTCTGCACAATTTTACTGTGGGCTCGTTTACCTTGTATGGGGACAAAGGTGCGAATAAACCTTATAAATGCCCTCCAAAAAAGGGGAAGAAAACCAAAACCAAGATGTGCAACAGTGATATCAATGGGCAACCTGGAAAACACTCCCAGGAAAGCTCCATTAAAATGCAGTGCTTTTGAATGAGTCTACGGAGCGTAGACCTTTCCAAAAATCATTTCTTTTTTTTGGAGCTTTCCTGGGAGTGTTTTTATGGTTGCCCATTAATATCACTGTTGCCCAGCTGGATTATAATTTATTTGGAATTTGTTGTGGTCATTTGCAATTTATATTTGCTATTTTGTTCTGTGCACATGTATCACACTGCTCACGTTTTGCATGTTTCCCCGGTTTTGCTGTACATTGCTGACGGAAATGGTTTCTCTTCCCTTTATATCGGCTCTAACGCGAGGTTTTCACTCGCGGTATTTTTTTGCCGAAATTCAGCCACGCTCCTGTGCGGGGAGCCTCTCCCCTCCCATTCTCCACCCATTGACCCCGTCCCTCCGCCCCTCGGGGGCCTTCCTCCGCTCTCCGTACGCCTTTCCCCGCCTCTATCGCACATCAGCGCCGCGCACACGTGCGCGGGCCCGTTAATGTGATGCGCACGCGTGCGGGGCACTTAAGAGCACTTAAGTGCATCATTAGCGTATGCTACTGTGCGCCGCGCACATGTGCGCGGTTTAGTAAACATACCCCTAAGTCTCCTTTTATTCTTCATTAAACTTACTGGCCTTATTGGGCATTAATGTGCACGCTTGGCACTCTTATCACCCGATGGCATTTTTAAGCCCGCTAAGCTGCTGCTAGCACCCTTACCGCAGGAATGCCTACTCTCCTCCCCGGCCATTAACGCATGTTGGGACCCTTCATGGTGCCGTTTAGAGCTCATAAATGATGCACCCTTAACAGTCCTTAGTAAAGTTACCCCTAAAAGTAGACAAAGCAATGGGACAGAATGGGATACATATAAGAATATTGCAGGAACTTGGGGACATTCTAGCAGCTCCACTGACTGACCTTTTCACTGCTTCCTTAGAGTCAGGAGTGGTTCCAGAGGACTGGAGAAAGACACATGTGGTCCCTTTACACAAAAGCAGAAATAAGGATGAGGTTGAAAACTACAGGCCAGTTAGTTTTACCTCTGTAGTGAGTAAATTATTGGAAACACTACTAAAAGGTTGGATAGTGAGGTTTCTGGAGTCCAATGGAATGCAGGATCCAAGGCAGCATGGCTTTACCAGAGGCAGGTCTTATCTAACAAATTTGATTGATTTCTTTGACTGAGTGACCGGGGAGATTGGCTTAGGAAGAGCCCTAGATGTGGTATACTTAGATTTCAGTAAAGCCTTTGACACCATTCCACACAGGTGACTTATAAACAAACTGTAATACCCACTTCCCCCATCGTCTGCGGAACCCCATCCCCCTCCAGCACCTTATTCAGGAACCGCATGAGAAGTGGTGTAATCTGTTCCTTCATTTTCTTATAAAACTGCCATATACCCATCTAGTCCTGGAGCCTTCCCCAACTTCAAAGACTGAATAGCTATCCTTCCGTTATCTCTTCCCCTAGCTTTTCTCTATTTTCTGGATCCACCTTTCCTAACCCACACTCCTGCAGATACTGCTTTATCGCCTCTGGTCCCTGTTGCAGCTCGCTTTGATATAACTTCCTATAGTAGTCTCAAAACACCTTACTAATCTCTTTAGCACCATGTACCATCTTCCCTTGAGAGTCCCGGACTCCTTCGATATATGCTTCTTGTCATTTCGCCCTCATCCTACTTGCCAATATCCTGCCTGCTTTATTCCCTCCTTCGAAATATTTTTGCTTTAATACACTAAGCTTGAATGCAAGTTCTTTTTCCCCTCAGCTGGCTGAGCTCTGCTCTCACCTTTGTCAATTTAGCCATTATGCCCTTATCCTTGGTTTGCTGGTGTTGGGCTTCCAACTGCTGTATTTGCCCTAACAAGTTCCCTTCTTTTTTCTGCTTTGCCCTCTTATATCTTACTGCTGTACTTATTAATTTTCCCCTGATAACTGCCTTCATACCATCCAAGACATTTTTCAGTTAGACCTCCCCTGTGTCATTGAAGGCAGGTATTCTTTAATATCCGCTCTAACCTCTCCCACAGTCCCTTCATCATCTAACAATGAATCATTAAGTTTCCAAAATTTTAGCCCGTCATCCTCTGCTCCTACCTTAAAAATCACATTTACAGGGGCATGATCTGTCCAAGTAATTTCCCCTATTTCCACCTCCATTACTTTTGATGCCCATTTCCCCCCCCCCCCCCAAATCATGTTCAATCTACTGTATGTGCCATGTACCTGTGAATAAAATGTGTATTTATGCTTCCCTGGATGCCTAACCCTCCACAAATCTATTATCCCTAATCTCTCCTGCATCCTTTTCATGCTTGTTCTATCTTTCTTCCCTCCACCCCCCTGCCCCCCACTGTTATCCAACCTAGGATTGCTAGTTAAGTTAAAATCTCCCCCCAATATGAACTGTATATCTCCCAACTCCTCCAATTCCTGTGCTATTTTATCAAATGTTTCCCCTTGTCTTTCATTCGGACCATACACGCTTATTACCCACACCTCTTCCTCTCGAATTTTCATTTTCACTCCTACCCATCTTCCATTTCTCCCTATCCTCTCCTCCACTAGACAATATCCATATGCTTCCCCCACCAGAATCCCTACCCCCCTTCTAGGATTCACCCTCTGTCCCGCCAACACCACCCTGGGGTACATTTTTGATTGCAACAAATACTCCAGCCCCACTCTCAAATGTGTCTCCTGTATGCATAGTATGTCAGCATTCATCCATCTACCCTCCCGCTCCAACATCCTTCTTTTCTGCCACATCCACAGTCCCTTAACGTTAATAGTAGTTACACCCAACTGCTGAACCTTTCCTCCACCTCCTACTCCTTTAGCCTCCTTTCCCCTTCCCCTTCCCTCCCGCACCCCTCTCGGACCTCTCCCTTTACTCCTCCTCCCTTTCCCCTTCTGTCCCCCCCTTTGTCCTTCCCCCTCCCCTCCCCCTTCCTCCTTATCCAGAAGTAATTAGAGTAGTGTGCCCCCTGCTCCCCCCACCTGATCTACCACCCTCTCTATCCGCTCCCCCCGCCACCAGCAGCACCTTTCCCCTAGGATCTGCGATGCCCACCTTCTCCCTCTTCCTTCCCCCTCCCCCAACAGTCCATATACCTCATATCAACCTTTTACCCACATCATCAACTCTTATTTAACAATTTTCCAACATTACTTTGAATATTCATTCAACTGTATTAACAATTAAACATTAAATATCATTACCATATTTGTTCATTTGCTTTTTTTTTACTTGTCCATCTCTTCCACCCTCCTCCCAGATCTTGTTCCTACTCTCTGCCACTTCATCCAATCATCTCTTGACTCTCTCTTTGTTGTCTTTACTCTGGCCTTTTCTCACTTCTTGCAGTTCTTCTCCACTGAGTCGCTCTTGTGTAAGTGTGCTGAGTGCTATTGTTTTTGTGTGGGGGTGATTAGTGCATTCCTGTTGATTTGTTGGCTGTCTCTGTTGGGCTGGAAGGTATGGAGGAACATTTGGAGGTGGGGGAGGAGTATCCATTTAGGGCTTTCTAGGTCATCATATGGGTGTTGATTTGATGTGACTGTCCAGCAGGAGCCACTGTAGTTCTTTATGATTGGGTGTAATATGTTCATGTTTTGGGGCTGCTAATAGCATATGTTCTGTAGTGTGCAGAGCTGTGTGTAGTGTTAAGGTGGTTGACTGTGGAAGTTCTTGATATATGAAGTTGCAGTAGTCAAAGTGTGGAAGAAATAATGCTTGGAGTGAAGATCTGAAGTCAGAGGGGTCCAGGGTGAGACAAAGGCATTGAAATGTACGGATTTTGTAGTAAATCGTGTTTACAGAATTCTTGGTTGAAAGTGAGCTTTTGGTCAAGGGTGATGCCAAGATATTTTAATTCTGGTTGTGCTTGGTTCAGTAAGCATTGAAAACATTGGTAGTTTCATTGTGACTAACCAAGCATGCATCACTCAGGTATGTGACATTCGGGTCTGAAGTATATGCTCTGACTCCCAATAGGAATGAGAAATGGAGAATTGCATGATAATCCATTTATCATGATCACAGGGCCTGACAGATGCAGCAGGCAATGATTCAAAGTGCAGGCTGCACTTGGAATGGTTGGGTAATCACCTGTGCACCAAGGGTCATACCAGCGAGTATGGCCCACAACTCTCTGGCAATAACATGTGTGCTGGCCCACTACATTGCGGATATCCATAGTAGCCTCCTGGTCTGAGAAGAAGTGTGGTTATTGAAGGGACAACAGTTTGAACCCCACAAAAACTCTGTGCAGGCTCCCACAGGTGAAATCAGTGGATATTGCTGCTGTCACTACTTGTGTGTTGGTAGTATATAGTAGTGCTTCCACTCTTGATGACCTCATAGCAGTGGTCATATACCCATATATCTGTTGAGGGCAGCAGGTAGGCTAAAGGGGAGCTGAGAAGCTGCATATCCCATTTTAAACACTGTCCTACACAAAAAGGATCACATGCTAGCATGAGAGAAGGAAATATAGCCAAGGGTGGTATGGGATAGCCCAAAATGATATACTGAACGCCAACAAAAGCTCTAAATATGGACAAGGAACTGCATGCTACAGGGGCCACTTTGTGAACGCTGCACCCAATGGTTAATGCACAGACTGTTATCAGAATCATGGCGCATCTATGTCTGCAATGTCACAATGAACATAAAAGAGCCAACCTCCACCAATACCTGTGCAGAGAACATAAAAACATAAGATATGCCATACTGGGTCAGACCAAGATCCATCAAGCCTAGTATCCTGTTTCCAACAGTGGCCAATCTAGGTCATACGTACCTAGCAGTTTCCCCAAAAGACACAGGTTCCACAATGCTTGTACTGGGTCAAGCATTGATATCTTGGGTCCCTTCTTAATAATGGTTTATGGACCTTTCCTCCAGGAACTTGTCCAAACCTTTTTTAAACCCAGCTGCACTAACAGCCTTTACTACATCCTCCGGTAACAAATTCCAGAGTTTGATTACACGTTGAGTAAAAAAATATTTTCTTTTATTAGTCTTAAATAGTTTACCCTGTAGCTTTATTGCAGGTCCCCTAGTCTTTCTATAGTCTGATAATGTAAACAATCGATCTACGTTTACCCATTCCACTCCGTTCATTAATTTATAGACTTCTATCATATCTCCCCTCAGCCGTCTCTTTTCCAGGTTAAAGAGACCTAACCTTTTTAGCCTTTCTTCATAGGAATATCCTTCCATCCCCTTTACCATTTTGGTGGCTCTTCTCTGAACCTTTTCTAATAACGCTATATCCTTTTTAAGATACGGCGGCCAGAATTGCACACAATATTCAAGGTGCGGTCTCACTATGGAACGATATAGAGGCATTATAATATCTTTTGTTTTATTTTCCATTCCTTTCCTTATGATACCTAGCATTCTATTTGCTCTCTTGGCCGCCGCTGCACACTGGGCTGAGGGTTTTAAGATGTTATCCACAATGACGCCTAAATCTTTTTCCTGGGTGGTGGTTCCTAATGTGGAACCTTGCAGGATACACCAGGACCTCCCCATGCCAGGTGGAATGTTGCCATGTCTCCATAACTGCTGCTGTATCTGTCAGCATGTTAGTCATGTCTAATGAAGTAACACAGCGCTCCTACGCCCATGTCTCGCTCTTCTTTTGTGGACAGAAGTACTTCACCCCTACACTGTACTGCTCCCTTCGATATTTGCAGCCCAATTGCATGACCCTGCATTTTTTTAGCATTAAATCTCAACTGCCAAATTCTCAACCATTCTTCAAACTTAACTAGATCCTTCCTCATGTTATTTACTCTTTCCTGGGTATCTACTCTATTGCACATTTTGATATCATCTACAAAGAGGCAAACCTTACCCGGCAGCCCTTTGGCAATATCATTAACAAAGATGTTAAAAAGAATCAGACCAAGGACAGATCCCTGTGGCATACCACTGGTAACCTCCCTCTTCTCAGAGTGAGCTCCATTTACCTGTATCCTTTGTCCCACTCAACTAATTTCTAAACCAATCAGTAATTTTAGGGTCCATCCCTAGGGTGCTCAGTTTGTTGATAAGTTGCCTGTGTAGAATGGTGTCAAAGGTTTTACTGAAATCCAAGTACACCACATCTAGGGCTCTCCTAGATGTAGACAGCAGAGTCTGCTGGACCTGGCAATATGCAGCCAGCAACTGCAAGGCATGTTGACGGACCACCAGGAGATGTGTGTGAAATTAGTACTCATGTGTCTTCCAGACACTCAGTGCTATGTCATAGAAGTATGGTCTAGACTACTGCACAAATAAAACACACATGTGAGTCAGAATAAATTGTACGGAAAATATATATTAACAACTATTTACACTCTCCACATAGCTATACATCCAAAAATATACAGTGATGGAATTCAAATTGTCATGGGACAGAAACAGAGGAGTGGATCCATTTACAGCCACAGAAAGAAATTAAAATAACGTAAATATTGTTTAGATGCAAGAAAGATGTAGGTCGACCTGGATGGAGCAGCAGGTACAACTCTAAACACAGGCACAGGGAGGATGACCTGCCCGGAATGGCTGTTTGACCAATCCATGATGTGATACATGGCAGAATGCCAAATACCACTTTCCACAAAATGACTGCAGATGTTCATCACAGCCTTTGGAACACCTGTTTGAACTGCATACTGTAGCTTGCTGTGATGCGCAGTTAAAAACTCTGTAAGGACTGCAAGAAAGATCACTGAATACCAGATCAATGCATGCAATAAGGTAAAGCCCCAACTGGATGAATCTTGTGCTATGTCTCAGGAGCAAGATGGCAGGCATAGAGGCATCAGTGAGAGACAAGGCCTCAAATGAGGGAGCTCATACTGTCTAAGCCATTACAGTGTAGAAACAATGGCTATGCTGTCAAACAAAGAATACCTGGAAGTTGAAAGCCCCACTACCTCTCAGCACAGAATGGCCTACAGATATGTGCAACACAATGGATCCAGTCTATATTTCCCAACAGGCACAGCATGGACATGCACTTAGTATGAACACATATCAGTACATAAAAACATATATCAGGAGCAGCCTAATGGTTAAAACACTGGCTAGGGAGTCAAGATACCAGGATTTGATTCTCACTAGCACTCTTTGTGGCTGTGGCATGTCACTTAAGGCTCTATTATCAATGTTTAAGTCGCAAATGCAATGTAGTCGGCTTCAAAAGAAATCTGTTGCATAAACCAACACCAGTCAAGGAGCATTGTAAACCTGGGACTGCCATAACTCTTGCAAGGCCTGTTGCAGTAACATACTCACATCTCGTGGGAAGTCCGCATGCTGATTAAATTGCCCCTTGTTTTGTATCACCCCAGAGGGTGGAATCCTGCAATGCTGCCTTGGGGCTATGAGCCATGCCAGCTCAAGCAGGTCAACATTGGAGAACCGCGGGTTCCTGCTATGTGCCTCCATTTCCTCTCAACAAAATGTCTGAATCCACATTGCTGACATCATGTCCACTGGATCCACTATGCTGCCCATGCCCATTACCAGCAGGCTTATCCTAGACCACCACGCGCCCATTGCAGCCATTGTTGTCATGCACTCATGTACCTCACCTTCCTGACCCTTTTGCACACTGCAAAGCAAGCATGCAATGAGATCAAAGGTGAATTTGCATACCTGGTCCTGGACACATAGACAACTCCATGCATCCAATCTGTCCACACTCAGAATACACATGGGGAATGGGGCCAGATCTCTTGGGGCCATGGAAAATAAATCACTTCTCCTACCCCAACCACTCATGCATATGTGACATAAACTTAATATTCCCCATGGCCCCAAGTGAAATGGCCAACATCCAATAGAGGTCCTGAAGCTCACAGCACACATACATATTGTGAGACCCATCCCACGCTGGCTGCTGGTGTGACTACTCAGTGCCTGAGGAATGTCCGTACACCAAGCAGACCAACATATGCCAAGTGGAGGTGCAGCAGCTGTGCCCTCTGCAAGCATGAACATCCTGTGGGGATCTGTGTGTGAGGAGGTTTGCCAATTTGAAGCTATTGGAGTCAAGGGCCAGTGTATACAGACATCTCACATTGAGCAGGGCGGGCAGTGTCATAGGTCTTTTCTCCATGTGCTGGATATGGGAGTGGGGGGGGGATGCTCACCACAATATCCCCTTGGTGTCTTTGAGAGATCTGTGCCCACTAGCACTCTCTGCAAATACATACCTAGTGCCACATCTTCCCACAAAATTATGCTTACAAGAGGTCATAGACCCAACCCCCCCCCCCCCACCCCAGATAGTATCATGAAACCCCTGCAATGTAGGACCACATCTGCCAGAGCAGGGTAAGTGATGGCCCAGACCCATATGCTGGTCTCACAGTCAGACCCACTATGCTGCTGACCAAATATTGCTTAGGCAGACAGAGGAGTAACCTAATGATTAGAGCTCTCACTTAAACAGGAAAGGACCAGGGTTTGACTTCCACAAGCACTACTTGTGCCTCAGTCAAGTCACAAGCCCTCTTTTGCGACATAAAAAATTCCTGTAATTAGTGTCCATATGTAATATACTTTTCCAAGTACAGGTGACAATATCAAATGCTTAACCAGAGATTATAGAATGGTAGAAATAGCCTGTTCAATAACTAAGGAAGAACACACAGACACACAATGGAAGTGCAGGTATCTAAGTTGTGGTGTAGGACATGGTGCTCATTGTATCTCACATCGATTGAGAGTCATCGATAGGGAGTCATCAGCAGGAAAAAGGGAACTTTTATAGCAGCACATCTGGCAACGGTGACCCCCATGTGTTTGTGACATCATAGTGCCATCATATAAATAGTGCCCGTTAACCATCTATCAGTGTCCACAAGGCAACACAGACACAAGGATCATCAGAGGCTGTCACTGAGCGGGATGGGGGTGCTCGCTCAAGGCCTCGGGAGGATGAGCCAGGACTCTCATCTCACCTACCTGCAGGGATGGTGAGGCCCTTCGATGGTGATGGTGATGATGGGCCAGCACTTCAGAGGAAGAGGAAGAGTGTCTGTGCCGAGGAGGCATGGCTGAGGACCCAGCACTTTATTCCTGAGGCCAATAAGCTCATCCTAGAGATGGTAATGGAGCATTATGAGTGGCTTTTGGGGAACCAAAATATCCAAACACCAACCTTGGCATGTCAGACCATCTGGCATAGTATCCCACAGGCTGTAACTGGCCTGGGGGGGGGGGGCCTGTGCACAATGCTGAGAGCATAAAAAAGGACTTTAATGACATCAAACAGGCCCCGAGGTCAAGGGTCTGTACACACAGGGCCCATGCATGTGGCACAGGTGTGGGGGGACCTCAGGAACTCATATTGACTCCTATGGAGGAACACCTTGTACAGTGCCTTGGAGGGGTCTACATGCTGGGCCTTCCCACATTCCTGGACAGTGCCCAGGAAGCAGCAGGTATATGGAAATACTGATTATAGTCTCTAATTGTATGTTTTATTGCAGTCTGTGAGTTGGTGTTCTGCTCAAGTGGGTTCCCCATCTGTGAGAGCAGTGACATGGTAAGCCCCAGCACAGTACTACAGACAAAAAGGGCATACATATTCCTGATCTGACATGAATAGTGTGGAAACACAGCTACCATCTATCAGGGTTCCTGTTCTTCTCAGTTTGGGGTTGTGGGGAGATTGCAGATGCAACAGAGACCCATGCAGATGTCCTGACCAATTGACACATACATAGTCATCAACAACATGTTCTTGCCTCTCTCTCTGTGTCACCAGCATCATTGGCAGAGGTCATGTAACCTAGACTATTGCAAATGAGGATTTGCTCCCATCTCCAAGAAGCTTCTCCCCCCCTCCAACATCCCCATGTGTGTCATAGCATTAGCCTCTTTCCACTTGGGGATGGTGCCCCACAGCTTGCCCCATCCATGCCAGAAAGATGACTTATGACTTAGCCACATACTTCTCTCCCATGATCACATACTCACAGAAGATGTCTACTGCTAATCCATCACTGGCCTTATCTTGCAACAGAGGAGCCCTATTGACCAGCTGCTGCCCTCCAATTCACTGGAGTCCTCTTTTCCCTAACACCCACCAATATCTTTGCTCTGTGTCATGTCATCCTTTCCCCTCTGGTACTCTTCTGTCCCCTCACTACACTCTCCATTCCCTTTCCTTCCAGGGCAGGCAGCTGTCCACACAGTCTACCAGATCCTCCACAGGGTTTCTGAGCAAGTTATGTTACAATGGTCTGGGGACACCTCTTGTGCCTAATCTCAGTTGGGACTGGGCCTGCAGACATTGCTTGTGCTATGTACCTCCAAGTGGAGTGTTGGCATTCGAGTTTGTATGAAATGTTTCTGGGCCACATATGTGTGAAGCCATGTTGATGGCATCATGTAGAGGAAACTGACCCCTAGCACGGTGTCAACGATACAGATCTGATATACATTGAGGTGTTTGTCTGTGAGCCAGGCTGGGTAGTGTGTGCCAATGTATTGCAGTATATGTATTTGTGCTGTCTGCAACTGATGGGAGGCAGGTGAAGTTGAGGACTGGTTGGTTATCACGGCATTCTACCTAGGATGGTGTCTGTCAGAGGACTGGCCAGGATATGGCTGAGAAGGGCAGCTGAGGTTCCCTCACACCACAGTTGTCTCCACAGCCACATGTTCCATCATTGCTGGCCACATATCTTCTTACCCCATCCTCCCCTCTCATGTTCTCACAGTGTAGACCCCCCACATCCATGCTTGAACCCAGTATGAACCCTGATCCTCTCCCCTCCCCTCATGGTGGCCCCAATGCACCTTCAACCCAGTCACCATTGGGCCCGCCATTCCTCACTGTCAGTCAGCCATGGCCCACTGCACCCTGTACAGTTGTGGTCAACATTATTGGCACACTTGCATTGTTGATGTGTTCTGTACACTATCCTGAGAAATGATAGGAAACCTTCCCTCTGTATGGAAGCATAACGGTTTTATGGTATCTTCAAATGTATAGGACAAAATAGAGATGTTGGTGCTACTTAGCTGTCCACATTGATGAGAAACTGACCTAATATGACCTGAAAGGATCAATGGCACCCTTCACTTATATGCAATAGCACAACCCTTGACAGCAATGACAGGATCCAAATGTTTCTTGTACATATCAGTGTTTTGTACATCTGTCCACTGGTAGTTTCTCCCACTCTTCATCTGTGCTTTGTTCCAGCTCATGAGTGTTTTGGGGATTCATGTTACAAGGGCCAGATTCCAGCTCTTTCCAAAGGTTCTCAATTGGATAGGGATCAAGACCCATAGGTGGCCAGTTTCACACAGTCTATATTGTACTCTCTGACCATTCCTTTGTACATCTGCAAGTATGTTTGATGTCATTGTCCTATGAGAGTACCCATGACCTTCGACCCAGACCTAGCTTTCTGATACTAGGAAGCACCTTTCACTCCAATCAACCTTGCAAATCCTTTGTCTTTGATGCCTTTAATACATTACAGGCCTCCAGTTCCTGAGGCTATGACACTGTCTCACAACATTATGGAACAACCAACATATGTAACCATACCAATCATGTTTCCTCCTTATAAGCCCCATTTCTTTGTGTGTATATGTGTGGCAGGAGGAGCTGAGGTCTGGATCCATCTGACCATAGACCATTTTTTTGGGATAGATTATGGTTTCCCAAGGTACTTCTGATCAAAGATGAGGCATAAGGTCCCTCTTTGTTTAGTGCACAGTGTTGGTGTTGCAACTTGGTTCAGGTGAGCACATGGGGGATGTGCTGGGGTTACAGAGGTACGATAACATGTTGATTCTGACCCAACCAACTTATGCACTGGGATGGAGGGATGATCTGGAGATAGCCTTGCCAGCCACATAGGCCATTGGATAGGGCCTGCTTTACTACACATATGCGCATCTATCCAGTCAATTCCCACATGTGCACTGTTTTGCCATATGTTACTCTGCGTCTCCGGTATGGCATGTACATGTACATCTTCGAAATGATGTCAGCTGGCAAAAGGTCAGGCAGGGTGATTGCCCAGCAGTGCACAGCAGAGTCCCTGGCTGAGACACAGACTCCAGTTGACCTTTCTAGCACATTGCATGTGTGTGTAATCCAATACATCCTCCACAGGAAAGACCTCCACATCTCTCTCTCCCAGCCAGAGGTTCCCAGTGAGCAAAGGCTTCATGGCTAGGTGTCTACCCACTATTGGTGCAACCTCATTTGTTTGGGGTACTGTTATGTGATGATGATGGTGTGGGGAAAGAGGTGTGGCTACACATGTGGGTATAGCTGGGTGGGCTCTGCTAGCACCACTGCTGGGCAAGGATGTTGGTGTGAGGCCTGATGCATGAGGCAAAGTGACTATATGGATCCATGCGGATACAAGTGGTTACAGATACATAGCTGTTTCCCTGGTTGCTGGCCCAGCTCTTCCATTTACATTTTCCTATCCATATTTCACTGCACAGCTCCCATGTTTGGCAGATATGGAGGTTGCCCATCAGATCCACATACAGTATGAGGGAGACCAAGAGGCAGTTGTTAGCATGGTGGGACAGTATTCAAGAGGGGAGGAAGGTGTAAGTATGTACAACATGGCACATTTATGGGAGTGTGAGGAGCAGGAACACATCCACATTAGATCTTGGGGCCAGGACTGCCATGGTGGACAGTCATAGCTAGGATGCAGCATGCAAGATATGGATACAGGAGGGTGGGGCTCCATTGGTGCTCCACTCTAAGACATGTCTGGGCACTGGGCTCATGTTCTGCCTAGGTAAACCCCACTCCATATCAGTAACTCATGGCCACATGGATATCTCTAGCCATGCAATCTGTCTCCAAACCTATGTCTCTTCCCATTGTCCACACCAGCACTGGGCATACTAGGGACTTCACATTGCTCTAGATCACTATGAACTGTCACCTAGCCTTTAGCATTTGAGAGGTGAGGCAAATGCTACTAGAGTCTGACCAAGTATTTCTCCACCATCTTCACAGCCATCAATCAGACCATGACACACATGGAGCAGAGGCTGGAGGGCATAGAAGATGCTGTGAGGAATGGATTTGCTACCGTAAATCAGAAGCTGAAGGACATAGAAGATGCTATGAGGATTGAATTTGCTACCCTAAACCAAAATCTGCAGAGCATCACATCAGCCATGCTCCAGGTGGCCCAGCAACATCAACAGCCTGCAGAGGCACCAGGCCTTGGATCCCAACATACATCAGACATCACACCAATGCCACTATGGATGAGTGGAGGGGTCTGCGCAATGCCTTTTGACAGTACATTCACATAGATGTGACGCATAGCAAATTTACATCTAACCCAACCTATTGATATAGGATATCCTCAGATATAGTCTAAGAATGAGCACCATATCATAACATGCTTAATGCTACCCTGGGATGTAAACCATGTACATTTGTAAAGAATACCCACATTTCCGTTTCTGTCACATGTGATGCCACAGTCATCTACTGTCAGTGGTCAAATGATTTTGATCACACAATGATTGATGGCTTTCATATTTTGAGATGACTACATTCACATCATGTTCCCCTTTCACACTGGTGAGGACAGGAGACCACCCAAGGGACCATCAGAACAGACATTCTCCCCAGATATCCAAGCTGAAGTGGGTTAAAGGGCATCTGCATGGACCTTGGGATCCTAGGTTAACATTTGGCAATGTTGTAAATGTTTTCTGCTGCTGGGACTTTCCTAAACCTCCCAGGCCATGATGGGAAAAGGTGATCTACTGCAAGCCATCTTCCAATATTGGCCATCATACTTGCCAAACACCATGTACAACATCTCATGAGTTGATGGCTGAACTGCAGCCATGTGGATTGTGGCTTTCAAAATACCATGTGCTTCACAATGGATGGGATTAATGGGTGAAAGCCAAGGAGTAGCCCTTTGCTCACAGACAGAGATGACAAGTGAACCATGATATTTGTCCAAACCCATCTGGCGAAACAGAGGGAACATGTTGCATTGACAGATAGCAACATACGTGAACATATTTGCAATGTACATTACTGATAATTTTTTATCTTTTGGAGAGACACATCTGCAGATTGGAAACCACACTTCCTGCAGTTCATGACATTCTCAACCTATTTGACTGCCCCCCTTAATTCAGGCCTGGGATTTCTAAGAAATCATGCTTTCAGGGGACAATGATGGTACTTTAGAGTAGGATTTGCAACCTCAAATCAGACAGCTCATTCTGAATCAGTGATCAGGTGTCCTCCAGGAGGACAATGATCCCACACATATATACAAAGTCACATCTCTTTTTTAAGTCATTCAGAGAAAACATAGGGCCCAATATTGAGCTGGGTGAGCTAAGATCCTTGTCGGTGCATAGCCCTGCCTGCTCACCCTTAATCCAGGATATTCAGTGCCGTGCTGACGGCACTGAATATACGGTTTGGGTGCCCTGGAGAAATCACCACACAACCTAACCAGGTAGCGATGATATTGGACCACTACCCAGTTAGCTTGGTTTGCAGCTTGTCATGCTGTGAGGGCTTGTGTGCATCAGTGATGCTGAGAGCTAAACTATCGGTAGTTTAACTACTGGCAGGGTCTCCCAAGATGGACAGGTCTCAGCTGAGGTGCCAGACCAAGACAAACCACCCATCTGGGCAGCAGCAGAATGGGATAGTGTTGACGGCGGAGGATCACATTTTTGTGACAACGGCAACAACACCAAACTTAAACTGCGTGGAAGAAAGGCCCGGCAATCTACTTCTGTATCTTGCCATAAAAACCCAATGGATAGTTACAACAAAACAAATTGTGCTATGGTGCTGGAAGATGAGAACCCTAGGTCAGAAGGCACTCAACTAGCTACTGGGGAAGAGCTGAAGACTTTTCAGAGTAAAGCCAGCATTTATGATGTGGTTGGATCAAAGCCCTCGGGAAGTCTGACTGTTGATGTAGCTGCGCATGAAATGAGAGTCAGAAGTTGTAAAGATGTCTTACACATTGGAACATGGAATGTACGAAGCATGAACCAAGGGAAGCTGGAGGTGGTCAAGAATGAAATGGAACGTGTACAACTTGATCTGTTGGGTGTCAGCGAACTGAAATGGACTGGCATCGGGCACTTTGCATGAGATGATCACACAGTCTATTATGCTGGAAATGAAAGACAAAGAAGAAATGGTGTTGCATTTATAATAAAGAAGAAACTTGCAAGAACTGTAATGAAATACAATGCAGTCAGCGAACACTTAATCTCTATTCGTCTACGAGGATTGCCTATCAACACAACTATAATTCAAGTATATGCCCCATCAACAGCTGCAGAAGATAATGAAATTGAAGAGTTCTATGAACAAGTACAAACTGAAATTGACAGAACATGCAAACAGGATATCCTGATAGTCATGGGTGACTGGAACGCAAAAGTTGGCAACAAAGAAGAAGACAAAGTAGTTGGAATATATGGACTTGGCAACAGAAATGAAGCTAGAGAAAGATTGATAAAATTCTGCAAGACCAACGTCTATTCATCTCAAACACCTTCTTCCAGCAACACAAGCAGCGACTGTACACATGGACTTCACCCAATGGATTGTATAAAAATCAAATTGACTACATCTGTGGAAGTCAACGAAGGAAAAGCTCTATAACATCAACAAAGACAAAACCTGGAGCTGACTGTGGTACAGATCATCAACAACCAGTATGCAAACTCAAGCTAAAGTTGAAAAAGAGCAAACCACTCATGAATGCAGCAAAATATGACCTTGAGAATACACCACTGGAATTTAAAGACTGCCTGCAAAATCGATTTGCTGCTTTAGATACAAATGACAGAGCTCCGGAAGAGTTATGGAATGACATCAAGAAGGTTGTGTTGGAAGAAAGTGAGAAGTCTCTACAAAAGGTGAAAAAGCAAAAACGGCCAAAATGGATGACGGAAGAAACTCTGAAAATTGCCCAGAAACGCAGAGAAGCTAAAGCCAGAGGAGAAAGATGGACAATGACAGAACTCAACAGAGATTTCCAACGTGCAGCAAGACAGGACAAGGAAAAGTACTACAATGACACTTGCAAGGAAATAGAAGCAGAAACTATTAGAGGAAGAACAAGACCGGCTTTCCTAAAGCAACGAGAGTTAAAGAAAAAGTTCCAGCCTCGAATTGGAATGTTACAAGATGCTCAAGGTTCTATGTTGAATGATGCTGAGAAGATCAAGAAAAGGTGGAAGGAATATACAGAGTTTTTATATGATAAAGATCAAGTGGACCAACAGCCGTTTCAACCTGTACCTTATGATCGGGAACCATTGCTGATGAAAGAAGAAGTTGAAGCAGCATTGAAAGCCTTATCAAAGAACAATGCCCAAAACCACCTAACAAAAATCCCTACACTATAAATGCCAAAAATCAAAAGTAGAGAAAATAGAATTACAAAAATGCTAGCGTGGAAATATGTACTTTATGTTGGAAGCGCAGCCTTGAGGCATTAAATACCTCTTGAAGCTAACATTTCCATTTTGCTCAATTTGTTGAGCTCCTCACGGAGCTGACAATAAATAAGGTAAAACACCACAATCTTAGTGTCACCAATAAAACACTTATAAAACTCTGTATTTCAGCATATGTGATCAAAAAGAACAAGCAAAAACCTGTTGAAGCCAAGAAAACTACTGTGCAAAACTGCTGAATAAAACGGAGGTCACTTATCTGGGTCTCTCGTTATTCACGTCGCTTTTGTAGTTAAGTTTTGTAGTTAAGTTTCAAAAGTTCATTTCTTTTCAAACGTGCTCCGTGAAAGAAAGACTTGCAATCCAATGCATTTAGTAAGAATGGCGCGGACACAGCACTGCGTTTCGGGCAGTTAAGTTTCTCTCGCCCTGCTTCAACGCTCAGCCCACTGCACCAGAAGCAGTCCGTCCAGCAACTGATCAAACACGCCCTGGGGGGTTGTGGGGAGATTGCAGATGCAACAGAGACCCATGCAGATGTCCTACATACTTTCCCCCTACCTGTTTAATTTATATGCATAACAAATCATCAGAGAAGCAGGATTGTATGAAGACAACAGAGGTGTGAAGATTGGTGGAAGACTCATCAACAACCTTCGCTATGCTGATGATACTACATTACTGGCCGAAAGTGAAGATGATCTGAAATATTTGCTTCTCACAATCAAAGAACATAGTCTCAAAATTGGCCTGCACCTTAATGTAAAGAAGACAAAGATCATGACAACTGGCATAATCAACAGGTTCATCGTTGAAGGAGAAGAAATTGAAATTGTGAACAACTTTAACCTACTTGGATTAACTATCAATAAAGAAGCAAGAAGCAGTCAAGAAATCAAACGACGCATTACTCTTGGCAGAATGGCTATGAAAGACCTAGATAAGATTCTCAAGAGCAGAGATGTCTCTCTCCATACAAAGATTCGACTTGTTCAAGCCATGGTATTTTCAATAACATCATATGGATGTGAAAGCTGGACAGTGAAAAAGACAGACAGGAAGAAAATTGATGCCTTTGAATTATGGTGCTGGCGGCGAATACTGTGTATACTATGGACTGCCCAAAGAACAAACCAATTGGTACTAGAGGAGATCAAACCTAAGCTTTCTTTAGAAGCTCAGATGACAAGACTTCGACTTTCATACTTTGGACACATCATGCGAAGAAAGAGATCATTAGAGAAAGACATAATGCTTGGCAAGATAGAAGGTCAACGCAAAAGAGGAAGGCCAGCAATGAGATGGATCGATACAATAACAGCAGCTACGGGTACCAGTCTGTCAACAATGAGCCACCTGACTGAAGACCGAACACAATTTAGGATAGCTATCCAGAGGGTCGCCATGAGTCAACTTCGACTCGACGGCACTTAACAACAACAACACCCAGTTAGCATCCATGACTAAGACTAGGTGAGTCAAATGTTTGCATAGTTTTAGCCATACAGCGTTAACCAGGTAGTGGTTCAATATTCCGCTACCCGTTTACCGCCATTCTCCACCCCCGCTCCATACTGGAATGCCCCCAACATGGCCTAGTGCTAATCAGATAGCATCAGGTTTGTAGGGGGTTAAAGATGGGGATATTTGACAGCACTAACCATGTAGGTGCCATGAAATATTCCCTTGTAAGGCATTTACATGTTTTACTGGGCTGTAAAACATGTAAATGCCTTTCCAATATCAGGCCCATACTGTTTAGAAATGACCATCAATAAGTACAGATCTACATCCAATAGTGAAGGTTTGGACAGAGTTGAGCTCTGCTATTGTTTAGAGCAATCATAAAATCATGAATTAGTTGCAAGATATCACAGTGGCAAAGTTTGAGACACATGCAGCAGACAGCTATGTGCAACATAGACATGGAAACTAAATGTTTGGAAACTATCATCACTGTCAAGGGTTGGCAAACAATTACAGTGGTCTTGATGGTTGCCATTGATGACATCATACATTTTGCTAATTTGTGGCATTTATTAAACAGCATAGCTGCACCAACACTGCATTTTTCTTTACCTCGGAACATACCCTTTGCATATAATGATGACATATGCATGGAAATTTCAGAATGGGCTCTCACAATGTTGTTCGCAACATTCCAAGAACGGCAAGGGTGCCACTGTGCTGATCACTACTGCCTTGGTGAGGGCTGCCGGTCCTTCTGTCCCGCTCATGGACTGTTTATGTTGCCCGATTGTATATATGTCATTTGCAGATCTTGTTGGTGTTGTGGACCTTGTCATATGCAATAGACATATAATATGAATATCCAGTTTGTATATTTCTATGTCTTTCACAAGATGTTGTTCACAGGATGCCTTTTTTCTTTCAGTGGACATCATGTTTACTACAAGTGTTTCACCCTAGAATAAATGCTGCATACCCAAATACATGTTGTTGGTTTCGTATGGTAGCATAAGCTGTGGCCAGTGGCCTGTGTGCTCAATGGTGTGACATGTGGGACACAGGATACGAATGTGCATGAGATGTGACAATTCTTTCTGGGTCCTTTATGTGTGACCCTTCCTTACCCTGCATCATTTCCCACTTGCCCATTGCTATATATTACATCACAGAACTGTCACATGGTGTTGTCTGTGCAAAGTGGTCTTATTTCTCCATTGACATACCACTAGTGACAGCATGTCTTGATGGTAGCACAACAGCATGGTCCCATCTTACCTTCCACTTCTTCTGTATCCAGTTCAATCTCACACTTCATGGCCATGTGGTCTTTGTCAAGCTATTGTTTTTCATGTTCCCTTGGTGGCAGCAGCACTGGCATCAGCAGAATGGACCTCCAAATCTGGAGGGACTTAGGTGGATCTTTCAATCTCTGCACTTGCATCCCTCTTCTCATATCTGCATCCACTGACATATGTTCAAATCAGGGAGGGTAGTAATCAGAGCAGTCCTTCAAGTACAGGTTACAGAACAACCTATTGTTTATTGGTGCATGGGGCCTCCCTCCAGTGATACCACCTTTAGGTGTAGCTTGAATGCACCAGCTGAGTGGGGACAAGCATGGTTGGGTTAAGGCTAGATCAGCAGTGACCCCTCAAGTGACTCCTCCTGTTTATGGCCTGTGTGTGGTGCAACACTTGCACATGGTTAGTTACAGAAATGGCTTTTTGACACTTGCAGCCATGCATATAATCTGCTATGGTGATCTCAGATGCCTAATATTGCAGATTATTCACACTTCCACCCACTGATCACTCCAGCACAACCCAGACAGTGTCATGGAGGTGGGGAAATTGTTGAATGGCAATATCTGGATAGTGCAACAATATATAGAACTTAGTGGGATTTATATTTTTATAGGGTCCTGATAATCATCTACATCCTTTGGATTATTGGAGCTTATGGGTAGATTTTGTGGGCCGAATAGCAGAGTTGGACATCCAGGATGGATGTCCAATCCCTGAACAGGCCTTTGGATGTGATTCCATGCACTGCACTCCCCGCACGTAAAGAGGGCTTGTGCAGAGAGAACTGGATGGGAGCATGAGGGGGAGAGCCAGAGGCAGAGAGTGGATGGAGTGGGGGCAGGCCAAAGCCCCGGACATACAGTGTCGATTCAGGGCACAGCCCCGTATGTCCCCTGGGTGTGAAATGGACATCAGACTTATTGCACCTCAGAGGTTGAATAAGTCCCAGGGGTGGCATTGATTGGGGCACATAGAGACCCCAAAGGGAAGGTAAGACCCCCGCCGCCCAATGCTGGGCCTAGTTGCCCCCACTGAAGGTCAGGCGGTGGGGAAAGAAGAGTGAGAACACTAACTGGCCTTGCTTGCTCTTGCTGGACATCCTGGTGCCAAGGCAACAGGATGCCATGGCACTTGCACCCCAGCAGGAGCAAGGTGTGGTGGAGATGGGCAGGCACTTGGTCATAGGCTGGCACTGAATGCTGTGCACGTTGGCCTATCCAAGTGCCCTGATTCTGCAACCATGGGAAAGTACGGTTCCTGCAGTGGCAGAATTAGGTATATCTCAGGGCCATACATTTTCTGCACATCTGGATGGTCTGGATGTGCAGGGAGCTGAATTACCCCCACATTTATTACTACAGGAATAGAAAAGGCACATTGGGTTTACAGAGTTTATTTATGCACCATTTCTAATGAGGGTAATCACTTATACTGACATGTTGAGCTGGAATCACAACACATCAAAGACATGAAGAATGAATATGGAGATCTCTTCTTCACATTCCCGCAAACAAGCCATAGATGGATACAGTTCCAGAAGATGTTCCAGTGAGCTATAACATAGTCCAACAAGCATAGCAACAATGTTTGCACTACTCACACACCTTAATCAATGACATTTAATTATTTCATACAGGCGCCGTAGGTGGTTCTACCAACATTTTGTACTGTATGACCCAAAATTCTTAGTTAAATGTAAAGGTTAGGAAAACATCCATATGTCATACACACATGCTGATTTTTGTACTTGCATGGGGATGTAAAATACAACAGTGCCCCTCCTTGTCTTACTATGGGTCTTATCAAGTGATGTCACTGCCTTTCTGAGTCTATTTACAGATGCCTGTGACATGCCTAACTAGGGAATTGAGGCAAAATCTATCAAATTTCTATCAGGAAATCCTTAGTGGTCCATTCTTCTTTGAGATTACATACAATGTTACGATCATGGTAGCAAATGTCCCAGTTTCCAAAGAAGATGTTCCTATAAGACAGAGCCATCTAGCAGATCCATTTCCAGATGGCCCAGCCAGTGGTATCCATTGTCCATGTCTCTTACCCATCGGTAGATGGTATATCATGAGTTACAAATGGAGAATGAGACAGTTCATTTGCCATAACTGATATGCACTAATTATTATTCATTTCTTGTGGAGATATGACTGTTGACTGAGGGAAATTCAATGATCATACAGTAGCATTCCTCACCAAGTTCTCCAAGCTTAGCTCATCAGTTTTCCTCTCAACAGCTGGTATGGCCTGCTCAGTAGCCACAATTTCCATCTCTGTTTACACTGAGCAAATGCTACAGATATGTCACACATCTTAGCCTACAGTTTTGTAATGGAATGTGCAGAATGTGTTACCAGGGTGACCAACACCTTGCTTGGATCTGCGATTATGTGTGATAGAACCTTAATCAGACATTTTTGCAGACACTGCAGCACAGGCAGTTCAACAAAAACTGAGCAATGTTCACCTTGAGTGTCAGGCAAAAGACTCCATACGTGCTCATCCTTCTCCTGGACTCATGCCACCATGCTCTTACTGGGAGCTTCTCATGCTTGTTCTGCATTTACTTGTGCTCATAAAACCTCCTCTCCTTGCCCTGCATGCATACTGACGAGCTCATGCGAGGCCATTGCGGTCACAGCAAGCAATGAGGTACAATATCCAGTCTGCAGGGATAATTTGTGCTCTCATGTCCAAACATATGGAAATATTCTGACCAGAGACACCACTGAGTTCACAAAGTTCATTCAGCATTTAGCAACAGACTTCTGCTCTACAGGACACATTTCCATAAATGAAACACAATTTTATACATGGCAATGTCGTTGAAAATTTCACTTTATGTTCATGCATACTGGAAAGCTTATACTTCTTATCAATGAGTTTTTAGTGTTCTCATATACGGGGGGGGGGGGGGGGGGGGGGAGGGGGAGACAATCATATTTCTTATGCAACAGTGAGACCTGGTGGCTGGAGTTATAGCACCTACAGTATATGTCTTCATAAAATGCTAGCACAAATCTTACAACAATAGTGCCCAGATTGATGGCATGCACATTATGGGTGTTGAAGAGCAGGTAGAAAGGTTAGTGTGTACTTTACATGTGGATTTTATAAAACATGCATGTAATCATGACTGCCCCATGCCCTGCCCCTAAACATGCCTACCATACAAATAGGCATTGGCTAGCACCATACTTAGCTTTATATGTATCATAATTTTATGAGTCCTTTTGTGCAAATAAAACAGTGTTTTATACATGAATATGGTTAATAAAATTATGCTGTTTAAGTGTTTTTATCGTTTTAAGTTTGCATAGACCTGTTGCACTTGCCTTCTACAACATATGATTATGGTCTGAATTCTACTCGGTTTGCATTTAAATATCTAATGATATTTAACAAAATAGGATATTTCATCCTTACTTTCTGTCATGCAAAAAAATCCAACTTTTGGCATAAAATGCATATCCTCCATTGTGCTTAAAATGCAAATGTTATGCATTCCACACTTATATGAGTGAAAGTGAAATGATATTGCATAATCATGAGAGGCAAAGGAACAGACTGAGGGAAAAATTAATATGCCATAAGGAGACCATCGATATAAAAATCAAGCTCAAACCTCCAAAGTTAGTGCCATAAACCAATTCTAATATTATCCTAACTGCTTTAACATTGTAAAGTAGAGCCTGCAGATGTTTTGGCGATGTGTTTTTATCCTGTATTCTGATCAAGGACCTTGGCTTTAATGCATGCCTTAATTTAAAATTGAGACTTTTGATCAGCATTTTTGCGGATTCATATGTGTTGGTGACCTTTACTCACTTGAATTCAGAAGTTTGACTCTTGGAATACAAATGAGCATACTATTATTTTCTAGCTATTTCCCTTTCCTATCTTATTTGGAATTGTGCAATGATAGCCTATTCGCATTGTGTTCCTAGTGTAGCAAATACTGTTTTTCATGCAAAATGTGAAGCATAATTATTTGTCCAAAGCTTTTACTGCAAGCAACATTTAGCAGGAAGTCTGCCTAATTTATCATAAATGTCAATATCACAACCTAAGGTCTAGGGAGGAAACATCATTTAGCTGCAGTTTGACAATCCTAAATTTAAGAGGTTCTGCAAGTTCACATTCCATGATTAGTTCTAATGAACTTGCTGTACCAGTACAATAGGATGAGTGTAAAATGGCAGCAAATGACTCACTCTTTAATGTCAGATGGACTTTGAATACAAATATATTTTACTTCATTTGTAATCATGCTTGAGTGTCTGTATTCATTGAGCCCTTCCAAAAACAAAGTGAGTTTTCCAAAGTGAAACTTTCTGCAATATGGAACATGCTCTAAATTATTGTGCTGGTGTGACATATGCTGCTACCTTTAGCATTAGTGTTTAAAGTTGTGTTGCAAGGGGTGCCTGGAACAGCAGATTTCAGTACTCTGCTGCAGTCACTTAAGAACTCTGGTATTGCAAGTGCTTTATCTGCCACTCCGTTATCCAGGAGTAATTTTTCAATGAGATTCATACATTTCAACAAGTAGAAACAAATCTTTCAAATTTGGAGGGAGGAGTGGCTCAGTGGTTGGGATAGGTTACCTCAGACCAGAAGGCCACGGGTTCAATTCCCACATGGGGACAAGCAACCTCAGGCCAGAGAGACTGGGGTCTCTAGTCCCACAGCCACACCTTGGGCAAGCCACCTAACCCTCCATTGCCTCAGGTACACTTAGACTATGAGCCCTTCAGGGACAAAGGAATACAAAGTACCTGTTAGTATACACGTAAACCACACTGATTCTAAAGAGCGCAGTAAAATAAATAAATAAATCATTGTGCGCAGTAGCTGATGCATACCTGGAACTTACTTAGATGCAGGTACTTGGGGTACTCTAGCCCTCATCTTCACAAGTTTCCCTTTGGAAATGAGAACTGAAACAGGTACAAAATATGTGCCAGATATTATGCAGAGTGATTTCAAAAAGCGATCACATATTTACTTCCCCGACTCTACCCCATCAGCATGGAATTATCAAGTCATGGTTTTGCGCTGTCATTATCAATTTCCCTGATTAAATGTTTTTGAAAATTGCACCCTAGGAGCCAATTAAATGAAGCTCATTTTCAACAAACATTGTTGCAGATGCTTAACATACTGTTCACAAAGAAGCATATAGCCTTTAGTGAGCACATGGACTAAAAAATGCAAAGGGACAATAAATACGTATTAAAAAAAAAAAAAGTAGTAAGAGGACCATGATGTAACCCTAATTTCAAAAGATGCTCAGCAGCTCAGACCTTTCACAGAATGCTGAAAAGGTCTGATGCTGATTTCAAAATAATGGCAATATCCCCTTCGCTACTCACCCAGCCAGTGTTTACGAATAATTTCATTATGCAGTAGGCACAATTGTGAAATAATAGGTCCTTCATCTGAACACAGTTAGTTTCAACAATGAAGAGCATATCAAGCTTACAATCAACTATTGCATCATGAATAGTGAAAGCTTTGTTCAGTACCGAATGCACATTAAAATACAAATAAGCTAAAGACTGGTTTGCATAGACTGAGGTAGTAGGACCAAGAATATGGGTTAATTCTAACCTGCAAGGGTGCTCTTGTCCAATCCACAGTGAACCTTCCACAGCCCAAACTGACATAGACAACGGGAAGCAGTCAGTGCTAAAATTTTCCAGACACAGGGATTAAACTTGATTTTAATATAAAAGCAGAAACATTTGTGAGTCTTGAATGGGAAAGGATATCTTGGCACAAACAAAAGTATTAAGAAGTTTTTGGATGCAAAGTCCACTTGTCATCGATACCTCTGTGATTTTCCAGGGTGCTCACACTTAGGGGCATGTTTACTAAAAACCGCTAATTAGCGCGCCGCAAAATAGCGCACTAAAAGCGGTACTTAAGAGCGCTTAAATGCCCCGCAAACGTGCGATGAAGCCCCGCACACTTGCGCGTCACAGTAACGGGTGCCGCACAAGTACGTGCCCGCAAATGTCCGATAGAGGCGTGGAAAGGCTAACGGAGGGCGGAGGAAGGCCCCGGAGGGGCGGAGAGAAGGGGTTAATGGGCGGGGAAGGGGAGGGGAGAGGCGCCCCGCACATTATCAGGGCTGAATTTCCAAAAAAAAATAGCGCGAGTGAATCACTCGCGTTAGAATGCATTTAAAGGGAAGAGAAACCATTTACGTCAGCAATGTACAGCAAAACCGGGGAAACCTGAAAACGTGAGCAGTGTGATACATGTGCACAGCACAAAAGTGCAATTATAAATAGAAAATGACCACCACAAAAATATGAAAAATAGTAATTCAGTTGGGGAACAGTTATAGTGATGGGCAAAACTAGATAACACACCCAGGAAAGCTCCAAAAAAAAGGAAATGATTTATGGAAAGGTGTACGGAGCGGAGACTCGTCCAAAAAAACATTTCCCTTTTTCTGGAGCTGTCCTGGAAGTGTTATCTAGGGTTGCCCATTAATATCACTGTTGCCCAGCTTGGATATATGTTTTCCCCCTTTGTTCCGTGGTAATTCCCGGGTTTTATTTGCACGTTTGTCACCACACAGGGTGAAGGAGCCCACAGTAAAAATGCATACAGCAGGGTTTGTGACGCCATCCTGCCAGGTTTACTACCTCCAGGGGCTGCACAGTCTCTGTGGCCATAGTGTGGTGCAGAGGACATAGCCATGACCTCTAGGACTAGAAGGCCAGAGGTTCAAATCCCAGCTGGGGCACTTGCCAGCCCTGTCCATATATTTTACCCACCACTAAACAAAGATAGAGCAGACACCCCTGTATTGCAGGGAACATAAGCATGGGGGAAACACCCATATGTTACCCAACACCACACACACACCACAATGGGCATACCTACAGCCAAGTCCCCCAAATGCAGTCCCGTACTGCCACATTGCAATCAGGTCATCTGCTTTTTCTGAGAGAAGCTCATGCCAGCATGTTGGCGCACGAGTACATGTGGTGCAGGGGGCAGTGGCAGCTAGCCACAGAGGACAGAGGCCAAGCCATGTGCAGGCTGGCACAGTCCACTGCAACACACAGGCCCTGCCGGATCCACAGGCATGGACGTTCCAGGGAATCCAGCCAATCTGTGGCTACAAGGTGGTGCAGTGCACACAGACAGTGCATACAAAAACAGAAGGTCACAGGTTCAAAGCCCAGCTGGGGCTACCGCCAATCCTTCCCACATATTTTTCCCACAGCTACACAGTGATAGTAAGGACAAACCTTTCGAGGCGAGGCCATATGCAATGGTACTACGTCTATCTTTTACCCCACTGAGCACAGACACCATGTACAGGGGCAGTACCTAGAGCAGAATCTCCCAAATGCAGTCCTGGTGGGCCACACACCAGTCAGGGTCCATGCTGCCACTCATACAAATGCCTGTGCTGTATATCTATGCACCACCCCCATGGCATGTAGATGTAGCTCATGCATATTCATGAGGAACAGCAGGTAAACCCGATCAGTGTGATGCACACCTGGACTGGAGTTGGGAATCTCTGCCGTAAAGCAGCAGCCAACAGGGGCAGACACACCCACACCCACACCCACAGGCCCCATTGGCCAATGTCTCCTGGAGAGGCAGAACATTGGACCCTGCGTGCATCTCCCAATACTAGCACCTGCATACCTTAGCAATGGAACCCTACACCTGAGGTATACGGTACACAGCTCTGAGACGCTTGCTAGGAGTACTGGCAGATAGATATCCATACGTTACGCACATACTGCTAGTTGACCCCATCCGAACAATCTGTTTGGTGTTTGTGGTGCGTGCTCCAGCCCTTGCCTCTGACGGTGTTTACCACCCTGGGGAGTGACCCCCAGCAGTACTGCGTAGCATATCCATGCCTTGCCGTGCCCAGCACCGGTTTGGTGGGCAAGGCTAATTACCTCCTCAATAGTAGCACCATGATGGCATAGGTGTGGAATTGTGTGTCTGTCTATACAGTGGGTGTTGGCTGCATGCCCCTTCCACAGCCCACACTGCCAACACTGTTGCCAGTATTGGCCTGCCAATGTGCATAATGAGTAGCAAGGGACCATGGGTATATCTCAGACAGAGTGGACTGACCAGGATGCAGCTGCACAGGGCATAGGGCACTGGCAGGGGCATGGTAGTGCCCGGCCACCACCTACACAGACAGGGTGACCTCTGTATGTGCTGCTGGGGGGATCACTCTCACCCTGAGTGTGCAGTGATGGCAGCATGGCTAGGCACCCCCATAGTGCTATGTTGTGATTCTCCCATGTGATATGTATGGGTGTCCTGTGGGGGCCTCTTCATGGACTTATCTGTCTGTGTGTGCTGCCACCCCAGTTGTGGGTGCATGCATGTCCATCAGGACTAGCCATCAGACTGTTCACAGCTGATATATGTTGTGATGGAGTGCCTTGCAGGGTGCAGTGGCTGATGGCTTGCTGCAGGTGAATATCAGATAGTGGTGGGGTGCATCTTTGAATATCCAGGCCTAATGTCTGTCTGATATTGTGTTATGGATGTGTGTGGAGCTGCTTGGACTGCCCTGTAGGGTGTCTGTTCCCTAGCAGGACTGGGGTTGATGGTCCACTCTACTGCCATCGGGGTGGGGATCTGTTGAGGGGAAGCCCTGTTTTATCCACCTTGGGGGGTGCCCACTGACTGAGCCAGACAGAGATCTCCAAAATGTTTACGCAGCACCTACCTATTCCACAGGTTACTGCTGCTTTGGAGCTCTGACATGGCTGCATTTGGCCATGCCTGGTGTCGTGGACCTGGTCCTGGGCGCAACATCTCACACTCAGGGTGAGCACAGTAACCGCACAATGTGATGGTGTTTAGCTACTCTTTGCCATTTGTCCACCCACTCAGGACACCCTACCAGGCCGAGGTGCTGTGTGGGTGCACACGGACACTTCCCCCTACCAGGCCGGGGAGCTTTAGGGGTGCATTTCCCATCCTGTGTTCAATCGTGGACAGCTGATTTGCATGTGCAGTGCATCATGGGTACAGGTGGTTCACAACAGCAGACTGTCAGTGAGGTGACGTACAGGCTATCTGCAGCCAGCCAGGGGCTGCTTACAGCTATAGAGCTGTAGCCCAATGGTTACGTCCCTGCCTGTGCAGCCAGATGTCATGGGTTCAAACCCACAGTAGGGTTATGTGATAGGGGTGTCCACAGATTTATTTTAATTTACTGTACATATGTTGCTGCCAGCAATACCACCCTCAGCGTACTGTACCCATAAGGTGCCTCTGAGGGTTCTTTATGGGGCGCCCTATAGGGCACGTTACGGTTGCCAGCCATATAGGGTGCACTATACATTATCCTGTGTCGCAACATACATGCTGCCCTATAGGGGACATTCTAGGGTGCCTTGGCGGACGGTGCACTGTAACATGTGCCTTATGGGCCGCCTTATATTAATATGCTGTGAGAGTGCGTTTGCTAGTAGTTATCACAAAATAAAATTAGAAAGCCTCCTACAGCACTCCACAACATATAACTGCCTCAGCTAGCCTTTTTCACTGGGCATTGTGAGGGATCGAACCCCTGGTCCCTGCACCATTGGTCAGTGTCTTAACCATTGTGCTGTGGCTGTGTTCCTTTGCTTTGGCATCAGCGCGCCGCCTTATGCCCATCAGCGCGCCACCTCCTGCTGCCCACAATTAGTGCGCCGCCTTGTGCCGCCCAAAATGAACAGTGCGCCGCCTTGTGCCGCCCAAAAAGAACAGTGCGCCGCCTTGTGCCGCCCAGATAGTACAGTGCGCCGCCTTATGCCGTACAAAACGAACAGTGTGCCGCCTTATGCCGTCCAAAAGTACTTTGCCTCCTGAACCACTTTACACATTCAAGGTGGTGCCTCAGCTGGCCTTTTTGTTGCGCACAATGGGGGATTGAACCTGTAGCCCCTGCACCATTGGTTAGTGTGTTCACCGTTGTGCTACAGCTCTGTTCTGATATGTGCTCAGCAGCGCCCAGCTTAGCCTTCCCACGCGCTAATGTGGGCCCCGCAAATTAGCGCGACGCGCACACGTACGGTCGGGTTTTTTTCTTCTTTCTGCCTGAACCGCCCACTCCTTATATGGCACACGCACACTACCGCAGCCCCGCACGTTAGGAATGTTTAGTAAACATGCCCCTTAGTTATATTGGAAGATGCATTATGCATTGCACTAGACAAGTTTGACTACCTATAGAGAACAGAGAAGAAAGCTAAACTGCATAAGTGCAATTTAAGAAGATGTATTAACCTGATTAGAATGTTTTACTAGAGAACATTTGCAATATTTTAGAAATTCCTAATCTGTAGGGAAGAATAAAGTAAAATATTACTGAAGTTGGGTACTTCAGACCTAATTAAAATTAGGGAACTAAGTTGGAAGGATGAAATGACTGATTGTTATGAAGTTTCTATTAATAATGAACTTACTTCCTTTACGCATCTCCACATTTAAGATGTACTCTTATGTTAAATTAATTTTCAATAGTTATCGTGCGTCTCTGCATTTTTATGAGTGTTATGTCTGAAAGTAAAATGAGTAAATGCTAATATCTATTAAGTAGTATAAGTGGAAAAGTATGGATCCTGGGTAATTTGTTATTCTGTGATCTCTATATAGGTGAGCGCCATAAGAACGTCAGAAGATTTAGCAGTATAAGAAAAAGATTAAGGGCCATGGTAAATGCATCAGAAAATAGTCCAGTAAGGTGCATCCGTTGATGCAGTTATGCAACCCACTACAGAGAAAAAGCAACAAACTTGATCCTTTCATGATCAGGTTTCAGATCCTCCACTCCTAATGAAGTTCTAGACCCTCTCCGTCCATCCTTCGATGAGTCACCTAGCTTCCTCTCAAAACCCAATGAGGCTCTCGTATCCTGATCAACAATCCTAACCCCTACTCACCTCCAGTGAGGCTCCCAAACACTCAAAGAGGTGCCCGACCCCCTTCTACTTTGCTGATGAGGCATGCGACCCCCTCAAATCTACTCCAATGGGGCATGTGATCACCCCCCTGATGAGACACTATATCCTACCTCCACCTATTAATACTCTTAGCATTTACTGGCAGAGTCACTGATGGGTTAATGGACGGTAGAGGCAGGAATGATCACTGGATGTTCCTGCCACATCACCAGCCTTGGTTTAAAATAGCAGCTGTGACTCCCAGCGGTAGCCTTGTGGTACTACTGCTAGGGGTCAAGCTGCCAAATAAGACTACAACTAGGGGTCAGAACCACTATTTTGAATTTGGGCTGGTGATGGGGCAGGATCATTCAAGAATCATTGCTGTCCCCCCATTATCCAACCAGGGATACTCCTAGTAAGTGCCAAAAGAATTGGGGGTTGCAAGAGTGTCTGGTGTCTCACTGGCAGTAGGAGCAGGATGGATGTATTTTTAAGAGGTCAAGTGCCTTGATTACTGCCAATCAGTAATGCAGGTGCATGTCCCTCTGAGGATAGCATGCTAGAGTACCATGCACTATTATATTGTGCAATCCATGCCCACTCTCCCCCATAACATACCTAGTTCCCACCCCACAACATGGCATGTCCACATAGTAACAATTAATATGCTCATGCACTAACAAGGTGCGCTAATTTGCATACTAATTGCTTAGTGCACTTTAATAAATAAGCTGCCCTTATAAGAAGGATAATTGTTCAAGATGACATGTAGCATTAAGCAACCTGATGATTAAAGAACAATATGGATGGGATAATAGATAAATCTCTTAATACTTATGTCAATATTAAAGAAACCAAGAAAAAATATACGTAATTGAAAAAAGTTTCCTTTATTTACTTTTTTTGAGAGTAGCATCCCCTTTTGTAAGGGTGTTGGTCAGCAGTACAGGGTAGGCTTTGATGGACTCTGCTAGGCTGCCTACATGCTTTATTTGTTTATTTTGCTCCATATGGCAGGCAGGAGAAGACTCAAGGAGGCTGGTGGAGGGAAGTTAAATGTCAGTAAGGATGTGAATTCACTAGTGCGCATTCCTTTCATTTGGACACCTAATAATATGTGGACCAATATTCAACAGTGTGGCTAGTGCATCTAAAGTGCATAGCCATTGCTGCTGAACCTTAATCCCGGATATTCAATGCTGGGGCAATATCCGGCCATGACCGGTGGTATTGAGCCGCTACCCGGTTAGCTTCCATGGGTAAAGAGAAGCCAGATTTTCCCACACCTATCTTTACCAGTGGGTCGCTAACCAGGTAGCAGTTTAATATCGCTACTGACGAGTTAACGATGGGTGCCGCCTCTGCTCTGCCCCGAATAGCCCACGACTTACCCCAATGCTACATGGTTAACATCAGGGGGTGTAGCAGCAGAACTGTGTCAGTGCCACTGAATATCACTTTAAACGGCATTTACATGGTTTTCAGGTCTGTAAACCGTGTAAATGCCTTTGAATATCAGGCCTCATTCATAGACATTTACATGGTTTGCAGACCTCAAGCAAAGGTGCAAGCAATGTGGTTGCACCTAATAGTACCCAGAGAAGTATCATTATGTGCACCTATACTAATTGCCACCTTCATGCAATGGGCAATTAACTCACATTTTAATGGCCGGTTGCTGGCATGTTCACACAAAAGATGTCACCACAAGCTACTCCTGCCCACTAAAATATGCATTGACCTTTAGTAAAGAGGCCCCTTTGTGTACACATAGATTTTAGGGACATACAATGTGTGATTAAAAAGTATCAAGACTTGTTGTATAGTTATATAACAATATGTCGTACCACTATGCTATTAGAATGCAGTGACCTAGTTATGTGCTCTGCATGTGCAGAGTGTAGCATGGCTGAAGCATACCTGTATTTTTTTTAATCACGTGATGTTTGATATTGTGTAAAAGCAGTTCATCAGATTTATGATGTGTGAAAGAATCGAACAGCGTATTTGCATTAAATTCTGCCAGAAACTTGGAGATTCGTGCAAAGAGACTTATGACAAGTTACAGCAAGTGTATGGCGATGAATGCATGAGCCATGCTCAAATTTATGACTGGTACAAATGTTTCCAAGAGGGCTACCAAAGTGTTGATAGTGACAAATGTTCTGGAAGAACATCCATGAGCAGAAATGAAGACAAAGTTGAAGCAGTGCATGCCACAATATGCTCAAATCATTGATTGACTATCAGGGAGCTTGCTGAGGACATGGACATCAGTTTCAGGTCAGAACAGCCATTCTTACTGTTGATTTGTGGATGAGATGTGTGTCTGCAAAATTGTGCTGAAACTCCTGTCCCCTGACCAAAAAGAAGATTGACTGTCTGTAGCCAGAGAGTTGTTGGAATGTGTTGAAAATGACTCAGATTTCATTAAAAAGATTATTGCTGGTGATGAATCATGGGATTATGGTTATGACCCAAAAACTAGAGCTCAGTTGTCACAATGGAAGACTCCAAGCTCTCCCAGACCCAAGAAAGCTTGTCAGGTGAGGAGCAATGTCAAGGTCATGTTCACGGTTTTCTTTGATCAGGGTATTGTTCATCATGAGTATGCTCCAAAAAGCCAAATCATTAATAAGGAGCACTACATTCAAATTCTGACTTGTTTGAGAGATGCAGTTCATTGTAAGAGGCCAGAATTGCACAGCAATGGTGAATGGTTGCTTCATCACGATGACGCCCCAGCTCACGCATCACATCTTGTCCAGCAGTTCTTGGCCAAACACCAAATCTAGCAAGTCTTTCAGCCTCCATACTCACCTGACCTCGCACCCTATAACTTTTTCTTGTTTCCAAAACTGAAATTACCACTGAAAGGAAGGAGATTAGACAACTTGGAGATCATTAAGCAAAATTCAAAACAGCAACTTCACAGCATAACGAAAGAGGCATTTCAAAATTGTTTCCAGCAGTGGCAGAAAAGCTAGAGGAAGTGTGCTTTATCCGAAAGGAACTAATTGGAAGGAGACTGAGTGCAATCACTGTCAGTGTTATACTTCTTGTGTTATTGTACAAGTCTCGATACTTTTCGATCGCACCTTGTACATATGAATCAATGCACACACAATCGATTTGTGTGTATAGAAAGTTCTAGTATGCATACAATAAATGTGTGAGATAAACCATAGAAAACACCCGAAAATTGAGAAAAATTCAGAAAATTCCAAAAATGAACCAGTTTTTGGGGAGCTGTACACATCCCTGTCTGCTTCCCACTGCCAATGAAGAAAGCGATAGAGCTGCAGAGAAGGTCCTAGTGTGCAGGCTTGCAGCTCTGGTTGACTACCATGAACTCCGAAGTGAAGCTGGATCATGGTGTTCATTAGGACTGCCCTTGCACGAAGGAAGGGCAGGTAGCATAATGCTGTAGGTGGCAGGGAGCATCCAGAAAGCTCCCACCACTGTGGGTGAAGACCTGGGACTGTACAGGCGATCTAGGTAAAAGATAAATCTGGCTCTGAGAGAAATAGAAGCTTGGGACAGGGAAAATTTTGATGAAACTAAAAAATAAAAACATACACACATTTTCTCATCCATGTCTGCCTATTTAAAGTAAGTCAAAACAGTTTACCTCTGAGAAAAAAGTATAAGAAAAGATACTGAAGAGATTTACACTTATTTTAAATTAATGTTGCTTCTAAGAAAATAGCCTATGACTGGGACATTTTGAACATTTATTATGATTAAATTATGGTAAGGATAATTTACCAATGAATTATTGCACAGTAGGAGGGATGATTATCCATCGAATCTCTTTGTAAATTTTGGAAGTTGTCTTAGGGGTATGTTTACTAAAAGCCCGGTAAAGTGCGGGCCGCGGTAGAGTGCGGGTGCCATATAAGGAGTGGGCGTTTCGTGCTGAAGAAGGAAATCCTTGATTTGCATATGCGCTAAGGTGCGCGGCGCCCATATGCGCCCCACACCTTAGCGCATCAGATGGCTGCGCAGGAGGCATATGTGGTACGCTGATGGGCAAGCAGAAGAGCAGAGCCACAGCACAATGGTTAACGCATCTACCAATGGTGCAGGGATTGGGGGTCCGATCCCCCACAGAGCCCAATAAAGACAGCTGGCTGATGCAATAATTTAGGTGGCATTGAAATAATGGGCGGCATAAGGCGGCGCGCTAATGTTTTGGAGGCAGTCGAATACTGGGTGGCATAATGCAGCGCGCTAATGGGCATAAGGTGGCGTGTTAATGTTTTAGGAGTCATCTCAATATGGGGCGGCATAAGGTGGCGCGCTGCTAAGCAAACAGAAGAGCAGAGCCACAGCACAATGGTTAAGGCACGTACCAATGGTGCATGGATCAGGGGTTTGATCCCCCACAGTGGCCAATAAACAAGGCTGGCTGAGGCATTACTTTAGGAGCCAGTCTAATATGGGGTGGCATAGGGCGGCACGCTGATGGCCATTAAAGTGGTGCGCTAATGATTTAGGAGGATTTTCCAATATTGGAAGGCATAAGGTGGCGCGCAGATGTGCAAAGATAGGAACAGAGCCACAGCACAATGGTTAAGACACTGACTAAGGGATCAGGGGTTCAATCCCCAACAGTGCCCAACGAACAAGGCTGGCTGAGGCATTGCATATTATGGACATGAGTGCTTTAGGGGGCATGTTATGTTTATTTTAAATATCAGTACTAGCAAACGCACCCTCAAAGCGTGGTAACATAAGGCGCCCTATAAGGCACATTTTAAAGTGCAATGTCTGCCAAGGCACCCTATAATATAGCTTATAGGGCGCTTTAGAGGGTGCCGTATGAGTTACCGGAAGGTCAGAGTACTGTTTATGATGGCAGCACTGTGCAGTTTAAGGAATGAAAAGCATTAGTAGGTGCGCTGACATGCAAGGAGGAGCAGCAGTGGAGCACAATGGTTAAGGCACTGACTGCTGATACAGGGGTCATGAGTTTGCTCCCCAGGGTGCCTAATACATAAGGCTGGCTGTGGCATCAGCTTTGCAATGTACATATTTTTCCCAGCATCACCGTATGTTTATTTTATTAATTGCTGCCAGCAAACACGCCCTCACGTACCGTAAGTGAAGGTGCCGTATAAGGCACCCTATAAGGCACTCCATAGGGCACATTATAGAGTGCATTGTCCGCTACGGCACCCTAATATGTCCCCTATAGGGCACCCTATAAGTTGCATCACAGAATAATGTATAGTGCACCTTATATGGACGGGAACCATAAGGTGCTCTATAGGGTGCCCTATAAAGCACCCTCAGAGACACCCTATGGGTACAGTACGCTGAGGGTGTATTTGCAGGCATCAAAATATGTACATTAAAGAAAAATAATGTTTCAGGCAACCCTATCAAATAACCCCACTGTAGGTTGGAACCCAGGAGCTTTGGCTTTATAGGCAGTGAAGCAACCATTGGGCTACAGCTCTATAGCGGCTAGCAAGCCCCTGGCTGGCTGCAGAGAGCCTGCATGTCACCACACAGACAGTCTCCTGTGCTCACCAGGATAGGGTTAGCCCACCTGTACCCATGATGCACTGCACATGCAAATCGGCTGTCCACAGATGAACACAAGATGGGGAATGCACCCCCACAGCACCTCGGCCTGGTAGGGGGAAGTGACCGGGTGCACCCCCACAGCACCTCGCCCTGGTAGGAGGTACTGACCGGGTGTTTTACTGCCACAGAGTACCTACACACCGTCACATTGTGTGGTTACTGTGCTCACTCTGAGTGTGCGATGAGGCGCCTAGGACCAGGTCCACAACACCTTCCATGGCTGATGGAGGCCATGCAGGAAGTCCAAAGCAGTGTTAATGTGTAGGATAGGTAGTGTCTGCCCAAACACCATGGATGTCTCAGTCAGGAGCAGCCCCCAGGTGGGATACATACACATGCACACCCCCCCCCCCCAGCAAACATGGTCCCCCATCAATAGATCCATATTCTACCTCCCTTCAAAGGTGGCAGTAGAGGGGAACATCAACCCCCAACCCAGAACAGACACCCCACAGGGCAGTCAGTGCAGCTCTATACACATCCATAACACAATAGCAGACAGACATTAGACCAGGATATGGTAAGCTACACCCCACCACAATCTGATATTCTCCTGCAGCAAGCCACATACCAGCTGCAAACAGTCCACTAGTTAGTCCATAGTGCATGTTCCCAGTGGAGATACATGCACTCAGAACTGGGATGTCAGCATACACAGCAAACAGATAAATCAGTGACTGGGCCCCAAAAGGAAACCCACATATATCACATGAAAGAAATACTATATAGCACTATGGGGGTGCCTAGCCATGCTGTGGTCACTGCACAGTCAGGGTGAGAGTGATCTCTCAGCAGGACATACTGAGGTCACCCTGTCTGTGTAGGTGGTGGCCGGGCACTACAATGTCCCAGTCAGTGCCTTATGCCCTGTGCAGATGCACCCTGGCCAGGCCACCCTGTCCGGCCTATACCTATGGTACCTTGCTCCTCATTATGCACATTGGCAGCCCAATACTGGCAACATTGCTGGCAGTGTGGGCTGTGGAAGGTGTTTGCAGCCACCACACACTGGATAGACAGAAAGCCACCCCCACACCTATGGCAGCATTGTGCTACTATAGAGGGGTTCAGCATCCATACCCACCACACCAGTCCTGGGCACAGTACAGGCATGAATATGGTACGCAATACTGTTGGGGGTCACTCCCCAGGGTGGTAAACACTGTCAGAGACCAGACCTGCAGCACACACTGCAGACATCTGAATGATTGTTATGGTGGAGCTCAATGAGAAAAATTTGCTTTACATAGGAATTGAGATCTGCCAGTTATCATAGGAAACGTTTGATAGCTGTGTACTGTACACCCAGGTGTAGGGTGGCATTGCTGAGGTATGCAACTGCTAGTATTGGGAGATACAGGCAGGGCCTAATGTCCTCTCCAGGAGGCATTGGACAATGGGGCCTGTGTGTGTGTGTGTGGGTGTGTCTGGCCCTTTTGGCTGCTGCTTTACGGCAGGGTTTCCCGACTCCAGTCCTGTTCGGGTTTTCATGCTGTCCCTCATAAATATGCATGAGCTACATCTGCATACCATGGGGGTGGTGCATAGCTATGCAGCATAGGCATCATTATTAGAGGCAGCATGGAACCTGAATGGTGTTTGGCCCTCCAGGACTGCATTTGGGAGACTCTGCTCGAGGTAATGCGCCTGTTTATGGTGTCTGTGAATGGTGTGGTAAAATATAGGCTATTAACCATGCATATGATCTCAACTATACAGTTTTGTCCTTACTATCACGGTTTAGTTCTGGGAAAAATATGTGAACAGGATTGGCAGTAGCCCCAGCTGAGGCTTTGAACCTGTGACTTTCTGTTCTTGTGCACACTGTCTGTGTGCACTGCACCACTGAGTTGCCACAGATGTGCTTGGTTCCCTGGGGAGTCCATGACTGTACATCTGACAGAGCCTGTCTGTTGCGGTGGACGTGCCAGCCTGCACAGGCCTACGCCACTGTGTGCTGTGGTTTGCAGCCACTGCCGCCTCCGCCACCTGTACACTACCACAAACATGCAGACATGTCCCTATCTGGGAAAAACATATGACCTGAGTGAGTTGTAGCACTCCATGACTGACTTTGGGGGACTCGGCTGTAGGTAATGGCCATTGTTATGGTTTGTGTGCGGTGTAGGCTAAAATATAGGTGTTGGGACCATGCTTATGTTCTCTGCAATAAAAGAGTGTCTGTACTCTCACTGTTTAGTGGTGGGTAAAACTATGGGGACTGGGTTGTCAAGAGCCCCAGCTGGGATTTGAACCTGTGTCTCTCTGGTTTTATAGGTACTGGCTGTGTCCGCTGCACCACACTGTGGCCACAGAGACACAGCAGTCTCTGGAGATAGGACACCTGGCCACGAGTCAGACACCCTGCTCTGCACAATTCTACTGTGGGCTCGTTTACCTTGTATGGGGACAAAGGTGCACAATAACCTTAAATGTGCCCCTCAAAAAAGGGGAGAAAAACATAACACCAAGCTGCGGAACAGTGATATCAATGGGCAACCTGAAATACACTCCCAGGAAAGCTCCATTACAATGCAGTGCTTTTGAAAGAGTCTACGGAGCGTAGACCCTTTCAAAAAAGCATTCATATTTTTTGGGGCTTTCCTGGGAGTGTTTTTTATGGTTGCCCATTAAGATAACTGTTGCCCAGCTGGATTATAATTTTCTTATAATTTGTTGTGGCCATTTTCATATTATATTTGCGATTTTGTTCTGTGCACATGTATCACACTGCTCACGTTTTTTAGGTTTCCCCGCTTTTGCTGTACATTGCTGACGGAAATGGTTTCTCTTCCCTTTAAATGCGGTAGTTTTTACATGTAAATTCGGCCCCGCTCCTGTGCGGGGAGCCTCTCCCCTCCCACTCTCCACCCATTGACCCCGTCTCACCGCCCCTCGGGGGCCTTCCTCCGCCCTCCGTTAGCCTTCCCCCACCTCTATCGCACATGAGCGCACTGCAAACGTGCGCGTTTTCGGCGCACGTGTGCAGGGCCCGTTAATGTGACACGCACGTGTGCGGGGCGCTTAAGAGCACTTAAATGCATCATTTTAGAGCGCTCAAGTGCGCCCCGCACAAGTGCACAGTTTAGTAAACATACCCCTTAGATTCAGCCTTGACTATGTTTTTTAAAGTCAGTAATGTGATTAGGACAGCATTTTTGAAGTAAAGACATTTAACACAGATAAGAATCTACTTTATTGAGGAACATTTTAGGTCACTCATGCAAGTATCCATTCTCTCCCATAGAGCTCATTGCAGTATTTTATATATAGGGATTCCAGAAGCAGTTAACTAGACTACAGCTCTTACAAAATACCATGGCATGGTTGATTTTTAAATATTTAAGAAAGTGTTAAAATAGGATAAGGTTTATATTAATGTATCTGGTTTATACAATGTTGTCTGGTTCTGCATGTGAATTTTTATATTATATTGTAAATTTTTGTAAGTGGACAAGATCATATAGATCTGGCAAACGATTTTTACTTGATTACCCTCCCTGTAAGGATTTAAACACATTTAAGACAAATTGTTTCACTATTAAGCTGCTTTTGAGTAGAATCATTTACCTGAATATATTAGAATTTCGATAGTAATCCTTCGTTTCTCAATCTCTTAAAACATTTTACTTTGCTACTTAAACTGAATTGTTCAAATTGTTGGGAATTTTAGTCTTATTTACTTTGTATGGTATCTAGATAATATTGTATTTTTATCCAATATAATCCACTCTGGACCTTTTAGGGATCGAGCGGAATAGAAGAATTTATATTAAATTAAAACATTATTTAGAAATAAATTGGGCTTTTTGAAATATGACCAAATCACAGATAAAGTTTGACTGAGCAGAATCAATCAGAGACAGTTGATACATATCGTCTTCTGTTGCTGTTGTTACAGCTGTATTTCAGTGAGAAGACAGAAGATGTACTTCATGTTGGAAATCAGTAAAACTTAAAGCGAAGGTTGTAAGATCTTTCTGGAAAAACTCAGAATGTGAATATTCTTGAGAGGGGAAGAAAATCTGAGAATCCTTGCAGAAATAGTAAGAAAAGTAAAAAACAGATAAAACTCTGCCAAGAAAAGATAAAAGAGCAATTGCTGTGAAAAAATTTCCTTCAAATTTAAATCAGGTATACAGTAGTTAAGCTGAGAAGCTTGTGTTCTCCGTAGTGAATGAAAAAATGCTGCAAGATCTAAAACTTGATGAAACTACTGGGAGCAGTAGCAATAAATACAGTCCTTCTTGTGAGTTCTTCAATATGCATGACTGAATGAGAGACGTGCATTTGGAGCATTTGCTTGAATAAACTTATTTTACAAACAGAGATGTAGCTTTTAAAAGGTTTATTTAAATAGCTTTTTCAAAAACAGATATCAGATAAATGAGGCTTATGCACATGGGGGCATGTTTACTAAAGTGTGGGACAAATACACAGCATGAGAATACACCATAGAAGAGACATAGTAGCTGTGGTACAAGCTGGGGCGAGGCTGCAATTCGGACATATGGCTGTGCTAGGCATGACTCTAGCATGGTAGTAGGGTACACACATCCATAGCTCATGAGTACTGCAATATTATCAAAGGAAAGGATCACCGGAAGGTGGAATGCCCCAGAAACAGTCAATAAGCACACACAGAGCAGAGGCAGACCATGGAACCATATCAAAATCTTTATTGGAAAACAACCCGGCTCTGCCAAGTTTCCATTAATGCATTGTATGCTGCCCCTGGGAAATGGTTATGTGTTTTTGCATTTTTACATTGCGAGTCTGACCCCTGATGAAGGCTACTTAACTGAAACTTCGCCAAGTCAGGTTGTTTTCCAATAAAGATTTTGATACACTTCCATGGTCTGCCTCCACTCTGTGTGTGCTGATTCACAGTGATGTTTTGGCAGACACTATTTATTTATTTAACGTTTCTTCTATGCTGCTTTTCATATTGTCAAAGCAGTTTACAACAACTTAGTTTTGTGAGTTTATAGAGAACTTTTAATGGACATAAATGAGTAAAACTAGGTACAGTAAAACCAATTAAAGTTTAACATGGTTGGGTAACATGGCACACATGTAGTAAGGAATAACACTTGAGTAGTGGTCTGAGATTGTTAACAAGTTGGAATGTTTGGGAAGGGGTGGGGGGAGTCAGACGAGCATATTGGGGAGATTTGCAATTCTGGTTGCCGTATCTTAAACAGGATATAGTATTATTAGAAAAGATACAGAAAAGAGCCACCAAAATGGTAAAGGGGATGGAAGGATACCCCTATGAAGGGAGGCTAAAAAGGTTAGAGCTCTTCAACCTGGAAAAGAGACATCTGAAGGGAGATATGATAATGAATGGAGTGGAACAGATAAACATAGATCGATTGTTTATGACGTCAAAATATAGAAAGACTAGGGGACATGCAATGAAGCTAACCTAATTAAGACTAATAGGAAAAAATATTTTTTCACTCAACGTGTAACCAAACTCTGGAATTCATTACTGGAGGATGTAGTAAAATCTGTTCGTGTAGCTGGGTTTAAAAAAGATTTGGACAAGTTCCTGGAGGAAAGGTCCATAAACCATTATTAAAGAGGACCCGGGAAACCCATTGCTTGCCCCAATATAAGCATTATGGAGCCTGTGTCTTTTTGGGAAACTTGCTAAGTACTTGTGACCTAGATTGGCCTCTGTTAGAAACAGGATACTGGACTTGATGGACCTTGGCCTGACCCAGTATAGCATATCTTATATTCTTAGGTTTGAGATCTCAGGCAGAAGTTGGTACATTAGGTGAACATGGGAGGGGGGTCAATATTATAGTGGTTGAGAGTTTTTCTAATGGGCTTCACTAGATGTCAGGTCGAAAGTGTTCTAAGAAAAGGTAGGTTTTATCTCTTCTGTGGAATTCTGCAATGTCATTGATGGATCTTACAGTGCCTTGCAAAAGTATTCATCCCCTTGGTTTTTGTCCTGTTTTGTCACATTACGTACAACCTGGAATGAAAATGGAGTTTCATTTGGATGTTAGGTAATGGACTTAGCAATATAGTCCAATTAGTGAAGTGAAATGACAATAAAAAACCTTGTATATATATAACAACAAGTAAAAACTGAAAAGTTGCGAGTGCATATGTATTCATCCCTTTTGCTATGAAACCCCTAAATAAGATCTGGTCCAACCAACTAACCTCAGAAGTCACTTAATTAGTTGATTAGGGTGCACTTGTGTGCAATCAGTGTGACATGATCTGTCACATGATGCCTGTATAAATATACCTGTTCCGAAAGGCCCCTGACTCTGCAACACCACTAAGCAAGCAACATGAAGATCAAGGAGCATTCCAAACTAGTCAGAGACAATGTTGTGGAGAAGTATAGATTAGGACTGGGTTATAAAAAATATCCCAAATTCTGAATATCTCACATAGTACCATTAAATCCATTATAACAAAATACAATGAATATGGTACCACTGCAAACCTGACAAGAGAAGACCGCCCAACAAAACTCACAGGCTGGGCATGGAGGGCATTAATCAAAGATGCTACAAAGACACCAAAGATAACACTGAAGTAGCTGCAAAGATTCACAGTGGAGATGGGGGTATCTTTCCATATGACCACTTTAAGCCATATACTCCACAGAGTGGGGTTTATGGAAGAGTGGCCAGAAAAAAGCCATTGCTTAAAGAAAGAATTAAGAAAGCACATTTGGAGCTTGCACAATAGCATGTGGCAGACCCTCCAAACACATGGAAGAAGGTTCTCTGGTCAGATGAGACAAAAAATTTAACTTTTTGGCCATCATGGGAAACACCTTGTGTGGCGCAAACCCACTTCCCTTCATCCTGAGAACACCATTCCCACAGTGAAATATGGTGGTGGCATCATCATGCTGTGGGGATGTTTTTCATTGGCAGGGACAGGAAAACTAGTCAGGATTGAAGAAACGATGGATGGCACTAAATACAGGGCAATTCTTGAGGAAAACCTGTTTCAGTCTGCCAGAGATTTTGAGACTGGAACGAAGGTTCACCTTCCAGCAGGACAATGACCCTAAACATACTGCTAAAGCTGGTTTAAAGGGAAACATTTAAATGTCTTAGAATGGCCTAGTCAAAGCCCAAACCTCAATCCAATTGAAAATCAGTGGAATTACTTGAAGATTACAATACACCAATGCAACCCATCTAACTTGAAGGAATTGGAGCAGTTTTGCCTTAAGGAATGGTGAAAATCCCAGTGGCTAGATGTGCTAAGCTAATAGAGACATAACCCAAGAGACTTGCAGCTGTAATTTCAGCAAAAGGTAGCTTTGGGGAGTGGGGGGGGGGGTGAATATATATGCACACTACTGCTTTCAGTTTTGTTTTTGTCTTAATTATTGTTGGTGTCACAATAAAGGATATTTTTCACCTTCAAAGTCGTAGGCATGTTGTGTATATTGCATGGTGCTGGCCCCCAAAACTCCATTTTAATTCCAAGTTGTAATGCGACAAAACAGGACAAACGCAGAAGGAATGAATACTTTTGGAATGCACTGTAGTTTGTCCGGGAGTGCATTCAAGATTGATGGGGTGTATAGTGAGAAGGTTCGGTTGCAGGTTGCTTGTGTGCTATTTGATTTGTGAATTGGTATAGCGAATAATTGTTGGTTGCATTGTCTTCTTGATCTGTTGTTAGGGACTTTCTGGATCAGGGTGTGTAGGCGGTCAGCTGATTGGTTGTGGAAGGTCTTGAATATGCAAATTGTTGTTTTGTATCTAATTATTGATGTTATTGGGAAGCAGTGTAGCTGTTTTAGTATTGGTGAGTGTGGCCATGTCTTTTTTTGCCTGTGATTATGTGGGCTGCCATGTTTTGAGCCATCTAGAGAAGGTGTAATGCGTGTTTTGGAATTCCTTGGAAAACTAAGTTGCAATAGTCCAGGTGTGGGGTTATTATTGCTGACAAACTGTTCTGAAGTGGTAAGGTTCCAGTAGGGGACATAGGTTTTACAGAATCTTCATTTTGTGATATGCAGGGGTTTGTTTGTTTTTTTTTGGGGGGGGGGGGGGTTAAGTGTGTGTTTGTAGGTTTAGCTCTTGGTCGAGAGTTATTCCCAGATATTTGACTTCCAGTTTGACAGTAAACCACCAACCAATGCAGAGATATCATACAGAAATACTTGGGCCCTTCCCCACTAACAGGGCACCTAGGACAGAGAGGGCTGAGCTAGGAACAGGCACATCCTGCAGCACATCTCAGAGCAATAGATCAGAGTTTAAGAGGCTGGGGCATACAAATCAGGGAAGCAATACATGTATATACACCGTGCTTTAGTCCATTCTGGGGGAGACAGGGTATAAATGCATTATATGAATCAGCCAGTGGCCCTGTAAGGGTACAGACAAGAAGTCAGCAGTGGCTGCCATGTGTAAAAGCCATATTAACCCTTCTCACCTGAAGAACCTAGGGTGACTAATTACCTGAGCTGCAGTGGAAGGACTCTGTGTAGGAGGGGGTTGGGACTCCTCCTTTATATATCTAGCCTAGTACTCTTGAGGAATATTACTCCCCATGGGGGAGAAGAGGGGTGCTAGAGTGGATCTGCAAGCTCAACACAGTAACCACATATATGTGGGGGTTATATGGCTTGGGGACCCTGCCACCCATGCCTTCTATCACCTGGAATCCATGCTGCCCATTTGCAACCCCTTTGGACAACACATAGGACACTCACCTCTGTGGCCTGACTTCAGCTTGGGGGGTTAGAAGGCAAAAGGGCATCCATGCTCCCACCATGGGTAAAGCCCTGGGTACACACCAAAGGATACCCTACACATCCCCATAGAGACAGGCAACCCCAAGTGTCTTCCAGCTGGAACTTCCAGGGAAATGAAGGCCCACAGACCCTTGGGAGGCAACATGAGCTCCAAAGCTAAGAACATAAGAACATAAGATATGCCATACTGGGTCAGACCGAGGTCCATCAAGCCCAGTATCCTGTTTCCAACAGTGGCCAATCTAGGTCATACGTATCTAGCAATATCCCCAAAAGACACAGGTTCCACAATGCTTGTACTGGGTCAAGCATTGATTATCCTGGGTCCCTTTTTAATAGTGGTTTATGGACCTTTCCTCCAGGAACTTGTCCAAACCTTTTTTAAACCCAGCTACACTAACAGCCCTTACTACATCCTCCGGTAACAAATTCCAGAGTTTGATTACACGTTGAGTGAAAAAATATGTTCTCTTATTTGTCTTAAATAGTTTACCCTGTAGCTTCATTGCATGTCCCCTAGTCTTTCTGTGCCTCATCCCCTAGGCAGGGGAACAGGGGGGGGGGGGGGTGGAGGAAACACTGATCAAGGAGTTCCAACCAAGCAAGCCCATGTTCAGTGGTAGAAACATAGGTACCTGCTCATGAGCTGATAAGCCAAAGACATCCTATGGTTAGAGTGAAGGGGCCAATTGCCCACAGGAATAGGGTCCATGGCATCATCTTAGCCCCCACAGCCACATAGACATCCCTGCAGCATAGATTTAGGATGGGAATGTTTATACCAAGCTGCAAACATGTTCCTAGGTAGATATGTCAGACACTGTGTTTTAATACAGCTCAAAGATAATGTTTTTGTAAGTTTGTTTGTAAATGCTCTAATGATCATTTAATGTATTTATGTTGTTTTAATGTTTGTTCAATATGGTTTATGTAGTTTCTATACTTTGTGAATAAAATTTGGTCTTTATGTAATTTTATTTAAAATAATTTTTTGTTACATGATGTCCCTGCTCTTTGTTAATATTGAATTCTTTGGTAGTGGACTTTTCTTTGTGGTATTGAGGAGTAGCCTAGCGGTTGCTGCACTGGCTTAGTAACCAAAATACCTGTGTTTGATTCCTGCTGGCACTCTTAATGGCATTGGGCAAGTCACTTAACTTTCTATTTCCTGGCAATCTACTTCTGGTCATGCTGCCAAGAAAACCCAGGAGCTGCTGGATTGCTAGTAGTCAGCATTGACTCAAAAGGCAACAAAACAGTGTGCTGTTCACATACATGTTCCTTCTTGCTATTTTGCAAGCAGAGATGTGCATCAGCATGATGACCAGAAAACAAGTGTCTACATTTCCCTTCAGTTCTTTTATGGGGTATCAGACTACCTTCATCTCCACTGCATCTAGGTATTTTTGTGGCAGAACAAGAACTTTTATGATGCCTATTCGTGCCTTGGATCAGGAATAGACATGGATGTTACCACTGATGGGTTGAGATGTGCTCACCTTTTCTGAAATTGGGTGGGCACGTGAATTTTTTCTTGAACTCCCTGGACATTCCTCGGTCATGCCCCTGTGCGACATGGACATGATAGCCTCTGGGGACGTCCATATACCAGGCTTTCTAAAATGGCTCTAAGGATGTTTTCCTGATTTGCACAACTGAAAGCCCATTTTAAGATGTCCAGATCATGAACAGAGCTTTTAAAATGACCGCCATGCTGTTCTTCAAAATAAGCCCCACATTTTTATGATGGCCAATGATGCCTGGCGTTTAATGGGAAGTAATGCACAAAATTTTCTGCTGTATAAGGAAGAAGGTTCAGCGATTTCAGCTAAGTATAAATGAATGTTTACTAATGCTGAGCTATTAATTTGAGGTAAAGTTTTAAGTGGAGAAGTAAACTAGTGTTTAGTGCATTGACTTGGTAACCAAGGAACCAGTGTTCAATTCACACTGGCACATCTTGGACAAGTCAAGTAATCCTTCATTGGCTTGGAAGAAAGACCTGGCAATCTACTTCTGGTCACACTGCCAAGAAAACCCAGGAGTTTTTGAGTTGCCAAGAGTTAGCATTGATTCAAAGGCATTCATTGCATTGCAAAATTCAAAATGCAACTTTGTATTGCAAATGTTTCTGGTAGAAATACTAATTATAAGTATGCTATATGTGAATGGTCTTTGCAGAGAACAGATTATTTTAAATGCAATAAAATAGATTAAAAATAGACCATTACTGACTAGCCATTGCTGAAAATGAATGCAATTAATGAGCATCCAACAACACTTCTGTGCTAAGCCGTTGGCTGTGATTACCTCACGGGCAGTTACTGCCACCCACTGATGTGACAATAAGTGCTAAATTTCAACATTTATGGTAACAGATGCTAAAGATGTCCACTGCAATGTACAGTCAATGCCTACTCTCTGCCTCTAACCCCCTCAGTCTCCAATCCAACTTGTGCTAAGCAGTTAGTGTGGAATTTTTACAGTAGCCACATTTTTAGATTGTGGCAACAGTTACCACAGTGGGCTTAGCATGCAGTAAACCCTGCACTAAATGTTAGTGCAGCTTACTCGTAATAAATATCCCCCATAATGAGCTGCAGTAATCTAAAGCAGGAACCACTAAAACCTGTACAACTACCTGAGAGTCAGCAGACACAAGATAAAGCTTAACTTGAAAAATATATGGAGGCAAATTCTATTCCCCGCACGTCTAGCTGCATTGGCCATGGAAAAACCGAACGTGTGGGAAATTGACCCGATTCTGTTTCCTTGGAGCCCGAATGTACCTGCAACAACAAAATTGGTGACTTTGACGTCCTGCCAGGCAACCCATTCTGATGCAGGGGACATCTACCGACCTGCTCACCCAGCAACAGAATGCTTAGGCTGGTGTGCCGGCGCATTGGTGTCCCATCACCATGGCACCAGCACATCCAGCTGGAGCACCCACATGGTGAAATATGTACCGGCACTGGCCCCCCTTCTGTCCGATCCTCGGTGGGCCCCCCAGGCATGGATCTGGCGACCGGTGCTGTGCTGTGACCACATGATGGTGTTGGGGGGCCTGCAGCTCAGAATCGGCATGTTACCCAGCACTTATTCCACCTTCGGGGTGGAATAAGGTGGATGGCCACCTCTGCACTGCCCTGACATCCCTGTGCCTGGCCACATCCCTGCTCTGCCCTCGCTCTTCCCCTCCCAACCAATCCAGCGCTCCCTGCACAGCAGTCCTGTATATGCGGGGGTCCAGAGCACAGAATTCAGTCCAGGAGCTGTGTACAGGTAGGACATCCAACCCTGCTATTCACAGGTCAGAATGAACCTCTAAGGGGGAGCATATTGAATGGCAGCAGCCTACTCTGTTAGTGGCTGGTCATTGCCTCTCAAAGTAATACCCAGATACTCAGTGCCACAGCCATATCCACCCAACAGAATGGAATATCTGGTCTGGCTAGATAGCATTTTAGGTACTTCCAGGAGATGTCATGTTCACTCAGAGGTCCTCCCCTGCAGCCAGACCAGGCTCCACACTGAGTGAGATCACCAGAGCTTCCAGAACCTCATAACAGTGACACAAAAGGCCTTCCACTGGGGCTCAAAAATATATCCTGTCTAAGGAGGGAGTCCTCTCCCAACGGCTCCAACACAGCAGTCAACACACCTGGAAGAACTGACGCCGAAGAGGTGAACAGCACCAGTAAAGTTAATTGCCTCATGGAGTGCACATAGGACAATGCAAGGGACTTTACCACAATCTTGGCCTTTCGCTTGCCCATTAACAGGTAAAATGGAGACACCAGAATGAGCGACTCACACACTGTTCCTCACTGCCGCCCAGAGCCAATCTTTTAAACTGCCAATCAATCATGGAGAACTATACCAATTGCCAATTAAATTAGTTATCTTAACTATGGCAAATGTTTTTTTTTCCTTTTCCTGTTCTTTATCAACACATCCACTCCTTCAATCTTTCACTTCCATCCAGACTCTTCCTCACCGAAACAGCTCAAGCTATTTTAGGATGAAACAAATACTTTGAGCAGAACATTGTTTTAAAACAGCTAACTTTCAAGATTTCTCTCACTGCACTGGGATTTCTATATCTTCAGTCTTACTTTTATTTCAATGCTTGAAAGACTCCAGAGCTATTGAAAGCAAGTCTCACATATCGTTAAACAAAACAGTGCTCAGATTAAACTCATTCTCCAATAAATCACTTCAAATACTCACTCAGCTTGGTTTTAAAATTGCTTGAATGAGTTAGAGCTTTTCCAGCCTTATCACCAAGGAAAAAGTTCTCATGCTTACATTTAGGTTTCCTCTCCAGCTTTCATTCAAGCTTCTTAAACACTTCTTCTCTAACAAATTCTCAATTAGTCATAATTATGACATCAAACAAATCCTTTCCCAGTTTTTCCACACAGACATTCATTCTGGCACACCTTGCTCTATCAAAGTCTTTTTCCCAACCTTTTTCTGAAGCTCCTGCACCAGTATTGTATCTTCACTGTAAAAGTGTTCTTCTACCTAGCTCCGATTGAAAATAGTCCCCTTTTACTCACATCATTTCAACCCACACAACACTCTCAGTGTTTTAAAGCTCAAACAGACCTTTGCAAATATTAAAGAAATGTTGTAATCCATTTTATTTGAAGTTCACTGAGTATCTGCATTAATTTATTTAGACTACGTCATGGGCTTTAGTTTCCTGTGAACTTTTTCTATGTGCTCTACAGTCTCAGCTGATTGCCTGTATCCTGCATGTGGACACCATAACCCAGCACACACTTTATAAACACCTTCACACACTGGTATTTATTAAAGTTTATTGTTATTATATTTATTTTTTAATACTTTTCTGACACATTTTCATAGCTTTTTAATGCTGCAATCACTACTTGTTTTTTTAATTTTAATTTTGTTTTTATTTTTACTTTAATTTTGCCCTCTGGGGTTTTAACATGCCCCTCAGACCCACTTCAGGTCCTTTTCAAGTATTTTGTGCTTTTATTTTATTTAATTTATAGGGTTTTTATTCTTTTCATTTCTCCAGTTCTTCTGCTCCTTGTCAGTCCCCTACCTGGAATGCTTCCACGCATGTGTGGGCACTTTCAGGTTCGGGCCAGGACAGCAAAACGTTTAATTTTGGCTGTGGTCATCTTCGGGGCACCACGGGGAGCCTCAGGCTCACCTCTCCATGGCTGCCCGATACCTCTAGAGACATTTACAGGCCCCCCAGAGTGATGCCACCATGATCGCAGGTCTAGCACGATCATGGTGGCCATGCACCTAGCAGCATCTCCAATGCTGTGGGAGCCTTGGGGAGCCAGCAAGCATGCTCCCACTGCCTTTCTGTAGCACCAATTTGCCTTGGACCTGCCCTGTTTTTAAAAATAAAAATGTGGCAGCCATCACAGATAATTTTATTATTTTTATTATTGTGTTGCCATTACAGTACCCTGAACTAAAACGTAATGTTGTCCTCAACCTTTTTTCAAAACTTTCACATTATATCACTCACTTATACATTTCACAAACAGTTAATTACATTCTCAAAATACTCAGTCTTCCTTAATAACAAAGTTTCAGTCAAATATTTTGGAAATAACCCTTTGGTAGATCTGGAAGACCTCCTCAAAGGCTCTATCACCTTCATCTAAGCTATCAGTTTCTTCCTCTTCCTGTGGTAAAGGAGGAAACTCTAAGAAATGATCATCTACAGGTTCTTCATCTGCTTCTGTGTCAACCTGCTCTTCCCTAAGAGTTTGAGTGTCATACCTTTGAAGAAACCAAACTTTATCAGTTTCATCCTATTCCTTATCAGTTTCAAGATTATCAGTGTAAGGTATTTCTCTCTAATAGAGGTGTATCTGCTTTTGTACTCAAATCATCATTTATCTCTTCAACATCAGTATCATAAACTGGAAATGTCAACATTTTCCAATTATTTTGATGTACAACGTTGGATTCTGCAGACTCTAAAAGGATTTCATACACCACTTTGTCAAGTTCAAATATTCGTGTGCCACTGAATATCCCCAGGTATTGCTGCTATACGCCCTGATGCTACACGGTTAGCATCGGGGAGTTCTGGGGGGCGATACCCAGGGATAACTTGTCAGTGGCAATAATCGGCTGCAGTCTGGTTATCCCTCAGCAGCGAAAGTTAGGCGCTACAAAAGCTGTTCTAACTTTTAGCACCAAAGTTAACGGGGCAGTGGCTGAATATCACCGCTGCCTGGTTAGCTTCTGGCTTCCACAGCTGACCTAGATATTCAATGCCAGTAGCCGGATTTGGCCCCGGTATTGAATATCTGGGTTTAGTGTTAAGCAAGGATAGCTAGGGGCTGTAATCACGTTAGCCACTTCAATTGACTATCGGGACCATTGTTAACATATAGGGTACCAGGAATGGGAATGGATCAAATGGAGGAAGTATTACAGCTGGTTAGAGAGGTGTCCCTGTTGTCATCAGGCTTAATAGTTTGGGTGATTTTAATGTGCACTTTCATAGGCTGGATCATGAGAGTGCTTTTTCCTGCAGGAGATTATGCATGATTTGGGTTTTGCATAGATCATGGAGGAATCAATGCATACTACAGGATATATATTGGATTTGTTTATTATCAGGGAATAACCGAGGATAGTGGACACGGTGCACCCCTTCCGCCCCACACCCCCAACCCCTACTCCTCCCCCACCCCTTTTAATAACCACACTACAACATTGCTGGAATTCAACTGGTCACAGCTTTATTAACAACACAACTTTAATCAACAATTTACATCCCTCATCATAGCCCTCCCATCCGCGGAACCAGGCATCACCAGCCATATGATTAGCAAGGTGACTTCCTTTCGCTTCCTCTGCGGACAGGCCCATGGCTATCTGCAAAACCCACCCCTTCTTCCGGCTTTGCTATGTTACTAGCAAAAGCCCCCAGGGATTATCTGGCTCAGGGGTACCCCAGCCCTACCCTAGGTATTGCCCCAGGCTCCGGCCCCTGGAAATATAAGGGATCCTGCCACCGGCTCAGCAAATTCTCATCTCTGAACCGCCGCCCCCCCCCCCAAATGGCTAAGCTGTGACAAGTGACTCATACAACCCATCACTACACATAACATACTCCAAGGCCTCCTGCCAATCGTTCAGGAGCAAGTCTAATCCTATCGGGGATAAATGTACTCCATCTTGCCAGAACAATCCCGCACATGCCACCTCCACCCATGGATGTAAGATTTGGTATCCCCCATGTTCAAGACCCAGCGGCCAATCTGACAATTGATTTTTATCAATCCTCTTGACCACCGCCTCTGCTCCCAGCAAGCTGGCCTTGGAATAATGTCTGACCATACATCATTAAACATTAGCAAAACCTCCCTCAGGTCCTGTTGTGCTGCTCTAATCAACTGCTTGTATGTCCATGTGCCAATGTCATTGCCCCCCAAATGGAGCAATATCATTGCCGGGGGTCCCTTGTTGCGCCTGTGGTGCTGAAGCAAAGGCAACAGCTGCGTCCAGTGAAGACCATGTTCACCCAGCCATAAGACGGTCACCTCCTTACCATCCAGTCTGATATTAGGCCCCATAGGCCGACTCGCTGCTCGTTGACCGGCCCAATGCACAAACGCATGGCCAATCAACCAGCAGACACACGGACTGCGACTCCCATCTGAAAGAAAAGTCACAGTTAGCAGCTAATAAGACAGTCCCTCCTCCAGACGCACATAGCCTTGGAATGCACGGGACCGCCATCTACCTATCCACTTTATCTCCTGCTCCCCAAAACCCGCTGCTGCTGCACTGGTCGCTGCACCAATTCGAAAGGAGTGGGGTGAAAACTGTCACGGATCTATACCTATGTTCCTTAGCGCCACTGCTGACAACTGATAATGCGTCAGCGGGCATGCGTCCGCATGCACAAAGAGACCACCCTCCCCTGTCAGTCGCACTCTCAGGTATACTTGCAGGGCTGCAACTGGACATGTGGAAGCCCCGTCCACCACCCTTACAACCACCCAGGTCCCTTTTTCTAGCTGATCCGTCTTTGATCGTGTCAGCCAGATCCTGAGCTCTGAGCCCAAAAAACATACCTGCTGCCTACTCATACCCCCCTCCCCCGACCTACTAGATTCCGCAACTAGTTCGCCCATGTGAAATGCTCTGAAAAATGCCATGCAAAAGACAGCCCAGAAAAGGATGGCTTCGTACGCCGAGGCCGCCACTAGCGGTAATGCATCACACAACCTCACCAGCAAAGTATGCGCAATTGGCCGTCTCCCATCACCCGGGGTGGGGCAGGCACGCTCCCATCCCTGTAAGAGCCTGAGGGTCAGAAACCCCCCCACTTGGATGCTCCAACGCAACGCTCTGGCGAACCCCACCAGGTGTATCTGCACTTGCTCTTGACACCCCCCCCCCTGCTTTGGCCACAACCACATATTGTCCCAAGAGCTTATCAGACACCCTTCCATACTGCCATCCATGGGCTCCCAAGAAGTCCACCACTCTGCTGTATCCCCGTCTGTAGGCCATCCATGTTGCCGGCGACACTGAACTCCGCAGCAGATTCATCATTTCTTGAGGCCAATCTGCCATAAATGGTCCGGGACCGTCGCTCCCTCGTTGTCTGCCTCTGGTGCCAGAGTCCGAAATAGTTCCCACTTGAAATGGGAAAGAGCATCCGCAATTCGGTTAGTACAACCTGGAATGTGCCGAGCTTTCACTGCTGCATTCAAGCGTAAGCATGCTGGTACCACTTCCCTCATCAACCCCACTACCTGGAGGCAACAAGGCACATACCTATTAACTACTCACCACAGCCTCATTGTCACACCACCAGACTATTCTGCGATTGCGCAGCCTCTCCGGCCACAATTCCAACACTATCAAAATCTGAAAAAGCTCCAAGAACACTATGTTAGCTGTTAATCCTTCATCTCGCCAAACTTGCGGCCAGCGTTCCGCACACCACGCACCCCCAAAGTAGATCCCCAATCCCTTACCCCCCGCTGCATCAGTAAATAACTGCAAGTCACAGCTGGAAATCTCCATCAACACCGTCGTTCCATTAAACTCTTCCAAAAACACGCCACACACACCCAAATCCGCCTGCAGTCCCTTTGCAACCGAATATGGTGATGAGGATTTCTCACCCCCACCTTAGCTGCCGATAATCGATGTAAGAACACCCGACCCATTGGAATAACATGGCAGGCAAAATTCAACGAACCTATCAAAGCCTGCATCTCCTTCAACGTTATCCTACTCGACCCCAATACAATGTCCACTTTAGCCATCAGACACCCGGGACCACATCTTCTCACCAAGTCCACCGCCGCATCAAAGGAAGCGTAACGAACCGTGCACAGTGCCCTTGGTATATGATCATTCACTGACGATCCCGCTGGCCTAGATAGATTATGAATCAGCTTGAACTTCCCAGGTTCTTTTTTCGGAATGATTCCCAACGGGGAAACCACAAAGTCCGTGAACGGCGCTTCCGAAAATGGACCCGCAATCCTGCCCAATTCCAATTCCATTCGCAGCTTTTCCTGCACAATGCGAGAAAAATGCCACACCAAGGCTGAATTCTGTCCCATTCCTGATAACACCCCCCCCCACCGCCCCTCTGCCGGTATAACAAAACCCCCTTGAAACCCCTTTTTCAACAACTCCCTATTCTTTTTCTGTGGATACCGCTCAAGCCACGGCTGTAGCACCTCCCGCCGAATCGGAGTCACAGCTAGGCTCAGCAATTCACTGCTTGGGCCCACTGAGGGTGCGGAGACTGGCCCTTTCTTAACACACTTGACTGCTGCATGCCCTCCGTTACAGGCGTAACAAGCGTGTCTGAACTTGCCATCTTGAAATGCACAAGATGATTTGTTGAATCACCAGCAGATGTCACCCACCCCAGCACTGGCCCGTCGCTGCAGGGGCGAAGGCCCCCCTGCTTGAAAGGACTGCCCCATCCCTGCCCCTCCCTGTGCACCATTCTTAGCACTAGTCGCCCCAGCCCCCGACCTCGCCGACATTTGTGTTAGCCATAGATTAATATCCTGCGTCCCCCAGGATAACAACTTATTCTCCTCCATTTTATCTCTGAACTTTCCATCGTAATTAAGCCATGCCCAACCTTCATGTGTCTGCGCTGCTTACAATATGGAATCCGCATAGGCCAACAACATCGCGTTGTGCTCAGGATAGTGGTGTCCCCATACACTAGCTAGACACAAGAAGGCCCTCGTCCAGTTAAGGACATTACGCGACACCTTTTTGATCCTCCCAGCCTTCTCGTCCTCCTTTCTTTTCTTTCTGCTCTCCCCCAATCTCTTCCTACCTTCCAATAACCGAAAAATGTCAATGTAACGTCTTTTCCGAATCTTCCTGTGCATCTTACTCGGAACGCCTTCCCATAATTCGGCAATTGCTGCAAGTGTGGGTGTCCCCCCCCGGACCCCACCACCCCAGCCCCACCGGTACCTCCCACCCGGACCGCCCCCTCCGCTCCCGAAGAGGCCACGAAGGAATTCTCTGACGATGAAGATGACTCCGAACTGCGATGTCGTCTACAAGAATGTCTCTTCGTCCTCCGTGCTTTCCCCCCCACCCATACCCCTCCCCTTCGGTGCCCCCTCATCCTGAACCACTGGTAACTCACCTACCGCAGTTGTCCTGGGCTCTGCTCCCAGCGGACCACTTCCCAGCTCCTGCCTCTCACCAAGACTCAGCGACACCCTGTCCAGATCCCCCGTCGCCACCTCCGGCCCTTCGCTCGTCTCTGCTGCTCTCGACTCCATGCTCCCTCCTGGTATTTCACCTGTCACGAACCTTCGCGATGTCTGTCACGCTGCCTGTAACTGTTGAGGCAAAAGAGAAAAAACCAGGAGGGGGGAACTGCCATAGGCCAAGGAGACTGCCAGGTCCCCAGCCATTCTGCTCTGGAGGATCCCTGTCCTCCCCCATGCCAGTGCTCCCATGCCACCGGGTAGTATCCCCCTGGCAGCACTGACCATTCTAAATGACTTCCCTGACCCTGCCCTTCCAAACTGGCCCGGCCACCCCCCCTTCCCACCCCCATTCCGCCCCCCCCCCACTGGTACCCTATCCAGCTCTGACTATACCCCACCCCACCTTCACAGCCCCCTATGTCCTCTACCAAGCCACTCCTACTGCCTAGCAAGGATGAATTCTCCTCCACGGATCCATTAGCCCCCCTTCCTCTGCCCCCAGAGCGACACACTCCCCTAGGCACCCCACCCCTGCTCCCATTTACTCCCCCTGGAACCCCTCCCCTAGGCCCACTTGCCCCTTGTGCCTGCATCCCCCCTCTATCCCCCAGAGGCGCGTGCACTGCCGTTCCGCGCCAGCCCCTGGGTATCCCAGGCCTGACCAACCTCCTGCTACTCACTCCCCTCCCACGACTATCCTCTTGAATATTCCTTGGGGTTGTGGCCTGCCCACCCCTCAACCTTCCCAGTCTTCCAGTTCCCCTCCCCCGAGTCTGCCGTCCCTTGCTTGGCATCTTTAAAGCCAGCGATAAACCCCCACAAACGTCTTTTTTTTTTAATACTATGCTTGTACTTGCCAGCATCCCCAGCCATTTGCGTACCCCCTCAACCACGCTTTTGGCTTGTCTCCCCTCGTACTCCTACACTGGGCACCACACCGCTGCCTGATCCGCTTCCCACCATTCCTTTGCACCAGAGAACCTTCGGTAACTCGCCGCCCGCCAGTTTCTGCAGCCCGCTCCTTCTCTTTGTCCTGCTCCAAAGCGCACCAAACAATGCCATCTCGTTCCTCCCACCGCTCACCGGATAGTGCTTCTCCCTGGCTCCCATGCTCCGGAAGCCTTCGCTCCTCCATTCTCATTGGCTCCCGCACGCCTCAATCTACCGCAGGAGACAATTGCTTTGAAGGATGCCGTCCTTCCTTCGCCCCTCCCCCAGCTCTCTCTCTCTCCACCCGCATGGAAGGCAAAGTGGATCCCCGCCCTGCTCCCCCGTTTACCAATGGCCAAGCAGGTACGTGGCCCCACAGCCATTCTTTTATCATAAGAAGGATTGATGTTATTACCAAAATTGACTATATCACATCATTCCATTATTATCGACAATGCATGGAAGGAAAGAGAGAGGAACATTTAAATCAGAGAAGTGTGGGGGGCGGAGCCTGATGTCCAGCGGGTAAGACGCTTCGCGCTGAAGCTCCCGAGAGGCCTACTTAGAATCCTGACTTAATACCTATACAAACTTACTATTTCGCTCCGGGCTGACCGGGGTACCTCGGGGGGGATGGCGGCCCATAAACCAGCGCGCTTGGACTTCGGGTCTCCTTCTTCTTCTCACGGAAAACGCTCCAAAACAGAGGTGTCCTCCCCACAGAAGATGGTTCCATTTCGGGAAAACCCCGAAATGCACCTGGAGATTTTAGAGGAAATACGCGGCATGAAGGAATTGGTGCAGTCCAATGGAGAAGCGCTTAGAGCCATGCGAGAAGACTTTGGAGTGCTCCAGGACCGACTTGAAAGTCTCTCATTACGGCAGGACAATATGGCGGGGGTCCTCGACTCGCACGCGGTGCGCTTGGGCACACTGGACAAGGCTGAGCGCCAGATACAGAATCTTCAAAAGGAGTTAGAAGATAGCAATAATCGAGCCCGTCGCAACAATGTGAGGCTCATTGGAATACCGGAGGGGGTGGAAGCGGGAGATATGAGAGAATTCCTGCTCAAAACTCTTCCCTCCTTGCTGAAGATCACCTTTCATAAAGAACTGGAAATCGATCGTGCACACCGTGTTCCTACCCACATGGCGCTCAACCGAACGACCCCCCGGCCTATATCTTTCGCTTGCTACGATATCAACAAGTGGAACAAATTTTAAATGCTGCCCGGGCGAACCATCATTTGGAATTTGAAGGTCACAAAGTCTCCTTCTTCCCTGATTTGGCAAAGCCTACCGTTGACCGACGGAAGAAACTCCTTGCTTTTCGCCCTCGACTTCAACAGCTACAGGCTCGCTTTGGCCTGTTGTATCCCGCGAAGCTCCGAGTGACTCTCCACAACCAAACCAGGACATTCGAAGATCCTGATCTACTATCAACATTTTTAGACTCCAAAGAAGCAGAGCAGATGCGCTAATCCAACGACTTGGACTTTTATTTGCCGGCTCTGTCCGCCATTTTGAAGGGCCCGATGCGGCGGTCATAGTCAAGCACAGAGACTACCTGGACTTTCTTTCCTTCTTTCTATGACTTTTTTTGTTTTTTGGTCTCCTATCCCTCCATGATGTGTGCCTCGGTCGGATTCGGAGCACGCACAGTCCTACAGGTTATGTGTTTTTTCAATTTCGGCCTTCTCTGGGGCTTCTCCCCGCAGACACATGGTCGCCAGTAATTTTTGGGGTTCTGCTTCTTCTCTACCGCGCTGCGGTTTTTCTTTTTTAATGTGGGGCGCTTCATTGTATTATCTAAGCTTATTTTCTTTTATGCCATATGTACAGCCAGATACAGTCAATATGAGGGACATTGTGAAATTATGTGCGCTATCATGCTCAGAATTTTTAACTTGTCTGAATGGCCTTATGTAAAATCTTATCACTCAACGTAAAGGGCATTAATAGTCCCATCAAAAGAAAGAAAATCCTTAGCTATCTTAGCCATGAGCATGCTGATTTAGCGTTTCTTCAGGAAACGCACTTAAACTCTGCTGAAACACTGAAACTCAATGTTAAGCCTTACATGGTGGCTGCCTATTCTCCTGCCGTTTCCAAACGGTGCGGGGTAGCCATTCTAGTTAAGAAATCTTTGCAAGCTACTGTAATTGATACTAGCGCTGACAAGGAGGGTAGATGGGCCCGAGTACATCTTAAGGTTGGAGATAGTGAATTTACATGTATTTGCATTTATGCCCCGAATGTGGACAACCCTGCTTACTATGCAAGTATTGCGCAGTTGGCACAGGCCTCTGCCAATACTCCATTAATACTTGGTGGTGATTTTAATCAAGTGTTAGACCCTCTGATAGATAGACAGCCGCCTAGAACGAGTAGTCCACCCAAGAGTCTTGCTACCCTTACAGCTCTGATGCAAGATCTTGCGCTGGTAGATATATGGAGGCTGCTTCACCCCTCCGACTTAGAGTTCACTTTCTTTTCTGCCCCCCATCACTCCCAATCTAGAATAGATTTCTTTCTCATTTCCAAAGCACTGATTTCTCAAGTAGACACGACTAGGACTCATCCTCTCCATATTTCAGATCATGCTGCCATATCTTTATCATTACATGTCACTGCGCGGGACGATTCTCCCCGAGCTTGGTTTTTTGATAGATCCTTACTGGGTCAAAATGATTTTCAGGTTGATATAAAGGCCGCTATCCAAGATTATTTTCATTTTAACTCACCCCATGACACAGCGAGCTGGGCTTGGTGGGAGGGTTTTAAAGCATCTATCCGCGCAACTATAACTAGCTATCAAATTCGGCAGGGGAAACAAAGAAAGCAGCATTTACTGATTCTAGAGCAGCAGATACAAGCTGGGGAGCGTCTCCTCACGTCCCGTACTGACCCATGTATTTTACTCCGTTTACAACGCTTGCGTTTTCAATACAATCAGCTTTTGTATACTGCTGCTGTTAAAAATATTGAATCACAACGAGGGCTATATTATCGGGAAAATAATCGTGCTGGCAAATTATTAGCAAATGCCCTAAAAGGTACAAACTAAGCCAAGCGTGTTACTGCCCTCCGTAATCCGTCGGGGGGGGGGCTTGGTCACTAAAGATACCGAAATCTTAGAACTCTTTCGTGATTTTTATACTCGGCTTTATCAATCTGAATGTGATTTTGAGCCAGATGTATTTGAACGCTTACTTTCAGGGGTACAAAGACCGACCCTATCTGACGAAGATAGAGTGGCCTTGGACACACCATTTACTGTCTCAGAAATTCATTCTGCTATCAAGAAATGTGCCTCAGGTCGAGCCGCAGGCCCAGACGGTCTCCCTGCTGAATTCTACAAAACCTTTCACGCTGACTTAGCTCCAGTTTTGAAACTTTATTTTTCTGCTCTGGCCGAGGAGGGTTCTCCTTCTGGGTCCTTTTCAATGGCAAATGTAGTAGTTTTTGAGAAAGAGGGGAGAGACCCGCAACTAACAGCTAATTATCGTCCCATTTCCCTCCTAAACGCGGACTATAAAATATTTGCCACCATTCTCTCTACCCGGCTCTCTGATAGGATGCCTACCTTAATACACCCAGATCAATGCGGTTTCATTCCTGGCAGATCAACTGCTGACAATGCTCGGACTCTATGCCATGTACTGACTACCGCAGTTAATCTTGATCGCCCATTTGTTGGCCTCTCACTTGATGCTGAGAAGGCCTTTGATCGCTTAGAGTGGCCCTTCCTGTTTGCAGTCCTCCGCTGGTACGGATTCGGGGAAGGTTTTCTCCGTTGTCTTCGCACCATGTACGCACAGCCTACAGCCAGTATATGTGCCAATGCTTTAAAGTCTCAGCCTTTTCCCCTTCAACGCGGCACTCGCCAGGGATGCCCACTGTCTCCACTTCTCTTCGATCTTGCACTCGAACCCTTGGCTTTACTAATCCGGCAATCGGAGGAGATTCATGGAGTCCCCTTCACCATAGGGAAATCAAAATTTCAGCGTATGCTGATGACCTTATGCTTTTTGTCTCTATAGACTCAGTACCGGCTGTCCTAGAGCAAATAAATAAATACTCACAACTGTCCGGTTATAAGATAAATTGGACCAAGTCGGTAGCCTTTCCATTAAATCCTTTGCTTCATCAGGCAGATATGCAACCCTTCCCCTTTTTATGGCAACCTCGCATGGTCAAATACCTTGGGGTTCACTATTGTTCTCCTTTGGAAGACACTATCTCCTTCAATGCCAAAGACTTAACCTCTAAAGTCCGGGCGCTTACTCACCGTTGGACTCCTTTAACACTTACCTGGTGGGGTCGATTAAAAACCATAAAAATGATGATTGTTCCGAAAGTGAATTATATCTTAGAAATGTTGCCCTGTCTCTTACCTCGACGTATATATAAAGATATAGAGGGCCTTCTGACTAGATACTTGTGGCAAAACAAGACACCTAGGATAGCGAAACATAAGCTGCAAGCAGATAAGGAAAATGGGGGTGTCAGATTCCCTGATTTCCTGAAGTATCATCAATCTTTTCTTCTCAAACAAGGCGCTCGTTGGCTGGAAGATCCAGTACCGAGTAGACCTGTGTGGCTAGACATAGAAGAGGACCTTTGCAAACCGATTCCTCTTACTTTTCTCCCTGGTATGACTCTCCCATCAGACTCCCACTTTCCACCAATGCTTTTAGACACCTTAGGTGCCTTTAATAATCTTATGCAATCTTTAGACTCCCGACTCTGTCCGTTAGACAAGCTCCCACTTTGGTACAATACTCGATTTCGCATACAAAATAAGCCGATGGCGTGGAGCCCCTGGTACACTAGGGGCATTTGGATTCCTAGTCAGTTGTTCCATGAAGGTCGCTGGAAAACTTTTAGTGAATTGCAAATTGAATTTGGTCTCCCAGCGAAACACTACTTTCAGTTGGTGCAACTTCAGCATTGCCTTCGGAGTGCTAAGGTGCTCCCGCCATCGGCCTCCCCTACACAAGGTTGGTTGGAGACTATCCGATCTATCGGTAGTTCACCGGGTGTAGCATCCAATTTTTACAAAAACCTTATGTAATGCTATAACTAGAGATACCCCTATAGCGCAGAAAGCATGGGAGAGAGAATTGCATGTGACTTTGACCCCGGAGCAATGGAGCCTTGTCTGGAGTAGAGTGACACGGGTCTCCCGATCCGCCTCACTCACTCAGACACTCTTCTTTCTAGCCCACCGGTGTTTTTACACTCCTGACAGAATAGCCAAATGGAACACTACTCAGGGCAATAGTTGTTGGACATGTCATGCGGCCATTGGTTCACTACCTCATGTTATGTATGAATGTCCCGCACTACAGTATTACTGGCGTCGGGTCTGGGGTCGTATCCAGTCTATTTTGCACTTTCAAGAGCCCCTTTCTTGGAGGATAGTGGGACTTCGCTCAGCTGCGGGGATCCCCTCTCTTCCAAAAACGGCTTACTTCCTTTTGGACTTTATGCTTGGCATTGCTATTTCCCTAATTACGAAATACTGGAAAAATAGCTCCCATCTGAGCCCCAATGAATGGTGGAATCATGTCTGTCTCTACAGTAAATATGAACAAATACCTCGTATGTTTGCTTCCCCCATTCAAACTCCTCATCATCGGTCTAAATGGAAGATGCTCAATGACTATGTACATTCTGCTCAATGCTCTCATCTGACTGTCTAAATTTGTATATATCTTTGTCCCATGATTATTCTGTATCGCAGATACTCTTTTGATTGTTTTGATGTATAATCACTGTAGTTTGGAAGCGCTCACATGCTGACATAATCAGCTAGAGAAGAAGCGTGGGGGTGGGGGGTAATTGGGTTTACTTTTCTTTATTGTATACTTGTTTTGTCTCCTTTGGTGTGTTGTTTCTTTTGTTTGTTGCAAAATGAAAATAAAAGTTTAAAAAAAATAAATAAATCAGAGAAGTGTGAGCTCAAGAGTATGAAAGAGGTGATTCTGTTAGTTTCTGGAGGAATTGTGTTCCCCATAAAGTATCAAGGGAAAATTGACCCTTGAGGATAGGATAGTTGAATGGAATAATAGGACATAGAGGGATTTTCATAAGTAGCTCCGATGAAAAATTTGGAGAGGATTTACGTAGCTTAAATATACAATGTACGCAATTAGAAAAGAGATTGTGAAAGAATAAGAACTTAGGAATACAAAATAGTCCATACTGAATCAGACCAAGGGTCCATCAGCAGCTAATCCAGGTCACAAGTACCTATCAGGTTCACAAAAGGTACACAGATTCCATGCTGCTTATTCCAGGGATAATCAGTGGATTTTCCTGGTCCTCTTTAATAATGTTTTATTGACTTTTCCTCCAGGAACTTGTACAAATTTCTTTTAAACTCAGCTACATCTTCCAGTAATGAATTCACTTGATTACACATTGTGTGAAAAAAATATTTTCTCCGATTAGTCTTAAATGTGTGCAATATTGTAGCGTCATTGCGTGCCCTCTAGTCTTTCTACTTTTTGGAGTAAACAAATGATCTACATTTACCCATTCCACTTCATTAATTATTTTACAGACCTCTGTCATATCTCCCTAAGCCATCTTTTTTCCTAATTGAAGAGTCCTAAACTTGTAAGCCTTTCCTCTTAGGGATATTCTTCCATTTCCTTTATAATTTTGGTAGCTTTTCTCTGTATTCTGCTATATCCTTTTCAAGAAATGGCAGCAGAACTTCACACAATATTCAATCACTTTATTCACACCTTCAAAAAAATATGAAAGATTAGTTAGGCAAGACTTTCCTTGGCTAAATCCATGCTGTCTTTCTCCCATTAAACCACGACATTTATTTTATTCTTTAAAATAGTTTCTACCATTTTACCCAGCACTGATGTCATACCCACCAGTATATAGTTTCCCGAATCACTCCAAAACCCTTTTTAAAAATTGGTGTTACATTAGCCATACTTCAATCTTCAGATACTACAACTAATTATAATGATAAAAAAGTCCCTTAACTGTATCAATATGCTCACAAGTCTTCTTTACTTGACTGACTCATGGTTATAATTATTTTAAATAAAAATTCTTATTCAATATTGAAATTCTAATAAATTTTTTTTTTGATTTGAACCCTTACAAGTAAATTTCTGTGTTATATAACCTAAAGAAAAAATGAAATGCTTCTATTCAATAATCAATAATGATTTTCAAACATTTGCTTAAACAGAAAAAAAGAGAGAAAAGTGGTCAAGGCTATTATCAGCATTGCTTCTTTACACGGTGTCACACACATATTTTAACTTGCTAAAAACTTAAGCAGCTCTTGCCATAAAGTAAACCCAATGGGAATCAAGTTCACTGCAGGTCATAGAAAACATAGAAAAACATAGAAATATGATGACAGAAAAAGACCACATGGCCTATCTAGTCTGTCCTTCTATATCAACAACTACAACAGTCCCCTTTTTTCCTTTAGAGATCCTCTGTGTTTGTCCCATGCTTCTTTGAATTCAGATACTGTCCTCAACTCTACCACCTCCACTGGAAGACTATTCCATGGATCCACCATTCTTTCTGTAAAGAAATATTTCCGCATATCACTCTTGAATCTATCCCCTTTCACCCTCATCCCATGTCCCCTCATAGCAGAACTTGCTTTCAATCGAAAGAGGTTCTCCCCCCTGTGCATTTATGCCACAGAGGTATTTAAACATCTCAATCATATCACCTCTATCCCGCCTTTCCTCTAAGCTGTACATATTAAGATCCTTAAGTCTGTCCTCATATGCTTTATAATGAAGACCACTAACCATTTTAGTAGCTGCATGCGCATCCTTGATGTATTTGTAACTGCCCACGTATACTAAAGCAATCTCGCAGAGAGCATCAAGGTAAGCATTCCAAAAAATGAAATGGACTACTCAGATGCTGACACCTCTTTTAAAAGGCTAGTATTGCGTGCTTTACAGCTCAGTTGACAGCGGAGTACTGAAGGAACTATTCCCTTACTTCTGAAGCTCAGATTCCACCCTTTTTACGATAAAAACTCATTCCAATGTACTTGTTCAATTCTTAAAAGAAAATAAATCATAGTAAATTATTAGTGAAGTATGAAAAAAGACATAGGGGTATGTTTACTAAACTCTCTTAACGTGCGCGCCGCGGTAGTCTGCAGGATGCCATATAAGGAGTGGGCGGTCTGGTCAAAAATAGAGCAAAATGGGATTAGCGTGCGCCACGTGCTCTTGTGCGCCACGCACAGTAGCGCACGAGGAACGCGCGCAGAAAGCATAAGCAGGCGCGCTGATGTCCAAACAAAGGAACAGGGCTGCAGTACAATGGTAAAGACACTGACAGATGGTGTAGGGGACATGGGTTCAATCCCCCACTGTGCCCAATGAAGAAGGGTGGCTGAGGCAATACCATTTATGTGTAATATTGCATTATGAGGCTTTTTAATTTTATTTTAATTACTGCTGCTAGCAAACGCACTCTCAAAGCACTGTAACATAAGGTGCTGCATAAGGCACCCCATAAGGTACCCCAGAGGGCACATTTTAAAGTGCACTGTCCGCCACGGCACCCTACAATGTTGCTGAAAGGGTGGCCTATAGGGAGCCATATAGGGTGCCCTATGAGGCACAGCAAGGTCATAGCACTGATTTTGATGGCAGCACTGTGCATTTAAACGCATGAAAATCTTAAGTAGGTGCGCTGAAATACAAAGAGGAACAGCAGTGTAGCACAATGGTTAAGGCACTGACTGATGATACAGGGGTCATGAGTTCAATCCCCCATGTGCCCAATATATAAGGCTGGCTGAGGCATCAGCTTTGACATGTAAGTATTGTTTCCTGTGGCATTTTAATTATTGCTGCTAGCAAACACACCCTCACGTGCTGTAACCTAAGGTGCCGCATAAGGCACCCTATAAGGCACTCCATAGGGCACATTATAAAGTGCACTGTCCGCCACGGAACCCTATAAGGTGCTCCATAGGACACCTTATAAGGCACCTTATATGGATTGGCACCCTATCAGTCGCTCCATAGCATACTGTATAGTGCACCTTATATGGATGGTAACCATAAGGTGCCCTATAGGGCGCCCTATAAAGTGCCCTCTGAGGCACCTTATGGGTACAGTACGCTGAGGGTGTTTTTGCTGGCAGCAATAATGTACATTAAAAATAGATAATACTTTGGACAGCCCTATCAAATAACCCCTCTGTGGGTTTGAACCCATGACCTCTGACTCCACTGACAGTGAAGTAACCACTGGGCTACAGCTCTACAGCTGCTAGCAAACCCCTGGCTGGCTGCAGAGGGACTGCAAGTCACCACACAAACAGTCTGCTGTGGTCATCAGGATAGGGTTAACCCACCCATACCCATGATGCACTGCACATGAAAATCAGCAGTCTACAGATGATCACAATATGGGGTATGCACCCCCACAGCACCTCGGCCTGGTAGGGGAAACTGACCGTGTGTGGTACTGGCACAGAGTAGCTACACACCGTCACATTGTGCAGGTACTGCACTCACCCTGAGGGTGAGGTTGGGCGCCCAGCACCAGGTCCACAGCAGAGATAGGCCATGCTGCAGGTCCCAACAGTGCTAATGTGTGAGATAGGTAGTTTCTGCAGACACATTTTGGATATATCTGTATGTCTCAGTCAGGTGTAGCCCCTATGGACCCCTAGGAGGATTATGCACCACCACCCTCCTCCTCCAGGGCTGAGGGTGGTAAACAGGGTCTTCCCCCCAACAGATCCACATTCTACTTTCCTGCAATGGTGGCAGTAGAGGGGATTGTTAACCCCAGTCCTGCTGGGCAACAGACACCCTACAGAGCAGTCAATGCAGCTCTGTACACATCCATAACGCAATAGCAGACAGACATTAGGCCCAGATATGCTAAGCTTCACCCCACCACTATCTGATATTCTCCTGCAGCAAGCCTTCAGCTGCTGCACCCTGCAAGGCACTCCATCAAGACACATACCAGCTGCAGACAGTTTGCAAGCTAGTCCATAGTGCATGTTCCTGGTGGAAATGCATGCACCCAGAACTGGGATGTCAGCATACACAACAAACAGATAAGTCAGTGACTGGGCCCCAAAAGGAAACCCATAAATAACACATGAAAAAAATACTACATAGCACTATGGGGGTGCCTAGCCATGCTGTGGTCACTGCACACTCAGGGTGAGAGTGATCTCCCATCAGGACATGCTGTGGCCACCCTGTCTGTGCAGGTGGTGGCCGGGCACTACAATGTCCCAGCCAGTGCCCTATGCCCTGTACAGATGCATCCTGGCCAGGCCACCCTGTCCGGGCTATACCCATGGTACCTTGCTCCTCATTATGCACCTTGGCAGGCCAATACTGGCAACAGTGCTGGCGGTGTGGGCTGTGGAGGGTGTTGGAAGCCACCATACACTGGATAGACAGACACACACTCCCACACCTATGCCAGCATTGTGCTACTATAGAGGAGTTTAGCAGCCCTGGCCACCACACCAGTCCTGGGCACAGTGGAGGCATGGATATGGTACGCAATACTGTTGGGGGTCACTCCCCAGGGTGGTAAACACTGTCAGAGACCAGACCTGCAGCACACTCCACAGACATCAGAAAGTTTGCTATGATGGAGCTCAATCAGCAAACTGTGCTTAACGTAGGAATTGCTATCTGCCAGTAATCATAGCAAACCTTTGATAGCTGTGTACCGTATACCCAGGTGTAGGGTGGCATTGCTAAGGTATGCAAGTGCTAGTATTGGGAGTTGCACGCAGAGCCCAATGTCCTGCCTCTCCAGGAGGCATTGGCTAATGGAGCCTGTGGGTGTGGGTGTTGGTGTGTCTGCCCCTGTTGGCTGCTGCTTTATGGCAGAGGTTCCCAATTCCAGTCCTGGTGTGCCAAACACTGTTTGGGTTTTCATGCTGTCCTTCATGAATATGCATGAGATACATCTGCATACCATGGGGGTGGTGCAAAGATATGCAGCACAGGCATCTTTATTAGAGGCAGCATGGGACCTGAATGGTGTTTGGCCCTCCAGGACTGCACTAGGGAGACTCTGCTCTAGGTAATGCGCCTGTTTATTGTGTCTTTGCTCTGTAGGGTAAAATGTAGGTGTTTTGGGCATGTTTACGTCATCTGCAATAAACGTTCTGTCTGTAGTAGCACAGTTCAGTTGTGGGTAAAATATGGGGAATGGGTTGGCAGGCACCATAGCTGGGACTTGAACCTGTAACTTTCTGCCTCCAAACACCCTGGTTGTGTGCACTGCACCACCATGTTGCCACAGAGACAGTGCATTCCCTGGTGATACCATGACTGTTTGTCCGGCAGGGCCTGTCTGTTGCAGTGCATGGCACCCACCTACACAGTGCTAGGCCATGGTCTGCTCTGGGCAGCTGCCACTGCCCCCTCCACCACCAGTACCCCTCCGCCACCATGCAGACATGGCCTTATATTGGAGATAGCATAAAACCTGAATGATTTGTGGCCCTCCAGGACTGCATTTGGGGGACTGTGCTCTAGGTAATGCGCATGTTTCTGGTGTCTGTGCTCGGTGGGGTAAAATATAGGCGTTTGAGCCATGCATATGTTCTCTGCAAGACAGGTTTGTCCTTACTATCATGGTATAGTAGCGGGTAAAATATGGGGACTGGATTGGCAGTAGCCCCAGCTGGGACTTGAACTTGTGATTTTCTGCTCCGGAATACACGGCTGCGTTCACCGCACCACACTGTGCTCACAGAGACAGTGCAGTCCCTGGAGATACCATGGCTGTGTGTCAGACAGAGCCTGTCTGTTGCAGTGCATGGTACCCACCTACACAGGGCTAGGCCATGGTCTGCTCTGGGTAGCTTCCACTGCCCCCTCCACCACCAGTACCCCTCTGCCACCATGCTGACATGCCCTTCTGCTGGTGGTGCTGGTGGTGTGCAGTCGCAAGCCATCCAGTGTGCAGGTAGGCGACTGCCTATGGTGCATGTTCTGGGGTAGGGGTGCCTGCATAGGCATCCACGCTTCCCCCCCAACACCGCCTGCCAATGTTCTGTGCCCTTGGGGGTACCTGCTGGGTACTATCCCCTTTGACACTGTGATAAACACTCTCGTGCCCATGTTGGGCCCTCATCAGTTGCTGTCTGGCTGCTGTTCAGTTTCAGCATTCCTACGTGCCACCTAGACATCTGCCTAGTCCGCACTGTGCCCCAGCTGCACCACAGAATGTGCCGCCTGCAGCCCTCTGTATCCCCTTTCCCAGCATCTGTCCAGTTGCCCATTCCGACATGCCCGCCCTGCTGTTGTGGAACATGTGCATGTCCAATGGAGAGGGAAACCCTGATCAGTGCTATTTCACTGTGGGATCATTCACCTTGTATGGGGACGGAGCGTAGACCCTTCCAAAATTCATATTTATTTTTTGGGGCTTTCTTGGGAGTGTTTTTTGATGTTTCCCATTACTATCACTATTGCCCAGCTTGATTATAATTTTTTTTTATTTTGTTGGGGTCCTTTTCATTGTTTATTTTTACTTTTGTTCCGTGCACATGTATCACACTTATCACTTTTTGTAGGTTTCCCTGGTTTTGCTGTACATTGCTGACTGAAATGGTTTCTCTTCCCTTTAAATCGGCTCTAACGCGAGGTTTTCACTCGCGTTATTTTTAGCCTCAAATTTCACCTCGCTAGTGTGTGGGGAGCCTCTCCCCTCCCACTCTCCACCCATTGACCCCTTCTCTCCGCCCCTGGGGAGCCTTCCTCCACCCTCCGGGAGCCTTTCCCCGCCTTCAGCACTCCCGTGCGCTGCTGCGCACATGAGCGCGCACTAAAGCGCATTTTGGCCCTGTAAAGCATCATTAGCGTGCACTAAGATACCTTAGCGCGTGCTCATGCGCGCCACGCACATTAAGAAACTTTAGTAAACATACCCCATAGTCATAAACAGTCACATCAAAAAATATATAAATGATGGAGGATATGTTAAATTATAAAAATGAAAAATGAAGGATATCAAACAAAATACCTAAGTAATAATTTAAAAATAAATTAATTAATGACGTAATATTAACAGAGGCACTCGCATCTCCATTTGCAGTTCATAAATGCTCTAATAAATGCTCTGTAAAATGTTCAAATGATATTTGTAGTAAAACTTATGGCTGCAGCTTTTATTCCAACTTACAACACATGAACTTCTGTAACAACATACAAACTATAACACTTCCTGGATCAGTTTCATTCCATATTACATAACATTTTAATTGCTTGTCATAAGTATCTCTTATCCCCTTTTGACAGCTGCACTCAGACACCTGGTTAGTCGGTGGTGATCTAGCCGTGATAACATCCACTGAACCCTTTGGCATTCCCACCCCTTCTCTCCCCCCAAACAGCCTGAAGTTATGCCAAGCTTCAATACCTTTGCCTTCCTCTTCCTATGCTCAGTCTGCTCCAAGGAATAGTCACCTTCAAACCTCTCTAGCTGTGACTGTAACCCTCCTCCCCCATCAACCCTTCCTTCACACCCAGCTTTGGGTGTGAGGGATGGGATAACATGATCCCCCTGATCTCACCACCTAGCTCCAACAAAATGCCCACCTAAACCAATGGCATGACTTCCTCCTGCGCTTTCTCAATGCTCCTCCTCCACCTGCCTGCCTGTCCAATACCTATTTGTTCTGCTTGCTATTTGATTTATTGATTATTGATCCTAGCAGATTAAAGTTTTCTGCTATTCCTTAAGGATGAAATTATTGATTTTTTTTCAGTTATCAGGATCTTTATCTTCCTTACATTAAAATGAAGGCCCACTTTAAAAATTGTATTCCTTGATCTTGGTTAAGTAGATGTTTCTGATCGGCTTCACTTTCAACCAGTGGCGTGGTATCATTAACATAGCAAAAGTTCGAGTCTTCCACCGATCTTTTCTTCACCTCAGTTGTCTTTATACAATCCTACTTTTCTGATGATTTGTCCTGCATATAAATTAGACAGGTACGGGGGAAGTATGCAGCCTTATTGTACACCATCGCCAATTTTATACCATTCTGTTTCTCCTTGTTACATTCAAACTGTTGCTTCTTGATCAATGTAAAGGTTATGCATGAGAACTATCAGGTGTTCTGATATACCCATGCTTCATTATACGGCCTAGAGTTTTTCATGATTTACACAATCACATGTCTTTCTGCAATCAATAAAGCACATACAAATACCTTTTTGGCATTCTTTTGTCTTTACAAGGATCCATCTCACATCTGCAATGATTCCTCCTGTTCATCGCCCTTTCTTGAACCCTGCTTGCACTTCAGGCAGTTTTTGTTCCAAGTATGGTTGTAGTCTCCAATGAATGATCTTGAGTAGAATTTTGCTGACATGTGGGATCAGAGTGATTCTGTGATGATATCCATAGTCAAATCACCTTTCTTCAGTATTGGTATGAACATAGATCTTTTTCAGTCACTTGGCCATGACATCATCTTCCAAATTTCCTGGCAGAGCCTGGTAGATATTGTAACAGCTGCATATCATTGCTGTGATACTCCAAGGCAAATGCCATAATTTCCCAGTGTCTTGTTTGATAATACTTTCAATATTGCTTTGACCTTTCATTACTAAGGATTCCTGGTTGTAAGGTATAGGTTGAAATGGCTGTTGATCACGTGATCTTTATGGTATAATGATTCGATTTATTTTATTTATTTATTTATTTTATTTTTTTTATATACCGCGCTATTGAAATCAGCGCGGTTTACATTAAAACTGAACAAGCAACAATGCATAAATATCACAATGTGCTTACATAGAACATGGCTTACATAGAACATGTGCTTACATAGAACAATGGCATAATCAAACTGGGATAACAGGGAAAACTATTCACATGGTATATACAAGTATTTATATTCTTGTATTCTTGTATCGATGTATTCATTCCACCTTTCTGTGATCTTCACTGCATCATTCAACATGGATCCTTAGGTGTCTTTTAGCATTCTAATTTGAGGCTAGAATTTTCTCTTTAACCTTCATAGCTTAGGAAGCCAATCTTTTTCTTCCTCTATTTTCTGATTATATTTCCTTGCATGCGTCATTGTACTACTTTTGTCTCATCTCACTGCATATTGGAAATCTCTGTTTAATTCCATGACTATCTGTCTTTATCCTTTGGCTTTTTCATCTTTCATAGAGGCTTTTCACTTTCTTCAAGCACAACTTTCTTGATGTCATCCCATGTCTCTACCAGTGCTCTCTCATTTGTATCCAAAGCATTGACTGATTTTGTAGACAGTCTTTAAAATACAGTGTTATATTTTCAAGATCATACTTTGCTGCATTTATGAGTGACTTGCTCTTTTTCACATTTTACTTGAATTTGCATACTAGAAGCTGGTGATCTGCACCACAGTCATCTTCAGGCTTTGTCTTGGTTGATGTTATTGAGCTTTCCATTATTTACTTCTACAGATGTGGTCAATTTGATTTTTTGTACAATCCATAAGCCAATGCCCATGTTGTTGTACTACTTGTACAGTCACCACTTGTGTTACAGGAAGGTGTTTGAGATGAATAGATTGTTGGTCTTGCAGAATTCTATCAGATTTTTTCCAGTTTCATTTTTATTGCCAAACCCACATTTTCCAAACAGTTTGCTACCCTCTTTGTTCCCAACTTTTTCATTCCAATCACCTGTGACTATCAGTATATATTATTTGCAGGTTCTGTCAATTTCAGCTTGTACTTGTTCTCAGAAATGATCAGCTTCATCATCTTCTACATCTGTCACTGGTGCATATACCTGAAAAATAGTTGTGTTGATGGGCATTCCTCATAAATGAATAGAAATGAAGCATTCACTGACTGCATTCTATTTCGTTACAGTCCTTGCAAGTTTTTTTCTTAATGAAAAATGTAACACCATTTATTAGTCTTTCATTTCTGGCATACTATACCATGTGATCATCAGATTAAAAGTATCTGATGCCAGTCCATTTCAGTTTGCTGACATCCAACTAATCAAGTTGTGCATATTCTATTCTATTGCATTCTTGACCACCTTCTGCTTCCCTTGGTTCATGCTTCATAAATTCCATTTGCCAAACGGTAAGATATATTTGCAGCTTCTGACTCTCATTTCATGTGCAGCTATATCAGCAGTCAGACTTCCCAAGGGCTTTGTTAAAACCATATCATAAATTCTGGTTTTACACTGAAGAATCTTCAGCTCTTCCACAGTAGCCTATGCCTTTTGACCTGGAGGCTCATATTCTAGCACTATATCAACATTTGTTTTATTGTGGCAATCCATTGGGTTTTTGTGTAAGTAGATTGCTAGACCTTTCTTCCACACAGGTAATGCCAGTGTTGTTGATATTGTCACAGAAATAGGAACCATACTGCTGTTGGCCAATTGAGTGATTTGTCTTGGTCTGGTACCTTAGCTAGATCTGTCTATCTTGGAATACCTTGCCAGTAATTAAGTTACTGATAGCATAGCTCTTAGCATCAATAATGCATGCAAGCTCTTGTGGTATGACAAGTCAAAGACCAAGCAAGGGCAGTTCCCCCTCCCATCTCCATGCAAAGCATCCAATTCTCTTTTACCTCTCCAAGATATCTATCCTCCAAAAAACAAGAGCAGCACTGGCAATAATACCCTCACTTGACCCCCTCCAGCAAAACCAGACCCACCCTAAGGTTGCTAACAGCCTTCTTCTCTACTTCTCACCTCCCAATACCCTCCCTGGGCTTACTAGAGTTCCATGGTGGATAGTGGGAGAAGAAGCAATGCCCACTCACTCCTGCTCTGCATGTGGTTGATTCCAAATTAATGCTAATGAACCCTAGTGATAATCAAACAGGTGTGCGCAGTGACACATCCTAACCCCCTGCCACAGCACAGACCCCCCATCTCAGTACACAGTTCTGCTGTCCCAATCTCAAATCCACCAAAAGCTCCCCCAGTTCAGAACCCCTCTGGACAGCAAAAGATACAGCGGGAACCCCCCTGAACAAGAACCCACTCCCTGTACTAAACTTTTAAGCATGACCCACCTCCCAATACAACCCCCTTTCCTAAGAAGCCTTTCTGAGAAAAGAAGATTCTCCCAAAGAAGAACTCCTGGGAAGGATGCCCTCCATTGATCGTATATAGAAGAATGACCCCTAGGAGTGGTACCATAAGACTACTACTAAGGGTTCATAGCCATCATTTTTGAACCCACTCGCTACAGGGTAGGAGTAGACAAGGACTACTACTGCTCTGGCCACTAGACTAGTAGGGAATCACCTGGATGAGTCCTGGAGTGAGTCAGGGGAGGGTAGGAGGGTAAGGTTATGGTCATTGTGGGAACATCCTTTTCAGGGAACCTTCTTTTCGCCAAGAGAAGTCTTGCTATATTTGTTTGAAGACATGAATAAACCTTGATAAGAATGAGTCAGTTGATAAGTAGATGTTTGGTCTTGCTATCTGGTCTTTTAGAAAGCATTTGACAAAGTCCTACATGAGAGACTCCCGAGGAAACTGAAACATTATAGCATAGGAGGCAATGTCTTTTTAACATATTTATAAATGATTTGGAATTAGGAACAAATGAGATGATCAGATTTGCAGATAACACTAATTTATTCAAAGTTGTTAAATTGCATGCAGATTATGAGAAATTGCCAGAGGACACTGGAAGACTGGGAAACTGGGCATCCCAATGGCAGATGGAATTTAGGGCATCTTTATTAAGGGTTAAGAGGCATTAGCTGCTGCTGTGTTGATAAACATAATAGAGCTGTGGCGCTACTTCCAATGCATACTAACCTTTTGTAAACATGCCCGTTTATGTGGACTAGTGAAAAATGATGCATGTAGGGAAGAATAACATATTATAGTGACATGATGCTAGGCTTCATACTGGAAGTCACCACCTAGGCATCAATATGGACAATACATTCATATCTGTTCAGTGTGCAATGGCAACCCTAAAATCAAACAGAATGTTAGGAATTATTAGAAAAGGAATAGAGGCCAATTCTATTCTGGGTGTCCCCCCTCCTGTCTAGGCACCCAGAATCTGGACGTGCCCCAGTTCCATCTGATTCTGATCCCTCAGGGATTAGATGTGTCCACGGAATCAGAATCGGGTACAACCAATCAGATGTGCAGGCCATGCCCTGATTCTGGGCACCCAGACATCCAGTCCACTACCTAGCTGGCCCAGCTAGGCTCCTGCATGTAACTGTGGTGCTGTGGCATCCTGTCGCCATGGCACTGGGGCTCCAGGCAGGAGCCACTATCCCCGGCAGACCCTGAAAAGCTCCTTTCCCCACCACCTGACCCCCCGATTCAACCTGCCATGACCAGGGTCGGGTGGCAGGGAACCCTTTGCACCCCTTACTTCCTTTTCCACGCCAGGATCCCACATTTTACACCATCCAGGGGACTTATTCCACTTCCAAGGTGGAATAAGTCCCCCATCTAAATGGCTGATCCTGGATATATAGGGCCGATCATGAAGTCGGCCCTGTACTTCCAGGTTCAGGTTCCTGCCCACTCCCCACCTTTGCTGCTGCTACGGCCCACCCCCTTCTGCCCAGGAACACAGCTCCATGCACATTTTCCATGTACATGCGGGGAGCTCTGACATCCAAGCATTTAGCAGAGATGGACATCTGAACCGGATGTCCATCCCCGCTAAATGCTGCTCAGAATATACCTCATAGAAAATAAAACAAAGAACATCATAATGCCTCTGTATCACTTTATGGTGTGACTACGCTTTGAGCCAGCATGGACTCTTGCTATTTTGGGGTATTTGTGACCTGAATTTGCCTTCTAATAATGATGGAAAAGAACATAAGAACATTAAAGGCAATATTTCTACCACAAGTGGTCAGCAATGTCAAAGCATCTGACTGCTGGGACCAAAAGCGAATCCAGATATTCATCACTGGAGCCTATCTGGCATTTGGCATTGATTATCCAATTTTGATGGTGATCAGCCATGCTAACCATTAAGCAATGATGTTCAACCACTAACCAGATAGCAAAATCCACATAAAGTTGGGAGAGCCATTGACCTGTCTTTTCTTTATGTAGTTTGCCAATCTGGTTAGCAGCTGAATATTATCGCTAACCAGAGAGGTACCATGACAACTTCAGCAGTGCCCACACTCCACCCCTGTACCAACTGGATTATGCCAAGACAGTCTGTGGGGCTCTTCAGTGACAGTATCCATTTAGTGCTGCTGAATATCTGGATCACAGATCCTGCAAACTGCATAAATCCTTTTGAATATTGACCTCATAAGATTTGCCATACTGGGTCAGACTGATGGTCCTTAAAGCAGCATCCAGTTTCCAAAAGTGGCAAATCCAGGTTACAAATACCTGGCAGGATCCCAAAACATTACAAGATTCCATGCTGCTTACCCTCAGGATAAAACTAAAAGTACTAAAGCAAGTAGCAAGCTATCAACTTATTTAACCACAGTACTATACAGCAACTGCTGCTTTCTTAGATTTTTATGGCTTTCTGTTCAGTGATACTAAATGCATTGTATATTCTGTATTTCAGTTTCTGATCCAGTACATAAGTTAAAGAGGTGACCTTTACTTTGAAGACAGTTGATTTATCGCATATTTTAAATTAATAGACCGCTTCAGAAACAAGGAAAGCTTCAATTAATGAACAGAATTAAATTGCAGAACTTAGCTGCCTAGATGATCTTAAGCATCTGTCTTAAAACTCTGAAATATATACTTTATCTTGTGGATTAGATATGCCATCTTGTATTTCCCAAGGCAGCTCTAAAATTTAGTTGAAAGAAAGACTAAAGTGCACCTTTATATTTATTTTTAGAGGCATTTACAGATCAGAAGTTTGCTTTTCTTACAATATATTCTCTGGATCATTCATGATTAATTAAGGCAGATGCCATCATCCCAGCTCACTGCATCTAGATTCAACTTTTAAGCACTGAATAGATTTAACATCTGAAGCTAAAATAATTATGACAGCCAGAATAAAATATTAAAAGTATCACTTTTTCACTAACAATGTTCAGATTTTTTTGTCAATCAAAGGTGGGGGGGGGGGGGCTAAAAGTATTGGTAAAATTAATGAAGGTTTTGAAGCAGTGACAAAATGACAGAGGGGTGTTTAGAAAGGATGTCCAACTGCAATCTGGGATGTCTAAACCAGAATATTTGAAAAATAAGCAGACATGTCCAGGTGCAGACATGATTTCAAAAATGTGGACTTAACCAATATGGACATTGACATCCCCAGAATAATATTCCAGAACCTGGACATCTAGGAATAGACTAATGGCTAGAGTAGTAGGCTGGGACCAGAAAGCCAGAGTTCAAAACCCACCATTGCTAACATTGAAATTGAGCTGAGTGCTGGGGATGATAGAGTGCTTTCTCCTCTATACCCTCTGGATGTTTTTCGGTCAAAACAAGCACTTTTCAAGTGCCTGGAGCAGGTCTAAACTTAGACATGATGATGGAAGTTCAGGACATTTCTGAGATTAAGTAGGGACATCCAGGCTTCAGGGAACACCTCGTGTATGCCTCCGCCTTGCCCGTGTTCAGAGTTAGATGTCCTCATGCTGAGGACATCCACAGACCCTGCTTCTAAAGTGGTTTTGGCAACATCTCTGTGCTTTGGACATCTCTATGTCCATTTTTGGACATCCAAAGCACAATAGGGCTTCAAAAATGACCGCCTTTGAGAATATAAACTGAAACTGAAAATATTTGAAATAAGGTACTAGTTTGGGGACATTTTGCATGTTGTTTGGAAATGTGGTGAGGTAGGGAAGTCTTGGGAGGGGGCTTTCCATGCTTTGTCTGCTATGCTAGGAGAGCAGTTACCAACTTGGCCAGAGATATGCTTCTCGACCAGTGGCTGGAACTTCCCTTAGTTATGGGGGCCCATGTTCTCCCAGTTTGGAATGCTTGTTTGGCTGCCAGGTGATGTCTGCTGGCTCAATGTCTTAGTCATGAAGCACCACAAATATACCTGGTTTCAGATGAGGTGGATGATAGTACTATCCGCTAGCGCATGGAGGAAGAAGCAGTTTATAGACACCTGGCAGCCATTCCTAGAGACAATACCTCCTTCCTGTCAGAATGTATTGGTTTGAAACTTGGTGTTGTAAAGAAGGGTGTGGGAGTAGGGGTTGGGTTTAAAAAGGAGGGGGATTATTACTGATGTACATGTTTGATTAGTATTGCATATGGTATGCTGTTTGTTTTGATATTCAATAAACAGACTGAAATATAAACTTTAACTGAATATCAGTAAAGCTGAAGCTCTGTGGGTTGAAATGATGGGATGTGTTAAGACTAACATTATTATAAATAGTGAGTAGATCCCTCACTTGGTTTGCAGTTTGTTGTGCTGTGACAGCTTCTTGCATCAGTGATGTTGAGAGCTAAGCTATCAGTAGCTTAACTACTGGTAGGGCCTCTCACGATGGACAGATCTCAGCTGAGGTGCCAGACTAAGGCAAATCATCCATCTGGGCAGCAATAGATTAGGGCGGTGTTGGCGGCAGAGGATCACATTTCTGTAAGAAGAGCAACAACACTAGAATTACCTGCATGGAAGAAAGGCCTGGCAATCTACTTCTGTACAGTATATTTCCACAAAAACCCAATGGATAGTCAAAAATACAATGCGTGCCTTTAAGTCAATGCTGATGTCTGATGACCAGTCACAACAAAACAAGTTGCACTATAGTGCTTGAAGATGAGACCCCCAGATCAGAAGGCACTCAACAGGCTACTGGGGATGAATGGAAGACTTTTCATTGTAAAGCCAACATTTATGATGCGGTTGGATCAAAGCCCTTGGGATGTCTGACTGCTGATATAGCTGTGCATGAAATGAGAGTCAGAAGATTCAAAGATGTCTTACATAATGGGACATGTATGAAACATGAACCAAAGGAAGGTGGTCAAGAATGAAATGGAACATGTACAGCTCAATCTGTTGGGTGTCAGCGAACTGAAATAGACTGGCATCAGGTATTTTGCATTCTGATGATCACATGGTCTACTATGCTGGAAATAAAAGACAAAGAAGAAATGATGTTGCATTTATAATTAAGAAGAAACTTGCAAGAACTGTAATGAAATACAATGCAATCAGTGAACACTTAATTTCTATAGTTGTCTACAAAGACTGCCCATCAACACAGTTTATTCAGGTATGCCTTAAGAACAGCTGCAGAAGAGGAAGACGTTCAGTTCTTTGAACAAAGTACAATCTGAAATTGACAGAACATGCAAACAGGATATCCTGATAGTCATGGGTGACTGGAATGCAAAAATTGGCAGCAAAGAAGAAGGCAAAGTGGTTGGAAAATATGGACTAGGCAACAGAAATGAAGCTGGAGAAAGACCAATAGAATTCTGCAAGACCAACATCTTCTTCTAGCAACACAAGTGGAGATTGTACACATGGACTTCATCCATTGTACTGTACAAAAATCAAATTGACTTTATCTGTGGAAATCTACAATGGAAAAGCTCAATAATATCAACAAAGACAAAACCTGGAGCTGACAGATACAAATCACCAACTTCTAGTATGCAAGCTAAAGCTGAAAAAGAGCAAGTAACTCATGAATGCAGCAAAATATGACCTTGAGAATATACCATTGGAATTCAAAGACTGCCTGTGAAACTGATTTACTGCTTTGGATACAAATGACAGAGTATCAGAAGAGTTATGGGATAACATTAAGAAAGTTGTGCTCGAAGAAAGTAAGAAGTCTCTACAAAAGGTGAAATAGCAAAAACAGTTAAAATGGATGACCGAAGAAACTGAAAATTGCCTAGAAATGTAGAACAGCTAAAGCCAGAGGAGAAAGGGAGGCAATCACAGAACTCAGAGATTTCCAGTTTGCAGCAAGATGAGACTACTACAATGTCACATGCAAGGAAATAGAATCAGAAACTATTAGAGGAAGAACAAGATCAGCTTTCCTAAAGCTACAAGAGTTAAAGAGAAAATTCCAGCCTCAAATTGGAATGTTACAAGGTGTGCAAGGATCCATGTTGAATGATGCTGAGAAGATCAAGAAACTGGAAAGAATATACAGACCATTATACCATAAAGATCAAGTGAACCAACAGCCGTTTCAACCTGTACCTTATAATGAGGAACCATTGATGATGAAAGAAGAAGTCAAAGCAGCATTAAAATCATTATCAAAGATTAAAGCACCAGACACTGAATACATTCCCATTGAAGTATTACAGCAATTGGATGCAGCTGTTACCATACTTATAAGGCTCTGCCAGGAAATTTGGAAGACAACATCATGGACAACTGACTGGAAAAATTCTATGTTTATACCAATACTGAAGAAAGGTGATCCAAATGGCTGTGGAAATTATCATACAATCACTCTGATCCCGCATGCCAGTAAAATTCTACTCAAGATCATTCACTGGAGATTACAACTATATCTGGAACGAAAACTGCCTGAAGTGCAAGAGGGGTTCAGGAAAGGGCAAGGAACAAGAGATATCATTGTGAATGTGAGATAGATCCTTGAAAAGACAAAGGAATACCAAAAGGATATCTACATGTGTCTTATTGACTACAGCAAGGCTTTTGATTGTGTAAACTATGAGACACTCTGGGTCATATTAAGAAGCATAGGTATAGCAGAACACCTGAGTTCTCTTGTGCAACCTTTACATTGATCAAGCAGCAACAGTTTGGATGGAACAAGGAGAAACAGAATGGTTTAAAATCAGCAAAGGTATATGACAAGGCTGCATACTTTTCACCTACCTGTTTAATTTATATGCAGAACAAATCAGAGAAGCAGGATTGTATGTAAAGTGAAGAAGATCTGAATCATTTTCTTCTCAAGATCAATGAACATAGCCTTAAAATGGGCCTGCAACTTAACAAAAAAAAAAAAGATAAAGACCCTGACAAATTGCAAAATCAATAAGTTCATCGTTGATGAAGAAGAAATTGAAATAGTGGACAACTTCAACCTGCTTGAATCAATAACACAGGTACACTACCAAAAAACTGCCTCCAGTTTTGCAACTGATTCCTATAAATTTTGGGGTGCTGAATCCAGGAAAAATAGCCAAAATGTTCTATCACGTCACGTTTTCTTGCAAAATTAGATTTCTTACCCATATAAGGAATGTTCACATAATTTCTTTTTAGCCGACTGCAGTTTATTTTCTTGGCCCAAAATAGAGGTTGTAATGGTTAACTAACTAGAAACACTCCCTCATGATATTTTAGAGTGTTTTGTATTCATTTTATACATTAACAGGACAATGGGGAGGCGGGGGGCTAAATCCAGTACTCGCGCTGGCGCATGTTCTTTCCTGTTCGCCTCGCCTCGTTCGCCGCTCGCTCAAACACGGTGGTTGCGACATGAACGTTCCTGTCAAATTTCAGTTTCTTGCAAGTTCATTATTACCTTTTGTTTGCTCAGTCGTAATCCAGCTTTATTCCGAAGTGGTTCACTACAGTTCTAGTTTGCAGTGCTGTGTATTTGTGATGGCTCACAGAGCCAGAGGTTGCGTCAACTCTCCGGACAGTTTTTGTTTTATTTGTGGGGAATATACCGTGAAAAAGCGGCAGAGGAACATTTCTGCATTTATTAAAAAAGTATATTTTGCCTATTTCGGTTTGAAGTTAGGCGATCAAGACAAACCGTGGGCTCCTCACAAAGTGTGCAAGACATGTGAGGAAGATCTACGCTTATGGATGAAAGGTAAAAAACAAGCATTTCATTTCGGAATACCTATGATGTGGCGTGAACAAAAAGACCACAGCAGTGACTGCTATTTTTGCTCTTGCATTGTGAAGGGATACAACTTAAAAAATAAGAACGTAATAAGTTACCCCAACCTTCCCTCAGCAATTAGGCCTATGCCTCATAGCAACGAAGTACCTGTGCCTGAACCACCAAAATCTTTAGATCATATTTGTGTGGACGGTTCTGATCATGATGAGACTCATCAGATGGCTTTTCCCGATGAGTCCAGTACTTCCGAGTTTGAAACTGAACCAGATCCGAAACCTGAACTTTTCTCTCAAGCTGAATTGAATGATTTAGTCCGGGATTTAGGACTCCCAAAAGATGCTGCCCAACTGCTAGGTTCTCGGCTTAAACAGAAAAATCTATTGTCACCAGGAACAACTTTTTATTGGTACCCGCAACCGCGAGACACAATTTTTGAAGTATTTCAGCAAAGAGGAAGATTTGGTATTTTGCAACGATATATACGGAGTGATGGAAAAGTTTAAACTCAAGTATGATCCTCCTGAATGGCGGCTGTTCATTGATTCGTCAAAAGACAACATAAAAGGTGTTCTTCTTCATAATGGCAACACATTCGCTTCAGTTCCTATTGCTCACTCTGTTATTCTCCAAGAAAAATACGAGAATTTGGCCCTGATTCTTCAGAAGATTCGTTATGATGAGCATAAGTGGATGATTTGTGGAGACTTTAAAATTCTATCCATGCTATTAGGGCAGCAATCGGGTTTCACCAAATATCCCTGCTTCCTTTGCTTGTGGGATAGCCGGGCCCGCGACCTACACTGGGGGAAAAAAGACTGGCCAATTCGGGAGTATTTGAGACCCGGTGAGAAAAATGTTCTTCATGAGAGCTTGGTACCTCGTGATAAAATTCTATTACCACCTCTCCACATTAAGTTGGGTCTCATTAAGCAATTCATCAAGTCCCTTCCAAAAGATGGTGAGTGCTTTCAGTACCTTTGCTCAAAGTTCCACCGACTTTCTGAAGCAAAGCTAAAGGAAGGAGTGTTTGTTGGACCTGATATAAGGAAACTCATTTCAGATGGAGCATTCGCTGAAACGATGTCTGAGAAGGAAAAAGAAGCCTGGGATTCCTTCAAGGATGTTGTTCTCAAACTCTTGGGGAACAGGCGGGATGAGAACTATAAGGATATTGTTGCCAGGATGCTCAATGCCTTCAAAGAACAAGGCTGTAACATGAGCCTGAAAGTCCATTTCTTGCACTCCCATGTGAACTACTTTCCCGAAAACTTGGGGGCGTACAGTGAAGAATAAGGTGAAAGGTTTCACCAGGACATCAAGGACGCAGAGAGAAGGTACCAAGGAAGATGGAACACCACTATGATGGCTGATTTCTGCTGGTTGCTGCTGCGGGAAACCCCAGATGAAAAATACGCCAAGCAGCGCACCAAGAGAAGCATTCGGGGGAAGAAGAAACGGGCCCACCAGGAGATTGATTGACCCAAGAATGACTTTAAAATCTAAACTGTGTTGACAAATATCGTGTTTTTACTAAACTTTGAAATAAAAATTTGCTAGTTATTACCACAGTGTCGGATCTCATTTATTAGAATTTTATTTTCACACCATCGGGTGTTTGTCTTCATGTATTGCAATGGTGCGGTTTGCGTTTTCTATTCTTACATACATACCTGTACAACATTTTTTGCACATTTCTTTGCTTTGCTTTGTGTCTAACCTCACTCTTATATGCTCAATGTTTGTGCACATGTATGTGGCTGTTTTAAGTGCAGACAATTTTGCTAACATCACAGTGTGTTTTGTTGGCATTACTCTATTCTTATGTGCTGCCTTGTTACAATTTTCTTTATTCTTATTTGAATAACTACTAAACAATTAGTATAAAGAATTCATCCAAGAAACTTTTATCTCGATCGCACTCAACATGAAACGTTCACCTCAAACTGCTAACCCAATGTAGCAAAAAATCTGTACATGATGGAGCAAATAGGTTACCAGATTTGGATTCAGCGCACCAAAAAACGTAAAAATCAATCGAAACATTAGAGGCAGTTTAAAAAAATTTTTTTTAGTGTACCTGTGTAATCAATAAGGAAATGACAAGAAGTCAAGAAATCCGATGACACATTGCTCTTGGCAGAATGTTTATGAAAGTTCTAGATAAGACTCTCAAGAGCAGAGAATCTATACCAAGATTCAACTTGTTCAAGCCATGGTATTTTAAATGACATCATATGGATGTGAAAGTTGAACAGTGATAAAGATTGATGCCTTCGAATTATGGTGCTGGCAAAGAATACCATGTATACTATGCACTGCCTGAAGAACAAATCAGTCAGCAGTAGAGGAGATCAAATCTAAGCTTTCTTTAGAAGCTCAGATGACAAGACCTCAACTTTCATACTTCGGGCACATCATGTGAAGAGATCATTAGAGAAAGACATCATACTTGGCAAGGTTGAAGGTCAACGTAAAAGAGGAAGGCCAGCAATGCAATGGACTGATACAATAACAGCAACTATGGATGCCACTCTATCAATTATGAGCTGCCTGACTGAAGACTGAACCCAGTTTAGGACAACTATCCAGTGAGTTGCCATGAGTCGACATTGACTCGATGGCACTTAACAACAACAGTAAGTAGATACCGGTATGCCATTTTGTGAGAAATCATGGTATCTGATTAGATATGAGATATCATTTGATACTAGCAAAAGAGGGACATTAGGGCATCCTGACAGAGAGGTTCAAATAAAGATAAAAGTAACCCAGATGCCCTTAAGTACAGAGCTGAAAGATTCCAAATTACCCCTATCAACTGATAACCACATTAATATGAATAAAATTCAACCTCTAAAATATTTGTATGCAAATGCTAGAAGTCTAGAAAATAAGATGGGAGAGCTAGAATTTATAGTACTAAATGAAAAGTTAGATATGATTGGCATCTCAGAGACCTAGTGAAAGAAGGACAATCAGTAGGACACTGATACCTGGATATAAACTATATTGCAATGATAGTGTAGATCAAGTTGGCGAAGCGGCTGAATTAGAGAGGGCATTGAGTCACATAGGATTAAAGGTTTGCAGGAGACAAAATACACTGTAGAATCTCTATGGATAGAAATTCTATGTAAAAAAAGGGGAAGACAATGGCTGTGGGGCTGTACTAATGATCACCTGGCCAGAATGAACAGATGGATGATAAAATTCTGAAAGGAATCAGGGAAGCTAAAAAAAGTTAAAACACAGTAATATAATGGGTGATTTCAGTTACCCCAGTATCAACTGGGTCAATGTCACAGCAAGACATGCTAGAGAGATAAAGTTTTTAGATGAAATAAATGACTGCTTCTTGGAGGAACTGGTTCAAGAATCAACAAGAGGGGAAGCTATTTTGGACCTAGTCCTTAGTGGAACACAGTATCTGGTACAAGACATAAGGGTTTTGGGCCACTTGGCAATAGTGATCATAGCATGATTGCATTTGATTTAATAAATGAAAGGATGGCAAAGAAATCCATAGTACTACCTTTTAACTTTCAAAAGGAAGACTATGATAAAATGAGGAAAATAGTTAAGAAAAAAATGAGCAGCTGCAAAGGTTAAACATTTACATCAATCATGGGCATTGTTTAAAAGTACTGTCTTGGAAGACCAGACCAGATGTATTACACACTATAAGAAAAGTAGAAGGAAGGCCAAAAACTGCAAGCATGGCTTAAAGGCCAAAAAAGCATCTTTCAGGAAATGGAAAAAGGAATCAAATGACAAAACACAGAAAACATAAGCATTGGCAAGTTAGATGCAAGGCTTGATAAGGCAGGCAAAGAGCAAATTTAAAAGATTGTTGTGGAAGCAAAAATGCATAATAAAAACTATCAAATACATTCATAGCAAAAAACCTGTGAGAGAGTCAGTTGGACCGCTGGATAATAGAGGGGTAAAAGGAGTGCTAAGTGAGGACACGGCCATAGTGGCGAGACTGAATGAATTCTTTGCTTCAGTCTTTATTGAAGAAGAGGTAGGGAAGTTACATGTGCCTGAAATGCTATAAAAAGGTTAAGTATCAGAAGAATTGAAAGAAATATCAATAAAAAGGGAAGATGTATTACAACTATTTGATAAACTGAAGAGTAGCAAATCACCTCGACCGGATGGTATACATCAAAGGGTGTTAAAAGAACTTAAATATGAGGTTGCAGACCTACTATTAGTAATCTGTGAACTATCATTAATATCTGTAGTGCCGGAAGATTGGAGAATGGCCAGTGTAACGGCAAATTTAAAAAGGGTTCCTGGGAAACTACAGACCGTTGAGCCTGACGTCAGTACTGGGAAAAATGGTAGAAACCATTATAAAGAATAACATTATTGAACATGTAGATAGTGAGGTTTAATGGGAGAAAGCCAATATGGATTTAGCCAAGGAAGGTCTTGTTTTACTAATCTGTTATATTTTTTTGAAGGTGTGAATAAACAAGTAGACAAATATGAGTCAGTTGACATAGTGTATCGGATTTTCAGAAAGCCTTGACAAAGTCCCTCATGAGAGACTCTTGGCCAAATTAAAGTAATGGGATTGGAGGCAGTGTAATATTGTGGATCAGGAGCTGCTTAAAAAAATAAAAAGCAGAGATTAGGGCTAAATGGCCAATTTTCTCAATGGAGAAAGGTAAATAGGGATTTATGCTGGTCCTGCTGCTTTTTAATATATTCACAAATGACTTGGAAATAGGAATAATGAGTGTGGTGATCAAATTTGTAGATGACACAAAATTAGTCAAAGTTGTTAAAACTCAAGAGGATTGTGAAAAATTGCAGAGGACCTTGATAAATTGGAAGACTGGACGTCCAAATGGCAGATGAAATTTAATGTGGAAAAGTGCAAAGTTATGCACCTAGGAAAGAACAACCCAAACTATAGTTACATGGTTTCTAAGGTGGTACCTTGCATCACCACCCAAGAAAAAGATTTAGGCATCATTATGGAAAATACATTTAAACCCTCTGGACAGTGTGCAGTGGCAGCCAAGAAAGCTATTAGAATGCTAGGAATCATAAGGAAAGGAATGGAGAATAAAACCAAGGATATTATAATGCCTCTGTAACGTTCCATGGTGCAACCGCATCTTAAATATTGTATGCAGTTCTGGTTGCCATATCTTAAAAAGGGTATAGCAGAATTAGAAAAGGTACAGAGAAAAGCGACAAAAATGGTAAAGGGGATGGAAGGATACTCCTATGAGAATATCTTAAAAAACTGGGGCTCTTCAACTTGGAAAAGAGACGGCTGAGAGGGGATATGATAGAGGTCTATAAATTAATAAATGGTGTGGAACGGGTCAACATAGATTTATTGTTTATGCAATCAAAATATAGAAAGATTAGAGGACATGCAATGAAGCTACAATGTAACCCATTTAAGACTAAAGGGAAAATATTATTTTACTCAACACGTAATCAAACTCTGGAATTTGTTACCGGAGGATGTTATAAAAGCTATTAGTATAGATGGATTTAAAAAAGGTTTGGACATGTTCCTGGAGGAAAGGTCCATAAACCATTATTAAAGAGGATCCAGGAAATACACTGCTTACCCTGGGATTAGCACTATGGAACCTGTGTGCCTTTTTGGGAAACTGCCAGGTACTTGTGACCTGGATTGGCCTCTGTTGGAAACAGGATTCTGGGCTTGATGGACCATGATCTCACCCAGTAGGGTATTTTTTATAGTCTTATGTTCAGTTGAGATCCTATTTATCCCCCAATATTTAGAGACTGCAGTCTGTGCTTTCATAACAGCAAAGCATGTCTCAGACTGCATGTAGGAGACAAGTATTACAAAATACAGTGGCAAGGAACTTAGTAGAATTTAACTATAGGGATTATGTTTCTCCCTGTTGAAAAAAATACATTGTTTGCTGATGGAATGCTGCTATAAATTCAAGATGTTAATGTTAGTCTCAAAGGTGAGGAATGAACTGAGCCTTGAATGTCTGGCAGAGAGAATGGCACCTTACGTTTCGGCATGAAAATTACAGTCCTTAGAAATTTCCATCGGTTTTCTACTTGGCAAGCTGAACAGGCGTGATTAATGTGTGATGCGCAACAAAGAACAGTGACTGTGTCAGAGAGGCCGAGTCCAGGGGTCTAGTTTGATGACTCCGAACCGTTGCCAATGTCATTGAGTAGGAAGATGTCCAGCATATTTATCTTCATTCAGGCTTTTAATATACTGATCGACAAACAAGCATTTGAGCAGTTTACAATACATTAATAAAGCTGCTTGGAAAAGGAAATAGAACGCCATGACTCAGACAGGAAAGGGATAGTAAAGTGGACACGTTAAGGGAAAAGAGAACAAGGATGGGAGGGGGACAATTTTCCAGTTGGCCTCTGCGTCCAGCCATGGCTGGGAAGTAGCAGAACGAAAGGCAGTGAAGAAATGAGAGGCTACCTTCGTAGAAGCTGCAATTGATGTAAGCTCATCTATCAGCCTCCACTCCCCAGAAGGCATAGTTGGAATGCACCCTGCTTGTTGCAGACAAGCTTGAAGATGCAGCCATTGAAAAAAGCAGCTATGTGGTAAATGAAATTCCTGTTGCAGGTCAACAAAGGATTTAACAGCACTGTCAGTCATCAGGTGACCTAATAACCACATACCCGCATTCTGCCAGATTTTCCAGCCAAATGTCTGGAAAACAATAATTTTCAATTTAGGGTTAAGTCAGATTGGTTGTTGCCGGGTGCCTAGATTGCTCATTTATTTGGTAAAGGCAAATTGCTGACAAACTACCTGCATGGCTTGAATATCTCAAGACATCCGATTCATCCTAACAGTTATGAAAAGACTATGGGCTTGATATTCTTCTGGGACAGCTATGTGCTGCTATGGCGCACAGCTGCTGCCATTGACCTTTAATTGGATATGCAATGCCGGGGTTATATGCGGCCCTGGCATTGAATATCCGGGGTCGCCGCACAACTCACAAGTCTGCAGAAGCTAACCTGGCAGCAGCGATATTGAGCCACTGCCCAGTTAGCTCCCATGTTAGTGCCACTGAATATCGGGTCATGTGTTATTCGTAAGACTACAAGGTCTGGCTGTTTCATTAGGTATTTGTGTAAAGTCCTCTAGACTTCACTATAGAGTGAAGTGAAGAAAATTCTAGCAATGAGATGTTCCAGGAGAGTAAAGTTGGTTTGAGTGATGTGCTTAGGTCTTCCCCACAAAGTGGGTCCATTATAACAACCGCGATTTAGGTGACTCTCTGAGTCAATGAGGATGGAAGGATACCCCTACGATGAAAGACTCAGAGCTCTTCAACTTGGGAAAATGACGACTGAGGGGAGATAAGAAAGAGGTCTATAAAATAATGAATGGAAGGGAATGGGTAAACATAGATCAGTTGTTTACTCTTCAAACAATAGAAAGACAGCTTAGTTACTCACCTGTAACAGGTGATCTCCGGGAACAGCAGGAATTTAGTCCTCACATATGGGTATCGTCGGTACCGACAGAGCCTGCGCGGGAACGCTCCCCAGCATCCAATCAGAAAGCTTTTGGGAGCATCCCACAGCGCCTGCATGCTGCCTTCCTGCCTTTCCCAACTGCCTCTCTCCAGTTGAGTTTTAAAGATGAGACAAAGAGAGAGGGAAAGGAAAGAGATAGATAGAGAGATACAACTCCTAGGGGAGGTGGGTGGGTTGTGAGGACTAAATTCTTGCTGTTCCCAGAGATCATCTGTTACAGGTGAGTAACTAAGCTATCTCCAGGAACAAGCAGGAATGTAGTCATCACATATGGGGACTCCCTAGCTTTAGGTGCCAGGGAGAGACCCCAGAAGTTGTGTGTCCCTGAAAAGGGCTCCACTTCCTCCTATGGATCTCTGGCATCCTACCAGGGATGGTGGGTAGGAGTTGATTAGGTATGGAACAGGTGTTTGAGAACAGCCTGACCAAACAAGGCATCCTGGCGGGAGTCCTTGTCCAAGCAGTAATGGGCTGTGAAGGTATGAACCGAGGCCCAAGTGGCTGCTCGACAGATGTCGTCAATAGACACAGAGTTTAGATGAGCCATTGAGGCTGCCATGGCTCTCACATTGTGAGCTGTGACATTGCCCTCCAGAGAAAGGTTCTTACTCTGATAGGCGAAAGAAATACACTGAGCAATCCAGTTAGATAGTGTTCTCTTGGAAACTGGAAGTCCCAAATGAGAAGGATCAAAAGCAACAAAGAGTTGAGAGGACTTTCTATGTTGCTGTGTTCTTTGTAAGTAAAAAGCTAGAGCTCTTTTACAGTCCAAGGTATGAAGATTCCTCTCTGCATTTGATGCATGAGGTCCTGGAAAAAAGACAGGTAGGTAGACCTCTTGGTTGAGGTGAAAAGGCGAGACCACTTTAGGCATAAAGTGTGGATGAGTCCTAAGGACTACCTTGTCATGATGGAACCTTGTATAAGGTGGATTAGCTACTAGTGCTTGTAATTCACTAATGCGGCGTGCTGATGTGATTGCAATGAGAAAGATAACCTTCTAAGAAAGAAATTTCAAGGAGGAGGTAGCCAAAGGTTCAAAGGGTGGCTTCATGAGCTGACCAAGAACCAGGTTCAAGTCCCATGTCACCAGAGGCGGTCTAATGGGAGGCTTAGTTAGAAGGAGGCCTCTCATAAATCTTGCTATAAGAGGATGAGAGGAAATAGGTTGTCCATTTAGAGGCTTAAGGGAAGCTGCAATAGCACTCAAATGGACTCTTACTGAATTTGTTTTAAGGCCTGCATTAGACAAATGGAGGAGATACTCCAGCAAAGATTCCAGAGGTATCAGAAGGGGGTTAAGGCCCTTTTCAGAACACCAAATAGTAAACCTCTTCCACTTGAAAGCATAAGAACGTCTAGTGGAAGGTTTTCTGGAAGCATAAAGAACATCTTTCACTTGCTGAGAAAGATGAAGATCTTGGAGATCTAGGCCTTCAGCAACCAAGCCCTGAGATGCAGAGACTGGGGATTGGGATGCCATAACATTCCGTTCTCCTGGGATAGGAGATCTGGAGCAGACCCTAACTCCAGGGAGGGAGCGTGAGAGAGATGTAGAAGCAGAGGATACCACACTTGCCGTGGCCAATGTGGTGCTATGAGAATCATGTGGCCTCTGTCTCTCTGAAGCTTGAAAAGGGTTTTGGGAATTAGGGGAATGGGTGGAAAGGCATACAGGAAGTCTTGACTCCAGTGAAGGAGGAAAACATCCTTTGCCTGAGCTCCCTGAGCCGGAGTTTTGGAACAGAACCGGGGAAGTTTGGCATTCCATGGACTTGCAAAGAGGTCTATGTCCGGGGTTCCCCAAAGTTGAAAAATCCTGGCCACCTGGTATGCATGCAGAGACCACTCGTGTGGAAGGAGAACTCGACTGAGTCTGTCTGCCCAAGAGTTTTGAATGCCTGGAAGATACACTGCCAGAAGATGAATCTGATGCTCTCTGGTGAGGGCCCACAGTCGCAAAGCTTCATTGCAAAGGGACAGAGAGCCTGTTCCCCCCTGCTTGTTCAGGTAGAACATGGCTACTTGATTGTCCGTATGAATAAGGACTGTCTTGTAGCTGAGCAGGATGTGGAACACTCGCAGAGCAAGGAAGATTGCTCTGAGATCCAAGAGACTGATATGTAGACAACTCTCCTGTGGAGACCAGGTGCCTTGGGTGGAGAGGTCTTGCAGATGAGCTCCCCAACCCATTGGAGAAGCATCTGTTGTAAGAGTTGCTTGGGGCAGGGGTTGCTGAAAGGGGGACCCCAGCAACAGGTTTTGAGTGGACTTCCACCACTGGAGAGACAAAATGAGGCGACTTGTGTTTGCTATTTTGTCTGACAGGCAGCCTGATGCCTGGGTCCATTGGGTGGATAAAGTCCACTGAGCTGCCCTCATGTGAAGGCGAGCATATGGTACCACATGCACGGTGGATGCCATGTGGCCTAGTAACTGTAACATTTCTCGAGCAGTTAAAAAGGGTTTTAGCACTGCTTGAGAAGCTAATTGCACCAAGCGAAGGCAACAGGTCTGGGGAAGATAGGCCCTTGCCCTTGTGGTATCCAGCAAGGCTCCTATGAACTCTAGAGACTGAGTAGGAGTTAGACTGTATTTTTGGATGTTTATTACCAGCCCTAAATACGGAAGGATATGCATTGTGCAGAATAGAGAAGTCTTGGCCTCTGACTGTGTTGGAGCTCGAATGAGCCAGTCGTCCAAGTAAGGGAAGACGAATATTCCCAGAGTGCGTAGAAATGCTGCTACCACAGCCATGCATTTCGTGAACACCCTTGGTGCAGAGGCCATACCAAAAGGAAGCACCCTGTATTGGTAGTGCTTTCCTTGAAACAGGAACCGAAGGAACCTTCTGTGGGTTGGATGGAAGAGAGCATGGGTGTACGCATCCTTGAGATCTAGAGAACAAAGCCAATCCTGACTCTGAAGGTATGGAAGCAGAGCTCCGAGAGAAATCATTTTGAATTTCTCCTTAACAAGGAATTTTTTCAATTCTCTGAGATCTAAGATAGGTCTGTATCCCCCTGTTTTCTTTGGAATAAGAAAATAAGGGGAATAGAACCCTGTGCCCTGTTGATGAAGAGGTACTTCTTCTATTGCCCCTTGGACAAGAAGGATGGTAACCTCCTGACCTAACAGGTCGATGAGAGAGGTTGGAGAATTGAATTGCTTCACTATTGTGGGAGGGGGCATGCTTGAAAAATGAAGTTTGTACCCCTCTTTTATGATGGAGAGTGTCCAATGCTCTGCTGTTATTTGCCCCCATCTGGGAGCAAAATGACATAACCTTCCTGGAATGGTGGACAGTTCTGGTCCTTCCAGAGCCAGAAAGGCTAAGTTCTTTAGCTGAAAGTCAAAGGCCCTGAGGAAGCTGAGGCTGCTGGGCCAGTTGAGGCCTAGTAGCCTTTGCTTTCTTCTGTTTGGGTGGTTGCTGACGTTTGGTTGAAAACTGACCTGTAGAAGATGCCTGCTGACCATAAGCAGGATAAAATCTTTTCTTTTTAGAAAAAGGTGTTTTCTTGAACAACTTTTTCCTAACAGGATCAGCAGTAGACTTGGATAGTCTATCCAAAGTGGAATTTTCAGCATCCATTTCATTGGCTTTTTCTTGCCAATCTTTACCAAACAGGTTCTCACCAGTACAAGGGATATTTCCCAATTTATCTTGTACCCAGAGCTCTAAATCAGATGCTTGGAGTCAAGCAATTCTACGTGCACCTATGGCAATAGCCGAGGTTCTGCTTATACATTCAAAGCAGTCGAAGGCTGCACGGTTGGAGAATTTAGAGATATCTTGGGCATGTTTGAGCCAAGTGAGAAACTCTTGCCTTTTATCCTCAGAGATGAAAGGACTTAAAGTCTGTAGATGATCAGCAACTTCCTTTAGGAACATTCCCATGTAGAGACTATAGGAACTGATTCTTGCAGCAAGCATGGAAGCTTGAAAGACTCTATGTCCAAAAGCATCCAGAGTTCTGCATTCACATCCTGGAGGATTAGAGGCATGTCTTTTTGCACTTCTAATCCTTCTCATAGCAGATTCCACCACAATAGAGTGGTGAGGAAGCTGAGTTTTATGGAAGCCAGGACAAGGAGGGACATGATACATAGTATCTAACCTACGAGAATGAGGAGAGGTGGTAAGAGGTGTTTCCCACATCTTCAACATGAGATCATATAGAATCTCATGAATGGGTAGGGTAGCTGCCTCCTTAGGAGTTTTGGGATATTGTAAAATATCCAACTCCTTGGTCCTTGGCTCTGTCTCAGGGGCCACAGTGATGGACTGGCCCCGAGCCACCTCTCTAATGAAGTCTTGGAAAGACATGTCCTCTGGAGGAGACATCCTGCGTTTAGGGGAGGAGGACTCCTGTGGAAGAAGCATCACTGCATCGACAGAACTTTCAGAATCCTCAGATTCTTCTGAGGAATCGAAGTATCGTCTGTCCGGATGCTCCTGCAGAGCCCGATACCCGTACCGAGCAAGATCGGTATCGGGAATAACCGGTACCGGGGAATCGGTACCGGAGGGCATCGGAGGACAGGGTACCGGCATAGCAGACACTGATGCCGATGTCGATGCTATCAGTACCGGTACCGATACCGATACCGATGCCAGTGCTGGTACCAGTGGAGTTGTCTGTCGTGGTACCAAGGGCATCGATGCCACAAGGAAAGCTGCTAGACTGCGTTCTATGGACAGAATTCTCTGGTCCATAGATGCTGCCAATGCCTGGAAGTCGGTACCGGTGGGAACCACCGGTACCCCAGAGCATGGCACCAGAAGATCTGTCGAGACCGAGCCATCGAGAACATCCTGGAACCCCGATGATGATGCTTTGGAAGCCAAAGCCTCCCACCGGGGTAATTTTGCCAGTGCAGAATCCTCAAGGGCAACGCCAGAGGCATCTCGATGCTTAGAAGGAGATCTACCCTTCGAGGACCGGCTGGATTTATGTTTAGTTACCTGAGATCCACGGGAAGAAGAAGAAGCCCTGGAAGACGTCGATGCCACTGAAGCCGCATCAGAGGGAAACAGGGTACTGAGCTTAGCAGCTTGGTTCTGTCGACCTCTTTTAGACATCATAGCACAGGACACACAATCTGTGATGGAGTGGTCAGGACCTAAACATTTTAAACACCATTCATGGGTGTCAGTGACGGAAATGGTACCGCCACATTTTGTGCACTTTTTAAAACCTGAGGCAGGTTTTTCCATGTTAAGGAAAGTTTTTGGGCCTAAGGCCCAAAAAGGCAAGTGCACCTGAAGAAAAGGAAAAAAAAAAAAAAATATATATATATATATATATATATATATACAGTCAAACCTCGGTTTTAATGATTAATCTGTTCTAAGAAGTCTGACTAAAACCGAAACGTACGAAAACCGAAGCAATATTTCCCATAGGAAATAATGTAAATTCAATTAATCCGTTCCAGACACCCAGCTCCTGTCACTTCTCTCACCTGCCCGATCGTCCACAGGACAGCAAACACACAGATATTGTACTGTACGGCACTGTAATCTGATCGCTGACTCCGTCTCAACAGCAATTTGCAAGCGTACCCTGCAAGAGAAAGAACTGCCTCCCACATTCATGCAACATCTCCTGCTTACATTGACAGCTACCCTGCTACCTCCGAGCCTGAGGGGGCGCTCCAGAGAACAGGCAGGCGGTGGAGAGATCGGGGCCTTCCTCTCTGTGCAATCCTTGCATCTCTGGCTCGAGGATGTTGCTCAGCTGACTTTGGCTTCTCAACACGCGATCGGTGAGTCCGGGGGGGTAGTGCTGCCGGGACTGGGCGGGCAGACCAGCGCGAGGGTGTATGTATTGCAGTACAGTATACAGTATAGGTTTTCAGATCTGGCAGCACTGGCTCACCATTCTTGACGAAAACCGAGGCAATATACGATAACCGAGGCAAGATCTCAGTCAGAAAAGACGTCGAAAACCGAAATGAACGAAAACCGGGGCACACGAAAACCGAGGTTTGACTGTATATATATATTTTTTTTAAATAGAAAATAAAGACCGGCGGTACCGGTAGAGCATTGGAGAAGGCAGACGCGACCACAAAAAGAAGTAATGAAATAAAGATAGAACTGGAGAGAGGCAGTTGGGAAAGGCGGAAAGGCAGCACGCAGGTGCTGTGGGATGCTCCCAAAAGCTTTCTGATTGGACGCTGGGGAGTGTTCCCGCGCAGACTCCGTCGGTACCGACGATACCCATATGTGATGACTACATTCCTGTTTGTTCCTGGAGATTAGAGGATATGCAATGAAGTTACAGTGTAGCACATTTAAGTCTAATTGGAGAAAATGTTTTTTTCACTCAACACATAATCAAACTCTGGAATTTGTTACCAGAAGATGTAGTAAAAACTGTTAGTGTAGCTGGGACAAGTTCCTGGAGGAAAAGTCCATAAACCATTATTAGAGAGGACCAGGAAAATATACTGCTTATCCCTAAGATAAGCAGCATGGAATCTGTACCTTTTTGGGAACCTGACAGGACCCGACAGAGGGGATGGTGGTGTGAACATCATGACAGCGGTGGCATTTTCCCGGGCAGGGACTCCACTCCTCAGCCATTTCATATTAGGAATTTAACGCGGGAAGTAAAGCACACTGTTAAGCTACTGTGCTGGTAGCATGGGCCGCTTGCTATATCCTCTATTAGAGGGTAAGTTTCTGATAGATCACTGTGTTAAAGTGCTTTTTAATGTACCTAAATTATGTCTATTTTAGAAAGACAGTAGGTATCTACCTGTCTTTATAAAACATTAGCATATGTGGCAGAGAACATGCCTTTAATTAAGGCATGATCATATACATCTACCCTAGAGTTGGAATAAATAAATGTGTTTGTACACATGTAAATCAATGTATTTCATAATCAACATTTGCCCTTGCTCACACTGCCCATGCTCCTCCCCAGGGCCGGCCCGTCCATTGAGCGAGAATGTTTTTTGCACAGGGCCCCACGTTTCAGGGGGCCTCGCACAAAAAACATTCTGATCCTAAAGTAAAATTTTTTAAAAAAAAAGCTGTCTTCTCCCGCTGCCGGGGCCGCCGCGGCAGTATCGAGTGTGCCGCGGGGCCCCCCCTGCCCAGCAGAGCCTGCCCTCCCCCGTACCTCTCTCTTCGTAGCTGCAGTCAGACGCGCCGGCTTTCAGAGCACGAGGGGAGAGTTTCCCTTCAGCCCCCGCGGGCTTAACAGAGCCACGAAAAGGAAACTAGTCCCTTCGCGCTCTGAAAGCCAGCGCGTGTGACTGCAGCTACGAAGAGAGAGGTGATACGGGGGAGGGCAGGCTCTGCTGGGCAGGGGGGGCCCCGCGGCAGAATCGAGTGTGCCGCGGCGGCCCCGGCAGCGGGAGAAGACAGCTTTTTTTAAAAAACCTTTTGCTGGGCTGGGCTGGGCTGGGCTTGGCTGGGGGGGGGGGATTAGGAGTGGTGATGGGCTGGGGGGGGGTTAGGAATGGTGATGGGCTATGGGGGAGCTAAGTCTTTATATGGGCTGATGGGGTTAGGACTGGAAGTGGGTTGATGGGGGGTTAGGACTGGTAATGGGCTATGGGGGGGCTTAAACTAAAAATTGGGTGATGGGGGATTAGGACTGGAAATGGGCTGGTGGGATTAGGACTGTGAGTGGGCTGATAAGGAGGTTAGGACTGGTAATGGGGTATGGGGGGGCTTAAACTGAAAATTGGGTGATGGGGATTAGGACTGGGATTGGGATTTGGGGGCTAGGACTGGTAATGGGTTGGGGGGATTAAGACTGGAGGTGGGCTGATGGGGTTAGGACTGGTAATGGGCTGTGGGCTGTTGGGGGGGTTAGGACTGGTAATGGGCTATGGGGGGGCTAGGACTGGAAATGGGCTGATGGGGTTAACACTGGAGGTGGGCTGATGGGGTTAGAAATGATAATGGGCTATGGGGGGCAAGGACAGGAAATGGGCTGATGGGGAGGGGTTAGGACTTGAGGTGGGCTGATGGGGTTAGGACTGGTAATGGGCTGTGGGCTGATGGGGGGGGTTAGGACTGGCAATGGGCTATGGGGGCTGACTGGAAGTGGGCTGATGGGGGGTTAGGACTGGAAGTGGGTTGATGGGGGGGCTAGGACTGGTATTGGGTTGGGGGGTTGCTAGGACTGGAAATGGGCTGATGGGGGGCTAGGACTGGAAATGGTCTGATGCAGGGACTAGAAGGGAATGGATACTGGGTGAGGCTGGAACTAGAAGGGAGCTGATGTTGGGGGAGGATTAGAATGGGATGGGGCTGGGAGAGTAAAATGGAGAGGGGAAAAATATTTTGTGTGGGAGGGATAAAAATCTACAATTGGCCGGGTATTGGGAGAGTAAGTGGGGATTGAGGATGGAGGGGTAAAATTTGAGTGGATGAAATAGGAATGAGGAAAGAGCAAAAGGAGAAAGATTAGTATGTTAAAGCAGATGTAGAGAGAGAGAATGGAAAAAAACTAGAAGAGAGAAGAAAGGACAAATGGACAGCAGATGATGGAGAGTTAGCAGAAAACATGAAGAAACCAGAAGAAAGTGGCTGGAGCAATTGCAACTGAAAAAAAATGCACAAAAGGTAGAAAGATATCTCTTTATTTTGAATTTATTACCTGGAATATGAAAGCTCTGGGAAATGTGCATCATTAACGTCTGCGCTTTGTTTGGTACAAGAGGAAATTAATTTATAGTTTTATTTCTACAGTGTTGTTGTACATTCCAAGTTTGGCTTTTGGGGTTCCCAGTTTAATTATTGCCTTCCTGTTTCTAAATTGTGATTCCTTGTTTGGTGATGGTCTATGTTCTGCATGTGTAACTGAGCTGAGGTATTCTGTTTATGTAATTCCTATTAGACATTGCCACTTGTTCTCTTTCCCCAGTAGGTCATGTATTGTTCTCTGAAATGTATTGGTTTAATATTTGCAGTGTTGCCTTTTGATAGGTAGGGTATGGTGCTTTGTGAGTCCTGGTAGTGCTGTTAGGATACGGCGGGTTTGCTATGGGTTCTAAATGGGCAGTGTTTGTAGTAGTCCCTAATGTGCCTGGCGGTTGGCACTGGATTATAATAATGTAGAAATCTTTTAGTCTGTCTTTATCCATACACTCATTAAGAGACATGTTTACTAAAAGTTAATGTATGTTAGCATTATGCAAATATTTATGCAAATAAGGTCACTTATGCAAATGAGGCCCCGCACCGAGTCTCCGCACATGGCCCCGCACCCCCCTTGGGCCGCCCCTGCTCCTCCCATATGCATGCCCACAGTGAAAGTATGTGCCAGGCAAACAACGCATAGATTTAGGCTAGTTGGTATTTTACAAGAGGTCATCTACATGTGTATGCAGAGGACTAAATTACTGGCATTTACACAAGGTATTTGTGGCTAAAAATAGGTGCCTCCCTCCAAACTTACCTTCTAACTGCATACTACAGCTTAGCAAATAGTCAACAATTTGTTCAGTTCTGTATTCGTGTTCGCACTGTTTCTAACTATACTGGCAGACTATGCACAGATAGATGGACTTGATTGTGTAAGTCTGTCCATTTGCGCTGTTCCATGACTACTGGCCAGGTAAAAGAAATGCAGACACAACATCCTCCTAATGGGGGCAGTTTTATAAAGGGCTCCCATGTGCAAAAGGCTTCTTATAATTATCCCACATGTTTAAGTATGAGTGGTGATAAGAAGAAGCAATACTTTTACAGCAGCTTCTGGGAATTGGCAAAGAGCAGGGCGTTCAAAGCTGAACAATAGATTCTGACAGCCGGGGGGCATAAGGCTTAAGGTTTGCCTTGGTGCCAACACCTTGAACCAACTCTGGGGCCAACCCTGCTACTCACGTCTTTCAGATGCATACATTTATATAAGCTTCCAAGCTCGTTGATGTCCATGGAGGAATATTCACCACAATTCTGGGCTGCTTTTGTTTATGTGAGTTTTTATAAAATAGTCTCAAAATAGGCACCTATTTGGCCTCCTCACCTAAAGCCTATTTTCTTATTTATTTATTTTTTTTACAAATTGGAATATATAAAACAGAATAATAGCTGTTTGATATGCGGCAACTTCCACAAAGTGAGAACTGTTGCTTTAAAAAGTATTTAATAGTCATCTAATATACCAATAAAAAAATAAAATTAAATGTAAACCAAAGACCAGCGTCACAAGTTTATAGTAATAGTTTGCTGTAAAATAATTACCTGGAGCAAGATGTAAGCCACTTAGCAGGGTACCCTGAGGCACTAACTCTGCTAAATTCTCAGCTCTCTCAAGTGAAAGGTTAGTGTCTAAGAACAGTCTGCAATGAGACAGAAAACGTCCTTGTAGCAAGATCAGGCCTTCATTTCACTGATGTATTGTGATATTCAGGTGAGTGGAATGCATTGGTTTGGTATCAAACTTCAGAAAGTTGACTATAATAAGAAATATTTTATTGCACGCAAAAAGCTTCAGCAGGCCTTTTGAAGGCACAAGCTATGGTTGTCTTAAGAATTCTTGTGTAATCCATCATCCAAGAGAGCAGAAAAATACTTTCACAAATTTAGCAATTTGATTTTTATCAAATGTAGGCCTCTAGACTGAAAGCATTTAATGCTGAGTGGTATAGCATTGCCAAGAAATAAGTATGATAAAGTTGCAGAAAATTTCAGTAGCACTGAAAAAGCTAAAATGTTGGTAGGAATATAATGTTTTTCAAGATGGTTGCTCTTCCTGTTTGACTCTAGACATTTTATATTAACTAATACAGGTGTTTACACTTCTTAGAATGCATTGGATTCTATTTGTAAACTAATATATTTAATAGGTTCTTTTTATACCAAATCAGCATTTCAGTCAAAGTGGTTTACATTGTAACTTTAAACTTGGTAATTTACATTAAACAGGGACATTGCTAACTTGGATTTTTCTGAAGCAATGGAGGGTTAAGTGACTTGCCCAAGGCCACAAGGAGTGCTAGTAGGAATCAAACCCTGGCCTTTTAGGTTCTGAAGCCAGTGCTCAAACCATTAGGTCACTTCTCCACTCCAGGGACAATAATTCTGAATGTGGTCCATATTTGTGGAAGATTACTAATTTTGGGGTTATTCTGAGTCGGTTGGGCAGGGAAGTTAGTCGGGAGCGGGGAAAAGGCGGCCCGAGGGTGGAGAGTGGGTGGGCAGTGGGCGCTCGCCAGCCCTGGATGTACATGGCCGATTCTAATGTCAGTCCTGTATGTCCAGGGCTAGCGAAATGGCTGGGGAAGTCTTCCCTATACGTTTCTTTAAGCAGCCCGGGGCGCAGAAGGGGCTGAGGGAAGGGGCAGAGTTAATTCCCCACAGCCCATTCCTGACCTTAGGAGGCTGGATCAGGGGGTCGGGCTACTGGGAATTAACTTTAGCAGCAGCCGACATCACAGCTTTTAACTGGAGCCGTGATGCCATGGCAACAGGATACCATGGTGCCACGGCTCCATTTAAAAGACCTGGCTGTGTTAGCAGGCATTGGCTGTACTTGCAGGCTGGGACTGAATCACAGTACCAGCCTGCACGTACAGGCCTGTTCACGATTCTGATCACATGGGGATAGATGTGCCCAAGGGAACAGAATCACAATCTCCTTTGTACGTCCGGACGTACAAAGGAGATGTACGTCGGGATCAGAATCAGGCCCTTTGCAGTTTAAGCAAAATTGAAACTAATTTGGTAAGAAATTTAAATGATTAAATGTTTCATTTTTAAAAGTACATTTTAGAGCAGTCATTTAGAGGCCTTTTAGAAGAGAAGGTATGCATACGTGTGCCCCTTCTAAAATTGACATATCTCTGCTCCTTGCCATGGATGCATTTTTTTAAAATGTGCAGTGACGATAAGCAGGGACAGGCAAAGGAAAAAACAAAACAAAACACAGACCAGTGACAAAGATATGCAGATGGCAAAATGTGTCATGGTGGCAAAGGACATGTGGATGTGCAAAATATCATGGGGGCCTATGGGTAATTTACATGTCTGTGTATTTTTGAACACCACATGTCTACAATAAATGTATAAATTCAATCTGGTGGCAAAAAACTGCATTTGCCCAGCTGGGTGCAATGTGTATGGTGCTATGTCCTCTGAAGAACCACATTGATGTGCCTTCAATGCACATATACACCCATGCTAAATAATATTACAGAGCAGGACAGTACAGCTATGGCAGCCATCTGACAACCAAACCTTTCATAGACCTAGACACTGCTCTGGTCTGGCTTGTAATAGTCAATAAGGATGTCTACCACCCTGGTAGGCACAGGGCACCCATTATTATAGCACAAAGGATCTGGGAGAGGGTCCTCATGGCCTTGATCAGGTAAGAAAACTCATTCCCCTACTCGCATCTCATTGGGAGCCACTTAGCTATACTCTGGCACCCATTGTTTAGGTTTGGAAATGTAGAAATCAAGGCTGCCCCAACAATTAGGCAAGACAAGGTAGTCACCCAGGGCAACAGCATAAACTCGTATAAGCCCACAAAGGGCATCAGCATTCAAGGTAAATAGAGCATGATGGCTCTGTGTGTGAGTGTAGCTATCACAATAGTCTGATTCCTGCAGGGAGGGTGGGCAGATACATACACAAAAGATATGTCACCATAGGAAAATAGGATGGTCAATGATACAGTTTGAGAGTATTCTTGTGGGAAGAATGGTATTCCCATTATCATGACTGTATAGACTACTTCTCAGAATGTTAGGGGAGGGGTAGAAAGCAGAAATGCCACCTATGGGTGCCCATGCTTGGAGATTAAAGATTTACATAAAGCATGGGTGTTTAAAAATACTATCTTGAAAACCCAGACCAGCTGTATTCCACCTTTTAAGAAAAGTGGAAGGAAGTTCAAAAAACTCCCAGGTTTAAAGTTGAGGTCAGAGAAGCTGTTATTACCAAAAACAATACTTTCAGGAAATGGAAAAAGGAGCCAAATGCTGAAAACTGGAAACATATCAATGGCAAGTTAGATGCAAGGCATTGATAAGGCAGGCAAAGAGAATTTGAAAAGAAGCTTACTGTGGAAGCAGAAAATGTATAATAAAAACTTTTTCAGTGTATTCGTAGTAAAAAAAACCTGGGAGAGTGTAAGTTGGACCATTAGATGATAGAGGGGTAAAGGGGGCAATAAGAAGGGGACAAGGCCATAGCAGAGAGACTGAATGAATTCTTTGCTTCGGTCTTTACTGAGGAAGGTGTATGGATGTTGCCCATTACTGAAATGGTATTTAAAGGTGATGCTGCAGAAGAATTGAAAGAAATATCAATACACTGGGAAGATGTATTAAAACTATTTGATAAACTGAAGAGAAACAAATCACCTGGACCGGATGGTATACATCCAAGGGTGTTGAAAGAACTGAAATATGAGATTGCAGACCTACTATTAGTAATCTGTGAACTTTCATTAAAATCATCTGTAATACCTGAAGATTGGAGGATGGCCAATGTAATGCCAGTTTTTAAAAGGGTACCAGGAGTGATCCAGGAAACTACAGACTGGTGAGCCTGACAGCAGTACTGGGCAAAATGATGGAAGCCATTATAAATAACAAAATTACTGAACATGTAGATAGTCATGGCTTAATGGGAGACAGCCAACATGGCTTAAGCCAAGGAAGGTCTTGTCTTACTAATCTGTTATGTTTTTTGAAGGTGTGAATAAATAGGAAGACAAAGTTGAGTCAGTTGGTATAGTGTATCTAGATTTTCAGAAAGCCTTTGACAAGGTCCCTCATGAGAGACTCTTGGCAAAATTAAAAAGTCATGGGATAGGAGGCAGTGTACCTTTGTGGATCAGGAACTGTTTAAAAGATAGAAAGCAGAGGCTAGGGCTAAATGGCCAATTTTCCCAATGGAGAAAGGTGAATAGTGGAGTACCCCAGGGATCTGTGCTGGGTCAGCTTCTTTTTAACATATTCATAAATTTGCAGATGACTCAAAATTATTCAAAGTTGTTAAAATGCATGAGAATTGTGAAAAATTGCAAGAGGACCTTGATAAATTGGAAGGCTGGATGTCCAAATGGCTGATGAAATTTAATGTAGACAAGTGCAAAGTTATGCACCTAGGAAAAAACAACCCAAACTATGGTTACAGGATGCAAGGTTCTACATTAGGAACTACCACCCAGGAAAAAGATTTAGACATCATCCGTGGATAGCATGTTGAAACCCTCCGCTCAGTGTGCAGTGGCGGCCAAGAGAGCAAATAGACTGCTAGGAATCATAAAGAAAGGAATGGAGAATAAAACAAAGGATATTATAATGCTTCTCTATCGTTCTGTGGTGCAACCACAACTTGAATACTGTGTGCAATTCTGGTCACGATATCTTAAGGGTAGAGTGTTATTAGAAAAGGTATAGAGAAGAGTCACCAAAATGGTAAAGGGGATGTAAGGATACCCCTATGAAGAGAAGCTAAAAAGGTTAGGACTCTTCAACATGGAAAAGAGATGGCTGAGGGGAGATATGCTAAAGGTCTATAAATTAATGAATGGAGTAGAACGGTAAACATAGATCAATTGTTTACACTATCAAAATATAGAAAGACTAGGGGACATGCAATGAAGCTACAGGGTAACCTATTTAAGACTAATAAGAAAAAATAGTTTTTCACTCAACGTGTAATCCAACTCTGGAATTTGTTGTATTTGTTTGATTTTTGGTACACCTCCTTTGGGCTTTGGATTTTGATTTATGTAGGGGAGTAGGATATAGCAAGTCCAGGTGTGCTGTCATGCTTGGAAGATGATTGCATGGTTCTTTGTATGTCATGAACCACAGCTCCCACTTACTTGGAGAGTACTAACCTTTCAGATGAAGGCTGTTTCACCCCAGTAGCCTTACAGGGATAACTGTGGGGAGAGTGGAACATAACCAGAAAGCTGAGCAGACCTCTAATCATGTACTCTTCACTCTTCCTGTATAGATACTTTTGCATAATATGGGATACTTGGGCCATCAAGACATGCTTCTAGCCCTGTGGAGGTCCCAATCCTAACTGCTTCAAAGCATATGAGAGGAGCTGCAGCATCAAGAGGGTAAGTGAGAGCACATTTGGCATGCATGAGAAGTACATGGAAGGCCCCGGAGCCATCTGTACCTCGCCAGGCCAGGGGATTCATGAAGGCACCAGGTATCCACAGCATGGTCTGCCAAAGTGGTGCATCAAACGTCATAGCCCTTCAGACAAGTAAATAGACACATTTCTTGCACCAGGCAGAGAGCTTTAAACAGCTGTTAGTTAAGTGGTATGAGAAGCAGCAAGGGAGGTTCAAAATTAATAAACTAGCAAACCTAGAAGGACCTACAGGAGAAGAGAACATTGTTCTGGGTGGGGAATCTGCAGAAAAGGGGTCGCACAAGAAGTGTTTGATAAGGCTAAGAGAAATAGAAAAATAGCAGACCCACACATATGCAACTTTCTTTATACAACCATATGTCCATGACCCCATGATGTCATGACCTCTGATTCCAGGTACCCACAACACTGGACACATCATGAACCACCTCTCAAGATCCACATGTATCAGATGACTGAGCCTTCAGGGAATAGCACCCCCCCTACCCAGGGCACAATTTATATTGGACCATGATGGTGTATTCCAGCAAAACAGTGCACAGTGATACAGAATAAGGTCTAAATAATATCAAAAAACCCATGTCATGCAATATTGAAAACCACTGTATCACAAAATGCTTATTGTAGAAGCACCAGAAATGATGTAGTTCCATACTAGTTATATCCCTTTATGGCCCCAGAAATGCATCTGTGTACAGTCATAGTGCTACTTCTTCACCACTACTGATTATGTGTAGCATAAGGACACCAGAGCCCCTTCCAGGACAGCGACCAGCAGGTCCCTGACTCCCAGGCCAAGATTCACATGGGAAAATGCCAGATTGCCTAGAAGGCCCAATGAGAGATCATTTGTCATGGGTGACTAGATGTAAGACATCAACATGTATCCCAGCACTAAACAGTGTCAATTTGTTTTGCTGCAGCATTTGCCCACCACCATTTCCCCTATCTGTAGCTGTTCCCAGTTGCACCATCATCACCAGCAGAATTATCTCTTCAATGTGGGCTCTGCCAGAGGTCAGTCCTCTCCCCCCTGCTCTTCAATAACTTCCTTTTTCCTCTGACCACGCTTATCCAGTCCCTCGGCTTTTCTTGCTACTTTTATGCAGATGATATCCTTCTTGCTCAGACCAATAGTCTTTCCCTCGATCTATCAGCAATAAACAGCTGCCTAACCAATGTAGCCAGCTGGTTATAAGAGAATGCCTTATGACTGAATCTGGCCAAATCATGGATAACTGGCACTTCTGAAGCCCCCTCCCTAGCCCCTTCCTCTGTCCCTGTCCTCTGTCTCTGACAGAGAATTGTCCTTTTCAAACCACATCATTAGATTGTTTCAATCTGCCTTTGTAGCCCTTCAAAGGTTTCACACTCTTCTCCCCTTTCTTGATCCTACTGTTCAATCATCCATTGTCTTGAACACTTTTATCACTAGATTCGACTATTGCAACTTCATGTTTGCAGGCCTGCCCTTATACCAACTAAAGAGGCTCTAATCCATCCAAAAACATGGCCATCCATTTACTCTCCCAGGCTAGGAAATATTACCATGTAACCCCATTACTAATGCATCACCACTGGCTTCCCATTCTTTATCGCATTCAGTATAAGATACTCTATCTTACCCATAAAGCACTTCACAATACAGCCCCTGGTTATGTGTCAGCCTTCACTGTTCCATACGCCCCTCCCTGTTGCCTGTGGTTACCCAATAGAAACTGGCTTAGTCATTCCCCCACTGACCAGAGCTATATTTGACTCCACGAGGAAGTCAGCCTTTTCTCTTCATTGTTCCTTTCCTGTGTAATAGTCTTCCTCAAGCCATTTATTTAGAAATTAATTTCAAAAATTTCAAGACCCTTTTAAAAACTCATCTGTTCCAGCAGGCTTTTGGTCTCATAGCAAGTCAATTCAGTTTCTAGAGGTGCCACTCTGCCTCCCCCAGTCCCCCTCCCAGCCTCCCTCATTCCCCCTCACAAGTTTCCCTTCTATGTTATAAATGTTTTGAGTCTTAACTCATTTTTATCTTTCCTATATTAATATTGGAGTTCCTTTCATTTTCTTCTTTTAAAATGTATTTTAATTGTAAACCACTTTGAATGTAATTTTCAAAGGGGCGGTATATAAAATTCAATAGACAATAAATGATGGAGGAAGGGAAAAGTAGCAGCAGTGGCAGTGTCTCCTTATCAAAGGGGTCACCCAGCTCAGCAGATGTGGGAGATGAGAAAGACACCCCCTAAGTGGGCCATATCGCTGAGGAGGAGGAAGAGGAAGCAGAGCTTCCAGTTCCTCACACCATTGCTTCAGAGGAGGTAGCAGCAGTTATGGCTGGCCAGAGCCCCCTTCCCCCCTTACCAAACAATGGCCCAGTGGGCACAAAATGGATGTAGCATCTGAAAGGGTGTGGCCTGACACCAAGGATGCCCATGCAGAGGGGGAGGTGAAACATATGGAGGGGGAGGTTGTAATGGTGGAGAGCATGGAGGAGGAGGTAGAGGTGTTGGAGGGTGGGGATGGGGATGTGGTAAGAGGGTGGTAGAGGGTGGGGAGGAGACAGGTTACAGGCCGCGAATCCACTGCAGTTGATGGTGACACCTTTCCAGTCTGCTTCCTGCTAGACAAGATGGGTCCCCCTAACATCCCCAGGGATTTTGAGGTCCCCAAAGTCTTTCTGCTGTTAACTTCCTTATGAAAGGAAATGTGATAGTGTGGTAGGCGACGGCCTATGATCCATGCTAATTGAACTAAGCAGACAGGCCTAAGCAGCTTGACCAGTAACTGAAGTCTGTAGTTAGGCCCAGAGGAATGAAAACCCCCCTGAATGATGACACCATAGAATTGAAACTTAACTCAGCTTAACTGAACATAGCTAAGCAGAAACGAAACACTTAGAAAAGACAGAAAACAGCTCTAATTGGTACTGATAAGAGAGCACAGCTTCTATAGAATTAATTAACTCTGCAAAAAGCAAGGTTACAGTGCCCTGCTTCCCATATGTTTTAACAAGCTAAGCGACCTTGGAGGAGAGATGTAACAAGTTAGAGACACTGACCATTGTAATTGGGACTAGAAGGGGGGCAACCAGGTGCTGAGCCCAGACCAGAGTCCCGATTGGGTAGCCATATCAGTACCAGGACCAATAGATGGGTGAGAGGGGTTACTGGGACCAATGAAAAGTTTGCCTATGTCTAGAATGGAGAAGAACGCTATAAATGTTGTTGTTTTGCTAGAAACCATTGCTCAGCCATTTTGAATTTGATTATTGCTTGAGCCATGTGCACATTAAACTGGCTTGGATCCTTGAAACGACTCCTGGTTTTATTTATTGCATGCTTATCTGCTGCTACATTTCTTGGTGCGTTTGGCCTGGAAGTGCGAGTGGTGGATGGTGTTCAAGTGAATAAATCCACGTAATTCGCCTTGAGGTTTGGTCCAGTTGGAACCATGCCAATCCGACGCAGGGGAATTTCCCTGGGCCCACCGATCCTCTTGAATCGGAGGGGGTTCTGCCTGGCCTCGGCAGGCACTGAGTCCAGCTGGCCAACACTTCCGACCCGGGGGAGTCCAGGATCCAACTCAGAAGCTTGGGAACCAGATCTGGTAAGTATAGTTTTGAAAACCTGTCTAGACAGATGAGTTAGAACTGCAGTTTGAAACTTGTGAAACTTGTAACTTGTAATCTCGAGAACTTGGAACTTGGAATTTGGAATTTGGTAATGAGAGCACTGATCCCCTCTCAAGGAGGGTCCTATTACCCTTGCATGAGTATGCGCAAGGCGAAGCCATCGTCCTTTTTGTTTGGTAAGACTTAAGTCAACCTCGCATGAGTAAGCGCGAGGTCCCTACATGAGTATGCGTGGGGAAAATTTGTTTGGAAATCCTTGCATGAGTATTCGCGAGGTACAGCTGTTATAGAGAATCATGATTCAGCCTAGTCAGAACAGACAGGAACTTGGAATTTGTAATCTCGAGAAAATTGGAAATTGGTAAGAGAGCATGATCACCTCTCAAAGAAGGGCCGAGTAACCCCGCATGGGTATTCGCAGGGTGAAACCCCCATCTTTTTGTAATTGGGAAATTGGTAAGACTAGTCAGAATAGATAGAAAGGAATGCATTCTGAGATACGTTGCTAGCATGATTGTGTGAATGAAGTGTGAATGAGAGGTCTGGCAGCATGGACCAAGTGAGAGTGGACTCTGGACTAGCGCAGTTCCTAGTCGGGTGACTGTGTCTAGGTCGCGAAACGGAGGAAGCATTTGGTGTATTGTCCGTCCTAACTGTGTATTTGATTTTTGTTATCTGTTGAAACTGCGAGTTCCCCTTCTGTTATAAATGTGAGATTATTCTGTTGAGTAATTTGTGACAGTTCACTGATTAAGGAATTGTATTAATAAAGCAGAAAGAAGACGCAAAACACCTACAGTCATTTTTAAAAATCCAAAAGCTGGTCTGACCCAGTTCGTTTTTCTACTGCAGTGTGAAAAACTGACAGGGGGCGTGTCTGAAGGAAAGAATGTACAGTGTCGTCTTTCTAATCCTGTGCAGGCTTAAATCTCAATGCTGTTAGTTTGTGCTTATTTTCAGGACAATTGTACCTGTGTTATTCAATATGTTTTTAATAGTAATGTTCCTTCTGCTATGGTTAGGTATTATATACCATTCGATAGGAATATTTAGTCAGGATTTTAGTTTTGAAGGTCGAATTAACCTCATCGGAGCTCCGTAAACTGTTTTTAGTTATATTCTCTGCTTTGTCTGTATATTATTGTTACCTTTCAGAAATGATAAACTAAGCAAACTGTTTTTGGGTTTATTTCCTTTGACTTATAAACCTACAAAGTAATTATTAGATCACGACTTGACACTGATTTAAATGATTCTTGCTAGCATGTCTCTGTGAAACTGTGATCATTTCGTTTCCAGTGAGCGAAGGGGTGTGGCTCACACAGCTTACTAGGGAATGAGACAGCCATTCCCGATTGAGCAGTCTCTCTTGCTTGTTTAAAATAAAGGATTCATTCAATCAAAGTTTAAAAAAAAAAAAAGTTTATCTTGCGGAGTGTTTGCACTAACCTTTTTATGAACAAGTATAAGTCATTTGAATGCATGCTTCCCCAAACTGTAAGCTGTTTTTCTGTATTTGAAAAAAGGGAAAGGTGTACTGTACTTTATGAAAAATATCCGGAATGTATTTTGAATATTTGCTTCCTGAACTAAAAAAAGTAATATTTCTTTTGCAGAGACATGCTGATTACGGCTGGTTGCTAAGTATTTTTATTCTAGTCATACGTAACAGATAGCTATAGTTCTCTATAAGATATTTTAAGAACTGTATCTAAATTGTATGTCTGTGCTCAATTTAAGCTTATGATTACGGTAATAAGGTTTTTTAATAAGTGTCTTTTCAAGTATGATCAAGAATTTCAGTAAGGGATTTACTGAAGACTATGAAATGTCTCTGTCCCAATCAGGAATGTTATGTGAAAGGGAGTGGTTTCTGCTGTTCACCATATTTTGCCCCAGAATCTCTAGATATCCTGTCTCTCTCTCTCTCTCTCTCTGTAAGTAGCTCCGCTTAGAGTGCTTAAGGGGGGGATGGAGCCCAGTCCACCGATGATGTCACCCCCCAGTGGGCGTGAACTAATGTGCCCACAGCAGAGAAGTAGATCATTTAAAAAAAAAAAAAACCAACCTCCTGGATAGAGCGTTGCTAGGAGAAACAGAGCCCAGGAGAAGGAGAGGGGGGGGGGGGAAATCCACCCTGCAGATTCCCTAGTTTGCCAGCCACCTCCGCAGCAGGGGGATGTGCACCCCCTCTGGACCAGAAGTGAAAGTCAGCTGACCAGACTTGTTTAGAACTGAAAAAACTGCATTATACACTGAGAAGCCTTAGGATTTGATTGAACTAATGAACAGTATAATGCAGACCAGTAGCCCAGGAGAAGTTGTGTTTTTGTCAGTCAGTCCCAGAGAGATATAAAACAGAAATGAAACTGGATGGATTTGCAGGCATGATAGTTAATGAAAGTAGCGCAGAAAAGTTTGTGAATTGTGAAAATAAATGTAACAGAGAAAGTGAATGATATTTTAGTCGAATGATGTGGAGGAGGTTTTCCTAATCAAAGGACCAGAGAACGTGTAAGAGGCCGCAGAAGTAGCAGGCCTCCACTGGGTGCAAATCAGTGCACCCATTATAGAAAAAGAAGGACATTAGAGAAGTGAATGCCCGTATCTTGACTCCACCCCAGGAGGGGAGGAGGGAGTACTTGATTGCAGAGTCATAAAACAATAAACCAAGCACAATGTTCTAGTAGGAGAAGGAAGTAGCTATAGAGTAACTGGCAGCTAAAGAGGGCTACAGCATGGATAAAGACTAGGCCAGATGCATCACCATTATCAGAGCTACTGGGGCTAAGTCCGCAAAGCCTTTCCTGCAGAACTGCATGTGTGAACTAGGGGGACAGAAAATAATGCACCAGTTCCTGTATATGCCTGAATGCCCTATTCCATTTTTGGAGCCGAGATCTGCTTGCAAAGCTTCAGACACAGATATCCTTTGCTGAAGAGAGAGAAATGCAAATGACTGTGAACCCAGAGCCTGCTGGATTGATGGTGCTGACTGTTCCCCGAGAAGAAGAGTAGCAGTTCTATAGTGTATAGCCCCACCTGGATTATGGGCAGAAGATAATCCACCTGGCCTAGCGAAGAACATAGCCCCTGCCATTGTCACCCTCAAGCCAGTCAAGAAGCCTGGGACAGGTGATTACCGCCCAGTGCAGGATCTAAGAAGAATGAATGATGCAGCTGAAACTATACAACCAGTGGTACCAAAATCATTATATTCTCTTGGAACTGATCTCTGCTGAAGATATATATTTTACCATTCTGGACTTAAAAAGATGCCTTTTTCTGTATACGCTTAGCCCAAGACCCCACTACAAGGAGGTAGGGCCAACTCATCTGGACAAGATTACCTCAAGAATTCAAGAACTCGCCTCACTCAGCAAAAGATTTGACAAGTTATCCAGAAACTCCAGAAAAAAAAAAATTCTACTTCAATATGTGGACAACTTGCTTATAGCCACCAACTCAGAAAGTGAATGTCCACAAGCCACCAGTGAACTCTTGCACCTTTTTAATGAGGCTGGATACAAAGTCTCAAGAGCCAAAGCATAATTATGTCAAACAAGTTAAATACCTAGGATTCCAGTTGTCCAGCGGAATTCGACGCCTGGAACCCTTACCAGAACGCAAAGCAGCTGTATGCAGTATTCCTACTCCAACCACCAGGAGGCAAGTGAGAGCCTTCTTGGGTGCCACAGGGTACTGTTGTATATGGATCCCCAATTTTGCGCTGCTAGCAAAACCATTGTATTACATTGTATCAAGCTACCAAAGGAATGAAAAAGTCTCCATTGGAATGGGGACTTGAATAGGAATGCAGTCTTTTGATCTTTGAAAACCGCTCTGATGTTATCACCAGCTCTGGGTCTACCAGATGTCCAGAAAACCTTACAGTCTCTATGTTCATGAGTCGCAAGGAAATGTTCTAGGAGTGTTGACTCAATCTCTTGGACCTTATTTGAGAAGCTGTTACAGCTACAGCCTTCCTAGTAAGCAAAAACTAAAAGAAAAATCCCTTTGAGACAGAATCTTCAAGTTACTGTACCACACTCTGTTCTAACCAATATGAAATACAAAGGAAATTACTAGCTAACAAATCTATGAATGTTGAAGTATTAGAGTATGTTGTGTGAAAACCCCAGATACAACTGAAGGGTCAGTCAAGCTTTCAATCCTGCTATGTTGTTATCAGTTGGTCTTGACCCCCTGATCATGACTGTTTAGAAATTATGGACACTGTATTCTCAAGCCGCCTGGATTTGACTGATGTCCCTCTGGAGAACCCTGAACAGACTTTCTTTGTGGCTGAAGGCAGTTTCATCATCAATGGACATTGTTGTGCTAGATATGCAGTGGTGACCCCTGATTTGGTAGTTGAGTCCTCAGCCCTGGCCCCAGAAACTTCACCACAGAAAGCTGAACTGATAGTCCTCACTAGAGCACTAACAATAGGAAAAGAGCCCTGTCTAAATGTGTACCCAGATTTCAAGTATGCCCTTACAACCTTGCATGCATATGGGGCCCAAAGAATGAGGGTGGATAACCTTAGGAAGCAAGTCCATTAAGTATAGCCCCAAGATATTGATATTAACAGATACATACTGCCTATAGATCTCAGAATTTAGGAAAAGTAGAATGTATGAATAGAACCCTGAAATCTCAGTTGTCTAAACTTTGCCAAGAGGTTTACCTGAAGTGGCCCCAGGTTCTTCCCATAGCCCTTCTTAGGATATACTTAGCCCCTGCTAAGTCTTTAGGAGTTTCCCTTTTTTGAGATTCTGTATGGGCAACCCCTGCCTATTGTATAGGAAATAAAAGGAGATATGAGACAGATAGGATCTGAAATTATTAGACATGAACTATTGGTTTTAAGTTCTGTTTTGCAGGAGTCTTCATACCTGAGTACAAAATCGATTACTCATCAATTTGCCTGCACCCCTGCATCCTTTCAAGCCTGGAGTCTCGGTGTGGATCAAAGAGTGGAGAAAGATACTGTTAGCCCTGCATTGGAGGGGACCCTATGTTGTCATCTTGTCAACTCCAACTGCAGTAAAAGTCGCAGAATTTGAACCTTGGATCCATCATAATCAAGTGAAGCCAGCAGCTGCTCTTGAACCTGATCACTGGACTACTGTACAGCATCCTGAGACTCCATTGCACCTCACCCTACGACAACAACCACGGACCTAAGACTTATTGGTCCCTCAGAAACTGCACTATTTCAAGACTGTTTGTTTATCTGAAAGTAAGCTTCGCATCTGGGAAAAAAAAAACTGCAATCATCAGAAAGAGACTGTGTTGTGTTAAGAAATTGAATCTTCTAAGAGACTGTGTTTAAATACTCTGGAAAGACTGTTTTGATCTTCTAAAAAGTGAACTGCTCTAAGGAAGCAATAATAGCCTAAGAGACTATGCTATGATATTTTAAGAAATTGAGACATCCCAGAGGACAGTGATACTTTGGAATCTACAGCCCTACTCCTGCCAAAAAGCTGGTAGGTCTACGTACCGCAGAAGCTTGAGGATCTACAATCAACCCTACATCTGTTATCTGTTGTGGAAGTCGACAGTTCCACCACTTTTCCAGAGACTATGCCCATTATGAATTATTATTATTGCTTTATTCTGGCAACAGTTTTGCAGTGCTTTGAAATGACTTTTGCCTTATCTCCCTGGGCAGCCTGTATAAGTACAACATGAACTGGACCGAAGGTCACTCAGACCTTGTTTTATCATTCTTCCTATACTTGCATTGGTATACTCTCCAATCCAAAAGTTGTTCTAGATCTTGACTTTCTACAAGGCTATGCAAGCCACCGTTGCAATTCCTCATACCACCACCAGAACTTGTTTCTTGAACTTGCTGGAGCAATAGCATCTAGTCTCCACACTTCTAACTGTTTCTATTGTGGAGGAACTAAGATGGGAGATCAGTGGCCCTGGGAGACGCAAGAACTGAACTATTCTATCCTATACAATCAGACTGATTTACATAATACTACTAGTGAGTGGGTATTGGCCCACCCCATTGTTGACAGTTTGTGTTTTGTTTGGACTGGACCACAATCTACTACGAAGGATGGACAGCTGGTCTGTCTAAATCAGAAGCTTTACGACAGCACAACAAAGATGCAACTGAACCTTCTAATCCTTTAGTTCTTTTTCCCACTCTTGCCAAACTATGGACTTTGACTATCTGCCTGTTGCTCCCTTGTTTCTTGCCACTTTGCTTGCGAATGATAACTTCAGTTATTAATAACACTGTAGAGCATAAGGCAGCTACAAAGATATTAGCTATGTGAACTTACTACCCTATACCACAGAGTGATACCTTTACCTAGTATTATGTGATTTGATTCTCACACCTTATTAACATGCGGGTGAGAATAATCAAAGGGGGGAATGTGGTAGGCGACGGCCTATGATCCATGCTAATTGAACTAAGCAGACAGGCCTAAGCAGCTTGACCTGTAACTGAAGCCTGTAGTTAGGCCCAGAGGAATGAAAACCCCCCTGAATGATGACACCATAGAATTGAAACTTAACTCAGCTTAACTGAACATAGCTAAGCAGAAACGAAACACTTAGAAAAGACAGAAAACAGCTCTAATTGGTACTGATAAGAGAGCACAGCTTCTATAGAATTAATTAACTCTGCAAAAAGCAAGGTTACAGTGCCCTGCTTCCCATATGTTTTAACAAGCTAAGCGACCTTGGAGGAGAGATGTAACAAGTTAGAGACACTGACCATTGTAATTGGGACTAGAAGGGGGGCAACCAGGTGCTGAGCCCAGACCAGAGTCCCGATTGGGTAGCCATATCAGTACCAGGACCAATAGATGGGTGAGAGGGGTTACTGGGACCAATGAAAAGTTTGCCTATGTCTAGAATGGAGAAGAACGCTATAAAAGTTGTTGTTTTGCTAGAAACCATTGCTCAGCCATTTTGAATTTGATTATTGCTTGAGCCATGTGCACATTAAACTGGCTTGGATCCTTGAAACGACTCCTGGTTTTATTTATTGCATGCTTATCTGCTGCTACAATAGGACTTTATTATGGTCACTAGTTCCCAGGATCTCACGATGACTCATCTAGCAGGCCTTGAGGTTGTGCACCAGCCACTGGCATGTATTTATCCTCCAGCTGATTCAGAGGAAGAGGGGGAAGGGAAAACATAGGACTGTGCTAAAGAGATTGCTAATCCTAGGCTGGAGACTTCTGCCAGGGGTGGAAATAGCAACAGTGGGAAAGGCACAGGAAAAACAAAATCCCTTTTTTAAAGAGCTCCTAGCCTCTTCAACAAGTCAGATGACATGGCAGTATGCCACCATGAAAGAGACGGGGTGGTGTTTGGCAGCACTGTCATAAGGAAGACAGGCAGCATCAAGAGAGGGTGACTGTGCATCGGGGAAATGATAGTCCTAGATGACTATCCCCTGAACGTGGTTGAGAAGGTGGAATTTAAGAGACTACTGAATCTCTTATCTCTCACTGAATGCTCAGCAGGACAACTTTTAATAGGCAGGTGATCCCCAGACTAATCAATTGTGACACCAGCTATAGGCATTTCATCACTGACATTTGTACTAGCCATAACAGTATACATTCTTACCACACCATTACAGCACACTTGTGACAGCCAGATGAGGCAGCAACAGGCTGTAGTTCTAGTGGGGGAGCAACAGAAGGAGGGTGCTGATAGACTGTGCTGCACAGTCGGCTAATGGATGACGGCCATACTAGGAGCCATATCTTAGCAGAAATAAAGGCAATGCAGCAGAGGTGGCACACAAGGCACAAACAGAGCACCATACTTCTAGGTTTCTTTGTAACAGATGTTGGGATGAAAATGGTTAAGACAATGAAAGAGAAGGGGCTTTCAAGAGATCTGATGCTGAGCTCATTTTCTGAACCTGGTTGTCAGAGACTTCTTGGATCTGGGGAGCAATGGCAGTGGCAGCCCTCATTTGAGGCAATTGATTGAGAAGTGCTGAAAAAGAAGAAAATATTTTCACCATTGTATGAAAGGTGGGCATGAGATATATCAAAGCAGGAAGCTAGGGGAGCCCTGCACATGAGCTCAAACAGGATCTTAGCACCAGGTGGAATTCCACTTATGACATGCTGGAGAGGTTGGTGGAGCAATGGGTGGTCATGCATCAGATGTCATTAGAGACTGAGATTGGCATCCACAGGTCCCTGGGTCACCAGGACTGGACAAATATCATGCAGGTGATGGAAATCATAAAGCCTTTAAGAATGCCACAAGAGCTACCGTGAGCCTTTTTATCCCAGTAGTAAATACTTTAAGGGTGAAATTAGAGAGGAGCAACAGGGATTAGGTCTATATTTATGTTTATTTGGTATTTACTATACCGCACGTCCCAAAAATGTCAACACAGTTTGCAATACAGCAGAGGTTTTGGTGATGATGGACTTTATGCATTGTTCAACAGGAAGAAGGTTGCAACCCCTTATGGAGGAGGATGCTTATATGCCAGCTGATCTCTGTGACCCATGAATGATAGGACTTTCGTTTTGCACTGCAGCTCACTGCCTCACTGGAAGAAAAAGCTGGCAATGGAAGTGGAGGAAAGGGAATTCCAGAGGCAGGGGTGATAGCGACGGTGACGCAGCAGGGGAAATAGTAGGCATGCTGGCAAGTAGTACTGGTACCATTAGCACCATGCTGTCACCTACCACTCCTCCTCCCCCCAACTTTACATACCCTTGGCCCATGAGCCCCAGCCAGGGACAACCCTTTCCTCAAAATCTACTTCCCCTCTTCCTCCTTTCTTTATTTCTGTGATGAACACTAAACTCCTCCTGTTTCCTAAGCTCAGAATCTTGGGGTCATCGTTGACTCTTCTCTCGCTTTCTCTGCACATATCCAATAGATAATTAAAACCTGTTTCTTTCTCCATAACATCAGCAGCATTTGTCCCTTCCTTTCTGAACACACTACTAAGAATCTTATCCACTCTCTAGTCACCTCGGGCCTGATATTCCAAGGCATTTACACAGGTTACAGAGTTGTAAACCGTCTAAATGCCCCTAAGCAGGATATTCAGTGACACAGTTAATGTCACTGAATATCCCAGACTAATGTCACTATACGCCCTGATGCTAACTGCAGAAGCTAACCAGGCAGTGGTGATATTGAGCCGCTGCCCGGTTTGCGAAACATGGGTAAAGCTAGGCACAGCAAAAGCTGGCCTATCTTTACCCGTGGGAGCTAACTGGGCATTGGCTCAATATCGCTGCTGCCTGGTTAGCTTCTGCAACATTGGAGGCTGTACAGTGACACTAAATATTCAATGTCGGGGCCGGATATGACCCCCAGCATTGAATATCCAGGTTTAATATTCAGCACCAGCAGCTAGCTGCTGTAATCTCTCTAGCTGTCGGTGATAAATATTGGGCCCCTCCTATCTAGGCTACTGCAACTTGCTCTTTGCTAGTATCCCCCTGAGTCATCTCTCTCCCCCTTCAATCTGTTCAAAACTCAGCTGCATGGTTAATCTTCTGCCAGTGTCACTATGCTCATGTAACTCCTCTTACAAAGTCACTTCATTGGCTCCCTATCTGTTTTCACATTTAATTCAAACTTCTCCTACTGATCTATAAGTGCATTCATTCTGCAGTTCCTAAATACCTTTCTTCTCTTATCTCTCTCTATACCCCTACTCCAGAACTCCGTTTTTGTGGCAGAACCCCTTTTATCTGTGCCCTTCTCTGTCACTGCCAAATCCAGACTTCAGTCATTCCACCTTGCTGCTGCATACGCCTTAAACAAACTACCCAAGTTAGTACATCAGGCTCAATTCTTGGCCCTATTGAAATCCAGGCTAAAAACCAACCTCTTCAATGCTGCTGTTGGAACCTGTTTACCACATACGTTTATATTTATCATTCCCCTACATTTTCCCTAGTCCGCAGTTTGCTGCCTTGTAGCACTTAACAAATTAGCAATATTAGCAATGGTATCTCTCTCCACCGCAACCTTCCCTACTGACTTCAAGCATGCTGTGGTCACACCCCTCCTTAAGAAACCCTCACTTGATCCCACCTGTCCTAACTATCGACCCATCTCTCTCGTTCCCTTCATCTCTAAACTACATGAGCGTGCAGTCCTCCACCGCTGTCTCGATTTCCTCTCCTTTCACACCCACCTTGATCCCTTACAGTCTGGCTTCCATCCCCTACATTCCAATGAAACGGCTCTTACCAAAGTCTCGAATGACTTGTTCCTGGCAAAATCCAAAGGACTCTATTCTGTCCTCATCCTTCTTGATCTCTCTGCTGCTTTTCACACTATTGACCACAACCTTCTTCTTATCACCCTGTCCTCATTTGGTTTTAAGGGTTTTGTACTATCTTGGTTCTCCTCCTACCTCTCCCATTGCTCTTTCAGTGTGTGTTCTGGTGGCTCCTCCTCCTCTGCCACCCCGCTCCCAGTTGGTGTTCCCCAGGGTTCCGTCTTGGGACTGCTCCTTTTCTCTCTCTACCCAATCCCTTGGTGCCCTTATCTCTCCCCATGGCTTTCATTACCATCTCTATGCTGATGACTCTCAAATCTACCTCTCTATGCCTGATATCTCTCCAGCAATCCAGGCCAAGATCTCCGTTTGCCTTTCTTACATTGCTACTTGGATGTCTCACCGCCGCTTGAAATTGAACATGGCCAAGACTGAACTCCTTATCTTTTCCCCCAATGCCTCCCCTCCTCTTTCCCCTTTCTCTGTCTCTATGGATAACTCTGTAATCCTTCCTGTCTCTTCTGCCCGTAACCTGGGTGCTATCTTTAACACCTCTCTCTCCTTCTCCACACACATCCAACTCGTAGCTAAGACTTGCTGTTTCTTTCTCCACAACATCAGCAAAATTCACCCATTCCTTTGACGACACTACTAAAACAATTGTCCACTCCTTAATAACCTCCCACCTTGATTATTGCAACCTTCTCCTTGTTGGCCTCCTTACAAACCGCCTCTTTCCTCTTCAATCTATTCAACATTCCGCTGCTTGTCTAATTTTCTGCCAGCCTCGCTTTTCCCACATCACTCTTCTTCTCAAGTCACTTCACTGGCTTCCTATCCGTTTCCGTATCCAATTCAAACTCCTTCTCCTGACCTATAAATTCATTCACTCCTCAGCCCCCCAGTACCTGTCATCTCTTATCTCTCCTTACACCCCCTCTCGTGATCTTTGCTCTTCTAACAGTCTTCGTCTTTCTATGCCCTTCATTCGTACTGCTAATTCCAGACTTCACTCCTTTCACCTGGCTGCACCCTTCACCTGGAACAATCTACCTGTGTCTGTGTGTCGGGCATCCTCCTTGGCCCTCTTCAAGTCCAAGTTGAAAACCCACCTCTTCATGTCTGCTTTCTGTTCTTGACTCCTGTGTTGTGATTTGACTAGTTTATAATTGCTGTTTGTGTTTGTGCTTTTTGCCCTATCTTGATTTATCCCTAAATATTTGTATACTCTGTATTGCTAATTGTATTTTGTATTTTCTAATTTATCTCAATTAGATTGTGAGCTCTGTTGAACAGGGACTGTCTCTCCTACATGTCTGTACAGAACTTTGTATGTATGCAGCACTATGTAAATGCTAAATAGATAGATAGTGGTAGGCCATGCACAGAGATCCCTTGGCATACTGGGCACACAGGCAGGACCAGCACCAGAGTTGGTTCAAGGTGTTGGCGCTCTAGGCAAACCTTAAGCCTTATGCCCCTCCCTCACTGTCAGAATCAATTGTTTAGCTTTGAATGCCTTGCTTTTTGCCACACCCCCAGAAGCTGACACCCTAGGCAGATACTTAGTTTGTCTGATTGTTTGCCTGGCCTTGTGCAAAAGTCAGAAGTCTGAACAGACCTGGTTAAGACAGCATAGTATTTCCTGCCCTGTCCTCCAACCATTGTGCCCAGTGACTGTATATTCTCCATTGCAAGGGATATTATAGCTCTCCATCTTTAATGGCTAGCATAGAAGTAAGTGGAAAAACTAGTGTTTCTGAAGACATAAATTCCCCTTGCTTGATTTCTTTTCATTTTCATGCCAATAGGAGAAGGAATGAGTGACTGTCCAATCCACTCACTCAGTGACACACGCAGGTATCAGCGATACAACTGCATGCACGATGCTCTTGGCCCATGCTGCATTTGCGGACTGCAGGGGACCCTTTCCTCCTTGCAGTGTATGCACATACAGGGAGGTACACATCAGGCAAAGTCACACACCAGAACCATCATCTCAACACTGTCTACTGATCAATGGCAAAGGCATCCAGCAGTGCAACACCTATGACCCCAGATGGGATTCCAAACACACCTGTGAGCCTAATTGGGACATAGTGGCACAGACATCTGAAAGGTGCATGCTCACATCCAGCTGCCGAAATGTGTCACAGGATGTCATGGTGGTCTCTGCATCCCCTGCCACCATACGGGAAGGAAGTGCCTGGAGTTGAATGTTGTTATGGGGGTAGGGGGTGTGGGGAACAGTACCATACATTTTTAGCATGTTCCCTTTGTAGGTGGCATTGCTGGCCAAAGCCTATTGTCACATGGCCTACCTAGTGTCTTCAGGGGTTACATCAGAGGGCCTGCGTGACAGTTTTACTGGCTCCCTATGGATACCGAGTGTTGAAGTCACATGGACAGTGTTAGCATGCAAATAGCCAGAGTATGGTAGGGTATGTGCTGCCAGTAACTGTGCCAACATTCAATCGCATGTCCACCCTTACATGAATCCACATGCCCTGGTGGAAACTGTCTGCCACATGGAAGAGTGCATAAGCTGCACTGCCCATTTTTTGTTGAGTCCATGGCTAGGGACATGACATTCTATGCATGTACAGGCATGGAACTAGGAGCAATGCCCACTGCCAAGAGCTGTGTAGGGGGATACTGTACATGCATATGTGACAGATGTAGGCCATTGTGGGCCAGCATTCACTCTAAGCCTGTCCCTGGGCCATTTCCTACTGTGCCATGCATTGCATAAACTGTTCCCAGGTCCGAGAGACGAGGGTATATAATGAAGAGCAGAGGATTCTGGGAATAGCCTAGGACAGAGCTGTCTGCAGAGGATGTGGATGTGTCAGAGGTTAGGTCAATAGCTTATTGAGTAAACATTGCTGGTCTTCCTAGCATGTTTAAGGCATTGTGTCTGATTTGGGTGCTGTTCTGGTCCTCCTGGCATGTAGCCAGTCTGGGTGTTGTGCTGGACTGGATTCCTTGGCATGTTTAAGTCCTTACAGCTGATCTGAGTGTTGTGTTGGTCTCCTGACATAATTACAGTCTTGTAGCCAATCTGGGTGCTGTGCTGGTTTCCTTGCTATTTTATTCCTCTCAAAGTATCTTGGTGTGCTTCCACCAATGATAGTACTCCTTTGTCCTCTTTCATTATCTTGTGGTGCTCATTACATTCTTTGTACCCCTTTGCCCTTTTGATCATGGTTTCTGCTACTCATTCTGCCACTCTCCATATTCTTTGCTCCTCTTCTGGGGCCCTGAGGGTTTTTGACACTCTTGATCACTTGTAGTGCTGTTACAGATGTCTGCCATCAAGTTCAATAAGGTTTGCTTGAAAATAGATGGCACTGTGCCATTGTACAAAATCTTCGCTCATAGACTTTAATGGGGACGAATGGTATCCGAAAGGGTACATTTTGATGAACAAAAACAATCCTGAAAATCTTTGGTGCACATAAACTGATAACCCTAGGTATAGTGTATGTTCTTCTATATTAAATTAGGTGGGGACTGCACCTTATTCTCCACCCATGCCAAGCCCTCTTCTATGTTAACTGTTAACCATGGCAGTTAGCACAGACTAAAGTAAATGTACAATGCTGTTAACATGACAGTCATGTTGTTAGCATGGGCTACCTGCAACACTAACAGTTAATGCAGCTTAGGAAATAGGCTTCACAGAAGAATATGTGAAAAGCTTTATGATACTCTATCAAAATGCTTGCTATTATTTATGTAGTATGGAGATGTGGAACACTGAAAAAAAATATGTGATAATTAGAATTTTTCCCTGAACAAAGTATTGTGAGTGTCCATGTTAATAAGTTGTAGATTAAACCATTTATTAGACTGATTGAATACATCTATGAGTAACTTTTGATAACTTTGCTCTCTTCATAAGGTCAGAGAAGAACAGTGGCATATCAAGGGCGGGGCGGTGGGTGCGGCCCACCCTGGATGCTAGCCAGAAAGAAGGGGTGCACCCCGGCTGTCCCCACGTAGGCAGCATGGCAAACTTACAATTAAGTTGGCTTGCCTTGATGCCTTGTGATGCAGGAGCTGGCAGGTGTTCTCTCCTGGCCAAAGTCTCACAAATTGTGAGAGTTTGGCTGGTCTGCTCTTCCAGCTGAAGTCTCACGAATTGCCAGACATCGGCTGGGAGAGCACACCGGTTGGCCCCTGCAGCACGAGGCACTGTAGCAAGCCAATGTAATTGCAAGTTTGCCGTGCTACCCAGGTGACGGGGGGGGGGGGGGGCTGGGTACACCCTTGGTGAGGAAACAGTACAATTACAGAGTGAGCAAGATCTTAGGTTGCCTATGTTCCACCCTCACAGTTTGCTTTTTCATTTTTACGTTATATTCCTGTGAAATTTGCAGTTGCATGGCTTATATAATCTTTACTTTTAAAGGTCGAATGCTGCTTGTGATCCATTCCCTTCACTTTGGGCCCAATTCTGATTGGGGCTCATCCGGCCCGTCCAGACGGGCCAGATTTGCACCCGTTTCTGCACCCGTGGGAGCTAGATGTTCCTGTGGGAGCAGAATTGGATGCAAAGAGCCTGGGCAGGCAGGATGTGCCCCAAATCTGTGCCACCGGGTGGACAGCTACCATCTAACCCAGCTGAAGCACCTGCATGGAGCCCTGGTGCCATGGCGTCCCATCACCTCTGCATGCCCAGATGTACAGGGCCATGACCAGAATTGACCCTGTATGTCTGGTGTCAGGGTCCCACCTCAACCATGCCCATGCTCCTCTTCTGGCCCTCCCCTGCCTGTCCCCATTCAGAGCGCCCACACATCTGCTCTGTATGTGCGGGGAGCTTTGGGATTGACATCGGGCCCAAGTGTTTGGCAGGGAATGTATGTCCAAACCAGACATACATTTCCACTAAACATTGATTGAAATGACCTCTGCTTTCATCCTCTAGCTCAGGATATAACTGATGATCATTTATATCGGCCCATGCTTCTTGTGAGTAATTTGTTGCACCCTCTCTCTGATGAAGAGATCGCCAATTTTGAGACACAGACAGCAACCCACTCATTCAGTTTTTCTTCCCTTCTCTTAATAAACTATAGTGCTTTGATAGATATGGTTAATAATCCAAGATTTACCTCTTTGCAGTAGTGTACGGCTCTGAGACTGTAAGCTCTGATGTCTCTTGGATGTCTACAGTGCTACATACACCTTGTAGCGCTATACAAATGATATGTAGTAGCAGCAGCAGCAATAACCAGTGGAGGAGTAGCCTAGTGGCTAGAGCAACTGCTTAGTACCCAGAGGATTGAGGGTTTGCTTCCCACTAGCACTCCTTGTAACCTTGGGTAAGTCACTCTACCTTCCAATGCCTCTGAAGAAAAGGTCTGGCAATCTGCTTCCAGCAATACATTGCCAAGAAAACTCACAGGCAGCTGGCTCAACAGGAGTCAGCACTGACTTGATGGAAACAAAAAAAATAGTAATAGAAGCTGTTACATTGCAGAGCAAGACAATGCACCTTTAATTACTTGTCAGATATGCAGTTTAAATGACAATTGAGTATCTAGTAGTATACCTAAACAGAAGACCTCTTAACTAATGGAGATGACAATAGTGGCAATTGCATTTATGATCTCAGGCTCTTCTTTCTCTCCATTCTACCAAGGTTTAGACTCATCCCACTGACAGCCAGTCATCCATTTACATTTGTTTTAGGCCTTCCAAACAGCAGGCCTAAAGTCAACAGTGGGAGCTTGGACACTGCACTATCCATATATTCAGTGTTGCTACTGTACCTATGAAGACAGTGGCGCTGAATATGTAGATTAAGTTAAGTAGCAGCACTAGAGTTTAACTTAAGCTAGTGATCATGCTGGCAAAATGTAAATTTTTTTTGTTTTTTGTTTTTTGCAACTCATACTGCCAGATTGGCCCCAAAAGGTGGGGAACAAAAGCAAAACTTGGCTCTGGGCACTACAGTCCTTCGAGTCAGCCCTGATTCTTTTGCCTGAATATGCGAAAATACTTTCCAAATCACCTTAAAACTCAAAAACCCCTAACCAATCTGGGTTTAATAGATATTTTGATGAAAGAGTTTGTCTTAAGATATAACTTCAAAGAAGCTTCCCTTGTCTGAATAGTAAATTCATTTATGACACAAGTTTGAGAAACCTATCACCGCAGTACATAAATCAGTGGAAGAACTTTGAGTTACTATGAATTATATACACCACTGTACTTAGAATTGTATTTTACCCTAAGTGTTTTTACATATGGAAAATCAAACAATATTAGGGCTACTACACTTCAACTGGTCCTGTCTCTCAATTCTTAGCTATTTTAGGGGACATTTCAGTTTTTAACATTGGTTTTTCCATTGATATTTTTGAAGACCCTGCTCTGCTCATTGTGATATATGGGAGTGATGGCATTACGTCATTTACAATTATTTCCAGACATGCCTTAGTAGGTTTGCTAGAAAGCCACAGAAAAATAAAGTTTTAAAGGAGGCAACAGTTCGTAGCTCTAGTTTTAGATGACAGATGTCTTGGTTAAAAATAAAATGAGAAAAACTGGTGGCTGCAATTAAAACCATCTGAGCTTTGAGTTGCACAAAATATACAATAGGGAATCTCTGTGTTTCTCATTTCTTTGGTTCAGTACATTATCAACCTTTTTTTTTTTTTTAGGGGGGAGACTTACACAGTTCAGTGGAACCAGGAATGAAATCTGGTACTATGGGTCATCATTTGCAACTTCTTGAGGATTTTCTCCTGTTTTGGATCCCTTCTTAAGGCACCGCCCAGACATGGCAGTGAAATCCTCATTTGGGGGCCATGCACTAGTGCACTTTCCACAACCCTACTCTTATGGCCCCTTTATCCAATAAATAGGTGTCATCATTGCATGATGTGTGATTTCCCTCCCAAAATGATCATTACATGAAATTCTCTATCTACCATAAACAAATGTAATTTATGTCCAGTGCATTCAGTTCTGCAAAGCTGTTTTCCTGCTTAAGTAAAATACATTTTATGCAAACTATAAAACATTCATATTCAGATTTATAGAATCCCTTCAATACTCAGTACACCAAAAATCATCACAAATGGAATAGCATTCAGAGTGTAATTTTATAAAAGCTTCCATTTCACATTAAAATAAAAGCAGTTAAATTTAAACATAATCACTTTTAAGTGATGGATGCAAGCAATATAATAAGAGTCTGATGTTATGAGCATGGTGTATCTAACAGTTTTGCATTCCATGTAATGTACTAGCTACTGAAGTAGTCATGTATAACAGATGACAGTAGAGTGGAAGAGTGGGCTGGTGGCTAGACCAGTAAGCTAGAAAACAGGGTTGTGACCTTGGTCAATTCACTTAACCTTGTATTGCCTCAGGTGCAAATTTAGTTTGTAAGTGATCTGGGAATTGGAAGATACCTACTGTACCTGAATACCACTTCCCTTGAGCTATCAAGAGGAGGAGTAGCCTAGTCAGAAGGAAACCAGGGTTCAAATCTCTCTTGTGCACCTTGTAATCATAAATCCAGTTCAATCTACATTTATACTTTGGATGTAAATGTAGATGTAAGCCCTTGGTGGACACTACCAAAAGAGAACATGATCTGGAAGTATAGCCTTCTCTTTATCATAAGAGCATTTTGCTTTTACAGTCCATTCTTCTTTCAAGTTACATCCTACTAAATGCACCCTTGAGCAATTTTTCATTTGACTCTTTTAACTCCCTAAATCACTATTTTGTACAGTGAATGTTCTGGGACTTCAACTATCCACTATGGGGAGGGAGGTGGTATTTTGAAAGCCCTATTCATGCCTTGGACATATTAATATGGGTTTAGAGACATCCAAAGCACAGAGGCGTCACCAGAGCAATTGTAGAAGCCAGCTCTGTGAAGGTCCCCAGCATGAGGACATCCATGTCTGAATGGGAGCAGGGTGGAGGCATGACTGGGGCGTCTGGAAGTCCCCGTCTGATCTAAGAAGCATCCTGGACATCCAGAGTTCCGTCTAAATTTAGACCTGCTCCAGGCACAACAGGCATCTGAAAAGTGCTAGTTTTGGCTAAAAAAAAAAAAAAAAAAGTCCAGAGGGTGTAGAGAAGAAAGTACTCCATCAGCACAATTTCAATGATAGCAGCAGTGGGATACAAACTGTGATTTTTGTGTTCCTAGCTCACTATGCTAAGCATTAGGAAATTCGTAGATGTTTAGACTGTGAAATGCTATTCTGGGGACATCTATATAGATGCCTCCACAGACGTCCACAGGCCTCCACAGACGTCCATATTGGGCACCTCCACATTTTTGAAATCATGTTTGCACCGGGACATGCCTGCTCTTTTCGGACATTCTGATTTAGACATCCCAGATTGCACTTGGACATCCTTTCTAAAACACCTCTATTTCTATACTCCTTTGATGTGATGGTGGTGTTCTTTTAGCACAAATAAGAGTCTTTGTTGTTCCTCTAGCTCATTTCTCTCCTCCCTTTCTCAGAGAGCCGTGTATGAATACTGCATTGCTTGCTTCAACTAAACAGAGAATTCATGAATTAAGAATGTGTTGTCTAATTTGGTTTCCTGTTAGTGGTTCATCAAGAGAATAAATAGGAGAGCTCCAGCATGTTGTATAGATCCTACTTTCTAATGGTGTTGAGAGGACTCTCCTGAATGGGACATCATTCTGTTGATGAGAAAGTAACAATGCAGATACTATAGAAGATCATTAAACAGTAGCCTATAATGATTACATGAGAGAAACATTTTAAAATCCTACTATTAATGTAGATGTGTATGTGCAGAAGAAGAAGCTCTGTATTTAGTTTGGTTAAAAGCATCCCCTGGGGAGTAGGAGAACCCAGGCAATAAGAGGACTCAGTGGCAGAGACCTCGTAAAGTATGTGCACACTAGACTCAAGTCCCAGCTTTGCCCTCTCAGAGCTTTAATTGTGCTCCTGATTCTGACCTGTTTCTCTCGCCAACTCATCTCCCTCATATTGCTCTAGCCCAGCACTTGTAACAAGGACATCCACCTGATGTGGTTTCAGGGCCTCTTTTCTTTCCAGCATTTGTGTGGTTCATACAGTTGGCTTTTTGAACTGCACAGGACTCCATTAATAAAGAGTGTCACACGGTTCAAATAGCTGATGTCTGAACCATGGTGTATGAAGAAGCTAATGTAATGACAAGAAGGAGATCCCATTTAGAAGTGTTGGAATTGAACCTAGGTGGGGGAGGTAAAGTAGAATGACAGCTCATGAAAAAGGGCATAAACATAAATAAGATTACCACTAAAGAACACTGAGGACTCCACTATGAGAGCATGAGTCTGATTAGGTGGGGACTCAGAGATGGAAGAAGCAAGATATCCCAAGTTTGGCAGTTGGTGACTGGATGCCTAGAAAGAGAAGATGATAAAGTAGGTATTCCTAGAACAAGGGAAGGGAGAAAGAATGGGTGTTCCCAGATTGAGTGGAGAGTGTGGTCACCAGATATTGGATGGAGAGGAAAGGTGGTAATAAGTGGGAAGAGTGGGCACTTATATTAATAAATTATAAACCATAACTACTCTGAGATTCAGTGGAGGGAGAGCAATTAAAGACATAGATGGGCAGAAAGGGTGCATGAAGACAGCTGAGATTTGGGGCAAAAGAGGGACTCAGCCATTGAGTGGAGTGCATGAGTAGGAATGTATTAAATGATTGGGATGTGTTAGAAGGGCTGTGGACATGAGATGGGGTAAAAGAAGAGAACTGAAGGTTGTGGGGTTGAGGTGTAGAGAAGGTGAGAAATAGTGGAAAGGGCAGGAAGCTGAAGACAGGTGAAATGCAGTGGAAAGTGATGGGAATGTGGAGGGGTAAAAGGGCTATAGATGCTTGGAAAGGGGGGAGAGGTAATGAAAATCTGAGTTGCAATTAGAGCAGTAGTTCCCAAACTTGGGGTCAGGACCCCAAAAGGGGTCATTTAATCAGTGGATGGAGTCACAGAAATATGGTCATGTCCCCTTTTCTTTGGACTTTCACTGTGAGCTATGCCAAGTAGTGGCAGTCACCAGTCAGCATGTGGCCTGTGAGCCACATATCCTACTGGATATGGGAGATATTGAGGTGACGTTCTTCACATCCTTACATGTATTTCACAAGAGGTTCTGCATATGACAGAGCCTTTTGTAAAATAGAGTGGGGATTTTGAAGTTTTTGTGATGATGGACTTTATGCATTGTCAAATAGGAAGAAGGTTGCAACCCCTTATGGAGGAGGATGCTTATATGCCAGCTGATCTCTGTGACCCATGAATGATAGGACTTTCGTTTTTCAGTGCAGCTCACTGCCTCACTGGAAGAAAAAGCTGGCAATGGAAGTGGAGGAAAGGGAATTCCAGAGGCAGGGGTGATAGCGACAGTGACGCAGCAGGGGAAATAGTAGGCATGCTGGCAAGTAGTACTGGTACCATGAGCACCATGCTGTCACCTACCACTCCTCCTCCCCCCAACTTTACATACCCTTGGCCCATGAGCCCCAGCCAGGGACAACCCTTTCCTCAAAATCTACTTCCCCTCTTCCTCCTTTCTTTATTTCTGTGATGAACACTAAACTCCTCCTGTTTCCTAAGCTCAGAATCTTGGGGTCATCTTTGACTCTTCTCTCGCTTTCTCTGCACATATCCAATAGATAACTAAAACCTGTTTCTTTCTCCATAACATCAGCAGCATTTGTCCCTTCCTTTCTGAACACACTACTATGAATCTTATCCACTCTCTAGTCACCTCGGGCCTGATACTCCAAGGCATTTACACAGGTTACAGAGTTGTAAACCGTCTAAATGCCCCTAAGCAGGATATTCAGTGACACAGTTAATGTCACTGAATATCCCAGACTAATGTCACTATACGCCCTGATGCTAAGCGCAGAAGCTAACCAGGCAGTGGTGATATTGAGCCGCTGCCCGGTTTGTGAACCATGGGTAAAGCTAGGCACAGCAAAAGCTGGCCTATCTTTACCCGTGGGAGCTAACTGGGCATTGGCTCAATATCGCTGCTACCTGGTTAGCTTCTGCAATATCGGAGGCTGTGCAGTGACACTAAATATTCAATGCTGGGGCCGGATATGACCCCAGCATTGAATATCCAGGTTTAATATTCAGCACCGGCAGCTGGCTGCTGTAATCTCTCTAGCTGCCGGTGCTAAATATTGGGCCCCGCCTATCTAGGCTACTGCAACTTGTTCTTTGCTAGTATCCCCCTGAATCATCTCTCTCCCCCTTCAATCTGTTCAAAACTCAGCTGCATGGTTAATCTTCTGCCAGTGTCACTATGCTCATGTAACCCCTCTTACAAAGTCACTTCATTAGCTCCCTATCTGTTTTCACATTTAATTCAAACTTCTCCTACTGATCTATAAGTGCATTCATTCTGCGGTTCCTAAATACCTTTCTTCTCTTATCTCTCTCTATACCCCTACTCCAGAACTCTGTTTTTGTGGCAGAACCCCTTTTATCTGTGCCCTTCTCTGTCACTGCCAAATCCAGACTTCACTCATTCCACCTTGCTGCTGCATACGCCTTAAACAAACTACCCAAGTTAGTACATCAGGCTCAATTCTTGGCCCTATTGAAATCCAGGCTAAAAACCAACCTCTTCAATGCTGCTGTTGGAACCTGTTTACCACATACGTTTATCTTTATCTTTCCCCTACATTTTCCCTAGTCCGCAGTTTGCTGCCTTGTAGCACTTAACAAATAATTAGCAATATTAGCAGTGGTATCTCTCTCCACCGCAACCTTCCCTACTGACTTCCCTGTGGTCACACCCCTCCTTAAGAAACCCTCACTTGAAGCCACCTGTCCTTCTATCAACCCATCTCTCTCCTTCCCTTCATCTCTAAACTACATGAGCGTGTGGTCCTCCACCGCTGTCTCGATTTCCTCTCCTCTCACACCCTCTTTGATCCATTACATTCCGGCTTCTGTCCCCTACATTCCACTGAAACGGCTCTTACCAAAGTCTCGAATGACTTGTTCCTGGCAAAATCCAAGGGCCTCTATTCTGTCCTCATCCTTCTTGATCTCTCTGCTGCTTTTCACACTGTTGACCACAACCTTCTTATCACCTTGTCCTCATTTGGTTTTAAGGGTTCTGTACTATCTTGGTTCTACTCCTACCTCTCCCATCGCTCTTTCAGTGTGTGTTCTGGTCACAAGTACCTGTCAGGTTCCCAAAAGGTAGAAAGATTCCATGTTGTTTATCCCAGAGGTAAGCAGCAGATTTCCACTTTAATAATGGTTTGTGGACTTTTCCTCCAAGAACTTATCCAAGCCTCTTTTAAACCCAGTTACACTAACAGCTTTCACTATATCCCCCAGCAATGAATTCCATAGTTTCATGACATGCTTGAGTGAAAAAATCTCTTCTACTGTTAGTATTAAATGTGCTATAATGTAGCTTCATTGCCTGTTCCCTTTTCTTTCTACTTTTTGAAGAAGTAAACAACTAATCTTTGTTTACCCATTACACTCTACACAAACACCAACAACCCCCCCCCCGCATGGTGCAACACCCACACACCACCCACACCCCAAATCCCCCAAACAACCCTCTCTCCATCAGACTAATAAATGCTCGTTTAGTCAGAAACAAGCACCACATGCTCCATGACCTGATCACAACCCAAAAGACTGACATCCTATGCATAACTGAAACATGGCTAACGGATACCGACACTGTGCTCATAAACCAACTAACACCAAATGGATACAGTCTTCATCACTGTTCTCAAGCCCACACCAGAGGAGGAGGAGTAGCCATCATTGCAAAAGCCAACCTCCACCTCAGAAACCATGATTCAGAAACAACCAACGAAGCAGACATACTCACTCTCACCAACAAGTATCTCTCCATATGCCTAATTTACTGAGCACCCACCTCAAGCACCGATTTATCAGGCATATTACAACACATATCAGAGAGTGCCATCTCCACAAAAGAACAACTAATCCTCGGTGACTTCAACCTCCCAGCACTCCAGGACAAATATACAGAAGCCTTCATCAATGCATGGAAGCAAATGAACTTAACCCAGATTATACACGAACCAACACATGAAAAAGGAACACACTTGACCTCATATTCCTGAACTCCCAAAACACCACCGCATACAAAAACCCAGAGATCACATGTGTACCATGGTCAGACCACTATCTCATCAGCATCTCCCTCATCTACCAGCACACCAGTGTCAAAGACAATAAACAACATACAAGAAGATTTAAACCATTCATCAAAGAGAACTTCCTGGCACAAACACTACCTAAACTCCAAACAAGCTCCACCGACATCGATGACCTAATCCACAACTGGAATACTACAATCTCCTCTGCATCTTGTGCAACGACAAGCTGCACCAAAACCAGACAAACCTCAACAAAATCCCGATGGTTCACCCTCAAGTTACGAAGACTAAAGACCCAACTCAGAAGAGCAGAAAGAAAATGTGGAAAGACAAAAAAAGAGAGGAAGATAAAACAAAATACATCAGTGAACTAGACGCATACCACACAGAAACCAATAAAGCAAAAAGGACTACCACTCAAAGATCATAAACACCTTAATAAACAAACCTCATGAACTCTTCAAAACTGATGATGAATAGTGCGGTATATAAAAAATGTTAAATAAATAAATAATAAAATAAGAAGCTAACGAAAGCACCCAACCACTCCAACCAGCTACCAAACATCCCGCCAGAACTACTAGCATGCCAATACAAACAGCTTCAACAACCTCAAACTCTACAACCAAATGCAGAAACAATCCACCCTACTTCCATAGTTATGGACTGGAGCACATTCGAAACAATCACCAAAGAAAAAACAGAATCCACCATCTCCTCCCTAAACACTACCACCTCCCCACTATATCCATGCCCTGCGGAATGGATAAAGAAATCCAAAGAGGACATAAGCACGCCCCTAACCCACACTGTTAAAGAATCCCTCAGACAAGGACACATGCCAGACATCCTCAAAACCTCCATCATCCGCCCAACCCTAAAAAAACCACAACTTAGACCCCCCTTGACCCCGCCTTCTTCAGGCCTATAGCAAGTCTTCCATTCACCGCCAAAATCATTGAGAAAATAGTTCAACAACTCCTCCAAGACTACCTGGATAACAACAACATACTGGACCCACAACAACATGGTTTCCGTCCATTCCACGGAGTCGAGACCCTCATGACATCTCTAATGAACACCTTCATCAAGGGCACACAGACCAAGTACTCTGGCTATGCTATGATCTTCCTGGACATATCTGCAGCCTTTGACACCATCTCCCACAACATCCTCCTACACAGACTCCAAGAAATCGGCATCAAAAACATCGTACTTCAGTAGTTCCGCTCCTACCTGACCAACAGACAAAAACTGATCCGCACAAGCATAGCAACCTTCCCCCCCCCCTTTCAGAAAGACCAAGGAGTACCCCAAGGATCCACACTATCCGCCATGCTCTTTAACATCTACCTGCAACCACTCTGCTCAATAATACGCGCCCATAACATCAACTACCACATCTACGCAGATGACATAATGCTCTATGGACCGATCACAACCACCAACCTGACAAAAAATCAACTAACAGACTGCTTCATAGAAGTCTCCAGCTGGCTACAAAAGAACAACCTATCCATCAACCTAAAAAAAACAGAAGCCCTCATAGTAACCAAGGATCCAAACTTCACACCACCACCACCACCACACCTCAACTTAGGAACCACACAAATACAAATACAACCATACATAAAATACTTAGGAATCATCATAGACCAAGAACTCACACTCAAGCAACAGATCAAAAAGACTACCGGAATAATATTCCACAAAGCAAAAACAGTGCAACGCCTCAGGCCTCTCCTCGATCCACAAGATTTCAGGACAGTCATGCAAGCTATGACGCTCCCCCACCTGGACTACTGCAACATAATCTATCACGGACTACCTGCCACTCACACCAACCCACTACGAACTGCCTTAAATACCACAGCAAGAATTATCCAGAAAGCAAAAAAACAAGATCACCCCAGTCCTAAGGGAACTGCACATACTCCCTCTCGAAGCAGGGATCAAATACAAATCAGCCCTACTTATCCACAAAGCCCTCTATCAAACACAGACCTCCCAGCTCAAAACTTTACTGCCCCAACCCACCCACAACAGAACAACCAGACAAACTGCCAGCAACACCCCTCACCATCCCCCATGAACGAACTAAATACAACCAACGGACCTGTAACAGACCTTCGAACTATACGCGCCATCCCTCTGGAACTCCCTACCAAGTTAAATCTGAAACAACGGAGATCCTTCAACATTCAGAAAACAACTAAAAACCACCCTGTTCCAAGAATACCTCAGACCAGAAACAAACATCCACCACTGACTCCCTCTCTGACCCTTTAACATACCCACAGATCTCCCCCCTAAGAGACTGATGTCCATTGTTTAAGTCCTTAATACCTGTTTAGATCATTAATGTTGGCCTCCTGGTGACAGCCCCCCCCCCAAGTATTGATTACTGCCCCCCCTTTTTGTTAAACCGCTTTGACCTGGTGAAAAGCAGGATATAAATACAGTTAAATAAATAAATACATTTTATAGACCTCTGTCATATCTCCTCTTTGCCGTCTCTTTTCCAAGCTGGAGACTTAATTTTTTAAGCCCCGTAGAGATATTCCTTCCATTCCCTTTGTCATTTGTGTTGCTCTTCTTTGTATCTTTTCTAATTCCACTATATCCCTTTCTTAGATATGGTGGCCATAACTGCACACAATATTCAAGGTGTGGTCGCACTGTGGAGCAAAAGAGAGGCATTATAATATCCTTAGTTTTATTCTCCATTCCTTTCCTTATGATCCCTAGCATTCTAGATGCTTTATTGGGAACCCCTGCTCACTGGGCAGAGGGTTTCAAGCTATTAGCCATGATGACGTCTAAATACTTTTCCTGGGAGGTGATTCCTAATGTGGAAGCTTACATCGTGCAACCTTAATTTGGTTTGTTCTTCCCTAAATGCCTAACTTTGCAATTGTCAACATTAAATGTCAGTTGCCATTTGGATGCTCAGTCTCCCAATTTATCAAGGTAGTGGAGCCTGTGGGTGTGGGTGTTTGGGCTCCTGTTGGGTGATGCTTTGGGGAGTGCACATGACGTTGTATCTGCAATGTAGGGTAAAATGTAAGGACATGGTCTGCATGAGCCACAACTGGGACCTGAAACTATGACTTTTTGTTCCAAGACACACTGTCTGTGTGTACTGCACCACGCTGTTGTCACAGAAGCATAGTAGTCCCTGCGGCTACCTTTGCTGTTCATTCGACAGACCTTTGCTGCACTGCACACCATGCACTGGTACAGGGCATGACTTTGGTCTGCTGTGGGCAAGTGTCACGACCCCCTCCACCACCAACGCCCCCTCCCCCACCATGCTGATATGCCCATATGCTGTTGGTGCTGGTGGTGTGCAGTCCCGGCCATCCACCGTGCAGGTAGGTGGGTGCCTAGGGTGTGGGGTCTGGGGTGGGGGGGCATACATGGACATCCACACGTCCCCCCCATCACTGCCTGCCACTATTATGGCCCTTCCACATGGGGGGGAGATGGTTGGGGGTGGCAGGTCGGTGATCTAGCAACTATTGGCTAAGGTGGGCCTGGTAGATAGATTGTGTTCTGCCAGCAGATTGTGGACAGGCTAAGGTATGAAATGCGGGTACAGTGTATCCACTTTATTTTATTTATTTAAAAGGATTTATATACCGCCTCCTCCTGTAATCAAGGCAGTTACTTTGGACTGCTGGGTGTATACATGTGTCAGGCAATGCGTGGCTGATCCCTGCGCTGTCCTTCCCAGGGGCTGGTGTGTTCGTATAGCTGGGTGTTCGGACAGTTTGGGATGTATTCTGGGGTGAGTACGCAGAGCATGCGGTGAGGAGGCGGTCCGGTGCTCCGGCGGGCTCGATCCTCTGCAGGAGGAGGAGAGCAGATGGCCGCCGGAGTGCAGGAGTGCAGGAGAAGGAGATGGGCTGCTTATGTGGCAGCTGAGGCAGCAACTGCTTAGTACCCAAAAGATCAAGGGTTTGATTCCCACTGGTACTCCTTGGGACCTTAGGCAAGTGACTTTACCCCCTACTGCCTCAGGAAAAAAGGCCTGGCAATCTTTTCCCAGTGATACATTGCCAAGAAAACCCAGGTGCAGCTGGCTTACCAGGAATCAGCACTGACTGATGGCACTAAAAAAAGAAAAATTAGGTAGATAAAGGTTTGCCAGTATATCTTTCTTTCAGAAAGCGTTTGAAAGGTCCTTCATGAGAAACACTTGGGGGTATGTTTACTAAACTGCGGTAATGTCACCAGCGTTAATTGCAGCATTAAGGTACCTGAAGCCATAAAAGGCAATGGGCAGGTAGGGGGCATTCCGTTGAAAAGGGAGCAATGGGCGTCATGGCTGTTTGGCATTAAAAAAAAGAACAAAAGGGAATCAAACCCATGACACTTGGCTTGGGAGGTATCAGTACTAACCAGTAGGTTACACCTCCACAGCTCTTTGATCTGATATCTGCTGGATACAGAAAGATGATGCGTTGGGACAGCAGCTTAGAGGGGCTTCCCCATGGCTGATGTGCAGTCCTATATTAATCTGAGACCTATTCTTCCTCTCAGATTCTGTTTCTCTTTTGTGCTCCAGTATTTTCTACCATATGCATGTTGATGTTAGGATGGAGGGATCGTTTCTTATCTCCGGATATAGAAAGACTGCAGGTCACTGCAGGACATGTCTGCTGTGGTTACCAGGATAGGGTTAACCCTCCAGTACCCATGATGCAATGCACATGCAGATTGGTAGTCTATAGCAGGTCACCAGATGGGGTATGCCTCTCGGCTGTAACTGTACCGTAGGGCGGAGAGAAGGTGGAGAGAGAGGGTCAATGGGCAGGGAGTGGGAGGGGAGAGGCCCCTGCTACACTAATGCTGTCACATGAATGCTGGAACAGTACCATGAGTGAAAACCAGTTGGTAAATGCACATTTGTAGGAGAGAGAAACCATTTCCTGTCAGCAATGTATATCACAGGCAGAGAGCCCAAAAACAGTGATAGTAGTGCTATATGTGCAGTAACAGCATAGTGCCCAAGTATGAAAGGGCACTGTGGTGATGCTGCAAAGGGGGCTGCAGGTGGAACATGTAGGGGGAGGGCAGGTGGGGTACATGGCAGACCAGGCAGCCACCTAGGTGGTACAGAGGAACACAGAAAATGGAAAACAGCAAGACAATTGCTAACCAAGGTCAAACTTGCCCAGTAGTCTGTGCTCCACAGTGTCCCACTCAGGGGAGACTACCCTGCACGTACCCCAAACGTCACACAGGAAACACAATGCCTGTAATGGGGCAAGCAGTGCACATCTGGGAACCACTCTAATAGGGGTCCAGACAAAAGGAGCGCTACTCGAGCGCAACAGCATCTCCTTCTCCTGCACTCCGGCGGCCATCTGCTCTCCTCCTCCTGCAGAGGATCGAGCCCGCCGGAGCACCGGACCGCCTCCTCACCGCGTGCTGCCCAATCGGGGCAGCCTGAGCTCCAGACAAAAGGAGCGCTACTCGAACGCAACAGCATCTCTTTCTCCTGCACTCCGGTGGCCATCTGCTCTCCTCCTCCTGCAGAGGATCGAGCCCGCCGGAGCACCGGACCGCCTCCTCACCGTGTGCTGCCCAATTGGGGCAGCCTGAGCTCCAGACAAAAGGAGCGCTACTCGAGCGCAACAGCATCTCCTTCTCCTGCACTCCGGCGGCCATCTTCTCTCCTCCTCCTGCAGAGGATCGAGCCCGCCGGAGCACCGGACCGCCTCCTCACTGCATGCTGCCCAATCAGGGCAGCCTGAGCTCCAGACAAAAGGAGCACTACTCGAGCGCAACAGGATCTCCTTCTCCTGCACTCCGGCGGCCATCTGCTCTCCTCCTCCTGCAGAGGATCGAGCCCGCTGGAGCACCGGACCGCCTACTCACCGCGTGCTGCCCAATCGGGGCAGCCTGAGCTCCAGACAAAAGGAGCGCTACTCGAGCGCAACAGCATCTCCTTCTCCTGCACTCCGGCGGCCATCTGCTCTCCTCCTCCTGCAGAGGATCGAGCCCGCCGGAGCACCGGACCGCCTCCTCACCGCGTGCTGCCCAATCGGGGCAGCCTGAGCTCCAGACAAAAGGAGCGCTACTCGAGCGCAACAGCATCTCCTTCTCCTGCACTCCGGTGGCCATATGCTCTCCTCCTCCTGCAGAGGATCGAGCCCGCCGGAGCACCAGACCGCCTCCTCACCGCATGCTGCCCAATCCGGGCAGCCTGAGCTCTCATTTAAAAAGAACACCGGTAAGGCGTGCCCGCGCCTGTCAGGCCAGCGCCTGAGGGCCTCGCCAGAGGGCCCTTTGGCGTGGCCCTTAGGCGTGGACCGTGGATCTGTGATATTCATCTCTGCCTCCCTTGATCCTGCATAGCTGAGCAACGGCTAATCTAGCTGATTCCAGGTACTGTTAACCTATTATATGCATTAGTCTGCCTTGAGAATTCAGTACATCTAACTGACAGCCTAAACCCTAATTCTTGCAAGCTTATCAGTATAAAGTTTAAACTACCTACACAGTTGCATAAAAGGTCTGATGTTTCCTTACTGCGAATGTCTCAAAATTGCTCTGTTAATCTTGTTACTAAACGTGTCTACAGCTTTGTGACGTTTTGCTTATGTACAGTATTACCTGTGTAGCTGATTATCTTAAACGTTACCCTGAAATATATGTTGCATTATACCCACCAAACTTGTTTCAATGTAAGTGCCTACCCGGTAAATAACACAGGTACACTACCAAAAAACTGCCTCCAGTTTTGCAACTGATTCCTATAGATTTTGGGGTGCTGAATCCAGGAAAAATAGCCAAAATGTTCCATCACGTCACGTTTTCTTGCAAAATTAGATTTCTTACCCATATAAGGAATGTTCACATAATTTCTTTTTAGCCGACTGCAGTTTATTTTCTTGGCCCAAAATAGAGGTTGTAATGGTTAACTAACTAGAAACACTCCCTCATGATATTTTAGAGTGTTTTGTATTCATTTTATACATTAACAGGACAATTGGGAGGCGGGGGGCTAAATCCAGTACTCGCGCTGGCGCATGTTCTTTCCTGTTCGCCTCGCCTCGTTCGCTTGCTCAAACACGGTGGTTGCGACATGAACGTTCCTGTCAAATTTCAGTTTCTTGCAAGTTCATTATTACCTTTTGTTTGCTCAGTCGTAATCCAGCTTTATTCCGAAGTGGTTCACTACAGTTGTAGTTTGCAGTGCTGTGTATTTGTGATGGCTCACAGAGCCAGAGGTTGCGTCAACTCTCCGGACAGTTTTTGTTTTATTTGTGGGGAATATACCGTGAAAAAGCGGCAGAGGAACATTTCTGCATTTATTTAAAAAGTATATTTCGCCTATTTCGGTTTGAAGTTAGGCGATCAAGACAAACCGTGGGCTCCTCACAAAGTGTGCAAGACATGTGAGGAAGATCTACGCTTATGAATGAAAGGTGAAAAACAAGCATTTCGTTTTGGAATACCTATGATGTGGCGTGAACAAAGAGACCACAGCAGTGACTGCTATTTTTGCTCTTGCATTGTGAAGGGATACAACTTAAAAAATAAGAACGTAATAAGTTACCCCAACCTTCCCTCAGCAATTAGGCCTATGCCTCATAGCAACGAAGTACCTGTGCCTGAACCACCAAAATCTTTGGATCATATTTGTGCGGACGGTTCTGATCATGATGAGACTCATCAGATGGCTTTTCCCGATGAGTCCAGTACTTCCGAGTTTGAAACTGAACCAGATCCGAAACCTGAACTTTTCTCTCAAGCTGAATTGAATGATTTAGTCCGGGATTTAGGACTCCCAAAAGATGCTGCCCAACTGCTAGGTTCTCGGCTTAAACAGAAAAATCTATTGTCACCAGGAACAAATTTTATTGGTACCGCAACCGCGAGACACAATTTTTGAAGTATTTCAGCAAAGAGGAAGATTTGGTATTTTGCAACGATATATACGGAGTGATGGAAAAGTTTAAACTCAAGTATGATCCTGCTGAATGGCGGCTGTTCATTGATTCGTCAAAAGACAGCATAAAAGGTGTTCTTCTTCATAATGGCAACACATTCGCTTCAGTTCCTATTGCTCACTCTGTTATTCTCCAAGAAAAATACGAGAATTTGGCCCTGATTTTTCAGAAGATTCGTTATGATGAGCATAAGTGGATGATTTGTGGAGACTTTAAAATTCTATCCATGCTATTAGGGCAGCAATCCGGTTTCACCAAATATCCCTGCTTCCTTTGCTTGTGGGATAGCCGGGCCCGCGACCTACACTGGGGGAAAAAAGACTGGCCAATTCGGGAGTATTTGAGACCCGGTGAGAAAAATGTTCTTCATGAGAGCTTGGTACCTCGTGATAAAATTTTATTACCACCTCTCCACATTAAGTTGGGTCTCATTAAGCAATTCATCAAGTCCCTTCCAAAAGATGGTGAGTGCTTTCGGTACCTTTGCTCAAAGTTCCCCCGACTTTCTGAAGCAAAGCTAAAGGAAGGAGTGTTTGTTGGCCCTGATATAAGGAAACTCATTTCAGATGGAGCATTCGCTGAAACGATGTCTGAGAAGGAAAAAGAAGCCTGGGATTCCTTCAAGGATGTTGTTCTTGGGGAACAGGCGGGATGAGAACTATAAGGATATTGTTGCCAGGATGCTCAATGCCTTCAAAGAACAAGGCTGTAACATGAACCTGAAAGTCCATTTCTTGCACTCCCATGTGAACTACTTTCCTGAAAACCTGGGGGCGTACAGTGAAGAACAAGGTGAAAGGTTTCACCAGGACATCAAGGACGCAGAGAGAAGGTACCAAGGAAGATGGTACACCACTATGATGGCTGATTTCTGCTGGTTGCTGCTGCGGGAAACCCCAGATGAAAAATACGCCAAGCAGCGCACCAAGAGAAGCATTCGGGGGAAGAAGAAACGGGCCCACCAGGAGATTGATTGACCCAAGAATGACTTTAAAATCTAAACTGTGTTGACAAATATCGTGTTTTTACTAAACTTTGAAATAAAAATTTGCTAGTTATTACCACAGTGTCGGATCTCATTTATTAGAATTTTATTTTCACACCATCGGGTGTTTGTCTTCATGTATTGCAATGGTGCGGTTTGTGTTTTCTATTCTTACATACATACCTGTACAACATTTTTTGCACATTTCTTTGCTTTGCTTTGTGTCTAACCTCGCTCTTATATGCTCAATGTTTGTGCACATGTATGTGGCTGTTTTAAGTGCAGACAATTTTGCTACCATCACAGTGTGTTTTGTTGACATTACTCTATTCTTATGTGCTGCCTTGTTACAATTTTCTTTATTCTTATTTGAATAACTACTAAACAATTAGTATAAAGAATTCATCCAAGAAACTTTTATCTCGATCGCACTCAATCTGAAATGTTCACCTCAAACTGCTAACCCAATGTAGCAAACAATCTGTACGTGATGGAGCAAATTGGTTACCAGATTTGGATTCAGCGCACCAAAAAACGTAAAAATCAATCGAAACATTAGAGGCAGTTTAAAAAAAAAATTTTTTAGTGTACCTGTGTAACCTAGTCCCCTTCATTGGAATACTAATCTTAGCCATCTCCTTCACAACCCAACGATTAACACATAACACACAACATTGAGTCTCAACCACAGTACAAATACATTTAAAATGCCTTGCTCAAATACCTTTTGTCTAAAACTATTATGCAGCTGTTTAACAATTATGACACTAATTGCACTGACCAACAGTCTAAACAACAAAAACTACAAACCAATCCCAATAATACAAAGAATCATCTGACCATACCCCTCTTCATCTCAAATACTCATTAACACAAAAGTAAATCATCACAGACTAATACATATAAAACCTACTACACTCACCCATCCACACAATCAACCGACAAACATATATTCTTTGTCCTGTATCCTAATAAATGCAAGATCTATGAAAAATAAACTACCTATCTTCATTGACTTACTAAATGATCAAAAGCCAGACATCCTATGTGTTACTGAAACTTGGCTGACTGACTCCGATGTTGTTTACCTAAACCAACTCAACATGAGCAACTACGACATATCTCATACACACAGAAACACTAAAAAAGGAGGTGGAGTCCTTATAATGACAAAAAAAGAACTAAAGGCCAAACCATATCCAGCTGATTTCCCAAATAACATTGATACCCTCATCATAAAAATTGCTCATTTCAGAATTTGTTTATTATACAGACCACCAGATCAAAAATCAGAAAACTTGGATGCCCTAATAGAACTCCTCGGCACATCCACAGACACCAACCCTATAATATTACTAGGAGATTTTAACCTTCCATCCCTACCCCCATCACACTCAGCTCTTTTTCTGGAATCATTAGTCGATATGGGTTTCCTCCAAATCATTAATACAAAGACCCATAATAAAGGTGGAACCCTTGACCTAGTCTTTCTACCAGAAATATTCCAAAGATATTTTAACCAGTCATCGCTTGAGTGTGTACCTATTCCTTGGTCAGACCATCACCTGATTAAATTTACCTTGGCCTATACCGGAATAAACAATAAAAATAACTTACAAATAACCCCCCCCCACCTAGATTCAGAAAATTTAACGATGATGAATTCATCGATCTAACTATTCCCCATCTCACCCTATTACCAACTGATCTAGATGAAGCTGTTGCAACTTGGCACAATACAATTAATAACGCAGCTACATATAAACAATCCACCAATAAGAAAAGCTGCTCTAGAATGGGAAATGCACCCTGGTTCAACAGCAATTTAAAACGAATGAAGAGAGAATTGAGGAATATTGAATCAAAATGGCGCAAAACCAAATCTACCTCCTATTATGACGCTTATCATAGCTACCTTAAAAAGTACAGAGAAGCATTAGACAGCGCAAAGAAAAATTACCACTCAACTATATTAACCAAATCCATTAATAGACCAAGAGAACTTTTCGGCATCGTCCAAAACTTAACAAATAACTCATATGGGTTCAGCAACGAAATTATCAACATCTCTGCCCAGACTCTAGCGAACCACTACATAAATAAATCAAAAACCTTTGCATTCACTCCAAATCCTCTATCCCTTTCCCACCAACATCAATTGGAAAAATGGTCCGATTTCCACCCGATAACTAAAGATATACTCAAGAATACAATTTCAATCTTGAACACTACCACTTTCCAACTTGATCCATGTCCGGTAAACTGGATTAAGCTCACTCTCCCTACAATATCCTCCTTTATCCTTCCAATAGTCAATCTTTCGCTGCGCCAAGGGTACTTACCACCTTCCCTCAAACATGCACAAATCCGCCCGATAATCAAAAATAACACCCTAGACAAAACATCACCTAACTCCTATAGACCTATTTCAAGCATTCCATTTATGGCTAAATTAATCGAAAAAGTCGTTCTAACTCAAACACAGGATCACATAGAAAATTCCGCCCCCCTTGATGACCAACAATATGGCTTTCGTCCCTATCATGGTGTAGACACCCTATTAACAGTACTTCTCGACACCTTAATAAGAGGTATCGATAACCCTAAACAAGCCTACATTCTCCTCTTTCTAGACATCTCTGCGGCATTTGACAGTGTACACCATGCCATTACTCTTAACAGATTAAAACAAATAGGAATCCACTCAACTGTACATAATTGGTTCACCTCATATTTAACTGATCAACCCCAAACTGTCCGAACTAGCACACAAACTTCTAAAACATACAAACAGGAAATTGGTCTCCCCCAAGGCTCCGCCCTCTCCGCCCTCCTATTTAATATCTGTATTCAACTGGTCTGCAACATTTTCAAAAAATTCAAAGTCCTCTATCACATATACGCAGACGATATGATGATGTACATACCATTCACAATCCCAACACTCCCATTGCAACTGTTAACAGAATGTGTCACTGAATTAACAACCTGGCTAAAAGACCACAATCTCCATATCAATCATTCGAAAACTGATATATTAATAGTAACTAAAAATCAATCCTACATTCCTCCAACCCACATCACTCTCCAAAATCACAACATTACTATAAAAAACGAAGTAAAATACCTAGGTGTCACCCTTGACTCACACCTTAGTATGGACACACATATTAGAAACATTACTAAAAAAATCTACTTTAAACTCAAAATTTTAAAACAATTATGTCCACTTGTACTTCTACAAGACTTTCTGAGCATTATTCAGGCTATCATTACACCACACTTTGATTTCGCCAACCTCACTCTACTAGGCACAACAAAACAAAACATTAAGAGACTCCAACTTGCCCAAAATGCAGCAGCAAGAATTGTAATGAAGGTCCCACCATTTGAACATATTACACCTATACTCGCAAACCTACACTGGCTCCCAATACAATCCAGAATAAATCACAAATTGATTATCACCACATTTAAAACATTAAATAATATGGCCCCTGCCTCTTTAACAAAACTTATCACTAAAGACACATCCCAAACTACACTACGGAGAGGCCATACAAATAAAATTAGGATCCCAAAAGATTTCACAATCACCAAAAAAACAACTAATAAAAAAGCGTTTTCGCATGCAGCTCCCATCCTATGGAACTCCCTCCCTGAAGAAATAAGAGCATTAAATGATGCAAAGGAGCTCCGCAAGAAATTAAAAACATATTTGTTCATTTCTCATTTCGGCACACTAGAAAATACCTTACCACTAACAGGAAATGGTTAATAAATATATTAGGGAATACCAAATTAAATTTTCTCAACCTAGCTACAATTAATAGATGTTTAAATAACTATTTGTAAATCCTGTAAAGAGAAATATGTAAATAGTTCGAAATATGTAAATAGTTCGATTGTTATATAACAAATTATTTACCATACGTGGTTCAATCATGTTTAATGTTTTAGCAAACTGTACTTAGTTATCAAATGTTTCATGTAAAACAGACCTGTTATTCTGTTCATTTTTCGTTCATTGTAAACCGCACCTGATCTGTGGAAGGTAGCGGTATATAAGCAACTGTTAAATAAAATAAAATAAATTTCAGACCAAGCTCACTGTTGCTGCTTCTATTAAATGCACATGGTTCTCTCAAACGGCTGCATGCAACAGGCCTCTCTCAAATGCCCTAGAAATGCATGCTTGACTCAGAAGGGTAAGTAAAGCAGAGTCATAGGCAGTTTCTCAGCCAAAAAAGTACTGGTAGGAGGTGTCTGGCTAGTGAATGAGCTGCAGGAACTGCTCTCTCATATAAAAAATCAGTATGAGTGAGCTTGGTCTGAAATGGGCTGCTTATGTGACCAGCTGAGGCAGCAACAGCTTCAGTCAGAAAAGCTGTGCTGGGAGGACATGTGGCTTGGAAAAGAAAACCACAGGCTGTGTGATGAAAACCGGACATACAGTATGAAAATTAGGGTGAGCGGGCAGCATGCAGGGAAAGCTGAATGGCATGGCTTCATGTCTTACCTTGTGCATTTCAGCCGACTCTTTTGAGAACAGGAACGGTTTGCTGACAATTGTTTAATGCCATGGAGATAAATTGAACTAGAAGACCAAGCATGAGGCAGCTGTAGAAAGGCAGTTGCCAAAGCCACAGCAAGAGCTCAACAAGCTCATGTATCATATTTTTTCCTGCTAGGCCCAGGGCTATCACATAGAAATGGAGGGTGCATAAACCACCACTGAGCAGCTACGACAGAAAGGATAATATGAGAGTGGGAAAAGCAGTCCGACAGGAATGAACACAGTTGATGGACATGTATGCAGTGCTTACACAGCAGCCTATGGACTCGTAATACAAGACCAACACAGAGTACATCATTGTGCATGAGCAATAGAGAAAGTGGCATTTCTGGAAAGTGGCATACAGGTACTGCAGGAAAAGGTCACACAGACACAGGACATGCATGAGTGTGACAACACGTTGGATCTGGACAGGCCAGAGTTGGTGGGGCAGAATGAAATAAGAAGTCACTAGAACAGCGCAGGGAGAACACGACCACACCTCTTAAAACAAAGAAACCTTTTATTTCATAAAACTTTCAAAGGTACAGACCCGACTTGGCCAAGTTTTGGCAGTCAGCCTGCATCAGGGGTCAAAAAACAAAGCACATGAATATTAAAAATGCAATAATATTATCTAAAATGTACAGTAAACAATAAACAAAACCAGAAACACCATACAATACCAATTAAGATGCAATAGTATATATATTCCACTGGCAGTCAGGACATTGTAACAAGAGTCTATAATAAAACATACATATGTGACCTAAAAAATGCATAGGAGGCAGTACAATTGCTACAGACAATACCATAAAATTCTGCAGCTAACTTGTTATGTGATCTTTTACATAAACATAAAAAACACAAGAAAAGAATATCAATAGCTAATACATATTAGACAAAACAAATGCACCACACAAACTATTGCAGTCCTACCAGTAGTTGAAAGCTCAAAAAGCGCTTTTCAGGTATGCCTGTATGGCAGCAAAGGAAAAAAAAACATAAAACATAATACTCATAAAAAGCTGACTAGATGATGTCAAACACCAGCAGGAACACAGCAGTACAACAGTGGAGGAAAAAAAAGACCTACATCTTCCCATCTAACTCATAAGAAAAGAAAAAGCCTTTTGAGGGGGACAAATATAGTGGACGCACACTTTAATTCATAACCCTATTGTATAGCCACATAAAAGAGTGTACATCTACCCATATCTAGCCTTATTACAACAGTAAAGACAGTGTAGAAAAACTTGTGGTCTAAATAATAAGGCACACAAAGGCCACACTATCTGTAAATCAAAAACACACAGAACAACTAATGGCCAGAAAAGGTCATAATAATAAAACAAAAATGGATGTTGCAGCACTGCAAAAAACTAGCACAAAACAGCTCCAAAACTAGCAAGGAACAGCTCTTACCTTTGGCATCTACTGAGAAAGTGAAAGTAAAAATCACTAGAGCACCCAACCTCTTAAAACCTGTGCACTAATACATATGTAAATTAGCAAGTAAGCTCATGACCTCCCTTAGGACATGTGCACTAATACATATGTAAATTACCAAGAGAGCACATGACTTCCCTGAAGACCTGTGCATTAATGCATAGATAGATCATCAAGTGAGCACATGACCTCCCTTAGGACCTGTACACTAATTCATATGTGGAATAGCAAGTGAGTGTTCCTAAAAGAACCAATTTGTAAGATAATAAATCTAGACAGCACTAGAAAATATTTTATGATGTCAAACAAATCCACTGTCCCTTTAAAAATACAATAACCAAGCCATGCTCATTACACATAAAAAGGGTGAACCTAAAGGAAAAAGGACTTCACCAAATATTTACATTGTTAAAATTACATATGAATTAAAAAGAACCAGGAGAATAAGCCCTTTATATGGCTAATCCACTCTTTATAGAAGCAATCAATGCTGTATCACTGTAGGTCGTTTCTGTTGTTTTGAAAAGCTCCAAGTGCAAATTCCACCTTCTTAAATGCAAGAAAATGCTCTCCTAGAATAACCTGCAATGCAAGAATGGACTCAGAATAAAACTTGATATTCAATCTATAATAAAAAAAAAATGATCTAAAAATACCAGACTCAGAAAAAAACTTGATATTCAATCTCTTTATTTAGGCCATTAGGATGTACCGTCGCCAGCTCGAAAATCGAGCGTTGTTCTTCTCGCAAAAGTATAGTATCCATATCACCTCCTCGAGGTGATGGATGGATAACCTTCAGTACAAAAAAGGACAAATCACTTACTCTGTGTCCATATTGTATCCAGTGGTCGACGAGAGGAACCTTGACAACTTTATTTTTATTTATTTATTTAACACTTATTTATATACCGCATCTTCCAGCGATCAGTTGCGGTGTACAATTAACAACAATTTACAATGCAGAGCTTGTATTACATAGAACAATTATAACTTTTTACATAGAACATCTTAACTTGCACAACAAAGGGTTTAAAACTAAGCGGAATAATTCAATAATTCAACTAACACAGCCGCATGATCTTAGCTATGTTTGCAGACAAACTTGAAAAACGCAGGGTGCAAATATTATCATGAACCTTTTTACTTTTCACCTTTAACAATTCTTGTCTATCTGAAATACGAGCCCTATGGAAACCCTTCTTAATACAGCCAGGAGGGTATCCACGTTCCTTGAAATGTAAAACCATATCTTTTCATTGCAGATCAAATTAGGAGAGGAGTGGCCTAGTGGTTGGGGCAAGTTACTTCAGGCCAGAAGGTCAGGGGTTCAAATCCCCCTAGAGGACAGCGACCTTGGTCTGGAAGGACTGGGGTTTTTAATCCCACATGTGGTCTTGGGCAAGCCACTTAACCCTCCTTTGCCCATGTTCCCTGTAAGTTTTAGTGTATGTGTCTCATATCCCCTTGTGTTAAATGTATCCCCCAATTGTGTTGTGACCACTTTGATTGAAGGATAAGGTGGTATACAATACTGTCTAAATAAATAAAATCGGTGCAGAGCCTATGAAACTGCAAAACTGGAAGTTTTTTCTTGAGAACCAAGGGGCCATGGAGACCTTTGAAACCCTGGCATGAGATACAGAGTCAGAGAGACTTTTAAAACCATAAAAACAATTAAATAAAAAGGCAGATGAAGAATTCATAGATAAAAGTAAAAATAAAAATAAATAAAAACCCTATTAAACTTGAATAAAAAAGGAAAACAGACAAATCGGTTTTTTGGTTAAGACCGTAAGGTACCAGAGTTTTCAGTTCATAGATGTAGCATTGAGCAGTATTGAATCAATATTCCAGAACCTTTAGGACTAAAGATTTTAAATATGTGATGTTGTGTTTTTTTTCTTCCCAATGAGCAACTAATGGTTTTTCAGGAACATGCCTATTAAGACAACTCTTATGTTCAGTGATCCGTATCTTCACCGGTCTTCTCATCTTACCCACATACATGAGGTTACATGGACAAACAATAAGATAAACTTCATTCTGTGTATTGCAATTTGAGAAATTGTTAAGAAAGATTTTCTCAGTGTGTGAGAGGATGTTCAAAATGATTCTTCGTAACCAGTGCATTGGAGCATATGGAGCACCGACTACATTTAAAATGTCCCTTTGCTTTACAGATAGTTTTGGTTTAGACAAGGCCGATGGAACCTAATATTGGCTAGATTACAATTTATTTTCTATGCAATGGTTAATTGCTTTGACACAAATGCAGGTATGGAGGAAAGGAGGTGCCGCTCCTTTTTTAAAAATGTACAATATCCTTTGACAGACTAGAAAATGTTAAAGCGCACACCATCCTATCCTGCACCGGATGATGTGTACCCTCCAGAAGTGTGGCTTGATCAGGGCACTTGTCTCTCTCATAGGCCTTTCTTAATGCAGTCTTGCGGATAACCATGTTGTGCAAATCTCTTCACCATGTCTGTTTCATGGCATTCAAAATCATAATCAGTCACACACAGCTTTCTTATCCGCAGAAACTGACTAGAAGGAAGGTTATTTTTATGGGACCTTTTATGAAAACTGTCAAACTTCAGAAGGGAATTTCTCTCTGTCTGCTTGTGGCACAAATTGGTAAGGTCCTCTTTTTTATCAAAATGAGAAGACCTGCCTCTGGAAAACCCATGCTGTCTCAGATCCTGCAATCCATTGGAATTCAGAAATCTCACTGTCCTCTGATTTAACAGCATTTCCATTAATCTACTCACCACAGAGGTCAGACTAACCAGCCTGTAGTTCTCAACCTCTTCCTTATTGTTTGCTTTTGTGTGGAGGTACCACATATGCCTTTCTCCACTCCTGACTCTAAGGAAGCATTGAAAACATCAGTCAGTTAATCTGCTAGAACCTCCCCAAGTTCCTACAATATTCTCAGATGAATCCCATCCAGCCCTATCACTTTGTCTACTTTTAGATTAGCTAGTTCCTCACAAACACAGTCATCTTTTCAAGATCCCTTTCTACTTCTGCTCCTATTTGTGGGTGTTTTCTGAGGTCCTGCTCCTGGCCCTTCATCTGTGAACACAGAACAAAAATATTTGTTAAGCAATTTTGCTTATCAACTTCTACATATTCCTCCCCTTCACCCTTGAGCCTGACAATACCACCTTTGCATTTCCTCCTCTTGCTAACATATCTGATAAATGTTTTCTCGCCCCCCCCCCCCCCCATTTTATTGAACTGGCTATTTCTTCTTCTACTTTCCTAGCTTCTCTAAGTTTTTCCAAATATTGACGCTTGTCTTACTCTCTCTGTGATCGCTTGTATTTAATGAAGGCCACCCTCTTTTTCTTCACCTTTTCAGCTACTTCTTTTGAGAACCATAATGGCCTCCTTTTCATTTTAAATTTGTTTAGCTTTCTAACAAAAAGGTTAGTTGCCCTTAAAATATCCCCTTTCAATTTTGCCCATTGCTCTTCTACATCCCCCAACTGTTCCCCTCTTGCTAATGGCTCCTTGAAGTATTGTCCCATCTTGGCAAAGTTAGTTTTCCTAAAGTCTAAGATCCTTGTTTTTGAAGGAATCTTATCAGCCCTAGTCCTAATACTGAACCACACTATCTAGTGATCACTGTATATGAGATGATCTCCCATTATAGAAACATAGGAACATGACAGCAGAAAAAGACTGCATGACCTATATAATCTGCCCTTCTATATCGACTACTACAATAGTCCCCTCTTTTCCCTTAGAGATCCTCTGTGTTTGTCACTTGCTTTTTGGAATTCAGATACTGTCCTTATCTCTACCACCTCCAATTGGGAGACTATTCCACGCATCTACCACTCTTTCCATAAATAAATATTTCCGCATATTACTCCTGAGTCTATCCCCTTTCACCCTCATCTTATGTCCCCTTGTTGCAGAGCTTGCTTTCAATTGAAAGAGGCTCTCCTCCTCCTGTGCATTTATGCCATGGAGACATTTAAACATCTCTATCACATCTCCTCTATCCTACATTTTCTCTAAAGTATACATATCAAGATCCTTAATTCTGTCCTCATATGCTTTATAATGAAGACCACTAACCATTTTAGTAGCCACCCTCTGTACTGACACCAATCTGTTGATATCCTTTTGAAGGTCTGGCCTTCAGAAATGCACCAAAGACCTATACAGAGGCACTATCACTTCATTTTTTTCTGCTGGCCATTCTTCTCCTTATGCACCCAAGCATTCTTCTAGTTTTTGCCATTGATTTTCTACCTGTTTAGCTACTTTAAAATCATCAGGCACAATCAACGCCCAAGTCCTGTTCTTTTTTTGTGGACAGAAGTACTCCCCTCTCCCCAACTATACTGCTTCTTTGGATTTTTGCAGCCAAAATGCATGACCCTGCATTTTTTATCATTAAATCTCAGCTGCCAAATTCTAGACCATTCTTCAAGCTTAGCTAGATCCCTCCTCATGTTATCTACTCCTTCCTGGGTGTCCACTCCATTGCAGATTTTGGCATCATCCCCAAAGAGGCAAACCTTACCCAACAGCCCTTCCACAATATCACTAAAAAGATGTTAAAAAGAATCTGACCAAGGACAGATCCCTGCGGCACATCACTGGTAACCTCCTTCTTCTCAGAGTGAGCTCAATGTACCTGTACTCTGTCACCTCCCACTCAATGAATTTTTAAGTCAGTCACTTCAGGGTCCATCCCTAGAGTGCTCAGTTTGTTTATAAGTTGCCTGTGAGGAACAGTGTCAGAGGCTTTACTGAAATCTAAATACACCACATCTAGGGCTCTCCCTTGGTCCAATTCCCTGGTCACCCAGTCGAAGAAATCAATCAGATTTGTCTGACAAGACCTGCCTCTGGTGAATCCATGCTGTCTCTGATCCTGTAATCCATTGGACTCCAGGAACCTCACTATTTTCTCATTGAGCACACCACAGAAGTTAGACTAACTGGACTGTAGTTTTCAACCACATCCTTACTTCCACTTTTCTGTAAAGGGACCACATGTACCTCTCTCCAGTTCTCTGACACCACTCCTTACTCCAAAGAGGCATTGAAAAGGTCAGTCAGTGAAGCCGCTAGAACATCCCCAATTCCTTCAGTATTCTCAGATGTATCCCCTCCAGTCCCAATGCTTTGTCTACTTCTAGTTTAGCTAGTTCCTCCTGAACACAGTCTTCTGAAAATGGTTTGAGATCCCTGTCACTTCTGTTCCTATTTGTGAGTGTTTTCTGAGGTCCTGAGGTCTGAAACACTTTCCCCATTGGTAAGCACCAAGTCTAGTATGGCCCCTTCATGTGTGAGTTCTGTTACCAGTTGCCAGAATAGTTCTCCCTGTAGAAAATCCAGGATCTCCTTACTTCTAGACGATACCCGAGCATGGATTTGCCAATCAATATCTAGCATACTGAAATAGCTTATCAGTAGCACTTCTCCTCTCATGGTAATACTGCAGATGTCTTCTATTAAATCTCTGTCCATTTCTCCTTGCGAAGAAAATCTCAATATCATACCAATGCAAATGGATTTTCCTTAACCCACAGTGCCTCTTTGCTCCCTTTTAAGCCCTGTAATTCTACAGGGTGGCCAAAAAAAAAATGAGAACATCTCGTAGCATATAAGTTATTTAAAAAGTAAAAAAGACAGATGCAGATGATTGACAAATAAAAAAAAAAAAGATGGCGACCGTAAATTGTCAAAATAAAGATGTTATATTGCTAAAAAAGGTAAATAAGTAAACAATTTAAGCTTTTAATATACAAGATGTTCTCACTTTTTGTGCCACCCTGTATAGCATTAATATTATTTTTTACATATAGTGCTATTTCTTCTCCCCTTCTTCCTACCTTGTCTTTCCTGAATAAAGTATAGCCTGGTATAATTGCATCCTAGTCATGATCGTCCGTGAGTCATGTCTGTGTAACCACCACTAAATCCAAGTCTGTCTATTCCATTAAAGCCTCAACATCTGGGATCTTATTTCCCATATCACAGGCATCTATGCACACCACTTTCTAGATGTTTCCCCTTTTAGCCATTTCACCAGTAGTATTATTTAATATTTTGCTTATCTGAGGGCTTTCATTTACATGGAGGCTTTCTTCACCCACTGCCAATGAATCTAGTTTAAAGCCCTCTTCAGTAGGTTAGCCAGTCTGCTGTGGAAGACACTTTGAACATTCTTGGATAGGTAGACGCCATATTCTACTATGCAGCTCTTGGAAAATCATCCCATGGTCCAGGAAATCAAAACACTCTTGATGACACCATCCATGCAGCCGCACATTTAACTCCAAGATGTGAGCTTCTCTGCCTCGGCCTTTACCCTCAACAAGGAGGATTTAAGAAAACATTACCTGTGCACCTATCTGCTTCATCCTCTTTCCCAGATCCATGAAGTCACTTTTGATATGCTTATCCTAGCAGTATCATTTGTCAGTAGGCTTGATGAGTCTCGGCAAACTCTCCATAACATCTCAGATTTTGGCACCTGGTGAACAGCATATCTCTCTGGACATCAAATCTGGTCGGCAGATGGATGCCTTAGTACCCCTCAGAAGAGAGTTACCAACCACCATTACCCTTTGCTTCCTTGTGGTCACTGATTCTGAAACTTTTGGATGTTTGAACTCTGGTTCTTCCCTTTCCTGGTATTGTTTCTTTCAACTCCTCCACTTACAGGTCTGCATTCTGTTTCTTCAATTTGAGGGCTGGAGGAGTTGGACTGTTGATTCTGCAGGGTATGGTGACTTGTGTCCAACTCTTCATTCTGTAGCATTCTGTTTATCCAAATATAACTGATCACATAGCTTTTGTCTACTGCTTGAGCACAAGTAATCCTTTTGCATAGATTTAGCAGCAGGCAAGAATATTGTTTTAATCTCCTGAAGTCTGTTCCAACTATCTCAGTACATTCTTCTTTTTAAATCAAGAATCCAGCTGCTAACTGTTACTTCTTGACAGGCAGATAAAGCACCCTCTGATGCAAAGACTTAATGAAGCCTCTATTACAAGGAATTATAAGGGGGTGGACTGAGCATCTTTGTAATGTGTCTGTGCATAAATATAAATGCTATGATCACAGATTAACCTTTGGCTGTAAAAGAGTTCTGAAATGAATTTCTTAGATGTTATGGATTTAGTTAATAAATTGCTGCAGTTTAAAAAAATGACCTTCAGAACCAACTATATGTGTGTAATTTGGGTAGCTTTTATTCAAATATATCACAGCACGCACATTACACAGGCATTTTGGTAACTCTGAAATCCAAGTCATAAAGGGCCAATGTAAAGATGCATAGCTGTCCTACACACCCCATGTGGATGCACCATTGGCTATGTCTCCCTGGTCTGACTGACTGATTTCGCTTTTTTCAGCATGCAATATTTTCTTGGTTTTAGAGTTTTGTGCTGGTCATTTAGATTTTGATTTGCTCTCACAGAGCTCCACAACAAATTAGAAAATTAAAAGCAGCTCATTTGGGTTGTTTTCTGTATAATTATGTGGATTTTTTAAGCCTGCAGTCTGAGTGAAAGAGTAGCCTAGTGCTTAGGACAACAACCCATAGTCCAAAAGACAAGGGTTAAAATTCCACTGACACTCCTTGTGGCCTTGGGCAAATCACTTAACCCTCCATTGCCTTCTGTTAGAATCTTAGGGGACCTATTGTAATTCGCCTTGATCTACTACTGGAAAGGTATGAGGTGAATGCTAAAATAAACAAATATGCTTTGTTCTGTGTTTGTTGACACTTTCATAGGACTGTAAAAGCTTTGTGGAGTTTCAGAATAGTAAAACCTGGTACCCTAGTGCTCATGCAACATGCAGGCCAGAGCTATGGGATGTATAATAGAGCAATTACTCAAATGTCACAGCCAAACTCTGACATGTAATATCTAAAAGTAGCAGCAAGGGAATGATATAATCTACATTATTTGATTCATCACTTAAGCTAAATCACAGGATGCATTTCTTTAAAAAACAATTTACTGCAACATTGGTTAGAGCCATTATGAGCTGCTTACAAGAAAACATACATAAGATCTATATATGAAATCAACAAATTTTCAAGATATTTCAGACATTTTTTTAAATGTCTCCAAAACTTCCTTAAATTAAAACAAAACAAAACATGAGAACATAACAGATGCCATTCCGGGTCAGCCCAAAGGTCCATCGAGCCCAGTATCCTGTTTCCAACAGTGGCCAACCCAGATTACAAATACCTGTCAGGTTCCCAAAAAGTAGACAGATTCCATGCTGCTTATCTCAGGGGTAAGCAGTGGATTTCTCCAGTCTACTTTAATAATGGTTTATGGACTTTTTCTTCAGGAACTTGCCTAAAACTCTTTTAAACCCAGCTGTGCTAACAGGTTTTACTACATACTCCAGCAATGAACTTTAGAGATTGGTTACACATTGAGAGAAAAAGTATTTTCTCCAATTAGTCTTAGGGGGTCTGTTACTAAAGGACATTAGCTGACAAAGCATGTTCTGGCATGTGCCAAATGTGGGTTTGGATATGAGTTGCTAGCTAGCCATGACAGCAACTGCAGGTTGATTCTCGCGCTGTCTAACTCGAGTTATGGTAGCGAATGGGCAGGATGGGGTGGAGAGTGGTTTGTGTGCTTTGTGCAGTTAGTGAAGGGGTTCATACTGTACGCTACCTGCATTAGCACAGGATCACCCAACGCCACCTCAAAAGGTGGCATTAAGTACACCCAAACTAATTTGCTGTGCACTAAGGGACAGGGCTTGACTAGGTTGTAAGCTCTGATGAACAGGGACTGTCTCTTGCATGTCTGTGCAGCGCTGCCTACGTCTTGTAGTGCTATACAAATGCTCAGTGGTAGTAGTAGTAGTATAGTAGTAGGGCTTGCATTAACTGCTGGGGAAGTGCTTTCCACAAGCCTGACAGTTAATGCAGTGGGGTTGCACTTAATACACCCTAATTTCAGTGCTGTTGGTGCATTCTGTGCAACACCCTAGCACCTTCTAGTAAAAGGGTCCCTTAAATGTGCTAAATTGTAGCTTCATTGTATGTACCCTAATCGTTTTATTTTTTGAAGAAGTTAACAACCAGTCTACATTTACCCGTTCCTTTCCACTCACTACTTTATTGACCTCTATCATATATTCCGTTTTCCAAGCTACAGCGCCCTAACCTTTCAAAACTTTCCTCATGGGAGTATCCTTCCATCTTCTTTATCATTTTGGTCACTCTCTTCTAATTCTGCTGTATCATTTTTTAGATATGGTGACCAGAACTGCACACAATATTGAAATATGGAGCGATACAGAGGCATCATAATATCATTGGCTTTATTTGCCATTCCTCTCCTAATGATCCCTAGCATTCTATTTGCTTTCCTTAACTGCTGCTGCACACTGAACATAGGATTACAAGATATTAAATGCACAGTAGAAGAGCCTCCTTCGATTGAAAGCAAGCTCTGCTATGAGGGGACATAGGATGAGGGTGAAAGGGGATAGACTCAGAAGTAATATGCGGAAATATTTCCTTACGGAAAGAGTGATAGATGCATGGAATAGTCTCCCAGTGGAGATGGTGGAGATGAGGACAGTATCTGAATTCAAAAAAGCATGGGACAAACACAGAGGATCTCTAAAGGGGAAAAGGGGACTATTGTAGTAGTTGATATGGAAGGGCAGACTAGATAGGCCATGTGGTCTTTTTCTGCTGTCATGTTTCTATGTTTCTATTATACAGGATGACTCCTAGATCCTTTTCCCCTAGTGTAGAAACTTGCATTGTGAAACTATATTTTGGGTTGTTCTTCCCTAAGGGCCCGATTTTCGAAGGCAGTAACAAGGGTAACAGCCCATGTTACCCATGTAAATGCCTTAACCAGGATTTTACAAAGTCACCTATATGGGTAGTGCCTTTAGGAAGTCCAAGTTAAGGCCCTAACATGCCCAGATGCTATCCGCTTAGCATCAAGGTGTGTTGGGGGCGTTCTTGGGTGGAACGATGGGAAACAAGTGCTAACCAGGTTGCAGCGATTTTTGATTCTACCCAGATAGCCCTTGGTGCCTTAAAGAAAGACATGGAAAACCCTTGCCTATCTTTAAGGCAATGGAGCTAACTGTGTAGCATAAAAAAATCAGTGCTACTCAGCTAGCTCCTGCTGCTGCTGGGTTGTGCAGTGATAACCGGATTTTCAATGCCAGGACCATATATGTGCCATTGGAAAATCCCAGTTAAGTCCCTAATGCGCCAATGCAGCACATAGCACCTCCCAACTGAATATCGGTCCCTAAATGCATGTTCCATGTAAAACAGCTGTACCTACTGTAAACGGTTATTTTTGTTCTCAGTAAACCGTTTTGAATTGGAAAAAAATGGTATATAAAAAATTTTAAATAAATAAATAAATAACTTTACAGTTTTCCACATTGTTTCATCTTCTATTTGCATGTCCAGTCTTCCTTCCAATGATTCAAGGTCCTCTTGCAATTTTTCATAACTTTGAATAATTTTGTGTCATCTGCAAATTTGATCACTTCATGAGGATAAAGCAGAATTGCTGAACAAATATTTTTGTTCTGTGTTCACAGATGAAGGGCCAGGAGCAGGACCTTGGAAAAAAACCATAAATAGGAATAGAATGAAGGGGATCTTGAACAATTTTTAGAAGACTGTGTTCATGAGGAACTAGCTAAACTAAAAGTAGACAAAATGATGGGACCAGATGGGATACATCCAAGAGTATTGAAGGAACTTGGGTAAGAATGAGCGGCCCACTGTCTGACATTTTCAGTGCTTCATTAGAGTTGGGAGTTATCCCAGAGGATTGGAGAAAGGTGCACCTGGTCCCTTTACACAAACATGGAAGTAAAGATGAGGTTGAGAACTACAGGCTGGTTAGTCTGATCCTTGTGGTGAGTAAATGAATGAAAACACTGCTAAAACAGAGGATAATGAGTTTTCTGAAGTCCAGGATCTGAGGCAACATGGTTTTACTAGGGGTAGGTCTTGTTAGACAAATCTAATTAATTTCATTGGCTGGCAACTAGAGAGTTCGACTGAAGGAAAGCCTTAGTTGTACTTAGATTTCAGTAAAGCTTGTGACACGGTTCTGTTCAGGTGACTTATAAATACTGTAAATTGAGCACTCTAGGAATGGAACCTAAAGTGACTCATTGGGTTAGTAATTGGTTGAGTGGGAGACGACAAAGGGTACAAGTAAATGGAGCTCACTGTGTGGAGAAGGATGTACTGAACACCACACACATCCATCTGATAGTGGTGTGCTGCAGGGATCAGTACTCGGTCCGATTCTTTTTAATATTTTTGTTCCTGATATTGCGGCTGTCAGATAAGGTTTGTTTCTTTGCAAATGATATTAAAATCTGCAATAGATTAGACACCCAGGAAGGAGTAGATAACATGAGGAGGGATCTAGCTAAGCTTGAAGAATGGTTGAGAATATGGCAGCTGAGATTTAATTCTAAAAATGCAGGGTCATGCATTTGGGCAGCAAAATTCCAAGGGAGCAGTACAGTATAGGGGGTGAAGTAATTATGTCCACAAAAGAGGAGCGGGACCTGGGCGTGATTGTTTCTGATGGCCTTAAGGTGGCTAAAGGGGTAGAAAAGATGATGGCAAAAGCCAGAAGGATGCTTGGGTGCATAGGGAGGAGAATGGCCAGCAGGAAAAAAGAGGCTATAGTGCCTCTGTATAAGTCTTTTGTGAGAGCTCATTTGAAGTATTGTGTGCAATTTTGGAGACCACACCTTCCAAATGATGTAACTAGGATGGGGTCAGTGCAGAGGGTGGCTACCAAAACGGTCAGTGGGCTTCATCATAAGGCATATGGCAACAAATGTAAAGTTCTCAATATGTATACTTTGAAGGAAAGGTGAGAGAGAGGAGATATGATAGAGATGTTTAACCCTGGAATTACCGAGATTTTTTGCACACACCGAATACCGTTGGGGTCATAAATGACCCCACGATGAATTTTAATTGTTAACCATGAAAAGTTTACACATGATTAGCTGCCACCTGTGTTGGACATTGTCATAACCTGAGACTGTGCCAGATCTGAGGCACTCGAGCACCGTGTCTAATGCTGCAGTGGAAACGGCTTGATGGTGTTGTTCCCTTTATTCTGTTGTTTGAAATTTCTCCACTCATCATGGATTTAACACTTCACAGTATTATCTAGAAATGCTCTACCACCATCAGGAGATGACAGCCAAATCATCACATAAAGTTCTAGCTTTTCCGAGCAGAATGAGTGAAGTCAAGCTGTTAAATCCCACCTGACTTGACAACTGTAATTCCATGATTCGACGATTCAATTAGGTGGTCAGCCATATCAGGGTCACAACTTTTTTCCTACAGATTTAGGACTGCAAGTTTCTGCTTTGAAGCATGATGTGTGAACTAGCCTGAAACCTCATGGGATATAATCTGTAGCAGCCATGAATAGTGCACAGAAAAATAGATTGCATATCTCTTTGACAAAGATAGAGTGGTGTAAGATTGTTACTGTGCTTCCCTCCACAGTGTTAGCCAAGATATCCCAATATGCCTTCCATAAATTCCATCGTGCTTTTCACGCTTTTGATCGTAGATTGGAAAATATCAATGTGAATTACCACTGGCCTGTGCTGACTATGAGAAATTTGTTTTAACACTGTACTTGTTGAAAATATAGGGTGAGATTCAACAACCAGGAACATAAGAGATAAGATTTTCCATACTGGTCAGACCAGTGGTCCATCTAGCCCATTATCCTGTTTCCAACAGTGAACAGTCCGGGTCACAAGTATCTGGCAGGATTCTGAAAGGTAGCCAAGATTCCATGTTGCTCATCCCAGGAGTAAGCAGTGGATTTCCCCCATCTACTTTAATAATAATTGGACTTTTCATCCAGGAACTTGTCCAAACCTTTTTAAACCCAACTACACTAAACTTTTACTACATTGTCTGGCCATGAATTTCAGAGCTTAATTTCATATTAAGTGAAGAAATATTCTCTCTGATTAGTTTTAAATGTACTTAGGGTCAGCCCATCCACTAACCCTAATAGACATCTGTCTAGGGTTGCAGGCCTCAGAAGAGGGGGGGGGGGAGCACCATGGCCCTTCCACATTCTTGAAGCAGCAGCATGGCCTTGGGCTTTTAAGTACTCATGCGTTCACAAGTGCACTCATGGAGGCCGATTCTATTCTGCATGTCCTGCCCTTGTACGGCCTGACAGAATCTGGGCATGAAGCGGTAGCACCTGATTCTGATCCCGCAAGGGTGAGACATGCCCGCGAGATCAGAATTGGGTCTACTGGCCTGAATGTGCAGGCCAGACCCCAATTCTTTCAGGCCGGATACCCAGCAGAACCCTGGCTAGCGCAGCCAGGTTCCTGAATGGAGTGGCGATGGCATGGCGTCCTGTTGCCACCACTGCTCCATTCAGGAGTTGTGATCACCAGCTGATGGAAGAACATGTGTTTAGAGCTAACCTCTAAATCGGCCCTGTTTGTCTGGGGTCAAGTGCCACCCACTGGCAGCTGTCAATCCTCCCTGGCCCACCCCTTCCCACCCACGTACAGAGCTCCCCGGCAGCATAATTCGCTAAACAAGTATCAGAATGACCCCATAGCCTGCCAGTCCTGCCTTCTCCAATGCAAAGTCTTGACAGAGGAGATGAGAATAGAAGGCCATGAGTGCTCATGTGCATGTGGGTGCTTGAAGGCCTGCAGCTGTGCTGCCTTGAAGAATGTGGAGGGGCCATAGTACCCCCCCTCCCCACACAGGTATGCCACTGTCTTCCATGGGTGAGGGAGAAGGAGAAATGCTGAGCACCTGTGGTGGGTGGGGGGGGGGAGTAGAGGTGATAGGGAAGGGAAGAAAAGATTTGACAGCTGGATGATAGAGAAGAGAAGACGAGATCCTGGGCACCTTGGGGAAGAGAAAGGGAGATGTTGGACTACAGTTCTAGGTTAAGGTAAGAAAAGGAAGGTGCTGGACTATGTGTGGTGCTGGGCTGCTTCAGGGGAAAAGGGATCATGGCTGGAGGTTTGCCCAGGGAACAGGTGTACTATTTTACAGCTTCATTGCATGACTCCAGGTTTTTATACTTTTTGAAGAGTACATTACCAGTTCCCATGTACTTGTTCTACTCCTCTCATTATTTTATAGAACTCTATCATATTTCCCATCAGCCATCTCTTCTGCAAGCTGAAACCTTAACCTTTTAAGCATTTCCTTCCCTCCCCTTTATCATTGTGGTCATTCTTTTCTGTACCTTTTCCCGTTTTGCTATATATTTTTTAAAATATGCCCACCAGAACTGTGGTTTTTGCCCCTCTTCTACTAGGCCAAGGGGAAAGTTCCTGCTTGCTTTGGATTGTAAACTAAATCTTTTGGCTACAAAGTACAAACAAACTGATTTGCAGGTCATAGGCACTAGTGTAGTGCTCCCCTCAGGCAATACCACAGAATGGATGGCGAGGTTAGGCGGGCACACCCCATAAGGGTCTTGCTAGGCTTTGTAGACCTGGGTGTGTATGTGTGTGTGTGTGTGTGTGTGTGTGTGTGTGCGCGTGTGTGTGTGTGTGTGTGTGTGTGTGTGTAGGTTTAGTAATAGACTGGGAGATAGGTAAGGATCATGTGGCAGAGTCTTTCTGGAGCACCCTTTACCCCTCACCCCTCTTGACACCCGAGAATCAGCAGAGATGAAAAGCACACATAAAATGTTCAATAACCATGTTTACTGGCAACAACAATAAAAGCTAAAAAGGTTATTAACAGCATATATACTTCATAACCACTAGGGAAACAGCATATAGGGGTAATTTACTAGCAGCGTGTGTTAGTACTGTTAACACATGCAATCTGCTACAGCGTCTATTTTATTGCTATGGGCACCGCAGCAGGTAGTGTGGATTAATGGCTTTAGCACATGCTCTTAGTAAGTGATCTCCATAAAATTAGAGAAAATAGAGAAAACGATGTAGGTAGTAGGGCAGAACAGAGAAACAACTGATAATTTACCACACCTGAAAATACAAAAAAAAATTTTGGGTAAAAATTAATCAACTTCTTGGACCCCCTTTTCACAGGCCACTACATTCCTCCTAGTACAGGCAACCTAGCATCTTTTTAGGGAAACTGTCCCCAAAGCCCAATTCCTTTATGACAAAAATATAGTCCTTCCAACAGGAATTTTCCCTAGACTTAAGAGCTCTTTCTAGGGGGCTGCTCGCAATATTAAGAACAGAATAACATCCCCCCCCCACCCCTGTCCCTGGCTCTGCATAAACAACATAGAATCAAATGGAAGGATGCATACACAGCAAATATGCCTTAAGGAAACACCATAATACTGTATAGTTATCCAAGATTTTCCATTTCACAAGCCCTGGAGGAGACTGCTTTGAAAGGCAAGAGTAGGCAGTTTTGTATTTATGGTAAAGACACAACATATTCTACCAGTGATGCAATTGTAAGTCCGCAAAGTCTTTCCAATGGTTGACAATCAACTTTAAGGCAACACTAATCATTAAGTCAAAAAGGAAACTATCTACTTTCAGGAGAGAGGATATACCTGCATGAGAGTAGACTATAGTTATTCTAAATGTTGTCTTTTTGTAAGTGCAATATATGCTTTATCTTTGCCCAAACTTGTTGCCAGTATATCAGTATGTTGGGGCACTCAAAAAGCGGGTAGAAAAGGATACCCATTTAAAGGGACATGTCCAGCAATGATTACCTAACTATGGATTCCATTTTGCAAGTATCACTGGAGTAATGAATGCCCGGCGGGCAAGGAAAAACAGTGATTTTATGAGGGAGGATGAGTGAGTAATACGTGTCAAGGGACCCCAAAACTGTTCCCAGTGTTTGCAAGTAATGAGTTCACCAATGTCTGATTTCCACACTTTTTCGGTACTTGTACAAGGGTGGCTGGTGCCATTACAAATGGTGGCATAAAGCTTGGAAGTAATTTTTTTTGCACCTGAAATGAAATGGGTTTTTGAAATAAGTCCCGCTCCTCAGGTATTTGGAAGGGTACAATTCCAGCCTTTAAAATGAAAATGTTGAAACTGAAGCCACTGGAAAAATCATTGGGATGGCAATCCAAATTCTTGTTGTAAGTCAGTAAAAGCTTTAAAGGATGCTGGGATCAGGAGTTGTCCCACTGTTCAGATGCCACTATTTTGCCATGCCTGCCAATTAATGAGCTGATTTTGGATCTTGAATCGGGGATTGAGCCAAAGAGACAATTACTTGGAGGATGGGTTGGAGTCTTCGGTAGGTGAGAGAGTGTGTAAAATGCCTTTTGTGTGAAGGTGATAACTCGAGACATGTTCTTGATTCCTGCATGTGATATACCCAGCAAAAGATGGGATGGGGAGGGGTGAATGAGTAGTTGCTCTATTTGGGCCCAGGTGAGATGATTCAGTTCGGGAGTATGGGTCACCCATTCGGACCCCTGTTTAAGAAGAAAGGATTGGTGATACCACTTGAAGTCTGGGAACTATATGCCCCCCAGCGTTTTAGGCAGCTTCAACGTCCAGCAAGCAATGCGTGGAGTTTTATGCTTCCAAAGAAAACTAAGCAAGAGTTTTCCAAGTTTCTTATAGAAGGAATCAGAAAAAGGAATGGGAAGCATACCCAGAATGTAGTTCACTTTGGGAACTAACATCATTTTGATGGTCTCTAAGCAGCCCCACCAGGAGAGGTACATGGGATGGGAGACCAATAAGAGGTAAGCAACTGCAGCATGTTGAGACACTTTGATCATGTTGAGACATTTTGATCCAGAGTATCCACAAGGGAGGAATAGTAGTGGACTCCCAGATATTTAAAGGAATTGCCTGCCCATTGAAAGGGAAAAGGTGTCAAATCCGCTGTAGATACATGCTTATTTAATGGGAATGCAACAGATTTAGTCCAATTGATCTTGTCGCCAGATAGCTGAGAGTATTGATCAATGTTAGTCAGTACGACAGGTAGTGAAGGGAGTTCTACAAAGAGCAAGAGATCATCCACATATGCTGAAAGCTTAATTTGCTTTCCTTTGGTATGCATGATGATAGCTGAGGTTTCTCTAATGAGGAGCGCTAAAGGCTCCAGGGCTTAATTAAACAGAAGTGGGGATAGAGGACAGCCTTATCAAGTGTCTCTATGGAGAAGGATAATACCCAAAGAGTAGAATTGGCACAGATACGGGCTGATGGTTGGGCATAAAGCGGTCAGACCATATCAATACATTTACTGCCTATGTCAAACCAACGAAGGGCCTAAAAGAGAAACGACCATTCCAGCCTGTCAAATGCTTTTTTTCTGCATCTAGTGAGAGACCAACCAAAGGGGTCATAGAACCTTGTGAAACGGCAAGTAGATTACAGAGTAGTTGTCTGTTATCAGTTGTGGATTGGCCGGCCATAAAGCCACACTGATCAGGATGGATAAGAACAGGGATTAATTTATTCAAATGATTAGCTAGGATTTTGGCATAAATCTTATAGTCTGTGTTCAGTAAGGAGATAAGGCAGTAGTTTTCCACTTTTTGTGGATCCCTGCCAGGCTTCTCATGCACGACTATAGTAGCATCAGCAAATGCGCCAACTGATGGGGACTGTTATGAAAGCAAGTTAAAGTAAGGTAGGCCATCAGATGGGGCAATAGTTCGGTGCTAAAAGCTTGGAAGAATTCTAAGGGAAGGCCATCAGGGACTGGGGCTTTCCTCAGAGGCATTTGTTTGAGGGCTTGGAGGACTTTCGCTATCCAGATCAGTGGCATGAGCTGTGTTTAAGGTCAGACCACTAGATTATCAAACCCTTCTGGACTTTCTGGGACCTTGGATTGATAGAATTGGTCATAGAATGTGCAGAAGTACTCCAAAGTGGCAGAATCATGGACCACTAGCTGATCATCATCATCTCAAAGAGCAGCGATACGTGTAGTTTTGTTGTGAGTCTTCAGAGAGTTTGCAAGCAGCCTCCAAGTTTTATTGTTTTCTGCAAAACAGCAACTATTTTGAAAGGTTACAATCTGATTGGCCTCTGTGCTTAGGATAAAATTATATTGGTATCTCAGTTTCTGTAACTAGAGCAATATTGTGGGATCGAATCTATTTAGAAGTATATGTTCCCCAGCTTTATATGGGAATTCAGATCTTGCAGTTCTTGCTTGTACTTTTTGGGGGTACTAATTGCAAAACTAGTAATGTTGGCATGCAGGTAGGCTTTAAAGGTTTCCCACCATGCCCATCCCGATGTATCATTGGGGGCATTACAGGTGAAGTACTGTAAGTGGAGATGGCCTGCCTAATCATACTGCAATTATAAAAAGCTCATCAATCAGCAGGGCCTTATTGAACCTCCAAGAGGAGTGAGAGGGGTCCTGGTTGGCCACCTGTAAAGATAGGGTTATGGCCACATGGTTGGAGATAGTAATTCCCAGGGTGTTGGTGGATAATACCCCCGAGAGTAACAACATAGATATTAAAAAGAAATCTATTATTGAGTGTGTGTGATGCGGTAGAGAGAAGAAAATGAACTCTTTAGCAGAGGGATGTTGAAGCCGCCAGGGATCGACTAGGCCAGCATTTTCCATACAGACATGAAGCACTACAGGGACCTTTCCTGATTGAGCTATCCACTGTGGCTAGAAGTCCAGGAGGAGATCAAGTATCACATTAAAGTCTCCTCCTAATAGTATTGGTAGGGGAGCTTTGTCAATGATTTCTCTGGAAATGGCTTGGAAAAAGTCTGGGTTAACCACAATCAGGGCATATATTGTGAGGAAAACAAGCTTCACTTGATCTATCTGTAGGGTAGGCCTAACCCACCTGCTGCCTGTGTTTGCTCTTGTCTGCAAGATAGTTGTAAAGTGTGATTTTCGTACCAGGATACTTATACCACCTTTTTTATGTTGAGCTGGAGAGCACACCACCAAGAAGAAGGCTCCAGTACCAAGTTTCATTGATTCAGTTAAAGTTAAGTGTGTCTCTTGAAGGTATATAATGTCTGCTGATTTCTTTTACTAAATATCAAATAGGCTCTGTATTACAACTAGAAAGTAATATATGTTCTAAATGAAGACTGTAAATAGTTATGAACATGAGACTTTCAAAATGAATTTTTTATCGGCAGCTACGTGGTCTCAGTTTCTCCGGGCTAAGGTCAGAAACTCTGACTCATTACCCTTACTTTCACATCAATGACCACTAAATGGTAGCAACCTTATTTTTTTAGTATTTGTAGTATTCTTAAAATGGTAAGTTAGAAATGTCTCATTCAGTCACAAAAAATAACCAAAAATGCTTAGCTTTGCTTTGCTTAACTTAGCTTTGGCTTCAGATATCTTTCAATGTTGAGCTGTATACTCCTTTCCCAACGCTGTCAGGCGCTAAGCGTTTCGCCAATCAAGGGTTCTTCAAGGGAAGTTGCTAAGCTTTTTCAATATACACGCTGGCGTTCTATCCACATGAACATGCTGAACTGACAACCGCTCAGCAAACACCATTCAGGTTCCATGCTGCCTCTAATAAAGATGCCTGTGCTGCATATCTATGCACCACCCCCATGGTATGCAGATGTATCTCATGCATATTCATGAGGGACAGCATGAAAACCCTAACAGTGTTTGGCACACCAGGACTGAAGTTGGGAACCTCTGCCGTAAAGCAGCAGCCAACAGGGGCAGACACACCCACACCCACAGGCTCCATTAGCCAATGCCTCCTGGAGAGGCAGGACATTGGGCCCTGCGTGCATCTCCCAATACTAGCCCTTGCATACCTTAGCAATGCCACCCTACACCTGGGAATATGGTACACAGCTATCAAATGTTTGCTATGATTACTGGCAGATACCAATTCCTACGTTAAGCACAGTTTGCTGATTGAGCTCCATCATAGCAACCTTTCTGCTGTCTGTGGAGTGTGCTTAAGGTCTGGTCTCTGACAGTGTTTACCACCCTGGGGAGTGACCCCCAACAGTATTGCATACCATATCCATGCCTGCACTGTGCCCAGGACTGGTGTGGTGGCCAGGGCTACTAAACTCCTCTAGAGTGGCACAATGCTGGCATAGGTGTGGGAGTGTGTGTCTGTCTATCCAGTGTGTGGTGGCTGCAAACACCCTCCACAACCCACACTGCCAGCACTGATGCCAGTATTGGCCTGCCAATGTGCATAATGAGGAGCAAGGTACCATGGGTATAGCCTGGACAGGGTGGCCTGGCCAGGATGCATCTGCACAGGGCATAGGGCACTGGCTGGGACATTGTAGTGCCCGGCCACCACAGCATGTCCTGCTGGGAGATCACTCTCACCCTGACTGTGCAGTGGCCACAGCATGGCTAGGCACCCCCATAGTGCTGTATAGTATTTCTCTCATGTGATATTTATGGGTTTCTTTTGGGGGCCCAGTCACTGATTTATCTGCTTGGTGTGTATGCTGACATCCCAGTTCGGGGTGCATGCATTTCCACCAGGAACATGCACTATGGACTAGTTAGCAGACTGTCTGCAGCTTGTATGTGTCCTGATGGAGCGCCTTGCAGGGTGCAGCGGCTGAAGGCTTGCTGCAGGAGAATATCAGATAGTGGTGGGGTGCAACTTAGCATATTTAGGCCTAATGTCTGTGTGCTATTGCGTTATGGATGTGTACAGAGCTGCATTGACTGCTTGTAGGGTGTCTGTTCCCCAGCAGGACTGGAGTTAATGGTCCCCTCTACTGCCACCATTGCAGGGAGGTAGAATGTGGATCTGTTGGTGGGAGACCCTGTTTACCACCCTTAGGCCTGGAGGAGGGTGGTGGTACATAATCCTCCTAGGAGTCCATAGGGGCTACACCTGACTGAGACATACAGACATATTCAATGTGTGTCAGCAGAAACTACCTATCTCACACATTAGTACTGCTGGGGACTTGCAGCATGGCCTATCTCTGCTGTGGACCTGGTGCTGGGCGCCCCACCTCCCCCTCAGGGTGAGTGCCGTACCTGCACAATGTGACGGTGTGTAGCTACTCTGTACCAGTACCACACACGGTCAGTTCCCCCTACCAGGCCGAGGTGCTGTGGGGGTGCATACCCCATCTTGTGATCATCTGTAGACTGCTGATTTGCATGTGCAGTGCATCATGGGTATGGGTGGGTTAACCCTATCCTGGTGACGACAGCAGACTGTTTGTGTGGTGAATTGCAGTCCTTCTGCAGCCAGCCAGGGGATTGCTAGCAGCTATAGAGCTGTAGCCCACTGGTTACTTTGCTACCAGTGGAGCCAGAGGTCATGGGTTCTAAACCCACAGTGGGGTTATTTGATAGGGCTGTCCAAAGCATTATCTATTTTTAAAGTACATTAGTGCTGCCAGCAATAACACCCTCAGCGTACTGTACCCATAAGGTGCCTCAGAGGGCACTTTATAGGGTGCCCTATAGGGCACCTTATGGTTACCGTCCATATAAGGTGCACTATACAGTATGCTATGGAGCGACTGATAGGGTGCCAGTCCGTATAAGGTGCCTTATAAGGTGTCCTATGGAGAGCCTTATAGGGTGCCCTCTTGGGGACATTATAGGGTGCCGTGGCAGACAGTGCACTTTATAATGTGCCCTATGGAGTGCCTTATAGGGTGCCTTATGCGGCACCTTAGGTTACGGCATGTGAGGGTGTGTTTGCTGGCAGCAATAATTAAAATACAAATAAAATGCCTCAGGAAACAATACTTACATGTCAAAGCTGATGCCTCAGCCAGCCTTACATATTGGGCACACTGGGGATGGAACTCATGACCCCTGTATCATCAATCATTGCCTTAACCATTGTGCTACACTGCTGTTCCGCCTTGCATTTCAGCGCACCTACTTATGCTTTTCATGCATTTAAATGCACAGTGCTGCCATCAAAAACAGTGCTATGACCTTGCTATGCCTCATAGGGCACCCTATATGGCGCCCTATACGCCACCCTTTATGCAACAATGTAGGGTGCCGTGGCGGACACTGCACTTTAAAATGTGCCCTCTGGGGTACCTTATGGGGCGCCTTATGTTACAGTGCTTTCAGAGTGCGTTTGCTAGTAGCAGTAATTAAAATAAAATTAATATGCCTCAGACTGCAATATTACACATAACAGGTAGTGCCTCAGCCAGCCTTATTCATTGGACACAGTGGGGGATTGAACCCACGATCCCTACACCATCGGTCAGTGTCTTAACCATTGTACTATGGCTCTTTTCCTGCTCTTGTATATCAGCGCGCCACTTATGCTTCCCGCGCGCGTTTCTTATGCGTTAGTGTGCGGGATGCCATAAAAGGAGTGGGCGTGTCAGTCTGAAAAAAGCAAACCGGGATTAATCATGCGCTAATGTGAGCGCAGCGCACATTAGTGCATGATTAATCCCGGTTTGCTTTTTTCAGACTGACACGCCCACTCCTTTTATGGCATCCCGCACACTAACGCGGCGCGCACCTAACGGAGTTTTAGTAAACATACCCCTTGGAGTGTTGCAGTTAGGGGCTTTTTTTTAAATTTCCACATAAATGCTGAATTAAATTTCAATCTATTAGTTATAGTTTCTTTGAACTGGCTTAGCTTGTTTCCTTCATTAATTCTCATAGGCCTATTGTTTCCTATACCTTGGACTCCATGAGTCCTCACTGGTCAACACAATTTTTGTCACAGACATGCTCTGACCTGTTTCATATGTAATTTTTCCCATTGTTTACAAATATGGTATCAGAATTTTTCTATCACCCATACATCAGGAGATATCATCTACTAAAGTGTGTACATTACTGTAAATTAACAGTTACAGTTTTGTTTCAGTAAACAAAGGTTGAATATGAAAAATTCCTTCATAATTATTATTGTATGTTGTCAGTCACAACCAAAAATGCCGAGTCATGTAGTTATAATATAATTAATTAACCATGCTCCTTGCCCTACTGGTCCGGCTGATGCAAGCAGAAAATGCTGAGTCATGTACTGGTATGCTTTCTGTTGCAGTCAGCGATTGTGGTTTGTATTGTTTGAAAAAAACAGAATCTGAATGGATGTGAGTTTGCGTTAATCTATTTCATAAACAGCAGTTGGTTAATAAATATTATGGTTATCACTTGTAGTTCTTTAACAATGCCTCGAAAGTGTGTTAATCGTCCGGATTCATTTTGCTACATTTACGGTGAGGTTACTTTTAAGAAGCAGAGAAGATGTTTTACTCCGCTTGTTAAGACATGTTTATAAGCTGTACTTTGGATGCTAAGTCGGTGACCAGGACAAAAATTGGGCGCCTCACGTCTGCTGTATTACCTGTGTCAGACTCCTAACAGGTTGGGTAAAGAGTGTTCAACACATGAATTTTGCTGTTCCAATGATCTGGAGGGAACCAAGAGATCACTTGACAGATTGCTACTTTTGCCTTACAAACATTGCAGGCATTACTTCAAAATCAAAACACACTGTAAATTACCCAAATTTACCATCTGCCATGAGGCCTGAGCCTCACTGTCAAGAATTTCTGGTGCCAAAACCTCCAGAAAATCTTACAGTGAATGAGGATGAAGGAGAAGAAGAACCATTGAATGCTGATGATGTTGACGATGATGGCGATGCTGTAATGCCAATGTCTGTTGCAGTGCACGGCACCCACCTAAACAGGGCTTGGCCTTGGTCTGCTGTGGGGAGATGCCACTGCCTCCTCCATCACCAGCACTCCTCCACCACCATGCTGACATGCCTTTGTGCTGGTGGTGCTGGTGGTATGCAGTCCCAGGCCATCCAATGTGCCAGTAGGCGGCTTCCTATGGTGTCTGATATGGGGTAGGGGTGCCTGCATAGACATCCACGCTTCCCCTGGCACCGCCTGCCAATGTTATGTGCTCTTTGGGGTACTTTCTGGGTACTGTCCCCTGGGACACTGTGGGACACACACTTGTGGACATGGTTGCCCTTGGTCAGTTGCTGTCTTGTTGGTTTCCCATTTCTACATTCCTTTGCGTCACCTAGGCATCTGTCTAGTCCACCTTGTGCCCCAGCTTCCCCACTGCATGTCCCACCTGCAGCCCCCTGTACCCCATTTGCAGCCTCACCATAGTGCCCTTTCGTACTTGGGCACTATGCTATTGCTGCACATGTATCACTACTATCACTTTTCTTTGTTTCCCTGCTTTTGTTGTACATTGCTGACTGAACTGGTTTCTCTCTCCTGCAAATGTGCCTGTAATGCGAGGTTTTCACTGGCGTTAATTTTCATACCCTGATTTCACAGCGTTAGTGTGCCTGGAGCCTCTCCCCGCCCACTCTCTGCCCTTTGACCCCTTATCTCCGCCCTCTGGGGAGCCTTACTCCATCCTCTGTGTGCCTTAACGCCGCCGGAGACTTTATTGCACCATAAGTGACGTTATCGCGCGGTAATGTTGCATTATCGCGTGTTAACATCACTTATCACGTGATAACATCGCCGCTGCAAAGTTAGTGCTGTTTAGTAAACATACCCCCTAGTATCATTTTCCTTAAATGAAGTTAACTTAGCATCCACTTCTGTCCAGATATCTTCTGCTTTCATTTTTCCAGTCTTAATCAATAAAATCATCAGGTCAAGAGAACACTTATTTAGGATGGCATTCCAGTTTTTTACAAACCCTTCATCATCTTGAAATAGACCAGGGCACTTTAGAAGATTGTACCCCTGACTGAAGGCAGTGCTGAAACATGGCCATGTTGGGTCCTGTGGCTTTTAGAAGTTCACTTCAATAAATTGTTTTTGGTTATCACCTCACTCCTGACTGGTTTGCTGTTATTTCTGCAGGTGTGGATTGCTTTGTGTTGTGACTCTTATTTGGAAACCTGCCATGTACTTGTGACCTTGATTGGCCACTGTTGGAAGCAGGATACTGTGCTTGATGAACCTTGTTCTGACCCAGGATGGCATTTCTTATGTTCTTATAGTCTAGTTAATGCAGTCATGATTGTGGGCCAGGATCATGCGCCTTCTGAAATCCTGTGGTCAATGGTCCCAGAGTTTAACCACAGGTGTCATTTATATGCCACAGTCATGGCTCCATACTTCTTGAGGAAGGGAAGGATGTATTTTTGCCTTTTAAGTAACCCAGAGAGCCGAAGACATGATGTGGGATCTAGTGGGAGACCTTCTGCATAGCAGTAAACAGTTCATGCTGCATGAGCAACCAGGCCAGCCCTTTTCACCTTCTTCAACAGGAAAAAAACAGAACAAGTTAAATTAGTTCCAGTAATAGTGGCTGTGAAGTAGGGTAGATGCCTTAGGAAAAGTAACAAATTCTAATTTGCTTCATTTTTTTTTATTGCATATTTTCTGCTGCTGAGGTCAAATATTGGAAAAGAAATTGGTACCAAGAGAGAAAGATGAATACAAATATGTTTTTATGAAAAATCAGATATAAAATAATTGCAGTGCAGTTTAACAAATCTTTCGGATATTCAGTTGGAATCAAACAGATTTATGGGATGAACTGTCCAAATCAAGAAGATAGCTAAACACAATTCAGTTTAATGCAATGTTGTTTTCTCATCCATAGAAAGATGAAAACATTTGGACAGTTCAGTGTACTGTTCAAGTAACTGCATTGGTTCAGAGGGAAACTGAACTTTCTGTAGGTCACCATACATTTCAGTGAACGAACCCAGGAATTTTCCAAGGTTCTTGAAACATGTATTTGGAGATCATGTATTTTGACTGCTATTTATTAATTGAATGGGCAGTGGTTTTTTTTTAAATGTTTGGGGACTTCTTGATGGCACCAAAAGCATGCCTCACTGGTTCTCTCCTTCATAGCAGCAGCAGCAGCAACAGCAGCAGCTCCTTTTCATCTGCCTCTGTGCTCTTCCTTTGCAGTGAGCCAAACAGCCGGTTTCATCTGCAAGAAGAGGTATTTTCTGAAAAAAACAGAAGTGCCTCTACTTACATTTCAAACTGACCATGCAGCCCTCAGCAGAAGAAATGCATAGTGGTGCGCATGAAGGATTATGCTCCCACATGCTATGTCCATAATGGAGATGCTATGGCAGGTAGGAACTGGGACAGGGGTTTTTGGAACTGAAGGCTGATGCTGGGTCTGGGGGCTGAGAAAATGAGAATAGACAATGATGCTCGGGCTGGGAGAACCTCTTTCTAGGGGTTGATGTTGAGGTTAGGGACTGGGAGAAGGAGGCTGGGGCTAGGAGATGGGGAAAAGGGGACTAAAGCTGGGATTGGGTGCAAGGAGAAGGGTGCTGATCCTGAGGCTGGGGCTGGGAGAAGGGGGCTAATAGTTATTCTGTAGGGCTGGGGGCTGGGAGATTGATGCTAGTGCTGGGGTATAGGAGAAAGTGACTTATCCTGAGGCTGGGAGTAGAAAAATGGGGTAATTCTGATACTGGGGGCTGGGAGAAGGGGGCTGGAGGCTGATGCTAAGTGAAGGAGCAGGAGAACGGCTACTGTGAATTGGGAGAAGCATGGGGGAATGTATGGGGGGAACACTAGGGGCAGTGGATACTTAGAAAAGGGGATCAAGAGAAAGATGGTAATACTTAGCACATGGGGATGTGGGAGAACAGGGACTCTGACTTTGATGGAGACTCTTGGATTGGGTGGGAAACCAGAAGAAGATATACTTGGATTGACTGGGTAGTGGGAGTGTAAGTGGAGACTCGGGACTTTGGTAGGATGGTGCGTAAGGATTCAGGAATTGGAAAATATGGAAGAGTGGGGAATTGGGGAATAAGCAAAGGGATTGTGGGAACTAAAAGTGTGCAAGGATTAGGGAGAACAATAGTAGCAAGATGATTAGTTGAGGGGTATGAGTAGGGCTGTGACACTGCAGAAAAATAGAGATGGGGAGACAGTTTAAAGGACCTGGAGAGCTTGGGAAGAAATAGGGAGGAAGTTGAAAAGGGCAGAGGTCTATGGAGAAGAGAGACAAAGAAAGGGGACAAATCTTTGAAGGAAGTGAGAGAAGATGGAAATTAGGAGGTGAAAATGGAAATCTGTGGAGAGGGGTAAGGAGGTAGAAAGGGAATGTATGACAGGGAAAGAGCTAGGAATGCTAAGAAGATAAGAGGGAGAGGAAGGAAGATGAGGTTGGAAGTGGATAAATACAGAGAGTGGAACTGGGGATCTATAAAGTGAGTGAGAGATAGGGAAGTATAGGAGACTGGGAAGGAATTAAACAGAAGAGGAAAATGGAAGGACTAGAGAAGTGAGAGTAGGAAGTGGAAAGCTGGTAAGTCCTGTATATTTTAAAAATATAAACTGCTTGATTTATTCATCATTGCCTGTTAAAAGGATCTGGAGTGAGGACGTTCTATTTATACGATCCTCTTTTTAATCTGTGATCCTTGAAAGAAAGTTAATTCGGTGGACTAGTCTCCAATTAAATGACTCCCAGATGGTGAATCACAGCAGAAATCCTCAGAACTTGAATCAGTCCATCCCTTCTGCTTTGTTGTATGGAAGAGAATTTTAGCCTTATGCCTAAAATTGACCATATCCTCCCAAAATAAAAGGGGAACTTAGGAGGTAATTTTATAAAGCTATTTCTGTGCGTACGTGGGCACATACAGTACATGCATAAATGGCCTCATAAAATGCTGACTGGCTTAAAAGTGCACACTTTGACATGATGATGAATACTTTGCCAGTAGGTGTGCAGAAGGGCAGAGTTTGGGCAAAGCATGGCAGGAGCATGCAAGAACGCACTTAGATTATAAAATTATATATAAAATCATCAAATACTATAATTTGCATGTGTACCTAAAAATTATAGGTGCGGACCTTTACACGAGCTCATGGCTGATGTAAATGTTTGTATATGCAGTGTAGGTATGAGATCTGCCACCTAAGCTAGTATTTTATACAGATAAGTAACAGAGAGTCCTTGCTGCTTACCCCTGGACATTGATGCTGAACAGTACTCCAGCTCCTTCATGGTGACTTGTTTAGAAGTGTGTTAGGACTGCTTGCCCACTATCTTACAATGAGAAGAGGATGGGGACTTAGGAAAAAGATCTCCTCTCATGGCAATTTCTGCAAATGGGTTAGTTTTGTGCATAATATAGCAGATTCTTGGAATCTGCTGTTGCTGGGTCTTCCTGTTAAGGAGGTGAATAGATTGCAACAAGTTCAGTATACAGCAGAGAAAATTGTCAAAGGGTTATGCAATATGATCATATTATCCCTGCATTCATAGGATTGCATTGGTTACCTGTGTCATTTCGGATTCATTACAAACTCCTGCTTTTAATGGGATGGAGCCTGTTTATTTGCAGGAGCTAGTACAGTATTATGTTCTTGCACGAGTATTACAACTGAGAAAAGGGGCTATTAGTTGTCCCAGGGTTGAGGGATATTCATAAATCCATTCCCCACCGCTGAGCATTTCAGGTGCAGGTGTCTATACTGTTGAATTCCTTTCCAGAGCAGTTTTGTAAGGAGTCAGACTTTAAAGCATTTGAAACCCAGTTGAAGATTTAATTGCATATACAGGCTTATGGGGGGAATTATGAAGATGGGAGTTGATTGTAAATTGTTTTTATTATTTGTACACCACTATGAGCATTTGTGGATGTATGGTATAGAAATAATAATACATAAATAAATAAATAAACCTTACTTCTAAGCCAGGGCATGTGGAGTATGATCTCAGTCTCTCCAAATTTACAGCTAGTGCTCTGTGTTGTACTTGGCAAAGAGAGCTTCCTTCTGGAGCAGGGTTGCCAAATGGTTCCAGATAAGTCCTGAGTTTACCCTATTGCATGCAGGGACATGAAGTTCTGATTACCTATTGCACTCCACAAGAAAAACAAGACTACAAGTTCCTGCATATAATGGGGTAAACTCAGGACTGGATCAAGACTGCCGGGCACATTTGGAGCCAGTTGAGAACCCTATTCTGGAGGCTCCTCTCCTCTGTAGCTTTTCTGCTTTTACTACTTGGAGTGCAGGGTGGAATCCACAGCCTAGTATGAGTGGTCTACCTTGAGCATAGCTGGAAAGTGTTATTTCTAGAAATTATGCATAATGCCACTGTTTGAAAGATGACCCATAAGCCTTCCTTTGCTGTTGGCCTTCCAATAGTATGTGCTAATGTTTTATGAGATTTCCTCGCTGTTTAATGAGGATTGCTGCTGCTGCTGCTGGAACTGGGATTCAGGGTGAACCAGAAGATAAAAGTCCAGAAGCTTCACTCTCACATTCAATTTCCTGCAGTATCTGTAGAGTGCTCTTGGCCCTGTCAGTACCACTTCGTACCTCCTCAGCATCTCCTTAGCATGCTGACAATCAGCTCCTCTTTACCTACAAAATTTTCAGGCCCTGATATTCAAAGGTACTTATCTAGATACAAGACAACATACTCTAAGATTGTCTGAGTAGTGGTAATGTAAGTGGAGACTCGGGACTTGGGTGGGATTGTGCGTAAGGATTCAGGAACTGGATAGGATGGAAGAGAGGGGAGTTGGGGAATAGTGACAACCACTATCTGGGTAAGTACCCCATCCATCAATTTTCAGTGGCGCTAACTTGTTATTGCTAGGGCATAATGAGGATGCAGGTTGGGCTTTCCACTATCTGTATAGCGATATGGATAAATTTAGGCCATCAAGAGGATAGTCAACTGAATATCACTGCTATCCATATAGCGGTCGTGCTTACTGCTCTATTCTTAAATTCAGCACCACTACTTCTGCAGATAGGGGTTCTGAATGTGCATTCTATATTTAAGTGATACAACTAGCATTTAAAAGACACTGAGTGAGGTGTCTCAATACTGACCCATCAAAGTTTGAGGATTCTGGAAGTCTCTCACATAGTGACTCATCATATTCTGTATCTCTGCCAGAATGCCAAAACAGACTACGCGCATTCATTGACAGTAATTGGCGGCAATTTTACCTGCTGCTGGTCTTCCACCCCTTCCCACCCTGTGCTGTATGAGCCTTCTTTTGCCCCTTTGGGAGATGGCATCAGGCAACTGCTCATTCACATTTTTACTGTAAACTGTAGGTGTTGGTGCTTTCCTGAAAGAAATCTCACTTTGAATTATCTTCTAAAGGAAAGCTGAGAGTGCACAAAGCCTCTATGGGTAATGAACATTAGCTTGCTGGCAAATTTGATATCTTAAACCATGGGATAAAAGAGAGATTGTGGGTTTATTTGGAAAAGTCTATTTTTGATTTCATGAAAAAAGAAAAAATCATTCTCAGCTTGCTTTAGAGGTTTAAAATTAATTTGTTTGATTTAGGTAAATCATCATAGTCTTAAAAGAAAGTCATCAAGGACCAGCCTGGGTACCCCTACATAGACAGTATATCAAATAAAGTCAGATCCAGAAACCTTGATAAAGTACAAAATTCTGATCATTCTGCTGCATTTTTTTGAAGGTGAGAAAAAACATGTAGATAAAGGTGAGTCAGGTGATAGTAGAAAGTCGGCACATATAAGTTTGGACATGATTTCAGAAACATACACATTTCTGATTTGTTTGCTGTCAGGGACCTCTGAATAGACATCCCCTAAACAGTATTTTTAAAAGGGGACATGCCCCAGACTTGCATTCTTCAGACAGGGACATTCAGCAGTTCAAAAATCACAAAACAAGCTTTCCCGTTTCCTAGCATCTCTCTTTATGGTTGTGGGCAGTACTGGGAATGTTAGAATACTGTTTTCTGTACACTCTCGGGATGTTCTGCTGGCAGAATGAGTACTTTGCTGATGCCTTGCAAGCCCTGGACCAGGTATAGGCATGGATGAGGGTGGAGACAAGTCTGTTTTTTAAATTGGGCACACACGTCTAAGTTCAGAGGAACACCCTGGATATGTCCCCCACTATGACTCCATCCTACATAGATGTCCCTGCACCAAGGATGTCTCTGGAGCTGTTGTGCAAAATGGCTTTAGGGACATATCTGTGATTTGAAGGTCTGCACACCCAATTTCAGACATCCAAAGTAAGAATAGGGTTCTAAAATGACCCCCATAGTATATCTGATAGGAGTATGCAAGCCAAAAATTTCCATTTTGTTTAGTTTCCAATATTATTTGCAAAATGTTTTGTTTTGTTTTAATTTTGTCACTTCCCGTCTGTCATTGATAGCATACACGACCGCTTACTAGAATGCACTGTTGCAAAACAGTGCAAATTATGAGCAAAAAATGTGCACTATTTAGTCATAGGGGGATGTTTACTAAAAGCCGCAAATGTGCGCGCCGCAAAATAGCGCACGGAAACGCGGCACTGAAACGCGAATAAACGCATTTAAACGCCCCGCACACGTGCGTGTCACCCCCGCACAGGTACGCGGCTCACTAACGGGCCCCGTACAAGTGCGGGCCCGCAAATGTGCGATAGAGGCGTGGAACGGCGAAAGGAGGGCGAGGAAGGCTCCGGAGGGGCGGAGGGAAGGGGTCAATGGGTGTATAGTGGGAGGTGAGAGGCTCCCCGCACAGTAGCGGGCCCGAATTTGCATTTAAAGGGAAGAGAAACCATTTCCGTCAGCAATGTACAGGAAAACCGGGGAAACCAGCAAAACGTGAGCAGTGTGATACATGTGCACAGCACAAAAGTGAACATAAAAATAGAAAATGACCACAACAGAACATTTTACAAATAGTAAGTCAGCTGGGGAACAGTTATAGTGATGGGCAAATACAGAAATCACACCCAGCAAAGGTCCAGAAAAAGACATGAAGTTTGGAAGGGTCTACTGAGAGGAGACTCTTCCAAAAACCATTTCCACGTTATGGAGCTTTCCTGGGAGTGTTCGCTATGGTTGCCCATTAATATCACTGTTGCCCAGCGTGGTGATATTTTGTCCCACAGTTCCCGTGGTCATTTCCGGGGTTTATGTGCACGTTTGTCACCAGACAGGGTGCATATGCCCACAGTAGAATTGCGTAGAGCAGGGTTTGTGACTCCATCCTGCCGGCTTAACTGCCTCCAGGGGCTGCACTGTCTCTGTGGCCAAAGTGTGGTACAGCGGACAGAGTTATTACCTCTAGGACCAGAGGGCAGAGGTTCAAAACCCAGCTGGGGCACCTGCCAGCCCAGTCCCTATATTTTACCCACCACTAAATAAAGATAGCGCAGACACCCCTGTATGCATGGGGAAAACACCCATATTTTACCCAACACCGCACACACCCCACAACAATGGGCATTACCTACAGCCAAGTCCCCCAAATGCAGTCCCATACTGCCACATTGCAATCAGGTCAACTGCTTTTTCTGAGAGAAGTTCATGCCAGCATGTTGGCGGACATGTACATGTGGTGCAGGGGGCAGTGGCTGCTAACCACAGAAAGACAGAGGCCTAGCCATGTGCAGGCTGGCACAGTCCACTGCAACAGACAGGTCCTGCCGGATCCACAGTCATGGACAGTCCAGGGAATCCAACCAATCTGTGGCTACACAGTGGTGCAGTGCACACAGACAGTGCATACAAGAACAGAAGGTCACAGGTTCAAAGCCCAGCTGGGGCTACTGCCAACCCAGTCCCACATATTTTTCCCACAACTAAACAGTGATAGTAAGGACACACCTTTCATGGCGGGGACATATGCAATGGTAAGACATCTATCTTTTACCCCACTGAGCACAGACACCATGAACAGGGGCAGTACCTAGAGCAGAATCACCCAAATGCAGTCCTGGTGGGCCACACACCAGTCAGGTTCCATGCTGACACTCATACAAATGCCTGTGCTGTATATCTATGCACCACCCCCATGGTATGTAGATGTAGCCCATGCATATTCATGAGGGATAGCAGGAAAACCCGAACAGTGTGATGCAAACCTGGACTGGAGTTGGGAATCTGTGCCGTAAAGCAGCAGCCAACAAGGGCAGACACACCCACACCCACAGGCCCCATTGGCCAATGTCTCCTGGAAAGGCAGAACATTGGACCGTGCATGCAGCACCCACAACGTGCAGTTGCATAACTTACCAATGTCACCCTACACCTGAGGTATACGGTACACAGCTCGGAGACGTTTGCTAGGAGCACAGGCAGGCAGTTATCCATACGTTACGTACAGTTTGCTAGTTGACCCCATCCAAACAATCTGTTAGGTGTTTGCGGGGCATGCTCCAGGTCTGGCCTCTGACGGTGTTCACCACCCTGGGGAGTGACCCCACCAGCTGTAATGCGTACCATATCCATGCCTTGCCGTGCTCAGGACCGGTTTGGTGGGCAAGGCTACTTACCCCCTCAATCGTAGCACCATGATGGCAGAGGTGTGGAACTGTGTGTCTGTCTATACAGTGGGTGTTGGCTGCAAGCCCCTTCAACAGCCCGCACTGCCAGCACTGTTGACAGTATTGGCCAGTCAATGTGCATAATGAGGTGCAAGGTACCATGGGTATAGCCAGGGCAGGGTGGCGTGGCCAGGATGCATCTGCACTGGGCATAGGGCCCTGGCAGTGACATTGGCTGGGATATTGTAGTGTCCGGCCACCACCTACACAGACAGGGTGGCCAAAGCATGTCCTTCTGGGGGATCACGCTCACCCTGACTGTGCAGTGACCACAGCATGGCTAGGCCCCCCTATAGTGCTGTCTAGTATTTCTCTCATGTGATAGATATGGGTTTCCTTTTGGGGCCCAGTCACTGATCTATCTGCCTGCTGTGTATGCATCTCCATTGGGTACATGCACTATGGGCCTAGCAGACTGTTTGTAGCTGGTAAATGTTGTGATAATGGCTTGCAGGGTGCAGTGGCTGATGGCTTGCTGCAGGGGAATACAGATAGTGGTGGAGTGCAGCTTACCATATCCTGGCTTAATGTCTGTCTGCTATTGTGTTATGGCTGTGTACGGAGCTGCCTGCCTGGGGGGGGGGGTGGTGGGTGTTCCTCAGCAGGACTGGGGTTGATGTTGCCCTCTACCGCCACCTTTGCAGGGAGGTAGAGTGTGGATCCCTTGATGGAGACCATGTTTGCCACCCTCGGCGGGGGGTGGTGGTGATGGGGGCTACACCCAGACAAGGATATCCATGGTGGTTGTGCAGAAACTAGCTATCTTACACATTAACACTGCTTTGGAACGCCCGCTTGGCCTCCATCAGCCAATTCGGTGTTGTTGACCTAGTCCTGGGCGCCTCATTGCACACTCAGGGTGAGCACAGTACCCGCACAATGTAACGGTGTGTGCTACTCTGTGCCAGTGAAACACCCGGTCAGTGCCCCCTATCAGGCCGAGGTGCTGTGTGGGGTGCACCCGGTCACTTCCCCCAACCAGGCCGAGGTGCTGTGGGGGTGCATTCCCCATGGTGTGTCCATCTGCGGACAGCTAATTTGCATGTGCAGTGCATCATGGGTGTGACTGGCCCAATCCAACCCTGTGAAACTCCAGCAGCTGTCTCACAGGCTCTGATAAACCATAGGCCATCACACGTACATCTGTTAGCATAATGCATAGGTGCAGGACACCCTACAAAGTCTGTAATATCAGATGCCCACACTGGTAAAAACACACGTACCCACGCACAATTGTACGCGCGCACCAATGCACGCAACCTCGCACGTATCAACGTACGTGGCTAAGCACACTCCGAGGGTGTTTTTCTGACACCAATACTCAGCGTAACGAAAAACATGCCTCCTCTTTCCCTCTGTAATGTGCAGGGTGATGCCTGGGACAGCCTTCTGCATTAGGCACACCGGGGACTCGAACCCATGCTGCCTATAATAGCGGTCAGTACCGTAACCATTGTGCTACAGCTCTGTTTCAGTGCTTTGTGTCTGTACGTCTTCTTATGATTAATGCGCAGTAACGCGGCACGGCGCCCGGTAACGCTCGTTACGTTTTCTAACGCGCGGTAGTGGTGACGATGTACTGCCCATGTCCTTATTTGGGGTTTCTTTCACTACCGCGGCTCCTAACGCGAATTGCACTAACGCACTTTAGTAAACATGCCCCATAGTGTATACTGTTTAGTGATAGTGCATGCTATTTGCACTTGCATAAATAATGAACACTATAAAAGACAGTGTGAATATTAAAGACAAATGGGAAGAGATGCAATTTGTTTTTTTTTTCTTATATTTCACTTGACATTGGCAGGAAATAATATGACATTTATTGAAATTTCCTATGTAGTTTCAAATGAATGCACATTCCTAATATCTGGATTTTCAGAACTTCATTAATAAGGTCCCTCATAAGAGACTCTTGAGGAAATTAAAACATCAAGGGATAGGAGGCCGTGTTGTACTGTGAAATGGGAACGATAGAAAGCAGAGAGTAGTGCTCAATGGTCAGTTTTTTCTCAGTGAAGAAAGATGGATAGTGGAGTATCCCAGGGATCTACATATGCTGGACACCCTGCTTTTTAGCATATTTATTAATGATCTGAAAATGGGAACAAGTGAGCTGATCAGATTTTCAGAAAACAAAAAATTATTCAAAGTTGTTAAATCACAAGAGGATTGTGAAAAAAATGCAAAACAACTTTGAGAAATTGGGAGATTGGGCATCCAAATGGCAGATGAAAAGTTATGCATTTTGGGAAGACTATCCCAAACTATAGCCACACGATGCAAGGTTCCAAATAAGGAGTCACCAATCAAGTAAAGGATCTAGGCATCATTGTGGATGATATGTCGAAATCCTCAGTCTGCAGCATTGGCCAAGAAAGCTAACAGAATACTAAGAATAATAAGGAAAGGCATAGAGAATAAAACAAAAGATACCATTATGTCTCTGTATTGCTCAATAGTGCCACCACATTTTGAGTACTGTCTGCAGATCTGGTCATTGCATCTAAAAAAGATATAGTGGAATTAGAAAAGGTACAGAAAAGGGAAATTAAACTGATAAAGGAGATGAGAGGATACCTCTATGAGCAAAGGCTTGAAAGATTTGTAAACAAGCCTCTAGGTTTCTTCAGTCTAGAGAAGACAGCTAAGGAGAAATATGATAGAGGCCTACAAACAATGAGTGGAGTGGAACAAGTAAACATAAATCAGTTGTTTACTCGTCAAAGAATACAAAGACTAAGGGGTATGTTTACTAAACTGCGGTAACGTTACATACCACGCGTTATGTAACGTTAACGATCGTTATGTAACGTTAACGCGCGTTATGTAACGTTAACGCGCGTTAACGTTACTTAACGATCGTTAATGTCCCCGGCCGCGGTAAACACCGCAGAATGTGGAGAGAGGGCGGAGAGAAGGGGTCAAAGAGCGGAGAGTGGGTGGGGAGAGGCCCCTTTCACACTAACGCGCTGAACTGAAGGGCTGAATCCTACCGCGAATGAAAACCTGCCGTTCGATGCACATTTGCAGGAGAGAGAAACCATTTAAGTGTCAGCAATGTACAGCCTAGGCAGGGAGCTCAAGAAATGTGATAGTAGTGCTCCATTTTCAGCAACACCATAGTGCCAAAGTATGAATGGCCACTATGGCGATGTTGCAAATGGGGCATAGGGGCCTGCAGGCGGGACATGTAGCATGGGCAGCTTGGGCACAGGGTGGACCAGGCGGGTGCCTAGGTGTCACATAGGAACATAGAAACCAGAAATCAGCAAGACAGCAGCTGACCAAGGCCAAACACAATCCAGCTATATCTACCTGGTTCACCCTAGCCAATAGTTGCTAGGGTACTGACCTGACATCCTCCCAGCCATCCCGCCCCCATGTGGAAGGGACATAATATTGGTAGGCAGTGATGGGGGGGGGGATGTGAGGATGTCCATGTATGCCCCCCCAACCCCGGGATCCGCTCCCTAGGGGGGCGCCTATCTACACAGTGGATGGCCCGGGACTGCGCACTACTAGCACCAACAGCAAATGGCCATGTCAGCTTGGCAGGGGGTGTGTGCCCATGCTGGAGGGGGCAGTGCCACCTCCATGAAGTGGACCTAGGCCATGCCCTGCATCAGTACGTGGTGTGCAGTGCAACATACAAAGTCTGGCTGAGGAAAAGTACACTAGCCCCAGGGACTATTGTGCATCTGTGGCAACAGTGTGGTACAGTACACCCAGACAGTGTGTCCAGAATCATAGAGTCACAGGTTCAAGCCCCAGCTGTGGTTCCTGCAGAGCATGTCCCTATGTTTTACCCTACAATGCAGATACAACAGCAACATTTGCAAAGCCCAAAGCAGCGGAGAACAGGGGTACAAACACCCACTCACACTGGCTCCACAATCCAAAGATGCATGGAGAGTCAGGCTGTTGGCCCCAGCATTGAGCTGAAGTTATCACCAGAGAACTACTACTACCCCCTGCACAGTTTAGCAATGTCGGCACTGTGATCAGGACCAGTGTGGCAGGCAGGGTTGCCAACCACCCCTATCGTTGCACAATGCTGCAATAGGAGTGAGTGTGTGTGTATGTCTATCCATTGTTCTGTGGCTGCCCACCCTTCACTGGGCCCAAAATATCCCACTGTTACCAGCGTTAGCCTGAATAGGTGCATAATGAGGAGCAAGGTATTTTGGGTATGGCCCGGACAGGGCAGATTGGCCAGGATACATCTTCTGATGGTGTGGGGCAATGGCTGGGACACTGTAGTGCCTGATCACCACCTGCATGGACTGGGGGACCACAGCATGGCATGCTGGGAGGGCACTCACTCTGACCGAGCAGTGACCATGGCAGGTCTAGGTTCCCACATAGCGCTCTACACTATCTGCCTTCAGTGATATATTTGTGTTTGTTAGTGCTGAGGTTCCAATCACTGAGATGCCTGCTTGCTGCACATAGTTCCTCTGTGAGCATGCACTATGGACTGGCTGGTGGACTGTCTGTAGTTAGACTGTGCATGGTCATAACACCTGTAAGGTACAGTCTGACTATGCTGTCTGTTGATGACTGGCAGATAGTGGTGGGAGGCAGTTGGGGTTTTTCAGACCTAACCCCAGCGTTGCTGCTGGTCTGCCACTGCCCAAGTCATAGGTATGGCTCTGGCCCACCCACCCTGGAGGGCTGTCTCATGCAAACAGGATGGAGGTTGCTTCCCCAGGGCAGGGGCACCTGTTCTTTACCTACAAAGAGGGTGATGTGGGCCCTTTGGGGTATGTAGTATATACCACTGTGACCTATAAAGGCACTGCTCCACACACCTCATGCAATTCTAGGAACCCCTCTACCCTGATAACAGCTGCCCATGTCAGCCAGACCCTAACACGGGGTACACCAATCTGGCTGGTGTCTGCTCCCACAGGGCCACATGTGACTGCAGGATACAGGTGGACACCAAATTATCTTTGGCTACGCTGCAAGGAACACCTGTTGCACACTGATAGTGATGGGGATGTACAGCAGAACCTATCTCTAGCACCACATGTACTGCGGACCTAGTGCTGGGCACCCATCCTATCCCTCAGGGTGAACACAGAACCTGCACAATGGCATGGTCTGTAGTTACTCTGTGTCAGTATCACACACTGTCAGTTCGTCTTTCCAAGCTGAGGTACCAGAGAGGTGCAGACCCAATTTGGTGATCAGCTGTAGACTGCTATTCAGCATGTGCATTGCATCATGGGTACTGGTGGGGTTACCCTATCCTGGCACTCAGAGCAGACAGTTTGTGCGGTGACCTGCAGTCCTTCTGTACCCAGACATTGCTGTGACATACACCATGGAGGTATAGCCTACTGGTTAATACAATGCCATTCTTGGCAGTGTTTATGGGTTCAGTTCCTCATTGTTACCTCGTCTCATGCCTGACCTATTCAAATAGTGTGCATGACTGTAGAGGTCATATTTTTGCAGATCTGTGCTTCCAGCCCATAATACCCTTGCCACAATTGCCAACATTCCTCGGTCCATCTATCTGCGTCTGTCAGCTGTGTAGAGTCCTGTCTGCCAGTGCAGGCTGCCAGCCCATGTCATGCACTGCTACCCTTTCCTGCATTTTGCTTCTTCATGCTTGCCTTGCCTTTGCCTGATCTGCATGGCACCACCACTCCTCTGTCCACCCATCATTGTAACTATCCTGCCACCTCCGCCTCCACTAGGGGACACATATTCCCATCGTCTGTCACCAACTGGTTTTCCGGTACTTTACATTGCCAACACCCTGTGCTGTGGTACAGCTGCCCTACCATGTTTGTCATCAGTACTGGTAGGCACATGGGATGCCCACAGATATGACAGTTCCAGTGGCTCCCACCTCTCCCTCCTTCACTCACTTGTTCATTGCCTTTCCTGAGTGCTCTATCTAGTGTTAGGGCTACATCTGTCTCTGTTCCACGCAGGTCATGCATGTCATCCTGAGGCACCTTGCAGTGTAGTAGCTGATAAGCATGCAATAAATAATACCCGGAGTCAGGCAAAGATCCAAGCCAATTTATTTGTGCACAGGCTCAGATTGCAGTTGCATTCAAAAAGGTCTGAGCAATGGCTCCTAGTAAAATAACAGCTTTTATACCTTTCTTTTCCAGTCTAATACAGGCAAAACTTCTCATTGGTCCTGGTCTTGGTAGACATACACTAGACATAATACTTCTGCTACAGTATACAGTATATTTCGCTACTCTTGCAAGGTCAGTTAGCTTGCAAAGATAGTGGAAGGCACAGCTGTAGTTTACCTTTTTGTTTATCAGAAGCATTCTTATCAAAAGCAAAACAAAGCAAGGCTAAACAAAGCAAGGCTAAGAAGTGTTTCTAATATCTACTGGTGATTTCTGTAATATTCCAGGCACATTTCTCTAGCCCTGGCTCAAAACACTAAACAATCAAAATGCTAGACAAAATATTCTTACACTGTTCAGCTTCTCTGCTATATTTTCATCCTAATTACAAGGTCAGTGTACATCTAGCAAAGATACAGTGGAGCACATTCCTACTAAAGCAGACAGCTGGCTTACCTAAACAATAAACAGTAAGAAAGTTTTAATTCTCTTATCTACAGGAGAGCAGGACATGTTATCAAGCCAGGATAGAGCGGTATTTCTTTCTAACAGCTAGCTAACAGCATTCTTAATTTTCCAAAGTCAGCAATAACATTCTAAAGCATAGGAAAAGGGCTTCAGGCCTAGCTCTGCTACATACTAGGCCATCGCCTATCACATTCCCTCCTTTTGATTATTCTCACCTGCAAGTGAGAAAGGGTTAGAATCAAATCACACACATAGTATGCCATACTAGGGTGGAGGGATCATTTTGTGGTATAGGGTAGTAGCCCTACGTTACTAGGATTCATGTAGCTGCCTTATGTTAAGTTTAATATACGTAAGCATAAGGGGAGGAAACATGGGATACATAATCAAACAGCCACAATCAATAATACATTTGATATAAGTGTCTTTGTCAAATCATATAGCATGCCTAGTGTATAAGCGGAGGGGCAGGAGACATAGGAGGAACAAATGACATATATACTGTTCATCATAGCAATAGACCCGTTCTCATGACCCACAAAAATAAGAACCATTCCTATTAATAGCAGCACCTGTATTAGAGGTCGGTAGCAGTACATGTCAAAAAGGCAGGTAGCACATGTATGAGAATTAGCAACACATGTACTAAAGTCCAAAAAAAATCTGGGTTCTGAGAGCTGGCGAGTAGCAATCAAAAGGGCTCCATTCTCATTGTTCCATCGCAGTTCCCATAACAGGAGAGGAAAGATTCTGGCGGGGGTTGGGACAAGTCCGGGTATTCCCTGTTGCGCAAATACGAGGTTGGCAGGCTGCACAGGGAGGTAGGGCAAGAGTCAATTCAAAGCACCCCAAGGCTGCCGCCAGAACGAAGCAATAATAAGAATCCATAAAGAGCATAGTCTCTGGAAAAATGGTGGAACTGTCGGCTTCCACAACAGGTAGCAGACGTAGAGTTGATTGTAGGTCCTCACGCTTCTGCTGGACATCGACCGACTACCAGCTTTGTGGCAGGAGTAGGGCTGTAGACGTCAAAGTATCACAGTCTTGTAGGATGTCTCAGTCTCCAACATAGTCCCTCAGTAGAACACAATTTCTCAGGATGGTGGTAGCCGTCGTAGAGTGAGCCGCAATGGAGTTTCAGGATCATTTATGGAAGTCCACGACCAAGTTCAGAAGCGGTTGCTGGAATGCAAAACTGGAGGACATCTGTTCCCTTGACATCCAGGAGCAGGTTGGTAAAGTTCTTACGATGACGGATCTTTTCCTCGCAGCGTGAGTCGCAACGGTGATGCAGGATTAGCGATCCAGGTCCAGGGGCAACTCTCAGGAACTGCTGCTGGTTTTACACGACTGTGGTGATTCCAGGAGCTGATTTCTACCACTTTAACTGCTGTTGGGATTGATAACAAGACGACATATGGCCCTTTCCAATATGGCGCCAGCAGTGTCTTCTTCCACACCGAGGCTCCAGGCTTGAGAGGATGCAGGGGTTTGGATGGGCTGATCTTGTACCCACACATGAAGATCCTGCAAAACAGAACTTAAAACCAATAGTGCTTATTTAGTAATTTCAGATCCTATCTGTCACACATCTCCTTTTACTCTCTATACAATAGGCTACAGAATCTCAGAATCTCAAAAGGGGAAACTCCTAAAGACTTAGCAGGGGCTAAGTATATCCTATGAAGGGCTATAGGAAGAACTTGGGGCCACTTCAGGTAAACCTCTGGGCAGTTTGGACAACTTGAAATTTCAGGGTTCTATTCATACATTCTGCATTCCCGAAAGTTTGAAAGCTGTAGGTAGTATGCATATCTCGGGACCATACTTAACGGACTTGCTTCCTGAGGTTAACCACCCTATTATTTGTACAGGGCCCCAGATGCATGCAAGGGTGTAAGGGCATACTTGGAATCTGGGTACACATTTAGACAGAGCCCTTTTCCTATTGTTAGTGCTCTAGTAAGAGCTATCAGTTCAGCTTTCTGTGCTGAAATACCTGGGGCCAGGGCTGAGGACGTAACTACCAGATCAAGGGTCACCACTGCATATTTAACACAACTATGTCCATTAATGATGACAAGACTGCTTTCATCCACAAAGAAAGTTTTGTCTGGGCGGTCCAAGTGGATATCAGTTGAGTCTAGGCAACTTGAGTATACAATGTCCATTACTTCCAAGCAATCATGGTCAGGAGGGCCTGGACCGACGGGCAATAGGGTGGCTGGGTTTAGAGTTTGGCTGAGACTTAATTGTAATCGAGGATTTTCACATAGCATACTTTGATATTTCAACATTCGAGCATTAGTGAGCCAATGATTTCCTTTGTGTTCCATCAGGGTTAGAACAGAGTATGGTACAGTGACTTGAAGATTTTGTCCTAAGGTGAGCTTGTCAGCTTCGCTCACTAAGAGGGCTGTGGCTGCTACAGCTCTCAGGCAAGGTGGCCATCCTTTGGCAACAGGATCCAATTGTTTTGACAGGTAGGCCACAGGTCGCTGCCAGGACCCAAGAGGCTGGGTCAAGACTCCTAATGCATTTCCACTCGACTTATGGACATATAGACGAAAGGGTTTTTGCACATCCGGTAGGCCCAAGGCTGGGGATGACATCAATGCTGTTTTCAATGATTTGAATACTTGATCTTGTTCTGGGCCCCATTCCAGGGGAGATCGTTCAGCTCCCTGGGTGACTTGGTACAAGGGTTTTGCCATGAGCGCAAAAGTTGGTATCCATATTCGGCAGTAGCCTGCAGCTCCCAAGAAAGCTCGAACCTGTTTTCTGGTTGTGGGGGTTGGGATGCGGCATACTGCTTCCTTTCGCTCAAGTCCTAATTTCTGGGTTCCTTTGGACAAATGGAACCCTAAGTATTTCACTTCTGTCTGACACAGCTGCGCCTTGGCTCTTGAGACCTTGTATCCAGCTTCATTCAAAAGGTGCAATAGATCACTAGTAGCTTGCACACAATCAGATTTGCTGTTGGTGGCTATGAGCAGATCATCTACATATTGGAGCAAAATTCTTTTTCCCGGAATCACAGAGTAGCTTGACAGATCTTGACTGAGGGCTGCACTGAAGATAGTGGGTGAGTTCTTGAATCCTTGTGGTAATCGAGTCCAAGTGAGTTGCCCTCGTCGTCCTGTGGTAGGGTTTTCCCATTCAAATGCAAACAAAAGCTGACTGGCCTCTGCCAGGCGTATACAGAAAAAGGCATCTTTTAAGTCCAAAACAGTAAAGTGAGTGGCTTCTGCTGGAATCAGTCCCAGGAGGGTGTAAGGATTTGGTACTACTGGATGTATGGATTCAACTGCACTGTTTACTTGACGTAGATCCTGCACTGGGCGGTAGTCACCTGTCCCAGGCTTCTTGATTGGGAGAAGGGAGGTGTTTCCATGGTGACTGGCATTCCTTGAGAAGTCCATACTTCAGTAGTTTCATTAAGGCTGGTCGAAGAAGGGGATGCTGTTGCACATGCACTGGTTCCACTCCCGGCTTGAGGATGACAATAACAGGGGCTATGTTCTTCACTAGGCCAGGTGGATTATCTTCTGCCCATACTCCAGGTGGGGCTGGTGGGTATACAGGAACTGGCTGGCCTGATTGGAGATGCACTATAGAACCGCTACTCTTCTTCTCGGTTAACAGTCAGCACTATCAATCCAGCTCCTTCGATTAGGAAAACTTCCTCCACATCATTCAACTAAAGTATCAGCAAGAAGAACTGCTCTCTTCTCCATCTTACATTCACTTTCTCTGTCACATTATCTCCACAATTCACAGACATTCTGAACAACTTAATCGTGCTGTATTCATGCCCGCAAATCCATCCCGTTTCTGCAAGTTCTGTTTTATATCTCCCTGGGACTGACTTGACAAAAACTGCATTTACCATGCGCAAATTCTCCTGGGCTGCTGGATTGCATGGGGCATATAGTGAGGGCTGCCTGCACTATTTGGATTCCACTTCATGTTCTCGGGCGCTGACTGTGGGTGACTCTGAACTGGTAGAATGTAGATAGAGTCCTTACAATAGAAAACTATACTTTTGCAACATGTTATAACAACAAATCCAATAGAATGAACCATGTCTATCTGTTACGTATGACTGGAATAATTACTTGGCATGAAAACTAACTGCCAGCCATAATCAGCTTGGCTTTGCAAAAGAAATTACTTTAAATCTGACAGTTTTTAGGAAGCAGATATTCAAAAAGACAATCATTCTGGATACTTTTTCCATAAAGCGGGTGGACATCTAGAATACATATACACATTTTCCTTCCTAGTTTATTTTATGTCTTCTATGAGGCGCTTGCCGCAGTGTATCAGGAACTAGAATTCATACACGATTAACCCCTCATTCACTCAGGATTCAAAGCACTTTCAAGTTGCGATCTGGTACCGCTGGCTCGAATGCTGCAGAGTCCTGTCAGTGTTCGTAACCTCGGCTTCGTAGGGCAAAGGGAAAATAAAAGCATCCTTTCCTATTGAAACCTGAGCCCTACAGGATTTCTGCTCACTTGATCTGCACAAGTACAGGAATTCGAGTAGGAACGTAACCCTTTCCAGGCTAAGCCCATTACTATTGAGATCCACAATCCTGACTAAACATTCTTATTAAATGATATATAATACATGACCATAGCAGAAGGCACATCACTATTACAAAATATTGAATAAAAACAGGCATATTTCCCTAAAATAAGCACCCATTAGCCCAGCAGCAGAACGTTGAAAACATGTCTTCATAGGGTTAAAACATTCCTCTGCACAGACACGTCTCTTGTCAGTTTCACGCTGTGCTGCAAGACCAGCTGAATAAGGGAGACAGCTTCTTGATTTTTACAGTGACTCTAGGTATTTCACATGCGGTAAAGTGTCACAAATTACCCAACGGAATGTAATCCTACCCTTATACTAGAAGGGAAACTCGTGGTTTCAACAGATAACAAATCAAAGACAAACTCCCAATGCTTCCTCCTTTTCACAAGCACTCTTCACACAGACAAACATGCTAGCATTTCCCAAATTCCAAAATTCCCGGGCTAACTGACTAAACCAGAATTACCAGAACCGAAAGGGCTGATGGTTTCGCCCCGTGCACTAACTGTGGGGGTACTAGGATCGCCCGTGGAAGTTGATCAGACTTCCTTTACCTGTTACTGTACTAGAAGTGTCCCGAGACTTTCCCAAAACTATCTGACTAAGAACCAGAAAAATCAATACTCACCGGATGCGGTAGCTAATGCGCTGCACAACCAATCCCTCCTTGGGTTGAATCCTGGACTCCCCTCGGGTTCGAGGTGTTGGCCGGCCAGAAACAGCAACCTGCGGAGGCAAGGAGGAGTCTCCTCCGATACAAAAGGACCAGGGGCGCCAGAGACCCTCCTGCGGTCAGTCAGGCTCGGCTCTAGCCGGACCAAACCTGTGAGGCGAGATGTCGGGGCATATTCACTTGCATACCATCCCCCACTCGCACATTCCCGGCCCAATGCACCAGGAATATGTAGTAGCTGATAAGCATGCAATAAATAATACCCGGAGTCAGGCAAAGATCCAAGCCAATTTATTTGTGCACAGGCTCAGATTGCAGTTGCATTCAAAAAGGTCTGAGCAATGGCTCCTAGTAAAACAACAGCTTTTATACCTTTCTTTTCCAGTCTAATACAGGCAAAACTTCTCATTGGTCCTGGTCTTGGTAGACATAACACTAGACATAATACTTCTGCTACAGTATACAGTATATTTCGCTACTCTTGCAAGGTCAGTTAGCTTGCAAAGATAGTGGAAGGCACAGCTGTAGTTTACCTTTTTGTTTATCAGAAGCATTCTTATCAAAAGCAAAAACAAAGCAAGGCTAAACAAAGCAAGGCTAAGAAGTGTTTCTAATATCTACTGGTGATTTCTGTAATATTCCAGGCACATTTCTCTAGCCCTGGCTCAAAACACTAAACAATCAAAATGCTAGACAAAATATTCTTACACTGTTCAGCTTCTCTGCTATATTTTCATCCTAATTACAAGGTCAGTGTACATCTAGCAAAGATACAGTGGAGCACATTCCTACTAAAGCAGACAGCTGGCTTACCTAAACAATAAACAGTAAGAAAGTTTTAATTCTCTTATCTACAGGAGAGCAGGACATGTTATCAAGCCAGGATAGAGCGGTATTTCTTTCTAACAGCTAGCTAACAGCATTCTGTAATTTTCCAAAGTCAGCAATAACATTCTAAAGCATAGGAAAAGGGCTTCAGGCCTAGCTCTGCTACATACTAGGCCATCGCCTATCACAGCAGTCCCTAGGGCACACAAACCTAGGACACCATAACTTTGTTAGGCCACCTTACCCTATGGTTCCATAGCCCAAGGTGCCTTCTGCAGTGCCTTGTCCAAGGGTGCCTAATATGGCGCTTAGCCTAGGAGACCCTATAGGGCGCCTTATGAGGCACCTTACTAGGCACCTTACAAGGCACCTTACTGGGCACCTTAAAAGGCGCCTTACAAGGTGCCTTGCAAGGTGCCTTGTAACGCTCGTTATTCTAAGATGCCTTGTAACGCACATTAGCTGCTACAGCTTGCTGTAACAATGCAACGCCCACACCATCTGTACCTTGTCATGCAGAAGGAGCTGAACTACTAAGACCAGGCTGCACCTGGCTCTTAAAGGAACCTCCTCTCATGTAAAAATATCTTTGTGTCCAACCTACCCCTATGACCACTTGCCACCAGGGGTGGTACGCGACATAAATGGTGTAGTTGGCAGGATTTGGGGTCTTACAACTGTAAGAAGGAAAATAAATAAAGAAACTAACTCCAAGGTTAAAAAAAAAAAACACGGAGTGGAGCGGCAAAAACCCGGAGTGGAGCGTCAAAAAAAAAAAACGGAGTAGACCGGCAAAAACCCGGAGTGGAGCGGCAAAAGCCCGGAGTGGAGTGGCAAAAAAAAAAAAATCCGGAGTGGAGCAGCAAAAACTTGGAGTAGAAGGAGACACTTGGATCAGAGTGGGAAGTATCGTGTTGCTGGCACCTGAGGCGGAGCACTGCAAGGCAGAGCAGCAACATCTTTTCCAAAGCAGACGCAACACCGGTATCAGGTAAAACGTATATATACCTGACCTGTGTTGGATGGGACAGTAAGAGTAGAAAAAAAAAAAAAGAGAAAAGAAGGAGCTCATTGTTGGTTTCGGCCACACTTGGTTTTTCTCTCATTTTTTTTTCAGGAATCATCATGGAGCAGAAGGAACTGTGCACCTGGATGGCTCTCCAGTTCGATAGGCAAGGAGAATTGGCGTGCCATACCCAGAGGCAGGCAATTCAAGCCATGCATGAGCAGCAAAAGCCTATCCTACAAATGATGGAGGCATGGCTGGCCCAGCAGAAAGAGTCGATGGGGAGAGCCAACACTCAGCATGGACCGAACCCTGAACTGAGTAATCATCCGGTAGGACAATGGACATGTGACACCTTGTCCATGGGAAAGTTAACTGCCACCGACGACGTGGACGATTTCATTGATTCTTTTGATAGAATTGCACAGTCGGCAAACTGGACGAAAGAGCAATGGGCAATTCGCCTGGCAGCATCTCTCACAGGGGAGCCACTGTCAGCGTACAGGGCGATGTCCCCTGCTCTGGCCAATAATTATGAAGAGGTGGTCAAGGCCATCAGGGATCGCCTAGGCCTCACACCCTTTGTATACAATCGGTTATTGCGAGCCACTCGTCTTAAGGTAGGCGAGACGCCTAAGGCTCTAGGACATAGAATAAGCAGTTTGGCTACAAAATGGTTAAAACCTGACGGAAAAAACAGTGTACTTTAATGGATCTGATAGTATTGGAACGATACATGTCTGCAGTTCCCAAAAGCGTGCAGAACTTCCTTATTTTGCAAAATTGTCACACCACTGCTGAAGCCATTGCGCTAACAGAGCGTTATTTGGAAGCAGAATTGTCCACCCAATCAAAGGTGGAGACTCCAAAGTTGGCAGTTGGTATGGAAAGGCAGACATCAGAAAGTCTCTCATGCTGTTCACATAAGGGTTTGAAAAATGCTACTCCTATGTTAAAGGAACCTTCTAAAAGATGTTTCTCGTGTGGGAAAAGGGGTCACTTAAAGAATGAATGTTGCTTGCGTACTGCTCTTATTGGGGAAAATATGAAAGCAATATGTGAGGGGTTTCTGTTAAGTGTAAAGATACAAGGCATTGATGTTAAAGCACTTTTAGACTCTGGCGCAGATCAGACCATGATCTCCTACAAATTATGGTCTTTGATCAAGGAGCATGGTGAGTCTGTACCCGATCAGCCGGCAGGAAAAGTAAAAATAAAGTGCATACATGGGGCTGCCACACATTATCCAGTATACAAGCTATTTGTAAAAGGCTTAGGTATTGAAAAGGAAATGTTGATTGCTGTAATACCGAAACTACCTCACGAGCTAGTGCTAGGTAGAGACTGGCCTCAGTTTAGAAGAGGTCTGGAAAAAGGCTTTCCTCTACAGGAAGTTTTGGTATCCACTTGCACCCCCTCTAAGGTTAGAGCAGTTCCTGGTCCTGTTTTGGAGAAATCAAAAAAGGCCATATTTCCCAGGGAAGCTCTGGTTTCAAATCGTATGCAAGCAAAAACCTCCGAAATCCCCTCTTGTTTCCGAGAAGCACCGTCGGATGACCTCCCTTCTCATGAAGGTTTGATAAATGGCCCCTCTGGGAAGGAAAGAAAGTCAAAAGCTGAGAAACGGAAGGAAAGAAAGTGTCGCTCTCAGGGTAGAGCTGAGCTTGAGGCGGGAAAGGGAATGCCCTGGGTACCCTCTGAATTAGTTGAAAAATTCCCGTCCTTTAAAAAGGAGAAAGAGCAGATCCTGCCCTGACCCGCGCTTTTGAGCACGCTCAAGAAGAGAAGGATACCTTCCCCAGATTCATTATAAAGGAAGACATACTGTACAGGGAAAATAGAGACCTTCGGTCCGGAAATATTTGGGAGCAGCTAGTAGTACCAAATACCTTCAAATCTTTGGTTCTGCGCCTAGCCCATGATCACCCAGTAGGAGGCCACAAGGGTGCACAAGGGACCCTTGATCAAATACTGGCACAATTTTATTGGCCAGGCGTCTTTATGGAAACAACTCATTTTTGCGAGTCTTGTGCCTCTTGTCAATGAGTAACTCCTGTACGACTACCTGAGGTACCCTTACTTCCAATGCCGATAATTTTGGAACCGATTAAAAGGCTCGCCATGGATATAGTGGGACCTCTTAGAAAAACGCCAAGAGGATTTCAATATATACTTGTTATCATTGATCAAGCCACACGTTTCCCCTGGGCTGTGCCCCTAAGGAACATCTCCGCGAAATCCATCGCTAGTGAATTGATAAAGCTGTTCTGTGAGGTGGGATTCCCTCAGGAAGTATTGACGGACCACGGCAGCAATTTCATGTCCAGGTACTTGGCCCGGGTATGGGATGCCTTTGGCATTCACCATCTCAAGACGGCTGCCTATCATCCCCAATGCAATGGTTTGGTTGAGAGAATGAACCAGAGCATAAAGCAGATGCTTTGACACGCTTTGGATGGGGAAATGACGGAATGGGATACCCTGCTACCCTTCATACTATATGCTTGTAGGGAACGAACACAAAGTTCCCTAGGCATCTCGCCCTATGAACTGATGTATGGATGAGCGCCGAGGGGAGTGCTGGACATCTTACGGGAACAGTGGACGGAACCAGTAGAAGCTGAAGTGGGAGTACCACAATTTCTGAGAAGTTTGAGGAGTCGTCTAAAGCGGTCTTCTCGTCTGGCAGAGGAAAAATGGAAAGATAGCCAACAAAAGAAAAAAAGATATTACAACAGACATACAAAACCGAGGCAACTGGAGGTAGGGGAGAAAGTGATAGTTCTGGTGTCCGGACCGACCCCAAAATTTGAAGCCCAATGGAAGGGACCTTTTACAGTGATCAAACCCATGGGTCCGGCTTCATATTTAATCCAGGACAAAAAGGGATATAACCAGGTCTATCACGTGAACGTCGTCCGACAGTGGCACAAAAGATTGGCTCTGGTGGCATCCACAGAAAAACTATCCAACTATATGGCATTGCAACCATATGACTACAGAGTAGAGCACAGAGCAGGAAAGCTCCATTATAATGCGGATGCGATGTCCCGGATTATGTGCTGTAGGGAGGAAGAGGCCTCAGCCCGTAATATTTTAAGAAGGGGGATATGTCATGCAGCAGGAGCTGATGGAAGCAAAGATGCAAGAAAAGAAGCTGTTTTTCATAATATAAAAGATGTGCACGGGATGCAATTCCCACACAGAGCAGCTAGAGGGAGCAGGCGTGCACTCACAGAGGCTGACTGGACACACCTAGCTAATCGACACCACCTGACATGCAGCCCAGAAAGCTCAAACACAGGAGAGCTTTATAAGCAAGAGGCTGGAGACTGGAAGGAATGTGGAGGTAGAGGTGGACCGGAGAGAAGCACCAGGAGCAAAGCCATGCGAGAGAAATGCACCACGAGCAAGGGCCAAGAAGAAGGAAGCACCAGGAGCATTGAGCTAAGCCCTAGGAGTGAAGGGGAAAGCAATGCTGAGCAAAGGAACAGTCACTTTGGGAAGCAGAGCAGTGCTGAAGGAAGAAGCCAGAAGTTAGGCTTGGAAAGAGGCCTGCGCTTACCGGAGGAACCAGTGACCAGACTGAAAGGTAACAAGAACTTTCAGGGAAAAGACTGGCACGAGGATTGTATCCCTGGAGAACTACTGGAAGGAGAAAGTTCCTGTTCTACATGCTGTTGGAAGCCAAGGTATGCTGACTCTGTTTTTAAGAGAAAAAGCTCACCTTATAAGGAGGGAGGAGTGGTCTAGTGGTTAGGACAAGGTACTTCAGGCCGGAGGGCCGGGGGTTCAAGTCCCACCTGGGGACAGCAATCTCAGGCCGGAGGGACTGGGATTTCTAGTCCTATAGGCATTCCTTGTGGTCTTGGGCAAGCCACTTAACCCTCCATTGTCCATGTTCCCTGTAAGTATTAGCGTATGTGTCTCATATCCCCTCATGTTAAATGTATCCCCCAATTGACTGCTTTGACCCGGTGAAAAGCGGGATATAAATACAGCTAAATAAATAAATTATAAGTGCCCTTTTAAAAGCAATGCTCATTTTACAAGAAAGGAAAGTAAACCTACTTTGTATAACCCAAATGGTAAAAGCACAAAGATAGGCCACGCTCACTGGCGAACCTTAGAAGAACTCTACAAACACCCAGAGAACAGGAATAGCGACTGGCCAGTTCCAATAGCCAGAGAAACCCAAGATACAGAAAGGGATAACTCTGACTCAGAGCTGATGCAAGTGGAATTTGTGGAGCCTAGTCTTTTGTCTCAAGAGGAGATGGAATGTTCTCTATGCGCTATAAGCAGTATAGAATCACTGCTAGACTTGTAAATAATATATGCTAACTCCAGAGTGTTACTTGTATGCCAAAAGGAAGAAGAGTATTGAAACGGTTGAGTTACTCTAGGAAGCCTTAATTAATCCTTGTTACAACTGTGAAGCATAACAGTTTTTCTTTACCATGAGTTTGTTTCATTCCTGAAGTAAAGGACATTTTCCTCTATGTTGTGACCCATCTGAACTGTTTGCATAAAGGGAAATAAAAGCCTATGTTATCCCTCTACTCTGCATTCACAATTTACTTCTTAATAGGAGCTGAACTACTAAGACCAGGCTGCACCTGGCTCTTAAAGGAACCTCCTCTCATATAAAAATATCTTTGTGTCCAACATACCCCTATGACCACTGGCCACCAGGGGCGGTACGCGACATCCTTTACCGCGGAACCTAACGCGAATGCCATTACCGCAGTTTAGTAAACATACCCCTAAGAAACATGCAATGAAACTACTAAGTAGTACATTTAAGACCAATTGGAAAAAAATATTTTTTTTACTCTATGCATAGTTAAGCTCTGGAATAGTTGCTGGAGGATGAACTAAAAGTTGTTAGTATAGCTGGGTTTAAAAAAAAGACTTGGACAAATTCCTGCAGGAAATGTCCATACTCGTATACCATTATTAATGTGAACTGGAGAAATCCACTGCTTATCCCTGGAATAAGCAGCAAGAAATCTGTCTTCCTTTTGGGATTATTCCAGGTAATTGTGACCAATGTTCCTTCTAATTTTCTGTAGGCTGTGTGCGCATAAAATATCAGCTGTGCAACTTTTGAAGGAAGGTTAAATTTTTGTGCGCCACATAACGACACTCGGAGTTATATACTTTAAAATTTGACTACACATCAGAATACGGTATGTACACCACATTGATTTTAATCAAATTAAATGAAAATAGACGATTACTAAATGGAGGGGAACATTTCTAGTAATTACAATCACAAATTTTAAATTTTAAGATGTCTGTGTTGTTTTCTATTAGAATCAGAACCGTAATTTTTGTGCGCTCTGTTGTAAAGTATGTGCGCTTGCTCGGCACACGTGCACAGCTTAGAGGGAACAGTGCTTGTGACCTGGTTTGGCCACTATTAGAACAGGATCTTGGGTTCGATGGAACTTTACCCACTTTGGCAAATCTTATATTCTTAAGTTCTTATGGATTTCAGACTACAGAGGTTCTGAGACCTTCCTCTCTATTCATCATTATTAGTGCTGCTGCTGCTGCCCCACATTTATTTATTTATTTATTTAGCTGTATTTATATACCGCTTTTCACCGGGTCAAAGTGGTGTTACATAGGGGTGGGGGAATTAAGTACAAGGGTAGGGCCATCACCGGGGAGGCAACATCTCTTGAGAGCATCTCTTGAGAGCATCAGTTTTCCCTTCTCTACTTCTATCACCATTTCCACATCTAGCTTATACAAGCATTGTGATTTAATTAGACCAAATTGTCAGCTCTGTGTGCAGAGAATGTCTGTCTTACATGTGTCTGTAGATTGCTAAATATGCCTGGTAGCGCTGAGTAGTAGTAGATGATTGCCTGCCTACCTCTGCCTGTCTCCCATGCCTGCACTTTTCTCTTTGAGTCTGAAGGCTATTCAAAGCCACAGGGACTAAGAGTTCTAAAACTCACTTTTCTCCAACATAGGGGGAAACTGTAACTACTGTATATGCATGAGTCTCTCTGACCTGTCCTCTTTAGGTTCAATTTTCTCTCTCACTATGATCTGCCTGTCTCTAGACCCGAATTCAGAGAGCCTGAAAGATTTTTAAAATTGCTGTTATTGCCTATCTCAAAGTTCTTTCTTTTTTTTACAGGTTTTTGACTTAAACAAAATAATTTCTGAAGTGAACACTTTTCTCTTTTACATTCTCTCTCTGGATGCAAATGCCGCTATGCTTGTGATTTCTTCCAGTTTCCTGATGAGCAGATGACATAATGAGCCATAGGATTTGGGACAACTGAAGGAGGACCACCAAAAGGGATTGTTACTGCTGGAAGGAAATCTGCATTTGTAAGTATTTACCTGCTGGGAAATTCTCTAACTCTTAGAGAAAAGGGAATTCTTTGGGTTAAAGCTGATAAATTGGTGTATTTTAGAATTCAGTGGTTTTGTTAAGTCAGTCAGTGATTAGTACCACCAAAGAGCTTTCATTTAAATCAAATCAGAATACAGCTTAGCACAGAAGGTAGAATATTATTTGAGTAGAAAGAAAGAAATTGTTTCTAGAGACCTTTACAAAGAGGCCTTCCAGTTAATAGGCAAGAGATCTGTGAAATTGTTTTAAATGGTGTTAAAGCCAAGTGACAGATCAAAGCAGCAATTTGAAAGGCTCCATCTACCTAACCAAGAGCTGTATGAATCACCCAGGAAATTGTTAAAAGGTTAGAAGCACAGGTATAAATAGGTCAACCAGAACTCTGTGATTCTGAGTCTTGAAGGACATGCAGGGAAATTCTCTAAATCTTGGGAAAAAGGGAATTCTTTGGGTTAAAGCTGATATAGCTGTGTATTTTAGAATTCAGTATTTTTATTAAGACAGTCAGAGCATAGTGCCACCAGAGAGCTTTTTTATTAACTCAAATCAGAGAATAGCTTAGCATGCAAAGTGTGCCTTTGAGTCAATGCTGACTCCTGATGACCCAGCAGCTCCTGGATTTTCTGGCAGTGTGACTGGAAGTTGATTACCAGGCCTTTCATCTGAAGCAATGGAGAAATAGGTGACTTGCCCAAGGCATGGCAGTGGGAATTGAATGCTGATATTTTGGTTATTTAGCCAGATCTCTAACCATTAGGCTACTCCTCCACTCCATTTAGCATAGAAGGTAGAATAAGGTAAAAATTCTTTGAGTAGAAAAAAAATGTTTCTAGAGACCTTTACAAAGAGGCCATCTTATTAGGGCAAGATACCTGTGAAATTGCTTTAAATATGTGTTAAAGCCAAAGGACAGATCAAGGGGCAATTTAAAAGACTCCCTCTATCAAACCAAGAGCTGTGTGAATCATCCAGTAAATTAAGAGATTACCTTAGAAGTATAGGTCAGGTCACTGTGTAGCAAGCCAGCTTTTACTAAAGGACATGTTTACTAAACCGTCTTAATGTTACCAGTGCTAGTTGCAGCGATAATGTGAAGGATGCCATATAAGGAGTGGGCGTTCAGGCGGCAAGGTAGCAAGAATCTGTATCGTGCGATAGTAGGCGCCATGGCACATTAATGCGCGTTAACCCTAAGTTCATGCAAGTGCAGTATTAGGAGCTATAAAGATGTAGCCCACTGGTTACTGCAATGACTGTGGAGGCAGAGGTCATGGGTTTGATTCTGTAGTGGTGTTATGTAAGAAGGCTGTCTGAGGCATTACTTTTTTTGTAATTTAAATCAGTGCCGCCAGCAAAAACACCCTCACAGTGCCGTAACCTAAGGTGCAGCATAAGGCGCCCTATAAGGCACTCCAGAGGGCACATTATAAAGTGCCCTGTATGCAAAGGCACCTTATAATGTGCCCTATAGGGCGCTTTAAGGGCACCTTATAGGGTGCCTTATAGGGCGCCCTATGAGGCACCTTAGGCTACAGCACTGTGAGGGTGTTTCTGCTAGCAGCACTGATCTAAATTAAAAGGAAAAGCCTCAGACAGCCTTATTAAATAACACCACTGTGGCATCAAACCCATGACCTCTGCCTTTGTAGTCATTGAAGTACCAGTGGGCTACATCTCTATAGAATCTAACCCACTGCTGGCTGGCTACAGAAAGACTGCAGGTCACCACACAAACTGTCTGCTGTGGTTACCAGGATAGGGTAAACCCACCCGTACCCATGATGCACTGCACATGCAGATCAGCAGCCTACATCTGATCACAAGATGGGGTATGCGTTTCTATAGCACCCCAGCCTGGTAGGGGGAACTGACCGTGTGTGTTACTGGCACAGAATAGCTACAGACCATGACATTGTGTGGTTCCTGTGCTCACCCTGAGGGTGAGATGGAACACCCAGCACCAGGTTCGCAGCACCTGGCTTGGCTGAGATAGACTGTGCTTCAGGTCCCCAGCAGTGCCAGTGTGTGATAGGTAGTCCTTGCGAATACACCTGTGTCCATCTGTATTTCCCAGTCATGTCTAGCCCTTGTGGACTATGATGCACCCAGAATAGTGCATATACTGTGTGGTTGCCATGGTCACATGTTATAAGAGAAAGGAGGTGGTTGGATCCAAAAGCAAATTAAGTAGCACCACCCAACCCGCCCCTGTGGGCCAGGGTGGGGGACAGGATCCCCCACCAACAGATCCACATTCTACATTTCTGCAATGGTGGCAGTAGAGGGGACCAGCAACCCCAGTCCTTCTGGGGAATAGGCACCCTACAGGGCAGTCAATGCAGATCTGTACACATCACATAGGGCACTGGCAGAAGGCCTGGAAAAGCTCAGCTGCCCTTCACCACCAGAGGGCACAGTCAATCTCCACCCACTGCACTCTGCAAGGTGTTCCAGCCATATACATACTAAATTCAGATAGTCTGCTAGCTAGTACATAGTGCATGTCCCTGGAGAAACGGCATGCACCCAAAACTGGGATGTGAGCACACACACCAAGCAGGTATGGCAGTGATTGGGCCCCAGAAAAGAGAACCCATAAATATCACTTGGGAAAAAAATGCTGTATAGCACTATGTGGGGACCTAACCATGCCATGGTCACTGCTCAGTCAGGGTGTGAGTGATTCCCCAGCATGACATGCTGTGGCCACCCTGTCCATGCAGGTGGCGGTCGGGCACTACAAAGTCCCAGCCATTGCCCTATGCCCTGTGAAGATGCATCCTGCCAGGCCATCCTATCCAGGCCATGCCCATAGTACCTTGCTCCTCATTATGCACATTGGCAGGTTAACACTGGAAACAGTGCAAGCAGTGTGGGCTCAGTAAGGTGTAGGCAGCCACAAAACACTGGATAGACATACATACACTCCCACACCTATGCCAGCATTGTTCACATATAGAGTTTTTTGACAGCCTTGGCTGCCACACTAGTCCTGTGCACAGTGCAGGCATTGCTATGGTACGCAATACTGTTGGGGTTTCTCCCTGGGGTGGTAAATGCTGTCAGAAACAAGCACTGAAACACACTCCACAGATATCAGAAAGGTTGCTATGATGAATCTTTGTCAACAACTTGTGTTTAACGTAGGATTTGTTATCTGACATTAATCATAGCACCCTTTTGATATATGTGGAATGTGTTCCCAAGTTTAGGACGGCATTGCTAAGGTATGCAGGTGCTAGTATTGGGAGATGCTGCTCCGTGCAAGGCCCAACAGCCTGACTCTCCATGAGGCTTTGGATAGTGGAGCCTGTAGATGTGTGTGTTTGTGCCCCTGTTGGCCGCTGCTCTAGGGCAGAGGTTCCCAATTCTGGTCCTGGTGGAGCAAACACATTTCAGGTTTTCATGCTGTCCCTAATGAATATGCATGAGGTACATTTGCATACAATGGGGGCGGTGCATACAAATGCATCACAGGCATATTTATTAGGGACAGCATGAAACCTGAATGGTGTTTGGTCCTCCAGGACTGCAGTTGGGAAACTCTGCTCTAGGGATTGTACATGTTTATGGTGTCTGTGCTCTGTAGGGTCAAATATAGGCATTTCAGGCATGTTTATTTTATCTGCAATAAAGGTTCCGTCTTTATTACCACAGTTTAATACTGGGTAAAATATGGGGGCATGGTTTGCAGGAGCCACCGTTGGGACTTGAACCTGTGACCATCTGCCCCTGAACAAACTGGCTGTGTGTACTGCACCAAACTGTTGCCACAGAGGCAGACCATTCCCTGGGATACCATGACTGTTCGTCAGACAGACCTTGTCTGTTGCAGTACACAGCACCCACCTAAACGAGGCTTGGCCGTGGTCTGCTGTGGGCAGATGCCACTGCCCCCTCTACCACCAGCACCCCTCCACCACCATGCTGACATGCCCTTGTGCTGGTGGTGCTGGTGGTCACAGTCCCAGGCCATCCAGTGTGCCGGTAGGCGGCTGCCTATGGTGCGTGATATGGGGTAGGGGTGCCTGCATAGACAGCCATGCTTCCCCCCGGCACTGCCTGCCATTGTTATGTGCCATTTGGGGTACTTTCTGGGTACTGTCCCTTGAGACACTGTGGGACACACACTCTGGACATGTTTGCCCTTGGTGAGTTGCTGTCTTGCTGGTGTCCCGCTTCTAGATTACTATGTGTCACCTAGGCATCTTCCTAGTCTACCCTGTGCCCCAGATGCTTCACTGCATGTCCCGCCTGCAGCCCCCTGTACCCCATTTTCAGCCTCACCGTAGTGCCCTCTTGTACTTGGGCACTATGATGTTGTTGCACATGTATCACTACTATCACATTTTTTGGTTTCCCTGCCTTTGCTGCACATTGCTGACTGAAATGGTCTCTCGCCCCTGCAAATGTGCCTCTAGCGCATGGTTTTTCATTGGCGCTAATTTTCAGAGCTTCATTTCACTGCGTTAGTGTACATGGATCCTCTCCCCGCCCACTCTCCGCCCATTGACCCCTTCTCTCCGCCCTTGGGGAGCCTTACTCCGCCCTCTGGGAAGCCTTACACCACCCTCTGTGCACCTTAACGCAGCCGGGGACATTATCGCACAATACGTGACATTCTCGCACGGTAATGCGCCATTATCACATGATAACATCACGTATCACGCGATAACATCGCAGCCGAGATGCTAGCGCCATTAGTAAACATACCCCTAAGTGTTTCCCTCTCTTTCTCCCCAAGTATAATTTGTCAAAAAGGTACATACTTTGTTGGTAAGCATAGCTGAGGGCACGTCCTGGACAGAGTCGGCAGAGTTCCCATGTATTATATATGGGCTGATTATAAAATTCTTTAATCAATGCGTGCACTTGCAATCTTTACCAATGGAGATTTATATCTGCTCTTAACAAGTATAAATGTTGATGCCTGCATTCAAGAAGCAATTTCTGCCATTTACACTAGTATTTAACAAAAATATTTTGGCACCCATGTGTCTTGTAAATTAGGCATTTATTTGATATCTTAACCTAGGTGCCTTATTATAAAATTACCCACCGCATGTATATAGTACCTTTGAATACTTGACCCTTGATGTACACTTTGAGGCAAATTTGTCAGACTCTTGTCTACTTTTGCTGCAATGCAAATAAATTATTCCAGTTGTAACCTACTCATTTTTCCATTGAAAATAACAGGACAGTTTCATTGATGGATCTTTTACCGTTGCCCTGAACGTCTTATTTCATAAATCTGTCCCATGATGTGTTCTTGATTACTTTATTTGCACTGGCTATTGCATAAGAAACTTTGAAAAAAGGGCAGCATTGCATTTGTTATAAGATTGGTACATATAGTAAAACCTGAATTTAAAGTGTGATTCAGAAATATAACAATAAAGCAGTCAGAATAAATGGCATATACAGTTTATACGGCATGCTAAACAATTTTGCTTTCATCAACTCTGAAATTCTCAAACAATGATAATATATAAACCATATTTTTTTCTCATTTAAATTCTACATTCATATAAATATGCAGTATGGTAAAATTAAATTTGCAATGATTACCATTTCGTAAAGTATTATGCAGACGTCAAGCAAAATGAAAATACTATTATACTGAAACCACCTTAGAGCTGATAACAAGATACACTTGTTTTAGCTTGTGGTAACATATATTCCAACAAAAGGTAATATGCCATTCAAATGACTGGTTCATTCCCTGAAATTGATTCTTCTTGTATGCTGTGATTATGCAAATAATATTCAATTCAACATAATGAGAAGAAAGAAGAAAGAGAAATTGATATGTCCAGTCCCCCGTTACTTCCTAAGCCAGTTGTGTTTTCAGGATATCCACAATGAATATGCATGAGATACATTTGCATGCACTGCCCCCATTGTAGGCATATCTATCTCATGCATATGCATTACGAAAATCCTGAAAACTCAAGAGGCCAAGTGGGTAACAGAGGACTGGGTTGAGAACCACTGAAATCGTTTTTCAAGATAGCAGCTGAAAAGCACGACTATCCTGATAATGGTGGCACTTAATCTGGATTGTGACCGCAAAATCCAGATATTTGACATCACTCACAATAGGGGTCATTCCAATCCTCATTTAGCGGGTCTAGACATCTGATCCAGATATCCAGATCCGCTAAACATCCAGATCGCACTGGTGGCCACAGAGCTGCCCTCACGTATAGCTGACTTGTGCGGGGAGCTGTGTTCATGGCCGGAAGGTGGTGGGCCAGGGGAGGTGTGAGGATAATGCAACCTCAGATGTACAGGGACGATTCTGATGTCGGACCTGTATGTCCGGGGTCAGTCAGTTAGATGGGGGACTTATTCTACCTCGGAGGTGGAATAAGGCCCCCTGGACATTGGGGGATGGCAGCGCCAAGGGGCGACAAGGAGATGAGGGGGTGCAGGGGGTTCCCCGCAGCCTGATTCCAGCCATGGGAGGCCTGATCATGGGTCCTTAATAAATTAGAAGACTGGACGTCCAAATGGCAGATGAAATTTAATGTGGATAAGTGCAAAGTTATGCACTTAGAAAAGAACAGCCCAAATTATGGTTACACGATGCAAGGTTCCACATTAGGAACTACCACCCTGGAAAAAGCTTTAGGGGTCATCATAGATAATACATTGAAACCCTCTGCTCAGTGTGCAGCGGCAGCCAAGAAAACAAATAGAATGCTAGGAATAATAAGTAAAGGAATGGAGACTAAAACCAAGGATATTATAATGCCTCTGTATCGTTTCATGGTGTGACTGCACCTTAAATATTGTGTGCAATTCTTGTCGCCATATCTTAAAAAGGATATAGCAGAATTAGAAAAGGTACAGAGAAGAGCCACCAAAATGGTAAAGTGGATGGAAGGTTGCTCCTAAGAGGAAAGACTTAAAAAGATAGGGCTTTTTAACCTTTTAAAAAGATGGCTGCGGAAGATAACACACTCAAGAACCTATCAGATTGTAAATAGTTCTCCATTCTTATATGCTACTGTGTATGATCTATTGATGATCTATCATTGTAAATAAGTTAATTGCTTTATATCCTGTTCATATGTTCACTGTAAACTGTTCCATGTAATATGTTAAATGTAAACTGGTCCATGTAAGATGTTGTTATCTTGTAAACCGTTCTGATCATGAATAGTGCGGTATAAAACCAAATAAATAAATAAAATATCACAGAGATATAAAAATTAATGAATGGAGTGGAACGGATAAATGTAGATTGGTTGTTTACTCCATAAAAAAGTAAAACAACTAGGGGACACACTATGAAGGTACAATGTAACCCATTTAAGAAAAATTATTTTTTCACTGAATTTGTAATCAAACTCTGGAATTTATTACCGGAGGATGTAGTAAAAGATGTTAGTGTAGCTGGGTTTAAAAAACGTTTGGACAAAATCCTGGAGGGAAGGTCCATAAACCATTATTAAAGAGGACCAGGGAAATCCTCTGCTTACTGCAGGATATGCATTGTGGAACCTGTATACCTTTTTGGGAACCTGCCAGGATTTTGTGACCCGGCTTGGCCACTGTTGGAAACAGAAAACTGGGCTTAATGGACCTTGGTCTGACCCAGTATGGCATTTCTTATGTTCATATGTTCTTATGCTGGCTACTTGTGTCCCACACTGGCCACTGCCAGACAGGATGCTGAGCTCCATGGATCTTGATCTGACTCTGCACGCCTTTTCCCATTTTCTCCTGGTTTTAGGTATGGATAAAGGGAACACAATTTCACTGTTTTGAGTAAACTATCGGATGGCGTTAGTCTTTTGTATTTAATTGACAATTTGTTGGGAAAGCCATTGCATAATTATCTATGGGGTATGTTTACTAAACTGTCTTAAAGTTGCAGCGATGGTATAATCGCGCGATAAGTGACGCTGTCAAATCAGGGTCTGAACACTAACGCCAGTGAAACCCTCGCGTTAAGGCACATTTGCAGGAAAGAGAAACCATTTCAGTCAGCAATGTGCAGCAAAGGCAGGCAAACCCAAAAAGTGACAGTTGTGATACATGTGCAGGGAACAAAGAGGCAAATAAACATATAAAAGGACCAGAACCACATCTAAAAGCCCAATAACCAAGCTGGCCAAAAGTGATATTAATGATAAACAAATGTATCTCATGCATTTCATTAGGGACAGCATGAAAACCCGAACAATGTTTGGCCCACCAGGACCGGAGTTGGGAACCTCTGCCCTAGAGCAGCGGCCAACAGGGGCATAAACACCCACACCCACAGGCTCCACTATCCAAAGCCTCATGGAGAGTCAGGCTGTTGTGCCCTGCGTGCAGCAGCATCTCCCAATACTAGCACTTGCATACCTTAGCAATGCCGCCCTAAACCTGGGAATACGTTACACATATATGAAAAGGTTACTATGATTAATGGCAGATAGCAATTTCTATGTTAAGCACAATTTGCTGATAGAGCTGCATCATAGCAACTTTTCTGATATCTGTGGAGTGTGTTTCAGTTTTGGTTTCTGACAGTGTTTACCACCCCGGGGAGTGACCCCAACAGCATTGCGTACCATAGCCATGCCTGCACTGTGCCCAGGACTGGTGTGGTGGCCAGGGCTGCCAAAAGCCTCTATATTTGCACAATGCTGGCATAGGTGTGGGAGTGTGTGTCTGTCTATCCAGTGTGTTGTGGCTGCCTACACCTTACTCAGCCCACACTGCTTGCACTGTTTCCAGTGTTAGCCTGCCAATGTGCATAATGAGGAGCAAGGTACTGTGGGTATAGCCCGGACAGGGTGGCCTGGGCAGGATGCATCTGCACAGGGCATAGGGCATAGGGCAATGGCTGGGACATTGTAGTGCCCGACCACCACCTGCATGGACAGGGTGGCCACAGCATGTCATGCTGGGAGGTCACTCTCACCCTGACTGAGTACTGACCACGGCATGGCTAGGTTCCAATCACTGAGATACCTGCTTGGTGGGCGGGTGTTCATGTTCTGTTTTTAGATTCACATAGTACTAGCTAGCAGACTGTCCGCAGTTAGCATGTGTATGGTTGGGATACCTTGCAGGGTGCAGTGGGTGAAGACTGACTGTGCCCTCTGCTGGTGAATGTCAGATAGTGATGGGGGCAGCTGAGCTTTTTCCAGCCTTCTACCAGTGCCTTAGGTGATGCATACAGTTCTGCATTGGCTGCGCTGTAGGGTGCCTGTTCCCACACCAGGACTGGGGTTGATGGTTCTCTCTACTGTCACCATTGCAGCAATGTAGAATGTGGATCTGTTGCTGGGAGATCCTGTTCACCACCCTGGGCCACTGAGGGAAGGTTCGGTGGGACCACAGAGGGTGGGTTGGGTGGTGCTACATATTCCACTGTTGGGTCGAAACACCCCCCCCCCCTTCACCTATCACATGTGACCATGGCACCCACACAGGATATGCACTATTCTGGGTACATCATAGTCCACAAGGGCTAGACATGACTGGGAAATACAGATGGACATACGTGTACCATAGGCGTGTCTGTAAGGACTACCTATCACACACTGGCACTGATGGGGACCTGCAGCATAACCTATCTCAGCCAAGCCAGGTGCTGCGGACCTCACCCCACCTCAGGGTGAGCACAGTACCTGCACACTGTCACGGTCTTTAGCTACTCTGTGCAATTAACATACACGGTCAGTTCCCCCTACCAGGCCTAGGTGCTGTGGGGGTGCATACCCCATCTTGTGATCAGCTGTAGACTGCTGATCTGCATGTGCAGTGCATCATGGGTATGGGTTGGTTTACCCTATCCTGGTAACCACAGCAGATAGTTTGTGTGGTGACCTGCAGTCTTTCTGTAGCCAGTCAGAAGTCTGGTAGTAGCTGTAGAGATGTAGCTGGTTACTTCAATGACTGTGGAGGTAGAGGTCATAGGTTTGATCCCACTTTGGTGTTGCTTAATAAGGCTGTCTGAGGTTTTTCTTTTTAATTTACATCAGTGCTGCCAGCAAAATGTACCCTCATAGTGACGTAGCCTAAGGTGCCTCATAGGGCACCCTGTACTACGCCCTATAGGGCACATTGTAAGGTGCCTTGGCAGACAGGGTACTTTATACTGACAGCCTTCTTAGGTAACACCTCTGCAGGATCAAACCCATGACCTCTGCCTCCGCAGTCATTGCGGTAACCAGTGAACTACATCTTTATAGCTTCTAACCCTGTGCTGGCATGAACTTAGGATTAACGCACGTTAACATACCATGGCGCCTGCTATCGCGCAATACAGATTCTTGCTACCTTGCCGCCGGAACACTCACTCCTTATATGGCATTCTTCAGATTAACGCTGCAACTAGCGCCGGTAACATTAAGATGGTTTAGTAAACATACTCCTTATTAATGTGCCCTGCTGCTACAGTCCCTCAGATGCTCCCTGGCAGGCTGAAGGCTTATGTAAACAATCAAGCCCTTAATTTAGCTCTGAACTAGCTCTCTCTTCCCTCTAGTCAGTCATAACCATAAGAGATCAGAGGGTTATCCAAAATGCAGTTTGAGACAGGTTTTATTCCCTAGCGTGTTTGTCAGTGTGTAGGATCCTTCTCCATTAACTTGTTGCCCTTGGAAGGCCTTAGTTTTTTTGATCATCTTTGGCAAATATTTCTGTTATTTTGGTTGTTTATCAACACAAAACCCTTGCAGAAATAAATGAGATTAATTTTGCATTGTTGACATATAAGGATTATTTTCTAAGCATGTTTAGAGACTAGGACTTGCAAACTGTGACAAAGGATATTGTACTACTACAAGCTTATACAACCGGGCCACAGTATTCTAAAGAAGTACAAAAACCCACACAATGTGTGCAGATCTGTGCTTTCCCTCTCTTGGAGCTTTCAGCTCTACTGTACTTTTCTGGGAATCCAATTTCTGTCTTATTTCTTCTCACAGCAATGACAAGAAATCCCATACCCAGCTATATAGGTTTGAAGCAAGAAAATGAAGCCATGATGAAAAGAGAACTTAGAATGGTCAGTTTAGAACACAGACACTATTTTTGTAGTGGTCAAGTGCTAATTAGTGCTCAGACCCTATGCTTTTTTTGTGCTAGCATGTATGTCAAGCCTTGACAAATTTTGTGTGAATTTAGGAGCAAGGCCAAAATCGTAGTAACCAGTGCTTGTGACCTCAAGTCCCCTCATGTTCTCTCATGTTGGTCTCATGGTCTCATGAGATCAGTGCCAGAGTTCCTACACTATCCACCATCTTTAGATATCAATAGCTATAGCTTCAAATAGCAAGTGTTTCTGTGGGTGTATGGTGCAACGGTGTATGTTTGTCTGTGTGTGGGAAGTGGCGGTGGGTGCATGTGTGTGTGTGTGTGCTGCAGAGCTGGGGGGCCTCTGTGTGTGGCACAGAGGTGGGTTCCCCTCCTGATCTGCCTGTAGGTATCCTATCTCCCGTAGGCAGAACAGGAACATTCTTTGCCACGATCAGAGCTTAGATGCAGCACACAGACAATGGGGATCGAGTTGTCTGCTGCATCTAAGCCCCAATCGTAGTAAAGGTCGCTCCTGTTCTGCCTGTGGTGATCCAATCTCCCATGGGCTGAACAGAAGAGTGCTTTGCCACGATGCAGAAGTACACCACGGGATCGGATCCCTGCAGGCTGTCTGCTGTATCTAAGCCTGATCATGGCAAAGATCACTCCTGTTCTGCCCACGGGAGATTGGATCTCCTGATGGCAGACAGAAGGGGTTTTCTGCCTGTGATTGGGGGGCAGGGGAGTAAATCCCAGATATAAATTTCTGATCACCATGGCGATTTGGCACCTGGCTTTGTCGAGCCCTGATGAATGTTAATTGTTTGCATTCAATACGGACTCTACATTTTAGTGGATGTGCTATAAAAATGCATCATCCATTAAATTAGATTTGATTTTGTTGTTTTAATGTTGTATTGTCTATTGATATTTGTTGACTGTGTTTTATCTATGGTGAATTGTACCTTGCTTAGAATATTGGATAGGTGAGACGTACATTTTTTAAATATAGTAACATAGTAGATGACAGCAGATAAAGACAAGCATGATCCATCTTGTCTGCCCAGTAAGGTGGTTAGAGTGGTAGAGTTGCACCTGCTCCTCTGTGCAGGTTACTCCCCCTCTATACTTTTGCTTAAGGACACACCTGCCGCTCCAGCCTGCAGCCCCCTGTATCCCATTTACAGCATCAGTACAGTTGCCCTTTCCTACATGCCCACTCTGCTGTTGCTGCACATGTGCATGCCATAACAAACCTGCCCAATATACACAACAAAAGCCCTGATCACCACTATTTCACTGTGGGATCCTTCGCTTTGTAGGGGGACAGAGCATAGACCCTTCCAAACATGATATATTCCTTTATACGCTTTGTCAGTAGTGTTACTTTATGTTTATCATTAATATCACTATTGGCCAGCTTGGTTATTGGGATTTTAAATGTGGTTATGGTCATTTTATATGTTTATTTGCCTTTTTGGTTGCTGCACATATATCACTACTATCACTTTTCTGGGTTTCCCTGCCTTTGCTGTACATTGCTGACTGAAATGGTTTCTTTCTCCTGCAAATGTGCCTCTAACGCGAGGGTTTCACTGGCGTTAGTGTTCAGACCCGGATTTCACAGCGTTAGTGTGCCTGGAGCCTCTCCCCATCCACTCTCTGCCCATTGACCCCTATCTCCGCCCTCTAGGAGGCCTTACTCCACCCTTCAGACCCGGATTTCACAGTGTTAGTGTGCCTTAATGCCGCTGCCTATGTTATCGCGCGATACGTAATGTTATTGCACAATAACAATTGCGTGATAACGTCGCCGCTGCTACGTTAAGACGGTTTAGTAAACATACCCCTAAGTGTTTGCATATTTTACTTTTCATTGCTATGAGAAAAATGATTAATAGTTTTAATAAACTATGCTACAGTCTGAGTAGATTTGTTTCCTTTAAGTTTTTCATGTTTATTGTTAATCGGCTTTCAATAACAATATACAAAGATTAACCCAAGAAGCAAAACCAATAAGGAAAACAGACAAAAAAACCAAACAAATAGCCACTAACATTGAGAATCCTACTATAACTCCAAGATAAATGAACAAACTGTAGCAGCAATCCTAAGAAATATAAAAGAAGAAAAAAAGAATTTATATGAAGGCATTGGCATACACTAACACCCTAATCTATTGACCCTCCTCCACAACATGAGAGCCAGCCAAAAGTCCAGGAGTATTCAAATCTTGTGTTTCAGTGGAATTATTGCAAAAGAACATAGTAAGCGGTTGCATCTCAAACAAGAAATAATTCATACTACACATTTTAATCAAGCATCTACATGGAAAATTACAAAGAAAAAAGCCTCCCAGTTGAATAATCCTAAGTCTCAATAGGAGAAACTTCTTGTTGCTCTCAAGGACAGCCCAAGAATGTCTGATGCCTTAAGTGAACCATTGGCCATGCACCCCATATCCTACCCTGCCCTGCTCCACTTTTAGTCTAGCATCTCCCAATCCCAACACCTCCAGGTCTTCAGCATCTCCCCTTCCCTATCCCTCTTCCCAGGTCTCCAGCATCTCTCTCTTTCCCTCTGCCCCCCTCTAAGTCTCCAGCATTTCTCTCCTTCCCTTCTCCCCTAGCTATCCGAGGCCTGCTATTCAAAGGCAGTTACATGGTTTTTACAGACCTGTAAACCATGTTAATCACCTCTAAGGGGGATGTTTAGTGGCACTAACACAGTGCCACTGAATATCCCCCAATACCTCTGCTATATTCCCGATGCTATATCGCTAACAAGTCAGCGACGATATTGAACCACTGCCCAGTTAGTGACCCAAAGGTGTTGCAAAAGCTAGCCTATCTTTACCCATGGAAGCTAGCTAGGCAGAGGCTAATATTGCCACTGACTGGTTAGCATCCAAGCTGTGTAGCAAACCCAAATATTCAAAGCCGGTGGCTGGATATGGCATTCAGCAGTGATGGTTAGGCACTATACTCATGCTAGTCGCCGATGCTGAATATCGGGCCCCTGGTATCCAACTTCTCTCTCCTTCCCATCCCCTCCAAGGTATCCAGCATGTCATCTCTCTTTCCTTATCCCCCACACAAGGTGTCCAGCATCTCTTTGCTCTTTCCTTCTCTACCACTACTGCTGCCTCCCCCACCACCCTAGCTTTGTAGATGGCCCAAAAATCAGGCTTTTGGGGGGCAGCAGAAGAGCAGTGGCACAGCTCTCACATAGCACCAGGAAAGCCCTTTAAAACCACTCTTGACAGTGGGCTTTTCAGCATCTGTGTGTGTGTATGCATGGCCACACACAGATGCTGAAAAGCCCCCTGCTCTGCTAGATAGATAGATAGATAGATAACCCTATCACAAAAATTAACAACTAGGTTCCTTTTTGGAAGCAGAATTTTATTCTTTGCCAAATTATGGAGAAATTGATCATAGATTGGAATAATTGCAATTGGTAATGATACAGACAACAGAACTACAGTATATATTGGATTTTGGTTTGTAATTATCCAGCCATCCCTGTGCTAGACAATTAAGGGGTCATTCTGTCCCACAAAAAGCGGGATTGGACACCCCCTTTGGATGTCCATCCCCACTATTTGCCTCCCTACTGGCCCCAACTAAAGTCTCACCGTACAGGGAGGCCTAGACTGGGGTGGGAGGGGGCATTCCAGAGACGGAGCAAGGGCGGGGCATGAGCGGGCCATGATCCCAGATGTACAGGGCCAATTCAGAGGTTGGCCCTGTATATCCGGGGCCATGAACTTAGACAGGGGACTTATTCCACCGCAGAGGTAGAATAAATCCCCCTGGATGTCGGAAGATGATGCTGCCGGGCCTGAAAAAACAGGGGGGTGCAGTAAGTTCCCCATAGCTGGACCCTGGCCATGGGAGGCTGGATCGAGGGTCCAGCTGTGAGGAAAGAAGGATTTTGGTGGTGGCCAGCATTCACGGATCCTGAATGGAGCCATGGTGACATGATGACGGGACGCCATGGCACTGCGACTCCATTCAGGAGCTTGCCTGAGGTAGCTGAGCATGTGGCTGGCCACAGACCTGATTCTGATCCCATGGGCATGTCTAGCCACCGCGAGATCAGAATCAGGTCTACCTCTGGGCGTCCCACTTCTGATCGGCCACACAGGGGGCTGGACAGTCTAATTGGAATATGTCTCCACACCATTAATTAACCCACATGATTTGATCTTACCCACTTGCACTGTGGAATTTGGCATTGGTTTCTACACAGATCCCTCAGGACTCTTCACTCTGAAAATCTCACTGGCTCTCCTCCTCTTCATTGGAGCACATACATGGATTTGTCATCTTCATCTTCATCAACATGCACATCTTTTACTTTTGCGGGCATTTCTACAAATGGGTAGTTTTGCACATTATGTGAGAGCAAAGAACCTCATTCTCAAGCCACTGGCAAATTTTCAAAATGAGAGTATGTATATATATTTCCATTTTGAAAATTACCCCAGGGAATGTATGAACTTTCATTTACACCACCTCATTAGCATGCACAATATTTTTTTGGGAGGGAGGGTAAATTTACATATATATACTCATATTTTCAAAAGTATGTGCATAAATGTAAACCCTTCCCAACAGCGCCCCTCAAAATGCCTTCACTCATTTTGGGTAAAATTATGTCTACAAACTGTGTGTGCCTAACTTTACATTCATATAATTTATACAATTTTAAAAATGCTTATTTTGTGCACAAAGCACTGCTTTACATTTAGGGGCATATTTAATGAAGGTTAACTCACATTAAGTAAGGTTAACATGTGCTAAGTGCCACCATTGTCCATTCATTCCTATGGGCCATTGTAGCACTTAACGTGTGTTAACCTTTGATAAACATGCCCCTTAGAAATTGCTTTTAAAATTGTCCAAAAGGATTCATTTTTAAAAAGAATTTTCCATGTGTAAAGCAAGTTTTACCCATAGAAAATTGCTAGTATAAAATTGCACAGGTAAATTCACATGTATTTTTTCATACACAGGCCGTCCTGAGGGCAGAATTTATGCTGATCACAGCTATGAGGTATATGTGCACTTTATAAAATATGCATGTGCCTGCATTGAGTTTACACACATAGCTGTACATGTTCTGGATCAGGTATAACTTTTGCTGGTGAACTGATTACTTTTTTTTTTTTTAGTGCCATCAAGTTGGTGTTGACTCATAACAACCCAGCTACCTCTGGGTTTTCTTGGCAAAGTATAACAGGAAGTAGATTGCCAGCCTTTTCTTCCAAGGCAATGGAGGGTAAAGTGACTTACCCAAAGTCACAAGGAGTGCCAGTGGGAATCAAACCCTTGAGCTTCTGGGTACTAGACAGTTGCTCTAACCACTAGGCTACTTCTCCACTGATTGCTAGCAAGTGTTATTCTGGAAACCTATTGGCAAAATTTAACTGCAGTGATCAGAATTTTTTAAACACTGGTCAAACACTGTGTCTTTTGGGGAAACTGCTAGGTACGTATGACCTAGATTGGCCACTGTTGGAAACTGGATACTGGGCTTGATGGACCTTGGTCTGACCCAGTATGGCATATCTTATGTTCTTATGTTCTTATATAGTTGCCGGGCTGGATATCCAGATGTAGTCAGCCATGGACACTTATCTGTATAGCAGCGATTTTCAGTGTCACTACACATATAGCTATCTGGATAGCAATTTAGGACAGCAGGATACCTTTCAATTCTGCTTTGTTGATCATGATAGAATGTTAAGTTAAATGAGCAGGGAAGTAAACATGTTGAGTGAAACCCACAGGTTTGATAAATGATAGGAAGTCTCCCGTAAAAGTGCTAAAAAATCCTCCAATTGGAGATTGAGATACTTTGGGATCAATAAAACAGAATATTTAAAAGAGACACCAGCAATAAAAGTACATAAAGCCTCTGTTACTGCTGAAGTCTGTGACGTAGAAGCCCACACAGAGCCTATGCAGATAGATAGGAAGGAGAAATTTACCTTAGAATCTGTTAGGCAGCCAGCATGTGCAGCTCAGGAGAAGCAAAGGAACAGAGGGGCAGAACTACCACACCCAAGCTATGACGTAGCAGAAAGCTTGGGGATTGATTATGATCACCTGTCCAAGAAAACACAGCTTACAGCGAACAGGGAGATAAAAGCTGGTTGGTAGATCCAGCAAGGGGGAAGGAGAAGGAGGAGGAAGAGAAAGAGAAAGAGAAGCAGAAAGAGAAGGAGAGAGCATAGGTCAGCAACCAGGGAGGCAGAGGTCACAGAGGGAGAAGCCTGCTGAACAGAGGAAGCACTGGGCATGTCACTGGAACAGGAAGCAGCAGAGGCAAGGCTTCAGAGGAACGTGGCAGGGGAAGTGCTCAGACTGCCGGTAGCTGGAGGTCCTACGAGGAACCTGTTTACAGCCCAGGGAGAGAAGCCAGTGCTCCAGAGAGAAGGAGTGCACAATCTGGGGCTAGGAGGCTGCATAGACCGAGTGAGTAGGAAAGTCCCCAGTCCTCACTGCCAGAGGAAAGACCTCAACAATTATACAGGTGGGAGCCTAGCACTGTGAGGGGGAAAGCTAGAAGCTCCATTCGGAACGGAGGGTCAGAGCAGTGCTCCAGACCAGAAATATCTGCAGGAAGCTATAAAACAATCCCTAACAACTGGAGGGTGGAAAAGGAGAGCTGGAGAGGCAACCCTACAGATACAGGTACTTTTAGACATACTTGCACAGAATTGTGTCCCTGTACGCTATCTGAACTTTCAGAGAGGGGTTTTCATAAAAACAGCTGTGAAGGTTTAAACCCCAGCACAACGTATGCTGAAGGTGAGGAGATGCAATGGGAAAGTAACCCCAGGGTTCCAGAACAGGCTCCCATGGATTGTACATTATGTCTTGCAGATGATATTGAGTCTTTGTGCTGAAGCCCTATAAAAAGAGCAAAGAAAAAGAAGATATTTTTCTTTGAGTGAAATTGTTTTGTTTTCCCTGTTTTTGGTTATGCACATGATATCCTTGGGGGAAGGTGAATAAAGCCCTTGTTTTGTTTTGCCTTAACCACTCGACTTGAGACTGTTTTTGACCACTAGAAGATAGCAAGGCAACTCCAACCTCGGGGTCCTAGGCAAAGGCCTGCAGCCCCGTGACAAGTCATAGAAGTTGGAACAAGAAGAAGTGAAATGAAATCACTCAGCATTCCTCTTAATTGCCCAAATAGGGCCTCAACTAGAGCTGGAGGCAATATCTGAAGTTCAACAGCAATCAAGTAAACAGAGATGCCCTGTCCCAGTCCATGTGGCTGGATCTTATGAAAAAATGCTATATTAAGAGGAGAGGACTGATGTAGGTAATCATAGCCACCTTCTTTAAGGCACATCTCAGTAACAAAACCAGATGTAGTGAATATTTTTTAAATAAATCATTAAGCAGATGGAATTTGTTTTTACAATTATCAAGAGTAAAGGAGCTTTATACTATGTTCAGGAAGAATACACAGAACAGTGACATAAATTCCACCAAAAGTCATCTCTGCAGTGCAGGGGGGCACAAAGAAAGAGAGGGCCCATTTATGGTCTGTCACATATCTTCTGAGGTGGATTTCCCCTCCTCTGGGGGACCCTTTCTGATATCTTGCTTGGAGGTCCTCAAGTAGAATTTCTGCCACTGACTCAGAAGATCCCTGGTAATAATATGCAGATGGGGGACTGGCAGTAAATAACTAGGACTAATATTAACACAAGCAATAGTACTTACATGGGGAAGATGGCCACACCCCCAAGAAGAGGAATAGATAAGGAAAGGCCAGCCAGAGAATCAGAGGAGAGGTGACAAATAAAGCTGAAAAAGGACAAAAGAAAAAGCCAGATGTTAAGATCCAAGTCACAGAAAGGGGTACCCTCATTTGTGCCTGAAAAAGTGCCAAAAAGAGCAACACCTGCTCCTTGAGTACACTCCTTTGGTGAGTGCCAGTGGTGCTATGGTGCTGCAAGTCAGTCTTTACATAGGAAGGGAGTATAGTGTTACTTTGGGCTTCTCACCAGCATCTATGGAGTCAGGGGCGGCTCTATAATGAGGCAAAGTGAGGCGGCTGCCTCAGGCGGCAAAGTTTTGAGGGCGGCAAATGCCCCCAAAACAGCCACCTCACTTCGCCTTCAAGTTTAAAAAACAAACAAACAAAAAAAAGCACACAAGTTGTTGCTACCATTGCCGAGTCCACTTCTCGGCAGCGGCAAACTCACCGCCTATCTTCTTCTTCTTCTGCAGCCGTGGCTCCCTGCCTCTTAGGGAAACGCGGGACAATGCTGCACGGAGCCCTCCAAGAGATGAGAAGGCTCCGCACTGGCTTCACCAGCACAGCTGTGGTTCCCTAAGAGGCAGGGAGCCACAGCTGCAGAAGAAGGAGGCACAGGAACTACAGTGGGGGCAGTAGCAGGCAGACATAGGGAGATGGGAGGAGGGGGCAGGGGACAAGGGAAAGATAAGATCTGCAATGGGGCTAATGGGAGAGGGGGCTGACATGAGGGAGAGAGGCTGATATGAGGGGTGAGGGAGGGAGCTGGAAGAGAATTGACAAGGGAAAGGTGGGGTCTGCAACTGGGCTGACGGGGGGGGGGCTGGAAGGGAATTGATGTGATGGGAAGGTGGGTTATGCAATGGGGATGGCATTGGGGGAAGAGGGGGTTGACACTGGGGAAGGAGGAGGCTGGAAGGAAACTGACAACGTTTCCCTCTCATCCAGCAGGAACAACTGGAATGCTGCCGGCATAGAACAAATCAGCCTGATCGCTGCAATCGATAAGACTGATTTGTGCGGCAGCGGCATTCTGGTTGTTTTAATTTTAGATTTTGCCGCCTCGGCCCTGCCTCTGCCTTCCTGCCGCTTTTATGTTTTGCTGCAAGTTATTCTTGAGGAAAAAAATGCAGTGGGAAGGCAGAGGCAGGGCAGAGACAGCAAAATCTAAAATTAAAACAGCCAGAGTGCCCCCGCCGGATGAGAGGTGCAGGTGGAGGGAGTGGGGACAGGAGGAGGACAAGGAGAGACAAAGGTGAGAGATGGGGGACAAAAGGGGAGAAAGGGGACAAATACTGGACAAAGGGGGAGATGGAGACATACTGGACAAAGGGTGAGACAAGGGGACAAGTACTAGACAAAGGGGAGAGACAGGGGGCAAATGCTGGACAAAGGGGAGAGACAGGGGGACATACTGGACAGACAGGGGATAGATGCTGGACAGAGGGGAGAGACTGCGGGTTAGGATTATAATGGGCTGATGGGGGGCTAGCACTGGTAATGGACAGATCGGGGGGGGGGGGCTAGGACTGGTAATGGGTTGATTAGGGAAGGCTAGGACTGGGAATGAACTAATTGAGTTAGAGGCTGGGACTGGTAATGGGCTGATTGGGGGGCTAGCACTAGTAATGGGCTGAAGGAGAACTAGGACTGAAAATGAACTGATTAGGGAAGGCTAGGACTAGTAATGGGCTGATGGGGGGTAGGACTGGTAATGGACTGATGGGGGGCTAGCATTGGAAATGAGCTGATTGGGGAGGTTAGGACTGGAAATGGGCTGATTAGAGGATGCTAGGACTGGTAATGGATTGATGGGGGATAGGACTAGTAATGGGATTAGGGGAAGCTAGCACTGGTAATGGGCTGAGGGGGGACTAGCACTGGAAATGAGCTGATTAGGGGAGGCTAGGACTGGTAATGTGCTGATGGGGGGGTAGGACTGGTAATGGGCTGATTAGGGCAGGCTAGCACTGGTAATGGGGTTCAGGTGGGGACTAGCACTGGAAGTGAGATGATTGGGGGGGCTTCAACTGGGAATGGACTGATGGTGGGAAGGGGAGCTGCTGGCCTTGGAAGAAAACTGGGGGCTAGGGCTACAAATGGGCTGATGCGAGGGGATGGGAGAATGGGACTGGAAGGGAGTGGATGCTGAGAGGGGCTGCCATGGTATTTGGACTAAAAGGAGCTGGACAGTGGGGAAGGAGGGGGGCTGGAAGGGAATGGACACCAGTGGCAGTCATGGGAATGCAAGTTGCCATTGGAAGGTACCAGGAGGGAGGACTGGAAAGGGGCTGATACTGGGAAGGGTTATGGGTGCTGGAAATAGGCTGATGGATAGAAGTGAAGAAAACAAAAGAAGAGATAAGAAATGGCAGATGGACCATAGACCACAGAAAGAGAGCTAAGAGAAGACAGGAAAGCAGAAGCCTCAGATCGGGACCAGCATGATCAGAGAATAAAATGGTCAGACAACAAAGGTAGAAAAAATAATTTTATTTCATTTTAGTGATTGAACTTTGTGCTATCTTTACATTTTATACAGTATTGGGGAACTGCATCTCTTATTTATCTGATGTTGCACTGCATGTGCACTCTGGCTTCTTGGGGTTTCAGTTTAAATTTTGTCTACATATTTTTATTTTTATTTTAGATTATGATTACTTATTCTGTACTTGGTGAGGGTTGATGTTGTGAGTGTGTGACTGAGGACAGGTGTTCTGTTAACATGGAGTTTGTACATAAAGATCTATATTGTACTGTAGTAATTTGACTTGTTCAGCTTTTCAGATAGGTATATGGATGCTCCAGGGCCCACTGTAGTATTTACAGTGACACTTTTTTTGGATGGGCTCCATATGTGAGTTTTGGAAGTTTGTGCTGATATGGTATGGTATGGTAGGTTTGCTCTTTGTTGTAGGGTTTTGTATTAGTTCACAATATGCCTGGTACTGGAGAACAGTGGTTGTTGTTATTGTTGTTGTTGTTAGTGAGATGATCAGAATCAGATTTTTTTTTTTTTTAATATTGAGTTCTGTGGGTGAATGTCCTGGTTCTGCTCTGCAGTCACTATGGATGTAAAATATATGTTGAAAAAGAAAAAACAAGAACCAAAACCACTGGCAGGACAATAGCAGGCAGCTGAAATGCACCCCCAAGCCTTTTCACAGCACTTTAAGCAGTTCTGGTCCCTCCCTCCTCCAACGCGATGTAAGAGCAGGGAGGGACAGATCTGCTTAAAGTGCCAGCGCCTTTCAGATCGGGCGCATGCCCCCCCACTCTTCCGTCTAGTGCTGCCTGCTCTTTCCCTGTTGCCAGTGCCGCTGTGAAAAACACAGAGGGTGGCAGCAGCAGGGAAAGAGCAGGCAGCACTGGACAGAGGTATGGGGGGAGGAGAGGGGCACGTGCCCAAGCTGCAAGTCGCACAGAGCGCGATTGCAGTGTGGTACGGCCCTGTGTGCAAACATCTTGCATTCTCTTCATATAATCTAATTGGCTTTTTAGAAACATAGAAACATAGAAATATGACGACAGAAAAAGACCACATGGCCTATCTAGTCTGTCCTTCCATATCAATAACTACAACAGTCCCCTTTTTACCTTTAGAGATCCTCTGTGTTTGTCCCATGCTTTTTTGAATTCAGTTACTGTCCTCATCTCTACCACCTCCACTGGGAGACTATTCCACGGATCCACTACTCTTTCCATAAAGAAATATTTCCGCATATCACTCCAGAATCTATCTCCCTTCACCCTCATCCCATGTCCCCTCGTAGCAGAACTTGCTTTCAATTGAAAGAGGCTCTCTCCCTGAACATTTATGCCACGGAGGTATTTAAACATCTCAATTATATCACCTCTATCCCGCCTTTCCTCTAAGGTGTACATATTAAGATCCAAAATTTATTATGTTCTTCCACGTGCTTTAGTTCAGTTATCGGGTGAGGTGGGGGAGGTGGCTCCTCCATATGATCAAAGGGCTTCTTCTACTTTAGACATCTCAGCCTTTATAGAATCATCCTTAGATGATATTTCCTCCAGGGCCACTTTGTTGGTTACGTTATTGTCAGAGATAGACAAATATAGAATTATGAGAGCTTACTTTAAGAAAAAATCAGAGAAATTTTGTGGTCAGATAGTTCATTTGTTTCCTGATGTATCCAGGGCCACGCAAGTGTGACGCAAGGCGTTTTTAGAATTGCGTCCACGGGCGTTGGCCCTTGGTGCTGTGTTCCATCTTAAATTTCCGTGTAAATGTTTGATACATTTCCAGGGTGAAAGATATGTTTTTTATGAAACTATTCAGTTGTTAGATTTCTTAAAAAGCAAGGGAATATAGATAAACTTACTCTAGGAATCAATATGGGGGCAGAGAGTGGGATGCACCTCCTTGAAGTGGTTCTTCACTTTTGTTTCCTTGTTTATTTTCAAATGGTGTTTGAAATTATTGAAGTATTGTTTGTTTCTTGTATTGTATGTATAAAGTTTATAAATAAATAAATAAATAAATAAAAAAAGAAACATAGAAATATGATGACAGAAAAAGACCACATGGCCTATCTAGTCTGTCCTTCCATATCAACAACTACAACAGTCCCCTTTTTACCTTTAGAGATCCTCTGTGTTTGTCCCATGCTTTTTTGAATTCAGTTACTGTCCTCATCTCTACCACCTCCACTGGGAGACTATTCCACGGATCCACTACTCTTTTTGTAAAGAAATATTTCTGCATATCACTCCAGAATCTATCTCCCTTCACCCTCATCCCATGTCCCCTCGTAGCAGAACTTGCTTTCAATTGAAAGAGGCTCTCTCCCTGAACATTTATGCCACGGAGGTATTTAAACATCTCAATCATATCACCTCTATCCCGCCTTTCCTCTAAGGTGTACATATTAAGGTCCTTCAGTCTGTCCTCATATGCTTTATAATGAAGACCACTAATCATTTTAGTAGCCACCCTCTGCACCGACTCCATTCTGTTCACATCCTTTTGAAGGTGCAGTCTCCAGAATTGCACACTATACTCCAAATGAGGTTGCACCAAAGACTTATATAGAGGCATTATCACCTCCTTTTTTCTGCTAGCCATTCATCTCCGTATGCACCCAAGCATCCTTCTAGCTTTTGCCGTCGTCTTTTCTACCTGTTTAGCTACTTTAAGATCATCAGACACAACCACGCCTAGGTCCCACTCTTCTTTAGTGGACAAAAGTAGTTCACCCCCTATACTATATTGCTCCCTTGGATTGCTGCAGCCCAAATGCATGACCTTACATTTTTTAACATTAAATCCCAGCTGCCAAATTCTAGACCATTCTTCAAGCTTAGCTAGATCCCTCCTCATGTTATTTACCCCTTCCTGGGTGTCTACTCAATTGCAGATTTTGGTATCATCCTCAAAGAGGCAAACCTTACCTGAAAGTCCTTCCGCTATATCACTAACAAAGATGTTAAAAAGAATCAGACCAAGGACAGATCCCTGGGGCACACCACTGATAACATCCTTTTCCTCCGAGTGAGCTCCATTTACTTGTACTCTTTGTCGCCTCCCACCCAACTAATTTCTAACCCAAGCAGTAACTTAAGGGTCCATCCCTAGGGTGCTCAGTTTGTTTATTAGTTGCCTGTGTGGAACAGTGTCAAAGGCTTTACTGAAATATAAATACACCACATCTAGGGCTCTCCCTCAGTCCAACTCCCTGGTCACCCAGTCAAAGAAATCAATCAGATTTGTCTGACAAGACCTGCCTCTGGTGAATCCAGGCTGCCTCGGATCCTGTAATCCGCTGGACTCCATAAACCTCACTATTTTCTCTTTCAGCAGCGTTTCCAATAATTTACTCACCACCGAAGTTAAACTAACCGGCCTGTAGTTGTCAACCACATCCTTATTTCCGCTTTTGTGTAAAGGCACCACATGAGCCTCTCTCCAGTCCTTTGGCACCACTCCTGACTCCAATGAGGCATTGAAAAGGTCAGTCAGTGGAGCTGCTAGAACGTCCCCAAGTTCCCTCAGTATTCTTGGGTGTATCCCATCCGGTCCCATCGCTTTGTCTACTTTATGTTGAGATAGTTTCTCATGAACACAGTCTTTTGAAAATTCTTCAAGATGTCCTTTGCTTCTGCTCCTATTTGTGAGTGTTTTCTGAGGTCCTGCTCCTGGTTCTTCATCTGTGAACACAGAACAAAAATATTTGTTAAGCAATTCCGCTTTATCCTTATCAACTTCTACATATTCCTCCCCTGCACCCTTGAGTCTGACAATACCACACTTGCCCTTCCTCTTCTCACTAATATATCTGAAAAATGTCTTATCTCCCCATTTTATTGGATTGGCTATTTTCCTCCTCCTTTTGAATCTTTGCCTTCTTGACTACTTTGCTAGCTTCTCTAAGTTTTTCCAAATACAGATGCCTGTCTTCTTCTCTCTGTGATCTCTTGTATTTCATGAAGGCCTCCCTCTTTTTCTTCACTTTTTCAGCTACTTCTTTCGAAAACCATAGCGGTCTCCTTTTCCTTTTACCTTTATTTACCATTTTAACAAAAAGGTTGGTTGCCCTTAAAATATCCCCTTTCAGTTTTCCCACTGTTTTTCTACATCCCTCAGCTGTTCCCATCCAACTAACGACTCCCTGAGGTATTGGCCCATCTTTGCAAAGTTAGTCTTCCTAAAGTCTAAGATCCTCGCCTTTGAATGGATTCTAACAGCCCTAGTCCTAATACTGAACCACACCATCTGGTGATCACTGGATGCAAAATGATCTCCCACTACAACATCAGAAACACTTTCACCATTGGTAAGCACCAAGTCCAGTATGGCCCCTTCACGTGTGGGGTCTGTTACCAATTGCCTGAATAGTTATCCCTGTAGAGAATCCAGGATCTCCTTACTTCTAGATGATACTGCAGCAGGAATGTGCCAATCAACATCTGGCATATTGAAATCTCCTATCAGTAGCACTTCCCCTTTCCTAGCAATGCTGCACATGTCTTCAATTAACTCTCTGTCCACCTCTTCCTCTTGTGAGGGAGGTCTGTATATCACACCAATGTAAATAGATTTCTCTTTCCCTCTTTCTAGTTTAACCCACAATGCCTCCCCTCTCCCTTTTAAGCTCTGTAATTCCTAAGCTTTAATAGTAGTTTTTACATATAGTGCCACTCCTCCTCCCCTACGTCCTACCCTGTCCTTTCTGAATAAAGTATAGCCAGGTATAGTTACATCCCAATCATGGTTTTCTATGAACCATGTTTCTGTAACTGCTACTAAATCCAAGTCAGCCACTCCCACCAAAGCTTCAACATCAGGGATCTTATTTCCCATGCTACGGGCATTTATACACACTGCTTTCCATATGTTACCCCTGTTACCCATTTCCTTAAAGTTATTTAATGTATCACCTACCTGGGGCTTTCACTTACCTGGGGACTTTCTTTACCCATCCCCAACAAATCTAGTTTAAAGCCCTCTTCAGTAGATTAGCCAGTCTACTACCAAAGATGCGTTGACCTTTCTTGGACAGATGGATGCCATCTCTGCTCTGCAACCCTTGGAATAGCATCCCATGGTCTAGGAAACCAAAATGCTCTCGATGACACCAGCCACGCAGCCATGCATTCATCTCCAGGATGCGAGCCTCTCTGCCTTGGCCTATACCCTCAAGAGGGAGGATTGAAGAGAACACCACCTGTGCACCTAACTGCTTCACCCTCTGTCCCAGAGCCATGAAGTCACTTTTGATACGTTCCGGGGTATACCTGGCAGTATCATTTGTTCCAACATGGATTAGCAACATTGGGTAATGGTCAGTGGGCTTGATGAGTCTCGGAAAACTCTCCATAACATCTTGGATTTTGGCACCAGACAGACAGCATACCTCTCTGGACATCAAGTCTGGTCGGCAGATGGACGCCTCAGTACCCCTCAGAAGAGAGCCTCCAACCACCACTACCCTTCGTTTCCTTGTGGTTACTGATTCTGCAACTTTGGGGTACTTGAGCTCTGGTTCTTCCCTTTCCAGGGATGCTTTCACCTCCTCCACTTCCAGGGCTGCATAATGGTTCTTCAATTCAAGGGCTGGAGAAGATGGATTGGTGATTTTGCAGGTCCTGGTGACTTGTGTCCAACCATCGACATTCTGTTGGCACCCATCTTCTCCTCTGCTGGAGAGCTGGGTTGCTGCAAGAAGCATCTCATCAATGTACTTCTCACTGTCTTGAATGCTCCTCAGCCTCGCCACCTCCTCTCTGAGTTCCTCCACTTGTTTCCTCAGAGCTTCAGCATGCAGGCACCCTGCACATGGAACCGGTCCTTCAACTGGCATTAGGACCTCTGTCTGGAACGAGGCAGAAGCTTTAATGGAGGCAACAGCTTTAGCGATATGATTTTTCCCAGCCATTGTTCTGTTCGTGGAGCTTAGGTATCTGTTAAAGCAAAAGAGAGAGATCTACCAAGCACCAGCCGGTTTCCCAGCTGTCCTTTCAGAGAAAAAGCAGTTAAATCTCCTTAATTATATTCAAAATATGCTGGTCCAGTTCTCTGTGCTTTGTCAAATGGGGTTGTTGTTGTTGTTAAGTGCCGTCGAGTCGGAGTCGACTCATGGCGACCCTCTGGATAGCTATCCTAAATTGTGTTCGGTCTTCAGTCAGGCGGCTCATTGTTGACAGACTGGTACCCGTAGCTGCTGTTATTGTATCGATCCATCTCATTGCTGGCCTTCCTCTTTTGCGTTGACCTTCTATCTTGCCAAGCATAATGTCTTTCTCTAATGATCTCTCTCTTCGCATGATGTGTCCAAAGTATGAAAGTCGAAGTCTTGTCATCTGAGCTTCTAAAGAAAGCTTAGGTTTGATCTCCTCTAGTACCGACTGGTTTGTTCTTTGGGCAGTCCATGGTATACACAGTATTCGCTGCCAGCACCATAATTCAAAGGCATCAATTTTCTTCCTGTCTATCTTTTTCACTGACACAAAGAGAGAGCACCAAACTCGCAAAGAGTCCAAGACAAACAAAGGGGCGAGCAGTATAAGAGGTCACTTGCACTTTATTAATGAACAACCCTGACGCGTTTCGGCAGGTGCCTTCATCAGGGGGCTAAAAGGACTGCAAACCAGATAAAAACATATAAACAAAACATCAATAAATACATGCTAAAATAATAATAATGATGATAAATATAAACATCAATATATGATCACAAGTAAAAGAAAATTATACTTACACGTTGTACTCTAGTCATGCATTAAAGGAAGCGCATAAACAATGTGTGACCAATAGTACAATAGATAATGCTGAAAGAACAATAAATACGTTAAAATATAAAACTGCATGTGATTTCACATTAAGAAACAGTGAGAAACTGTTTCTCACTGTTTCTTAATGTGAAGTCAGAGAACCCTACCCTGGAAGTTCTGAATTTCAACTTTCTACCTAAAAGCCTAAATTTGGCTTTTAGAACCTCCCTCCCACACTTTCCTTTGTCACTGGTACCAACATGTACCAAGACATCAGGCTCCTCCTCAGTACTATCTAAAACCTTACCTAGGTAGTGTGTGAGGTCCACTACCTTTACACAAGGCAGGCAGGTAGGCAGGTGATCCTTCACATCAACTAGCTATGCAGCTATCTACATGCTTAATAATCAAATTGCTAACTATAGTGGCTGTCCTAAACCTTCCCCCATGGGCATATTGCCCTGGAGACACTTCCTCTGTGCAAGAGGGCATTACATCACATGGAGGACAGGTCATAGCTACAGGATCACTTCCTGCCACACCAAGGTGATGCTCTTCTTCCATGTGACCTCTTTTCTCCATGGCAGCCAAGAGGCTGCCAAACTGGAGATGGGACTTCTCTACTATATCCTTGTAGTTATAAACATAGAAACAGAGAAAAATGACGACAGAAAAAGACCACATGGCCTATTTAGTCTGTCCTTCAATATCAACAACTACAACAGCCCCCTTTTTTCCTTTAGAGATCCTCTGTGTTTGTTCCATGCTGTTTTGAATTCAGATACTGTCCTCATCTCTACCACCTCCACTGGGAGATTATTCCATGGATCCACCACTCTTTCCGTAAAGAAATATTTCCGCATATCACTCCTGAATCTATCCCCTTTCACGCTCATCCCATGTCCCCTCATAGCAGAACTTGCTTTCAATCGAAAGAGGCTCATATATATACCTTTTTGTCTGCCTCAGCTCCTCCAAGTCCATTTCTCTAGCCCCCAGAGATCGGACTCATGTCCTGACAGCAAAGATCTCTTTGCACCTTGTGCACACAAAAGACCTCATACATACATGTAATCATACATGCAATACTCAGTGCAAAAGACTGCAAGTCATCTCACTGCTGGACTGATTTCAGCTTGATTTTGAAATGTAGGAAGCCTGCAAGAGTATGGGATATGAGCCAACTGCACTCAGTTAAGTGGGCAAGGAACGTAGGTAGTGGGCTTTAGGGGAAAGCCAGGGATGAGGTACAGTATGCCTCACAGGATGTGCTTCATGTGGGAGGCCTGTGTACCAGCATTTTAGAGCTCTTCATTCTGAAGGAGATAAAATTGTGTAATTAAATTTGATTTCCAGCTGTTTCAGCCAATTTATATACTGCTTTAGCTTACATCTGAGTTTAGGGATGAAGGACATACAGTAAAGGTATACATGTCAGCTTATCAGCTCTCCGTCCTTACCATTTACTTTTCTCATACAGAACTGCATAACAGTTTCCCACTTGAAGACTGATTGATCATCTACTACTGTTCAAAAATAATTACATTTTACCTGTGCTTTGCTTTCATGCCCAGTAAAGTTTCAATTATAGTCTATGCCAAAATGTGGCTTTTTTCTGCCCGCAAAAAGCTGTCTCTTACAAGGAATGTCATACAGCCTTTTAAAGGGATACAATTTAAGCCACCATTTACATTTTGGATCCTGCCATGGGATGCTAAAAAAGAATTTTAGAAAAACGTGATTATTTTTTATTGAAACAACAAAAAAGCAACAAAAACAAACAAAAAAATATAAAACTCTCACCCACATTTTTTCAGGATATGCAGATAGAGCCCTTAAGTGTCAAGCCACTGTAAAATCAGGATGCACAGTACTAATTCATGTGCTAACTGTTTAAAGCATTTTGATAAAAGGTCCTCTTAAATGACAATGAAATCTAAGGGGTATGTTTACTAAACCTTCTTAATGTGTGCTCTGTGACGTTACCGCGCGTTAAGGTGCCTTAACGCGCGTTAATGGCGCTTTATCAGGCGCTCAGGTACCTTAGCGCTCGTTAACGCGCGCAGCAGCGCAAATGAGCGCTGAAGGCGGGGAAAGGCTTCCGGAGGGCGGAGGAAGGCTCCCCAGGGGCGGAGAGAAGGGGTCAATGGGTGGAGAGTGGGAGGGGAGAGGCTCCCCGCACTCTAACGATGTGAAATCTGAGGCTCAAAACTAACGCCAGTGAAACCCTGGCGTTAGAGCTGATTTAAAGGGCAGAGAAACCATTTCTGTTAGCAATGTACAGCAAAACCAGGGAAACCTACAAAAAAGTGATAAGTGTGATACATGTGCAAGGAACAAAAGTGCAAAGAAACATTGAAAATGACCCCAACAAAATATAAAAAAACCATAACCAAGCTTGGCAATATTGATATTAATGGGAAACATCAAAAAGCACTCCCAAGAAAGCTCCAAAAAAAAGATATGAATTTTGGAAAGATCTACGCTCCGTCCCCATACAAGGTGAATGATACCACAGTGCAATTGCGCTCATCAGGGTTTCCCTCTCCATTGGACAGGTTTCCTATGGGGTGCACATGTTCCACAACAGCAGGGTGGGCATGTCGGAATGGGCAACTGGACAGATGCTGGGAAAGGGGACACAGAGGGCTGCAGACGGCACATGCTGTACTGCAGCTGGGCCACAGAGCGGACTAGGGTGATGCCTAGGTGGCCCATAGGAATGCTGAAACAGTAGAGCAGCCAGACAGCAAGTGATGAGGGCCCAGCAAGGGCAGGAGTGTGCTTCCCACAGTGTCACAGGGGATAGTACCCAGTAGGGACCCCCAAGGGCACAGAACAGTGGCAGGCGGTGCTGGGGGGAAGAGTGGACACCAATGCAGGCACCCCTACCCCAGAACCCGCACCATAGGCAGCCACCTACCCGCACACTGGATGTCCTGAGACTGTGCTCCACCAGCACCACCAGCAGAAGGGCATATCAACAGGGTGGCAGTGGGGCACTGGTGGTGGAGGGGGCAGTGGCAGCTGCAAAGAGCAGACCATGGCCTAGCCCTGTGTAGGTGGGTGCCATGCACCGCAACAGACAGGCCCCGTCTGAAGAACAGTCATGGTATCCCCAGGGAAAGTCCTGTTTCTGTGGCAACATGGTGGTGCAGTGCACACAGCCAGTGTATTCAGGAGCAGAAGGTCACAGGTTCAAGTCTCAGCTGTGGTTCATGCCAACCCCACCCCCATTTTTTACCCACTACTAAAACGTGCTAATACAGACAGAACCTTTATTGCAGATGACGTAAACATGCCCAAAACACCTACATTTTACCCTACAGAGCACAGACACCATAAACAGGCGCATTACCTAGAGCAGAGTCTCCCAAATGCAGTCCTGGAGGGCCAAACACCATGCAGGTTCCATGCTGCCTCTAATAAAGATGCCTGTGCTGCATATCTATGCACCGCCTCCATGGTATACAGATATATCTCATGCATATTCATGAAGGACAGCATGAAAACCCGAACAGTGTTTGGCACACCAGGACTGGAGTTGGGAACCTCTGCCGTAAAGCAGCAGCCAACAGGGGCAGACACACCCACACCCACCGGCTCCATTAGCCAATGCCTCCTTGAGAGGCAGGACATTGGGCCCTGCGTGCATCTCCCAATACTAGCACTTGCATACTGTAGCAATGCCACCCTAAACCTGGGAATACGGTACACAGCTATCTAAAGGTAGCTATGATTACTGGCAGATAGCAATTCCTACGTTAAGCACGGTTTGCTGATTGAGCTCCATCATAGCAACCTTTCTAATGTCTGTGGAGTGTGCTTCAGGTCTGGTGTCTGACAGTGTTTACCACCCTGGGGAGTGACCCCCAACAGTATTGCGTACCATATCCATGCCTGCACTGTGCCCAGGACTGGTGTGGTGGCCAGTGCTGCCAAACACCTCTATAGTTGCACAATGCTGGCATAGGTGCGGGAGTGTGTGTCTGTCTATCCAGTGTGTGGTGGCTGCAAACACCCTCCACAGCCCACACTGCCAGCACTGTTGCCAGTATTGCCAATGTGCCAATGTGCATAATGTGCATAATGAGGAGCAAGGTGCCATGTGCATAATGAGGAGCAAGGTGCCATGGGTATAATGCCAATGTGCATAATGAGGAGCAAGGTGCCATGGGTATAGCCCGGACAGGGTGGCCTGGCCAGGATGCATCTGCACAGGGCATAGGGCAATGGCTGGGACATTGTAGTGCCCGGCCACCACCTGCACAGACACGGTGGCCACAGCATGTTCTGCAGGGAGATCACTCTCATCCTGACTGAGCAGTGACCACGGCATGGCTAGGTTCCCCATAGTACTGCATAGTGTTTCTTTAATGTGATTTTTATGGGTTCCGTTTTAGGGCCCAGTCACTGATTTATCTGCTTGGTGTGTATGTTGATATCCCAGTTCTGGGTGCATGCATTTCCACCAGGCACATGCACTATGAACTAGCTAGTAGACTGTCTGCAGCTGGTATGTGTCTTGCTGGAACACCTTGCAGGGTGCAGTGGCTGAAGGCTTACTGCAGGAGAATATCAGATAATGGTGGGTTGCAGCTTAGCATATCCAGGCCTAATGTCTGTCTGCTATTGCTTTATGGATGTATACAGAGCTGCATTGACTGCCCTGCAGGGTGTCTGTTGCCCAGCAGGACTGGGGTTGATGGTCCCCTCTACTGCCACCATTGCAGGGATGTAGAATGTGGATCTTTTGGTGGGAGACATGAGTTGTTTGTGCAGACATTTTATATAACTGACAAAACGGAGTGCAGTGGAGATCTGGTATAAATATCTTACTTATGAACACTGAGTTGTCAACAGCAGCTTTCCTGTTTGTGGATGATAATGGCGTCTGCTGAGAAGAACGCCCATGGGAGAAAGTGAGAGAATTTAATAGTTTGCAAGAGGTATTTAATGTCCCTGTGAAGCTGTCGAGTGCTCCACTATCATCAACCTTCCCATTGCTTCCCTCTAATGAAGAAAAATATGGAAAGATGGAAGAGTATTGTTTCTGTGTCTTTTCCAACCTGTTTCTAGGTTGGAAACATGTAAATGGTATATATCGACCAATACTGTGTTGCTTGATTTTTCTTGTAGGCATGGCAATGAAGATGATTAATGCAGCTTTGATAGTGCAAAGATTTTGCTTCACCCAAATTCATTTCTGTTTTTGGAAACAGAAATGTTTGGCTTTTACAGAATAGCAGCTATTTTATAGTAGCTATTCATGAGTTGTGAAAGAATGAACAAACCAGATTTATCATGGTTAGAAAAAGAAGATACCTGAAACAAGCTGGATTGATTCAGTGGAATGCTTTAACAGTCCACTGAGTTTTCCTTTTTATTGCGTATCCTTCTCCTCTCAATTGGGGGGCTTTTGGGAATATACCTTTGTATTTTGTTACTTATAATTTAATAGTGTTCTATGTATGGATGTTGTTCTATTTTCTTGGTGGCTCCTTTTTTCTTAGCAAGATTAATTCTTGTATTCTTTTGAAAATTGCATAAATAAAAAAAATAACAGTCCACTAAATTGGAACAATAATCTTACTGCATTCACAGCCATGCAACTTCTCTTACTTCCAGTGAAAGGGATTTTGAAACTAGCATGAGAAAAAAATAGAAAATATATTTGAAATTAGTCCTATTCATAAACTCTGACAGCCTGCCTAAAACACATTTCACTGCCTTCCTAAATTTAAAACAAAGCAAAAAAGACACACCAAAATAAGCTAGTGCAAATCGTTTAGGTATATACCTGTTTAAAAGAATTAATGCTGTTTTTCACGGGACAGTTTCTCTAAATGGATTAGTTTTGCACATACCATGACAGTCATGAACCTCACTTCTATGCCAGCATATGTGGAATATGATCTCAGTCTCTGGAGTTCATAAGATGTTAGATGTCTGAGTAATTTATCAAGGCGTGCTTGGAAATTCATCTTAATTATGCATGTGGCACCCAACACAATGGGAAATAACTCGGTATCTTTCTGCCACATTTTCATTGTCTCTGATTACATTTTTTGGTACTTGAAGACCTTCTCCCTCTCAATGTGATTCACAGAATAGTCACTTGGAACTGACACCTCTATAATCAATGCCATTCTGGGGTTCTCCTACCACTATAACTGGCTTCCTTGCATCCAACTTTTTATCAGTCAGAATGGGAGTATAAACTCTCAAGCACCTCACAACCTCTTATTTCGCTGTAATTCTTTTAGGGTCATGATCCCAGTGCTTGACAGGCACAGTAATGTAATGTTTCCAGAGTTTCCAGTGGATGAGGCATGCTACTTTATTATGTCTTTCTGTATAGAAATTTCCTGCCATCACAACTTCACAGCCAGCTATGAGGTGAGTTATTGTTTCTAGCTCTTTCTTACAGCATCTTCATATGTCTGTTTTACCAGTCTTTTCAATGCTCACTGTAAACCATATCATCTGTAATCTGCTGTCCTGGGCTGAAACTATTAATCTCTCATCCTTCAGTTTCAGTTCACCTCTCCTTCACCATTTTTGTGTCCATTGTTGATTGGCAAAGTGTTCCTGTTTTTCTCAGTGGAGATTGTGATGCTCACCATGTAATATCACTTTAGCTTACTCTAATGCCAACATTAACTTATGCAGCTTTCAGACTTTCATCTCAAACTCTAGGCTTTATTTCCTTCCATTTCCATATTTTCTCACTTCCTCATACAATATTTAAGGTCTGTCACGCAGAGTAATCTACACACTCTCTACATGCATACAAACTCTTTTAGAAAAATCAATTTCAGGACCATCGAGATATCAGAAGACACAGGTATTGCTACCATACAGTAATGCTATATCAGTGCAGTGGCGTACCAAGAATGGAGCCACATGGTGGAGCCCACACTGCAGAGCCTATGAGGCAAACATCACTGGGCCCACACAGTGGAGCCAGCAAGCCAAATTTACCTTAACACTGTGGGTGGCTTGCTGCGCTGTTTCCTCAACAGGTCCAGCAGCTGTTCCTTCCCAGTCAAAGTCTTGCAAATTGCGAGACTTCAGCCTGGGAGGGAACAGCCGCCAGGCCAACAGTGGAGAGAGCATGGCAAGCCTACACTGCGTTAAGTTTGCTGTGCTGGCTCTGCCTTGTGGGCCCAGTGGGGGTGCCCACCGCAAGTGGGGGTGCCCACTTTAGCTACCCTTGGGGCTTGGAGCACTACTGCAATTAATCACCCATACTTATTATTAACAGCACCAGAACACTGACTCATTAAAATAATTGTATGGCCTGCATCTTCTGTGGGGGCTCATTCCTTTATTTATTTATCTCACACTTTTCTAGTAGTGCATGGTGGGTTGCTTTCAGGTACAAGAGGTATTTCCTGGACCAGGAAAGCTTATAATTTAAGTTAAGAGAGCGTAATGTGACTTGCCAAAGTGGGACTCAAATCCTGATTTCCCTGGTCCGTAATCTGCTGTCCAACCACAAGGCTTTTTTTCACTCTTCAGCTGCTCCTCAGTTCCTCCAGATGAATTTTATTTCAGAGACAAGATTTTGCAGCCCTTAGCATTCTATCTGTAATCCACTTTCTGTGTGGTCCAAGTAGCTGCTGTGAAACGGCTAGGGAGACATGGGAGCACACCACTCCAAGTAACTTTGAACCAGAGTTTCTCTGAGCTCTTCAGTTTTAAAACTATCATGGTTCAGGCTGGAAAGGAGGTGGTTTACTAAATGGCAGCAGTTATTAAGGATTTGATACGTGACATACTCACATTCACCCTTCTCACTAAATAGAGTCCAGACCAGAAGTCTGTGCTCTGAACCAAGGGTTTACTCAAATTAGGGTCACTGATAAACAACTTTAACACTTTATAAGATCAATAAACAAGAACTATGTTACAAACAGTTAACTCTTCTTGAAATGGTTAAGCTAATGTTTTTACCTCATTCATTCCAACTTTTATGCACCTGTCTCATGTCTTGTATTTTTCTCAGGCTGCTCTTAAATATTTTGACCAGTTTCTTGTGTCACTTCAAGTGCTCCTACTTTACTCCTTTTCATCCCAAAGTACCTGGGTTTGGGGCTCTTGTCCCACACTTCCCCAGCCCTATGTGGATACACACTCCTTACTTGGGTACCTTTGTAGTTTTTATCTCTTTTGCTTGTTCCTTCCTCTTTGGCAGGGTTGCTGTTGTGAACTTCAGTCTTCCCTGTGAATCTCCCCTCTATCCTTGGCAGCTCAATTTCTGGAGGAACCTTTCCTCAGGTTGAGCCCCTCCCTGCCCTTTGGTAGTGGCCTCAAGCCCCTTTTATTATTCTTGGGTGGTGGTTACTGGTGCAGTTTCTCCTTAAGCTGAGTGATTAGATCTGGCTGAGTACCAGATGCACCTGTCCCTTGAGGGCAGTCACCCACTAATGGTGCATGATGCAAATGGTTAGACACACAACTGCCTTTGTGTGCAGTTTGTATAGTCAGTGGTTTTCCCCTATCAGGGGAGTTCCCTCCCATCCTAAAATGATTGGCAGTAAGAACCTTCATGATCTCAAAAATGCTACACATTTTCTCCTAGGTCCTGCAATAATTGGTAGGGGCACTGGATGGTACAACTGCTCTTAGTGCAGCAATCCAAGTAATCACTACATATCCTTTTGTTTACTGTACACATGCCTTACACTCTTGCTCACTACCATATCCTTAAGAGCACCATTTTTCTTGCAGGCAAGTCCTTTTACCTTGGAACTCACAGTGTATTTCTCCTGATATTTCAGTGGGATAAAAAGGAATAGAATGGTGAGGCATGCAGGTTAGAAAAGCTGCTTTTGAGTACCAAAACATCTCAATCAATGTTAATTTTATTTTCTTACAATCATTCTAACTAGTCTGTAGAGAGAGGAAGGATTAGTCCCAAGGGACTGAACTATAGCCACAATTGGCAAAAGAGGAAACTAGAAGGAGGCAGATATCAGACCAACTTCAATACAAGCCAATATTCAAAAAGGCTTTTTCATATGCTGTAGTGGTGACCATTGTACGAATACGTCCCCTATCCATGAATTTTCAATGGCACATTATGGATGGTACCACTGAAAATTTCCTGACTGTTCTGAAACTTTGAAGGTAATTTTGTAAACCCCCATAAACTGATGCACATCCCTGCATGTGCATAGGCAGCTTACGTGCCTCATTTTATAAAATAGCTGCATTCTGACGTGCCTTATGCTAGGCGCATTAGTATGTTTGTGCTAAAGCAGGCGTAGCTGGCAGCACCTAGATCAGCGAAGGGATGCGCATACTCCATAGTATTCTATAATGTATGCGTGTTCTTCAAGGCTGCACCTATGCTTCACCCATGGCACGACCCATCCTCGTTTCAAGTCCAGATTAGCACGGAGGGCATTTTGTTGTGCTTATAGATTCCTGCTCGAACAAAGCACACATGGAAGTGCCCATGCACAAGTGTAAATCTCAGACATTATGGACTTTGTGCGTAGGGGCCGTGGGTCTTTCCACAGCTCCCTTTTAGGTTAACTCTATTATTGAGGGTACAAAAGCAAACACAACAGTGCTGGTGTGTGGTAACTCTTATACACACCAGCTAGACCAATATTAGAGTTTTTATATTTTATCCCACATTCACTCCATCCCCTCCTCCCCACACCCACTACCCTACAACAAAAGTATAACAGTTCAGCCAAAACAAGTTATGTTACAGAGCACAATCATAATCACAATCATTTGCCATTGTACTCCCCCACAGTACCCTGAACTCCAAAACATAGCAAAATAGATTCCATTGTTGTCCACTGTAGAAGTGAGCTTCTCCAGCCTCACACATCTCTGTGTATTTACCCATTTGCTCACAGCCAAACAGAGACTAATAGTGCCATGTACCCAGGTTTGATATGGCCCCAGGAGAATAAAGGAGGCCCATGTGCCAGAGCAAGAGGACACAGGAATTCCCAAACACAAACTCAATAGGAGGGCATGTCAGTGCAGTGGCATGTTGCCACTGTCCATGGACACTCAGTGACTGCCCACACTTCAATCTCTTTGTATATGTGTGCTGGATGGCAGGAGGAACACGGCCACCTACCTTTCCCCCAGACCCATCACTGCCCCAGAATAAGTTAGACAGTAGTCTGCATACATCCAATCACACAGACATAGAGGACAGCTTTGATTCCCATGGATCTAACGCCCACCCTGATATAGTATCACCTCTTTCCCTATTCCACCCCCCAGCCCACCCATCCCTTATCAATCTCCCACCCTCCTACCCTCATGCTTCCAAGGCCCTGGTGATGGTCAACATCAATCCCCAGGGGGAAAATCAACCCCCCATCCAGTTCACAAACATTGAGGATCCAGCTCCTCTCTCATGGGGTGAGAGACTGTAAATAGGGCTCCCAATCCATGAGAAATTGCTCACATTTTCGACCCTCTCCCTGCGCCCCTATATGTTCTAAGACCATAAAGGATGCAAGTCTTTGCACCATGTCAGGAATGTGGGCCCAGTCAGGGACAATCAACCATAAAGGAAGATACGATGAGCAACCAACAATGCCTGGCCCATCCAGCAACGTTGCAGACCTGAGACTCTATCAACATACAACATCAATCCTAGCACTGCTACCTGAGGGACTAGAGCTGATGATATACCCAGAATAGACACTAAGTATTGATTAACAGCTCTCCAAAATCATTCAACTGCAGAGCAAGTTCAAAACATTTGTCCTAGAGTTGCTTAGGAACTGTCAAAACGAGGACAGATCAGTGTGGAACTGCACCCCGCCTGGAACACCCTATTGGGAGCAAAGTGTGTTCATCTCAATATCTTATATTGCATATCCCTGAACTCCGCACTGAAGCTGCACTGTGAAATAATCTGAAAGAATTCTGCGAGGTCTGTCCCCTCCAGGGGCACACCCAGTTCCACTGACCACGGCACCACAGCAGTCATCTCTAGGGGCACTGTTTCCAAATCTAAATATCCTCAATGGAGTGATGCTATCCGTGCTCATTCCATACTTTCAGAATACAAGAGCTCCTCAATACCAGTGCATATCATTCCCTCTATATCCCGCAATAAGAGGCTATGGAGGTAACTACAAACCTGATGGTATCGGAAGTCATCATGGGGCATGAGTCCAAATCATGTTTGTAGCTCTGAAAAGCCCAAGGGAGTCCCATCCTCCTCTATGACCCGTTCTATACACAGTATGCCTTGTGTTTCCCATTGGTGGTAGGCTCCATCCTCCATACCCGGGCAGAAGGATCCATTACCTTAGAATGGGAAGAACGGAGTCACACTTGTATTACATTGACAATGACGGCATAACATCTGCCACACCTGCCTCATTGCCGAGAAAAGCAAATGTAAACGAAGGCCTGGGTTTATCAGTTGAGCCACTGCCTGGTCCATGGGGTTGGTATATAGTCCTGTGTTTCACCCAGCCAATCTCACACATTGTATAGTAAACAGGCTACATGGTACCATCACATGTCTGGAACCCCCATCCTCTCATGTTCTCACGGCCACTGCAAGATATTGAGACACACTCATGGCCATTTCTCTTTCCAAAGCATAATATTTAAAGCCCATTTCAGACTACAAAAGTCATGCCAGTTGAGAAGAATAGGAAGCACTTATAAGACATATAATTATTTAGGGAAAAGTACCATTTTAAACAGATCTGAGTAAAGAAGTCTCACTACATCTATGAAAAACTACCAATCCCCATAACTTCCAAGACAAAGTATATATAGGCCCAATTAAAACAATCAAAGGCCTTCTTGGCATCAAAACTCACTAAGAGGGTGAGTATGTCTTTCTGTAGTCCTGTATGTATGAAGGTGAGGATACGACGCATGTTTTTAATAACGTACTGATTACAAATAAAACCAACTTGAGCCTCATAGACGAGTTGTGACATAAAATGGAAAAGATGGTCTGCCATAATCTTAGCAAGTAATGTCAACATTCAATAGTGAGATTGGCCTACAGGAGTTTGGCATTAGTGGATCTCAGCTAGATTTAGGGAGAACAGTTATCACCGCCCGGTTGGGTTCATATGGGAAGTATTTGCATCGCACCAAATCGGTGTAATAAGCAGATGACCATTGGTAAAATCACCCTCCCCCCCCCCAAAAAAAACACATCAGATCCCAGGATTCAACACAAACAAAGTCTCTTGATTGCCTGCATCACCTCCATGTCACTAATTGGTGCATTGGGAACCTTTTGTTGCTCCGGAGTCAAGTGAGGTAGCACTACCCAGTCTAGGAAGCTTTGCAACATCTCCCCTGACCCCAGATCCGCCTGGTATAAGGTACGGTAAAAAGTTTGAAAAAATCTCTACTACCTGTGACTTAGGGGTATGTTTACTAAACCGCATTAACATAGCAGCGGCTACGTTAACATGCGTTAGGTAATGTTAACGTGAGTTAAGGGTACATAACATGCATAGTAACATAGTAACATAGTAAGTGACGGCAGATAAAGACCAGCATGGTCCATCTAGTCTGCCCAGCAAGATAGTAAGAGTAAGTGCACCTGTCGCTCTGTGCAGGCCACCCCTCCCCATGTTTTTATTTCTGTTTAGGGGTGAACCCACCACTCCATGTAGGACACCCTTATTTGTTCAGACACTAGATAGTTCAGAAGTTAGATGGTACCGTTTATTTTGCTTTTATCCTGTTGCTGTAAAGTGATCCACTGTGTTTGTCCCATGCCGTTTTGAATTCCATCACCATGTTTGCCCTCACCACTTCCATCGGGAGGGCATTCCAAGCATCCACCACCCTTTCAGTGAAGAAATATTTCCTGACATTGCCTTTCAATTTACCACCTTGCAGCTTCATGTTATGCCCTCTAGTTTTACAGCTTCCCCGTCTTTGGAAGAGGTTTGTTTGTTCATCATTTCTCTTTAAGTATTTAAAGGTCTGAATCATATCTCCCCTGTCCCTCTTCTCCTCCAAGGTGTACATATTTAGGTCTTCAAGTCTCTTCTCATAAGGCTTCTGACGCAGGCTCCAAATCATTTTGGTCGCCTTTCTCTGAACAGTTTCCAGTCTTTTTACATCTTTTGCAAGATATGGCCTCCAAAACTGAACACAGTATTCCAAGTGAGGCCTTACCAGTGACTTGTACAGTGGCATAAGTACCTCTTCCTTTCTGCTGGTAATCCCTCTTTGTATGCAGCCCAACATCCTCCTGGCTTTTGCCACCGCCTTGTCGCACTGTTTTGCCACCTTGAGATCATCAGAGATAATCACACCAAGGTCTTTCTCCTGAACCGTGCATACCAACCTCTCACCCCCTATTGTGTACTTTTCCCTTGGATTTCTGCTACCCAAGTGCATGACACTGAACTTTTTCACATTAAATCGTAGTTGCCAAGCATTAGACCAGTCTTCCAGCTTTTGTAGATCTTTCCTCATGTTATCCACTCCCTCGGGGGAGTCCACTCTGTTGCAAATTTTTGTGTCATCTGCAAAAAGACAGACTTTTCCATTCAGTCCTTCAGCAATATCACTCACAAATATATTGAACAGTGCCGGGCCCAGGACCGAACCCTGAGGCACCCCGCTAATCACCTTCCTCTCATCCGAGTGAGCTCCATGTACCATCACCCTCTGTTGTCTGTCAGTCAACCAATTTCTAATCCAGTTTACTATCTTGGGACCCATCCCCAAGCTACTGAGTTTATTGACAAGCCTCCTATGAGGAACAGTATCAAAGGCTTTGCTGAAATCCAGATAGATGACATCCATTGCATGCCCCAGATCTAGTTCCTTGGTCACCCAATCAAAGAACTCAATCAGATTTGTTTGGCAAGACCGTCCTTCGGTAAAACCATGTTGCCTTGGATCTTGCAACCTGTTGGTTTTGAGAAAGTTCAAAGGAAGAGAATGCAACAGTATTAACAATGGACTGTTGCATTAACTCCACAGTCTATGGTAAGGATACCCTTATGAAGAAAGGCTAAAAAGGTTAGGGCTCTTTAACATGGAAAAGAGAAGGCTGAGGGGAGATATGATAGAAGTCTATAAATTAATGAATGGAGTGGAACGGGTAAACGTAGATCGATTGTTTACCTTATCAGAATATAGAAAGACTAGGGGACATGCAATGAAGCTACAGGGTAAACTATTTAAGACTAATAAAAGAAAATATTTTTTCACTCAACGTGTAATCAAACTCTGGAATTTGTTATCGGAGGATGTAGTAAAGGCTGTTAGTATAGCTGGGTTTAAAAAAGGTTTGGAAGTTCCTGTAGGAAAGGTCCATAAACCATTATTAAGAAGGGACCCAGGATATCAATGCTTGACCCAATACAAGCATTATGGAACCTGTGTCTTTTGTGGAAACTGCTAGGTACGTATGACCTAGATTGGCCACTGTTAGAAACAGGATACTGGGCTTGATGGACCTTGGTCTGACCCAGTATGGCATATCTTATGTTCTTATGTTCTTAAGTCCAGCAGGGGGTGGACAGAGGGTGGAGAGAAGGGGCCAATGGGCGGGGAGTGGGTGGGGAGAAGCTCCTGCAACACTAACATGGGGAACTGAAGGGTTGAACATTACCGGGACTGAAAACCTGTCATTAGATGCAGATATGCAGGAGGGTGAAACCAGTTCAACATCAGCAATGTACAACATAGGCAGGGAGCCCAAGAAAAGTGATAGTAGTGATCCATATGCAGCAACAGCATAGTGCCCAAGTATGAAAGGCCACTATGGCGATGGTGCAAATGGGGCATTGGGAGCTGCAGGCGGGACATGTAGTGGGAGCAGCTGGGGCACAGAATGGACTAGGCTGTCGCCTAGGTGGCAGATAGGAACATAGAAACTGGAAATCAGCAAGACAGCACCTGGCCAAGGCCAAACACAATCCACCTACATCTACCTGGTCCACCCTAGCCAATAGTTGCTAGGGCACTGAACTGACATCCCCCCAGCCATCCTTCCCCCATGTGAAAGGGACATAATATTGGTAGGCGGTGATGGGAGGGATGTGGGGATGTCCATGTATGCCTCCCCACCCCAGACCCCACTCCCTAGGCGACCAACTACCTGCACAGTGGATGGTCTGGGACTGCGCACTACCAGCTCCAATACCATATGACCAGGCAGCATGGCAGGGGGGCATATGTTGGTACTGGAGGGGGCAGTGGCACCTGCCTGCAGTGCACCCAGGTCATGCCCTGTACCAGTATGTGATGTGCAGTCCAACAGAACAGTTCTGGCTGAGGAGAAGTAAACGTAGCCCCAGGGACTGCTGTGCTTTTGTGACAACAGTATGGTGCAGTACACACAGCCAGTGTGTCCTGGAGCAGAGGGTCACAGACTCAGGTCCCAGAAGTGGTTCCTGCAGAGCATGTCCTTATATTTTACTCTACAATGCAGATACAACATCAACATGTGCAACCCCCAAAGCAGCGACCAACAGAGGTGCAAACACCCACTCACACAGGCTCCAAAATCCAAAGCTCCATGCAGAGTCAGGCTATTGGCCCCAGCACGGAGCCACATTCACCACCTGAGCACTACTACTACCTCCTGCACAGTCTGGCAATGTTGGCACTGTGATCAGGACCAGTGTGGCGGGCAGGGTTGCCAACCACCCCTATATTTGCACAATGCTGCAATAGGTGTGTGTGTATGTGTGTCCATCCATTGTTTCGTGGCTGCCTACACCTCACTGGGCCCACAATGTCCCACTATTACCAGTGTTAGCCTGCAAATGAGGAGCAAGGTATTGTGGGTATGACCCGAGCAGGGTTGACTGGGCAGGATGCATCTGCAGAGGGTGTAGGGCAATGGCTGGGACATTGTAGTGCCCAACCACCACCTGCATGGACAAGGTGGCCACAGCATATCTTGCTGTTAGGGCACTCTCACACTGACCAAACAGTGTCCATGGCATGGCTATGTTCCCACATAGTGTTACATAGTATCTGTCTCGAGTGATATATTTGTGCCCCCTGTTCTGGGGGACAGTCATTGGGGCATTTGTGCTATACCCCCAGGCCTGGATGTGCAGAGTTCCACTGTGAGCATGCAGGATAGACTGGCTAGCGGAGTGTCTGCGGTTAATTCATGCATGGCTGGGACACCTGGGAGGGTGCAGCAGGTACAGTCTGACTGTGCCTGCAGCTGGTGAATGTCAGTCCATGGTTGGGGGCTGGGGTAGGGCTGTAGTCCTAGACCTGGTGGGTGCACAGAGGATAGGCAATGGACAGGTAGTGTGTGCAGTGTTTTGGCTTATGTGTGTTGCATCTTACACACGTTATAATGAATGCACATTGAAGCACACACACACACTAACGTGTGTGATTTCTGTGACATGCATTGTTACGTGCCATAATCTGACCACATATGCTAAGGTGCCTAGACATATCTCATAGGGCACGTAGAAAGGTCTGTAACATCACACATGTTATTGTGTATGCTGCGTGTCAGATGCTCTGCTACGCGCGTTCTCTGCAATGTGTGTAGGACGCACTACTGCATGATAATCTAGCAGACATGATAGCCACTTGGTGAAACATATTTGCATTGTGCTTGTTGTGGTTGTTTGGGATAGTGGTTTCAGACATGTGTGAAGCTAACATGGGTTGTGGGTTTGGGTCCTGCAGGCTTCTTTTCATTTGTTCTGCTCTCCCTACCATACAATGGCTCCAGCTTTGTCCCTTCTCCACACACCCCTCTCATCACTGTACACTGCAGTGTCCCCTCCATGCAGTCTATCCGTCACATGCTAGCTGTTACATATGCTCCCTTTCTTTGGGTTGTCTGGGTGGGCAAGTGGCTCAGTGATTTGGTATTGGTGTCAGGGAGCTGTGTTTGGGCTCTTCAGTGTACCAGTTCAATTCTCTCTTACTTCTTTTTGGCTTCCCTGCCCATTTTTCCCTTATACACACACCATCTACACAGCTGGCCCTTCAGACCGACCCCTGATGCCCTTTCCATTACCGTTGTTTACTCCTCTGCATGCTGGGTTCACTGCGCACCATTTCATGGTGTATGTGCATGTGATAACTGTGGCTCACGTCCCCATTACAGACTGCGATATCAGCTGCCTATGGTCTATGGCCTTACAACTTTATGACCTTTAAATACTTAAAAAGGAACAATGAACAAACAAACCTCTTCCAAAGATGGGGAAGCTGCAAAACTAGAGGGCATAACATGAAGCTGCAAGGTGGAAAATTGAAAGACAATGTCAGGAAATATTTTTTCATTGAAAGGGTGGTGGATGCTTGGAATGCTCTCCCGATGGAAGTGGTGGGGGCAAACACTGTGACGGAATTCAAAACAGCATAGGACAAGCACAGTGGATCCCTTTACAGCAAGAGGATAAAAACAAAATAAACTGAACCATCTAACTTCTCAACAAATAGGGGTGTCCTACATGAAGTGGTGGGTCCACCCCTAAACAAAGACATGGGGAGGGGTGACCTGCACAGAGCGTCAGGTGCACCTACTCTTGCCATATTTTTTTGCTGGGCAGACTAGATGGACCATGCTGGTCTTTATCTGCCGTCATTTACTATGTAACTACGGCTCCGTTTCTCATGTGGCACCATGTCTGCACATCCCTCAGCGTGTCTTCTACTGTCAGCGTGCCTTAGATTGCAACCCCTTTGGATGTGCTGCTGCTTCCCGCCGGCTGTGGTGTTCACATGTGGTGGGTCTATGGTGCACTGTACCGTGCATTACGCGCCTTGTAACGCGCGTTACCTGACATGGCTTTCTTTACCGATGCACCGCCCACTCCTCTATATGGGCATCTGTAACATTACCGGGGAACTTAACGACCGTAATATTACCAGAGTTTAGTAAACATACCCCTTAGTGTTCTGGATCAGGTCTTGGGTGTCTCGGAGAGCCCACATCGGTTGCTGTCCACCTCTTGTCCTTAGGTTACTTAATTTTCCTAAGATGTGATTGCTGTCTCCATTAATATTATTTAGGAAATATTGTAAAGAGTTTTTATTAAATTATTATTTTGAGTCTATTTGGTTTTCTGATCTTTATTATCTGCCTACTCGATTAGTGACATGTGATGATGACGTTGCCCATGTTGAGAAACATTCTGATTTGGATCTTACTGCTTTTTTGGAATCTTCTAATGAGGAGATCTCAGCTCGTGCAACATTAATCATGTCCTTATCTGCTATGGCTGATAAGGTTAAAATCTTGAGGGCTTATTTCTTGTAAAAAGATTTCCTGTATTTTGGATATAAGGTTCCTGGTTTTCCAGATGTGGCTAGGTCAACTCAGGTGCGGAGGAAGTTCTTCCTGCAGCTTAGACCTCATGTCTTGACTGCAGGGAGAACTTTATTTTTGTGATTTCCTTGTAAATGTTTAATCACTTTGAATAAGGTTAAGGGGTATGTTTACTAAACGGTGCTAACGTTGCAGCTGTGATGTCATCGCGGGATACATGATGTTAATGCGCGATAATGGTGCTTTACTGTGCGAGAACATCACGTATCGCGTGATAATGTCTGCGGTGGCGTTAAGGTGCGCAGAGGGCAGAGTAAGGCTCAACAGGGACGGAGATGAGGGGGTCAATGGGTGGAGAGTGGGTGGGGAGAGGCCCCATGCACACTAATGCTGTGAAATAAAGGTCTGAAAATTAGCACCAGTGAAAACCTCGCGCTAGAGGCACATTTGCAGGAGAGAGAAACAATTTCAGTCAGCAATGTACAGCAAAGGCAGGGAAACCCAGAAAAGTGATAGTAGTGATACATGTGCAGGAACCAAAAAGGCAACTAAACATATTGAATGACCAGAACCACATTTGAAATCCCCATAATCAAGCTGGCCAATAGTGCTACTAATGATAAACATAAAGCAACACTACTGACAAAGCGTAAAAAGGAAGATATCATGTTTGGAAGGGGCTATGCTCTGTCCCCCTACAAAGTGAATGATCCCACAGTGAAATAGTGGTGATCAGTGTTTTGTCGTTTATATTGGGCAGGTTTGTTATGCTGTGGTCCAGCTGGGGCACAGTGTGGACTAGACAGATGCCTAGGTGGCACATAGGAATGCCAAAACTGTAAAGCAGCAAGACAGCGACTGACAAAGTTCCAACATGGGCACGAGTGTGTGTCCCACAGTGTCACAAGGGATATTACCCAGCAGGTATCCCCAAGGGCACATAACATTGGCAGGTGGTGCCGGGGGGAAGTGCACATGTCCATGTAGGCACCCCTACCCGAAAGCCCACACCATAGGCAGCTGCCTACCGGCACACTCGATGGCCTGGGACTGTGCACCACCAGCATCATTGGCATAAGGGCATGTCAGCATGGTGGCGGAGGGTTGCTGGTGGTGGAGGGGGCAGTGGCATCTTCCCACAGCAGACCAAGCCCAAACCCTGTTTAGGTGGGTGCCGTGCGGTGCAACAGACAAGGTCTGTCTAAAAAACACTAATGGTATCCCCAGGGAATGATCTGCCTCTGTGGCAATAGTTTGCTGCAGTACACACAGCCAGTGTGTTCAGGGGCAGAAGGTCACAGGTTCAAGCCCCAGCTGTGGCTCTTGCAAACCATGTCCCCATATTTTACCCAGTACTAAACCGTGGTAATAAAGACGGAACTGTTATTGCAGATTAAATAAACAAGCCATAAATGGGTATATTTTACCCTACAGGGCACAGACACAATAAACATGTGCAATCCCTAGAGTAGAGTTTACTAACTGCAGTCCTGGAGGACCAAACACCATTCAGGTGTCGTGCTGTCCCTAATAAATATGCCTGTGCTGCAATTGTATGCACTGCCCCCATTGTATGCAAATGTATCTCATGCATATTCATTAGGGACAGCATGAAAACCTGAACCGTGTTTGGCCCACCAGAACTGGAGTTGGGAAACTGATCCCTAGAGCAGCGGCCAACAGGGGCATGAACACCCACACCCACAGGCTCCACTATCCAAAGCCTCATGGAGTGTCAGGCTGTTGGGTCCTGTGCAGAGCAACATCTCCCAATACTAGCACTTGCATACCTTAGCAATGCCGCCCTAAACTTTGGAACACGTTACACATATATCAAAAGGTTGCTATGAGTAATGGCAGATAACAAATCCTAGTGCTGTATCGTAGCAACATTTCTGATATCTGTGGAGTGTGTTTCAGTTTTGGTTTCTGATAGCGTTTACCACCCCGGGGAGTGACCTCAACAGTACTGCGTACCATAGCCATGCTTGTACTGTGCCCAGGACCGGTGTGGCAGCCAGGGCTGCCAAAAACCTCTATATTTGCACAATGCTGGCATAGGTGTGGGAGTGTGTATATGTCTATCCAGTGCATTATGGCTGCCTACACACTTTACTGACGCCCACACTACTTTCATTGTTTCCAGTGTTAGACTGCCAATGTGCATAATGAGGAGAAAGGTACTGTGGGTATGGCCTGGACAGGGTGGCCTGGGCAGGCAGGGTGCATCTGCACAGGGAATAGGGCAATGGCTGGGACATTGTAGTGCCCAACCACCACCTGCACGGATAGGGTGGCCACAGCATGTCATGCTGGGAGGTCACTCTCACCCTGACTGAGCAGTGACCATGGCATGGATAGGTTCCCCATAGAGCAATACCCCATTTCTCACAAGTGATGTTTATGGGTTCTCTTTTCTGGGGCCCAATCACTGACATACCTGCTTAGTGTGTGTGCTTGCATCCCATTTTTGGGTGCACATGGTTCTTCTAGGAACATGCAATATGTGCTAGCTAGCAGACTGTCTGCAGTTAGTATGTGTATGGTTGGAGCATCTTGCAGGATGTAGTGGGTGGAGACTGACTGGGCCCTTTGCTGGTGAATGTCAGATGTGGGTGGGGGGGCAGCTGAGCTTTTCCAGCATTCTGCCTGTCTGCCATTGCCTTATTGATGTGCACAGATCTGCATTGACTGCGCTGTAGGGTGCCTGTTCCCCAGCACGACTGGGGTTGATGGTCCCCTTTACTGCCACCATTGCAGAGATGTACAATGCGGATCTGTTGGTGAGAGATCCTGTCCCCCATCCTGAGCTGTAGAAGGCAGGTTGGGTGGCACTACATAATCCACCTTGGGGTCCAAACACCCCCCTTCATTTGCAACATATGACCATGGCACCCACACAGGATATGCACTATTCTTGGTGCATCATAGTCCACAGGGGCTATACGTGACTGGGAAATACAGATGGACACAGGTGTATCAGCAAAAGCTACCTATCACACACTGGCACTGATGGCAACCTGCAGCATAGCCTATCTCAGCAAACTCAGGTGCTGCAGTTCTGGTGTTGGCTGCCCCACCTCACCCTCAGGGTGAGCACAGGACCCGTACAATGCCACGGTCTGTAGCTACTCTGTGCCAGGAACACACACGGTCAGTTACCCCTACCAGGCCGAGGTGCTTTTGGGGGTGCATACCCCATCTTGTGATCAGCTGTAGACTGCTGATCTGCATGTGCAGTGCATCATGGGTACGGGTGGGTTTACCCTATCCTGGTAACCACAGCAGACAGTTTGTGTGGTGATATGCAGTCTTTCTGCAGCCAGCCAGCCAGGGGTGCATTAGTAGCTATAGAGATGTAGCCCACTGGTTGCTTCAATGACTGTGCAGCCAGAGGTCATGGGCTTGATCTCACAGTGGTGCTATTTAATACAACTGTCTGAGGCTTTTCCTTTTCATTAAATCAGTGCTGCCAGCAAAATACACCCTCACAGTGCTGTAACCTTAAGGTGCCTCATAAGGCGCCCTATGAAGCGAGCTATAGGGCACATTATAAGGTAACTTGGCAGACAGTGCACTTTATAATGTGCCCTATGGAGTGCCTTATAGGGAGCCTTATGTGGCACCTTAGGTTATGGCACTGTGAGGGTGTTTTTGCTGGCAGCACTAATTTAAATTTAAAAAGGAAATACCTCAGACAGCACTGATTTAAATTAAAGGGTAATGCCTCAGACAGCCTTCTTACATAACACCACTGTGGGATCAAACCCATGACCTCTGCCTCCACAGTAATTTACCTATGACAACGTGGCCTGGAAACTGCCTTAGCTGTGGGTCTCCCCTATCCCAGTAAGCACAACAGAATGTATGTGCGTTGACGTGCAGTTGTTGTGTAGTCAGTCCTAGCTATGACAATGGCCATAGAGGTATAGAACACTGGTTAGTACAATGACTATACAGCCAGCTCTGATAGGTTCCAATCCCCAGTGCAGCAACATCAGGAAGAGTGTCTGATGTGCCACCTTTTTGCATGGCTATAACAGTTAGACACATCTCTGTAGTGTGCGGGTAACGCCAACATACCCACTCACCCTAGTCCTGTAGACTACGGTGGTGCTGAGCATGGGCCGTAGAAGGCGCATCACAGGGTGCCGCAAACTAAGGTGTCCTATAATGCGCCCACTGGTCAACGCCGGGGAGCCTCACCGCCGTAACTTTAATACCAATTCACCAATTAAATTAATAAAAGGTGAGGGGACATCAACCTCAGGGCACCCCACAACACGCCCCACAGCTACAGTCCAGCCGGTCGAGGAGGAAGAAGAGGAGGAGGCAGAGGAGGATGAGGCGGCAGAGGAGGAGGAGGAGGCAGAGGAGGAGGAGGCGGCGGAGGAGGAGGAGGCGGCAGAGGTGGAAGAGGACAACGGGGACATGGAGGGGTGGAGGTTGGGGTGGGGCATGGCGGGAGGGAGGGAGGGGCAGGTGAGAGTGTGTGTGACATTTTGGGGGGTGAGGAGGAGGAGGAGGAGTGCGGGGAGGGTGGCGTGGGTGGGTGGGAGGTGCTGGTTGGGGAGGAGGGGGTGTGGAGAGGTGGGAGGGTGAGAGAGAACACAGGACAGCACAGGGCACTGTAGGTCCCTGCCAGCTGCCACATGTGCATGGTGATGGTGCCCATCTGGGTGTAGCTATGCCACCCATTGCCACAGACAGGGCCCACGCACATGCCACCACACAGACACCTGGCACCTTGTGTGTATTTGGTGGCAGGTGCATCCGCGACCTGTATGTTGAAATGGATGGCATGCTTCAATGCCAGCGGGCCCAGGACTGCACCATCCGGTGGCTGGCAGGCACCATTCAGTGGATGGCTGCCGAGAAGCAGCGTGTGGCTGGTATGGGCGGGGCATCTCGACAGCTATCCCCTGATGGGCGTTCCAGGAGCGTGTGATGGTCCCTGTGGCACCCACACAGGTGTCCTGTGCTGTCCTGTCTCCCGGGACCCAATATGTGGGCTTTTGTATACAATACTTTTTGTAAATATGGTTTTAAATACAGTTGGGTTACTACATCACAATGGTCATGTGTCTCCATTACAGACAGACTGTTTACGTGAGCATGGGACATGTGTGTAGACCCCTATGTGTATATATGGTAGACACAGGTAACATACATGGACCGTCTCCACACTCAGGTGTGGGGGCTGGCCATGTGCGTAGGCGTCTGTAACCCCTGGTGCCCCTTTTATGTACTGCTATACTGTGTGTCCCAGCAGCTATGGTCACATACATGCTGCCTGTGATGTGTAGGCTGTATATCTGATGCATCATACTCGTAGGAGGATGAAGGGAAAGGCTAGAAGTAGGTATGTGGCAGGAAGGATACGATGGATTGCTGTACCCAGGAGCTGCCCAAGGCTATAGCTGGTGAGGCCAAGACAGGTGGATTTTGGTCTGGAGAGGGAGCAGCGGCTCACTACAGGCGCATGGGGAGAGTGAACAACTGACTAGCTAGTTACCTATGTTTGCCTGTGTCTTCCACAATCATCTGCAGCTAAACAGCCATGTAGGCCCTGGTGTGGGTCAGAGGGAATAGCACACATGTGGGTAGAGCAATGGAGAGGATATGGGGTGTGAGAGAGTGACAGATCCGTAAAACATGCATGTACCACCATAAACATATTACTGCTTGACCAGAGAGGTAGGGTATACCCCCATGCATAGGTAGAAGGGTGCACACATGGCATGGTGCATGGCACACAGGGCATGGTATAATGTATGTGCATTGATTGGTGGTAGTACATACACCCCACCCCTAAGGGAAATGGGGAGGCACATGTGACCAGGGTGACAATATGGGGGACAGGGTACTCAGGGTAGTACAGTGGCAAACACCGTAGACGTGCACATAGGTATAATAAGGTTTAGTCATCTTTATTGGCACACAGTGACCTGTTCCCCGCAATCACGACCTGTGTGGCCACCCATGTCCATGGCGACCACGGCCCAAGCCACACCATTGTTCTGGTTCTGGTGGTGCTGCCTCTGGGGCTGGGGCTGGCTGCTGGGAATGCCCAGCCATGGCCTCCTGGGCATTTGCAATCCACAGTAGCACCGCTGCCATCACCTCAGCTGTGCCACGCAGCTGGCTCACCTCCTCCTGAATGCCCATCAGAGCCTGATGAGTGGCTGTGGTTGAGACACAAGGTGATGTGTGAGGCATGTGTTGCACCCCCCACAGTAACTCATGCACATGTCTGGCATATCCCAACAGACCAGTCCGCAGAGCAATCTTGTATGCGACGGCTAGCAACGCAGTACCATGTTTACATTTGTGTGTCCCATGATCCATCCTCAGGCCAGGAAATGATCCTGCTGAGGGGTCGTGGAAATCACAGATATGACACATGGTACTGTGTTGCAGTTCATTGTGTCACTGCTGTATCTGCGCACTGGTCTTATGGGATAGGTTGGTTAATGTGGGGATTCATGGCACACAGATAGATATCTGGGGGGTGCTGTTCACTCTAAACCTGACGCACAGTACTGAGTACCCCGACTATCTATGCTACGTACCACAACCCAGGGAGAGAGGTCCGGCGAGTAAGCTGTATAGGTGATCTGGGGTAGGTGTGTACCACTGTACATCTCCATGGGGTATTTGGTGGTGAATAGTAGGTGGATGTATGAGCTCATTAACATGATGACATGAGACATCATATGCTACAAGGGGGGAGTGCACATGGCACACACCCCCACTACACATACAAAACTATGTGCTATGGTGTCATAATATTAGGGGGCACACAGAATGTCATTGTGGATGTTACGTCAACCCCCAGGGGGCTTGTTGTGTTTTCTGTTACCCACCTTCTGCATCATGCCTTGATGAGGCAGTATGAGCCCGCAGCTCTGCAAGGATGACATCCATGCTGGTGTGTGGGGTGTGTGATGTCCCCGGCGCCTGCATTGTGTGGCGACTCCCCTCTGACTCTGCATCCTCCACAGCCCGTGTGCTGCAGCTACTGGCCCCCACTTGTGCATTAGCATCCGCTGCCCTGTCCTCTGCCTCGGGCACCACATTACTTCCTGGGGTCTCCCCACCAGTGCTGTCTGCATCCCCAAACTCGCCATCCTCTGGCCCCTTGGCATCCTCTGGCGCTGGCACATCCCCCTCCTCATATGCCTCCATGGCCTGGATGTCACCTGGGGGGTAGAACAGGGTACACAGCAAGGATGAGTTAGCGCAGGTCACATATCTACACCTGTGTAGTACATCCCTGCCAACAGCAATGTGGTGTCCGCCTGTACCTGATGTTACTGCACTTAAAATGGGGACAGCACATGTGAGTACAGTGTACTGTACCTGACAGGGGGGAGGGTCAGCCTCTCACACTGGTGGAGCTGTGTCACATTTGCTGTTATGTTTGGGGGGGATGGGGTTTCGACTGGTGGGCCCACTATATGCAGCACTAGGTATGCACTGTGCGTGTGACCTTGGATGCGGGCTCAGCACTACATGTGGACAGGGTGTGTGTGGGAGCCCTGAGTGGGATTGTGGCCTGTCAGTGTGTGTGAGCAATGTGTATGCATTGGCCTGAGTGGTATGGATGGCAGCTGTTGCAGCATTCATCCAGGTAAGCCATATGTGTGTGTGGACTGCCATTCTGGTAGCCACTGTGCAGTGTGTGTGGACAGCTATCACATGCTCGGTGTGTGTGGTGGGTTGTTTCGAGGGATGGGTGGAGTGATGCTGGGCATGTGGTTGCACCATGGGTGGGGGTCATGGGAATGTGTCTGTGGCACTGAAGTACCTGTATAGATGATGGCCCCAGGTGGTGTGAGGTCTTGGCTAGGTGCAGGTGGTATGGCTGTGGCAATGTGTACCCCAATGTCTTGTGAGAGTGGGTGGGGGATCCACACTGTATGTTGGACAATGACAGAGTGTGATGTGTTGGACATCTGTGTGATGTGGTCATTGTGGGTTGTTTGTGTCTACCTCACCATCACAGTGTGATAAGCCATCCTCTGTCACTGGTCTGGGATATGTCCCTGGACAGGTAATCTCATACACATGTCATAGCTGTTATAGGTGGTGTGTGCGCATCCCCCCCAGGTCAATGTTTTCTGGCCTAGTTGTATGTCCCTCCTGTCTGTGTCCCCCTGTCATATAGTGGTGTGTGCCTGGCTGCAGATGTATGCTGTTCTGTGTGACCTATGTGCCAGGTATGAATAGCTGCTGCTGCTGGGTTCATGGGGTAGAGGGTGTTAGGCCCCCCTTTATGTACTGTCATCCGCCCCACTCATGCACAGTTAAAGGGGGGTGGTACTCCGCCTGGCTGGGGGACTGCCCCCCTCCGGTTCTGTACACCTGTGTAGTGCTCTACGACGTCCAGGACTGTGGCTGTTGTACATGCAGCCCCAGGTACCTGTCACACCCACCCTGTACCTACACAGCCATGTTTTGCTGGATATGTGGCCCCAGTTGCCTGTGTTAAGGCACACATGTTCTCAGGACATAGGCCCCCACCTTCTCGTCCATGGCTGGCATGTGCTGGGCCATGAGCTGTACAGGTGCAGCATATCTCTGACCTACTTGCCTGTGGATGGGCGGTGTCCAGTGCTTCAGGCAGTCCACGCAGGTAGATGGGGCCAAGACAGTCTGCAAGTTCCTGCTCCAGGGGTGTCAGAGTTGGGGAAAAGGGCCCACCCCCTCCGGTGCCCATGGCATATTGCCTCTCCGCCACCATGTGTGCACGGACATCACGCTTAATGTCATTAAATCTTTTCCTCACTCAGGCTATCCAGGTCCCTGGATGGCCCCCCTGCCTGGGCTACGGCCTCCTGGATCTCCTCCCACACGTGTATCCGTGTGCCTATAGTAGTGCTTGTGCTCAGCCGGCCATAGAGCACCTCATACCACTCCAAAACACTGGCCAGCAGGATGTTATTTTCCTGCTGGCTGAATCTAACAGCCCTCCTCTGTTCCTCGGCTGGCACTGGTATACGCCTATGTTTGGCGCTGGGTGGCCCCTGGATGGGCTGCGACACACCCGATGGGCCTGCAGACACCACCACAAGACCACCTCTCCCTGGCGGCTCTGAGTCCCGCTGAACATGTGTCTCACCCTCCCCCCCTGCCATGTCCAGCCGCTCCATCTCACTGCCCTCTGTGCCCTCTCCCTCCCTGTCACACATCATCACCCCTCCTGTTCTTCCCCTGATCCCCCCTCCCCTGCCCTTCGGCTCCTCTGCTCCACCTCACATCTGCACCTCACCTCACCTCCCCTCCTCTCCCTGCCGCCTGCTCCTCAGATCACCTCCTGTTTCTCTCGCCTGCTCCTTGCCTCCCAACCTCTCTCTCTCTCTCGCTTGCTCTGCAACACACCTCTCCTCACCTGCTATAGTCCTGATCTCATCCTCACCTGCTCTACAACTCGCCTTCTGTCTCCATCACCTACACAAATCCCTCAGCGTGTACCATGCATGTGTATTTATGTGTTTTTCTATGTATGTGCATTTTTGCGTGCGTTGCACATGTGCAGCAGTGTGAGCATGGAGGCTGCGCACATTGCACATGTGCAGGGGAGATGCGGAAGATGCGTGTCCGGGACCCATGTGATGAGTACCAGTCTGCGCATGTGACATAAGGCCGGCTGCATGCACATAATGGCATGCAGCACATGCGCACATCTCACTCTCATACACATGCACAGTGCATGCGCAATGTGGTGTCCCCGTGCATGCACCTTCCACATATCCCCTGTGCATGTGCAATGTGCACAGCCCCACACTTGCCCTGCTGTGCATGCGCAGTGCACACGGCCCCACGCTTGCACCTCTGCACATGCACAATGCACGCAAGGAGGCACAAAAGTAAAAACACACATAAATACACATGCACACGTGGTACACACTGAGGGGATTGTGTAGGCGAGGGAGACGAGGCGTGCGGTGTTGGATGTTGGTGAAGCAAGGGAAGTGTCAGAGGCAGGTTTGGTGTGGAGGGTGGCTGGGTTGGTGAGTGCTGGTGGAGTTGTGTGGCTGGGTTGATGACTGCTGGGTGAGGTGAGTGTCTGAGTTTGAGTGAGTTAGAGGAGTTGAGGGGTGTGGAGTTTATGGCGGGCTTTGTGGTTGCTGCATGTGCAGTGGGAGGTGAGCATGGGCTGCGGTTGCCTGATGGGGGAGATTGTGTCCATGGGGCTGAGGCACAGGGCATGGCTTTAGCCCCGCTGCAACACAGACCTGCAGCTGTGGGGGCAGGTCAGGCAGGGGCTGTGCCGGCACAGCGCAGGAGGCATGCAGAGTTGCAGGCTCACCAGCCTCACCTCTACAGGCCCAGGGCCCAGCTACAGGGCATGCATTAGGACCAGGTCATCTTCCTCCACCGCCTGAGCATGGGGGCTATTAGGGAACTCTATGAGGATCTAAGTCCTGACCTCGAGCCCATGACTGGTCAGTCACATGCCATACCTGGTTTGGTCAAGCTCCTTGGTGCCCTACATTTCTTTGCCTCTGGTTGTTTCCAGTCATCTGTGGCCACAGTGGGTGGCATGAGCCGCCCAACCTTCTCACGCTGTCTCCACCAGGTATTGCGTGCCATGATCAGCCGGGTGGGGAATTACATTGCCATTCCCAACACTAGGCAACAGTGGGGGACCCTGAACCAGGCCTTTGAGGCGTTTGCTGGGATACCACACATGATGTGAGCTATTGATTGCACACATGTTGCCCTGGTCCCGCCCAGAGACAGGGAGGTAGTGTTCCGCAACCGCAAACACTACCATTCCCTGAATGTTCAGGTTGTATGTGATGCAAATATGCATATTCTGAATGTGGTCCCTAGGTTTGCAGGGTCCACCCATGACTCCTATATCCTGCATCACTCGGCACTATTCAGACAATTTGAGGCAGGACAGTATGAGTACTGTATACTGCTGGGTGTGTATTTCTCATCTCTAACATACACATGGTGATCCTGTGACAACCGTATGTGCACATGTCTGTTGTTGAGGTGTTTCCCTAGTTGTGTGTGTATCTCATCTGTCTGTGTGTGATCTAACATTGGGGGAGGGGGGGTAGTGCCCTCCAGCTCTACCTTGCTACGGTGCTGTGTGATGATGGTAGAATGGATGCTAGCATTTGTGTTGTGGGTACAGATTATGTTGCTTGCAATCCGTACACCTACCCCTTGTTTTCTGTATCATAACTTCACACGCTGATGCATAGTTGTGGTGTCCCATCATGTGCTGTCATATGTTTCTGTCAGGATGTTTTGTGCATTTTGGTTTGCAAATACATACTTGTGTCCATTTGGGTGGACATCAGCTCCTGCTTTAACGTTCCACATTTATTTCTGCAGGTGATTCAGGATATGGGTGTCGCCCCTGGTTGCTGACCCCTGTGTGTCAACCACGGACATGTGCAGAGAGGAGTTACAATGAGGCCAATGCCTACAGCCGCTCCATCATAGAGCGCACCTTTGGCATTTTAAAGAGTTGCTTCAGGTGTCTGGATAGGACAGGTGGGGCCTTACAATACAAACCACAGACTGTTGCAGAGATCATTATAGCCTGTTGCATCCTGCACAACATTGCTCTCAGGCACCATATCCCTGTTCAAATTAATGAGAATCTGGAGGATGATCCTACGTGCCCTCCTGTACATGGCCGTGGTGACACACGTGAGGGCACAGCAGTCAGGCGGCAGGTGATTGACGAGGTCTTCTCATGTAAGTACTGCATATGTTACCACATACATTTGTTTAGGTATGTGAGTACTACTACTACTAGTGAACTTTTGTATCCCAATAGCAGTATGATGCAACACTGCACTGACATGTAACAGACACTGCCTGGCCATCCCAGCTTACAATCTAATCATGACTGAAACGCAGAAGATGTGAGCATGGCACAACAGCGGGTGGAGGTGGATTATGTGTGTCGGGAGTAGTAGACTTGTGGGAGGTGGTAAGCTGTCATACATGATTTGTGGCTGATTGGGATAGGGGCTGCTGTACAGCCACAGATAGTTAGTTTGAGGCTTTGGGTGCAGCAAGGTGAAAGGCTTGTAGTATGGGGTCAACAGTAGGATAGCGGCCCATAGATGGGACCAGTTGCCTAGACATGTGTGTTTCACATTTTGTAATATGAGCTGATTGATTGGTTGGTATGCTCTGCTGAGAAGGGACTGTGTGTTAGTTGTTTCTGTATAGCACTACATGTGATACTTAGCACTATATACATGCTCAGTAGTAGTATTTGAGATCAGTAAGGGAAGTTACTGCAACACCACAGTTTGTCTGTAATGGATGCGGAGACTGATAAGGAACCTGTGAGGTGTTCTCACAGGGGGAGTATTATTGCCATTATGTGTGTGGCTGTAGAATAGTCATGCAATGCAGTGTTGCATATTTTCAGGCAGACAGAGGTGATTCAAGGCCAGATCAGCAAGGTGTAGGTTACAGTAGGCAAGCTGGGAGCTGATTGGGGGGGGGGGGGAATTGGGGTTTTAGTTGTGTTTTCAAGGAGGACTGGGGAAATATAGCTGGTGACATCTAGATATAAACCACAAGCCTCAACTACAAGCTGGGTATATGTGTAGAGGAGGAGAGTGCAGTCCAAGACAACACCTACATTGTGGACCCTAGAGAAAGAAAGTTATAGCCACACACACAAAGATGCTCTGATGGGAGGGGAGGGTTTAGGTGCACATATAGGATATCCATGCTTTGCCATTATCAATTTCACACAGTGGGATGACATGGAGCCATAAATGTCAGTTGGGAAGAAGATATCGGGGTGTGGTTTGGCAGACATAACTCAGGCATCGAGAGATATATTTGCAACTCATCAGCACACAGCTGGTAATGTAAGTCAAGGTATGAAATAGACACACCAAGGAAATATATATCGACAGAGGATAAGGAAGGAGCCCTTTGATATTTCCCTGTGTTACAGGAACTGACAGCGGGGTAGCAGAGGACATTGAGACACCAGAACACACACTGAAGGGGCAGTGGGAGAGATATGGGGGACACAGGATAGTACTGCGGCCTTAGAGCCGAGCAGGGACACGGTAGCAAGGAGACAGTTCTGTTCCACATTTTTTACGGCAGCAGAGAAGTGAGGAAGGGGACGGACAGAGTACGGACCCTTGTAGTTTGCCACACACACTTCAGTGATAACTTTACCATGAAACAAATCTGTACAGTGTGATGGGGAGCAGTCAGTCTGTAAAGGATCTTGGGGGGGTCTGTGAGCTGAGGACATGAAGGTGCAGTGTGTGTTGCACAGCTACAACATGACATATGTATGTTTCTCTTGTGTTTCTCAATCCACAGGACATATTTGGTGACCCTCCTGGTGCTGTGGTGCATTGGCAGATGACTGTATGTCATCCAATATGCAGTAGTCAGGGGTTGGTGGACCTACAGCTACTTTGTCTGTGACGACAGTCAGGGGGAGCACATGTCTGCAGTGATCTGTCATATTGTACATATGTTGTTGTTCACCTCTTTGCCCTGCACCCCCATACCCCATATGTTGCTGTTGGTACACATATCCACATGTGTTCCTGGCAAGTTTGTCTTCTCCAACACTGTCTCTGGGACATGTCCAACAGAGCTGCGTGTGTGTGCAGGTCCTAGGTGTTCGGGTGGTGGGCTGCACGTATACCCTTCCCTGACATTGTAGCATCAGCCAACAGCAGTGTATCATTGCATTTGACAAGCCTTTATCTCCATTAATCTCCAATTGTGCACATACAGGCCATATGCTACTGCTGGCACGCTCACCTTAGCATACTGTGTGGGTGTGTGTTTTTGGGTTGGCTATGTGATGATACAGCGTGCAGGCATTTTGCATTATCATGTGGTGTGAGGGGTCTGTACACCTGGGGAGTGGTGGTGACTGTGCTATCTCTACCTTACTGCTGTTTACCTTGTGAACATTGTGGACATGTGTTGTGTGTTGTGAGCTGACCTATCTCTTGTGTGCTGACAGACCACTGCAAAACAGCATTTTTGTATCACAGATATCGCCATAATGTAGACATGCATCAACAGTGGCTGGACATGGGGACATGGTGATTCTACACATTTTGATGACATCTTCTCCATTCACTGTGTTGAGGCCTTTGAGAGCCTCAGGGGATCCCAAATAGACACTTGATGCAAACACATGGTAGGTTGTACCTTTGGTCTTTTGTGAATGACATTAGCCTTTTAATGATTTACCGTTTATTTCATGGACATTTCATGTTGGGTCTCTGTACACGAATGCTGATGCACATGGGGTGGAGCCGTGAAACGCCTGTGTAACATGGGCATGGACATGACCATATCCATGTGACACCCTCATCTGCAGTTCCAATTCCAAATGTCCACAACATGCACTGTGTTCTGTGTTGTGATCATGTTATGTTTGCCTGTGTGATGTTTTATTACGTACATATTGATGTTTGACTCTGCAATTTGGGCTGATGTTGCAAGCATCATACCAATACATTGTTTATCCTCTTCTGACACAGGACAGAGGACACACAAAGCACATCTACTACAGTGCATCCGGCATCACTATCGCCCACCTGTTGGAGGACACAACAACACCATGGAACTATCCCTGGGAAATGGTGCCATAGGATGTTTGACCTCTGCGAGTGGGACACATGCCTAGGATGGACAGTATTATTGTTGGACTGCTACTTTGGGCATGACAGGCATGTCCAACACACCGTTGATGCCATGCTCTGGCTGGGTGTCATGTTCATCGCAGGAGACACACATGACCTTTCCAGTACTGTGGCATATTGGGATGTCACACATGACTGTGCATGTCCAGGGTTTCAAGGACAGTCTTACCGTGACTTGTTGGATTGCAGACACCCTTTGCACTGTGGACACTGTACTGGTCCCCACATGTGCAGCAGGGACTGACCTTATCGCTGTATAATGTACATCCTTCTGACATTGTGCTATTGTGTTTTGCCCATGTGTGTGACATGGAACACAGGATACGCTCATCTGTTTGGTTCAACACGAGCATACAGCCATGCGTGTGGCACAGGGGGAGCAATGGAGAGGTCCTCTTGTCCATGTCCACTCTACCCTCCAGTGGCATAACTGTATCGTGTTTCAACGTACATGGTGCATGTGCATGTGACTGACTATGTTGATGCAACACAGCATGTGGCAATATGGCTTCTGTGTGGGTTACTGTAACATGTCTGACCTTTCTTTCCATCTCTATATATAGGTTATTGTGTTTGTTTACTGTATAGACGTGACACTGCATTGATTTACAAACCTACCATTGCATGTCTGCACAGTCCTATTTATCCCCTGAGGTAACGACACTCACATTGCCCCGTTATATTTGGAGTCTGGCAGTGTGAGTGATTATTTTCTTCCTTCATTCGTGCATTCCATGTACTATGATATATGTGTACCAAAAAAGGAGCTAAGGATCCGCACAATATAGAAGAAAACAAAAAAGCGGAGCCTGGACTGATATAGTAAACCTTGTTTATTACGCCCCAACGCGTTTCGGCCACCGGCCTTCTTCAGGGGGTCTTAGAGAACACACCTCAAAAATAGTAAACATAAACATATAAGTTAAAATCATAATATATAAAAAAGTTTTTATATTACATCAATAAATAAATAAATAGAATATTGATGAAATAATAAATAAAACCATAACTTACACTTAAAGCATCTAAAGGACAAACTATTAATCCATAATAGTTAATTAGAAAACAAACGAATAGATAAAAATATATATTGTAAAATACATATACACTAGGAAATAATAAATAACTATTAAAATACCAAAAAAGGGGGAAGAAGAGAGACGAGGAGAAGCAAACAATAAATAAATACCTTAGTAGGATCAAATTGAATGTTATCCAGGATTGAACCTACGGGATACTGACGGCTGACAATGAACAAATAAATTATTAAATAAGTAAATATATACTCACAAAACAAGTAAATACAATTCTAAAACATCAACAATACATATTGACAAATGTATAACCAGTTAATAATGAATAATTAATTACATAAATAAATATACATATATATAAAAAAATATATAAAAAAACACATATACAGTATAAAAAACATTTATAAAAATAGCACTTATGAAAGTAAAACTGTATACATGTGTAATAAAATTTTTTTACATATATGGACAAACAAGGTACTTCAAGGAACACAAAAAAAGCATGTAAAAAAGAAATCATCATAAAGCCCATATAAAAACGCATATAAAAATGATATGAAAAACACATGTGAAACGTGAGAATTGTATAAAAAATATATAAAAGACCTATTCTAAAAACATATTATAAAAACATATTATAAAAAGGTGGAGACACTCTTAAATTTGGAACTATCATGTGCTTAAAAAGTACATCAAAAAATTATATTCTTAAAAATGCAGCTTACATAATGTGTTTGTTGTATTGACAACAAATAGCTAAAAATAATGGCCAGAAAACACAAAGTAGTAGAAAAAGGTGGATGATTAACCGGAATAATGCATGATAGATTTGAAGGTCACATCAAAGGAGTTATCTATTGTGACTTCCATATCATACTTATTGTACTGACAACTTATATCTAAAAATATAAACCGATAATACTAAATAAAATAATAACGAGTGGAACAATAAAAAACAGAGTATTTGAGTTAGTAACTAAGGGGGATGTTTACTAAAAACCGGAAATGTGCGCGCCGCAAAATAGCGCACGGCAACGCGGCACTGAAACGCGCAGAAACGCGTTTAAACGCCCCGCACACGTGCGTGTCACCCCCGCACAGGTACGCGGCTCACTAACGGGCCCCGTACAAGTGCGGGCCCGCAAATGTCCGATAGAGGCGTGGAACGGCGAAAGGAGGGCGGAGGAAGGCTCCGGAGGGGCGGAGGGACGGGGTCAATGGGTGGAGAGTGGGAGGGGAGAGGCTCCCCGCACAGTATCGGGCCCGAATTTGCATGTAAAAACTACCGCGAGTGAAACACTCGCGGTAGAAAGCATTTAAAGGGAAGAGAAACCATTTCCGTCAGCAATGTACAGGAAAACCGGGGAAACCAGCAAAACGTGAGCAGTGTGATATATGTGCACAGCACAAAAGTGAAAATAAAAATAGAAAATGACCACAACAGAACTATTAAAAATAGTAATTCAGCTGGAGAACAGTTATAGTGATGGGCAAATACAGAAATCACACCCAGCAAAGCTCCAGAAAAAGGAAATGAATTTTGGAAGGGTCTACTGAGAGGAGACTCTTCCAAAAAACATTTCCACGTTTTGGAGCTTTCCTGGGAGTGTTTGCTATGGTTGCCCATTAATATCACTGTTGCCCAGCGTGGTGATATTTTGTCCCACATTTCCCGTGGTCATTTCCGGGGTTTATGTGCACGTTTGTCACCAGACAGGGTGCATATGCCCACAGTAGAATTGCGTAGAGCAGGGTTTGTGACTCCATCCTGCCAGGCTTACTGCCTCCAGGGGCTGCACTGTCTCTGTGGCCAAAGTGTGGTACAGCGGACAGAGTCATTACCTCTAGGACCAGAGGGCAGAGGTTCAAAACCCAGCTGGGGCACCTGCCAGCCCAGTCCCTATATTTTACCCACCACTAAATAAAGATAGCGCAGACACCCCTGTATGCATGGGGAAAACACCCATATTTTACCCAACACCGCACACACACCACAACAATGGGCATTACCTACAGCCAAGTCCCCCAAATGCAGTCCCATACTGCCACATTGCAATCAGGTCAACTGCTTTTTCTGAGAGAAGTTCATGCCAGCATGTTGGCGGACAAGTACATGTGGTGCAGGGGGCAGTGGCTGCTAACCACAGAAGACAGAGGCCTAGCCATGTGCAGGCTGGCACAGTCCACTGCAACAGACAGGTCCTGCCGGATCCACAGTCATGGACAGTCCAGGGAATCCAACCAATCTGTGGCTACACAGTGGTGCAGTGCACACAGACAGTGCATACAAGAACAGAAGGTCACAGGTTCAAAGCCCAGCTGGGGCTGCTGCCAATCCTGCCCACTTATTTTTCCCACAACTAAACAGTGATAGTAAGGACACACCTTTCATGGCGGGGACATATGCAATGGTAAGACATCTATCTTTTACCCCACTGAGCACAGACACCATGAACAGGGGCAGTACCTAGAGCAGAATCACCCAAATGCAGTCCTGGTGGGCCACACACCAGTCAGGTTCCATGCTGACACTCATACAAATGCCTGTGCTGTATATCTATGCACCACCCCCATGGCATGTAGATGTAGCCCATGCATATTCATGAGGGATAGCAGGAAAACCCGAACAGTGTGATGCAAACCTGGACTGGAGTTGGGAATCTGTGCCGTAAAGCAGCAGCCATCAAGGGCAGACACACCCACACCCACAGGCCCCATTTGCCAATGTCTCCTGGAAAGGCAGAACATTGGACCGTGCATGCAGCACCCAAAACGAGCACTTGCATAACTTACCAATGTCACCCTACACCTGAGGTATACGGTACACAGCTCGGAGACGTTTGCTAGGAGCACAGGCAGGCAGTTATCCATACGTTACGTACATACTGCTAGTTGACCCCATCAAAACAATCTGTTAGGTGTTTGCGGGGCATGCTCCAGGCCTGGCCTCTGACGGTGCTTACCACCCTGGGGAGTGACCACCAGCTGTAATGCGTACCATATCCATGCCTTGCCGTGCTCAGGACCGGTTTGGTGGGCAAGGCTACTTACCCCCTCAATCGTAGCACCATGATGGCAGAGGTGTGGAAGTGTGTGTCTGTCTATACAGTGGGTGTTGGCTGCAAGCCCCTTCAACAGCCCGCACTGCCAGCACTGTTGCCAGTATTGGCCAGTCAATGTGCATAATGAGGTGCAAGGTACCATGGGTATAGCCAGGGCAGGGTGGCGTGGCCAGGATGCATCTGCACTGGGCATAGGGCCCTGGCAGGGACATTGGCTGGGATATTGTAGTGTCCGGCCACCACCTACACAGACAGGGTGGCCAAAGCATGTCCTTCTGGGGGATCACGCTCACCCTGACTGTGCAGTGACCACAGCATGGCTAGGCCTCCCCCATAGTGCTGTATAGTAGTTCTCTCATGTGATAAATATGGGTTTCTCTTTGGGGGCCCAGTCACTGATCTATCTGCTTACTGTGTATGCAGACAGCCCAGTTCTGGGTGCATGCATCTCCATTGGGAACATGCACTATGGACTAACCAGCAGACTGTTTGTAGCTGGTAAATGTCTTGCTATAATGGCTTGCAGGGTGCAGTGGCTGTTGGCTTGCTGCAGGGGAATATCTGGTGGTGGAGTGCAGCTTACCATGCCCTGGGCTTATGTCTGTCTGCTATTGTGTTATGGCTGTGTATGGAGCTGCCTGCCTGGGGGGGGGGTGGTGTTGTTGTTCCTCAGCAGGACTGGGGTTGATGTTGCCCTCTACTGCCACCTTTGCAGGGAGGTAGAGTGTGGATCCCTTGATGGGGACCATGTTTGCCACGGGGGGGGGGGTGCCTGATGGCGGCAGACAGGGATATCCATGGTGTTTGTGCAGAAACTAGCTATCTTACACATTAACACTGCTTTGGAACGCCCGCTTGGCCTCCATCAGCCATGGCAGGTGTTGTTGACCTGGTCCTGGCCACCTCATTGCACACTCAGGGTGAGCACAGTACCCGCACGATGTAACGGTGTGTGGCTACTCTGTGCCAGTAAAACACCCGGTCAGTGCCCCCTACTAGGCCAAGGTGCTGTGTGGGTTCACCCGGTCACTTCCCCCAACAGGGCCGAGGTGCTATGGGGGTGCATTCCCCATCTTGTGTCCATCTGCGGACAGCTAATTTGCATGTGCAGTGCATCATGGGTACGGGTGGCCTAACCCTATCCTGTTGACACCAGCAGACTGTCTGTGAGGTGACGTGTAGGCTATCTGCAGCCAGCCAGGGGCTTGCTTACAGCTATGGAGCTGTAGTGCAATGGTTACATCACTGCCTGTGCAGCCAGAGGTCATGGGTTCAAACCCACAGTGGGGCCCTTTGGTAGGGCTGTCCACAGCTTTATTTTTATTTACTGTACATATGTCTATGCCGGCAAGACCACCCTCAGCTTACTATACCCATTAGGTGCCTCTGAGGGTGCTTCATAGGGCGCCCTGTAGGCCACCTTATGGTTGCCATCCCTATAGGGTGCACTATACATTATCCTGTGTCGCAACATACATGCTGCCCTATAGGGGTCATTCAAGGGTGCCTTGGCGAACAGTGCACTGTAACATGTGCCTTATGGCCCGCCGTATGTTAACATGCTGGGAGAGTGCGTTTGCTAGTAGTGATAACAAAATAAAATTATACAGCCTCCTACAGCACTCCACAACATAATACATACTGCCTCAGCAGGCATTTTTCACTGGGCATTGTGAGGAGTTGAACCCCTGATCCCTGCACCATTGGTCAGTGTTTTAACCATTGTGCTGTGGCTCTGTTCCTGTGCTTGGGCATCAGCGCGCCGCCTTGTGCCTATCAGCGCGCCGCCTTCTGCCGCCCAAGGGGACCAGTACGCCGCCTTCTGCTGCCCAAAAATAACTGTGCGCCGCCTTATGCCGCCCAAAAAGCACTGTGCGCCGCCTTCTGCCGCCCAAAATAACTGTGCGCCGCCTTATGCCGTTCCAAATTAATTTGCCTCCTAAAACAATGTTAATCATTACAGTTACTGCCTCAGCTGACCTTTGTCGTTGCGCACACTGGGGGATTGAACCCATGGCCCCTGCACCATTGGTCAGTATCTTCACCGTTGTACCACGGCTCTGTTGTTTTGTATACTCAGCAGCGCGCCACTTTGCCTTTCCACACGCTAATGTCGACCCCCGCACATTAGCGCGACGCGCACACGTCCGGTTGCTTACTACCGTTTTTTTTCTATTTTCTGCCTGAACCGCCCACTCCTTATATGGCACAGGCACACTAGCGCGGCCCCGCACGTTAGGAATGTTTAGTAAACATGCCCCTAAGTATTTGAGTTAGTAACTAAGGTATTTATTTATTGTTTGCTTCTCCTCGTCTCTCTTCTTCCCCCTTTTTTGGTATTTTAATAGGTATTTATTATTTCCTAGTGTATATGTATTTTACAATATATATTTTTATCTATTAGTTTGTTTTCTAATTAACTATTATGGATTAATAGTTTGTCCTTTAGATGCTTTAAGTGTAAGTTATGGTTTTATTTATTATTTCATCAATATTCTATTTATTTATTTATTGATGTAATATAAAAACTTTTTTATATATTATGATTTTAACTTATATGTTTATGTTTACTATTTTTGAGGTGTGTTCTCTAAGACCCCCTGAAGAAGGCCGAAACGTGTTGGGGCGTAATAAACAAGGTTTACTATATCAGTCCAGGCTCCGCTTTTTTGTTTTCTTCTATGATATATGTGTACAGACACTGTATCCACACCAACCAGTGCAGGGGACCTTCTGCATAGTGTTATCTCTGCATGTTTCTGTGGTTTGTTTCATTTGAGTTCTCTGTGTTCATGTGCCTCTGCTACCTATTAGCATATCCTCATTGTGCATTTGATGATTGTTTTGGATTACATTGTTTCTGTTTTGATTCCTATATCAGGCATTATGTGACAGCTGTAATATATATTTCGATATCTGTGTTTACACTTTCTTACTTTTAACAACATATGCTGTTTCATTTGTGTGCCTCCTGTGTTGGCAGACAGCTATGTTTTTATGAATAGATCATGACTGATGTGTGTTGGGCACTCATCATGCACCGCCTACTGTCTACATGCATACATATGTAACTAACACATTTGGCGCATGCAGCAGCATGTGGGGTGTGTGGGGCTAATGCGTACTGCACACCATGCACCTAATGCACATTATCTCTCCTGCCCATCATCTGTAGATGGGCCAGTGACTTTTCTGTAACATGTGGGTTGCTGCCCTGCAAAAGGTGTTTTCAAATTTCCCCCTGTTATCCACTCATCTTGATATTATGACAGGCGGTATCTACACTATCTGTGATGATTAACCAAAATACAAATATGTGTTGGACGTACATTTGTCTTTGCTGCTGCTTGATCACACCGACACACGTATTTAGTGATTTCCTGGTCATGTACATGGCCCACCTGTGCTCACATCCTTGTACGGTGCCAGCTGTCTATCTGCCAGCCGTCTGCCATATCACTGGGTGTTACGGGTTCCCATACACACATTCCCTTTGAGGTAATATTGTTGCTTTTGCACTTGCTGTGGTTGTTTGGGCTAGTACTTATGGACATTTGTTGGAACAACATAGGTTGCAGGTTTGATTCCCACATGGTGTTTTATTTATTTATTTTTTTGGGGGGGGGGGGGTTGCGCTAATCTAACCATGAGCTGCCTGCAGGTTTGTCACCTATCCACACACCCTTCCACCTCTTCACTGTACACCAAAGTGTGCCCTCTGTGCTGCCTATCCATCACATATTAGCTGTTACATATGTCTCTTTCTTTGTAGTGTTCACATAGGCAGTCCACTTGGGGGATTGGCAATGCTGTGATTCAGCTGGTCTGGGCCACACCTGTTTGCAGATTCAATTCTCACATGCTCCTTTTCTGTTCTGTTCCCTATTTTGCCCTGCTCCACAGAGCATCCCCTGCCACCCTTTGGGTTTAGGTTCTTTCCTCTTTTGCATGCTGTATCCACTGCATAACATTTCATTGTGTGTGTGCATGTAGTTATATGTGGCTCTGGTCCCAATTACAGACTGTGATCTGATCTGTGCATTCCATCATGGTTACGGTTGGAGGTTTGCCTATCCTGGCAGACAGCTTCTTGTGTGATGCCCTGCAGTATTCTTGTATGCAGCTTTTGCTAATGACCTCACATTGGTGGTGTGGCCTACCGGTTTGTGCATTGACTTTTGTGCTAATGGTCATAGGTTTGATTCCTCTCTGTTCTCTTTCATTTGTATGCCTGTCCTGCACAGCTACCTTTCATTCCTGTAACAGTCACATCTGTGCAGATCTGTGCTGTTAGCATATTGTACCCTTATCACAGTTGCTAACCATCCTCCTGTCCATCTATGTGTGTCTGCCAGCTGTGTGCCATCCTGCCCTGATGTGCAAGCTGCTACCCCATGTCCTGCACTGATACACGTTTCTGCATTGCAGCTCTTCCTGGTTGCCTCTCCTGTGTGTGTTCTGCATGGCACTGCTACTCCTCTGTCCTCCTGTCATTGCACCTATCCTGCCACCTCCACCTCCTCTGCTGGGCACGTCTTCCCATCCTCTGCCACACACTGTCATTGTTGCATGGTACATTAACATCACCCTGTGGATCACTACAGCTGCCCACAATATGTTTGTCCATTTTTCCAACTGCCACATGGGCTGGACGCAGGTTTGTCTGGTCCATCAGCTCAGATCTACTTCCTTCCATCACTTGTGCATTGTCTTTCCTTGGTGCTCTGTGCAGTGTTAGGGTTACATCTGTGTTTGGCCTATACCTTTCTTGCTTTTCAACTTGGGGGACCTTACTGCCCTTGGCCAACATTTCTTGAGTCACCTATACATCCTTGGGGCATCTTTAGCCACACCTTACATTCAGCCAGCTTATGGGGTGCCTACTATGGTGCCTTGGGAGTTGACAACCTTTTGACATGCCCTCTGGGGCACATTATAAGCCGCCTTGGCTGACGTGGTGGTTTAGGATGTACCTTCTGGTGCGCCCTAAAAGGTGCATTAGGTTATGGCACTGGGGTGCGTGTATTTTTAGCTGGCAGCACAAATTGTTGGACTGTTTCAAGCAGGAAAAGGAATTGCCTTGGCCACCCTTATTCATTATGCCCACTGGGGGATCAAACTCATGACCCTGTTTCAGCAGTCATTGTATGAACCAGTGTGCTACCCCTCTGTTGCTGTGATTGTAAGTCAGCACGTGAAGTTAAGGTTAACGCACGGTAACGTGCACGGCTCCCTCTATCATGCGATAATGGACACAGCACACTTTATTACGCGATAACCCGCGATTGCTACCTTAAGACCAGAACGCCCACTCCTTATATGGCATTCTTCACATTATCGCTGCAACTAGTGCCGATAACATTAGGACAGTTTAGTAAACATACCCTTAAGTATGTGTTTACTTACCCTCTTCATTTGTAAAATCTTTGACTAACAGCTAGAGTCTTACAGAGGTTTTGTGTTATGTTATATAATTTTTTAAACTTTGTTTAGAGGTTTAGTTTTGGATTGTCCTGTAAGCTTTTGGTTGCTTCTGCTTGTTAGAAGTGATTGTCCTCCCTTAATATGGGCTAGAAAACCTTTTCTTTTTCTTTTCATTATTCTTCCTTTTGAATATGTATTTACTAAAAGGTGTTTTCATGGTGTTATGCTTGATGTGTATACCTATAAAATTCATAACAATAAAAAACATGGATTTAGATGTCAGCTCACGGATCTCCAATTACAATGAATACATTGCTGCCCAGTATCCTATTGACAAAGCAGACTATGGGGTATGTTTACTAAACCGCGGTAATGTCACCCGCATTAGGTTCCGTGGTAATGGTACAGATGCCCATATAAAGGCGTGGGCATTGCATCGTTATGGCAAGCCATATCAGCTAACGCGCATTACAAGGCGCCTTATAAGACACCTTACTTATAAGGCACCATACAAGGCACATTACAAGGCACCTTGTAAGGTGCCTTATAAGTAAGGTGCCATATAATGTGCCTTGTTAGGCGCCTTGTAAGGTGCCTTATAAGAAAGGTGCTTTATAAGGTGCCTTCTTACGTGCCTTCTAAGGGGCCTTGTTAGGTGCCTTATAAGGTGCCTTCTTAGGTGCCTAATAAGGTGCCTTGTTAGGTGCCTTCTAAGGTGCTTCATAAGGTGCTTTGTAAGGCATCCTATAAGGCTCCTTAGGCTAAGCACCATATTAGGCACCCCTGGACAAGGCACCCTGGGTTACGGAACCATAGGTTAAGGTGGCCTAACAAGTTTACAGTGCCCTAGGTCAGTGTGCCCTAAGGGCTGCAAGGTGCTTCAGGATGACATGCATGACCTGTGAGGCATAGAGACAGATGTAGCCCTAACACTAGATAGAGCACAGAGGATAGGCAATGAACAGGTGAGTGAAGGAGGGAGAGCTGGGAGCTGCTGGACCTGCCACATATTTTTTATTTATTTATTTATATTTCTTATATACTGCGCTATTATAATCAGTGTGGTTTACAGCTGAAACAAAAACATACTACAATGTAACAGGTCACATTGAGTTTACATTGAACAGGGGTAGTAAACATGTAAGAACCGGGGGAACTATATACAGATTATAGACATTCTTACGAGGACATATAAGGATCTTCAAACAGAGGCCTAAGCTCCTGGGTCAGGGAGAGAAGGTAGGGGACAGCTGATTAACCATTCTCTACGGGAGGCTGATCTATGGGGCGGGCTAGGTAGGAAGGTAAGGTGATGGCTGTGTGCTTTCCGGAATTGTTATCAGGGTAATGTTGTAGGAACAGGTGGTGTTTGAGAGCTTTTCTGAATAATGCTAGATTGGAGATAGCTCGGATTTCCACTGGGAGGGCATTCCAGGCCATAGGTGCGAAGATGGAGAAGGCTCTACTGGCTGTTGTCTTTGTACATTTTATCAACAGCTTAGGGACTTCAAGGGTATTCATCAATGTAGATCTCCTGATTCTGTTGACTGGTGTGCTGTGGAGACGTTTACTGATGGGCGTGGGTGGCTGGTTCTTGAGGGCTTTGAATGTCAGGACTAGAGTCTTGTAGTAGATTCTGGCCTGCAGCGGTAGCCAGTGTAGGTTCTTCAGGACTGGCGTTATATGGTCTGACCTTGATAGACCTACCAGTACCCTCGCAGCTGAGTTCATGGCAAGTCGGAGCGGGCTTAGAGTTGACTGTGAAAGTCCATGTAGGATGATGTTAGCGAAATCGAGATGTGGGATAACTAAAGCTTGGAAGATTGATCGGTAGTCAGGGAAGTCCAGTAGTGGGCGGAGATAAAGTAGTGTTCGGATCTTGTGATAAATTGCTTTTGTGGTGTTTTTGACATGTGCTGACATGTCTAGCCGCTGGTCAAGGGTAACGCCTAGATAGTGAATTGTGGGTTTTGCCTTCAGTTCAGTATTGTTGACTTGTAGTGAGGGAGGTGGCGTAAACTTCTGGTTTCTCGTGACGAACAGAACGTCCGTTTTGCTGTGGTTAATTGGTTGATTTTGAGAGAGGAGCCAGTCTGCTACCGCTTCAAAGCATCTTAATATTGGAGAGAAGTCAGGTTGATCAATCTTGAAGGGTGTGTAAATGAGGATGTCTGCATAGGCAAGGCATTGGACATTGAAGGAGCGGATTAACGCACAGATGGGCTGCATGTAGATGTTAAACATCAATGCAGATAGGGATGAGCCCTGAGGTACGCCTTGTTTCAGTGGGAATGGCTCTGATGTCGTGGAATCTGCTCTGACTTGTTGCCATCTATTGCACAAATAAGATTTACACCAGGCTAGCGCTGAGCTTTGTATCCCTTTTTTTTTGAGGCAAAGTAAAAGTGTCTGGTGGTTCACTGAGTCAAAAGCGGCTGCTATGTCCAAGAAGATGAGGACATATCATTGGTGGATGTTGTCAAGTCCTGTGACTAGGTTGTTGAAGAGGGTTGTGAGGATGGTGTTAACACCGTGTGCTTCTCTAAAGCCATGTTGAGATGGGTCCAGAGGTGCTTCAATGTCGACATGGTGTTCAATTTGTCGCTGGACTACCTTCTCAATGATTTTGGCAAGTAGAGGGATGCTCGAAATTGGTCTGAAGGACTCAACTTTAGATGGATCGAGTTTGCTATTTTTTAACAGAGGGCGGATTGATATGTATTTTAAGCTTTGAGGAAAGGACCCTGTTTAGAGGGATTGGTTCAGGATTCTGCATATGGTTGGACTGAGGTCATGGCGCAACTCTTTAATTCAGCTTGCAGGGCAAGGATCATTAGGAGCAGTGGTGAGGTTAACAGAGGAAATGATATCTACGATCTCTTCGTTGGATACCTCGAAGAATTTCAGCAGAGAAGTTGGTTGGGAGGACACCTGCGGGGTGAAGAAGGATATGATGGTTGCAATCATATTGGTCTGGATCGACTTCGATTGTAGGTAATTGGCATAGTCTTGCGGCTGGGGCATGGGTGATTGGGCTAGAGCTGGATCGCCTGTTAAGGTCTTGACAATATTGAATAGTTCATGTGGTTTGTTCAATGATCGCTTTAGTAATTCAGAATGGTACTGTTTTCTTTTTTCCATGGTTTTTTCTCAGTGTAACTGTAGTTGAGCGGAGTATGTCCTGAGTGCCTCGGAGGTCCGGGTGTGTCGCCATTGTCTCTCGAGCTTGAGTAGGTGGAGAAGCGAAGCTCGCAGATCCTGTGAGTACCATGGTGAGTGTTCCCGTTTTTCTGGGTTCTAGATATGTGGGCATCCCATGTGGCTGCCAGTACTGTTGGCAAACATGGTCGGGGCAACTGTACCACAGCACAGGGTGTTGGCAATGTAAAGTATTGGAAAGACAGTGGATGGCAGACGATGGGAATACGTGATCCCCAATGGAGGAGGAGGTGGCAGGATCGTTACAATGATAGGTGGACAGAGGAGTGGTGGTGCCATGCAGATCAGGCACAGCTGAGGCAAGCATGAAGAGGCGCAATGCAGGAAAGGGTAGCAGTGCAGGACATGGGGTGGATGCCTACACAGGCAGACAGGACTCTACACAGCTGACAGATTGGTGCGTACACAGTGTTAGGGTCTGGCTGACATGGGCACCTGTTATCAGGGCAGAGGGGTTTCTAGACTTGCATGAGGTTTGTGTAGCAGCGCCTCTACAGGTCAAAGTGGTATACACTATATACCCCAAAGGGCCCATGATCCCCCTTGTTGTAGGTAAGGGAGAGAAGCCTGAGCTCCAGTAAAGCAGGCTCCATCCTGCTGGATTAAGACAGCCCTCCATGGTTGGTGGGCCAGAGCCATACCTGTGACTGGGGCAGTGAAAGATCAGCAGCAATGCTGGGATTGAGATCTGGAAAACCTCAACTGCCTCACACCACAGTCAGACTGTACCTCCAGCACCCTACAAGGCATTTTAACAATGTACAGACTAACTACAAACAGTCCACAGTACATGCTCACAGATGAACTATGTGCACCAGGTAAGTAGCTCAGTGATTGAGCCTCAGCACTGGGAACACACAAATACCACTAGAAGCAAATAGTGTAGAGCGCTATGCGGGAAACTAGACATGCTATGGTCACTGCTCGATCAGAGTGAGAGTGCCCCCCCCAGCATGACATGCTGTGGCCACCCTGTCTATGCAGGTGGTGGTCGGGCACTACAGTGTTCCATCCATTGCCCCACACCCTGTGAAGATGTGTCCTGGCCAATCTGCCCTGTCCAGGTCACACCCACAATACCTTGCTCTTCATTATGCACATATTCAGATTAACGCTGGTAACAGTGTGACATTGTGGGCCCAGTGAGGTGTGGGCAGCCACAAAACAATGGATAGACATACGCACACACACACACACACACACACTCCTATTGCAGAATTGTGCAAAGATAAGGATGATTGGCAACCCTGCCCTCCACACTGGTCCTGATCGCCGTGCCGACATTGATAAACTGTGCAGGATGTAGTAGTAGTGCTCTGGTGATAACTGCAGCTCCGTGCTAGGGCCAACAGCCTGACTCTCCATGCAGCTTTGGATTGTGGAGCTTGTGTGAGTGGGTGTTTGTACCCCTGTTCGCCGCTGCTTTGGGGTTTGCACATGTTGATGTTGTATCTACATTGTAGGGTAAAATATAGGGGCATGCTCTGCAGGATCCACAGCTGGAACTTGAAACTGTGATCCTCTGCTTCTGGACACACTGACTGTGTGTCCTGCACCCCACTGTTACCACAGATGCACAGTAGTCTCTGGAGCTAGCTGTACTTTTCCTCAGCCAGATCTTTTATGTTGCACTGCACACCACATACTGGTACAGGGCATGGCCTAGGTCCACTGCAGGCAGTGCCACTGCTCCATCCAGCACGGGCCCCCCCCCCCCCCGCTTGCCATTCTGACATGACCATATGCTGTCAGTGGTGGTAGTGCGCAGTCCCAGTCCCATCCACTGTGTAGGTAGGCAGTCGCCTAGGGATCAGGGTCTGGGGTGGGGAGGCATACATGGGCATCCTCACATCCCCTCATCACCGCCTACCAATATAATGTGCCTTCCGCTTGGGGGAGGGTTGGCTGGGGGGATGTCAGGTCAGTGCCCTGGCAACTGTTAGCTAGGGTGGACCAGGTAGATGTAGGTGGAATGTGTTTTTACCTTTGTCAGCTGCTGTCTTGCTGATGTCCGGTTTCTATGGTCCTGACTGCCACCTAGGTGACTGCCTAGTCCACTCTGTGCCCAAGCTGCCCCCACTACATGTCCTGCCTGCAGCGCCCTATGCCTCTTTTGCACCATCGCCATAGTGGCCTTTCATACTTGACCACTATACTGTTACTGCAAATGGAGCACTATTATCACTTTCCTTGGGCTCCCTGCCTATGTTGTACATTGCTGACTCTGAAATGGTTTCACCCTCCAGCAAATGTACATCTAATGACAGGTTTTCAGTCCCGGTAATGTTCAGCCCTTCATTTCCCCGTGTTAGTGTAAAAGGAGCCTCTCCCCGCCCACTCCCCACCCATTGACCCCTTCTCTCCGCCCTCTCTCTACCCATCTGCAGGACTTACCACGGCTGGTGACGTTAACGCACATTAAGTAACATTAACGCACGCTAACGTAACGTTAACGCACATTAACGTAGCCTCTGCAATGTTACCACAGTTTAGTAAACATACCCCTATGTTGTTGTTGTTGTTAACTGCCGTCGAGTCGGAGTCGACTCATGGCGACCCTCTGGATAGCTATCCTAAATTGTGTTCGATCTTCAGTCAGGCGGCTCATTGTTGACAGACTGGTATCCGTAGCTGCTGTTATTGTATCGATCCATCTCATTGCTGGTCTTCCTCTTTTGCGTTAACCTTCTATCTTGCCAAGCTTGATGTCTTTCTCTAATGATCTCTCTTTCCGCATGATGTGTCCAAAATATGAAAGTCGAAGTCTTGTCATCTGAGCTTCTAAAGAAAGCTTAGGTTTGATCTCCTCTAGTACAGACTGGTTTGTTCTTCGGGCAGTCCATGGTATACACAGTATTCGCTGCCAGCACCATAATTCAAAGGCATCAATTTTCTTCCTGTCTATCTTTTTCACTGTCCAGCTTTCACATCCATATGATGTTATTGAAAATACCATGGCTTGAACAAGTCAAATCTTTGTATGGAGAGAGACATCTCTGCTCTTGAGAATCTTATCTAGGTCTTTCATAGCCATTCTGCCAAGAGCAATGCGTCGTCTGATTTCTTGACTGCTTGTTGCTTCTTTATTGATAGTTGATCCAAGTAGGTTAAAGTTATTCACGATTTCAATTTCTTCTCCTTCGACGATGAACCTGTTGATTATGCCAGTTGTCATGATCTTTGTCTTCTTTACATTAAGGTGCAGGCCCATTTTGAGACTATGTTCTTTGATTGTGAGAAGCAAATGTTTCAGATCATCTTCACTTTCCGCCAGTAATGTGGTATCATCAGCATAGCGAAGGCTGTTGATGAGTCTTCCACAAATCTTCACACCTCTCTTGTCTTCATACAATCCTGCTTCTCTGATGATTTGTTCTGCATATAAATTAAACAGGTAGGGGGAAAGTATGCAGCCTTGTCTTACACCTTTGCTTATTTTAAATCATTCTGTTTCTCCTTGTTCCATTCGAACTGTTGCTTCTTGATCAATATACAGATTGTTCAAGAGAACGATCAGGTGTTCTGGTATACCCATGCTTCTTAATGTGGCCCAGATTTTCTCATGGTTTACACAGTCAAAAGCTTTGCTATAGTCGATAAAGCACAAATAGATATCCTTTTGGTATTCTTTAGTCTTTTCAAGGATCCATCTCACATCCGCAATGATGTCTCTCGTTCCTCGCCCTTTTCTGAACCTTGCTTGCACTTCAGGTAGCTCTTGTTCCAGGTATGATTGTAGTCTCTTTTGAATAATCTTCAGTAGAATTTTGCTGGCATGTGGGATCAGAGCGATTGTGCGATAATTTCCACAGTCAGTTGGATCACCTTTCTTTAGTATTGGTATAAACACAGATCTTTTCCAGTCAGTTGGCCATGATGCTGTCTTCCATATTTCTTGGCAGAGCCTTGTAAGTACGGTAACAGCTGCATCAGATTGCTGTAATACTTCTATGGGAATGCAATCAATGCCTGGTGCTTTATTCTTTGATAAGGCTTTCAATGCTGCTTCAACTTCTTCTTTCATCACCAATGGTTCCAGATCATAAGGTACAGGTTGAAACGGCTGTTGGTCCACTTGATCTTTATCATATAAAAACTCTGTATATTCCTTCCATCTTTTCTTGATCTTAGCATCATTCAACATAGAACCTTGAGCATCTTGTAACATTCCAATTCGAGGCTGGAACTTTTTCTTTAACTCTCATAGCTTTAGGAAAGCTGATCTTGTTCTTCCTCTAATAGTTTCTGCTTCTATTTCCATGCATGCGTCATTGTAGTACTTTTCCTTGTCCTGTCTTGCTGCATGTTGGAAATCTCTGTTGAGTTCTGTGATTGTCTTTCTTTCTCCTCTGGCTTTAGCTTCTCTGCGTTTCTGGGCAATTTTCAGAGTTTCTTCCGTCATCCATTTTGGCCGTTTTTTCTTTTTTACCTTTTGTAGAGACATCTCGCTTTCTTCCAACACAACCTTCTTGATGTCATTCCATAACTCTTCTGGAACTCTATCATTTGTATATAAAGTAGCAAATCGATTTTGCAGGCAGTCTTTAAATTCCAGTGGTATATTCTCAAGGTCATATTTTGCTGCATTCATGAGTAGTTTGCTCTTTTTCAGCTTTAGCTTGAGTTTGCATACTAGTAGTTGATGATCTGTACCACAGTCAGCTCCAGGTTTTGTCTTTGTTGATGTTATAGAGCTTTTCCATCGTTGACTTCCACAGATGTAGTCAATTTGATTTTTATACAATCCATTGGGTGAAGTCCATGTGTACAGTCGCCGCTTGTGTTGCTGGAAGAAGGTGTTCGAGATGAATAGATCGTTGGTCTTGCAGAATTCTATCAGTCTTTCTCCAGCTTCATTTCTGTTGCCAAGTCCATATTTTCGAACTACTTTGTCTTCTTCTTTGTTGCCAACCTTTGCGTTCCAATCACCCATGACTATCAGGATATCCTGTTTGCATGTTCTGTCAATTTCAGCTTATACTTGTTCATAGAACTCTTCAATTTCATTCTCTTCTGCAGCTGTTATTGGGGCATATACTTGAATTATAGCTGTGTTGATAGGCATTCCTCGTAGACGAATAGAGATTAAGCGTTCGCTGACTGCATTGTATTTCATTACAGTTCTTGCAAGTTTCTTCTTTATTATAAATGCAACACCATTTCTTCTTTGTCTTTCATTTCCAGCATAGTAGACCATGTGATCATCTGATGCAAAGTGCCCGATGCCAGTCCATTTCAGTTCGCTGACACCCAACAGATCAAGTTGTACACGTTCCATTTCATTCTTGACCACCTCCAACTTCCCTTGGTTCATGCTTCGTACGTTCCATGTTCCAATGTGTAAGACATCTTTACAGCTTCTGACTCTCATTTCATGCGAGAGCAACAAAAACAAAACCCCTCCACTAGGGCCAGAAAAAGTCCTAGCATGAGGCAACAGAAGTAGCTTATCTCTTAACTGTACTACTAAATTACAGAAATATAGAAACATGACAGTAGAAAAAAGACCACATGGCCTATCTAGTCTCCCTTCTATATTAACCACTACAATGGTCCCCTTTTTTCCTTTAGAGAGCCTCTGTGTTTGTCACACACTTCTTTGAATTAAAATACTGTCCTCATTTCTACCACCTCCACTGGGAGACTATTCCATGCATCTACCACTCTTTCCGTAAAGAAATATTTCCGCATATTACTCCTGAGTCTATCCCCTTCACCCTCATCCTATGCCCCCCATAGCAGAGCTTGCTTTCAGTCAAAAGAGGCTCTCCTCCTGTGCATTTATACCACAGAGATATTTAAACATCTCAATCATATCACCTCTTATCTTGCCTGTCCTCTAAAGGATACATATAAAGATCCTTAAGTCTGTCCTCATATGCTTTAAAATGAAGATCACTAAACATTTTAGTAACCACCCTCTGCACCGACTCCAACCTGTTTATATCCTTTTGAAGGTGCGGTCTCCAGAACTTCAAACAATACTCCAAATGATATCACACCGGAGACTTATACAGCAGCACTATCACCTCCTTTCTTCTGTTGGCCATTCCTCTCCCTATGCACCAAAGCATGCTTCTAGCTTTCACCGTTGCCTTTTCTACCTGTTTAGCTACTTTAAGATCATTAGACACAATCATGCCTACGTCCAGCTCTTCTTTTGCAATCAGAAATACTTCACCCCCTGTACTGTATCACTCCCTTGGATTGCTGTAGCCCAAATGCATCACCTTGCATTTTTTAACATCACATCTCAGTTGCCAAATTCTAGACCATTCTTCAAGCTTAGCTAGATCCCTCCTCATGTTATCTACACCTTCCTGGGTGTCTACTCTATTACAGATTTTGGTATCATCCACAAAGAGGCAAACCTTATCCGACAGTCTTTCCGCAATATCACTAACAAAGATGTTAAAAAGAATCGGACCAAGGACAGATCCCTACAACACACCACTGGTAACCTCCTTCTCCTCAGAGTGAGATCCATTTACCTGTACCCTTTATTGCCTCCCACTCAAACAATTTCTAACCCAAGCAGCAACTTTAGGGCCCATCCTTAGTGTGCTCAGTTTATAAGTCGCCTCTGTGGAACAGTGTCAAAGGCTTTACTGAAATCTAAATACACCACATCTAGGGCTCTCTCTCGGCCCAACTCCCTGGTCACCCAATCAAAGAAACCAATCAGATTTGTCTGGCAAGACCTGCCTCTGGTGAATCCAAGATTCCATGGATCCTGTAATCTGTTGGATTTCAGAAACCTCATTATTTTCTCTTTCAGCAACGCTTTCAATAATTTACTCACCACCGAGTAGTTTTCAACCACATCCTTACAGCCACTTATATGTAAAGAGACCACATGTGCCTCTCTCCAGTCCTCTGGCACCACTCTTGACTCCAAAAAGGCATTGAAAAGGTCAGTCAGTGGAGCTGCTAGAATGTCCCTTATTTCCCTCAGTATTCTAGGGTGTATCCCATCCGGTCCCATCATTTTGTCTACTTTTAGTTTAGCTTGTTCACAGTCTTCTGAAAATTGTTCAAAATGTCCCTGGCTTCTGTTCCTGTTTGTGGATGTTTCCTGAGATCCTGCTCCTGGCCCTTCATCTGTGAACACAGAACAGAAATATTTGTTAAACAATTCTGCTTTATCCTCATCAGCTTCTACATATTCACCCTTGAGTGTAACAATGCCACTTTTGCCCTTCCTTCTCTCGCTAAATATCTGAAAAATGTCTTATCCCCCCATTTTATTGTATTGACTATTTCCTCCTTTTTTTGAAACTTTGCTATCTTAACTATTTTGCAAGTCTCATTAAGATTTTCCAAATATAGATGCCTGTCTTCCTCTCTCTGTGATCTCTTGAATTTCAATAAGGCCTCCCTCTTTTTCGTCACCTTTTCAGCTACTTCTTTTGAGAACCACAGTGACCTCCTTTTCCTTTTACCTTTGTTTACCATTCTAACAAAAAGGTTGGTTGCCCTTAAAATATCCTTTTTTCAGTTTTGCCCACTATTTTTATACATCCCCCAGCTGTTCTCATCCCACTAAAGACTTCTTGAAGTATTGGCCCATCTTGGCAAAGTTAGTTTTCTAAAGTCTAAGACCCTCGCTTTTGAATGGATTTTATCAGCCCTAGTCCTAATATGGAACCAAACCATTTGGTGATCACTGGATGCAAGATGATCTCCGACTATAACATCAGAAACACTTTCAACATTTGTAAGAACCAAGTCTAGTATGGCCCTTTCACATGTTGGTTCTGTTACCAGTTGACTGACTAATTCTTCCTTCAAGAATCCAGGATATGCTTACTTCTAGATGATACTGCAGCAGGGATGTGCCAATTAACATCTGGCATATTGAAACCCCTATCAGTAGCACTTCCCCTTTCCTGACAACGCTGCATATGTCTTCTACTAAATCTCCATCCACTTTGTCTCCCTGTGAGGGAGGTCTGTATATCACGCCAATGCAAATTGATTTCTCTTTCTCTCTTTCTAGTTTAACCTACAGTGCCTCCTCTCTCCATTTTAAGCCCTATATTTCTATAGCTTTAATATTTGTTTTACAAACAAACAAACAAATCAGAAAATGGAACAGCATCATCAACGCCGCTGCCAAAGCCACCGAATACAGACCCAAGAAAACTCGCCGCGCCAAAGCACATCACACACCCTGGTACTCAAAAGTCATACGGAACGAGAAGAGGGAACTCAGGAAGTTAGAGCGGCGATGGAGACACACCAAGTCGCCCAACGCTCAGGCCCTATATCTAACAAAACAAAGAGAATACAATGAACTCATCAACCAAATGAAGAAAGAATACCACACTAACATCATACTCAAATCAAACAACAAACCGAGAGAGCTCTTTGAAATTGTGAAAACCCTCACCAAGGAACAGAAAACCGAGAGAGAAGTGCAAATAGAACCACAAGCATTCGCAGATCACATCCAAGAAAAATTCCATTCAGCTTCACAGCGGAAAACATACACAAGCACCAAACCAACCACCCCCCCAAGAAAAACCTGAGACAAATTCAGCACCCCATCCACAGAGCAGCTCTCACACATCATCACCACACTCAATACAAGCACGGCCCCAACAGACCCGTACCCAGTCATATGGATTAAGGTGACAAAGTCAAACTTCATACACAACATGATGAACAGTTCGCTAACCCAAGGAATTATGCCAGACCAGCTAAAACTCCCCACAATAAGACCAATCCCAAAGAAATCACCACTCGACAAGAACAACCCAGCAGCTTACAGACTGATCTCAGGCATCCCTCTACTGGCAAAGATTATAGAGAAAGCAGTACAGCATCAGCTACAAGACCACATCGACAACCACACACAACTGGACCTCAACCAACAAGGTTTCCGCCCAACCACGGAGTCGAAACACTCCTGTTATACCTATTTAATGACATACTACACCTCATAGACAACAGCAAGAACAGAATACTCATGATATTCATTGACATTTCATCAGCATTTGACACAGTGGACCATGGAACTCTACTAGAAAGACTACAGAACATCGGATTAACAGGAACCACCCTGAGGTGGTTCCACTCCTACTTAACGGACAGACAGATACAGGTCAAGATCGGTTACAACATATCCCGACCCATAAAAGTCATGCAAGGCATACCTCAAGGATCCGCCCTATCAGCACTATTATTTAACCTCTACATCCAGCCAATATGCAGCATCATAAAGGAACATAGGATAAAATACACAATCTATGCTGACGACATAATGATACACACACCAATCACCCTTGACAACCCAGACTACACCAAGATAAGAGTGTCTCATACACATGAACAGCTGGTTTCAAGACAACAATCTGACCATAAACTACAGCAAGACCGAGGCACTAATCATCACACAAAACTCCACCTTCACCTCTCCTCTCAACATCAAGATAGACAACACAACCATACCTATACAACCAGAAGTGAAATACCTCGGAGTGACGCTGGACAAAGAACTGAACCTTCAGTCACACATCAGCCGAACCACCAAAAATGCATACCACAGGATGAGACTAGTCCGACGCCTCAAGCCCCTCCTCTCCCAGGAACACTTCCACACAGTCTGTCAGACACTAATAACCCCAATCCTAGACTTCTGCAACCCAATCTATCTTGGCCTCACAAAACAAACACTAAGGCCACCGCAACTGGTGCAAAACACAGTGGCACGCATAATAGCTGGCACCACAAGACAAGAACACATCACACCCACTCTAAAAGATCTCCACTGGCTACCAATCAGCTCCCGCATCAGATACAAGACAGTCATAAACATATTCAAAATCAAACAGTCATCAGCTTTCAGCCTACAATCACTCATACAACCTGACAGCAGCACAAGACCAAGGAGGAGAGGCACATCCAACCGCATCAGCACACCAAAGGACCTCACCAAGATATGCAAGGAAACCGAAAAATGAGCCCTATCAAAGGCAGCACCAACAATTTGGAATGCCCTCCTAGATGAACTACGGTCAATAACAGACATTAAGGAATTTAGGAAACTGCTCAAGACGACCTTCTTCATAGAGCACTACGGTGACATCACTTAAACTGTGCAACAGACAAGACCCCTGCTCAAACAGCCCCCTTCCTGACATGTAAATAGTAGTGAAGATATGTCCTCATGTACATAGTATTATATATAACGCACATTATAAATAGCTCACCAAGAATCAACGACACTCAACACACACACGCCTTCACTGTTCAATGCATGCGCACACTAGACACAGTATTTTGTTGATTGTTTGCGGTGTAGACCGCCTTGATTGTAGGAGAAGGCGGTATAGAAATCCGTTTAAATAAATAAATAAATAAACATATACTGTCACTCCTCCTCTTCTTTGTCCTACCTTGTCCTTTCTGAATAAAATATAGCCTGGAATCGTTATATCCCGGTCATGGTTGTCCATGAACCATGTCTCTGTTACTGCCACTAAATCCAAGTCAGCCTCTGCCATTAAAGCCTCAACCTCTGGGATCTTATTTTCCATGCTACGGGCAGTTATACACACTGCTTTCTATATATTGCCCCTTTTACCCATTTCCATAAAGGTATTTAACGTTTCACTTACCTGGGGGTTTTCTTCACTCAACCCCAATGAATCTAGTTTAAAGCCCTTTTCAGTAGGTTAGCCAGTCTGCTACTGGAGACGCGTTGACTCTTCTTGGACAGATGAACGTCATCTCTGCTTTGCAGCTCTTGGAACAGCATCCCATGGTCCAGGAAACCAAAATGCTTTTGATGACCTCACACATGCTGCCATGCATTTATCTCCAGGATGTGAGCCTCTCTGCCTTGGCCTTTACCCACAACAGGAAGGATTGAGGAGAACATCACCTGCACATCTATCTGCTTCACCCTCTGTCCCAGAACCATGAAGTCACTTTTGATATGCTCAGAGGGATACCTGGCAGTATCATTTGTGCCGACATGGATGAACAGTGCAGACTGGGTCATACTTGCCAGGACGCCCAACCTCAATAGGGAAGACCTCGAACAAATTATCACTGTATTTCTTTTCATAATCTTCTCCACAGAAACAGCTGGACTTGTTCCATTCTTCAGCTCTAAGAAACAGAAAAATACCAGATTTCTAACCAGGGAGGGTAAGGTAAGGTCTAATTTTGCCTTCCTTATCATCCCTCCAGTCCAGTCTAGTATGTATGGTATGTAACTAAACTTGAGAGGAACAGTGATGCAAGCAGTAATGCTGGGTAAAAGTGTGCAGGGATAACCACACTGTCATCTGCAAATGTCCACTGGTGGAACCAGCCTATGCTCCACCTAAGAAGGTGCCTGCAATATGGTTGAGTGAGCTCTAAGACCTACCAGCACCAATTTGCCCCTTAAGCTGTGACTATGGTTTCCTTTACCCAATGAGTCATCAAAGCTTTGGAGGCCAGCTTTCCTTTTCGAGGGCCTCCAAAAAAAAATGAACACTGTTTGTGAATAGCCTCTACACCTCAGCCGTGTCCATTCAAGAGCCAAGTCATAAGCAAGAATCTATCCACCTGGGGCATTAGTATCAGACTCTGTGAGAACAGACTGACCTTGTTGGGGAGACGCCATGGCCTGGAGATCAGGAGCTGGATCAGGTCCACATACTATGGCCTGCAAGGCTAGTCCAGAGCAATGAGAATCACTTGTCTGCTATGAGACTTTACATGCAGCAAAAGTCACATTATCCTCTGTTGCCTTAAATGCAAACTTAAATTGTAGCTGACCGATGAGCACCCACGGTGGGAATACATACAGGAGACCATCTGACGGCCACTTCTGTGTGAGGGCATCCAGTCCTTTGGACATGTGCTCCCTGAGTCTGCTGAAGAATCTGGTCACCTTGGTATTGGACAGAGAAGCCATCATATCCTTGATTGGAGAGTGCTGTCTTGAAAAAACGCTGCATTCAGCTCCCACTCACCCAGATCCAACTAGTGATAACAGATAATCCACCTGGATGTTCTCCTTGTTTGCCACATGGATCATGGAGAGGGCAATTAAATAGTCCTCTGCCCACAGCAGTAAGGACTGAATCTCTTCTGCTAGCATTACACTGCATGTGCCCCCCTGACAGTTGATTTATGCCACTGTGGTCACATTGTTAGAGCACACTCTCATCGCCCTCTGAGCTACCAGAGGGTGGAAGAACTGGAGCGCCATAAAAACTGCCCTCATTTCCAGATGATTGATGGACCAAGTACTCCCCTCCAGGGTGCACTGCCCCTGTGTGACGTGTGACTGACAAAGCACTCCTCATCCAGTGAGGCTGGCATCCATTGTCAACAGAATCAAATCTGGAGTCTCCAACAGATTCCCACTGTCAGATATCTTGGCTGCAGTAACCAGGCTAGTTATGCTCTCGTGTCCTCCGGACAAACCAACTTCTATGACAATGGCTGAACTTGTGGAAACCAGTGAGAAAACAGTCCCTGCTGTAGGGGTCTCATGCGATTTTGTGCCCAGGGCACCAGATCTAAGGCCACCACCAGCAGCTGAAGATAGTACCATGCTGTTAGCGCTTCCATTGCCAAAAAAATGTCATTCCTGATTTTGAAGCTTCTGCATCCTTTGCACTGGCAGGGAGACAATCCCTGCCTTGGTATAAAATTGTGCTCCCAAATAGATCAACTGCTGGTTGGGCTGGAGTTGACTCTTGGAAAGATTGATCACCCAGCTCAGACTCTGGAGAAACTCCACCACCCTTCAAGTGGTGTTTACACCCTCGGCCTCCAATTTTGCCCAGATGAGCCAATCATTCAGATACAGGTGCACCAGGATACCTTTTTTACTCAGAGCTGCTGCCACTACTACCATGATCTTGGTAAAGGTGCCTGGAGCAGTGGCCAGGCCAAAAAGCAATGCTCAGAACTTAAAATGACCCACAGGCAAAGCAGAGCGCAAGAACTACTGATGCTCCAGATGAATTGGAATATGCAGGTATACCTCGTGAGATCGAGATCCGATAAGATCTCGCCTTGTCGCACCACTAGAATAACCCAGCATAGCATTTCCATTCGAAGATTCAGCACCCGCAAGGAGCGGTTCATGTGCTTGAGATCCAAGATGGGCTGAAAAGAACCTTCCTTCTTGTAAATCATGAAATAAATGGAGTATTGACCTAAGCCGCATTGGTCTTGTGGTACTGGAACCATAGCTTCTAAGTGTAGCAACCAGTGAAGGGTATTCTGAACCACTGCTGCCTTTGCAGGGGCATAGCAGGGCAAATGTGCAAAGGCCTTGGGGAGAGCAAGAGCAAACTCCAGCGTGTATCCCTCCTGGATTATCTCCAACACCCACTTGGCAGTAGTGATATTGACCCAAGTGGAATAAAACTGTTGTAACCAACTTCCTATAGGGGACCACTTCAGTCTGGGCATCCCTGGCTTCATTGGGGCTTTTTAGTTGGAACCTGAGGGGTAGGATAATAACCTCTATTGGATCCCTATAGCCCGAAAAGGTCAGCTTCGCGTGCAATATCAACCTCTCTGAAATGGGGTGAAGCGACTCAACCTAAACCTCCGAAAATCCCTAGGTTGCCCTCTCTGAGGATTACCCTGTTTGGACCCCTTAGAGTGATCCTCCAGCAACCAGCTGCCTTTTGAATCCCCCAGATCCTTGAACAGCTTATCCAGGGTCTCACCAAACAATAGCTTACCCTTAAAGGGAAGTTTACTGAGCCTAGCTTTGAAGAGACATCCGCCAACCAGTTTCTTAACCAAAGAAAGAGTTCTGCCTCTATAATGGAAGCCATGGTTATGGACGTAGCTCATACCAAATCATAAAAAGCATCCACCAGATAAGCTAAGGCTGACTACAACTTGGCCCCTCTGGCGCTAGAGCCTGTTCCTCCAGGTCAGATGATGCTAAGCCTTGAATCCATCAAATGGAAGCTCTGGTGACATAGGCTCCACAGATGGAGGCCTGCAGAGTTAAAACACTAGTATCCAAGGCTTGTTTCAGGAGCAATTCTAGCTTCAGGTCCTGGAGATCCTTAAGTTTTGCCCCACCTTCCACCAGAATAGTGGTCTTTTTCATCACTGCCGAGACCAAGGCATCCAATTTTGGCATCTTGAGGAGCTCCCTCTCTTTCTGTGGAATAAGGTACAAGTTACTCATCTCTCTGCCCCTCTCAAAATGGCTTCTGGGACATCCTTTTAATAACTCTATGCACAGGGAAACAAGCCTGGGAACCCTTGAACCCTTGTAACAAGGGATCTTTGAAAGGCTCCTCCATTAATGCAGGAGGAGAAACAATATTTAAAGCTGCCAGAGAATGGCTAATCAAAGCAGCCAGTTCCTTTCTGTGAAAAATCCTAAAAAAATTGGGGTCCTCCCTGGTAGGGATCTCCCCCTCCTCCAGGTCTGGGACTGTTGGCTCTCCCCAGAGGTCTAAAGGCCCTTCTCCTAACTCTTCTGAGGACTGAAAGTGTGGTGAGTCCTGGCCCAGTCAGGAATCAGTTTCCTCTCTATGTATTTTCCATGGAGGGTCCTCTGTACTGAGGGTGCCTTCTGAAGCATGTCAGAAGCCATGATGGAAGGAAAATTAGTCTTGGTAGATAATTCATTAGACCAGCGTTGGGCAATTCCGGTCCTGGAGGGCTGCAGACCAGTCAGGTTTTCATGATGTCCCTAATGAATATTCATGAGATCTATTTGCATCCACTGCCTTCCATTGTATGGAAATAGGTCTATGAATATTCATTAGGGACATCATGAAAACCTGACTGATCTGCAGCCCTCCAGGACTGGAATTGCCCACCCCTGTATTAGACTGTTTCCTTTTTATACAATAAGTCTTATGCAAAGACAAAATGAAATTGGGTTAAAAAAAAACAGCTCAGAAAGCTCAGAAACCTCTTCTTCCTCTGGCCGTGGTGCTAAAACCTGTCTCACATGTGATATTGCCTTCTTGTTACTTGCTGTCCTTTCACCGAAGGAGAAATGGCTGGCTATGCAGAAATGGTCGCGGCTCCCCTGCTCAAATTTCACTCTAACAATCTGCCCAGGTGACCGTAAACACGGCAAAGACCTTGCTGATCCAAACTGTGGCTTCCTCCATACACTACACACATAGAGGAAGCCAACCACATGCAAATCATCCTGAGAGCAGGCCCACCAAAAAAAAACAACAACAGAGAAAGGGAGCTGATTCACCAAGTACACTCACCTCCAAAGCCGAATGAAACCACCACTTAAAAAACCCTGACAAGGCTGAACTGATTGTGAAGAGAAAAGAGAAACCTTGCTGATTTTTTTTTTTTTTAAGAGACAGGACTCTTAGTTGAAAAGAGCCACTGCAATCAATAGGAATTCCCAAACAATCTTATCTCATAGATCTTTTAGCTGTCTGACTGGGGAGGGAAAGGGACCTGGATCAGCAGATGATTTACCTCAGGCTATACCTCACCTGCTCAAGGATCTAGTTGACAAGAAGGCAGACCCTGCAGCACTGCTAGCCCTCACTCGCACTGTACTGAATAATGTGAAACCTAGCATCAGGATACAATACTTCTGTGGCAATGCCTTCAAATCAGTCCTGACTCCTGGTGACCCAGAAGCTCCTGGGTTTTCTTGGCAGTGTCACCTGTACTTTTTCCTTCCGAAGTTACCTTTTTAAAATCTCCTTTGTTGTTGGGTTTTTTTTGTCTTTTTTACTAGACCCAAGTCCTTTCAGTGGAGTCCACCATGCAACAGTTGCTCCCTCGGCTGCTGAGGACTGAGATACTGGATTCTGGAATTGAAGAGGGTTCTCTTTTACTGTGTCATCAGAATTCTGACATGCTCAATCCTCAGCTGCTGGTGGAGGGAGATAACACACATCTGCGGGACTGGAAGATGTGCTTGTTTTGGCCTTAGATCATCCAGGGAGTATAGAGAAGATGGAGAGTTAAATGACTAGTTTAGGATCACAAGGCCTGCACTGGGATTTGAGCTCTGGTTATGCTGCTCCTAACCTACTACTCTAACCATTATGCTATTAGATGTCCCTGTTCTGCAATGCTATTCTAGGGATGTCAATGTAGACATCTCCATAGACATCCATATCCAGCATGTTCACATTTGTGAAATTATGCCTGACCTTGCATGTGCCTGTTTTTTTTTTCAGGAGTTTTGGCTTTGATGCTGCGCATGCCTTATAGCACTATATACATGATTAATAGCAGTAGATTATACTTGGACATCCTTTATAAAATGTGCCTTCACGTGTTTATATAATGTACTAGCACAAATCCTGCATAAATTTCACCTACATTGAAGGCACAGAAATGTATGCCTCCTTGGGAGCAGATGTAAATGTTAACACTTCAAGAATGTACTTATCAGCATACTCGTATATCGTGACTTTGCCAACACTCCACCCAAACTCCTCTTCTGAGCATGCCTACTCTGCAAATATGCACCTACTTGCATCGCACGTACATTTAGCCATGACCTATTTTTGAAAGACACACTTTAGTTGTAAATAAGGTTTATGAAATTACTTCCAAATACTAAAAAAGTGCTGATATATGAAAACAGAGTCAATTTCCATCCTTAAACTTGAAGAAGCATTTTAATATCATGGAGGAAAAGTAGTAGAATTTGTAAAAAGGGAAAAGCAAATAGTGAGAAATATAGAGAGTTACACAGAAGCCACAAGTAGATTAAAACCCGACACATACATGGTTAAAAATAGCTGAATTTAAAATTAAAGATGAGAGATCAATAATTGTAGCACAGGATAGTGCACTACAGATAAAATGATTCACAACCAGTATAGAAAAAAGCAGTAACACAGACAAATGCAAAATGTGTAGCACTGAAATGGAAATGGTCAGACATCTTTTTATCTAGTATGACATGCCGATGACTGAAAAGCTATATACTGAAAAGTACAATAAAGTAGTGCATCTCATCCACTAGAAGCTACATAAACATTAAAACACTGTGGTGCCAGAAAAACACTGGGGCCATGATCTTGACAGAACTTTGGAGAATAAAGAAGTTGTAATTACCTGGGACATGTCTGTTTCTACAGATAAAAGGTTTGCAAGATAACTAGACACTGTGGTAAAGGAGAAAAGTACAAGAACAGCCTTACTAATAGAACAGTGTCAAGTGATTCTTCTGGACTGTATGAGGGGAAAGAAAAGAGCCTCAAATGCTAGCAAATACACTCAGAGACCCAGAAAATGTGGCAGAAAGACATACAGTAGAAACTGGCCCAATTGTATTGGGTATGCCTGGCTTGATTAAAACTAATTTCCAATTGCATCTTGATATGTTGCTTTTGCATGTTATACCTTGTGGACTCGAAAAGGAGACTCACTTTGTAACAGTATACCTGGAGTTCTGAGAAGTCATAAGGATCAACATCTTTTTAGAGCATTCCCTGATGCAGTTCTTGCAAAACGCTGACAGTGTCAGAGTCGGAGCAGACAAATTTGATTGATTTCTTTGACAGGGTGACCAGGGAGTTGGACTGAGGGAGAACCCTAGGGGGTATGTTTACTAAACCGTCTTAATGTGCGCCTGGCGATAGTGTGCAGGCTGCCATAAAAGGAATTGGCATTTCAGTCCTAAAGCAGCAAAACGGGAGTATTGCATGATAACGCGCGCTGCTGCGCACATTATCGTGCGAAGCGCCGCTAAGTGCGTTAACGCGCGGTAATCCTAATTAGGTGCCCTGAGATGCAAACATTGAAACAGAGGTGTAGCATACTGGTTAATACACTGACTGATGATACAGGGGTCATGAATTTGATCCCCATTGTGCCTAATACTTAAGGCTGGCTGCATTTGTGTTTTATTAAGTGTTGCCAGCAAACACACTCTCATGTGCCGTAACCTAAGGTGCCGCATAAGGCACCCTATAAGGCACTCCATAGGGCACATTATAAAGTGCACTGTCCGCCATGGCACCTTATAATGTCCCCTATAGGGCACCCTATAAAGCGCCCTCTGAGGCACCTTATGGTTACAGTACGCTGAGGGTGTTTTTGCTGGCAGCACTAATGTACATTAAAAATAGATAATGCTTTGGACAGCCCTATCAAATAACCCCACTGTGGGTTTGAACCCATGACCTCTGGCTCTACAGGCAGTGAAGTAACCAGTGGGCTACAGCTCTATAGCTGCTAGCAAACTCCTGGCTGGCTGCAGAAGGACTGCATGTCACCACACAAACAGTCTGCTGTGATCACCAGGATAGGGTTAGCCCACCCGTAACCATGATGCACTGCACATGCAAATCAGCCGTCTACAGATGAACACAAGATGGGGTATGTACCCCCACAGCACCTTAGCTTGGTAGGGGGAACTGACCGTGTGTGTTACTGGCACAGAGTAGCTACACACCGTCACATTGTGCGTGTACTGTGCTCACCCTGAGGGTGTGGTGGGGCGCCCAGCACCAGGTCCACAGCACCTTCCATGGCAGAAATAGGCCATGCTGCAGATCCCCAGCAGTGCTAGTGTGTGAGATAGGTAGTTCCTGCAGACACACTTTGGATACATCTGTATTTCTCAGTCAGGTTTAACCCTTATGGACCCATAGGCAGATTATGTACCACCACCCAATCAACCCTCCAGGGCTGAGGGTGGGAAACAGGGTCTCCCACCAACAGATCCACACCTTACTTCCCTGTAATGGCAGCAGTAGAGGGGACCACCAACCGCAGTCCTGCTGGGGAACAGACACCCTACAGGGCAGTCAATGCAGCTCTGTACACATCTATAAAGCAATAGCAGACAGACATTAGGCCCAGAAATACTCAGCTGCAACCCACCACTATCTGATATCCTCCTGCAGCAAGCCTGTAGCCACTGCACCCTGAAAGGTGTTCCAGCAAGACACATACTAGTTGCAGACAGTCTGCTAGCTAGTCCATAGGGCATGTTCCTGGAGAAGATGCATGCACCCAGAACTGGGATGTCAGCATACACACCAAGCAGATAAGTCAGTGATTGGGTCCCAAAAGGGAACCCATAAATATCACATGAAAAAGACATTATAAGGCACTGTGGGGGAACCTAGCCATGCCGTGGTCACTGCTCAGTCAGGGTGAGAGTGAACTCCCAGCAGGACATGCTGTGGCCACCCTGTCTGTGCAGGTGGTGGCTGGGCACTACAATGTCCCAGCCATTGCCCTATGCCCTGTGCAGATGCATCCTGGCCAGGCCACCCTGTCCGGGCTATAACCATGGTACCTTGCTCCTCATTATGCACATTAGCAGGCCAATACTGGCAACAGTGCTGGCAGTGTGGGCTGTGGAGGGTGTTTGTAGACACCACACACTGGATAGACAGACACACACTCCCACACCTATGCCAGCATTGTACAACTATAGAGGTGTTTGGCAGCCCTGGCCACTGCTCTAGTCCTGGGCACAGTGCAGGCATGGCTATGGTACGCAATACTGTTGGGGTCACTCCCAAGGGTGCTAAACACTGTCAGTCACAAGACCTGTAGCACACTCCACAGACATCAGAAAGGTTGCCATGATGCAGCTCAATCAGACAATTGTACTTAACATCGGAATTGCTATCTGCCAATATTCATAGCAACCTTTTGATAGCTGTGTACCATATTCCCAGGTTTAGGATGGCATTGCTAAGGTATGCAGGTGCTAGTATTGGGAGATGCACGCAGGGCCCAATGTCCTGCCTCTCCAGGAGGTATTGGATAATGGAGCTCGTGGGTGTGGGTGTGTCTGCCCTTGTTGGCTGCTGCTTTACGACAGAGGTTCCCAACTCCAGTCCTGGTGTGCCAAACACTGTTCGTGTTTTCATGCTGTCCCTCATGAATATGAATAAGATACATCTGCATACCATGGGTGCGGCGCATAGAAATGCAGCACAGGCATCTTTATTAGAGGCACCATGGAACCTGAATGGTGTTTGGCCCTCCAGGACTGTATTTGGGAGACTCTGCTCTAGGGTATGCGCATGCTTATGGTGTCTGTGTTCTGTAGGGTAAAATGTAGCTGTCTTGGGCATGTTTACGTCATCTGCAATAAAGGTTCTGTCTGTATTAGCACGTTTTAATAGTGGGTAAAATATGGGGACTGGGTTGGCAGGAACCACAGCTGGGACTTGAACCTGTGCCCTTCTGCTTCTGAACACACTGGCTGTGTGCACTGCACCACTGTATTGCCACAAAGACAGTGTGCATTGCTGACGGAAATGGTTTCTTTTCCCTTTAAATCAGCTCTAATGCCAGGGTTTCACTGGCGTTACTTTTGAGCCTCGGATTTCACAGCGTTAGTGTGCAGGGAGCCTCTCCTCTCCCACTCTCCACCCATTGACCCCTTCTCTCCGCCCCTGGGGAGCCTTCCTCCGCCCTCCGGAGCCTTTCCCCGCCTTCAGCGCTCGTTTGCTCCGCAACGTGCGTTATCACGCGATAAGGTACCTGTGCGCCTTAAAAAGCGCCATCATCGCGTGATAAGGTACCTTATCGCGCGATAACATCGCAGAGCGCACGTTAAGACGGTTTAGTAAACATACCCCTAGATGTGTTTATTATTTATTTATTTATTTTTAGCTTTTCTATACCGCGCTATTTGACATCAGTGCGGTTTACAGTTAACAATTTTGCACAGGACAGGGGAGGTGCCTTGTGCTTACATAGAACAGGACATAATAACTTGGATTAATAACATTGAACTATTTACATCTGAACAATGACAGATTACTAGTGTCACTTTTACATTATTAATGCTGTTGGGTGGTTGTGTTAGTACAAGGTGTAGGGGTGCAGTTGGGTTGTGAGAAGTATAATAGGAATAAATGATGTTTAATGGCTTTCCTGAATTGTGTGAGATCTTTGATTGATCTGATATTGGATGGGAGATTATTCCAACTCCTGGGAGCGTAGAAGGAGAATGCTCTGCTTCTAGTTGTTTGCGTGCATTTCGTCACTTCAATCGGGATTACTTAGATTACTTAGATGTGGTGTAATTAGATTTCAGTAAAGCCTTTGACACCGTTCCACACAGGTGACTTATAAACAAACTGAACACCATAGGGATGGACTCTAAAGTGACTTACTGGGTTAGAAAATGATTCAGAATGTTGCAGCAAGGATTCTTTCACACACTTCCCGTTATACTCACATCACACCCCACCTTATCCATTTGCATTGTTTGCCAGTTTCATACTGTATTACCTATAAGGTTCTGATCCTTACTCACAAGGCCCTTTATACCCATATCCCCCAATATTTGGCCGACTCCTTGCTACACCGCTCAGTACCTTGTCCCCATTGTTCAGTTCACAACTACCGTTTGCACCTTCCATCTCCCACCCTGGCCCGTCTAGAGCGGACTTGACATTCCGCATTCTTTTTTCTAGTCCCTTCCCTTTGGAACTCTCTTCCCCTCGCCCTCCACCAGGAACAATCCTACCCTAGGTTCAAGGCTCTCCTTAAGACACACCTCTTTTCCTTGGCCTATGACCTCCCTTCTCCTGACTTTCACTGATTACTCTGTCCTCCTTCTCTGCTGCTCCTTCTCTCTATGGTGTGTTTGTGTTTCTTTCCTGTCAGAATTGTAGTTCCCTTTCTTTTCTGGCTTTGGCCCTATTATTATTATTATTTATACTTTGTACACCACTCTGATGCTGCGAAGGGCAGTTAATCAAGCCTCACAATAAAGATAAAAGAGTGGAAGGTGATAAAGGGTACAGGTAAATGGAGATCACTCTGAGGAGAAGGAGGCTACCAGTGGTTTGCCCCAGGGATCTGTCCTTGGTCCAATTTTTTTAAACATCTTTCTTAGTGATACTGCAGAAGGGCTGTAGGGTAAGATTTCCCTCTTTGCAAAAATCTGTAATAGCATAGACATGCAGGAAGGAGTAGATAACATGAGGAGGGATCTAGCTAAGCTTGAAGAATGATCAAGAATTTGGCAGCTGAGATTTAATGCTAAAAAATGCAGGGTTGTGCATTTATTTACATTCTCTTATATACTGTGCTATTCTGCATCAGTGTGGTTTACATTGAACAGGGCATTTTAACTTGGAGATAACTATTTTACAGGGAACATGGGCTATGGAGTGTCAAGTGGCTTGTCCAAGACCACAAGGAGCACCTGTGGGACTAGAAACCCCAGTCCTTCTGGCCCAAGGTTGCTGTCCTCTAGTGGGATTTGAACCCCTGACCTTCTGGCCTGAAGTACCTTGCCCCAACCACTAGGCCACTCCTCCATTCCATTTAGGCTGCAAAAAATCCAAGACAGTGGTACAGTGTAGGAAACAACGTACTTCTGTCGATAAAAGAAGAGCAGGACCTGGGTGGGATTGTTTCTGATGATCTTAAAGTGAATAAACAGGTAGAAAAGGTGGTGGCGAAAGCCATAAGGATGCTTAGGTGCATAAGGAGAGGAATGGCCAGTAGAAAAAAGGAGGTGATAGTGCCTCTGTATAAGTCTCTGGTGAGACCTTATTTGGAGTATTGTGTGCTGTTCTGGAGACCGCACCTTCAAAAGGATATAAACAGGATGGAGTCAGTGCAGAGGGTGGCTACTAAAATGGTTAATGGTCTTCATTACAAAGCATATGAGGATAGACAAAAGGACCTTAATATGCATACTTTAGAGGAAAGGCGGGGCAGAGGTGATATGACTGAGACATTTACATACCTCCATGGCATAAATGCACAAGAGGAGAGCCTCTTTCGATTGAAGTCAAGCTCTGCTATGAGGGGATATAAGATGAGGGTGAAAAGAAATATTTCTTTATGGAAAGAGTGGTAGATGTGGGAATAGTCTACCAGTGGAGGTAGTAGAGACTCAACCGTATGTGAATTCAAGAAAGCATGGAACAAACACAGAAGATCTCTAAAGGAAAAAGGGGACTATTCTAGCTGAAATGGAAGAGCAGACTAGATAGGCCATGTGGTCTTTTTCTGCCATTATATTTCTATGTTTCTAGTTATTCTATAGCATTTTATTCATTGGAAACGTGAAAAAAAAAATAAAGAAATAAAAAAAAATGAAAATACAGGACAGTGGAAGGTTTTTCTGACCTGAGAGTATAAATTTTGAGACCTGAACGATGACCCGGTATGTACACTGAGGTCTTTTTCCCTTCTCTGTTATTAGTTCTTTACATGTGAAAACATGGTTGACTGTCCACAGAGTGAGAATTAAGCACAGAGGACTGTAACGTTTTTGTAAATTGCTGAATAGCAAGCCTAAACCAAATAGTAGTAGCGGTCAGCAGCGAATATTTTCAATGTTGCTGATGTCAAGGCACATATTAGAAAGGTTGTTTATGTTGCTGTGGGGATATAGAAGTGAAAATGTCCACACAGATAGCTCAATTTTAGAAGAGAGGATGTGCACATGTGAAGGTTATCTAAAATCAACATTTCTCCACCCCTCAAACTGGATGTAAATTTTTAAAAACGTTCAGCTGCAAGATACTCATGGAAATATTGCATGCACATGTGGAACACCCCCCCCCCCCCCCAAAAAAAAGAAAGACGTGTAACAGAAAAAAAATGTTTATACATGTATGTGCTCAAACTTGGAAATATACATGTGGGAAATACAGTGGGTGGCAATGGGGGATATGCATGCTCAGATGTGCATATTTTTGAATGCTACAAATGCACTACACATGTATAAATACAGTTTGATGATAAAAAACATGTGTCCACCTACAGTCCATATCCACATGGCATCTCTTCCCATGCCTAACCATGCTGATATATTTCTGGTCCCTGCACACTTCAGTGGCCACTAAAGAATCTCCACATTAGAGAACACCAACATGGTGACCAGGAGGAAGCACAACTTCTCTGATGCAGAAAAAGACCTTCTGGTGCATCTGGTACTCTCTAATGAACACAGATCCGGGGTCAGAGAGTGTCCATGCTGCAGCATGGAGATAGAATAAAATCCGGATGGCCCTGCCAAGATAAGTCTAAACCCTGTCTCTCAAATCTACCCCAACATCTATTAGGCTGACATCTAGCTCAGTGATGACAAAAATGGGATTTGCAGCAGCAGATGTGATTGCAACAGTGCACCTTGCAGCCTGTCAAAGAATACACACACACACACCACACCATAATTTCCCAATGTCATGTTATGGTCTACAAATCTCGGTCTGTGATGATGTATAGAGCAAACATGTGACGAAAGAGTGAGGGTGATGCTCCCATGCAGATGGAAGATTCAGATATCACCCAGGCGACAGAGAAGCAAGTAAGCTAGGGAAACATGTTTACCACAACACTTCCTCCTAGCCAACATGCAATTCTCAACACAGTGACATAGTCACACTATGCTCTGCAATTTGCTTGATGTCCATGCTAGGTCCCTATAGGACACTTAGAAAGAGATGCAGCCAAAACCACAGACAGAGGTACAGGTTACCTCTTACATCAGTCATGAGCTGCTTTCAGGTCACAAAGACAGGGGGAAGAACCCAACCTTCCCAGCCCAGGTGCCACAGACCCACTTTCTGGGTAGAGGAAAATCCCATTATATAGGTGGCCTGCACAAGTGTGGAAAGCCAGGTTGAAGGTGATAGAGACCATTTATGTTTGGGGAGATCCTGTCCACTAGTGTGCAACACTCTCTTTTCTTCCAGGTGCTTCAAGATGCACAGGGAGTTAGAAGCATTCAAGACAAGGTTCAGGGCCATACAGAAGGTCCATCCCAAAGTGCTGCAGCAAGAGCATGCCAAGTGCCAAGATATTTCACTGCTGCTGAAGATGATGTACCTGTAGAGGTAGCTTCACCAGCTGTCACTGCATGTGTCTAGGTGCCTGAAAAATATGCCTATATGTGGCAGTGTCATGTTCCCACGCTCAACTCTATGCTGCATGCTGTAGACATGAAGATTGTGTGGCATGGCAGAGCAATGCTTAATGCCATTTCTCAAGGTGGGTCTTCATATCACCTTGATCTTATCACCTGGGGTGCTTGTGTAAACATGGGAAGTGCTGTTGCTATGGGAATCATCTTTGAGTATGACATCCTCAGCCACAGACTATGCACATCTGCACAAGGAGGGATATCTTAGTTGTTAGGTGCAAACGGGGAATGCTTCACTGTGAGTAAGGGGTATGTTTACTAAACTGCGTTAGTGTGATTCGCGTTAGGAGCCGCGTTAGTAGAAGAAATGCCAAAAAAGGACATGGCCGGTACATCATTACCGATAACGCGCGTTATAAGGCGCCGCGCAGCAACGATAGTTACAGGGCGCGTTACTGCGCGTTAAGCTTAAGAAGGCGCGCTGACACCCAAATACAAAAACAGAGCTGTAGCACAATGGTTACTACACAGACTGATGGTACAAGGGTCATGGGTTTGATTCCCCAGTGTGCCTAATGAATAAGGCTGGCTGAGGCGTCATGTGTAACCCTTTGAAGGCCTACTATAATAGTTTATTCCACATTCTGCAGCAGGGTTAAAGTTTGCATATGTCAGGAAAATTGTACCCTCCAATAGTGACGTTCCCTCTGCCATGGTCATGTATTATATACCATTTGACAGGAATATTTAGGCAGAAGTTTGGATCCCGAAAGTGTTGGGCTTGGCCTGGAAAGGGTTAAGTATTGGTCTGTGAGGAAGTTTAGTTGTACTTTAATAGTGCTGCCAGCAAACACACCCTCACAGTGGCGTAACCTAAGGTGCCACATAAGGCACCCTAGAAGGCACTCCATAGGGCACATTATAAAGTGCGCTGTCTGCCAAGGCACCCTATAATGTCCCCTATAGGACACCATATAAGGCACCTTATAAGGCGCTTTATAGGGCACCATATAAGGCGCCCTATAGGGCGCCTTATGAGCCACCCTAAGGTGATAGTACCCTGTGGTTCTGCTGGCAGCACTAATATACAATAAAAATAGACCATGTCTAAGATAGCCCAATTGATGAACCCCACAGTGGGTTTTGAACCCATGACCTCTGGCTCCATGGGCAGTGAAGTAACCAGTGGGCTAGAGCTGCTAATAAACACCTGACTGGCTACAGGAGGACTGCACAGCACCACACCCACATTCTACTGTGGTTACCAGGATAGGGTCAACCCATCCGTACCCAGGATGCACAGCACATGTAAATCAGCAGTCTACAGATGATCACAAGATGGGGTATGCACCCCACAGCACCTCAGCCTGGTAGGGGGTGCCGATGGTGTGTGTTAGTGGCACAGAGTAGCTACAGACCGTCACAGTGTGCGGGTCCTGTGCTCATCCTGAGGGAGAGGTATGGTGCCCAGCATCATTCGCACAGCACCTGGCTGTGCTGAGATAGGCTATGCTGCAGGTCCCCATCAGTGCCAATGTGTGATAGGTAGTCCTTGCAAACACCCCTAGGATATGCCTGTGTTCATCTGTATATCACATCCAGCCCTTGTGGACTATGATGCACCCAGAAAAGTGCATACCCTGTGTGGATGCCATGGTCACATGATGTAAGTGAAGGGGGGTGTTGGGACCCACAGGGAGATTACATACCACCACGCAACGCACCCTTTGGGGCTCAGGGTGGGGAAGAGGATCTCCCGCCAACAGATCCACTTTCTACCCCCCTGCAATGGTGGCAGTAGAGGGGACTAACACCCCAGTCATGCTAGGGATCAAATACCCTACAGGGCAGGCAATGCAAAGCAGTACACACCCATAACGCAATAGCAGACAGATGGCAGGTCTGGAAATGCTCAGCTGCCCCCCACCATTATCTGACATTCTCCAGCAGCAAGCCTACAGCCACTGCACCCTGCAAGGTGTTCCAGCAAGACACATACTAGCTGCAGACAGTCCGCCAGCTAGTCCATAGTGCATGGTCCTGGAGGAGATGCATGTACCCAGAACGGGGATATCAGCATACACACCAAGCAGAAAGGTCAGTGATTGGGCCCCAAAAGAAAATCCATAAATATCACATGAAAAAAATGCTATATAGCACTATGGGGGAACCTAGCCATGCCATGGTCACTGCTCAGTCAGGGTGAGAGTGACCTCCCAGCAGGACATGCTATGGCCACCCTGTCCGTGCAGGTGGTACCAGGCACTACAATGTCCAAGCCATTGCCCTATGCCCTGTGCAGATGCGGCCAGGCCAGGCCACCCTATCCAGGCTATTCCCACAGTACCTTGCTCCTCATTATGCACATTGGCAGGCCATAAGAACATAAGATATGCCATACTGGGTCAGACCAAGGTCCATCAAGCCCAGTATTCTGTTTCCAACAGTGGCCAATCTAGGTCATATGTACCTAGCAGTTTCCCCAAGAGACACAAGTTCCACAATGCTTGTACTGGCAACAGTGCTAGCAGTGTGGGCTGTGGAGGGTGTTGGCAGCCACCACACACTGGATAGACAGACACACACTCCCCACACCTATGCCAGCATTGTGCAACTATAGAGGTGTTTGGCAGCCCAGGCCACCACACCAGTCCTGGGCACAGTGCAGGCATGGCTATGGTACGCAGTACTGTAGGAGTCACACCCCAGATTGGTAAACACTGTCAGACACAAGACCTGTAGCACACTCGACAGACATCAGAAAGGTTGCTATGATGCAGCTCACTCCGAAAATTGTACTTAACCTAGGAATTGCTATCTGCCAGTAATCATAGCAACCTTTTGATAGCTGTGTACCATATTCCCAGGTTTAGGGTGGCATTACTAAGGTATGCAAATGCTAGTATTGGGAGATGCACGCAGTGACTATCTAAGGCAGGAAGAAGCCACTTGTGATTCATTAAGTTGATTTTGTCCTAGCTGCCCTAGTAAAGTAAGATAAGGTCTTGTAAAATTTAATTCTGAACATTCTTTTAGGAAAAAATAACTTCAAGTGAAGATTTTGAAGTCTTAGGGTTCAAAAATTCTTTGTAGGTGGTGGGGCAGGTGCCATGGAGAGCAAGAGAGAAAAGAACGTGGGTAAAGTGTAGTCACTCACCTGTCACAAGTGATCTCCAGGAACAACAGGAATATAGTCTTCATATGGGCAACATCGGTATCGACGGAGCCTGTGCACGAACTCTCCCCAGCGTCCAATAGGAAAGCCTTTGGGAGCACTCCACTGCACATGCGTAGCTGCCTTCCTGCCTTCCCAACTCCCTCTCTTCAGCTGAGTTTGTAGCTGAGAAAAAGGAGAAGAAAAGAAGAAAGCCTACAACTCCTAGGGGAGGAGGGCAGGTTATGAATTGGCTGATTTTTCACTGGACAGTGGTTTGACCTGAAGCAGGGGGATTAATGTCTAGGCCCCCGAAACGTGACATGTTGTCTGAAAGAATTGCTGTTTGCGGTATTGTTTGAGTGGCCTACAGGAAATTACACACAGCTAAGTAAAAATGCTGCTTTGCACAACAAGAGATTTTTTAATTAAAATGGACGGGCCACGGTGGTGAGAGGAAACTTTCCCCTCACTTTGTTGGCCTCTCCGACAAAAAAATTAATTTGCTTTGTTATATCGGTTACTTTGAATGACCGGGTTCATATTCTGTTGCATTCAACAGTATGCAGAGTTGCTTCTGCTCTAGATGCATGTGGTCTAGGAAAGAATACTGGGAGGTACACTGACTGATTCAAATGAAAAGGAGACACCACCTTTGGCATGAAATGTGGGTGCGTCCTAAGGACAATCTCAATATCATCTCCGTCGCCATCAGCTCATTCACAACACTGCCGCTCGCCTCATTACCCACTCGTCAGACCATATCACTCCACTCCTGTTGCAGCTCCACTGGCTTCCCATCAAGTTCTGCTTCATTCACAAGATTCTCACCACCACCCACAGGGTATCACACACCGGTGTCCCCCGCTACCTTGCTGATCTTTATCACCACCAGCCATTCCCATGACCCCTTCGCTTTTCTTGTGGAAATTGACTTTCCCTTCCCTTCCCTGCCCAAGCCCACCTCAAATACATCTGCCACTCTGCCTATTTCTTCCTTACCCCTGCACTGTGGAATTCACTCCCGTTAGCTTTGTGCACCGAGGCCTCTTTTCCTCGCTTTAAGGCAATGTTGAAGACTCACCTATTTCACCTAGCATTTGATCTTGCCTCCCTGACCCCTAGCATTCCCTCCCCAACCAGGTACTACACTCCTGTTTCCCCCCTTCTGTGTGTCGCTACCCTCGTTTCCTCTCTGTCTTTTCTGTCTGTTCTGCTGCTTTTCTATCTGATTAATGGTGTTCCTTTCATCCTTTGTCCTTCTATGCAGCCATTTTTGAATGTACACCGCTCTGATGATATTGCCTGGGCCAGGGGTTTTCAACCCAGTGCCTGGGGAACCCTAGGCCAGACAGGTTTTCAGGATTCCCAGAATGAATATGCATGAGAAAGATTTGCATGGTCTGTCTTCATTGTATGCAAACCTATCTTATGCATATTCATTCTGGGAATCCTGAAAACCTGACTGACCTAGCATTCCCCAAGGATTGGGTTTAAAACCTATGGCTTGGGCAGTATATCAAATGTTCCAATAAAGATAAAGATAAAGACCTTGTCATGGTGCAACCTGGTGTAGGGTGGGTCCTCCACCAAAGCTGGAAGCTCACTAATGCATCGAGCTGAAGTGAGGTCAATAAGGAAGATAACCTTCCATGAAAGTAACTTTAGTGGAGTCATAGCCAAGGGTTCAAAGGGAAGCTTAAGAAACTGTGCAAGAATGACATTGAGATCCCAAGCCACCTCAGGTGGCTTAATGTTGGCTTGTTCAGCAAGATCCCTCTCATAAAGTGTGCTACCAGTGATTGTGAGGAGATGGGCTGTCCATCCAAGAGATGATAAGAGGCCGCAATGGCACTGAGGTGAATTTTCACGGAGTTGGTATTGAGACCTGTTGAGGACAGGTGGAGGAGATACTGGAAGAGTGCCTCCACAGGATCAGAGAAGGGATTGAGATCATTCTGGGAACACCAGATAGAGAATCTCTACCACTTGAAAGCATAGGAATGCCTGGTGGATGGCTTCCCAGAAGCCAACAGGATCTCCTTAACCTCCTATGTAAGGTTACAATCTTGTAATACTATGCTCTCAGAAGCCAAGCCGTGAGCTGGAGAGACTGTTGCAGAGGGGCCAAGAGCCTATTCTACCCTATTTGTTCACATAGAATATGGTCACCTGATTGTTAGTCCTGACTAGGACCTTTTGTGCCCTGAGGTGATCTTTAAACACCCTGAGGGCATTTGAGATAGCATGAAGCTCCAGTAGATTGATCTGGAGCTGTGACTTCTGCATTGTCCAGAGGCCTTGTGCCCAGGTAAGTTCCCCAATCCAGTTTGGAGGCATCCGTCATCAGGGTGCATTGATGTGGGGAGGCATCTGAAAAGGTGACCCGACAAGAAGATTTTCTGGGGAACACTACCATTGGAGGGATGTGGTGAGAGGGGTAGTGGCTTGGATCTTGTCCCTGAGATGGCCTGAGGCCTGTGTCCATTGGGAGGCAAGAGTCCACTGGGCTGTCCACATATGCAGATGAGCATAGGGGACGACATGTACTGTTGAGGCCATGTGCCCCAGAAGCTGCAGCATGGAGTGATGTGGAGTGATGTGGGATTTTGGAAAGTTTATGACAAATCCCAAGTGTTGTAGTACTATGTTCGTACGATGTAAGGAAAGCTGAACCTCTTGGGAGGTGTCTGCTCGTATAAGCCATTCGTCTAAGTAAGGGAAGACAAATATTCCCAGAGATCTTAAAAATGCAGCAATGACCACCATGTACTTTGTGAAGACTCTCGGGGCACAGGCCAATCCGAGACTCTGAGTTGAGGTGGTGTGTGTGCCATCTAATTTTAAATTCCTGTGAATTTATTTATCTTATTTATTTGAATAGCTTTTCTATACCACCCCTTCCAGAGATCAGGGGTGATTTACATTTAAACAAACCAGTTACATAGAACAGTTTTACAACCAAAATGGTTTAACTATTTCAGGTTAATGAGAACATGAAACAAGTATAAATACAATAAACTATGTACAAAGTGAGTTTTTGGATCATGAAATTAAACAACAATTGTTAACATAAACTTGAATTTAAGGGTTGTGGATGGGCATGGGTGACAATATTGCCTCAGTCTGGTTTAACCTGAGGAAAGAGGGGAAGTGATTCTAATCACAGGTCTGCGACTAAAAAGCTGTTTGATTATTTTCATCTAATTTCCATGTATTTTGGTGTGCTGAAAACAAATAAAATATTGAAAAAACTCCTAGACGTCATGATTTGCCACAACATTCAAAATTGTCTTCAAATTTATCCATTTTTTTCAAATTACTATTAATTAATTCGCATAAGTGCATTTAAGATATAAAATGCCAAAAAAAAACCTTAAAGAGGTTGTCCGAGTTATGTAAAAAAAAATATAGCACTGTAAATCTGATGGTCAGCAATATATACATAAGCTAAGCAAGTTTTAAGTCCGTGCTTCTAATGGTAGAGCAAAAGATCCATAGTGACGACTGTTACTTTTGTTCATGCGATGTGAAAGGGTTTAATTCCAAATGGAAGAATTCCATTTCATACCCCAATCTTCACTCGGCAAATCATCCCATCCCCCATGGCACAGATATACCAATACCCAAGCCCCCTGCTACCTTGGAAGAGATACCTAGCTCCGATGAAGGTGAAGTCATACCTGAACCAGATGACGAATCAAGTTCTGACTTTGAAGATGATACAAGACCAAAATTGTTTTCTCAGGAGGAGATGAATGATTTGGTAAGAGACTTAAATCTTCCCAAAGATGCCGCTGAGTTACTCGGATCAAGGCTGAAAAGCAGGAATTTATTGTTGCCAGGAGTGTCATCTTCATGGTTCAGACAGCGTGAAAAGGAGTTCGTTCCTTACTTCGCCCAGGAAGACAAGTTGGTTTATTGCATCGATGTCGAAGGTCTGATGGGTCAATTTAAAATCCAATATGATTCAGAGCAATGGCGTCTTTTTATAGATTCTTCAAAAAGAAGTCTCAAAGCAGTTTTACTCCACAACGGTTTTTACGCTTCCATACCTGTAGGTCATTCCATATACTTGAAGGAAACCTACGAGAACTTGGAATTGGTTCTTCGTAAACTTAAATATGAAGACCATGGTTGGCAAGTGTGTGGGGACTTGAAGGTCTTGTACATGCTGCTCGGGCAACAAGCTGGCTATACCAAATATCCTTGTTTTCTGTGTCTATGGGACAGTCGAGACCGACAAAATCACTGGACCAAGAAGAGTTGGCAGCCGAGGGTGCTAACAGTCGGTGAAAAAAATGTCCTCCGAGAAACTTTGGTACCTTCCCTTAAAGTTCTTCTACCATCTCTCCACATAAAATTGAGATTGATGAAGCAATTCGTAAAATCACTTCCAAGAGATGGAGAATGCTTCAAATACTTGGTCACCAAGTTTCCAGGCCTTTCGGAGGCAAAATTGAAGGAAGGTGTGTTCGTCGGACCAGACATTAGAAGGCTTATAGTTGATCAAGAGTTTGTCAATACCATGACGGATCCTCAAAAAGAATGTTGGATTGCATTTAAAGAAGTCATACAGAAATTTTTAGGCAATAACAAAGATCCTCACTACAAAAAGATCGTCGGACAAATGCTGAAAGCATTTCAAGCTTTAGGTTGCCTGATGAGTTTGAAAGTGCATTTCCTCCAGTCCCACCTTGACTACTTTCCTGAAAATTTGGGAGCTGTGAGTGAGGAACAAGGTGAATGATTCCACCAAGACATTAAAGAGATGGAAAGGAGATACCAGGAAAAATGGAGCATTACAATGATGGCAGACTACTGTTGGATGCTTCAGAGAGACATTCTAGATGCTACTCACAAATGTAAATGCACCAAGAGGAGCCTCACAAGGAAGAAGAATCAAATTTAGTGTATGTAGGTGAGCTCATTTCAGTTCAAAAAAAGGATTTTCATGAAAATATTGTAATAAAACTTTAATTTTATTTGTCTATTTCCATTTATTTTGAGGTATTGCCTTATTTAACATAGTTACCTAAATTGTCAGGAAACGTGATGTCCTATGACAAAATGGAGGTCATTTTCGGATTCAGCGCACCAAAAAACATAAAGATTACGTGGAATAACCAAAACAGCTCTCGAAAAAATTTTTTTGCAGACCTGTGTTATAATCCTGTCCACCTTTATAAAAAATGATAAGGAAACAGGGTTGAGAATTATGAGGACTTAAGGATCCTAAGAAAAGGAATAAAAACCCTTTGTACTTCCTTTGGGGTAAAGGGTTCCTCTTGCTATGGTGAATCACAGGAACTAATTAAACTTAAACAGAAAATCCATAAGAATATTCCTTTGAGGAGAGGAAAGGTTCAAACTAAATCAGTTTATCAGTGATTGAGCTGTGTTCTAATTGGGTTAAGCTCTGGGTTTTTAGGATGTTGAAGCAGTGCTGACATTAACTTTTATTAAAGCAAGAAGCTGTTATTGAATTGCTAGTGAACTGGTCTGAATGTGTCTGCTGAACTGAAAGGGGAAAACGTTAGATAGGGATTCATTAATTATCCTTTCTTTTCTTAGCATAGGAACAGTAAATAGAAATGATTCAGGCTTTCCCTTAATTAAAACTAGACTGAATAGCCTCAACTGATTTGACTAAGGTTTTCTCTTTTTGAGTTATTAAAGTTAGATTAGTAGGAAACAGCAACTGGGCATCGCTGGACTGGCTGCCTGGAGGAAAAAGGAACCTGGAACCTGAGGAACCTCGACTATAGACTGCACTGGGCCCCCAACTCAAGAGAGGAACTCAGAAGATTAAAGATTGAGGTACCTCCACCATCTCACACACCCAAAAAAACTGTAAGGGGAAATTGATGATCTTGTTTTTTACACAGAGTATTCTGAGGTCTGAAACTTTACCTGTTAAAAGGTACAGTTTTTGTAAACCCTGAACACTAAACCTGAGTGAAAACCTAATACTTACGTTGGACAGAAATGTAAAACCACTAGAAGAATAATAGTAAAAGTTATTTGTCTTAATGATGTGTTAAACTGAAGTACTGAAATATTGTTGGGGATTGGTAACCCGAACTTCCTTGGTTCCAGAGAATACAACAAATAAAAGTTGTCTTTCCAATAACAGCGGTGGTCCAATCTTCTCAACTGATTGGCTCTAATTTATTTAGTTATCAATAAATTCAATTTGCAATGTCAACCTCTATAGTAATGTGATGATTTGTTTTTGTGCTGACATCACCTCCAGAATAAATCAATTGTAACATCATATTGGTATACTAACTGAACCCATTTATTTTATTTTCCTCTCTTCTCTGATTCCTCTAGGGAAAAGCGAGAAGAGACGTGGATAGTGAAGATTCCCATACACCTCAACCAGGAGGACCACTAGACTCAGAACTGCTTGGCCTAGACTACTTGAATATCATTCCAGGGGTAGGAGTATGAGTCTCCTAGCTTCCTCTGAGGTGGGGCTACATCAAGAAGTTAAAATTTTTGGATTGGCATAAGAAGGCCATTTCATATTGTCATATTGATCTTCCAGAGCTGATACTACCTTATAATTTCTGCCACAGCGGCCCTCTTGCAGACTCTCAGGTTGACTGTGAACATTTAAAGGGCCTTTGTGAGAGAACAGTCAGTAGTAGTTTTGGTTAAGGAAAATGGAATCTAAAGCTAGTTATGTTGAGGCCCATCACAAAGTTAAGCAGAAATGGGCCAGATCAAAACAGCTGGCTCCTCGATCTCTGCTAATAAACCACAACAAGCTGCTGCGCTAGCAGGTAACTTTTCCCTGGAAGCACCAGTATCCAAAGCTGATTTCCTAGAAATATTTCAAGAATTAGTTTCTGAGAAGGGATCTTTCTAAGGCAGTTGGTGAAATTAAGCAAAAAGTCAAAACTCTTGAAAAGAGAGTGACACAAAATGAAATAAATATATGAGTGCAGATCAGGGCCGGCCCAAGATCTTCTGCCACCCTAGGCAGAAACCCCAACCTCGCCGCACCCCCCCCCCCCCACTGATGCCAACTCCCCCCGCTGACACTTGCCACCTCCCAGCTGTTGCCGCTCCCTTCCATCTAGGGAGAGGGAGCCGGGCAGTGGCAGAGGCAATATTTCCAAAAGCAGCAGCTTTTGCCGCCGCTTTTGCAAATACTGCCGCTGCCCGCCTCCCCCCACCAAATGGAATCAGCAGTAGCTGGGGGGGAGGGGGAGGTGGCGTCTGCCCATGTGTGCCTCTGCCGTTGCCACCCACTCATGCCAATGATGCAGTTTACCCGGACCGGCCACCCTAGGCAGCCGGCTACCTTGCCTAGTGGACGGACAGGCCACAGCAGTCGTTCAAATGAAACTTAAGAAAATGGAAACTCTGATTGTGGAGACCAGAGAATGACAGGGTGACTTGGAAAACTGACAGAACAGATGAAATATTAGAATCTTTGGGTGGATCGAACAACAGAGAGGGTGGAATATATACAGGATGCATAGTATAGGAGATATACTACTACTGCTACTGATCATTTGTTTAGTGCTACAAGGCGTATGCTTATACTTCTGCGTAAATGGAAGTAACAGTAAAGTTTGCATTGATAGAGTTCATAGACCGATCATTGCATGTTTCCACTACTTTGAATAAAATAAAACTTTATTACATTCTGTCAGAGGAAAGCATGTGATAGAATACCAGCAGCATCGATTGAAAATCCATCCAGACCTATCGCTTTACATGATGGATAAAAGGTGGAGCTTCTGTCCTATAACACAGCTACTTAAGAATAAAAGGGTTAAACACCACTGGGGCTTCTCCTTTGCATCTTCGTTTTGTTTTTATATTAGCATTATTGCAGTGACCGCTCTGTAAGAAGCAGGAATCACAACTGCAAGGGGAAGGAGGTGTCAGGAAGGGACTGACACGGGGGGAGGTGGAGGCAGAAAGGCAGCTGAAAGAGAGGGGAAGGAGGTGGCTGGAAGGGAGCTGAAAAAGGAGGGAAGGAGAGGGCTGGAAGGCAGCTTACATGGAGGGAAGGTGGAGACTAAGCCGCTGACACGGGGGTGGCACTGGGAGTGGAAGTGAACTGATACCTGGGATGGTATTTGAACTAGAAAGGGCTGTACAGTGGGGAAGGAGGGGGACTGGAAGGGAATGGACACCACTGGCAGTCTTGGGAATGCAAGGGGGTTGACATTGGAAGATAATAGGAGGGGAGGACTGGAAAGGGGGCTGATAGTGGGGAGGGTTACTGGGACCGGAAATAGGCTGATGGAAGGAAGAAAACAAAAGAAGAGACAAGAAATGGCAAATGGACTATAGACCGTAGAAAGAGAGCTAAGAGAAGACAGGAAAGCAGAAGCCTCAATCGGGACCAGCATGATCAGAGAATAAAATGGTCAGACAACAGAGGTAGAAAAAAATAATTTTATTTTCAATTTAGTGATTGGACTTTGTGCAATCTTTATATTTTACACAGTATGTGGAACTGCATCTCTTATTTATCTGATGTTGCACTGCATGCGGAGTCTGGCTTCTTGGGGTTTCAGTTTAATTTTTGTCTGTATTTCTCTTTTCATTTTGTGCCCATTTATTGAAGGCCTGTCTGTATTGTGTGTGTGTGTGTGTGTGTGTACAACCAATGCTGGGTATTCTGTTAGTATGGAATTTCTGTTTAAGAATGTGTAGCAATCTTGCTTGTTCAGTTTGCACATTACCCGCTCTGCAATTATTTTTTGGGGACAGGTGGTAGGGCATGGGTAGGGTGGGGAGGGACAGGGGCAGAGAAAGGGTGGGGCGGGGTGGGCATGGATGGAGTATGACTAGCCATAGGTGGCGGGTTTTTCTCTTTCAAAAAGTTGGCAGCCCTAGGAACCACCATAGGAGATGGCAGAGAACAAGGAGATAAACATTCAAGATCAACCTAGAGCAGGAGTCTCCAACTCCAGTCCTGGAGGGCCACAAACCAATCGGATTTTCAGGATATCCCTAATGAATATTGTGGCGGGCGCGCCTCCACCAGGCGGTCGCCTAGTGAAGACGGGCTCCCATCTTGTATCTTTTAGCTTTAAATGTGTAGTTGTGTATAAAAGCAGTCCAAGTGGTTTTAAAGCAACACAGGAATTTTTATTGATTTTTAACTTGGTGCAGTTTAGTAACAGTCCTTTGTAGAAGATTCCAAACTCAGCAACAGAAAACAAGGATATTTTCTCCCAAATAAAGTTCTTTACAAACAGTGCGTTTGAGTGGTATTATTTACAAGTAAATGTCTTTACTTCTTCCATTAGGAAATTTCTCATCTCAGAAACAACAGCTTTATTTGCAATTAAAGCACACAACGGAACTCAGTAATTCTGTCGGCTCCCTTTAGCTGCTTCAGTTTAAAACACTTCTCAGCTGGTCAGCACAGAACTCAATTGCATCATCTACTTCTCTTCAACAGATAGAGCTTTGCAAGTTTTAAACTAAGAGATTTCCTTTTCTCTCTTTTCAAAGCTTTCAGCTATCATGAACCTGAGAACTGCTTCCTGAGATTCTTCCTAGTATTTTACTTCTTTCAATCAGCAGTAACACATAGAGCACATTCCATTTCAGAGCAAGTGGAATCAGGGTCATCTTCCTTATAATCCACCTCCATTTCTTCCTCTGCACTGCCTGATTGTGGAACTTGAATACGTTCAGGTACTTTAAGGTTTATATGCTTTAACAGCTTAAACAGTTTCTCCCATTGAACTGCCTTTCTTTCTCTTGGTAAAACATTAACAGGCTTTGTTTGCTTGGCTTTATCTACAAAACCCTTCTTCCTGTTCTGCGTGCTAGCAGGTATAACTATCTCCTCAGTATCTGAGTCAGAGTTATAAGCATTAACTCTTTCCAACTTTCCTCTCCTACCTTGGAGCTTAACTGTGGGAGTTTCACAGCTGTGACATCTGTTGGAGGTAGCGTCCTCTGAGTCAGAGCTGCTCAGGGAATCACTGCAGGATTTTCTTCCAACTTTCCTGGTCTTTCTCAGCCTGAAGATTTGTCTTTCTTCAGAAGAAGCTGAGCCTTCCTGTTCTAGCTTTCTTAGAGCCAGCCTTTTGCCCTTCTCTCTCCTAGAAGGAAAGTACTCGGCCTGTCCTCTGGCCTTTCTCCAGCTGCTGCTTCTCAAGCTGTTCCCGTGGCTTCCAACACCTCCAAGGCTTCTAACAGTTCTACCGAGTCTATCACTTTCTGCTTGCTTAACCTTAAATGCTGGGCAGTTTGCCTCCCCTTCTGGCTCCACCCACAGGTGTCCCTTATCCTTACTTAGGGTTGCCATGGAGTCTGGGTGTGGCTTCAGCCTAGCTCTGCAAGCGTGGTTTCTTTCACTGCTTTTACTTTTGCACATGTATTTAGGTGAGCCCATCCCCCTTAAAGAAGCAAAAGTTCATTTTTCCTCTATTTCCCAGGGCTGTGCTACACTCTCCTTACCACAATATGCTTGAGATAAATTTGAATACAATGAGAGCAGTGCATGCAAATATACCTCATGCATATTCATTAGGAACGTCCTGAAAACCTGACTGGTTTGCAGCCCTGACCTAGAGGATTACTAGAGCTAGTAGATTTCAAGTCACTTAACCCTCCATTGCCTCATGTATAAACTTAGATTGTAAGCCCTCCAGGGACGGGGAAATACCTACAGTACCCGACTGTAACTCGCCTTGATCTACTACTGGAAAGGCATGAGCTAACTACAATAAATACATTTATCATTGTATGCAGAGAAGATTGGTCATATCTTATCCGAGGGCTGATTAGCACTTATTGAGGACTTTGAATTGCGACTTTTTCTGTTCTTTTCTTTTTGTTTTCTTTTCCATCTGATTAACCCTGGAATTACTGAGATTTTTTGCACACACTGAATACCGTTGGGGTCATAAATGACCCCACGATGAATTTTAATTGTTAACCATGAAAATTTTAAACTAAACAGACAAAATATTATTCCGAATTAATTATTTATTATATAAAGGTTAAATGTTTTGAAATTTAATGCTTTATCATAAAATTACATGAAGAAGAGTTGCCATGAAAGCAGTTTTTGCATGCACTTGATGAACACAGTAAAGTACTACAGTCATTTGCATGAGACACAGACAATTTCTGAATATTCTTTGCAAACATTGCGCTTGCAAGAGGTGCAAACTATGTTGCTTTTCTTGTCTTTTTCTCTGGAACAGCAGTGACACCTTTCCCTTTTCTTTGGGATCCTGACATTGCAAACAGCATCAGTGGTTTCTTCAATGCTGGAAGAAGTCTCACTGCAATTATTCTGAAGCAGCTGCTTTCCTAATTCCAAGAGGAATAGACGACGTCTGTGCTTTGACTTGGACTGCCATTCTGGATTTAGTAACAATTATTAGGTCTCTTACTGAACGTAGAACTCAAGAGAACTCAGTGGTGCGTTCAAAATGAACCAGAAGCAAAATGGCAATCCTATTATTTTATCTTATAGACTTCACGTTTAAAAAATTACAGCATTAGCCGATTTCCAGGTCTCAGACTCAGAGATCACAAACTAGCAGGCAAGCCTGACTAGAATTTGCTCATTTCGCATCAACGACCTTTACGCAGGAAATCAGCACTGCATGTTTTTTTCACCATACTCAATCGTGTACAAAACAGATCTTGGAATGCTATGATGTTTCAGCTTTGAACACCAGCGTTTAGCACCAGGTAATTATTTTCTAAAAAAACCACTTATCTTCAGACCATCAAACGCTGTATCTTCTCAGGAATTCCGGCCCTGATCCCAACGCTCATACAGGGCACCACTACGGCGTTTCACCGTCATCGGTTTCCTCAGGGGATCATAATAACGATGTCATTCAGAATGTTCTGTGAAACAAATGCAAAATCACGTGTAACGTCTACTACTATCCTAATACCATTAAAATGATTAAAATGAAAATACTTAAAAAAAACCCACACCTACTTGCTCATTTTTGATGCTGCCCACGTTGTAACAGAAAAGCCAGGCTTAACTTCTTCGCCGTCAGCTATCTTCAAAAAACGCCGCGCATGCGGACTGACCTCAAAAGGGGTATTATATAGCTATCCAGCGGCTTCATTACGAAGAGTGGAGGCGTGAATAGACTGGCATTAGGCCCCATCCCACTTCACTGACATCAAGAAACAATAAGTCATTGGAGCATTCTGAATGACATCGTTATTATGATCCCCTGAGGAAACCGATGACGGTGAAACGCCGTAGTGGTGCCCTGTATGAGCGTTGGGATCAGGGCCGGAATGCCTGAGAAGATACAGCGTTTGATGGTCTGAAGATAAGTGGTTTTTTTAGAAAATAATTACCTGGTGCTAAACGCTGGTGCTCAAAGCTGAAACATCATAGCATTCCAAGTTCTGTTTTGTACACGATTGAGTATGGTGAAAAAAACATGCAGTGCTGATTTCCTGCGTAAAGGTCGTTGATGCGAAATGAGCAAATTCTAGTCAGGCTTGCCTGCTAGTTTGTGATCTCTGAGTCTGAGACCTGGAAATCGGCTAATGCTGTAATTTTTTAAACGTGAAGTCTATAAGATAAAATAATAAGATTGCCATTTTGCTTCTGGTTCATTCTGGATTTAGTGACATCCAAACAATGTAGGCGTTCAAAGCACCGATGTCCAGCATGTTGTAGAAGATTCTCACTGGCCAGCGTCTTGGCATTCATTTTGTGGTATACATGCGCAACATTTGATCTGCCGTATCTACTCCACCTTTACTCGAATTATAGTCCAAGATCATGTGTGTTTTTTTGTCTGGACGTGTGTTATCTACTTCTTCTTGATCATGCAAACTTCTCAGAAGAACAACCACTTTTCCTTTCTTCGGGCAATAGGAAACCAGAGTGGCGTCATCGCGAAAGGCAAACAGTGAAGTGAATACCTCTCGGCCCTTTGCTGTTACAAATTCTGGAGGTAATTCTTTTCTGTTCTTTTGAATTGTCCCCAAAAGTGTCATTTGTTTTTTCTAGCAATTTCCATGACAGGGATAAACTGCAGAAGAAATTGTCAACAGTAACATTTCTGCCAGATCGCGTCAATCCTTCAGTGAGTTGCAGCACAACCCTTTCACACTGATTCTGTTCCCTGTTTTGTCTGAGTTCCCTTCCTGTATATACTTGAAGACGCAGAACATATGATGTTGCACTGCCACACAACCAGGGCCGGCCCGTCCATTGAGCAAGAATGTTTTTTGCACAGGGCCCCGCGTTTCAGGGGGCCCCGCGCAAAGAACATTCTGCTTTTTTTTTTATTACATTTAAAAACAAAAACCTGGCTCTAGCTGCTGCCGCTGCTGCCGCGTCCGTCGCAGCAGCGGCAGAATGGCGTGTCCCGCGGGGCCACTTCTCCTCTTCGAGCCCTCTGCAAGGGCTTTCAGATTCGCGAAGGGAGAGTTGTGCTCCCTCGCGTCTCTGTAAAGCCCGCAGGGGCTAATGGGAAATTTCCCATCAGCCCCTTTAGACGCGAGGGGCTGATGGGAAATTTCCCATTAGCCCCTGCGGGGCTTTACAGAGACGCGAGGGAGCACTCTCCCTTCGCGAATCTGAAAGCCCTTGCAGAGGGCTCGACGTGGAGAGGGGGCCCCGCGGGACACGCCATTCTGCCGCTGCTGCGACGGACGCGGCAGCAGCTAGAGCCAGGTTTTTGTTTTTAAATTTGCCGGAAGGGAAGGGAAGGGAAGGGAAGGGAAGGGGGGGGCTGATGGAGGCTGTCTGGAAATGGGGTGATGGGGGGTTAGGACTGGAAATGTGCAAGGGGGGGGGTTAGGACTGGAAATGTGCAAGGGGGTGGGGGTTAGGACTGGAAATGTGCAAGGGGGGGGTTAGGACTGGAAATGGGCTGGGAATGATGGAGGCTGACTTGAATGGGCTGGGGGGGGGGGTTAGGACTGGAAATGGGCTGGAGGGGGGGTTAGGACTGGAAATGGGCTGGGGCTGATGGAGGCTGACTGGAAATGGGCTGGGGAGGGGTTAGGACTGGAAATGGGCTGGGGGGGGGTTAAGACTGGTAATGGGCTGTGGGCTGATGGGGGCTGTCTGGAAATGGGCTGGGGGGTTAAGACTGGTAATGGGCTGGGGGGTTAAGACTGGTAATGGGCTGGGGGTTGATGGAGGCTGACTGGAAATGGGGTGATGGGGGGTTAGGACTGGAAATGGGCTGGGGGGGGTTAAGACTGGTAATGGGCTGTGGGCTGATGGGGGCTGTCTGGAAATAGGGTGATGGGGGTTAGGATTGCTAATGGGCTATGGGGGGGGGTTAGGACTGCTAATGGGCTATGGGGGCGCTAGGACAGGAAAGGGCTGATGGGGAGGGGTTAGGACTTGAGGTGGGCTGATGTGGTTAGGACTAGTAATGGGCTGTGGCTGATGGGGGGGGGGGTTAGGACTGGCAATGGGCTATGGGGGGCTGACTGGAAATGGGCTGATGGGTTAAGACTGGAAGTGGGCTGATGGGGGGTTAGGACTGGTAATGGGTTATAGGGGGGGCTTAAACTGAAAATGGGTTGATGGGGGGCTAGGACTGGTAATGGGTTGGGGGATTGCTATGACTGGAAATGGACTGAGTGGACGGGGAGGCTTGAACTGCAAATAGCTGATGGGGAGGGAGCTTGAATGGAAATGGGCTGTGAGGGAAGGCAGCTAGAACTGACAATGGGCAGATGGAGCAGCTAGGATAGGACTGGAAATGGGCTGTTGGGGGGAGCTAAGATTGGAAATGGGCTGTGGTGGGGGCTTGAATTGAAATGGACTCATGGAGGGGCTAGAACTGGAAGTAGGCTCATGGGGGGGCTTGGACTGGAATTGGGCTGAGTGGAGGGGAGCTAGGATTTGACATGGGCTGATGGTGGGGCTAGGAAATGACTAGAAATGGGCTGATGGGGGGCTAGGATTGGAAATGAGCTGATGAAGGGACTCAGACTGAAAATGGATGGGGGAGCTAGGACTGGAAATGGGTTGATGGGGGGCTAGGACTGGAAATGGGCTGATGCAGGGACTAGAAGGGAATGGATGCTGGGTGAGACTGGAACTAGAAGGGAGCTGATGTTGGGGGAGGATTAGAATGGGATGGGGCTGGGAGAGTAAAATGGAGAGGGGAAAAATATTTTGTGTGGGAGGGATGAAAAATCTACAATTGGCCGGGTATTGGAGAGTAAGTGGGGATTGAGGATGGAGGGGTAAATTTGTGTGGATGAAATAAGAATGAGGAAAGAGCAAAAGGATAAAGATTAGTATGTTAAAGCAGATGTAGAGAGAGAGGATGGAAAGAAAACTAGAAGAGAGAAGAAAGGACAAATGGACAGCAGACGATGGAGAGTTAGCAGAAAACATGAAGAAACCAGAAGAAAGTGGCTGGAGCAATTGCAACTGAAAAAAAATGCACAAAAGGTAGAAATATATCTCTTTATTTTGAATTTATTAACTGGAATATGAAAGTTCTGGGAAATGTGCATCATTAACGTCTGCGCTTTGTTTGGTACAAGAGGAAATTGATTTATAGTTTTATTTCTACAGTGTTGTTGTACATTCCAAGTTTGGCTTTTGGGGTTCCCAGTTTAAATTATTGCCTTCCTGTTTCTAAATTGCGATTCCTTGTTTGGTGATGGTCTATGTTCTGCATGTGTAACTGAGCTGAGGTATTCTGTTTATGTAATTCCTATTTGACATTGCCACTTGTTCTCTTTCCCCAGTATTCTCTGAAATGTACTGGGTTAATATTTGCAGTGTTTCCTTTTGATAGGTAGGGACTGGTGCTTTGTGAGTCCTGGTAATGCTGTCAGGATACAGCGGGTTTGCTATGGGTTCTCAATGTGCAGCGTTTGAAGTAGTTCCTAATGTGCCTGGCGGTTGGCACTGGATTATAGTAATGTAGAAATCTTTTAGTCTTTCTTTATCCATACACTCATTAAGAGACATGTTTACTAAAAGTTAGTGTATGGTAACATTATGCAAATATTTATGCAAATAAGGCCACTTATGCAAATGAGGCCCCGCACCGAGTCTCCGCACATGGCCCCGCACCCCCCTTGGGCCGCCCCTGCACACAACATCCATAGCTTTATGCCATATTTCCCAGGTTTGCTGGGAATATATTGTCTGAACGGAACATGGCCACAAAATGTAAGCAGTTGCTCATCCACGGTAACATTTTCACCAGGAACAAAGGTGTCACTTAGAGTTGCTTCCCAGGTATGTAAAACATTTCTGATTGGAGCAAGCTTATTCATGCTTCATTGTTCATGTCTGTTGGTTGCATCATCAAATCTGAGAGCACAAGAAATTTGCTGAAAACTGTTAGGGGCCATATTTTTGCTGAAAACAGAACGACCATCTTCAAGGTTCCACAACTGAACTATGGATTCATTTTGTGACTTGTACATGCCTGAGAGGATCAGAAGTTCAAGAAAACATTGAAATTCTCCATCTGTCAAATCTTTCCAGATGTCATCATAAATGTGTCTTCCTTGTTTGCTTGTCCACATCATGATTTCATTCAATAAGTTCTTCCTCATGAACAAGTGGAATGCTGCGAGAGGGCCATCAACATTTCATACAGCATACCTTGAAGGACCTTGTTGTAATGGCATGACATTAGCTCTGGCATATCTTCCAGCAGCTTACTTTATAGGTTTCCTGTTCCATGATGTGGCATCCTTAGATACATAGGCTTCAATGGCAACATTTGTGCTTATAGTTGATGGCCTCTTAGCTCCTCTACGACCACAACTAAGATTCCTCACAGATGATACTGACACAGAGGACTCCTGCCTTCTTCCCCATCCAGCACAGCCTCGACCTTTGCCTCGACCTGTAACTTGACTCTTTGCTGCAGGCGACGTTACCGGCTCAACATCAGTCTCACATTAACTTGGCGACCAACTGCTGTCACCATCTGATTCATGACTGTCATCATCAGATTTATCGCCTAAACTTGGCTGATATGCTTCTTCGCTTACTGAATATGCTGCATCATCAGACGACTCAGAGCGGTCACTGTCAGCATCTTGTTGCAATATTTCTGTTACTTGGGCAGCTGAATACTTTCGTTTTGACATCATAAACAATAACCTAAAATAAATAAACAAAGATATAAAGTTGAATAATACGCAAAGCAGTTTTACTATAGGTGTACAATAATTGTGATGAACGAGCTGAAAGCCTTTAGATTTCATCGGAAATAATGAGAGAATGTATGATATCAATTACAGAAAATGTGTGATTTTCATAAAATAAGAATACAAAAAAATAAATGATACATAACACAGGTACACTAAAAATTTTTTTTTTTAAACTGCCTCTAATGTTTCGATTGATTTTTACGTTTTTTGGTGCGCTAAATCCAAATCTGGTAACCAATTTGCTCCATCACGTACAGATTTTTTGCTACATTGGGTTAGCAGTTTGAGGTGAACGTTTCAGATTGAGTGTGATCGAGATAAAAGTTTCTTGGATGAATTCTTTATACTAATTGTTTAGTAGTTATTCAAATAAGAATAAAGAAAATTGTAACAAGGCAGCACATCTTTATCTTTTATCTTTATCTTTATTTAAAAATTGATAAACCGCTTTTCGTCGAAACATAAAGCGGTGTACAATAAAAGGTTGGCAATGCAAAGACAAAGAAAGGAACGCCAAAGTAACACAGAAAAGTAAGTATAAAAGGATAAAGGCATAGACAAATAGAGTAACAAAAAACCAAAACAGCACAGAACAAAACTAGAGGGCCAATAATTAAAACATAAATTAACAGGGGTTTTTTTTTAAAACAAACATGGTAAAAAGGCCCAGAAAGGGGAAGACAAAACCAGACCATGGGTAGACAAAAGGCACAACTAAACAAATATATGGGCAGGACGGACATAAAGACAAGAATAGAGTAATGTCAACAAAACACACTGTGATGGTAGCAAAATTGCCTGCACTTAAAACAGCCACATACATGTGCACAAACATTGAGCATATAAGAGCGAGGTTAGACACAAAGCAAAGCAAAGAAATGTGCAAAAAATGTTGTACAGGTATGTATGTAAGAATAGAAAACGCAAACCGCACCATTGCAATACATAAAGACAAACACCCGATGGTGTGAAAATAAAATTCTAATAAATGAGATCCGACACTGTGGTAATAACTAGCAAATTTTTATTTCAAAGTTTAGTAAAAATATGATATTTGTCAACAGTTTAGATTTTAAAGTCATTCTTGGGTCAATCAATCTACTGGTGGGCCCGTTTCTTCTTCCCCCGAATGCTTCTCTTGGTGCGCTGCTTGGCGTATTTTTCATCTGGGGGTTTCCCGCAGCAGCAACCAGCAGAAATCAGCCATCATAGTGGTGTTCCATCTTCCTTGGTACCTTCTCTCTGCGTCCTTGATGTCCTGGTGAAACCTTTCACCTTGTTCTTCACTGTACGCCCCCAAGTTTTCGGGAAAGTAGTTCACATGGGAGTGCAAGAAATGGACTTTCAGGCTCATGTTACAGCCTGGTTTCTTTGAAGGCATTGAGCATCCTGGCAACAATATCCTTATAGTTCTCATCCGCCTGTTCCCCAAGAATTTGAGAACAACATCCTTGAGGAATCCCAGGCTTCTTTTTCCTTCTCAGACATCGTTTCAGCGAATGCTCCATCTGAAATGAGTTTCCTTATATCAGGGCCAACAAACACTCCTTCCTTTAGCTTTGCTTCAGAAAGTCGGGGGAACTTTGAGCAAAGGTACCGAAAGCACTCACCATTTTTTGGAAGGGACTTGATGAATTGCTTAATGAGACCCAACTTAATGTGGAGAGGTGGTAATAGAAATTTATCACGAGGTACCAAGCTCTCATGAAGAACATTTTTCTCACCGGGTCTCAAATACTCCCGAATTGACCAGTCTTTTTCCCCCCAGTGTAGGTCGCGGGCCCGGCTATCCCACAAGCAAAGGAAGCAGGGATATTTGGTGAAACCGGATTGCTGCCCTAATAGCATGGATAGAATTTTAAAGTCTCCACAAATCATCCACTTATGCTCATCATAACGAATCTTCTGAAGAATCAGAGCCAAATTCTCGTATTTTTCTTGGAGAATAACAGAGTGAGCAATAGGAACTGAAGCGAATGTGTTGCCATTATGAAGAAGAACACCTTTTATGCTGTCTTTTGACAAATCAATGAACAGCCGCCATTCAGCAGGATCATACTTGAGTTTTAAACTTTTCCATCACTCTGTATATATCGTTGCAAAATACCAAATCTTCCTCTTTGCTGAAATACTTCAAAAATTGTGTCTCGCGGTTGTGGTACCAATAAAAAGTTGTTCCTGGTGACAATAGATTTTTCTGTTTAAGCCGAGGACCTAGCAGTTGGGCAGCATCTTTTGGGAGTCCTAAATCCCGGACTAAATCATTCAATTCAGCTTGAGAGAAAAGTTCAGGTTTCGGATCTGGTTCAGTTTCAAACTCGGAAGTACTGGACTCATCGGGAAAAGCCATCTGATGAGTCTCATCATGATCAGAACCGTCCACACAAATATGATCCAAAGATTTTGGTGGTTCAGGCACAGGTACTTCGTTGCTATGAGGCATAGGCCTAATTGCTGAGGGAAGGTTGGGGTAACTTATTACGTTCTTATTTTTTAAGTTATATCCCTTCACAATGCAAGAGCAAAAATAGCAGTCACTGCTGTGGTCTCTTTGTTCACGCCACATCATATTTATTTATTTATTTAACACTCATTTTTATACCGCATCTTCCAGAGATCAGTTGCGGTGTACAAATAACAACAATTAACAAATCGAAGTTTGTTTTACATAGAACATCTTAATATACATATAACATCTTGAAGTATCATAAATTAAACAAACTTAAATCTAGGAAAATTAAAACAGTGATCTTAAAACTGGAACTGTGTTAAAACAATTAACTAACAGAATGTGGTGTCTACGTACATAATATAGTACATAACTGATACAACTATATACATGAGGGAGGTATTAAGGCATAAGAGATTGGATAGTCTTTTCGTTTCATAGGGATTCCGAAACGAAATGCTTGTTTTTTACCTTTCATCCATAAGCGTAGATCTTCCTCACATGTCTTGCACACTTTGTGAGGAGCCCACGGTTTGTCTTGATCGCCTAACTTCAAACCGAAATAGGCGAAATATACTTTTTTAATAAATGCAGAAATGTTCCTCTGCCGCTTTTTCACGGTATATTCCCCACAAATAAAACAAAAACTGTCCGGAGAGTTGACGCAACCTCTGGCTCTGTGAGCTATCACAAATACACAGCACTGCAAACTACAACTGTAGTGAACCACTTCGGAATAAAGCTGGATTACGACTGAGCAAACAAAACGTAATAATGAACTTGCAAGAAACTGAAATTTGACAGGAACGTTCATGTCGCAACCACCATGTTTGAGCGAGCGAACGAGGCGAGGCGAACAGGAAAGAACATGCGCCAGCGCGAGTACTGGATTTAGCCCCCCGCCTCCCAATTGTCCTGTTAATGTATATAAAATGAATACAAAACACTCTAAAATATCATGAGGGAGTGTTTCTAGTTAGTTAACCATTACAACCTCTATTTTGGGCCAAGAAAATAAACTGCAGTCGGCTAAAAAGAAATTATGTGAACATTCCTTATAGGGTAAGAAATCTAATTTTGCAAGAAAACGTGACGTGATGGAACATTTTGGCTATTTTTCCTGGATTCAGCACCCCAAAATCTATAGGAATCAGTTGCAAAACTGGAGGCAGTTTTTTGATAGTGTACCTGTGTAATTAATGATAAATACCTTTGTCAGATCAAAAAATTCACAAAACTGCAAATTGCATCATGATCCAAACCGGACGTAAGCAACTGGGGTCAAAAATGACCCCACTGGTACTCTGTGCTGCAATTCATCACTAGCGTCACCTAGCGGATGAAAATTATTCCTCTCATGGTGCAATATAAAGAGAATATTGACATGTGAAAAGTCATAACAAGATTGCATTCTTGAACAACTAGTTTCCAAGATACGCGTTGTGAAACTTGCAATGGGGTCACTTGTGACCCCATCGGTACTCCTAGGGTTAAGGGTGGTCTGGATCTAGGATCTAGATGGATGGAGAGGGTATCAAGGATTTTTTTCATAAGAGCACATGTTTTTCACCTATCTGTATCTCTTTTTTTAGATCCTTAAGAGGGCAGAGTTGTTCATAGTTTAATTTGTATTGCGCCTGCTTTTGGATTAGAGGGGGGGGGGGGAGACATGAGAATAATTCTTGATACCTAAAAGCAGACATGAGAATAATTCCTGATACCTAAAAGAAGTTTGTAGAGTGAGAGAAAATCCTTCTAAATTCGGGGCTATTCTAAGTAGCTGGGAGCCGCCTATGATCCAAGTAGCTATTGTTTTTGTGGAGTTGAATTTTAATGAATTTGTGTGAAACCAGGTTGCGACCGATTCCAAACAGGAATTGGCTTCAGAGAAATCAGGGTAAAGACCGTCTGTGAATGCAATAAGCAAAATGCCATCATCGCAAATGTACGCTGAGATACCAGATTTTGAATGAGAGTTGCTAGTAAATATCCATGGTGTGCCAAAAAAACAAACTTGTGCAAAAGTGGGAATTTCCAAACCAGTCACTGTCAAACAAATACTTGTCTTGAACAGCTCTGTTGACGAGCCTTTTCAAACCAGATGCTTAAGTATCAGACAGGTACTTATCTTAAGCAGCTCTTTTCTCAGGTCTGTTTTTCTTCCTTGCTACGGAGCCTGTTATATTGGCATTAGAGCCTGGCGGATGATTCTTCCTGTCATTCAGCATCATCAGGATACACATTCCCCATTCTGCACCCTTCAAGAAAGGAGTTATGATGATAGTTAAACTGAAGTGCTTATTATAGACCTTTGAGCTCCTCAAAAAAACTATTTTTAAAGAACTTTTGAAAAACATTAAAAATATTATCTTAGCTTCATGAAGCAGCCTTTTCTAAACCGAGTTGTCCTTTTTGTGACATAGGGGTATGTTTACTAAACCGTCTTAATATGCGCTCTGTGACGTTATCGCACGATAAGGTACCTTATCACATGATAATGGTGCTTTATCAGGTGCAAAGGTACCTTACCGTGCGATAACGTGCGCAGTGGCGCAAACGAGCACTGAAGGTGGAGAAAGGCTCCCGGAGGGCGGAGGAAGGCTCCCCAGGGGCGGAGAGAAGGGGTCAATGGGTGGAGAGTGGGAGGGGGAGAGGCTCCCCGCACACTAACGCTGTGAAATCCGAAGCTCAAAACTAACTCCAGTGAAACCCTAGCGTTAGAGCTGATTTAAAGGGAAAAGAAACAATTTCCTTCAGCAATGTACAGCAAAACCAGGGAAACCTACAGAAAGTGATAAGTGTGATACATATGCACGGAACAAAAGGGCAAATAAACCTTGAAAATGTACAGAGGAAAATGTAAAAATAAAATAACCAAGCTGGCCAATAGTGATATCAATGGGAAACATCACAAAACACTCCCAAGAAAGCTCCAAAAAAAAGTATGAATTTTGAAAGTGTCTATGCTCCGTCCCTATCCAAGGTGAATGAGCCCACAGTGAAATAGCGCTGATCAGGGTTTCCGACTCCATTGGACAGGTTTCCTATGGCGTGCACATGTTTCACAACAGCAGGGCAGGCATGTCGGAATGGGCAACTGGACAGAAGCTGGAAAAGGGGACACAGAGGGCTGCAGGCGGCACATGCTGCGGTGCAGCTGGCCCACAGTGCGGACTAGGGTGATGGCTAGCTGGCCCATAGGAATGCTGAAACAGTAGAACAGCCAGACAGCAACTGCTGAGGGCCCAACATGGGCACGAGTGTGCTTCCCACAGTGTCACAGGGGATAGTACCCAGCAGGTACTCCGAAGGGCATGGAACATAGTCATGCGGTGCTGGGGGGAAGCGTGGACAGCTATGCAGGCACCCCTACCCCAGAACCCACACCATAGGCAGCCGCCTACCCGCACACTGGATGGCCTGAGACTGCGCTCCACCAGCACCACCAGCAGAAGGGCATGTCAGCATGGTGGCAGAGGGATACTGGTGGTGGAGGGGGTAGTGGCAGCTGCCCAGAGCAGACCGTGGCCTAGCCCTGTGTAGGTGGGTGCCATGCACTGCAACAGACAGGCCCTGTCTGACGAACAGTCATGGCATCAGCAGGGAATGCACTGGCTCTGTGGCAACACAGTGGTGCAGTGCACACAGCCAGTGTGTTCAGAAGCAGAAGGTCACAGGTTTAAGTCCCAGCTGTGGTTCCTGCTAACCCAGTTCTCAAATTTTACCCACTATTAAAACGTGCTAATACAGACAGAACCTTTATTGCAGATGATGTAAACATGCCCAAAACACCTACATTGTACCCTACAGAGAACAGACACCATAAACATGCGCATTACCTAGAGCAGAGTCTCCCAAATGCAGTCCTGGAGGGCCAAACACCATTCAGGTTCCATGCTGTCTCTAATAAAGATGCCTGTGCTGCATTTCTATGCGCCGCCCCCATGGTATGCAGATGTATCTCATGCATATTCATGAAGGACAGCATGAAAACTAAAACAGTGTTTGGCCCACCAGGACTGGAGTTGGGCACCTCTGCCCTAAAGCAGTGGCCAACAGGGGCAGACACACCCGCACCCACAGGCTCCATTATCCAATGCCTCCTGGAGAGGCAGGATGTTGGGCCCTGCGTGCATCTCCCAGTACTAGCACTTGCATACCTTATCAATGCCACCCTAAACCTGGGAATACGGTACACAGCTATCAAAAGGTTGCTATGATTACTGGCAGAGAGCAATTCCTAAGTTAAGCACAATTTTCTGATTGAGCTGCATCATAGCAACCTTTCTGATGTCTGTGGCGTGTGCTTCAGGTCTGGTGTCTGACAGTGTTTACCACTCTGGGGAGTGACCCCCAACAGTATTGCATACCATAGCCATGCCTGCACTGTGCCCAAGACTGGTGCGGTGGCCAGGGCTGCTGAACACCTTTATAGTTGCACATTGCTGGCATAGGTGTGGGAGTGTGTGTCTGTCTATCCAGTGTGTGGTGGCTGCTAACACCTTCCTCAGCCCTCACTGCTAGCACTGTTTCCAGTATTGGCCTGCCAATGTGCATAATGAGGAGCAAGGTACTGTGGGTATAGCCTGGACAGGGTGGCCTGGCCTGGATGCATAAGCACAGGGCATAGGCCAATGGCTCGGACATTGTAGTGCCCGGCCACAGCATGTCTTTCTGGGAGTTCACTCTCACCCTGACTGAGCAGTGACCACGGCATGGCTAGGTTCCCCCATAGTGCTATATTGTGTTTCTCTTCAGTGAAATACATGGGTTCTCTTTTTTGGGGCCTAATCACTGACTTATCTGCTTGGTGGGTGTGCTCACATCTCCTCCAGGATCATGCACTGTGGACTAGCTAGCAGACTGTCTGCAGTTATCTGTGTATGGTTGGAACACCTTGCAAGGTGCAGCGGCTGGTGAATGTGAGATGGTGGTGGGGGTAGCTGAGCATTTCCAGGCCTACTGTCTTCCTGCCATTGCCTTAGGGATGTGTACAGCTCTGCATTGGCTGCCCTGTAGGGGTGTCTGTTCCCCAGCATGACTGGGGTTGATGGCCCCCCTCTACTGCCACTTTTGCAGGGAGATAGAATGTGGATCCTTTGGTGGGGGAATTCTGTCTCCCACCCTGAGCCACAGAGGGTGGGTTGGGTGGTGGTAAATAATCTTCCTATGGGTCTAAACACTCCCTGTCACTTACATCATGTTACCATGGCATGAATACAGAATATGCACTATTCTGGGTGCATCATAGCCCATAAAGGCCAGACCTGATTGACAACTTCAGATAGACACTAATGTATCCTAGGTGTGTTTGCAGGAACTAACTATCACACACACTGGCACTGATGGGTACCTGTGACATGGCCTATTTCAGCCATTATAGGTGCTGCGGACCTGGTGCTGGCCGCCCCACCTCACTCTCAGGGTGAGCACAATACCCACACAATGTGACGGTCTGTAGCTACTCTGTGCCACTAACACATACCATCGGCACCCCCTACCAGGCTGAGGTGCCTTGGGGTGCATACCCCATCTTGTGATCATCTGTAGTCTGCTGATATGCATGTGCTGTGCATCATGGGTACGGGTGGGTTGCCCCTATCCTGGTAGCCACAGCAGACTGTTTGTGTGGTCACATGCAGTCCTTCTGTAGCCAGTCTGGGGTTTGTTAGCAGCTGTAGCCCACTGGTTACTTCAATGCCTGTGAAGCCAGAGATCATGGGTTCTAGACTACAGTGGGGTTATTTGATAGGGCTGTCCAAGTCATTGTCTATTTTTAATGTACATTAGTGCTGCCAGCAAAAACACCCTCAGAGTACTGTAACCTTAAGGTGCCTCATAAGGCACCTTATAGGGCACACTATAAAGCGCCTTATAGGGCGCCTTATAAGGGGACATTGTAGGGTGCCTTGGTGGACAGTGCACTTTATAATGTGCCCTCTGGAGTGCCTTATAGGGTGCCTTATGTGGTACCTTAGGTTATGCCACTGTGAGGGTGTGTTTGCTGGCAGCATTAATTAAAATAAAACTACAATGCCTCAAAAACACTACTTAAACATAAAGGGAGATGCTTCAGCCAGCCTTGTTCATTAGGCACACTGGGGGATTAAAATCATGTCTTCAGTACCATCAGTCAGTGTATTAACCATTGTGCTACACCTCTGTTTGTGTGCTTAGATGTCAGTGCGCCTACTTAAGATTACCGCGCATTAACGTGCTTAGCGGCGTCTCGCCCGATAATGTGCGCAGTGCACATTATCGCGCGATAATCCTGTTTTGCTACTTTAAGACCGAAACGCCTACTCCTTTTATGGCAGCCTGCACACTATCGCCGGGCGCACATTAAGACTGCTTAGTAAACATGCCCCTAAATATACTCCTGAATACTCCTTATCATTTAAATGATTTTCATCAGTTTTTTGAAGTGGATTTCTATAATCTTTAGTGTCAACTTTATATAACCTTTACTCATGAAGCATAATTTCTAATTATATGGTGAATTAAACCTTTTGATGTTCATTGTTGCTATATTCAGCATTATCCAGTTTTATGCATTGTATTCTATGAAATGTAAATGTCTTATCATAAGTGAGTAAATTCCTTACAGTCCTCCTATCTCAATTTAACATCATGGTTTGTTCTTTAATTCTGTTTTTCTGAAAGTTCTCTGTTTTTGAAAACTGAACTAACACCATCCAGGGCCTGCTGAAATCTGTTGCTCTATCAGAGGAATAAATTTGGGTATTAATATTCCAGTTCACCCACTCTTTAGAACAGGGGTTATTAACCTTTTTATGACTGCAGACCCCCAATGGATTGCCCATACCCCCTTTGCCAGACTGTCAAATTCATAAATATGTATATAGCTAGCAACAGAACATTTAAAATAAAATCTTAAGGGTTTTATCATATTTATTCAAATCACAAATACACAAGCTAACAACAGCTAGTGAGATTTTTTGCTTTTGTTTTTGTGCGATCAAAACAGGAAATCAAGGTACAGGCCTGCTGGATCCACCGGATAGGGGAACTTATTTCACCTCAGAGGTGGAATATGTTCCCCATTCAGGCTGCTGGCTCCGGACGTACGGGCCAACATTGGAATTGGTTCTGTACATCCAGGGCCACCGACAACCCACTGACAGCCCTAACTCCTGCCCTGCAATGCACCTTTAAACTCCCTGTACAATAGTGAAGACAAGGAGAACTGCCCGATACCTTCAGAAAATCCATTATCATCAAACTTCAAAGGGGACAAGCCATTATCATCAAACTTCAAACTGTCTACAGTTCACAATGTTATTGAGAAGTTTTCAACTCATGGCACTGTCAAGAACCTTCCAGAATGTGGTGGGAAGAGGACAAATAATCCAAGAAGTCTTTGAAGGTTAGTGTGAACTGTTGGAAAACAACACACACAGCATCCAAAGAGCTTAAGGCTGACCTAGAGCAACCTGGAGTGGTGGTTTCAACCAAAACCGTACCCTGTGTACTAAACAAAGAAGGACTTCATGGGCAAAGGTCAAGGAGGACCCCACTGCTTAAAGACAGAGATAAAAAGTCATGCCTGATCTTTTCCCAAACCCACTTGAGAAACCACAATACTCCTGGGAAAATGTTCTGTGAACAGATGAAGTCAACTTCAGTTAAGAACATAAGAACATAAGATATGCCATACTGGGTCAGACCAAGGTCCATCAAGCCCAGTATCCTGTTTCCAACAGTGGCCAATCTAGGTCATACATACCTAACAGTTTTCCCCAAAAGACACAGGTTCCACAATGCTTGTACTAGATCAAGCATTGATATCCTGGGTCCCTTCTTAATAATGGTTTATGGACCTTTCTTCCCGGAACTTGTCCAAACCTTTTTTAAACCCAGCTACACTAACAGCCTTTACTACATCCTCCGGTAACAAATTCCAGAGTTTGATTACAAATTGAGTGAAAAAATATTTTCTTTTATTAGTCTTAAATAGTTTACCCTGTAGCTTCATTGCATGTCCCCTAGTCTTTCTATATTCTGATAACGCAAACAATCGATCTACGTTTACCTGTTCCACTCTGTTCATTAATTTATAGACTTCTATCATATCTCCCCTCAGCCGTCTCTTTTCCAAGTTAAAGAGCCCTAACCTTTTTAGCCTTTCTTCATAGGAATATCCTTCCATCCCCTTTACCATTTTGGTGGCTGTTCTTTGAACCTTTTCTAATATCGCTATATCATTTTTAAGATACGGCGACCAGAATTGCACACAATATTCAAGGTGTGGTCTCACCATGGTACGATATAGAGGCATTATTTGTTTTATTTTCCATTCCTTTCCTTATGATATCTAGCATTCTATTTGCTCTCTTGGCCGCCGCTGCACACTGGGCCGAGGGTTTTAACATGGCATCCACAATGACGTCTAAATCTTTTTCCTGGGTGGTGGTTCCTAATGTGGAACCTTGCATCGTGTAACCATAGTTTGAGTTGTTCTTCCCTAGGTGCATAACTTTGCACTTGTCCACATTAAATTTCATCTGCCATTTTGATGCCCAGTTTTCCAATTTATCAAGATCCTCTTGCAATTTTCCACAATCCTCTTGGGTTTTAACAACTTTAAATAGCTTTGTGTCATCTGCAAATTTGATAACCTCACTCGTTATTCCACTTTCCAGGTCATTTATGAATATGTCAAAAAGCATCGGACCCAGCACAGATCCCTAGGGTACACCACTATTCACCTTTCTCCATTGGGAAAATTGGCCATTTAGGCCTACCCTCTGCTTTCTATCTTTCAACCAGTTCCTGATCCACAGTAGTACACTGAGTTCCATGGCATTGCAGAGCAGCGATACATTTACAGGCAAAGAAATTAAGCTTATAAGGAAAAAAACACCCTTCCTACTGTTAAATATGGTGGAGGTTCCAAAATATTGTAGGGCTATTTTGCTGCCTCAGGAACTGGAGGCCTGGAATGTATTAAAGGAATCATGAAGTCAGAGGACTACCAAGGTATTTTGGAGCAAAATGTGCTACCTAGTGTCAGAAAGCTAGGTCTGATTTGAAGGTCATGGATCTTCCAGCATGACAATGACTCAAAACAAACATCCAAAAATAAAAAAGAATGGTTAAAAAGGAACAAATTGACTGTTTTATACTGGCCAGTAATACGTCCTGATCTGAATCCAATCATGAACTATTGGAAAAAGCTGAAATCTGCCATTGATGAGCTGGAACAAACCACAAAGAGTAGGAGAATCTACAAGCAGACAGATGTATGAAACTTATAGATGGCTACAAGAAACATTTGAAGGCTATCATCACAGCCAAGGGTTGTGCAACTAAATATTAAAGAAGGATGCCATTAATCCTGTCCAGGTCATTTTTGTTTCTCAGAAATTACTATGTCAAAGGGGTATGTTTACTAAAGGGCGCTATTTGCGCTGCAGTCATGTTATCGCACGATAAGGCGCCTTATCGCGCGATAATGGCGCTTTACTGGGCGATAAGGCACCTTATCGCATGTTAAAGCACGCAGTGGCGCAAACGAGTGCTGAAGGCGGAGAAAGGCTCCCGGAGGGCGGAGGAAGACTCCCCAGGGGCGGAGAGAGAGGGTCAATGGGAGGAGAGTGGGAGAGGAGAGGCTCCCTGCACACTAACGCTGTGGATTCCTGGGCTGAAAACTAACGCGAGTGAAACCCTTGCGTTAGAGCAGATTTAAAGGGAAGAGAAAGCATTTCCATCAGCAATGTACAGTAAAGCCAGGGAAACTATAGAAAAGTGATAATTGTGATACATGTGCACGGAACAAAAGGGCAAATAAACATTGAAAATGACCTGAACAAACTGGAAAAAAAACATAACCAAGCTGAGCAATAGTGGTATTAATGGGAAACATCAAAAAACACTACCGGGAAAGCTCCACAAAAGGATATCAGTTTTGGAAGGGGCTATGCTCTGTCCCCATACAAGGTGAATGATCCCACCGTGAAATAGCACTGACAGGGTTTTCCCTTTCTATTGGACAGGTTTCCTATGGCGTGCACATGTCCCGCAACAGCAGGGTGGGCATGTCAGAATGGGCAACTGGACAGATGCTGGAAAAGGGGATACAGAGGGCTACGGGCGGCACATGCTGTGGTGCAGCTGGGCCACAGTGCGGACTAGGGTGATGCCTAGGTGGCCCATAGGAATGCTGAAACAGTAGAGCCGCCAGACAGCAACTGATGAGGGCCCAACATGGGCATGAGTGTGTTTCCCACAGTGTCACAGGGGATAGTACCCAGCAGTACCCCCAAGGGCACAGAACATTGGCAGGCAGTGCTGTGGGGAAGCATGGACGTCTATGCAGGCACCCCTACCCCAGAACCCACACAATAGGCAGCCGCCTACCGGCACACTGGATGACCTGAGACCGCGCACCACCAGCACCACCAGCAGAAGGGCATGTCAGCATGGCGACAGAGGGGTACTGGTGGTGGAGGGGGCAGTGGCAGCTGCCCACAGCAGACCATGGCCTAGCCCTGTTTAGGTGGGTGCCATGCACTGCAACAGATGAACAGTCATGGTATCCCCAGGGGAAGGAACTGTCCCTGTGGCAACAGTGTGGTGCAGTACGCACAGCCAGTGTGTTCATGAGCAGAAGGTCCCAGCTGTGGCTCCCACCAATCCAGTCCCCATATTTTCCCCAGTACTAAACCGTGGTAATAAAGAGGGAACCTTTATTGAAGATAACATAAACATGCCTGAAATGCCTATATTTTACCCTACAGAGCACAGACACCATAGACATGTGCAATACCTAGAGCAGAGTTTCCCAAATGCAGTCCTGGAGGAACAAACTCCATTCAGGCGTCATGCTGTCCCTAATAAAGATGCCTGTGCTACATTTCTAAGTGCCGCCCCATGGTATGCAGATGTAGCCATGCATATTCATTAGGGACAGCATGAAAACCCGAACAGTGTTTGGTCCACCAGGACTGGAGTTGGGAACCTCTGCCCTAGAGCAGCGGCCAACAGGGGCAGAAACACCCGCACCCACTGGCGCCATTATCCAAAGCCTCCTGGAGAGGCAGGATTTTGGGCCCTGCGTGCAGCAGCATCTCCCAATACTAGCACTTGCATACCATAGCACTGCCACCCTAAACCTGGGAATACAGTACACATATATCAAAAGGTTGCTATGATTACTGGCAGATAGCAATCCCTAGGTTAAGCACAATCTGCTCATTGAGCTGTATCATAGCAACCTCTCTGATGTCTGTGGAGTGTGTTTCAGGTCTGGTGTCTGACAGTGTTTACCACCCTGGGGAGTGACCCCAACAGTATTGCGTACCATAGCCATGCCTGCACTGTGCCCAGGACTGGTGCAGTGGCCAGGGCTGCTAAAAGCCTCTATAGTTGCACAATGCTGGCATAGGTGTGGGAGTGTGTGTCTGTCTACCCAGTGTGTGGTGGCTGCCAACACATTCCTCAGCACGCACTGCTTGCACCTTTGCCAGTGTCAGCCTGCCAATGTGCATAATGAGGAGCAAGGTACCATGGGTATAGCCCGGGCAGGGTGGCCTGGCCAGGATGGATCTGCACAGGGCATAGGGCAATGGCTCGGACATTGGACAGGGTGGCCACAGCATGTCCTGATGGGAGGTCACTCTCACCCTGACTGAGCAGTGACCACGGCATGGCTAGTTTCCCCCATAGTGCTATACAGTATTTCTTGCATGTGATATTTATGGGTTCTCTTTTGGGGCCCAATCACTGACTTATCTGCTTGGTGTGTATGTTGACATCCCAATTCTTGGTACATGCATCTCCTCCAGGAACATGCACTATGGACTAGCTAGGAGACTATCTGCAGCTAGTATGTGTCTGGCTGGATGCTTGCTGCTGGAGAATGTCAGATAGTGGTGTGGGGCAGCTGAGCATTTCCAGGCCTACTGTCTGTCTGCTATTGCTTTATGGATGTGTACAGCTCTGCAGTGTCTGCCCTGTAGGGTGTCTGTTCCCCAGCAGGACTGGAGTTGATGGTTCCCTCTACTGCCAGCATTGCAGGGAGATAGAATGTGGATTTGTTGGTGGGAGATCCTGTTTCCCACCCTGAGCCACAGAGGGTGGGTTCGGTGGTGGTACATAATCTACCTAATATACCTCCCCCTTCACCTACATCATGTGACTATGGCACCAACACAGGATATGCACTATTCTGGGTGCATCATAGCCCATAAGGGCTAGACATGACTGAGAAATACAGATGGACACAGATATATCCTAGGTGTGTCTACAGGAACTACCTATTACACACATTAGCACTGATGGGGACCTGCAGCATGGCATATTTCAGCTATGAAAGGTGCTGTGGACCTGGTGCTGGGTGCCCCACCTCACCCTCAGGATGAGCACAGTACCCGCACAATGTGACGGTCTGTAGCTACTCTGTGCCTATAACACACACGGTCAGTACCCCCTACCAGGCTGAGGTGCTGTGGGGGTGCACACGGTCAGTTCCCCCTACCAGGGCGAGGTGCTGTGGGGGTGCATACCCCATATTGTGATCATCTGTAGACTTAAACTAGATTCGTTGGGGATGGGTGAAGAAAGCCCCCAGGTAAGTGAAAGCCCCCAGGTAGGTGATACATTAAATACCTTTATGGAAATGGGTAACAGGGGTAACATATGGAAAGCAGTGTGTATTAATGCCCGTAGCATGGGAAATAAGATCCCTGAAGTTGAAGCTTTGGTGGGAGTGGCTGACTTGGATTTAGTGGCAGTTACAGAAACATGGTTCACAGAAAACCATGACTGGGATGTAACTATACCTGGCTATACTTTATTCAGAAAGGACAGGGTAGGAAGAAGGGGAGGAGGAGTGGCACTATATGTAAAAACTACTATTAAAGCTTTGGAATTACAGAGCTTAAAAGGGAGAGAGGAGGCATTGTGGGTTAAACTAGAAAGAGGGAAAGAGAAATCTATTTGCATTGGTGTGATATACAGACCTCCCTCACAAGAGGAAGAGGTGGACAGAGAGTTAATTGAAGACATACGCAGCATTGCTAGGAAAGGGGAAGTGCTACTGCTAGGAGATTTCAATATGCCAGATGTTGATTGGCACATTCCTGCTGCAGTATCATCTAGAAGTAAGGAGATCCTGGATTCTCTACAGGGAGAACTATTCAGGCAATTGGTAACAGACCCCACACGTGAAGGGGCCATACTGGACTTGGTGCTTACCAATGGTGAAAGTGTTTCTGATGTTGTAGTGGGAGATCATTTTGCATCCAGTGATCACCAGATGGTGTGGTTCAGTATTAGGACTAGGGCTGTTAGAATCCATTCCAAGGTGAAGATCTTAGACTTTAGGAAGACTAACTTTGCGAAGATGGGCCAATACCTCAGGGAGTCGTTAGTGGGATGGGAACAGCTGGGGGATGTAGAAAAACAGTGGGCAAAACTGAAAGGGGGTATTTTAAAGGCAACCAACCTTTTTGTTAAAATGGTAAATAAAGGCAAAAGGAACAGGAGACCGCTATGGTTTCCGAAGGAAGTAGCTGAAAAAGTGAAGAAAAAGAGGGAGGCCTTCATGAAATACAAGAGATCACAGAGAGAGGAAGACAGGCATCTGTATTTGGAAAAACTTAGAGAAGCTAGCAAAGTAGTCAAGAAGGCAAAGATTCAAAAGGAGGAGGAAATAGCCAATGCAATAAAATGGGGGGATAAGACATTTTCAGATATATTAGTGAGAAAAGGAAGGGCAAAAGTGGTATTGTCAGACTCAAGGGTGCAGGGGGGGAATATGTAGAAGCTGATAAGGATAAAGCGGAATTGCTTAACAAATATTTTTGTTCTGTGTTCACAGATGAAGAACCAGGAGCAGAACCTCAGAAAACACCCACAAATAAGAACAGAAGCGAGGGACATCTTGAACAATTTTCAGAAGACTGTGTTCGTGAGAAACTAGCTCAACTTAAAGTAGACAAAGCGATGGGACCGGATGGGATACACCCTAGAATACTGAGGGAACTTGGGGACGTTCTAGCAACTCCACTGACTGACCTTTTCAATGCCTCGTAGGAGTCGGGAGTGGTGCCAAAGGACTGGAGAGAGGCTCATGTGGTGCCTTTACACAAAAGCGGAAGTAAGGATGTGGTTGAAAACTACAGGCCGGTTAGTTTAACTTCGGTGGTGAGTAAATTATTGGAAACGCTGCTAAAAGAGAAAATAGTGAGGTTTCTGGAGTCCGGCGGATTACAGGATCCGAGGCAGCATGGATTCACCAGAGGCAGGTCTTGTCAGACAAATCTGATTGATTTCTTTGACTGGGTGACCAGGGAGTTGGACCGAGGGAGAGCTCTAGATGTGGTGTATTTAGATTTCAGTAAAGCCTTCGACACTGTTCCTCACAGGCGACTTATAAACAAACTGAGCACCCTAGGGATGGACCCTAAAGTTACTGCTTGGGTTAGAAATTGGTTGGGTGGGAGGCGACAAAGAGTACAAGTAAATGGAGCTCACTCTGAGGAGAAGGATGTTACCAGTGGTGTGCCCCAGGGATCTGTCCTTGGTCCGATTCTTTTTAACATCTTTGTTAGTGATATAGCGGAAGGGCTGTCGGGTAATTTTTGCCTCTTTGCGGATGATACCAAAATCTGCAATAGAGTAGACACCCAGGAAGGTGTAGATAACATGAGGAGGGATCTAGCTAAGCTTGAAGAATGGTCTAGAATTTGGCAGCTGGGATTTAATGTTAAAAAATGTAAGGTCATGCATTTGGGCTGCAGCAATCCAAGGGAGCAATACAGTATAGGAGGTGAAGTACTTTTGTCCACTAAAGAAGAGCGGGACCTAGGCGTGGTTGTGTCTGATGATCTTAAAGTAGCTAAACAGGTAGAAAAGGCGACGGCAAAAGCTAGAAGGATGCTTGGGTGCATACGGAGAGGAATGGCTAGCTGAAAAAAGGAGGTGATAATGCCTCTGTATAAGTCTTTGGTGCAACCTCATTTGGAGTATGGTGCGCAATTCTGGAGACCGCACCTTCAAAAGGATGTGAACAGGATGGAGTCGGTGCAGAGGGTTGCTACTAAAATAATTTATGGGCTTCATTATAAAGCATATGAGGACAGACTTAAGGATCTTAATATGTACACCTTAGAGGAAAGGCGGGATAGAGGTGATATGATTGAGATGTTTAAATACCTCCGTGGCATAAATGTTCAGGGAGAGAGCCTCTTTCAATTGAAAGCAAGTTCTGCTACGAGGGGACATGGGATGAGGGTGAAGGGAGATAGATTCAGGAGTGATATGCGAAAATATTTCTTTACAGAAAGAGTAGTGGATCCGTGGAATAGTCTCCCAGTGGAGGTGGTAGAGATGAGGACAGTAACTGAATTCAAAAAAGCATGGGACCAACACAGAGGATCTCTAAAGGTAAAAAGTGGACTGTTGTAGTTGTTATGGAAGGACAGACTAGATGGGCCTTGTGGTCTTTTTCTGTCATCATGTTTCTATGTTTCTATGTTTCTGATTTGCATGTGCAGTGCATCATGGGTACGGGTGGGTTTACCCTATCCTGGTGACCACAGCAGACAGTTTCTGTGGTGACCTGCAGTCCTTCTGTAGCCAGCCAGGGGTTCATTAGTAGCTGTAGCCCATTGGTTACTTCACTGCCTGTGGAGCCAGAGGTCATGGGTTTTATCCCACAGTGGGGGTTTTTGATAGGGCTGTCTGAGGCATTTTCTTTTTTAATTTAAATTAGTGCTGCCAGCAAAAACACCCTCACAGTGCTGTAGCCTTAAGGTGCCTCAAAAGGCGCCCTCTAAAGCACTCTATAAGGCACCCTATAAAGCACCCTATAAGGCGCCTTATAAGGCACCCTATAGGGAACATTATAAGGTGCTTTGGCGGACAGTGCACTTTACAATGTGCCCTCTGGAGTGCCTTATAGGGTGCCTTATGCGGCACCTTAGGTTACAGCACTGTGAGGGTGTGTTTGCTGGCAGCACTAATTTAAATTAAAAAATAAAATGCCTCAGACAGCACTGATTTAAAGTAAAGGGTAATGTCTCAGACAGCCTTACTTATAGAGCCTACTGGGAGGATTGAACTCATGACTCCTGCTTTCACAGTCAATGTATTTAACCATTGTGCTATACCTTTGTTTCTGTTCTTGTAGGACAGCGCACCTAATTAAGGCTAACGCACATTGACGTGCCACGACTCCCTCTATCGCACAAAAAGTACCTTATCATACGATAACCCTAAATGCTACCTTAAGACCGGAACTCCCACTACCTTATAAGGCATCCTGCACACTAACGCCGGCTGCACGTTAAGACTGCTTAGTAAACATACCCCTAAGTTGCACAGACATCTTTTTTTTGTTGTACACCTTTGAACATACTGTTAAAATATTCTGCCATCATACAGTTGAAATATTTCCAATTATTTCTCAAGATATTGTACACAATCTACCTAAAATGCAAGGGTGCCAATAATATTGACCACAACTGTATTAGGAACTTTTTTGTAATTTGCTGCTGGTGTTTGATTCTTAAAATTATGGTGATTTGGTTTGGTTTTTCTCTTTTTCATTTTCTCTGTTTCGCCAAATATGTTTTTTCCCTTTCAAATCTGATTTATTTGAGTGTTTATATTTTTGCAAATTATTTAATAAGATATATAGTATAAATTCAATTTCATATTAAAGTGAACAAGGAGTTAAATGTAAAATGTTCCTCCGACTTAGTGAAGCTGACTCATCCCATTGCTTTCTTCCCTCTGGCTGCTCCTTGCATGTAGATTTAAAATAAATCTCAGAACCCTGGCCAGCTTCTTGCCAAGAAGGAAAATACCTCACAATCCCCTGCTGAATTTTGGAATAAAAGTAATCTAACATCACCTTCTAAGATAAAGAATAATCTTATTTCATGAACATCTTGTCACTCAGTCCACAGAAAATGTGCAAGAAAACCAAACTCTTCAAATGTATTTTATTATTATTTCTGTTTGCATTGCAATAAGTTCACATGCTAGAAATCACCAGCCCAAGCCCAGTCTCCCCCTTTGTGTACCTATCACTGTGTTGTGGACCATGTCTTAGCACCAGAACAGTTCAGAAGAAGCTTCCTTTTATTAAAGTGGCAAGAAATTCTATAATGTCTCAACTAATTGGAAGCAGCACACAGGATTAGTGGGTCTAAATCAGGGGTCTCAAACTCAAATTGCTTTGAGGGCCAAATGAGGACTTGTAAAGTAACCCGGGGGCCGCATAAGACGTGGGGCCTCATTTGCATAAGGGGCCTCATTTGCATAAATATTTGCATAATGTTACCATACACTAACTTTAGTAAACAGGCCTCTTAATGAGTATGGATAAAGAAAGACTAAAAGATTTAGAAATAGGAAGACAATAATTAAACTGGGAACCCCAAAAGCCAAACTTGGAATGTACAACAACACTGTAGAAATAAAACTATAAATTCAATTTCCTCTTGTACTAAAACAAAGTGCAAACATTAATGATGCACATTTCCCAGAGCTGACATATTCCAGTTAATAAATTCAAAATAAAGAGATATTTTTCTACCTTTTGTGCATTTTTTTTTCAGTTGCAATTGCTCCAGCCACTTCTGGTTTCTTCGTGTCTTCTGCTATCTCCATCGTCTGCTGTCCCATTTGTCCTTTCTTCTCTCTTCTAGTTTTTTTCCATTCTCTCTCTCTACATCTGCTTTAACATACTAATCTTTCTCCTTTTGCTCTTTCCTCATTCCTATTTCATCCACTCAAATTTTACCCCTCCATCCTCAATCCCCACTTACTCTCCCAATACCTGGCCAATTGTAGATTTGTCTTCTCTTCCAGACAAAATATTTTTCCCCTCTCCATTAAACTTTCCCAGCTCCATCCCATTCTAATCCTCCCCCAACATCAGATCCCTTCTAGTTCCAGCCCCACCCAGAATCAGCTCCTTTCTAGTCCCAGCATCAGTGCATTTCCAGTCCTATCCTATCCTCACCAACAGCCCATTTCCAATCCTAGCCCCCCATCAGCCCATTTCCAATCCTAGCTCCCTCCCCTCACAGCCCATTTCCATTCCAAGCCCCCCTCCCCATCAGCCATTTGCAGTTCAAGCCCCCCTTCCACTCAGCCCATTTCCAGTCCTAGCACCCCCCCAGCCCATTACCCGTCCGAGCCCCCCCCCAGCCCATTACCAGTCCTAACCTCCCCATCGCGCACTTCCAGCCTACCCCCCCCATCACCCCCTTTTCCGTCTTACCCCCCCCAGAGCCCATTACCAGTCCTAGTCCCCCCCATAGCCCACTTGCAGTCGTATCCCCCATCACCCCATTTTCAGTCTTACCTCCCCTCATAGGCCATGACCAGTCCTAACCCCCCAATCAGCCCACCTCCAGTCCTAACCCCCATCACCCCATTTTCAGTCCTGGCCCCCCCCATGGCCCATTACCAGTTATAACCCCCCCAGCCCATACCAGTCATAACCCCCCCTGCCAATAGCCCACTTCCAGTCCTAACCCCCATCTGCCCATTTCCAGTCCTAGCCCCACCATAGCCCATTACCAGTCATAACCCCCCCCCCTGCCAATAGCCCACTTCCAGTCCTAACCCCCATCTGCCCATTTCCAGTCCTAGCCCCCACCATAGCCCATTACCAGTCATAACACCCACCTGCCAATAGCCCACTTCCAGTCCTAACCCCCATTACCCCAATTCATTCAGCCCCACCATAGCACATTACCGGCCAGCGAAGGAGGGAAACAAAAAAACCCAAAAACCCTGGGCTTCTGCCGTTGCCGCCGCCGTGGCAGCGGGCAGAAATCAATTGTCAAATTTAAAAAAAAAAAGACTTCTGCTGCTCAAGCAGCAAAATCAGCTGTCCTGCGGCCCCTTCCCTGTGCCCGGAGATCCGAGTCTGCTCTATCAGCGGCGTGCTTTTCAAGCCGCGAGGAGAGTATTCCCCCTCTCGCGCGGCTTGAAACCGCGCGAGAGGGGAATACTCTCCTCGCGGCTTGAAAAGCACGCCGCTGATAGAGCAGACTCGGATCTCCGGGCACAGGGGAAGGGGCCGCAGGACAGCTGATTTTGCTGCTTGAGCAGCAGAAGTCTTTTTTTTTTAAATTTGACAATTGATTCTGCCTCTGCCACGGCGGCAACGGCAGAAGCCAGGGTTTTGTGTTTTTTTTGTTTTCCTCTGTCGCGGGCCGCACAAAGTTGTCTCGGCCCGCGGGCCGCGTGTTTGAGACCCCTGGTCTAAATTAAATGGATAGTGGCAGCAGTGGTGGTCTTATTGCATGCATATTCAGTACTACTGACAATGCCCATAGCGGCCCTGAACACATATTAATTTATGACCAACACTAGTGTTTAAATTAAAACAGTCACTGTCACTCCTGAAAATTGATCTCTTTGGGGGTCTATTTGGAAACCCTATTCATGCTTTGGACATCTGAAAATGGGCATAGAGAGATCTTTATTTATTTATTTATTTTATTTAACAGTTTTATTATACCGTTTTATCCTATGGTCAAAGTGGTTTACATCAGACAGAACTTAATACAATGTAACAGGGCAATGAACTTGGAAAGAACTTAATAGAGGGGGGTCATAGAGTGCGGAGGAGTAGAGGGGTTGGGGGGGTAACAGGGAGGGGGAGGTGGGAGGGGGACAGGGATACGGGGACAAATGTTGGTGTGCATGGTATGATGTCCTGTCTTCAGTGAAGCAGACTGTAAATATATGAGTCTTGAGGGCCTTCCTGAATGATAGGTCCTTTGTGGCCTGGAATTTGAATGGGATTGAGTTCCAGAGGGAAGGTGCATATAGAGAGAATGCTATTCTGGATGCGATGGTTCTGGATCTGGTGAAGAGATGTCTCCAGAGCCATTTTAGAAGTTGGCTTTTGGGCTATTTGCAACGGAAGAATGCTGAAGTCTGAATGGGGGTACAGTGAAATGTCACATATAAGGTTAGACCAGCTTCAGGCAGGAACAGTGCTCATTTTGGCTGAAAAACATCCAAAAGGTGTAGAGAACATAAGATATGCCATACTGGGTCAGACCAAGGTCCATCAAGCCCAGTATCCTGTTTCCAAAAGTGGCCAATCTAGGTCATAAGTACCTAGCAGTTTCTTCAAAAACACAGGTTCCACAATGCTTGTATTGGGTCAAGCAGTGATATCCCGTGTCCCTTTTAATGATGGTTTATGGACCTTTCCTCCAAGAACTTGTCCAAACCTTTTTTAAACCTAGCTATGCTAACAGCTTTTACTACATCCTCTGGTAACAAATTCTAGAGTTTGACTACATGTTCATTATGATCCCACAGTGACATTGGCAGCACACAGTCCGGCTACTGCTGCAGAAAGGCACCCAGATGACATCCTTCATATATATGTATATATGTATATAATTTTAACTGATCCTGTTAAATGTATATAATTCCAAACCTGTTAAATGTATATAATTCAAAACCTGTTATATGTATATAATTTAAGATGTTATGTGTACCAGTTGATTTGCTGTGCCCAAGTTATAATGTAAACCGCTACTGATCGCTGGAAGAAGCGGTATAAAAATGTAACCAAATAAATAAATAAATACATTTTCCACATGGGGCGGTCCAAATGTACTGGCACCCTAAGGCATAGATCCAGGCTGCCACCCTCCCGCTGCCGCAGAACCCAGTTGTGGAGGAAGAGGCCAATAGAGCCAGAAGCTGTAGCCCCCCAGGCATCTGCAACATGCAGGTGCCCAGGGGACGACCACAGCAGTGGCTGTCATCCTCCCCAGAGACATATCATTGGCAAGTGCTGAAGCAGATGGTTGGGGAAGGGGCTGAGGCAGATGGTTGGGGAAGGGGCTGTGTGGCCATCCATGTATGCCTCTGCCCTGCCCATCTGGACCGGGCAAAGTAAGCATCTGCCAACTGTCACCACTCACCCTCCCAGAGGCATATAGCATGAGCAAGGCGAGTGGGCAGTTGTGCTTCTTGTGCTTAAAACTACTTAATGGAGGTTTTGGAAGGGCCTCCTGGGTAACGTAGTTCCACAGCACTGAAATGATTCCAAGTTGTACACGAGTGGTTCAGGTTAAATAAGGATTTATTTCCCCTCCCAGGGGTTGGATATTGTTGACCATGAACAGAAGGTTATATTAACAAAGAAACCATGCTTCTGGTGTGAACAAAAATATGTAACTCAGATAAATGCTTATTCTCAGCTTTTAAGGCACAAAAGAATAAAACAGGGTTTCTCTCCAAAATGCTCCTTTTGGCTGTTTTCTTCTTTAGCAAAATTCAGCAATATTAACAAAGGGATTGCACATTGTCTGCTATCATATATGAGCAGTCCATATACACTTCAGACACTGGGGGTTGATAAGAATCCCACTGCATAGGATCACCTTCTCCTTCAATGTCTCTTAGAGAGGGTTCTTCTGTCTGCCGTGCAAACCTCTCTGCTTCAATCAAAGGGTTCCCTTCCCCCAACCTGCTAGAGGAGTCTGGGTGTTTGGATTCTTGTGCACACAGCTCCCGGTAACTGAAAGGATACACGCTTCCCTCTTCTGCTTGGCTATGGGAAGTTCTGTGTCTGCCTTTTAAACTGCTTTCCCCCAGGAATCTCCCTTGGCTACAAAATGGTAGGTAAAACATTTCTCTCCTTTCTGATAAAAGCTTTGTATCAGGGAAATAAGCTTTACCTTCAGGATGACTGTAATGAGCACAGCGTGGCTGTCTTCTCTGGCTCCCAGAATAAACGTCTTTGCTTTTAGAGTGGTAAAAATCCCCAGTGCTTTTGGTAGTTGAGCACTGCTCTCTGTGAGCTGGAATTGTATGTCTTTCACAGCTCTCTTCCTCTGAGAAGTTTCTCCGAGTGAGGTTGGGATTCCCTTCCCTTTTCTCTTCTCCCAGCCACAAACCTTGGCTGCCCTCGGGATATCTATCCTTCTCTGCTCTCCTCGTTCCTTCAGTTTTCTCCACTCCTCCTGTGCTCCCTCCTGTGTTCTCTCTATCCTTAACTAAAGAGTTTTTATCTGTGTTTCTCTTTCCGTTGGACCTGGCCACACCTCCCACCAGCTGTTCCCTCTTCCCTGATGAAGCAGGAGCTAGCTCAGGGGATGGGCGTTCCCTAGCACACTGTGACGTCCTTTGTTTGGGGTTTCCATGCCAACCCTCCATGCTTGCTTCAGATCTGTTAATTCTGGTTTCACTTTGCAGTGAATCCTCTGTTTCCATCAGCTCTGAACCTTGTACTTCACGACATATCCCCCGCCTTAAAATATTACATACTGCCGCACCTTCCGGACAGTACGTAATACGCGAGAGTGCGTCCGCATTGCCGTGTAGCTTACCCGCCCTATGTTGGACTACGAAATTGAAAGCCTGTAGGGCTAAATGCCATCTCGTGAGCCGGACGTTGGAATTCCGCATTTGATGTAACCATTTCAACGGAGCATGGTCCGTTATAAGGAGGAACTTCCTGCCTGTTAAATAAAACGGAATGCCTCGACTGCCCATTTGATGGCCAGGCATTCTTTCTCGACAGTCGAATAATTCTTCTCGGCCTTGGAGAGCTTTCGACTGATATAGGTGACCAGGTGTTCTAGTCCCTCAAACTCCTGGGAAAGTACTGCACCTAACCCACTCTCTGATGCATCAGTCTGTACCACAAATGGTAGACTGAAGTCTATCCCTCTCAATATTGGGGCTGTGCAGAGCTTCCCCTTGAGGGTGGAAAAAGCTGTTTCCGCCTCTGGGGTCCATCGAACTCTATTAGGGGCGTTCTTTTTTAGCATCTCGGTGAATAGAAGGCTCTCGTCTGCAAACCGAGGTATAAACCTTCTATAGTAACCGATGAGCCCTAAAAAGCTGCGCACCTGTTTCTTGGTGACGGGACAGGGAAAATCCCGGACGCTTTGGACCTTATTGACTAATGGCTTCACTATCCCCCTCCCCACTAAGTGGCCTAAGTATTTCGCCTCCTCCGTGGCAAACATGCACTTTGCGGGGTTCAGGGTTAAGCCTGCTTTCCGCAATGCCCGGAGCACTGCCTCCACCCTCGCCAGGTGTTGGGCCCACGTAGTACTATAAATGACTATGTCATCCATGTACGCTAAGGCATAGTCATGGTGGGGCCTCAACACCTGGTCAACTAACCGCTGGCACGTGGCTGCCGCACCATGTAGTCCAAATGGCATTCGCCAAAATTGGTATAGGCCAATTGGTGTACTAAATGCTGTTTTCGGCTTTGATTCACGCGAGAGGGGTATTTGCCAGTACCCTTTTGTTAAATCTAAAGTGGTCAGGTATCTGGCTTGGCCCAATCGATCCAGAAGTCATCGATGCGTGGCATCGGGTACGCATCGAATTGAGAAATATCGTTGACTTGCCTGAAATCGATACAGAACCTGAGTGTTCCATCGGGCTTTGGGACTAATACTATGGGGCTTGACCATGGGCTGTATGACTCTTCAATTATCCCCATTGCTATCATTTCTTTAACCTGCCTGATCACTTCGGCCTTCTTGGCCTCAGGCATACGGTAGGGCCGCTGTCTGATAGTGCGCCCTGGTGTTGTGATCACCTCATGGGCGACTAGGTGAGTTTCGCCTGGCTTGGTTGTGAGGACATCCTTGAAGTTCCCCAATAGTTGGGTCAGCTCCCACCGCTGAGACTGGGATAGAGTTTCACCTAACCTTGGCTCTGGCCGCTCCCTCCAATCCGAGGTTTGTGGCCCAAGGTCCTCCTCTCGCTTTTCCTCAGCTAGGGCTGTCATCCCTTTTATTTCCCTCTGACCCGTAGAACCAAAACCACCCTCCCCCCTGTCTGTGGGTGTTAGTGCTGGGACCTCTTCTACTACCGGGAATCCTACCCGTTCGCACACTAATTGTGCAATTCGGTCTCCCTCCCGAATTTGAAAATCCTTCCTTCCCGAAGTTAAAAATGAGAATTTTTACAGGGCCCCGATAGTCGGGGTCTATTACTCCCGCTCCAATATCTATGGAATTTTTAACTGCAAGGCCCGATCTAGGAGCTATTCTCCCATAACATCCTTCGGGTAGCTTAATCTGGATTCCTGTATTCACTAGGGTTTTTCCTCCCTTTTTCACCACCGTGTTTTCAGAACTGAAGAGATCGTACCCAGCGGACCCACTAGAAGCCCTTTGAGGGCCCTTGGCCTTTGGTGTCATTCGGCAAAACTGCAGCACGAAGTTTGCCTTCCCCGGGGGTACCCCTTTGACTCGGGTCTGGGTTGGGCTAGGAGCCTTTTTAGGATTTCCAAACAGAAGCGCAGGAATTTTGGCTGTTAAAGCCTCTGGACTGGTTCCTGTTATCTCTGTAGGGGGTAATGTACCCTTATAGCCTAACCGGCTAAGGCCTTCCCCTATCTCCTTATAAAAAGGTGGCCAATCGCGCCCTAGTACCATCTCATGGGGTAATTTGGGGACTACCGCGAACAGCAGAGTATATGTGGTTCCTAACCCCTTCACCGTCATTCCGTGTAAAGGATAAGGCGATGAAGCGCCGTGTACACATCTCACGCGTACTTGGCCTTCTGCTTGGCTCGGGGGCGACGAACAGCGCCTCTCGATGGCCTCCCAGAGCGTGCGGGAAATCATACTCTGATCGGCCCCCGAGTCAAGCAGTGCCAACGTGTCGATGCCTTCTACTTGAACGGGTAGAAGAAACCCATCCTGGACTGGCTCATCCACCCCAGACATCAGGACAGTTCTTTTGGCACATTCCCTTTTAAAATGCCCCATTTTCCCACACAGATAACATTTACCTTTGGGTGTAAACACATTCCCTCTGGGCACAAAAACACTCTCATCATTACCATTCCTAACATTCACACTTGTCGTAGCATATTTTCCACCATAGGGAATCTTTCCCTTTTTACTATCACATAAACCTGCAGCATGCAGTATGCTGCACTCTGAGGGGTCAGCTATTTGGGCCTCCAGAAAACGGTCCACCAAATTAGCTGCTTCCTCGGTGGTCCTGCAATCCTGCAAGGTGAGGTACATTCTCATTTCTCTAGGCACAGCCTGTACAAATTGTTCTAAAACTACCGTGTCTAGTATACTTTCTATCGATTTAGTTTCTGGACTTAGCCATTTCCAAGCCAGATTTTTCAGACGTTGTTGTAACGCCTTTGGAGTTTCTTGAGGCTTCAGGCGGGCTTCCCTGAATAGCCTCCTATAATGTGAGGTCGTCAGCCCCAACCTGTCTTTTACCGCTTTCTTTATCTCGGTATAGTCGCCTGCAAGAGCGGCGGGCATGGCTTTGTAGGCTGACAGGGCTTCGCCTGTCAGCGAAACTGCAAAGCGCGTAGCCCATTGACTATCAGGCCATCTTAATGCCTGCCCAATACGCTCAAATGCATCAATAAAATCGTCAATGTTATCGATTGGACTCAATTGTCCTAAAGAGAATGCATGACTTAAATGAATAAATGACTTGCGTTCATTGTGGATCCTGGTATAACCATAGGATTCTCCATCCGTGGTTCTCGTGGTTCTTTTAGGAGTGCTGTCACAGCGTCCAGCAGCGGCTTTTGCTGCTCTCTCATGAGTGTAGCGCTTTCTTCTTGGATGCGCTTGGCAAGCTCCATCTGCAGGTCCCATTGCTTTCGCATCCACGCTATCACATCCTGGGCCTCCATCTACTGTCCGCACCTGCAATAAAAGAGACAAACAAAAACCCAAGTGCGGCTCCCTTTTCAGGTTTTTTTTTTTTTTTTTAACCCCACAGCGCCCCCTTTTCCTGATATCCTCCCTCACTTATGCCCAGGTGCTATTACCTGAGGCTTCGTGTAAAGGTCTGCATTCAGGAAAAGAAGCTGTGTTCTGTGTTTTATTTTCTTGTAGCCTTCCGGTAGCCCACTTTCTTGTGCAGGAGTCCTGGTGCCGTAGTTTCTTGTAGTGTCCTTCATCCAAGGTCAAGCATCCGAAAAAACTACGCCAGATATGTCACCACTCACCCTCCCAGAGGCATATAGCATGAGCAAGGCGAGTGGGCAGTTGTGCTTCTTGTGCTTAAAACTACTTAATGGAGGTTTTGGAAGGGCCTCCTGGGTAACGTAGTTCCACAGCACTGAAATGATTCCAAGTTGTACACGAGTGGTTCAGGTTAAATAAGGATTTATTTCCCCTCCCGGGGTTGGATATTGTTGACCATGAACAGAAGGTTATATTAACAAAGAAACCATGCTTCTGGTGTGAACAAAAATATGTAACTCAGATAAATGCTTATTCTCAGCTTTTAAGGCACAAAAGAATAAAACAGGGTTTCTCTCCAAAATGCTCCTTTTGGCTGTTTTCTTCTTTAGCAAAATTCAGCAATATTAACAAAGGGATTGCACATTGTCTGCTATCATATACGAGCAGTCCATATACACTTCAGACACTGGGGGTTGATAAGAATCCCACTGCATAGGATCACCTTCTCCTTCAATGTCTCTTAGAGAGGGTTCTTCTGTCTGCCGTGCAAACCTCTCTGCTTCAATCAAAGGGTTCCCTTCCCCCAACCTGCTAGAGGAGTCTGGGTGTTTGGATTCTTGTGCACACAGCTCCCGGTAACTGAAAGGATACACGCTTCCCTCTTCTGCTTGGCTATGGGAAGTTCTGTGTCTGCCTTTTAAACTGCTTTCCCCCAGGAATCTCCCTTGGCTACAAAATGGTAGGTAAAACTTTTCTCTCCTTTCTGATAAAAGCTTTGTATCAGGGAAATAAGCTTTACCTTCAGGATGACTGTAATGAGCACAGCGTGGCTGTCTTCTCTGGCTCCCAGAATAAACGTCTTTGCTTTTAGAGTGGTAAAAATACCCAGTGCTTTTGGTAGTTGAGCACTGCTCTCTGTGAGCTGGAATTGTATGTCTTTCACAGCTCTCTTCCTCTGAGAAGTTTCTCCGAGTGAGGTTGGGATTCCCTTCCCTTTTCTCTTCTCCCAGCCACAAACCTTGGCTGCCCTCGGGATATCTATCCTTCTCTGCTCTCCTCGTTCCTTCAGTTTTCTCCACTCCTCCTGTGCTCCCTCCTGTGTTCTCTCTATCCTTAACTAAAGAGTTTTTATCTGTGTTTCTCTTTCTGTTGGACCTGGCCACACCTCCCACCAGCTGTTCCCTCTTCCCTGATGAAGCAGGAGCTAGCTCAGGGGATGGGCGTTCCCTAGCACACTGTGACGTCCTTTGTTTGGGGTTTCCATGCCAACCCTCCATGCTTGCTTCAGATCTGTTAATTCTGGTTTCACTTTGCAGTGAATCCTCTGTTTCCATCGGCTCTGAACCTTGTACTTCACGACACAACCCACACATTGGATGGGCTGGGACTGCACACCACCAACACCGATTGCACACGGGCATGTCAGCATGGTATGGGGGTGTTGGCGGAGGGGCCAGCAACACCATATTGCAGCAGACCTAAGCCATACCCTGTTCCTGTGCACAGGGTGCATTGCAACATGTACCAAGGTCTGTCTGATGGCAAAGTATGTCAGCGAGGGAGTATGGTAGCCATATGGCAGCACTGTGGCTCAATGCATGCAGTTGGAGTGTATATGAGTGGAGGGTCACAGGTTTAGAAACATGACAACAGAAAATGACCACATGGCCTATCTAATCTATTCTTCCATATCAACCACTACAACAGTCCCCTTTTTTCCTTTAGAGATCCTCTGTGTTTGTCCCATGTTTCATTGATTTCAGATACTGTCCTCATCTCTACCACTTCCACTGGGAGACTATTCCATGGATCCACCACTCTTTCCATAAAGAAATATTTACGCATATCACTCCTGAATCTATCCCCTTTCACCCTAATCCCATGTCCCCTCATAGAAGAGCTTGCTTTCAATCAAAAGAGGCTCTCCTCCTGTGCATTTATGCCATGGAGGTATTTAAATGTCTCAATCATATCACGTCTGTCCCGCCTTTCCTCTAAGGTGTACATATTAAGATGCTTAAGTCTGTCCTCATATACTTTATAATGAAGACCACTAACCATTTTAGTAGCCACCCACTGTACTGACTCCAGCCTGTGTGGTCTTTTGAAGGTGTGGTCTCCAGAATTGCACACAATACTCTAAATGAGATCCAACCAAAGATTTATACAGAGGCACTATCACCTCCTTTCTTCTGCTGGCCATTCCTCTCCCTATGCACCCAGGCATCCTTCTAGCTTTCACCATGGCCTTTTCTACCTGTTTAGCTACTTTAAGATAATCAGACACAATCACGCCTAGGTTCCATTCTTCTTTAGTGGATAAAAATACTTCACCCCCTATACTATCTTGCTCCCTTGGATTGCTGCAGCCCAAATGCATGACCTTGCTTTTTTTAACATTAAATCTCAGCTGCCAAATTCTAGACCATGTTATCTACACCTTCCTGGGTGTCTACTCTATTGCATATTTTGGTATCATCCACAAAGAGGCAAACCTTACCTGACAGCCCTTCTGCTATATCACAAACAAAGATGTTAAAAAGAATCAGACCAAGGACAGATCCCTGGGGCACACCACTGGTAACCTCCTTCTCCTCAGAGTGAGCTCCATTTACCTGTACAGTTTGTTGTCTCCCACTCAACCAATTTCTAACTCAAGCAGTAAATTTAGGGTCCATCCCTAGGGTGCTCAGTTTGTTTATAAGTTGCCTGTGAGGAACGGTGTCAAAGGCTTTTCTGAAATCTAAATACACCACATCAACAGCTGTCCCTCGGTCCAGCTACCTGGTCACCAAGTCAAAGAAATCATTCAGGTTTGTCTGACAAAACATGCCTCTGGTGAATCCATGCTGTCTCAGATCCTGTAATCTGCTGGACTCCAGAAACCTCACTATTTTCTCTTTCAGCAGCACTTTCAATAATCTACTGACCACCGAAATTAAACTAACTGGCCTGTAGTTTTCAACCACATCCTTGCTTTCAACTTTGTGTAAAAGGACCACATGTGCCTCTCTCCAGTCCTTTGGTACCACTCCCAACTCCAATGAGGCATTGAAAAGGTCAATCAGAGGAGCTGCTAGAACGTCCCCAAGTTCCCTCAGTATTCTAGGGTGTATCCCATCCAGTCCCATCGCTTTGTCTACTTTAAGTTGAGCTAGTTTCTCATGAACACAGTCTTCTGAAAATTCTTCAAGATGCCCATTGCTTCTGTTCCAGTTTGTGAATGTTTTCAGAGGTCCAGCTCCTGGTTCTTCATCTGTGAACACAGAACAGAAATATGTGTTAAGCAATTCTGCTTTATCCTCATCAGCTTCTACACATTCCTCCTCTTCACCCTTGAGTCTGACAATACAATTTTTGCCCTTCCTGTTCTCACTAACATAACTGAAAAATGTCTTATTCCCCATGTTACTGCATTAGCTATTTCCTCCTCTTTTTGAATTTTTGCTTCCCTGACTACTTTGCTAGCTTCTCTAAGTTTTTCCAAATATAGATGTCTGTCTTCTTCTCTCTGTGATCTCTTCTATTTCATGAAGGCCTCCATCTTTTTCTTCACTTTTTCAGCTACTTCTTTTGAAAACCATAGTGGTCTTCTTTTCCACTTACCATTTTAACAAAAAGGTTGGTTGCCTTTAAATATCCCCTTTCAGTTTTGCCCACTGTTTTTCTACATCCGCCAGCTGTCCCTGTGGCTGAGCATTAGCCCACAGTGTAGGTACAGCACCAACATATGCACCAATGAATCAGCCAGCAAGGGTACAAACGCCCATCAGCCACACAGACAGGTTCCACTATCCACAGTTGCATGGAGAGTCAGGCTGATAGTACTGGCACACTGAGTTGGCATTAACATCAGAGAACGCAACTAGCTCCTGCACAAGGAGCACACGTTAACAATGCTCAAGTTGATATCGGGACCAAGGTGGGAGGGCACTCTCACTCTGACCAAGCAGTGATCATGGCACAGCTTTGTATCCACATAGTGTTAGAAAGTGTCTGGTTCTAGTGATATGTGTTCACCTCCTGTCCTGGGGGCCTGATCACTGAACCAACTGCTGGATGTACATGACCATTCTTTGCACATACAAATGTGCACTGACCAGCGCAATGTCTACAGTTGGTATGCGCATGGCTGGAAAACCCAGTAATGGGCAGCAGGTGCAGTTTGACTGTGCATGGATACTAGACCTAGGTGGTTGGGATGTGGGGTATTGCAGACCCAGTAGTACAGTTAGGGCCAGCAGGACCCTAATAAAATCCTTGTGCAAGGTAGTTGACCACCATGGCATCAGCATTATAACACTGGGTATTGACATGCACTGTTCTAGGTGAGTTCCTGTTTTACAGGACCAGGGCATTCTGCAGGACACAGGATAATTAGCATACCACACTACAAACAATACCTGCCATACACTGGTGGTGATGAATATCTGCAGCATAGGCAGCAGAGACTATCTCTTGTATAGCAGGTACTTGGGACCTGGTGCTGGGTGCCCCTCCTCAACCTCAGGGTGACCGCAGAAACTGCTCAGTAGCACAATTTGTAGCTGCTCTGTGCTTGTATCACACACTGTCAGTGTATCTTACTGAGCTGAGCTCATGGATAATTGCATTCTCCATTTGGGGATCAGCTGTTCTGCATGTGTGCTGCATAATGAGTACTGGTGGAGATACCCTATGCTGGTGCACACAGCAGATATTTTAGGAGGTGACCTGCAGTCTGTTTGTATCCAGCCATTGCTATGCAGAGAGAGGTGGAGGTGTAGCCTATTGGTTAGTGCCAGGTATCAATACACAGAGGGCAGGGCTTTGAGTCCTACTTGTTCTTTTTTGGTGATTGTGCTATTCAGACCATTTTCATGCCTGTAACAGTCAGGGCTCTGCACATCGGTGCCGGTAGCCCATAGCACTTTATCACATATTAAGGCACCTTGTCACTCTTTAGGATGCCTTGTTTCATGTTAGGGTGACTTGTTTCATGTTAGGGAACCTTACCTCATTTAGGGCACATTATCCAGCATGCCCCCTACCTGTCCACTGCTTTATATGGCTTCAGGCACCTTAGCGCTGCCCTTACCGCCAGTGACTTTACCATGGTTAGTAAACATATCCCAAAGATTTTCTCTCTTGGATTTTCATTGATATCCATTGCTTTTTTGCTGAATTTTTTTTGTCTATACTTACTTTAGAAAAATACATATATTTGCCCTATTGTTTTCAGAAGACACTTTTTTGTAGAAAATGTCAATTTTTTTGAACTTTAACGTTTGGTATAATTATGACCTCATTGGGATTCTGGTTCCAATGTGCTCCGTTGATGCATTATTGCAATATTTGATACCCCAAGCACACACACTGAAGGCGAGCTTCCATTTAATGTGGTAAGAGTGATTTAAGTAATTTTTCATCCTAATGGGAATCATTTTTCTGACAGAAATATTGTCTGCATTTGGACATGAATTTAGTATGTGTGAGATTGTTAATGGGTTGTTATGAGCTCAGATTATAACAAGCTATAATAAACTAGAGTGTACAACAATATAAAACGCCAGATACAAGTAACAGTTGAGTGGTTAGAACATACAATATCAATAGATTAGTTCATGGTGAGAGAAGATTTTATAATGCTGGTTTATGTGAGATAAAATAGTAATTACACAGAAACTGACAGACTGGTAAGAATGGAAAGTTAATGACTGATATTACAGACTTAAAAGATATTTTTTTGTCAAAGTTTAGAGATACAGTTCTAGAAAGATACTTATCATATCCACCACTTTAATTATAAATATTAAGGGGTATGTTTACTAAAACCCCGGTAAAGTGCGGGCCCCGGTAGTGTGCGGGTGCCATATAAGGAGTGGGCGTTCCGTACAGAAAAAGAAAAGCCGGAATTTACATATTTATTTATTTATTTATTTAACAAGATTTTTATACCGCCTTTTCCTTCAATCAAAGCGGTTACAAAGACATACAAAGGTTATACAAAGGCAAGGGAAACATGCACTGCTCAATCAATATATCAAAGCAGTAAGGTGGGATACATAACATAGGGAAACCATTACACACAATCACACTACATAGAGTTTACAATAAACTATGCATACCGGCAAATAGAAACACCACAGAGCAGCCGCTGCCCGCGTCCCGCACGGTCCATCGCCTAAGGGCCACGCCAAAGGGCCCTCTTGCGAGGCCCTCAGGCGCGGGCCCGCAAGGCGCGGGCGCGCGCCCGCAGTGGCGGTTAAATAGGTCTCTGCTCGAGATCGTGCTGGGCAGGGGAAGGAGCACTTCCAATCAGCTGTTCTGTGTCCTCTGGTCTCCCGGCATTATGCGCGCCCCCGCAGTGGCGGTTAAATAGGTCTCTGCTCGCGATCGTGCTGGGCAGGGGAAGGAGCACTTCCAATCAGCTTAGTGCATGAGATAGCTGCGCGGGAGGCATAAGTGGCGCGCTGAAGTGCAAAAAAAAAAGAGCAGAGCCACAGCACAATGGTTAAGACACTGACCAATGGTGCAGGGATCAGGAGTTCAATCCCCCACAGTGCCCAATGAAGACAGCTGGCTGAGGCATTAATTTATGAGGCACAGAAATACTGGGCAGCATAAGGCGGCACGCAGATGTTTATGGAGGCATTATAATACTGGGCGGTATAAGTGGCTCGCTGATGTACAGGAAGAAAATCAGGGCCACAGCACAATGGTTAAGGCCCTTGCCAATGGTGCAGGGATCAGGGGTTCAATCCCCCACAGTGCCCAATGGAGTAAGCTGGCTGAGGCATTATTTTAGGAGGCATTTAAATGATGGGCGGCATAAGGCGGCGCGCTGATGTGCAATCACAGGAACAGAACCACAGCACAATGATTAAGACACTGACCAATGGTGCCAGGATCAGGGGTTCAATCTCCCAAAGTGCCCAATGAACAAGGCTGGCTGAGGCATAACATGTCATGGGGAAGATTGCTTTATTTATTTAACTGCATTTATATACCACTTTTCACCAGGTCAAAGCGGTGTAACATGTAACATGTAACATATAACATAAGGGGGGCAATATTTTACAGGGTGGGGCCATCACCAGGGGCAACAATTAATGATTTGGGTGAACATAGACATGTACATTTCTGCTGCATCTGAGTATTAGATCATGCGGATAGGGTGGTATTTCTGTTCAAAGATGTTCACGGAATAGGATTGTTTTCAGCTGCTTCTTGAATGATGTGATGTCAGCGTTGTTCCTGAGGTGGTTTGGTAGAGAGTTCCAGAGGGATGGAGCATAAAGTTCGAAGGCTCTGTTGCAGGTCCGTTGTGTGGATTTGGTTCTTTTGTGGGGGACGATGATGGAGTTATTGGAGGATTGTCTGGTTGATCTGTTGTGGGATGGGCGAGGCAGTAGGGGGTGGAGTGAGGTGTTCCGTGTTTGGTGGATAGTCTTGTGGATGAGTAGGATAGCTTTGTACTTGATTCTTGCTGGAATTGGAAGGAAGTGGAGGTCTTTTAGGATTGGGGTGATGTGATCCCGTTTTTTTGCATTCTGAATAATCCTTGCTGTAGTATGTAAGGCAGTTCGGAGGGGGTTGGTGTGTGAGGCGGGGAGTCCATGGTAGATTATGTTGCAGAAATCCAGATGAGGGAGTGTTACAGCTTGCATTACTGTCCTGAAGTCGTGAGGTTCTAGGAGGGGTCGGAGGCGTTGAACAGTTTTAGCTTTGTGGAATATCGTCCCAGCGGTTTTGTTGATTTGTTGTTTAAAGGTGAGAGCCTGGTCAATGATAACGCCTAGATACCTTATTTGGGGCTGGATTTGGATTTGCGTGGTTCCCATGTTGAGGTGGGTAGGTGGTTTGAAGTCAGGTTCTTTTGTCACTATAAGGGCTTCGGTTTTCTTTATGTTGATGGATAGATTGTTCTCCTGTAGCCAGTTGGCCACGTCGGTGAAGCAGGCTGATAGCTGGTCGTTTTTTGGGTTGTTGGTTGTAATCGGTGCGTAGAGCATTATGTCGTCAGCGTATATGTGGAAGTTGATGTTGTGGGTGCGTATGATTGAGCATAGTGGACGGAGATATATATTGAACAACATGGCTGATAGGGTGGATCCTTGGGGTACTCCTTGATGTTGTTGGTAGGGGGGCGAGGTTGTGGAGAAGGTGCGGATCCGTTGCTGTCTGTTGGTTAAATAGGATCTGAACCATTGTAGTACAGTGTCTTTGATTCCAATTGAATGGAGTCTGCTTATGAGGATTTCGTGGGAGATTGTGTCAAAGGCCGCTGATATATCTAGAAAGATCAGGATGTATCCCGATTGTTTCTCTTGGGTTCCAATGATGAGGGTGTTCATTAGAATGGTCATGAGGGTCTCGACTCCATGTAGTGGCCGGAATCCGTGTTGCTGCGGGTCAAGTATGTCGTTGGTGTCCAGATGATCTTGAAGCTGGCGTTGGACTATCTTTTCTATTATCTTGGTGGCGAGGGGGAGGCTTGCAACTGGTCTGTAGGAGGTGGGGTCCAGGGGGTCCAGGTTGTTCTTTTTTATGGTTGGTCGAATGATTGATGTTTTGAGGGCATCTGGTATGTATCCTTGTTTAAAGGATTCGTTTATGATGTGGGTTAATGGAGCACTCAGGTCTTCCTTGGTTTCTTTATCCATTCCGTAGGGCAGGGGTCTAGCAGGGAGGTAGTGGTGTTCAGACAGGAGATGGTGGAAGATATCTCTTCTTTTGAGGTTTCATTGAATGTATTCCAGTCTGTGTTTATGGTGGTGTAAGGATTTGTCTTTGCGGTTGTAGCACAGAGGTGAGGTTGTTGAGGTTGTTGAAATTGTTTGTATTGTCGGGCCAGAAGATCCGAGGGGATATCTGGGAGTTGATCGGAAGTGGTCGGTGCCTTTGTCAGTTTTTTGGCAATTTGGAAGAGTTCTCGAGGTTTGTTTACAGCTGTGGTGATGATTTTGGTGTGGTAGTTTCTCTTCGCATTGTCGGTCTCCGAGTGGTAGTTAGTGAGTTCATAGAGGTATTGCTTTTTGTCCATTTCATTTTTGGTTTTCCTCCATTTTCTTTCTGCTCTTCTAAGTTTTGTTTTTAGTTTCCGGAGGTCAGGGGTGAACCAGCGGGCCTTTGAGGAGATGGGTTTGTTGCTGGTTTTGTTTATAGTTGCGCTGGATGCTGAGGAGATTGTGGTGTTCCAGTTGTTTATGAGGTCGTCAAGGTTGTTGGAATTCGTAAGTAGGTTAGGTAGGGTTAGTGTCAGGAAGTCTTCTTTGCTGAATGCTTTGAATCTCAGTGTGTGTTGTGTGTTTCCTCTGTTTGTGTTTGGTTGATATGCGTGGGAGAGGTGGATGATGTAGTGGTCTGACCATGGTACTGGTGAGATTGTTGGACTGCTGCATGAGGAGGCTGTTTGTGAGTTAAGAAATATGAGGTCCAGTGTGTTTCCTTTTTCGTGCGTTGGTTCGTTTATGATCTGTGTCAGGTCCATTGCAGTCATGGCGTTAAGGAATGTTTCTGTTTGTGTGCCTTGGAGGGATGGGAGATTGAAGTCTCCCAAGATAATTGGTTCTTTTGATGGGTCAATGCTTTCAGAGATGAGGTGTAGTATCCTTGGTAGGTCGGAGTTTGCGGTGGGTGTTCTGTAGACCAGGCATATGGTGAGGTGTTTGTTAGTGAGGGTGAGGATGTCTGCTTCATTGGAGGTTTCAGAGGCGTGAGTCCGTAGGTGGAGGATGTCCTTTGCAATGATGGCTACGCCTCTGCCTTTTGCGTGTGTTCGGGAACAGTGATGAAGGCTGTATCCGGTTGGTGTCAGCTTTAGGAGGCATTTTATTCATATTTTAATTATCACTACTAGAAAACGCACTCTCAAAGCGTGTTGACATAAGGCGCCCTATAAGGCACATTGTAAAGTGCACTGTCAGCCAAGACACCCTAGAATGTTGCTTATAGGGCGCTTTAGAGGGTGCCGCATGTGTTACCGCAAGGTCAGTGTACTGTTTTTTATGGCAGCACTGTGCAGTGTAAGGAATGAAAAGCATAAGTAGGTGCGCTGACAGGCAAGGAGGAGCAGCAGTGGAGCACAATGGTTAAGGCACTGACTGCTGATACAGGGGTCATGAGTTTGCTCCCCAGTGTGCCTAATACGTAAGGCTGGCTGTGGCATCAGCTTTGCATTGTACATATTTTGTCCTGCAGCACTTTATTTTTATGTTATTAATTGCTGCCAGCAAACACGCCCTCACGTGCCGTAATTGAAGGTGCCGTATAAGGCACCCTATAAGGCACTCCATAGGGCACATTATAAATTGCACTGTCCGCCACAGCACCCTAAAATGTCCCCTATAGGGCACCCTATAGGTTGTGTCACAGGATAATGTATAGTGCACCTTATATGGACGGGAACCATAAGGTGCCCTATAGGGCACCCTATAAAGCACCCTCAGAGGCACCTTATGGGTACAGTACGCTGAGGGTGTTTTTGCTGGCATCAAAATATGTACATTAACAAAAGATAATGCATTGGACAACCCTATCAAATAACCCCACTGTGGGTTTGAACCCATAACCTCTGGTTTCAGAGACAGTGAAGTAACCATTGGGCTATAGCTCTATAACTGCTAGAAAGCCCTTGGCTGGCTGCAGAGAGCATGCACGTCACCACACAGACAGTCTGCTGTGGTCACCAGGATAGGGTTAGCCCACCCATACCCATGATGCACTGCACATGCAAATAAGCTGTCCACAGATTAACACAAGATGGGCAATGCACCCCCACAGCACCTCGGCCTGGTAGAGGGAAGTGACCACGTGCACCCACACACCACCTCGGCCTGGTAGGGGGTACTGACCGTGTGTTTTACTGGCACAGAGTAGCTACACACCGTCACATTGGGCGGGTACTGTGCTCACCCTGAGGGTGCGGTGAGGCGCCCAGCACCAGGTCCACAGCACCTTCCATGGCTGAATAAGGCGATGCCAGAGGTCCAAAGCAGTGTTAAACTATGAGATAGGTGGTTTCTGCAGAAACACCTTGGCTATCTCTGTCAGCTGTAGCCCCATGGACCCCCAGGTGGGCCATGCACCACCCTCCCCAGTCAAGGGTGGCAAACAGGGTCTCCCATCAATAGATCCACATTCTGCCCCCCCCCCCCTGCAAAGGTAGCAGTAGAGGGGAACATCAACCCCAGTCCTGCTGAAGAACCGACACCCCCACAGGGCAGTCAATGCAGCTCTATACACATCCATAACACAATAGCAGACAGACAATAGGCCTGGATATGGTGAGCTGCACCCCACCACTATCTGATATTCTCCTGCAGCAAGTCATCAGCCACTACACTCTGCAAGCTGCTCCATCACAACACATACCAGCTGCAAACAGTGTGCTAGTTAGTCCACAGTGCATGTTCCCAGTGGAGATGCATGCACCCAGAACTGGGATGTCAGTATACACAGCAAGCAGATAAATCAGTGACTGGACCCCAAAATGAAATCCAGATGAGAGAAATACCATATAGTACTATGGGGGTGCCTAGCCATGCTGTGGTCACTGCACAGTCAGGGTGAGAGTGATCTCTCAGCAGGACATACTGAGGTCACCCTGTCTGTGTAGGTGGTGGCCGGGCACTAAAATGTCCCAGTCAGTGCCCTATGCCCTGTGCAGATGCACCCTGGCCAGGCCACCCTGTCCGGCCTATACCCATGGTACCTTGCTCCTCATTATGCACATTCACAGCCCAATACTGGCAACATTGCTGGCAGTGTGGGCTGTGGAAGGTGTTTGCAGCCACCACACACTGGATAGATAGACAGACAGCCACCCCCACACCTATGCCAGCATTGTGCTACTATAGAGGAGTTCAGCAACCATACCCACCACACCAGTCCTGGGCACAGTACAGGCATGGATATGGTACGCAATACTGTTGGGGGTCACTCCCCAGGGCGGTAAACACTGTCAGAGACCAGACCTGCAGCACACACCGCAGACATCAGAATGATTGTTATGGTGGCGCCAAAGGAGCAAAATGTGCTTAAGGTAGGCATTGATATCTGCCAGTTATCATGGGAAACATTTGATGGCTGTGTACCATATACCCAGGTGTAGGGTGGCATTGCTAAGGTATGCAACTGCTAGTATTGGGAGATACAGGCAGGGCCCAATGTCCTGCCTCTCCAGGAGGCATTGGCCAATGGGGCCTGTGGGTGTGGGTGTCTGGCCCTGTTGGCTGCTGCTTTACGGCAGAGTTTCCCAACTCCAGTCCTGGTGTTCCAAACACTGTTCGGGTTTTCATGTTGTCCCGCATGAATATGCATGAGCTACATCTGCATACCATGGGGGTGGTGCATAGATATGCAGCACAGGCATCTTTATTAGAAGCAGCATGGAACCTGAATGGTGTGGGGCCCTCCAGGACTGCATTTGGGAGACTCTGCTCTAGGTAATGCGGCTGTTTATGGTGTCTGTGTTTGGTGTGGTAAAATATAGGCGTATTAACCATGCGTATGTTCTCAGCAATAAAGGTTTGTCCTTACTATCACGGTTTAGTTGTGGGAAAAATATGTGGACAGGATTGGCGGTAGCCCCAGCTGGCCTTTGAACCTGTGACCTTCTGTTCCTGCACACACTGTCTGTGTGCACTGCACCACCGTGTTGCCAAAGATATGTTGCCTTCCCTGGGGAGTCCATGACTGTACATACAACAGAGCCTGTCTGTTGCGGTGGATGGTGCCGGCCTGCACATGCCTAGGCCACTGTCTGCTGTGGCTTGCAGCCACTGCCCCCTCCACCACCTGTACCCTCCGCCAACATGCAGACATGTCCTTATCTGGGGAAAAGCATATGACCTGATTGATTTGTGGCACTCCAGGACTGAATTTGTGGACTTGGCAGTAGGTAATGCCCATTGTTATGGTTTGTGTGCGGTGTAGGGTAAAATATAGGTGTTGGAACCATGCTTATGTTCTCTGCAATGAAGGAGTGTCTGTACTAACACTGTTTAGTGGTGGGTAAAACTATGGGGACTGGGTTGGCAGGAGCCCCAGCTGGGATTTGAACCTGTGATCTTCTGGTCCTACAGGCACTGGCTGTGTCTGCTGCACCACACTGTGGCCACAGAGACAGTGCAGTCTCTGGAGATAGGAAACCTGGCCGCACGAGTCAGACACCCTGCTCTGCACAATTTTACTGTGGGCTCGTTTACCTTGTATGGGGACAAAGGTGCAAATAAACCTCAAAAATGACCTCCAAAAAAGGGGAAAAAAAACAAAACCAAGCTGGGCAACAGTGATATCAATGGGCAACCTGAAAAACACTCCCAGGAAAGCTCCATTACAATGCAGTGCTTTTGAGAGTCTACGGAGCGTAGACCCTTCCAAAAATCTTTTTTTTTTTAGCTTTCCTGGGAGTGTTTTTTATGGTTGCCCATTAATATCACTGTTGCCCAGCTGGATTATAATTTATTTGGAATTTGTTGTGGTTATTTTCAATTTATATTTGCTATTTTGTTCTGTGCACATGTATCACACTGCTCACGTTGTGCAGGTTTCCCCGGTTTTGCTGTACATTGCTGACGGAATTGGTTTCTCTTCCCTTTAAATCGGCTCTAACGCGAGGTTTTCACTCGCGGTATTTTTTTTGCCGAAATTCAGCCCCGCTCCTGTGCGGGGAGCCTCTCCCCTCCCACTCTCCACCCATTGACCCCGTCCCTCTGCCCCTCGGGGGCCTTCCTCCGCCCTCCGTACACCTTTCCCCGCCTCTATCGCACATCAGCTCACCGCACACTTGCGCGGGCCCGTTAGTGTGACGTGCACGCGTGCAGGGCACTTAAGAGCACTTAAGTGCATCATTAGCGTACGCTACTGTGCGCCGCGCACGTGTGTGCAGTTTAGTAAACATACCCCTAAGTTGTGTTGTTCATTATATCACAATATATGTTGTTCATTTATTTTTTTAGAGTGCTCCCCATGGTGCAGCTGATCACCTGCCTGATTCAGCCAAAGTTCTGAAATACAGGCCATGTCGTGCACTATGAACAGAGCTGTTTAGGATGATGTTTTTTAAATGGCATAATTATTGCAGTAATTAAACAGGGGTCATTTCACAGTAAGGTGATAGCAAATATTTTCTTGACCCATTCAGACCCATAAAGAGCAGTTCTAATAGCCACTTGAAAGCTCTGAGAGGGGCAGTCTATGACTAACGAAGAAAATAGGATGCAGTCTGAGGTCTTTTCCCCCCTCATATTAATTTGTCAATGCAGTTCCTAAGTATATAGTATATGAGTGATACAATGCAAAAGAACATTTGACAGAGATTTATTGATGTGTGGTAAAATTAGACAAGTTGAATAGCTACTGCCAGCCATTCCAAGGTAAAAGAATCATATACAGTAGTGATTATGCAGATGGTGTCTTGATATGACCATGGCATCTTGAAAGCTCTTGCAGAGAGTGTTTCGATATACTTGGCATTCTGAAAGAATAGGAAGAAGCATTTATGAGGTCTTCAGGAATATGCATAGCCAGAACTTGAAATGCTAGGGGCTAGTGAGGTGAGAGTGTCATTTACTATATGTTCTTAGAAGGATTCTTTCTCCAGGTAAATCTGATCATACCACAACTGGGTTATAGAAAGAATCTTTGAAGAAGAACCATTGAGAAACTCTGGTGGCATTCCTGATGGGCTGTGATCCTATAGGACCTTTAAATCATCTGTGCAAGATAAGGACCAAAATGGGTAGTCCTTACTTTGTGATGGGCATGAATGGTGGATGGGATGAAATAATGCTCAGATCCCTTCCCTGAAAGGCTGAGATGTCATTGAAGATGACAGAAAAGGGGGTATGGCTGTTGACCTCTAAGTTTGATGTTTTCAAGCAGGGTGAGGTGGGCTATTATACTTGTCTGAGTGCTTCAGCAGGCAAACAAAGGTTAGGAGAGATGGTGAATCACCTTGTCTGAAAATGATGGAAAATGCAATTTGAGTAGGTAACCTTAACCATTTAGTTGTGGGTAATAGAAGGACAAAGTCCTTTAGAGAGGTAAGTCAGTACGAGAGCAGATTTTGAAAAAAATGACCAAACGTCCAGGAGGTTTTGCCTCATATATTTATGTATATATGATACAACACTTGATATTTAGGGGTATGTTTACTAAAGGGCATTAAGGGAGGAAGTGTGCCGTTAACGCCTGTTATCGGCACCCTTGTACTATTAACGCTGTGAAAAAGCTGCATTAAGGAGTGTTAAAGGCTCCTGCAGCGTTAATGCAACAGTAGGTGGAGAGTGGGCATTAATGGGATGGAGAGAGGGTATTAACAGTGAGTGCTCCCTTAATGCCTGTTGTGTTAGCACCTTTAATGCTGGAACCCTAATGCAAAGTAAAACCTCATAGAAATGGGGTATTTTGAAGGGAGAGAGCCTATTTTAACGTCTGCAATGTGACCCACAGACAGGTGAGCCCAAGTTCGTGATAGTAGTGCTCCATTTGAAAGAGCATAATGTGGATGGTGCAAATGGGGAAAAGGGGGTAGCACATGGGTAGTACAGAAGGGGTTGCTGGTGCACAAGGGTGACCAGGCAGCTGCCCAGGTTGCACATCTGTGATGTCCGCCATGATACCACAGTATCAGTGGCGGCACACAAACATGCTGCTGCTGCGAAAAAGTGATGCACAACATGGGGCAGTCCAAGGGTCCTGGCAAACTAGGCAGAGACCCCAGCTGGCCCCCTGCTGCCGCTAATGCTGGCTCTGGAAGAATATGCCAGTAGCGCAAGCAACTGTAGCTCTACAGGGGGTTGCAAAAAGCAGCCACCCAGGGAAATACCACTGCTGTGGCTATCCGCTCACCCAGAAAAATATCTGCAGCTGGCAGGGATGGGGTTAATCTGGAAGCAGCTGTTTGGGGGACAGCATGGCTGCCCATGTGTACATCCTACCCCCACTGACAACATGCTGTCATGTCAGCATGGTGTGAGGGTGTTGGCAGCGGGTGCAGTGTCTTCCACCAGCAGCATACAGAGCCATGGTGCCATACAGACTATACAACATATCCCCCTCCAACACTCACCAAACATACCTTGTCAGACAGGAATGGCACAGGGCATGCAGAGATCACAGCAGACATAGGAAGACCCCTACTCATGCCTGCCTTCACCCTGTCATAAGAACATAAGAAATGCCATACTGGGTCTTGTTCATCAAGCCCATTATCCTGTTTCCAACAGTGGCCAATCCAGGCAACAAGTACCTAGCAGTTTTCCAAAAAGACAGGTTCCATAATGCTTGTTTTGGGGCAAGCAGTGGATTACCTGGGTCTTTAATAATGGCTTATAGACCTTTCTTCCAGGAACTTGTCCAAACCTTTTTTAAAACCTAGCAACACTAATAGCTTTTACTACATCCTCCGGTAATGTAGTCCAGAGTTTGATTACTGCTGAACCCATGGGACTACAGAATCCATATGGCAGCTCTGTGATGCAACACACAAAGCCATCATATATCTGAGCAGAGAGCCACAGGTCCAAGACCTGGCTGTGGCTCATGTCTTGAATGTCCCTGATACGGCACCAATACAAAAATAGAGTGTGGTCCTTAATGGAGCTGAGTAAAATCTCACTCCCAAAATTAGCTCCAAACTAACAATATTTCAAAGTGGACTCTTTTTAATGTGGAAAGCTATTGGTTTTGATATATCTAAATTAATAGTTAACCACCGTGACCAGAATGTCTCAGACCAAACAGCGCTAAGAATAAATCAAACACTTGGCATATTCAAATCTTGCGCTCAATCGCATCAAGGACTTTCTGGATCTTTTTATATATGTAATCACCAATGCTCCACCAACATTGTGTTCAAATTGACATGAAAAAAGATGATTCTTATCTCTTAAAATATCCTCCAGGCACCATTCATTGCGTTTCACTCATGGCGTTTTTTCAAGTCAGATGTTCAAGTGCAAGCCAAAGAAGAGAACGTGGGCAGCATTTTGTTAATCCTCATGAAGAAACTCTTTATGAGAGTGAAATGCAATGAATGGTGCCTGGAGGATATTTTAAGCGATAAGAATCATTTTTTTTCATGTCAATTTGAACACAATGTTGGTGGAGCATTGGTGATTACATATATAAAAAGATCCAGAAAGTCCTTGATGCGATTGAGCGCAAGATTTGAATATGCCAAGTGTTTGATTTATTCTTAGCGCTGTTTGGTCTGAGACATTCTGGTCACGGTGGTTAACTATTAATTTAGATATATCAAAACCAATAGCTTTCCACATTAAAAAGAGTCCACTTTGAAATATTGTTAGTTTGGAGCTAATTTTGTGTAGTGAGACCTGATACAGCACCAGCATGTGCAACCCCCAATGAATTGGCCAGCAAGGATCCACACAGACAGGCTCCACAATCTACAACTGGATCGAAAGGCAGTCTGATAGTATCGGCACACTAAGCAGGCATTGCCAATGGGTTTGAATGTCACAGCATGCTACTAGCACCTGCACAATGAGCAATGCTTGTACTGATATGGAGACAAAAGTTGCAGGCATAAATGCCAATCATCCCCACTTTTGCACAGCACAGCAATGTGTGTGTGTGTCTCTCCAGAGTTCTGTGGCCTTCTGCACTGCACTGTGCCCCATATTGCCTAGGCTTTTCCCCAGTATTAGTCTGCAAATGTGCATGATAAGGAGCAAAGGGTTGTAGGTATGGCCTGAAACAGAGTGGTTTCCCCAGGATGTGTCTGCATAGAAGGTCGGGTCAATGGCTGAGACTTTGTAGTGCCCGTCTGCCATGTACATGGCCAGGTTGGCCACAGCAGTTCATGCTGCGAGGGCACACTAACTCTGACTGAACTTTGACCATGACATGGCTATGTATCCATACAGTACTTACATAGTACCCAGCTCTAGTGATGTGGTTGCTCTTTCTGCCCTGGGTGCACAAATGCTGGTTGTCCTAAGTCAGAGTGTATATGGTTGCTTTGTACAAATGCATTGTGTATTGATCAGCTGCAAGTGATATGTACATGGCTGAAACAGGCTTGTGGTAGGCATTAGGTGCATTTGGACTGTGATGGCTTGGTATTTCCTGATGGTTGTGACAGCAGTTGTTCCTGGCCTGCTCAGTGTGGTCATGACAGGACAAACAGGATGGTGGTAGCAGCAGCCACATGCAGCCTAGAAGCCCCTAGTGCATTTGGCAGCCATGGCATCAGCTATTACACCACTGGGCACTGACCTGCACTGTTCTAGGAGGGTCCTTGTCCAACAGGAGCAGGACACAGTGCCCAGATGTGACAGGCATCTATGGCATGCTACTATTGTGTAGGAAACAAGGTGACTAGCATGACACACTGCAAACAATACCTCACATACACTGGCAGTGATGTGGACCTATGGCAGAGATCATCTTTAACAGTGCAAGCTTTGGGGATCATTTGCTGGGCACCCATCCTCACTCTCAGGGTGACCGCTGAAACTGCTCAGTAGCATGGCTTGTAGCTGTTCTATGCTTGCTGCACACACTGTCAATGCATCTTATGAAGCTGATGTGATGGATCAGTGCATTCTCCATTTGGTAATCAGCTGCAGAATGCTGTCCCGCATGTGCAGTGCCTCATGTGTAATGGAGGGGCTAACCTATGCCGGCACACACAGCAGACATTTTAGGCAGTGACCTGTAGTCTCTTTGAATCCAGACATTGCTGTGCAGAGAGGTGTGGAGGTCTAACTTACTGGTTAGTGCAATGTCTCCATAAGCAGAAGGCAAGGGTTTTATTTGCACTTGCTCATTTTGGGAATGTGTGTTACTCAGGTCTTTTCCCTGCCTGTAACAGTCCAGGCTCTGCTGTGACTTGCAGACAAACATCCTTCTACTTTGTTATGTGTTCTGGCCACACTTTGTGTCAGCAAACATGCTATTCCCCATCATGTCCTTCTGAGAACATGCCTTATTTGCTCTGCTGCAGCCCATTGTAGGGGGTCAGACATGTTCACCCTGCAGATGTTAAGCACCTGATTGGAGGTGTGGTGTAATGATCATAGCAATGATTGGAGACCAAGATACTAGGATTGGAGGCCCACTAGCACCCATGTGACACTTTGGAATGTGTTTCTGTCACATTTTATGTCTTCCACAATCTTCACAGACTGACAACCCCTCCTTGTGACCTTGAGCAGGTCACTTAACCCACCAGTGGCTCAGCTGACTGCAGGTCCATACAGTCCCTGTTTATCATCTGACATTACCAATTTGTCAGTAAGATGTACCCTGATATGACTTACTGATACAGGCAGTTACATGCATACAGCTGTAACCTAGATGTGAGACATGTCATATATGCCATCATGACTGTGACTGTACATCTTTGGCTCCATCACATCTCTGAAGTACATGTGGACACATCCTACCCATCTGATAGCCATCTGCAGGTATTACCTCATGGCCATGCGTGCCCCATTTGCTCAGTTTGGATGACACCTTTCCAGTTGCTATCTGCAGATTTGTCTGGGGTGTTGTATGGTGGTTGTGTGGCTGGGACAGGTGTGAGAACCACATGTCTGGTATCATGCCTTCCACATGGCAATGACACCCATTTTCCCACATAGTACAAATACATTGGGGATGGCACCTATAGCATATCGGTGCTGCCAGCCCATACCACCCTCTCCTCTGCCGCCATCCTTCCTTTAACCCATCCATCTACCTCTATTGACTGTGTACACTCATGTCTTCTCATGCAAGCTGCTACATCATGGCCTACCCAGGTACCCTTTCCCACATTTTGGTTCTTCATGCACACCTCTTCTATGTCTGATCTGCATGTCACCACTCCTGCTCCTTCCTTCTTTTGCTGCCCACATCATGCCACTTCTGACACCACTGGGGGATATATCTTCCCCATCCTATGCCACACAATGGCATTGTGCAATTTTATACTAGAATCTCCCCCCCCCCACCCCACACCAGTGCATCAGTACAGCTGCCTCCTACATGCTCATCCAAATTACTGGCTGCCTCGTAGGGTTCCCACAAATCTGGCAGGTCCATCATCTCCCACCTATCCTTCCATCCATCACCCTTACATTGACTTTCCTTGTTGTTCCATTATCCAGTGTTAGGGTGACAGCCATTTTCGGACATTAAGGTTCATGCTTGACACCATAACACCCGATGTCATGTTAACGCATGTTAAATAGCCCATTGTGCCTTTGAAGCTGGAATGCATCCTACCTACCCAGTGCCCTTTATGCATGTAAAACCCCTTATCACTGCTGTTAACACCTGCTACCTTTGTGCCCTTTAGTAAACATACTCCTTAGTGTCTGTTGAGCATATCTCAGAGGGATTCTAGCCCTTGTACTAACCTTGAGATATAGTAAGATTTTTAGTCCAGAAATGTTGATGTAGGTATGAAAGAACACCTTGAGCACATGGCCGGACTTAGATGGGTAGAAATGATGGTCCTGGTAAAGACCATAGCAAGAAAATTGGGAGCAACATTTGTTCGATATTGAGTTTTCCGTCTTAGAAAGGGAAAAGCCATGAAGCCAACATTGATAGGGGGTAGGGGGTAGGGAGTACACTGACCTGGTCTAAAGTACTTTGTGATGATTCAAGTCTGAGGTGTTTTCTCAGAACACTTTGGTGACACATGGGAAGGCACCTGCTGGGCAAAAGATGCTTAGATGGGTAAAGGCTGGAATTTTGGTAATGCTTGAAACCATATCACTGGGATCAGGATGGAATGGGCCTAATTAGCAAGAAAAGTTTGAAGTCCATAATGCCATCTTCTGACTAGAGCATAGAGGGAATAAACTGTGAAAATAAACTCTTATAGTGCCCTCTGTAGGGTACTGGGGTTTGACAGAGATCAATAAGACACCACGGTGTGTGATTATTATTGTTATATTCTTAAGATTGGAAGAGGACTTGGTGTGGCTCTGGTAAACTGATTCATGGGCAGGGAGTCCCGGCCAAGGAGGAAAAACCTCCTTACCAGAGTATTTGAATAGATGTTCTTGCCTCCTTTTTTTCGCTGTCGTTGAGCTGCATTATGTTATGAATATAAACCCTGACACTAAGGCTGGAATTCTGTCCTGTAAACAGCAGGGTTGGATGTGCGTCCCCCAGCATATGGATGGACACCCATTTTATTCCACCCTGATGATGGAATAAGTGCCTGCAGTGCGGAGATCATGTGCTGCACCCCCATACCACATTGTGCCACCTTGGGAGAGCTTCAGCCACCCGATCCTGGCCATGGGGGCCCCCTGAAAGAGGTGGATGGTGGGGTGATGGGCCACTTGCGGTCTGGCAAATCAGTGTCTCCAACTGGACATGCTGCTACCATGGCAATAGGATGCCACTGCACCAGCACATCAGCCGAAGTATTGTGCGGACTGGACGGGTGTATGCATGGACGGCTCCCACCTGGAATCAGGTGCACGCTGGACCATTTAAGTGCCTGATTCCCCAACAGCAGGAACATATAGTGCCACCCATGTTTTAGGTGTCCCGAAAGCCAAGCCATGCACCTTTTGGAATCAGCCTCCATGTCTTTATTTGCTGATAAGAAGCCACCCTTAGTCTAGGACTGAGGTATAAAAAGCCTGCTCATTGATTAATGATGATTCAAGATGGTAGGTATACTTTACTCTCTCTCTCTTTCTCTGTATATATCTATATATACATATGCCATTTGTCTAGTTGGTGCTTGGAAAACCAGAGCTAGACTACTCCAGTGGATTGGAAGGGCCCTTATGTGGCACTTTGCTAGTGAAAAATGGCTCCTGGGGGGAGAAATTCTCCTGAGGAGAAAGGGAAAATGTGAGCGATCCTTCTGAGAATTAATTTGCATGCAGTAGCACTGCACCATTTCAGATTGTGTTAGACAAAAGTTGATATGTACAGCCGCTATTGGTGTAGGCGTTATCATGGAAGGACTGCTCTGGGTAGCATGGTTGAAAAATCAACAAGTCAAGTGAGATTAGTGTGGGTTCAGCCAGAGGTGACTGCTCCATCAGTGAAACTGTCAGAGAGTCTATGAGTAGAGTAGCTGTGAGGAGGTCTCCCTCCCTCCTTCCTTATTGTCCTCCTTCCCCCTCCCCTGATCTGATCATCATTGCCTATTGTTTTCTGTCCCTGCTCCCCCCCTGGTCTCGCCTGCCCCCTCAAACCTCCATTCTGCATCATTACCCACTCGTAAAATTACCATGGACACCCTTCTACAATTCCCATCTCCTGCCACTCTGTTTCCCTCGAACTTCGAGTCTCTCCCTGTTGACGACCAGGCTCACTGCTGGAACTCCATGCTCCAATCCGCCCTGAACTCGGTTGCCCCTGTCCGCTCCTGTCCCCGCCCCCGTCACTGCCCACATCATCCCTGGTTTCATCCCGGTCTCTTTCTGCACCGCAGACACCTTTGCCGGGCAGAACGGCTTTGGCAAAGGCATCCTTCCCCCATCACGCTGTCAGGTTTCCGCCTCTGTCATCGGCATTACCGGTCCCTTCTCCATACTGCAAAGCGCGACTATTATTCCAACCTTATTTCCTCCTCCTCCAATTCTTCTCGCCGTTTGTATTCTATTCTGCATTCTCTTACTGCATCACACTCTGCTTCTTCTCCTTCTTCTCCTCTTGCATCTTCCCTTCCCGATCCCTCCTCTCTCGCTACTTTCTTTGCCGCTAAGGTCGACACTCTCCGTCAGTCCTTCCCTTTGTGTCCCCCTCCCCTTTCTCCCGCTGCCCCGCCCTCCCCTCCCTCCCATCCCCATCCCGGTCCACCCCTATGTTATCTCATCTCTGGTCCTCTTTTTAGATGATCACTCCCTCCGCTCTTCAAAAAACATTCCTTTCCCTTCGTAAAACCACCTGCTCAGCTGATCCCATCCCATCTTCCTGGCTTCTTGAACCCTCACTAGCTCTCTCTCCCTATATCCTCTCCCTGTTCAATTCTAGTTTGTCTTCTGGCACTTTTCCTTCTGGTTGGAAACACGCTATTGTTCGTCCCATCCTAAAATCCCATTCCTCTGATCCTTCTGTACTCTCAAACTGGCGTCCTGTTTCCAACCTCTCTTTTCTCTCTAAACTTCTTGAGAAATTGGTCTTCACACAACTTTCCTCTCACCTTGAAGCCTCCCTCACTCTTCACCCCCGCCAATCTGGCTTTCGTCCTGCTCATAGCACTGAAACGGTTCTTCTTTCCCTCCTTAACGAACTTCACGTTGCTCACGATCGTGGTCTCTATACACTGGCTGTTTCTCTCAATCTCTCTGCTGCTTTCGACCTAGTGGATCACCGCACCCTCCTCACTCGTCTTCGGGAAGCAGGTCTCTCCAGAATGGTTCTCCAATGGTTTCACTCTTTTCTCTCTGGCCATTCTTTTTCTGTAGTTTCTGGGTCCTCTTCTTCTGCTTCCACCCCCCTCACTTGTGGGGTTCCTCAAGGGTCTGTTCTTGCTCCGCTCCTCTTTAATGTTTTCCTAGCCCCCCTTGCTCTTCTAATTCAACAGTTTGGTATCTCCGCATACTATTACGCGGATGACATTTTTCTCTTGCTTCACACCAACTCCCTCTCTCCAGATATCTCCCCTCTCAATCTCTGTCTTGCCGCTATTGCTTCCTGGTTTTCCTCCAATTTTCTACAGGTGAATCCCTCTAAGTCTCACGCCATCTGGTTCACATTTGGGGGTCCCTCCCCTGCATGTGCCCCTTCCTTCTCCTCACAGCCTATCCCTCTTGTTTCCTCACTTCGCTATCTGGGTGTTATACTTGATTCTTCTCTTTCCTTTAAGGATCATATTTCTTCCATTATTCAGCGCTCCTTTTTCTCCCTCAGACAACTTCGCTCTATCCATCCTTTCCTTTCCTCCTCCGCTCTGGCTACCCTTCTCCTTTCCCTTGTGATGTCCCGTCTCGATTATTGTAATGTTGCCCTTGTTGGTCTGCCCAAATCCCAATTGTCTCGTCTTCAACGTGTTCAAAACTCAGCTGTTCATCTTCTTGCTCATGCCTCTCGTTTTGACCATGTCACCCTGCTTCTCCTTCACTATCACTGGCTGCCTATTCCTTTTCGCGCTCAGTATAAAATTCTCATTCTCACACACAAGGCTGTCCGCACTGGTACTCCCTTCTATCTTGCCGACCAGATACACTTCCGCCCCCCCCCCCCACCGCCTACTTCGTGCCATTCACACCAATCGTCTATCTCTCCCCTCACCTTCTCAGGCTCATCTTGTTTCCACCCGCTCCTCTGCCTTCTATTTTCTAGCCCCTAGCCTCTGGAACTCGCTCCCCCCCTCGCTCCGTGCAGAGGAATCTTACCAATCTTTTAAGTCACAACTCAAAACCCATCTCTTCAGTCTAGCGTTTAACCTACCGTCCCCGGTTCCCCCTTCCCCCTCCGTCATTCCCTCCCCCCCCCCCCGTTCCCTGATGTTTAATCATTATATTGTAGTCTGTTGCTCTTCTTGTCATTTCTTTCCTCTTCTATCCTATCAGTTTTATTGGCGTTCCTTTTCTTTTCTCAGCCATTTTTAAATTGTTTTAACTATATTGTAAACCACTCAGGTGCCACCGGTGTTGGACGGTATAAAAAGTTCTAATAAACATAAACATAAACATAAACATGTAGCGCCAGAGCCTGGAGGTAACTGCTATGGGCAACATGGCCAGTAGTCTTTTTATATAATGGTGCAGTCCAGGGCCGGATTTACCTTGAGTGAGGCCCTACGCCAACAAAAATTGTGGGCCCCCAGCAGGGGCGGCCCAAGGGGGGTGCGGGGCCTCATTTGCATAAGGTACCTCATTTGCATAAATATTTGCATAATGTTACCATATACTAACTTTTAGTAAATTTGCCTCTTAATGAGTGTATGGATAAAGAAAGACTAAAAGATTTCTACATTACTATAATCCAGTGGCAACCCATAGCAAACCCGCCGTATCCTAACAGCACTACCAGGACTCACAAAGCACCATACTCTACCAATCAAAAGGCAACACTGCAAATATTAAACCAATAAATTTCAGAGAACAACAATACATGACCTACTGGGGAAAGAGAACAAGTGGCAATGTCAAATAGGAATTATATAAACAGAACACCTCAGCTCAGTTACACATGCAGAACATAGACCATCACCAAACAAGTAATCACAATTTAGAAACAGGAAGACAATAATTAAACTGGGAATCCCAAAAGCCAAACTTGGAATGTACAACACTGTAGAAATAAAACTATACATTAATTTGCTCTTGTACTAAACAAAGCGCAGACGTTAATGATGCACATTTAAAAGAGCTGACATATTCCAATTAATAAATTCAAAATAAAGAGATATTTTTCTACCTTTTCTGCCTTTTTTTTCAGCTGCAATTGCTCCAGCCACTTTCTTCTGGTTTCTTCGTGTCTTCTGCTAACTCTCCATCGTCTGCTGTCTATTTGTCCTTTCTTCTCTCTTCTAGCTTTTTTCCATTCTCTCTCTACATCTGCTTTAACATACTAATCTTTCTCCTTTTGCTCTTTCCTCATTCCTATTTCATCCACTCAAATTTTACCCCTCCATCCTCAATCCCCACTTACTCTCCCAATACCCGGCCAATTGTAGATTTTTTATCCCTCCCACACAAAATATTTTTCCCTTCTCCATTTTACTCTTCCAGTCCCATCCCATTCTAATCCGCCCCAGACCTCAGCTCCCGTCGAGTTCCAGCCTCACCCAGCATCCATTCCCCTCTAGTCCCTGCATCAGCCCATTTCCAGTCCTAGCCACCCATCAGCCCATTTCCAGTCCTAGCAACCCCCCAACCCAATACCAGTCCTAGCCCCCCCATCAACCCACTTCCAGTCCTAACCCCCCATCACCCCATTTTCAGTTTAAGCCCCCCCTATAACCCATTACCAGTCCTAACCCCCCATCAGCCCACCTCCAGTCTTAACCCCCCAGCCCATTTCCAGTCCTAGCCCCCCCATAGCCCATTACCAGACAGCCCCCATCAGCCCACAGCCCATTATCAGTCTTAACCCCCCCTCATAGCCCATTACCAGTTCTAACCCCCCCAACAGCCCACAGCCCATTATCAGTCTTAACCCCCCCATAGCCCATTACCAGTTCTAACCCCCCCCAACAGCCCACAGCCCATTACCAGGCCTCACCCCATCAGCCCGCCGCCAGTCTTAACCCCCCCAGCCCATTTCCAGTTCTAGCCCCCCCCCATAGCCCATTACCAGACAGCCCCATCAGCCCACAGCCCATTACCAGTCTTTACCCCCCATAGCTCATTACCAGTTCTAACCCCCCCAACAGCCCACAGCCCATTACCAGTCCTAACCCCATCAGCCCACCTCCCGTCTTAACCCCCAGCCCATTTCCAGTCCTTGCCCCCCCATAGCCCATTACCAGACAGCCCCCATCAGCCCACAGCCCATTATCAGTCTTAACCCCCCTCATAGCCCATTACCAGTTCTAACCCCCCCCCCAAGAGCCCACAGCCCATTATCAGTCTTAACCCCCCCAAAGCCCATTACCAGTTCTAACCCCCCCAACATCCCAAAGCCCATTACCAGTCCTAACCCCATCAGCCCACCTCCAGTATTAACCCCCCCCAGCCCATTTCCAGTCCTAGCCCCCCCCCATAGCCCATTACCAGACAGCCCCCATCAGCCCACAGCCCATTATCAGTCTTAACCCCCCCCATAGCCCATTACCAGTCCTAACCCCCCCAGCCCATTTCCAGTCCTACCCCCCCCCCCGCCCCCCCATCGGCTCAAGTAAAATGAAATTTTAAAAAAGCAAAACCGCTGGCTGCTACCAAGGCCGCGGCAGCATGGACGGTCCCACAGGGCCCCCTCTGCCCTGCCGAATCCTTCCCTCCGCGACGGCTTTGAGAGGCATGAAGGGAGAGTGTCTCCCTCGCGTCTCTGTTAAGCCCGCAGGGGCTGAGCCCCTGCGGGCTTAACAGAGACGCGAGGGAGACACTCTCCCTTCGCGCCTCTCAAAGCCGGCACGGAGGGGCTCAGCCAGGGATTCGGCAGGGCAGAGGGGGCCCCGCGGGACCGTCCATGCTGCCGCGGGAACGTCCATGCTGCCGCGGCAGCTTTTTGTGGGCCCTTGCCAGCTGTGGGCCCTACGCCATGGCGTACATGGCGTATAGGTAAATCCGGCCCTGGTGCAGTCACTGTCCAAGAGAACTGCTACAGACTTTGTGATCATAAGGCTTTCGGTAATGGTGCAGCTGCTGTCAGACGGGAACTGTTCTGAACAGCTTGGCTGCGAGTCAGTCGGTGTCTGTACTTCCAGAGCAAAGAGGAAACTGCTGCAGGCAAGGAGGTCAATAGTCTTCTGTGTTGCTGCAGTCACTTTTCAGAGAGATCTGTTGCAGACTTCCTGACTGGGAAAGCCTTTCTTAATGTCACAGCCACTGTCAGAGTGAAACTGCTCTGGACAGCAAAGCTAATGACTAAGCTATGATGCTTCATGAGAGGAGGTGACGGTCATCACTTTTCAAAGAAATAAACATTTCTTGAAAACAAAAGAGGGGAAAGCAGGAAAAAAAGAGCATTTGCTGAATAAATGAAAGAAGGGGAGAGTTACATTTGAGGTATACTGTAGATTAAAGGAGACTGACAGAAGGAGCAACAGTCATGCTAGAGGGGAACTCACACATCCAAAGAGTCTTTCTAGACTCTTCTGGGCTGGGGGAGAATAATTCTAAGCAGGATTCCATCAGGGGTGACATCACCCATATGTGTGACTGATTATATCCTGCTTGTCCATGGAGAACTCTCCGGTGACCAGACATGCCCATGAAACTTTGGCACCACTGCAAAAGAGACACCACCCGAGGAAGAAATAAGTTCCTCATGAATAACAACCAGTGAGCAGCTAAAAAATGTCAGACTCCTCATGATCAAGGTCAGGCATGTAGAGTCCTGATTTCCACATGGCCAGCAGAGAGGAGCTTCTCAGGGTCTTGTTATGAACAACTATGGAACAGAGTGCCATATCACTCTGTTCCCTATATGGTGACTCCATCTGAGATGAGCCAGGAAGATCTCTTGGTGCTACCTATATTTCCCAAGTTCCATAGGGTATTTATTTATTCATTTAAAAATAGATATGGATCACTTATCATCACATCAGGGTGATTAACAAATAAAACATACAAAATAATCACACACAATTACAACAGACATTACATAAGGCTCAAGAACCATGAAATGATCTCTCATTATTGCCTTATATGCCTAATTTATTTATTTATTTTTTATTTAACAGGTTTAATATACCGCGTTATCATTTCAATCAAAGCGGTTTACATTGAAACTTAAAAATGTACATTAAACAGGGACAGTGGAAACATGGATTTTTCTGAGGCAATGGAGGGTTAAGTGACTTGCCCAAAGCCACAAGGAGTGCTAGTGGGACTTGAACGCTGGTCTCTGGGTTCTAAAACATCAGTGTTCTTAACCATTAGGCTACTCTTCCATTCTATGCCAGGTAAGAACTTTAAAAACACCTTCTCTCCAAAATGCCAAACTTGTATTATAGTATGCTATCTCCATCAAATCATATTTGAGTATTAAAAGCCTGAGAGAACAATAATGTTTTCAGTCATTTCTAGAAGGCAGTAGGTATTTGTCAATGTCTTAAATTCAATTGAAAATGTGTTCCATTTCAATGGACCTGTGATAGAAAAAGAATGTTTTGTGCACTGAAAAAATGAGCTTGATGAATTGTAACTGAGTGAAGTTCCACATACCTTATTCATCTGTACATATAGTTTACCCTCAGTCTAGTTACCCATTTTAATTTATCTCTATGCCTTTGTCTTTCTAAATGTCTCAACTGCACTTGTCAATTCTCCTGCCTATTAGGATATTTTATTGCATAGTACCAACATTGTGAGTATCCTATCTATGTTATATGAATGTTCTACTGTGCTGCTTTTATGGTGCATCCTTTGTACTGTGCTGACATTGTGAATATTCTGTCTATTGCATTTGGACATTCTACCATGCAACCTATTAAAATACAGTGCCTTGTGAAAGTATTCATCCCCTCGTTTTTTGTCCTGTTTTGTCCCATTACAACCTGGAATGAAAATGGAGGTTCATTTGGATGTTACTATAGGTAATGGGCTTAAGAATATAGTCCAAATTGGTGAAGTGGAATGACAATAAAATGCTTTGCATATATAAAAAGAACAGGTAAAAACTGAAAAGTTGTGAGTGTATATGTATTCATCCCTTTGCTATGAAACTCCTAAAAAAGATCTGGCCCAACCAGTTAACTTCAGAAGTTACATAATTAGTTGCAGGGCTGTACCAAAACATAATTGCACCCGGTGTAACATGCATTTCACCCATTTTACCCATACCTCTGTCCAGCTGGCTGCCTGTCCTTGCCCTGCTGCTGCCACTTTTGTTTTTCATGGCAGCACCAGCAGCAGCAGAACAGACCTGACTTCAAATTTAAAAAAACCAAAAAAACACGCGGGTCTTTCCTCTGCACTTGTATGCAGATCTGATCCCTCCCTGCTCTGACGTAGGTTTGCATCAGAGGAAGGAGGGACCAAACCAGCCATTCAAATGCGGGGCTTTGCAATGCCACATGTGAATGGCTGACCCCTCCCTTCTCTGACATGACCTAATCAGAGAAGGGAGGGAGGGATCAGATCTGCATACAAGCGCGGAGTCAGAAAGACCCGCGTGCTTTGTTTTTTTAAATTTGAAGTCAGATCTCTTGAAAACAAAAAGTGGAGGCAGCAGCAGGGAAACAGCAGGCTGCGTGGGGAGGACCGAGGTCGGCAGCCTGAAATACGCCCCTAATCCTTTGCGCCATGTGCAGCTAGCTGCACCGCTCGCACAGGGCTAGGTACGGCGCTGATGAGTTGATTGCAATCACTGTCACATGATCTGTCACATAATGCCTGTATAAATATACAGTCAAACCTCGGTTTTCATGATTAATCCGTTCGAAAAAGTCTGACTAAAACTGAAACGTATGAAAACTGAAGTAATATTTACCATAAGAAATAATGTAAATCCAATTAATCTGTTCCAGACACCCAAAAATATTCACAAAAAATACATTTTATAGAGAATAACTATATTTTTACATACAGAAAACAATGAGAAATAAATATAAATGACTAATGAAATGGATAAATGAACATTTAACATCACTGAAAGCAAGCTAAGTACAGTACTATACAGTACAGTATGTTAGCATCTGGCCTTAGCCACCCCTGACAAGCTGCTGTGCCCAGCTCTCTTCGGAATCACATTGGATTCAGCCCATTAAAATACCTTTACTTTATCTGCTCAATGCTTCAGAATGGCAGAAAATCTTAATGATATAGCTTCAGACGTACCCTGCAAGAGAAAGAACTGCCTCCCACATTCATGCAACATCTCCTGCTTACGTTGACAGCTTTTCTTCCCTGCTACCTCCGAGCCTGAGGGGGCGCTCCAGAGAACGGGCAGGCGGTGGACGAGATCGGGGCCTTCCTCTCTGCGCAATCCTTGCCTCCCTAACTCTGACTAGGCTCGAGGATGTGTTTCATTTACGTGCTCAGCTGGCTTTCGCTTCTCATCACACTGGCGATCGGTGAGTCCAGGGGGCAGTGCTGCCGGGACCGGGTGGGCGTTCTGGCAGTGTATACAGACCGGTGTGCAGCGCGAGGGTGTATGTATTTACAGTACTGTACTTTACGAAAACCGAGGCGATGTACGAGAACCGGGACAAAATCTCAGTCAAAAAAGACGTTGAAAACCGAAGCGATGTATGAGAACCGGGACAAAATCTCAGTCAAAAAAGACGTTGAAAACCGAAGCGTATGAAAACCGGGGCAAATGAAAACCGAGGTTTGACTGTACCTATTCTGAAAGGTCCTTAGGCTGTGGCATCTCTGTCTCATGAAAGAATTGCATGATGTGTGTCCACTGTTTCCACACTTTAATGGCTTCCTCCAAATCCATCTTTATATCGATCACCCGGGGATCTGTAATATGGGCGTTCTTCATGAACATCTCCCGCACTTTGTCCCGGCCCTGTTTCACTGTAATGTCCCACTGGTAAACATGAACAGTGTTAGGCACCTCACGATAGAGAGCACGGTACAGTTCCTGTACCCACCCCTTCGCTTCGCCCAGGTCTCGGCTAAAGATAGGTTTCAAAGCAGTTTGGTTGGCCCAAGTTGCAGCCGCCGCTGCTTACCGGCCTCCGGATGACACCGCCATCCACTAAGCAGGCAACATGAAGACCAAGGAACACTCCAAACAGGTCAGAGACAAAGTTGTGGAGAAGTATAGATCAGGGTTGGGTTATAAAAAAATATCCCAAATTCTGAATATCACATGGACCACCATTAAATGGAAAGAATATGGCACCATTACAAATCTGACAAGAGAAGGCCACCAACTAAAACTCACAAACCGGGAAAGGGGGACAATAATCAGAGATGCCACAAAGACACCAAACTGCAAAGATCCACAGTGGAGATGGGAGAATCTGTCCATAGTACTACTTTAAGCCATACACTACAGAGAGTGGGGTTTTATGGAAGAGTGGCCAGAAAAAATACATTGCTTAAAGAAAGAAATAAGAAAACACATTTGCAGATTGTGCAACAGTATGTGGCAGACCCCCAAACACATGGAAGAAGGTTCTCTAGTCAGATGAGATGAAAATTGAACTTTTTGGTCATCATGGGAAACGTTATGTGTGGTGCAAACCCAACACTTCCCATTACCCCGAGCACACCATTCCCACAGTGAAACATGTTGGTGGCAGCATCATGCTGTGGAGATGTGTTTCATCGGCAGGGACAGAAAAACTGGTCAGGATTGAAGGAACGATGGATGGCACTAAATACAGGGCAATCCTTGAGGAAAATCTTTTTCAGTCTGCCAGAGATTTGAGATTGGTACAAAGGTTCACCTTCCAGCAGGACAATGATCCTAAACATACTGCTAAAGCTGGTTTAAAGGGAAACATTTAAATGTCTTGGATTGGAATGGCCTAGTCAAAACCCAGACCTCAATCCAATTGAAAATCTGTCGCATGACTTGAAGATTGCTGTACAACAGAGGTACTCAAATCCAGTCCTGGAGGGCCGCAAACCAATCAGGTTTTCGGGATATCCCTAATGAATATGCATGAGATAGATTCAAATACAATGGAGGCAGTGCATGCAAATATATCTTATGCATATTCATTAGGGATATCCCAAAAACCTGACTGGTTTGCGGCCCTCCAGGACTGGATTTGAGTACCTCTGCTGTACACCAATGCAACCCATCTAACTTGAAGGAGTTGGAGCAGTTTTGCCTTGAGGAATGGGTGAAAGTCCCTGTGGCTAGATGTGCTAAGTTGATAGAGACATACCCGAGAGTTGCAGCTGTAATTGCAGCAAAAGGTGGCTCTACAAAGTATTGACTTGGTGGGAGGGGGGATACATATGCACAGTCCTGATTTCAGGGGGGGGGGGGTTGTCTTACTTATTGTTTGTGTCACAATAAAGGATATTTTGCACCTTCAGAATGGTAGGCATGTTGTGTAAATCACATGATGCTAACCCCCAAAACTCCATTTTAATTTTAGGTTGTAATGCGACAAAACAGGACAAACACTGAAGGGATGAATACTTTCACAAGGTACTGCATATCTTTTGCATTCTGCTAACATTGAATCCTACTTCTATTGCATGATTAAGGTGCATATTACTGACAGTGTATCATACCATTGCTATTACTAGGATTTAATTTGCCTATTTATCTCATTGTTCTTGTGAAGGCTCATTTTAGAAATGATGTTTAGGTACAATCTAGGACATCCATATTAAAATGTATAAAAAAAGACCAGTCCACATGAACATTTTGGCCCAATTTTAGAAACTTGCATGTGCTTGAAATGGATAGCAGCAGCCATGGCCACAGAGATGTCTCCATGACAAAATTTAGGATGAGGATGTCTATCCCATGCTGCATACACATCTTTACCTGATATTTTGCAAGAGGAGATGTGCATCGGCGTGCTGACCAGAAAACAAGTGTCAGCTTTTCCCTTCATTTTTCTTTATGATCATGAAACGTATTGGGGCTATTAGAGTACCTACATCTCTAATCTCTCTAAGGGTTTTGGTGGCAGAAGAAGAACTTTCCTGATGCCTATTTGTGCCCTGAAACAAAAATAGACATGGATGTTACTACTAGAGGGTGGAGACATGCTTGCCATTTCTGAAATCAGGAGTACATGTGCACCTTTACCAGAACATCACAGACATGCCTCTGCCGTGCCCCCCCATGCAACATCGATGTTCTTGCAAAAGGAACATCTATAGATCCAACTTGTAGAATGGCTTTAAGGATGTTCCATGATTTGCACATCTACGTGCCTATTTTCAGACATCCATCTCATGAATAGAGATTCTCGAATGACTCAAATGTTTATTATGTTGACATGTGGTCTTTTTGCTATTATTACACCACTACTACAATGTAAGTTGTGTAGGTCGAGCGATAGCTATTGTACGCTGCCTTGGATAAATCTGTTCATAAATGTGATTGTATCTTAATGCATAGATACATAAATAAATGATTGAGAGATTCTGCTAATCATAATGCTCAACTCAATTTGTATATTTTTAAAATTAGGTTAAAATAGAATGGAGCATCCCCATTCAAAGTTTCATGAATCTACAACATTCTGAATTTTATTCTAAAATTTATAGGCAGCCAATATAAAGCAGCCAAATAAGCAGAAATGTGACAAAAGCAAGAGGTTGCTGTAAGGAGATCACTTTAATAGTGCTCTGTGAAAAATTCAAATAAAGTGAATTGCACTTAATTTAATCTTGCTAAAATAAAATTCTAAGGGGTATGTTTACTAAACCACGATAAAGTCACCGGCAGTAAGGGTAGCGCTAATGTGCCTGAAGCTATATAAGGCACTGGGCAGGTAGGGGGCAGTCTGGCATAAAGGGAATAATGGGCTGTGTAATGCATGGAACAGGGCGCCCTGGCCATATAACTTGCATTAATAGTACATCTCATGTTAAGGTGACAAGCGTTAAGGTGCCCTAAGGTTTTAAGGTCCTCTAACATAAGGTGCCCTAAGGGGTTTAAGACGCCTGAACTTAAGGTGCCCTAAGGTTTTTAAGGTGCTGGAACTAACAAAGTAGTCAAGAAGGCAAAGATTCAAAAGGAGGAGGAAATAGCCAATGCAATAAAATGGGGGGATAAGACATTTTTCAGATATATTAGTGAGAAGAGGAAGGGCAAAAGTGGTATTGTCAGACTCAAGGGTGCAGGGGGGGGGGGGGAATTTGTAGAAGCTGATAAGGATAAAGCGGAATTGCTTAACAAATACTTTTGTTCTGTGTTCACAGATGAAGAACCAGGAGCAGGACCTCAGAAAACACCCACAAATAAGAACAGAAGTGAGGGACATCTTGAACAATTTTCAGAAGACTGTGTTCGTGAGAAACTACCTGAACTTAAAGTAGACAAAGCGATGGGACCGGATGGGATACACCCTAGAATACTGAGGGAACTTGGGGACGTTCTAGCAACTCCACTAACTGACCTTTTCAATGCCTCGTTGGAGTCGGGAGTGGTGCCAAAGGACTGGAGAGAGGCTCATGTGGTGCCTTTACACAAAAGTGGAAGTAAGGATGTGGTTGAAAACTACAAGCCGATTCGTTTAATTTCGGTGGTGAGTAAACTATTGGAAACGCTGCTGAAAGATAAAATAGTGAGGTTTCTGGAGTTCAGCAGATTACAGGATCCGAGGCAGCATGAATTCACCAGAGGCAGGTCTTGTCAGACAAATCTGATTGATTTCTTTGGCTGGGTGACCAGGGAGATGGACCGAGGGAGAGCCCTAGATGTGGTGTATTTAGATTTCAGTAAAGCCTTTGACACTGTTCCTCACAGGCGACTTATAAACAAACTGAGCACCCTAGGGATGGACCCTAAAGTTACTGCTTGGGTTAGAAATTGGTTGGGTGGGAGGCGACAAAGAGTACAAGTAAATGGAGCTCACTCTGAGGAGAAGGATGTTACCAGTGGTGTGCCCCAGGGATCTGTCCTTGGTCCGATTCTTTTTAACATCTTTGTTAGTGATATAGCGGAAGGGCTGTCGGGTAAGGTTTGCCTCTTTGCAGATGATACCAAAATCTGCAATAGAGTAGACACCCAGGAAGGCGTAGATAACATGAGGAGGGATCTAGCTAAGCTTGAAGAATGGTCTAGAATTTGGCAGCTGGGATTTAATGTTAAAAAATGTAAGGTCATGCATTTGGGCTGCAGCAATCCAAGGGAGCAATATAGTATAGGGGGTGAAGTACTTTTGTCCACTAAAGAAGAGCGGGACCTAGGCATGGTTGTGTCTGATGATCTTAAAGTAGCTAAACAGGTAGAAAAGGTGACGGCAAAAGCTAGAAGGATGCTTGGGTGCATACGGAGAGGAATGGCTAGCAGAAAAAAGGAGGTGATAATGCCTCTGTATAAGTCTTTGGTGCGACCTCATTTGGAGTATGGTGTGCAATTCTGGAGACCACACCTTCAAAAGGATGTGAACAGGATGGAGTCGGTGCAGAGGGTGGCTACTAAAATGATTAATGGGCTTCATTATAAAGCATATGAGACAGACTTAAGGATCTTAATATGTACACCTTAGAGGAAAGGCGGGATAGAGGTGATATGATTGAGATGTTTAAATACCTCCGTAGCATAAATGTTCAGGGAGAGAGCCTCTTTCAATTGAAAGTAAGTTCTGCTACGAGGAGACATGGGTTGAGGGTGAAGGGAGATAGATTCAGGAGTGATATGCGGAAATATTTCTTTACAGAAAGAGTAGTGGATCCATGGAATAGTCTCCAAGTGGAGGTGGTAGAGATGAGGATAGTAACTGAATTTAAAAAGTATGGGACAAACACAGAGGATCTCTAAAGGTAAAAAGGGGACTGTTGTAGCTGTTATGGAAGGACAGACTAGATAGGCCATGTGGTCTTTTTCTGTCATCATATTTCTATGTTTCTATGTTATTGGAGGATGTAGTAAAAGCTGTTAGTGTAGTTGGGCTGAAAAATGATTTGGACAAGTTCCTGGAGAAAATGTCCATAAAGATTAAAGGGACCTGGAAAATCCACTGCTTACTCTGAGATGAGCATTGTGGAACCTTTGTCTTTTGGGGAACCTGCCAGGTACTTTGACCTGGATTGGCCACTGTTAGAAACAGTATACTGGGCTTGATGGATCATGGTCTGATCCATATGGCATTTCTTATGTCCTTATGTTCGTAAGTGACTGTGGACAGTGTGGAGATCATTCTGAACTGCGAATAGTGACGGCTTCAGCCCATGAATATTGTGGGGGAAGTTAGTCAGGGGCAGGGAATGGGCAGCCCCGGAGTGGATAATGGGCGGGCAGTGAGCAGTCACCAGCCCTGGACATACAGGGCCGATTCTAATGTTGGCCCTGTATGTCCAGAGCCAGCGAAATGGCTAGGGAAATTATGCCACCTCCAAGATGGAAAAACACCCCTAAACATTTTTTTTTAAACTTCGGGGCATGGAAGGGATGGGAGAGCCAGGGGACATTCCCCGGAGCCCGCCTCTGGCCTTCGGAGGTCAGATTGGGGGTCGGGTTGTGGGGAATTTGCAGTTTTGGTCAGTGGCCGGCATCATGGCTTTTAACTGGAGCCACAGTGCCATGGCAACATGACGCCATGGTGAAGCGGCTCGATTTAAATGCCCTGACTGAGTTAGCCAGGTGCAGTCCTGTACGTGCAGGCCAGACAGAATTGCTGTCCTGGCCTGCATGTGCAGGACTGTTTGCAATTCTGATCCCACCAAGCTAGATGTGCCCCACAGGATCAGAATCATGATCTCCTCTGTGCATCCGGTTCAGATCGGACGCACAGAGGGGATCTACATCCGGGACAGAATCAGGCCCTGTATGTATGCCTAAAGTTGAAGAAACACAGTTTACTAGTGGGCTTTGAGGTCCCCTCCCAAAATTTTACCCTGAGACTGAACAGTACCGGTCCCAGGACCAATCCCTGGGGCATGCCACTAATCATCTTATCCTAAATAGAAAATAAAGGATACGATGATTAGTGGCATGTTTTCTGGCCATTTTCTTTTTCTAATTCTTTCTCCTACCTTCACCATCATCACCTGCATCAATCTGTAACACTAATCTTTCTTTTCAGTTTTCTTCCTTCTCCTTTTATCATTTAGTTGTCAGTCTCTCACTGTTTACTGCATTTTACCACAGCTTTCCATCATTTTCCCTCATCCAGCCCTTCCATTCCCAAGTCTTGAAATGCCCAGTCTTTTACTAACTTTTCTACTGTGTCCAGCATCTTTCCTCTTCCCTCTCTCACCTTCCCTATCCAGGGTAACTCTCTCTCTCTCTCACACACACACCTGTACTACCTTTCTTACTGGTGGCAGGCTAGATTTGACATGAGGTGGCCTCCGGGGATTGCCAAAAGACCCATTCACCCCTTCCCCAAACCCAACATGCGGTAGCAACCTCAAATGAGGATTTTGCAACCTCATTTGGGTTTGCAATCCCCAGTTTGGGAAACGCTGTTTTAGATGATGAATTCTGTGTTGAGGGAAAAGAAAAACTATGTTTTGTTCTCTCCTGTGCATAGCATTATTATGTAAGTAAAGCTATACTGTATATCTGTAGACAACTAGTCCAAGGTCAGTTAAACTTTCAGCTGGTCATTTGGAGTCATCACTAGGTTTTGTTTTGCAAATCTGGAAAAATTGGGGCAGTTCTATCTGACATTTTAGTTGATCTTTCAGAGCTTGCCTTTCCATTGAGAAAGTGAATGTGTGTTTGGAGGAGGTAGGAGAATGGTTGAGGAACAATCATCTCATGTGGAACACTTGGAAATCAGAACTGCTTGTGTTTAGGGGTGAGGGGTGGGGGTGGAAGAAGATTAGTTGAAGGACTGGCTGAGAATTGTGGGTATCAGGAGGAGCTGAATTTTCACCATTCAGGTATCAAAGATGGTTCAAGTGGCATATGGCAAATTGCATTTGATACGTCAGCTATTATCATTCCTCAATGGGGACGCAATACACCTTCTGATGTAAGGGCTGATGATTTCAGTATTAGACTATGGTAATCAGAAGCTGATGGTAAACAGTGTTCACTTGGATGAAAGGAAGATGATTAGTGGCATGCCCCAGGGATCAGTCCTGTGACCGGTACTGTTCAATATATTTGTGAGTGATATTTCTGAAGGACTGAATGGAAAAGTCTTTCTTTTTGCAGAAGACATGAAAATTTGCAACAGAGTTGACTCCCCTGAGGGAGTGGATAACATGAAGAAAGTTCTACAAAAGCTGGAAGAATGATTTAATGTGAAGAAGTGCAGTGTCATGCATTTGGGATGCAGAAATCCAAGGGAATTGTATGCAATAGGGGGTGAGAGGATGGTATGGATGGACCAGGAGAAGAATCTCAGAGTGATTGTTTATGAGGATCTCAAGGTGGCAAAACAGTGTGACAAGGCAGTGGCCAAAGCCAAAAGAATGCTGGGTTGCATACAGAGAGGAATTACCAGCAGAAAGGAGGAGGTACTAATGCCACTGTACAAGTCACCGGTGAGGCCTCACTTGAGATATTGTGTTCAGTTTTGGAGACCATATCTCATAAAGGACATAAAAAGACTGGAAACAGTTCATAGGAAAGTGACCAAACTGTTTTGGAGTCTGCGCCAGAAGATATATGAGAAGAGACTTGAATACCTAACGATGTATACGTTAGAGGAGAGGAGGAACAGGGGAGATATGATACAGACCTTTAAATACTTAGGGGTTTATTCTAAACAGTGAATAGCAGGTCTAGACATTTGATCCGGACATCCAGACCCACTAAATTCCTGGCCTGCATCCGGGAAACAGGGCTCCCCACATGTAGAGCTGGCTGTGCGGGGAGTTCTGTGTGGGGGCGGGAGGGGGTGGGCCATAGGCAGAGCAAGGGCGGGATGTGGGTGGCACCATGACCATAAATGTACAGGGCCATTTCCATTCTCAGCTCTGTATGTCTGGGGTCGGCAATCAAGATGAGGGATTTATTCCACCTTGGAGGTGGAATAAGTTCTCCTAGACGGTGGGACATAACTGCTCTGGGGCCAGAAAGTAAGGTAAGGAGGTGGAGGAGGTACCCTGCAGCCCAACCCTGGCCATGGCAGGCTCTATCAGGGGTCAGGCAGCGGGGAAACAACATTTGCGGAGTGTGCTGAGTAGTGGGCTAGATGTCTGGGTGCCCAGAATTGGGGCATGGCCTGAACGTCCAGCTGGTTGCACCTAATCCTATTCCCATGGGCAAGTCTAGACTCCATGGGAGAAGACTTGGGTGCAACAGATTCTGGGCGCCCAGATGGCCCGGGGATTTCCAGAATAAGACTGGCCTCTTAAAGAGTATTAATGAACAAACAAACGAGGAAGCTGTAAAACTAGAAGGCATAACATAAAGCTGCAAGAGGGTAAACTGAAAGGCAACGACAGGAAATACTTTTTCAATGAAAGGGTGGTGGATGCTTGGAATGCTCTCCCGATGGAAGTGGTGGGGGAAATATAGTGACATAATTCAAAATGGCATGGGGAAGACACAGTGAATCCCTTTATAGTGACAGGATAAAATGAAAATAAACTTAACTATCCCTTATATCTCAACAAATAGGGGTGACCTGCACGGAGCAGTGGATATACCCTTGAACAAAGGCATGGGGAGGGGTGACCTGCACACAGTGGCAGATGCACCTACTTTGCCACCTTGTTGGGCAGACTAGATAGACCATGCTGGTCTTTATCTGCTCTCATATTCTATGTTACTGTATGCTACTATTCTATATGTGCGACTACCTAAGTGTCAGCTGCGGAAGCTGCAGGTTGAGCAGAATTCCGCAGCAAGAGTGATCTCAGGGTGGAGCAGAAGGAAGTCAGCGGCAGATTTGTTGGGTGAACTCCACTGGCATTGAGGCCCATTCTCATTGGGACCTGTCCGGACATCCAGAATCTGGACGGGCCGGATACGCTCCCGATTATGATCCCACGGGATCAGAATCAGTTGCAACGGAGGTATTAAAACATCTCAATCATATCACCTCTATCCCGCCTTTCCTCTAAGGTGTACATATTAAGATCCTTAAGTCTGTCCTCATATGCTTTAAAATGAAAATCACTAATCATTTTAGTAGCCACCATCTGTACTGACTCCATACTGTTTATATCTTTTTGAAGGTGCGTTCTCCAGATCAAATGAGGTCGCACCAAAGACTTATACAGAGGCACTATCACCTCCATTCTTCTGCTGGCCATTCCTCTCCCTATGCACCCAAGCATCCATTTAGCTTTTACTGTCACCTTTTCTACCTGTTTAACTAGTTTAAGATCATCAAACACAATAACGCCTAGGTCCCACTCTTCTTTAGTGGACAAAAGTACTTCACCCCCTATACTATATCGCTCCCATAGAATGCTTCAGCCCAAATGCATGACCTTGCATTTTTTAACATTATGGGGCATGTTTACTAAAAACCGCTAATTTGCGTGCCGCAAAATAGCGCACTAAAAGCGGTACTTAAGAGCGCTTAAATGCCCCGCAATCTTGCGTGTCACCCCCGCACAGGTGCGCGGCACAATAACGGGCCCCGCACAAGTACGGGCCCGCAAATGTTTGATAGAGGCGTGGAACAGCTAACGGAGGGCGGAGGAAGGTTCCTGAGAGGCGGAGAGATGGGTTTAATGGGCGGGGAAGGGGAGGGGAGAGGCTCCCCGCACATTATCGGGGCCGAATCCCAAAGCAAAACTACCGCGAGTGAAACACTCGCGGTAGAGGGCATTTAAAGGGAAGAGAAACCATTTCCGTCAGCAATGTACAGCAAAACTGGGGAATCCTGAAAAACGTGAGCAGTGTGATACATGTGCACAGCACAAAAGTGAAAATAAAAATAGAAAGTGACCACAACAAAAATATCACAAATAGTAATGCAGCTGGGGAACAGTTATAGTAATGGGAAATTATAGAAAACACACCCAGGAAAGCTACAGAAAGAAGAAATGAATATTGGAAGGGTCTACGGAGCGGAGACTCATCCAAAACAAATGTCCTTTTTGGAGCTTTCCTGGGAGTGTTTGCTATGGTTGCCCATTAATATCACTTTTGCCCAGCGTGGTACTATTGTCCCCCAGTGTCTGTGGTAATTTCCGGGGTTTATGTGCACGTTTGTCACCAGACAGAGTGCATGTGCCCACAGTAAAAATGCGTAGAGCAGGGTTTGTGACTCCATCCTGCCAGGTATACTACCTCCAGGGGCTGCATTGTCTCTGTGGCCATAGTGGCCAGAGAGTCAGAGGTTCAAATCCCAGCTGGGGCACATGCCAGCCCAGCCCAGCCCAGCCCAGCCCAGCCCAGCCCAGCCCAGCCCCTATATTTTACCCACCACTAAACAATGATAGTGCAGACACCCCTGTATTGCAGGGAAAATAAGCATGGGGAAAACACCCATATTTTACACAACACTGCAAAAACACAACAACAATGGGCATTACCTACAGCCAAATCCCCCAAATGCAGTCCCATACTGCCACATTGCAATCTGGTCATCTGCTGTTTCTGAGAGAAGCTCATGCCAGCATGTTGGCGGACGAGTACATGTGGTGCAGGGGGCAGTGGCTGCTAGCCACAGAAGACAGAGGCCTAGCCATTTGCAGGCTGGCACAGTCCACTGCAACAGACAGGCCCTGCCGGATCCACAGTCATGGATGTTCCAGGTAAACCAGCCAATCTGTGGCTACAGGGTGGTGCAGTGCACACAGACAGTGCATGCAAGAACAGAAAGTCACAGGTTCAAAGCCCAGCTGGTGCTTCCACCAATCCTAGCCACATATTTTTCCCACACCTACACAGTGATAGTAAGGACACACCTTTCGTGTCGAGGACATATGCAATGGTAATACGTCTATCTTTTACCCCACTGAGCACAGACACCATGAACAGACTCTCCCAAATGCATTCCTGGTGGGCCACACACCAGTCAGGTTCCATGCTGCCACTCATACAAATGCCTGTGCTGTATATCTATGCACCACCCCCATGGCATGTAGATGTAGCTCATGCATATTCATGAGGGACAGCAGGAAAACACGAACAGTGTGATGCAGACCTGGATTGGGGTTGGGAATCTCTGCCGTAAAGCAGCAGCCAACAGGGGCAGACACCCACACCCACACCCACAGGCCCCACTGGCCAATGTCTCCTGGAGAGGCAGAACAGTGGACCCTGCGTGCATCTCCCAATACTAGCACCTGCATACCTTAGCAATGTCACCCTACACCTGAGGTATACGGTACACAGCTCTGAGACGTTTGCTAGGAGTACTGGCAGATAGATATCCATACATTACGCACATACTGCTAGTTGACCCCATCAGAACAATCTGTTAGGTGTTTGCGGGGCGTGCTCCAGGACTGGCCTCTGACGGTGTTTACCACCCTGGGGAGTGATCCCCAGCAGTACTGCTTACCATATCCATGCCTTGCCGTGCCTAGGACAGGTTTGGTGGCCAAGGCTAATTACCTCCTCAATAGTAGCACCATGCTGGCATAGATGTGGAAGTGTGTGTCTGTCTATACAGTGGGTGCTGGCTGCAAGCCCCTTCCATAGCCCACACTGCCAGCACTGTTGCCAGTATTGGCCTGCTAATGTGCATAATGAGTAGCAAGGGACCATGGGTATATCTCAGACAGGGTGGGCTGACCAGGATGCAGCTGCACAGGGCATAGGGCACTGGCAGGGACATAGTAGTGCCCGGCCACCACCTACAGAGACAGGGGGACCTCTGTATGTGCTGCTGGGGGATCACTCTCACCCTGAGTGTGCAGTGATGGCAGCATGGCTAGGCACACCCATAGTGCTGTGTTGTATTTCTCTTGTGTGATATATATGGGTTTCCTGTTGGGGCCTTTTCATTGACTTATCTGCTTCTGTGTGCTGACACCCCAGTTGTGGGTGCATGCATTTCCATCAGGACCAACCAGCAGATCTGAGCACAGATGGTATGTGTCTTGATGGGGTGCCTTGCAGGGTGCAGTGGCTGATGGCTTGCTGCAGGAGAATATCAGATAGTGGTGGGGTGCATCTATGAATATCCAGGCCTAATGTCTGTCTGATATTGTGTTATGGATGTGTGTGGAGCTGCTTGGACTGCCCTGGGTTGTGGGGGGGTGGTGTCTACTTCCCCAGCAGGACTGGGGTTGATGGTTGGCTCTACTGCCATGGGGGGGGGGGGAAGAAAAGGAGGATAGTATGGGGATCTGTTGGTGGGAGACCCTGTTTTATCCACCTGGGGGTGGGGTTCCACTAACTGTGGCAGACAGCAATCTCCAAGATGTTTATGCAGCACCTAACTATTTCACAGGTTATTGCTGCTTTGGAGCTCTGGCATGGCCGCATTCAGCCATGCAAGGTGTTGTGCACCTGGTCCTGGGCGCATCATCACACACTCAGGGTGGGCATAGTAACCGCACAATGTGATGGTGTTTAACTACTCTTTGTCGTTTGTCCACCCACTCAGGACACCCTACCAGGCCGAGGTGCTGTGTGGGTGCACAAGGACACCTCCCCCTACCAGGCCGGGTAGCTTTAGGAGTGCAGTTCCCATCTTGTGTGCATCTGTGGACAGCTGATTTGCATGTGCAGTGCATCATGGGTATGGGTAGCCTAACCCTATCCTGTTTACACAAGCAGACTGTCTGTGATGTGACGTGCAGGCTATCTGCAGCCAAGCAGGAGCTTGCTTACAGGTGTAGCCCAATGGTTACGCCACTGCCTGTGCAGCCAGAGGTCATGGGTTCATACCCACAGTGGGGTTCTGTGATAGGGTTTTCCAAAGCATTTTTTACATTTACTGTACATATGTTGATGCCTGCAATAACACCCTCAGCGTACTGTACCCATAAGGTGCCTCTGAGGGTGCTTTATTGGGCGCCCTATAGGGCACTTTATGGTTGGCATCCATAAAGGGTGCACTATACATTATCCTGTGTCGCAACATACATGCTGCCCTATAGGGGACATTCTAGGGTGCCTTGGCGGACGGTGCACTGTAACATGTGCCTTATGGTCCGCCTTATGTTAACATGCTGTGAGAGTGCGTTTGCTAGTAGTTATCACAAAATAGAATTAAAAAGCCTCCTAAAGCACTCCACAACATAAAATATACGGCCTCAGCTAGCCTTTTTCAATGGGCATTGTGAGGGATTGAACCGCTGGTTCCTGCACCATTGGTCAGTGTCTTAACCATTGTGCTGTGGCTGAGTTCCTTTGCTTTAGCATCAGCACGCCGCCTTGTGGCCATCAGCACGCCGCATCCTGCTGCCCACAATGAACAGTGCGCCACCTTATGCCGCCCCACAATGAACAGTGCGCTGCCTTATGCCGCCCCAATATGAACAGTGCGCCGCCTTATGCTGCCCCAAAATGAAGAGTGTGCCACCTTATGCCGCCCCCAAATTATTTTGCCTCCTGACACATATTTCCACATTCAAGGTGGTGCCTCAGCCAGCCTTTTTGGGCTGCACACACTGGGGGATTGAACCTGTGGCCCCTGCACCATTGGTTATTGTCTTCACTGTTGTGCTACGGCTCTATTCCTATATGTGCACAGTTGCGCCCTGCTTAGCCTTCCCACACGCTAATGTGGGCCCCGCACATTAACGCGACGTGCACAAATACGATCTTTTTTTTTCCTTTTTTGGCCTGAACCGCCCACTCCTTATATGGCACAGGCACACTACCGCGGCCCCGCACGTTAGGAATGTTTAGTAAACATGCCCCTATATCTCAGCTGCCAAACTCTAGATCAGTCTTCAAGCTTAGCTAGACCCGTCATCATGTTATCTACACCTTCCTGGGTGTCTACTCTTGCCCAAGGCCACTCCTTGTGACCTTGGCAAGCCACTTAACCCTCCATTGCCTCAGGTACACTTAGATGGTGAGCCCTTCGGGGACAAGGGAATAAAAAAGTACCTGTTAGTATACATGTAAACCACACTGATTCTAAAGAGCGTGGTATAAAAAAGAAATAAATAAAATAAATAAATACTCTATTGCAGATTTTGATTTCATCCTCAAAGAGGCAAACCTTAACTGACAGCCCTTCCGCTATATCACTAACAAAGATGTTAAAAAGAATCGGACCAAGGACAGATCCCTGGGGCACACCACTGGTAACCTCCTTCTCCTCAGAGTGAGCTCCATTTACCTGTACCCTTTGTCGCCTCCAACTAAACCAATTTCCATCCCAAGCAGTAACTTTAGAGTCCATCCCTAGGGTGCTCAGTTTGTTTATAAGTCTTCTGTGGAACGGTGTCAAAGGTTTTACTGAAATCTAAATTCACCACATCTAGGGCTCTCCCTCAGTCCAACTCCCTGGTCACCCAGTCAAAGAAATCAATCAGATTTGTCTGACAAGACCTGCCTCTGGTGAATCCATGCTGCCTCAGATCCTGTAATCTGCTGGATTCCAGAAACCTCACTATTTTCTCTTTCAGCAGTGTTTCCAATTTTACTCACCACCGAAGTTAAACTAACCGATCTGTAGTTTTCAACCACATCCTTTCTTCCTTGCTTTTGAATGGATTCTAACAGTCCAAGTCCTAATAATGAACCACACCATCTGGTGATCACTGGATGCAAAATGATCTCCCACTATAACATCAGAAACACTTTCACCATTGATAAGCACCAAGTCCAGTATGGCCCCTTCACATGAGGGTTCTGATACCAATTGCCTTAATAGTTTTTCTTGTAGAGAATCCAGGATCTCCTTACTTCTAGACGATACTGCAGCTGGAATGTGTCAATCAATATCTTGAAGGACTAGAAAAAGGGACTTACTTCTGGAGAGAGATCTGCAATTGTGAGTATATACTTCGGGGAATTTTCTGAAAGGAATTCTTTGTATTAAAGCTATTTAATCTGCGAACCCACTATTTTTTGTTAAATCAGTCAGGGCCTAGTAGCAGCAGTTTAAGTTTAAATTTAAAACACAGAAGAGAACTTTCTGGTTACATTTCATACCCAGCAGAGAGCTTATAGTTTTAATTTAATAAGTCACTCAGGGCCTAGTATCAGCAAAGTATTTTTAGTTTAAATTTAAAACACAGAAGAGAGCTTTCTGGTTAAATTTGGAACCCAGCAGAGAGCTGTAGTTTAAATTTAATAGTCACTCAGGGCCTAGCATCAGCAAAGTACTTTTAGTTTAAAACACAGAAGAGAGCTTTCTGGTTAAATTTAGAACCCAGCAGAGAGCTTGTAGTTTAAATTTCATAATAAGTTAGAGCCTAGCAGCAGCAAAGAGCTATAATTTAAATCAAATAAGAATATAGCTTACCTCAGCAGCACAGGACAGGGTACTGTGTAGCAGCACTCTTTTAATAAGTGTTATTTCCCTCCCTCCCTCCCCACACCCACCCACCCCTGGGATAATCGTAGCTTTATAGGTACTTACACATCTTAAAAGGCAAGAGGTGCTCTCAGGTGAAGCTTGTTACCCAAATCAGACATACACTAAGGACCTGAGATTAATTAAGCTTCAGGTGAACAAGGTATATTAAACTTATTAGGTACAGTTTTATTGGTATAAATATCCATAGCAACCCTTAGTAAGTAACGAACATAAAGATCTAAACAAAAACTTAAAACTAAGATGCATACAGCAGTCCAGCAGCAGGATGGTGGCTTTCCAGTCTTTTGCACTGAGTGTCACATGTATGATTTTCTCCCAGTTGGTGAGAGGTCTTACGTGTGCACTAAGTGCAAGAAGCTCTTTGCTCTCAGGGAAAGAGTCTGTTCTCTAGAGACTAGAATAGCAGACTTGGAAAACATAAGAAAGACAGAAAGGTACATAGATGAGACCTACAGGGATATAGTCCTGAAGTCCCACCTCCAGTCTGGCAGCATCCCTGTTGCCATGGAGGAGAGAGGTCACGTGACAGGAGAGCATCACCCTGGTGTGCCAGGAAGTGATCCTGTAACTAGGACCTGTCCTCCAGGTGATGTAAAACCCTCTCACACCGAGGATGTTTCTCCAGGGCCATGTGCCCATGAGGGAAGGGTTAGGACAGCCGTTATAGTTGGTGATTCAATCATTAGGCATGCAGATAGCTGGGTGGCTGGTAGATGTGAGGATCACCTGGTAACATGCCTGCCTGGTGCAAAGGTAGCGGACCTCACGAGCCACCTAGATAAGGTCTTAGATAGTGCTGGGGAGGTGTCTGCTGTCTTGGTACATGTCGGTACCAATGACATAGGAAAATGTGGTAGGGAGGTTCTGGAGGCTAAATTTAGGCTTTTAGGTAGGAAGTTGAAATCCAGAACTTCCAGGGTAGCGTTCTCCGAAATGCTTCCCGTTCCACGTGCAGGACCCAAAAGGCAGGCAGAGCTCCGGAGTCTCAATGCGTGGATGAGACAATGGTGCAGAGATGAGGGGTTTGGATTTGTTAGGAACTGGGGCACATTCTGGGGAAAGGAGGGGCTCTTCCGAAGGGATGAGCTTCACCTTAACTGGGATGGACCCAGCCTGCTGGCATTAACCTTTAAAAAGGAGATAGAGCAACTTTTAAACTAGATAATAGGGGAAAGCCGACAGTCGCCCAAGAGCAGATGGTTCGGAAGAATGTATCCTTGAAGGATACTACCAAAAGCAGAGAGGTTCCAAAAAAGAGTAAAGTAGCCCAAATGCCCTCGAGTATGGAGCAAACAGAGCTTAAAGATCCCAAATTACCCATGTCTACCAATAGCCAAATTAATATGAATAAAATACAGTCTCTAAAATGATTGTATGCAAATGCTAGAAGTCTAAAAAATAAGATGGGAGAGTTAGAATATATAGCACTAAATGAGAGGTTAGATGTGATTGGAATATCAGAGACATGGTGGAAGGAGGACAACCAGTGGGACACTGTGATACCTGGGTACAAACTATATCGTAATGATAGAGCTGATCAAATTGGTGGAGGGGTTGCGCTCTATGTTAGAGAGGGCATTGAGTCAGAAAGGATTAAAGATTTGCAGGAAACAAAATTTGCTGTAGAATCTCTATGGATTGAAATTCCATGTAAAAAAGGGAAGGCGATGGCGGTGGGGGTGTACTATCGACCGCCTGGCCAGAATGAACAAATGGATGATGAAATACTCAAAGAAATCAAGGAAGCTAACAAAAGTTACAGTGCAGTAATAATAATGGGCGATTTCAATTACCCCGGTATCGACTGGGTCAGTGTCACGGCAGTACATGCTAGGGAGATAAAGTTTCTAGATGACATAAATGACTGCTTCTTGTAGCAGCTGGACCATGAACCGACGAGAGAGGAAGCCATATTAGACCTAGTCCTTAGTGGAACACCAGATCTAGTGCAAGAGATAAGGGTGTTGGGGCCACTTGGCAATAGTGATCATAGCATGATCGCCTTTGATTTAATTAGTGGAGGAGGGATAGTAAGGAAATCCACAGTACTACCTTTTAACTTTCGAAAGGGAGACTATGATAAAATGTGGAAAATAGTTAAGAAAAAACTAAAAGGAGCAGTTGCAAAGGTTAAAGACTTACATCAAGCTTGGGTGCTGTTGAAAAATACTATCTTGGAAGCTCAGACCATCTGTATTCCACGCTTTAAGAAAAGTGGAAGGAAGTCCAAAAAACTGCCAGCATGGTTTAAAGGTGAGGTCAGAGAGGCTGTTGTTGACAAGAAAGCATCTTTCAGGAAATGAAAAAAAGAGCCAAACGTTGAAACCTGGAAACATGCACAAGTACTGGCAGGTCAAATGCAAAGCATTGATAAAGAAGGCAAAGAGAGAATTTGAGAAGAAGCTTGCTGCGGAAGTAAAAACGCGAAATAAAGATTTTTTCAAGTGCATTCGTAGCAAAAAACCTGTGAGAGAGTCAGTTGGACCATTAGATGACAGAGGAGTTAAAGGGGCACTAAGCGGCGACAAGGCGATAGCGGAGAGACTGAATGAATTCTTTGATTCGGTCTCTACTGAGGAAGATGTAGGGATGTTACCCATGACTGAAGTGGTATTTAAAGGTGCGGAAGAATTGAAGGAAATATCGATACATCGGGAAGATGTATTACAACTATTAGATAAACTGAAGAGTAGCAAATCACCTGGGCCAGATGGTATACATTCAAGGGTGTTGAAAGAACTGAAATATGAGATTGCAGACCTGCTATTAGTAATCTGTGAACTATCATTAAAATCATCTCTAATACCTGAAGATTGGTGGATCGCCAATGTAACACCAATTTTTAAAAAGGGTTCCAGGGGTGATCCGGGAAACTACTGACCGGTGAGCCTCACGTCAGTACCGGGAAAAATGGTAGAAACCATCATAAAGAATAAAATTACTCAGCATGTAGTTAGTCATGGCCTAATGGGAGTATTATTACAATAACTCTGTAGTAGAAAAAAACTACCAAACAGAACCTGAATGAAGAACCTTTAGTGATACCAAAGTGCTGTTGGATAGAATCCCCCTGAAGAAACCAGCACGGTGAAACGCAACCCATAGCGCACTGAACAAGCGTCAGGAAATTATTGCAAAGCTAAGCACTGGTTCATTTGTGAATATGTTTGAATAGGTTTAGATATTCTAAGGGAAACCTTCAGTCAAACAAATGAAAAAAGTTGAACGAAAGAAATGGAAAAGTAATGCTAAAACGAGTAAAATTGGCAGTGTTTAAGAGAAACCTTACCTCCTGTAATGCAACGAAAAAGTAAATTTGAAAACTAATGAAATTTAAGAGCGAGGGAGGCAGGTATTATCGAGGTCATTGATGTGAGTTCAGGCGTTAGTCCACCTGTTGACTTAAAAACCATTGGTGGCAGCCTAAGGCTTCTGAGACCTCATTTAGCCACGAGTCACTTCATGATATATAGTCCACTTTCTTTGTTGTACTACAGAGTTATTGTAATAATACGTAAGTCTGCACTCTGGACAAAGTGACCACAATTGCATATGGCCTAATGGGAGACAGCCAATATGGCTTTAGACAAGGAAGATCTTGTCTTACTAATCTGTTATGTTTTTTTGAAAGTGTGAACAAACAGGTGGACAAAGGTGAGTGGGTTGATATAGTGTATCTGCACTTTCAGAAAGCCTTTGACAATGTCCCTCATCAGAGACTTTTGGCAAAACTAAAGCGTCATGGGATAGGAGGCAGTGTACTACTGTGGATCAAGAACTGGCTAAAAGATAGAAAGCAGATGGTTGGGCTAAATGGCCAATTTTCCCAATGGAGAAAGGTGAATAGTGCTGTACCCCAGGGATCTGTGCTGGGTCCGCTGCTTTTTGACATATTCATAAATGACCTGGAAATTGGAATAACGAGTGAGGTTATCAAATTTGCAGATGACACAAAACTATTTAAAGTTGTTAAAACCCAGGAGGATTGTGGAAAATTGCAAGAGGATCTTGATAAATTGGAAGACTGGGCATCAAAATGACAGATGAAATTTAATGTGGACAAGTGCAAAGTTATGCACCTAGGGAAGAACAACCCAAACTATGGTTACACGATGCAAGGTTCCACATTAGGAACCACTACCCAGGAAAAAGATTTAGGCGTCATTGTGGATAACATGTTAAAACCCTCGGCCCAGTGTGCAGCGGCAGCCAAGAGAGCAAAGAGAATGCTAGGTATCATAAGGAAAGGAATGGAAAATAAAACAAAAGATATTATAATGCCTCTATACCGTTCCATGGTGAGACCACACCTTGAACATTGTGTGCAGTTCTGGTCACCGTATCTTAAAAAGGATATAGTGTTATTAGAAAAGGTTCAAAGAAGAGCCACCAAAATGGTAAAGGGGATGGAAGGATACTCCTATGAAGAAAGGCTAAAAAGGTTAGGGCTCTTTAACCTGGAAAAGAGACGGCTGAGGGGAGATATGATAGAAGTCTATAACTTAATGAACGGAGTGGAACGGGTAAACGTAGATTGACTGTTTATGTTATCAGAATATAGGAAGACTAGGGGACATGCAATGAAGCTACAGGGTAAACTATTTAAGACTAATAAAAGAAAATATTTTTTCACTCAACGTGTAATCAAACTCTGGAATTTGTTACCGGAGGATGTAGTAAAGGCTGTTAGTGTAGCTGGGTTTAAAAAAGGTTTGGATAAGTTCCTGGAGGAATGGTCCATAAACCATTATTAAGAAGGGACCCAGGATATCAATGCTTGACCTAGTACAAGCATTGCAGAACCTGTGTCTTTTGGGGAAACTGCTAGGTACGTATGACCTAGATTGGCCACTGTTGGAAACAGGATACTGGGCTTGATGGACCTTGGTCTGACCCAGTATGGCATATCTTATGTTCTTAATATCTGTCTTATTGAAATCCCCTATCAGTAGCACTTCCCCTTTCCTAGCAATGCTGCGTATATCTTCAATTAACTCTCTATCCACTCTTCCTCCTGTGAGGTAGGTCTGTATATCACGCCAATGCAAATAGATTTTTCTTTCCCTCTTTCTAGTTTAACCCACAGTGCCTCCTCTCTCCCTTTTAAGCTCTGTAGTTCTAAAGCTTTAATATTATTTTTTATATATGTATAGTGCCACTCCTCCTCCCCTTCTTCCTACCCTGTCCTTTCTGAATAAAGTATAGACTGGTATAGTTACATCCCAGTCATGGTTTTCTGTGAACCATGTTTTTGTAACTGCCACTAAATCCAAGTCAGCCTCTCCCATTAAAGCTTCAACATCTGTGATCTTAATTTCCATGCTATGGGCATTTATACATACTGCTTTCCATATGTTGCCCCTTTTACCCATTTCCATAAAGGTATTCAATGTTTCACTTACCTGGGGGCTTTCTTTACCCATCCCCAAAGAATCTAGTTTAAAGCCCTCTTCAGTAGATTAGCCAGCCTGTTACTGAAGACACGTCAACCTTTCTTGGACAGATGAACACCATCTCTACTCTGCAACACTTGGAACAGCATCCCATGGTCCAAGAAACCAAAACTCTCTTGATGACACCATTTATGCAGCCATACATTCATCTCAACTATGCGAGCTTCTCTACTTTGGCCTTTACCCTCAACAGGGAGGATTGAAGAGAACACCACCTGCACCCCTATCTGCTTTACCCTCTGTCCCAAAGTCATGAAGTCACTTTTGATACGCCCAGAGCTATACTTGGCAGTATCATTTGCGCTGACATGGATTAGCAACATTGGGTAATAGTCAGTGTGCTTGATGAGTCTCGGCAAACTCTCCGTAACGTCTTGGATTTTGACACCTCGCAGACAGCATACCTCTCTGGATATCAAGTCTGGTCGGCAGATGGATGCCTCAGTAGCCCTCAGAAGAGAGTCACCAACCACCACTATCCTTCGCTTCCTGGCGGTCACTGATTCTGAAACTTTGGAACACTTGAGCTCTGGTCCTTCCCTTTCCAGGGATGTTTTCACCTCCTCCACTTCCAGGGCTGCATAATGGTTCTTCAATTTAAGGGCTGGGAGAAGTTGGATTGGTGATTCTGCAGGCCCTGGTGACTTGTGACCAACCTTCTTCATTCTGTAAAGCACCCATCTTCTCGTCTGCTTCAGAGCTTGGATGTTGCAAGAAGCATCTCATCAATGTACTTCTCACTGTCTTGAATGTTCCTCAGCCTCGCCATCTCCTCTCTGAGTTCCTTCACTTGTTTCCTGAGAGCTTCAGCATGCAGGCATCCTGCACATGGAACTGGTCCTGCAGCTGGCATTGGGACCTTTGGACAGAGGTAGAAGCTGTAACGAGGGCAACAGCTTTAGCGATATGATTTTTCCCAGCCATTGTTCAGTTCATGTAGCTTAGGTATCTGTTAAAGCAAAAGAGAAAGAACTACCAGCCTATTTCCCAGCTGTCCTTTCAGAGAAAAAGCAGTTAAATCTCTAAGGGGTATGTTTACTAAGGTGTGGTAATGTTACCGGCGGTAAGTGCAGCGCTAATATTACGGATGCCATATAAGGAAGTGGGCGGTGCGGCGTTAAGGTAAGCATGGACCGGTAATGCATGGTACAGGGCGCCCTGGCCATTTAACATGCGGTACAGTGTGCCCTGGACAATTACCGTGCGTTAATGTCACAGCCGACGGGAAGCAGCAGCGCGTCCAAAGGGGTTGCAATCAAAGGCGCGCAGACAGTAGAAGACACGCTGAGGGATGCTCAGACATGGTGCCATATGAAAAACAGAGCCGTAGGTGTAAGGCCGTAGACCACAGGAAGCTGATATTGCAGTCTGTAATTGGGACGTGAGCAACAGATAAACACATGCACACACACCGTGAAATGGTGTGCAGTGAAAACAGCATGCAGAACAGTAAACAAATTAAACAGAAAGGATGTCAGGGGCCAGTCTGAAGGGCCAGCCATGTGGATGGTGTGTGTACAAGGGCAAAATGGGTAAGAGAACCAAAAAAGAGTATGTGAGAATTGAATTGGTATACTGAAGAGTCCAAACACAGCTCACCAACACCAATACCAAACCACTGAGCCAACTGACCACCCAGACAGCCTAAAGAAAGGGACCATATGTAACAGCTAATATGTGACAGATAGGCTGCATGGAGGGCACACTGTAGTGCACAGTGAAGAGAAGGAAGGGTGTGTGGAGAAGTGATGAAGCTGCAGATATTGTGTGGTAAGGTTAGCAGAACACAAGAAAAGAAAAGGAAAGTAACATGGGGGAATCAAACCCACAGCTTATGGTGGCTCAACTCACCTCTGTAACCACCATCCCAAACAACCACAATACAAAGATGTTCCACCAAAAGGAATATATGTATGGAAACCCGTAGCTCCCTGTGAGGTGGCAGATGGCTGGCACACAGACAGCTGCCACCGTGCAATGATGTGAGCCCAGGTGGGCCATGTGCATCAGCAGTATACCACTAAATACATTGGTCAGTGCGGTGATGCAGCAGCAGAGACAAATGTGTATCCAACATGTCACACAAACAGTCATTGGCCCGTCTACAGATGATGAGCAGGACAGATCATGTCCAGGAACTGCATGGTGTGTACTGCTCAGTAACCTCCCCCCCTCTGCAGCTGCCCGTTCCAAATGCTGTAGTCATATATGCGTGAATGTAGACAGTAGGTGGTGCATGATGAGGACCCAACACACATCATTTATGAAATGTCCACATAAACATACCTGCCTGGCAATACAGAACACACAAACCTGAAAAAGCATACACAGCAAAATGTCTGCAAGTGTACAGACATATTTTTATAATTAGTTATCTAACAGCTGTACTAAACTGCTACATTATATCAATCAAAGCTGTTTATATTGTAATGTAAACTGGTAATGTACATTAAAGAAGGACATAGATAACATGTATCCTGTCTGAGCAATGGAGGGTTAGGTGACCTGCCAAAGGCCACATGGAGTGCTATTGGAAATTGAATCCTGGTCCCCTGGTACCCAAGCCAGTGTGCAAACCATTACACCACTCCTCCACCCCATGATATAAATATCTCTGGCATTGATGATGTGTAGACAAGGAGGCAGGCGCATCTTTATACGCCCCGCCGCCACTGTCAGCACCAGTGCCAACGAACACCAATGCCAGCTATGTCCCTGATACACCTCCCAGATGGGGATGTACTGGCACCAGCTTGACCATGCATGTGGCCAAGTAGTAGAAAGGTCCACCCAAAAGAAACCATAATGGTCAAAATGAGCTGACATGCAACTGGCCAGGCACATGGGAGTGAAGAATGTAATACCTATGTGGATATCAGTGAAACCATCTGTGGGCAGGAATGCAGCAGCACAACGTTGGAGACACCTCACAAATCCTGTGTATAATAAAACACCCACACTGGGCAATGATCACAAAGGTGATCTGGGGTTATTGTGCTGTGAGTGATCCAGACGGCACCGAACTATGTCATCTGCATCATCACTGCAATACCAAGAAAACACATGGCGCATGGTTGACATTCCAAAATACCTGTCTGGAATGTCTGCACATGTATAGCTGTCAGTGTCAAATACCTGTGCATGAGTCAACGTAAGATGGACAGGACAAAGTGATCGTAACATGTGTCCCATGTCCACCAACCATACCATGGCTATGTGAGTGCTCTGATAGGTGGGTCAGCCATTAAATATGTGTCAGGCCACACAACTGACAGGGAGCATGGTCTAGGCAGGTACACCAAGCTGACTCCACAATCTAAAGGTGATAAGGTAGGAAAGGAAGATACAGAGATGTAATGCCATGCTGCCATGCAGAGATGTGGATTTGCAGTGCACAGGCAAATGCACACACATGACAATGATATCATGTCCCAATGCCCCAGCACAACCCCTCAGCTGTGTAGACCATATGTGTGTGTATCATTGTATCAGTGGGTCATACAGCAGTGTAGATGGCCAGAAAACAGTATGTGATGTGCCAAGAAAGAGCAGAAGTCAGGTACCCAGACAAATGCACACCTTTAATGTACAAATGGGTCCAAAAACAGTGACACAATGCAAAATGAGGGTATTGCAACAGGTACGAGAGGCACATGTTGCCAAAGAACATACAAAGCAGAAACTCACAGACATGCAGAGATAGCACTATGCAGAAGGCCTGATGCAATGGGTGTTGTGGATACAAGAGTATCACACCTATGTCAAGGTACATGGAATGCACAAATGCACGTAAAAAATGGACACACCCACTGCTATACTGCAAAGGTACCCATGCAATGTGAGTGGCACAATGTCATGCGATAAATAGGACTGTGCAGACATGCAATGATTTGTTTGTAAATCAATGTAGAGTGTCACATCTGTACAGTAACCAAACGCAATAACATGTACGTGGAGGTAGAAAGAAAGATCAACAATGGTGCACTAACCCACACAAAATTCACATCGGCACATGCACTGGTGTACCAACATATTCAGTCACATGCACATGCACCATGTACATTGAACCATGACAGAGTGCTGCCCCAGATGCACAGTAACACCCCTGGTGAGGGTAAAACAGCAAACCAAGATATTGGCATGTATCACAGTGGTGTGGTGGCAAAAGGTATGTCATGTTCAAGTGTAAGGTACCCAGACAAATAAAATAGGACCTACACAATGTTCCTCATGTGCCACACACATGGCTGTATGCCCCTGTTGATCCAAACATATGAGGATATCCAGTGATACAAGTCACACACATGGGCCATGCACACAAACACAATGTCAGATGCATTTACAACATACAGCAAGTATGTGATATCCTGCTGCACATGTAGGGACCAGCACACAGTGTCCACAGTGCAAATGGTGTCTGCAACCATACATATCCCGTTAAGACTGTCCATGAATCCCTGTGCATGCATAGTCATGTGTGACATCTCAATGTGACACAGTATGTCAAAGGTGACGTGTGTCTCCTGTGATGAACATGACACCCAGCAAGAGCACAGCAGCAACGGTGTGTTGGTCATCCTTGTGATGCCAAAGTACCAGTCCAACAATAATGTCCACAATAGGCATGTGTCCCACTCGCATAGGTCCATTACCATATGACACCATCTCACAGGGATTGTTGCATTGTGTTGCTGTGTCTTCCAACAAGTGGGTGATGGTGACTGCAAATGCAGTGTAGTAGATGTGATGTGTGTGTTGCCTGTACCCTGTGGTAAAAGGAAGAGAAACACACATTAGGTCACATTGCAGCGAGTGAACCATCAATATGTACATAATGAAACGTCAGACATGCAAACATTACAAGATCACAACACAGAGCACATTGCATGTCGAGGACATTATGAAATGGCACTGCAGACCAGGTTGTCATCTCGACATGGCCATGGCTATGCCCATGCCCCACAGGCATCTCAGAGGTCCACCTCATGTCCATCAGTGTTGGTTCACATAGATCCCACAAAAAAGCACGACGAAACAAACAGCTAAACACAAACATGTAAAGGTTGATGTCAGTCACAAATGAACCAAGGTGCAACCTACCATCTGTGTGCAGCAAGTGTCTGATAGCGACAGTCAGAGGCAGTCAAAGTACACAAGAAATCATAGTAAAGGCAGAATATGTCATTGAAATGTGTTGACTGTCCCTGTCTGCATGTGCAGCCATCATTGCCACATGTCCAAAGTATGGTGACATGTGTGAAACTGAAATGTTGATGCATAATGGTCTGGCAGCACACAAGAGATAGGTCAGTGAACAACACAGAACACATGCACACAATGTTCACAAGGTCAATATCAGAAAGGTAGAAATAGCAGATTGATCACCACTCCACAGGTGTACAGACAAATCCCAGCACAAGATAATGAGATATGAATGCACAGTGTATTGTTACATAGACACGCCAAAAACCATACACACACACATATATAGATACATATATAGAAACATGATGACAGAAAAAGACCACATGGCCTATCTAGTCTGTCCTTCCATAAAAACTACAACAGTCCACTTTTTACCTTTAGAGATCCTCTGTGTTGGTCCCATGCTTTTTTGAATTCAGTTACTGTCCTCATCTCTACCACCTCCACTGGGAGACTATTCCATGGATCCACCTCTCTTTCTGTAAAGAAATATTTCCGCATATCACTCCTGAATCTATCTTCCTTCACCCACATCCCATGTCCAATCGTAGCAGAACTTGCTTTAAATTGAAAGAGGCTCTCTCCCTGAACATTTATGCCACGGAGGTATTTAAACATCTCAATCATATCACTTCTATCCCGCCTTTCCTCTAAGGTGTACATATTAAGATCCTTAAGTCTGTCCTCATATGCTTTATAATGAAGCCCACTAATCATTTTAGTAGCCACCCTCTGCACTGACTCCATCCTGTTCACATCCTTTTGAAGGTGCAGTCTCCAGAATTGCACACCATACTCCAAATGAGGTCGCACCAAAGACTTATACAGAGGCATTATCACCTCCTTTTTTCTGCTAGCCATTCCTCTCCGTATGCACCCAAGCATCCTTCTATCTTTTGCCGTCGCCTTTTCTACCTGTTTAGCTACTATAAGATCATCATACACAACCACGCCTAGGTCCCGCTCTTCTTTAGTGGACAAAAGTACTTCACCTCCTATACTGTATTGCTCCCTTGGATTACTGCAGCCCAAATGCATGACCTTACATTTTTTAACATTAAATCCCAGCTGCCAAATTCTAGACCATTCTTCAAGCTTAGCTAGATCCCTCCTCATGTTATCTACACCTTCCTGGGTGTCTACTCTATTGCAGATTTTGATATCATCTGCAAAGAGGCAAACCTTACCTGACAGCCCTTCCGCTATATTACTAACAAAGATGTTAAAAAGAATCGGACCAAGGACAGATCCCTGGGGCACACCACTGGTAACATCCTTCTCCTCAGAGTGAGCTCCATTTACTTGTACTCTTTGTCGCATCCAACCCAACCAATTTCTAACCCAAGCAGTAACTTTAGGGTCCGTCCCTAGGGTGCTCAGTTTGTTTATAAGTTGCTTGTGAGGAACAGTGTCAAAGGCTTTACTGAAATCTAAATACACCACATCTAGAGCTCTCCCTCGGTCCAACTCCCTGGTCACCCAGTCAAAGAAATCAATCAGATTTGTCTGACAAGACCTGCCTCTGGTGAATCCATGCTACCTCGGATCCTGTAATCCGCTGGACTCCAGAAACCTCACTATTTTCTCTTTCAGCAGCTTTTCCAATAATTTACTCACCACCAAAGTTAAACTAACCGGCATGTAGTTTTCAACCACATCCTTACTTCCGCTTTTGTGTAAAGGCACCACATGAGCCTCTCTCCAGTCCTTTGGCACCACTCCCGACTCCAACAAGGCAATGAAAAGGTCAGTCAGTGGAGTTGCTAGAACGTCCCCAAGTTCCCTCAGTATTCTAGGGTGTATCCCATCCGGTCCCATCGCTTTGTCTACTTTAAGTTGAGATAGTTTCTCACGAACACAGTCTTCTGAAAATTGTTCAAGATGTCCCTCACTTCTGTTCTTATTTTTGGGTGTTTTATGACACAGTATGACTAGGTGAGCATGCCTCAAGTAGCATACAGCCTGTCTGTCCACAATCTGAGCTCAGTGGAGATAATGATAACAGTCCATGCAATGATACACTGATGTTGGTAAACGCCACAATTTCAGGGAAGGGTGTACATGCTGTTCACCACCACAACACCTAGGACCTGTAGACACACCCAGCTCGGTTGGATGGGTCCCAAATACAGTGCTGAAAAACATGAACTGGTGAGGAACACATGGGCATATGTATGCCAGTATGAACATATTGGTTATGGGGGTGCATGTCAAGGAGGTGCACAATAACATATGTGAAGCGGACAGACAACATCATACATGTGCTATGCTGCACTGTCCGTACAGTACAGTCACCTGTATATCTACCTACCACAGTCTCCTGCATGTTTACTGATGTACACACAGTTTTCACTGCACCACAGCACCAGGCAGGTCCAACAACATATTCTGTTGAGACACAAACACAAGTGAAACATACATATGTCATGATGTAGTTGTCGAATACACATGGCAGCATGTACATGTATACCCATATGCATTTCCCCACAAATGCAGAGCTCATTAATCAGATGTTGCCTGATCGCAGTGCCCACATGTGTGTCACCATGGGCATGTACAGGAGGCCACGTAGAATCATCTTCCAGATCCGGATTAATTTCAACTGGGATATTGTGTCTGAGAGCAATGTTGTGCAGGATGTAACAGGCCAGAATGATCTGTGCCACAGTCATGGGTCGGTATTGTAAGGCCCCGCCGGTCTTATCCAGACACCTGAAGTGACTCTTCAAAATGCCAAAGGTGCGCTCGATGACTTAGCGACTGGAGGCGTGGGCCTCATTGTACCTCATCTCTGCACGTGTCCGTGGAAGACACATAGAGGTCAGCAACCACGCACTACACCCATATCCAGCATCACCTGCAGAAAGAAATGTTGAAAGGTTAATAAAGAACCAATGTTTACACACATGCACACAAGCATGTAGGTTCAAACCAACAACAGAACGAAGAATGACACAAACATATAACTTTATATGATGGCTCACAATAGCTATGCACCAGTGTCTGGAGGTTTGAGACACAGAACACCGGGGAAGAGTAATGATGGCAACACACATTATCTGTGTCCAGACCAAACACATTACCAACCACCTGTACCCAAAAGGCATTAGCAGGAGTCATGAATGCATCAGGCAGACACACGCCAATGCACCTTGGACAAGGGCAGAGATGCAGACATGTGCAAGCATATGACGGCCAAGATACTGTGCACACACAGCAGGTGTTACAGTAACATATACTTGAGGAGTCCAGTCAAGATGGCAGTAACGACAAAACACTGTTGATATACATGAAACATGCATGTGTGTTGTGACGTGTCAACACAAATCTAACAATGTAAATCATTCAGAATGGTCAAAGGTGAATGGGCTCCCAACACACAGTACCACGGGAAATTATCAGGAAACAAATCTGCCCCCCCCCACAAGGTATCACACACACACACACAGATTGCACACACACACAACTAGGGACACACCACAAAGGCAGACAGATGTACATGTGCATATATGTTTAGTCTGAGGCTGGGAGTCATAGTTGTCAAACAAAAGGTGTTGCACACCACCATATAATGAACACAGCATACGTGCCCATAATTATCTGTCTAAAAGGCCCGTGCAACAGAGCAGCAGTACCAAACACCAATGGAAACTGCATGTGTGCAGAGACACCCAGACAACCCATGACACACATATGGTAGACATATGTCATTGTAGAAACCTACAAAGGTATGTGAACACGTCCCCAGAGACAGTGACATGGTGTGATAGTGGGCACAGCTCCAAACATGGTCAGCGCTCCACCACCACAACACAAAGCAAGGGATGTAGAGGTAATAATTGCCAATGGTACCCAGTCAATCACACAATGGATGGGCAGTGATATGCCACTGCCTGATGGCCAGTGTCCTGAATGGTGCCAGAAATTGAGTCCGATCTGCATCAGGGAATGTCATGTGTGTCACAGGGAATATGCAGTCATAAAGGTCTCACAGCAAGCCACAGGTGACCCTGGCCTACCCATGAGAGTTGACGTGCACCTCAGGACACAGGAACACCATGTGCACGTTAGAGATGAGAAATACCCACCCAGCAGGACACAGTCCCCATATTGTCCGCTCTCAAATTGGTTGAATAGTGCCGAGTGATGCAGGATATAGGAGTCATGGTTGGACCCTGGAAACCTGGGAACCACATTCAGAATACGCATATTTGCATCACATACAACCTGCACATTCAGGGAATGGTTGTGTTTGTGGTTGCAGAACACTGCCTCCCTGTCTCTGGGTGGGACCAGGGCAACATGTGTGCAATCAATAGCTCCCATCATGTGTGGTATCCCTGCAATTTGCTCAAAGGCCAGGTTCAGGGCCCCCCACTGTTGCCTACTGTTAGGAATTGCAATGTAATTCCTTACCCAGCTGACCATGGCCTGCAGTACCTGGTGGAGACAGTGTGAGAAGGTGGGCCGGCTTATCCCACCCACTGCGGCCACCGATGACTGGAAACAGCCAGTGGCAAAGAAATGTAGAACACCCAAGGGCTTGACCAAACCCGGTAAGGCATGTGACCGGCCAATCCAGGGCTCGAGGTCAGGTCTCAGATCCTCAAAGAGCTCCCTAATAGCCCCTGTGCTCAGACGGTAGAGGAAGATGACCTGGTCTTCACGCATGCCTTGCAGCATGGCCCTGGGCCTGTAGAGGCGAGGCTGGCGAGGGCGCACCTCGGCACGCCTATGGCACTGTGCTGGCACAACCCCAGCTTGTGGAGCCTCCACAGCTGCAGGTCTGTGTTGCAGCGGGACTGTACCCATGCCCTGTGCCACACCCCCATGGACACCATCTCCCTCGTTAGGCAACCGCAGCTCCACCTCACCCTCCAACGCCTGGATCGCCCAACCAGCAAAGACAATGTGAGCCATCATGGACATCAGATAGAGCAAAGACACATGCTAAATGGTGTGGGGAGTGGCAAACAATCAGAACAAACACAACACACCTGTACATGCAGTGGCGCAGACCAGCAGTGGCGTAGGAAACTGTTCTGCTCCCTGTATGCGTAACACGCCCTATGTAAGTGCAGCACGCATACAGATGGGCATGTACCATCAACATAGCGTGTATGCATGCGCAACGTGCCTTGCCGCATTTTTAGATGTGTTGTGATATTGTCCAGAGTTGATGGCTATCACTACCTCATTTTTGGTTTTACTTCTGATTTAAATTTTATGTTTTTGTTATAAGTTCATTGCCATGTTGCTAGGTGTCTGTATTTTATGGTTTGGTTCTTGGTCCTGGTTTCCCACCATCTCAATTGTGTTTTATATTTGTATTACTTTTTATATAATTCTTATATTAACTTTGTTTATTTATGACACTACTTTTAGCTTTTACAAAGTATTAGCTGTTGCTGTGCGCCTCACAGTGCTTGTTTCACTTCTATATACTGTAAGTATTGTTTATTATTATATACGTCATGTTCTGTTTAAGTTTAACGTTTTAGTTCATAACTATGTGTATGATTAGTTGTGATGACAGTTTTTGTCTATTTATTACAATGTGTTTGAGTTAGAACACATGTCGATTTAATATATGATTTGCTGTCATTTTGTATTTTATATATTTTTATCTTTTCATATTTATATAACTATTTGTGTTTTTAGCTTTATAATATTTTTTAATTATTGAATATTGTATCTTGCAGTCCTCAGCCCCCTGATGCAGGCTCTGCCGAAATGCATTGGGGCGTTAGTGTTATTTAAATAAAGCACTAGTGACCATCTATACCATGGCATGGGAGGCCATCCAGGTGGTTGTGGCAGAGGCAGGTGGCCCACACTGTGACATAGAGTGCATACGGAAGCATTTTAATGATATCAAGAGAGGGGTCCGGGCACACATGAACCAGGAGAGGCGCCATGCAATGGCCACTGATGGCAGAGGACCCACCAGACTGGTCCTGACACCCCTGGAGCAGCAGCTCGCAGAATGGCTGGGGCCCATCTATCTATATGGCTTGTCCCCAGCGCTAGACACAGCGCATCCACTGGCAGGTAAGACTGAGACATGTAGTACAGGGAAAGCTACCAACCCAGCACATGCATGCAGGGGCAGCCTCAGGGGGATGCGGGGCCATGTCCTGAGATTCAGTGAGTGGCAACATGTCCACCAGAGGCCACAGACGCATCAAACCTGCATTGTGGTAGCATACACCAACTGATGTCAGACATGCCCTATAATGATTGCATGGACATGGAATGAGTACCAGATATCCACAGTACCACATGTCACTGCCAACTGGCATCCTGGGTAGGAGGAACTGCAGACACAGGCCACCGAGAACCCCCAGCAAACCCGCTGTACTATGACAGCACAACCAGTACTCACAATGCACTATACCAGACCCATCAGAAGGCAGCAGTACAAATAGCAGACAAGAACACTGCAGAGATGAACAATACATGGCCTACTGAGGAAGGGGAACAGTTGGCAATGTGAACTATAAACAACATGAACAGCATAAGACAGCCCATCTACACATGCAGAACACATTCCATCACTAAACAAAGGCTGTCCCCTCAGTAGGCCCCTGACAGCATTTCAGTTTAGGTCCTTTACCCTTCTGCATGCAGTTCTCACTGCATACCATTTCAAAGTGTGAGTGCATGCGTTTTTCTGTGGTTGACGTCCCAATTACAGACTGTGATATCAACTGTAGACTGCTGTTCTGCATGTGCATTGCATCATGGGTACTGGTGGGGTTACCCTATCCTGGCACACAGCAGACATTTGTCCATGTGTATTCCCAGTTGAAAATGCACCAGCCACAGTCCACTGGTGCCCACGTGTCCTCTGTGAACACACCACCGTCTGCCTTGTGGGTGTCCTGTCATCTCACCTCCAGTTCCCAGACATTCTGTCACAACATCTTCTGTAACATAAAACCCCTTCGCCTCATGCCCACACCGCCTCCAGACTGTATTCCCCAGTCAGCCATCCACAGTGTAATCTGCCACCCGCATTCACCACCTACACACCCAATACCTGGCCCAATGTAGAGATACCTTTCCACCCACACCGAGTACCTCCACCTCTTCCATGTAAATTCCCCAGCCCCACTCCATGTGAACCCGCCCACAGCACCAGCTACCATCCAGGTCCAGTCACACCCAGTACATGCTGCCCCAGCCCCCGCAGTGGGCCGTATCCAGACCGCAGACCCCCCCAATCCCCTTTGGCGAAGGCTGGCTCCCCCCCACCCCCCTGGATGAGGTCTGTGGCCAGCTAACAGGGGCTGGGGAGTGCCCAGCTCACCCACACAGCTGTCCTAGGGAAGTGGGAGGGCGGCCCCACCTCTGCAGCTGTCCGAGGAAGCTGGGCCCTCCCTGGCTCCCACCGAAGCTAGCCTGCTTACTGATCATGTGGATAAGGGTGTTGTCTGCGCTTGGCCACCTGAACCACGGGGCCCTGTGCAACAACAGTCCGGATAGATGGAAGAACCGGCACTGAACAAATGGACATGCTGAGACCACTAATACATGATGCATGGTGTGTACACTGCCACACACCCATCAGCAAGCACATGATAGTGCGGGGAATAGTACTGTACAGACACCCATGTTGAGCCACACATATACCTGATGTGCTGGCCCACAGTACAGCCAAAGCAGAGGGACAGGTACAGGACCCTTTGGAGGACCTATCTGACCCACTGCCAGTCAGTTGGCACCAGCCATACAGGGAGGACACACATTTTCCTGTACCCCACGCCCCCATACCCCCCCCCCCACATCCTCCCCCTCATCCCCACATGTCTGGACAACTGCCCAGCCACTCTCCATGGCTGACGCCAATGAGGCCATTCCCACACATGGCAGGCCAACTGGCCACCTCTGGCCCAACACATACCCGTGTAGTCAGACACCTACCAGTGCACATTCTCCACGCACCCACACAATGACCCAAAACAGTCATGCGCCGACGCCCTCCCACTGCACCCAAGGCATACATCCATGTACCCAATCTCCAGGACCCCCTCCCAGGGCACACCTATCCCACAGTACGCCCATCACATCTAACCCCGCCCTCATAGGCATACCTGTCAATGTGATGCATCCCCAGATGCACCCGCACGTGGGCACCAGTGAGGCGATGCTGGCTTCCAGGGCACTGACATCTGAAGGTACCATACCCATCCCCACACCCGTACATCCCTGGCCCCCACACACACCACGTTGGGTGGCTCCTCTGGCCAGCCATCCCCACTGGGTTGTACACCTTCAAAAGAACATAACAGATTAGTAAGACAAGATATTCCTTGTCTAAAGCCATGTTGGCTGCCTCCCATTAAGCCATGACTATATACATGTTGAGTAATTGTGTTATTTATAATGGTTTCTACCATTTTTCCCGGTACTGACATCAGGCTCACTGGTCTGTAGTTTCTCGGATCACCCCTGGAGCCCTTCTTATAATTTGGCATTACATTGGCCATCCTCCAATCTTCAGGTATTACAGATGATTTTAAAGATATTTCACAGATTGCAGTATTAATAGCAGGTCTGCAATCTCATATGCCAGTTCCTTCAACATCCTTGGATGTATGCCATCCTGTCCAGGTAATTTGCTACTCCTCAGTTTCCTTACCTTTTTCCCTATCGTGATTCTTTATTATTTGTGAACAGGTTACCAGAGTTACTTATCCCATGGATATGGTGTGAAATGGTTTGCTAGAGTCTCCATGCTGATTTTATATTCCTCCTGTTTGTTTAGGGGTACTATTCCCTTTGCAGTCAGAGGAAGGAAATCCCTCAGAGTCCTGTAAAGCTTTGTTCCTTGCTGAGAGTACAGTCATATAGGGAACATCCCCAGCAATGTGCACAAGCTGTGAGTGGGACTTCTAGATATATAGCACCCTGGCAAGAATCCTGTAACTTCTTTCCTTGCCTACTCTGCCTCACCCCTAGGGAGCAAGAATGTGAAGATGTACACCATGGTCATGTCATGTAACCTGCAGCCACCTCCCGGCCCCCTCACGGCCCTATCCACAACCTACCCACACCTCTGCCCATGACAGGGGTGTGGATGCTTGTTGGGGCCCACCACTCACTCCTGCAAGCCCCCACAGGAGAATGGTACCATAACATCCCAGTCGGTATCCCTCTTACCATCCACTGCCACACATAGACCCCCCACATCTGCACTAGCCCTGTCTTGAATGCATGACAGATACTCAGCTGTCCCCACTACAGGCTGATGGTTGTCCCACACCCAGGCCGTCGTCCAGGAACCTTGTCCATGGATGCCCATACACCAATATGCATCCAATAAGAGCCACTGACCGGCATGGATGGTCGACTTAAACAATATACCCATGTCACATAGTGGACTCTGAGTGACAACACCACATCCAGGTTACCACATGCACCCAACACAGCCACATAAACTGGCGGTCAATGGGGCCACTCACATATGGTGCTGAAATGCCCACATATGTGTGGGACCATGACCTGTCACACTGCCATATGCATGGTCCTGCCGCCCCCCCCCTGCCCAATGGACAAGCTCACTGGCGGTGAAGGGCTATCCCACCTGTTCCCTGTGATAGCATGCTAGGGTGCTATGTGAGGGTGGCAGGTGCTGCTGTTGTCTACTGTCCAACATTTCCATACATAGGCCCTTTGGCTAGCTTATCTGGACCCTACAATGGGCCTAGTATGGATGTGAGGCTGATACCCTCCATGTCTGTCCCATCCCATCCACTTGTGCTGTGTGGAGCCATCACACCCACATTAACATAGGTATATGGCAGTACATACATCCCGTTAGGAAATGAGATAACATAGAGATGTACGTAGATGGGCAGGTACACCACATCTAAACTGTGTACCATGTTCCTCCCCAGGTGACATACATGCCATGGAGGCAGAGGAAGAAGCAGAGGAGCCCTGGCTGAGGCAGCAGCCATGGTGGGGCCACAGATCGCTGCTGGTGTGGCGCCAGGAGGATGTGATGCATAGGGGGAGGAGGAGGAGGAGGAACCAGCCCACCACCTGTCGGAGCCCAGCAGCGGCAGCACAGAGGACAGTGAGGGGGCAGAGACAGTGGCAGCTGTGTCCGAGAGGCTGCCCAGGTAACCATCACCAGGCCCTGTGCCACGGCCTGCACACACCGCCATGGGGGAGATGCTTTTGGAGATGCGGGGCCATTCTGCCACAGCCCATGGAGACACAGAAGGTGAGTGACTGACCAGATGGTTGCAGGTGGACCCCTCCCTGTGGGCAGAGGGTGTTCTGCTCCCTGTGCACACATAGGGCTCCCCACCAACTGGGGGTCACCCATACATGTGGGACCCATTGCATGTGCCCGGACAGCCCCCATCAAGCCACTGGCCTGCTGTCTGTGGCTGTGCCCTACACCTGTGATCCAGGACTGGGGATTACAGCTCACAAAGGGCTGCTGGGGATTCCCATGCCTGTACAGTGTGACTGGGTACATATGATGCACTCTGTCCACCTGATGCACACGAACCCCTGGCTGTCAGGTATAATGCCCAGAATAGCCAGCTGCACCTGTGGGTGGATATGGTGCCCCTGTACCTATCGGGGACCTAGCCAGCTAAATGGCTACGGGTGGCTGGGGGCAGGGCAGGATGGGGGGGCCACCACCAACTGGCTGCTACACCACACTCTGTCCTTTGACATGCAGGTGAACGGTGAACAATCATCAGGGGGTGTCCCATGAACCCTTGCCTGGATAGGGGTATACGGGGGTCACAGTTTATTTATTTATTTATTTAACAAGAACTTATATACCGCTGCTTCCATAGTTCAGCTGCGGTTTACAGATAACAACATTCAACAAAGCATAGTTTGTTTTACATATAACATCAGATAACTATAAGCAATATAAAATAAACAGAGTAATATTAAACTGAATGGCACAGAACAGTGCAACTTATATACATTATTTACATATAGACATTATGTGGGGTATAATCATGGAGAGAAGATCAGAATCTGATAGTGAGAGTATTCTTATTATGTTGTAGTGAGATGTCAGACAAAGAATGGTTAGCCTTTATCTAATTCTTTTGAGTGGATGTCTTTACTATTGTAGTGTATTGTGAATAGATGGGTTTTCAATTTTTTGCGGAATTCTTTAATCTCTGTTAGCATTCTTAGTTCTTCTGGGAGGGAATTCCAGGCTATTGGGGCTGCATGAGAGAACGCTCTGTTGTTTGTTGATTTATTTGTTTTTATGAAGTCTTTGGGGGGTTTTAGTTTATTTGAATGACCTTTTCTTTGAGAAGGTTTTGAGTGTTCTTTAGTAATTAATTTACTTAATGTATGTGGTGCCATATCGAATAGTGTTTTAAATGTAGTTATTAATGTTTTGTATATTATCCTGCTTTGAATTGGCAGCCAATGAAGGGACTCTAGTATTGGTGTTATATGTTGATGAGAATGTGTTTTCGTTATTATCCTAGCTGCTGAGTTTTGTGCAATTTGAAGCCTTTTAATGTTTTGTTTTGTTGCGCCTAATAATATTAAATTAGCAAAGTCAAAGTGGGGGGTTATGGTGGCTTGAATTATGCTGATGAAATCATGTATGTATACAAGGGGTCTAAGTTGTTTAAGTATTTTAAGCTTGAAATAAATTTTCTTTGTAGTGTTTCTGATATGGGTGTCTAATGTTAAATGTTTATCTATAATTACTCCTAAGTATCTGATTTCGTTTTTTACTTTGATTTCCTGGTTTTGTAGTGTTATATGTGTTGGTGGGGTATAGTCTTGGTTTTTAGTGACGATTAGCACTTCTGTTTTTGAGTGATTTATTTGGAGATTGTGGGCGTTTAGCCATAAAGTTATTTCTTTGAAGCAATCTGATAGGAGTTGCAACGGTATGTTAGGGATTGTGAATGGGATGTACATCATAATATCATCTGCATACAGATGATAGAGTACACCATATTTTTTAAAAATATTGCAAACTGGTTTTATGTATATGTTAAATAGGAGAGCTGAAAGTGCTGAGCCTTGTGGTAAACCTGTTTCAAATTTATATGATTCAGACGTTTGGTTGCCTATTCTAACATTTTGGGTTCTATTGCTCAGATAGGATGTGAACCATTTATGAACTGTAACCAGTTGTAACCTGCCACCTCCCCTCAGTGCCCTATATGTGACCTGGGAACTGACTGGGCAGCACATGTAACATGTGAGCTGTCTGTTGGGTCAGCATGTGACCGGACAACCCCCCTTTAAGGCCATGGATGTGAGTGGGGCCCTGACTGGGTTGTACATCTGGGTTGGCATCCCTCTGCTGGGTACCACCGGTACCCAGTCATGTGTTGCCCACGTCACACATATGAGCCAACACTCCCTGCTGCTACTGGGCCCTGACTGATGGAACAGATACACGGTGTGCACAGATGACACAGATCTGTTCCATGGATGCCCAGTGTTCCCCATGAGTCAGGGAATCCCCTGATGTATCCCCACATCTGTTCATCACGCCCCAGACATAGCTGTCCCCCACTGTAGTCTTCCAGGACACCTGTTGCATGTATCATGGTGGCATGTGTAACCCATGTCTCACAGGTCACACTGTGTCTCACCCATAGGCATACGGTAGGAACTGCAGGCGATACACGCTGAACTCCGTGGGCAATGGCAGGAGATGCATTGACAAAGGGAGGAGATGGCCGCTCTCCACCAGGAGATGTCCTGTCTCCGACAAGAGGTGCAGTGTCTACGCCATGAGATTGGCCTGCTCTGGGAGACAGTCTCGCAGGGTACCCGGGGGACTGAGGCACTTGCCACGACCGCCGAGTCCATGGTGTCCGGCATTAATAGGATGGTGGCTGCACTTGAAGCCATGGCTGGATGGGGCAGCAGCTGGCAGCAGCAGCAGCACCAGCACCAAGGGGTGGGAGGGGCTGATGTCAGCGCGGCCATGTGCGGCCATGCAGAGTGTAGGTGTGGGGGTCTGGGGAACTATGAATGCCAAAATAAAGGCATATTCACTTGATAAAACCTGTGGGCATGTGTGCAGTGTTGCATTATGTGCTCCCATGGTTACCCTGTCCCCCATGTGGTCATCCTGGTCACATATCCCTTGCCATGGCACGTACACCCTTTGGCACACTGTTCCCTGTCCCCATCCCATGTCACATGGGGTAGGGGGGTCTGCCCTGCCACCGTTCATCACATATATGTTATGACATGCCACCTGTGCTGTGTACCGGGCCATGTGTGCACTGCTGACATGGAAAAGGTGCTTCTGCTTGCAGCAGATGAGGTTCCCGAGCAATGTAGGGTAAAATGTTGGATACATGTATTGCAGGATCCACAGCTGGGACATGAACCTGTGACCTTCTGCTCCAAGACACACTGGCCATGTGTGCTACACCACACTGTTGCCACAGAGGCTGTGCAGTACCTGGGGCTACATTTGCTCTTTCTTAGACAGACCTTGTTTATTGCACTGCACATGGCACACTGGGGCAGGTCATGACCTTGGTCCTCTTCAGGCAGGTGCCACCGGCACCGGCACCGGCACCCCCCCTCCCCTCCATGCTGACTTGCCCATATACTGTCGGTGCTGGCTGTGTGCAGTCCCAGGCCATCCACTGTGAAGATAGGCGGGTGCCTAGGTTCAGGGTATGGGGTGCAGCGGCATACATGGACATCCACACATCCCCCCCATCACAACCTGCCAATGTTCTCTCACTTCCACATGGGAGTGGGATGGCTGTGGGGTGTGCGGTGTGTGATCTGGAAGCAATTGGCTAGGGTGGACCTGGTTGATTGATTGTGTTCTACCAGCAGACTGTGGTCAGGCTGGGGCATGCAATGCGGGTCCGGTGTATCCATTATGGACTACTGGGTGTTTACATATTTCACCCAACGTGTGGTCACACCCTGTACTGCCTTACCAGGGGCTGTGATAATAGGTGTTCATTTTGCTGGGTTTGCGGATGGTTCAGAACTTATCCTGGGGAAGGTCCATAGACCCTTGTTAGAGTGTTCCCCAGATGTGCACTGCTTGCCCCATTACAGGCATTGTGGTTCCTGTGTGATGTTTGGGGTACCTGCTGGGTACGTGTCCCCTGGATGGGACACTGTGGTACACAGAGTACTGGACATTTTTACCTTGCTCAGACACTGTCCTGCTGATTTCAGGTTTCTGTGTTCCTATGTGCCACCTAGGTGACAGCCTAGTCCACCCTTTGCCCCAGTTGCCACCACTGCATGTCCCACCTTCAGCCCCCTTTGCCCCATTTGCACCATCACCATAGTGCCCTTTCATACTTGGGCACTATGCTGTTGCTACAAATGGGCACTATTATCACTGTTTTTGGGCTCCCTGTCCGTGCTCTACATTGCTTACATTTAAAAGGTCTCTCTCTCCTGCAAATGTGCATTTTCCAACAGATGTTCACTCGCGGTAATGTTCGGGACTTCATGTTCAGGCATTAGTGTAGCAGGAGCCTCTCCTCACCCACTCCTCATCCATTGACCCCTTCTCTCTGCCCTCTCCCCACCCTCTGAGACAGTTACCACTGCTGGAGACGTTATCGCGCATTAGCATTGCATCTGGTAACGTTATCGCGTGTTAGCGTTGCATCTGGTAACGTTACCGTGCATTAACGTTGCATCTGGTAAAGTTACTAACATTGCCACTGCTATGTTACCGTACCTTAGTAAACATACCCCTAAGTGTATTCAAAATGTGCTGTTCCAAGTCCCTGTGTGTAGTTAATTGGGGAGGTGCCCTATAAAGCAAAATTGCTCACTAGGGGTGGGTGGGAGTTGGGGGGGGGATATGGAGGGAACTAACACCTGATGTGGTGTCAGTAGCTTCAAAGAGCTGAAGAAAGATATTAAAGCAGAGTTTTAAAGCTACCCCAGTAAACAAAATATTTCCCCATTTAAACTAAACCACCAATAAGAATGTAACTTTGTTTTAAAAATGTACCATAACCCTTTTAAGAGCTCCCAGATAGAGAGCTAGTAATTTAAAAAGCCACAAAATCTTACCTTTGCTTGAAATGTATAGCCCCTGCTAGGAATGCCTCAACAGTGCAGGGCTCTGAAGCCTTTTATGCAGGCCTCAGCTGCTCTCACTTCTTTCACAGGCTAATCAGGCCCAGTAACTCCTGATGAGGTATCAGTAGCTTCAGAGAGATAAAGAAAGATACTAAAGCAGAGTTTTATTTATTTACATTCTCTTATATACTGTGCTATTCTGCATCAGTGTGGTTTACATTGAACAAACTGAAATTACATTGAACAGGACATTATAACTTGGAGATAACTATTTTACAGGGAACATGGGCTATGGAGGGTTAAGTGGCTTGCCCAAGACCACAAGGAGCACCTGTGGGACTAGAAACCCCAGTCCTTCCAGCCCAAGGTTGCTGTCCTCTAGTGGGATTTGAACCCCTGACCTTCTGGCCTGAAGTACCTTGCCCCAACCAGTAGGCCACTCCTCCACACTACCTTCCTTTTAAACCTACCTTACTAAACAAAATATTTCCCCTTTTAAATTAAAGCACCAAAAATTGGAGACATGGTGCATAGCCCTTCAAAGATTTACTGTGAACCGCCTTGAATGCATTTTTTAATATGGCTGTATAGAAATGTTTTGAAAAAAGAAAAAAACCTTCACTAGTTACACTGTAACTTCTATTTTTCTGACAATATTCCTGTCAGTTAAAATTGTTAACTGGAATCATTTGAAGATGCATTGTAGCCTTCCCCTGCTTTGTAAGAGTGAATTATCTTCATTTTCAAATCCACAAATAGCTGATAGAAGATTCCATGGCTGTTGAAAGTAGAAAGAACAACAGTCATTTACTGAGACATTAGAAGGATCAGGGTATCTCTTCAGTCATGGAATTGTGTTCACCTAATTGAAGGTCTAATGGGTCAATCTGTGGCAGGTGCAGGCCTGTGACCCACGGTGTCTGACATAGGCAGGCTAGCATGGCTAGCTTGACCTGTAAATGAGGCCTGTGGAGGGGCATATAGGATTGCACATCCCCCAATATGCTGCTATTGTAAGAAAGAACTCAGTAGAAATATTGAATTAGCTTAGATAAGCAGAATTGCAGAATTAAGAAATGGAAAAATACAGAAAAGATGTGTTTTAAAGTTACTGATAAGAAAGAGTACATTTGCAGAGAAATATTGAGGAGTGCTGACAGATGAGTTACAGAACCTTGCTCTTCTGCACGCACAAATGGTCCCATAGCCTTGAAAGTGTGAAAGTAACAAGTTGATGAACTGACCATTGTGATTGGGACTGGGGGGGGGGGCAGGCAGGTGTCATGCTCACAGAAGCCCACAGAAGGAACATGATTGGAGGAACTTATCAGTACCGGGACCAATAGAAGGGCTACGGGAGGTACGGGAGCGTACCGGGACCAATGAGATGTTTTTCTATACCTAGAGTGGAATAGAAGTCTATAAAAGTTGTTGTAATGCTTGAAAACTTTGCTCAGCCATTTTGAAATTGCCTTGCTTGAGACTTGTGCACAAATAAATGATTTGGACCTTCTGAACAGACTCCTGGTATCATTGGTTTGTCTGCGCTTTGCTGCTACATATTCCTTGGTGCGTTGGCCGGGAAGTTGTGGAATCAAAGTGTATATAGGGCAATATACCACGACTTTCCGCCTCTATAGGCTTGGTCCTGCCGGGATCGCGCCCTTCCGACGAGGGCCGCTCCCTGGCGCCACCGGTCCCTTGTATCGGAGGGAGCTGGTCGGACCTCGGCAGGTGCCGGGCCCGGCTGGAGTCAACGCCTCGAACCCGAGTGAGGGGAGTCCGAGGTCCAACTCATGCGCCTGCTTGGGAAGTTTTGAGGACCGGATCCGGTGAGTATAGTTTTGATTTTGGGTCTAGACAGAAATAGAAAGAGCAGTACTGCCATTGGAACTTGGAATTTGGAATTTGTAATCTCGAGATATTGGGAATTGGTAAGAGAGCCTGATCAACTCTCAAGGAAGAGCCGAGTAGCCTGGCATGGGAATGCGCTAGGTGAAACCCTCATCCTTTTTGTAATTTGGGAAAAAGACTAGTCAGAACAGATAGAAACGAATGCATTCTGGGAATACGTTGCTAGCATGATTGTGTGAACGAAGTGTGATTGAGAGGTCTGGCAGCACGGACCAAGTGAAAGCGGACCCCTGATTAGCGCATTTCCTGACCGGGCGACCGCGTTCAGGTCGCGAAAAGGGGGAAGCGATTGTCGTCTTGTCTTGTTATCTGTATTCCCTATACGTTTCCAGGGCCGTGAGGACCCCTTACCCACGGTCCGCCCACCTTTTCCCTTCTGTCTGTTGTTGCGCGCACACATCGAAATGGGAGGGGCGGAGTCTACTAGGAACACTCCATTAGAATGTATGATCGCACATTTTAAAGAGGGATATTCAGGAGATTATGGTATTAAAATGACAGCAGCCCGTTTGCAGATTTTGTGTACTAGGGAGTGGCCCGATCTAGACCCCATCTGGCCCCGAGAGGGAACGTTCACCGTAGAGATTATCCAGTCAATACACCGTAGAGTGCGGGTAGCGCACCCCGATCAGTACCCCTATATAGATTCCTGGTTAAGTATTTGTGAAGATCCGCCCTCCTGGGCGCAGCGCTGTTATGAGGAACAGTGCAGAATAATGTTAGCTAAAACAGATTCTAGACAGAAAAAGGAACAGCCTAGAATGAACGAGCAGGATAAGAAAGCCAAGAAGAAACCCATCTTGGCAGATCCCGATTCCCCAGAAGTAGTCCTCAGGCAGCCCCGAACCCCAGGTCCAGTAAGAATAGCCCGGCGGCGTCCTGCCCCAGATCCCCAGAGACCGCCGGAGCCGAGGCGAGACCCAACCCCAGACCCCCCTCCTCCTGGAGGAGAGGAAGAGACAGAATTAGCGGGAAGAGAAGAGGAGGATGTAAAAGGTGAGCCAGAAGCGGAGCTAGAAGAAGAAGTAGGAAGGAATCCCCCAGAAGAAGAAGAGGACAGTGTACAAATAATTGAGAAAGCCAGCACTAGCACTAGCAAGCCAGTGAAAGAAAAACCCAAAGCAAAACCAGTTGAGAAAAAGAAAGCAACTCCTGCAAAGACAACGACAATAGCCCTTAGATCCCAGACCCAAATGACGCCTGGGACGACAGCCAAACTGTTTCCCTTAAGGCAAGTCCCGGGGGTGCCCGTAAAGAATGATAATGATGAAGTGGTAGCGGGACCCCTAACTTATGTGTATATCCCCTTCTCTACAACTGATTTATTAAATTGGAGGTCGCATTATGCCTCCTATACTAGCAAGCCCCAGGAGCTGACAGAATTAGTAACTAGTATTATGGAAACTCACCAACCCACTTGGCCAGATTGCCGTCAGCTCCTGACCACCCTATTTACCACAGAGGAACGAGCGAGAATTAGAAAAGCAGCTATCGAATGGATGGCAGAAAACCCTGCAGCTCCAGCGCAGGGGCAGAATATAATAGATCGTAGAGAAGCAGCTCAGAGAGAATTCCCGAATGAAGACCCCCAATGGGATCCAAATACAGATGAAGGATCCACCGCCCTAGCCCGTTTTCGCCAAGGCTTTTTACAAGGCCTGAAAAGAGGAGGCCAAAAAGCTATGAACCTTTCCAAAGTAGCAGGAGTTATCCAAGGAATAGATGAGAGCCCAGCAGATTATTATGAAAGATTAACTGAAGCTTATAGAATGTATACTCCCTATGATCCCGAGGCACCAGGAAGTTTATGCATGGTGAATTCTGCTTTTGTAAACCAGTCTCAACCAGACATTAGACGTAAATTACAGAAATTAGAAGGGTTTGCGGGCATGAATGCAACACAGTTATTGGAAGTCGCTCATAAAGTGTATGTGAATCGTGATACTGAAAGACAGAGAGAATGTGATAGAAAGATGAAGAAGAAAGCTGATTTTTTGGCTGCGGCCATAGTTGAAAAGAAAAGGGGAGGTGTCCCTAATCGAAGGAGCAGAGGAAGAGGGCGGGGTCAAGGCGGAGGCCGGACCCAGAGACTAGGCGTGAACCAATGCGCCTATTGCAAAGAAGAAGGACATTGGAGAGATACTTGCCCGCAACTCGAAGACGCCCAGCAAGATGACGAATACGATCATCAGTGGCGAGAAGAAAGACGAGGCCGTCCCCGAGGCCGAGGAGGAGCCAATCGAGAACAATTCCAGCGAGAGAGGGGAGGAGGAGCCATCCAAGCATTGGCCACACAGGCCCATGATGAGGATGACGTGGATTAGGACAGACCGGGCTCCAAGTTTGCTTTAGGTCTCCAGGAGCCTATGGTCGAAATACAAATAGGAGACCAATTTATGAACTTTATGGTTGATACTGGAGCAGAACATTCAGTAATAGACAAAAAGATAGCCCCATTCACCAAGAAAGCAGTCACCATTATAGGAGCAACTGGTGCCAAAGCCACAAAGTCTTTTCTACAAAACCGAATATGCAGTCTAGGAGGACAGCAAGTAACTCATCAATTCCTTTACATGCCCGAATGTCCAGTACCCCTACTGGGACGAGATATGCTAGCCAAGCTTCAAGCCCAAATATCTTTCTCTGAGCAAGGAGAAATGCAAATGACAGTGAATTCCCAAGCCAAACCAGCAGGAGTAATGCTGCTGACAGTACCCCGAGAAGAAGAGTGGAGATACTACATTGATGATTCGATTCAAGATACCTATTTTGAACAAACTTTAAAGAACATTCATGCACCACTTGAAGTGTGGGCAGAAGGCAGTCCCCAGGCCTAGCCAAGCATATAGCACCAGTGATTGTAACCCTCAAGCCTAGTGCTACCCCAGTGCACGTCAAACAGTACCCTCTCCCAAGAGCCGCAATTGAAGGCATTCATCGCCACCTACAGAGATTGCTCGAATATGGCCTACTAAAAGTATGTCAATCCCCATGGAACACCCCACTTTTGCCAGTGAAGAAACCTGAGACAGATGATTATCGCCCAGTGCAAGATTTGAGAAGAGTAAATGATGCAGTTGAAACTATACATCCAGTTGTGCCCAATCCTTACACTCTTCTAGGACTGATACCTGCTGAAGCTACCCATTTCACTGTACTGGATTTGAAAGATGCATTCTTTTGCATAAGATTAGCCCCTGTAAGCCAAATATTGTTTGCATTTGAATGGCAGGACCCCATCTCTGGAAGAGGGGGCCAACTCACCTGGACAAGATTACCCCAAGGATTCAAGAATTCACCTACCATCTTTAGTGCTGCACTAAATCAAGACCTTTCAAGCTATCCAGTAGCCCCGGGGAAGAGAGTACTTCTCCAGTACGTGGATGATCTGTTGATAGCTGCCGTATCAGAAAGAGAATGTATATTAGCTACCAAAGACCTCTTGCAGTTACTAAATGAAGCGGGATATAAAGTTTCCAGAGCCAAAGCACAACTATGCCAAACAGAAGTGAAATACTTGGGTTTTCGTATTACCCAAGGAAGCAGAAGATTAGGCAGAGAAAGAAAAGAAGCAGTATGTAGAATTCCAACTCCAACAACCAGAAAGCAAGTCAGAGCCTTTCTGGGAGCGGCAGGATATTGCCGAATCTGGATACCCAACTTTGCCCAAATTGCCAAACCACTGTATGAAGCCACAAAAGGAGAAGAGAAGTCACCACTGGAGTGGGGACTTGAGCAGGATACAGCCTTCCAGAAGTTAAAAGAAGAATTGATGTCATCACCAGCACTTGGACTACCAGATGTCCACAAACCTTTCCACTTGTTTGTACATGAAGCACAGGGAAATGCCTTAGGCATGTTGACTCAGAAATTAGGAAATTGGGAACGACCTGTAGCCTACCTATCGAAACAATTGGACCCTGTGGCCAAAGGATGGCCACCCTGCTTGAGAGCAGTTGCAGCTACAGCACTACTAGTGAGTGAAGCAGACAAACTCACATTAGGACAGAACATACGAGTCACTGTGCCACATGCAGTCCTTGCCCTTATGGAACAGAAAGCAAATTATTGGCTCACCAATTCCCGAATGTTGAAGTACCAGAGCATGTTATGTGAGAATCCACAGATACAACTTGAAGTGAGCCATGCCTTGAATCCAGCTACCTTGATACCCATCAGTGAAGAACTCCCAGAACATGACTGTATCGAAGTCATGGAAACTGTGTTCTCTAGTCGACCTGACCTAACAGATGTGCCCATAGACAATCCTGACCAGATCTATTATGTTGATGGGAGCAGTCTCATCCTTGATGGACGACGCTGTGCTGGATATGCAGTCGTCACTCAACATGAAGTAGTTGAATCATCAGCTCTAGCCTCAGGCACATCAGCCCAGAAAGCCGAATTGATAGCACTCACCAGAGCATTGTTGTTAGGAGAAAAACTTGTGCTAAATGTATATACAGATTCCAAATATGCCTTCACTACCTTGCATGCCCATGGAGCTCTCTACAAAGAAAGAGGACTCATCACATCCGGAGGAAAATCAGTCAAATATGGTCCCGAGATATTGATGTTACTTGATGCAGTCTGGGCCCCAACACGTGTAGCTGTCATGCATTGTAGAGGACATCAAGCAGGAAAAGGAGAAGTTGCTCGAGGAAATAGATTTGCAGATGCCTCAGCACGACAAGCAGCTATGACAGGACAGATTGCCCCACAAGCTATGCCAATGCAAGCAGCATTGTTTCCAGTACCTTTGAATCTATGGACCCCACGATATACCACCAAAGAATTGGATTACTATTGTGACAAAGAAAATGGAGTATTGAAAGACGGATGGATTGAGCTGCCACCAGAAGAAGGCAGTCAACCTCCGGGAAGAATAGTAATTCCTGAACTGTTAGGACCATCCTTTGTCAAAGCTTTCCACGAAGCCACCCATTATGGAAAGAGTGCTATGGAGAAAGCACTCAGACCACATTTCTACATCCCTCTAATGACAACCATATCAGCCTCAGTAGCCCGACAATGTCAAATCTGTGCCAAGAATAATGCCAAGCAAGGCCTTATTACAGCACCCCGAGTTCAGTCAAGAGGTGTGACTCCCATGCACAACCTCCAAGTTGATTTCACCGAAATGCCAAAAGCTAATGGATACCATTACCTACTAGTATTAGTTTGTACTTTCTCTGGGTGGGTAGAAGCATTCCCAACCAGAACTGAGAAAGCCCGAGAAGTTACCAAAGCCTTAATGAGAGAGATTGTCCCCAGATTTGGAATCCCAGCAGTAATAGGGTCAGACAATGGACCCTCATTTGTCTCTCAAGTTACTCAGCAGTTAGCAAAAGCCTTGCAGATACAGTGGAAGCTCCACACTGCATACAGACCCCAGAGTTCAGGGAAAGTTGAGCGAATGAATCGTACCTTGAAAGCCCAAATATCTAAGCTTTGTCAGGAGACACACTTGAAATGGCCTCAAGTGCTCCCCATAGCTTTACTCAGAATACGCTCAGCCCCTGTAAAGTCAACAGGATTTTCCCCTTTTGAAGTTTTGTATGGTAAACCCCCACCAATAGTGCAGGGAGTCAAAGGAAATCTAGCCCAGATTGGTTCAGAAGTAACCAGACAAGAACTCCTAGCTCTTAGTTTTGTTCTGCAGACTCTCCATACGTGGATCCAAGACCAGTTGCCTATCAACTTGACGGAACCCTTGCATCCCTACCAGCCTGGAACTTCGGTGTGGATCAAAGATTGGAAGAAGATACCGTTGGAACCCCATTGGAAGGGACCGTACACCGTCATCCTGTCTACCCCAACTGCAGTAAAGGTAGCCGAGATCGACGCCTGGATCCACCACAGCCGAGTCAAGCCCGCCGCCGATCCTGAACCAGAGCGGTGGACAGCAGAGCAGCACCCTGATGTACCCTTGCGAGTTACTTTGAGACGGCAACCAGCAGCATAGACACTTCATCACAAGTGCTTTGCAGTAGCCAAGTCTTTCGAAGAGGATTGCTGTTTTCCATGCAGCAACAGTTTTGTTTCAACGAACCCAATTTGCATGTGTGATTTGACACACTACTTTGAGACTACATTGACTAAGCCAGACTTCACAAGCCAACTGAATTGCTAAGTTGGTTAATGTGTGCTGGACATCTTGAGGATCTTCAATCAACACTCAGCACCCGTTAAATTGCTTCATTAGCAAACGGGACGAAGAATAATAGACCGTCGTGATCAAGATCAGCAAGCTGAGGATTCAGAAGAACTCCAATCAACATCAACATGTATCTTTGCTTCTGCTTTGCCTTGGTTGCCTTCTTCGGAGGTTTTGAACAGACTTATGCTCTACCTCCATGCACAGCTTGCATTACTTCTACTAGAACTGGACTGAAAGTAACTCAGACTTTGCTTTACCATTCTTACTATACCTGCAAGGGAACAATAACTCGGTGTATTTATAACACCACTGAACTAAATGTTTGCACTCATGGCAAAATTAAAGCATGCTATAATCCGCATCAGAATCCATCCTATTACACGTTGGAAATAAGATGGAAGGATGCAGATGGACCTATATTAGCTGCTACACCACCACTTAAGGACATTACTAAACCTGCTGTTTTGAATTTTGATGCATGTAATGCTATTAATAGAGATAGTCAGTCCACCTGTGGTACATGGGAGAAAGCGTATCGGAATGACCATAAGTATATGTGTCCAGAAGGTGCCACAAATTGGTGGAAGTGTACAGGTAAAACAGGATCAGGGTATAGTACTGCTACAGCGGCAGATTACTATTGCCCGTATTGGGAATGTGTTTTCTATGCTACCTGGAACACTGGTATAACTGATGAGAAAATAGATAACGGATGGCTACTCTAACCAAGCCAACCACAAATGATAAATGTCAGAAAGATGCTTGCAACCCCTTACATTTGCGTGTACATAACCCCCATGCATGGAAACAAGGATATAAGTTTGGTTTACGTATTGCTGGAGGAGGAACAGATCCAGGGACCATTGTGTATATTAGATTGAATACTCAAGCCCACAAGTCATCTAAATATCATATTCATAATACCTTTTATGAAGCTATGCATATAAATAAGTTTGAGATCCCTCACCCTTCACAGAATTTGTTTCTAGAATTAGCCGGAGCAGTAGTATCTAGTCTTAAGATCACAGATTGTTATTTCTGTGGCGGAACCCAAATGGGAGATCAATGGCCCTGGGAAGCCCAAGAATTGAATTATTCCATGATTTATAACCAAACTGAATTACACAAGACAACCAGTGAATGGGTGTTAGCGCACTCAATCGTTGGACGTCTTTGCTTTGCCAGAACTGGACCCCAGTTCACCCAAAAGGTAGGACAGCTGGTCTGTCTTAGCCAGAAATACTATAATGCCACGACTAAAAAGACAGCATGGTGGTCAGGAATCAGACATCCTGAACCTCCTAACCCATTAGCCAGATTTCCTGAACTTGCAGGTCTATGGACTAATCTTGCCAAAGTCCAAGCCTGGCAAGCCCCACCTGGCCTATATTGGATCTGTGGAAACCGAGCATATGCGCAACTCCCACCACAATGGGGAGGAGCATGTGTCTTAGGAACCATCAGACCTTCTTTCTTTCTTTTAAACACTGAACATGGAGAACAATTAGGATACCCTGTATATACTACCCACAAACACAAAGGAGCATCTAGACAGAAAAGAGAGGCCCTACAGATAGGCAAGTGGGAGAAGTGGCAAGGTGATGATTGGCCACCAGAAAGAATTATTGAGTATTATGGACCTGCCACTTGGAATGATGATGGTATGTATGGTTATCGTACCCCAATTTATATGATCAATCGTATTATTCGCTTACAAGCAGTAGTTGAAATAATAACCAATGAAACTAGTCATGCTCTCACGCTCTTAGCTAGACAAAGTACTCAGATGCGCACTGCCATATACCAGAATCGCTTAGCCCTTGATTATTTGCTAGCAGCTGAAGGAGGAGTATGTGGTAAACTGAATCTAACCAATTGCTGTTTAAAAATAGATGATAAAGGTCAAGTAGTTGAAGAAATTGCTAAAGATATGCAAAGACATGCTTATGTGCCAGTACAGACTTGGCACGCCTTGAAATTTCCTAATTGGTTTGCTAACCTTTTCTCTTGGCTGGGAGGATTTAAGACTTTCGTTATCTTAGTACTAATCCTTGTTGCTGTTGTCCTCTGCTTACCATGTTTAATCCCATGTTGTATGCGTTCCCTTCATAGTGCTATTGATAGTACAGTAGAGCGGAAGACCGCAACTAGAATAATGGCTTTATATAAAGCTAGCCCTAGTGGAACTAGTAAGAATCCTTTAATCAGGATGTGAATCTTCTAGAAAGTGATTTAATTCTCACACCTTATTAAGTAATAGGGTGAGATTAATCAAAGGGGGGAATGTGGCAGGTGCAGGCCTGTGACCCACGGTGTCTGACATAGGCAGGCTAGCATGGCTAGCTTGACCTGTAAATGAGGCCTGTGGAGGGGCATATAGGATTGCACATCCCCCAATATGCTGCTATTGTAAGAAAGAACTCAGTAGAAATATTGAATTAGCTTAGATAAGCAGAATTGCAGAATTAAGAAATGGAAAAATACAGAAAAGATGTGTTTTAAAGTTACTGATAAGAAAGAGTACATTTGCAGAGAAATATTGAGGAGTGCTGACAGATGAGTTACAGAACCTTGCTCTTCTGCACGCACAAATGGTCCCATAGCCTTGAAAGTGTGAAAGTAACAAGTTGATGAACTGACCATTGTGATTGGGACTGGGGGGGGGGGGCAGGCAGGTGTCATGCTCACAGAAGCCCACAGAAGGAACATGATTGGAGGAACTTATCAGTACCGGGACCAATAGAAGGGCTACGGGAGGTACGGGAGCGTACCGGGACCAATGAGATGTTTTTCTATACCTAGAGTGGAATAGAAGTCTATAAAAGTTGTTGTAATGCTTGAAAACTTTGCTCAGCCATTTTGAAATTGCCTTGCTTGAGACTTGTGCACAAATAAATGATTTGGACCTTCTGAACAGACTCCTGGTATCATTGGTTTGTCTGCGCTTTGCTGCTACATATTAACCTTGTGGGCCTTATTAACAACTCTTTAAAAAATAGTAATGAATCTACGGGAAGGGTGTTTAGACTTTTGCACATGCCATATTCACTTTTTTTTTACTATTATCAGTCTTAAAATCATCAAATAAACATCAATGTTTGCATTACACATTATAGAAAGACGTTGGGCCCGATTTTCGAAGGTATTTACATGGTTTACAGCCCAGTAAACCATGTAAATGCCTTAAATTGGGATATTCAACAGCACTCACATGGTTAGTGCCATTGAATATCCCCTTCTAACTCCCCAACGTGCCTCAATGCTATCCGATTAGCACTGAGGCGTGTCAGGGGTGTTTCGGGGCAGAGTATAGGCAGCGACATTGCATGCTGCCCCGGAGCAGTGATATTGCATGCTGCACATTTAATGATCTGCACCAAAAAATAGGCGAGGTTTTGGCACAGGAGTGCAGGAGCTAATTGGGTAGCATGCAATATCGCTGCTTTGGCAGCTTCCAATGTGTGTGGTGATCCCCGGATATTCAATGCCACCACCGTGGCATTGAATATGCAGGTTAGAGGTCAGCGGGGAGGACTATGTGCTGACGTGGTGCATAGCCCTTCAAAAATGAGCCTAGCTCAATATCGGGCCCGTTGAGTTTAATCTTGTACCTTGTAGATGTGTCAGCTTCTGTTCATTTAGGGAATCATTGAAACATACATTTTAACCAGAGGTGCTTAAACCTTTGCAGGCAACTTTGTAATATTAATATAAAAGTCTGAACTACATGTATGCCATGTAATTTTATATAATATTCTTATTATCCAAAATAAAATTAAAGGCACTGAAGATGTCTTCCATGAAGTAAAACCTAGTGATCTCCTTTTGGACAAACACATCTCTTAATCTACAGCACATTTGAAATGCATATACATGATGTCTTCTTGCAAAGGTTGGCCCAAGCGTTTCTGCCACCCTAGGCAGGAGCCTCAGCCATGCTGCCCCCCTCTCCCCATGAGCCGAGCCATCCCCCGCCACCAATAATTCTTCTCATCTTGAGGGGGGGGGGGGTCACCTCAGCACACAGGCACAACAGAATTTAAATGAGGTGGCTTTGTGCCACTGCTTACTGCTTCTGTACTCCGGCAGGCCATGCATTTTGGCACTTGCAGGCATATGCCCTTTTTGCCCCCCCCTGACAGGAAGTTGCATTGAAGTGGGGTCAGAAGCAGAAGACTATGCATATGCATGTGGACACCAAAACAGATGGACTGCCAGGGTACCAAACAGGTGGCACAAAGCCACCATGCTGCCCAGCCGGATCTGCCACCCTAGGTTCTTGCTAGACTAGTCACAACATTTTCTAAGAAAGTTTTCATGACCTATTTATTTTCTGTCAACCCTGTGTCTCTGCAAGGCATGTTGTTTTGACATCTTAAGCACTAACCTCTTTCCACTTGGCTGTAGCACTCACCAAGCAAGAGTACTATGTCCATCTGACTAACTCTCTTGCTTCTGACCCTCACCATCTCTTTTCTATGCTCAACTCTCTCCTCAAGGTCACTCCTCCCCCTATCCTCTTTCACTGTCTGCCCAGATATTGGTTGACTATTTCCATCTCAAAGTCCAGAAGATTAGCCTTGAATTCTCTGCAGGATGACCTCCACCTCATCTTCTTCCTCTTCAGTCCCAAATCCTTCCCTCACCTTCAGTCACCTTTCTTCCTTTTCTGAAATCACTGAGGAAGAAACTTTCCTCCTCCAACTCTGACTACCTGCCCCTTCAATCCCATCTCCACCCATCTACTAAGCTTGATATCTTCTGCCGTCATTCCTTCTATCTGTCATATCCTTAACCTATTGTAACCCAAGGGTTAAAATTGGCGCTTGCGCTAAAGTGGGTGACTGGTTTGAATTGTTGTTAATTATACTTGATAGTTTGGAATCCTGAGTGAATATTAATGTACTGGTTATTTAAATTGGACAAGGTTTTAGGTAATTTTATGGAGGAAAATGTATAACACCTAAAAGAATGTATAAATTTAAAATGGGAAATAATAGGATATTTAAGTTAGATAAGTTGAATGGAATCATTTATTTATTTTTATTTATTTACATTCTCTTATATACCGCGCTATTCTGCATCAGTGCGGTTTACATTGAACAAACTGAAATTACATTGAACAGGGCATTATAACTTGGAGATAACTATTTTACAGGGAACATGGGCTATGGAGGGTTAAGTGGCTTGCCCAAGACCACAAGGAGCACCTGTGGGACTAGAAACCCCAGTCCTTCCGGCCCAAGGTTGCTGTCCTCTAGTGGGATTTGAACCCCCGACCTTCTGGCCTGAAGTACCTTGCCCCAACCACTAGGCCACTCCTCCACTCCACACATAGGTTTTGGATTATTTTGGAAAGATTTTAATGTGTAAACCTTCCAAATTAAGGTCTTGCCATTCACTTTAATGGGAAATTACAGTTGAAAAGAAAGCTGATTTTTCTTTGCAAAATTTAGAACATGCTTTAATGCCTAATCTACATATTCCTAAAGCATGCTTGTGATTGGTTAGCGGCTCTGGAATGTAAATAGATGTTATCAGAAGAGTCACTGTAACCTTGACAACAGGAAAAATATAATCTGCATATTCCTAAAGCCTGCTTGTGATTGGTTAGCAGCTCTGGAATGGAAATTGGTGATGTCAGAAGAGTCACTGTAACCTTGACAACAGAAAAGTTATAGTTGGAAAAGAAAGAAGAGCTTGAACAGTAACAGAAAGCAGAAGTGTGTTGTGCTATGCCTGGAAAGATGTACTGTTTATGCCAGTAAAAAGGTACCAATAGATGAAAAATTGTTTTTGAGAGTGGAATTGCTGTTGTAACTATATGAAAATCAGGCAAAGTAAATGACAGCCCTGATTTTGTGTGGCACTGGACAATACTTATTGAGAAGTATTGCCAGGTAGTAAAGCAAGTGACACTGGTTGAAAATTCCATGAGAGCTCTCTGAAGGAGGGAGGCTGAGAGGAAGTGGCAGTGTCTGTGAGGAGTGCTTTGCTATTAAGTAGCTTATAGTGGTGCCTGAAATTCTAAAGTGATAGGATACCTGCACAGTAAGTGACTGATGTCATTGCGGAAGAGAAATATGCCTGGAGTCATATAAGGAAATAGATGAATGAAGGCATTGTCTTGGAAAAGTGAATTCATAAATGAAGCTCTGTTAGTAGTTAGGGAAAAACAGTAAAGATTAGGCTTTATTATTTAGGGACTTTAATTATATTTTGATTTATTTAGATAGTTAGGAATCTATACTGAATAATTTCACAGTGATTGTTCGCTAGTTGGTAAGCTAGTTAGGGTTTTCTATTTTTGATTTGTTTAAAGCTTAGGTAGTTGGTTGGAGATTGAGAAGACTACCATCAGCTGAGCAGCAGTGGTGTTTCCATCAACAGGAGCTCCCATAAAAGGAATTCCAAAGTCATCAAACTTAACAAGAAAATTCTACAGATACAGATACCAAACAACTGCTGCAACTACGGAGAGTTAAGTGCTCATAAAAACTGTGTTTTGTGAGAAAAAGGACAATTGATACATACCTGAGAATAGAAATTGATAGAAGTGCTGTTCTGACGTTTTCTGTAGAGATAAAATTTATACAAACGTTCAGGTTTTAAGAAACCAAACAATGAAATTGTTATATAGAAATTAGTAAGAAACAAAGAAAATAAATACTACTACTTATCTGATATGTTGTTCAGAAATGTTAACCTTTAATAGACGAATCTCACACTTGACTGTTGTTTTTTGCATTTAATAGTGAAATGTTCTATAGTAAAATGAACAATAATTAGTAAAAAGCAAGATTTTGAATACAAAGTAAATTAAATCTGTTATTAAGTCTAACCATCTATAATAACAAATAAAATTGTTATACTTACCACTTGGAGCTGGAGTTCTAAAAATCCTTTTAGTTTAATTCCTTCATTTTGCTTTGAGCAGTGAACGAGGTTAGTTTATTTTTGTGCCTTGTTGTCTGGGTTTGTGCCACTTCTTGGCCACGACTACTACCATCATATCTAGGGGTGGAGGTGAACTCAGACACAGTGAGGTTACACTATCAATTTCCACTGCAACTATTTCTGTGGCCTTCAAACATGCTTCTCAAAACGTCTACACTAGATCCTACCTGTTCTTCTATCTATCTCTCTCCTCCCCTTTACTTCAAAACTACTTGAATGAATGGTTTACTGTCGCGGTCCTGACTTTCTTTGCTCTCAAGACCTTCTGGACCCACCACAATCTAGCTTTTGTTCTCTACATTCAACAGAAATGACTCTTGCCGAATTCTCTAGTGACTTGTTCCATTCCAAATCCAAAAGTACATCCATCCCCTTGCATTTACCATGGGTTGCTGTGGTAAAATTGCCATAGAGCAACTACCGCCACCCATTGAGGTGGCAGTACTTGCACTTGTGTTATTAGCACCAGGATCAGATAGTGCCAGTTTGAAATATACTCACTAGCAGTGCTGCAGCAGAGATGCCCATCGCAGCCTGTCTCTATCCCAACCTGCTCTGTGGCATTTCTAGTGCGGGGCTCCACACTCTACCTGTTAGCACAGCACCAGAACCATGTGTTAACCCTGTGCTACCCTGATATCGCGCTTTAATAAACATGCCCTCATGCTTTGTTGAACACTGTGCATACTTTTCCTGCAATTAGAGAGGGCATATTTTAGACATCCAATTTACACCGGCAAAAAACTATTTACCACATAAATGGCTTGGAAATTGTGCTCAGCATGCCCAGTCTATGAGCTATTTATTTTATGGATATTAATTTACATTTTTAGAAAATGGAGAGAAAATCAATACATTTATACACAATGAAATTAAATCTTCAAGCACAGAATTTATGATATAGAACTTTCAGAGGGGGGAAGTCTGCATTTGCCATAAATTGTTGGCAATGAGCCAGTGAACAGTTTTAAGCTGGTGATTATTATCATGAGATAATAACCTGCCTGGTGTGTTTAGAGATGTTCTACTCCTTAGGTATCTCACAGTCAGGCTTAGCAATGATTATCTAATGACATCTTTGTCTTGGTTTTGATAAATACATTGCACAATTAAGGTATTAAAATAACTAAGTATGGATCATTGTTTCCAAACAATGATATTGCAATTTTGTTTATTTTTATTGAACCATAAGGATAATGTACAGTTACTGCATGTTAGAGAGAGAGAGAGCTGAGTAACGTGAAACAGTTTATGGAAATATTGTACTTTTGGAGACTGCTACCAAATAAATTGGGAAAACAAGGTAGGATATGGTTTGGATTGTAAATCCAGAACTGGCTATGGAAGCTGGTTTATAATTATCTAGTCAAAATAATGTTAATGTTTTTAGTGAGAAGCATTTTTTTTCTTTTCATTGTGTTTGCATCCAGAGTGTGTAAAAAGCCACCTCCAAGACATCTGTCCTTCCATAAAAGAAAGGGAAGAGGAATTGGATTTAACACATGCCTTTCCCTGGAGGGCTTACAATCAAAAGAGATTTGCTGCATTATACTAATGTACTCTTGATTATCCCTTCCTATTCCTAGGACTTCAATTAAAGATAGAAGAATCCAAATCTTCTGAATTCAGTTTGATGAATGCTCTTCTTTTTAACATGATTTCATTTTTATATATGGTTTGGAGAATTTCTTCATTTTCCAGTTACTTAAATTTTGGCACCCAAAATTATAATCAAAACCTATCAAAGTCCCAATTATAGTGTCACTAAACAATTTTATAGTCATGTTTAGTAAGGTATGTTACAATATGCTTTAACATGGGGTTTTCATGCACTTTGTGTTACTTTATTACTATTTATCACTAAACAATGTAACTTAAAATCATTCTGCCACTCAAAACAACTGCACTTCCCCACACTTCAAAACCAACTCCCTGCTAGACACTGCCCCACTCTTCCCTACCCCTCACTCTTGTTTGTGCTTCTGGGTCCATAAAAGGGTAGGAATGATCCCCCGTCTCTCACCAGCCCTTTAATTCAAAGGGCACCATTTGATTTGATCCTCTCCTTTTCCCCCATAAAGAAAATACAAAGTCCATGTTGACACCAAGTTTTCCAAACGAAACTGTGCACAGAATTTCTCTTTTAAAATGTAATTGTTTACAAGCTACTTGCAAACCGAGCAGACATCTGGGATAAAAGGGGTGCAAAATTGGTTCCTATTGTTTGGATTATGAATGGAGGTGGTCATATGTGAGAGACAAAAAGTGTTCAGCAGAGAGAGGAAGTAATGTTGCGCTAGCTTCACCTCCAAGCTGGAATAAGTTCCCTGTGTAAGTCGCCGGCCCTGAATGTACAGGACCGACATTGGAATCGGCTCTGTATGCCTGGGGCCGGTGACCGCCCACTGCCCGCCCCATCTACCTTCCCCGTACAACACACAGGGAAGGTAGTCAGGCCTAGGAAATGGCACAAATAGCAGGGATGTACGTCCCAACAGGATGACCCCCATGGAGAAGAGTGAGATGCAGAGTGGATGGAATCTGAGGTGCAAACCTGCAGATCTCACTGAGTTTGCCTACATGCCTGCTTGGGGAGATGTCTAAGTGGGATCAAAGATGGCGCAGAAAGAAGGAACAAAGGCCCATATGATAGAAGAGGGAGGAGGTGGTGAACAACCATAAAAAGGAGAGTCAGCACCGCCAACGAAAGCTGATATGTGAGAGTGGTTCCAAGATCTTAAGAAGGAGCTGCAGGAGAGTAAATCGGAGATTCATGGGCTGGTAAAAGAGCTCCAGATGGAAGTGGCTGAGTTGGGCCTAAGAGTACAAGATTGTGAACAGCAAGCCGATGGCAAGCAGGAAGAAATGGATGGTCTGTGGAGACTTGTTCAGGAGATCAGTTATGAGAAGGATGTGTTAGTGCTTAAAGTAGAGGATATGAACATCGGTCAAGGTGCTCCAATTGGAGACTGAGAGAGTACCTGATAATGCAGATTTTGGGGACACCATGCATGTGGTCTGGGAGATATGCACAACAATCTTGCAAACAGAAGGAGAAAGCAGTGAAAGTCCAGTTGTCAAGATCGGGCTGCCAAACAAATAGCGACCTCAGGACATCATTTTGTGCCTCCATGAGTATGCAGTGAAGGAACAAATAATGAATATAATGAGGTCCTTGAAGCAAGTAAATTGGAAAGACTATAAAATTTTGGTTTACAACGATTTGTTATCGGTGACTATGGCTAGATGGAGGGTGTTCCAGCCCATCATCTCATGTCTACAACAAGGACAATACCGATACCGGTGGAAGCATCCGGCTGGAATCACCTTCACAGTCAACAGAATTACAAAACAAGTGGTGACTCCCTCATAAGTGATACAGATACTCCGTGAGTTGGAAATCACCAATGTGGTGCTACCTGACAAAGATGAGAGAGCACTTCCCTCCAAGTTCCCATGATGGTAAGAAGTTCCCATAAGAGGGAGCAAAAAGATGAATAAGGGAACTGCTTTAGTGAAGGCATCTCAAGAGAAAGAGTGAAGGGGTTCAATATGATATATTGGTTAATTTGAAGGAAAGGTCTGAAGCATCTGAGTGGAGATCGAGAGACCAGCCACACAGACAGACAAGAATGGGGTGTAGTTTAAATTACTCTGGTTGTTTGTGTTTTATTGTTCCTATCTTTGTAGCTCAAGAGATGTGGGGGTCCTAGGTGAGGGAAGGTGGTGAGATGCAGAATTAGAAAGGGGGGGTTTGGAGTGGGTGTGGATGGATAAAGAGTGAGGTGTGAATGAGGGGGGTGGGCACGGAAAGGAATGGTGAGGGGAAGGGCAGAAGTGGATGTGATGGGTTCGGTGTCTCCTAAGGGAAAAATGAGAGAGTGTTGGTGATCCAAAGGGTGAGTCACTACTCCATGAGTAGAGATGATCCCGGGAGGGACAGGGGGATAAAAGAAAAGGGTGAGGGGTGAGGGAGGGCAGAAGGGGATGGTACAGGGGCATAGGGCTCAAAATGGCAGGGATGGGGATAGCAACTTAAGGTGTATAAATTTGTTTCGATAAATGTGAAAGGGCTCAACTCTTGGCAGAAGAGAAGGTTACTCTGGTGAGACGTCAAACACTTGTAAGAGGATGTGCTCTTTATACAGGAAACACACTTGAAAAGGGGGCAGGTGTATCTCCTGACAAATGGGTGGTACCCCATCAAATATTTGGGAGCCAATCAAGGAAACCGTAAAAAGGGGAAGGGGGATTCTGATTTCCTAGGACCACCAGATTCAAATCCATAAAGAGTTTCACAATAGGGAGGGTAGACTATTATTGTTGAAGCTGGATCTGGATGGGGTTAAACTGACATTGGCCAATATTTATGCCCCAGTACCGGGCAGAGAGCCTTCTTTGACAAAACTGGAGAGAGGATTCAGAGCTTGTCAGATGTCCCATTGATTTTGGGGGGTGATTTTAATTTGACAAAGGACCCTAGGTTATTTATTTTATTTATTTTGCAACTTTCTATACCGCTGTATCTGCAAGTCACAGCAATGTACATGGAACAAATAGAACAAAAACGTTACATAGAATTTAAGTAACAGTATAGAAAACTAAACAGGGTGAGTATGACTAGTTAGAGGGCAAAGAACCCAGAAAAAACCTCATGCCAGGTCAACAATAACAATAATACACCAAAGCCCAGCCAAACTAAATCAACCTCTTAGTAGATAACATTTTTTGTTGGAATGGCCAGCTCAGTGAAGAGGAAGTTATCCACTCACCGCTGTGGCACGTCCTTTTTAATTATTTAATTTTTTCAAAAAACGCTCTGTTTTTAAAAAAGAAGTTATAACTTAGCTGTATAATACAGGCTGTCAGCGCTACCGCAAACAGTAGTTTTCAAAACGATGACGTGTCACGTTTCGGGGTAACTCTGATTCTTTCTAATCTTTTTGTTAGACCTATATTGTACATATGGCTTCAGACACGTTTGCTTATACAGATGAACAACTGTCACAACTGAAGAAAAAAAATCATTGTTTGATGATGATGTGGAAGTATTGGGTGCAGCAACAGAATTGCCTCCCACTATTTTAGAGCTTAAGGATGTACATAAAAAATTGGTGCGGACTAATCTCCACGGTTCAGCAATGGCACAATACTTAAAATCCTTGATCATTCCTAGAGGGCTTCGGATTATCAAACCTCTGAAGCAATTCACTGAGGATTAGTGCTTTCTGGATAAGTGGAATGCCATACTTAATAAGTGTAGTTTTGATTTAATAGCATTACTACTGGAACGCTCCCTGCAAGAACAAGAAAAACTGACTTCTCAAACGGTTATTTTGAAAGGAAAATCTTGGAGACACTTGAGTTACAATTTTTTCAAGCCCAATGGGTGGAGATGGAGAAAAAATTAGCATCTTTTCGGGATCATGTCCGGAGTCTTAAAATCAATAAATTTAAGAGGGACAAATCGGACTATGAGAATAATTGCGTTTATAAATGGCCGTCTCGCACATCTCATAATCGTAGTAAGAAAGTCTCTTTTGCTTCCAGTTCGGAGGATTCCTCGGCGGTGGATTCTGATGAACCTAGTACTAATAAGAACAAAAAGAATTCTGTTTCATCAGTACCCCAGAGGGGTATTTCCTCTCGTGGCCGTAGACCTCGGGGTACTTACCATCAGGATTTTTGGGAGGGCCCGGACACCAGATCCAGAACAAGGAATCGTCAGTTATAAATTTATCAGGCCAGGAGCTCCCACAGGAACGACTTAGGGTCCTGGAACTTTGTGTAGCAGTGCCTCTACAGGTCAAAGTGGTATACGCTATATACCCCCAAAGGGCCCACAATCACCCTTGTTGTAGGTACAGGACAGGTGCCTGAGCCCCCGTGAAGCAACCTCCATCCTGCTGGTATAAGACAGCCCTCCTGGGTTGGTGGGCCAGCACCATATCTGTGACTGGGGCAGACCAGCAGTAATGCTGAGGTTAGGTCTGGAAAACCTCAACTGCATAACACCACAGTCTGCCATTCACCCGCAGACAGCACAGTTAGACTACACCTGCAGCACCCTACAAGGTATTCCTACCATACAAAAACTAACTGCAGACAGTCCACTAGCCAGTCCATAGTGCATGCTCACAGAGAAATTATGTGCACCAAGCAGGCATTTTAGTGATTGCGCCCCAGCACTAAAAGCACACAGATATCACTGGAGGCAGACAGTGTAGAGCGTTATGTGGGAACCTAGACATGCCATGGTCACTGCACAGTCAGAGTGAGAGTGTCCTCCCAGCATGACATGCTGTGGCCACCCTGTCCATGCAAGAAGTGGTCGGGTGCTACAGTGTCCCAGCCATTGCCCCACACCCTGTGAAGATGCACCCTGGCCAATCTGCCCTGTTCGGGCGATACTCACAATACCTTGCTCCTCATTTGGTCTGACCCACTATGGCATATCTTATGTTCTTATGTTCTTATTATACACATATTCAGGCTAACGCTGGTAACAGTGGGACATTATGGGCCCATTGAGGTGTGGGCAGCCACAAAACAATGGATAGACATAAACACACACACACACACACACACACACACACACACACACTCCTATTGTAGCATTGTGCAAAGATAGGGGTGGATGGCAGCCCTGCCCGCCACACTGGTCCTGATCACAGGGCCGACATTTATAAACTATGTAGGACATGGGTGTCCAACCCTGTCCTGGAGGGCCGGGCTGTTGGCCCCAGCACGGAGCTGCAGTTATCACCAGAGCACTACTACTACCTCCTACACCAGGGGTGTCAAACCCTGTCCTGGAGGGCCGCAATCCTGGTAGGTTTTTGGGATAGCCCTAATGAATATGCATAAGATATATATGCATTAGAGATATCCTGCCAACCTGACTGGTTTGCGGCCCTCCAGGACTGGATTTGGAGACCCCTGCCTTATACCGCTGTCATTTAAGATTGTGCGTGGGCATGGTGCAGATGTCCTAGACATCAAAAAGGGTAGATAGAATTTGTCACATTCGTCCTCGCTTCTCACCACCACCAAAATGTTGTCTATTAGACAACTTTGTAGTGGTGGTGAGAATCGAGGAGGCATGTGACAAATTCTATCTACCCTTTTGATGTCTTAGATATCTGCACCTTGCCCACTCACAATCTAAAATGAAAGAGGTGTAAGGCAGGGGTCTCCAAATCCAGTCCTGGAGGGCCACACACCAATCAAGTTGGCAGGATATCTCTAATGCATATATATCTTATGCATATTCATTAGGGCTATCCCAAAAACCTGCAAGGATTGCGGCCCTCCAGGACAGGGTTTGACACCCCTGGTGTAGGAGGCATTAGTAGTGCTCTGGTGATAACTGCAGCTCCGTGCTGGGGCCAACAGCCTGACCCTCCATGCAGCTTTGGATTGTGGAGCCTTTGTGAGTGGGTGTTTGTACCCCTGTTGGCAGCTGCTTTGGGCTTTGCACATGTTGCTGTTGTATCTGCATTGTAGGGTAAAATATGGGTACATGCTCTTCAGGATCCACAGCTGGGACTTAAACCTGTGACTCTCTGATTTTGGACATGCTGGCGGTGTGTACTGCACCATACTGTTGCCACAGATGCACAGTAGCACCTGGAGCTACCTGTACTTTTCCTCAGCCAGACCTTTTATGTTGCACTGCACACCACGTACTGGTACAGGGCATGGCCTAGGTCCACTGCAGGCAGGTGCCACTGCCCCCTCCAGCACGGACCCCCCCCCCCGCCATGCTGCTGATATGACCATATGCTGTCGATGCTGGTAGTGCACAGTCCCAGGCCATCCACTGTGTGGGTAGGCAGTTGCCTAGGGAGCGGAGTCTGGGGTGGAGAGGCATACATGGGCATCCTCACTTCTGCCCCATCACCGCCTGCCAATATTATGTCCCTTCCGCTTGGGGGAGGGTTGTCTTGGGGGATGTCAGGTCAGTGCCCTGGCAACTGTTAGCTAGGGTGGACCAGATAGATGTAGGTGGATTGCGTTTGGCCTATGTCAGCTGCTGTCTTGCTGATGTCCAGTTTCTATGTTCCTATGTGCCACATGGGCGACTGCCTAGCGCACCCTGTGCCCCAGCTGCCCCCGCTACATGTCCCGCCTGAAGCCCCCTATGCCCCATTTGTACCATCACCATAGCGGCCTTTCATAATTGGGCACTATGCTGTTGCTGCAAATGGAGCACTACTATCACTGTCTTGGGCTCCCTGCCTATGCTGTACTTTGCTGACACTGACATGGTTTCTCTCTCTTGGAAATGTGTGCTAACGCCAGGTTTTCAGTCGCGGTAGGATTCAGCCCTTCAGTTCCCCGCATTAGTGTGGAAGGGGCCTCTCCCTGCCCACTCCCCGCACATTGACCCCCTTCTCTCCGCCCTCTCTCCACCCTCTGCAGGACTTACCGCGGTCGGGAACGCTAACGCATGTTATGTAACGTTAACGCGCGTTAGGTAACGTTAACGCGCATTGTGACATTTACGCACGTTAATGTTACCCAACACGCATTAATGTAGCATCTGCTATGTTAACGCAGTTTAGTAAACATACCCCTTAATGCGGTGGGGTTGTACCTAATGTGCTATGGTTTTCAGGGCTATTGGCACATTAAGGGGCTTGTTTACAAAGCTGCGGTAGCGATTCGCGATCGTTATCGGAGCCGCGGCCCCATTGAAATCAATGGGGCCGCGGCTCTGATAACGATCGCGAACCGCTACCGCGGCTTGGTAAACAAGCCCCTAAGTGGAACATCACAGCATCCTTTAATAAAAGAACCCATTAGGCACCTATGTTACCTTTATAAAACAGCCCCCAAATTGGCACCTAATTGGATTTCTTACCAAGATTACATTATAAAATTATCCTTCGCACAGATGAAGGGTAATTTTATAAAATCCTGCATAGTTAACATGCATTTTCCTACATGCATTTCATGCTTATTTTATAAAGTCAAGTACACCATAACTAGTCAGACATGCATATTAAAATAAGGTGCAAACACATATATCAGTCCTATGGTTGGAGTAAATGCCTATACCTAGATTTGTAAATTATAGTATTTTACAATCTGAATGCGTACCTGTGCAGTCTGCCCATGTGTATACTTGCAGTGAAAGTGCATTCTTATACTTAGAGCAACCAACTAATATATAATAAAATACTGTAGTGCATGTTTACTAAAGTGCTGTGAGTAGCTGCCAGGGCAGATGCAGGAAGCACATCACACCCCCAGCAGTTGTGAATGCATGGACATAGCACATGCCAATAGTGAACACGCTCTCAATGTGCACCCTGCAATTGTAAGCTGCTAATATTTTAGTAGAGTGACAGTGGGCTAAAGAACCACTGTAGACAGTAAAAAATATGCCCCACCCTCACCTACAGGATAGTAGTAACTGGCCAGTTCAGAATAGAGAGGGGTGACTGGGAGAAGGCATAACTGGCTGCACAGCTCAGAACCATGTGGCTAAGTATAAGAGGGCGGAGCACGCAAATCAGGAAAGCAAAGTCTGTGCTGCAGCCCTAACATGGAGGATAGGTACAAATGTGACATCCCATGAAAGAGGTGGGCCTTGTATGGGAACAGGAAGGGCGTTCACAGTGGGTCCAATGCAAAAGCACTCCGAAGACTCACAGACACACCAGCTAACAACAAGGAGTGAGACGAAACTTCATTCAGGGGTACAGAGGCCATGTTTCGGAGTGAATTGGCACTACAACAAATAATCATAACATACAAACATAAATCATAAATGATATTATTAATTAAAAACATTATGTGTCAAAAATAAGTAAATCAAAGTATAAAAACAAATAGTGGCCATTCTTATCAAAATAAAATAAAAACATGTCTATGAAAAAAACATTCACAGTGCTGAATAAAAACATATAAAAGTAGAAATAAAATCAAAGATATACAACTGATCAACCAAGAAAAAGAGCAGAATCTAAGGGTGCAGAGATGAGGAATCATCAGATATAACCAACTGAAAGGCTCATGCAGGCAAAAAAGAATAACAGAACGGGACATTACCCGATACTGCAGTACTCTGATTTCCTGAATCGTTTTAGAACATCCTTTTGCATGCAGTCTGCAGAACAAGGAAAATATTGTATCATAAAACACAAATGTAGTGTACACATCTAGCGTGAGGCATATGGATATCAAGGCACAGCATTTCAACTAATGTGCCATTAGATCAGTCTATCAGTCATTATTAAAAAAATGAAGATGGTGCACCAAGGAGCAGCATGTAAAAAGTCCTTCCATGCTCAAATTACCACGGTCCAGTTAAAAGACTTAAATATTGGGTCATAAGTGAATAACCCGCAAATGAAACATTGAAAATAAAACCTACTATTACAATATAAACCATCACTAAAAAAAAAACAAGCTGTGTTTTAATAAATATTGAAAACATGCCTGACGGTCTTTAGAACTTCTCACAGTGTTACAAACAAATATAGCGTCATCAGTAAAATTCCTTAGTAGAGGGTAATGTAAAATGCAAACCACGCAATTATATTCTAGTTAGTACAAAAATGTGTACAATGATGGTCTTTAAAACATTTAAAACATTTTGTTCAGAATGACCATCATTTGTTTTTTATACTTTATTTATTTATGTTTGATACATAGGGGTATGTTTACTAAACCGGGCTAATGGTTAACCCGGGCTATCTGCCACTAGGTCCCATATTATTCAATGGGACTTAGTTGCAGATAGCCCGGGTTAACCGTTAGCCCGGTTTAGTAAACATACCCCATAATGTTATGTTTGTATGTTATGATTATTTGTTAGTATGCCATTACACCCCTGAAGAAAGCAAGAGTGGAAACACGGCCTGTGTTGGATATGGCTACACTGTACCCTTGAATAAAGTTCCTGAATGACTTTGTTTTTGTCTCACTCTTTGTTGTTAGTTAGGGTGTTCACAGTGTCTATCAAGTGGGACATGTATATGAACCCCCCTCACCCTGAGGCACCTAGGTTATTCACTTAGGCTGCAGGGAACACAGCAACAGGCCTCTGGTGTGTGGGGAGAGAATCCCCCTCTCAGTCACTCTTCTCATATGGTTGGACAGCACCATAGCCATTGTGGAGTGTATTCCCTATGTGAAGGGAGGGGCTAGAACTAGGGGATCTGGAGGACAAGCACAATCAGCACACATGCTCTAGGCAGCGTGCCAGCAAGCATCTCTTTCACATGGGGTCCAGAGGGTCAAGAAGCACCCCCATAGCTCTCTATATAGGACACCACCCCAGTAGCTTGACATTTACAATGGTGGGTGGTGGGCAGGCACCACATAGGCCACCCATGCCCCCCCCCCCCCACTGGAAAAATCTGTGGGTACACCAAACCCAAGCAGTCCCCAGGATGAGCAACCCAGCTATCAGGGAACCAAAAGCCCACAAGAGTTTCCTAGGTCCATAGAATGCTTCATCCCCCTAGACATGAGAACCAGGAAGGGGCCACTGATCAACATTAACTAGCTGATCAGATACAGTAGGCTCAGCCATATCCTCCTTGGTCAGGATGAGGAGCCCATGACCCATAGCAGTGGCATGGCTGCCCAGGTATGTGTATGTACTGCTACATGCCCCTTCCCCCATTCAAGTAAGGTAGGGGGTCTAATGGCACCTTTTGATGCCACATTGTCATTTTGCCAATATGTGAATTTGAATGCCTCATTCCCTACTGAGAGAGGAGTAGCCTAGTGGTTAGAATAACAACTTAGTACCCAACTGGGTTGGTTTTCTACTGGCACTCCTTGTGGCCTTGGGCAAACACTTTACCCTCCATTGCCTCAGAAGAAAAGGCTGGTAATCTACTTCTGGTCATACCTTGCCAAGAAAACCCAGGGGCTGCTGTGTTGCCAGGGGTTAGCATTGACTTGATAGTACTTAAAAAACAACAACCCAAAAAACAACTACTGTACTCTGATGGCTGCAGCTCTGGCTATGTAACCAATAATGGCTGAAGCACACAGGCCCTGTGTCCTGACACCTCCACAGCACACAACACCAGCAGTCCTCTGACAACAATTAAGTGCATATGCAGACATGAACAGCAGTCAGTCATAGTAATATAGTAACATAGTAAATGACAGCAGATAAAGACCAGTATGTAGTCTGCCCAGTAAGATGGCAAGAGTAGGTAGACCTGCCGCTCTGTGCAGGCCAGCTCTCCCCATGTCTTTGTTTTAGCGGTGAACCCACCGCTCTGTGTAGGACACCCCTGTATGTTGAGAAATTAGTTAAGTTTATTTTGATTTTATCCTGTTGCTGTAAAGGGATCCACTGTGTCTGTCCCATGCCATTTTGAATTCTGTCACTGTAAAATGGTTTATATTGTAACTTTAACTTGGTAATGTACATTAATAACTTTAATTTTTCTTAGGCAATGGAAGGCTAAGTGACTTGCCTAAGGCCACAAGGTGTGCGAGTGAGAACCAAACCCTGGTATCTTGGTTCCTAAGCCAGTGCTCTAACCATTAGGCTACTACTCCTTGAGATGGTGACTGACGTTTCTGTGGTTGTTTGTCCACTGTCACCCCTGTGACAGGCTCTGATTTTGTGGTTGTCAGGCTGGTTTTGTGGTTGCCGTGCAACCCATCCAAACAGGTGGCCTAAGCAGGTGCCTAGGTATTCCATTACCATCACCTACTTGCCTTATTTGTTCATACAGTATGTGTTTTCCCTGCTTCTGCCCTTCATAATGCTGACATATAAACATTCAGTATGCACTAGCAAAGGCTCCTGGCTACTGCATGGCCAAAATGTGCTAAATCCTGCACTCTGAACTACCCTGTTTAGTAATCATGTCCCTGCGATTTATGAATGCAAATGGCAATCTTTGTAACATTACTCCTAAGGTGCCAAAGTACACAAACACTACAGTTCTTCACATTTATACCATGAACAAACCTTAATGATATGTACTATTAGTAAATTAATGTGAAATAGGTAACCTTATAATAGGAGTTTTATTTATTTTATTTTTTATTGCATATTTTTAAGATTTTACAATCACATAACAAAAAAGAAAACAAAACCACAAACTACACCATAGAACAATAGTTTATGAACCCTCCCACCCTCCATAGCTCTCTGAGGATGTAATCCAATATGACCAGCGACAATGAATATGTTCTACTACCACTTCTAAATAGCATCAACATTGTGTTAGAGGATATATTTCTTCCTTATATATTTGTAACTCACCATCAAGGCATCTTTAAAAACATAATCATCTAGTAGCCTCCACTTTTCAATCATCAACGCAGCATTGTCCGGATAATGTAATTTACAATACTTTTCATAGTTTGCATCCTGGCATACAGTATTCCACCACATCCCCTGGTTAACCTTTTGCAAATCTTTCCAGTTTGAAAAGATGATTTTCAAAGCAATGGCTAGCATAAAATTTAATAAAAAATATTTGTCCTTGGTTAACCCAGGTATGCTCTCTACTGATCTTAAACACATTATATTCCACGACGGTGAGGCTGATATGTCTAACACTTTTTGAATCTTAGACCATATCTGAGACCAAAATCTCTGTATGTAAGGGCATTCAAATATCATGTGCTTAAAGGTACCCCTATCAAATTGGCAGGTCCAACACGTATCTCCTGACTCTTTGCCCCACTTAGCTTTTTTTACCGGGGTAATGTACGCACAATGCAGAAAGAAAAACATGGATTGGGTAATCGCCGCCGATCTGGAAAACCTAGTTACTGGGCCCCACAAAACAGACCATTCCTTATTTGAAAGGGTACGATGTAACTCCGATTCCCATTTTTTTTGACAATCCCAGTATACTGAGAGGAGAATGCTCTCTAAAACTAGTATAAATTTTAGAAACTGCTCCAGGCCTGCCAGCTAACTCTTTTAAGCAACCAATTATAGTCCCTTCCTCGACCAAATCCCTTATGTTAATATTAGATGCATCTATACAGTGTCTAAGTTGGCACCATTGCCAATAAGCCGCGGCCTGGAGGGAGAATTCAAGCTTCAAGGTGGGGAAATCTTTCCACCCTTTTGTTCCCAGGAGATGGTCTAAGATCCAGATTCCACACTCCTGCCAACTCTTCCAAGCAAACATTTTTCCATTAATTTTGAACGCCGGATTCCACCAAAGCGGCATCTTCCTGAAGGGAGGGTTGTCCTTGCCCGCCTGCTGTAAAAGGGAAAAGTAGGCCTCTTGGGTTGCAGAAATTGGGCTACCTGGCGATGACCGTTCCGGGAATTTCATACCAAGGAGGAGAGCTAAAGGACAGGGCGCTACTATTTGACTTTCAACCTCTAGCCAAGCAGGCTTCTGAGAGAGAGCTTCTTCATTAGACCATAACGCACCTTGTTATAATAAAAAGGATTGATGATACCACCTAAAGTCCGGAAAGTGGACCCCCCAGCCCCCTTATCTTTAGAAGCTTTTAGTTTTTTTCAAGGCAATCCTTGGCTGTGAGTCACCCCAAAGAAACCTAGTTAGATTTCTTTCTAAAGTAGCATAAGCCTTTAGAAGAAGCATACAGGGCAACATTCCTAGTATATAATTGATTTTGGGCAGTAGCGTCATTTTTATGGTTTCTAGTCTTCCCCCCCATGTTAGGTGAAGTGGAGACCAAGAAAGTGACTTTTCTCGTATCATATTTGACAACTCTTCTAGATTAATTTGTATAGTACGCTCAGCCAAAAAACTATATCTGACTCCTAAATACTTAACATTATCCATCTCCCATCGGAAGAGAAATGTGGTCATCAAGTCAGAAGAGACTCGACTATTCATAGGGAAGGCCACCGACTTAGTCCAATTTATGTTATAGCCCGACATCCTGGAATAATAATCAATTAACTCTAAAATCAAATGTATTTCAGCCAGTTGGGTGAACAGAAGAAGATCATCTGCATACGCAGATAATTTCACCTGGATATCCCCAACCGTTACCCCAGTAATGCCAGCATTTCGCCTGATGGCTAACGCCAAGGGTTCAAGGACTAAATTAAAGAGTAGCGGGGACAAAGGACAGCCTTGACATGTGCCTCTGTGCAATGAAAAGTGGCAGGATAAAGTACCATTTGCAAGAATACAAGCATGAGGGTTTGAATAGAGTACACAAATTTTATTTATGAAATCTAAGCCAAACCCGAACCATTCTAATGCTTTAAACGGAAAAGGCCATTCGAGCCTATCGAATGCCTTCTCCACATCCAGGAAGAGACCTACATAAGGAAGATCTACCAAGTTAACCCTGTCAAACAAATTATTGAGTAATCTCGAGTTATCAGAGGTCGCTCTCCCAGGGATAAAGCCACATTGATCAGGATGTATTAAAGTTCCAATGACTTTGGAAAGCCTGCTGGCCAGAACACTCGCGTAAATTTTATAATCAGAATTCAGTAACGAAATTGGTATGTAATTTCCTACATAAAGGGTGTCTTTCCCTGGCTTTTCCAGTATCACAATTGTAGCTTCTTTTTTTTTTTTTTAAAAGGTTTATTTAACATTTTACATAACCAAAACAAAATTAAATACAAATACGTTACATACCTTACAAATAAGAAACCAAATAGCAAAACAACACATAAAATAGTATACAACAGGTTACATTACATACACTAATAATCTACAACCCATATGCTGAGCTTCTGGCTGTGACCGTGAGCTCTCACCCCCACAATTACCCTTGGAACTCCAATTGACCGAATATCAACCTCCACCTGAGCTACCAGTCAGGCAGTCCACCTGACAGCAGGCACCACCACTCCACAGGCTACCAATATTACTGTTTGACCGTTAACTGTGCATCAAGGGTATCCCATTTCTTAAGAAAACAGCTATAATGAGGGTGTTGCCCCACATACACTCGTTCGTATAATCGGTGCATACACACAAGATTCCACCAATGAGCTGGATCCAAATTAGAGAAGTTCTTCCAGTGTCCAAGTATAGCCTTCACAGTGAGACTGATCATCAGATCAAAAAGCAGCTGATCCTTTTCCTCTAAGCCAGGAATCCCCGCCTTAAATTTGTATATTACTGTTCGATACAAGCGTGGTATATTTAGTTTGAGCAGTTGGGAGATCCTATGCCAAACTTGTTGCCAATATATCTTCAGTTTTGAACATTGATATAGCATATGCGATAATGTCCCGATACCTTCCTCACAGGACCAACAAACATTTCCTGCTTGCGGTTGCCATTTCACAAGTTTCAAAGGCGTTAGATATGCTCGGTGTGCAAGAAAATACAGCATCTGAGTCAACGATGCTGCCCGCGATATCCGTATCTGCGAGCCCCAAAACGCCTCCCATCCTCTTTGGTCCTCTTGTTGACCTACATCACTTTCCCATATCAATTGTAATCCTGTACACCTCCTCTGTTGAGCCTCCCCTATTACTGCCACAATCCAAGATATAGGCTGAGAACTCTCCCGCATCTCTTGCACCCACCGCGGTAGTGGCCATTCCAGTTCCAAAGCCACAGGTGTAACTCCAGCTTTTCCCAAACAGCACCGCAACTGACACCATTGAAACATAGCTTTATATGGCATCTTATACTCCTGCTGTATCCTCTGAAAAGATTTGAATTTATTATTGCAGATCAAATGACCCAAGTTGAAGATGCCATGGCTTATCCACTCTTTCCAAACAAAGCTATGCCCAGCAATTTTAAATTTCGGATTCAGCCAAATTGGTGTCCCCTGTGCATAATTATGAACCTCCTCTAGATATAGTATCACCTCTTGAAAGGCACGCTGAGTGGCTCGTAGGATGTCATCACATGATGTCCGACCATGAGGATCCGCACCAACACGCCACTTCAGTGGCAGTGGCGCACTTATAGCTCTTTCTATCTTCAGCCACGGCGGGCCCACATCTACTGCTTCCTCTTCACTCCATTGACACCCTTGTTTCAACAAAGCAGCCACGTGGAACCAGAAAAAATCCGGAAAATGCACCCTGCCTCTTCTTTTAGGCAACTTCAGCTTCCATGTCACAATTCTGGGTGTCTTATTACGCCGTAGAAAAGTGTCGCCCCCGCCTGGCCAGGTAGATAACTGATACCAGGTGAGGTCGCCTTTTCAGCTTTAAAATAAGTTTCCCTCAAAATGGCTGCCAGGAGGGCTGCTGGGAATTGTAGTCCTATCTTAAAGCAAAGGAGTTGTGATCCGAGGGTTAGGCATAAGACAGAGAAAATGTATTTAATGTAATCAGGGGTTCCTTCATACACAGGACGCAAGTGGAAAAATCAAATAAAGGATTTTTAATCCCACGCTACAGCTTCAAAAAGAAACAGGAACAACTTTGCTTGTATTTCAAAAATGCAAAGAAACAGGCACAACTTTGCTTGTTAAACAAAATATCACTTATTCCAAAAACTTTCAACTTCTTAAATGTTTCTCCTCTTTACAGGAACAAAACTCTTGCAGCAAAACAACTCTTTAAATGTCCCTTGAACAATAGTAGCAGCTCTCAACCTTATCAGTTGAACTCAGCTGTTTCTTTCAGTTGTGACGTCTTCACAATTCAGGCTGCTTCCTAAGCACGGCATACATTCAATGGCTCTCTAGGACTCTTCCACATCAGAGACCTGACATACAGCACATTGCATTTCCACATTACTGTTCTCCACATTTGTTATGTCCATGTCTTCAACACTATCACTCTCACTTATATCAAAAGGTATCTGTACAGAGAGCTGGCTATTCTCTTTCTCAATTAGTTCATTTAACTTTTTAAGCAGAGCCTGTTTTTGCACTAGCTCCTCTGCTAAGTGAGCCACTTGATACTTGGACAAACTGTCTCCCTTTATCCTGGGGCTTTGTCTATTGCTAGAATTAGCTTTCACATCTAGAGCTAATTCTCGTAGGCTTTTACTGTTTAGGAATTGAGAAGGACACACTTGCCTTGATTCTGAGGTATTTAGAATCTCTCTCTGCCCTGCAAGCCAGTCATGCTGTCTTTCATTTGCAGCAGCTTCGTTTGCTTGCACCTGCCTCTCGTTCCTTGCTCCCTCAGCTGTGCTTGGCAATCCCTCATCAGTCCTCTCTCTTTGGCTTCCAGTGTTTCTTACACTCTGTCTTTCATGCTCTGCAAGCACTCTCTCACTTGCTCTCCATGCTCCTTGTCTTGCTCTTTCTCTGTCTCTGCTGCTTTCTCTTCCTCCTGCCCTTCTACTTCGCCTGCTTCCGTCACCTTCTCTATCTGTGTTTCTGAAAGTCAGCTTTTTAAACTTTCCTTCTTCCTGAGCCACACCTTGCTCCCAGCACATGTGACTAGGGTCAAGCTTCTCCCTGACGTGCTGCTGTGGGCGGGGCTTAGGGATGACTAGTTTCTGAGTCAGAGACTCTTGGTTACTAGGGAAACCCTTGATACATTCTGAATTAAAGTGACAGGACTCATTTTCCTGTGTATCTCTATGTTCAGCAGTGCTTTCCTCACCACAAAAGATAATAACAGCCTTTTCAACTTCTGATAAAGCTTTGAGGAAATAATACCGGAATCATACTTAGAATATAATTAATCTTGGGAACTATGACCATTTTAATCGTTTCTAGTCTTCCCCACCATGTCAGATTCAAGGGAGACCATTTAGTTGTATATTCCTTCATGATATTTTCACATATCACCATATTTTGTGTAGTCGTCTCCTGTAAGGTTTTCCCGTAAAGAACTCCCAAGTACTTAAAATAGGATTGTTCCACCTTGAATGGGTACTGATCCCACGCTGTCAAGGATACAGGAGTGCTAAGGGGTATAATAGTGGTTTTCATTAAATTCACTTTATAGCCCGAAAGTTTTGAGTAGTCCGCAATCACCTCCAACACTGCATCCAGCGACTCAGGTTTAACAAACAAGAGCAAATCATCGGCATAAGCAGATAGTTTACACTGATATCCCTTGATCTCCACTCCTGAAATCTCTGCAGATTGTTGAATTTTAAGGGCCAATGGCTCCAACACTAAATTGAGCAGAAGCGGCGATAGGGGACATCCTTGTCTTGTCCCTCTAAACAAGGTAAAACCCGCTGACATAGTCGCATTCGCCACTACTCACGCAAACGGTTTAGCGTATAACACAGCAATTCATCCTAGAAACTGGTCCTTGAGCCCGAACCATCTCAGTGTATGGAATAGAAAGGGCCACTCTAGCCGATCAAAAGCTTTTTCGGCGTCCAATGCTACTCCAACCATTGGGTCAGATGTTTGTTGCGCTCTCAGCAGTACATGTGCTAGTAGTCTCCCATTATCAGTTGTTGAACGGCCAGGCATAAATCCACACTGATCTGGATGAATTAATACCTCAAGAACTTTGCCCAGCCTAGTAGCAAGTACCTTAGCATAAATTTTATAATCAGCATTAAGAAGCGATATAGGCCGGTAATTCTCCACTCTCTGAGCATCCCTTCCAGGCTTGGGATGTATAGTTATGATGGCTTCCGCAAATGCACCTACTTCTCCATGCTCCTCACTCAGACGACTAAAATACAACTGCATCTCCGGTACTAGTTGCTCTGCAAACACTGCATAGAACTCTAACGGCAGACCATCTGGTCCACTCGCTTTACCTTTCGCCAGTTGTCGCACCGCTTGCTGTATTTCCTTACACGTTATATCCTCCTCCAACAACGCGCCTTGTTCCTCCGACAATTTCGGGCCCACAATTTTGGAGATGAACTTTCCAAACATTCCTTCCTCCCAATTAACTTCCGATGTATATAAACTCTCATAAAATTTCCTACATTGTTCCAGTATATCTTCATCTTTCGTGAGCAGCTGGCCATTGGGGTTCTGTATTCCAGCAATCCGAGTCGTCACTTCTTTAGCCTTCAACGATCGAGCAAGCAATCGACTCGCCCGGTTTCCTTCATGGTAATAGACACTTTGCTGCGCTTGGATCTGACTTTGCGCTTCTAGGTTCACTATTGAATTGTACTGGTATCACAATTTTTGCAATCTTAAGAGAACCATCGGATCCGCGTGTTTAGCCAAAAGCCTCTCCCCTGCTCGTATTTGCAAATCTAATTCATCTATTTCTTTCCTCTGAGCCCGCTTCTTCTGTATGGCATATGATGTTATGGACCCACGAATAGTCGCTTTAAAAGCCTCCCATCAGGCCCACGTCGATGTATCTGCCACGCAGTTATGCTCAAAATAACAGGTGATTTCTTTTGTAATGTGACTAGCAAAAGTCTTTTCAGCCAACCACGCTCTATCCAGTTGCCACCACGACTGATGAGGTCGGATAACCTTCATGTCCAACGTTAGCAGTACTGCTGCATGATCCGAGATTCCTTTCATACAGAGCTCTGACGCCACCAACAAGGACACAAGCGTCTTGGAAATTTAAAAAAAAAATCAATTCTTGTTTGCGTGTTATGTGGACAAGAGTAGTACGAATACTCCCTAGCACTGGGATGAAGAAGCCTCCATGGATCCACCAATCCCAGTGCCTCTATCATGTGCTGCAAAGCTCTGCTCGCTCTGGGCTTGAGCTGAGGTTTATAGGGCGTCCTGTTTATGAGGGGGTCTTGTATCATATTAAAATCCCCGCCAAGTATAATATGCGTAGATGCTGTCTCCATCAATTCCTCCAATATTTGATCAAAAAATCGCGGCTCTTCTAGGTTAGGCGCATATACTGTCATCAAAGTGTATAGTTCTTCACCCAATTTCACAAGGCTTTAGCCCATCTGCCCCCCACATCAATCCTGGTTTCTTTGACTATTGGTGCCAGCGTCTTCCCCATTAGTATGATCACACCACCTTTTTTCTTGAGTGCTGGAGCTGCAAGCACATTCTGGAACATCTTTGAACTGACTTTGTTAGACTCTGCCAGAGAGAGGTGGGTTTCCTGTAGGTAAACGATATCCGCATTCTGTCACTGACAATATGCTAGAATCTTATTATGTTTCACTGGATTAATGATAACCTGCACATTTAACGTCAAAACAGTGAATTTATTGCTAGCCATAACAACCCGGAGTGTACCGCCTTAGAGTAGCGCCTGCTGTCAGAATCAGGATTCTCCTTGATACATTGAGTTCCTCCCTCCCCCCACACAGCCAGATCTCTAACAGAACCTTAACTATAAACCTATAGATGGCAAACCCAACCCACATATTTAGTAAGACGGCTCCCAAGACCCCCTCCCCCTTATAATTGCACACAACAAAACCCTTCCCACCCTTTCTCCCCCGGCAGATATATCGTCCCACCCCCATCAAACATTCCCTTGCTCCACCTTAGAACACCAATACATATTGCTTATACATCTACAATTTAATTTCTATATTTACCTCTCCCAACATCCTTTATCAAAACGCTGACCAACTCTTATATCCCCTTCATATACGCCCCCACTATATCCACCTAAGACCTCCAAATATCACATACTCCTTTCATCCAGAGAGTTCACCTCCCAGTGTCCATTTGGGAAAAATCCTGCAAGAAAGTCCAAAGCACACCTGCACTCTCAAACATGTGCGTCGTGTTGTCAAGTGTGACTCTCATCTTGGCCGGGTAAAACATGCCATACCTTGCTTGTAGCTTCTGAAGGGCCGGCCGGCATGCTAACAGCTCCTTTCTGCGGTCCAAAGTTTTCTTGCAAAGATCCGGATAAAAGGCCACATTATATCCATGAAATTGTAAGGAGCGCTTCTGTTTAGCCATTCGGAGAGCCTGCAATACTTGCGGATACCGTAGCACTTTGATCACGAAGGGCCGCGGGCGCGTAATCGTACTACTGGGATGCGACGGAACTCGATGTGCCCGTTCTATTTCAAAGGGTTTGAGAAACGTAATTTGCAGTACTTCAGGTATCATCCTTTCCAAAAACGAAATCGGATCTGTTCCTTCCTCTCCTTCCGGCACCCCTGTGATGCAAAGATTATTCCTTCTGGCCCGGTTGCTCTGGTCTTCCATTTGCACCTCCAGTGCACTCACACATTTCACAAGTGGGCCTACTTGCTCGATCAAGTGCTCGTGTTTTTGTACCTGCTCTTCCACATTACTCACTCGGCCACTCATGTCCTCCATCCTTCCTTTCATTTCCTGCAGGTTGCCTTGCATTTGGGTTAGTGTAGCGGCATTCATAGATATCATCTCTTTCACCGTCCGGAGCTCGCTTAGAATCTTGCATAGCCCCTCACCCGTCTCCTTTTCAGCCGCCATCTTGTGCGGGGACATTGCTTCCTGCTTGGCCCACTTCACCGGTTGCCCCGTCACTTGCTGAAACTCAAGTTTCGCCGGTTTCAGCAATGCCATCGTGCTCTTATCAGACAGTCACACAGATTTGGTGTATTAAACCAAGAGTTCAAATCTAAGCAAGGGGAGAAAGAGCTAGGATTCTAATCCTGAGGTAGGAGCTTCTCTTTTAGGCAGCCATCTCACAGCGTGGCTAGCTCTGCCCCCCACAATTGTAGGTTCTGAAAAATTACCCGTGTGCCCCTGAGACCTATATAGTTCGTCATAAAAAGATAAAAGATTTGGTATCAATTCAACACCAAAAACTTTATAAAATTCTAACGGTAATCCATCATGCCCGACTGCTTTTCCCGGAGCAATGTAATTAATTGCCTTATGAATTTCCTCCGCTGTTATGGGCTTATATAGATCCCTCATCTGTTGTTTCCCTAACCTAGGTTGATTTAGATTTTCTAAAAAGTTGTTTACTGCCTGCGGGTCGGGTGTTAATTCTGAAGAGTAAAGATTACAACAGTAATCCATGAAAGCTTGTAGAATTTGTTCATTACTATTTAAATTACCTAATTTATCATCCAGAATAGAAATAATACGGGATTTTTCCAGTTTCCCTTTTAGAGCCATGGTAAGAAGTTTACTCACTCTATTACGCTCTACATAGTATCGGGAGCATTGCTTAATCATTATTTGCTCCACTTCCAAAGATAGAATTTCATTAATTTGAAATCTTAACTTTTGAAGGCTATTCATTATGTTAGCATCTGGTTGCCTTTGCCATAACCTCTTCCCAGCCCTAATCTGATCTTCCAGAACTGTTAGCTGGGCCTTTCTCTGCTTCTGTTCCTTAATGCTGAAGCTAGTAATTGAGGCCCACATATTGGTTTTAAAGGCCTCCCACGAAGCCCAGGACGCCGTATCTTCTATCCTATTTATTCTAAAATATTATTTTATTGCAGCTCTAATTTCCTCTTGGAAAGCAGGATCAGCTAACCATGCTCTACTGAATGACCAGACCTGGGTATGAATCTTCCCTTCAGGGATTGAGAACTTCAACTGGACAGCCGCATGATCAGATATATGCATACCCAGAATCTCGGCCTCACTCGACACTGGAACTAATGATCTAGAGATCAAAAAATAATCCAGTCTTGAGGAAGAATTGTGTGGTTGAGAGTAAAAAGAGTAATCCTTATCTTTTGGGTGGAATACCCTCCAGATATCAACCAAACCTGTGGATGTCATAAGAGCTTGAAGGGCTATCCTAGCTCTACCCACTCGTTCAACCCTGCCAGGGTTCCAGTCTATTACAGGATCGAGAACAAGATTGTAATGACCCCCCATAATAGTTGGAGTAAGAATGTCCTCCTGCAGTATGCCAGCCAAATCCTTGAAAAATTTAGGATCATCCAAGTTAGGACCATAAATATTTAAAATAGTCAATTTCGCCCCGTCTATAGTAATAGAGACTTTTGCCCATCTCCCCTCTAAATCATTCCGCGAGGAGTCTATTTAACCCCCAAAGATTTGCGAGCCAGGATAGCCACTCCATTCTTCTTTTGAAGAGCAGGAGAATGACCAATTAAAAGGAAGGGTCTCTCCTCTAATTTTTTAGTTTCAACCAGGGACAAGTAGGTTTCTTGTAAAAGTACCAAATCAGCCTGCTGGTGTTTACAATATGCTATATTTTTTTTCCTTTTTGCTGGATTTTTAATACCCTTAACGTTAAGAGATAAAATCTTTATTTATTTAATTATAAAGTAACAAAACTGGTCTTATAAAACATATCCACGAGCACCCACGAAGTACAGATCGTGACTTCCTAACCATCAGAGAGCAACCATATACCCTTAACAATAGGGATCCCATTCAAAAGGTAAGATAGCACAGGAAAAATAAAGAAAGGAATAAAAAGGAAAACTTTAAACAAGAACTATACATGGCACGCCCCAACCCCATGTGACTAAACTTACTCCTCTGTATTTCATACTATTCACACCTGTGGGCCTTGTTAGGTTGTTACCAACAGCCACCGAAACTGATAACTCCACGGGATTATTAGGCATAAACGCCCTTGACATTATTTTACGCTCATGAACCAGTCTCTACAGTAAACCACTATACAAGTGATAGCCAATGAAGTGAACCAGTTTATGGGCGATAAAGACCCTTCTATATTAACTTACAGAACCATGATGAATACAAATTTTGGTGTTATAAACTGTGCTGTGTTTCTTTTTGTTTTCGTTTCTTTAGTGTGTGACCACCTTGTATCTCCTTTATGTTTTGCAGAATATATATTTACATTTAATACCATACTTGTGCAGTATCAGGAGTACATATGTTTTATATGAGATTACCAGGCTACATAATTAAACTGCTACATTTTTGCTGCATATGATCATCATTGCAAAGTTGTTGTTTTTTTTTGTTTTTTTTTAATTATACCGGCTTCCTTTATTATTGGGCAAACACATAACTACTGTTCTGAGTGAGGGGACCCCCTGTTCTCTGACTAGAGCTCTGAGGATGTCCCTCCATTTTGGATTGGGGGGGGGGGCGCCAGCTCATCTCTCACCTCAGGCAGCAGATTGCCTTGAGCCGCCCCTGCAGATATATAGAGCCTGTAGATCTCTAATCAAACTGTTTGCTGTGTGCCAGCATAGATTGGGCCCTCCACTACCCATGAGGCACTGCACATGCAAAAGAGCGGTCTGCAGCTGAAGAACCAATGGAGAATGCACTGATCCAGCATATCAGCTCAGAAAGACGCACTGGCTGTGTGTGCTACATGCACATAACAACAGCAAGCCGTGCTGCAGAGCAGATTCAACTGTCATCTTGAGGGTGATGAGGGGTGCCCAGCACTTGGTCCACTGAACCTGCACTATTAGAGACGATCTCTGTTGGTTGTGCTGTAGGTCTGCATCGCTATTAGAGTGTGGCAGGTATTGTTTGTAGTGTGAAATGCTTTTTTCTGCATGCTGAGGGTGACAGCGACAGTAGCAGCTCAGCCCTGTATTCTATCTATGGGACACTAATCCTTCAATAACAATGCAGCTTAGTTGCCAGTGTCAATATACTGCTGCCATGGACAGCCACTGTAGTGGAAGTGTATAGACTGGTGTGGGGCTACTACTACAATCCTGTCAGGACCCCAATGAGTAGGCTATGAACCACTGCTGCCAAAACCATTGAAGACTAACAATTAACTACAGCATGGGCAGAAAGACTGCCCTGCTGCCTCTTCACTGGACTGTGTCAGCCAAGCACAAACCAACTTCAGTACTACTACTACTACTAAGCATTTATAAAGCACTACCAGGCGCACGCAGCGCTATACAATGAAAACACAAAAAGACAGTCCCTGCTCAAAGAGCTTACAATCTAAAAAGACAAAGCAAGAAAAGGAGTAGAAAAAAGATAAGAACAAGGGCAAAGAGACAAGAGCAGGAGAGACAGGACAAAGGAGGTAAGAACAAGTGTAAGAGTAAGAAAAAAAGGTGAAATAAAAGAGGGGAAGGAAGGAGAACAGCAAAATCAAGAGCCAAGGAGGCGAAGCCAGCGTGAAACCGGCATGGCAGCGTAAGAGTTTCTCTCCCGGGCCCCACTGATTCAATCCAGAACGCCACTGACTACAACCATCTCCCCAGCTAGCGAACTTGGCAGGACTGAGCAAGAGGATGTCCGGGGGCAAGCAAACGCGCCTAGAATTTGCTCCTCAGGTGGCAACAGGCTCCAAAAGATCCAAGACGGACCCGCTCTCGCCGCATAAAATGGCGCCTCTGCAGGAAGCATTGGATGAGCTACAGCAACTCCTAAAGGAAGTGAGAGCTATCCAGAGCCGCGTGGATTCTAATGTGGAAACACTTGCAGAACTGCAGTCGGATTTAAAGGACTTGAGCTCACAAATGCAAGCTCTTTCTACCAGGGTTGACAAGGTGGAAACGCTGGTGGCTGGGCACGAGGAGCAGATTAAGTGAGCTGCCTCGGTTGCTCGAAAGATGGACTGGCTTGAAAGGAGCCTAGAAGATATGGGCAACAGGGCCAGGTGCAATAACATCCGCATCGTCGGGCTTGGGGAAGGAGCGGAAGGGGTGACCCTATCAGTTTTCTGGAAAACGTTTTGCCAAAGCTATTAAGACTTGAATTCACCCGCCCGTTGGAAATTGAAAGGGCACACCGTATCCCGACCTCGCCCAATCTACACAATAAGCGCCCTTGACCCTTAATTATGTGTTTGCTAAGGCATCGACAGGTTATGCAGATTTTTGCGGCTGCCAAGGCGTTGCAACCACTCCAATACGAGGGGCAGAAAATTGCCTTCTATGCAGACTTTTGCAAGCATACGGTGGAGAAGCTGAGGCAGTTTCTTGCTCTAAGGCCCATACTACAGCGCCTACAGGCAAGGTATGGCCTGTTCAACCCTGCGAGATTCAAAGTCACCTTGAACAACGCAACTAAGTCATTTGAGGACCTTGCAGCCTTGCAGCAGTTCATAGAGGATCAAGAGGCGCTCCTGATGCAACAGGGATGAGTCAGTCCTGGAGCAGAGTTTGTTATCGGTCTGAATTGGCTCCGGAGTAGAGTGTGGTGATTGCTGATTCGAGTGTTCAGTCGCTCTTGACTTTATAGCTGCTTTTGTATGTTTGGTTCAGTGGGGTAATTCAGGTTCTGCATTTGGGTTAGTTGGGTGGCTGGGAGTAGTATCTGTCTTCAGGGGGCCCGGGCTGCTCCGTGCTCTAATTGAGTTTCGCTGCCTTACCCATTTTTTTTCCCTTTTAGTGTTTTGGGTTGGGGTCACTGTTCCCTCTAAGCTGTGTGCCTGTGCGCGCGCACACACCTCACTGAGTGAGCGCACATACTTTACAACAGAGCGCACAAAAATTACGGTTCTGATTCTGATATAAAACAACATAGACGTTCTTAAAATTGAAAAGTTGTTGTGTATTTATGGTTTTCACAAGTTCTACAATATTTTCTAGTGCAATCAATGTGGTGTACATACTGTATTCTGACGTGTAGTCAAATTTTAAAGTATATAACTCCGAGTGTCATTATGTGGCGCACAAAAATTTAACCTTCCTTCAAAAGCTGCACAGCTGATATTTTATGCGCACACAGCCTACAGAAAATTAGAGGGAACATTGGTTGGGGTATGGCTCTCTGGGTTACCAAGTTGAGATGGGATGCTGTTTTGCCGACCACATGTTTAATAAAGCCTAGCTGTTGGGATGGCTAAAGGGTTGAAAATGTTGTCACTGAATGTGAAGGGACTTAAGTCCCCGATAAAAAGAAAGAAGATTTTAGCATACTGTAAAAGACAGCATGCAGATATCATTCTCATGCAGGAAACCCACCTCTCTTTGACAGAAACTGGTAAATTGGCGAACCAGCATTACTGTTTAGTGGGATTCTCTCCTGCGGTTCATAAGAAAAATGGTGTCACCACCCTGATGAGTGCCTCTCTGGGTCTTCAGCTTGTAAACTCTAGCAATGATGAGATGGGGAGGTGGGCCAAATCTCAGATAAAGGTGGGCAATGTGCTTTTGTCAATTATAAACATTTATGGTCCCAACACTGATGACCCTAATTTTTTCTATAATTTAAATGGTACCATCCAGGAAGATAGTGGGGTTTTAACAATTCTGGGCGGTGATTTTAACCTGGTGAGAGATCCCCTTCTGGATAGGAATCCTGGCAAGGTTGAACGCCCTTCTAGCGCGAGTATAGCGCTTACAGCACTTATAGATTCCTGTGGGCTAGTGGATATCTGGAGGTTTCTCCATCCAGGTGAAAATGATTTTAGGCAGGACTGTCTCAGATCATGCAGCCATAATACTCGATGTAGAGGTGGCGGAGGTAGAGAGACCCTTGCAGACTTGGTCTTTTAATAGAACGTGGTTGGTGGAGCCCGCCTTTCAGGAGGAGGTAAGAGCTGCTATCGCCTCCTATTTTAGCAACAACAAATTCGGCGACACGGTAGCCTGGGCTTGGTGGGAGGCCTTCAAGGCTTCACTGCGTGCAATGATCACTAGTTTCAAAATTAAGGAGGCTAAAAGGTGGAAGGCCCAAATGCTAGTCTTAGACCAGCAAATCCGAGCGGGCGAATGGTTGTGGATTAAATATCCTGAGCCGGGAATTTTGTTGTGACTGCAAAGACTAAGATTTCAATATAATGAATTACTTAGCTCTGAGGTCGAGCAAATAATGCTGAAACAATCCGCCAGGTTCCATGTAGAGCAGAACAAAGCTGGAAAACTCCTTGCAAATACTGTGCGGGGGAAGCAAGTTAAATCAAGAATTGCCTCTCTTCTGACTAATAATCAAGAGTGTATATCCAAAAGTGAGCAGATTGTGGGCAAATTTGCTAAATTTTATGCTAATTTATATACCTCTGAGATAATGGTGGATATTAATGAATTTACCAGCGTTGCTGAGAATCCGGCACACCCCATTTTGGAGGAATGTCAGGCCCAGTCCATTGGCAAACCCTTTACGGGTGATGAGCTTCGCACGGCAATTAACGCCATGCCCTCAGGGAAGGCGGCCGGGCCGGGTGGCTTCCCGCCTGAATTTTACAAAGTATTTAGTAAAGAGTTGATCCCTTATCTGCTGTTGTATTTTGGGGAGCTGGAGCAATCTCAGAGTCAGACAGGTAGCTTTTCAGATGCCACTATAATTGTCTTGGAGAAGCCAGGCAAAGACCCTAAGTATGTCGCTAATTACAGGCCTATCTCCTTCTTAAATGCCGACTACAAGATTTATGCGAGCATCCTGGCGGGGAGATTAGCCTCGGTGGTTGGGGAGCTGGTTCATCCAGATCAATGTGGGTTCATACCAGGGAGGTCGACCTCGGATAATGCTCGCCTTCTTTGCAATCTGCTAGAGAGGGCGTCGGCGGACTCTTGCCCGTACGTCACCCTCTCCCTTGATGCCAAGAAGGCATTCGACAGATTAGAGTGGCCGTTCCTGTTTTTCATATTGCATTGGTTCGGCCTTGGCGAGGGCTTTATAAACAAGGTTAGGGTGCTCTATGCCAGAGCGTCTGCCAGTATTTATGCTAACAGTACTCTCTCGCACCCTTTTTCCCTGCACAGAGGCACTAGACAGTGCTGCCCCCTTTCCCCCTTACTGTTTAATTTGGCCTTGGAGCCCTTGGCTATTGCGGTTTGGCACCATAAGGGCATTAATGGCGTTAGAGTCGGGAACTTGCAAGTAAAACTCTCTGCATACGCAGACGACCTCCTTCTTTTCACGCAGCCTCCCGAGGTCCCACATGTTCTAACCCTGATAGAGGCCTATTCCAGAGTTCCTGGGTATAAGATCAATTGGTCCAAATCTGTGGTGTTCCCACTTAACTGTTCCGCCAATTCAGCAGGGATGGCATCATATCCCTTTAAGTGGGAGGCGGGAAGCATTAAATACTTGGGAGCATGGTATAATGCCTCTGTAGATGTCATGATCCAAAAGAATGTTGAGGAGCTCCTGTATCTGATTTGGCAAAAGTCTTTAGCCTAGTCTCCCCTCCATCTTTCGTGGTGGGGCAGATTAGAGGTTATTAAAATGTCCCTGGCTCCAAAGATTAATTACGTGTTAGGCATGCTCCACGTTACAATCTTGCCTAAATTGTACAGGAAGATAGAGAGGAGTCTTATAGACTTCTTGTGGAACGGCCAACAGCCACGGATTGCTACAAAAAAACTGAAAGTGCCTAAAGATAAAGGGGGGGGGGTACATTTTCCAGATTTCCACTGGTACCTTCAAGCCCTCTTAGTTAAGCAAGGAATGTTGTGGGGTCAGGAGCAGCGACCAACTTGGTTGGAGGTGGAGGCTCGTGCCGCCGCTCCTTATCCACTGGTCCATATGCTGGGCTCTATGCATCCAGAGTGGACATGTGTCGGACGGGTTATCAGGGCAACGCAGGATGCTTTTCTTACTCTTGCTCGGGTGGCAGCTAAAGATGATCCACCATCGGGTCAGATTCCGCTCTGGTGGAACCCACAGCTCAGAATCCGTGGGCACATGTTTGCCTGGAGAAAATGGCAAGAGTGCGGGATTTGGACTCTTGGGCAATTGGTCGGGGTTCAGGGATGGAAAGATTTTGCTTTGTTACAAAAGGTGTTCTCTCTGCCAGGGTCCAGTTATTTTAAATGGGTTCAACTTAAGCACTGTATCGCAGCATCCAATATAAAGCTACCTGCGTTAGTTACAAAGGGGGTGTTACTTAAAGGGCTTCAGGATCTCAGCGGGCAAAAGGGGGCCACCTCTAAGCTTTATGCTTTGTGGAGGGATTATGCATCCAGCAGGCCGTCGGGGCTGACTGGGGCCTGGGAGTCTGATATTGGCTGCCATATTCCTTGTGCTTTTTGGAAATCTCTTTGGGGTCATATCTCTCAAACTTCCAGGTCGACGGCGACCACTCAATCATTGTACTTTTATATGCATAGGGCCTTTATCACTCCGATAAAATTGGCTAAATGGGACAAGGGTTCTACGGGCAAGTGCTGGTCCTGCCAGAAGGAGGCTGGCACCTTTCAGCATATGTTTTTTGATTGCCCCTTTGTGCAGAGATTTTGGAGGCAAGTTTGGACAAAAGTGCAAGCTATTCTGCACTTCTCCGTAGATCTGGCAAGGAGTACGATCTTCCTGCGGTCTCTGGAGGTATTCCCTGGTGGGGGGGGGGGGGGCGGCAAGAAAGGCTTCCTTTTAAATTTTATGATGGCTATTGCCCTTAAGATGATCTTGTGGAATTGGAAAAACCTCCAGAATCTGAGCCTGGATGGTTGGTGGAATCTGGTCTGCCATTATTCAAAGCTCAAGAAAATTTATAGCAAACTTCATTACCCTAATAAAATTGAGTTAAATTTTAAGAGGTGGGCTTTACTGGATCAATATATTGCTCGTGCTCAAGTCTCTTAGAGGTGACTGTCCCTGGTGAGCAACTTACTCCCTTGAACCGTCTCTTCCTGTGATGTGTGTTTATTGTAGTTTGGTGTGGTTTTATGCTTATTCCCAGAGAGCGGGAGTGGATGGGAGGTAGGGATGGGGGATGTTATGGTATTTTGTTGATTTAGGTTTGAGGTGCATTAGTTGATGGTGTTGATGTTTTATTTCATGTATGATTTCAAAAAGCTGAAATAAAGAAGTTTTAAAAAAAAATCAAGAGCCAAAGGCAGAGGCGAAAAGATGAGCTTTTAACTTGAGTAGGTCTGCTGGTCAGCATGCATGGCATGTGCATAGTGTGAGCACGAGCACGCTGCCTTGGGATACTCAGCATTGACTCCCAACCATTTACTCAGTGATTAGCATCCACATCATTGGAACCAGGCAATCTCGTAATAGTGCTATGTGGATACATAGCTGTGCCATCAGGGGCGGCCCAAGGGGGGTGCGGGGCCATGTGCGGAGACTCGGTGCGGGGCCTCATTTGAATAAGGGGCCTCATTTGCATAAATATTTGCATAATATTACCATATACTAACTTTTAGTAAACATGCCTCTTAATGAGTGTATGGATAAAGAAAGACTAAAAGATTTCTACATTACTATAATCCAGTGCCAACCACCAGACACATTAGGAACTACTACAAACACTGCCCATTTAGAACCCATAGCAAACCTGCCATATCCTAACAGCACTACCAGGACTCACAAAGCACCATACCCTACCTATCAAAAGGAAACATGCAAATATTAAACCAATACATTTCAGAGAACAACAATACATGACCTACTGGGGAAAGAGAACAAGTGGCAATGTCAAATAGGAATTACATAAATAGAATACCTCAGCTCAGTTACACATGCAGAACATAGACCATCACCAAACAAGGAATCACAATTTAGAAACAGGAAGACAATAATTAAACTGGGAATCCCAAAAGCCAAATTTGGAATGTACAACACTGTAGAAATAAAACTATACATTAATTTGCTCTTGTACTAAACAAAGTGCAGACGTTAATGATGCACATTTACCAGAGCTGACATATTCCAATTAATAAATTCATAATAAAGAGATATTTTTCTACCTTTTGTGCATTTTTTTTCAGCTGCAATTACTCCAGCCACTTTCTTCTGGCTTCTTCGTGTCTTCTGCTAACTCTCCATCGTCTGCTGTCCATTTGTCCTTTCTTCTCTCTTCTAGTTTTTTTCCATTCTCTCTCTACATCTGCTTTAACATACTAATCTTTCTCCTTTTGCTCTTTCCTCATTCCTATTTCATCCACTCAAATTTTACCCCTCCATCCTCAATCCCCACTTACTCTCCCAATACCCGGCCAATTGTAGATTTTTTATCCCTCCCACACAAAATATTTTTCCCCTCTCCATTTTACTCTCCCAGCCCCATCCCATTCTAATCCTCCCCCAACATCAGCTCCCTTCTAGTTCCAGCCTCACCCAGCATCCATTCCCTTCTAGTCCCTGCATCAGCCCATTTCCAGTCCTAGCCCCCCATCAGCCCATTTCCAGTCCTAGCAACCCCCCAACCCAATACCAGTCCTAGCCCCCCCATCACCCCATTTTCAGTTTAAGCCCCCCCTATAACCCATTGCCAGTCCTAACCCCACATCAGCCCACTTCCAGTCCTAACCCCCATCAATCCATTTCCAGTCAGCCCCCCATAGCCCATTGCCAGTCCTAACCCCCCCATCAGCCCACAGCCCATTACCAGTCCTAACCCCATCAGCCCACCTCAAGTCCTAACCCCTCCCCATCAGCCCATTTCCTGTCCTAGCCCCCCCATAGCCCATTATCAGTCCTAACCCCCCCATAGCCCATTACCAGACAGCCCCCATCAGCCAACAGCCCATTACCAGCCTTAACCCCCCATAGCCCATTAGCAGTCCTAGCCCCCCCAACAGCCCACAGCTCATTACCAGTCCTAACCCATCAGCCCACCTCAAGTCCTAACCCCTCCCCATCAGCCCATTTCCTGTCCTAGCCCCCCCATAGCCCATTGCCAGTCCTAACCCCCCCATCAGCCCACAGCCCATTACCAGTCCTAACCCCATCAGCCCACCTCAAGTCCTAACCCCTCCCCATCAGCCCATTTCCTGTCCTGGCCCCCCCATAGCCCATTATCAGTCCTAACCCCCCCCCATAGCCAATTACCAGTCCTAACCCCCCATCAGCCCACAGCCCATTACCAGTCCTAACCCCATCAGCCCACCTCCAGTGTTAACCTCCCCATCAGCCCATTTCCAGTCCTAGCCCCCCATAGCCCATTACCTGTCCTAACCCCCCCAACAGCCCACAGCCCATTACCAGTCCTAACCCCATCAGCCCACCTCCAGTCTTAACCCCCCCCATCAGCCCATGTCCTGTCCTAGCCCCCCATAGCCCATTACCAGTCCTAACCCCCCCCCCAACAGTCCACAGCCCATTACCAGTCCTAACCCCATCAGCCCACCTCCAGTCTTAATCCCCCAGCCCATTTCCAGTCCTAGCAACCCCCCCCAACCCATTGCCAGTCCTAGCCCCCCATAGCCCACTCCCAGTCCTAATCTCACCAGCCCATTTCCAGTCCTAATCTCCCATCACCCAATTTTCAGTTTAAGCCCCCCCATACCCCATTACCAGTCCTAACCTCCCCATCAGCCCACTCCCAGTCCTAATCCCACCAGCCCATTTCCAGTCCTAATCCCCCATCAACCAATTTTTAGTTTAAGCCCCCCCATAGCCCATTACCAGTCCTAACCCCCCATCAACCCACTTCCAGTCCTAATCCCATCAGCCCATATACAAACTTAGCTCCCCCATAGCCCATCACCACTCCTAACCCCCCCAGCCCCCCATAGCCCATCACCACTCCTAACCCCCCCCCCCCAGCCCAGCCCAGCCCAGCCTAGAGAATTTTTTTTTTTTTAAAAGCTGTCTGCTGCCGCTGTTGGGGCCGCCGCGGCAGAATCGAGTGTGCCGCGGGGCCCCCTCTGCCCAGCAGAGCCTGCCCTCCCCTTTATCACCTCTCTCTTTGCAGCTGCAGTCACACGCGCCGGCTTTCAGAGCGCGAAGGAACTAGTTTCCCTTTCGCGGCTCTGTTAAGCCCACGGGGCTGATGGGAACTTCCCATCAGCCCCCGCGGGCTTAACAGAGCAGCGAGGGAGAAGCTCTCCCCTCGCGCTCTGAAAGCCGGTGCTTGTGACTGCAGCTGTAAAGAGAGTGGTGATACAGGGGAGGGCAGGCTCTTCTGGGCAGGGGGGGCCCCGCGGCACACTCGATTCTGCCGCGGCGGCCCCGGCAGTGGCAGCAGACAGCTTTTTTTTTTTATTTTATTTTACTTTTAGATCAGAATGTTTTTTGCGCGGGGCCCCCTGAAACGCGGGGCCCTGTGCAAAAAACATTCTCGCTCAATGGACGGGCCGGCCCTGTGTGCCATGATCACTTTTTGGTCATAGTGAGAGTGCCATCTCAGCTTGACATACAGTGGCCACCCAGGCAATGCATGTGGCAGATGGGCACAATGATGTTGAGCCAGTGACCCTACCATTGTGTCAGACACATCCAGGCCAATCTGTGCGCCACAATCCTCTGCTTCACCTTATTCACATTTTCCAAACAGGCTGGGACAAACTCAGACAATGTGAGCCAAAGTGCAGTGCAGAAAGCCACAGGACAAAGGGGAGCCACACACATACAGACACATAGGCATACTGAGCAAAAGTAATGATGTTTGACATTCCTGCTTGACACTCCTGTCTCAATGTCAGCTCAAGGATTGATAATGTGTACTCTGTTTGCACATGCTATTAGCCTCCAACCAGCTGTGGATAGTGGAACCTGTCGGTGCTGCTGGTGGGTGTTTCCACCTTTGCTGGCCATCTCCCTGAGTGTTGCACATACTGGAGCTATACTTCACTGTCAGCTAAACCTTGTCTACAGGAATATGCAATACAGAAACCCCAGCAAGAACCTGAACCTGTGACCCTCTGCATGTACAAATACCAACTGTGTGTGTTGCACCACAGAGCTGCTTTATGGGTACAGCAGCTCCTGTTGCTGACATGCTTCCCTTCAGCTGACCTTTGGCACATGCTGCAATGCACATGGTGCACACGACCAGGACAAGGCTTCTGTCTGCTGCAGGCTGGTGCTACTTCCCACTTCCCATGCCACCACCAACACCCCACCATGCAGACATGCCCATGCACTGTCAGTGGTGATGGTCGCAGTCCTAGTATGTTAAACATGTGGGTTTGGCGGGCACCTTGGGCAAAAGGTCTGGATGGGTGTGAAGGGGCACACATGGATGGCCATGCAGCCCCCCCCCCCACCAGCTGCCCATGCAGGGACCCCATCACCGCCTGCCACCGATACATCTTGGGGGGAGAATGGCAGTCACTGCTGTAGTATTTCCCCGAGCACCTGCATTTTCCAGCTACCTGGAAGGCTACAACATCTGGCACTATCAGCCTCTTCCCCCACAGCTGGGTTCTGCAGCAGCAGGGGGGGGGGCAGCCTGGATCTCTCCCTGGGGTGCCAGGACCCTTGGACCACCCATGTGGCACAATGCCTTTCCTCAGCAGTAGCAGGACTGTGTGATGCCACTGTCACTGTGGGATCATGACAAACATCACAGATGGTTCTGCGGATTGCAGAATACCCCTTTGTGGAGAGGCTAAAAAGGTTGGGGCTCAGCAACCTGGGGAAGAGACAGCTGAAATATGATAGAGGTCTATAGATTATTGACCGTAGTGGAACAGGTAAACATTGGTCACTTTTTTATGCCATCAGACTGTGGACAGACTAGGGGACTTGCAATGCAGTGTAACCCATTTGGGTCTTCTAGGTGAAAATATTTCTTTAGTCAATGCGTAATCAAACCCTGCAATCCGTTACTGGAGGATGTGGTAAAAGCTGTCACTGTAGCTGGGTTTAAAAAGGTTTGGATGGGTTCCTGGGTAATGGTCCATAAACCATTGCTAAACAGGATCCATGCTATGCAATGCTTACCCCACTACAGTTATTGGGGATCATGTGTGTCTTTTGTGGAAACCTCTTGGTACTTGTGACCTAGATTGTGCCCTGTTGGACACAGGATACTGGGCATGATGGACCATGGTCTGACACAGTTTGGCATATTTTGTATTCTTATGTTCCTATGTGCCATCTAGGTAGCTGCTTGGTCCCCCATGTGAACCAGAAGCCCCACTGCATGACCCATGTGCCACCTCCTTTTCCCCTATTTACATCATCAACATAGTGTCCTTTCATACTTGGGCACTGTGCTGTTGCTGTTAATGTAGCACTACTATCACTCTTTTGGGCTTTCCTGTCTGTGCATCACATTTCAAATGTAAAATAGGCTCTCTCTCTTCAAAAAATACCTTTTCCGCCAGGTTTTGAATTGTGTTAGGGTTCCTGCCAGTAAGATGCCTGTGTTAAGGGAGCAAGCCTTGTTCCTGCCTACTCCCCACCCATTGACCCCAACTCTCCACCCCGTGCACGTCTTCTCTCCACCCACATGTCACTTTCCGCTGCTCGTGCCATTGGCATGTGCTAAAGTGCCTTTTTGCATGCGCTAAGTATGCACATGCACAGTTAGCATGTGCTAATGGCACACTTGCTCCTTTACTGACATTTAGTAAACATACCCCTTAGAGCTGAATCTTCTGATTTTTTTCTACCAAATCCTCTTCTATACACTTCTCAGCAGAGTACAGGGTTTGATTTAATTTGATTTATTCTTTTTTATACCACCTTACACAATAAAGCTTTAAGGGGCATGTTTACTGAACTCCGTGCTGGTAACATGTATGCAAGCCACATTATTAATGTGAAGTTGCATTCTACCTGCAGGAGGTAGGTAAAGCCATTCTCCTATATTTACTACACTTCAATTTGGTATAATGGTTGCAGGAACTGAGGGGGTGTTTGTTGCACCTACGGTACATGCACTACGCACAGGTAGCATGGTCTACAAATGTCCGTGCTAGCTGAACCATGGTGAGAATGACCCCCATCCTCTCCAGTTGCCTCCCTGATACATGCTGCAATGGTAGTATGAGGTTTTTAGCATGGGGCCCATGCTACTTCCCAATGACATGCCAATACCACATGCTAAGCCCATGCTACCCTTTAGTAAACATGCCTGTAAAATGATTTACAATAATAGCCAAAACATACTTGTTATTTTGTTCTGTTTCCAATGGCTTTTACCATCTGCTTTTCTCCTCCCCCTCCCTCATCTCCACCCTGCACTGCTTCTGCTTTCTTTTGGCCCTCTTGGGGGGGGGGGGGATGATGTTGAAAAGTTGTATGGGTTTTTTTATGATTTTTATATACTGCTTAAAGTATCTAGCAGTCTATAAAGGTAAATAAATAAAGACAACTAAACTTTATTTTTACATTTTTATTGTAAGCTTTGCCTGTTGGCACTCTCAAAGAAATTTCTCTTTAGCTGATAGATAACTATGCTGTTGCTTGCCCTAGATCTCGCAGGAGGATCAACTGCTTCAATCGCCATTTCCATGACCACCTCTTCAAAGCATTGTAATTCAATCAGAGATGACTCTGCCTCTGTCCTGATGGTGTTCTTTGGGTTTCTTTCTCACTATTTAGTTTTACTGGCTCTGTAGAAACAGATCCTAAGATATTTTAAAAGCTGAAATAGAAACATTACCTAATTGTGTGCCTATACATTGTGTGTTCTTTTAGTATTCTTTGGATACCTTTTTTCTCTGACTACAGAATCCAGTTGGTTCTGGAGGATTTTAAAGCTAACTTTTCTCTGACACTGAGACTCGAGCATTGCTACCCATATCTCTCTCAAAGCCCTACTTGTGCTTATGGATGCTTTCCTGGTTTGTTTTATATCATTTGGACTTCAGAAGGCAGTGGCTTCAGAAAGTAACTTTCTGAAGCCACTACCCTCTGCTACCTTTTCTCTCTGAATAGAGAGAAAAAGATGGTGGATTTCTGGTGTTTTCAGTCTCCTGCTGAACTGCTGACATCATCAGCCATGAGATTCAGGAGAGGTGAAACAGGTATAGGCCTGTTTGTTTGCTTGTCATAAAGTTTCAGAATATTTGTTCAAATAACTTCTGATTCAAACACCATCCAGGTTCCATGCTGCCTCTAATAAAGATGCCTATGATGCATTTCTATGCACCGCCCCCATGCTATGCAGATGTATCTCATGCATATTCATCAGGGACAGCATGAAAACCCGAACAGTGTTTGGCCCACCAGGACTGGAGTTGGGAACCTCTGCCCTAAAGCAGCGGCCAACAGAGGCAGACACACCCGGACCCACAGGCTCCATTATCCAATGCCTCCTGGAGCGGCAGGATGTTGGGCCCTACGTGCATCTCCCAATACTAACACTTGCATACCTTGACAATGCAACCGTAAACCTGGGAATATGGTAAACATCTATCAAACGGTTGCTATGATTACTGGCAGATAGCAATTCCAAAGTTAAGCACAATTTGCTGATTGAGCTGCATCATAGCAACCTTTCTGATGTCTGTGGAGTATGCTACAGGTCTTGTGTCTTACAGTGTTTACCACGCTGGGGAGTGACCCCGATAGTATGGCGTACCATAGCCATGCCTGCACTGTGCCTAGGACTGGTGCTGTGGCCAGGGCTGCCAAACACCTCTATAGTTGCACAATACTGGCATAGGTGTGGGGAGTGTGTGTCTGTCTATCCCAGGGGTCCCCAAACCTGTCCTGGAGGGCCACAATCCTGGCAGGTTTTTGGGATAGCCCTAATGAATATGCATGAGATATATATGCATTAGAGATATCCTCCCAACCTGACTGGTTTGTGGACCTCCAGTATTGGATTGGGAGACCCCTGCCTTACACCTCTGTCATTTAAGATTGTGAGTGGACAAGGTACAGATGTCCTAGACATCAAAAGGGTAGACCGAATTTGTCACATTGCTCCTCGATTCTCACCACCACCAAAATGTTGTCTAATAGACAACTTGCTGGAACACCTTGCAGAGTGCAGCGGCTGGAGGCTTGCTGCTGGAGAATGTCAGATAGTGGTGGGAGGCAGCTGTGCATTTCCAGGCTTACTGTCTGTCTGCTATTGCTTTATGGATGTGTACAGCTCTGCATTGCCTGCCCTGTAGGGTGTCTGTTCCCCAGCTGGACTGAGGTGATGGTCCCCTCTACTGCAACCATTGCAGGGAGGTAGAATGTGGATCTGTTGGTGGGTGATCCTGTTTCCCACCCTGAGCCCCAGAGGGTGGGTTGTGTGGTGGTACATAATCTGCCTATGTGTCCAAACACCCCCCTTCACCTACATCATGTAACCATGGCACTAACACAGGATATGCACTATTCTGGGTGCATCATAGCCCATAAGGGCTAGACATGACTGAGAAATACAAAAGGACACAGATGTATCCTAGGTGTGTCTGCAGGGACTACCTATCACACACAGTAGCACTGATGGGGACCTGCAGCATGGCGTACTTCAGTCATGAAAGGTTCTGTGGACCTGGTGCTGGGCGCCCCACCTCACCCTCAGGGTGAGCCCAGTACCCGCACAATGTGACGGTCTGTAGCTACCATGGGATGAATGGGAGGGGGGGCGTGTAATGATTCATTTTCCTTCCTCCATGCCTTGTTGCTGAAACATGGAACTAAGATGTTCCCTCCTCTTCTGCCCCCCCCCCCCGACCCTACCCCTGCGTACACACAGACACTTCAATAAGTGTCTCACATTTGCTTGTAAAAAATATGGTGCCCTTATTTCTCACCCATTGATGGATGGTTGGTTGAGGTGGAATCTATGCTGGAATCTGCAGTAGAGTCTGTAATGGGACATTTTGTTAGGGTAAATACACAGCAAAGCAGCTGCAGTTCGGAGCACTAAAGTGTTGCATGGGCTTAGCACAGAGCTGGTGCATGGCTTTGTCACAGCACTATAAAGTAGAACAGGGCCCTGTACTAGCCTTGTAGTGCGTGTCCAGGCAGTGACTGGGCAGGACTGGGCTGTTCCCACCTTGGTGCAGCTAGCATGCACGTTTGAAAGCCCACGTTACCTGTGCTCAGAAGAAGTAGCACGGGTGCAGTAACCTCAGGGGGACAAATGTGCCTGCCTCCCTGCAGTTAGCCCACAGCCCTCTGCCACTAATGCAGCCCACACATGCGTTACCAGGGCAGAGCTTAGTGAACCTGCCCCTTAGAGAAGGAAGTGACATCCACATTATTATCCCTCACTGCACAGAGGCATCAACAGAGCCCAGATATACAGGAGGAACCTCTCATACAGCGCATGTAAACATTTTCATTTTATTCTGTTATTTTGATTCATTAGTTCTTTTTTGTCATTTCATTTGTTCCATTTTCCAAGTTATTTCATTAATTTCATTCAGTTGTTTAATTCATTTCCATGAAACAAATTCTTCCTATTTTTGGCTCTAACTATGGCTTATTCCATCCAAGCATTATGAAACTTGCAGGCACCAGCAGCAGAGGCAACACCACCATAAGGAAGAAAAAGTAGAATTGTGGCATGGGACAACCCCATGGCATGAGAAGGGCAAAGCAGGATACAGCGTTATTAGAAAAGGATCAGAGGAGAGCCACCAAAATGGTAAAGGGGATGGAAGGATACTCCTATGAAGAAAGGCTAAAAAGGTTAGGGCTCTTTAACCTGGAAAAGAGACGGCTGAGAGGAGATATGATAGAAGTCTATAAATTAATGAACGGAGTGGAATGGGTAAACGTAGATCGATTGTTTACATTATCAGAATATAGAAAGACTAGGGGACATGCAATGAAGCTATAGGATAGACTATTTAAGACTAATAAAAGAAAATATTTTTCCACTCAACGTGTAATCAAACTCTGGAATTTGTTACCGGAGGATGCAGTAAAGGCTGTTAGTGTAGCTGGGTTTAAAAAAGGTTTGGACAAGTTCCTAGAGGAAAGGTCCATAAACCATTATTAAGAAGGGACCCAGGATATCAATGCTTGACCCAGTACAGGCATTGTGGAAGCTGTGTCTTTTGGGGAAACTGCTAGGTACGTATGACCTAGATTGGCCACTGTTGGAAACAGGATACTGGGCTTGATGGACCTTGGTCTGACCCAGTATGGCACATCTTATGTTCTTATGTTCTTACTCTGTGCCAGTACCACACACGGTCAGTTCCCCCTACCAGGCTGAGGTGCTGTGGGGGTGCATACCCCATCTTTTGCCCATCTCTAGACTGCTGCTTTGCATGTGTAGTGCATCATGGGTACGGGTGGGTTAACCCTATCCTGGTAACCACAGCAGACAGTTTGTGTGATGACATGCAGTCCTTCTGCAGCCAGCTAGGGGCTTGTTAGCAGCTATAGAGCTGTAGCCCACTGGTTACTTCACTGCCTGTAGGGCCAGAGGTCATGGGTTCAAACCCATGGTAGGGTTGTTTGATAAGGCTGCCTGAGGCATTGTTTATTTTTAATGTACATTAGTGCTGCCAGCAGAAACACCCTCAGTGTACGGTAACTATAGGGCGCCCTATAAAGCGTCTTATAAAGTGCCTTATCAGGTGTCCTCTAAAGCGCCTTATAGGGTGCCCTATAGGGGACATTATAGGGTGCCTTGGTGGACAGTGCACTTTATAATGTGCCCTATGGAGTGCCTTATAGGGTGCCTTATGCGTCACCTTAGGTTATGGCATGTGAGAGTGTGTTTGCTGGCAGCACTAATTAAACTACAAATAAAATACCTCACAAATCAATACTTATACGTAAAAGCTACTGCTTCAGCCTGCCTTATGGATTAGGCACACTGGGGGATAAAACTCATGACCTCTGTATTATCAGTCAGCATATTAACCATTGTGCTGCACCTCTGTTTCTGTGTTTGCATGTCTGCGCGCCTACTTAAGATTACCACGCGTTAACGTGCTTAGCGGCATCTCGCCCGATAATGTGCGCAGCGCACGTTATCGCGCGATAATCCCGTTTTGCTACTTTAAGACCGACACGCCCACTCCTTTTATGGCAGCCTGCACATTATTGCCGGGCGCACGTTAAGACGGTTTAGTAAACATACCCCTTAGTCAAAAATGGACATGCAGAAATCAAAACACAGAGACACCATTTAAAGATGTTTCTAGTGCAAGGACATCCAAGCAAAGAGGGGTTATGGTGGAGGTATGTCTGGGGAGGTTCAATGAACTTAGAACATAAGAACATAAGATATGCCATACTGGGTCAGACCAAGGTCCATCAAGCCCAGCATTCTGTTTCCAACAGTGGCCAATCTAGGTCATACGTACCTAGCAGTTTCCCCAAGGGACACAGGTTAGAAGACTCCGCTTTATTTCAAAATGTCTCGGATGTCAGCGACCCTATTCAAGTTAAGTCCTGCTCCAGGCATGAATATGCATTGGGAAAGTGCTGGTTTTGGTTGTAAAACAGCCAAAGAGTGTAGAGAAGATGACATTCCACCATCCCCAGTGCTTTACACAATCACGAAAGCAGCAGAGGAATTTGAATGCTGGTCTAACCCACTACTCTAACCATTAGGCTATTCTTAGATGGCCATGGTCTGGAATACTGTTCCAAAACATCTATGTAGACGTTTTCGCAGACATCCATATCGGGCATGTCCACGTTTGTGAAATCATGCCTGAACTTGGACGTGCCTGCTTTTGTTTTTTAGACATTCTTGGACTTGGACATCATTGGTAAAATGTGTCTTTATGTCACTGTTTTTAGGGATAAATGATTACATCAGGTGGAAGTCATGAGTGTGGTGAAGATTTAAATACATTTATATCTTGTAATTACTGACTTCCATTTATTATGATACCCCTCATTCACCTTTTGTGGCCCAGATATTTTGAAATATAAATGTATTTTTAATACAGATCTATTGGTTCTAATGTGGTATGAATTATACATTTTGAATAAAACCATATCCCTTGTGTATATATTCTTGACTCAAGCAAGAACTTGCTAAATATCATTAGCATTTCCCATTGCTCTTAGAAAAAATGGGACTCAAAATAATTTGAAATGGAACTCACATTTGGCGAGTATGATACCATATAGTGTTAGGAATTGAAATTGATCATTAAATTAGAGTTGTGTTCTTTGGATGTATGAATGGGGGGGGGGATAGATGAATGACGTGGAGGAGTTTCATTGGTTTAAACAGTGTTTTTAAGGAGGAGGGGTCAGGTTAGTGAGTTCTGTAGCAGTGAGAATAAACAAGCTGGTTCAGCTGTGGTGAGTTTATATGAGTTATATCTTTTTGTAAAGTATGTGTATAGAGGTGGTGTGATAGTAACTTGGCTATGGCAGTAATCAAATTAAGTATAAAGTTTTCATATGGTTTTATGATGATTGTTTGATAGCACTCTGCACATGAAGATCTGACTGTGTTGGGTTCTCAGCAGAGTTTAAAGTCTATGGGGGATCCGTTGTTTAACATTGAGACATATCAGATGAGCAGTTCATTAATTTAGAAGGATTCCTTGAGAAAGCCACAGTAATAGTGAAACCGGCGGCTGTGGTTGGACTATCGACATTAAGGAGTGCATAGTAAAGTATTGCTTGTAGTGGAAGTAAAACATTGGACTATCGATACTGAGATTGCACAGCAAAGGTTTCACTGAAGTGAAAGTACAATATTTTTCCCTGTGAGCTAATGGGTTCATTGGCACAAAGGATTGTTCAGTAAAACATCATTTAAAGTGCAAATACAATATTGTTGCATAAATTAGAACTATTGGATGATTTCTGGACAATTGATAAGAAGGAAAATAAACAAAATGTACAATTTGAGGTTTAAGTAAATTTGTGTAAATTAGTGTTTTACATATGCTGTTGCAGGTTTAATTTTATATTTTGTAATGTTTTTAAAAGTATTACATGTAAATAAGTGCAATAATAGCAAATAAGTGCAATAGCAGTAATGGAAATAAATTGTGATAAAGCATTATCTAAAGAAGTTGTATGATAATTGTGATAAATATTTTTCTGTGAATCCCATTTTTTCTAAGAGCAATTTATATAGTTGTGGCACTCTATATGGATGTATAAGAAATTAGCATTTCTCATGTCATTTCAAATCATTACACATCCCTACTGTTGCTGTCATCCTTAGCCCTGGCCAGGTGTCAGAGACAGGTGGTACTTTCCTCCAAAGGTTTTCTCCTTTTAGTCTGTTCTCCCCCTGTTTCCATGGCTCCTAGCACTGTTACCAGTCTCCTCTTTCCATGTGATTTTTCTCTCTCTGTGTTACTCCTAGGGATATGTTTACTAAACCGTCATAATGTTACCGGCGCTAGTTGCAGCGATAATGTGAAGAATGCCATATAAGGAGTGGGTGTTCCGGCGGCAAGGTAGCAAGAATCTGTATTGCGCGATAGTGTGCATGTCCTGCGCTGGCATGAACCCTAAGTTCATGCCAGCGCAATATTAGAAACAATAAAGATGTAGCCCACTGGTTACTGCAATGACTGTGGAGGTAGAGGTTATGGATTCAATTCTGCAGTGGTGTTATGTAAGAAGGCTGTTTGAGGCATTTCCTTTCAATTAAAATCAGTGCTATCTGAGGCATTTCCTTTTTATAATTTAAATCAGTGCTGCCAGCAAAACACCCTCACAGTGCCGTAACGTAAGGTGCCGCATAAGGCGCCCTATAAGGCACTCCATAGGGCACATTATAAAGTGCACTGTCTGCCAAGGCACCTTATAATGTGCCCTATAGGGTGTTCTATAGGATGCCTTATAGGGCGCTTTATAGAGCACCTTATAGGGCACCCTATAGGGTGCCTTATGAGGCATCTTAGGCTAGGGCACTGTGAGGGTGTTTTTGCTGGCAGCACTGATTTAAAATAAAAGTAAATGCCTCAGACAGACTTATTAAACAGCACCACTAGGGGATTAAACCCATGACCTCTGCCTCCGCAGTCATTGAAGTAACCAGGGGGCTACATCTCTATAACATCTAACACACCACTGGCTGGCTACAGAAAGACTGCAGGTCACCACACAAACTGTCTGCTATGGCTACCAGAATAGGGTAAACCCACCCGTACCCATGATGCACTGCACATGCAGATCAGCAGCCTACAGCTGCTCAAAAGATGAGGTATGCACCTCTATAGCACCCCAGCCTGGTAGGGGGAAATGACCGTGTGTGTTACAGGTACAGAGTAACTACAGACCATGAAATTGTGCGGTTCCTGTGCTCACCCTGAGGGTGAGGTAAGGCGCCCAGCACCAGGTCCTCAGCACCTGGGTTAGCTGAGGTAGGCTGTGCTGCAGGTCCCCATCAGTGCAAGTGTGTGATAGGTAGTCCTCTCAGAAACACCTGTGTCCATCTGTATTTCCCAGTCACGTCTAGCCTTTGTGGACTATGATGCACCCAGAATAGTACATAATCCTGCGTGGTTGCCATGGTCACATGTTATAAGAGAAGGGCAGTGGTTGGCCCCAAAAGCAGATTATGTAGTACCACCCAACCTGCCCTCTATGGGTCAGGATCTCCCACCAACAAATCCACATTCTACATCTCTGCAATGGTGGCAGTAGAGGGGACCATTAACCCTAGTCCTTCTGGGGAATAGGCAATGAAATCTGTACACATGACATATGGCACTGCCAGTAGGCCTAGAAAAGCTCAGCTGCCTCCCATCTCTATCTGACATTCACCAGCAAAGGGCACAGTCAGTCTCCACCTGCTGCACCCTGCAAGCTGTTCTAGCCATACACATGTTAACTGCACACAGTCTGCTAACTAGTACATAATGCTCCTGAGAAACTGTGTGCACCCACAAATAGAATTCAAGCACACACACCAAGCAGGTATGTCAGTGATTGGGCCCTAGAAAAAGAAACACATAGAAACCACTTAAACAAAACACTGTCTAGCACTATGGGGGAACCTAGCCATGCAATGGTCACTGCTCAGTCAGGGTGAGAGTGACCACCGAGCATGACATGCTGTGGCCACCCTGTCCGTGCAGGTGGTGGTCGGACACTACAATGTCCCAGCCATTGCCCTATGCCCTGTGCAGATGCATCCTGTCCAAGCCACCCTGTCTGGGCCATACCCACTGTACCTTGCTCCTCATTATGCACATTGGAAGGCTTACACTGGAAACAGTGCAAGCAGTGTGGGCTCAGTAAGGTGTAGGCAGACACAAAACACTGGATAGACATACACACACTCCCACACCTATGCCAGCATTGTGCAAATAGAGAGGTTTTTGGCAGCCCTGGCCACCACACCAGTCCTGGGCATAGTGAGGGCATGGCTATGGTATGCAATACTGTTGGGGTCACTCCCTGGGGTGTAAACACTGTCAGAAGCAAAAACTGAAACACACTCCACAGATATCAGAAAGGTTGCTATGATGAATCTCTGTCAACAAATTGTGTTTAACTTAGGATTTGTTATCTGAAATTAATCATAGCAAACTTTTGATATATGTGGAATGTGTTCCCAAGTTTAGGACGGCATTGCTAAGGTATACAGGTGTTAGTATTGGGAGATGCTGCTCCACGCAGGGCCCAACAGCCTGACTCTCCATGAGGATTTGGATAGTGGAGCCTGTGGGTGTGGGTGTTTGCACCCCTGTTGGCCACTGCTCTAGGGCAGAGGTTCCCAACTCCGGATTAAGGACAGCATGAAACCTGAATGGTGTTTGGCCCTCCAGGACGGCAGTTGGGAAACTCTGATCTAGGGATTGCACATGTTTATGGTGTCTGTGCTCTGTAGGGTAAAATATAGGCATTTATGGTATGTTTATTTTATCTGCAATAAAGGTTCCGTCTTTATTACCACAGTTTAGTACTGGGCAAAATATAGGGACATGGTTTGCAGGAGTCACAGCTGGGACTTGAACCTGTAATCTTCTGCCCTTGAACACACTGGCAGTGTATATTGTACCAAACTGTTGCCACAGGGTCAGATCATTCCCTGGGGATACCATGAATGTTCGTCAGACAGACATTGTCTGTTGCAGTGCATGGCACCCACCTAAATGGGGCTTGGCCGTGGTTTGCTGTGGGCAGATGCCACTGCCCCCTCCGCCACCGGCACCCCTCCACCACCATGCTGACATGCCCTTCTGCCGATGGTGCTGGTGGTGCACAGTCCCAGGCCATCCAGTGTACCAGTAAGCGGCTGCCTATGGTGCGTGATATGGGGTAGGGGTGCCTACATAGACATCCACGCTTCTTCCCAGCACCGCCTGCCGATGTTATGTGCCCTTTGGGGTACTTGCTGCATACTGTCCCCTGGGACCCTGTGGGACACAAACTCGTGGCCATTTTTGCCCTTGGTCAGTTGCTGTCTTGCTGGTTTTTCGTTTCTACATTCCTATGTATCACCTAGGCATCTGCTTAGTTCACCCTGTGCCCCAGCTGCCACACTGCATGTCCTGCCTGCAGCCCCCTGCAGCCTCACCATAGTGCCCTCTCGTACTTGGGCACTATGGTGTTGCTGCACATGTATCACTACTATCACTTTTCTTGATTTCCCTGCCTTTGCTGCACATTGCTGATTTAAATGGTCTTTCTCCCCTGCAAATGTGCCTCTAGCGCAAGGTTTTCACTGGCGCTATTTTTCAGACCTTCATTTCACGGCTTTAGTGTGCATGGGGCCTCTCCCCGCCCACTCTTTGCTTATTGATCCCTTATCTTCACCTCTGGGGAGCCTTACTCCGCCCTCTGGGGAGCCTTACTCCACCCTCTGCGCACCTTAACGCCGCCGGAGACGTTATCGCGTGATATGTGACGTTCTCGCACGGTAATGCGCCCTTAAAGCCTGTGATAATGAAGCTTATCATAGCTCAGGAAGGAGCTATAGTAAAGGTGAAGTGACTCTGAACAAGCAACCTGTCAGTTCTGTTAGAAATAAGAAAACAGAATTTTTCCATAAAAGACTACCAGTCCCAGAATGCACCAGGTTTCCAACAGCCATTAGAGGAGCTGAAGTGGGGAAACATGTGTTCAATCAGGAGGGCTATGAGGTAATCCCCAAGCACTCATCTCAAAGGGCAGGGCCTGATTCAGCACAGCTGCGCTGTACTAGGTTGGAGCACTCATCTAAGCAGAATAAAGGTAGAGTTTATTCTACAGAGAATCATCCTCAGTTTCATCTTGGAGATCCTCATCTTGGACAGCTTCATCATCTGAAGGATCATCAGAAGCAGAAGCCAGAGCGGACGGACAGAGAGGGCAAGAAACCCTTTGGAAGAAAGAAGAGAAAAGCATTTGGGAGGTCTAAAGGAGTCCAGAGCAGTACGTATACTGGGAGACATTCAAAAGGCCAGCATACACCATTGGACTGGGGAAAACCAGAGGAGTGATGCTGCAGAGCTAGGAATCTCCAGACGGTACCTGTGAGGGAGACGGCTGCACTTGGAAGGGACCCTAAGACCCGTGCCAAAAGGTATGTGAAGAGAGATCCAGTGTCCAGGGATCTGGATTGGAAGGCTGGACATAAGAACTGGACTACATACTGGCCAGGCTATTTAGAGAGGAACTCTAACAGCAATGGAAGCTCAGGTATGAACACTGATCTATGCCCTAGCTATACCCTTGAAAGACAGCAGGGAAACAAGTATTCTCCTGAGAGTGTTCCATTGAGAAATTCCTCTGTGCCAATCCATGATATTGAACCCATGATTGTTGAAGAAGGGGAAGGGTTGGTAGATACAGGCTGTGAATACATGGATTGCTCTCTGTCTAAACTCCTTTGGTAATTTACTGTTACAAAGTACAACAACCATCACAAAGAAATACAAACTTGTTCTTTAATCTACTCAGAAAAGCTCCTGAGTAGGATTTTGAGCCACGCAGTAGAAAGCAAGCCAGCAAAGGGGTTTCAGCTGGGTAACTGCTAGCAATTGAGCCTTACCTAATTGCTTGTGAGCTCTGAGGAAATCACTTCTGAGTCTATGTGTGAAGATATAAGAAGTTAACCTGAAAAGAACAGTTTTTCCCTTCTTTGTGGGTTTTGCTTGTTGTTTGATGCACTGCTAAGAAAATATTAGCTAGAGCCTACAGAAAAGACCAGTTTGTTACCATCCAGGTCTTTATTCTTTTGATTTGATTGCCTGACAAGTTCAACTGTTGTTTTCCTGATTTTGTTTTTCTAAGTTTAACATTGAAAGCAAGTATCCTGTTTTATGTGCTACCAAGCATATCTGTGTTGGGAGAAATAACCCCATAAATAAATATCGTATTGGCTTTACACTCAAGCACAACTAATTATTGTGAGTGGCTGTGTCTGGTGTGACTGCATTTCCCACAATCCCTTGCAAATCATATTGATATATGCCTTTGCCAGGACTGTGAACATTCTCACCCAGCACCCGTCTGACAAATGGCGTAGTTTTTCAGATTGCTTTTGCGCAAAAGGATTTACTTGCTAAGGATTACAACTCAAGTCTGAAGGAAAAGACAGTTCAAGCTTAAAAGCTGAAAGAAAAGATTTTCCCTCAACTGCACTTTGGAGGAGAGGTGGCTGTTCCAGGTAGCTGTTCCAGGGAAAAAAGACCCTGTGCAGAGTTGGATTCATCACTGGCATAAGGTAACAAGTACCTGGGCATGTCTAGTAGTGGATGGGAGTAAGGCACAGGGGTAATTGAAAAAAAAAGTAGAAAAAAACACCTGTTTGGAAGGTGGTGCACTGTGGGTTTTTTTTTGTGTGTTTTCTTGCAGGGATCAAGATGGATCCAAGGGAACTACCTCAGTGGATGGCAGCCCAGTTTAGCAGGCAACAGGAGCTAGCACAGCAGGCTCAGGACACTGCTATGAAAGCCTTAATGGACCAGCAGAAGCCAGTGCTTGATCTGGTGCAAGCCCTAGTTAAACTGCAGAACCAAAGTGGACCAGATGCAAGACCAGCAGTAAATACTGGTACACCACATGTGGACAGTGTGGGACTCAATCAAGGAATTGGGGCATTTAGTTTTGGGAAGCTAACTCCAGATGATAATGTTGATGATTTTCTAGAGTCTTTTGAAAGAGTGGCACAAGCATTAGCATGGCCAGAGACCCAGTGGTCAGTAAGGCTGGCAGCCTCATTAACTGGAGAGGCGCTTTCAGCTTATAGAGCAATGCCAGCAGCCCAGGCTTTGAATTATAAGGATGTAAAGGCTGCTATTAGAGATTGCCTAGGCTTGTCTATTTCAGAGTATAGGCGAATGTTTAGAGCTACTGCATTGAGAGTGGGTGAAACACCCAGGGCTCTGAGTCAGAGAATCAGAGGATTAGCTGTAAAATGGTTGGAGCCTGAGCAAAAGACGGTAGAAATGTTATTAGACATTATTATGCTTGAACAATTTATGTCTGCTGTGCCTAAAGATTTGCACACTTTCCTTATACAGCAAAATTGCCAAAATCTTGGAGAGGCAACCATGCTAGCAGAGAGATTCTTGGAAGCCACGCAGGCTTGCCATAGAATGGGTGGCCCTCTGAAGATGGGTGCTGAGGCAAGCTGTGCTGTATCAGAAAAGAAAATGCTTAAAAGTGTTTCTGAAAATAAATGTACTGTGCCAAACCAGATGACACCGTGGAGTAGAAAGAAATGTTTCATGTGTGGAAAATGGGGACATTTAGAAAAGGGATGCCAGACACACACTAGCTTAATGGGTGTGGATTTAAAACAGCCCAAAGAAGGATTTCTTTTGATGGTTGATGTGCAAGGAATTACCACAAATGCTTTGTTAGACTCTGGGGCAGACCAGAGTATGATGTCAAAAAGGCTTTGGAAGAGGATAGAGGCCCAAGAAGGATTGGTGCCTAGAACCCCTGAAAGCCAAGTTCACATCAGATGCATTCATGGTGCTGCAACATCATATCCCACCTATAGGCTAAAGGTTAAGTGCCTGGGGGAACAAGAGGAAGTCCTGTTAGCAGTGCTGCCTAGGCTACCTTTTGATTTGGTTCTAGGAAAGGACTGGCCAAGATTTAAGCAGGGTCTAGTGGAAGGGCTAGGAAAGAAGGAGGGAGAAGGATTAATGGAAATAGCTCCCGGGCCTTTCTTTGGAAGTCTTCAGTCCCTAGCTAAAAAGATGGTTAAGCTTCCAGAAGGCCAAACTATAGGTAATAAGAGGGGCCTTGTATCCACCCGCTCGCAGGCTAAGGTAGAGAGCCAGCAGAAGGAGGAGGGGGAGCAGGCAGAGTTATTAGGAGACTTACCCTCTCATGATGATTTAATAACTCCATCATCTGGTAAAGTAAAAAAGTTGAAAGCACAAAAGCGGCGTGAGAGACTTTGCAGAGCACAGGGTAGGGCTGAGATGTTAGCTGGTCAAAGTTTACCCTGGGTGCCAGCTGAGTTAGTGGCAAAGTTTCCTAACTTTCCACAAGAGCAGCGAGCTGATCAAGCTCTCACCCGAGCTTTTAAGTATGCTCATGAGGTCAGGGAGGAGTTGCCCAGATTCAGACTAGATAATGAAATATTATATAGAGAGAGTCAGGACCCCAGGAATGGGACCATACGTAAACAATTGGTGGTACCCACAACTTTCAAAGGGCTAGTACTTAGATTAGCACATGATCATCCAGTTGGAGGTCATAAAGGGATGCAAGGAACGCTAGATCAAATACTTATGCGTTTTTACTGGCCAGGTATTTTCAAAGAAACTACCCAGTTTTGTGCTGCATGTCCAGCGTGTCAGCGTGTTACAGCGGCTCACCCACTGGTGGTGCCTTTGATTCCCATGCCAATTATCACAGATCCAATTGGTCGCATTGCCATGGATATTGTAGGCCCATTAGTCAAAACGCCCCGAGGTTTCCAATACATCCTAGTTATGGTAGATCAGGCAACAAGGTTTCCCTGGGCCATACCATTGAGGAATGTTTCTGCAAAAACAATAGCTTTAGAGCTAGTAAAATTGTTTTGTGAAGTGGGATTCCCAAGAGAGGTGTTGACTGACCGAGGGTCCAATTTTGTATCCAAATATTTGGCCCAGGTCTGGGATGCCTTTGGCATTCATCACGTAAAATCCTCAGCCTACTATCCACAATCAAACGGTTTGGTGGAGAGATTCAACCAAACTCTCAAGCAAATGTTGAGAAGGGGGTTAGCAGGAGAGGTAAAAGAATGGGATATGTTATTGCCCTTTGCCTTGTATGCCTGCAGGGAAAGAATTCAGGTGTCCCTAGGTGTAACTCCATATGAATTGATGTATGGTAGGGCTCCAAGTGGTTTATTAGATATTTTGAGGGAACAATGGATTGATCCTGAACCAGGAAGTCAGGAAGTGCCACAGTTTCTACGTGACTTGAGAGCACGTTTGAAAAGGACCTCGCAGGTTGCTGAGAGGAACCTGCAGGACAGTCAAGTTCGCCAGAAAGGGTGGTATGATAGGAAGGCCAAAAGCTGCCAATTAAGCATTGGTGAAAAGGTTTTGGTTCAAGTAGCAGGTACAGCCATTAGAGGAGCTGAAGTGGGGAAACGTGTGTTCAATCAGGAGGGCTATGAGGTAATCCCCAAGCACTCATCTCAAAGGGCAGGGCCTGATTCAGCACAGCTGCGCTGTACTAGGGTGGAGCACTCATCTAAGCAGAATAAAGGTAGAGTTTATTCTACAGAGAATCATCCTCAGTTTCATCTTGGAGATCCTCATCTTGGACAGCTTCATCATCTGAAGGATCATCAGAAACAGAAGCCAGAGCGGACGGACAGAGAGGGCAAGAAACCCTTTGGAAGAAAGAAGAGAAAAGCATTTGGGAGGTCTAAAGGAGTCCAGAGCAGTACGTATACTGGGAGACATTCAAAAGGCCAGCATACACCATTGGACTGGGGAAAACCAGAGGAGTGGTGCTGCAGAGCTAGGAATCTCCAGACGGTACCTGTGAGGGAGACGGCTGCACTTGAAAGGGACCCTAAGACCCGTGCCAGAAGGTATGTGAAGAGAGATCCAGTGTCCAGGGATCTGGATTGGAAGGCTGGACATAAGAACTGGACTACATACTGGCCAGGCTATTTAGAGAGGAACTCTAACAGCAATGGAAGCTCAGGTATGAACACTGATCTATGCCCTAGCTATACCCTTGAAAGACAGCAGGGAAACAAGTATTCTCCTGAGAGTGTTCCATTGAGAAATTCCTCTGTGCCAATCCATGATATTGAACCCATGATTGTTGAAGAAGGGGAAGGGTTGGTAGATACAGGCTGTGAATACATGGATTGCTCTCTCTCTAAACTCCTTTGGTAATTTACTGTTACAAAGTACAACAACCATCACAAAGAAATACAAACTTGTTCTTTAATCTACTCAGAAAAGCTCCTGAGTAGGATTTTGAGCCACGCAGTAGAAAGCAAGCCAGCTAAGGGGTTTCAGCTGGGTAACTGCTAGCAATTGAGCCTTACCTAATTGCTTGTGAGCTCTGAGGAAATCACTTCTGAGTCTATGTGTGAAGATATAAGAAGTTAACCTGAAAAGAACAGTTTTTCCCTTCTTTGTGGGTTTTGCTTGTTGTTTGATGCACTGCTAAGAAAATATTAGCTAGAGCCTACAGAAAAGACCAGGTCTTTATTCTTTTGATTTGATTGCCTGACAAGTTCAACTGTTGTTTTCCTGATTTTGTTTTTCTAAGTTTAACATTGAAAGCAAGTATCCTGTTTTATGTGCTACCAAGCATATCTGTGTTGGGAGAAATAACCCCATAAATAAATATCTTATTGGCTTTACACTCAAGCACAACTAATTATTGTGAGCGGCTGTGTCTGGTGTGAATGGACTGCATTTCCCACAATCCTTTGCAAATCATATTGATATATGCCTTTGCCAAGACTGTGAACATTCTCACCCAGGCACCCGTCTGACAAGCCACAATACCAGGGAACCAAGGATCACATCTTGCTTCTTCCACTGATGTTCTGTGACCTGGGAGTCACTTCACCTTCCATTACCCTGGGTAGAAGCTTAGATTTTAAGCTCTCTGGGCCAAGGAAATGCCTCCTGTGCCAGTATATGGCTTGCCTGGACCTCAGCTTTGAAAAGGCAGGTAATCCAATCTAAAAAACAAATCCAATGCATCGTAGGACATCACATGGCGTGCATTTTAAAAATTCAAGGTTAGATGGGGATCCATATAATGACTACTGATAATGTTATTTAATTTGAGATATTTGATTTATTTTGTTATTTTCTTTGTTGTATTTTTGACATATGCTTCCAGCTTGATTGTTATTAAATAACTTCCCTCTTGATGTGGATTTGATTGCTATTAAATAAAGAACTTTTGAATTTAAAAAAAAATCAAAGTTGAAAAAATTAGGGAAGAATTACAGGAATAAAGAAACTAAAATTATTATTTTGTTCATGTAAAATAGGGTATTGGTATTAAACATTTTGACAGAAGCAGAATTCCCCTCTGCAGGAAACCATTTAAGGAACAAAGTTGCCAGTTAGAGGAACGGAACAAGGAGTGCTATAAAGAGAAATCCAGAGGTAAGGTCATTTTAAGAAAAAGGATTCTGAGAGTTGCATTTCCAAGGAATAAAGAATAGGAAGTTGCTTGGGGATGGTGGTCTCAAGAAGAGCAAGACATGAGATGCTGATGGGAAGTGTGGTCCTAAGAGATCTTAATCAAAGCCTAGTCAGGAGATACTGAACAGAAATGATTATAGAGGTGTCAGTTGCAAGTGATTATTCTGTGAGTCGCATTGAAAGGGAGACGATCTTCAAGTACCAAGAAATGCAGTCAGAGACCAAGAAAATGTGGCAGAAAGATACCAATTTATTTCCCATCATATTGGGTGCCACAGGCTTGATTAAGAAGAATTTCCAAGCACACCCTGATAAATTACGTATACATGTTACTGTACATCTTACAAACTCCAGAAGGATGCTCTCTTTGTCATGATGCAAATACTATGATGAGCATTAGCAGTAAATTTGAGAGATTGAAATCATATTCCACATACCCTGGCTTAGAAGTGAGATTCACTACTATCATGGTATGTGCAAAACTAACCCATTTGGAGTGATTGCACAGAACAGGTGGAGTTACTTAGGGGTATATTTACTAAACCACGGTAAAGGAGCAAATGTGCCGTTAGCGCATTCTAACAGTGAACATGCGCCCTTAACATGTCCAAAATGCCACTTTAGCGCATGCTAATGGTATTAGCGGTGTAAAGCATCCTGTGGGTGGAGAGTGTCCATAGGGCAGAGAGTGGGGGTCATTGGGTGGGGAGTGGGCAGGAACAAGGCTTGATCCGATAACACAAGGCACATTAACACTAGAAGCCCCAAAAGGAATTTTACTTTGAAACCCCAAAGTGTGTCATTTGACGCATTATCGCGATGACTTCGTTTAGCTTGAAATGCAGATGTGAATTAATGTGAAGTTACTTATTTGTTAAATGCGTGCAGTATGTGATGTCATTACATGATGTCATCATGTGTTTATTGTTTGTAATGTCAGAGTAAAACTGTAAACAGTGATTGAGATGCGCCACCTAGCAGGAACATGGATTTATACCTAGAAGCCCCAAAGTACGTCAATTGACGCATCCAAGACAATTGAGAGCGTCAATTGACATACTTTGGAGCTTTTAGGTATAAATTCATTTTTCCGCTAGGTGGTGCATCTGTCATTAATTTTCGATGCACATATTTGAACATCTTGACCTTGCTAACAAAGTCATGGAATATGACTGACATGGTTCTAGTAGTGGCGCTGGTATACAACTTTGAAGATGCATTTGCATCAATTGACACACTTTGGAGCTTCTAGTATTAATGGCAGGAACCCTAATGCAAATCAAAACCTTGCGGAAAGGGTTATTTTGAGGAGAGAGAGCCTATTTTAACGTCTGCAATGTGATGCACAGGCAGGGGAGCCCAGGAGAGTGATAGTAGTGCTCCATTAGCAGCAACAACATAGTGGCCAAGTATGAAAGGGCACCATGTTGATGGTGCAAATGGGGCAAAGGAGGGTGCATGTGGGTCATGTAGTAGGGGCTGCTGGTGCATAGGACAGACCAGGCAGTTGCCTAGGTGGCACATAAGAACATAAGACATGAAAATATGCTTGACTGTGTCAGACCAAGGTCTACCATGCCCAATATCCTGTGTCCAACAGTGACCAGTCGAGGTCACAGGTACCTAGCAGTTTCCCCAAAAGGCACACAAGATCCGCAGTGCATATAGTAGGCAACCAGGGGATATTTTGGGCTCCTCATTAGTAATGGCTTAAGGACCATTCCTCAGGAACTTGTCCAAAGATATCTGAAACCAGCTACACTAACTGCCTTTATGACATCCTCATGAAATGAATCTCAGAGTTTGAATATGCATTGACTGAGAAACCGTTCTCTCCTAGTAGTCTTCAATGTGTTACACTGTAGCCACATTGCATGTCCCCTAGTCACACTACATTTTGATGGCATAAACAATGGATCTTCATTTAGCCAATCCACTCCAGTCAATATTTTATAGACCTCTAACATAACATACCTCAGCCATCTCTTCCCCAGGTTGAAGAGACATAACATAGGTAGGTGGTGATGGGGGTCCCTGGAGAGGCAGGTGGGATGTGTGGCCATCCATGTATGCCTCTGCCTCCCCCTCCCCCTCCGGACCCTGTGCCCTAGGCACCCACCAACCCGCATGCTGGCTGATCTGGGACTGAGTGCCACCAACCCTGACAGCACATGGGCATGTCAGCATGGAATTGGGGGTGTTGTTAGAGGGGGAAGCTGCACCCGCCTGCAGCAGACCAAAGCCATGCCCTGTGTGGCCTTTCATACTTAGGCACTATGCTGTTGCTGCAAATCAGCACTACTATAACTTTTCTTGGGCTCCCTGCCTATGTTGTACATTACTGACACTGAAATTGTTTTTCTGTCTTGCAAATGTGTGCTAACGCCAGGTTTTCAGTCGCGGTAAGATTCAGCCCTTTGGTTCCCCACGTTAGTGTGGAAGGGGCCTCTCCCTGCCCACTCCCCACCCATTGACCCCTTCTCTCCACCCTCTCTCCACCCTCTGCGGGACTTACTGTGGCTGGGAACGATAACGTGCATTATGTAATGTTAATGCGCGTTAGGTAACATTAACACGCGTTGTTTACGCGTGTTAATGTTACCTAATGCGCATTAACGTAGCATCTGCTACATTAATGCAGTTTAGTAAACATACCCCAATGTGAGCCTGCATGGACGCAACAGAAAGGAGTGTTTATTAACCGCAAAAATGTAAGTTGCATTTACAGTAAATGCCTGCAGTATATGCCTGAAACATTCTGGAGCTCTAAAGAATGGAATGGTATTATTATCTGTGAAGCAACAAACCTGAAAAGGACATAAATTAAAAATGTTTCCTGTAAGTCACTCAAGTGGAGGAGTGGCCTAGTGGTTGGGGCAAGGTACTTCAGGCCAGGCCGGAAGGTCAGGGGTTCAAATCCCACTAGAGAACAGCAACCTTGGGCCGGAAGGTCTGGGGTTTCTAGTCCCACAGGTGCTCCTTGTGGTCTTGGGCATGTTCCCTGTAAAATAGTTATCTCCAAGTTATAATGCCCTGTTCAATGTAATTTCAGTTTGTTCAATGTAAACCGCACTGATGCAGAATAGCGTGGTATATAAGAGAATGTAAATAAATAAATAAACTATGCTGCTGTTTCCAGTAAGATCAGGCTGAGACTTAGATCAGGTTACAAGTTACCTGTCATCCCATATAAAGACATTTTCACCAGTTCTTTCTTGTACATTACAGAAATATAGGAGACTTTAGCTACAGACAAGTATAATCTTCCCATACTAGTGTACATATCTGACCATAGAGGACACAATAAGGACAATTGATTCACAATACTCTTGCCTTAAATGCAGTTGGAATGTGGTAAAATCAATAGGTCTGCCTCAAATGTGCTATGCACCCAAAATTCTCCATAAATTTGACAGCTCATTAGTTCTGCTGTACACATTTTTATAGAATACATATCAATCTTACACAGGTGAAAAGGGTAAGAAGTCAGATCACAGACTATTCTTTTCATATAGTGGCAGCATTTTATGCAAATTCTATACCATTGACATTAAATTTGTGTTATGAACAGCTCCCATCACTCAAGCATTTGGTCAGCAGCAGGGAAGATCATGTTTTTCTTCTCATGTCACATACTGACCCAGTAATTGTCAGCAGACAGGGTCCTTTTCACTCACTTATTTGCTCAGTTGTTTCTAGAGAGCGCATCGAGTTAAGTCCTGTCAATCATACCCAAAATATAGGCAGGTGTGATGCAGGCAGAATCACTGTAGATGAAGGTAGAGGGTTAAAATGGATAGAGAGAAGAGAAAGAAAAATATAATAGCGATAGAGAGAAGAGTACAGAAGAGATCAGCACTGGGGGAAGGGAGCAAGTGAGTGAAGTTTCTCACCGCTCCCCAACACCAAGGCCAATCGGTCCTCACCTTCAGACAGTTTAAATTTCGCACCTCAAGGTGCCAGACCACCACTGAGCCCCGATCAGCATCAGGGGAAGGGAGTGGGTGAGTGAAGCCCCTCTTCACTCCCCATCACGAAGGCCAATCGTGCCTCACCACTGGACAGTTTAAACTTCAAGTATCCAGGCACTGGACCACCACTGAGCCCCGATCAGCATTGGGGGAAGGGAGTGGGTGAGTGAAGCCCCTCCCCACTCCCCACCACCAAGTCCTCACTGCCAGACAGTTTAAACTTCACGCCTCCAGGGTTCCCCCCACTTGGTGAGGCCCTTAGGCACAGGCCAAGAACCCACCAAGAAAACATTCAGACAACCTGGACAATCGCAGATCCGATGGAATAACCATCCCAATGCCAGACCATAGCATCAAACAACCTAGGCCAATAAAACAAACCTCTACACAAAGAGGCGGCCTCCATGGCATAGAATCCCAATCGACACCAGCAGCAGAGAGTGGAAGGTAAGCCCCCACTTCCTACTGCCTAGGACAATCAGTGCCTCTTCTCCAAAGAATTAAAATTGATCAGGCCTCAAACCTCAAGCAATAAGCCACTAACTCCCTTATTCAACATACTGCAACTATACGCCCTCATCTACTCCCTACTTATTCTTTCCCTCACTGCAAACTCCTTCCTACTTCCCTACCCTATGCTCCCCCTCCTCCCCATCCCTTCCTCATCTCCTTACACCCACTCCCCACCTTTTTTTTAAATTATTTATGAATTTTATACAGAATTAATCAAGCAAAACTTGTACAGAACAATAATACTTGCATATTATAATATTAAGCAACATAACAGCATGAAAAAGCAAATACTGCAAGAATTGTAAGTAGTCCCCCAAATGGAGGGGTAAGCCAAAGGTAAAGGAGAAAACCCCTATCACATAAGTAATATATAAGAAGAAAATAAGAGGAGACAGTGTGCCAAGGAGAACTAAATAAATTAAATGGAGTCATAACTCAGGAGAGGAGCTAATTGGTAAATGTAAATTAACAAAAGCAGAAAGATCCTCAGGGGAGAAAAAGACATATTTCTGTGCTTTATAGGTAATTAAACATTTACATGGAAATCGTAACATAAATGACGCAACAATTCGCGCTACCCCTGATTTTAATAATAGGAAAGCCCTTCTTTGTTTCTGTGTTTCCCGCGCAACATCAGGGAAAAGGAAAATCTTTTTCCCATGTAACAAACTATCTCGTTTTTTATAAAACATTTTTAACAACCATTCCCTATCTGAGGAAAGAGCTAATGTAACTAACAAAGTTGACACCGCTATGTCCTCCTCTTTGGGAGTAGAAAGCAAAGCAGAAACATTAAGAGAGTCCATCTCCAAAGGTCCCACTGAAACTTTCCCAGATTTTTTCCCTAAAGGGAGATAATAAATTTTAGAGACGGGAGGCATCAAATCCGGAGGAACCAAAAGTACCTCCTGAAGATAACCCTTAAATAAATCTAAAGGTGCCTGCTCGGGTATAATAGGAAAGTTTAAAAGCCGGACATTAGCTGCCCGAGCAGCATTCTCCAATGACTCCGCGTTAGCCCGCAAAAGAACATTATCTTTAACCAAAGAGTCAGTTAGGTCTGAAAGTCCTGCTAATCGCTGATCCATACTTGCTTGCTTGGTACTCAAATCCTCAATAGAGACTTGCACAGTCGGGGAAACCACTTCAAGAGCAGAAATCCGAGCAGAAAAGGCAGAAAACTGGTTGCCCACCATATTACAAAGGTGAGAGATAGCGTCCCAAATGTTATCCAAAGGTACTGAAGCCGGACGAACCAGAACGAAGGAAAAATCTGAAGAAAGAGGTAGAGACCGATCAACGCCACTCTGAGGCAAAGTGGCACCTTCCATTTCCTGAGTATGAGCCCCAGTCTCAGGCTGAGATGGAAATGCCGAAGCAACAGCCTGCACTCCTCCTGTGCAATCTCGAATCTGCTCTGGAGGCGAGTCCCGCTCCGACGACGGAGTTGCTACCACTCTGGGAGACTTCTCCTCGTCACTCGTCGACCGAGCAGCCAAAGACCCAGGAGGCACCGGGGGAGGACGTCCATCTGGGGAGAGCGTGGTGTCCACCCACTCCCCACCTTTAACATAATATCAAACTACCCCCTGCTACTCCTGCAACACAAAACACCTTATCACAGTACCAACACATAACATCCCCGCATTAGCAAACCCTTTACCCTAGTGTCCCTCAACTGTACCCTCATCAACATACGATCAGCAAAGAACAAAACCACACCAATATGAGACCTCCTCATCACCCACAACCTGGATATTCTCTGCATCACAGAGTCATGGCTCACTGAAACAGACCGTTTTCCAAAATCAAATGTGTACCCCAAACTACAGCCTCTTCCACTCCCCTTGCACCCATAAAAAAGGAGACGGTGTCCAAATCCTCACCAAATCCAACCTAAACTGCACCAAGAAAGCTGCAGACTCCATCTCGACCTTGGATACTCTCACCATCACAAACAAACAACTCACCATCTGCCTTGCCTACCATTCCCCATCAGCACCATCCAGTGACCTCTCTGATCTGAACCACACTTCACTCAAAAACAACTCAAAGTATAAAGACCTCATCCTCCTGGGTGACCTCATCCTCCAATCAGCCCCTTCATGGAAGCAATGACAACAATGGACTTCTCACAAATAGTGAAATCCACCAAAAAACACTGCAAAGGAAACACCCTTGACCTCATATTCATCAGCAACTCCCCTATCCATATTTTCTCTACCCCCCGGACAAACCTTCCCAGTGCCCTAGACAGATCACAAGGTTGTATCCTTCCTGCTGCCCCTCAAAAACACCCACAGATCCACTACAACCTTCAAATCACACAAGAGACATTTCAGACAATTCTACAAAGATTCCTTTCTCACTCACATCTCCCCAATCCTCACTACTGATCTGCAAGAACTAGGGGTATGCTTACTAAACCTCAGTAACGTAGCAGCGGCTACGTTAACACGTGTTAATGTCACCGGCTGCGGTAAGTCCCGCAGAGAGTGGAGAGAGGGCAAAAAGAAGGGGTCAATGGGCGGGGATTGGGCAGGGAGAGGTTCCTTCTACACTAACGCGGGGAACTGAAGGACTGAATATTAATGCGACTGAAAACCTGGTGTTAGCACACATTTGCAAGAGAGAGAAACTATTTTAGTGTCAGCAATGTACAGCATATTTTATTTATTTTATTTTTATTTAGCTGTATTTATATCCCGCTTTTCACTGGGTCAAAGCGGTCAATTGGGGGATACATTTAACACGAGGGGATATGAGACACATACACTAATACTTACAGGGAACATGGGCAATGGAGGGTTAAGTGGCTTGCCCAAGACCACAAGGAGTGCCTATAGGACTAGAAATCCCAGTCCCTCTGGCCTGAGATTGCTGTCCCCAGGTGGGACTTGAACTCCCGGCCCTCCGGCCTGAAGTACCTTGTCCTAACCACTAGGCCACTTCTCCGCATAGGCAGGGAGCCTTAAAAGGTAATAGTAGTGCTCCATTTGCTGCAGCAACATAGTACTCAGGTATGAAAGGGCACTATGGTGATGCTGCAAATGGGGCATGGGGGCTGCAGGTGGGAAATGTAGTGGGGACAGCTGGGGCACAGGGTGAACTAGGCAGGCACCTAGGTGGCACATAGCAACCTAGAACCCAGACATCAGCAAGACAGCAGCTGACAAAAACCAAACACAATCCACCTACATCTACCTGATCCACCCTAGCTAACAGTTGCCTGGGCACAGACCTGACATCCCCCCAGCCAATCCTCCCCCAAGCGGAAGGAACATAATATTGGTAGGCAGTGATGGGGCGGATTTGAGGATGCCCATGTATGCCTCCCCACCCCAGACCCTGCTCGCCAGGCGACCGCCTACCCACACAATGGATGGCCTGGGACTGCGCAGTACCGGCACCGACAGCATATGGGCATGTCAGCATGGCAGGGGTGTGTCTGCCCGTGCTGGAGGGGGCAGTGACACCTGCCTGCAGTGGACCTAGGCCATGCACTGTACTAGTACGTGGTGTGCAGTGCAACATAAAAGGTCTGGCTGAGGAAAAGCACAGGTAGCTCCAGGGGCTACTTGCATCTGTGGCAGAAGTGCAGTGCGGTACACAATGCCCTTGTGTCCAGAAGCAGAGGGTCACAGGTTCAAGTCCCAGCTGTGGATCCTGCAGAGTATGTCCCTATATTTTGCCCTACAATGCAGATACAACAGCAACATGTGCAAAGCCCAAAGCAGCGGCGAACAGGGGTACAAACACCCACTCACACAGGCTCCACAATCCAAAAGCTGTGTGGAGAGTCAGGCTGTTGGCCCCAGCACAGAGCTGCAGTTATCAGCAGACTACTAGCACTACCTCCTGCACAGTTTATCAGTGTCGGCCATGTGATCAGGACCAATGTGGCGGGCAGGGTTGCCAACCACCCCTATCTTTGCACAATGCTTCAAAAGGAGTGTGTCTGTGTGCGTATGTCTATCCATTGTTTTGTGGCTGTCCACAACTCACTGGGCCCACAATGTCCCACTGTTACCAGCGTTAGCCTGAATATGTGCATAATGAGGAGCAAGGTATTGAGGGTATTGCCCAGACAGGGTGGATTGGCCAGGATGCATCTTCACAGGGTGTGGGGCAAAGGCTGGGACACTGTAGTGCCCAACCACCTCCTGCATGGACAGGGTGGCCACAGCATTCATGCTGGGAGGACACTCTCACTCTGACCGAGCAGTGACCATGGCATGTTTAGGTTCCCACATAGTGCTCTACACTATTTGTCTCCAGTGATGCTTGTGTGTTTTCAGTGCTAGGCCCCAATCACTGAGATACCAGCTTGGTGCACATAGTGCCTTTGTGAGCATGCACCATAGACTGCCTAGTGGGCTGTCTGCATTTAGTCTATGTATGGTTGGAACACCTTGTAGAGTGCTGCAGATGCAGTCTGACTGTGCTGTCTGCTGGTGAATGGCAGATCGTGGCATGAGACAGTTGATGTTTTCCAGACCTAATTCCAGCGTTTCTGCTGGTCTGACACTGCTCCAGTCCCAGGTATCGCTCTGACCCACCAACCTTGGAGGGCTGTCTTATACAAGCAGGATGGAGGTTACTTCCCAGGGGCTCAGGCACATATCCCTTACCTACAAAAAGAGTTATCGTGGACCCCTTAGGGTATATAGTGTATATCACTATGACCTGTAGAGGCACTGCTACACAAACCTCATGCAAGTCTAGAAACCCCTCTGCCCTGATAACATGTGCCCATGTAAGCCAGACCCTAATACTGGGTACACACTAATCTGGGTGGTATCTGGTCCCAGAGGGCCACATGTGACTGTGGAATACAGATGGAGACTGAACTACCTTCAGATGCACTGCAAGGAACACCTATTACACACTGGTAGGGATGAAGATGTACAGCAGGACCTATCTCTAGCACCCCATGTACTATGGACCTAGAGCTGGGCGGCCATCCTATCCCTCAGGGTTAGCACAGAACCTGCACAATGGCATGGTCTGTAGCTACTCTGTGCCAGTACCACGCACTGTCAGTTCATCTTTCCAAGCTGAGGTACCGGAGAGGTACAGACCCCATTTGGTGATCAGCTGTAGACAGCTATTCAGCATATGCATTGCATCATGGGTACTGGTGGGGTTATCCTATCCTGGAACTCAGAGCAGACAGTTTGTGCGGTGACCTGCAGTCCTTCTGTATCCAGCCATTGCTATGAGATACACCATGGAGGTATTGCCTACTGGTTAGTACAATACCGATAAGACACATTACAAGGCACCTTATAGGTGCCTTGTAATGTGCCTTACAAGGTGCCTTATAAGTAAGGTGCCTTATAAGGTGCCTTGTAATGGGAGTTAGTCTAAGGCGCCTTGTACTGCGCGCTAGCTGACACAGCTTGCTGTAACGATGCAATGCCCACGCCTTTATATGGGCATCCGTAACACTACCGCGGAACTTAAGGCGGATGACATTACCGTGGTTTAGTAAACATACCCCTAAGACTCTGCCATCAACACATGGAACAATCTCATCAGTGAAACAGCCTCTACCCCAACCTTGACCCAGCCTCACAAATGAACCCCATGGTACACCTCCAACCTCCGACAGTTCAAATCCCAACTAAGGAAACATGAACACAGATGGAGGAAATCACAGCTACCTGCAGAGCAAACCCAATACATGATTATCCAAAAGTATACAACCGTGCCACCAACCTCTCCAAGCAAAACTACCACACAAAACTTGTCCATTGATCATTCAACCAACCAAAAGAACTATTCACTCTTGTAAAAGACCTCTCATCAACACCCACCAACAGCCCCATCATGCCTCAACAATTAGCAGACTTTCTCTCTACCCGCCATACCTAACCTACAGCCGAACCTGATCCTCCTCCACATCATACTAAGCCAACACACTCATGGACCACCTTTGATAACATCTCAGCTGAAAACAGCACCAGCCCGCAGCGCTCAGCAGCTCCCCGATCGGGGTAGAGCACCTGAGCGGGAAGTCCTCCCGCTCAGAAGCTCCTGCCCAATCGGGGCAGTGGGAGCAACTCAGCAGCCAGCCCCAGACAGCATTAAAGTGGCGCCCCAGCAAGGTGCGCCCGCGCCTGAGGGCCTCGCCAGAGAGCCCTTTGGCATGGCCCTTAGGCGCGGCACGGAGGTGCACACAGGCGCACACAAGCAGAACCAAAATAAAGACGGATAGACCCCGCGACAGAACCCACCAGAACCACATAGCAACTCCAGAAGGCAACGAAAAGCAACAAAACCCCCCAAAAAACACAGAAATCACCTCAGCAAACAACACATCAAGAAACCAGACACACCTACAAACTACATCAAGGTACGCCTACAAACCATGCCACCATTCCTAGCTCCCATATATCTCCGATCACCCCTCCTGACCATCTACCCCCCCTGCAGTCACACTCACCAACCTACCCAGACCAAACACCACAACCATCCAAACCACCTACATCTGCAACCCCCCCCTCACACGGAACAACACCCAAACAACACACACAACAACCTACATCCCCAACCCCCCCGAACAGCACCCCCCTATCCATTTCACTAATCAATGCTCGATCGGTCAGAAACAAATACCACATGCAACACGACCTGATCGAAACCCAAAAGATTGACATCCTATGCATAACAGAAACTTGGCTAACAGACACAGACGCAGTGATCATGAACCAACTGACACCAACAGGATACAGCCTTCAACATTGCTCCCGAACACACACCAGAGGAGGCAGCGTAGCTATTATAGCAAAAACCAACCTTCACCTCAGGCACCACGCATCAGAAACAACCAATGAAGCGGACATACTCACCCTCACCAATAAGCACCTCTCACTCTGCCTAGTCTACCGAGCACCCACCCAAAGCACCGATCTAACAAGAATACTTCAACACATATCTGAGAGCACCATCTCCACAAAAGAGCAAATAATCCTAGGAGACTTTAATCTCCCATCTCTCCAAGACAAGCAAGCAGAAACCTTCATCAATGCTATGGAAGCAATGAACCTATCACAGATCATACATGAACCAACGCATGAAAAAGGAAATACATTGGACCTCATATTCCTAAATTCCCAAACTGCCATCTCAGACAAGAACCCGGAGATCACACACGTACCATGGTCTGACCACTACCTTATCAACATATCTCACACCTACCGCCACATGAGCAGCAAGGAGAACAAACAACACACAAGAAGATTTAAAACGTTCATCAAATAAGATTTCCTCGCACAAACCCTACCTGAACTCCAAACAAGTTCCAGCAATATTGACGACCTGGTCCGCAACTGGAACACCACAATCTCCGCTGTGGCCAGCGCAATAAACAAGACTAAAACCAGACACACCTCTGCAAAAACCCGATGGTACACACCCAACCTCCAGAAGCTAAAGACCAAACTCAGAAGAGCAGAAAGAAAATGGAGAAAAACCAAAAAAGAAGACGACAAAAAGAATTACATATACGAATTGGACGCATACCACACAGAAACAGACAAAGCAAAAAAGGCCTTCCATACAAAGATCATAAACACATCAATAAATATACCACGAGAACTCTTCAATATTGTCAAACAACTGACAAAGGCGCCCAACCACTCCGACCAACTACCAAACATCCCACCTGAACTACTAGCACGACATTACAAGCAGCTTCAACAACCACAGAATCCACAACCGAACGCAGAGACAACAACAGCAAACCACCCCATTACCAAAGACAGAGACTGGAACACATTCGAAACAGTCACAAAAGAGGAAGTATCATCCACCATCTCTCGACTAAATACCGCCACCTCCCCACTAGACCTCTGTCTTACAGAATGGATAAAGAAAACAAAAGATGACCTGAGCACACCATTAACCCGCATTGTTAACGAGTCCCTCAGCCAATGACGCATGCCAGATCTCTTTAAAACCTCAGTCATCCGACCAACCCTAAAAAAACACAACCTGGATCCCCTCGAACCCACCTCCTACAGACCTATAGCAAGCCTCCCGTTTACCGCCAAACTCATTGAGAAGGTAGTCCAGAGACAGCTCCAAGAACATTTAGATGCTAACAACATATTGGACCCACAACAACATGGCTTTCGTCCACTCCACGAAGTCGAGACCCTCATGATGTCGCTAATGAACACCCATGTCATGGGAACTCAACTGACAAAGGCGCCCAACCACTCCGACCAACTACCAAACATCCCACCTGAACTACTAGCACGACATTACAAGCAGCTTCAACAACCACAGATCAAACCTAAACTTTCCTTAGAAGCTCAGATTACTAGACTTTGGGGTAATGTTACCGGCGATAAGTGCAGCGTTAATGTGAGTAATGCCATATAAGGAAGTGGGCGTACCGGCATTAAGTTAGCAATGGCCATGTAATGCACGTTAAAGGGTGCCTTGGCCAGTTAGCGCATGTTAACAGGACATTGCACGTTAAAGCTGAGAAACAAAACACATTACAAGGCTGACAAGGTGCCTAAAGGTACCTCATGAGGCGGCTTAAGTTAAGACACCTTATAAGGTGCCTTAACGTAAGGTGCTGTATAAGGTGCCCTAAGGACTTTAAATTCTTTATTTTCGTTTTATAACAACAAAGGAAAAGGAAGACATACAGCTAAAAGACAGATACATAACGTGTAATACATACACCAAAGTAAACCCCTGCCACCCCCCTCCCCCCTGCTTCTTCTCTAGAAAACTAAGCATTCCCGAAGCGGGCGTGTACTTACATTATTGTGTTACAAAACCTAACGGTGATCTAAAACATGATGAGTGCACATTATACAGGCATGTTGGAACAATGAGCAGATTGTACATAATCATTAAGCATCTGCCATTTAGACAAGCGAGAGTGAGTTTGGACATGGGGAATAGCTCTCCGAGGTATCTGCTCATATTTACTATATAAGCAGACGAGGTTCCACCATTCATTGACAGTAAGTCGAGAGCTATCCTTCCAATTCCTCGTGATTAAGCATATAGCTATACCCAGCATGAAATCAAGGAGAAAGCGACCCTTCTTAGGAAGAGAGGGGACCTCCGCCACAGAGCGGAGTCCCACGACCTTCCAAGAGAGAGGTTCGTGAAAGTGTAAGATAAATTGAATACGACCCCAGACCCGCCCCCAATAGACCTGTAGTTGAGGACATTCATAAATAACATGAGCGAAGGTTCCCACAGCAGTATGGCAAGACCAACACAGGTCCCTAGCATTTGGGTTCCATTTGGCTATTTTTTCTGGGGTATAAAAGCATCTGTGTGCAAAAAAGAAGAGAGTTTGGGTAACAGAGGCAGACCGGGAAACCCGCACTACTTTGCTCCAGAAAACGCTCCATTGCACAGGGGTTAAAGTGGTCTGCAGTTCGCGCTCCCAGGCTTGTTGGGCTCTAAAAGTGGCCGTGTCTGTACCCTGACATATTATTTTATAAAAGTTAGAGGCTACCCCATGTGTACTACTAATAGAGTGAACTATCTCTAATAGCCCATCCTCAGTAGGGGCAGAGGGCGGCATGATTCGAGCACTTTTGAGGCAGTGTTGAAGCTGCATCAATTGAAAGTAGTGTTTCGCTGGTAACGCAAATTCCTTTTGTAAATCAGAAAAGGTTTTCCAACGAGCTGCAGAGAAAAGCTGTTGGGGTGTCCAGATCCCCCTTGAATACCAGGGTTTCCATGCTATTGTTCTATTTAGGACTTGAATTCTGGGGTTATTCCATAGCGGGAGTCCGTCCTGAGGACATACATTCGGGCCCAGTGATAGAATGAGAGTGTTAAAGGCCGCAAGAGTATTGACAATCATTGGTGGATGGCGGGTGTCTACTTGATAGGACATACCGGGGAGATGGGTCAACGGAATTGGGCTACTAAGCTCCTCTTCTATGTCAAGCCAAACTGGTCTGCTGTCTGTTGAGGCATCTAGCCATCGGGCACCTTGCTTAAGTAGGAAGGCTTGATGATATCTAAGAAAATCAGGAAATCTGGTACCCCCTCGTTCCTTTGCAGACTGCAGTTTATGTTTAGCTATCCTTGGTGGCTTGCCCTGCCAGAGATAACGGACGAGAAGGCCCTCAATATCTTTATAAGTATGTAACGGAAGTAAGCATGGCAGCATTTCTAAAATGTAGTTCACTTTGGGGACTATCATCATTTTCACAGTTTCTAAGCGGCCCCACCATGTGAGGGATAAGGGAGACCAACGATTTGTGAGTTCACGGACTTTGGAGACTACCTCTTTGGCATTAAAACTGATAGTGTCTTCTAAAGGAGAACAGTAATGGACCCCAAGATACTTCACCATGCGGGATTGCCAAAGGAAGGGAAAGGCCTGCATGTCAGCCTCATGTACCCAGCGGTTCAGTGGGAATGCTACAGATTTGGTCCAGTTAATTTTATAGCCCGATAATTGTGAGTATCCGTCAATCAGATCCAAGACAGCTGGAACCGAATCGAGGGATACGAAGAGCATAAGGTCATCTGCATATGCAGAGAGTTTAATCTCCCTATGACTAAAGGGGACACCTCGAATACGTGCAGACTGTCTAATAAGGAGGGCTAGGGGTTCAAGAGCTAGATCAAAGAGCATTGGTGATAGGGGGCAACCTTGACGCGTGCCTCTTTGGAGGTTAAATGGCTGAGATTTGATGGCGTTTACACAAATACTGGCGACGGGTTGAGTATACATGACTTGGAGATATCGGAGGAAGCCCTCTCCAAAGCCATACCATCGGAGAACTGCAAATAAGAAGGGCCATTCTAGACGATCAAAGGCTTTTTCGGCATCCAGGGAAAGACCCACCCATGGATGATCGAGATTGGCAGCACTGGAGAGCACATGGCACAAGGTCCGAGCATTGTCAGCAGTTGATCTGCCGGGTATAAAACCGCATTGGTCGGGATGAATTAGGGTAGCCATCATGTCAGATAGCCGGGTGGCCAAGATCGTTGCGAAGATCTTATAATCGGCATTAAGTAGGGAGATTGGACGGTAGTTGGCGGTTAGTAGCGGGCTCTATCAAAGAACCAGGCCCCCGAATTCCCTTGGGGTGCAGTAGTGTGTAATTGAAAGGAAATGGCAGCATGATCTGAAATATGTTGGGAGTGAATCTTTGCAGTGTCCACCTGAGGAACTAACAGTTTTGAGATTAGAAAGAAGTCTATGCGAGACTGAGATTTATGAGGGGAGGAGAAGAAGGTGAAGTCAAGCTCATTGGGGTGTAGTAACCTCCATAGATCAACTAAAGCAAGATCCTTGATCAGGGAGGTAAGCGTGGCGTGACTCTTGGGGGGACCACTCGTCCTAGGCGGCTGTTTGTCAATCAGGGGATCAAGGACTAGATTGAAATCCCCCCCAATGATCAATGAAGTATTAGCAGAAGCCTGCGCAACCTGAGCAATGGTAGCAAAAAAGGCAGGGTCATCCACATTAGGAGCATAAAGGCATATACATGTAACTTCAAGGCTACCTATCTTGAGGTGAACTCTAGACCATCTACCTTCTGTATCTGAGCTAGTCGCAATAATAGTAGCATGCAAAGTTTTCCTAACCAGTATGGCAACCCCACATTTCTTAGAAACGGCTGGGGAATAGGCGGCCACCATGTAAGGTTTAATATTGAGTTTAAGAGTTTCCTTCGAATTTAAATGCGTTTCTTGGAGAAAAATCAGATCCGCTGCTTCCTGACTTAGGTAGCTTAGGATTTTCTTCCGTTTTATCGGATTATTGATTCCTTTTACGTTCAATGAGAAAATCTTACATGGTGCCATCAATCGGTAATAGACATTTTAGGTAAGGGCGCTTGATAACATACAACATAATCAGAATCTGTACAACAATGACATAATCACCGAGTATTCTGGCTAATACACCCCATATTGAAAAGTATGTACCAACGTATCTTAGAGAAGAAGCAAAACCCCCAAAGAATATGGCGACCATATGTCTGCGGGAGGAGGCCCTAGAGAGGAATTAGAAAGACATATAAAAAAAGAAAAGAAACACCAGAGTCCATAATTAACACTGTCTCTGATACTCATCGAGGCTACTGTGGGTAGATGGAGTCGGGTCACAGATACCATCAAGAGTAAGGCAACAGACTGCCCACGCCAGACTCTTTGCTGGGCTGCGGCAGATCCAATATGGCAGGTACAGCGGATATGAGGAGACTTGCAGGAATATTCTGGAAGTCAGCGCATCAAGTCGGCTTCTTTGGAATCCAAAAACTCCGCTAGTAGATCAGGGTCCTCAAATGTTCTTGTCTGATTGTGAAGCGTGACTCGGAGCTTGGCCGGGTACATCAGACCATAGCGTGCTTGTAGTTGTTGAAGCCTCGGCCGGAATTCCAGAAAGCGCTTTCGGCGGTCGACCGTGGGTTTAGCCAAGTCGGGATAGAAGGAGATCTTGTGGCTCTCAAACTCCATATGGCCCTTTGCCCGAGAGGCACTTAGAATTTGCTCCACGTGTTGATATCTCAAAAGTCGAAAAATGATAGGCCGCGGGGTCTTCCTGTTGAGCGTTATGCTTGTGGGTACACGATGAGCGCGATCAATCTCCAAATCTTTGGTAAAGGTGATTTGGAGCAGGGAAGGGAGGATTTTGCATAAAAACTCTTTCATGTCTCCCGATTCCGCTCCCTCCGGTATGCCCACGAGTCGTATGTTGTTGCGGCGCGCTCTATTATTGCCATCTTCCACCTCTTTCTGCAAGGCCCGCACCTGGCGTTCAACTTTGTCGAGTTTGGACAACCGGGCCGCATGGGAGTCCAATATGCTCTCCATTTTGTCCTGACGCGAAGAAAGCCCTTCTAGCTTGCTTTGCAGCACACCAAAATCTTCCCGCAGCGCTCGGAGTGCTTCACCGTTTGCCTGCACGAGGTTTTTGACCCCTCTAATCTCCACGAGGATTTCCTGCTGCATTTCGGGGCCCTCGCACAAGGCCGGCCCCTTCTGCGGGGACGGAGGTTCAGTTTTGGAACGTTTGCCGTGAGAAGCCGCTGGAGATCCAAATTCCAGGCGCGTTGGTTTGGTCCCCGCCATCTCACCAATGTGCCCCGGCAGGATCAGAGTAGAAGTTCCAAGTATGTGAGGTGTTAATTCAGGATTCTGAGTAGGCCTCTCGGGAGCCTCAGCGTTATGCGACCATCCTGCTGGACATCAGGCTCCGCCCCCCTGCCCTAAGGACTTTAAGGTGACCCAAGATATGGTGCCCAAGTGCAGTAAGATGCCCCAAGTTGACAAGCATGAAATGTAAGGCCAAAAAACAGATGTAACCCTAACACTGCACAGAGCACCAAGGAAAGGCAATGGACAAGTGATGGAAGGAAGTAGAGGTGGGAGCTGATGGACCTGCCAAATCTGCATGCAGCCAATGTGGCAGCCAGTAAAATGGACAAACATATTGGCAACTGTACCGATGCACAGGTTGTTGGCAATGTAAAGTGCTACAATGGCAATGAGTGGAAGAGAATAGGAATATGTGTCCTCCAGTGGAGGTAGAAGTGGCAAGATATTTGCAATGATAGGAGGACAGATGAGTAATGGTGCCATGCAGAGCAGACATAGGAGAGGCAAGCATGAAGAGCCGCAATGCAGAAAAGGGTACCAGTACAGGACATGGGGTAGCAGACTGCACATGATGAGAGGACGCTACACAGCTGACAGACGCAGATAGACGGACAGAAGGATGGCTGGCAACTGTGATGAGGGTTCCATGTGCTGGCAGCACAGATCTGCAGAGATATGACTGCCACAGGAATGAAAAGGAATTGCCTTGAACAGGTCTAATAAAATGAGACCAGGGAGGGAGTGAACCCATGACCTCTGCCTAGGATGTCATTGTATTAACCACTGGGTTCTACCTCTATGGCTTTTGTCTCAGCAATGGCTGGCTACAGAAAGACTGCAGGTCACCGCACAAAATGTCTGCTGTGTTTACCAGGCTATAGTAAGCCCACCAGTACCAATGATGCAATGCACATGCATAACAGCAGTCTACATCTGATCACCAGATGGGGTATGCACCTCTCCAGCACCTCAACTTGGTTGGAGGAACTGAACGTGTGTGATACTGGCACAGAGTAGCTACAGACCATGCCATTGTGCCAGTTCTGTGTTCACCCTGAGGGTGAGGTCGGATGCCCAGCAACAGGTTTGCATTACCTGGGTTGCTTGAGATAGGCTTTGCTGCAGAGCCCTATCATTGTATGTGTGTGACAGGTATTCTTTGCAGCAACACCTAAGATAATCCTATGTCCATCTGTATTCCCCAGTCACATCTAGCCCTTGGGGACCAGGAGCCACCCAAGATAGAGCATATCCAATGTAGTTACCATGGTCACTTGTTAACAGAGAACATAAGATATGCCATACTGGGTCAGACCAAGGTCCATCAAGACCAGTATCCTGTTTCCAACAGTGGCCAATCTAAGTCATATGTACCTAGCAGTTTCCCCAAAAGACTCAGGTTCCACAATGCTTGTACTGGGTCAAACATTGATATCCTGGGTCCCTTCTTAATAATGGTTTATGGATCTTTCCTCCAGGAACTTGTCCAACGTTTTTTAAACCCAGCTACACTAACAGCCTTTACTACATCCTCCGGTAACAAATTCCAGAGTTTGATTACACGTTGAGTGAAAAAATATTTTCCTTTATTAGTTTTAAATATTTACCCTATAGCTTCATTGCATGTCCTCTAGTCTTTCTATATTCTGATAACACAATCAATCTACATTTACCCGTTCTACTCTGTTCATTGATTTATAGACTTCTATCATATCTCCCCTCAGCTGTCTCTTTTCCAGGTTAAAGAGCCCTAACATTTTTAGCCTTTCTTCATAGGAGTATCCTTCCATCCCCTTTACCATTTTGGTGGCTCTTCTCTGAACCTTTTCTAATAACGCTATATCCTTTTTAAGATACGGCGACCAGAATTGCACACAATATTCAAGCTGCGGTCTCACCATGGAACGATATAGAGGCATTATAATATCTTTTGTTTTATTTTCCATTCCTTTCCTTATGATAACTAGCATTCTAGTTGCTCTCTTGGTCGCCGCTGCACACTGGGCCGAGGGTTTTAACATGTTATCCACAATGATGCCTAAATCTTTTTCCTGGGTGGTAGTACCTAATGTGGAACCTTGCATTGTGTAACCATAGTTTGTGCTGTTCTTCCCTAGGTGCATAACTTTGCACTTGTCCACATTAAATTTCATCTGCCATTTTGATGCCCAGTCTTCCAATTTATCAAGATCCTCTTGCAAGTTTCCACAATACTCTTGGGTTTTAACAACTTGAAATAGTTTTGTGTCATCTGCAAATTTGATACCCTCACTCGTTATTCCCCTTTCCAGGTCATTTATGAATATGTCAAAAAGCAGCGGACCCAGTAGAGATCCACTATTCACCTTTCTCCATTGGAAAAATTGGCCATTTAGCCCTACCCTCTGCTTTCTATCTTTTAACCAGTTCCTGATCCACAATAGTACACTGCCTCCTATCCCATGATTCCTTAGTTTTGCCAAAGGACTCTGATGAGGGACTTTGTCCAAGGCTTTCTGAAAGTCCAGATACACTACATCAACTGACTCACCTTTGTCCACCTGTTTATTCACACCTTCAAAAAAACATAACAGATTAGTAAGACAAGATCTTCCTTGTCTAAAGCCATGTTGGCTGTCTCCCATTAGGCCATGACTATCCACATGCTGATTCATTTTATTCTTTATGATGGTTTCTACCATTTTTCCCAGTACAGACGTCAGGCTCACTGGTCTGTAGTTTCCCGGACTGTTATAGGAGCGGGGGGGGGGGGGGGGTGTATGGCCCACATGCAGATTATGTAGCACCACATACCAACCTGCCCTCTCTGCGTCAAGGTGGTGGACAGGATCTTCTCCCAGCAGACCCACACTTTACATCTTTGCAATGGAGGCAGCAGAGGGACATGATGAAAGGCTGTGGGACCATCAACTCCAGTCCTGCTGGTGAAAGGGCACAGTCCAGAGCAGTTGATGCAGATCTTTACTTATTACATAGGCACTAGCCTGAAAAAAAAGCTCAGCTGGCCAACACCACAATCTGACATTCACCAGCAGAGGGCACATTCAGTCTGCACCCTGCAAGGTGTTCCAGCCATACACTTGCTAACTGCAGACAACCTGTTAGTCTGTCTATGATGCATGTTTCCAGAGGAACTATGTGCACCCATAAGTTGGACATAAACACAGACACCAAGCAGTGATTGGGCCCCAGAACAGGAAACACACAGATATAGCTTTAGAGAAAGCTTAGCATTGTGTGGAAACCTAGACATTCCATGGTCACTGCTCAGTCAGGGTGAGAGTGACCACCCAGCATGACAGGCTGTGGCCACCCTGTCCATGCAGGTGGTTGTCAGGAACTACAATGTCCTAGCCATTGCCCCACACCTTGTGCAAATGCATCCTGCCCAGTCTGCCCTGTCTGGGGCAATACACAAAATACCTTGTTCCTCATGCACATTGGCAGGCTAATGCTGGAAACACTGTAAGCATTGTGGGATCAGTGAGGAGTAGGCAGCCACAAAACAATGATAGACATACACACACTCCCACTCCTATTTCAGCATTGTGCAAAGATAGGGGTGGTTGGAAGCCCTGACTGCCACACTAGTCCTGAGCACAGTGCAGGCATTGCTACGGTATGCAGGTGCTAGTAGTAGAGCTTTGGTAGTAACTGCTGCTCTGCACTGGGCCTGACTCCCCATGAGGTGTGTGTGTGTCTTTGTTGGCTGTTTCTCTATGGAATACACATGTTTATGTTGTATGTGCTATGTAGGGTAAGATGTATGGACATGGTCTGCTGGAGCCACAACTGGGACTTGAACCTGTGACCTTCTGCCCCACGACACACTGGCTGTGTGTACTGCACCATACCGTTGCCACTGAGATAGTTCAGTCCCTGGGACAACCATGACTGTTCATCAGACAGACCATGTCTGTTGCACTGCACGCCACCCACCTGAACAGGGCTTGGCCTTGGTCTGCTGTGGGCAGGGTCCACTGCCCCCTCCACCACCTGCATCCCTCCCCCACCAAGCTGACATGCCCATATGCTGGTGGTGCTTATGGTGTGCAGTCCCAGGCCATCCGGTGTGCAGGTAGGTGGCTGCCTAGATTGCGGGGTCTTGGGTAGGGGTTCCTACATAGACATCTGAGAGAGGGGTATCTACATAGACTTTCAAGGGAGGAGTGGCCTAGTGGTTGGAGCAAGTTACCTCAGACCGGAAGGTCAGGCATTCAAATCCCACTAGAGGACAGCAACCTTGTGTCAGTGGGACTAGAACCCCCCCAGTCCTTCTATTTTAGTGTCAGCAATGTGCAGCATAGGCAAGGAGCCCAACAAATGTGATAGTAGTGCTACATGTGCAGCAACAGCATAGTGCCCAAGTATGAAAGGGCACTATGGTGATGCTCCAAATGGGGCATAGGGGGCTGCAGGCAGGGCAGCTGGGGGCACAGGGCAGGCTAGGAAGATGCCTAGGTGGCACATAGGAATGAAAAATCTGGAAATCAGCAAGACAGCAACTGACCAGATGTCTAAAACATATATACATCCAGTAGTCCAAACACCGTACCTAAGTTGCATGCCCTAGCCTGTACACAGTCTGCTGTCATTGCATAATCCACCTACATTTACCTGGTCCACCCTAGCCAATATTTGCCAGAGCACCAACCTGACATCCCCCCAGCCATCTCTCTCTCATGTGGAAGGGACATAACATTGGTATGTATTGATGGGGGGGATGTGTGGATGTCCATGTATGCCTCCCCACCCCAGACCCCGCACCCTAGGCACCTGCCTATCTGCACATTGTATGGCCTGGGACTGCACACTACCAGCACCGACAGCATATGGGTATGTCAGCATGGCAGGGGGGGGGGGGGTGTTGGTGCTGGAGGGGGCAGTGGCACATGCCTGCAGTGGACCTAGGCCATGCACTTTTCCAGTACATAGTGTGCAGTGCAACAGAAGAGGTCTGTCTTATGAAAGGTTAAGGTAGCCCCAGGGACTGCAGTGCTTCTGTGGCAGCAGTGTGGTGCAGTACACACAGCCAGTGTGCCTTGAAGCATAGGGCTGCAGGTTCAGGTCCCAGTTGTGGATCTTACAGAGCATGTCCCTATGTTTTACCCTACCATGCAGATACAACATCAAAATATGCAATCCCCAAAACAGTGGCCAACATGGGTAGAAATACCCCCCCACACAGGATCCACTATCCAAAGCTTCATGGAGAGTCAGGCTGTTGGCTCCAGCACAGAGCTGATGTTATCACCAGAGCATTACTACTAGCTCCTGCACACTTTAGCACTGCCTGCACTGTGATCAGGACCAGTGTGGTGGGCAGGGTTGCCAACCACCCCTATCTTTGCACAATGCTGCAATAGGAGTGTGTATGTGTGTATGTCTATCCATTGTTTTGTGGCTGCCTACTCCTCACTGGGCCCACAATGCTTACACTGTTTCCAGCGTTAGTCTGCAAATGTGCATACTGAGGAGAAAGGTATTGTGGGTATGGCCAGGACAGGGCAGATTTGGCAGGATGCATCTGCATAGGGTGTAGGGCAATGGCTGGGACATTGTAGTGCCTGACTACCACCTGCATGGACAGGGTGACCACAACATGTCATGCTGGGAGGTCACTCTCACTCTGACTGGGCAGTAATCATGGCATGTCCATGTTCCCACATAGTGCTCTACACTGTCTGTTTCTACTAAAATTGGTGTGTTTTCTATTCTGGGTGCCAATCACTGAGCTTCCTGCTTGGTGTTTGTTCTGTGTACCCCAACTCTGGGTGCACATAGTTTCTCTGTGAATCTAGGCTGGCTAGTGGATTGTCTGAAGTTAGTTTGTGTGTGACTAGAACACCTTGTAGGGTTCTGCAGGTGCAATCTGACTGTGCCTTCTGCTGTTGCATGGCCGAATTTGGTGTTTGTGTTTATTTTATTTGATATACCGCCCTTTTAGGAAAAGCAGAGTGGTTTACAATATACAAAATTAAACCTTAAGGTAGGCACGAGGCCAGGAAGAAGGAAAAAAAATTTACAATGCTGACAGGAAAGCAGGAGAAGGAAAGGAGACAGGACAACATGCAGTAGTTGGGGTCACACAAAAGGGGAGGGGAGGGGAGGTCAAAGGCTAGGGAGAAGAAGTGGGTTTTAAGGTCGCGCTTGAAGGTAGGGTGGTGAGGCTTGAGACGGAGGGAGGCAGGGAGTGAGTTCCAAAGGGCAGGGCCTGCAAAGAAAAAGGCTGAGGAGCGAGTGGAGTGGAGATGCGCAAGGGAGGGAGGGGGAAGAGTGAGCCGGTTAAGGTGAAAGGAGCGAGGAGTATGTCTGGGAGTATGGAAAGTGATGAGGTCTGCCAAGTATTGTGGAGTGCTGATGTGCGGTAACTGAGGTTTTCCAGGCCTACTCCCAGCATTACTGCTGGTCTGCCCCTATTCTAATCACAGGTATGGCTCTGGCCCAACAACCCTGGAAGGCAGTCTTTTGCCAGTAGGACTGGGGTTGCTGGTCCTTCTTTCCAGTGCCTCACCTACAATAAGGATGATTGTGGGAGTTTAGGATATATAGTGTATACCACTTTGACCCAGTGAGAGCAGCATATTAGGCAATGCTATATATACCTTATGTGAGTCTAGACACCCTCTGCTCTGATAACAGATAACCATGGCAGCCACACTGCAATAATGGGTATGCACTGATCTGGGTGGCTTCTAGTCCCTTATGGCCAGATGTGACTGGTGAATAAAGATGGACACAGAAATACTGCATGTTGCATTACAAGGAGCACCTATCACACACTGGTAGTGATGGAAATGTACAGCAGGACTTAACTCTAGCACCACATGTACTGCAGACCTGGTGCTGGGAGCCCATCCTAACCCCCAGGGTGAACACAGGACCTGCACAATGACATGGTCTGTAGCTACTCTGTGCCAGTATCACTCACTGTCAGTTCTTCCTACCAAACTGAGGTACTGGAGAGGTGCATACTCCATTTGGTGATCAGCTGTAGACTGCTGTTCTGCATGTGCATTGCATCATGGGTACTGGTGGGGTTACCCTATCATGGCATACATAGCAGACATTTTGTGCAGTGACCTGCAGCCTTTCTATATCCAGCTATTGCTTTGAAACAAGCAATAGAGCAGGGGTGGAGAACCCTGGTCCTGGAAAGTCGCAGACCAGTCAGGTTTTCAGGATATCCCTAATGAATATGCATGAGATATATATGCATTAGAGATATCCTGCCAACCTGACTGGTTTGTGGCCCTCCAGGGCTGGATTTGGAGACCCCTGCCTTACACCTCTGTCATTTAAGATTGTGAGTGGGCAAGGTGCAGATGTCCAAGACATCAAAAAGGTTAGATAGAATGTGTCACATTCCTCCTCACTTCTCACCACCACCAAAATATTGTCTATTAGACAGATAAATTTACAGATAAACATAATTATACAATTCAGAATGGTACATCAACTTCTTATATATGAACATTTTTTTAAATTGGAGCAATTCTCTGGGGTGAGGGTTGATATGGGATGTATTTAGGGGTATGTTTACTAAGGCGCGGTAATGTTACTGGCGTTAAGTGCAGCAGTAACGTTACCAATGCCATATAAGGAAGTGGGCGTACTGGTGTTAAGGTTGCAATGGCTGTTTAATGCGTGGTAAAGGGTGCCTTGGCCAGTTATCACACATGAACGGGACATTGCACGTTAATCCATTTTTGACCAGCATATGTTTTACATACATAAGGTTTCCATACTTACTATTCAACTGTTTACTAATTAATGGTTATAAATTCAATGGAACTATGTTTAGCTATTATCATTATGTCAAAAAGCATTATATACAGATTTTTTATCTGAGATGTAGTTATTTTAATAGGTATTTGAAGTTTGCTGATTTTGACAGTACTGGCGGCTCAACATAAAAAGATCACAAAAAATAGTAAGTAGCTTATAATGCTGTAATAACTACTATTTTGCAAATAAAAGTATTTGTAGACTTTAGAAAATAGGTTTAGATAACTGTAAGTTACTTACGGGTATGTTTACTAAACTGTGGTAATGTTACATAACGCGCGTTATGCAACGTTAACATTACATAACACGCATTATGTAACGTTAACGATCGTAGACGTTCCATGGCGTGGTAATCACCGCAGAAGGTGGAGAGAGGGCAGAGAGAAGGGGTCAATGGGCAGAGTGTGGGCGGGGAGAGGCTCCATTCACACTAACGCGCTGATCTGAAGAGCTGAATCCTAACACGATTGAAAACCTGCCGTTAGATGCACATATGCAGGAGAGAGAAACCATTTACGTGTCAGCAATGTACAGCCCAGGCAGGGAGCCCAAAAACTGTGATAGTAGTGCTCCATGTACAGCAATACCATAGTGCCAAAGTATGAATGGCCACTATGGCGATGGTGCAAATGGGGCATAGGGGGCCGCAGGCGGGACATGTAGCATGGGCATATGGGGCACAGGGTGGATCAGGCAGGCGCCTAGATGGCACATAGGAACATAGACACCGGAGATCAGCAAGACAGCAGTTAACCAAGGCCAAACACAATCCACCAATATTTACCTGGTCCACTCTAGCCAATAGTCGCTAGGGCACAGACCTGACATCCCCTCAGCCATCCTGCCCCCATGTGGAGGGGACATAATAGTGGTAGGCAGTGATGGGGGGATGTGAGGATGTCCATGTATGCCCCCCACCCCGGAACCCGCTCCCTAGGCGGGCACCTACCTACACAGTGGATGGCCAGGGACTGCGCACTACCGGCACCGACAGCAAATGGCCACGTTAGCTTGGCAGGGGGGCGTGTGCCCATACTGGAGGGGGAAGTGCCACCTCCCCGCAGTGGACCTAGGCCATGCTCTGCATCAGTACATGGTGTGCAGTGCAACATAAATGGTCTGGCTGAGGAAAAGTGCAGGTAGCCCCAGGGACTACCATGCATCTGTGGCAACAGTGTGGTGCAGTACACCCAGCCAGTGTGTCCAGGAGCAGAGGGTCACAGGTGCAAGTCCCAGCTGTGGTTCCTGCAGAGCATGTCCCTATATTTTACCCTACAATGCAGATACAACAGCAACATGTGCAAAGCCCAAAGCAGCAGCGAACAGGGGTGCAAACACCCTCTCACACAGGCTCCACAATCCAATGATGCATGGAGCAGCAGGCTGTTGGCCCCAGAATTGGGATGATGTCATCACCAGAGCACTGCTACTACCCCCTGCACAGTTTAGCAATGTCGGCACTGTGATCAGGACTAGTGTGGCGGGCAGGGCTGCCAACCACCCCTATCTTTGTATAATGCTGCAAAAGGAGTGAGCGTGTTTGTATGTCTATCCATTGTTCTTTGGCTGCCCACATTTCACTGGGCCCAAAATGTCCCACTGTTACCAGCGTTAGCCTGATTAGATGCATAATGAGGAGCAAGGTATTCTGGGTATGGCCCGGACAGGGCAGATTGGCCAGGATGCATCTTCACAGGGTGTGGGGCAATTGCTAGGACACTGTAGTGCCTGACCACCACCTGCATGGACAGGGTGGCCACAGCATGGCATGCTGGGAGGGCACTCACTCTGAATGAGCAGTGACCATGGCAGGTCTAGGTTCCCACATAGCGCTCTACACTATTTGTTTTTAGTGATATAATTGTGTTCCCCAGTGCTGGGGTCCCAATCACTGAAATGCCTGTTTGCTGCACATAGATCCTGGTGGCCTGTCTGCAGTTAGACTGTGCATGGTTGGAATACCTTTAAGATACTGTCTGACTGTGCTGTCTGCTGGTGACTGGCAGACAGTGGTGGGAGGCACTTGGGGTTTCCAGACCCCCAGTACTGCTGCTGGTCTGCCACTGTCCCAGTCATAGGTATGGCTCTGGCCCACCAACCCTGGAGGGCTGTTTCGTACAAACAGGATGGAGGTTGCTTCCCTGGGGCGGGGGCACTGTCCTTTACCTACAAAAGGGTGATGTGGGCTTTTTGGGGTATGTAGTGTATACCACTGTGACCTATGCAGCCACTGCTACACACACCTCATGCAATTCTAGGAACCCCTCTGCCCTGATAACAGCTACCCATGTCAGCCAGACACTCATATGGGGTACACACTAATCTGGCTGGTGTCTGGTCCCACAGGGCCACATGTGACTGCAGGATATAGATGGACACCAAATTACCTTCAGCTGCACTGCAAGGAACACCTGTCACACACTAGTAGTGATGGGGATGTACAGCAGGACCTCTCTCTAGCACTACATGTACTGCGGACCTAGTGCTGAGAACTAATCCTATCCCTCAGGGTGACCACAGAACCTGCACAATGGCATGGTCTGTAGCTACTCTGTGCCAGTATCACACACTGTCAGTTCGTCTTTCCCAGCTGAGGTACCAGAGAGGTGCAGACCCCATTTGGTGATCAGCTGTAGACAGCTATTCAGCATGTGCATTGCATCATGGGTACTGCTGTGACATACACCATGGAGGTATAGCCTACTGGTTAATACATTGCCATTCTTGGCAGTGTTCATTGGTTCAGTTCCTCATTGTTCCCTCCTCTCATGCCTGTCCTACTCAAATAGTTTGCATGCCTGTAGAGGTCATATTTTTGCAGATCTGTGCTTCCAGCCCATAATACCCTCGCCACAATTGCCAACATTCCCTTGGTCCATCTATCTGCATCTGTCAGCTGTGTAGAGTCCTGTCTGCCTGTGCAGGCTGCCACCCCATGTCCTGCACTGCTATCCTTTCCTACATTGCGCCTCATCGTGCTTGCCTCGCCTGTGTCTGATCTGCATGGCACCACCACTCCTCTGTCCACCCATCATTGTAACTATCCTGCCACCTCCGCCTCCACTGGGGGACACGTGTTCCCATCATCTGCCACCAACTGTTTTTCCGGTACTTTACATTGCCAACACCCTGTGCTGTGGTAGAGCTGCCCCACCATGTTTGTCATCAGTACTGGCAGGCACATGGGGTGCCCGCAGATATAGCAGGTCCAGCGGCTCCCACTTCGCCCTCCTTCACTCACCTGTTCATTGCCTTTCCTGAGTGCTCTATCTAGTGTTAGGGCTACATCTGTCTCTTTTCCGCACAGGTCATGCATGTCATCCTGAGGCACCTTGCAGTCCCTAGGGCACACTAACCTAGGACACCATAACCTTGTTAGGCCACCTTAACCTATGGTTCCATAGCCCAGGGTGCCTTCTGCAGTGACTTGTCCAAGGGTGCTTAATATGGCGCTTAGCCTAGGAGGGCCTATAGGGTGTCTTCTGAGGCACCTTACAAGGCACCTTACAAGGCGCATTATAAGGTGCCTTACAGGGTACCTTGCAAGGAGCTTTACAAGGCACCTTGTAACGCTCATTATTCTAAGGCGCCTTGTAATGTGCGTTAGCTGTCAGCTTGCTGTAACGATGCACCGCCCATGCCTTTATATGTGCATCTCTACCTTTACCGTGGAACCTACCGTGAATGACATTACCGCAGTTTAGTAAACATACCCCTTAGTGTCAGAGTTATTGGTGCATATATCGGCCTTGTATGTTTTTCATACGCTGGGCTAATATGTTGTCAAAACTAATTGCTGTCAAGCATTCTGTTCTAGGTGTTTCAATGATGCAATATCGACGCACTGCATCAGAAGTGTTTTCACGTGTATCATATTCCGCCATCAGAATGGACTGTTGACAAACTATATTATATCATAATAAAGTGTTTTAAATGAAAACTGCAGTTTCAATAGTATCATACAGTGTGTTTATGTCAATGAATATTGGAACTGAATCCTATCTTTTCTGGACAGACAATATACTATATTGGACCAGTGTATGAAAAACATACACTATGTGAAACTTCTATTTTCTGCAATATTTTAATATTTTTTATTATTGCCGGTATTTCATAGTTGTTTGGGTGTAACAAATCTAATAAATCATCCAGAACAGAGAAAGAATATGTTTAAAACGTGTTAAGGCTGACAAACAGGACACATTAAGGCTGACAAGGTGCCTTAAGGGCTCCAAGGCACCTTAGGTTAAGGACCCTGATAAGGCACCTTAGGTTAAGGCACCTGATAAGGCACCTTAGGTTATGGTGCCCTAAAGATGTTAAGGTGCCCTAAGAGCAGTAAGGTGCCCTAGGGCTGTAAGGTGCTTCAAGATGACAGGCATGAACTGTATGGCATAAAGACAGATGTAATCCTACCACCGGATACAGCCAACAAGAAAAGGCAATGAACAGGTGATGGAAGGAAGGAGAGGTGGGAGCTGATGGACCTGCCATATCTGCGGGCATCCTATGTGGCAGTCGGTAAAGTGGACAAACATGTTGGAGTCAGCTGTACTGATGCACAGGGTTTTGGCAATGTACAGTGCTGCAGTGACAGTGTGTGGCAGAGGATGGGAATACATGTCCCTCAATGGAGGCAGAGGTGGCAGGATATTTGCAATTATAGGAGGACAGAGGAGTGGTGGTGCCATGCAGATCAGGCACAAGTGAGGCAAGCACGAAGAGCCACAATGCAGAAAAGGGTACCAGTGCAGGACATGGGGTAGCAGCCTGCACAAGAAGACAGGACCCTACACAGCTGACAGAGGCAGATAGATGAGCTGACAGATGGTTGGCAGCTGAGGTGAGGATGTTATGTTCTTGCAGCACAGATCTGCAGAGATGTGACTGTGACAGGCATGAGAATGATTTGAGTAGGGCAGGCAGAAAAAAATGAGAGCAAAGTGGAGTTGAACCCATGACTCTTGTCTAAGGAGGTCATTATACTAACCAGTAGGCTATACCTCCATGGCTCTTTGCATGGCAATGGCTGAAAACAGAAAGACTGCAGATCACCACAGAAAATGACTGCTGTGTGTGCCAGGATAGATTACCCCACCAGTATCCATGATGCAATGCACATGCAGAACATCAGTCTATAGCTGATCACCAAATGGTGAATGCACATCTCCAGCACCTCAGCTTGTTATGACGAACCGACAGTGTGTTCTACTGGCACAGAGCAGCTACAGACCATGCCACTGCGCAGGTTCTGTGTTCACCCTGAGGGTGAGGATGGGTGCACAGCATCAGGTCTACAGTACCTGTGGTATTACAAGTAGGCTCTGCTGCAGATCCCCATTGCTATCTGTGTGTGATGTGTTTTTTTCAGTGGAACCGAGAGTCACTCTGTGTCCATCTGTATTCCATGGTTACCTTTAGCTTTGGTGGACTGTTATCCACTCAGAATGATGCATACCCACTGTTGCAATGTGCCTGCCACAGCCACCTATTAGCAGGGCCGAGGGGTGTGTAGACTCGCATATGGTTCATATAACCCTGCCTATTATACCACCCTTTCAGAGACAAAGTTGTATGCAACATTTGTCCTTTGCCTCCGATAAATGTATTTGTAATTGAGGCAGTGGAAGGACCAGCAATCACAGCCCAAAGGCTGTTGGCCGGGGGGGGGGGGAAATGGGTGTCAGACCAGATTTGTACCTGCTACTTAGGCACTGGGGAGCTGAGATGCCCCCCCCCCCCAAGGTCTGATATTCACCAGCAGAGGGCACAGTCAGGCTGCACCTGTTGCACCCCACCAGGTGTTGCAGCCATGCACATAGTAACTGCAGATAGTCTGCTAGCCAGTCCATATTGAATGTTCACAGAGGAACTATGTGCACCCAGCAGGTGCCTCAGCAATTGGGTCCCAGAACAGAAAGCACACAAATATCACTAGAGACAAATACTATAAAGCACTATGTGGGAACATAGCCATGCCATGGTCACTGCTCGGTCAGAGTGAGAGTGTCCTCCTAGCATGACATGCTGTGGCCACCCTGCCCATGATGTCCCAGCCATTGCCCTACTCCCGATGCAGATTCATCCTGCCTAATCCACCCTGTCCGTGCCATACCCACAATACCTTGATCCTCAATATGCATATTTGCAGGCTAATACTGGAAACAGTGTAAGCACTGTGGGCCCAGTGAGGAGCAGGGAGCAACAAAACAATGGATACACACACACACACACACACACTCATATTGCAGCAATGTGCAGAGATAGGGGTGGATGGCAACCCTGCCCACCACACTGGTTCCGATCATAGTGCAGGCATTGCTAAAATGTGCAGGAGCTAGTAGTAGTGCTCTGGTGATAACTACTGCTCCGTGCTGGAGCCAACAGCCTGACTCTCCATGAAGCTTTGGATAGTGGAGTCTGTGTGTGGGGGTTTGTACCCCCATGTTGATGTTATCTATCTGCAATGTTGGATAAAATGTAGCAACATACTCTGCAACATCCACAGCTGCGACCTGAACCTGTGACTCTCTGCTTCACAACACACTGACTGTGCATACTGCACTACACTTGCCATAGAAGCACAGCAGTTCTTGGGGCTACCTTTGCTTTCATCAGACAGATCTTGTTTGTTGCACTGCATACCATGCACTGGAAAAGGGCATGGCCTTGGGCCACTGCGGGCTGGTGCTACTGCCCACTCCGCCACCAACACCCCCCCCCCCCCGCCATGCTGACATGCCCATATGCTGTCGGTGCTGGTAGTGTGCAGACCCAGGCCATCCAATGTGCAGGTAGGCGGGTGCCTAGGGTGTGGGGTCTTGGGTGGGGAGGCATACATGGACATCCATACATCCCCCATCACCGCTTACCAATGTTATGTCCCTTCGACATGGGGGAGAGATGGCTGGGGGAATATCAGGTTGGTGCTCTCGCAACTATTGGCTAGGGTAGACTAGGTAACAATAGGTAGATTGTGTTTCATCAGCAGACTATGGACAGGCTAGGGTATGAAATGCGAGTACTGTGTACCCAGTTTGGACTACTGGGTATAGATATGTTTCAGATGACGTGTGCCACCTAGGCGACAGCCTAGTTTGCCCTGTGTCCCAGCTGCCCCCACTGCATGTCCCTCTGCAGCCCCCTATACCCCATTTTCACCGTTACCATTGTGCCCTTTCATACTTGGGCACTATGCTGTTGCTGCAAATGGAGAACTAGTATCATTTACTTGGGCTCCCTGCCTGTGCTGTACATTGCTGATGCTTAAATGGTTTCTCTATCCTGCAAATGTGCATCTACCTCCAGGTTTTCACTGGCGGTAATGTCCCGGCGTTAATGTTGCAGCGTTAGTGTAGCAGGGGCCTCTTCCCGCCCACTCCTCGCCCATTCACACCTTCTCTCTGCCTTCTCTCCACCCTCCGGGACAGTTACCGCTGCCGGTAACGTTAACGCGCATTAACATTGCCAGATGTAACATTAATGCTCGTTAACATTACCGATGCTACATTACCACGCTTTAATAAACATATCCCTAGCTCCTGCATGCCTTAGCAATGCCTGCACTGTGATTGGGACCAGTGTGGCAGGCAGGGCTGCCAACCACTCCTAACCTTGCACAATGCTTCAATAAGAGTGGGTGTGTGTATGTCTATCCATTGTTTTGTGGCTCCCTACCCCTCACTGGGTACACACTACATACACTCTTGCCAGCATGAGCCTGCAAATGTGCATACTGAGGAGCAAGGTATTATGGGTATGGGCCAGACAGGGCGGAGTGGGCATGATGCGCCTGCATCAGGGGTAAGGCATGGCTGGTGCATCGTAGGGCCCCACCACCACCTGCATGGACAGGGTGGCCACAGCATGTCATGCTGGGAGGAAACTCTCACTATGACCGAGCAGTGATCATGGCCTGGCTAAGTTCCCACATAGTGCAATACAGTAGCTGTCTCTGATGATACTGGTGTCATCCTGTTTCTGGGGTTCAATCACTGAGGTACCTGTTGGGTGTTTGTGATGTATATTTCAACTTTAGGTGCACATAGTTTCCTGGCCACATGCAGTATAGACTGTCTGCAGTTAGTACCTGTATGATTGGAACACCTGGTGGGGTGCAGAGGGTACAGTCTGACTGTTCCTCCTGCTGGTGAATGTCAGACCATGTAGGACAGCAGCTGAGGGTATCCAGGCCCACCATCAGCATTACTGCTGGTCTGCCAGGGCCCTAGTACCAGATACCCATCTGGCTCAACCCCCCCTGGAGAACAGCCTCGGACCAGGGAGACTGGGGTTGCTGCTTGCAAAGCTAATCCCCATAGCCGTGCCACATGTCCCTCCATTGTCGCAATTATAAAAAGGTATATTCTGAGACAAGGCAAGTAGATTGTAAACCACTCTGTCCCTGGAGAGGGCGGTATGTTAGGCATTGCTACATGTACCTAATGTAAGTCCAGACATTCCCACTGCTCTGACACATTGCAACACTGGGTGGATCTCACTCTACCTGGCCCAGATGTGAATGGGATATATACATGGCGACACCAGGTCCCACTGCAGGGAATATCTGCTACACACAGGTAGCAGTGGGTAACTGCAGTACAGCCTAATTCCTGCACCACAGGTACTGTGGAGCTGATGTGGGGGGCACCCATCCTCACCCTCAGGGTGAACACAGAGCCTGTGCAGTGGCTTGGTCTGTAGCCACCCTGTGCCAGTTTCACACACTGTCAGTCCATCATACCAAGCTGAGGTCCTGGAGAGGTGCATCCTCCATGGTGATCAGCTGTAGATTGCTGGTCTGCATGTGCATTGCAGTATGAGTACTGGTGGGGTTACCCTATCCTGGCGCACACAGCTGACATTTTGTGGGGTGACCTGCAATCCTTCTGTATCCAGCCATTGCTCTGCTAAGAACCATGGAAGTGTGGTCTACTGGTTAATAAAATAATTCCATAAATAGGAGGTCATGGGCTCAATTCCACTTTAGTCACATATTTATAAGCCTGTAACAATGAAATCATTTTAATAACTGGAACAGTCACATCTCTGCAGATCTGTGCTGCCAGCCCATAACACCCTCACCACAGTTGCCAACCATCCTTCAGTCCATCTATCTGCATCTGTCATAGCCTGAGGCGCCTTATAAGGTGCCTTATCCTAGGGTGCCATATAAGGTGCCTGAACCTAAGGTGCCTTATGAGACGCCTTAGGTTAGGGCACCTTATAGGGCACCCTAGGATAAGGCACCTTATAGGGCGCCTTAGGTTAGGGCACCTTATAGAGTGCCCTAGGATAAGGTGCCTTAGGTTAGGGCGCCTTGTCAGCCTTAACGTGCCCTGTTTGTCTCCTTGCGGTGCACCATTCCTTTAACGTGCATTAGACAACCAGGCGCCCTTTACCGCACAGTAACTGGCCAGGGCGCCCTGTATCGCACGATATATGGCCCAAGTTACCTTAATGCCGCACCGCCCACTTCCTTATATGGTGTTGGTAACATTACCGCTGCACTTAACGCGGTAACATTACCGTGCCTTAGTAAACATAACCCTTAGGGGCATGTTTACTAAACTGCGGTAATGTCATTCCGCGGTAAAGCTAGAGATGCCCATATAAAGGAGTGGGCAGGGCAGCAGTAAAGCTGTGTGTCAGATAAGGTGCATTAGAAGGCACGTTAAAAGGCGTGTTATAAGGCACCGTAGAAGGCACGTGCCTACGTGCCTTATAAAGCACCTTATAATGCGCCATATAAGGTACGTTATAAGGCGCCTTGTACTGTGCCTAATTAGGAGCCTTGTAACGTATTTTAAGGAGTGTTGATAGCTGTGGAGAGGGTACTGTGTGGCTGGCAGCACAGATCTGCAAAGATATGACTGTCACAGGCAAGCAAAATATCTGCCCTGGACAGGAGGGAACAAAAAGGTATTGAACCCATGACTTCTTCCTCCACAGTCATCAACATAACCAGTGGGCTACAGCTCTATAGTGGCTACAGAAAGACTGCAGGTGACCACACAAGCTGTCTGCTGTGGTTATCAAGATAGAGTAGACCCACCCATACCCATGATGCACTGCACATGCAGATCAGCAGCCTATGTCTGATCACAAGATGGGGTATGCGCCACTATAGCACCCCGGCCTGGTAGGGGGAGCTGACCGTGTGTGTTACTGGCACAGAGTAGCTACAGACTATGACAGCATGCGGTTCCTGTGCTCACCCTAAGGGGAAAGTGGGGGGCTCAGCACCAGGTCTGCAGCACATGGCATTGCTGAAATAGGCTGTGCCTGCTGGTCCTCATCAGTATCAGTGTGTGATAAGTAGTCTTTGCAGACACACTTAGGATACACCTGTGTCTATCTGTATTCCCCAGTCATGTCTAGTCCTTGTGGACTATGATGCACCCAGTGCATATCCTGTGTGGGTGCCATGGTCACAGAATACATGAAGGGCGGTATGCAGACCCTAAAGTAGATTATATGAGCACCACCCAACCTGCTCCTGCGGGTCAGGTTGGGGAACAGGATCCCCCACCAACAGATCCACAGTCCACATCCCTGCAATGGTGACAGTAGAGGGGACCATCGACCCCAGTCTTGCTGGGGAACAGATACCCTACAGCGCAGGCAATGCAGATCTGTATGCATCCATAAGGCAATGGCAGACAGACAGTAGGCCTTGAGATGCTCAGCTTCCCCCCACCACTATCTGATCTTCTCCAGCAGCAAGCCCAGTGAGCCTCCAGCCACTGCACCCTGCAAGGTGTTCCAGCCATACACATACTAACTACAGACAGTCTGCTAGCTAGTCCATAGTGCATGTTCCTGGAGAGGATGTGAGTGCACACATCACACAGCTAAGTCAGTGATTGGGCCCCAGAAAAAAGAACCCACAAATATCACTTGAGAAAAATACTATATAGCACTATGGGGGAACCTGGCCATGCTGTGGTCACTGTTCAGTCAGGGTAAGAGTGCCCCCCCCCCCCCCAAGCAGGACATGCTGTGGCCACCCTGTCCATGCAGGTTGTGGCCGGGCACTACAATGTCTGAGCCATTGCCCTATGCCCTGTGCAGATGCATCCAGGCCAGGCCACCCTGTCCAGGCTATACCCACGGTACCTTTCTCCTCATCATGCACATTGGCAGGCTTACACTGGCAACAGTGCAAGCAGTGTGGGCTGAGGAAGGTGTTGGCAGACACCACACACTGGATAGACAGACACACACTCCCACACCTTTGCTAGCATTGTGCAACTATAGAGGCTCTTGGCAGCCCTAGCCACTGCACCAGTCCTGGGCACAGTGCAGGCATGGCTATGGTACGCAATACTGTTGGGGTCAATCCCCAGTGTGGTGAACACTGTCAGACAACAGACCTGAAACACACTCCACAGACATCAGAGAGGTTGGTATGATACAGCTCAATGAGCAGTTTGTGCTTAACTTAGGAATTGCTATCTGCCAGTAATCATAGCAACCTCTTGATATATGTGTACCGTATTCCCAGGTTTAGGGTGGCATTGCTAGGGTATGTAAGTGCTAGTATTGGGAGATGCACGCAGGGCCCAACATTCTGCCTCTTCAGGAGGCTTTGGATACTGGAGCCTGTGGGTGCAGGTGTGTCTGCCCCTGTTGGCCGCTGCTCTAGGGCAGAGGTTCACAACTCCATTCCTGGTGGGCCAAACACTGTTCAGGTTTTCATGCTGTCCCTAATTAATATGCATGAGATACATCTGCATACCATGGGGGCAGTGCATAGAAATGCAGCATAGACATCTGTATTAGAGACAGCATGTGTCTGTGCTCTGTAGGGTAAAATATAGGCATTTAAGGCATGTTTATGTTATCTACAATAAAGGTTCCGTCTTTATTACCACATTTTAGTAGTGGGTAAAATATGGGGGCTGGGTTGGTAGGAACCACAGCTGGGGCTTGAACCTGTGACCTTCTGAACACACTGGCTGTGTGTACTGCACCACTGCGTTGCTGCAGTGATAGTGCAGTCCCTGGGGATACCATGACTGTTCATCAGACAGGGTCTGTCTGTTGCAATGTATGGCACCCACCTACACAGGGCTAAGCCATGGTCTGCTGTGGGCATCTGCCACTGCCCCCTCCACCGCCAGTACTCCTCTGCCACCATGCTGACATGCCCTTCTGCTGGTGGTGCACAGTCGCAGGCCATCCAGTGTGCCATTAGGCGGCTGCCTATGGTGCGGGTTCTGCAGTATGATGTCCACGCTTCCCCCCAGCACCGCCTGCCAATGTTCTGTGCCCTTGGGGTACCTGCTGAGTACTATCCCCTGTGACACTGTGGGAAACACACTCATGCCCATGTTGGGCCCTCATCAGTTGCTGTCTGGCTGCTCTACTGTTTCAGCATTCCTATGAGCCACCTAAGCATCACCCTGGGCCACACTGCAGTCCTCTGTATCCCCTTTTCCAGCATCTGTCCAGTTGCCTGTTCTGACATGCCCACCCTGCTGTTGCGGAACATGTGCATGCCTTAGAAAACCTGTCCAATAACAAGGGGAAACCGTGATCAGCGCTATTTCACTGTGGGATCATTCACCTTGTATGGGGACAGAGCATAGACCCTTCCAAAATTAATATCCTTTTTTTGGAGCTTTCTCGGTAGTGTTTTTGATGTTTCCCATTCATATCACTATTGGCCAGCTTGGTTATGTTTGTTTTACATTTTGTTCAGGTCATTTTCAGTGTTTATTTGCCCTTTTGTTCTGTGCACATGTATCACACTTATCACAATTTTTGTAGGTTTCTTTGGCTTTGCTGTACATTGCTGACTGAAATGGTTTCTCTCTCCTGCAATTGTGTGCTAACGCCTGGTTTTCAGTTGCGTTAGGATTCAGCCCTTAATTCCTCCATGTTAGTGTGAAAGGGGCCTCTCCCCGCCCACTCCCTGCCCATTGACCCCCTTCTCCCCGCCCTCTCTCCACCCTTTTTTGCACTTAACGTGGCTGGGAACGTTAAGGCGCCTTAACGGTACAGAATGTCCCGTTAAGGTGCCTTATGGCGCCTTAACGTGTCTTAACGTAGCTGCTACTACGTTAATGCAGTTTAGTAAACATGCCCCTTAGTCTTGTAAGTAGTAGATTATGAGGGATGAAGTCAAATGCTACCGCTTTATCTAGGAAGATTAGTACATATTCTTGGTTAAGTTGGGAAATTTTTATTTTATTTATTTATTTATTTATTTGTGGATATTTTTATACCGTCCTTTCCAGAGATCATGGGCAGTTTACATCATAGCATCATAACAATTAAACTAGAATGATTACATGGGACAATATTTGAGAACTTTATACATAGAACAGTGTAGTTGAGGTGTCACCTCAAACTATTTACATAGAGCGGTACTGGTAAGGACCACTTTTAAAGAGTAGGGGTCTGTAAAGGGAGGGGATGAGAAGGGGGGTAGGGTAGTGCGAAGAATAGGAGGGGTAAGGCTTGGGAATGTGGGAGAAACTGCTCTAGGCAATGCTCTTTATAAGAGTGTCCATCAGGGAAGTTATTAGGGTTTCAACTCCATGGTGATGCTTGAAGCAATGTTGTTGGTCCAGTGGGGCATACATATTGAAGTGGTTTTGTAGCTGCTGTAGTACTATTTTCTTGATAATTTTCAATAGAAAGGGCAAGCTACATATGCATCTGTAAGATACTGGGTCTTTTCTATCTGTGGCGATGCATTTTAATGCTGAATATGCTGATGCCAATTTCATTTCACTTGGTATGTATCTTGTAGGAGGGATAGTAGTGTTAGCTTGAGGAGTGTGGGGGTTAGTTCAGATCTGGTTATTTTAATCCAGCTGACTAGACAAGGATCAAGTGGAGAAGTAGTGGTGTTTAGATTGGCGATTATATTTTCTATGAGGTCAATTCTGATCGGGGCACGTCCGGGCTGTCCGGACTTCCAAAATATGGATGGCCCGTATTGGAATCCGATTCTTCACCCACAGGAGCTAGAAGGTCCCATGGGTGCAGAATTGGGGCACTTGGGTGAGCTGGATAAGCCCCAATTCTGACGTGACGGATGTCCTACTAACTGCATGGCCTGCCCTCCCTATGCTCCTGCTGAGCCCCGGTGCCATGGCGTTGCATCGCCATGTCACCGGGATGCCCAGCAGGAGCCATGATTCCCCACACCACCACCAAACTGCTTTTTCCTGCCGTCCGATCCCTAGAGGGGCTTTCCAGGACTGGAATCAGGCAGCAGGTCCCTACTGTCCTTTGCACTGACCAATCTAGGTCACAAGTACCTAGCACTTCCCCAAAAGACACAGGTACAAAGCTTGTATTGGAGTAAGCAGGGGATATCCCCGGTCCACTTTGATAATGGTTTATGGAACTTTCCTCCAGGAACTTGTCCAAACCGTTTTTAAACCTGGTTACACTAACAGCTTTTACTACATCCTCCAGTAGCAAATTCCAGAGTTTGATTACATGTTGAGTGAAAAAATCTTTTCTCTCATTAGTCTTAAATCAGCATACTCAGTTCCTTCGATGCCAAGTTCCACTATCCCCGCTATTTGTGACAGAATAACCCCCTTTGCCTTTATTTGTGCAGCCACTTCTTTGGAAAACCAAATAGGTTTCCTTTTCCTTTTGTTTTTATTTATTTTCCTTACATATGAATACGTTGCCCCTTTTCCAAAATGGGCCAATACCTCAGGGAGTCATTAGTGGGATAGGAACAGCTGGGGCAATTAGAAAAACAGTGGGCAAACCTGAAAGATGATATTTTAAGGGCATCCAACCTTTTTGTTACAATGGTAAATAAATTCAAAAGGAAAAGGAAACTGCTATGTGGTTTTTTTTTAAGTAGCTGAAAAGGTGAGGTAAAAGAGGGGAGGCCTTCATGAAATACAAGAGATCACAGAGAGATGGGGGCTTTCCAGTCTTTCGCATTGAGTGTCACATGTATTATTTTTTCCCAGTTGGTGAGGGGTCTTACGTGTGCACAAGGTGCAAGGAACTCTTTGCTCTCAGGGAACGAGTCCAATCTCTGGAGGCAAGAGAAGCAGACTTGGAAGACATAAGGAAGGCAGAGAGGTACATAGACGAGACCTACAGGGATATAGTCCTGAAGTCCCACCTCCAGTCTGGCAGCATCCCTGTTGCCATGGAGGAGAGAGGTCACGTGACAGGAGAGCATCACCCTGGTGTGGCAGGAAGTGATCCTATAACTAGGACCTGTCCTCCAGGTGATGTAAAACCCTCTCGCACCGAGGAAGTTTCTCCAGGGCCATGTGCCCATGAGGGAAGGGTTAGGACAGCCGTTATAGTTGGTGATTCGATCATTAGGCATGTAGATAGCTGGGTGGCTGGTGGACGTGAGGATCGCCTGGTAACATGCCTGCCTGGTGCGAAGGTAGCGGACCTCACGCGCCACCTAGATAAGGTCTTAGATAGTGCTGGGGAGGAGTCTTGCTCTGTCTGTTGCTTTACTCTTCCTCTATACTCTATCCTTTTTCTTAATCCTTAATTCTTAATACATGTCGGTACCAATGACATAGGAAAATGTGGTAGGGAGGTTCTGGAGGCTAAATTTAGGCTTTTAGGTAGGAAGTTGAAATCCAGAATTTCCAGGGTAGCTTTCTCCGAAATGCTTCCCGGTCCATGCGCAGGACCCAAAAGGCAGGCAGAACTCCGGTGTCTCAATGCGTGGATGAGATGATGGTACAAGGATGAGGGTTTTGGAAATGCTAGGAACAGGGGAACATTCTGGGGAAAGGAGGAACTCTTACAAAAGGATGGGCTTCACCTTAACCGGGATGGAACCAGGCTGCTGGCATTAACCTTTAAAAAGGAGATAGAGCAGCTTCTAAACTAGATAATAGGGGAGAGCCGACAGTCGCCCAAGAGCGCATGGTTCAGAACAATGTATCCTTGAAGGATACTACCAAAAAAATGAAGTTAGGGCACATCAGCAGAGAGGTTCCATTAAAGACAAAGGTAGCCCAAATGCCCTTGAGTACAGAGCAGACAGAGCTTAAAGATTCCAAATCATCCCTGCCTACCGATAACCAGATTGATATGAATAAAATACAGTCTCTAAAATGCTTGTATGCAAATGCTAGAAGTCTAAAAAATAAGATGGGAGAGTTAGAATATATAGCACTAAATGAGAGGTTAGATATGATTGGTATCTTAGAGACATGGTGGAAGAAGGATAACCAGTGGGACACTGTGATACCTGGGTACAAACTATATCATAATGATAGAGCTGATCAAATTGGTGGAGGGGTTGCGCTCTATGTTTGAGAGGGCATTGAGTCACAAAGGATTAAAGTTTTTCAGGAAACAAAATTTGCTGTAGAATCTCTATGGAATGAAATTCCATGCAATGGCAGTGGGGCTGTACTATCGACTGCCTGGCCAGAATGAACAAATGTATGATGAAATGCTCAAAGAAATCAGGGAAGCTAACAAAAGCTACAGAACGGTAATAATAATGGGTTATTTCTTTTTTTCTTTTTTTTATTAAATTTCAAGTTATTCCATACAATAAGTAGAACAAGAAATATGAAAGAAATATATTTCACTTACATATACCAAGAGACCATTAATTCATGAGAATCTAAGTAAATACACATATAATACATAAAAGTCCACATTATGGGAGAGTGGAAAAATCATTAATAAATGTTAGTTCAAAGAAAAATAATACGTCATTGGTAGCATGTTAATAAACAAAACCCTAAATTACACTAACCCGTCACCCCAGATTGAGACTCATGATTCTTAAGAAAAACCTCTAAGTGACCTGGTATAATGGGTAATTTCAATTACTCCGGTATTAACTGGGTCATTGTCACGGCAGGACATGCTAGGGAGATAAAGGGGTATGTTTACTAAAACGTCTTAATGTTACCAGCGTTAGTTGCAGTCTTACTGTGACGAAAGCCACATAAGGTAGTGGGCGTTCCGGTCTTAAGGTAGCATTTCGGGTTGTCACGTGATAAAGTCCATTATCGCGCGATAGAGGGAGCCGTGGCACGCTAACGCGCGTTAGCCTTAATTAGGCGCGCTGACCAACAAGCACAGCAACAGATGTGCAGCACAATGGTTGTTACATTGCTTGCTGAGTCAGGAGTTTGATCCCCAAGTGGACTCAGTTAAAAGACCATCTAAGGCAATCCTTTTTCCTGCTTGTAACAGTCAGACACATCCCAACAATTTGCACTGCCAGCCAAAAAAGCCTCACCCCAGTGCAGTAACCTAATGCACCATTTAGGGCACACCATAAGGCACATCTTAAAGCACCATGTCATCCAAGGCAGGTCATAATGTGCACCAGAGGGCGGCAGGAAAGGTTGGCACCCTCCAAGGCAGCATATAAGGTGCCCCATTAGCTGGCCAAACCTAAGGTGCCGCGAAAGATGCCCCAGGGATGCAAAGGTGACACAGGAGATGGTGCCCAGGGGCACAAAGGTGCCCTAAAGTCACAAGCATGAAATGTATGGCTCAAACACAGATGTAACCATAACACTGTACAGAGCACCAAGGAAAGGCAATGAACATGTGATGGAAGGAAGTAGATTTATTTATTTATTTATTTAGTATACATTTGTATACTGCTACTTCCAGCGATCAGCAGCGGTTTTGATTACAGATTGGAAATTGTCAAATCATGACAGGAAATTTTTTAGATATAAACACATTGATTAGACAGGAAAGCACAGCACACAGAGAACTATTTTACAGAGAACATGGGCTATGGAGGGTTAAGTGGCTTGCCCAAGACCACAAGGAGCACCTGTGGGACTAGAAACCCCAGTCCTTCCGGCCCAAGGTTGCTGTCCTCTAGTGGGATTTGAACCCCCGACCTTCCGGCCCGAAGTACCTTGCCCCAACCACTAGGCCACTCCTCCACTCCATGTAGATGACAGAGCTCATGGACCAGCCAAATCTGTGTGCAGCCCATGTGGCAGCAGGTAATGTGGACAAACATATCGGGGGCAGCTGTACCGATGTACAGGGTGATGGTAATGTACAGTGCAACAATGACAGTGTGTGGCAGAGGATGGGGATACGTGTCCACCAGAGGAGGTAGAGGTGGCAGGATAAGTGCAACGACAGAAGGACAGAGGAGAGCAGTGCCATGCAGAGCAGACACAGGAGAGGCAAGCATGAAGAGCCGCAATGCAGAAAAGTGTGCCAGTGCAGGACATGGGGTAGCAGCCTGCACATTAGGGCAGGACACCACACAGCTGGCACACACACATAGATGGACAGAAGGATGGATGGCAACAGTGATGAGGGTATAATGTGGCGGCAGCACAGATCTGCACAGATATGACTGTTACACGAATGAAACATAGTTGTGTAGGACAGCCATAAAAAAAGGGGAACAGAGAGGGATCAAGCCCATGACCTCTGCTACTGAAGTCATTGCATTAACCATTGTGTTGCATCACTATGGGAGATATCAAACCAATGGGTGTGTACAGAAAGAGTGCACGTCACCATAAAACTGTCTGCTGTGGCTACCAGGATAGGATAGAACCAACAGTACCCATAATGCAATTCACATGCAGAACAGCAGTCTACATCTGCTCACCAGATCGGGTATGCACCTCTACAGCACGTCAACTTGGTAGGGGGGAATGACCGTGCGTGTTACTGGCACAGAGTACCCACAGGCCATACCAATGTGCGTGTTCTGTGCTCACCCTGAGGGTGAGATGGAGTGGCCAGCACCAGGTCTGAAGTATCCAGGTTAGTTGAGGTGGGCAGTGTTGCAGGTCTCCATTAGTGCCAGTGTGTGACAGGTATTTGTTGCAAACACCTTTAGGAGGTTTCTGTGTAAATTTGTAATTGCCAGTTATGTCTGGACCATGATGCATACAATATAGTGCATATTCACTGTGCTTGCTATGGTCACCCGTTTAGGGAGCACAGGTATGTCAGGGCTCACATGGCGACAATGTACTTAGCAAACAGCTCTCTCTGGGTCAGAGTGGGGGACATGATCTGCCCCCAACAGACCCACACTCTCACCCTATGCCAGGGGGGCAGTGGCAGTACATGAGGACAGACTGTGGGACCAGCAACCCCAGTCCTGGTGGAAAACAGACAGCTGCTGAAGATATGCACTTGGGACAGGGCCAATGGCAGATAGGTAGGGGGCCCAGTCAGCTCAGCTGCCCCCCACTACAATCTGACATTCACCAGCAGTCAGTGTGCACCTGCTGCACCCTGCAAAGTGGTGCAGCCATATAGACGCTAACTGCAGACAGTCTGGTAGCTAGTACATAATGCATGTTCCTGGAGGAACTGTGTGCACCCAAAACCGGGATGTCAGCACACACACCACACAGGTATGTCAGAGATTAGGCCCCAGAAAAAAAGAACCCATAAATATCACTTTAAAAAAAGGCTGCCTAGCACTATGGGGGAACCTAGCCATGCCGTGGTCACTGCTCAGTTAGGGTGAGAGCGACCTCCCAGCATGACATGCTGTGGCCACTCTGTCTGTGCAGGTGGTGGTCGGGCACTACAATATCCCAGCCATTGCCCTATACCCTGATGCAAATGCATCCTGCCCATGCCACCCTGTCCGGGCCATACCCACAGTACCTTGCTGCTCATTATGCACATTGGCAGGCTAACACTGGAAACATTGCAAGCAATGTGTGCTCAGTAAGGTGTAGACAGCCACAACACACTGGATAGACAGACACACACTCCCACACCTATGCCAGCATTGTGCAAATATAGAGGTTTGTGGCAGCCCTGGCCACCACACCAGTCCTGGGCACAGTCCGGGCATTGCTATGGTACTCACTACTGTTAGAGTCACTCCCCGGGGTGGTAAACACTGTCAGAATCAATAACTGAAACACAATCCACAGATATCAGAAAGGTTGCTAGGATGAATCTCTATCAAAAAAAAAATTTTTTTCTTTTTTACAATAATCAATAACAGGAAAAACTAAAATTACAACATCACTTAAAAATTGGAACTTCAAGAATTAAATCATATAACTCGAGACCGCATCTAGGGAGGAAAATAACCCCATAATCCAAAAACAAATTACAAGAAAAAAGGAGACGGGATAAAACCCAGTCTCCACATAAGGGAGCGCAATGAAACATCCCACCCACTTAACTCCCCACATTTTCCTTGGTAGACAAAAAATTCTGAAGCTGAGACACATCCATAAAGGCGTAGTTCTGCTCCTCAAACATTATTAGACATCGACAGAGAAACTTGAGGGAAAACGAAGCCCCCAACGCTGTAACCCTATGTTTCAAATCCAAAAATTGTTTTTGATGCAACTGAGTGGTCCTACCCACATCTGGGAAGACTTGTAGCTTAAACCCACAAAACACCACATCTTTATGCTTGAAATAAGCACGTAATACCCTTAATTTATCGGACTTGGAACAGAATGTTACCACCAAGGTACAACGCTTGGGGATAACATCTAATGAGTCTTCCAAAAACGCAGTTAAATTCTGGGCAACCGAATCCTCAGGGGGGGAAAAATCCCCTTCCGTATTTGGCACCACTCGAAGGGCAGTTGAAAAAGAAAACATTTGGGCAATTTCTAAAGTTTCTTTCAATTGTAATATTTCGGCAAAATATTTTTTAAGTAGCAAATCAGAGGATAATAAATGAGTGGAAGGAAAATTAAGAAACCGTAAGTTCCGGGCCCGAAACTGATTCTCCACAAGCTCAAGACGATAGGAAACAGCAGAAAGCTCTTTAACTAAAGCAACATTACATTGGGTTTAACTTAGGATTTGTTAGCTGACATTAATCATAGCAACCTTTTGATATATGTGGAACATGTTCCCAAGTTTAGAACGGCATTGCTAAGGTATGCAGGTGCCAGTATTGGGAGATGCTGCTCCGCACAGGGCCCATCAGCTGGACTATCCATGAGGCTTTGGATAGTGGAGCTTGTGGGTGTGGGTGTTTATGCCCCTGTTGGCCGCTGCTCTAGGGCAGAGGTTCCCAACTCCGGTCCTGGTGGGCAAAACGCTGTTCAGGTTTTCATGCTGTCCCTAAAGAATATGCATGAGATACATTTGCATACAATGGGGGCGGCACATACTAATGCAGCACAGGCATATTTATTAGGGTCAGCATGAAACCTGAATGGTGTTTGGCCCTCCAGGACTGCAGTTGGGAAACTCTGCTCTAGGGATTGCATATGTTTATGGTGTCTATGCTCTGTAGGGTAAAATATAGGCATTTCAGGCATGTTTATTTTATCTGCAATAAAGATTCTGTCTTTAGTACCATGGTTTAGTACTGGGTAAAATATGGGGACAAGGTTGGCAGGAGCCACAGCTGGGACTTGAACTTGTGACCTTCTGCTACTGAACATACTGGCTGTGTGTACTGCACCACACGAGACAGATCATTCCCTGGGGATACCATGACTGTTCGTCAGACAGACCCTGTCTGCTGCAGTGCATGGCACCCACCTAAAAGGGGCTAGGCCATGGTCTGCTGTGGGCAGATGCCACTGCCCCCTCCGCCACCAGCATCCCTCCGCCACCATGCTGCCATGCCATTATGCCAGTGGTGCTGGTGGTGCGCAGTCCCAGGCCAGCCAGTGTGCCGGTAGGCAGCTGCCTATGGTGTGGGTTCTCGGGTAGGGGTGCCTTTCCCCTGGCACCACCTTCCAATGTTATGTGCCCTTGGGGGTACCTGCTGGGTAATATCCCCTGTGACACAGTGGGACACACACTCATGCCCATGTTGGACCCTTGTCAGTTTCTGTCTTGCTGCTTTACAGTTTCGGCATTCCTATGTGCCACCTAGGTATCTGCCTAGTCTGCACTGTGCCCCAGCTGGACCACAGCATGTGCCGCTTGCAGCCCCCTGATCCCATTTACGGCATCAGTACAGTTGCCCTTTCCTACGTGCCCACTCTGCTGTTGCTGCACATGTGCACGCCATAACAAACCTGCCCAATCTAAATGACAGAAACCCTGATCAACGCTATTTCAATGTGGGATCATTCACTTTGTAGGGGGACAGAGCATAGACCCTTCCAAACATGATATCTTAAGTTTTACGCTTTGTAAGTAGTGTTGCTTTATGTTTATCATTAATATCACTATTGGCCAGCTTGATTATTGAGATTTTAAATGTGGTTCTGGTCATTTTATATATTTATTTGCCTTTTTGGTTCCTGCCTATGTATCACAACTATCACTTCCTGGGTTTCCCTGCCTTTGCTGCACATTGCTGACTTAAATGGTTTCTCTTTCCTGCAAATGTGCCTAACGCGAGGGTTTCACTGGCGTTAGTGTTCAGACCCGAATTTCACAGCATTAGTGTGCCTGGAGCCTCTCCCCACCCACTCTTTGCCCATTGACCCCTCCTCTCTGCCCTCTGGGAAGCCTTACTCCACCCTTCAGACCAGGATTTCACATCGTTAGTGTGCCTTAATGCCGCCGCCGCGTTATCGCGCGATAATGTTACATTATCGCATGATAACATCACTTATCGCGTGATAATACCACCGCTGTGACGTTAAGTTGGTTTAGTAAACATACTCCAAAGTTTCTAGATGAAATAAATGACTTCGTACTACCTTTTAACTTTCGAAAGAGAGACTATGATAAAGTGAGGAAAATAGTTAAGAAAAAACTAAAAGGAGCAGTTTCAAAGGTTAAAGACTTACATCACGCTTGAGTTTTGTTTAAAAATACTATCTTGGAAGCCCAGAACAGCTGTATTCCACGCTTTAAGAAAAGTGGAAGGAAGTCCAAAAAACTGCAAGCATGGTTAAAAGGTGAGGTCAGAGAGGCTGTTGTTGCCAAAAAAGCATCTTTTAGGAATGGAAAAAAAGAGCCAAATGATGAAAACTGGAAATAACACAAGCACTGGCAAGTTAAATGCAAGGTATTGATAATGCAGGCAAAGAGAGAATTTGAGAAGAATCTTGCCGTGGAAGCAAAAATGTGTAATAAGGACTTTTTAAAGTACATTTGTAGCAAAAAACCTGTGAGAGAGTCAGTTGGACCTTTAGATGATAGAGGGGTTGGGGGCGGAGCCTGATGTCCAGCGGGTTAGACGCTTCGCGCTGAAGCTCCCGAGGGGCCTACTCAGAATCCTGACTTAATACCTACATAAACTTAATATTTTGCTCCGAACTTACCGGGGTGCCTCGGGGGGGATGGCGGCCCACAAACCAGCGCGCTTAGACTTCGGGTCTCCCTCTTCTTCACACGGAAAACGCTCCAAAACAGAGTTGTCTTCCCCACAAAAGATGGTTCCACTTCGGGAAAACCCCGAAATGCAACAGGAGATCTTGGAGGAAATACGCGGTGTGAAGGAACTGGTACAGTCCAACGGAGAAGAAGCGCTCCGAGCCATGCGAGAAGATTTCGGTATGCTTCAGGACCGGCTTGAAGGTCTTTCACTACGGCAGGACAACATGGCGGGGGTCCTCGACTCGCACGCGGTGCGCTTGGTGAAACTGGACAAGGCTGAGCGTCAGATACAGAATCTTCAAAAAGAGTTAGAGGATAGCAATAATCGAGCCCGTCGCAACAATGTAAGGCTCATTGGAGTACCGGAGGGGGCGGAAGCAGGAGATATAAGAGAATTCCTGGTCAAAACTCTTCCCTCCTTGCTGAAGATCACTTTTCACAGAGATCTGGAAATTGACCGAGCACATCGTGTTCCTACCAACATGGCGCTCAATCGGACGACCCCCCGGCCTATCATCTTTCGCTTACTGAGATATCAGCAAGTTGAGCAAATTCTAAATGCTGCCCGGGCGAATCATCATCTGGAGTTTGAAAGTCATAAAGTCTCCTTCTTCCCTGACTTGGCAAAGCCCACAGTTGACCGTCGGAAGAGACTCCTAGCTTTTCGACCTAGACTTCAACAGCTACAGGCTCGCTTTGGCCTATTGTATCCAGCGAAGCTCAGAGTGACTCTCCATAACCAAACTAGAACCTTCGAAGATCCTGATCTGCTAGCAACATTTTTAGATTCCAAAGAAGCAGACCAGATGCGCTAATCCAACAACTTGGATCTGTAATCCGCCGGATCTGCCCGCCATTTTGAATGGCCCGACGCGGTGATCACTGCCTGGAACAGAGACTGCCTGGACTTTTCTTTCTTTCTATATATACCTTTCTTGGTCTCCTTTCCCTCCATGATGTGCACCTCGGTTGGATTCGGAGCACGCACAGCTATACAGGTTATATGTTTCAATTTAGGCCTTCTCTGGGGTTTCTCCCCGCAGACATATGGTCGCCAGTAATTTCTGGGGTTCTGCTTCTTCTCTAATGCACTTCGGTGCTTATTTTGTTATATGGGGCGCTTCATTGTTTTTCATTAGCTTATTTTCTATCATGTCATGTGTACAGCCATATACAGTTAATATGAGGGACATTGTGCAATTATGTGCGTTATCATGTTTCTTTCTCAGAATTTTTAACCCTTCTGAATGGCCTTATGTAAGATCTTATCACTGAACGTAAAAGGCATCAATAGTCCAATCAAAAGAAAGAAAATCCTTAGCTATCTTAATCATGAACATGCTGATTTAGTGTTTCTTCAGGAAACGCATTTAAACTCCGTTGAAACACTGAAACTTAATGCTAAGCCTTACATGGTGGCTGCCTACTCTCCCGCCGTTTCCAAGCGGTGTGGGGTAGCCATCTTGGTTAAGAAGTCTTTGCAAGCTACTGTAATGGATACTAGTTCTGATAAGGAGGGTAGATGGGCCCGTGCACACCTTAAGGTTGGAGATAGTGAATTCACGTGTATTTGTATTTATGCTCCGAATGTGGATAACCCTGCTTACTATGCAAGTATTGCGCAGTTGGCACAGGCCTCTGCCAATACTCCATTAATACTTGGCGGCGATTTCAACCAAGTACTTGATCCTTTGATAGATAGACTGCCGCCTAGAACGAGTGGTCCACCCAAGAGTCTTGATACCCTTACAGCTCTGATGAAAGATCTAGCGTTAGTAGATATATGGAGGCTGCTTCACCCCTCCGACTTAGAGTTCACCTTTTTCTCAGCCCCCCATCACTCACAATCTAGAATAGATTTTTTTCTTATCTCCAAAGCACTGATATCCCAAGTGGACATGGCTAGGATTCATCCTCTCCATATTTCAGATCATGCTGCCATATCTTTCTCATTACATGTCGCTACGCAAGGTGAACATCCCCGTGCTTGGTTTTTTGATAGATCCCTACTAGACCAAAAAGATTTTCAGGTTGACATAAAGGCCGCTATCCAAGACTACTTTCATTTTAATTCACCCCATGATACTGCGAGCTGGGCTTGGTGGGAGGGTTTCAAGGCGTCCATCCGTGCAACTATAACTAGCTATCAAATTCGACAAGGGAAACAAAGAAAGCAACATTTACTGATTCTAGAACAACAGATACAAGCTGGAGAGCGTCTCCTCACGTCCCGTACTGACCCATGTATTTTACTTCGCTTACAACGCCTTCGTTTTCAATACAATCAGCTTTTATATACCGCTGCTGCTAAAAATATTGAATCACAACAAGGGACATACTATCGGGAAAATAACCGTGCCGGCAAATTGTTAGCCAATGCTCTGAAAGGTCAAAAAGAAGCCAAGCGCGTTACCGCTCTCCGCAATCCATCGGGGGGGAGCCTGGTCACTAAAGATACAGAAATCTTAGAACTCTTTCGTGATTTTTACACTCGGCTTTATCAATCTGAATGTGACTTCGAGCCGGAAGCATTTGAACGATTACTATCAGGGGTACAACGGCCGACCCTATCTGACGAAGATAGAGAGGCCATGGACAAACCATTTACTTTATCAGAAATTCAATCTGCACTCAAGAGATGTGCCACAGGTCGAGCCGCAGGCCCGGACGGTCTCCCAGCTGAATTCTACAAAACTTTTAACGCTGACTTAGCTCCGTTTTTGAAACTTTATTTTTCTGCTCTGGCCGAGGAGGGATCTCCTTCTGGATCCTTCTCAATGGCAAATGTAGTAGTTTTTGAGAAAGAGGGGAGAGATCCGCAACTAACGGCTAATTATCGTCCAATTTCCCTGCTAAACGCAGACTATAAAATACTTGCCACTATTCTCTCCACCCGGCTCTCCGACAAGATGTCTACTTTAATACACCCAGATCAATGCGGTTTCATTCCCGGTAGATCAACTGCTGATAATGCTAGGACTCTATGTCATGTACTGACTGCCGCAGTTAATCTTGATCGACCATTGGTTGGCCTCTCACTTGATGCTGAGAAGGCCTTCGACTGCTTAGAATGGCCCTTCTTGTTTGCAACTCTCCGCTGGTACGGATTCGGAGAAGGCTTTCTCCGTTGTCTCCGAATCATGTATGCACAGCCTACAGCTAGCATCTGTGCTAATGCTTTAAAGTCTCAGCCATTTCCCCTGCAACGCGGTACTCGCCAGGGATGCCCACTGTCTCCACTTCTTTTCGATCTCGCACTCGAACCCTTAGCTTTACTAATCCGGCAATCCAAGGATATTCATGGAGTCCCCTTCTCTCATAGGGAAATCAAAATTTCAGCATATGCTGATGACCTTATGCTCTTTGTCTCCCTAGACTCAGTGCCGGCTGTCCTAGAGCAAATTGGTAACTACTCACAACTCTCGGGCTATAAGATAAATTGGACCAAATCGGTAGCCTTTCCACTAAATTCTCTGATCCATCAGGCAGATATGCAATCCTTTCCCTTTTTATGGCAACCTCGCATAGTCAAATACCTTGGGGTGCACTACTGCTCTCCTTTGGAAGACACCATCACCTTTAATGCTAAAGACTTAACCTCTAAGGTCCGGGCGCTTACTCAACGCTGGACTCCCTTAACACTTACTTGGTGGGGCCGCCTAGAAACCATTAAAATGATGATTGTTCCCAAAGTGAACTACATTTTAGAAATGCTGCCATGTCTCCTACCTCGACGTACATATAAAGATTTAGAGGGTCTTCTGACTAGATACTTATGGCAAAACAAGACACCTAGGATAGCGAAACATAAGTTACAAGCAGATAAAGAAAATGGTGGTGTCAGATTCCCTGATTTCCTGAAATACCACCATTCTTTTCTTCTTAAACAAGGCGCTCGTTGGCTGGAAGACCTCACACCGAGTAGACCTGTGTGGCTAGATATAGAGGAGGACCTTTGCAAACCAATTCCTCTTACTTATCTCCCTGGTATGACTCTCCCATCAGACTCCCACTATCCACCAATGCTCTTAGACACTTTAGGTGCCTTTAATACCCTTGAGCAATCTCTAGACCCCCGACTTTGTCCGCTAGATAGACTCCCGCTTTGGCACAATGCTCGATTTCAAATACAAAATAAACCGATGGCGTGGAGCCCCTGGTACACTAGGGGCATTTGGATCCCTAATCAACTGTTCTATGATGGTCGCTGGAAAACTTTTAGCGAATTACAACTTGAATTTGGTCTCCCAGCGAAACACTACTTTCAGTTGGTGCAACTTCAGCATTGTCTTCGGAGTGCTAAGGTGCTCCCGCCATCGGAAACCCATACCCAAGGATTGTCGGAGATAATCCGGTCTATCGGGAGCTCATCGGGTGTGGCATCTAACTTTTACAAAACTTTATGTAATACTGTAAATAGAGGCCCTCCTACAGCACAGAAATCCTGGGAGCGGGAAATGCATGTAACTTTGACCCCGGAGCAATGGAGCCTAGTCTGGAGCAAGGTGACACGGGTCTCTCGATCCGCCTCACTCACTCAGACACTTTTCTTTCTAGCCCACCGCTGTTTCTATACTCCTGACAGGTTAGCCAAATGGAACGCCACCCAGAGCAATAGATGCTGGACATGCCATGCGGCCATTGGTTCACTAACTCATGTTATGTATGAATGCCCCGCATTACAGTATTACTGGAGTCGGGTCTGGGGTCGTATTCAATCTATTTTGCACTTTCAGGAGCCCCTCTCTTGGAAGATAGTGGGACTCCGCTCAGCTGCGGGGATCCCCTCTCTTCCCAAATCGGCTTACTTCCTTTTAGACTTTATGCTGGGCATTGCTATTTCCTTAATTACGAAATACTGGAAAAATAGCTCCCATCTGAGCCCCAATGAATGGTGGAATCATGTCTGTCTCTACAGTAAATATGAGCAAATACCTCGTATGTCAGCCTCTTCCGCTCAGACCCCCCACCACTTGTCTAAATGGAAGATGCTCAACGACTATGTTCAAACTGCTAAATGCTCTCATTTGACTGTTTAAATCTGTGTTAATCTCTGTCACATGATCATTCTGTATCGTAGATACTATTTCTGTTTGTTTGATGTACAATAACTGTTGTTTGTAAGCGCTTATATGATGATACTTATCAGCTTAGAGAAGAAGCATAGGGGTGGGGGGTAATTGGGGTTGCTTTTTCCTTATTGTATGCTTGTATTTGTTTCCTTTGGTGTGTTGTTACTTTTTGCTTGTTGTAAAATGAAAATAAAAGTTTAAAAAAAAAAAAAAAATAAAAAGATGATAGAGGGGTAAAAGGGGTAGTAAGAGGGGACAAGGCTATAGTGGAGAGACTAAATGAATGCTTCGGTCTTTACCGAGGAAGATATAGGGATGTTACCCATGACTGAAGTGGTATTTAAAGGTGACACTGTGGAAAAATTGAAAGAAATATCACTACACTGGGAAGATGTATTACAACTATTTGATAAACTGAAGAGTAGCAAATCACCTGGACCAGATGGTATACATCTAAGGGTGTTGAAAGAACTGAAATATGAGATTGCAGACCTGTTATTAGTAATCTGTGAACTATCATTAAAATCATCTGTAATACCTGAAGATTGGAGAATTGCCAGTTTAACGCCAATTTTTAAAAAGTGTCCCAGGGGTGATCCGGGAAGCTGCAGACTGGTGAGCCTGACATCAGTACCAGGAAAAATGGCAGAAATCATCATAAAGAACAAAATTACTCAGCATGTAGATAGTCATGGCTTAATGGGAGACAGCCAACATGGCTTTAGACAAGGAAGATCTTGTCTTATTAATCTGTTATGTTTTTTTGAAGGTGTGAATAAACAGGTAGACAAAGGTGAGTCAGTTGATATAGTGTATCTGGACTTTCAGAAAGCCTTTGGCAAGGTCCCTCATCAGAGACTTTTGGCAAAACTAAAAAGTCATGGGATAGGAGGTGATGTACTATTGTGGATCAGGAACTGGTTAAAAGATAGAAAACAGAGGTAGGCTCGCCCCTCCCGCTCCCCCCCACCAAGGCCCAATTGGGGCTCGGCATCACATTCAAAAGCCTGCATCCAGCTTCACTTCAGCCTCTGCTCCATCCACAGGCTGCCTGAACGCCGATTGGACATCGGCAGAGGAAGCGGAAGCTGGTCGCCCCTCTCATTCCCCCCACCAAGGCCCAATCGTGGCTTGGCACCGCATTCAATAACCTGCATCCAGTAGGCGTTCCCGTGCCTGGCGGGCCCATGCCTAAGGACCACGCCAAAGGGCCCATTGGCGCGGCCCTTAGACGTGGAAATTAGGCAACTCAAGAGAAGAGTGAAGTTCAGCATTAAAAAACTACACCAAGAAACAGAGTAATTCAAAAAAGCCAACACCCAGCTCACCTCGGCCTTGGCTTTTCCTGCTCGCTCTTCAATGACACACCACCCCAGATAGCCGAGCGGCATCCAGTGCAGGGATCCGATAGAAGACTTCTGCCCCTACATGGAAGGCCAATCAGGTCACTCTCAGCCAGACTCAAACTCAGCAGCACGAAGGCACACCTGTACCTGGTAGACTCATGCCAAGGGCCTCACCAGTGAACTATCTGGTGTGGCGCTTAGGCACAGAATATAGGCGCAACATAAAAAAAGGTATGCCCTTCTTCTAACTGCAACCTGAAAGTCCCGATTGATATTATACTTGTATGCCTCTATACCATTGCTAATTATTTATTTAACACTTTTTTATACTGCTTTATCATTTCAATCAAAGTGGTTTACATTGTAACTTAAACTTGGTAAACATACATTGATAACGTGGACTTTTCTGAGCAATGGAGGGTTAAGTGACTTGCACAAGGTGTACTAGTGGGAATCAAACCCTTGTTGTTTGGTTTTCAAAGCCAGTGCTATAACCATTAGGCTAGTTTTCCAGCTTGTTAATCTCTGACCATCCCATGATGCTGTTTGTCAATCCGTGACTGAGCCAGATATAAAAATCCTTCATACTTGTATACCTGTTCTAGTCACAACTATATGTTACCAATCTCACATTGCTATATCATCAATATCTAAATGCTATAATAAGATTGCTAATTGTACTCACTCTGCCAGATCTGCTTGTTGTTACACTACTAGTTCTCGACCTCTTACTCAATGAATCCCCTCCTCCACACCAGCCTTGCAACCAAACCTCATCCTTCCCCCCTACCTCCCCCTCCCTAACCTAACCATCTTTACTCCCACCAAATTATCTCAAAATGGAGTCACCCAAACTCCACCTATCTACACTATGGACCAGCCTCCTCATACTTTACACCATCTCATCCCTCCTCTCATATGCCCTATCCTCTCACTAAGATACTCAAACACGCTAAATTGTATAACTCACTCTCACACAAACCTCCACAACTGGAACTGCAATCTTAAAATGATCAGCACTAATCCCAACCTCACCCCCACTTCCCCTCAGACAACCTCCACCCTCCCCTCAAATGTGCCCTACTCAACGTCTGCTCAGCCAGGAACAAAATCCCCCTAATTGCTGACCTAATATTCAAACACAACTTGGATATCCTATGTCTCACAGAAAGGTTCCACGAAACCAATTATATCCTAATAAACCAAATCTGTTCCACCGCATACTCAGTCAACGTATGTAACAGAATATCCAGCAGAGGTGGCGCAGTCACTGTAATTTCAAGATTCAGCCTACACCTATCTACAGTTGAATTCATTTCTATCCCAGGTATAGATTCCATCAGAGTCTCCAACCCTATCCTCTCATTACACCTCCTTTACAGGGCACCCCAGACCGACACAACTAACCTCTCCACGATACTTGAGGCAACTTGTACCCCCCAACCCAACTCACGTCTGCTCATAATCCTAGGGGACCTTAATTTCCACTCAACATCCCAGAAACAATCTATTACATTCCTCCAAGTGATGGATGTCCTACACTTTACCCAAATCCTAAAATCACTCTCACACACCAAAGGCAATATTCTGTACCTAATATTTATTCCACAGCATACATTAGCCAACAGACAGATCGTACACACCACCCAGCCAATCCCATGGTCAGATCACTCAATTATCCTCTTTTCATTTTCCTACTCCCCCATAAAAGACCACAAACTACCCCAACCCAACATACCCACAAATTCAAACAATTCAATGCTGTCAACTTCCTTGAACATGTCATCACATCACTAGATCTACTCAACAACAAGCAAGTGAACCTTGACGCCCACATTAATGAATGGAATGAAATCTTTACTACTGCTGCACTACTACCGCCCAAACAACACTCACAAATACAACGCAGAAGAGCTCCCTGGTATACTACCAAACTAAGAGACCTAAAAAGAGAACTCAGATGACTAGAATGTCACTGGAGACGTTCCCGTGATCCAAACACACATATCAGCTATACAGAAAAGCTTTGATTTTACTGCTCAGAAACCCTAAGACTCAAAAGAGAATCTAATGAAAATATACTCAACAGCTTCTTAAATAAACCCAGAGAACTCTTTTCCATTGCCAAATCCTTAATAAGTGAGCCTTTACATCATGACCAGCCTCTCAAAATAACCCCTCAAACCATAACTTACTATCTCATCTCAAAATTCCACCCACCCCTCCTAGCTACCAACCCCTAACCAATATACCATCATGGTAATCCATCCCCCTCAAATACCTGGGATGAATTTGATCCCCTCACTCTTGAGAACATAACCAAGGTCATCAAAGATCTTAATGCCTCAACATCTGCACTAGATCCCTGCCCTGTCTCTTGGCTTAAGACCACAAAAAGCTTCATCAGCCCATACATACATCACATAGTACAAGCTTCTCTCCAAAGTGGCTCTGCCCCAGCACTTCTAAAATGCACCTCCATCCATCCCATTCTAAAAGGATCGAAGCTTGACCCCTCCTAACCTACTTCTTACAGACCCATATCCAGCATCCCCTTCCTTGCTAAGATAACCGAAAAAATAGTCCAAACTCAACTTCAGAATTTCATAGACGATCATTCCCCCCTCGACCCATTCCAACATGGCTTCAAAAAGAACCACAGAGTTGAAACTCTTATAACTTCACTCTTAGACTCAGTGACTTTATACACTCAGAACCCTACTCAAGGATGTCTACTCATATTTCTCGATATATCAGCAGCCTTTGACTCACTTCCTCACCACCAACTCTTAGATAGACTCCACGAAATCGAACTGAGAGACACACCCCTGAAATGGTTCCACTCTTACTTAGAAAACAGAACACAACAGGTTTGCATAGGTAATAACACTTCCCAATTCTTCATACTGAAACAGGGAGTCCCCCAAGGATCCAGTTTATCCGCACTTCTATTTAACATTTTCCTTCAGCCCATATGCAAGATTTTCCAAAACCAAGGAATACATTATCAATTATATGCAGATGGCATCATGTGCTTCACTCCATTCAATATAACAAACCCCGACTTTTCCAGCATAAGCAAATGCCTATTTGGCTCACACATCATAATCTTTTAATCAACCAATCAAAAACAGAAGCTCTCCAAATATTCACCCACACTTCCTATACTCCACTGACAACCTTCACTCTCAGTGATGTCACCCTTCCCATCAAAAATCAAATCAAATACCTTGGTCTTAAACTTGACCAGAACCTTACATTCTTTGAACAGATAAAAAGAACTTCAAACACAATATATGCGAAATTACGAACTCTTAGAAACCTCCAACCCCTCTTAAACCCTGACAATTTTCGTATTGTCTGCAAAGTCCTCACTAGCCCAACCCTCGACTACTGTAATCTATTCTATCATGGCCTTCCCAAAAACAGTATACACCCCCTCCAAATGGCACAGAACACAATAGCCCATCTTATCACAAACAACCCTAGATGATCACACATAACGCCAATCCTCCATGATCTCCATTGGCTTCCCATACTATCCAGAAAAAAATTCAAAGCAATCACTCTCATACATAAAATTATCCTTAATGAATCAGCCCCATGCCTCTCTTTGCTCCTATCCAATCCCAATAATAACACAGGTACACTAAAAAAATTTTTTTTTAAACTGCCTCTAATGTTCGATTGATTTTTACGTTTTTTGGTGCGCTGAATCCAAATCTGGTAACCAATTTGCTCCATCACGTACAGATTTTTTGCTACATTGGGTTAGCAGTTTGAGGTGAACGTTTCAGATTGAGTGCGATCGAGATAAAAGTTTCTTGGATGAATTCTTTATACTAATTGTTTAGTAGTTATTCAAATAAGAATAAAGAAAATTGTAACAAGGCAGCACATAAGAATAGAGTAATGTCAACAAAACACACTGTGATGGTAGCAAAATTGTCTGCACTTAAAACAGCCACATACATGTGCACAAATATTGAGCATATAAGAGCGAGGATAGACACAAAGCAAAGCAAAGAAATGTGCAAAAAATGTTGTACAGGTATGTATGTAAGAATAGAAAACGCAAACCGCACCATTGCAATACATGAAGACAAACACACGATGGTGTGAAAATAAAATTCTAATAAATGTGATCCGACACTGTGGTAATAACTAGCAAATTTTTATTTCAAAGTTTAGTAAAAACACGATATTTGTCAACACAGTTTAGATTTTAAAGTCATTCTTGGGTCAATCAATCTCCTGGTGGGCCCGTTTCTTCTTCCCCGAATGCTTCTCTTGGTGCGCTGCTTGGCATATTTTTCATCTGGGGTTTCCCGCAGCAGCAACCAGCAGAAATCAGCCATCATAGTGGTGTTCCATCTTCCTTGGTACCTTCTCTCTGTGTTCTTGATGTCCTGGTGAAACCTTTCACCTTGTTCTTCACTGTACGCCCCCAGGTTTTCGGGAAAGTAGTTCAAATGGGAGTGCAAGAAATGGACTTTCAGGCTCATGTTACAGCCTTGTTCTTTGAAGGCATTGAGCATCCTGGCAACAATATCCTTATAGTTCTCATCCCGCCTGTTCCCCAAGAATTTGAGAACAACATTCTTGAAGGAATCCCAGGCTTCTTTTTCTTTCTCAGACATCGTTTCAGCGAATGCTCCATCTGAAATGAGTTTCCTTATATCAGGGCCAACAAACACTCCTTCCTTTAGCTTTGCTTCAGAAAGTCGGGGGAACTTTGAGCAAAGGTACCGAAAGCACTCACCATCTTTTGGAAGGGACTTGATGAATTGCTTAATGAGACCCAACTTAATGTGGAGAGGTGGTAATAGAATTTTATCAGGAGGTACCAAGCTCTCATGAAGAACATTTTTCTCACCTGGTCTCAAATACTCCCGAATTGACCAGTCTTTTTTCCCCCAGTGTAGGTCACGGGCCCGGCTATCCCACAAGCAAAGGAAGCAGGGATATTTGGTGAAACCGGATTGCTGCCCTAATAGCATGGATAGAATTTTAAAGTCTCCACAAATCATCCACTTATGCTCATCATAACGAATCTTCTGAAGAATCAGGGCCAAATTCTCGTATTTTTCTTGGAGAATAACAGAGTGAGCAATAGGAACTGAAGTGAATGTGTTGCCATTATGAAGAAGAACACCTTTTATGCTGTCTTTTGACGAATCAATGAACAGTCGCCATTCAGCAGGATCATACTTGAGTTTAAACTTTTCCATCACTCCGTATATATCGTTGCAAAATACCAAATCTTCCTCTTTGCTGAAATACTTCAAAAATTGTGTCTCGCGGTTGCGGTACCAATAAAAAGTTGTTCCTGGTGACAATAGATTTTTCTGTTTAAGCCGAGAACCTAGCAGTTGGGCAGCATCTTTTGGGAGTCCTAAATCCCGGACTAAATCATTCAATTCAGCTTGAGAGAAAAGTTCAGGTTTCGGATCTGGTTCAGTTTCAAACTCGGAAGTACTGGACTCATCGGGAAAAGCCATCTGATGAGTCTCATCATGATCAGAAACCGTCCACACAAATATGATCCAAAGATTTTGGTGGTTCAGGCACAGGTACTTCGTTGCTATGAGGCATAGGCCTAATTGCTGAGGGAAGGTTGGGGTAACTTATTACGTTCTTATTTTTTAAGTTGTATCCCTTCACAATGCAAGAGCAAAAATAGCAGTCACTGCTGTGGTCTCTTTGTTCACGCCACATCATAGGTATTCCGAAACGAAATGCTTGTTTTTTTACCTTTCATCCATAAGCGTAGATCTTCCTCACATGTCTTGCACACTTTGTGAGGAGCCCACGGTTTGTCTTGATCGCCTAACTTCAAACCGAAATAGGCGAAATATACTTTTTTAATAAATGCAGAAATGTTCCTCTGCCGCTTTTTCACGGTATATTCCCCACAAATAAAACAAAAACTGTCCGGAGAGTTGACGCAACCTCTGGCTCTGTGAGCCATCACAAATACACAGCACTGCAAGCTACAACTGTAGTGAACCACTTCGGAATAAAGCTGGATTACGACTGAGCAAACAAAAGGTAATAATGAACTTGCAAGAAACTGAAATTTGACAGGAACGTTCATGTCGCAACCACCGTGTTTGAGCGAGCGAACGAGGCGAGGCGAACAGGAAAGAACATGCGCCAGCGCGAGTACTGGATTTAGCCCCCCGCCTCCCAATTGTCCTGTTAATGTATAAAATGAATACAAAACACTCTAAAATATCATGAGGGAGTGTTTCTAGTTAGTTAACCATTACAACCTCTGTTTTGGGCCAAGAAAATAAACTGCAGTCGGCTAAAAAGAAATTATGTGAACATTCCTTATATGGGTAAGAAATCTAATTTTGCAAGAAAACGTGACGTGATGGAACATTTTGGCTATTTTTCCTGGATTCAGCACCCCGAAATCTATAGGAATCAGTTGCAAAACTGGAGGCAGTTTTTTGGTAGTGTACCTGTGTAATAGATCACACCACACTAATACTAAAAACCTTTTAATTACACCAATAAATAAGAAAACCTGCAAGCAAACTACCTGCAACAGGGCCTTCTCCCTTTATGCTCCCTCATTATGGAATGTATTACCAGGAGAACTATGGAACTGCTCTGACCATTCCGAATTCCGGAAGAGACTTAAAACCCACCTCTTCGAAGAACACTTTTCCCTGCCACCTTAACTCTCCCCTCAAGATCCATTTCTCCTCTGTTCCACCCACCCCTTAATACCTTAACCTAACTTATTATCCTGACAACCCCTCCCTAATACCCTGTAAATATGTAAATAGTTTCTTGTTTGAGACAAATATACTCATGTTCAGAAGTTACTTGTCTTAACCATATGTTAAACCACTTTGATTGTTTGATAAGGCGGTATAAAAATATCATTAAATAAATAAAAATAAATAAATAAATATGTAGTGTGATACAGCGGACCCTCTTCTGGAGAGAAAAATAGTTTTGAAGTCTGAAAGAAAAAGAAATTGCCTGCAATTTCCAGAGGATTCACCTAGAGGTAGCAGGAGAGTTAGGACAGAGACCACAGAACCACACCCTAGTGGGCAGGACTCATGTTCCAAAAGCACACATTTAAGAGGAAGCAAGCAAGAGTCAGGAGGAAGCTTATCTGCTAGGAGCTTACCTGCAAGAAGCTCAGCTGCTAAAACCTCGTCTGCTTGGAGAGCTACTACTCAGGGAGCTGTGGAAAGATCACCCTCACCAGTTGGGAGAGACCAAGCAAATGCGTGTTCCAGAGAAGGACCAAAGAGATGCTATGAAGGTACTAGCCCAAGAGTGGGATCTTGGCCGCAAGCAAGCCTGAGTAAAAGGACAGGCTGGGAAAGGAGAACCAGTCCTGTAAGAGAGAGGACAGGCCGAGAAGGCCGAAGCCAAGCCAGACCGGGCCCTGAAGCCCACAAGAGAACAGGCCTCAAAGGCCAGAGGAGGAAAGACTGGGAGAGCAGGAGGAATATACCTGAGAGCACTGATACTGAAGGCAGCAGCCAAGGTAGGCCTCCAGCCTCACCCCAGAGAACCAAACGGAAACCTAAAGGTAAAGCTTTTAACCTTTGTTATTGTGTGCCTGAAGTCAAGCTAAGAGAAGAATCCTGGGAAGGTGGTTCTCCTTATCTAAAACAAGAGCCAAAGCAAAAGTTAAAAGATAGTTTGAGCAAGAAAAGAACTTTTAGAGGAAAATCTTATAGAGAGAATGTTTTTAAACCTCTAGAGCAAGAAATGCCATTTTGGTATTCCACCAAGCTGAACCGTGGGCCCAAACAAACTGCCAAGCCTTGGGAAGCAGTGAGACGAACTCACATGAAGGACACTTACCTTGATCCCTCAGAGCAGTCAGAGGAGGCCAGGCAGGTGGAATCTGTGCAGGAGGACATTGATAGTCCTATGGAATGTATATACTGTGCTGGAAGTGATATAGAAGCGTTCCAGAGCTCATTGAGTGAATGAAGTAATTTGCTATTGGATGTTTTTGACACTGTGAAGTTAACAGTTTTTGGTTATTCCATCTCTTACTTTCAAAATCTGCTGTAAAGACTTGTTTTGCTACGTACCGGAGTGTTTATCCTATGTTATGAACCCTTAGTGCTAAAAGGGGAAAATAAAGCCTTTTTCTTTTCCCTCCACTTTCGTGCAAGACTGTAGTCTCTTTGGGAGTTGGCAACAAGGCTAGCACAAGGCTCTGGCCCTTGACCCTCGCACCTGGCCAACCCTGATCACAAACATCTTGGTGACCCCCGGTCCCAGCCCTTCGGTGGAACCACTACGCCGCCACCAGGGGGTGCTGTGCGACCGGGGCGCGTCACAGTAGTCATGTTAAAACGTTCTGTTCCATGTAAACAGTGGAGACTCACTGTCACATTATGTTAACTGTAAACTGTTGTCACTCGGTTCCCGGTGACACCAAGATTATACGCCACTAGGTAGCGCTGTTAAAGACCAAAGAGTCCAAGTGTAGGGTAATAAAGGCTTTTATTCCCCGTTTAAAGCAAGGTTCAACTAAGAGATATTTTGGATAACAGAAACAGCCCTTTGTTTTAAAAGGTACCAATATTCACTGGCTAGTTAACTGTTACTTCACAGTTTAAAGCAGGTTTTCTTCATAGTAATATTCAGTATAATAAACATCAAATTATACTTCATTTATTCTTCTGTGGAGCATACACACTTTGGAGCATAGGCAGTGCACCAATCACATTCCATTTCCTCAGGCAAAGGTGAGGGAATAGTGCTGGGAGAATCCACTTCCATCAATTCCTCTCCCCTATACTGATTCAAAGGGCTTTCACTGTCCCTGTCTATTTCAGCATGGTAATCTACCACTTGGGAGTTTGGCTTCACATAACCAGGGACTCTTAAGGCTGGCGGTAGTTTAGTGAACCAGTCTTGACTCTTGTTTCTCCTAGGAGGAATACTTCTTTTAGCATAACTTTTAGCAGTACAATCATTACAGTTAATCTTCAATGCCTCATACCTTGGCTCACTGAGTAAAAACTTCCGTTGCTTATAAAACTGCTTTTCCCTCTGAATAGGTGAAACTGGGCAATGATCCTCTAGAGATAAGCTTCTGTCAGAACCTCCCTCTCTGGTTCTTAGCTTTCTTCTCTCTATGTTACAAACAGGCAGAGTATAGGAACTAGGCGTGGCAGAGCCTCTCACCTTGGAGCAACTTCCACCAAACTCCCCTTGCACAACAGGTCCAGTTTGGGCTTTCTGGCTTCCCACCTTGTGAGGTCTGTTTCTCCTCCAGCTTCCAGCTTGGCTTCTTTCACAGCAATCAGGCTTATGTCCTTGATAGCCTCCAGGCTCCTCTGCTGTTTCTCCTTCTAATCCAGCTCCAGTTCCTTCTTCCTCTTTCTCCTCCTTCCTCAGCTCCTGCTGCTGTTTCCACTGCTTATTCTTCCACTGCTGTCCAGAAGCTTCTGCTCTGGCTTATAAAGTGAACCGTTACTGCTGACTTCCTGGTTCCCTTTCAGCTGCAGGTCATCAGTGAGCTTAGGTTCATTAAGTCCAGTATGTCTGTTCCTGCTCCCTCTAGCTGTGCCTGGAGGTAACTGCACATCTAGTTCTTCTAAAACAGGATTTCTTTTCTTAAAACCAACTTTATTGGTGCCCGCATCATGACACTGTCTTGAATTGAATAAAGACGGTATATAAAAACTGTTAAATAAATAAATAAATGAAATAAATAAATGGCCAATTTTCCCAATGGAAAAAGGTGAATAGTGGAGTACCCCAGGGATTTGTGCTGGGTCCGCTGTTTTTGGATATATTCATAAATGACCTGGAAAAGGGAATAATGAGTGAGGTTATCAGATTTGCAGATGACACAAAACTATTTAAAGTTGTTAAAACCCAAGAGGATTGTGGAAAATTGCAAGAGGATCTTGCTAAATTGGAAGACTGGGCATGAAAATGGCAGATGAAATGTAATGTGGACAAGTGCAAAGTTATGCACCTAGGAAAGAACATCCCAAACTATAGTTACACGATGCAAGGTTCCACATTGGGAACCACAACTCAGGAAAAAGATTTAGGCGTCATCTTGGATAACATGTTAAAACCCTCCGCCCAAGGTGTAGCGGCGGCCAAGAGAGCAAATAGAATGCTAGGTATCATAAGGAAAGGAATGCAAAATAAAACAAAGGATATTATAATGCCTCTATATCGTTCCATGGTGTGACCATACATTGAATATTGTGTGTAATTCTGGTCGCCGTGTCTTAAAAAGGATATAGCATTATTAGAAAAGGTACAGAGAAGAGCCACCAATATGGTAAAGGGGATGGAAGGATACCCCTATGAAGAGAGGCTAAAAAGGTTAGGGCTGTTCAACCTGGAAAAGAGACGGCTGAGGGGAGATATGATAGAGGTCTATAAATTAATGAATGGAGTGGAATGGGTAAACATAGATCGATTGTATGCATCATCAGAATATAAAAGGACTAGGGGACATGAAATGAAGCTACAGGGTAACCTATTTAAGACTAATAAGAGAAAATATTTTTTCATTCAACGTGTAATCGAACTCTGGAATTTGTTACCAGAGGATATAATAAAAGCTGCTAGTGTAGCCGGGTTTAAAAAAGGTTTGGACAAGTTCCTGAGGAAAGGTCCACAAACCATACTTAAAGGGGCCCTGGGAAATCCACTGCTTGCTTCAATACAAGAATTGTGGAACCTGTGTCTTTTGGGGAAACTGCTAGGTACTGTCAGACGGCTGCCTGGGTGAGAATCTTCACAGTCTTGGCAAGTGCATATCTCTATATGATTTGCAAGTTATTGTGGGCAATACAGTTCATTCACACCAGACACAGCTGCTCACAATAATTAGTTGTGCTTTTGGGTAAAGCCAATAAGATATTTATTTATGGGGTTATTTCTCCCAACACAGATATGCTTGGTAGCACATAAATCAGGTTACTTGCTTTCAGTGTTAAACTTGGAAAAACAAAATAAGGAAAACAACATTTTAACTTATCAGGCAATCAAAGCAAAAGAAATAAGACCTGGTTAATAACAAACTGGTCCTTTCTGTAGGCTTAGCTAATATTCTCTTAGCAAGTATCAAACAACAAACCAAAAGCCACAAAGAAAGGAAAAAAAACTGTTCTTTTCAGGTTAACTTCTTATATCTTCCCACATAGATTCAGAAGTGATTCTCTCCTAGCTCACAAGCAATTAGGTAAGGCTCAATTGCTAGCAGTTATCCAGCTGGAACCCCTTAGCTGGCTTGCTTTCTACTGCGTGGCTAAAAAAAAAACCCTACTCAGGAGCTTTTCTGAGTAGATTAAAGAACAAGTTTGTATTTCTTTGTGATGGTTGCTATATTTTATAACAGAAAATCACCAAAGGAGTTTAGACAGAGAGCAGTCCATGTAAACAGATTCTTCATCTGCTATCACCCCTCTTCTTCAACAAGCATGGGTTCAATATCATGGATTGGCACAGATGAATGTCCCAATGGAGCACTTTCAGGAGAATACTTGTTTCCCTGCTGTCTTTCAAGGTTATAGCTAGGGCATAGATCAGTGTTCATACCTGAGCTTCCATTGCTGTTAGAGTTCCTCTCTATATAGCCTGGCCAGTATGTAGTCCAGTTCTTATGTCCAGCCTTCCAATCCAGATCCCTGGACACTGGATCTCTCTTCACATACCTTCTGGCACGGGTCTTAGGGTCCCTTCCACGTGCAGGCGTCTCTCTCACAGGTACCGTCGGGAGATTCCTAGCTCTGCAGCACCATTCCTCTGGCTTTCCCCCGTCCAATGGTGTATGCTGGCCCTTGGAATGCCTCCCAGTATACGTACTGCTCTGGACTCTTCTAGACCTCCCAAAGGCTTTTCTCTTCTTTCTTCCAAAGGGTTTCTTGCCCTCTCTGTCCGTCCGGTTTGGCTTCTGCTTCTGATGATCCTCCTGATGATGAAGATGATCAAGCTCAAGCTGATTCTCAGGATGATGAGGATGATTCTCTGTAGAATAAACTCTACCTTTATTCTGCTTAGATGAGTGCTGCTCCCTAACACAGTGCAGCTGTGCTGAATCAGGCCCTGCCCTTTGAGATGAGTGCTTAAGGATTACCTCATAGCCCTCCTGATTGAACACATGTTTCCCCACTTCAGCTCCTCTAATGGCTGTTGGAAACCTGGTGCATTCTGGGACTGGTAGTTTTTTATGGAAAAATTCTGTTTTCTTATTTCTACCAGAACTGACAGGTTGCTTGTTCAGAGTCACTTCACCTTTCCTATAGCTCCTTCCTGAGCTATGGTAAGCTTCCTTACCACAGTACTTGTGACTTAGATTGGCCACTGTTGGAAACAGGATACTGGGCTTGATGAATCTTGTTCTGACCCAGTATGGCATATCTTATGTTCTTAAGTTACCTGTAGATATGTAGCAAATATAGGTTTTGCTTCATTTTGTTAACAATGATAGCAATCTTGTTGCAAAGCCAGAACAAGATCATGTTGGAACCAGCTTTGTGCCAAGAAATATCAAGAAAAGAAGCAAAGGAACACAGAAGTGAAAAAGACAAACTATATAAAGGGGAGAGTGCTGGATGTGGCTCCGTGCTTGGAATTCTTTCAACTCTATTACTAAAGATCAATAGAGAATCGCAAGTCTGCTGGAACTAGTGGCAATAATAAGTGTCATTGAACTGAATCCTGTAGCGGTGCCAGATTTCAGAAACACAGTGTACCGTAACAAAAAAGCAAAGATGAAATGGAAAGGTGCTGTGAATAAATGAATATATGAAATAAAGAAGCAAATAATAATACCAAGAAGATGGACAGGAAAGACCAGAACAGAATATACAACATTTGGTTGCAGTCCTCAGGGATGCATCAATCTCTGTGCCGAGACAGAGAAAAGAAGGGCCTGCCAAATGCTCTGGTCTTTGTGTCTCAGAAGAAGAATGATAATAATTTATTTCTTGGTATCCTTCTGTTCATCTTTTCATGTTCTAAACCAGTTTCGTATCATGGGTAAATAACATAGTCCTAATAGGATGCTTGCTGTACAACTCTAAAGATGTCCTTCTTTGTTTTAGTAGTGACTGTAGAGCCCTGAATGTCTCCAGCAGAAAGAAGCTGTGAATCGTCTCCTCAACAAATATAGAAAATGACCCAGGGATTAGTTTTCCTTTTCTTCTGCCAGAAATTGCCTAGAAACAAATACAGACAGCCCAGCCTGCAAATACAAATGTACGCTATTCATTCCCAGCAGGATGCCTGTTTGGGTACCCGAACAAAGGCAAAATGCATAGTGAAGGAAATCATACCCATCCCATTAAAAGTTGCACAGTATACCGACTGTTTCATTTCTCTATGCATAATTATATATATATATATATATGATCCTTTTACACAGTTGTCAGCTTTCCTTAAATGCATGATTTCTATAATATACAGGGAAACAAAATGCATAGTTCAGTAAGTAAATAATAATAATAGTAATATAATTTCAAATGCTATTAAATGTCAGTTATGCAAAGCCAAAGATGAAACTGTCGACTGTCTACTCAGTGCCTGTAGCAAAATAGCCCTAACTGACAAGATCATAATTGAGTGGCTAAATTATTCCATTCAAATCTTTACAAAAAGTATGGTTCTACTGTAGCAGGCAACTATTGGCAATTGTGGTAATGTGAGATGCGGTGGGAAGGGGTTTTCTGGTAAAACCCCAAACAGATAGCAGTTCAGGGAAAACAAACAAAATGGGCCCTATTCTGAGAAAGATGTGCAGGGAAGCTGTATATGTCTACAGCATGTACATCCAAAATGTGGATGTGATTCCCTGTTCGCAAGGTTAGACGTGCAGCCACACCACAGAATATGGAGTTGTACGTCTAGCTGCTAAACGTGCAATTCACGAAGAGCGGTGCTCCGTGTTCATATCAGTAACACATGTAAACCTCGACAAACCGTGGGCATGTAGTTCCAAAAACGTGTCCACCTGTACAGTTGTCTATGTGCAACAGGAAACAGGATACAGTAAATCCCTCCCCCTCCGCCACTGCCACAGCGCTGGAAAATGGCCACCCGCCAAGTAAATTTTCCGGAAGCTGAGACCCGCCTCGTATTAGGAAATGAGGAAGACCTGCTCCCCATGGGACACAGAAGACCAGCCCTTGCAGCACCACGCAGGGGCTGGGAAAGGATCCGGATCTCCCTGGCACAGTAAGTAGGGCAAAGCAGGAAAGGGAGGAAGCATGTGGTGGGACAAGGACAGTGCAAAGAGCCATTGGAAGGGGAAAAGAAAACAATGAAACCTGTTATGGGCAGGCTTCAGTCATTCGGGGGAGTGGGTATACATTAGCGCAATTTCACGCGGCACACCACACAAGCTACCCCATCATATCAATCATAGGCCAAAAGTAAGTTTATAATTTTAAATGCATTTAAAATACTTTAACCTAACTGAAATGAAAAGTGCCCAACAGGAACCATCGTCAAACTCAAACTCAAAGGTTCACACGCTGAACAAAAATAACTTTTAATCTGCAGTCCAGACGACTCGAGTTTCGCCAATATCTATCAGGCTGCTTCAGGACAAAAGGCAGAAAAAACAATCACAAAAGCCCCCAACTCCGATGAAAAAACCTCAGCATTTGGAGACCTAAATAGGAACCGGAACCGGCATACAAGCAACAAGCCAATCACAAACCATTAGAACCAAAAACAGTGGCGCTAAGTCAGAAAATTATGGACCAATCCAAACAAATTATGGGAAACTAAATGGCTGACATCCATTCAATCGAATCATTAAGGCCCAAGGGTTGGACTGCCCCCAGGTGAAAAATCAATTTTGTTCCAGGTGGGCCAAATGCCGATCAGCTCGGCCAGACTGCAAATCAGACACTGTATCAATTATACACCACCGAAGGTCTTGCCAATCATGATGGTTATCAACACAATGTTGAAACATAAGCGCAGTCACCACCAAATTCTTAAGTCGAGATTTATGTTCAGTTAAACGCAGGCAAACTGGGCGATAGGTTCTCCCAACATAAATACTGGGACAAGGACAAATGATACATAAGAACATAAGATATGCCATACTGGGTCAGACCAAGGTCCATCAAGCCCAGTATTCTGTTTCCAACAGTGGCCAATCTAGGTCATATGTACCTAGCAGTTTCCCCAAGAGACACAAGTTCCACAATGCTTGTACTGGGTCAAGCATTGATATCTTCGGTCACTTCTTAATAATGGTTTATGGACCTTTCCTCCAGGAGCTTGTCCAAACCTTTTTTAAACCCAGCTACACTAACAGCCTTTACTACATCCTCCGGTAACAAATTCCAGAGTTTGATTACACGTTGAGTGAAAAAATATTTTCTTTTATTAGTCTTAAATAGTTTATCCTGTAGCTTCATTGCATGTCCCCTATTCTTTCTATATTCTGATAAGGTAAACAATCGATCTACGTTTACCCGTTCCACTCCGTTCATTAATTTATAGACTTCTATCATATCTCCCCTCAGCCGTCTCTTTTCCAGGTTAAAGAGCCCTAACCTTTTTAGCCTTTCTTCATAGGAGTATCCTTCCATCCCCTTTACCATTTTGGTGGCTCTTCTCTGTACCTTTTCTAAAATCACTATATCCTTTTTAAGATACGGCGACCAGAATTGCACACAATATTCAAGGTACGGTCTCACCATGGAACGATATAGAGGCATTATAATATCTTTTGTTTTATTTTCCATTCCTTTCCTTATCATAGCTAACATTCTATTTGCTCTCTTGGCCGCCACTGCACACTGGGCCGAGGGTTTTAACATGGTATCCACAATGACGCCTAAATCTTTTTCCTGGGTGGTGGTTCCTAATGTGGAACCTTGCATCGTGTAACCATAGTTTGGGTTGTTCTTCCCTAGGTGCATAATCTTGCACTTGTCCACATTAAATTTCATCTGCCATTTTGATGCCCAGTCTTCCAATTTATCAAGATCCTCTTGCAATTTTTCACAATCCTCTTGGGTTTTAACAACTTTAAATAGTTTTGTGTCATCTGCAAATTTGATAACCTCACTCGTTATGCCACTTTCCAGGTCATTTATGAATATGTCAAAAAGCAGCGGACCCAGCACAGATCCCTGGGGTACACCACTATTCACCTTTCTCCATTGGGAAAATTGGCCATTTAGCCCTACCCTCTGCTTTCTATCTTTTAACAGTTCCTGATCCACAATAGTACACTGCCTCCTATCCCATGACTCTTTAGTTTTGCCAAAAGTCTCTGATGAGGGACCTTGTCAAAGGCTTTCTGAAAGTCCAGATACACAATATCAACCGACTCACCTTTGTCCACCTGTTTATTCACTCCTTCAAAAAAACATAACAGATTAGTAAGACAAGATCTTCCTTGTCTAAAGCCATGTTGGCTGTCTCCCATTAGTTTGTGACTATCTACATGCTGAGTAATTTTATTCTTTATGATGATTTCTACCATTTTTCCCGGTACTGACGTTAGGCTCACCAGTCTGTAGTTTCCCGGATCACCCCTGGAACCCTTTTTAAAAATTGATGTTACATTGGCGATCCTCCAATCTTCAGGTATTAGAGATGATTTTAATGATAGTTCACAGATTACTGAGAGCAATTCTGCAGTCTCATATTTCAGTTCTTTCAACACCCTTGGATGTATACCATCCGGCCCAGGTGATTTGCTACTCTTCAGTTTATCTAATAGTTGTAAGATATCTTCCCGATGTATCGATATTTCCTTCAATTCTTCCGCACCTTTAAATACCACTTCAGTCATGGGTAACATCCCTACATCTTCCTCAGTAAAGACCGAAGCAAAGAATTCATTCAGTCTCTCCGCTATCGCCTTGTCGCCTCTTAGTGCTCCTTTAACCCCTTTATCATCTAATGGACCAACTGACTCTCTCACAGGTTTTTTGCTACGAATGTACTTGAAAAGGTCTTTATTTTGCGTTTTTGCTTCTGCAGCAAGCTTCTTCTCAAATTCTCTCTTTGCCTGCCTTATCATTGCCTTGCATTTGACTTGCCAGTGCTTGTGCTGTTTCCAGGTTTCGTCGTTTGGCTCTTTTTTCCATTTCCTGAAAGATGCTTTTTTGGAAACAACAGCCTCTCTGACCTCACCTTTAAACCATGCTGGCAGTTTTTTGGACTTCCTTCCACTTTTCTTAAAGCGTGGAATACAGCTGGTCTGGGCTACCAAGATAGTATTTTTCAACAGCACCCAAGCTTGATGTACGTCTTTAACCTTCGCAACTGCTCCTTTTAGTTTTTTCTTAACTGTTTTCCTCATTTTATCATAGTCTCCCTTTCGAAAGTTAAAAGGTAGTACTGTGGATTTCCTTACTATCCCTCCTCCACTAATTAAATCAAAGGCGTTCATGCTATGATCACTATTGCCAAGTGGCCCCAACACCCTTATCTCTTGCACTAGATCTGGTGTTCCACTAAGGACTAGGTCTAATATGGCTTCCCCTCTGGTCGGTTCATGAACCAGCTGCTCCAAGAAGCAGTCATTTATTTCATCTAGGAACTTTATCTCCCTAGCATGTCCTGACGTAACACTGACCCAGTCGATACCGGGGTTATTGAAATCACCCATTATTATTACTGTGCTGTAACTTTTGTTAGCTTCCTTGATTTCTTTGAGCATTTCATCATCCATTTGGTCATTCTGACCAGGTGCTCGATAGTACACCCCCACTGCCATCGCCTTCCCCCTTTTATATGGAATTTCAATCCATATAGATTCTATAGCAGATTTTGTTTCCTGTAAAACTTTAATCCTTTCTGAGTCAATGCCCTCTCTAACATAGAGCGCAACCCCGCCACCTATTTGATCAGCTCTATCATTACGATATAGTTTGTACCCAGGTATCACAGTGTCCCACTGGTTGTCCTCCTTCCACCATGTCTCTGATATTCCAATCATATCTAACCTTTCATTTAGTGCTATATATTCTAACTCTCCCATCTTATTCTTTAGACTTCTAGCATTTGCATAAAAGCATTTTAGATAATGTATTTTATTCATGTTAATTTGGCTATTGTTAGACATGGGTAAATTGGGATCTTTAAGCTCTGTCTGCTTCATACTTGAGGGCATTTGGGCTACTTTACTCTTTTGTGGAACCTCTCTGCTTTTGGTAGTATCCTTCAAGGATACATTCTTCCGAACCATCCGCTCTTGGGCGACTGTCGGCTTTCCCCTAATATCTAGTTTAAAAGCTGCTCTATCTCCTTTTTAAAGGTTAATGCCAGCAGCCTGGTTCCATCCCGGTTAAGGTGAAGCCCATCCCTTCGGAAGAACCCCTCCTTTCCCCAGAATGTTTCCCAGTTCCTAACAAATCCAAAACCCTCATCTCTGCACCATTGTCTCATCCACGCATTGAGACTCCGGAGCTCTGCCTGCCTTTTGGGTCCTGAGCGTGGAACAGGAAGCATTTCGGAGAATGCTACCCTGGAAGTTCTGGATTTCAACTTCCTACCTAAAAGCCTAAATTTTGCCTCCAGATCCTCCCTACCACATTTTCCTATGTCATTGGTACCGACATGTACCAAGACAGCAGACTCCTCCACAGCACTATCTAAGACGTTATCTAGGTGGTGCGTGAGGTCCGCTACCTTCACACCAGGCAGGCATGTTACCAGGCAATCCTCACGTCCACCAGCCACCCAACTATCTACATGCCTAATGATCGAATCACCAACTATAACGGCTGTCCTAACCCTTCCCTCATGGGCACATGGCCCTGGAGAAACTTCCTCGGTGCGAGAGGGTTTTACATCACCTGGAGGACAGGTCCTAGTTACAGGATCTCTTCCTGCCACACCAGGGTGATGCTCTCCTGTCACGTGACCTCTCTCCTCCATGGCAACAGGGGTGCTGCCAGACTGGAGGTGGGACTTCAGGACTATATCCCTGTAGGACTCATCTATGTACCTCTCTGTCTGTCTTATGTTTTCCAAGTCTGCTACTTTAGCCTCTAGAGAACGGACTTGTTCCCTGAGGGAAAAGAGCTCCTTGCACCTAGTGCACACGTAAGACCTCTCACCAACTGGGAGAAAATCATACATGTGACACTCAATGCAAAAGACTGGAAAGCCCCCATCCCGCTGCTGGACTGCTGTCTGCATCTTAGTTTTAAGTTTGTGTCTAGATCTTTAAGTTCTTACTTACTAGGGGTTGCTATGGGTATTTATACCAATAAAACTGTACCTAATATGTTTAATATACCTTGTTCACCTGAAGCTTAATTAATCTCAGGTCCTTAGTGTATGACTGATTTGGGTAATGAGCTTCACCTGAAAGCACCTCCTGTCTTTTAAGATGTGTAAGTACCTATAAAGCTATGATTATCCCAGGGGAGGGTGGGTGTGGGGAGGGAGGGAGGGAAACAACACTTATTAAAAGAGGGCTGCTACACAGTACCCTGTCTTGTGCTGCTGAGGTAAGCTAAATTCTGATTTGATTTAAATTATAGCTCTTAGCTGCTGCTAGGCTCTAACTTCTTATGAAATTTAAACTACAAGCTCTCTGCTGGGTACTAAATTTAACCAGAAAGCTCTCTTCTGTGTGTTAAATTTAAACTAAAAGTACTTTGCTGTTACTTGGCCCTGAGGGACTATTAAATTTAAACTACAAGCTTTCTGCTGGGTATGAAATGTAACCAGAAAGCTCTCCTCTGTGTTTTAAATTCAAGCTTTAATTGCTGCTACTAGGCCCTAACTGATCCAACAAAAAAAACAGTGGGTTCACAGATTAAGTAGCTTTAATACAAAGAATTCTTTTTAGAAAATTACCAGAAGTATATACTCACAGTTGCAGATTTCACTCCAGAAGTAACAGTCCCCCTTTCTAGTCCTTCAAGACAGTTGTGATCCAGATAATATAAATCACCCAGGAGGAAAGACAATTGGTAATGTGTTGTAAAATATGTATCGTCCCATTGACAGGATATATCCAAGTATCAATGTCCAGGGAAAATTCACACTTACCACAATGGCCAAACGGGCTATGGTGCCCTTGAAAAGACCCTGAAATTAACGGGTGTGCAAAATCTGCAAAAGTTAAAAAATCCCCCAGATTCCATGCCGGGTGAAAGCAATGCAAGGGCCAGAGGCAAAAATAGAATATAACAACAACACATGTCAGTGTCTAAAAATACTGGCTGCAATCTTTTGCGCTTGTTCAGAATATTGTAAAACACAAATCTGCTTGTCCATCTTGTCTCTGGGTGTTGACTGCAAGAGCCAACAATGTTGGGCATACTTGGAACGGAGGAAGGCTTTATGAATAATAGATTTGGGATACCCACATTGCAACAACTTATGAGTGAGTTACCTTGCTTGGGCCAAAAATTCATCTTCGGTGGAACAAATTCAACGGACACGTAAAAATTGGCCAAAAGGCAAAGCCTTCTTCAACTTGAACGGATGATGACTGGAGAAATGTAATAATTTGTTGTGATCCACCGATTTTCAGTATAGAGATGTAATTATAGTCCCATCCACATGTGATACCAACACATCCAAAAATGAAAGTTGTGTAGTAGACATGGATATTGTGAACTGTAGACATGGGTCATGCAAATTTAGCCAAGCTGTAAAAGACTATAAAGAGTCCACAGTATCCAGCCAAACGCAGAAAATGTCATCAATAAAACAAACCCAGAGACCAATCTTCCTGAACCATTTGGAACAATATAAAAGGTTTCTTCAAAGGCAGAGACGTAAAGATTAGCCACACTGGGAGCAACACTAGCACACATTGCTACTCCATGAATTTGTATACAAAAATCCAATGCAAAACGAAAATAATTTTTGTTCAAAATTAATTCAGCAATGGAGAGCAGGAAAGTAGTAGATACTCGCTCAGTATGAGAGCGCTGATCTAAAACTTGCTGAAGTACTTCCAAAGCTGTATGAATTGACATTTCTTTCTCTTCTTTTGGTCCCGCTATAATTCTGGCTACCATTGGGACTCCTATTGCTTCCACATGGTTCAGTTTGTTTTCCTTTTGTCTGCATACTCTGGCACCTAACTGAACATAGGGACATAGTATTTCCATATTGATTCAGATCAGAGGTCCATATAGCCTATTATTATTTCCAGAGGTGGCCAATCTGGATCACAACTACAGAGTAGCGCCCCCAAAACATAGCAACATGCTACATTGCTTACCCCCAAGATACGTACTGTTCCATATCCTTTTACAACCCAGCTATGCTACCTGCTTTATTTCAACATAGATGTCCTTCTGTGTTGTTACAGTTCAGTGCTACTATAACAGACATAGGCTGTTATTCCATGTTCTAGCAGGTCTAATGTAGACGTCCAGGATGTGCATTCATGTTTTCATCAGAATATGGGTTAGACATTTAGGTGGCTCGACACGCCCATGCTCCTCCCCTTCACGCCCACATCCAACACCTGATCGTTCTCTTGCACAATCTGTACATTGATCAAGAAGCAACAGTTCAAATGGAACAAGGAGAAACAGAATGGTTTAAAATAAGCAAAGTTGTAAGACAAGGTTGAATACTTACCCCCTACCTGTTTAATTTATATGCAGAACAAATCATCAGAGAAGCAGGATTGTATGAAGGCAACAGAGGTGTGAAAATTGGTGGAAGACTCATCAACCTTCGCTATGCTGATGATACCACATTGCTGGCTGAAAGTGAAGATGGTCTGAAATATTTGCTTCTTATGATCAAAGAACATAGTCTCAAAATGGGCCTGCACCTTAATGTAAAGAGGTCAAAGATCATGACAACTGGTAAAATCAACAAATTCATCGTTGAAGGAGAAGAAATTGAAATCGTGGACAACTTTAACCTACTTGGATCAACTATCAGTAAAGAAGCAACAAGCAGTCAAGAAATCCAATGATGCATTGCTCTTGGCAGAATGGCTATGAAAGACCTAGACAAGATTCTCAAGAGCAAAGATGTCTCTCTCCATACGAAGATTCGACTTGTTCAAGCCATGGTATTTTCAATAGCATCATTTGGATGTGAAAGCTGGACAGTGAAAAATATAGACAGGAAGAAAATTGATGTCTTTGAATTATGGTGCTAGGGGCGAATACTGCGTATACCATGGACTGCCTGAAGAACAAACCAGTCAGTACTAGAGGAGATCAAACCTAAACTTTCTTTAGAAGCTCAGATGACAAGACCTTGATTTTCATACTTTGGACACATCATGCGAAGAGAGAGATCATTAGAGAAAGACATCATGCTTGGCAAGATAGAAGGTCAACGCAAAAGAGGAAGGCCAGCAATGAGATGGATCACTACAATAACAGCAGCTACGGGTACCAGTCTGTCAACAATGAGCTGCCTGACTGAAGATCAAACACAATTTAGGACAACTATCCAGAGGGTCGCCATGAGTCGACACTGTATGGCTTATTGATGTGGCAGTACCTGCTGATAATAGAATTGCTGAAAAATAGCTGGAAAATGACAATACTATGATTTACAAATTGAAGTATAAAGACTTTGGAGAAAAAACTGGTAATGCCAATAGTGATTGGAGCTCTTGAAGTGTTATGGACTGGACTCACAAAATACATAGAAACATTAAATTTAAAAGACACAACCCAATCCATTTTATAAAAATCAAACCTACTTGGAATACATGCATTCTTCGCTGTTATCTCTTTGGTTCGTAGGCCCTTGGGTAGGACTCACATTAATAGAATTAGAACAAGTCAACAATGACTATGACATGCTACACATGAAGGATAACAATAATAATATGTTGCATTTAATAAAAATATACCTCAGATTACCCATGATTCTTGGAAAAATTGCATAAGCCTTTATAGTCTGGCTCCTATACAGCATAGAGAAATTCATTATCACTGTAATTATAATAAGAATGAGCCTTCTTATCTTTTTGATAAATATGCAGAATTACTCTCCTGATGTCATGAACATCTGGAAATGGATGGGGGAAGTCCAGTGAGCATACCCTTGCTATCATGTGAGCTTAGACTAAAGGAAAGAAGCCAAAAGTAATTACCCAAACCTCAATCAACACACTGTCTCATTTTAATATATTCACAACTACTAAAAATACTGTAGCTGAACTTCATAAAAAGAAAACGGGGGAAAGAAAATGCATTACAAAAATGGAAAATACTGCATCATTCATGATTGGAGAAACAAAAGAATAAATAGGTGAATGGTACGCAAGTGCACACCAAAGATCTGATTAATTTTGATTCAACAGAATACACCTATTTGCTTAAGGCTTGATTCCAACCCACATGTCTGGGCCCTCTGTGCATCTGGCCGAAATCGGACGCACAGAGAGAGTCACCATTATGATCCCACGAGGCACATCTAGCCCTGTGGGATCAGAATCGTGAACAGTCCTATGTGTGCAGACCAGGACCCTAATTCCGTCCAGCCAGCACGTACAGGCCTTCCCTGGCTAACTCAGTCAGGGCTCTTCAAAGGAGCCACTATGCCATGGCATCCATTTGCCATGGCGTTGTGGCTCCATTGAAGAGCCGTGATCCTCGGCTGCCAGCTCCCGAAGCTGATTCCCCGCAGCCCGATCCCTGATCTGGCCTTCTAAGGCCAGGCTCGGGCTGCAGGGAATGTCCTCGGTCCCCCTGCCCCATTTGCGCTTCAGACCTGCCAATCCCTCGGAGGTGGAATAAGTTCCCTGTGCAAGTCACCGCACCCTAACACCGCCCCCCAATCCGGCCCTTTCCTGACCCTGTCTACCTTCCCTGTACAAGACATGGGGAAGGTAGTTGGGAACGAGAAAGGCATGAATAGCAGGGATGGGCGTCCCAACAGAATGACCCGATTAGTCTTTGGGAACCAAAACATTTGTGCATTCATCCCATTCATCCCTGTTAAAGTCTATAGGAAAAGGTATTTTACAAAGGATCAGGGAGGCTTTCCATCTATTTTCAATCAAAGCTTCTTGAAACTTGATAGCAGACATCTGTAACAGCACAATATGCAATCAAGAATGTCACCCCCCCTCCCCCCTGGGGACTAGAAGAGGGGAAAAGAGAATGTATAGTAGCAGGATGAGTACTCCAAACCACTATCAGAAGGGCAAAGTTGTACAATGAACACTCAAGATAGTGAAAGAGGCCATATCAGCACCATAATTGATGGAAGCACCCCAAAGCCCTTTGAGAGGAGTGTATAGTGTATCTGAGAGGAGTAAAACAGCAAAGAGAGCCATACAGCACTTCAAGACGTTAAACATGACAATTGGACCAGCAAAGCACAGCACCCAGATCAACTGTAAGGTCTGGCATTATGCCTCGTGCAGCAGCACAGCACCCAAATTGGTTTCAAGGCACTCAATTATACCAAAAGGATCAGCATAACATCTCAGTTACCTCCAAGGCCTTAAATTATTCCAGGAGCACTGGCACAGCACCCAGATCAGCTGCAAGGCCCTAAGGTTTGCCATGAGGACCAGTACAACAACCAGATCAGCTGTAAGGCCCTAAATTATGCCAGGAGGACCAGCACAGCACCCAGATTAGCTGGAAGACAATAAAATACCAAAGGAAAGCCAGCAGAGTAGGAAAAGAGGTGGCACAAGCCCAGGGATGAGTTCAGCCAAGCTGTGTGCCCGCAAGTTAGAGTTCTGTCACTGAGGACATTGGTCCCAGCAATGGAGCCTTAAGCACAGATGAAGATCCCTCATGGGTTGACGAAGCATTCATGGACTGTTTAGATGACATGCTGAGGGATTTAAATAAGAACCAGAGGATGCACCATGGTGAAGGGCCCCAACAGCAGCTTGAATGGGACTGCAGCACTAGCGGCAACAGCCCAGAAGAGCTGAAGAAGACCAATGCAGCAACAAAACAGGCTGGAAGCCATATAATGAAAGATTAATGCTTGTGGCAGAAAACTGATAGTCAACAACTATAGCAATAACAGTGTGACAAGTACAGTGGTGACTGTAATGGCAAGTACAATAATGGTGGATGTGAGGGCAATCTGTCACCCCATGATAGCTAGGTTTAGTCAGCTATTGAGAAGGCTAGGCAAGTGCCCTCTTCCTCTGCCAGTACTTCATGCTCATCTTCCTTCTTTGGTCAAGGGTAACAATATCTGCACTCCCCTGCTTGAATCACCAAACAAGAACAGAAATGGAAATGATATTATTATGTATGTTTTATTGTATCCTGCCTTGGGCTTTTTGTAAGGGAAGGTAAAATATTTAATAAATGAAATAAAATGAAAATAACTTTGAAGAGCAAGCAAAGGCTCATCGATGGTGGTAGGCTGGTAGCATCCCCCCAACATGCTGAGTTCAATTTCCACTGGACTTGGATTGTTAGGAACTGCATGCCAAATCAGGTAGCTGAACACTCTAAGACAAGTACAGAAGGAGTGGCCTAGTGCTTGAGGTAAGTTACCTTAAGCCAGAGGTTCAAATCCTACTAGAGGATGGTATCTAGCCCTACAGATGCTCCTTGTGGCCTTGGGAAAGCCATTTAACCTCAGATACAAAAAATGTAGATTGTGAGCCCTTCAGGGGCAAGGGAAATATGTATATAGTACCTGAATGCACACCAGTTTGACTAGTGTGTAAGCCTAGCTAAGTAAAAATATGTCAAAGGCACTGACAAAAGATGCAAAGCATGAGGCGTGGCCCACTAAAAGCCAAAACTCACTGGATTCAGACCCACACATTTAGATGGATGGTGACAAACTGGCATAACATTTAAAGAGGGTGAAAGTTGCAAAATGACAAGACTAAGGAATCCTTAAAGGAGGGCGAGGAGTGGCCCCCAAAAAAGTCAAACCAGACTGGTCTCAGAGTCACACAGCAAGAAGGGTGGCATCATTACTACTACTATTAATCATTTATATAGCACTAGAAGGCATACGCAGAACTGTACAAACATGTATAGAAGACAGTCTCTGCTGATAGAGCTTACAATCTAGTTAAGACAGGCAGCACCATACAAGAGAAATAAGAGGTTCAATAAGGAGAGGAGACACAAGGGGAATAAGATTATTATCCAAAAGCAGCCTCAAAGACGTGAGCCTTTAGATGGATTTGAAGAGGGAGTGAGATGTGACTTCACATAAAGATACAGGAAATGTCCAGGCATAAGAAGCAGCAAGGTGAAAAGAACGATGTCTGGAGTTGGCAGTAGAATAAAAGGGCATAGAGAGAAGGAAACCAGAGGAGGAGAGGAGTTCACAAAGAGGGGTGTAGGGAGAGAGAAGAGAGGAAAAGTAAGGAGGGGAAGTCGAGTAAATGCATTTATATAGTAGGTTGTTGCTGTTGTTGTTGTTGTTAAGTGCCGTCGAGTCGGAGTCGACTCATGGCGACCCTCTGGATAGCTATCCTAAATTGTGTTCGGTCTTGAGTCAGGCGGCTCATTGTTGACAGATTGGTACCCATAGCTGCTGTTATTGTATCGATCCATCTCATTGCTGGCCTTCCTCTTTTGCGCTGACCTTCTATCTTGCCAAGCATGATGTCTTTCTCTAATGATCTCTCTCTTCGCATGATGTGTCCAAAGTATGAAAGTCGAAGTCTTGTCATCTGAGCTTCTAAAGAAAGCTTAGGTTTGATCTCCTCTAATACCGACTGGTTTGTTCTTCGGGCAGTCCATGGTATACACAGTATTCGCTGCCAGCTCCATAATTCAAAGGCATCAATTTTCTTCCTGTCTATCTTTTTCACTGTCCAGCTTTCACATCCATATGATGTTATTGAAAATATCATGGCTTGAACAAGTCAAATCTTTGTATGGAGAGAGACATCTCTGCTCTTGAGGATCTTATCTAGGTCTTTCATAGCCATTCTGCCAAGAGCAATGCATCATCTGATTTCTTGACTGCTTGTTGCTTCTTTATTGATAGTTGATCCAAGTAGGTTAAAGTTGTTCACGATTTCAATTTCTTCTCCTTCAACGATGAACCTCTTGATTATGCCAGTTGTCATGATCTTTGTCTTCTTTACATTAAGGTGCAGGCCCATTTTGAGACTATGTTCTTTGATTGTGAGAAGCAAATGTTTCAGATCATCTTCACTTTCAGCCAGTAATGTGGTATCATCAGCATAGCGAAGGTTGTTGATGAGTCTTCCACCAATCTTCACACCTCTGTTGTCTTCATACAATCCTGCTTCTCTGATGATTTGTTCTGCATATAAATTAAACAGGTAGGGGGAAAGTATGCAGCCTTGTCTTACACCTTTGCTTATTTTAAACCATTCTGTTTCTCCTTGTTCCGTTCAAACTGCTGCTTCTTGATCAATGTACAGATTGTGCAAGAGTATGATCAGGTGTTCTGGTATATCCATGCTTCTTAATGTGGCCCAGAGTTTCTCATGGTTTACACAGTCAAAAGCCTTGCTATAGTCGATAAAGCACAAATAGATATCCTTTTGGTATTCTTTAGTCTTTTCAAGGATCCATTTCACATCTGCATTGATGTCTCTCGTTCCTCGCCCTTTCCTGAACCCTGCTTGCACTTCAGGTAGTTTTTGTTCCAGGTATGGTTGTAGTCTCTTTTGAATAATCTTTAGTAGAATCTTGCTGGCATGTGGGATCAGAGCGATTGTGAGATAATTTCCACAGTCAGTTGGATCACCTTTCTTTAGTATTGGTATAAACACAGATCTTTTCCAGTCAGTTGGCCATGATGTTGTCTTCCATATTTCTTGGCAGAGCCTTGTAGGTATGGTAATAGCTGCATCAGATTGCTGTAATACTTCTATGGGAATGCTATCAATGCCTGGTGCTTTGTTCTTTGATAAGGCTTTCAATGCTGCTTTACCTTCTTCTTTCATCACCAATGGTTCCTGATCATAAGGTACCAGTTGAAACAGCTGTTGGTCCACTTGATCTTTATCATATAAAAACTCCGTATATTCCTTCCACCTTTTCTTGATCTTCTCAGCATCATTCAACATAGAACCTTGAGCATCTTGTAACATTCCAATTCGAGGCTAGAACTTTTTCTTTAACTCTCGTAGCTTTAGGAAAGCCGATCTTGTTCTTCCTATAATAGTTTCTGCTTCTATTTCCTTGCATGCGTCGTTGTAGTACTTTTCTTTGTCCTGTCTTGCTGCACGTTGGAAATCTCTGTTGAGTTCTGTTATTGTCTTTCTTTCTCCTCTGGCTTTAGCTTCTCTGCGTTTCTGGGCAATTTTCAGAGTTTCTTCTGTCATCCATTTTGGCCGTTTTTGCTTTTTCACCTTTTGTAGAGACTTCTCGCTTTCTTCCAACACAACCTTCTTGATGTCATTCCATAACTCTTCTGGAGCTCTGTCATTTCTATCTAAAGCAGCAAATTGATTTTGCAGGCAGTCTTTAAATTCCAGTGGTTTATTCTCAAGGTCATATTTTGCTGCATTCATGAGTGGTTTGCTCTTTTTCAACTTTAGCTTGAGTTTGCATACTAGTAGCTGATGATCTGTACCACAGTCAGCTCCAGGTTTTGCCTTTGTTGATGTTATAGAACTTTTCCATCGTTGACTTCCACAGATGTAGTCAATTTGATTTTTATACAATCCTTTGTGTGAAGTCCATGTGTACAGTCGCCGCTTGTGCTGATGGAAGAAGGTGTTTGAGATGAATAGATCGTTGGTCTTGCAGAATTCTATCAGTCTTTCTCCAGCTTCATTTCTGTTGCCAAGTCCATATTTTCCAACTACTTTGCCTTCTTCTTTGTTGCCAACTTTTGCGTTCCAATCATCCAGTAGGTTAGAAGGAGAAATTTGAAATGGATACAGAAACACTTGGTTTGCAGCTTGTCGTGCTGTGAGGGCTTCCGTGCATCAGTGATGCTGAGAGCTAAACTATCGGTAGTTTAACTACTGGCAGGGTCTCCCAAGATGGACAGGTCTCAGCTGAGGTGCCAGACGAAGACAAACCACCCATCTGGGCAGCAGCAGAATGGGATAGTGTTGACGGCGGAGGATCACATTTCTGTGACAACGGCAACAACACCAAACTTAAACTGCGCGGAAGGAAGGCCCGGCAATCTACTTCTGTATCTTGCCATGAAAACCCAATGGATAGTTACAACAAAACAAATTGTGCTATGGTGCTGGAAGATGAGACTCCCAGGTCAGAAGGCACTCAACTAGCTACTGGGGAAGAGCTGAAGACTTTTCAGAGTAAAGCCAGCATTTATGATGTGGTTGGATCAAAGCCCTCGGGAAGTCTGACTGCTGATGTAGCTGCGCATGAAATGAGAGTCAGAAGCTGTAAAGATGTCTTACACATTGGAACATGGAACGTACGAAGCATGAACCAAGGGAAGTTGGAGGTGGTCAAGAATGAAATGGAACGTGTACAACTTGATCTGTTGGGTGTCAGCGAACTGAAATGGACTGGCATCGGGCACTTTGCATCAGATGATCACATGGTCTACTATGCTGGAAATGAAAGACAAAGAAGAAATGGTGTTGCATTTATAATAAAGAAGAAACTTGCAAGAACTGTAATGAAATACAATGCAGTCAGCGAACGCTTAATCTCTATTCGTCTACGAGGAATGCCTATCAACACAACTATAATTCAAGTATATGCCCCAACAACAGCTGCAGAAGAGAATGAAATTGAAGAGTTCTATGAACAAGTACAAGCTGAAATTGACAGAACATGCAAACAGGATATCCTGATAGTCATGGGTGACTGGAACGCAAAAGTTGGCAACAAAGAAGAAGGCAAAGTAGTTGGAAAATATGGACTTGGCAACAGAAATGAAGCTGGAGAAAGATTGATAGAATTCTGCAAGACCAATGATCTATTCATCTCAAACACCTTCTTCCAGCAACACAAGCGGCGACTGTACACATGGACTTCACCCAATGGATTGTATAAAAATCAAATTGACTACATCTGTGGAAGTCAACGATGGAAAAGCTCTGTAACATCAACAAAGACAAAACCTGGAGCTGACTGTGGTACAGATCATCAACTACTAGTATGCAAACTCAAGCTAAAGTTGAAAAAGAGCAAACCACTCATGAATGCAGCAAAATATGACCTTGAGAATATACCACTGGAATTTAAAGACTGCCTGCAAAATCGATTTGCTGCTTTAGATACAAATGACAGAGCTCCGGAAGAGTTATGGAATGACGTCAAGAAGGTTGTGCTGGAAGAAAGCGAGAAGTCTCTACAAAAGGTGAAAAAGCAAAAACGGCCAAAATGGATGACGGAAGAAACTCTGAAAATTGCCCAGAAACGCAGAGAAGCTAAAGCCAAAGGAGAAAGAAAGACAATCTCAGAACTCAACAGAGATTTCCAACGTGCAGCAAGACAGGACAAGGAAAAGTACTACAATGACACTTGCAAGGAAATAGAAGCAGAAACTATTAGAGGAAGAACAAGATCGGCTTTCCTAAAACTGCGAGAGCTAAAGAAAAAGTTCCAGCCTCGAATTGGAATGTTACAAGATGCTCAAGGTTCTATGTTGAATGATGCTGAGAAGATCAAGAAAAGGTGGAAGGAATATACAGAGTTTTTATATGATAAAGATCAAGTGGACCAACAGCCGTTTCAACCTATACCTTATGATCAGGAACCATTGGTGATGAAAGAAGAAGTTGAAGCAGCATTGAAAGCCTTATCAAAGAACAAAGCACCAGGCATTGATGGCATTCCCATAGAAGTATTGCAGCAATCTGATGCAGCTGTTACCGTACTTACAAGGCTCTGCCAAGAAATATGGAAGACAACATCATGGCCAACTGACTGGAAAAGATCTGTGTTTATACCAATACTAAAGAAAGGTGATCCAACTGACTGTGGAAATTATCGCACAATCGCTCTGATCCCACATGCCAGCAAGATTCTACTGAAGATTATTCAAAAGAGACTACAGCCATACCTAGAACAAGAACTACCTGAAGTGCAAGCAGGGTTCAGGAAAGGACGAGGAACGAGAGACATCATTGCGGATGTGAGATGGATCCTTGAAAAGACTAAAGAATACCAAAAGGATATCTATTTGTGCTTTATCGACTATAGCAAGGCTTTTGACTGTGTAAACCATGAGAAACTCTGGGCCACGTTAAGAAGCATGGGTATACCAGAACACCTGATCGTTCTCTTGCGCAATCTGTACATTGATCAAGAAGCAACAGTTCGAACGGAACAAGGAGAAACAGAATGGTTTAAAATAAGCAAAGGTGTAAGACAAGGCTGCATACTTTCCCCCTACCTGTTTAATTTATATGCAGAACAAATCATCAGAGAAGCAGGACTGTATGAAGACCACAGAGGTGTGAAGATTGGTGGAAGACTCATCAACAACCTTCGCTATGCTGATGATACCACATTACTGGCTGAAAGTGAAGATGATCTGAAACATTTGCTTCTCACAATCAAAGAACATAGTCTCAAAATGGGCCTGCACCTTAATGTAAAGAAGACAAAGATCATGACAACTGGCATAATCAACAGGTTCATCGTTGAAGGAGAAGAAATTGAAATCGTGAACAACTTTAACCTACTTGGATCAACTATCAATAAAGAAGCAACAAGCAGTCAAGAAATCAGACGACGCATTGCTCTTGGCAGAATGGCTATGAAAGACCTAGATAAGATTCTCAAGAGCAGAGATGTCTCTCTCCATACAAAGATTCGACTTGTTCAAGCCATGGTATTTTCAATAACATCATATGGATGTGAAAGCTGGACAGTGAAAAAGACAGACAGGAAGAAAATTGATGCCTTTGAATTATGGTGCTGGCGGCGAATACTGTGTATACCATGGACTGCCCGAAGAACAAACCAGTCGGTACTAGAGGAGATCAAACCTAAGCTTTCTTTAGAAGCTCAGATGACAAGACTTCGACTTTCATACTTCGGACACATCATGCGAAGAGAGAGATCATTAGAGAAAGACATCATGCTTGGCAAGATAGAAGGTCAACGCAAAAGAGGAAGGCCAGCAATGAGATGGATCGCTACAATAACAGCAGCTACGGGTACCAGTCTGTCAACAATGAGCCGCCTGACTGAAGACCGAACACAATTTAGGATAGCTATCCAGAGGGTCGCCATGAGTCGACTCCGACTCGACGGCACTTAACAACAACAACAGAAACAGAAGGGGAGCCAGTAAAGTGATTTCAGAAGAGGCCTTTACTCAGTTCTCATTCTTCTTGACCTTTCTGCTGCTTTTGATACTGTTGATCACCTCCTCCTCGATACATTATTCTCTCTTGGTTTTAGGGGCTCTGTGCTGTCTTGGTTCTCTTCTTATCACGCCAATCACATCAACCACCCAAATCAGCAGAGGAGGAGCAACGGGCAGCAGTGAGGCAAGCCATGAGAGTAGTGCCAACAGAGTGATACAGGCAGCGGCATCAGGAAGAGGGATGGAGAAAGGAGGTCTTTTTTTGTTTATTTCATTATTTTTTTCTTTTAGTTTGCCATGTGGGCCTAAATGCACCCTCTGGAAATGTAATAGCAGGCTGTAGAACAGCTGTGCAGGTAGGAGTGGGGTTTGTGACCACTGCAGTACGGCTGTGGTTATGTCTCAAGAGCAGCGCTGGCAACCAAGGAACAGACCATGACAGAAATGGCAGGATAGCGAAACTGGCACCTGCAGAAGAGGGAGACATTTCATTTCTTTTTGTTCTATTTCCTCTCTATTTCCTTTGGTTTTTGTTTTGTTTTTGCTTTTTTTTTAATTTTTTGCCTTTGTCTTTTAAGTTTTGGCATGGCAGGCTGAAAGGTAGGAACTGGAAATGGGCACCATCCCAGAGAGACTGTAGTGCAAGCTGTCAAAAAACATAGCTGGTAGACACTGATGGAAAGAGTGTGCACAAATGCCCATCAATATAGCTCTACACTCAGTCCTCCTCCCAGTCACATGAAAATGAAGGGAAACCAAACAAGGGAGGTTTGTCTTGGGAAACAATAGCTTTTCCATCATCTCTGGTACTAGCTGTGAGCGATGGGGAGCCACGATATCCCCTGCCATGAAGAATATATGTTCACTGGGCACACTGGAGGGTAGGACGGGAAATGCTGTGCAACCTTGCCTACATCTGGCCAGATGGCTGACATATGTACCCAATAAGCAGAGAGATCTGTGTGTGCCACCTCAATGAGTCCTGTCACTGAAATCATGCAGGACTTGTGATAGGCTGATCTCTCCAGCTTAGCATTGCGGCTAGATCTTCGGTCACCAAAGATTACCCCTGGCTAGGACTCATGGGCCACCAGCATGTACATCTGGAGGAGGGAGTGGTAGGTGACAGGGTACTGCTCATGGTGCCAGTACTGTTTGCTGCTCCACCTACTATTTCCTGTGCTGCATCACCACAGCCATGGACCCCTGCCTCTGGTGCTGTATGGTGCCATCTATAAGTAGGGGCATCCTGGATTCTCTATAGGGAGAATTGTTCCAGCAAATAATACTGGAACTCAAGTGGGAGGGGGAGATACTGGTATTGGTGTTTACTGTAATCAGTTAGTAAAAAGAGTTTCTTTTTTTTGGGGGGGGGGTTGGGGGGGGGGAAGTTATGTACTTGCTGTATTCCAGGCTGTTTCGTACTACAGAAGAGGAGATGGTTATCACAAATTGTGGGGCTTGAACCAGTGTTTCCAGCCAATGTATGTCCCAAAGCTGTAGCAGAGACAAGTTTCTTTTAAAGAGGAAGGACTTCGCGAAGGGAGTCAGTGGCAGGCTACGGGGATTGCAACTGAATTGGTCTAGGCCCTGGGCCAGCTGCAGCATTTTGCGGCTGATCTTTAGAGAAGCAAAAGTAGGCTTCATGCTGGGGCAGGAGCTAGGTCCACTGATGCTGGGGGTTGGCAGGTGGCTGGAGTGATTTTAAAGAAAGAAATGGAAGGGAGTTGGCCGCAATTTGCAGCTATGGACAGCATTGAGACTGACACAAATAGAGGTTCCGGGTGGGCTCTGGAGGCCTAATTTTTGAAGGGAGTCAGAGGGTGAGTTTTGGCAGGTCCCAGAGAGATCAAATTATTGATAAAATAGGGTGGATGCATGTGGCCCAAACCTGCAAGCAAAATAGTGCTCTGTACACATGAGTGGGCCAGAGTACATGCAGCAGAGTCGCATGTATGAGCATTCTCGTGTAGTGGAGGGAGAGCAAATGTAAGAAAAAAAGCCTGTTTTCATAACAGAAAGCATGAGACAGGGCAGTTTTAGCTAACACTGTTTACTCTATAAACTGAAAAAGAGACTGGCAATGTTTTAAAAGTCCCAAAAATTATTGATTTGGTATATTTATGGCTACCAGAAAGGAGAAAACTGATGAAACATTCTGCCAATATTAAATTAAAAGGGCTGTGGGACTATTTTCTTTTTTGCGGAGAAACACCAGGAGATCATCACTACTGCATGGCGTTCCTGTTTCTGGCTGTTGCAGTGGTAATTGGGGAGTTGGCTGTGATGGAGACCAGAGGTATGTTTGAGTGACTGTCTTGTGTGTATGTAAAAAGAGGAAAAATAAAAATTTTAAGCAAGGCTGGAAATTGTGAATGACATTGCCAGAGTGCAATATTATCAGTGATACAGACTTTGGTGACAACAATGCAACTTAGTCCTCCAACTGCTATTTTATATGGATTGAGAAGAAGAGTGATTGAAAGATTTTTTTTAGTGACTTTTTTTGCTTGGTGATTAGTGTTTGAGTGCAGCCATGGTGCCAGTGGAGTAAAATTATATGTGGCTGCTTTTTCAGTAGAAAAAGTTTGATAAAATTATGTTGATGACATTTTTATTGTGGTCCTGTACCATGGTAGAACTACACAAGTGCCATTAGTGGCAATCACTTGTGATTTAAATTGAAAATGTTCTTTTTCTGATAGACAGATAAAGCACAGTTACTTACCTGTAACAGGTGATCTCTGGGAACAGCAGGAATAAGTCTTTACATATGGGTACGTCGGTACCGACGGAGTCTGTGTGGGAACGCTCCCCAGCGTCCAATCAGAACACTTTTGGAAGCATCCCAACACGCCTGCGTGCTGCCTTCCCGCCTTTCCCAACTGCCTCTCCTCAATTAAGTTTTAAAGCTAAGGCAAAGAGAGAGAGAGAGAGAGAGCAAGGAAGGGAAAAATAGAGATAGAGAAAATGCAACTCCTAGGGGAGGTGGGTGGGTTGTGAAGACTTATTCCTGCTGTTCCCAGAGATCACCTGTTACAGGTAAGTAACTGTGCTATCTCCAGGAACAAGCAGGAATGAGTCTTCACATATGGGGACTCCCAAGCTGAGATGCCCAGAGGGAGTCCTAGCATGTTACGAATCTAGAAGAGCCATGCTACTCCTCAGAACCTCAGGCATCCTGGGGATGGAGGGTAGGAATTGAATTACAGAAAAGGTGCTGTGGAACAGGACTTCTATAGAGAAAGACCCTGTATAGAGGGCATTTAGTAGTAAAATATTGAGTGCAATATTCTAATATGGGCCTCCCTTGGTGGCATTGTAAAAGGTCTATTGAAGTTCATATGGATCTGTTAGAAGAGCCAGTAGAAGGTACTATTAGACAAAGCTTAAGCTCTTTTGGCCCAAGAACAGTACAATCCTAGGACCAAAAGGAAAATGAGTCTGACCCATCTGGGCTGACACTGGAATTAGTCCATGTAGGAGAGAAAGGGTATGGAGACCCCTGTATCTGATAAGAAAGTAAGGACAGACTTAGGAAGCGTTAAGCTTTAGATTAACTGGAGTTCCGCAATGTCTTTCCTAAATGGTGTCAATTAGGAAAGAAAAAAGGTATATGGAGAGCTTCAGAGGTATCTAACCCTGAAAGGTTATGGTAAGAAAAAAGTTTGCTAATTACCACAGGGAGTGGTTGTATGTGTTGAATTTGTTACCGAAGGATGTAGTAAAGGCTGTTAGTGTAGCTGGGTTTAAAAAAGGTTTGGACAAGTTCCTGGAGGAAAGGTCCATAAACCATTATTAAGAAGGGACTCAGGATATCAATGCTTGACCCAGTACAAGCATTGCGGAACCTGTGTCTTTTGGGGAAACTGCTAGGTACATATGACCTAGTTTGGCCACTGTTGGAAACAGGATACTGGGCTTGATGGACCTTGGTCTGACCCAGTATGGCATATCTTATGTTCTTATGTAACCCTAAGCATGCTGGCACAGCATGGATAGGGGTAGTGCCCATCTGTCAGGGTCATATATGACTATATGGATATCTGAACCTAAACAGACAGATAGATAAGTATGTGGATACATATCTACCTAAAAGAAGCGCAACCTCATCCAAACATCAATAACTACATTCCAAACACGTAAACTTCCCCGTCTCAACAGCTCATCAAACTACCTCAACAGATTAACATGACACTAATCATACTCTGACACTGTTATGTAAATAGTTGTTGTGTTTATAGTTATTCCAGTTATCCTGTTATCCAAGTTGATGTTCCTGTTAATTGTAAAAACCAGATAAATGTATCTTGTCTGAAGTTCCTTGTTCTTTGTAAACCGCGCTGATAAAGAATAGTGCGGTATATAAAAATGTTAAATAAATAAATATCTCAACAGATATATATATATAGTCAGACGGCTGCCTGGGTGAGAATCTTCACAGTCTTGGCAAGTGCATATATCTATATGATTTGCAAGGGATTGTGGGCAATGCAGTTCATTCACACCAGACACAGCTGCTCACAATAATTAGTTGTGCTATTGGGTAAATCTAATAAGATATTTATTTATGGGGCTATTTCTCCCAACACAGATATGCTTGGTAGCACATAAATCAGGTTACTTGCTTTCAGTGTTAAACTTGGAAAAACAAAATCAAGAAAACAACATTTGAACTTGTCAGGCAATCAAAGCAAAAGAAATAAGACCTGGTTGGCAACAAAACTGGTCTTTTCTGTAGGCTTTAGCTAATATTCTCTTAGCAATGTATCAAACAACAAACAAAAGCCACAAAGAAAGGAAAAAAAAACTGTTCTTTTCAGGTTAACTTCTTATATCTTCCCACATAGATTCAGAAGTGATTCTCTCAGAGCGCACAAGCAATTAGGTAAGGCTCAATTGCTAGCAGTTATCCAGCTGAAACCCCTTAGCTGGCTTGCTTTCTACTGTGTGGCTAAAAGTCCTACCCAGGAGCTTTTCTGAGTAGATTAAAGAACAAGTTTGTATTTCTTTGTAATGGTTGTTGTATTTTATAACAGAAAATCACCAAAGGAGTTTAGACAGAGAGCAGTCCATGTAAACACATTCTTCATCTGCTGTCATTCCCTCTTCTTCAACAAGCATGGGTTCAATATCATGGATTGGCACAGATGAATCTCCCAATGGAGCACTTTCAGGAGAATACCTGTTTCCCTGCTGTCTTTCAAGGTTATAGCTAGGGCATAGATCAGTGTTCATACCTGAGCTTCCATTGCTGTTAAAGTTCCTCTCTATATAGCCTGGCCAGTATGTAGTCCAGTTCTTATGTCCAGCCTTCCAATCCAGATCCCTGGACACTGGATCTCTCTTCACATACCTTCTGGCACGTGTCTTAGGGTCCCTTCCACGTGCAGCCGTCTCCCTCACAGGTACCGTCTGGAGATTCCTAGCTCTGCAGCACCATTCCTCTGGCTTTCCCCAGTCCAATGGTGTATGCTGGCCCTTGGAATGCCTCCCAGTATACGTACTGCTCCAGCCTCCTCTAGACCTCCCAAAGGCTTTTCTCTTCTTTCTTCCAAAGGGTTTCTTGCCCTCTCTGTCCGTCCAGTTTGGCTTCTGCTTCTGATGATCCTCCAGATGAAACTGAGGATATCCAAGCTGATCATGAAGATGATGATGATCCTGAGGATAATTCTCTGTAGAATAAACTCTACCTTTATTCTGCTTAGATGAGTGCTCCTCCCTAACACAGCGCAGCTGTGCTGAATCAGGCCCTGCCCTTTGAGATGAGTGCTTAGGGATTACCTCATAGCCCTCCTGATTGAACACACGTTTCCCCACTTCAGCTCCTCTAATGGCTGTTGGAAACCTGGTGCATTCTGGGACTGGTAGTCTTTTATGGGAAAATTCTGTTTTCTTATTTCTACCAGAACTGACAGGTTGCTTGTTCAGAGTCACTTCACCTTTCCTATAGCTCCTTCCTGAGCTATGATAAGCTTCCTTATCACATACCCCCCTGCTTAAGTTATTACGGACTGGTTTAACTGGTGAAACCTCTTCCCTACAGTCCGTAATACCTACGAAAGTGTTCTCTTTTTGAAGCTCACTTACTTCCTGACTGGCTTCAGGGTCATTATTATTTACAGGCCTCTCCTTCCAAGACTTAAGTACATTAATATGGAAGGTCTGCCTACGCCCTCTTGCATTTTCTACCATATAAGACACTGGGCCCACTTGTTTAACAACCTTCCATGGTCCTTTCCACTGTACTTCAAATTTTGGGGCTGTACCTGCTACTTGAACCAAAACCTTTTCACCAATGCTTAATTGGCGGCTTTTGGCCTTCCTATCATACCACCCTTTCTGGCGCACTTGACTGTCCTGCAGGTTCCTCTCAGCAACCTGCGAGGTCCTTTTCAAACGTGCTCTCAAGTCACGTAGAAACTGTGGCACTTCCTGACTTCCTGGTTCAGGATCAATCCACTGTTCCCTCAAAATATCTAACAAACCCCGTGGAGCCCTACCATACCTCAATTCATATGGAGTTACACCTAGGGACACCTGAATTCTTTCCCTGCAGGCATATAAGGCAAAGGGCAATAACATATCCCATTCTTTTACTTCTCCTGCTAACCCCCTTCTCAACATTTGTTTGAGAGTTTGGTTGAATCTCTCCACCAAACCGTTTGATTGTGGATGGTAGGCTGAGGTTTTTACGTGATGAATGCCAAAGGCATCCCAGACCTGGGCCAAATATTTGGATACAAAATTGGACCCTCGGTCAGTCAACACCTCTCTTGGGAATCCCACTTCACAAAACAATTTTACTAGCTCTAAAGCTATTGTTTTTGCAGAAACATTCCTCAATGGTATGGCCCAGGGAAACCTTGTTGCCTGATCTACCATAACTAGGATGTATTGGAAACCTCGGGGCGTTTTGACTAATGGGCCTACAATATCCATGGCAATGCGACCAATTGGGTCTGTGATAATTGGCATGGGGATCAATGGCACCACCGGTGGGTGAGCCGCTGTAACTCGTTGACACGCTGGACATGCAGCACAAAACTGGGCAGTTTCATTGAAAATACCTGGCCAGTAAAAACGCATAAGTATTTGATCCAGCGTTCCTTGCATCCCTTTATGACCTCCCACTGGATGATCATGTGCTAGTCTAAGTACTAGCCCTTTGAAAGTTGTGGGTACCACCAATTGTTTACGTATGGTCCCATTTCTGGAGTCCTGACTCTCTCTATATAATATATCATTATCTAGTCTGAATCTGGGCAACTCCTCCCTGACCTCATGAGCATACTTAAAAGCTCGGGTGAGAGCTTGATCAGCTCGCTGCTCTTGTGGAAAGTTAGGAAACTTTGCCACTAACTCAGCTGGCACCCAGGGTAAACTTTGACCAGCTAACATCTCAGCCCTACCCTGTGCTCTGCAAAGTCTCTCACGCCGCTTTTGTGCTTTCAACTTTCTTACTTTACCAGATGATGGAGTTATTAAATCATCATGAGAGGGTAAGTCTCCTAATAACTCTGCCTGCTCCCCCTCCTCCTTCTGCTGGCTCTCTACCTTAGCCTGCGAGCGGGTGGATACAAGGCCCCTCTTATTACCCATAGTTTGGCCTTCTGGAAGCTTAACCATCTTTTTAGCTAGGGACTGAGGACTTCCAAAGAAAGGCCCGGGAACTATTTCCATTATTCCTTCTCCCTCCTTCTTTCCTAGCCCTTCCACTAGACCCTGCTTAAATATTGGCCAGTCTCTTCCTAGAACCAAATCAAAGGGTAGCCTAGGCACCACTTCTAACAGGACTTCCTCTTGTTCCCCCAGGCACTTAACCTTTAGCCTATAGGTGGAATATGATGTTGCAGCACCATGAATGCATCTGATGTGAACTTCGCTTTCAGGGGTTCTAGGCACAAATCCTTCTTGGGCCTCTATCCTCTTCCAAAGCCTTTTTGACATCATACTCTGGTCTGCCCCAGAGTCTAACAAAGCATTTGTGGTAATTCCTTGCACATCAACCATCAAAAGAAATCCTTCTTTGGGCTGTTTTAAATCCACACCCATTAAGCTAGTGTGTGTCTGGTATCCCTTTTCTAAATGTCCCCATTTTCCACATTTGAAACATTTCTTTCTACTCCACTGTGTCATCTGGTTTGATACCGTACATTCATTTTCAGAAACATTTTTAATTATTTTCTTTTCTGATACAGCACATCTTGCCTCAGCACCAATCTTCAGAGGGCCACCCATTCTATGGCAAGCCTGCGTGGCTTCCAAGAATCTCTCTGCTAGCATGGTTGCCTCTCCAAGATTTTGGCAATTTTGCTGTATAAGGAAAGTGTGCAAATCTTTAGGGACCGCAGACATAAATTGTTCAAGCATTATAATGTATAATAACATTTCTACCGTCTTTTGCTCAGGCTCCAACCATTTTACAGCTAAACCTCTGATTCTCTGACTCAGAGCCCTGGGTGTCTCACCCACTCTCAATGTAGTAGCTCTAAACATTCACCTATACTCTGAAATAGACAAGCCTAGGCGATCTCTAATAGCAGCCTTTACATCCTTATAATTCAAAGCCTGGGCTGCTGGCATTGCTCTATAAGCTGCAAGCGCCTCTCCAGTTAATGAGGCTGCCAGCCTTACTGCCCACTGGGTCTCTGGCTATGCTAATGCTTGTGCCACTCTTTCAAAAGACTCTAGAAAATCATCAACATTATCATCTGGAGTTAGCTTCCCAAAACTAAATGCCCCAATTCCTTGATTGAGTCCCACACTGTCCACATGTGGTGTACCAGTATTTACTGCTGGTCCTGCATCTGTTCCACTTTGGTTCTGCAGCTTAACTAGGGCTTGCACCAGATCAAGCACTGGCTTCTGCTGGTCCATTAAGGCTTTCATAGCAGTGTCCTGAGCCTGCTGTGCTAGCTCCTGTTGCCTGCTAAACTGGGCTGCCATCCAATCAGCTAGTTCCCTTGGATCCATCTTGATCCCTGCAAGAAACAAATAAAAAAAAACAAAGTGCACCACCTTCCAAACAGGTGGGTTTTTTTTTTCCTACTTTTTTCTTTTCAATTACCCCTGTGCCTTACTCCCATCCACCATTAGACATGCCCAGGTACTTGTTACCTTGTGCCAGTGATGAATCCCGCTCTGCACAGGGTCTTTTTCTCCTGGGACAGCTACCTGGAACATCCACTTCTCCTCCAAAGTGCAGTTGAGGGAAAATCTTTTTTTCCAGCTTTAAACTTGAACTTTAGTTGTAGTCCTTAGCAAGTAAATCCCTTTGTGCAAAAGCAATCCGAAAAACTACGCCATTTGTCAGACGGCTGCCTGGGTGAGAATCTTCACAGTCTTGGCAAGTGCATATATCTATATGATTTGCAAGGGATTGTGGGCAATGCAGTTCATTCACACCAGACACAGCTGCTCACAATAATTAGTTGTGCTTTTGGGTAAAGCTAATAAGATATTTATTTATGGGGTTATTTCTCCCAACACAAATATGCTTGGTAGCACATAAATCAGGTTACTTGCTTTCAGTGTTAAACTTGGAAAAACAAAATCAAGAAAACAACATTTGAACTTGTCAGGCAATCAAAGCAAAATAAATAAGACCTGGTTGGCAACAAACTGGTCTTTTCTGTAGGCTTTAGCTAATATTCTCTTAGCAATGTATCAAACAACAAACAAAAGCCACAAAGAAAGGAAAAAAAAACTGTTCTTTTCAGGTTAACTTCTTATATCTTCCCACATAGATTCAGAAGTGATTCTCTCAGAACTCACAAGCAATTAGGTAAGGCTCAATTGCTAGCAGTTATCCAGCTGAAACCCCTTAGCTGGCTTGCTTTCTACTGCGTGGCTAAAAATCCTACCCAGGAGCTTTTCTGAGTAGATTAAAGAACAAGTTTGTATTTCTTTGTGATGGTTGTTGTATTTTATAACAGAAAATCACCAAAGGAGTTTAGACAGAGAGCAGTCCATGTAAACACATTCTTCATCTGCTATCATTCCCTCTTCTTCAACAAGCATGGGTTCAATATCATGGATTGGCACAGATGAATCTCCCAATGGAGCACTTTCAGGAGAATACTTGTTTCCCTGCTGTCTTTCAAGGTTATAGCTAGGGCATAGATCAGTGTTCATACCTGAGCTTCCATTGCTGTTAAAGTTCCTCTCTATATAGCCTGGCCAGTATGTAGTCCAGTTCTTATGTCCAGCCTTCCAATCCAGATCCCTGGACACTGGATCTCTCTTCACATACCTTCTGGCACGGGTCTTAGGGTCCCTTCCACGTGCAGCCGTCTCCCTCACAGGTACCGTCTGGAGATTCCCAGCTCTGCAGCACCATTCCTCTGGCTTTCCCCAGTCCAATGGTGTATGCTGGCCCTTGGAATGCCTCCCAGTATACGTACTGCTCCAGCCTCCTCTAGACCTCCCAAAGGCTTTTCTCTTCTTTCTTCCAAAGGGTTTCTTGCCCTCTCTGTCCGTCCGGTTTGGCTTCTGCTTCTGATGATCCTCCAAATGAAACTGAGGATATCCAAGCTGATCATGAAGATGATGATGATCCTGAGGATAATTCTCTGTAGAATAAACTCTACCTTTATTCTGCTTAGATGAGTGCTCCTCCCTAACACAGCGCAGCTGTGCTGAATCAGGCCCTGCCCTTTGAGATGAGTGCTTAGGGATTACCTCATAGCCCTCCTGATTGAACACACGTTTCCCCACTTCAGCTCCTCTAATGGCTGTTGGAAACCTGGTACATTCTGGGACTGGTAGTCTTTTATGGGAAAATTCTGTTTTCTTATTTCTACCAGAACTGACAGGTTGCTTGTTCAGAGTCACTTCACCTTTCCTATAGCTCCTTCCTGAGCTATGATAAGCTTCCTTATCACAATATATATATATATATATATATATATATATATATATATATATATGTATGTAGATATATATATATATATTCCTAAATATATACACATATAGGGTATATATGCATACATATAGAGAGAGAGATACATGGTCAGAAGATACACAGATACAGATATATATATATAAATATATATATATAAATATGTAGGCATATAGACACATGTCTCCAGGTATGTGGATGGAGTGATGCTTATATAACTAGATCCCCCTAGGAATATGGGGAGAGAGAAAGATTCATCTAATAGCAAGAAGAGTGATACCTGCTTGAATAGATGGATAGAGAATCTTCTTTTCCTGGTTATGACTGACAGAGTCAGAGGAATGGTCTCCCTGACAAGAAGGAGTCTATATTCCTTTCAGAATTCAAGCTCTTGAATAACCAGGATGGCCTACGTGAAAAATGCAGAGGATAACTTCAGTCTGCAGGCAGCAAGTCCAGATCTCTCCAGAACTGCAGTATGGTGAATGGATAGAGGGCGCCAGTGGAATAAGATACCATAGTGACCCGCCTATAAGGGCAAGATGGGTATCAGGCGTCCTTGAGCTGCTACTGAAAGAAAACTATCTCTGGCGAGAAGTCCAAAGGAGATATGGGCCAAGCCAGGGAATTGGCCATTCTTTAGGTTTTCACATGATGAAAGGCCTGTGTCTTATGTCTCAAAAGAGATATTAGATGAGATGGTAAGGGTAGGGAACACCTACCAGTCTTGAGAATATGACTGGGGGAACCCCTCCTAACCATCTGGGATTATCTGCTAGGCAAGATACTAATGCTCTCTAGCAAGGGCCTATAGTGCAAAGCTACTCTGTAGAGTTGCAGAGAGCATACTGCAGGTTGGTTAGAAGAAAAAACTGGCTGTTTAAAGCCAGTGGGTAACTTAAACTATTCTGCCAAGGACAAGGGGGCGAAGAATAGAAGTTAACCAACCAGTCTGTGATAATAGGGTTTCCAAACCAGGTTGATAACCTGTTTGGGGTTTAGCACTGAGGCTAGAAGGATTGCTAGTGGAGGAGAAACCCTGGTTGTGTGGTGAACAGAACCAGTGGCTTAACCACTAGGAATTGCTGCATCTGCAGCAACTACCAGGGCAGTGGAAAAAAAAATCTTTTCCCCCTTTTATTTATTGTTTTTTAGATTGGGAAAAGAAACAACAGACATAATAGGAGTGGTAAGACTTCCCATTGTCTGATGAGCTGCCCTAAGGTAATAAAAGGGGGAGACAACTCTGGAAGGGAGAATCCCCCTGTGGAATAGGTAGAGGACCATAGGGGCTTACCAGTGTAATAGAGCCACTCTTACAAACCGAATGTTGAAGTAAGAGGGAGGTAAGACAGAGTTGAAGGAGACTGACTATGCAGGAAGTCTTTGAAAGGTAAGATGATACATGCTAGTACAGGGAAAACTGTCTTATTGATAGTTGTCATTTCTCTTTTCCCAGAAGAGGAAGAGAAACCTGTTAACTATGGGCATGATCATCATAAAGACTCTTAGAGTAAAAGAAAAGATGTCTCGTGAAGAGAGATCCAGGAAAAGTTAGGAAGAAATTAGTGCAGATGCATCAAGTGAAAAGAAGCAGACTGCAACTCTAACCACCAACCAGGAGAGGTAATGATGATCTATCTGAAACCCTGCGACTGCTGGGTTTGCTGAACCTATTGAGGTTGTGGTTTCTTTAGACCAGGGCAATGTTTCCCCTGTTTGGGAACATCTGTATGATGGGCAGAAGATGGATAAAACTTTTTCCCCCTAGGGGAAGAAAGTTTGGTAGGACATTTCCTACCAACTGGGAAAGAGGAAGGCGTAGAACAGCCTCTAGAAACAGGAATGTCAGTGGTTAACTGAGCAACTTGGAGTAAAGACTCCTTGTTAAAGAGATTTTCTCCAGTGCAAGGAGTATTTCCCAGTTTTTCTTGTGCCCATTTGTCCAAGTCTGAAACTTGGAGCCAGGCTTTACGTCGTGCCCCTATAGCTATAGATGAAGTTCTGCGAACAGACTCAAAGGAGTCTAGGGAAGCACGAGTAAGGAACCTAGAGATCTTTTGAGCATGACTAACTAGTAAGGAATAGTCTGCTCTTTTGGGCTCTTGAAGAAAAGGAGTCAAAAACAGTAATTTCTTTGTGACCTCTTCAAGAGATAATCCCATATAAAAAATATATGAGAGAATTCTTGCTGAAAGCATGGATGCCTGGAAGGTTTTGCGCCCAAAGGCATCTAAAGTCTTAGACTCACGACCTGGCGGATAAGAAGAGTGCTTTTTAGTACTCTTAATACGCCTCATTGCTGATTCTACAACAATGGAATGATGAGGAAGTTGAGTCCTTTGAAAACCTGGAGAGGGGGGCACCTGATATAGAAGATCAGTTGCCCTAGAAGGTGGGGGTACCGTTAAAGGAGCTTCCCACATTCGTAAGAGGAGATCCTGCAAGGACTGATGCAAAGGAAGCATGATGTTCTCCTTTGCAGTCCCAGGAATACACAGGGATTCTGTATTCCCTTGTGTAGGATCCTGTCCAGGTATAGAAATGGCAAGTGATTTTGCCATATCCAGCAGAAAAGCTTGAAAAGAAAAATCCCCAGAGGGAAATCCTCTTGGAAGAGGAGGACAGACTAGATCTGTTGAAGAACTAGCATTGGCACCCAGGTATCTATCCAATTTTAGAGGAGTAGAAGATTCTAAAGGGTGGAGTATGGGATTCTTAGAGGATGGTTGCCAGTACCGTAGGAGGTCGGGACCAGCCACAGTCGGTAGCGCATCGTCCATGCCAGGGATAGAGTCCAGACTCGGTACCGAGGGAAGCGAGCCTGATGAAAGAAGCATGGAAGGTACCGACATCGATGGCAAAATGGATACCGGTACTGACTCCGGTACCGTATCCAATACCGGTGGAAGAAGGCCAGCTGGTGACGGCTCTAATGGTATTGAAAGAACCGAGAGTGCCGAACATGGATCATTGGAACCATGCCTTCGGTACCATCCGGTGTTGGTACCAAGGCGAGTCGGTACCCAGTCCTCCAGACTGGAGATCGATTCCAGACTCGGCATCGAAGGAAGCAAGTCTATCGATGCACATCTGGAGGGTACCGACGTCGGTACCAGTACCGGTACCGGAATCGATACCAATATTGGAAGATCGGTCTGCAGCGTATCCAACGGCCCCGTAGGTACCGAGGACGCCAGACTACAATCCTTGATGAGGAATGTTTCATCCAACACCATTGCCAATGCCGAGGTATCGATACCACTCGAAGCGGATGCCACCACTGAGCATGGCTCAGGTATGTTCGGAGAGGGGTGAACCTCAGGAACAACCTGAAACCCCACACAGGATTTGGAGGCCGAAGACTCCCACCGGGGTTTTAAAGCCAGTGTGTTCTCGAGGGCAAGGCCAGAGTCATCTCTATGCTGTGCATGAGATCTACCACTCGAGGACTGGCTAGTCTTAACAGACTGTTTTTGGGTTACCTGATCCTGTGAAGAAGAAGGGGTGGTCAGTGCCCTGAAGTTGAATGGGGACCACGTATCGAGGGGAATTCGATGCTGAAGACTTTTTCCCACTATACTGTTACAGGAGGGACACTCCAGAGGAAAATGGTCAGGACTCAAGCAGGGTAGACACCAATTATGAGTGTCTAAAATACATTTTGTACCGCCACAGTTTGAACATTTCTTAGGAATAGTGGCTGGCGCATCCATGAGGAAAAAAGGGGTAGGCCTAGCAGGCGTGTTGGGATGCTTCCAAAAGCGTTCTGATTGGACGCTGGGGAGCGTTCCCGCGCAGACTCCGTTGGTACCGACGTACCCATATGTGAAGACTCATTCCTGCTTGTTCCTGGAGATATCACATAACCCTTGGGTTTATAAATAGAGAAAAGAAATTCATCACAATAATTTATTTTATTTCTCTAGCTGCCATGTTCTTTCATTTGTGAAGACTGTGCTCCTACATGAAGGAACAGAGAGGGGAAGGTTATCCAATTTTTTTTTTGTATTAAATGAGCATTTACATAAAGTCCTTTAGTTTAATAGAAAAATATCTGACTAAAGGGCTTTAACCAGAAGTGTGCAAGGAAAAATACTATAGTCACGTATATTTTACCCCCAAAGCCTAGCAACTTTATTTGAAAATAATGGGATGTTCTAGGAGCATGCAAACTGTTTCAAAATTTCAGGGTTCAAGTCCCACTTGTACTCCTAGTGGCCCTGGGCAAGTAACTTTACCTTCCATTGCCTTGGAAGAAGGACCTGGCAATCTATTTCCAGTCATATCTTACCTCCTGGAACTGGGAGATTACCTGGACTGTTGCTGTATTGGATGCTAGAGAGCCTGAAATGGGGGTTTATCTTGCTCCCTGGTATAGGCATAGCCTAGTCACCTTACTGCTGATGTCACATGCTCAGGCCTATTTTAGACTCTTACTACTTTTCTGGAATTGGAGATTGCCTTGACTATTGTTGTATTGGATGCCAGATGGCCCGAATCGGGGGTGCATCTTGTTCCCTGATGTAGGTGCAGCTGGATCATCTTACTGCTAATGTCAACTGTGCAGGCCTACAACTCTTCTGGAATTGGAGATTACCTAGCCTGTTGCTTTCAGATGCCAGAGGGCCAAATCAGTGGTGTATCTTGTTCCATTGTGCAGGCGCTTGGTCACCTTAAGAACATAAGAACATAAGAACATAAGAAATGCCATACTGGGTCAGACCGAGGTCCATCAAGCCCAGCATCCTGTTTCCAACAGTGGCCAATCTAGGTCATACGTACCTAGCAGTTTCACCAAAAGACACAGGTTCTGCAGTGCTTGTACTAGGCCAAGCATTGATATCCTGGGTCCCTTTTTAATAGTGGTTTATGGACCTTTCCTCCAGGAACTTGTCCAAACCTTTTTTAAACCCAGCTATACTAACAGCCCTTACTACATCCTCCGGTAACAGATTCCAGAGTTTGATTACACGTTGAGAGAAGAAATATTTTCTCCTATTTGTCTTAAATAGTTTACCCTGTAGCTTCATTACATGCCCCCTAGTCCTTCTATATTCTGATAGCGTAAACAATTTATCCACGTTTATCCGTTCCACTCCATTCATTAATTTATACACCTCTATCATATCTCCCCTCAGCCGCCTCTTTTCTAGGTTAAAGAGCCCTAACCTTTTTAGCCTCTCTTCATAGGAGTAGCCTTCCATCCCCTTCACCAATTTGGTGGCTCTTCTCTGTACTTTTTTCTAATAACTCTATGTCCTTTTTAAGATACGGTGACCAGAATTGCACACAATATTCAAGGTGCGGTCGTACCATGGAGCGATACAGAGGCATTATAATATCCTTTGTTTTATTCTCCATCCCTTTCCTTATGATACCTAGCATTCTATTTGCTTTCTTGGCCGCCGCTGCACACTGGGCGGAGGGTTTTAACATGTTATCCACGATGACTCCTAAATCTTTTTCCTGGGTGGTGGTTTCTAATGTGGAGCCTTGCATCTTGTAACTATAGTGTGGGTTGTTCTTTCCTAGGTGCATAACTTTGCACTTGTCCACATTAAATTTCATCTGCCATTTGGATGCCCAGTCTTCCAATTTATCCAGATCCTCCTGCAGTTTTCCACAATCCTCTTGGGTTTTAACAACTTTAAACAGTTTTTGTGTCATCTGCAAATTTGATTACCTCACTAGTTATTCCCTTTTCCAGGTCATTTATGAATATGTCAAAAAGTAGCGGACCCAGTACAGATCCCTGGGGTACTCCACTATTCACCTTTTTCCATTGGGAATATTGGCCATTTAGCCCTACCCTCTGCTTTCTATCTTTTAACCAGTTCCCGATCCACAATAGTACACTGCCTCCTATCCCATGACTTTTTAGCTTCGCCAAAAGTCTCTGATGGGGGACCTTGTCAAAAGCTTTCTGAAAGTCCAGATACACTATATCAACCGACTCACCTTTGTCTACCTGTTTATGCACACCTTCAAAAAAACAGATCAGATTAGTAAGACAAGATCTTCCTTGTCTAAAGCCATGTTGGCTGTCTCCCATTAGGCCCCTGCTGAAAAGGAAAGACAGCCTGTGAGGAGCCCGCCCCCATGACATCACTTCCTCGGGCTCTGCATGATCGGAGGGCTCCTGACACAGTTTCTCTTTACTTTTCAATGTAAGTGTACTGCAGCCGCTGCTCTGTACAAAGCAGAACCAGCGGCTGCACTGCTATAGGGAATCGCGATCGCGTTCGCGCCACGGACTTCGGCACAAAAGCCGGTTTTTTGCTCTGGCCGCTCCCGATCTTGCGGCCAGAGCAAAAAAACGGCTTTTCAATGGCCGGTTTTACAACTGTGCTGGCAGCCGGCCTGGCCATGGAAAAACCGGCCAGGCCGGCTGAAAACCGGCCGGTTGGCAACCCTAATTTGTGAGCCGAGGCCACATGTTACGGATGAAATTGGAATTTTTCCCACGGCACACCAGACAATATCTCACGGCACACTAGTGTGCCACGGCACAGTGGTTGAAAAACGCTGCCTTAGAGCATACTCCTCCTCCACCTCCTGGGGAAATTTTATCTACCAATTCCATTTTTCCTTTGATTTCAGGACTATTCACCCTTCTCCATCTGATTAACTCTCTTGCCTCTGACCCTCATCATCTCTTTACAACTCTCAACTCTCTCCTCAAGGTACCTCCACCTCTGACTCCTCCCTCCCTTTCTGCCCAAATCCTGGCTGATTACTTCCATGACAAAATCCACAAGATCACATTCCAATTCCCCACATGGTCAGCTATTTCCCCTCTTCCCCATCTTCACTCCCTACTCCCCCCCCCCACACACACACACCTCTGCTACCCTTTCTTCATTTTCTATGATCTGTGAGGAGGAAACTACTCACCTTCTTTCCTCATCCAAACTCACTACCTGCTCCTCTAATTCTATTCCCACCCATCTCCTTAGCTCCATCTCCTCTACTGTAGTCCCTTCCATCTCTCATATTCTCAATCTATCACTTTCCAGAACATTCCCTGTTGCTTTCAAGAATGCTGTGGTCACTCCTCTCCTCAAGAAACCCTCACTAGACCCTACCTGTCCTTCTATCGACCCATCTCCTTCCTCCCCTTCATGTCTAAACTACTTGTAGTAGGTTCATGGACAAACTTCTTAATATTCAAATTTTGCATAAGTAGATGAAAGTTTTTGTCTCTAACTTTAGTTGGATGATTTGCTTGGATATCAAAGTTCCTTTGGATCATCACATTAGAATACTGTGTAACACCACAGCTGTAATGAAAGCACATATCTCTCCCAGTAAATTGCCTTTAACGTTAGAAGACAATACATTAACAGTATGTGAAATGCATAATTTAGCTAACATGAGCAAGCAGTAGCTCAGAATGAAAACAATAGTGGAATACCTTAATAGGTATCCCTAAGTGAAACAAGATCACTATTTCTCCATCAAGATGAGACTGACGGGTTTTAAATAAAACTGTGCAACTGGAGGAGCATTCTGAATATAAGCAGGCTAACTATCTATAGGCCACATCTTAGTAATGGTTAGAAGGTGAAACTCTCCAGCCTGCAAAAGATCATATATAAAATGAGATTTATTCCACAGAGAATGAGCATTAATCAAACCTATCTTCCAGAAGGAAGACATTTCATCGGGTAAATTCCCTTGTGGTCCTGCTTACCCAGGATATCAAATACCAGTTTGTTGGAAAATGAAGAGAGAAAATGCCAGCCCCAAATAGTTGGCATGGGAAGATTTTCTATTGCAGAGGGAAAAGAATGAAAAGTAGAGTCTACAATCATTGAAACAACCCCCAAAGCCCCAAAAAATAGGCCACATTTGAGAATAGAGGAGCTTTTCACAAGAGCCGCTCTAGGGAGTGCCCACTTGCATGTACTTCTGCATGCCGCATGCTGTGCTCTGTCACATAATGCAAAAGTAAATATTGCGAGTCTCCCAATGAGATCTCTGGTTCAAGTGTAGGTATGAAATGTTACAGTACATGCAATCAGAGTTAGAGTAGTACAAATACAAGGCAAACAAACATAGATGCAGCAAACAAATGAGCTAACATTGGGTAAGGTACAAACCAACACAACCAACATATATATACACCCCATACAAACACAACTCACACACTCCTATCCTGACACACACTCCACCCTTACTCAAAGTTACAGCCCACATACATCTATACTCACAACACAACTACACCTATCACCCCATATACATCACCTGCCATCACTCACCATACACTCTGCTGGTGATTTTAAGTACTGATGGGTCACTATTTAGCCATGGTGCTTAGTGTTTTTTTAAATGCTGCTGAATATAGCTCACATAACCGGTTAACCCTTGAGCTTTTGTCATCAGCATTCATATTTGCCGGAATCTAGGTAGCATGTTATTATTGTGCCTATACTTGCAGAAGCAATATATATAAGGGCTGCTCTGATGCATATTATGAAATGTTATAAATGGAAGTTCAGGGAGGTTGAATTAATTAATTCTAATGAATATAAGCCGGGAGCTCCACGGGGACGTTATCCTACGTTTCCTGGATGTTATGAGTGCATTGGATGGCTAAGTTACCTCAGGTAAGCCACCAGTGGAAACTCCCAACTTATAGAGAAAATATATTTTATTTTTCTCTATGCACTTTACACTTCTTGAATCTTAAATTCAAATCCAAACTTACAAAGGGTGAGAACATTATCGCAATGAACCACTTGAACAAATTTAAGTTTTGTAAACATTTCTAATTTTAATTTAAAAAATAGCATTGATTCAATTTTTATAAATAAATGATAACAATATTTATAAATGTAGTCAAGTATTTACCTGTGAATGATTCTTACAATGCTTCTTTTCAACAGTGGTACAACATTGTTTCTTTCAAAAACAAGCAAGCACTAGTTAACCAGTTTAAAACCTGAAATTTCTTTGTTCCTTAGTAACAGAAACATTCAGTTCTAACACTGTCTTTTATCTGTAACTTTGCAGGTGAATAAGCATTATCATTCAGATAAAAACACCTTATGTTTCAAAAAATTCAACTACTAGTGCACCAGTGTTTTGCAAAAAAAAGATAGTCTTGCTGCTTTCTTGATGGTGGGTGCCTTAGGATCCCCTCTGCTCCAGTGATGTCCAGCTAAAGTTAGGATACCTACTACCTATCCTTAAAAATCAATTAAAGGGACTACCTCCCTAGCTATATGTGCAGTAACTAGAACATGTTCCCATCTTTTTTCTTCTTTTTTCTGTTATTCATGAGACTTTCTTTTCCCAAAAACAAAAGATAATCAGATTCCCTGTCTTTCCCTCCCACAGAGCACTTTGTGCAAAAATCATTTTTTCTTTAGGTATGTGCTAAAGTCAATCTTTACAACTGCCAATCAGTTCAGGAAAACTATACCAATTGCCAAATAAATTTGATTCTTTAAATAAGGCAATGTTTTTTTATTTCTTCAAAAACATATTCAGTCCATTACACTTTCAAACATATACTCTCTTCCTCACTGAAACAGTTCAATATGTTTCAGGATTCAATAAATCCTGTGAGCAGTACACTGTTTTAACACAGCTCACTTTTAAGGGGTTTTTTTTTCACTGCACTGGGAGTTATATACCTTCAGCCTTACTTTCCTGCACTGCTTGAAGGCCTCCAATGCTATAGAATGCAAGTCTCACACGGTTAAGCTTTTAATCAAAACAGTGCTCAAAATTAAACTCAGTCTAATAAATCAAATCAAATCTCACTCTCTGACCAAACAATTAAAATCCTCATTCAGCTTGAATTAAAAGTGCTTGAATGAGCTTTAGAGCTCCCTCAGCCTGCTTCCATTCACTAGGGGAAAAAAAGTTCTCACATTTACTTTTAATTTTTTTCTCCAGCTTTCATGCAAGCTCCTTGCACACTCATTCTCTGAATAATTCTCAGTTACTTACAATTCTGATATAAAACAAATCCTTTCCCAGTTCTCTGACACAGAAACACTCTGGCACGCCTTTCTCCATTAGAAATCTTCTTCCCAAAAACTTCCAGCTAAAGTTCCTGCACGTGGATTCTATCCTCTCTGTAAAAGTATTCTTACACCCAGTTCTTTCCAGAAAGAGCCCCTTACTACCTTCATTTCAACTCACCTAACACACTTCCATAGCTATAAAATCCCTAACAGACCTTTGCACACATGAACATAATTTTACAGATCATTTTCTTTAAAGTTTGCTTAGTATCTGTTTTATTTGTAAGCTCTCCTGTGTGTGCCCCAGGTCAGCTGCTTCCTGCATCAGCCTCGCTTTGTGCATTAGCTCCTTCAACATAGTATTGAAACTTCAGTCTGATTCCCCATATATTCATACCCACATAAACCCACACATAACCCTTCCAAATCAGTAAAGATTTATTTATTTGACATGTTTTCTTATTTGACACTTCATTTGAAATAGCCTGACTTTCATTTTAAATATTTATTTCCTTATTTGAGACTTTACTGACCCTTTTCATTTATTTTTAATGTGGCTGTCAGCAGGTACTTTTAACGTTTTTCTCTGTCCTTACATGAATAACTAATGAAGAAAAGTGGATGGTGGTTTTAAAGAACTCAGTGACTCACACATCTGAAACTCAGATACTGAAGAATACCTTTTTGGTTGGAGGAAGCCAAATAAATCATTCTCTAACTCTTCCCCCAAGCTCTCTAATTGTTGATGCTGCGTTAGGCAAAATACTGCTTGGGCAATGGTCCCAGTGGCCCATTCCATTCCATTGCCTATGCTGAAACCAGTATATATCTGGTGAAGGAACTTCATAAGAATGGTTGCATTGTCAAAGCTGTTTATTATAATAATTGCACTTGTTTTCTATAATGTAGATTACCCTCTCACCAGGAGCTGTGGCCTTACTTAAGTTTCCCTGCTAAATTTAACTCTTTCCCTGTCATGGTGCCAGGAGGTTACCTCAGGCCACCTACCTGTCAAGTGGATAACCACAAAATAATTTGTGTTGGGTTTGTCCAAAGAAACCTTTACTATAACTCAGGTAGACAAAAAAGAAAAGGATGTGTACCAAAATTTTGTATTTATTTTTCTTCACGTCAGAACAAGCACTTTTTTTTCTGAAACCTAACATTAAACAATATTTAATGAGGCATTCAGTAACAGGGTGCACTGTATAGTCCAGCAAATATCACCTCTCATCCATTACACAATGTTCACTCCCCACTGCCCATTCCTACACATAGGGGTATGTTTACTAAACTGCGCTCAAGTGCGCGGCGCACAATAACTTGCACTAAGGTACCTTAGCGCACGCTAATGATGCATTTTTGTGCCCTGCACACGTGCGCGCCGCACTAAAGTGCCCGCTCATGTGCGCGGCACGCTGTTGTGCGATAGAGGCGTGGAAAGGCTCCCGGGGGGCGGAAGAAGGCTCCCCAGGGGTGGAGAGACGGGTCAATGGGTGGAGAGTGGGAAGGGAGAGGCTCCCTGCACACGAGCGGGGCTTAAATTCAAGCAAAAAAATACCACGAGTGAAAACCTCGTGGTAGAGCCGATTTAAATGGGAAGAGAAACCATTTCTGTCAGCAATGTACAGCAAAACCAGGGAAACCTACAAAAAGTGAGAACATAAGAACATAAGATATGCCATACTGGGTCAGACCAAGGTCCATCAAGCCCAGTATTCTGTTTCCAACAGTGGCCAATCTAGGTCATATCAGCAGTGTGATACATGTGCACGGAACAAAAGGGCAAATAAACATTAAAAATGACCCCAACAAAATATAAAAAAATCATAAGCAAGCTGGGCAATACTGAGAGTAAAGGGAAACATCAAAAAGCACTCCCAACAAAGCCCCAAAAAATAAATATGAATTTTGGAAGGGTCTACGCTCCGTCCCCATACAAGGTGAAAGATCCTGCAGTGAGAAAACACTGATCAGGGTTTCCCTCTCCATTGGACAGGTTACCTATGGCATGCACATGTTGCACAACAGCAGGGCGGGCAGGTCGGAATGGGCAATTGGACAGATGCTGGGAAAGGGGATTCAGAGGGCTGCAGGCGGCACATGCTGTGGTGCAGCTGGGGCACAGTGCAGACTAGGCAGATGCCTATATGGCACTTAGGAATGCTGAAACTGAACAGCAGCCAGACAGCAACTGATGAGGGCCCAACATGGGCACGAGAGTGTTAGCACAGTGTCACAGGGGACAGTACCCAGCAGGTTCCCCCAAGGGCACAGAACATTGGCAGGCAGTGATTGGGGGACGTGCGGACAGATATGCAGGCACCCCTACCCCAGAACCCGCACCATAGGCATCCGCCTACCCGCACACAGGATGGCCTGAGACTGCGTACCACCAGCATCACCAGCAGAAGGGCATGTCAGCATGGTGGCACAGGGGTACTGGAGGTGAAGGGGGGCAGTGGCAGCTGTCCAGAGCAGACCATGGCCTAGCCCTGTGTAGGTGGGTGCAATGCACTGCAACAGACAGGCCCTGCCGGACAAACAGTCATGGTATCATCAGGGACTGCACTGTCTTTGTGGCAACATGGTGGTGCAGTGCACACAACCAGTGTGTTTGGAGACAGAAGGTCACAGGTTCAAGCCCCAGCTGGGGCTCCTGCCAATCCAGTCCCCATGTTTTACCCACAACTATATCGTGATAGTAAAGACAAACCTTTATTGCAGAGAACATAAGCATGGCTCAGACACCTCTATTTTACCCTACAGAGCACAGACACCAGAAACGTGCACATTACCTAGAGCAGATTCCCCCAAATGCATTCCTGGAGGGCAACAAATCCTTCAGGGTTTATGCTGTCTCCAATCTAAAGCTGGAGCGGTACTGGTGGTGGAGGTGGCAGCAGCTGGTGGCAAGAGCAGACCATGGCCTAGCCCTGTCCAGGTGGGTGCCGTGTACTGCAACAAATAGGCCCTGTCGGATGTACAGTCATGGACTCACCAGGGAATGCAGCATATCTGTGGCAACACGGTGATTCAGTGAACACAGACAGTGTGTGCAAGAACAGAAGGTCACAGGTTCAAAGGCCAGCTGGGGCTACTGCCAATCCAGTCCACATATTTTTCCCACAACTAAACCGTGATAGTAAGGACAAACCTTTATTGCAGAGAACATACGCATGGTTAATACGCCTATATTTTACCCCACCGAGCACAGACACCATAAACAGGCGCATTACCTAGAGCAGAGTCTCCCAAATGCAGTCCTGGAGGGCCAAACACCATTCAGGTTCCATGCTGCCTCTAATAAAGATGCCTGTGCTGCATATCTATGCACCACCCCCATGGTATGCAGATGTATCTCATGCATATTCATGAGGGACAGCATGAAAACCCGAACAGTGTTTTGCACACCAGGACTGGAGTTGGGAACCTCTGCCGTAAAGCAGCAGCCAACAGGGGCAGACACACCCACACCCACAGGCCCCATTGGCCAATGCCTCCTGGAGAGGCAGGACATTGGGCCCTGCGTGCATCTCCCAATACTAGCACTTGCATACCTTAGCAATGCCACCCTACACCTGGGTATACGGTACACAGCTATCAAACGTTTGCTATGATTACTGGCAGATAGCAATTCCTACATTAAGCACAGTTTGCTGATTGTGCTCCATCATAACAACCTTTCTGATGTCTGTGGTGTGTGCTTTAGGTCTGGTCTCTGACAGTGTTTACCACCCTGGGGAGTGACCCCCAACAGTATTGCATACCATATCCATGCCTGTACTGTGCCCAGGACTGGTGTGGTGGCCAGGGCTGCTAAACTCCTCTATAGTAGCACAATGTTGGCATAGGTGTGGGGGTGTCTGTCTGTCTATACAGTGTGTGGTGGCTGCAAACACCCTCCACAGCCCACACTGTCAGCACTGTTGCCAGTATTGGCCTGCCAATGTGCATAATGAGGAGCAAGGTACCATGGGTATAGGCTGGACAGGGTGGCCTGGCCAGGATGCATCTGCACAGGGCATTGGGACTGGCTGGGACATTTTAGTGCCCGGCCACCACCTACACAGACAGGGTGACCTCAGCATGTTCTGCTGGGAGATCACTCTCACCCTGACTGTGTAGTGACCACAGCATGGCTAGGCACCCCCATAGTGGTATATAGTATTACTTTCATGTGATATTTATGGTTTTCCTTTTGGAGCCCAGTCACTGACTTATCTGCTTGTTGTGTATGCTGACATCCCAGTTCTGGGTGCATGCATTTCCACCAGGAGCATGCACTATGGACTAGCTAGCAGACTGTTTGCAGCTGGTATGTGTCTTGATGGATTGCCTTGCAGGGTGCAGTGGCTAAAGGCTTGTGGCAGGAGAATATCAGATAGTGGTGGGGTACAGCTTAGCATATCCCAGCCTAATGTCTGTCTGCTATTGTGCTATGGATGTGTACAGAGCTGCATTGACTGCCCTGTAGAGTGCCTATTCCACAGCAGGACGGGGGTTGATGGTCCCCTCTACTGCCACCATTGCAGGGAGGGAGAATGTGCATCTGTTGATGGGAGACCCTGTTTACCACCCTCAGCACTGGAGGAGAAGGGTGGTGGTGGTACATAATCCTCCTAGGAGTCAATAGGGATTACACCTGACTGAGACAGACAGATATAGCCAAGGTGTTTCTGCAGAAACTACCTATCTCACACATTAGCACTGCTGGGGAGCTGCAGCATAGTCTCTTTCTGCCATGGAAGGTGCTGTGGACCTGGTGCTGGGTGCCTCACCGCACCCTCAGGGTGAGCACAGTACCTGCACAATGTGACGGTGTGTAGCTACTCTGTGCCAGTAACACACACGGTCAGTACCCCCTACCAGGCCAAGGTGCTGTGGGGGTGGACATGGTCAGTTCCCCCTACCAGGCCAAGGTGCTGTGGGGGTGCATACCCCATCTTGTGTTCATCTGTGGACAGCTGATTTGCATGTGCAGTGCATCATGGGTACGGGTGGGCTAACCCTATCCTGGTGACCACAGCAGACTGTCTGTGTGGTGATGTGCAGTCCCTCTACAGCCAGCCAGGGGCTTGCTAGCAGCTATAGAGCTGTAGCCCACTGGTTACATCACTGTTTGTGGAGCCGGATGTCATGGGTTCAAATCCAGAGTGGGGTTGTTTGATAGGGCTGCCCAAAGCATTATCTCCTTTTAATGTACATTATTGCTGCCAGCAAAAACACTCTCAGCGTACTGTACCCATAAGGTGCCTCTCAGGGCGCTTTATAGGGCGCCCTATAGGGCACCTTATGGTTACCGTCCATATGAGGTGCACTATACGTTATCCTGTGGAGCGACTTATAGGGTGCCCTATAGGGGACATTTTAGGGTGCCGTGGTGGACAGTGCACTTTATAATGTGCCCTATGGAGTGCCTTATAGGGTGCCTTATGCGGCACCTTCAATTACGGCACATGAGGGCGTGTTTGCTGGCAGCAATTAATAAAATACAAATAAAGTGCTGCAGGAAACAATACATACTTTGCAAAGCTGATGCCTCAGCCAGCCTTATGTATTAGGCACACTGGGGAGCAAACTCATGACTCCTGTATCAGCAGTCAGTGCCTTAACCATTGTGCTACACTGCTGTTCCTCCTTGCATGTCAGCGCACCTACTTCAGATTTCCATGCGTTTAAATGCACAGTGCTGCCATCAAACACAGTGCTATGATCTTGCTGTGCCTCATAGGGCACCCTATATGGCACCCTTTAGGCCACCCTTTCAGCAAAATTGTAGGGTGCCGTGGAGGACAGTGCACTTTAAAATGTGCCCTCTGGGGTACCCTATGAGGCGCCTTATGCAGCACCTTAGGTTACTATACTTTGAGGGTGTGTTTGCTGGCAGCATTATTTAAAATAAAAATAAAATGCCCCCTACAGCAATATTACCTATAACAGGTAATGCCTCAGCCAGCCTTCTTCAGTAGGCACAGTGGGGGATTAAACCCATGACTCCTGCATTATTGGTCAGTGTCTTGACCATTGTGCTACATTGCTGCTCCTCCTTGCATGTCAGCACACCTACTTATGATTTTCATTCTTTAAACTGCACAGTGCTGCCATCAAGAACAGTGCTGTGACCTTGCGGTACCTCATACGGCACCCTATAAAGTGCCCTATAAGCAACATTCTAGGGTGCCTTGGCAGACAGTGCACTTTAAAAAGGGCCTTATGGGGCGCCTTATGTTAACACGCTTTGAGAGTGCGCTTGATAGTAGAGATAATTAAAATAAAAATAAAATACCTCCTAAAGCAATCTTCCCCATAATAGGTAATGCCTCATCCAGCCTTCTTCATTGGGAACAGTGGGGGATGGAAACCATGATCCCTGCACCATTGGTCAGCATCTTAACCATTGTACAGTGGCCCTGTTTTGGTGCTTGCACATCAGCGTGCCACTTATGCTTCCCGCGCAACTTTCTCATGCACTAATGTGCGGGGCGCACAAGAGCGCAGCGCACATTAGCGCATGATTAATCACGGTTTTGCTTTTTTCTGCCTGAAACGCCCACTCCTTATATGGCATCCACACACTAGCGCGGTGCGCACCCTAACGGGGTTTTAGTAAACATACCCCATAGTGAGACACAGCTAATATACACACTAACACAGCATTATTGGCTTAACAGTGGAAACAGCTTTATTATACCATTGAACAAAACACATTGTAGCCCTACCTGAGCCAGTTACAGGAAAAGAAGTTTACTTAACTTTTCTTTAAACATGTGAAAAATACCAGAAAATGCCCCACCCCACATGCACCTGCCATATTACTATCTGGGTGGATCCTCATCCTCTCATGCTCAGCATGTCCTGACCACCCTCACCATGTTATTAGCTGAGGACTTAACACCGGGTATGAGACTCCATGACCAGATAGTCCCCTCTCCATATTAATTGAGCACTGCCATCACTCGATGGCAGCCTCCTGGATCTCCAAAACAGAAGTGCAGACTCCAGCTGGCTCGGATACCCACTACAAACACAGGGCATACATCGAATGCCTCTGTGTCTTCCCCAAAATTCTTAATCAGGCTGTGACACCTATTGATGCTGCATTCCAACCAATTCCAAGGCTTCCTGCAAATCAATTGTGAAGAACTCCATTCCAATCAAAGAAGGATGAACACCATCCTTACCATAAAGACCTGGACAATTAACATCTGCCCACTCATATCTAATTTGAAGGCCTTCTTTGGCCACAACCCAGCACCCAATTTGCCTGTTAATTTTAACTAGACCCCTTGCCCACTTCTTCTGATCCTTAAAAGTTAGCCTTGGGATTATGTCAGACCAACACAATTGCAAACCTTGGGAGTTTAAACAGAATCTGCTCACAAACCCTTTTTGCCGCTCTTATAAGCTGTTTGCAGGTCCATTCTGAGATGTCATTATTGCCCAAATGGATGATTACACCAACTGGACTTTGTCAAATTCTAGTGTGGTGATGCAGCACTGGCAGGAGTTGACACCAGTGCATGCTTTGTTTGCCAAGCCTAAGGACAGTGATTTCATCAGAAGGTAACCCCAGTTGCCTTCCATAAGGCCCAATTGCTGCATGCTGCCCAGCACAGTAAATGAAAGAATGACCAATCAACCAGAACATTCTCTGAGACCTCCATTAATCTGAAATAGAAAACAAACACGTGAATTCATAAGAACATAAGATATGCCAAACTGGGTCAGATCAAGGTCCATCAAGCCCAGTATCCTGTTTCCAACAGTGGCCATTCTAGGTCATACATACCTAGCAGTTTCCCTAAAAGACACAGATTCCACAATGCTTGCACTGGGTCAAGCATTGATATCCTGGGTCCCTTTTTAATAATGGTTTATAGACCTTTCCTCCAGGAACTTGTCCAACCATTTTTAAACCCAGCTACACTAACAGCCTTTACTGCATCCTCCGGTAACAAATTCCAGAGTTTGATTACACATTGAGTGAAAAAATATTTTCTTTTATTAGTCTTAACTAGTTTACCCTATAGCTTTATTGCATGTCCCCTAGTCTTTCTATATTCTGATAACGTAAACAATCGATCTACGTTTACCCATTCAACTCCGTTCATTAATTTATAGACTTCTATCATATCTCCCCTCAGCCGTCTCTTTTCCAGTTTAAAGAGTCCTAACCTTCTTAGCCTTTCTTCATAGGAGTATCCTTCTATCCCCTTTACCATTTTGGTGGCTCTTCTCTGAACCTTTTCTAATAACACTATATCCTTTTTAAGAAACGGCGACCACAATTGCACACAATATTCAAGGTGCGGTCTCACCATGGAATGATATAAAGGCATTATAATGTCTTTTGTTTTATTTTCCATTCCTTTCCTTATGATACCTAGCATTCTATTTGCTCTCTTAGCAGCCACTGCACACTGGGCCGAGGGTTTTAACATGTTATCCACAATGACGCCTAAATCTTTTTCCTGGGTGGTGGTTCCTAATGTGGAACCTTGCATCGTGTAACCATAGTTTGGGTTGGTCTTCCCTAGGTGCATAGCATTGCACTTGTCCACATTAAATTTCATCTGCCATTTTGATGCCCAGTCTTCCAATTTATCAAGATCCTCTTGCAATTTTCCACAATCCTCTTGGGTTTTAACAACTTTAAATAGATTTGTGTCATCTGCAAATTTGATAACCTCACTCATTATTCCCTTTTCCAGATCATTTATGAATATGTCAAAAAGCAGCGGACCCAGCACAGATCCCTGGGGTACACCACTATTCACCTTTTTCCATTGGGAAAATTGGCCATTTAGTCCTACCCTCTGCTTTCTATCTTTTAAGCAGTTCCTGATCCACAATAGTGCACTGCCTCCTATCCCATGACTCTGGTTTTGCCAAAAGTCTCTGATGAGAGACCTTGTCAAAGGCTTTCTGAAAGTCCAGATACACTATATCAACCGACTCACCTTTGTCCACCTGTTTATTCACACCTTCAAAAAAACATAACAGATTAGTAAGACAAAATCTTCCTTATCTAAAGCCATGTTGGCTGTCTCCCATTAGGCCATGACTCTCTACTTGCTGAGTAATTTTGTTCTTTATGATGGTTTCTACCATTTTCCCTGGTACTGACATCAGGCTCACCAATCTGTAGTTTCCCGGATCACCCCTGGAACCCTTTTTAAAAATTGGCGTTACATTCTGGAGTCCAATTCCAAACAGCATCATAATTTTGAGGACGGAGATAAGTGGAAAATGCCCCAGAGGCCCAATGCCCAATTCTCTGAATAACTGCATCCTCAGGACCAGCTACCACTGCACTTGTAACTGTGCCAATCTGGAAGGAATGAGATGCAAATTTAGCATCCAGCCCCATCCTTGTTAAGGCCATCTTCATAAGTGCTGTAAACTGAAAATGAGTAAATGGAGAGGCATCCATATTCCTAAAATGAAATTGTACCCCCCAACCCCAGCTGACCGTACTCTGAAATATTCACACACGTTGCTTACTGGGCAAGTTTCCAAACCCTGCAGTGCATTGAGTATCACCACAGCCCCTTTACCTTCCTGGTCTGTTTTTGACCTTGCAATGGTGACATGCAACCTCTGTTCTCCCAACCACTCATGCTTCAGGTGGACAAAGGTGAGTCGGTTGATATAGTGTATCTGGACTTTCAGAAAGCCTTTGACAAGGTCTCTCATCAGAGACTTTTGGCAAAACCAGAGTCATGGGATAGGAGGCAGTGCACTATTGTGGATCAGGAACTGCTTAAAAGATAGAAAGCAGAGGGTAGGGCTAAATGGCCAATTTTCCCAATGGAAACCACCTTTATTCTGAAAGAACAGAGTAGGAAAAAGGGGAGAAGGAATGTCACTACATGTAAAAAAATGATATTAAAGCTCTGGAAATACAGGGCTTAAAAGGGAGCGAGGAGGCACTGTGGGTTAAACTAGAAAAAGTGAAAGAGAAATCTATTTGCATTGGTGTGATATACAGATCTCCCTCATAAGGAGAAGAGGTGGACCTGGAGTTAATTGAAGACATACGCGGCATTGCCAGGAAAGGAGAAGTGCTACTGATAGGAGATTTTGATATGCCAGATGTTAATTGGCACATCCCTGCTGCAGTATCATCTACACATAAGGAGATTCTGGATTCTGTACAGGGAGAACTATTCAGGCAACTGATAACAGAACCCACACGTGAAGGGGCCATACTAAACTTGGTGCTTACAGACGGTGAAAGTGTTTCTGATGTTATAGTGGTAGATCATTTCACATCCAATGACCACCAGATGGTGTGGTTCAGTATTAGGACAAGGGCCTATAAAATCCATTCAAAAGCGAGGGTCTTAGACTTTAGGAAAACTAACTTTGCCAAGATGGGCCAATACTCAGGGAGTCGTTAGTGGGATGGGAACAGCTGGGGGACATAAAAAACAGTGGGCAAAACTGAAAGGGAATATTTTAAGGGCAACCAAACAGTTTGTTAAAATGGTAAACAAAGTTAAACGGAAAAGGAGATCACTATGGTTTTTGAATGAATTAGCTGAAAAGGTGAAGAAAAAGGGGGAGGCCTTAATGAAATACAAGGTATCACAGAGAGAGAGGAAGATAGGCATCTATATTTGGAAAAAGTTAGAAAAGCTAGCAAAGTAGTCAGGAAATCAAAGATTCAAAAAGAGGAGGAAATAAAATGGGGGGATAAGACATTTTTCAGATATGTTAGTGAGAAGAGGAAGGGCAAACGTAGCATTGTCAGAAACAAGGGTGAAGGGGAGGAATATGTAGAAGCTGATGAGGATAAAGCGGAATTGCTTAACAAATATTTCTGTTCTGTGTTCACAGATGAAGAACCAGAAGCAGGACATCAGAGAACACCTACAAACAGGAACAGAAGCGAGAGGCATCTTGAACAATTTTCAGAAGACAAAGCAATGAGACCAGATGGGATACACCTGAGAATACTGAGGGAACTTGGGGACGCAGCTCCACTGACTGACCCTTTCAATGCCTCGTTGGAATTGGGAATGGTGCCAGAGGACTGGAGAGATGCTCATGTGGTGCCTTTACACAAAAGCGGAAGTAAGGATGTGGTTGAACACTACAGGCCAATTAGTTTAACCTCGATGTTGAGTAAATTATTGGCAGCGCTGCTGAAAGAGAAAATAGTGAGGTTTCTGGAGTCCAATGGATTAGTGGATCTGAGGCAGCATGGATTCACCAGAGGCAGGTCTTGTCAGACTAATCTGATTGTTTTCTTTGACTGGGTGACTAGGGAGTTGGACCGAGGCAGAGCCCTAGATGTTGTGTATTTAGATTTAATTAAAGCCTTTGACATTGTTCCGCACAGTTGACTCATAAATAAACTGAGCACTCTAGGGATGGACCTAAAGTTACTGCATGGGTTTGAAATAGGTTGAGTGGGAGGCAACAAAGAGTACAGGTAAATGGGGCTCACTCTGAGGAGAAGGAGGTTACCAGTGGTGTGCCGCAGGGATCTGTCCTGTATCTGAATTCAAAATAGCATGGGACAAACACAGAGGATCTCTAAAGGAAAAAAGGGAGACTGCTGTAGTGGGTGATATGGAAGGGCAGACTAGATAGGCCACATGGTCTTTTTCTGCTATCATCTTTCTATGTTTTACCCACAGCCTTTTTGAAATGCACCACTAACTCCCCCACCCAGAAAACACCAAAGAAAGCTAAACAGTAAACCGCATGGAACATAAGCATTTTGAAATGTGAAAATGTTGCATCAAACAAGCACGACGATAGCTGTTTCAGCAGCTCATGCAAAATAGGACACCTCTCATCCCTAAAATCCACTGTTTCCCTTGCCCAACCTTTCAACAGCTTACCTATTAAAAATCCCTAGCTTGGGCTACCCCAGCCCTGGACTTTTGAACTAAATGCATTCTTACAGCTCCTGTTGAATACCCTGTGTGCTTTGCTATAACAAAATATTGAACTAATACCAGCCTCTTTCATTCAAAAAGCTGACAATCGTGCCGTCAACATAAGCCACCCACGTCTACTGGGCCATGGACCTCTGCAGCAAATTGATCACTTCTGGATGCCAATCCTACACGGATGATCTTTTTCTGCATTGATGGCCAACAACCTGAAAACCTCCCAGTTATAGTGGGACAAAGCATCGGCAATGTTATTGTTAACAGTGGGAACATGTATCACTCACATTAAAAAAGAAGCAGCTCAGCACCGGCCAGTACATCAGTGATGCAACCTGCAGACTCTTTATTTTATTTATTTACATTCTCTTATATGCTGTGCTATTCTGCATCAGTGCAGTTTACATTGAACAAACTGAAATTACACTGAAAAGGGCATTATAACTTGGAGATAACTATTTTACAGGGAACATGGGCTATGTGGCTTGCCCAAGACCACAAGGAGCACCTGTGGGATTAGAAACCCCAGTCTTTCTGGCACAAGGTTGCTGTTCTCTAGTGGGATTTGAACCCCCAACCGTCTGGCCTGAAATACCTTGCCCCAACCACTAGGCCACTCCTCGGTGAATGCTGGTTTATGACCTTGATTACATCCAAATTATCACACCAGAAAATTACCCTCCTATTTTGCAACCTCTCAGGACAGATTTCAAGAGCCATTACTTTTAGGAACAATTCCAGGAAGGTAATATTCTTTGTAAGCCCCAAATCCCACTGTTCCTCTGGCCAGGGGGCAGTGTACTAAGAACTTTGGAAATAAAGATGAAAACCTGAAACTCCAGCAGCATCTGAAAACAGTTCTAACTCCAAATTGCTAACTTCCTCCAACTGAAACAGGGTTACATCATTAAATGCATCCAAAAATCTAAGTCTGTGTGCACCTGCCATTGAGAATGCAAATCTCCTAATAAATGTTCTGCCCATCAGAATAACTCAACATGCAAAGTGCAAGGACCCTGTCAGAAACTGCATCATTTTCAAGGTGACTTTCTTAGGCCAACTGACATCACCAATTCCTTTAAATGTACGACCTTATCATCTGGCAACCTGGCAACCATCTCTATAGAATTTATCTTGATGCTGAGGAAGGTTAGAACAGTTGAAAGACCCTCAGTTTTGTCTGCTGCCAATAGAATCCCAAATTCCTGTGGCAGTCCTTGGAATGTGTCCATCAAGTAAGCACAAGTGCTCATCTTTGGAGGTCCCACAAACCGTAAGCCATCGAGATAATGGACAACATTTTACATTCCTGTCTTCTGAACTAGCACTCATTCAAGAAAAGAACTAAACATTTCAAAGTAGGCACACAATATTGTGCAGTCCATGGGAATTTGTCAAAATAAAACCGCCCCTGGAACTGAAAACCCGGCAGGTGAAATGCTGATGGGTGAACCAGCAGCAGATGAAATGCAGCTTCTATATCAACCTTTGGTGAAGCTTTGGTGGGAGTGGCTGACTTGGATTTAGTGGCAGTTACAGAAACATGGTTCACAGAAAACCATGATTGGGATGTAACTATACCTGGCTATACTTTATTCAGAAAGGACAGGGTAGGAAGAAGGGGAGGAGGAGTGGCACTATATGTAAAAACTACTATTAAAGCTTTGGAATTACAGAGCTTAAAAGGGAGAGGAGGCATTGTGGGTTAAACTAGAAAGAGGGAAAGAGAAATCTATTTGCATTGGTGTGATATACAGACCTCCCTCACAAGAGGAAGAGGTGGACAGAGAGTTAATTGAAGACATACGCAGCATTGCAAGGAAAGGGGAAGTGCTACTGATAGGAGATTTCAATATGCCAAATGTTGATTGGCACATTCCTGCTGCAGTATCATCTAGAAGTAAGGAGATCCTGGAGAACTATTCAGGCAATTGGTAACAGACCCCACACGTGAAGGGGCCATACTGGACTTGGTGCTTACCAATGGTGAAAGTGTTTCTGATGTTCTAGTGGGAGATCATTTTGCATCCAGTGATCACCAGATGGTGTGGTTCAGTATTAGGACTAGGGCTGTTAGAATCAATTCAAAGGTGAGGATCTTAGACTTTAGGAAGACTAACTTTGCAAAGAGGGGCCAATACCGCAGGGAGTCATTAGTGGGATGGGAACAGCTGGGGGATGTAGAGAAACAGTGGGCAAAACTGAAGAGATATTTTAAGGGCAACCAACCTTTTTGTTAAAATGGTACAAAAAGGTAAAAGGAAAAGGAGACCACTATGGTTTTCGAAAGAAGTAGCTGAAAAAGTGAAGAAAAAGAGGGAGGCCTTTATGAAATACAAGAGATCACAGAGAGAGGAAGACAGGCATTTGTATTTGGAAAAACTTAGAGAAGCTAGCAAAGTAATCAAGAAGGCAAAGATTCAAAAGGGGGAGGAAATAGCCAATACAATAAAATGGGGGGATAAGACATTTTTCAGATATATTAGTGAGAAGAGGAAGGGCAAAAGTGGTATTGTCAGAATCAAGGGTGCAGGGAAAGAATATGTAGAAGCTGATAAGGATAAAGTGGAATTGCTTAACAAATATTTTTTGTTCTGTGTTCACAGATGAAGAACCAGGAGCAGGACCTCAGAAAACACCCACAAATAGGAACAGAAACGAGGGGCATCTTGAACAATTTTCAGAAGACTGTGTTCGTGAGAAACTAGCTCAACTTAAAGTAGACAAAGCGATGGGACTGGATGGGATACATCCTAGAATACTGAGGGAACTTGGGGACGTTCTAGCAACTCCACTGACTGACCTTTTCAATGCCTCGTTGGAGTGGGGAATGGTGCCAAAGAACTGGAGAGAGGCTCATGTGGTGCCTTTACACAAAAGCGGAAGTAAGGATGTGGTTGAAAACTACAGGCCGGTTAGTTTAACTTCGGTGGTGAGTAAATTATTGGAAACGCTGCTGAAAGAGAAAATAGTGAGGTTTCTGGAGTCCAGCGGATTACAGGATCTGAGGCAGCATGGATTCACCAGAGGCAGGTCTTGTAAGACAAATCTGATTGATTTCTTTCACTGGGTGACCAGGGAGTTGGACCGAGGGAGAGCCTTAGATGTGGTGTATTTAGATTTCAGTAAAGCCTTTGACACTGTTCCTCACAGGCGACTTATAAACAAACTGAGCATCCTAGGAATGGACCCTAAAGTTACTGCTTGGGTTAGAAATTGGTTTGGTGGGAGGCGACAAAGAGTACAAGTAAATGGAGCTCACTATGAGGAGAAGGATGTTACCAGTGGTGTGCCCCAGGGATCTGTCCTTGTTCCGATTCTTTTTAACATCTTTGTTAGTGATATAGTGGAAGGGCTGTCGGGTAAGATTTGCCTCTTTGCGGATGATACCAAAATCTGCAATAGAGTAGACACCCAGGAAGGTGTAGATAACATGAGGAGGGATCTAGCTAAGCTTGAAGAATGGTCTAGAATTTGGCAGCTGGGATTTAATGTTAAAAAATGTAAGGTCATGCATTTGGGCTGCAGCAATCCAAGGGAGCAATATAGTATAGGGGGTGAAGTACTTTTGTCCACTAAAGAAGAGCGGGACCTAGGTGTGGTTGCGTCTGATGATCTTAAAGTAGCTAAACAGGTAGAAAAGGCGACAGCAAAAGCTAGAAGGATGCTTGGATGCATACGGAGAGGAATGACTAGCAGAAAAAAGGAGGTGATAATGCCTCTCTATAAGTCTTTGGTGCGACCTCATTTGGAGTATAGTGTGCAATTCTGGAGACCGCACCTTCAAAAGGATGTGAACAGGATGAAGTCGGTGCAGAGGGTGGCTACTAAAATGATTAGTGGTCTTCATTATAAAGCATACGTAGACTTGAACGCCGATGGCGCCACTCGCGATCAACTAATGATCAGACCGCTTACCGAACCCACCTTGCAATACATCGAGATACAATCACTACTAAAATGAGACAATATCATACTGACACCCTAAAGAGGTCTCTGAATAAACCACGTGACCTCTTCAATTTGGTCAAATCCCTCTCAAAGGAACCATCTCCCGAACAACATAGCGAGATTCACCCGCAAAAATTCGCTGATTACCTGCAATCCAAGATTGTGCAAACCAACAAGGTCTCAGCAGTCACATATCAAGAACCGACGGGCCTATCCCCACTCAACATTCTCTCCACACCATCCACTAAATCTATCGAGGACACCATAGCATCTCTCAACACCTCCACTGCACAGACTGACCCATGTCCAGCTTTTTGGATCAAGGAACTACGTGATGTGTTCAGTCCTGTCATCGCAAATATAATGAGGATCTCCTTCACAACAGGATACTTTCCCACTTCACTCAAGCAGACCTCCATTAGACCACTATTGAAAAACCCCAAACTTGACCCCCAAAGAGTTGACTCGTACCGACCAATAGCCAGCATCCCTCTCTTAGCCAAAATAATTGAGAAAGAGGCACAACGGCAAATCCAGGACCACATAGATGCCGCTGCTCCCTTAGACAGCTGTCAACATGGGTTCAGAGAACATCATGGGGTCGAGACACTACTCACTGGTCTATTCAATGACATCATCACAGGAATTGATAACATCCGTCAAGGTTTTGTGCTCATCTTCCTAGACATCGCCGCAGCTTTTGACTCCGTGAGTCACGAAATACTCCTCGGAAGATTGAGAGAAAAAGGCGTATGCAACAGTGCACTAGGATGGTGTAAATCCTATCTGGACGGTAGATGGCAATATGTGAAGTCTGGATTAGAAGAGTCGATACATTTCCATCAAAAGCAAGGAGTACCCCAAGGCTCCTCGTTATCCTCCTTACTCTTCAATATTTACATGCAGCCCATCTGCAATATCATAAGATCATTCAATGTGAACTGCTTGATATATGCAGACGACATTCTCTTATACATGCCTTTCTCCACAACTCACATGGACCTGACCCCACTCACGGATTGCTTCAATGCAGTTTCAACATGGCTCCAGTCACAGAACCTACGCATTCAACATAAAAAAACAGAGGTGCTATTCATCACCAGAGACCCCAACTTTACTCCGCCATCCCACGTCAGTGTCAAGGAAGCTGACCTGCAAACTAAAGATGCAATAAAATACCTGGGAGTTACGATGGATCAACGCCTGGATATGAAACGCCACATAACCAATATAGTCAAAGCTGTCTATTTTAAAATCCGTTCACTCAAGCACCTACGCTCCCTGTTGGACCCAGATGATTTCCGAACCATATATCAAGCACTGATCCTGCCACATTTTGATTTTGCAAATGCCATCTTACAAGGGCTCCCCCAATCCACACTCACCCCCTTACAGTTGGCCATGAACACTGCAGCCAGGGTCATCTACGGAGCAACCAGAAGCGACCACGTGACTCCCATTCTCAAACAGCTACACTGGCTACCTATTCATGGGAGAATCACCTTCAAAACACTTCTATTAGCTTTCAAGGCAATCAAAGGTATTTCGTCCGCCTCATTCACACATCTTATCCACATTGTACCCCCCAACAGATCCAGAAGAGCAACAGCTGTCAACCTTCTAATCACACCAAAGGCATCGGCAAAATGCAACAAGACAACCACAAACAGGGCGTGCAGTTTATACATCCCCAAATGCTGGAATGCACTACCCCCTGACATTAGGGCCATAACCAATCTATATCAGTTCAGGAAGGCACTCAAAACCCACCTCTTCCTCCAATACTTCCCAGCCAGCAATTAAACCTAGATACCCCTCTCAATAAATGACCCACGCTAGACCCCTCTAGAAATGCCCTCATACTCATTTTCTGATTTTTACCTATCCTTGCCGTGTAAATAGCTTATGTACATAGTTTACCCTGTTATCCAAGTTTGTATCCCTGTTCGATGTAAAACCTGACAACTTGTCGTTATGGTAGTTATGTTATGATGTAAACCGCGCTGATACCGAATAGCGCGGTATATAAGAAACTGTAATAAATAAATAAATAAATAAATATGAGGACAGACTTAAGGATCTTAATATGTACACCTTAGAGGAAAGGCGGGATAGAGGTGATATGACTGAGATGTTTAAATACCTCAGTGGCATAAATCTTCAGGGAGAGAGCCTCTTTCAATTGAAAGCAAGTTCTGCTACAAGGGGACATGGGATGAGGGTGAAGGGAGATAAATTCAGGAATGATATGCGGAAATATTTCTTTACGGAAAGAGTAGTGGATCCATGGAATAGTCTCCCAGTGGAGATGGTAGAGATGAGGACAGTAACTGAATTCAAAAAAGCATGGGACAAACACAGAGGATCTCTAAAGGTAAAAAGGGGACTGTTGTAGTTGTTGATATGGAAGGACAGACTAGATAGGCCATGTGGTCTTTTTCTGTCATCATATTTCTATGTTTCTATGTTAACCTTTGCTAACAAAGTGCCCGGATCACATAATTTTACTAATGCCATAGCACTGTCAAAAGAGGCATATTGAACAATACATTGCTCCCTGAGAAGACCATCATTTACAGAGGTATCAACTGAGTAGGACAAATTGGGGGTCATTCTGAACAGGACGTCCATCCCTGCTATTCGTGCTGGCTTCAGCCCTTGACTAACTTCCCCACTGGCTGTGCTGGGAAGTTAGTTGGGGGCGGGGAATGGGCAGCCTGTGGGTGGAGAATGGGTAGGCAGTGGGAGGTCTCTTCCCACCAATTCCAGGGCTGGTGAAATGGACGAGGAAATTATTCCACCTCCATTTTTTTTTTACGTCCCAAGGTGTGGATGGGGCAGGTGGGGCCAGGGTTTCTTCCCCACAGCCCGACCCTGGCATTAGGTGGCCAGATCAGGGGTTGGGCTGTGGAATATAAACCCTTTTTCTTGGCGACCGGCATTGCAGCTTGTAAAGGGAGCCACAGTGCCATGGCAACATGATGCCTGACTGAGTTAGCTGGGTACAGTCCTGCACGTGCAGGCTGGACAGAATCGCTGTCCTGGCCTGCACATGCAGGATTGTTCGTGATTGTGATCCCGCCGGGCTAGGTATGCCCCATGGGATCAAAATTGTGATCCCCTCTTTGCATCCAATTGAGACTGGACGCACAGAGGGGATCTAGGTCCGGGACAGAATTGGACCCATTATGAATGAGCCTGAAGTTTCTAGGAACATTTTTAGAGATAATCCCTAAAACAGATAGGAAAGAAGTCAGAAAAGGCCTCACCGTATATAGTCCTGCCACCTGTCCCAAAGCAATCTCAGAATTTATCTTCTGTTCCACTACTGTATGTCCAGTAGTTGAGTAACAGACAGTGCATTAGAAATCATATTGTTGAATACTGTCCTTTGAAAAGGGATTTGAAAACCTATAGAAAAACCTCCCATTAAAATAACAGCATCCTTCCACTTAATATATAACTCAAGCAACAGATGCATGGCATCTATTCTTATTGGGGTTAAAGCCCTCTGAAATAAGACTCCATTACTTCCTGGGAGCATTCACTCCTGACTCAATTTTTTAAGGCATTTGGATGCAACATGATTCTTACCACTGATGGAAGATATGTGTTTACATGTGCAATTGTGAAAGGGATAGGAGGACTTGTTGAAATGCCAGCAGAGATCCTTAGAGCTTGCAGAAGGTCCCCCCATGATGCTGCACCTATGCTGTTCTGAAATGTATGAGCACTTGAACCCACTTCAACACTCTTGCTTTTTGCCACTAGTTCTGATGATGACCCCCTATTTTTTGCTGACATGTGCGTCAACCACAAATTGATGTGTTGCATTCCCTGAGACATATGTCTATTCTCTTCCATCTTATTCCTACATTTTTTTGTCATAGTTTAACCAACACTACATTCATGTGTCTGATACACCTCCAGGATCGAATTGGCATAAGACACAATGGGGCTCTAATGCCTTGGCTTATGACTGCCCAGACACTAGCTAAATGCATGAATGCTCTTGTCCAATTAATACCTAAAATACTATTACCTCCCCACCAACTACTACACACTAATGAGCCAAAACCTCAAAAGGTCATAAGTAAAACATCCCCTAACAACAAGTCGGACTATCAAAGAGAAGAGCCATCAGAATGGGGCAGGGGACCACGCTCACTAACAATAACTGTTTATGAGCAAAAGTGTCACCCAAAACTACCCACTAAATCAATCATTGCTTCAATCCTCTTAATTATATATTCATCCTAAATAGCATTTAATACACCAAAATTACCAATAAATAGATCTTATGAAACAAGCCAGTGCTGATTATATCACAACTAGTTATCCACCACATACAATACATGAAAGGCTCCCAAAGTATCAAAATTATGGCAACTGAATAACAATGGCATTCAAACAATATAAACCATATCAAAATGTTACAAACCATATCAAAATGTTACAAACCAAGGCACGCACACCCAGCACACAGTATGAAGACTCTTCTCATAGCAGGGCAGTGTATCTCTTGTGCACTCAAAGCTAAAACACAGAATTTACAAGTAAGTCAATATTGGCTGAGGTAGCCAGGACAAAGTAAGAACATAGAACCTAAGATATGCCATACTTGCTCAGACCACAGCCTTGTTAACACCAAGCTGAAAGCAGACTTACTCCTGCCAACATTAAGGATTGTTTTGAGAAAGAATCAAACGGAGCTTCAAACCCCCATGCTGACCTACACAGAACCGATAGAACCCACTGGAAGGCACTAAAGGTAAAAAACCCACAAAGAACTTCTCCCACCAAACCAATCAAAGCACTGAGAATGACACAGACACAAATAGCAGAATCAATGGCAGTGTACCACTATCAAAAGACAACCAATTCAGCCAAACACTACATTCAAACCATTGAATGCCATTCAGTGAGAATCATTTAAGCCTGCCAGTTTTTCAGACTGCAAATCAAAAATCTAGAACTGCTTCCAATGCAATAAAATAGCCCTGCGGTCCCCTCCCCATTGCAGTGGGGGGATATAACTAATAACCCTCCACCACAATTCCATGAACAGATTATGATATTCTAGGGCAGTGGTTCTCAACCTTTTTTGTACCGTGACCCCTTTTACCATTGGTCAACTTGTGGTGACCCCCAATGATAAAATCAAATGTGTCTCTCTTACTTTACTGTTAACACATTGTCACTGTAATAATTTGTTGAATTATTAATATATTATAGGCCTTTGCAATATGTTTTTATTTATAAAATGTACTTATTTAAACCACAATTAATCACAATAACAAGTAACAATATTTGATTTCAAAATCATGATGATTATGTTGTCAAATCACTAATACGAAATAAAATTATTTTTTCCCCCTTTGTTGTCTGACCAATTTATTCTCTGATCATGCTGGTCCCAATCTGAGGCTTCTGCTTTCCTGTCTTCTCTTAGCTCTCTTTCTGTGGTCTATGGTCCATCTGCCATTTCTTATCTCTTCTTTCGTTTTCTTCACTGCTTTCCATCAGCCTATTTCCAGTCCCAGTAATCATCCCCAGTATCAGCCCCTTTCCAGTCCTCACTCTCAGTACCTTCCAATGTCAACTTGCATTCCCATGACTGCCACTGGTGTCCATTCCCTTCCAGTCCCCCTCCTTCCCCACTGACCAGTCCCTTCTAGTACAAATACCATGGCAGCCCCTCTCAGATCCACTCTCTTCCAGTTCCATTCTCTCATCCCCTCTATCAGCCCATTTGTAGCCTCAGCCCCCAGTTTTCTTCCAGGGCCAGCAGCTCTATCTTCCCCTCCCCACAATCAGCCCATTCCCAGTCGAAGCCCCCCAATCAGCTCGCTTCCAGTGCTAGTCCCCCTCAACCCCATTACCAGTGCTAGCCTCCCCTAATCAGCCCAATACCAGCCCTAACCCCCCCCATCAGCTCATTTCCAGTGCTAGCCCCCCATCAGTCCATTACCAGTCCTACCCCCTATCAGCACATTACCAGTCCCAACCCCCCCTTGATCAGTCCATTCCCAGTCCTAGCCTTCCCTAATCAACCCATTACCTGTCCTAGCTCCCCATCTGCCCATTATAATCCTAACCCACACTGTCTCTCCCCTCTGTCCAGCATTTATTGCCCATCTGTACAGTAGGTCCCCCTGTCTCTTCCCTTTGTCCATGTCAGCCCCCTCCCTCCCTCCATCCATCAATGTCAGCCTCCCCCTCCTTCCCTCCATCCATGTCAGCCCCCCTCTCCATATCAGCCCTCCCTCCCTCCCTCTATGTCAGCCCCCCTGTCCATGTCAGCCCTCTCTCCCTCCCTCCATCCATGTCAGCCCCCCGCTGTCCATGTCAGCCCCCTCCCTCCCTCCATCCATCAATGTCAGCCCCCCTCCCTCCCTCCCTCAATTCATGTCAGCCCCCCTCTCTCCATGTCAGCCCCCCTGTCCATGTCAGACCCCTCCCTCCATCCATCCATCCATCCATCCCTCCATGTCAGCCCCGTTGCAGGTTCCCTGCCCCCCTTCTCCCTTCTCCCTGTCTACCTGCTACTGCCCTGCTGTTCTTCTACAGCCACGGCTCCCTGTCTCTTAGGGAACCATGGCTATACCTGTAAAAACATTGCAGAGTCTTCCCGTCTCTCGACGGGTTCTGTGCAGCATTGTCCCGTCTCCAAAGGAAGTGGTAAACAACTTTCTTTGGAGGCGGGACAATGCTGCACAGAGCCCGTCAAGAGACAGGAAGGCTCTGCAATGGCTTTACTGGCATAGCTGTGGATCTCCAGGAACATGCAGGAATGTAGTCATCACATATGGGTATCGTCGGTACCGACGGAGCCCGTGCGGGAACGCTCCCCAGCGTCCAATCAGAACGCTTTTGGGAGCATCCCACAGCGCCTGCATGCTGCCTTCCCGCCTTTCCCAACTGCCTCTCTCCAGTTCTTCTTTTTCCGCGGAGCCAGCAGGTCGTGTTCCTGTCACCGCAGAAGAATTTATTTTTTATTTATTTCTTTTTGTGGTCGCGTCTGCCTTCTTCGACGCTCTACTGGTACCGCCGGTCTTTCTTTCTTATTTCTGTAAAAAAAAATATATATATATATATATATTTCTTTTTTCCTTTTCTTAAGGTGCACCCGCCTTTTTTGGGCCTTAGGCCCAAAAACATTTCCTCAACATGGAAAAACCTGCTTCAGGGTTTAAAAAGTGCACCAAGTGTGGTGGTACCATCTCCGTCACCGACACCCATGAATGGTGTTTAAAATGTTTAGGTCCTGACCACTCCATCACGGATTGTGTGTCCTGTGCCATGATGTCTAAAAGAGGTCGGCAGAACTGAGCTGCCAAGCTCAGTACCCTGTTTCCCTCTGATGCGGCTTCGGTGGCATCAACGTCTTCCAGGGCTTCTTCTTCCTCCCGTGGATCTCAGGTAACTAAACATAAATCCAACCAGTCCTCGAAGGGTAGATCTCCTTCTAAGTATCGAGATGCCTCTGGCGTTGCCCTCGAGGATTCTGCACCGGCAAAATTACCCCAGCAGGAGGCTTCGGCTTCCAAAGCATTATCGGGGTTCCAGGATGTTCTAGATGGCTCGGCCTCGACAGATCTCCTGGTGCCATGCTCTGGGGTACCGGTGGTCTCCACCGGTACTGACATCCAGGCATTGGCAGCGTCCATGGAACAGAGAATTCTGACCATGGAACGCAGTCTGGCGGCTTTCCTTGCGGCATCAACGCCCTTGGTACCGCGACAGACAACTCCATCGGTACCGGCACTGGCACCGGCATCGGTATCGGTATCGGTACCCTTACCGATAGCATTGACATCGGCATCAGTGTCTGCTATGCCGGTACCCTGTCCTCCGATGCCCTCCGGTACTGATTCTCCAGTACCGGTTTTTCCCGGTACCGACCTGGGTCGGTACGGGTATCGGGCTCTACAGGAGCATCTGGACAGACGATACTTCGAGTCCTCAGAAGAATCTGAGGATTCTGATAGTTCTGTCGATGCAGCAATGCTTCTTCTAGTGGTGTCCTCCTCCCCTAAACATAGGATGATTCCTCCAGAGGACATGTCCTTCCAAGACTTCATCAGGGAGGTGACTTGGGGCCTGTCTATTACTGTGGCCCCTGAAACAGAGCCAAGGGCCAAGGAGTTGGAAATTCTACAATATCCTAAAACTCCTAAAGAGGCAGCTACCTTACCCATTCATGAGATTCTATATGATCTCATGTTGAGGATGTGGGAAACACCTCTTACCACCTCTCCTCATTCTCGTAGATTAGATACTATGTATCGAGTCCCTCCTTGTCCTGGGTTCAATAAGACTCAGCTTCCTCACCACTCCATTGTGGTGGAGTCAGCTATGAGAAAGATCAGAAGTGCAAAAAGACATGCCTCTAATCCTCCAGGACGTGAGTGCAGAACCCTGAATGCTTTTGGACGTAGCGTCTTCCAAGCTTCCATGCTTGCTGCAAGAATCAGTTCCTATAGTCTCTACATGGGAATGTTCCTAAAGGAGGTCACAGATAATTTACAGACTTTAAGTCCTTTCATTTCTGAGGAAAAAAGACAGGATTTTCTCACTTGGGTCAAACATGCCCAAGATGTGTCTAAGTTCTCCAACCGTGCAGCCTTTGACTGCTTTGAGTGTATAAGCAGAACCTCGGCTATTGCCATAGGTGCACGTAGAATTGCTTGGCTCCAGGCATCTGATTTAGAGCTCTGGGTACAAGATAAATTGGGAAATATCCCTTGTACTGGTGAGAACCTGTTTGGTAAAGATTGGCAGGAAAAAGCCAATGAAATGGATGCTGAAAATTCCACCTTGGATAGATTATTATTATAGATTATCCAAGTCCACTGCTGATCCTGTTAGAAAGAAATTGTTCAAGAAAACATCTTTTTCTAAAAAGAAAAGATTTTATCCTACTTATGGTCAGCAGGCATCTGCTGCAGGTCAGTTTTCAAGCAAACGTCAGCAACCACCCAAACAGAAGAAAGCAAAGGCTGCTAGGCCTCCACCGGGCCAGCAGCCTCAGCCTCCTCAGGGCCTTTGACTTTCAGCTAGAGAACTTAGCCCTTCTGGTTCTGGAAGGAACAGAACCGTCCACCATTCCAGGAAGGTTATGTCATTTTGCCCCCAGAAGGGGGCAAATAACAGCAGAGCATTGGACACCCTCCATCATAAAGGAGGGGTACAAACTTCATTTTTCAAGCATGCTTCCTCACACAATAGTGAAGTAGTTCAATTCTCTGACCTCTCTCATCAACCTGTTAGGTCAGGAGGTTGCCATTCTTCTTGCCCAAGCGGCAATAGAAGAAGTGCCTCTTCATCAACAGGGCACAGGGTTCTATTCCCCTTATTTTCTTATTCCAAAGAAAACAGGGGGATACAGACCTATCTTAGATCTCAGAGAATTGAACAAATTCCTTGTCAAGGAGAAATTCAAGATGATTTCTCTTGGAGCTCTGCTACCATACCTTCAGAGTCAGGATTGGCTTTGTTCTCTAGATCTCAAGGATGCTTACACCCATGTCCTCATCCATCTAACCCACAGAAGGTTCCTTTGGTTCCTTTTTCGAGGAAAGCACTACCAATACAGGGTGCTTCCTTTTGGTCTGGCCTCAGCACTAAGGGTGTTCACGAAATGCATGACTGTGGTAGCAGAATTTCTCCGCACTCTAGGAATATTCGTCTTCCCTTACTTGGACGACTGGCTCATTCGAGCTCCAACACAGTCAGAGGCCAAGACTTCTCTATCCTGCACAATGCGTATCCTTCAGTATTTAGGGCTGATAATAAACATCCCAAAATCCAGTCTGACTCCCACTCAGTCTTTAGAGTTCATAGGAGCTTTTCTGGATACCACAAAGGCAAGGGCCTATTTTCCCCAGGCCCGTTGCCTTCACATGGTGCAGTTAGCTTCTCAAGCAGTGCTAAAGCCTCATCTAACTGCTCGAGAAATGTTGCAATTGCTAGGCCACATGGCATCCACCGTGCATGTGGTTCCATATGCTCGCCTCCACATGAGGGCAGCTCAGTGGACTTTATACACCCAATGGACCCAGGCATCAGGGTGCCTGTCAGACAAAATAGCAAACACAAGTCACCTCATTTTGTCTCTCCAATGGTGGAGGTCCACTCAAAAATTGTTGCTGGGGGTCCCCCTTTCAACAACCCTTACCCCAAGCAACTCTCACAACAGATGCTTCTCCAAAGGGTTGGGGAGCTCATCTGCAAGACTTCTCCACCCAGGGCACCTGGTCTCCTCAAGAGAGTTGTCTGCATATCAATCTCTTGGAACTCAGAGCAATTTTCCTGGCTCTGCGAGTGTTCCACTCCCTGCTCAGCTACAAGACAGTCCTCATTCATACGGACAATCAAGTAGCCATGTTCTATGTGAACAAGCAGGGAGGAATGGGCTCTCTGTCACTTTGCAACGAAGCTTTGCGACTATGGGCCCTCGCCAGACAGCATCAGATTCATCTGCTGGCAGTATATCTTCCAGGCATTCAAAACTCTTGGGTGGACAGACTCAGTCGAGTTCTGCTTCCACACGAGTGGTCTCTGCATGCAGACCAGGTGACCAGGATATTTCAACTTTGGGGAACCCCGGACATAGACCTCTTGCAAGTCCATGGAATGCCAAACTTCCCCGGTTCTGTCCCAGAATTCCGGCTCAGGGGGCTCAGGCCAGGGATGCTTTCCTCCTTTACTTGGGTCAAGACTTCCTGTATGCCTTTCTACCCATTCCCCTAATTCCCAAAACCCTCTTCAAGCTTCAGAGAGACAGAGGCCACATGATTCTCATAGCACCACATTGGCCACAGCAAGTGTGGTACCCTCTGCTTCTACATCTCTCTCAAGCTCCCTCCCTGAAGTTAGGGTCTGCTCCAGATCTCCTATCTCAGGAGAATGGAATGTTATGGCTTCCCAATCCCCAGTCTCTGCATCTCAGGGCTTGGTTGCTGAAGGTCTAGATCTCCAAGATCTTAATCTTTCTCAGCAAGTGAAAGATGTTCTTTATGCTTCCAGAAAACCTTCCACCAGATGCTCTTATGCTTTCAAGTGGAAAAGGTTTACTATTTGGTGTTCGGAAAAGGGTCTTAATCCCCTTGCGATACCTCTGCAATCTTTGCTAGAGTATCTCCTCCATTTATCTAATGCAGGCCTTAAGACAAATTCAGTAAGAGTCCATTTGAGTGCTATTGCAGCTTCTCTTAAACCTCTAAATGGACGGCCTGTTTCCTCTCATCCTCTCATAGCAAGATTTATGAGAGGCCTCCTTCTAACTAAGCCTCTCATTAGACTACCTCCGGTGGCATGGGACTTAAACCTGGTTCTTGGGCAGCTCATGAAGCCACCTTTTGAATCTTTAGCTACAACCTCCTTAAAATTCCTTTCTTGGAAGGTTATCTTTCTCATTGCAATCACATCAGCACGCCGCATTAGTGAGTTGCAAGCGCTAGTAGCTAATCCACCTTATACAAGGTTCCATCATGAGAAGGTAGTCCTTAGGACTCATCCACACTTTATGCCTAAGGTGGTCTCGCCTTTTCATTTAAACCAAGAGATCTACCTACCTGTCTTTTTTCCAGGACCTCATGCATCAAATGCAGAAAGGAATCTTCATACCTTGGACTGTAAAAGAGTGCTAGCTTTTTACTTACAAAGAACACAGCAACATAGGAAGTCCTCTCAACTCCTTGTTGCTTTTGATCCTTCTCATTTGGGACTTCCAGTCTCCAAGAGAACACTATATAACTGGATTGCTCAGTGTATTTCCTTCACATATCAGAGTAAGAGCCTTTCTCTGGAGGGACATGTCACAGCTCACAATGTGAGAGCCATGGTAGCCTCAATGGCTCATCTGCACTCTGTGTCTATTGACGACATCTGTCGAGCAGCCACTTGGGCCTCGGTTCATACCTTCATAGCCCATTACTGCTTGGACAAGGACTCCCGCCGGGATGCCTTGTTTGGTCAGGCTGTTCTCAAACACCTGTTCCATACCTAATCAACTCCTGCCCACCATCCCTAGTAGGATGCCAGAGATCCATGGGGGGAAGTGGAGCCCTTTTCAGGGACACACAACTTCTGGGGTCTCTCCCTTGCACCTAAAGCTAGGGAGTCCCCATATGTGATGACTACATTCCTGCTTGTTTCTGGAGATAGCATAGTTACTCACCTGTAACAGGTGATCTCCGGGAACAGCAGGAATTTAGTCCTCACATCCCACCCACCTCCCCTAGGAGTTGTATCTCTCTATCTCTTTCCTTTCCCTCTCTCTCTCTTTGTCTCAGCTTTAAAACTCAACTGGAGAGAGGCAGTTGGGAAAGGCGGGAAGGCAGCACGCAGGCGCTGTGGGATGCTCCCAAAAGCGTTCTGATTGGACGCTGGGGAGCGTTCCCACGCGGGCTTTGTCGGTACCGACGATACCCATATGTGAGGACTAAATTCCTGCTGTTCCCGGAGATCACCTGTTACAGGTGAGTAACTATGCTTTCCCTAACAGGCAGGGAGCCACAGCTGCATTAGATGTGACTGGGAGGCAGTGAGTTTGCTGCTGCTGAGAAGTGGACTCAGCAGCAGCAACTTGGGTGCTTTTTTTTTAACAGCAGAGTGAGGTGAGGCGACCCCCATTAAATCCTGTGGTGACTGCAACCCACAGGTTCAGAACCAATGCAGTAGGGGCATACACCAGTGATCAGTCTTGTCACAGGTTGCAGTCATTTATTTAGACAGTTTTTTTATACCACCTTATCCTTCAATCAAAGTGGTCACAACACAATTGGGGGATACATTTAACATGAGGGGATATGAGACACATACACTAATACTTACAGGGAACATGGGCAATGGAGGGTTAAGTGGCTTGTCCAAGACCACAAGGAACACCTGTGGGACCAGACACCCCAGACCTTCCTGACCAAGGTTGCTGTCCTCTTGTGGGATTTGAACCCCTGGCCTTCTGGCCAGAAGTACCTTGCCCCAACTACTAGGCCACTCCTCCACTCCATTCCATAGATGTTATGCAGCAACTTTTTAATCTACATTGGTTAGAAATAAAATATCAAATACAGTATAAGATGATTATTAGTAAGTTTAAATGCATTCATCACCAGCTCCCAGTGAGTCGTTCAAGTCTTTTGTAGCTATATTGTCCACAAAGAGCACTGTGATCTCAAGATGCTAATTTACTTGATGTCCCTTTGTTTCGAAGGATTCATTTTCAGACTTTGCAAATTAGATCGTTTTCTATGAGTGCTCCAGTTTTGTGGAATTCATTGCCTTATGAATTATAAAAATTTATGAGCTGTTGTTTTTTTGGCAGAAACTAAAAGCACATCTTTTCAACCAAGCTTTCCTTTTGATGATAGCCTAGGGGTTTCTTTTATTATATTTAGCATCTACATTGTTTGGTTTTAATAAGTATGTTTATTCTATGTTTTATTTTTTTTATTTTTGTATTATTGTTTTATTTAATTATTGTGAGTGTGTTTTGTAGTCCACCACATTAGTGTGTAAATTACAAATGTTTTAAATAAATAAATATTTAAATAAAACCTGAGGCCTCTTTCTAACTGGATCCAAGGAAAGTCACAGTATGTCAGCTGAAATATTGGTTCCTGTTACAAAGATACAACATGACCGGAAAACTACAAATGTCATCATCTAGCTGTTGATGCCCAAGAGCACATTTAAAGAAACTTGACAGGGAGTGCATCTTTAAACTCACCAGAGAACCTTGCAATCTATGGGAAAAGAGAGGTCTCCAACTTTTCTCCAAAAGACTTTCACACCAAAATTTGAATTCAAATTTCCTACCAATCTGGTTTGAGGACTACTATATAAAAGAACAGACATCCACTGATTATCCACTTCACTCCTGAAGAAAGCCACAGCATGGTGGCTGAAACATCGGTTCCAGTTACGAAGACGCAAAAGATCACAAGTCCTATTATACTCAATGGTGGCTATTTGCTAACAATGTTCTCAAGCCTAATTAAAGTGAGTTAGTAAATAAAGCCCTATGTTTATTATTTATTAATGTGTGCTAGTAAATAAAGCTTCACTTTTATTATGGTTTATCTTTATGGTTTATACTTACTACTGCTACTAATCATTTGTATAGCGCTACAAGGTGAATGCAGAACTGTACGTATAGATGTAAGACACAGTCCCTGCTCATCAGAGCTTACAATCTAATCAAGATGAAAAAAAAAAACATTGCAAAACTGTAGACTAGAATATGGCGGGATAGGATACACATAAGTAGGAGACAAGAGAACGAGGAGCTTCAGGATGCAAAAGCAGTTTCAAGGAGGTGGGTCTTCATCCTGGACTTGGATAGTGCCAGAGAAGGAGCCCAATGCACTGACTCAGGTAGTTTGTTCCAGGTATGTGGAGCAGCAAGGTAGAATGAACAAAGTCTGGAGTTGCAAATGGCAGAGAAGGGCACAGATAAAAGGGATCTGCCAGAGAAGCGGAGTTCCCGAGGAGCGGAGTTCCCAAAGGAGGAGTGTAGAGTGAGATAAGAGAGGAAATGTAGTGAGGAGCCGCAGAATTAATACCCTAGGTAAGTAGGAGAAGTTTAGAAACATGACAGCAGAAAACGCCACACGGCCTCTCTAGTTGCCCTTCCATATCAACTACAATAGTCTCCTTATAGAAACATAGAAACTGGATGCGGAAACAGATAGGGAGCCAGTAAAGTGACTTAAGAAGAGGGGTTACATGAGCATAGCGATACTGGCGGAAGATAAGCTGTGTAACTGAGTTTTGAACAGATTGAAGGGGAGAAAGATGATTCAGAGGGAGGCCAGTGAGGAGCAGGTTACAATAGTCAAGACGAAAGGTGACTAATGAGTGGATGAGAGTCTTAGTAGTGTGTATAGAAAGGAAGGGATGAATGTTGCCAATGTTATAGAGATAGAATCAACAGGTTTTAGATATCTATTCGATATGTGCAGAGAAAAAGAGAGTAGAGTCAAAGATGACCCCAAGGTTGCAAGCTGAGGAGACAGAAATAGAAAAGAGAGGAAAGGGAGGGGGGGTGTTGGGTTTAGGGGGAAATATAAGGAGCTCAGTTTTGGTCATGTTTAGTTTCAGATGGTGGTGAGACATCCAGGCAGCAATGTCTGATAAGCAGGCAGAGATCCGGGCCTGGATTCCTGGAGAGATTTCAGGCGCAGAAAGGTAAATCTGAGAGGCGACAGCATAAAGCTGGTACTGGAAACCATGGCTTATTCAAGATTTGTCACACGGTATCAAAGCGATTTACAACATAAATTATGTTTTGTTTTCTTGCTCTTAGTATGAAAATTGAATTTGTTATTCTCTTTAATATTTTCTGGCTAAATAAACTAATTAACCACTTGTTTGAGTTGTTCTGTTTCTTTAAACTGTATTTTTTGAAAATAGAAACTTATGGCAATACAAATTAGGAAACTCTGAAAGTTCCCCTTCTTTGGCAGTCCAATGAATTACATCCATAGCTAAATTACACAGGAGGGACTGTGGGTCAAAGGATTGTGGAACATTAGAATTCACTAACAGCTATTGGTGAATTGATGTGCTTCTCTTAGGTAGAGAGAATAAAGTTCCCTCCTCAAGTCTTGCTGAGTACCTTCACGTGGTGACTCCACTGTATAAAATCTATACTAAATTTTAGCAAGGCAATACCACAATTGAAGTATGGTAGGAACGAAAAAGAAAAATACATATTGGCCGCACGTCACCCAGGATAAAAAGGTGCCCGCCCAGATCTTAAGCATTAGGGCTAATGATTAGTGGCTGCAATACTGTAAGCACTGTAGATGTAGATAACATCCCTGCCATAGATAGAGGCCATGATGGAGAGAAGCGTCGCTGTGAGGGAGCTGCCGTGCTTTCCACCTGCACGGTTCAGCGTAGCGAGACCAGGAGGCGGCTGGCGTGTGATCGGGACAGGCGGGAGGAGGACGTGCCTTGGCCCGGAGGACCCTGCTGTGCCCCATAAAGCCCTCCGGTTTTGGAAAAGCAGTGAGAGAAGCGTCGCTGTGAGGGAGCTGCCGTGCTTTCCACCTGCACGGTTCAGCGTAGCGAGACCAGGAGGCGGCTGGCGTGTGATCGGGACAGGCGGGAGGAGGACGTGCCTTGGCCCGGAGGACCCTGCTGTGCCCCATAAAGCCCTCCGGTTTTGGAAAAGCAGTGAGAGAAGCGTCGCTGTGAGGGAGCTGCCGTGCTTTCCACCTGCACGGTTCAGCGTAGCGAGACCAGGAGGCGGCTGGCGTGTGATCGGGACAGGCGGGAGGAGGACGTGCCTTGGCCCGGAGGACCCTGCTGTGCCCCATAAAGCCCTCCGGTTTTGGAAAAGCAGTGAGAGAAGCGTCGCTGTGAGGGAGCTGCCGTGCTTTCCACCTGCACGGTTCAGCGTAGCGAGACCAGGAGGCGGCTGGCGTGTGATCGGGACAGGCGGGAGGAGGACGTGCCTTGGCCTGGAGGACCCTGCTGTGCCCCATAAAGCCCTCCGGTTTTGGAAAAGCAGTGAGAGAAGCGTCGCTGTGAGGGAGCTGCCGTGCTTTCCACCTGCACGGTTCAGCGTAGCGAGACCAGGAGGCGGCTGGCGTGTGATCGGGACAGGAGGGAGGAGGATGTGCCTTGGCCCGGAGGACCCTGCTGTGCCCCATAAAGCCCTCCGGTGTTTACACGCGGCCGCGTGTCGCGGCCTGCGTGGCGTGGCCTAAAGGGGCGTGGCTCAAGGGGCAGATTACACCCCTTTGGCGCCCCTTCGGCGCACGTGAGGTGTCATGTGGTGTGTCTATCTTGGAGCCAATTACAGCATCATGGGCAAAAGGAAAGCGAAGTTGGATGAAAAATCGGGGGCTGGTGCTACAGAGAGGAAAGCGGCGGGCCCTATGGACAAACACGTGACTGTTTTGCTGCCTGGTAATCGTTCTCCGGAGGAGGCCTCTTTGAGTCCTGTTCTCCGGTCTCCTCCTCCCTTTCCTCTTCCTGCTCTTTCTTCTACCCTCTCAGGTAGTCCCCTTGAGCGGTTTCCCCCTTTTCCATGTCCTGTTTTTCCACGTGTTGTAGAACCTGAAAGTTTAGTTTCTCCTAAGGGGGAGATAACCTTGCATGATATATGGTCTGCTATTCAAAAGATAGATACACGTTTAACCTCCACTGTGTCCTCTTTGTGTAAATTTTCCCAAGATGTTGTGGATAAATTACAGTTTATGGATAACCAGTTAGGTTCTGTGGTAAAACTTGCTGATAGCACTAATTCTCAGGTTCAATCTAGCCGTACTTCTGATTTGGCCTTTATTCGTGATTCCTCAGCTATCTCCTTCCTGCTAGAGGCTCTTGAGAATCGTGCTAGAGCAAGCAATCTACGTTTTCTTAATTTTCCTATGACACACCTAATGTCCTCTGATATATTGTTGGGTAAATACTTTTTGGAGATTTTGCATTTGGATGGGGATTTTCATACGGTCCATACAGTTCATATGTATTATTTGCCTCAGGGTTCTTCGTCCACTCCTCGGGTTGTAGGGGCTTCGACCCCTTCACCCTCTTCAGTGGATCAAAATTTAACAGCCTTCTTGGAAGACTCAATGGACAATATCTCAAAACGTAACACTTTGGTAGTTCAGTTTATTTCTGAATCTGCCAAACTGCGGGTTTTGAGAGCATACTTTAAGTATCGAGCTAATTTATTTTGTGGTCAGTCCATTCAAGTCTTCCCAGATGTCTGTCGTCACACGCAGTTAAGGCGTAAGCAGTTTCTGCTGTTGAAATCTCAGGTGTTGGCATTGGGGGCGACCTTTTTCCTTAAATTTCCTTGTCGCTGTGTGATTACCTTGGCTGGGCGTACTTATGTGTATAATGATGTTAATGCCTTGAAATCTTTTTTGGATTTAAAAGCAGAGGGAGGTATAAGTGTTGAGGGGGAATGATTCAATTGTTTTTCAGCTCCTTTTTGTGGGGTGTTTAATCCCCCCTTTTTTTCTTGTATCTTGATTGATCTTATAATAATTTTTGACAATTCTCTCCTTGATGTGTTTCATTTTATGTGGGGGGAATAGTTTCTTGATTGTAATTTACTTTTCTTGTTTAATAATGTTATCAGCTATTTTCTTGTTGTATTTGAAAACTCTTAAATAAAAATGTTAAAAAAAAGATAGAGGCCATGATGAGCCTGTTCATGGACCCACTGTGGCAGGAGATAAAAACCACAGAAATTAATGAAAAAGTTAAGAGGATTAACTATGGTTAAGTGGTCTTCTGCAGATAAAGAGTAGATAATGTACTGCTATTTTATGCTACAATCCCTATATTTAAATCAAGAGGGTATACAAAGAGAATCTGCCAAAAACTGGAAGAAAGAGAAAAATTGCCATTAGAAAAATTGCAAAAAGCAAAGGATCCATATTTAAGATCTTTAATTTTACACATCAAAGTAAAGAAGTATGTGAATGATAACATCATGAAGTATTTAAGATCTTCCACAGAAAAAGAAATACAGGGAGGGGAAGGAGACCTAGGTGAGAGTCCCAGAAGAAAGAAATACACAGAAAAAGAAAGAGCAGTTGAAGGGGAGATGGAGCTTAGAGATCTGGAACTGCAGGAGAGTGAGATAAAGGACAGGTCAACAAATCAACTGAAGAAGAGGAAGAAGAAAGGGAGGAGAAAGACCCAGAGGTGGAGGAATTCAAGATAGATGTCCTAGTCCACATGGAAAGAGATGAATATTCTAGGTTCCAAGCAAGGGAAAGACTACCCAAGTGTGATGGAGTGTATATGAAACTCCCCATCCACCGCAGGGAAACTCCCCAGTCAAGCTTTGAACCAGTGAGATTTTGCTCTGGTAAGAGCTTAAACCTCTGTCCCTTTAAGAGAATAGGCTGAAAAATGCCTGGGGAGGGTGTGGCCAGGTCCCAGTATTTAAACGAGAATGCAGGAGAACTAGGAGAGAGAGGAACCCGGGGTTCTGGAGCATACCTGAAGTTTACTTACCTATAAGCCTGCTGTGGAGGTAGGAAGCATTTGAATTTACTACTGTCTGCTTAGTCTTGCTGCTGGAGTTCTACTCGATTGAAGAAACTGTTGCTGGGCTGTGCTGCCCGAAGTGAAGAAACTTTGAGGAGCCAGTTTTGTTTTGTTTTGGAAGTGTCTTCTGTGCTGGAGGAATGTTCAGCTCTTCAGCAGAGTAGCCCTGCTGAGGGCAATTAAAGACTTGTTAGAGCTGGGGAAGAGCCTAGAGTAACAGAGGGCTTAACTCTATGGGTGCCTTAAACCCAAGGAGGGCTAGAGCCATTGTCTGGATGCTTGTCCCCAAATAAAGTATGTTTTCTTTAAAACCTCAGCTGTGGAGTCCTGTGTTGTGCCTCATGCTGACCACGTCTACCACAACAAGTTAAATTTAAAACCTAAGGTTAGAAGTATTTATTTATTTTATTTATTTTAAAGCTTTTTATATACCATCTTTCTACAATTCAAGATGGTTTACAAGGAACTAAAATAGCAGTGTAGACATAGATGTTGTACAGAGAACAGTAACTTCATAAACGCGAACAGGCAAATTCAATGGTTAATTTTTACATATTTACAGATGGGTAGGTCAAGAGGAAGCTGAGTGGACAAGGGGAGGCAAGTGTGAAGATGGAAGAGGAAGGGGAGAGGAAGAGCATTTAGAGAGGGGAGGGGGTCAAGGTGTGGGGAGTGCTGGGTAACGGTTTAAGTTACATTAGTATGGTTGCGGTTTAAGGGGGCAGGGCAAAGTATTTTTGGAAGAGGTTTTGAGCCTTTTTCGAAATCCGGAGTGGTCAGAGCAACCTCATAGGTTAGAAGGGAGGGCATTCCATACAGAGGGGGCATAGAGGGAGATGGCTCAGCTGCAGGTGGATTGTTTGCTCTTTTTCTTCTGTGATGATATGTTTAGGATGTTTGCAATATTGGGTCTACCTGATCTGGTGCTGTTTGGTTTAGAGAGAAGGGAGAGTAGACAGAGGGTGGATTTGTTGTGTATGTCTTTGTGTATCAGTGTGATGGTTTTGAATTTTATTCTGGCCAGCATGGGGAGCCAGTGGGAAAAGTATGATAACTAAGGTGAACAAGGCCATATCCAGTATAAAGTGACCATTTATTGACATCACCAAAATAGATCAAATACAATATTGTGCAGCTAAAATTATTACTGCAAGAATACTATCAACTTAAATGCAGGGCCAGAAGAAAAAGAGAACAATAACAGTTCCTCGTTGGAAAAAGTGCATAGAAGGAAAAAAAATCATTGTGTGCAGAGGTATCCCTGATAGACGAGTATCAAAAAGACTAAGATCATCAAAGATATTGAGGAAGATCCAAGACATTAAGCTGAAGCATGCTATATTAACAGAAGAAGACCTGAAATTTATGTGTTCCAACAATAAATTGACAGTAGCAGCAGAAGCACAAAAACTGCCAAGATATGAAGAAAACAGAAAAGAAAAATATCAAAATAAACTATTTAGAGAGAACCAAAACAATTCTACAGGGAAATAGGAAAGAGCATTAATATGGTAAAAGCACCACCAATCAAAGTCGAAACAGAAACCTACTGGAGAAAACTATATGAGGACCCTATAGAGCACAATCAAGAAGCAGAATGGTTATCCTACATACACGAGCTTTTAGAAAAAAGCAAACATCAAATCTATGGAATGGCCTGTCATAACAATGAAAGAAGTGGAAAGCAGGTTAAAATGAGCCCCAAACTGGAAGAGCCCTGGCCAGATGGAGTGACCAACTTTTGGCTCAATCAGTTAACATCACTCCACCAAGACCTGGCAAACTACAAAAATCAATTGTTCAACAGCCAGACTTACTATAGGAATGGCTTACTACAAGAAGAACATTTATTCTTCCAAAAGGGGGCCCAAGTAATAGTCCCAATAATTACAGACCATTAACTTGTTTATCTATAATCTACGATAAGCAATAGATGGAGATAGAATATATGATCACATTGAGTTTAATAACATCATAGCAGTAGAGCAAAAGGCAATAAGAGTGGAACATATGGAACCAAGGACCAGTTAAGGTTGAATAAGGCTATCATGGCCAGGGCTATGAAAGGCAGAAATGTCAGTATAGCATGGATTGATTATAAGAAAGCTTTTGACAGCATCCAACACTTTTGGATAATAAATTGCCTTGAAATGTATAAAATAAATACTGGTTTGAAAGAGTACATTAAATTCACTATGACAATGTGGCAAACCACACTCTTTTTGAGATATGAAGATGGTCAGTACATCATTCCTAACATTAAGATCCAATGAGGAATATTTCAGGGAGATTCCCTGTCGCCACTTATGTTTTATGTAGCGCTTAATTCAATGAGTACTCTTATCAACTCTTTGGGATATGTATTTAGCCTGAATTCTAAAGAAGGTAACAACCCAAAAACAACATCCCATTTACTATTTGTAGATGATCTGAAGCTCTAGTTTCAGTAAACAACAATTAGCAGAGCAACTCCGTGTGGTGAAAAACTTTTCTGATGACATCAGGATGACTTTTGGCCTTGACAAGTGTACAAAGGCAACTTTTTTTAGAGGAAAATTGAGCAAAATGGAATACAGCTGTGACAACAAGGAACAGGAAGGCATGTAGAAGTATCTTGGAGTAGAGGAAGAAATGACACTAAAGCAAAAATTACCGAGCGAGATCAGTAAAGAATACCACAGGAGATTAAAATCATTATTGAAAAGTGCTTTAACATCACGGAATAAGAAACAAGCTGTCAATCAGCTGGTAATTCCTGTACTCTCATATAGCTTTGGGTTTGCGGACTGGCCTCTTAAAGATCTTGAAAACCTGGATGTGTGAACAAGAAAACTCCTCCATGCCCATGAAATAATTTACAAGAATCAGTGTATGCCAAGATTGTACATTCCTAGAGCTGAAGGAGGGCTAGGCCTCATAGCGATTGATTACATCTACAGAGCTGCTATCATAGGAGCATCAACAGATTCAAATAGGCAAAAAGTGCTGAAATATGAAAGTAAACATTCAGAATCTGTCTCCACCATCAAACTTGGACAAGCATTCCGATGACTAGAAAGAATGAGTGAAAATCCACAAACACACACAGGAAAAGCAACAGAATTTGCAAAACAAGAGAAAAAACTCTTCAAAGAATTAGATCAGCAAACGAAGAAAAACAAGTGGCAAATGCACAAATACAGTGGGAAATATAAAGTGTTACTTGAGGAACCCTTTGTCAATCAAGAACAGACACATGAATGGCTAAGGAGAGGTGAACTGAAACCGAAGGATGAGAGATTTATAGTTGCAGCCCAGGAAAGCGGATTATGGACGAGGTGATTTACAGTAAGCATTGAAAAAACTGGCAAAACAGACATATGTTGATTCTGTAAGAATCATCTGGAGATAATGACATACCTCATAGCTGAAGTTCTGATGGTGGAAAATTCCTATACAATGCACAACAAAGTAGCACGCCTCATCCATTGGAAACTCTATAAACTCTACAACGTCACTATCCCTGAAAAGCATCGGGATCATACTCTAAGAGAAATACAGAGAATGAAGAGGTTATGATCACCTGGGTCATTTCCATTCTGACAGATAAGAAACTAGATATGAGGAAACCCGGCATAGTGGTAAAGGAGAAAAACACCAGAACAGCATTAATAATAGAGGTGTCGGTTCCAAGTGATAATTCTGTGAGTCGTGAGGAGAGGCAGAATATCCTGAAGTACCAAGAAAATGTGGCAGAAAGATACAGAAATATTTTCCATTGTATTGGGAGCAACAGGCTTGATAAAGAAGAACCTCCAAGCACATCTTGACAAACTATCCATACCTGTTACATCTTAAGAACTCCAGAAGGAAGCTCTCTTTGGCATGATGCAAGTACTATGCCGAGCATTAGCAGTAAATTTGAGAGACTGAGATCATACTTTACATATCCTGGCTTAGAAGTGAGATTCATGAATGTCCTCATATGTGCAAAACTAATCCATCTGGAGGAACTGCCCTGAGATATTTCATAGATTTCTCCCATTTGTGTTCTTTGGATAAACTTTATATATGTAAAAAAAATATTAAATGCAGTTTTTACAAAAGGAAAATGCAGCATGTTGGAGCTTAAACAAGGAAGAAAATGGTCAGGAAGGCTGCAGATACTAATTAGCATACTTTCATTCTGCGGTAAAATTATTTCTTCACAGCTATCAGTTTAAGGGGCTCTTTTACTAAAGGTTCACATATGTTAATGAAAATTAAAATACATTAAGTGCCTTTGCGCCCATAGAAATAAAAGGACTATGGGCATTTAATGTGTGCTAATTTTCATTAACCCTCATTAAAGCTTTTAGTAAACGAGCCCTGAAGGGCGTAAGCTGCCACTATAAGGCTAACACAGATTTAACGCCCCCGTGGTAGCAGCTAACCCACAAAAAAAAATCTGATATCACACTCAATTTTCTGCAGTATCTGATTTTCACATGATGCAGGGTTCTAGGGGTGGGATCTGGGCAACTCAGGGTGAAGAGTGGTGGTGGCAATGGTTGGCAGCAATCGAGCAAAAACATCTTTGCATAGTGATTGCCAAAATCTGGCCTGATCATGGTGGCAGAGAACGCCACCTCAAGAGGTGGTGTTATACGCCCAGAGGCCTAATAGCACCACCGTGCAGCCTCTGCCGATCAGCAGCGGCTGTCTGTCTTGGAGACAATTGAGCCTCCAACAGCCATGATCGGCCTTCCGCCTTCCACAATATATCAGTGCCACAGTGTTGCATTCGCGGTACCGACTATATTTTAAAAAAAAAAGGTGCCGGCAATGATCCTCCCTGGACAGCTGCCGAACCCCATCAGAGCTACCTATGGGAGATCAGTGCACCCTCGAGCAAAACACCATCCTGGCTAGTCAGTCAGGCAGGGCCCCCTCTCTCATCCACTGGTCAAGGGAGGCCCTGGGGCCCCCTCCCTCTCCCTCCCACATCCCATTAACAAAAAGATTCTCAGCTAGCCAGTCATCAAAAGTGAGGGGAGCCATGCCCGCCCCCAACCCCTTGCACCTCACAAAGGCCCACCTTTCAAAATCTGTGTGGTCTAGTGGAAGATGGAGAAGAAGCAATCCTCTCCATTTCTACCACCATCATATGGCTGTTTCAAAATGGCTATGATCACAGGGTGCTGTCTAGCCTCACACAAGGCAGGTAACTCTGGGTCTCTGTGGGAAATCCAGTCCTCTTCAACCCTTGCAGGGGCTACCCCAGGAACACCCCCTGCAGATACTTTTTTTTTTTTTTTCCTTACCACATGGTTTTGGCAGTTACGTCACAGCAATAGCTGCTATACCTAACATGATTTAGTAGACATGCTCCTAAATTGTGCAAGAGTTTCTACACCTCCTTAAACTATAAGGAGGGCCTAGTGTTTGGGGAAGTTTCCTCAAGCTGGAGAGCTGGGGCTTCGAATCCTGCTGGAAGACAGCAACCTTAGACTGGAGAGATGGGGTTTCTAGTTCCATAGTTGCTGCTTGTGGCCTTGGGCAAGCCACTCAATCCTTTGTTGCCCCTGGTGCAAAAGATTGATTGTGAACCCTTTGGGGACAAGGGAAATATATACTGTACCTGAATGCATAGCACTTTGACACGGTAAAAAGCAGAATATAAGTATTGCTAAATAAATAAATACATATATGTTCACCAGTGAATTTGATCTCATATAGAGAGCAGAGGATATTATGGAAGTCATTTAATGTTAGTGAGCACTAATGGCATTACAGTGTGTTCTCTGCTACAAGGCCCACAGAAATAAAATGGAGCCCTGTGGTAGATGTGTGAACTGTTAGTATATGTGTGAAAGGATCATTATTAGAACCAATGTGATCAATATTAAAGAGGATTTAAATGATTAGGTCCAGAACTAACTATATAAATCCTTTATATTTTATAATTTGAGCCTGGCAAAAGGTAGGAGTGTGCACGGCCAACAAAATTTGTGCCTGTTTTTTTGGCATTTTTTAATATCCCTTTCACATATTTGTTCTTTAAGCATGTGTTGTATGCATGTTAGAACTTTTTAAGTATGCAAGTCAATTGTATGTGTGTTAATCCATAGGCATATGTGTATAAAAGAGATTGGTATGCACTTAAAATTTTTAGACTCTCAAATGAACTGAATGTGCACTTACGAATGCACATCTCTAGCAAAAGGAAATCCTTAGATCAGGCAATTTGATGTCTAGCCAAAAGTTATACATTCAGGAGGAATCGGAGGCATTCAACTTAACAGGGCTTCAACTTAACTGCTTAGTAGTGGTTTTCAGTTGCCGTTGTTGTTAAGTGCCGTCAAGTTGGTGCCGACTTATGGCAACCCTCTGGATAGCTATCCTAAACTGTTTTTGGTCTTCAGTCAGGTGGCTCATTGTTGATAGAGTGGTATCCATAGCTGCTGTTATTACATAAAACCATCATAATATTTTGTTTTACCTTTCAACCTTGCCAAGCATGATGTCTTTCTCTAATGATCTCTCTCTCTCTCTCTCCCCATGATGTGTCCAAAGTATGAAAGCCAAAGTCTTGTCTGAGCTTCTAAAGAAAGCTTAGGTTTGATCTCCTATAGAACTGACTGGTTTGTTCTTCAGGCAGTCCCTGATAATCACAGCATTCTTCACCAGCACCATAGTTCTCCTCGGCTCCTCACTCTCTTGTCAACTACTTATGTGCATCTTATCATACACTAGTCCCCAGTTTCACTGTGGAGATCATTCCAGAACACAAGTAAGTGGTTTGTACATGTGGTGGGGATGACTATGTGCCAAAAACATCCCCGACCATATTCTGAAACTCTGCTGACATGCACATCCATGGTGCTAGCACCAGGATCTCAGAGCATGCCTGAAAGAGGCAGAAAAGGGGTGTGGTCAGCTATAGAGATATAGAAAGTGTATTCAGGAAAGGTCCCTGTACATATTGAGTGTTTCCCAAAAACGTCCATGTTACTTCTGCTGAAATTTGGAATAAGGCCAAGACTTAGAAAAAATTCTGTTCTTCTTTGCAATGCATCCCATATTGAAGAATGGTTGAACTGGTGTACTGCAGTCTTGAAAAACACAAGATGCAGTGTTAAGGTATAGAGAGCAAAGGTGAGAGAATGTTGGAATGTATAGACACATTATACGAACATTACGCCACTTACGACCACTGACTTTCGAACAATCTAACAAGCCCTAGTAATCCCACACTTTGATTACACTAACACAATTCTACATGGACTCCCGCAGGCAACGCTAAGCCCACTCCAGCTTGCGATGAACACAGCCACAAAAGTTCTAACAGGGGTATCAAGGACAGAGCACATCACTCCAGTTTTGAAAAACCTTCATTGGTTACCTATACAGGCCAGACTTCATTACAAGATCTTAGTCCTGACCTTCAAAGCCTTAAACAACCATCCCCCAACATCCATCAGCCAGATGATTCACACCGTACCTCCTAACAGAACCAGAAGATCCACAATGACAAACACATTGGTAATCCCAAAAGCAATGACAAAATGCACAAAGACAACGACCAACAGGGCTTTAATGATCTACGCACCTAGAGCCTGGAATGCCCTCCCCACAGACATGCGAAACATCACTAACTTGATCCAATTCAGGAAAGCGCTAAAGCATCATCTGTTCACAAGATACTAGCCTGAAACCAGCTGTAGAAATCAAGCAGCGAGCACTCCGACCAATCACCTACAGCACCCTAATAAACATACCCAACAAGAAAAAGGATAGCTAGCCCAATTTTCCCCAGCCCAAATAGACCAGAGCCGGAGAATATATGCATCAATGTAAATAATTTGTAGATAGTTACCCCCTAGTTATATCCAGGTTTATTGTTCCTGTTCAATGTAAATACAATGCGGTTTGACTGCATGTATAATGTTATGTTGAATGTACACTGCACTGATGTGAATAGCGCGGTATAGAAGAAAAGCTAAATAAATAAATAAAATTATTGTTCTTAATATTTCTGTTTATTAGTGTTTATTCTGGCTGTGCTTAAATGTGCTGTTTGTGTTAAAGGAGCCAATCTAGAAGAACCTAACAATTCCCATGTTCTGAAAATGGGACTGCTGATATAGGGATAGTATGGGCATGAGCAGGGAAAGGATTCTTGTTTGGGTGACAAATGGAGGTCATATATTTAGTCCTGGCATCCCAAGCAATAATGTTATGTCATAGCTGTTATGTATAGGTTCAGAGCATCTTTTTAGCAGAATTATATTGTTGTGACAAAAAGTAAGTGCGTGTGTGTGTGTGTGTGTGTTTTGAGGGGTGCTCATCTGCAATACATGGGGGGCATAAATGCCTGGCCAGTACCTGGACCGTATGGATGACTGTGGCATCACCAGGTGCCAGCGTGATTGAGCAGTCAAAATCAGAGAGGGTTCACTATAGCTAAGTGTCAAAACATATCCCTGTCAGTAATAAGGGAACCTCAGAATAAGGGCATTCAACAGTGAAAACAGCACTAATGCATGTCCATAATGCACAGTTTATGGGACCAATGATGTTGCTTTTGAGCATGTATTAGTGCTGTTTGCACTGCTGAATGCTCTTATTCTAAAGGTCCCTTATTATTGACAGGGATATTTTTTGACATTTAGCCATTGGGAACCTATGCTGATTCCTTCTGGATTATTTTTCATAAATCTGACATTTTTGGCAGTGTGATAGGGTAGCCATCCTTCCGCTGTGCCGGACACTGGGAGACATGACGGGTGTGGTACCAACATTCACCAGATTGTACCATGCGGTATACATCCCTACCCAGGCTTGGATGAATGAGAGATGCAAAAATGGTGATATATCTGGCATCTGGCTATTTGGTGTGATGGATCTCCTCTCCCATGCCTATACAGGCCTGACTAGGGGAGAAGTGCCAAAAAGCTGACTGTGGGAAGGCAGACAGGGTTGCCCCACAGATAGCAGATGTATACAGACTGACATACTCTGCGATGGGACAGGTATAGCTGTTGGGAGAAATGCCAGTACTCAGCTAGAGGGGCCTCCGATGCCATAGCCAGAAGGCCCTAATACTACTGATCTTTTGTATAGCACTACAAGGTGTACAGAGTGTTGCACAGATGGTTTCTGCTCAGCGGTGCTTACAATCTAGTTAAGACAGATAACACAGCAGCTGTGGACAAGATACATCCAAGGGGAATGGTCAGGAAACACAAGGGAGCTTAGGTGAATCAGATCCAAAAGTGGCAACGAAGAAGTGAGCGCTCAGCCTGGATTTGAGAGGGGCCAGAGGTGAAGCATGATGTACAGACTCAGGTAGTTTGCTCCAGGCATAAGGAGCAACAAAGTGAAAGGAGCGACATCTGGTTTTGACAGTAGAAGAGAAGTGCACAGATAAAAGTAATCTGACAGAAGAGTGCAATTCCTGGAGAGGGGTGTACGGGGAGATAAGAGGGGAATGGTAGTGCAGAGCAGCAGAATGAGTGCACTTACAAGCCATAGGCATGAAAAGGACATACATATGTTGCTCAGCAATATTATGCATCCTTTGCGGAACTGCAAGGTTAGTTCCATGTTTTGTGCACTTGGTGAGGGTCCATCCTTAGCAGTTTAAAGTGTGTTTGTAGAGATGACCAGGGCAGGAATCAATGAGGCCTGATCCTAATTCCATGTACCATTTGATTAAAGGTATGTCGGACATAGGTGTTCATATATACATTTCTATATATCATATTATAAGATCATAAGATCATAAGATATGCCATACTGGGTCAGACCAAGGTCCATCAAGCCCAATATTCTGTTTCCAACAGTGGCCAATCCAGGTCACATGTACCTAGCAGTTTCCCCAAGAGACACAAGTTCCACAATGCTTGTACTGGGTCAAGCATTGATATCTTCGGTTACTTCTTAATAATGGTTTATGGACCTTTCCTCCAGGAACTTATCCAAACCTTTTTTAAACCCAGCTACACTAACAGCCTTTACTACATCCTCCGGTAACAAATTCCAGAGTTTGATTACACGTTGAGTGAAAAAATATTTTCTTTTATTAGTCTTAAATAGTTTACCCTGTAGCTTCATTGCATGTCCCCTAGTCTTTCTATATTCTGATAAGGTAAACAATCGATCTACGGTTACCCGTTCCACTCCGTTCATTAATTTATAGACTTCTATCATATCTCCCCTCAGCCGTCTCTTTTCCAGGTTAAAGAGCCCTAACCTTTTTAGCCTTTCTTCATAGGAGTATCCTTCCATCCCCTTTACCATTTTGGTGGCTCTTCTCTGTACCTTTTCTAAAATCGCTATATCCTTTTTAAGATACGGCGACCAGAATTGCACACAATATTCAAGGTGCGGTCTCACCATGGAACGATATAGAGGCATTATAATATCTTTTGTTTTATTTTCCATTCCTTTCCTTATGATACCTAGCATTCTATTTGCTCTCTTGACTGCCGCTGCACACTGGGCCGAGGGTTTTAACATGGTATCCACAATGACGCCTAAATCTTTTTCCTGGGTGGTGGTTCCTAATGTGGAACCTTGCATCGTGTAACCATAGTTTGGTTGTTCTTCCCTAGGTGCATAACCTTGCACTTGTCCACATTAAATTTCATCTGCCATTTTGATGCCCAGTCTTCCAATTTATCAAGATCCTCTTGCAATTTTTCACAATCCTCTTGGGTTTAACAACTTTAAATAGTTTTGTGTCATCTGCAAATTTGATAACCTCACTCGTTATTCCACTTTCCAGGTCATTTATGAATATGTCAAAAAGCAGCGGACCCAGCATAGATCCCTGGGGTACACCACTATTCACCTTTCTCCATTGGGAAAATTGGCCATTTAGCCCTACCCTCTGCTTTCTATCTTTTAACCAGTTCCTGATCCACAATAGTACACTGCCTCCTATCCCATGACTCTTTAGTTTTGCCAAAAGTCTCTGATGAGGGACCTTGTCAAAGGCTTTCTGAAAGTCCAGATACACAATATCAACAGACTCACCTTTGTCCACCTGTTTATTCACTCTTCAAAAAAACATAACAGATTAGTAAGGCAAGATCTTCCTTGTCTAAAGCCATGTTGGCTGTCTCCCATTAGGTTGTGACTATCTACATGCTGAGTAATTTTATTCTTTATGATGGTTTCTACCATTTTTCCCGGTACTGACGTCAGGCTCACCGGTCTGTAGTTTCCTGGATCACCCCTGGAACCCTTTTTAAAAATTGGTGTTACATTGGCGATCCTCCAATCTTCAGGTATTAGAGATGATTTTAATGATAGTTCACAGATTACTGATAGCAGTTCTGCAATCTCATATTTCAGTTCTTTTTACACCCTTGGATGTATACCATCCAAGGGTGTTGGATGGTATACATGGTGAGGTGCACTGTGATTACCTAGCAGTTTTCAGGGCATGAGGAGGACTGGTATATGGTCTAGGTTGCTGCAGCTGTCATTTCTCAGTGGTATTTTTTTTTTAATTTGTCTTTATTGCAAAGTCACAACAAGGAAACACAACACTATACAGTTGCCAGACAATTTATAACCCAAATGCATTCCCCACTCCCCCAACCCCTAATACCACACAAACCCTCCAAACAGACCAACACTCATCCCTCCCGTCAACCTGATGCAATGTGGGCAACTTGCAAACAAGGCCTAAGGCCAGAGTAATTCTGAAGAAACTCACCTAAGGGCTGAAAACTGCTCCAGGGCATACCACTTGGAAGCCATGAAAGTTTGACCTCTAAGACTCAACGACTTTTCATGGGCCTTTTCATACTTAACATACAAGCAAACGAGATTCCACCATTCCATCCAGCTGGGTTTTATGGGATTCTTCCAGTGGGTAAGTAAGAGCTTTATTGCAATCTGCAACATAAAATTCAGTAAGAAAAAGTTTCTTCTATCTAGAGATGGAATCTTTGCTAGGTTTCTAAATACTATTATACTCCAGGAGAGTTTAGCAGAGAACTTTAACACCTGCTGCATTTTGGCCCATATTGGATTCCAAAACTCCTGAATGCAAGGGCAATCCAGCATCATATGCCTTAGCGAGCCTATATCCCTACTGCAGGACCAGCAGACATTGCTTGCCTTCTTATTCCATTTGGCCATTTTAATTGGTGTGATATAAGCACGGTGAGCAAAAAAATACATTGACTGAGTTAGAGCTGCAGACCTAGATGCCCGCATAGTGGTAGTCCAAAGCCTTGTCCAACACTGTTCAGTGATTTTCACTCCTGTCTCTTCTCCCCAAATACTCAAAAGACCTTTATTCCGAGGTGAGTGCCATTCCTTAAACAAGGCATAGAACTTAGAGATGATTCCAGATTGAACACTTATCTTCTCTACAAGTGTTTGCAGCCCACATCCTTGGGGGAGGCCCCCGACACGCCCCACCACTCTGATAATACAATGTCTTAATTGTGTCCATTGAAAGTAGCAATCATACGGGAGATCAAACTCTTGATGAAGCGTATCAAATGTCTTCCATGCAGCTTTGTCTACCAACTGCCCCACTGTCCATATACCACATTTTTGCCATTTAACCCACGCACAAGTTGTTTTGTTGATTTTAATCGCAGGTTTATGCCATAAAGGTGTCTGTAGAGAGAATGGGTTGTTCTTCTTAATAATTGGAAGTAATGCTTGAAATGCCATCTGTGTAGAAACAATTATACTCCCTACCCGTGAGACATCGGGGTGCAGCATTCCCATAAGCAGGGAAATTGGGCATGGAGCAACAATACACTCTTCAACTTCCAGCCAAGTAGGTTTCCAGGGGAGAGTATCACTCATGGTCCAGACGGCCCCTTGTTTTAAAAGGGAAGCCAAATGATACCAATAAAAGTCCAGAAAATGAACACCCCCCATTGCTTTACTGGCTTTCAACTTTTTCAGCGCAATTCTGGGGGTTTTCTCTTCCCAAAGGAATCTTGAAAGGATGCGTTCTATCTTCCTATATTCCAGAACCGGGAACACAATTGGGATCATGCCCAAGATATAGTTAATTTTCGGAACCAACATCATCTTGAAGGCTTCCAACCGACCCCACCAGGTGAGGTGCAAAGGGGACCATTTCAAAGTAAATTCCCGTGTCAGGTCCAATATCTGCCTTACATTTAGCTTCACCGTTTCTTCTAAGGGAGCGCAATACCTCACCCCCAAGTACTTCACAGCTGCATTCTCCCACTGAAATGGGAAGTCCTTCAACGAGTTCTGACTCACTCTCTTGTTCAGCGGAAAAGCCACTGATTTAGACCAGTTGACCTTGTAACCAGAGAACGTTGCATATTGAGTTATTATTTGCAGTAGTGTCGCGACAGATTCTGGAGTAAGGAACAGCAATAAGTCATCGGCGTATGCAGATAGCTTAACTTGCAGATCAGCAACTTTGATGCCGTGAATCTTCTCTGACTGCTGAATCATCAGCAGCAACGGTTCCAGGGCCAGGTTAAATAAGAGAGGCGACATGGGGCAGCCTTGTCTCATGCCACGGAACAGTGAAAACGGGTCCGACAGTATACCGTTTGCAAAGATCCGGGCAGAGGGATTTGTGTATAGCACACTCACCATGTCTATAAAGTCCCTTGGGATCCCAAACCATCCCAGTACTTGATACAGAAAAGGCCATTCGAGTCTATCAAAGGCCTTCTCAGCGTCCAATGATAGGCCAATCAAAGGCATGCCAGTTGAGTCCGCCTTCTCCAAGATATTACACAATAGTCTCCCATTATCAGCTGTAGATCTGCCAGCCACAAATCCGCATTGATCGGGATAAATTAAAATATGGAGGACCTTGCCCAGACGCCTAGCCAAAACGCTGGAGTATATCTTATAATCAATGTTCAAGAGTGAGAGTGGTCTATAGTTTCCAACCATTGTGGGGTCCTTCCCAGGTTTTTCCAGCACCACAATCGTAGCACTTGCAAATGAGCCCACATTAGAGTCTCTCTCCCGAAGGGCCTGATAGTAGATTTTCAACTGGGGAAGAGGTTCTGTGACAAATGCTTTATAGAATTCTACGGGGATCCCATCGGGTCTTGCCGCTTTCCCGTTCTTCATACTTGCAATTGCTTCTTTCAGTTCTTGCAGAGTAATGGGCTCTTTTAGAGATGCAATATGCGCTTCATTGAGCATAGGACATGCCACCCTTTTCAGCCACTCAGAACATTTCCCTTCATCAAACTTCACTTCTGAAGTATATAACTGCGCGTAAAAGTCCCGGAAGGCTGCCACTATGTCATCACTCCCATTCAGTGGGCCTTTCCGAGAATCCCTTAAAAGGGCTATCTGCGCTTTAGCACGGCGGGATTTTAATCTTGCCGCAAGCAGCTTACCAGCTTTATTGTTCTCTGTATAATAGCTAGTTTGCTGAGACATCATACATTGCTCTACTTCTGAGATTAAGATCATGTTATATTGATACCTTAATTTCTGGAGACGAGTTAATGCAAGGTTGTTAAATTGCTTTTGCAGAACTCTCTCTCCCACCCTAATTTGCTCATCCAGATCCTGAAGTCGCCTATTTGCTTTCTTGGCTTCCGCAATAGATACGCTAGTTATGTGAGCTCTTATCGATGCCTTAAAGGCTTCCCACCATGCCCAATTAGGCGTGTCTTCCGGCAGGTTATTATCAAAATACTCTTTTATAGCCTGTTTTAAATGTTCCCTGATTGTTGCATCCGTTAATAATGTTCTCTTGAAAGACCACCCCTGAGGATCTCCTTCTCCCAATTTCCCACAAAGCTCCAGATCAACTGCTGCATGATCTGAAATATGAGTGCTAAGTATATTAGCACTGCTGACCCTTTGCATCAAAATTTTGGACACCAAAAAAAAATCTATAAGCGAATAGCAGTTATGAGGGAATGAGAAAAAAGTGTAATCTTTTTCAGAGAGGTGGAGCAACCTCCAGGCATCCACTAAACCCACCTCAGACATGACGGACTGTAACACCGTCAGTGCCCTACACTTCCTCCCCACTCTATTAGGATTGCAATCTATTAAAGGATCTAACACCATATTGAAGTCACCTCCAATTAAAATTGGAAACTGTGCCTCTTCTTGGATAGCTGTTGCAAAGGAATGATAGAAGTCAGGGTTATCAGAATTAGGAGCATACACATTAAATATGACCGGGTGCCGACTCCCAATGATTATGTGCACTTTAGCCTACCTCCCTTCAGAATCAGCCCACACAGCTAGGATGTGAGCACCTATCTTTGCACTAATCAATATAGCCACCCCATTTTTCTTGCCAATGGCTGGTGCGTGGGCAACCAAATCAAAGCATCCCATGGCCAACTTTTTAGTTTCAGCAGAGGATAAATGCGTTTCTTGCAGCAGTATTATATCTGCCCTTTTTGTTTTGGCAATATACCATTATTTTCTTCCGTTTAGCTGGATGCATAATGCCCTTAACATTCAGCGAAATTAATCTAAGGGGGTTCATTTACATATAGCTTAAGACACAGAATTGCTCTCATCACCGCCCGCCCCCATGTACTTACAGAAAATAGAGCCCAATCCCAAAATACCTTTGTTTGCAGCCCACATTGCGCCAACCCCGCCCCCAAATTAGGGCTCCACACAATTGGGTGAGACAGTATGAAAACAAAAGGCTGCCACGACCCATAAACAATTATTATATACATGTTTTGAGTGAATGGAACATAATTTCAAATGTGATTACAAAGTGTAACATATCTTGACCTCAATACTCCCCCCCCACCCTCAAACATACCGAAACCGCTAGGGGCCCTCTACGGGCTTTAGTACACATGCATCAAGGCTTAGAATCACCAAGCAGCCCCACACCGTACGGAAACAAACTTTCCAGAAGGCTCACAACCTGAACACACTTCACTCTCTCATACACTTAGGGGTATGTTTACTAAACTGCATTAGTGCAAATCATGTTAGGAGCCGCGTTAGTGAAAGAAAAGCCAAAAAAGGACATGGGCGGGACATCGTAACCACTAACGCGCGTTCCAAAAACTAACAAGCGTTACAGGGCGCCGTGGCGCGTTACTGCGCGTTAATCGTATGAAGGCGTACAGACACAAATCACTGAAACAGAGCTGTAGCACAATGGCTAGTGTCCTGACCGCTGTTACAGGCAGCATGGGTTCAAGTCCCCAGTGTGCCTAACGCAGAAGGCTGGGCGAGGCATCGCCCTGTACATTACATAGGGAATGAGGAGGCATGTTTTTCTTTAAGTTGAGTAGGAGTTACAGAAACACACCCTCGCAGTGTGCGTAGCAATGTACGTTGGTGCGTGCGTGGCTGCGTGCGTTGGTACGGGCATAGCTACGTGCGTTGGTGCGTGCGTACAATCGTGCGTGGGTACGTGTGTTTTTACCAGCATGGGCACCTTATATTACAGACACTTTAGGGTGTCCTGCACCTATGCGTTATGCCAACAGATGTACGTGTGATGGCCTATGGGTTATCAGAGCCTGTGAGCAGGCGCTGGATTTTCCCAGGGTTGGATTGTGCCAGTCACACCCATGATGCACTGCACATGCAAATCAGCTGTCCACAGATAAACACAAGATGGGGAATGCACACCCACAGCACCTCGGCCTGGTAGGGGGAAGTGACCATGTGCACCCCCACAGCACCTCGGCCTGGTAGGGGGTACTGACCATGTGTTGTACCGGCACAGAGTAGCTACACACCGCCACTTTGCGCGGGTACTGTGCTCACCCTGAGGGTGCAGTGAGGCGCCAAGCACCAGGTCCACAGCAACAACCACGGCTGAGAGAGGCCATGGTGCAGGTCCAAAGCAGTGTTAATGTGTGAGATAGGTAGTTTCTGCAGAAACACCTTGGACATCTCTGTCTGTTTCAGTCAGGTACAGTCCCCCATGGACCCCCTAGGTGGCCCATGTCCTCCCCCCCTCCCCCAGGGCAGCAAACAGGGACTCCCATCTAAAGATCCACAGTCTACCTCCCTGCAAAGGCGGCAGTAGAGGGGAACATCAACCCCAGTCCTGCAGTCAATACAGCTCTGTACACATCCATAACACAATAGCAGACAGACATTAGGCCTGGATATGGTATGCTGCACCCCACCACTATCTGATATTCCCCTGGTGCAAGCCATCAGCCACTGCACCCTGCAAGCCACTCCATCACAACACATACCAGCTGCAAACAGTCTGCTAGTGCCCAGTGGAGATGCCTGCACCTAGAACTGGGATGTCAGTATACACAGCAAGCAGATACATCAGTGACTGGGCCCCAAAAGACAACCCATATCTATCACATGAGAAAAATACTAGATAGCACTATGGGGGTGCCTAGCCATGCTGTGGTCACTGCACAGTCAGGGTGAGAGTGATCTCTCAGCAGGACATACTGAGGTCACCTTGTCTGTGTAGGTGGTGGCCGGGCACTAAAATGTGCCTGTCACTGCCCTATGCCCTGTGCAGATGCACCCTGGCCAGGCCACCCTGTCTGGGCTATACCCATGGTACCTTGCTCCTCATTATGCACATTGGCAGCCCAATACTGGCAACACTGCTGGCAGTGTGGGCTGTGAAGGTGTTTGCAGCCACCACACACTGGATAGACAGACAGCCACCCCCACACCTATGCCAGCATTGTGCTACTATAGAGGTGGTCAGCAGCCATACCCACCACACCAGTCCTGGCCATAGAACAGGCATGGATATGGTACACAAGACTGTTGGGGGTCACTCCCCAGGGTGGTAAACACTGTCAGAGACCAGATCTGCTGCACACACACCGCAGACATCAGAATGATTGTTATGGTGGAGCTCAATGAGCACAATGTGCTTAACGTAGGAATTGATATCTGCCAGTTATCATAGGAAACATTTGATAGCTGTGCACCATATACCCAGGTGTAGGGTGGCATTGCTAAGGTATGCAAGTGCTAGTATTGGGAGATACAGGCAGGGCCCACTGTCCTGCCTCTCAAGGAGGCATTGGCCAATGGGGCCTGTGTGTGTGTGTGGGTGTGTCTGGCCCTGTTTGGCTGCTGCTTTACGGCAGAGTTCCCAAACTCCAGTCCTGGTGTTCCAAACACTGTTCGGGTTTTCATGCTGTCCCTCATAAATATGCATGAGCTACATCTGCATACCATGGGGGTGGTGCATAGATATGCAGCACAGGCATCTTTATTAGAGGCAGCATGGAACCTGAATGGTGTGGGGCCCTCCAGGACTGCATTTGCGCGACTCTGCTTTAGGTAATGTGCCTGTTTCTGGTGTCTGTGTTTGGTGTGGTAAAATATAGGTGTAGTAACCATGTGTATGTTCTCTGCAATAAAGGGGTGTCTTTACTATCACTGTTTAGTGGTGGGTAAAACTATGGGGACTGGGTTGACAGGAGCCCCAGCTAGGATTTGAACCTGTGACTCTCTGGTCTTACAGGCACTGGCTGTGTCTGTTGCACCACACTGTGGCCACAGAAACAGTGCAGTCCCTGGAGATAGGAAAACTGGCCTGATGAGTCAGAAACCCTGCTCTGCACATTTTACTGTGGGCTCATTTACCTTGTATGGAGACAACAGTGCAAATAACCCTCACAAACGACCTCAAAAAAAGGGGCAAACACCCATAACCGAGCTGAGCAACAATGATATCATTGGGCAACAATGAAAAACACTCCCAGGAAAGCTCCAATAAGATGAAAGGCTTTTTTGAATGGGTCTCCGGAGCATAGACCCTTCCACACATCATTTCTTTTTTGGAGCTTTCCTGGGAGTGTTTTTTATTGTTGCCCAATGATATCATTGTTGCCCAGCTGAATTATCATTTTTACACTATTTCTTGTGGTCATTTTAGAGTTTTATTTGATGTTTTGTTCTGTGCACATGTATCACACTGCTCACGTTTTGCAGTTTCCCCGGTTTTGCTGTACATTGCTGACGGAAATGGTTTCTCTTCCCTTTAATATGCCTTTAACGACAGGTTTTCATTCGCGTTGGCATTGAGCTCTGAAATTCAGCGTGTTAGTGTGAGGGGAGCCTCTCCCCACCCACTCTCCACCCATTGACCCCTTCTCTCCGCCCACTCTCCACCTTCTGCGCTGTTTTAACGCGCCGCGCGGCTTTACGATCGTTAACTACGGTTAACGCGCGTAGTATGACGTTAACGGTCGTTGGCGCGTGATTACGCGTGTTATACTGAACTTACGATCGTTAACGTCGTACAACGCGCGTTATTCACGTTTACAGCACTTTAGTAAACATACCCCTTAGTCCCAGCTGAGTCAACCACCTCATGTTGCTCTTTCACAATGCATAAGTAAGGCTTCTTGATCCTCGACGAACTGCAACAGCAATTTTGAGTCCTCAAAAGTCTTGGTACGGTTGTCCATTGTAACCTTGAATCTGGCTGGGTAAAAAAGCCCGTACCTGGCTTGTAAGTGCTGCTGCCTAGGTCTTAAGTCCAAAAATTGCTTTCTTCTATCCATCGTCGCTTTACAAAAATCTGGGAAAAAAGATAATCTATGTTCCTCATATGTCAGAGCTGTGGTCATCTTTGCCGCATTCATTATTTGTATCACATGCTGATGGCGCAGCAAACAAAAGATCAAAGGGCGCGGTTTCCGACCCGAGAGGCCTCCTTGCATCGGTATTCTATGGGCCCTCTCAATTTCCAGCGGTCTTCCGAAGTTTATGCAAAGCAGCTTTGGAAGCAGGCTCTCCAAAAAGGCTATTGGGTCAGCGCCCTCTGCCCCCTCAGGTACGCCTATTATCCGAATGTTATTCCGAAGGAGCCTGTTGCTTAAAACCTCCACGCTCTGATCCAAGGTCCCCATTTTTTTCATGGACCTCTGAACTTGCTTCAATCTCTCCTCGTGGTCAGCGATTGCAAGATCCGCTCTCCCAACGCGCCCAGCAAGGTCTCCTATTTGCGATTTCATTTCCTGCATATCAGCCTGTACTTGAAGTAGAGTGTCCCCGTTGGCCGATACTAGCGCTCGTATCGCCTTTACCTCCGCCAGCAATTCCCGCATGGTCTCGTCCGGTTCCCTCGCTGATGGGGCCTTCTGAGGGGAAGGGGGATCTGGTTTGGCTCTTTTTGAACCAGTATTCAAGCCCGAAGAGAATTCTAGCTTAGTTTGTTTTCCACTAGCCATACTCTTCTCCATGTTCTGAGAACGCCCAGGTCAAATATGAGTACCAGGACAACTATTGTTCCGTTCACCTTCCAGGAGTCTTTACGGGTCCACGGGAGCTAAAAGCTCACACAGCCATCTTGCTTCCCTGCTGGCTCCGCCTCCTTCTCAGTGATATTTATGTCTGTGATGACCAGCTTAGAAGATATATGTTTTTCCCAAGGGGCATGGTGTCAGTGGGTACATTGCAGGGACGGGCAGAATCCAAAGCATGTAATTTTTCAGAATGCGGTGGGTGTGGGATGTCCAAGCCTACCTGCATCTGATTATATTAATGGGGATGTGTTTCTCCATTAGATTGCATGGGCTCTGCTTGCACCTGTGTGCAGACCGTGTCATGGATGCATGCACAGGCCGACTGATACCGCTTGCACGTGCCGTGCCAAACACGTCTATCTCCGTGATTCTGGACCTGCTGACGTGGAATTAGGTTCAAAGGGGGCCCGTTTTTAAAGTTAGACATATCCGCGGACTGGACGTTCACATTATGGAATTGGGCTCTATGTGTTTTGTCTTGGTTAGATTGTAAACTATGATGAGCAGAGACCGTGTCTCACAACTATATGTAGAGCGCTGCAGATACCTTGTAGCTCTATAGAAATGATTAGTAGTCATGGTAGTAGTAGTAGTAGTAATTTCTGCTGCTATCCAGTTAGAATATCCATTTAACTTTAGGGTTACCTGTTTGGCAGTTCTGCTTTAAAAGGCTAAGGCAGGGGAATGTCAGGCATAAGATAAGGTGGAAAAGTGGTGCACTTCCCTTTATGTGGCAGCTGGATGACTGAATATCATCCCACTGTTTATTGAACACCTTGTGCCGCTTTCATTTGTCCAAACTACTGCATCAATAGTCCAAGGAGTATGTTTACTATAACCCCGTTAGGTGCGCGCCGCGCTAGTGTGCGGGATGCCATATAAGGAGTGGGCATTTCAGGCTGAAAAAGCAAACCGGGATTAATCATGCGCTAATGTGCGCTGTGCGCTCATGTGCGCCGCGCACATTAGCGCATGAGAAACTTGCGCGGCAAGCATAAGTGGCGCGCTGATGTGCAAGCACAGGAACAGAGCCACAGTACAATGGTGAAGACACTGACCAATGATGCAGGGAGTCATGGGTTCAATTCCCCACTGTGCCCAATAAAGGAGGTTGGCTGAGGCATTACCTGTTAAAGGTAATATTGCAGTCTGAGGCATATTAGTTTTATTTTATTTACTGCTACTAGCAAACGCACTCTGAAAGCACTGTAACATAAGGCGCCCCATAAGGTACCCCAGAGGGCACATTTTAAAGTGCACTGTCCGCCAAGGCACCCTAGAATGTTGCTTATAGGGCACTTTATAGGGTGCTGTATGAGGTACCGCAAGGTCACAGCACTGTTTTTGATGGCAGCACTGTGCAGTTTAAGGAATGAAAATCATAAGTAGGTGCGCTGCCATGCAAGGAGGAGCAGCAGTATAACACAATGGTTAAGACACTGACCAATAATGCAAGAATAATGGGTTCAATACCCCACTGTGCCTGATGAAAAAGGCTGGCTGAGGCATTACCTGTTATAGGTAATAGTGCTTTAAGGGGGCATTTTATTTTTTTTCTAATTAGTGCTGCCAGAAAACACACCATCAAAGTATTGTAACATAAGGTGCTGCATAAGGCGCCTCATAGGGTACCCCAGAGGGCACATTCTAAAGTGCACTGTCCGCCACGGCACCCTACAATGTTGCTGAAAGTGTGGCCTATAGGGCGCCATATAGGGTGCCCTATGAGGCACAGCAAGGTCATAGCACTGTGTTTGATGGCAGCACTGTGCATTTAAATGCATGGAAATCTGAAGCAGGTGCGCTGACATGCAAGAAGGAACAACAGTGTAGCACAATGGTTAAGGCACTGACTGCTGATACAGGGGTCTTGAGTTTGCTCCCCAGTGTGCCTAATACGTAAGGCTGGTGAGGCATCAGCTTTGCGATGTACGTATTGTTTCTTGCAGCACTTCATTTGTATTTTATTCAGCAAACATGCCCTCACGTGCCGTAACTGAAGGTGCTGCATAAGGCACCCTATAAGGCACTCCATAGGGCACATTCTAAAGTGCACTGTCCGATACGGCACCCTAAAATGTCCCCTATAGGGCACCCTATAAGTCGCTCCACAGGATAACGTATAGTGCACCTTATATGGACGGTAACCATAAGGTGCCCTATAGGGCACCCTATAAAGCGCCCTCTGAGGCACCTTATGGGTACAGTACGCAGAGAGTGTTTTTGCTGGCAGCAATAATGTACATTAAAAAGAGCTAATGCTTTGGGCAATCCTATCAAATAACCCCCACTGTGGGTTTGAACCCATGACCTCTGGCTCCAAAGGCAGTGAAGAAACCATTGGGCTACAGCTCTATAGCTGCTAGTAAGTGCCTGGCTGGCTGCAGAGGGACTGCACGCCACCACACAGACAGTCTGCTGTGGTCACCAGGATAGGGTTAGCCCACCCGTACCCATGATGCACTGCACATGCAAATCAGCTGTCCACAGATGAACACAAGATGGGGTATGCACCCTCATAGCACCTCGGCCTGGTAGGGGGAACTGACCATGTCCACCCCCACAGCACCTCGGCCTGGTAGGGGGTACTGACTGTGTGTGTTACTGGCACAGAGTAGCTACACACCGTCACATTGTGCAGGTACTGTGCTCACCTTGAGTGAGCGGTGGGGCGCTCAGCACCAGGTCCACAGCACCTTTCATGGCAGAAATAGGCCATGTTGCAGGTTCCCCACAGTGCTAATGTGTGAGATAGATAGTTTCTGCAGAAACACCTTGGATATATCTGTCTGTCTCAGTCAGGTGTAGCCCCTATGGACCTCTAGGAGGATTATGTACCACCACACTCCCTCTCCAGGGCTGAGGGTGGCAAACGTGGTCTCCCATCAACAGATCCACATTTTAACTCCCTGCAATGGTGGCAGTAGAAGGGACCATCAACCCCGGTCCTGCTGGGGAACAGACCACCGTACAGGTCAGTCAATGCAGCCCTGTACACATCCATAACACAATAGCAGACAGACATTAGGCCTGGATGTGCTAAGCTGCACCCCACCACCATATGATATTCTCCTGCAGCAAGCCTTCAGCCACTGCAGCCTGCAATGCACTCCATCAATACACAAACCAGCTGCAAACAGTCTGCTAGCTAGTCCATAGTGCATGTTCCTGGTGGAAATGCATGCACCCAGAACTGGAATGTCAGCATACACAACAAGCAGATAAGTCAGTGACTGGGCCCCAAAAGACAACCCATAAATATCACATGGAAAAAACACCATATAGCACTATGGGGGTGACTAGCCATGCTGTGGTCACTGCACAGTCAGGGTGAGAGTGATCTCCCAGCAGGACATGCTGAGGCCACCCTGTCTGTGTAGGTGGTGGCCGGGCACTAAAATGTCCCAGCCAGTGCCCTATGCCCTGTGCAGATGCATCCTGGCCAGGCCACCCTGTCCGGGCTATACCCATGGTACCTTGCTCCTCATTATGCACATTGGCAGGCCAATACTGGCAACAGTGCTGGCAGTGTGGGCTGTGGAGGGTGTTTGCAGCCACCACACACTGGATAGACAGACACACACCCAACACCTATGCCAGCATTGTGCTACTATAGAGGAGTTTAGCAGCCCTGGACACCACACCAGTCCTGGGCACAGTACAGGCATGGATATGGTACCCAATACTGTTGGGGGTCACTCCCCAGGGTGGTAAACACTGTCAGAGACCAGACCTGAAGCACACACCACAGACATCAGAAAGGTTGTTATGATGGAGCTCAATCAGCAAACTGTGCTTAACGTAGGAATTGCTATCTGCCAGTAATCATAGCAAACGTTTGATAGCTGTGTACCATATACCCAAGTGTAGGGTGGCATTGCTAAGGTATGCAAGTGCTAGTATTGGGAGATGCACGCAGGGCCCAATGTCCTGCCTCTCCAGGAGGCATTGGCTAATGGGGCCTTTGGGTGTGGGTGTGGGTGTGTCTGCCCCTGTTGGCTGCTGCTTTACGGCAGAGGTTCCCAACTCCAGTCCTGGTGTGCCAAACACTGTTCGGGTTTTCATGCTGTCCCTCATGAATATGCATGAGATACATCTGCATAACATGGGGGTGGTGCATAGATATGCAGCACAGGCATCTTTATTAGAGGCAGCATGGAACCTGAATGGTGTTTGGCCATCCAGGACTGCATTTGGGAGACTCTGCTCTAGGTAATGCGCCTGTTTATGGTGTCTGTGCTCGGTGGGGTAAAATATAGGCGTATTAACCATGCGTATGTTCTCTGCAATAAAGGTTTGTCCTTATTATCACGGTTTAGTTGTGGGAAAACTATGTGGGCTGGATTGGCAGTAGCCCAGGCTGGGCTTTGAACCTGTGACCTTCTGTTCTTGCACACACTGTGTGTGTGCACTGCACCACCGTGTTGCCACAGGTATGCTGCATTCCCTGGGGAGTCCATGACTGTACTTCCGACAGGGCCTGTTTGTTGCAGTGCACGGCACCCACCTGGACAGGGCTAGGCCATGGTCTGCTGTTGCCACCAGCTGCTGCCACCTCCACCACCAGTACCGCTCCATCCTTAGATTGGAGACAGCATTAATCCTGAAGGATCTGTGGCCCTCCAGGACTGCATTTGGGGGAATCTGCTCTAGGTAATGTGCATGTTTCTGGTGTCTGTGCTCTGTAGGGTAAAATAGAGGTGTTTGAGCCATGCTTATGTTCTCTGCAATAAAGGTTTGTCTTTACTATCACGATTTAGTTGTGGGTTAAATATGGGGACTGGATTGGCAGGAGCCCCAGCTGGGGCTTGAACCTGTGACTTTCTGTCTCCAAACACACTGGTTGTGTGCACTGCACCACCATGTTGCCACAAAGACAGTGCATTCTCTGATGATACCATGACTGTTTGTCCGGCAGTGCCTGTCTGTTGCAGTGCATTGCACCCACCTACACAGGGCTAGGCCATGGTCTGCTCTGGGCAGCTGCCACTGCCCCCCTCCACCTCCAGTACCCCTGTGCCACCATGCTGACATGCCCTTCTGATGGTGGAGCTGGTGGTATGCAGTCTCAGGCCATCCTGTGTGCGGGTAGGCGGTTGCCTATGGTGCGGGTTCTGGGGTAGGGGTGCCTGCATATCTGTCCGCACATCCCCCAATCACTGCCTGCCAATGTTCTGTGCCCTTGGGGTACCTGCTGGGTACTATCCCCTGTGACACTGTGCTAAACACTCTCGTGCCCATGTTGGGCCCTCATCAATTGCTGTCTGGCTGCTGTTCAGTTTCAGCATTCCTAATTGCCATCTAGGCATCTGCCTAGTCCGCACTGTGCCCCAGCTGCACCACAGCATGTGCCGCCTGCAGCCCTCCGTATCCCCTTTCCCAGCATCTGTCCAGTTGCCCATTCCGACCTGCCCGCCCTGCTGTTGTGGAACATGTGCATGCCATAGGTAACCTGTCCAATGGAGATCATTCACTGTGGGATCATTCACCTTGTATGGGGACAGAGCGTAGACCCTTCTAAAATTCATATTTATTTTTTGTGGCTTTCTTGGGAGTGTTTTTTGATGTTTCCCATTACTATCACTATTGCCCAGCTTGATTATAATTTTTTTAAATTTTGTTGGGGTCCTTTTCAATGTTTATTTTTATTTTTGTACCATGCACATGTATCACACTTATCACTGTTTTGTAGGTTTCCCTGGTTTTGCTGTACATTGCTGACATAAATGGTTTCTCTTCCCTTTAAATCGGCTCTACCGCGAGGTTTTCACTCGCTGTATTTTTTTACTTGAATTTCAGCCCCGCTAGTGTGCGGGGAGCCTCTCCCCTCCCACTCTCCACCCATTGACCCCTTCTCTCCGCCCCTGGGGAGCCTTCCTCCTCCCTATGGGAGCCTTTCCACGCCTTTATCGCACATCAGCGCGCCGCGCACATGAGCGGGCACTTTAGTGCGGCGCGCACCTGTGCGGGGCACATTTGTGCACCATAACGTGATATTAGCGTGCAGGCTAATGTGCGCCACGCACATGAGCGCGGTTTAGTAAACTTACCCCCAAGTATCCTAATTTATTACACATTTCTAACAAAAAAAATGGCAACCCTCTCAGAGCAGGAAAATAGGGTACCCGGAGAAAATCATCCTAAACTAAGGAAAATAAACTTAGATTACTGCGCATGGAATGTACCCCACGTATTTGCATCAGGCTGCCTTCTTGACTTTCTTGTCATCCAATATATTTCCCATTAAACACCAGGGGACTTTTCACTTGCATGGCAGAGTGTTGTTTTACTTCAAAGCAGAAAGCAGGGAATTTGTTTCACACAGAGAATACAGAAACAGGCCTGGTCTCATCAATTGTAAGTGACATTTTAATTGAGAAAACAATTGTGTATTATGCTTCGCATATGTCCCAAGCTTTTTCTCTTACCCATAAGATGCACGCTTATCAGTACATGTAATGAGAAATCAATATGTTTACTACAGGGTCTTTTTAAAAGTTTAAAAATAGATTTTAATACAATGCCTTCTCCTGTTTGAATGTAGAAATGAGCAGACTTAACAGTTTAATACAGAGCCTCCAGATAGCAGCAGGATCCATCGTTAGTGCACTTTAATTACTTTTTTCATTAGTAGTGTACCATGTAATTACAGCATGAAGAAAAGTTTAACTATGGCCTATCCTGATCATTAATTTATGGTTTCTTCAGCTTGTGAGCCCTCATTATGATACCTGGGTTCTTCTTCAGTGATTTTGGCTGGATTCTTTTATTGGACTGCACTCACCTAAGCATCCAAAAACTCTCAGCACTAAGACTTTTATTTTCACAGCTTTGTAAGCTAACAGTGTAGTAATTATGGTGGTCATTCTGAACTGTGAATAGTGGGGATGTACGTCCGGTTTGGACGTGCAATCTCTGCTATTCGCAGGGGACTGTATTCCGCTCTGGTGGCTCCCCGCACGCACATTGCCTTGGTGCAGGGAGCTCCGGATTTATTTATTTATTTATTTATTTATTTATTTATTTATTTATTTATTTATTTAATGTTCTTATATACCGCGCTCTTTCTCATCAGCGCGGTTTACAGTAAACATAAAGTGCTCACAGATAGCAACATGCTGTCATGAGCTTACATGTAACAGGAGATCTAACAGGATTCAACTTAGGAAAACTTTGTACATCTTAATTATACAACTATATACAATGGTAGATTTCTTGTTATACAGAAGAGATGGATCAGAGCAATTTTGGTTTATAAAGGGGGCTTAGGAAAAGTTGAGAGGGTAGGAGATGGTAACTGGTGTTGGGAGAAGTGTAAGAGGAACAGGTGGTGTTTTATAGCTTTTCTAAATTGCTTGAGGTCCTTGATTGCTCTTATGGAGGGAGGAAGATTGTTCCAGCATCTAGGAGCGAAGTATGAGAATGCTCTTTCCGTGGTTGCATTTGAACGCTTTGTGGAGTCGGTTGGGATGGTTAGGGTATTGGCCGCTACCGATCTCCTGGACCTGGTATTAGGGGTGTGAGTGAGGAGTGTGCAGATTGCTGGGGGCGCTAAGTTATTGATGGCCTTAAATGTTGTAAGTAGTGCTTTGTATGTAATTCTGTAAGGTATTGGGAGCCAGTGTAATTCCTCTAATATGGGGGTTATATGATCACTCCTTGAGGCCCCATGGAGGATGCTAATTGAAGCGTGTTTACGGTGCTTTTTGGGAGGCCGTGGAGAACTATGTTTGCGTAGTCAAAGTGGGGAGTGACTATCGCTTGAAAGATGGTGCAGAAGTTGTCGGGATCGAGCATGTTTTTGAGGTGTCGGAGGGTCCTAATCTTAAAGTAGATGGTTTTTACTGTTCGGTTTATGTGCTCTTTGAAGTTTAGGCAATGGGAGTGGGAGGGGTAGAGCGAGGGTGGAGTGAAAGGGGGCCCAGGTACCCAGATGTACAGGGCCTATTCGGGTCAGGGCCCTGAATGTCTGGTGGGGGAAAGATGGACACGGGGCTTATTCCACCTCTGAGGAAAGGCAACAATCAGGCCAGGCAGTCCCCTCCTCCCCCCCAACGGAGGCAGACATGACAGATGAGGGCCCTCCACCCAATCCTGGCCCTTGTCAACCCTGCCAAGGTTCAGGTGGTGGGGAACAGACAGGTTTATCGGCATTGGCCATTCTGCACTCCTGCTGTGGTGTCCCAGTGCCATGGCGTTGGGACGCCACAACACCGGCACACTAGCAGGAGCATAGGACGGGCTGGCCGGGCAGATGGGAGGATATTTTGCGCTGCAGAATCGGGGCTACGCCAGGCCATCTACTGTAAGTTCCAGATTCTGCAACTGCAGGAATGTCTAGCTCCCATGGTTGCAGAATCGGGTACAATTTGGGTCTGTCCATTTTTTGGACGTTCGGACAGCCAGGACATGCCCCAATCAGAACTGACCTCCACATCTTTCCATAATACTGAATGAGTTAGTACTGCTCTATAATAGTTTTCAGTTGGATGAACTGCAACAGTGCATATTATATATCCAAATCTATTACAAGGGCAGAGATTTCAAGCAATTTTAAAGCACCCACTTTTCCTGAAATTTCAAAGTGAGACCACACAGGTATTTTCCTTTTGAAAATCTGCATACAAAATGCACAGTAAAATGATCCTTATACTTAGTATTAAGTCTTTTATAGGGATGGTCAAGGTCTTAAAATAGCACCTATACTTTTGAAAATGTTAGCATGCATGCTATTTTCTCTCAAGATCTGAACATCCCCAAAGAAATGCCCCTTTATTCTTGATATTTTTTTGTATTTACTATAATATCCAAGAAATACTGCTTGTATGCAACAGTATTAAGGAAAGACTATCCAATCATAATCAATCACACAAAACAAACAAATAAGGACTAAGGAATCTGTTTACTAACATGTGCTAAGCAGTTATTGTGCAAGTTATAATTTTGTATTAGTAGAAGAGCATCCTAGTGGTTAGAGCAATTGCCTAGTACCCAGAAGCTCAAGGGTTTGTTTCCCACTGGCAATCCTTGGCACATCACTCTTCCTTCTATTGGGAAAAAAAGGCCTAGCAATCTACTTCTGGTGATACCTCGACAAGAAAACCCAGAGGCAGCTGGATTGCTAAGAGTAAGCACAGACTTGATGGCACGAAAAAAAAATTGTGAATAAACATGGTAACTGTTACCACAAAGGCACAGCACTAACTGCATGCCGTGTTATGGAGCAGGGACCAGGCAATTTATGGGTGGAAAATGGGCATGGACTCAACATTGAGTTAGTGTGTGGTACTTTGCCAAGTGCCTACCTTTTTTTTTTTACTTTTTATTTATAGAATAATCAATAATTACAAGGATATAAACACTTGCAAGGACATCGGAAAATCAGAGAATACAAATGACAATTAAGAAAAATCCAGAAGAAATACTTTTAACTGAAATTTCCGTTCTAGCCCACAATATGGAAAGATCTAAAAACAGGAAACTATTACAACAAGATACTCTAATAGGAACTAAACAGAGACATATCAGCCCAGCTTAATCAGGAGGGAGTAGAACAGGAAATAGACCCACCGATAAGGACACCTCGGACATTCAAAAAGGAAATCAATTGAGAAGGAAAAAAATATATATATGAATTACCTTCTAATTTCACAAGACACTTACAAGGGTATTTCAAAAAGAAAAGCCCGCCCAATTGGGAAACCCTTGGACACAGAATTAAAAATTATTTTCTGTGTCTTTGGGTATCTCTAGCCAAATCAGGAAACATGCGGACCAGGCAACCCTTAAAAATAATATTCCTCTTCTTAAAGAACATTTTTAGAAGCCATTCCCTGTCAGATGCTAAGGCAAAAGTTATCAAACAAGTAGCCGGGGTGGCTACCTCTATATCTGATGACTCTAACATAGCTGTAACATTTAAAACATCTACCTCTTGTAAACCAGGTACAGCAGCGTCTGAAGAAACCTTTTGACCAATAGGAATATAATATATCTTAACCAATGGTAGACAAAGCTCAGAGGACACACCAAGCACCTCTGACAAACAGACCAAGTGCCTACTTTTGCGGCTGCTAATAACACAGAGGAGGTGTACCCACGCTATGGGTGTACAGTTTTACGGGCTAATGCATTAAACAAATAAACCCTGATCTCCCCCGAGTCAGCATCTCTTTATTTGAGAGTAGTTCCATGAAGCTGCAGCTATGTATGAGAGCTGCCTTTTTGCACCACAGCTAGCAATGCTGCAGGAGTATCCTGGGATCACTCATTCCTCCTCAAATACCTTTGTGAGTGCTGTGAGAGATCAAGGGGAGAGAGGATCTTGATACAGATTGGGATGTAGGGACGGGCGAGTTTGGGAGCCTGACCTGGGGAGGTAGGGGTTCTGGATCAGGAGGATGGGATGCATTGGAGATGATAATCGGTGGGGCAAGGTAACTGCATCCAGATAGCATGGATGCACTTACTATGCTATCCGCTGATGAATTTGACATGTGATAAGTGTCTGCCCTCTGCAGGACAGATGCTGAGCCCACCCTCAACAGTCCTTGCAAAGGCTTTGCAATTACTGCATATTAATTTTTGCACCTAATGAATGGTAAATGCAAATATTTACTGCATTTTAGAAAAAAGACCCTTAATACAGGGTCTACCATGGGGTAATTGAAATCACCCATTATCATTACTGCGCTGCAACTTTTGTTAGCTTCCTTGATTTCTTTGAGCATTTCATCATCCATTTGTTCATTCTGGCCAGATGGTCGATAGTACACTGCCATCGCCTTCCCCTTTTTACATGGAATTTCAATCCATAGAGATTCTACAGCAAATTTTGTTTCCTGCAGAACTTTAATCCTTGCTGACGCAATGCCCTCTCTAACACAGAGCACAACCCCTCCACCGATTTGATCAGCTCTATCAATACGATATAGTTTGTACCCAGGTATCACAGTGTCCCACTGGTTGTCCTCCTACCACCATGTCTCTGAGATTCCAATCATATCTAACCTCTCATTTAGTGCTATATATTCTAACTCTCCCATCTTAATTTTAGACTTCTAGCATTTGCATACAAGCATTTTAGAGACTGTATTTTATTCATATTAATTTGGCTATTGGTAGACATGGGAAATTTGGGATCTTTAAGCTGTAGTCCCAAAATCAATTTCACACTGTACCAAAGCAACAGCAGACAGGGCTTTCAAGTTCTGTGCCCCAAGGTGTTGGAACAGCCTCCCTCAAGACATCCGAGCAATCCCGGATCTATTGCAATTCAGAAAAGCTTTGAAACACCACCTCTTCCTATTGTATTACCCAGTAACCAATGCAGTTATTTCAACCACCTCACAGACCTCCCAAAACCAATAACGCTGAAACCAAGAAATGTTCATGATTCTGTCTTAATTTGTAAATAGTTACCTGTCTTAATTTGTAAATAGTTACCCCTGTTATCCAAGTTATTTCTTCCTGTTCAAATGTAAACACAAAGTACCATCGGAAATGTGTAAATTCTTTGTTCAATGTAAACCACGCTGATGCTGAATAGTGCGGTATAGAAGAGACTTTAAATAAATAAAATAATAAATAAATAAATAAGCTCTATCTCTTCCATACTCGAGGGCATTTGGGCTATATTACTCTCTTTTGGAACCTCTCTGCTTTTGGTATTATCCTTCAAGGATACATTCTTCTGAACCATGCGCTCTTGGGCGACTGTCGGCTTTCCCCTATTATCTAGTTTAAAAGCTGCTCTATCTCCTTTTTAAACGTTAATGCCAGCAGCCTGGTTCCATCCCGGTTAAGGTGAATCCCATCCCTTCGGAAGAGCCCCTCCTTTCCCCAGAATGTTCCCCAGTTCAAGCACTGGCAAGTTGAATGCAAGGCAATGATAAGGCAGGCATAGGGAAAATTTGAGAAGAAGCTTGCTGCGGAAGCAAAAACACGTAATAAAGACTTTTTCAAGTACATTAATAGCAAAAAACCTGTGAGAGAGTCAGCTGGTCCATTAGATGACAGAGGAGTTAAAGGGGCACTAAGAGGCAACAAGGCGATAGCGGAGAGACTGAATGAATTTGCTTCGGTTTTTACTGAGGAAGATGTAGGGATGTTACCCATGACTGAAGTGATATTTAAAGGTGAGGAAGAATTGAAGGAAATATCGATACATCGGAAAGATGAATTACAACTATTTGATAAACTGAAGAGTAGCAAATCACCTGGACCAGATGATATACATCCAAGGGTGTTGAAAGAACTAAAATATGAGACTGAAGACCTGCTATTAGTAATATGTGAACGATCATTAAAATCATCTGTAATACCTGAAGATTGGAGAAACATAGAAACATAGAAACATGATGACAGAAAAAGACCACATGGCCTATCTAGTCTGTCCTTCCATATCAACAACTACAACAGTCCACTTTTTACCCTTAGAGATCCTCTGTGTTGGTCCCATGCTTTTTTGAATTCAGTTACTGTCCTCATCTCTACCACCTCCACTGGGAGACTATTCCATGGATCCACTACTCTTTCCGTAAAGAAATATTTCTGCATATCACTCCTGAATCTATCTCCCTTCACCCTCATCCCTTGTCTCCTCATAGCGGAACTTGCTTTCAATTGAAAGAGGATCTCTCCCTGAACATTTATGCCACAGAGGTATTTAAACATCTCAATCATATCACCTCTATCCCGCCTTTCCTCTAAGGTGTACATATTAAGATCCTTAAGTCTGTCCTCATATGCTTTATAATGAATCCCACTAATCATTTTAGTAACCACCCTCTGCACCGACTCCATCCTGTTCACATCCTTTTGAAGGTGCGGTCTCCAAAATTGAACACTATACTCCAAATGAGGTCGCACCAAAGACTTATACAGAGGCATTATCACCTCCTTTTTTCTGCTAGCCATTCCTCTCCGTATGCACCCAAGCATCCTTCTAGCTTTTGCCATCGCCTTTTCTACCTGTTTAGCTACTTTAAGATCATCAGACACAACCACGCCTAGGTCCCGCTCTTCTTTAGTGGACAAAAGTACTTCACCTCCTATACTGTATTGTTCCCTTGGATTGCTGCAGCCCAAATGCATGACCTTAAATTTTTTAACATTAAATCCCAGCTGCCAAATTCTAGACCATTCTTCAAGCTTAGCTAGATCCCTCCTCATGTTATCTACACCTTCCTGGGTGTCTACTCTATTGCATATTTTGGTATCTGCAAAGAGGCAAACCTTACCCGACAGCCCTTCCGCTATATCACTAACAAAGATGTTAAAAACCTACCTACCACTAACAAAGATGTTAAAAACCTACCATCCGGTACTTGGGCATCATCCTCGACCAAAAGCTGGACATGGCACCACATATCAAAAACATTACTAAATCTATCTACCACAAGATATGGTCATTACGCCACCTCCGATCATTACTGGATCCCTCCGATTTCCGCTCAATCTTCCAAGCTCTGGTAACCCCCCACCTTGACTTTGCTAACATTATCCTCCTTGGGCTCCCACAGACAACATTGAACCCGCTTAAGTTAGCCATGAACTCTGCAGCTCGAATACTGACTGGAACATCTAAATCGGAGCACATAACTCCAGTACTAATGAGCCTACACTGGCTGCCTTTACACGCCAGAATCTTATACAAAGCCCTCGTTCTAACCTTCAAGGCCTCAAGAAATCAGCCCCCCACCCCGCTTACCAAGCTCATCCAGCCCATTCCACCAAACAGAAACAGATGTTTGTCATGTATGAACAAACTAGAAGTACCTAAAACAATCACGAAATGCTCAAAGACAACAGCCAATAGAGCCTTCTCTCTATTTGTATCAGGAGCATGGAACTCCCTCCCCCCAGAAATCCGTTCCATTACCAATATCATTTCGTTCAGAAAGGCTATCAAACAACATCTGTTCTTAAAATACTATTCCAATCTCATCCCCCCACCAGCCAATCCCAAAACAATACACGTCTTCACCAAAACCCACGCCTAACACAACCCCAACTAGAAAATTCGATAGCCTGACACTCCTCCTGTTACCTGTCCATTCTTCATACCACAACCCTTAAACATGCCCTTAGTATGATGTTGGAATCTTCTTCTTTACGTAACACTGTACATAGTTTTTCTCCCTGTTATCCAAGTTTGCATCCCTTGTTCACTGTAAACCCAATGTAAATTGTTACATTGTTGTATGTTTTCTTCCAATGTAAACCGCACTGATCGTAATAACGCAGTATATAAGAAATGCAAATAAATAAATAAATAATAAATAAAAAGAATCGGACCAAGGACAGATCCCTGGGGCACACCACTGGTAACATCCTTCTCCTCAGAGTGAGCTCCATTTACTTGTACTCTTTGTCGCCTCCCACCCAACCAATTTCTAACACAAGTAGTAACTTTAGGGTCCATCCCTAGGGTGCTCAGTTTGTTTATAAGTCACCTGTGAGGAACAGTGTCAAAGGCTTTACTGAAATCTAAATACACCACATCTAGAGCTCTCCCTCGGTCCAACTCCCTGGTTACCCAGTCAAAGAAATCAATCAGATTTGTCTGAAAAGATCTGCCTCTGGTGAATCCATGCTGCCTCAGATCCAGTAATCCATTGGACTCCAGAAACCTCACTATTTTCTCTTTCAGCAGCGTTTCCAATAATTTACTCACCACCGAAGTTAAACTAACTGGCTTGTAGTTTTCAACCACATCCTTACTTCCGCTTTTGTGTAAAGGCACCACATGAGCCTCTCTCCAGTCCTTTGGCATCACTCCCGACTCCAATAAGGCATTGAAAAGGTCAGCCAGTGGAGTTGCTAGAACGTCCCCAAGTTCCCTCAGTATTCTAGTGTGTATCCCATCTGGTCCCATCGATTTGTCTACTTTAAGTTGAGCTAGTTTCTCACGAATACAGTCTTCTGAAAATTGTTCAAGATGTCCCTCGCTTCTGTTCCTATTTGTGGGTGTTTTCTGAGGTCCTGCTCCTGGTTCTTCATCTGTCAACACAGAACAAAAATATTTGTTAAGCAATTCCGCTTTATCCTTATCAGCTTCTACATATTTCCCCCCTGCACCTTTGAGTCTGACAATACCACTTTTGCCCTTCCTCTTCTCACTAATATATCAGAAAAATGTCTTATCCCCCCATTTTATTGCATTGGCTATTTCCTCCTCCTTGTGAATCTTTGCCTTCTTGACTATTATGCTAGCTTCTCTAAGTTTTTCCAAATACAGATGCCTGTCTTCCTCTCTCTGTGATCTCTTGTATTTCATGAAGGCCTCCCTCTTTTTCTTCACTTTTTCAGCTACTTCCTTCGAAAACTATAGCGGTCTCCTTTTCCTTTTGCCTTTATTTACCATTTTAACAAAAAGATTGGTTGCCCTTAAAATACCCCCTTTCAGTTTTGCCCACTGTTTTCTACATCCCCCAGCTGTTCCCATCCCATTAACAGCTCCCTGAGGTATTGGCCCATCTTCGCAAAGTTAGGGGCATGTTTACTAAAGTCCGCAAATCTGCGCGCCGCAAAATAGCGCACGGCAACGCGGCATTTAAACGCGCAGAAACGCGTTTAAATGCCCCGCACATGTGCGTGTCACCCCCGCACAGGTACGCGGCACACTAACGGGCCCCGTACAAGTGCGGGCCCGCAAATGTCCGATAGAGGCGTGGAACGGCTAAAAGAGGGCGGAGGAAGACTCCGGAGGGGCGGAGGGACGGGGTCAATGGGTGGAGAGTGGGAGGGGAGAGGCTCCCCGCACAGTATCGGGCCCGAATTTCCATGTAAAAATTAGCGCGAGTGAAACCCTCGCGGTAGAGGGCATTTAAAGGGAAGAGAAACCATTTCCGTCAGCAATGTACAGGAACACCGGGGAAACCTAAAAAACGTGAGCAGTGTGATATGTGCACAGAACAAAATTGCAAATAGAACCTGAAAATGACCACAACAAAACTATTATAAATAGTAATCCAGCTGGGGAACAGTTATAGTGATGGGCAAATATACAAAACAGACCCAGCAAAGCTCCAGAAAAAAGAGATGAATATTGGAAGGGTCTACGGAGCGGAGACTCTTCCGAAAAACACTTCCGTTTTTGGAGCTTTCCTCGGAGTGTTTGCTATGGTTGCCCATTAATACCACTGTCGCCCAGCGTGGTGATATTTTGTCCCCCATTTTCCCGTGGTCATTTCTGGTGCACGTTTGTCACCAGACAGGGTGCATATGCCCACAGTAAAAATGAGTAGAGCAGGGTTTGTGACTCCATCCTGCCAGGCTTACTGCCTCCAGGGGCTGCACTGTCTCTGTGGCCAAAGTGTGGTACAGCGGACAGAGTCATCACCTCTAGGACCAGAGGGCAGAGGTTCAAAACCCAGCTGGGGCACCTGCCAGCCCAGTCCCTATATTTTACCCACCACTAAATAAAGATAGCGCAGACACCCCTGTAGTGCAGGGAACATAAGCATGGGGAAAACACCCATATTTTACCCAACACCGCACACACACCACAACAATGGGCACTACCTACAGCCAAGTCCCCCAAATGCAGTCCCGTACTGCCACATTGCAATCAGGTCAACTGCTTTTTCTGAGAGAAGTTCATGCCAGCATGTTGGCGGACAAGTACATGTGGTGCAGGGGGCAGTGGCTGCTAACCACAGAAGACAGAGGCCTAGCCATGTGCAGGCTGGCACAGTCCACTGCAACAGACAGGCCCTGCCGGATCCACAGTCATGGACAGTCCAGGGAATCCAACCAATCTGTGGCTACTCAGTGGTGCAGTGCACACAGACAGTACATGCAAGAACAGAAGGTCACAGGTTCAAAGCCCAGCTGGGGCTACTGCCAATCCTGCCCACATATTTTTCCCACAACTAAACAGTGATAGTAAGGACACACCTTTCATGGCGGGGACATATGCAATGGTAAGACATCTATCTTTTACCCCACTGAGCACAGACACCATGAACAGGGGCAGTACCTAGAGCAGAATCACCCAAATGCAGTCCTGGTGGGCCACACACCAGTCAGGTTCCATGCTGACACTCATACAAATGCCTGTGCTGTATATCTATGCACCACCCCCATGGCATGTAGATGTAGCCCATGCATATTCATGAGGGATAGCAGGAAAACCCGAACAGTGTGATGCAAACCTGGACTGGAGTTGGGAATCTGTGCCGTAAAGCAGCAGCCATCAAGGGCAGACACACCCACACCCACAGGCCCCATTGGCCAATGTCTCCTGGAAAGGCAGAACATTGGACCGTGCATGCAGCACCCAAAACGAGCACTTGCATAACTTACCAATGTCACCCTACACCTGAGGTATACGGTACACAGCTCTGAGACGTTTGCTAGGAACACAGGCAGGCAGATATCCATACGTTACGTACATACTGCTAGTTGACCCCATCCAAACAATCTGTTAGGTGTTTGCGGGGCATGCTCCAGGCCTGGCCTCTGACGGTGTTTACCACCCTGGGGAGTGACCACCAGCTGTAATGCGTACCATATCCATGCCTTGCCGTGCTCAGGACCGGTTTGGTGGGCAAGGCTACTTACCCCCTCAATCGTAGCACCATGATGGCAGAGGTGTGGAAGTGTGTGTCTGTCTATACAGTGGGTGTTGGCTGCAAGCCCCTTCAACAGCCCATACTGCCAGCACTGTTGCCAGTATTGGCCAGCCAATGTGCATAATGAGGTGCAAGGTACCATGGGTATAGCCAGGGCAGGGTGGCGTGGCCAGGATGCATCTGCACTGGGCATAGGGTCCTGGCAGGGACATTGGCTGGGATATTGTAGTGTCCGGCCACCACCTACACAGACAGGGTGGCCAAAGCATGTCCTTCTGGGGGATCACGCTCACCCTGACTGTGCAGTGACCACAGCATGGCTAGGCCTCCCCATAGTGCTGTATAGTAGTTCTTTCATGTGATAGATATGGGTTTCTCTTTGGGGCCCAGTCACTGATCTATCTGCTTGCTGTGTATGCAGACAGCCCAGTTCTGGGTGCATGCATCTCCATTGGGAACATGCACTATGGACTAACCAGCAGACTGTTTGTAGCTGGTAAATGTCTTGCTATAATGGCTTGTAGGGTGCAGTGGCTGTTAGCATGCTGCAGGGGAATATCTGCAGCTTACCATACCCTGGGCTTATGTCTGTCTGCTATTGTTTTGTGGCTGTGTGTGGGGTGGGGGTGGTGTTCATTCCTCAGCAGGACTGGGGGTTGATGTTGCCCTCTACTGCCACCTTTGCAGGGAGGTAGAGTGTGGATCCCTTGATGGGGACCATGTTTGCCACGGGGGGGGGGCGCCTGTGCCTGATGGCGGCAGACAGGAATATCCATGGTGTTTGTGCAGAAACTAGCATATCTTACACATTAACACTGCTTTGGAATGCCCGCTTGGCCTCCATCAGCCATGGCAGGTGTTGTTGACCTGGTCCTGGCCACCTCATTGCACACTCAGGGTGAGCACAGTACCCGCACGATGTAACGGTGTGTGGCTACTCTGTGCCAGTAAAACACCCGGTCAGTGCCCCCTACTAGGCCAAGGTGCTGTGTGGGTGCACCCGGTCACTTCCCCCAACAGGGCCGAGGTGCTGTGGGGGTGCATTCCCCATCTTGTGTCCATCTGCGGACAGCTAATTTGCATGTGCAGTGCATCATGGGTACGGGTGGCCTAACCCTATCCTGTTGACACCAGCAGACTGTCTGTGAGGTGACGTGTAGGCTATCTGCAGCCAGCCAGGGGCCTGTTTACAGCTATGGAGCTGTAGCGCAATGGTTACATCACTGCTTGTGCAGCCACAGGTCATGGGTTCAAACCCACAGTGGGGCCCTTTGGTAGGGCTGTCCACAGCTTTATTTTTATTTACTGTACATATGTCTATGCCGGCAAGACCACCCTCAGCTTACTATACCCATTAGGTGCCTCTGAGGGTGTTTCATAGGGCGCCCTGTAGGCCACCTTATGGTTGCCATCCCTATAGGGTGCACTATACATTATCCTGTGTCGCAACATACATGCTGCCCTATAGGGGACATTCAAGGGTGCCTTGGCGAACAGTGCACTGTAACATGTGCCTTATGGGCCGCCGTATGTTAACATGCTGGGAGAGTGCGTTTGCTAGTAGTGATAACAAAATAAAATTATACAGCCTCCTACAGCACTCCACAACATAATACATACTGCCTCAGCAGGCATTTTTCACTGGGCATTGTGAGGAGTTGAACTCCTGATCCCTGCACCATTGGTCAGTGTTTTAACCATTGTGCTGTGGCTCTGTTCCTGTGCTTGTGCATCAGCGCGCCGCCTTGTGCCTATCAGCGCGCCGCCTTCTGCCGCCCAAGGGGACCAGTGCGCCGCCTTCTGCTGCCCAAAAATAACTGTGCGCCGCCTTATGCTGCCCAAAAAGCACTGTGCGCCGCCTTATACCGCCCAAAAATAACTGTGCGCTGCCTTATGCCGTTCCAAATTAATTTGCCTCCTAAAACAATTTTAATCATTACAGTTACTGCCTCAGCTGACCTTTGTCGTTGCACACACTGGGGGATTGAACCCATGGCCCCTGCACCATTGGTCAGTGTCTTCACCATTGTACTACGGCTCTGTTGTTTTGTACACTCAGCAGCGCGCCACTTTGCCTTTCCACGCGCTAATGTCGACCCCCGCACATTAGCGCGACGCGCACACATCCAGTTGCTTACTACCGTTTTTTTCTATTTTCTGCCTGAACCGCCACTCCTTATATGGCACAGGCACACTAGCACGGCCCCGCACGTTAGGAATGTTTAGTAAACATGCCCCTTAGTCTTCCTAAAGTCTAAGATCCTCACCTTGGCATGGATTCTAACAGCCCTAATCCTAATACTGAACCACACCATCTGGTGATCACTGGATGCAAAATGATCTCCCACTACAACATCAGAAACACTTTCACCATTGGTAAGCACCAAGTCCAGTATGTCCCCTTCACGTGTGGGGTCTGTTAACAATTGCCTGAATGGTTCTCCCTGTAGAGAATCCAGGATCTCCTTACTTCTAGATGATACTGCAGCAGGAATGTGCCAATCAACATCTGGCATATTGAAATCTCCTATCAGTAGCACTTCCCCTTTCCTAGCAATGCTGCGTATGTCTTCAATTAACTCTCTGTCCACCTCTTCCTCTTGTGAGGGAGGTCTGTATATCACACCAATGCAAATAGATTTCTCTTTCCCTCTTTCTAGTTTAATCCACAATGCCTCCTCTCTCCCTTTTAAGCTCTGTAATTCCAAAGCTTTAATAGTAGTTTTTACATATAGTGCCACTCCTCCTCCCCTACTTCCTACCCTGTCCTTTCTGAATAAAGTATAGTCAGGTATAGTTACATCCCAATCATGGTTTTCTGTGAACCATGTTTCTGTAACTGCCACTAAATCCAAGTCAGCCACTTCCACCAAAGCTTCAACATCAGGGATCTTATTTCCCATGCTACGGGCATTTATACACACTGCTTTCCATATGTTACCCCTGTTACCCATTTCCATAAAGGTATTTAATGTATCACCTATGTGGGGGCTTTCACTTACCTGGGGGCTTTCTTCACCCATCCCCAACGAATCTAGTTTAAAGCCCTCTTCAGTAGATTAGCCAGTCTACTACCGAAGATGTGTTGACCTTTCTTGGACAGATGGATGCCATCTCTGCTCTGCAACCCTTGGAACAGCATCCCATGGTCTAGGAAACCAAAACGCTCTCGATGACACCATCCACGCAGCCATGCATTCATCTCCAGGATGCAAGCCTCTCTGCCTTGGCCTTTACCCTCAACAGGGAGGATTGAAGAGAACACCACCTGTGCACCTAACTGCTTCACCCTCTGTCCCAGAGCCATGAAGTCACTTTTGATAAGTTCCAAGTTATACCTGGCAGTATCGTTTGTTCCAACATGGATTAGTAACATTGGGTAATAGTCAGTGGGCTTGATGAGTCTCGGCAAACTTTCCGTAACATCTTGGATTTTGGCACAGGCAGACAGCATACCTCTCTGGACATCAAGTCTGGTCGGCAGATGGACGCCTCAGTACCCCTCAGAAGAGAGTCTCCAACCACCACTACCCTTTGTTTCCTTCTGGTCACTGATTCTGCAACTTTGGGGTACTTGAACTCTGGTTCTTCCCTTTCCAGGGATGCTTTCACCTCCTCCACTTCCAGGGCTGCATAATTGTTCTTCAATTCAAGGGCTGGAGAAGTTGGATTGGTGATTTTGCAGGCCCTGGTGACTTGTGTCCAACCATCGACATTCTGTTGGCACCCATCTTCTCCTTTGCTGGAGAGCTTGGTTGCTGCAAGAAGCATCTCATCAATGTACTTCTCACTGTCTTGAATGCTCCTCAGCCTTGCCACCTCCTCTCTGAGTTCCTCCACTTGTTCCTCAGAGCTTCAGCATGCAGGCACCCTGCACATGGAACTGGTCCTTCAAATGGCATTAGGACCTCTGTCTGGACCGAGGCAGAAGCTGTAACGGGGGCAACAGCTTTAGCAATACGATTTTTCCCAGCCATTGTTCTGTTCATGGAGCTTAGGTATTGTTTGTTGATCTGTAGAGCCCTGGTTAGGAAAGCCTGGAGGATGGTCAACGTAACGCCAATTTTTAAAAAGGGTTCCAGGTGTGATCCGGGCAACTACAGACCGGTGAGCCTGATGTCAGTACCAGGAAAAATTTTAGAAACCATCATAAAGAACAAAATTGCTGAACATGTAGATAGTCATGGCTTAATGGGAGACAGCCAACATGGCTTTAGACAAGGAAGATCTTGTCTTACTAATCTGTTATGTATTTTTGAAGATGTGAATAAACAGGTAGACAAAGGTGAGTCGGATGATATAGTGTATTTGGACTTTCATAAAGCCTTTGACAAGGTCCCTCATCAGAGACTTTTGGCAAAACTAAAGAGTCATGGGATAGGAGGTAGTGTACTATTGTGGATCAGGAACTGGTTAAAAGATAGAAAGCAGAGGGTAGGGCTAAATGGCCAATTTTCCCAATGGAGAAAGGTGAATAGTGGTATACCCCAAGGATCTGTGCTGGGTCTTCTGCTATTTGACATATTCATAAATGACCTGGAAATGGGAATGAGTGAGGTTATCAAATTTTCAGATAACACAAAACTATTTAAAGTTGTTAAAACCCATGAGGATTATGGAAAATTGCAAGATGATCTTGATAAATTGGAAGACTGGGCATCCAAATGGCAGATGAAATTTAATGTGGACAAGTGCAAAGTTATGCATCTAGGGATGAACAACCCAAACTATGGTTACACGATGCAAGGTTCCACATTAGGAACCACCACCCAGGAAAAAGATGTAGGCGTCATTTGTGGATAACATGTTAAAAACCCCCGTCCAGTGTGCAGCGGCAGCCAAGAGAGCAAATAGAATGCTAGTTATCATAAGGAAAGAAATGGAAGCTAAAACAAAGGATATTATAATGCCTCTGTATCATTCTATGGTGCGACCGGGCCTTGAATATTGTGTGCAGGTCTGGTCACCATATCTTAAAAAGGATATAGCGTTATTAGAAAAGTTTCAGAGAAGAGCCACCAAAATTGTAAAGGGGATGTAAAGAAACCCCTATGAAGACAGGCTAAAAAGGTTAGGGCTCTTTAACCTCTAATCGAGATGGCTGAGGGGAGATATGATAGAAGTCTATAAATTAATGAATGGAGTGGAATGGCTAAACGTAGATCGATTTTTTATGTTATCAGAATATAGAAAGACTAGGGGACATGCAATGAAGCTACAGGGTAAACTATTTATTTATTTAGCTGTATTTATATTCTGCTTTTCACTGGGTCAAATCGGTCAATTGGGGGATATATTTAACATGAGGGGATATGACACACATATGTTAATACTTACAGGGAACATGGGCAATGGAGGGTTAAGTGGCTTGCCCAAGACCACAAGGAGTGCCTATAGGACTAGAAATCCCAGTCCCTCTGGCCTGAGATTGCTGTCCCCAGGTGGGACTTGAACCCCCAGCCCTCCGGCCTGAAGTACCTTGTCCTAACCACTAGACCACTCCTCCCTCCTATTTGTATTTAAGACAAATAAGAGAAAATATTTTTTCACTCAACGTGTAATCAAACTCTGGAATTTGTTACCGGAGGATGTAGTAAAGGTTATTAGTGTAGCTGGGTTTAAAAAAGTTTTGGACAAGTTCCTGGAGGAGAGGTCTATAAAACATTATTAAGAAGGGACCCAGGATATCAATGCTTGACCCAATACAAGCATTGTGGAACCTGTGTCTTTTGAGGAAACTGCTAGGTACGTATGGCCTAGATTGGCCACTGTTGGAAACAGGATACTGGGCTTGATGGACCTTGATCTGACCCAGTATGGCATATCTTATGTTCTTATGTCCTTAATTGACAAGCTCAAGGGCAGGCCCAGAGGTATCAGGTTTCTGAACTCCCTTCACACTCAGAGAGGTGGTCAGATGAGAAGGAAGGATCACAAAATATATATCCATCAGACAAACATTTAATGAGGCATTTACAAGGAAAATTAAGTCAGAACAGGCCTTTTAGCTGCAAAACTCTAGGGGGTATGTTTACTAAACCGTCTTAATGTGCGCCCGGCAATAGTGTGCAGGCTGCCATAAAAGGAGAGGGTGTTTCAGTCTTAAAGTAGCAAAACGGGATTATCGTGCGATAACGCGCGCTGCTGCACACATTAACGGGCTAAGCGCCGCTAAGCGCGTTAACGCGTGGTAATCTTAAGTGGGCGCCCAGACATGCAAACACAGAAACAGAGGTGTAGTGCAATGGTTAATACATTGACTGATAATACAGGGGTCATGAGTTTGATCCACAGTGTGCCTATTGCAGAAGGCTGGCTGAGTTTTGACATGTAAGTATTGTTTCTTGAGGCATTTTATTTGTATTTTAATTATTGCTGCCAGCAAACACACCCTCACGTGCCATAACCTATGGTGCCACATAAGGCACCCCATAGGGCACATTATAAAGTGCACTGTCTGCCACGGCACCCTATAATGTCCCCTATAGGGCACCCTATAAGGCGCTCCATAGGACAACTTATAAGGCACCTTATATGGACTGTAACCATAAGGTGCCTCAGAAGGCGCTTTATAGGGCACCCTATAAAGCGCCTTCTGAGGCACCTTATGGTTACAGTACTCTGAGGGTGTTTTTGCTGGCAGCACTAATGTACATTAAAAATTGACAATGCTCCAGATAGACCTATCAAATAACCCCACTGTGGGTTTGAACCCATGACCTCTGGCTCCACAGGCAGTGAAGTAACCAGTGGGCTACAGCTATTAACAAGCCCATTGCTGGCTACAGAAGGACTGCATGTCACCACACAAACAGTCTGCTGTGGTTACCAGGATAGGGTTAACCCACCCGTACCCATGATGCACTGCACATGCAAATCAGCAGTCTACAGATGATCACAAGATGGGATATGCACCCCCACAGCACCTCGGCCTGGTAGGGGGTACTGACCGTGTATGTTACTGACACAGAGTAGCTACAGACCATCACATTGTGCGGGTACTGTGCTCACCCTGAGGGTGAGGTGGGGCACCCAGCACCAGGTCCACAGCACCTTTCATGACTGAAATAGGTTATGCTGCAGGTTCCCATCAGTGCTAGTGTGTGTGTGATAGATAGTTCCTGCAGACACATCTGTATTTTTCAGTCATGTCTAACCCTTATGAGCTATGATGCACCCAAAATAGTGCATATCCTGTGTTGATACCATGGTCACATGATGTAGGTGAAGGGAGGGGGAGGGGTATTTGGACCCATAGGTGGATTATGTACCACCACACAGCCCACTCTCTGTGGTTCAGGGTGGGAAACAGGATCTCCCACCAACAGAGCCACACTCTACCTCTTCACAATGGTGGCAGTAGAGAGGACCATCAACCCCACTCCTGCTGGGGAACAGACACCATACAGGGCAGGCAATGCAGATCTGTACACATCCGTAAAGCAAGACAGACAGAAGGCCTGGAAACGGTCAGCTGCCCCCCACCACTATCTGACATTCTCCAGCAGCAAGCTTCCAGCTGCTGCACCCTGCAAGATGTTCCATCCAGACACATACTAGCTGCAGTCTACTAGCTAGGCCAGGGGTGGGCAAACCTGGTCCTGGAGGGCCGCAGACCAGTCAGGTTTTCGGGATATCTCTAATGAATATGCATGAGATATATATGCATTAGAGATATCCTGCCAACCTGACTGGTTTGTGGCCCTCCAGGGCTGGATCTGGAGACCCCTGCCTTACACCTCTGTCATTTAAGATTGTGAGTGGACAAGGTGCAGATGTCCAAGACATCAAAAAGGTTAGATAGAATTTGTCACATTCCTCCTCACTTCTCACCACCACCAAAAAATTGTCTATTAGACAACTTTTTGGTGGTGGTGAGAATCGAGGAGGAATGTGACACATTCTATATACCCTTTCGATGTCTAGGACATCTGTACCTTGCCCACTCACGATCTTAAATGACAGAGGTGTAAGGCAGGGGTCTCCAAACCCAGCCCTGGAGGGCCACAAACCAGTCAGGTTGGCAGGATATCTCTAATGCATATATATCTCATGCATGTTCATTAGGGATATCCCGAAAACATGACTGGACTGCGGCCCTCCAGGACCGGAGGTGCCCACCCCTGAACTAGGCCATAGTGCATGTTTCTGGAAAACATGCATGTACCCAGAACTGGGATGTCAGCGTACACACCAAACAGATAAATCAGTGATTGGGCCCCAAAAGGAAACCACAAACATCATATGAAAAAAACACTATATAGTACTATGGGGGAACCTAGCCATGCCGTGGTCACTGATCAGTCAGGGTGAGAGTGACCTCCCAGCAGGACATGCTGTGGCCACCCTGTCCGTGCAGGTGGTTGTCAGGCACTACAATGTCTGATCCATTGCCCTATGCCCTGTGCAGATGCATCCTGGCCAGGCCATCCTGTCCGGGCTATACCCATGGTACCTTGCTCCTCATTATGCACATTGGCAGGCTTACACTGGCAACAGTGTGGGCTGAGGAAGGTGTTGGCAGACACCACACACTGGATAGACAGACACACACCCCACACCTATGCCAGCATTGTGCTACTATAGAGGAGTTTAGCAGCCCTGGCCACCACACCAGTCCTGGGCACAGTACAGGCATGGATATGGTACCCAATACTGTTGGGGTCACTCCCCAGGGTGGTAAACACTGTCAGACATCAGACCTGAAGCACACTCCACAGACAGCAGAAAGGTTGCTATGATGCAGCTCAATCAGCAAATTGTGCTTAACTTAGGAATTGCTATCTGCCAGTAATCATAGCAACCGTTTGATAGGTGTGTACAATATTCCCAGGTTTAGGGTGGCATTGCTAAGGTATGCAAGTGCTAGTATTGGGAGATGCACGCATGGCCCAACATCCTGCCTCTCCAGGAGGCTTCGGATAATGGAGCCTGTGGGTGAGGGTGTGTCTGCCCCTGTTGGCCGCTGCTCTAGGGCAGAGGTTCCCAACTCCAGTCCTGGTGGGCCAAACACTGTTCGGGTTTTCATGCTGTCCCTAATGAATATGCATGAGATACATCTGCATACCATGGGGGCGGTGCATAGACATGCAGCACAGCCATGCTTATTAGAGGCAGCATGGAACCTGAATGGTGTTTGGCCCTCCAGGACTGCATTTGGGAGACTCTGCTCTAGGTAATGTGCATGTTTATGGTGTCTGTGCTCTGTAGGGTAAAATGTAGGTTTATTGGGCATATTTCTGTTATCTGCAATAAAGGTTCTGTCTGTATTAGCATGTTTTAGTACTGGGTAAAATATGGGGACTGGGTTGGCAGGAACCACAGCTGGGACTTGAGCCTGTGATCTTCTGCTCTCGAACACACTGGCTGTGTTCACTGCACCACCGTGTTGCCACAGGGACAGTGCATTCCCTGGAGATACCATGACTGTTTGTCAGACAGAGCCTGTCTGTTGCAGTGCACAGCACCCACCCAAACAGGGCTAGGCCATAGTCTGCTCTGGGCAGCTGCCACTGCCCCCTCCACCACCAGTACTCCTCTGCCACCATGCTGACATGCCCTTCTGCTGGTGGTGCTGGTGCTGTGCAGTCTCAGGCCATCCAGTGTGCGGGTAGGCGGCTGCCTATGGTGCAGGTTCTGGGGTAGGGGTGCCTGCATAGCTGTCCACGCTTTCCCCCAGCACCGCCTGCCAATGTTACGTGCCATTGGGGGTACCCGCTGGGTACTATTCCCTGTGATACCGTAGGAAGCACGTTCTTGCCCATGTTGGGCCCTCTGCAGTTTCTAGCTGGCTGCTCTGCTGTTTCAGCATTCGTATGGGCCACATAGGCATCACCCTAGTCCGCACTGTGCCCCAGCTGCACCACAGCATGTGCCGCCTGCAGCCCTCTGTGTCCCCTTTTCCAGCATCTGTCCAGTTGCCCATTCTGACATGCCCGCCCTGCTGTTGTGGAACATGTGCACACCATAGGAAACCTGTCCAATGGAGCGGAAAACCCTGATCAGCACAATTTCACTGTGGGCTCATTCACCTTGTATGGGGACAGAGCATAGACCCTTCCAAAATTCATATCTTTTTTTTGGAGCTTTCTTGTGGGTGTTTTTTGATGTTTCCCATTGAAATCACTAGTGCCCAGCTTGGTTATGGGGTTTTTTTACATTTTCTTCTGGTCATTTTCACTGTTTCTTTGCCCTTTTGTTCCGTGCACATGTATCACACTTATCACTTTTTGGTAGATTTCCCTAGTTTTGCTGTACATTGCTAACGGAAATGGTTTCTTTTCCCTTTAAATCAGCTCTAACGCCAGGGTTTCACTGGCATTAGTTTTGAGCCTCGGATTTCACAGCGTTAGTGTGCAGGGAGCCTCTCCCCTCCCACTCTCCACCCATTGACCCTCTCTCTCCGCCCCTGGGGAGCCTTCCTCCGCCCTCCGGGAGCCTTTCTCCGCCTTCAGCGCTCCTTTGTGCCTTAGCGCGCGATAAGGCGCCTTATCGTGCGATAACGTGGGAGAGCGCATATTAAGATGGTTTAGTAAACATACCCCTAGGTCTCGGTAATAAAAATTGTTAATACAAGGAACAGTATTTTTATTGGGGCATGTTTACTAAATTATGATAGGGGTTAGTGATTATCAGTTTGTTTCCTGTTATCAGCTGTGAAGTGAACTTTTGCCTATTTGTTCCCCTTACCTGCGTGATCCAGCACGTTAGTCCAGGATAGCGGGCTAAGGGCTATAAAACCTAGCCCCACCATGGGAGAGTGTGGACAACACTGCAGATCTCTAAATGAAAAAAAGGGACTATTATAGTTGATATGTACAGGCAGACTTTATTGGCCATGGGGTATGTTTACTAAACTGTGTTAGTTTGATTCGCGTTAGGAGCCGTGGTAGAGCCAGAAATCCCAAATAAGGACATCTGTGCTGGTGCTGGTGCTGTTATCTGGTACATCGTTACCGATAACGCGCGTTACAGAAATTAACGAGCATTAGAGGGCGCCGTGGCGCGTTACCGCGCGTTAAACTTAAGAAGGCACACAGACATTAAACACTGAAACAGAGCTGTAGCACAATGGTTACTGCACTGACTGATGATACAGGTGTCATGGGTTTGATTCCCCAGGGTACGTAATGCATAAGGCTGGCTGTGGCGTCACCCTGTACATTTAAGTAGTGAAAGAGGAGGCATTTTACATTTATTTTCAGTAATGTTGCAGCAAACACACCCTCACAGTGGGGTAACCTAAGGTGCCGCATAAGGCACCCCAAAACGCACTCCATAGGTTACATTATAAAGTGCACTGTCCGCTGAGGCACCCCATAATGTCCCCTATAGAACACCCTATAAGGCACCTTATAGGGCGCCATATAAGGTGCTGCGTGGGGTGCCTTATGAGGCACTGTAAGGTTACAGTACACTGAGGGGTTGTCGCTGGCAGCACTAATGTACATTAAAAATAGACAATGCTGCAGACAGCCCTATAAAATAACCCCATGGTGGGTTTGAACCCATAACCACTGGCCCCACTGTTAGTGAAGGAACCACTGGGCTACAGCCCCATAGCTGCTAACAACCCCCTGGCTGCCTACTGAAGGGCGTCAGGCCACCACCCAAACCACCCGCTGTGTTGGCCAGGATCTGGGTCAACGCACCCATACCCATGGTGCACTGCACATGCAGATCAGCAGTCCAGAGATGAACACAAGATGGGGTATGCACCCCCACAGCACCCTGGCCCGGTAGGGCGAGATTACCGTGTTCGTCACTGCCACAGAGTAGCAACAGACAGTCACATTGTGCGGGTACTGTGCCCACCCTGAGGTTGAGGTGGGGCGCCCAGCACCAGGTCCACAGCACCTTTCATGGGTGAAATACGCCATGCTGCAGGTCCCCATCAGTGTGTGATAAGTAGTTCTGTTAGACACACCTAGGATACATCTGTGACCTGCTGTATGTCTCGGTCATGTCTAGTCCCTATGGGCAATGATGCACCCAGAATAGTGCATATCCTATGTTGGTGCCATGGTTACCTGGTGGGGTGGGGTGGGGTGGGGTGGGGTGGGTATGGACCCATAGGAAGATTATGTACCACCACACAACTCAATCTCTGGGGCAGGAAACAGGAGCCCCCACCAATAGATCCACAGTCTACCTCCCTGCAATGGTAGCAGTAGAGGGGACCATCAACCCCAGGCCTGCTGGGGAACAGACAGAGCGCTACACATCCATAACACAATGGCAGGTCTGGAAATGCTCAGCTGCCCCCCACCATTATCTGACATTCTCCAACAGCAAGCCTCCAGCCGCTGCACCCTGCAAGGTGTTCCAGCAAAACACATACTAGCTGCAGACAGTCCCCCAGCTAGTCCATAGTGCATGGTCCTGGGGGAGATGCATGACCCCAGAACAGGGATGTCAGCATACACACCAAGCAGATAAGTCAGTGATTGGGCCCCAAAAGAAAACCAATAAATATCACATGAGAGAAATGCCATACAGCACTATGGGGGAACCTAGCCATGCAATGGTCACTGCTCAGTCAGGATGACAGTGACCTCTGTCAGACGGCTGCCTGGGTGAGAATCTTCACACTCTTGGCAAGTGCATATTTCTATATGATTTGCAAGGTATTGTGGGCAATGTAGTTTATTCACACCAGACACAGCTGCTGACAATAATTTAGTTGTGCTCTTGGGTAAAGCCAATAAGATATTTATTTATGGGGTTATTTCTCCCAACACAGATATGCTTGGTAGCACATAAATTAGGTAACTTGCTTTCAGTGTTAACTTGGAAAAACAAAGTCAAAATCAGGAAAACAACAAATGAAAAGCTACAAAGCAAGAAACAAACTGTTCTTTTCAGGTTAACTTCTGATTACTTCCCACATAGATACAGAAGTGATTCTCTCCTAGCTCACAAGCAATTAGGTAAGGCTTAATTGCTAGCAGTTACCAGCTGAAACCCCTTAGCTGGCTTGCCTTCCATTGTGTGGGTCAAATCCTGCTTCAGGAGCTTTTCTGAGTAGATTAAAGAACAAATTTGTATTTCTTTGTAATGGTTGCTGTACTTTATAACAAAAAGTTACCAACGGAGTTTAGATAGAGAGCAGTCCATATAAACAGGATCCTCAACTGCTATTATTCCCCCTTGTTCAACAAGCATGGGTTCAATATCATGGATTGGCACAGATGAATCTCTCAATGGAGCATTTTCAGGAGAATACTTGTTTCCCTGCAGTCTTTCAAGGTTATAGCTAGGGCATAGATCAATGTTCATACCTGAGCTTCCATTGCTGCTAGAGTTCCTCTCTATATATCCTGGCCAGTATGTAGTCCAGTTCTTATGTCCAGCCTTCCAATCCAGATCCCTGGACACTGGATCTCTCTTCACATACCTTCTGGCACAGGTCTTAGGGTCCCTTCCACGTGCAGCCGTCTCCCTCACAGGTAGCCTCTGGTGATTCCTAGCTCTGCAGCACCATTCCTCTGGCTTTCCCCAGTCCAATGGTGTATGCTGGCCCTTGAAATACCTCCCAGTATACGTACTGCTTTGGACTCTTCTAGACCTCTCAAAGGCTTTTCTCTTCCTTCTTCCAAAGGGTCTCTTTCCCTCTCTGTCCGTCCGGTTTGGCTTCTGCTTCTGATGATCCTTCAGATGAAACTGATGATCAAACTCAAGCTGATTCTCAGGATACTGAGGACAATTCTCTGGATATCCAAGGTGATCATGAAGATGGTCATCTGTAGAATAAACTCTACTCTTATTCTGCTTAGATGAGCGATCCTCCCTAACACAGTGCAGCTGTGCTGAATCAGGCCCTGCCCTTTGAGATGAGTGCTTAGGGATTACCTCATAGCCCTCCTGACTGAACACACGTTTCCTCACTTCAGCTCCTCTAATGGCTGTTGGAAACCTGGTGCATTCTGGGACTGGTAGTCTTTTATGGCAAAATTCTGTTTTCATATTTCTACCAGAACTGACAGGTTGCTTGTTCAGAGTCACTTCACCTTTTCTATAGCTCCTTCTTGAGCTATGATAAGCTTCCTTATCACATACCCCCCTGCTTAAGTTATTACGGACTGGTGTAACTGGTGAAACTTCTTCTCTACAGTCCGTAATCCGGGAAAGGGCATCCACATTCTTGTGTAACTTCCCAGCACGATGTTCAACTTGAAAATCAAATGCCTGTAAGGCCATGTACCAGCGTGTCAACCTGGCATTGTGGTTCTTCATTTGCTGCAACCACTTAAGTGGGGCATGGTCCGTGACCAACTGGAACTTTCTCCCTGTAAGGTAAAACCTTATCGCCTCCACTGACCACTTGATAGCTAAACATTCTTTTTCTATTGTGGAATACTTTTGTTCAGTCGGTGACAACTTCCTGCTCAGGTACATCACAGGATGCTCCTCCCCTTCGTGACACTGGGATAGAACCGCTCCTAGCCCTACGTCCGATGCATCCGTTTGAACCAGAAAGGGTTTCTTGAAGTCCACCCCTTTCAGTACCGGTCCTGTACACAATTTTCCTTTTAAGACTGAAAACGCTTTTTCAGCTTCAGGTGTCCACTTTAGCTGGTTTGGACAATTCTTCCGCAGCATATCTGTGAAAATTGCACTTTTCTCTGCGAATTGCGGTATAAACCTGCGGTAGCATCCAATAAGTCCTAAGAAACTTCTTAGTTGTTTCTTTGTTGTTGGAGGAGGAAAATTCCTGATGCTATCTACTTTACTCATTAGAGGTTTAATTTTTCCTCTTCCCACTAGGTGGCCCAGGTATTTTACCTCCCTATTTGCAAAGGCACACTTCTTCGGGTTTAAAGTGATTCCCGCTTGCTTCATGGAGCACAAGACTGCCCTGATCCTCTTCAGATGCTCCGCCCAGGTGTTACTATGGATTATGACATCATCCATATATGCAAAAGCATAATTTTGGTGGGGTCGAAGTACCTGATCCACTAACCTTTGACAGGTAGCCGCTGCTCCATGCAGTCCGAAAGGCATCCTCTTGAACTGGAAAAGGCCAACGGGGGTGCTGAACGCAGTCTTCGGCTTCGACTCCCTGGTGAGAGGGATTTGCCAATATCCTTTTGTCATATCAAGGGTGGTTAAGTATTGAGCCTGTCCCAGCTGGTCCAACAGCTCTTCAATTCTTGGCATTGGATATGCATCAAAAACTGATATGGCGTTTACCTGCCGGAAGTCAATACAAAATCTTAAAGATCCATCAGGCTTCGGCACCAGGACTATGGGGCTATTCAAGGGGCTCTTTGACTCCTCTATTACTCCCATGTCCAACATCTCCTGGACTTGTGCCACTACTTCCTGTCTCTTGGCTTCAGGCAAGCGGTATGGCCTTTGACGAACTAATTTCCCAGGTGGAGTTATTATTTCATGGGCAACCAAATGTGTCTCCCCAGGTATGGGTGTCAACACATCTGGGAATTCTTTAAGCAATTTCCTAATTTCTTCCTGTTGTACCACTGTCAGGTCCTCACCTATTTGGGGCTCTGATTTTTCTTTACAATCAGATACCTAGGGTCCCAAATCTTCCTCTTCATTCACCTCCCTCTCTCGGGCACAGGTGGCAGCTAGGCTTTTAACCCCTTTGACATCAGTAGAACCAAAGCCTTTGGTTCCACGTTCAGAATTCTCCAGGGATGTGACCTCCTCCACAGGTGGAAAACCCAGCCTCTCACAGATCAATTGGGCAATTCTGTCTCCTGTCTTCACGTGATAATCATTCTGTCCAAAATTAAACAACAGAACTTTAATATTGCCCCTGTAATCGGGATCAATTTCTCCCGCACCCACATCGATGAAATATTTAAGGGCTAATCCGGACCTTGGGGCTACTCTCCCATAGCATCCAATAGGTATTTCCACTTGGAGACCGGTGTCAACCAGGGCTCTCCCTTGGCTAGGTACAGTCACATTTTCTATGCTGCACAGGTCAAACCCAGCAGCTTGAGGGGTTGCCCGCTTAGGAGCTTGGGCCTTCTCTGTGACCCTATGGTACTTTAGGACGAATGTCTGCTTTGGGGTAGCTTGGTCTTCTGGACGCTTAACCATCTTTTTAGCTGGGGTCTGAGGACTTCCAAATAAAGGCCCGGGAGCTATTACCATTAAACCTTCTCCCTCCTTCTTTCCTAGTCCTTCCACTAGACCCTGCTTAAATATTGGCCAGTCTCTTCCCAGAACCAAATCAAAGGGTAGCCTAGGCACCATTGCTAACAGGACTTCCTCTTGTCCCCCCAGGCACTTAACCTTTAGCCTATAGGTGGGATATGATGTTGCAGCACCATGAATGCATCTGATGTGAACTTGGCTTTCAGGGGTTCTAGGCACAAATCCTTCTTGGGCCTCTATCCTCTTCCAAAGCCTTTTTGACATCATACTCTGGTCAGCCCCAGAGTCTAACAAAGCATTTGTGGTAATTCCTTGCACATCAACCATCAAAAGAAATCCTTCTTTGGCTGTTTTAAATCCACACCCACTACGCTAGTGTGTGTCTGGCATCTCTTTTCTACATGTCCCCATTTTCAACACTTGAAACATTTCTTTCTATTCCACTGTGTCATCTGGTTTGATACAGTACATTCATTTTCAGAAACATTTTTAATTATTTTCTTTTCTGATACAGCAAATCTTGCCTCAGCACCAATCTTCAGAGGGCCACTCATTCTATGGCAAGCCTGCGTGGCTTCCAAGAATCTCTCTGCTAGCATGGTTGCCTCTCCAAGATTTTGGCAATTTTGCTGTATAAGGAAAGTGTGCAAATCTTTAGGGACCGCAGACATAAATTGTTCCAGCATTATAATGTCTAATAACATTTCTACCGTCTTTTGCTCAGGCTCCAACCATTTTACAGCTAAACCTCTGATTCTCTGACTCAGAGCCCTGGGTGTTTCACCCACTCTCAATGTAGTAGCTCTAAACATTCGCCTATACTCTGAAATAGACAACCCTAGGCGATCTCTAATAGCAGCCTTTACATCCTTATAATTCAAAGCCTGGGCTGCTGGCATTGCTCTGTAAGCTGCAAGCGCCTCTCCAGTTAATGAGGCTGCCAGCCTTACTGCCCACTGGGTCTCTGGCCATGCTAATGCTTGTGCCACTCTTTCAAAAGACTAGAAAATCATCAACATTATCATCTGGAGTTAGCTTCCCAAAACTAAATGCCCCAATCCCTTGATTGAGTCCCACACTGTCCACATGTGGTGTACCAGTATTTACTGCTGGTCTTGCATCTGTTCCACTTTGGCTCTGCAGCTGAACTAGGGCTTGCACCAGATCAAGCACTGGCTTCTGCTGGTCCATTATGGCTTTCATAGCAGTGTCCTGAGCTTGCTGCGATAGCTCCTGTTGCCTGCTAAACTGAGCTGCCATCCAGCTAGCCATCTCCCTCGGATCCATCTTGATCCCTGCAAGAAACAAAGAAAAAAAAAAACCAAAGTGCACCACCTTCCAAACAGGTGTTTTTTTCTACACTTTTTTTTTTCAATTACCCCTGTGCCTTACTCCCATCCACCACTAGACATGCCCAGGTACTTATTACCTTGTCTCAGTGATGAATCCAGCTCTGCACAGGGTCTTTTCCTCCTGGGACAGCTTCCTGGAACAACCTCTTCTCCTCCAAAGTGCAGTTGAGGGAAAATCTTTTTTTCCAGCTTTAAACTTGAACTTTAGTTGTAATCCTCAGCAAGTAAATCCCCTTTGTGCAAAAGCAATCCGAAAAACTATGCCATTTGTCAGACGGCTGCCTGGGTGAGAATCTTCACACTCTTGGCAAGTGCATATTTCTATATGATTTGCAAGGTATTGTGGGCAATGTAGTTCATTCACACCAGACACAGCTGCTGACAATAATTTAGTTGTGCTCTTGGGTAAAGCCAATAAGATATTTATTTATGGGGTTATTTCTCCCAACACAGATATGCTTGGTAGCACATAAATTAGGTAACTTGCTTTCAGTGTTAACTTGGAAAAACAAAGTCAAAATCAGGAAAACAACAAATGAAAAGCTACAAAGCAAGAAACAAACTGTTCTTTTCAGGTTAACTTCTGATTACTTCCCACATAGATACAGAAGTGATTCTCTCCTAGCTCACAAGCAATTAGGTAAGGCTTAATTGCTAGCAGTTACCAGCTGAAACCCCTTAGCTGGCTTGCCTTCCACTGTGTGGGTCAAATCCTGCTTCAGGAGCTTTTCTGAGTAGATTAAAGAACAAATTTGTATTTCTTTGTGATGGTTGCTGTACTTTATAACAAAAAGTTACCAACGGAGTTTAGATAGAGAGCAGTCCATATAAACAGGATCCTCATCTGCTATTATTCCCCCTTGTTCAACTAGCATGGGTTCAATATCATGGATTGGCACAGATGAATCTCTCAATGGAGCATTTTCAGGAGAATACTTGTTTACCTGCTGTCTTTCAAGGTTATAGCTAGGTCATAGATCAATGTTCATACCTGAGCTTCCATTGCTGCTAGAGTTCCTCTCTATATAACTTGGCCAGTATGTAGTCCAGTTCTTATGTCCAGCCTTCCAATCCAGATCCCTGGACACTGGATATCTCTTCACATACCTTCTGGCACAGGTCTTAGGGTCCCTTCCACGTGCAGCCGTCTCCCTCACAGGTAGCCTCTGGTGATTCCTAGCTCTGCAGCACCATTCCTCTGGCTTTCCCCAGTCCAATGGTGTATGCTGGCCCTTGAAATACCTCCCAGTATACGTACTGCTTTGGACTCTTCTTGACCTCTCAAAGGCTTTTCTCTTCCTTCTTCCAAAGGGTCTCTTTCCCTCTCTGTCCGTCCGGTTTGGCTTCTGCTTCTGATGATCCTTCAGATGAAACTGATGATCAAACTCAAGCTGATTCTCAGGATACTGAGGACAATTCTCTGGATATCCAAGGTGATCATGAAGATGGTCATCTGTAGAATAAACTCTACTCTTATTCTGCTTAGATGAGTGCTCCTCCCTAACAAAGCGCAGCTGTGCTGAATCAGGCCCTGCCCTTTGAGATGAGTGCTTAGGGATTACCTCATAGCCCTCCTGATTGAACACACGTTTCCTCACTTCAGCTCCTCTAATGGCTGTTGGAAACCTGGTGCATTCTGGGACTGGTAGTCTTTTATGGCAAAATTCTGTTTTCATATTTCTACCAGAACTGACAGGTTGCTTGTTCAGAGTCACTTCACCTTTTCTATAGCTCCTTCCTGAGCTATGATAAGCTTCCTTATCACACCTCCCAGCAGGACATGCTATGGCCACCCTGTCCGTGCAGGTGGTGGCCAGGCACTACAATGTCCGAGCCATTGCCCTAAGCCGTGTGCAGATGCATCCAGGTCAGGCCACCCTATCCAGGCTATTCCCACAGTACCTTGCTCCTCATTATGCACATTGGCAGGCCAATACTGGCAACAGTGCTAGCAGTGAGGGCTGTGGAGGGTGTTGGCAGCCACCACACACTGGATAGACAGACACACACTCCCCACACCTATGCCAGCATTGTGCAACTATAGAGGTGTTGGGCAGCCCAGGCCACCACACCAGTCCTGGGCACAGTGCAGGCATGGCTATGGTACGCAATACTGTAGGAGTCACTCCCCAGATTGGTAAACACTGTCAGACACAAGACCTGTAGCACACTCCACAGACATCAGAAAGGTTGCTATGATGCAGCTCACTCAGAAAATTGTACTTAACCTAGGAATTGCTATCTGCCAGTAATCATAGCAACCTTTTGATAGATGTGCACCATATTCCCTGGTTTAGGGTGGCATTATTAAGGTATGCAAGTGCTAGTATTGGGAGATGCACGCAGAGCCCAAAGTCCTGCCTCTCCAGGAGGCTTTGGATAATGGGACCTGTGGGTGCGGGTGTGTCTGCCCCTGTTGGCTGCTGCTTTACGGCACAGGTTCCCAACTCCAGTCCTGCGGTGCCAAACACTGTTCGGGTTTTCATACTGTCCCTCATGAATATGCATGAGATACATCTGCGTACCATGGGGGTGGCACATAGAAATGCAGCACAGGCATCTTTATCAGAGGCAGCATGGATCCGGAATGGTGTTTGGCCCTCCAGGACTGCATTTGGGAGACTCTGCTCTAGGTAATGTGCATGTTTATGTTGTCTGTGCTCTGTAGGGTAGAATGTAGGTGTTTTGGGCATGTTTATGTCATCTGCAATAAAGGTGCTGTCTGTATTAGTAAGTTGTAGTAGTGGGTAAAATATGGGGACTGGGTTGGCAGGAACTTGAACCTGTGACCCTCTGCTTCTGAATACACTGGTTTTGTGCACTGCACCACCTTGTTGTCACAGAGTCGGTACATTCCTTGGTGATACCATGACTGTTCGTCAGACAGGGCCCGTCTGTTGCAGTACACGGCACCCACCTACACAGGGCTAGGCCACTGTCTGCTCTGGGCAGCTGCCACTGCCCCCTCCACCACCGGTATCCCTCAGCCACCATGCTGACATGCCCTTCTGCTGGTGGTGCTGGTGGTGCGCAGTCTCAGGCCATCCAGTGTGCAGGTAGGCGGCTGCCTATGGGGCGGGTTCTGGGGTAGGAGTGCCTGCATAGACGTTGACGCTTCCCCCAGTACCGCCTGCCAATGTTCCGTGCCCTTGGGGGTGGCTGTTGGGTACTATCCCCTGTGACACTGTGGGAAACACACTCGTGCCCATGTTGGTCTTCAGCAGTTGCTGTCTGGCAGCTCTGCTGTTTCAGCATTCATATGGGCCACATAGGCATCACCCTAGTCCGCACTGTGGCCCAGCTCCACCACAGCATGTGCCGCCTGTGGCCCACTGTATCCCCTTCTCCGGCATCTGTCCAGTTGCCATTCCGACATGCCCGCCCTGATGTTGCGGGACATGTGCACGCCATAGGAACCCTGTCCGATGGTGGGGAAAACCCTGAGCAGCGCTATTTCACTGTGGGCTCATTCACCTTCTATGGGGACGGAGTATAGACCCTTCCACGATTTATATCTTTTCTATGGAGCTTACTCTGGGGGGGTTGATGTTTCTCATTGATACCACTATTGGCCAGCTTGGTTATGTTTTTTTCCAGTTTGTTGGGGTCATTTTCAGTGTTTATGTGCCCTTTTGTTCTGTGCACATGTATCACACTTATCACGTTTTTTAGTTTTCCCTGCCTGGACTGTACATTGCTGACACTGAAATGGTTTCTCTCCCCTGCAATGTGCATTTAACGGCAGGTTTTCATTCGCGTTGGAATTGAGCTCTTCAGATCAGCGCGTTAATGTGAAGGGAGCCTCTCCCCGCCCACTCTCCGCCCATTGACCCCTTCTATCCTCCCTCTCTCCACCTTCTGCGGTGTTTTACCGCGCCTTGGGAGTTTACGTTCGTTAACTACGGTTAACGCGCGTTATGTAATGTTAACGATCGTTCGCACATCATAACGCGTGTTATGACACGCGAACGATCGTTAACGTTGCATTACGTGTGTTATGTACCGTTACCGCAGTTTAGTAAACATACCCCCATGTGTCTTTTTTTTGCCGTCATGTTTCTATGTTTCTATAATGCCTTTGTATCACTCCACAGTGCGTCCGCACCTTGAATATTCTGTGCAATTCTAGTCGCCATAAGGCACATTTTAAAATGGGATGTCCAAGTACAATCTAGGAAATAAAAGCCAGAATGTAAAAAAAAAGCCGGCATGGGCAAGTTCAAGCACTATTTCAGAAACATGGACATGCCCAATATGGATGTCCATAGAGATGTCTACATAGATGTCCCCAGAAGAGCATCTCAGAACATGGACATCTAATAGCATAATGGCTAAAGTAGTGTGTTGGGAGCAGGGTGACCATTGTGGGCTTTTGTGATCTTAGACTAGTCACTTAACTCTTCATCTATAAAATACAATGAATAGAGGTCTATAACATAATGAATAGAGTGAAACAGGTAAATGTTGATCAGTTGTTTACTCCTTCAAAAAGTAGAAAGACTAGGGGGCATGCAATAAAGCTACAATGTGGCACATTAAGACTAATCAGAGAAAATATTTTTTCATTTAGTGCATGATCAAACTCTGGAATTTGTTACCAGAGGATATAGTAAAAGCTATTAGTATAACTTGGTTCAAAACAGGTTTAGACTAGTTCCCGGAGGGAAAGTCCATAAACCATAATTAAAGAGAACTGGGGAAATCCACTGCTTACCCCTAGAACAAGCAGCATGGAAAGTGTATAATTTTGGTAACCCAACAGATACTTGAGACCTGGAATGGCTTGTATTGGAAACAGGATACTGGGCATGATGGACTTTGGTCTGACCCAACAACATATCTTATGTTCTTATGCTGGGATGTAGACATTCCTGATTTGTGAACGGGAAATGCACTAAGTTTAAAGATGCTGAACAGCTGAAGTTGATTACCTGAAAGTACCAGAGCGTTATGCAATACTATGAATGCACAGATTAGAACTATGATGGTGACAACTACAGCGTGGTTTATTGTTGAAGTGTGTACGAAAGCACTACTGTCTGGAGTTACCTTGCAATGTTGTGTGTTAATTATAACTGAAGTAAAAGTTTGAGTGAGTTAAGAATATAGCTCTAAGGGGCATGTTTACTAAAATCCGCAAAATAGCGCGCCGCAAAATAGCGCACGGCAACGCGGCACTGAAACGCGCAGAAACACGTTTAAACGCCCCGCACACGTGCGTGTCACCCCCGCACAGGTACGCGGCTCACTAACGGGCCCCGTACAAGTGCGGGCCCGCAAATGTCCGATAGAGGCGTGGAACGGCGAAAGGAGGGCGGAGGAAGGCTCCGGAGGGGCGGAGGGACGGGGTCAATGGGTGGAGAGTGGGAGGGGAGAGGCTCCCCGCACAGTATCGGGCCCGAATTTGCATGTAAAAACTACCGCGAGTGAAACACTCGCGGTAGAAAGCATTTAAAGGGAAGAGAAACCATTTCCGTCAGCAATGTACAGGAAAACCGGGGAAACCAGCAAAACGTGAGCAGTGTGATATATGTGCACAGCACAAAAGTGAAAATAAAAATAGAAAATGACCACAACAGAACTATTAAAAATAGTAATTCAGCTGGGGAACAGTTATAGTGATGGGCAAATACAGAAATCACACCCAGCAAAGCTCCAGAAAAAGGAAATGAATTTTGGAAGGGTCTACTGAGAGGAGACTCTTCCAAAAAACATTTCCACGTTTTGGAGCTTTCCTGGGAGTGTTTGCTATGGTTGCCCATTAATATCACTGTTGCCCAGCGTGGTGATATTTTGTCCCACATTTCCCGTGGTCATTTCCGGGGTTTATGTGCACGTTTGTCACCAGACAGGGTGCATATGCCCACAGTAGAATTGCGTAGAGCAGGGTTTGTGACTCCATCCTGCCAGGCTTACTGCCTCCAGGGGCTGCACTGTCTCTGTGGCCAAAGTGTGGTACAGCGGACAGAGTCATTACCTCTAAGACCAGAGGGCAGAGGTTCAAAACCCAGCTGGGGCACCTGCCAGCCCAGTCCCTATATTTTACCCACCACTAAATAAAGATAGCGCAGACACCCCTGTATGCATGGGGAAAACACCCATATTTTACCCAACACCGCACACACACCACAACAATGGGCATTACCTACAGCCAAGTCCCCCAAATGCAGTCCCATACTGCCACATTGCAATCAGGTCAACTGCTTTTTCTGAGAGAAGTTCATGCCAGCATGTTGGCGGACAAGTACATGTGGTGCAGGGGGCAGTGGCTGCTAACCACAGAAGACAGAGGCCTAGCCATGTGCAGGCTGGCACAGTCCACTGCAACAGACAGGTCCTGCCGGATCCACAGTCATGGACAGTCCAGGGAATCCAACCACTCTGTGACTACACAGTGGTGCAGTGCACACAGACAGTACATACAAGAACAGAAGGTCACAGGTTCAAAGCCCAGCTGGGGCTACTGCCAATCCTGCCCACATATTTTTCCCACAACTAAACAGTGATAGTAAGGACACACCTTTCATGGCGGGGACATATGCAATGGTAAGACATCTATCTTTTACCCCACTGAGCACAGACACCATGAACAGGGGCAGTACCTAGAGCAGAATCACCCAAATGCAGTCCTGGTGGGCCACACACCAGTCAGGTTCCATGCTGACACTCATACAAATGCCTGTGCTGTATATCTATGCACCACCCCCATGGCATGTAGATGTAGTCCATGCATATTCATGAGGGATAGCAGGAAAACCCGAACAGTGTGATGCAAACCTGGACTGGAGTTGGGAATCTGTGCCGTAAAGCAGCAGCCATCAAGGGCAGACACACCCACACCCACAGGCCCCATTGGCCAATGTCTCCTGGAAAGGCAGAACATTGGACCGTGCATGCAGCACCCAAAACGAGCACTTGCATAACTTACCAATGTCACCCTACACCTGAGGTATACGGTACACAGCTCGGAGACGTTTGCTAGGAGCACAGGCAGGCAGTTATCCATACGTTACGTACATACTGCTAGTTGACCCCATCCAAACAATCTGTTAGGTGTTTGCGGGGCATGCTCCAGGCCTGGCCTCTGAAGGTGCTTACCACCCTGGGGAGTGACCACCAGCTGTAATGCGTACAATATCCATGCCTTGCCGTGCTCAGGACCGGTTTGGTGGGCAAGGCTACTTACCCCCTCAATCGTAGCACCATGATGGCAGAGGTGTGGAAGTGTGTGTCTGTCTATACAGTGGGTGTTGGCTGCAAGCCCCTTCAACAGCCCGCACTGCCAGCACTGTTGCCAGTATTGGCCAGTCAATGTGCATAATGAGGTGCAAGGTACCATGGGTATAGCCAGGGCAGGGTGGCGTGGCCAGGATGCATCTGCACTGGGCATAGGGCCCTGGCAGGGACATTGGCTGGGATATTGTAGTGTCCGGCCACCACCTACACAGACAGGGTGGCCAAAGCATGTCCTTCTGGGGGATCACGCTCACCCTGACTGTGCAGTGACCACAGCATGGCTAGGCCCCCCCATAGTGCTGTATAGTAGTTCTCTCATGTGATAGATATGGGTTTCTCTTTGGGGCCCAGTCACTGATCTATCTGCTTGCTGTGTATGCAGACAGCCCAGTTCTGGGTGCATGCATCTCCATTGGAAACATGCACTATGGACTAATCAGTAGACTGTTTGTAGCTGGTAAATGTCTTGCTATAATGGCTTGCAGGGTGCAGTGGCTGTTGGCTTGCTGCAGGGAAATATCTGGTGGTGGAGTGCAGCTTACCATACCCTGGGCTTATGTCTGTCTGCTATTGTGTTATGGTTGTGTATGGAGCTGCCTGCCTGGGGTGGTGGTGGTGGTGGTGGTGTTCCTCAGCAGGACTGGGGTTGATGTTGCCTTCTACTGCCACCTTTGCAGGGAGGTAGAGTGTGGATCCCTTGATGGGGACCATGTTTGCCACTGGGGGTGGTGCCTGATGGCGGCAGACAGGGATATCCATGGTGTTTGTGCAGAAACTAGCTATCTTACACATTAACACTGCTTTGGAACGCCCGCTTGGCCTCCATCAGCCATGGCAGGTGTTGTTGACCTGGTCCTGGCCACCTCATTGCACACTCAGGGTGAGCACAGTACCCGCACGATGTAACGGTGTGTGGCTACTCTGTGCCAGTAAAACACCCGGTCAGTGCCCCCTACTAGGCCAAGGTGCTGTGTGGGTGCACCCGGTCACTTCCCCCAACAGGGCCGAGGTGCTGTGGGGGTGCATTCCCCATCTTGTGTCCATCTGCGGACAGCTAATTTGCATGTGCAGTGCATCATGGGTACGGGTGGCCTAACCCTATCCTGTTGACACCAGCAGACTGTCTGTGAGGTGACGTGTAGGCTATCTGCAGCCAGCCAGGGGCCTGCTTACAGCTATGGAGCTGTAGCGCAATGGTTACATCACTGCCTGTGCAGCCAGAGGTCATGGGTTCAAACCCACAGTGGGGCCCTTTGGTAGGGCTGTCCACAGCTTTATTTTTATTTACTGTACATATGTCTATGCCGGCAAGACCACCCTCAGCTTACTATACCCATTAGGTGCCTCTGAGGGTGCTTCATAGGGCGCCCTGTAGGCCACCTTATGGTTGCCATCCCTATAGGGTGCACTATACATTATCCTGTGTCGCAACATACATGCTGCCCTATAGGGGTCATTCAAGGGTGCCTTGGCGAACAGTGCACTGTAACATGTGCCTTATGGGCCGCCGTATGTTAACATGCTGGGAGAGTGCGTTTGCTAGTAGTGATAACAAAATAAAACTATACAGCCTCCTACAGCACTCCACAACATAATACATACTGCCTCAGCAGGCATTTTTCACTGGGCATTGTGAGGAGTTGAACCCCTGATCCCTGCACCATTGGTCAGTGTTATAACCATTGTGCTGTGGCTCTGTTCCTGTGCTTGTGCATCAGCGCGCCGCCTTGTGCCTATCAGCGCGCCGCCTTCTGCCGCCCAAGGGGACCAGTGCGCCGCCTTCTGCTGCCCAAAAATAACTGTGCGCCGCCTTATGCCGCCCAAAAAGCACTGTGCGCCGCCTTCTGCCGCCCAAAAATAACTGTGCACCGCCTTATGCCGTTCCAAATTAATTTGCCTCCTAAAACAATGTTAATCATTACAGTTACTGCCTCAGCTGACCTTTGTCGTTGTGCACACTGGGGGATTGAACCCATGGCCCCTGCACCATTGGTCAGTGTCTTCACCGTTGTACCACAGCTCTGTTGTTTTGTATACTCAGCAGCGCGCCACTTTGCCTTTCCACGCGCTAATGTCGACCCCCGCACATTAGCGCGACGCACACACGTCCGGTTGCTTACTACCGTTTTTTTTCTATTTTCTGCCTGAACCGCCCACTCCTTATATGGCACAGGCACACTAGCACGGCCCCGCACGTTAGGAATGTTTAGTAAACATGCCCCTAAGTCTCAGTCATTGTTAATACAAACAGGGTGCTGCACTGAAAGGAATAAAATACCCTTCAATAGCTCAAGTACTGACCTGACTGTGCTCTAAAGCGCCCCTTATATGTGACCGTATTCAGTATAAGTTAGTGATGATGCCCTGAACTACTTGTCTTTTGAGCTGATATCCTATTTTCCTGCTAGACATTTATGGTTGCTAGTGGATGAGCTCTTAGTGGTCCCAACACTAAAGGCGATATTGAAGAGCTGTCATAAATAGAGAACATTTTCGGTACACGGTCCCTTATGTTGGAGCACTCTTCCTTTTGCAATCTGTCAGGACAGAACTTAGATAGATTTTTAAAATCTTGAAAAACATACTTGTTCTGATATGCTTTTGAGGGGGCTGAGGGTCAGCATCGAAGGTTTCTGCATGATTACATTCAGGAATTGATGATGTACAGTTTTAGGGGGAGGGGTTTTGGAAGTGTGAGGGAGGAAGGTTGTTTGGGTTGGGGTGGGAGGCAATGGAGTTCTATATTGTGTGTTTATGTTTAATTTTAAATTGTGTAAACCACATGGAGAAGATTCCAAATGTACAGCATATAGGTTGAAATAAATAAACCAACACTGATTTGATTTTGGAGAATGTCATCTGCTGAAACATGGTTGAAGGAGAGCAAGAAGATCCAGGCTATTCAGCTGACTCTGTACTTAGAGCATCCCGTAGAGGGGGAGGAGTTGCACTCATTTATAAAAATGCCCTCTCACTCTTAGAACTCCATGAAGCTTCCTGGGCTGGTCCCAAGAAGTTACTGTTCAAAATTAATTTTTCTGTCTTTTTATTTATTGCTGATGCATTGTGTCCCTTCGCTCCAAGGGGCCGGCCCAGTGGGATACCATTCAACAAACTCTTGAGCTTCACTGTCTCCTTCCCAAATCTGCTCATTTTAACACCCCTTCTACGCCCCACAATTGTACCTTTATCCATTTCTTGGAAGATCATGACTTCATCAGCATGTGCTATGTCCAGTGCATGCTGCAGGCCACACCCTCAATCTGATCCTTACATACAGTAGTAACATAGTAAATGATGGCAGATAAAGACCAGTATGGTCCATCTAGTCTGCCCAGCAAGGCAGCAAGAGTAAGTGCACTTGTCACTTCGTGAACGTCATCTCTCCCCATGCTTTTGTTTAGGGGTGTACCCATCACTCTGTGTAGGTCACCCCTATTTGTTCAGATTTAAGAGATAGTTATGCTTGTTTTGCTTTTATCCTGTTGCTATAAAGGGATCCACTGTGTCTGTCCCATGACATTTTGAATTCTGTCACTGTGTTTGCCCCCACCATTTCCATCGGGAGGGCATTGCAAGCATCCATCACCCTTTCAGTAAAAAAGTATTTCCTGACATTGCCTTTCAGTTTACCCCCCTTGCAGCTTCATGTTATGCCCTCTAGTGTTACAGTTTCCCCGTCTTTGGAAGTTTGTTTGTCCATTAATACTCTTAAAAATCAGAATCATATCTCCCCTGCCCCTCCTGTCCTCCAGAGCGTACCCAGAAGGACTTTCTTCCTCTGCCATCTGACCTGTCCTGTTACCCCTTGCCATGGTCTGATCACCTGCTTATTAGATTCCATCTTTATAGAATCACACAGGCTCCTCTTTTGCCCACTGCTCCCTCCCTCAAGTCCCCCTGCGGCGGCACATCTCCACTGCCACACTTACAGCTTTTCCCAAATGACTTTCAATCCCTTTTGATATACCAACAGGTAGTCCTATGGAATACTAACCTTGTCCAGCAATTGAATATAATTGCTCCCAGGGATTATTATCCCCATACTTTCAGACATACTACTCCATGCTATCATTCTGGTCTGTGGTAATTAAAATGGCAACTTAGGGCTTCCAGAAGAATGTGGTGGAAATCCCAGAATACCATCGTCATTATAGGCCTCAGGTAATCTTGGCAAAAAAGGAATATTTTTCACCCCGTTTAACACAAAAAACCAAACTGCTAATATCAGCAATTGCTTCAAAGAAATCAGAAACTGGCTCCAGCAACATAATCTGTACATAAACCTTACCAAGACAGAAGCCCTCCATCTATTCACTGACCCATCCTACACTCCCCCTAAATCAATTGTCCTCGACGATTATCCTATTTCTGTTAAAACAAAGGTTAAATATCTTGCCATTATAATTGATAAGAACCTCACCTTCTAGGACCAAATAAATAGAATAACCTGCTCCATATACTCCAAAATTAGATCCCTTAGAAACCTCCACCCACTTTGAAACCCAGATTCCTTCCAGACCATTTGCCAAGCCCTAACTACCCCTACCCTTGATTACTGCAACCTTATATATTGGGGCCTTCCAAAACAGAGCACCTATCCGCTCCAATTGTCCTGAAACACAATTGCACGTTAAATCTTCAAGGCTTCCAGAAAATCCCACATCACCCCTATACTTTGACAACTACATTGGCTCCCCATCCTGTCTAGGATAAAATTTAAATCTCTCACCCTAACCCACAAAATCATCCACCTTGAATCAGCCCCCTGCCTCTGCCCCCACCTCTCCAAGTCTACTAGCTCCAAATCTTGTAGGACAAACTCTGCTAACCTACTCCATATCCCTTCACAAAAACTATGGAGCAAACAAGCTACTTGTAATCGAGTTTTCTCCCTCTACGCCCCCTCAGAATGGAATGCTTTGCCACCTGACCTATGAGGTTGCTCTGACCACACAGAGTTCCAAAAAAAACTAAAACCACTCCTTTTCCAAGAATATTTTGGCTCCATCCCTCATGACAACCCATATCCAGTGTAACTTGCCTCACTCTCCCAATTAATCCACTCCTATAAATTTTCCTTATGCACTCCTGTCCCCCCCCCCCTCCTTTTTACTCCCTTACTCTCCCCCTTATTCTTACAAAATATACATAGTTGCCTTCTGGCAATATACTGTTACTGGTTAACTATAGATAAGTTTTCTATCAACAAATTATTGTTCTATGTGCGACAGTTGTGACTTCACTGTTATATTAAGTTCTATGTAAACAACCTTGAATTGTAGAAAGGCGGTATATAGAAGTTTTAAATAAATAAATAAGGGTGGTTTACAATCAGACAAAAATTACATTAAACTCGTTATAACTTACATGAATTACAGTAAACGTCTTTTACAATACAATAAACTTCTTTTCAATAAGCATAATATACAATCAACTTATTTACAATGGGGATAAGAGCATTTGTGAAGCGCACTAGCAAGATACTTTGGATTTGATTATGTGAGGGATATATTAGGGAAGATCAGTGTGAATATTCAAGGATATTCATTTTACGTAGGGTATATTTTGTGTATCTCGGTTGCGCCACCAAAATACAATTTGATCTCTGCAAAAATCTTTAAGATCTCATGATGTTTCTCAAATTATCTGAGTATAGGTGAGAAGTAAGTAAATGTTCTGTTGCTTGTGGCCCGATTTGTGTTGCGATAGTTGGTGGGGACTGCTAAAGTGTTATTGCTACAGCTTCTTCTGGATCTAATGTTAGGTGTGCTGTTAATCAGGGTGGATAAGAATGGTGGTGCAATTTCCCTCATAAGTTTAAATGTTGTAACAAGAATTTTGTATTTAATACAGTTCGTTATAGGTAATCAGTGCAGTTTGTGTAGTATTGGTGTGATGTGTTCTGTGGCACTTGTCCTGTATGCAATACAGGCAGCTACATCTTGAGCTACTTAAAGGTGATTAATGCTCTGTTTTGGAAGACCTTGTAGAATACCATTTGAGAAATCAAAATGTGGAAAAATAATAGCTTGTCAAGATATGGTCTAAGATGCAGCATACGTAATTTGTAGAAGATGGTTTTGGTAATTTGTTTTATATGGGATGACATGGAGAGTGCTTGATCCAGGATCACCCTCAGGTATCTTACTTCCATCTTTACATCTAGCTCTACATCTTGGATATGTATCTTTTTGGGTGGGATGAAGTTTAAGCTCCTCATGATGAATAGGACTTCGGTTTTATTAAATTTTATATTCGGTGATACCTTCTGTTAACTGATGATGATTAGGGTTTATTGTGTCTATAGGGAGATATACCATTATATCATCAGCATAGATATGATGTCCTAATACAATAGCGCTGACAGCGTGGAACCTTGTGGGATATCTTGCTCTTGGTTGTAAGGTTGTGATGTTTGGAGACCAATTCATACCTATTGGGTACATTCTGTAATATATGATTGGAACCACTTTAAGACATTCCCATATATTCCTATCTGGCAAAGTCTTGTGAGTAGTATGCTTGGATTTTGCCAGCCATATCCTGATCTTGTCATCTAACAACCCTCACATGCTGCCTCCGCATATCTCCAGCAGTCCCAGCTCGGCTGGACTCCGCTACCAGCTCACCCACTCAGAAGGCGCCGAAAAATGCCACACAAAAAGCTGCCTGAAAAAGTGTGGCTTCATACGGGGACGCTGCCACTCATGGTAAGGCTGCACACAACCTCATGAGCAAGTCGTGCATAATGGGCCTTCTGCCATTGCCTGGGGTGGGGCAGGTCCGATCCCAGCCCTGTAAAAGCCTGCAAGTCAGGAGCCCCCCAACCAGGATCCTCAACCGAATGCTCTGGCGAAGAAGGCAAACCCCGCCAAATGTGTTCACACTGTCGCCTTGGCATAAACAGCATATTGTCCAATGAGCTGATCAGACAACCATCCTGGATGCCATCCTCGAACTAACAGGAAGTCCATGACTCTGCCGATAAGCCAACCAAGTTGCCGGTGACACCGAACTCCACAGCAGATTCAGCATTTCTTGAGGCCAATTTGCCATAACTGCTCTGGGACACTCGCTCCATCGGCGTCCACATCTGGTGCCAGAGTCCGGAAGAGATCCCACTTAAAATGGGAAAGAGCATCAGCGATTCTGTTAGTACAACCTGGAATGTGATGGGTCTTCAATGATACATTCAAACATAAACCTGCTAACACTACCTCTCTCATTAGTGCCGCTACTTGCATGCATCGAGGCGCATAGTGGTTAATGACGCTAACCACCGCTGCATTGTCGCACCACCAAACTACTTTGCAATTACGCAGCTTGTCTGGCCACAATTCCAATACCACCAACACTAGAAACAGCTCCAAGAATGCTATATTGTTGGTTACGCCCACCTCACGCCACTCCTGTGGCCAGCCCCCCACGCATCACAAACCACCGAAGTAGATCCCCAATCCCAGACCTCCTGCTGCATCCATAAATAGTTGTAAGTCGGCACTGGAAATTTACGCCTCCATCAACACTGTCATCCCATTAAATTCCTTCAAAAACACATCCCTAACTCCCAAATCCACCCGCATACTCCTTGATAGCCTAATACGATGATGAGGTTCCAGCACTCCCGATGTAGCCGCTGACAACCGACATAAAAACACTCAATCCATTGGAATAACTCTGCATGCGAAATTCAACGAGCCTATCAAGGCCTGCATCTCTCTCAACGTTATCTTACTTGACCCCAATACGTTGGCCACTAACACCCGAAGCCGCCATACCTTCTCTACCGGCAAACGAGCAATCATTTCCACAGCATCTATTTCCACCCCTAGAAACATGATGCTCATCGAAGGGCCCTCCGTTTTCCCGGCAGCCCAATGGGATACCCCATAAATGGGGCAATTCAATGAATCCTTCCAATAACTCCTGGCACCGGCCTGACTGAGCTTCACCCACAAAAAGGAAGTCATCCAGGTAATGCACCACATTCGCGCATCCTACCTGCGTGACCAAAGCCCAATGCATAAAGGTACTAAACTATTCAAAATAGGAGCAGGAAAATGAGCAACCCATTGGCATGCATTTATCAAAATAACTATTTCCTTCAAAACAAAACCTTAACAGATGAAATGCTGACAGATGCACCGGCAGTAAGCGAAAAGCAGATTTGATATCCACTTTTGCCATCAAACAACCGGGGCCACAGCTTCTCACCAATTTCACTGCCGCATCAAAGGAAGCATAGCGAACCGTGCACAGCTCCTTCGATATATGATCATTCAGTGATGATCCCGCCAGGAAGGACAGGTTATGAATTAACCAGAACTTCCCAGGTTCTTTTTTTTTTGTATAATTCCTAACGGTGAAATCACAAAGTTTGCGAATGGCTGCTCTGAAAAAGGACCCCCGATCCTGCCCAATTCCAACTCCACCTTCAACTTATCCTGCACAATGTGAGAAAAGTGCCACACCGAGGCTGAATTTCGAGCTTTTCTCGCTACCACCTGTCCCACCACCGGTATAACGAAACTCAACTGAAACCCCTTTTCGAGCAGATGGAACACACGTGGTAGAACTTGCAATCTGGAAATGGACATGACGACTTCTTGAATCGCCCGCAAAGTCTCCCACTCTGCCACCCACCGATCACTGCAGAATGGGAGACCCACCTGCCTGAAAGGACTGACCCGTCCCTATCGTGACCACTCCTCCTACTTTAGCACCAACCCCCCCCCCCGCCCCACTTGCCGACCTCGTCGACATTTGTGTCAACCATAGATTAATATTCTGTGTCCCCCAGGACAGTAACTTGTTCCCCTCCATCTTATCTCGGAACTTCTCGTCATAATTGAGCCATGATCAACCCTCGTGCATCTGCACCACCTCCAAGATGGAATCTGCATAGGTCAGCAACATCCCACAATGCTATGGATGATGATGCCCCCATACACTAGCCAACTGCAAAAAGGCTCTCATCCAATTTAGGACATTATACAAGACCTTTTTGACTCTCCCCGCCTTCTCATCTTCCTTCCTCTTCTTCCTACTCTCTCCCGACCTCCTCCTACCGTCCAATAGATGGAAAATGTTGATATAGCGTTTCTTCCGAATCTACCGGCGCAACTTCCTTGGCATGCCTTCCCATAATTCAGAAAATGATGCTAGCGTGGGTGTCCCCCCGCTAGACCCGGCCGCCTCTACCACACTAGTGCCCACCGTCCGCACTGCCCCCTCCACCCCTGAAGATGTTGTTGTAGAGGAATCCCCTGATGAAGAGGAGTAGGACTCTGAACTACGACGTCATCTGCAGGAATGCCTCTGCTTCTTCCGCACTTTTGTCCCCACCCCATTGCACGTACCCCTCTCCTTCTGCGCACCATCCCCTTGTCCCAATGGTAACTCACCTGCCTCACCTGTCATGGACTCTGCTTCCATTGGACAAGTTCCTGGCTCCAGCCGATCCCCTTGACTGTAAGGAACTCTATCTGGATCCACTGCCGCCACCTCCGTCCGATCGCTCCTCACTGTCACTCTCGCCTCCATGTTCTCACCTTGTACATGGCCTCTCTCTCCTTGGCCACCTGTTTGCTACCTGTGGAGGAAAAACAGAAAACATGGGGGGGGGAAGACTGCCACCCTGGCAGCCACTCTGCTTGCGAGGATCCTTGGCATCCACCACGCCAATGCTCCCATGCCACCGGGTAGTATCCCCCTTGCATCACTGGCCCTCTGAATTGGCCAGGGAGACCCTGCCCTTCCAGACTAATATGGCTGCTCCTAACTCTTGCACCTGTTCCACCCTCACAACACAGAGGACACTGCATACTTTGTCCTTGATCTGCCACACTTTCCCTGCCAGCCACCCCACCGTTTTCTCCCACACTCCAATTAGCCCCACCTTCCCTACTGCGGAATTGATCAACCCCAGTAGGAACCCCACCCCTGGGCTCACTAAACCCCCGAGTCCTAACCAACCCCTGCCCCCTGTAGGCAAATGCACCATCCCCCCGTGCCCAAACCTGGTTAGCCTGGGTCTAAAAGACCCCCTGCCCCCTGCTTTATTTCCCCGACGCCCCTTAGCCCTTCGCCCAACTTTCCCTCCACCCCTACTCCCTTCTGTGTCAGCTGCGCTTAGCAACTCCTCCTGTTCATCCCGTGTAGACATGGCCTGCCTTCCCCTTGCCCTTACCACCCTTCCAGTCTCTCTTCCCTTGGTCAGCTGGCCCCTGCGAGGCATATTATAACTTTGAAATGCAACGCTATAATAATATTTCTTTTTTTGTTATTTTAATCCTTCCACTTGCCTTATTAAACTATCGCCGTGTCCAGCCCGGCTCCTGCCACAAAATCCAGGTCCGTCTGACATGTGCCTCACCTGTAACCCCCGCTCCACTGTGCCTGCTCCGTTCACTGCAATCCTTTCCTGTTCATAAGAACATAAGATATGCCATACTGGGTCAGACCAAGGTCCATCAAGCCCAGTATTCTGTTTCCAACAGTGGCCAATCTAGGTCATATGTACCTAGCAGTTTCCCCAAGGGACACAGGTTCCACAATGCTTGTATTGGTTCAAGCATTGATATCCTGGGTATCTTCTTAATAATGGCTTATGGACCTTTCCTCCAGGAACTTGTCCAAACCGTTTTTAAACCCAGCTACACTAACAGCCTTTACTACATCCTCCGGTAACAAATTCCAGAGTTTGATTACACGTTGAGTGAAAAAATATTTTCTTTTATTAGTCTTAAATAGTTTACCCTGTAGCTTCATTGCATGTCCCCTAGTCTTTCTATATTCTGATAAGGTAAACAATCGATCTACGTTTACCCGTTCCACTCCGCTCATTAATTTATAGACTTCTATCATATCTCCCCTCAGCCGTCTCTTTTCCAGGTTAAAGAGCCCTAACCTTTTTAGCCTTTCTTCATAGGAATATCCTTCCATCCCCTTTACCATTTTGGTGGCTCTTCTCTGAACCTTTTCTAATAACTCTATATCCTTTTTAAGATACGGCGACCAGAATTGCACAAAATATTCAAGGTGCGGTCTCACCATGGAATGATATAGAGGCATTATAATATCCTTTGTTTTATTTTCCATTCCTTTCCTTATCATACCTAGCATTCTATTTGCTCTCTTGGCCGCCGCTGCACACTGGGCCGAGGGTTTTAACATGGTATCCACAATGACGCCTAAATCTTTTTCCTGGGTGGTGGTTCCTAATGTGGAACCTTGCATCGTGTAACCATAGTTTGGGTTGTTCTTCCCTAGGTGCATAACCTTGCACTTGTCCACATTAAATTTCATCTGCCATTTTGATGCCCAGTCTTCCAATTTATCAAGATCCTCTTGCAATTTTCCACAATCCTCTTGGGTTTTAACAACTTTAAATAGTTTTGTGTCATCTGCAAATTTGATAACCTCACTCGTTATTCCACTTTCCAGGTCATTTATGAATATGTCAAAAAGCAGCGGACCCGGGGCCCGCTGAGCGATTGAAGTCAGCTGCACTCCTCACTGCACTCCTCACTGTCTGCTTCAAGCTGTCTCACCGAATACCTGATCCACCCAACAGTTCTGCCTCTGTGATCCACGCCAGCCACTACCCTCCACTCCTGCTCTCCAGCAATGACTGCCTTTCCAATGGCCCCCTCGCTCCAAAACCCTCCTTCCTCCTTCTGGCTCCTCATTGGCTCCCGCGCAACTCAATCCTCCACGGGAGCCAATTGATTTAAATGATGCCGTCCTCCTCTTCCCCCCCCCAGCCCCTTCTTCCTGGATATCATCCACAGTGCCAGGACCACTCACCGTGCCAATCCCATGGTTACCCACGGCAGGCGGGTACGTGGCCCTGCAGTCTTTCATTTGTCGAAATAAAGATGGTATATAGCTAAAAAAGGTAAATAAGTAATCTATTTAAGCTTTTAATTTAAGAGATGTTCTCACTTTTTTTGGGCCACCCTTTAGATATTAATAGAAACATAGAAACATAGAAATATGATGACAGAAAAAGACCACATGGCCTATCTAGTCTGTCCTTCCATATCAACAACTAGAAGGACTAGAAAAAGGGACTGTTACTTCTGGAGAGAGATCTGCAACTGTGAGTATATACTTCTGGTAATTTTCTAAAAGGAATTCTTTGTATTAAAGCTAATTAATCGGTGAACCCACTATTTTTTGTTAAATCAGTCAGGGCCTAGTAGCAGCAGTTTAAGTTTAAATTTAAAACACAGAGGAGAACTTTCTGGTTACATTTCATACCCAGCAGAGAGCTTGTAGTTTAAATGTAATAGTCACTCAGGGCCTAGTAACAGCAAAGTACTTTTAGTTTAAATTTAAAACACAGAAGAGAGCATTCTCGTTACATTTGAAACCCAGCAGAGAGCTTGTAGTTTACATTTAATAGTCACTCAGGGCCTAGCATCAGAAAAGTACTTTTAGTTTTAAAACACAGAGGAGAACTTTCTGGTTACATTTCATACCCAGCAGAGAGCTTGAAATTTAAATTTAATAGTCACTCAGGGCCTAGCTTCAGCAAAGTACTTTTAGCTTAAATTTAAAACACAGAAGAGAGCTTTCTGGTTAAATTTAGAACCCAGCAGAGAGCTTGCATTGAGCTTAAATTTCATAAAACGTTAGAGCCTAGCAGCAGCTAAGAGCTATAATTTAAATCAAATCAGAATTAAGCTTACCTCAGCAGCACAAGACAGGGTACTGTGTAGTAGCCCTCTTTTAATAAGTGTTATTTCCCTCCCTCCCTCCCCACACCCACTCACCCCTGGGATAATCGTAGCTTTATAGGTAGTTACACATCTTAAAAAGCAGGAGGTGCTCTTAGGTGAAGCTCGTTACCCAAATCAATCATACACTAAGGACCTGAGATTAGTTAAGCTTCAGGTGAACAAGGTATATTACACGTATTAGGTACAGTTTTATTAGTATAAATATCCATAGCAACCCTTAGTAAGTAAAGAACTTAGATCTAAACACAAACTTAAAACTAAGATGCAGACAGCAGTCCAGCAGCGGGATGGGGGCTTTCCAGTCTTTTGCATTGAGTGTCACATGTATGATTTTCTCCCAGTTGGCGAGAGGTCTTACGTGTGCACTAGGTGCAAGGAGCTCTTTGCTCTCAGGGAACGAGTCCGTTCTCTAGAGGCTAAAGTAGCAGACTTGGAAAGCATAAGACAGACAGAGAGGTACATAGACGAGACCTACAGGGATATAGTCCTGAAGTCCCACCTCCAGTCTGGCAGCATCCCAGTTGCCATGGAGGAGAGAGGTCACGTGACAGGAGAGCATCACCCTGGTGTGGCAGGAAGTGATCCTGTAACTAGGACCTGTCCTCCAGGTGATGTAAAACCCTCTCGCACCGAGGAAGTTTCTCCAGGGCCATGTGCCCATGAGGGAAGGGTTAGGACAGCTGTTATAGTTGGTGATTCGATCATTAGGCATGTAGATAGATGGGTGGCTGGTGGACATGAGGATCGCCTGGTAACATGCCTGCCTGGTGCGAAGGTAGCGGACCTCACGCGCCACCTAGATAAGATCTTAGATAGTGCTGGGGAGGAGTCTGCTGTCTTGGTACATGTCGGTACCAATGACATAGGAAAATGTGGTAGGGAGGTTCTGGAGGCAAAATTTAGGCTTTTAGGTAGGAAGTTGAAATCCAGAACTTCCAGGGTAGCATTCTCCGAAATGCTTCCTGTTCCACGCGCAGGACCCAAAAGGCAGGCAGAGCTCAGGAGTCTCAATGCGTGGATGAGACAATGGTGCAGAGATGAGGGTTTTGGATTTGTTAGGAACTGGGGAACATTCTGGGGAAAGGAGGGGCTCTTCCGAAGGGATGGGCTTCACCTTAACCGGGATGGAACCAGGCTGCTGGCATTAACCTTTAAAAAGGAGTTGGAGCAGCTTTTAAACTAGATATTAGGGGAAAGCCGACAGTCGCCCAAGAGCGGATCGTTCGGAACAATGTATCTTTGAAGGATACTACCAAAAGCAGAGAGGTTCCACAAAAGGGTAAGCTAGCCCAAATGCCCTCAAGTATGGAGCAGACAGAGCTTAAAGATCCCAAATTACCCATGTCTAACAATAGCCAAATTAATATGAATAAAATACATTCTCTAAAATGCTTGTATGCAAATGTTAGAAGTCTAAAAAATAAGATGGGAGAGTTAGAATATATAGCACTAAATGAAAGGTTAGATATGATTGGAATATCAGAGACATGGTGGAAGGAGGACAACCAGTGGGACACTGTAATACCTGGGTACAAACTATATCGTAATGATAGAGCTGATCAAATTGGTGGAGGGGTTGCTCTCTATGTTAGAGAGGGCATTGAGTCAGAAAGGATTAAAGTTTTGCAGGAAACAAAATCTGCTGTAGAATCTATATGGATTGAAATTCCATGTAAAAGGGGGAAGGCGATGGCAGTGGGGGTGTACTATCGACCGCCTGGCAGAATGACCAAATGGATGATGAAATGTTCAAAGAAATCAAGGAAGCTAACAAAAGTTACAGCGCAGTAATAATAATGGGTGATTTCAACTACCCCGGTATCGACTGGGTCAGTGTTACATCAGGACATGCTAGGGAGATAAAGTTCCTAGATGAAATAAATGACTGCTTCTTGGAGCAGCTGGTTCATGAACCGACCAGAGGGGAAGCCATATTAGACTTAGTCCTTAGTGGAGCACCAGATCTAGTGCAAGAGATAAGGTTGTTGGGGCCAATTGGCAATAGTGATCATAGCATGATTGTCTTTGATTTAATTAGTGGAGGAGGGATAGTAAGGAAATCCACAGTACTACCTTTTAACTTTCGAAAGGGAGACTATGATAAAATGAGGAAAACAGTTAAGAAAAAACTAAAAGGAGCAGTTGCAAAGGTTAAACACATACATCAGGCTTGGCTGTTGTTGATAAATACTATCTTGGAAGCCGAGACCAGCTGTATTCCATGCTTTAAGAAAAGTGGAAGGAAGTCCAAAAAACTGCCGGCATGGTTTAAAGGTGAGGTCAGAGAGTCTGTTGTTGCCAAAAAAGCATCTTTCAGGAAATAGAAAAAAGAGCCAAACGACGAAACCTGGAAACAGCACAAGCATTGGCAAGTCAAATGCAAGGCATTGATAAGGCAGGCAAAGGGAGAATTTGAGAAGAAGCTTGCTGCGGAAGCAAAAACGCAAAATAAAGACCTTTTCAAGTACATTCATAGCAAAAACCCTGTGAGAGAGTCAGTTGGTCCATTAGATGATATAGGGGTTAAAGGAGCACAAAGAGGTGACAAGGCGATAGCGGAGAGACTAAATGAATTCTTTGCTTCGGTCTTTACTGAGGAAGATGTAGGGATGTTACCCATGACTGAAGTGGTATTTAAAGGTGCGGAAGAATTGAAGGAAATATCGATACATCGGAAAGATGTATTACAACTATTAGATAAACTGAAGAGTAGCAAATTACCTGGGCCGGATGGTATACATCCAAGGGTGTTGAAAGAACTGAAATGAGATTGCAGACCTGCTATTAGTAATCTGTGAACTATCATTAAAATCATCTCCAATATCTGAAAATTGGAGGATTAACAATGTAACACCAATTTTTAAGAAGGGTTCCAGGGGTGATCCGGGAAACTACAGACCAGTGAGCCTGACGTCAGTACTGGGAAAAATGGTAGAAACCATCATAAAGAATAAACTTACTCAGCATGTAGATAGTCATGACCTAATGGGAGACAGCCAACATGGCTTTAGACAAGGAAGATCTTGTCTTACTAATCTGTTATGTTTTTTTGAAGGAGTGAATAATCAGGTGGACAAAGGTGAGTCGGTTGATATTGTGTATCTGGACATTCAGAAAGCCTTTGACAAGATCCCTCATGAGAGACTTTTGGCAAAACTAAAGAGTCATGGGATAGGAGGCAGTGTATTATTGTGGATCAGGAACTGGTTAAAAGATAGAAAGCAGAGGGTAGGGCTAAATGGCCAATTTTCCCATTGGAGAAAGGTGAATAGTGGTGTACCCCAGGGATCTGTGCTGGGTCCGCTGCTTTTTGACATATTCATAAATGACCTGGAAAGTGGAATAACGTGTGAGGTTATCAAATTTGCAGATGACACAAAACTATTTAAAGTTGTTAAAAACCAAGAGGATTGTGGAAAATTGCAAGAGGATCTTGATAAATTGGAAGACCGGGCATCAAAATGGCAGATGAAATTTAATGTGGACAAGTGCAAGGTTATGCACCTAGGGAAGAACAACCCAAACTATGGTTACACGATGCAAGGTTCCACATTAGGAACTACCACCCAGGAAAAAGATTTAGGCGTCATTGTGGATACCATTTTAAAACCCTCGGCCCAGTGTGCAGCAGCGGCCAAGAGAGCAAATAGAATGCTAGGTATGATAAGGAAAGGAATGGAAAATAAAACAAAAGATATTATAATGCCTCTATATCGTTCCATGGTGAGACCACACCTTGAATATTGTGTGCAATTCTCGTCGCCGTATCTTAAAAAGGATATAGCAATTTTAGAAAAGGTTCAGAGAAGAGCCACCAAAATGATAAAGTGGATGGAAGGATACTCCTATGAAGAAAGGCTAAAAAGTTTAGGGCTCTTTAACCTGGAAAAGAGATGGCTGAGTGGAGATATGATAGAAGTCTATAAATTAATGAGCGGAGTGGAACGGGTAAACGTAGATCGATTGTTTACCTTATCAGAATATAGAAAGACTAGGGGACATGCAATGAAGCTATAGGGTAAACTATTTAAGACTAATAAAAGAAAATATTTTTTCACTCAACGTGTAATCAAACTCTGGAATTTGTTACCGGAGGATGTAGTAAAGGCTGTTAAGTGTAGCTGGGTTTAAAAAAGGTTTGGACAAGTTCCTGGAGGAAATGTCCATAAACCATTATTAAGAAGGGACCCAGGATATCAATGCTTGAACCAATACAAGCATTGTGGAACCTGTGTCATTTGGGGAAACTGCTAGGTACATATGACCTAGATTGGCCACTGTTGGAAACAGAATACTGGGCTTGATGGACCTTGGTCTGACCCAGTATGGCATATCTTATGTTCTTATGTCAACTACAACAGTCCCCTTTTTACCTTTAGAGATCCTCTGTGTTTGTCCCCTGCTTTTTTTAATTCAGTTACTGTCCTCACCTCTACTACCTCCACTGGGAGACTATTCCACGGATCCACCACTCTTTCCGAAAAGAAATATTTCCGCATATCACTCCTGAATCTTTCTCCCTTCACCCTCATCCCATGTCCCCTCATAGCAGAACTTTCTTTCAATTGAAAGAGGCTCTCTCCCTGAACATTTATGCCATGGAGGAATTTAAACATCTCAATCATATCACCTCTATCCCGCCTTTCCTCTAAGGTGTACATATTAAGATCCTTCAGTCTGTCCTCATATGCTTTATAATGAAGACCACTAATCATTTTAGTAGCCACCCTCTGCATCGATTCCATCCTGTTCACATCCTTTTGAAGGTGCGGTTTCCAAAATTGCACACTATACACCAAGTGAGATCGCACCAAAGACTTATACAGAGGCATTATCACCTCCTTTTTTCTGCTAGCCATTCCTCTCCGTATGCACCCAAGCATTCTTTTAGCTTTTGCAGTCGCCTTTTCTACCTGTTTAGCTACTTTAAGATCATCAGACACAACCACGCCTAGGTCCCGCTCTTCTTTAGTGGACAAAAGTACTTCACCCCCTATACTATATTGCTCCCTTGGATTGCTGCAGCCCAAATGCATGACCTTACATTTTTTAACATTAAATCCCAGCTGCCAAATTCTAGACCATTCTTCAAGCTTAGCTAGAACTCTCGTCATGTTATCTACACCTTCCTGGGTGTCTACTCTATTACAGATTTTGGTATCATCCGCAAAGAGGCAAACCTTACCTGACAGCCCTTCCGCTATATCACTAACAAAGATGTTAAAAAGAATCGGACCAAGGACAGATCCCTGGGGCACACCACTGGTAACATCCTTCTCCTCAGAGTGAGCTCCATTTACTTGTACTCTTTGTCGCCTCCGACCCAACCAATTTCTAACCCAAGCAGTAACTTTAGGGTCCATCCCTAGGGTGCTCAGTTTGTTTATAAGTCACCTGTGAGGAACAGTGTCAAAGGCTTTACTGAAATCTAAATACACCACATCTAAGGCTCTCCCTCGGTCCAACTCCCTGGTCACCCAGTCAAAGAAATCAATTAGATTTGTCTGACAACACCTGCCTCTGGTGAATCCATGCTGCCTCGAATCCTGTAATCCGCTGGACTCCAGAAACCTCACTATTTTCTCTTTCAGCAGCGTTTCCAATAATTTACTCACCACCGAAGTTAAACTAACCGGCCTGTAGTTTTCAACCACATCCTTACTTCCTCTTTTGTGTAAAGGCACCACATGAGCCTCTCTCCAGTCCTTTAGCACTGCTCCCGACTCCAACGAGGCATTGAAAAGGTCAGTCAGTGGAGTTCCTAGAACATCCCCAAGTTTCCTCAGTGTTCTAGGGTGTATCCCATCCAGTCCCATTGCTTTGTCTACTTTAAGTTGAGCTAGTTTCTCACGAACACAGACTTCTGAAAATTGTTCAAGATGTCCCTCGCTTCTGTTCCTATTTGTGGGTGTTTTCTGAGGTCCTGCTCCTGGTTCCTCATCTGTGAACACAGAACAAAAATATTTGTTAAGCAATTCCGCTTTATCCTTATCAGCTTCTACATATTCCTCCCCTGCACCCTTGAGTCTGACAATACCACTTTTGTCCTTCCTCTTCTCACTAATATATCTGAAAAATGTCTTATCCCCCCCATTTTATTGCATTGGCTATTTCCTCCTCCTTTTGAATCTTTGCCTTCTTGACTACTTTGCTAGCTTCTCTAAGTTTTTCCAAATACAGATGCTTTCTTCCTCTCTCTGTGATCTCTTGTATTTCATGAAGTCCTCCCTCTTTTTCTTCACTTTTTCAGGTAGTTCTTTCGAAAACCATAGCAGTCTCCTTTTCCTTTTACCTTTATTTATCATTTTAACAAAAAGGTTGGTTGCCCTTAAAATATCCCCTTTCAGTTTTGCCCACTGTTTTTCTACATCCCCCAGCTGTTCCCATCCCACTAATGACTCCCTGAGGTATTGGCCCATCTTCGCAAAGTTAGTCTTCCTAAAGTCTAAGATCCTCACCTTTGAATGGATTCTAACAGCCCTAGACCTAATACTGAACCACACCATCTGGTGATCATTGGATGCAAAATGATCTCCCACTACAACATCAGAAACACTTTCACCGTTGGTAAGCACCAAGTCCAGTATGGCCCCTTCACGTGTGGGGTCTGTTACCAATTGCCTGAATAGTTCTCCCTGTAGAGAATCCAGGATCTCCTTACTTTTACATGATACTGCAGCCGGAATGTGCCAATCATTATCTGGCATATTTAAATCTCCTATCAGTAGCACTTCCCCTTTCCTAGCAATAGAAACAAATTAAGTGGATGACTCCCCAAAATATTCTTTAAACAAATGAGTCTTTAAAAATCTATGGAAGGTGATTGGATCCTTAGTGTCCTTTAAAATTTGAGACAGAGAATTCCATAGGATAGGTGTATAGAGAGAAAAGGCTCTCTTTGTAGTGGAAGCTTTACAAGATCTGTATTCATTCGGTACCAAGAGAGAATTTTTTTACCACTTCTCCGAGGTCTGTTTTCTGGAGAGGTTACAATATGCATCTTTAGTTGGTTTGGATATTCTGAATGAAGGATTTTGAAGATGGTATGAATAGCCTTAAATTTTAATCTGCTCTCTATTGGAAGCTAGTGTAAATGATTAAGAATTGGAGTGATATGATTTTTGAGTGGAGCTTGTGCAATAATTCTGGCTGCTGTGTATTTTGAGATAATTGAAGTCGGTGAATAATTTGTTTTGGGAGCCCATTAAGTAAAACATTGCAGAAATCCAAGTGTGGAAAGATCATTACTTGGGCTGTTGATCTGAAGTCCCTTGAAGAGAGAAGAGGTCTTAAATGCTTTGAACTTCTTACATATAGACTAAGGGGTATGTTTACTAAAACCCCGGTAAAGTGCGGGCCGCGGTAGTGTGTGGGTGCCATATAAGGAGTGGGCGTTCCCCGCTGAAGAAGAAACACCGTAATTTACATATGCGCTAAGGTGCGCGGCGCCCATGTTCGCCCCGCACCTTAGCGCATGGGATAGCTGCGCGAGCTAGTTAACTGTAATCATTTGTTTTCAAGTTTTATTGTCATTTAGTTATATGATGTTACATGTAAAACAAACTCTGCTTTGTCGATTGTTGTTTATTGTGAACCGCAACTGATGTATGGAAGATGCGGTATAGAAGTGATTGTTAAATAAATAAAATAAATAAATAAATAAGTGGCGTGCTGAAGTGCAAGAAAAAGAGCAGAGCCACAGCACAATGGTTAAGACACTGACCAACAGTGCAGGGATCAGGGGTTCAATCCCTCACAGTGCCCAATGGAGACAGCTGGCTGAGGCATTATTTTAGGAGGCATATAAATGATGGGCGGCATAAGGCGGCGCGCTGATGTGCAATCACAGGAACAGAATCACAGCACAATGATAAAGACACTGACCAATGGTGCAGGGATCAGGGGTTCAATCCCCCAAAGTGCCCAATGAACAAGGCTGGCTGAGGCATAACATATTATGGGGAAGATTGCTTTAGGAGGCATTTTATTCATATTTTAATTACCACTACTAGCAAACACACTCCCAAAGCGTGTTAACAGCAGGTGCCCTATAAGGCACACATTAAAGTGCACTGTCAGCCAAGGCACCCTAGATTGTTGCTTATAGGGCGCTTGAGAGGGTGCCGTATGAGGTACCGCAAGGTCAGTGTACTGTTTATTATGGCAGCACTGTGCAGTTTAAGGAATGAAAAGCATACGTAGGTGCGCTGACAGGCAAGGAGGAGCAGCAGTGGAGCACAATAATTAAGGCACTGACTGCTGATACAGGGGTCATGCGTTTGCTCCCCAGTGTGCCTAATACGTAAGGCTGGCTGTGGCATCAGCTTTGCATTGTACATAATTTGTCCTGCAGCACTTTATATTTATGTTATTAATTGCTGCCAGCAAACACGACCTCACGTGCCATAATTGAAGGTGCCGTATAAGGCACCCTATAAGGCACTCCATAGGGCACATTACAAATTGCACTGTCCGCCACAGCACCCTAAAATTTCCCCTATAGGGCACCCTATAGGTTGCGTCAAAGGAGAATGTATAGTGCACCTTATATGGACGGGAACCATAAGGTTCCCTATAGGGCGCCCTATAAAGCACCCTCAGAGGCACTTTATGGGTACAGTACGCTGAGGGTGTTTTTGCTGGCATCAAAATATGTACATTAAAAAAAGATAATGCATTGGACAACCCTATCAAATAACCCCACTGTGGGTTTGAGCCCATGATCTCTGGCTTCAAAGGCAGTGCAGTACCCATTGGGCTACAGCTGCAAGCAAGCCCCTAGCTGGCTGCAGAGAGCATGCATGTCACCACACAGACAGTCTGCTGTGGTCACCAGGATAGGGTTAGCCTACCCATACCCATGATGCACTGCACATGCAAATCAGCTGTCCACAGATTAACACAAGAAGGGCAATGCACCCCCACAGCACCTCGGCCTGGTAGAGGGAAGTGACCATGTGCACCCACACACCACCTCGGATTGGTAGGGGGTACTGACCGTGTGTTTTACTGGCACAGAGTAGCTACACACATCACATTGTGCGGGTACTGTGCTCACCCTGAGGGTGCAATGAGGCGCCCAGGACCAGGTCCACAACACCTTCCATGGCTGCAAAAGGCCATGCTGGAGGTCCAATAGCAGTGTTGATGTGTGAGATAGGTAGTTTCTGCACAAACACCTTGGATATTTCTGTCTGTTTCAGTCAGGCATAGACCCCCTAGGTGGGCCATGCACCACCACAACCCCCTCCCCCAGGGCTGAGGGTGGCAAACAGGGCCTCCCATCAATAGATCCACATTCTACCACCCTGCAATGGTGGCAGTAGAGGGGACCACCAACCCAGGTCCTGCTGAGAAACAGACACCCCACAGGGCAGTCAATGCAGCTCTATACACATCTATATCACAATAGCAGACAGACATTAGGCCTGGATATGGTGAGCTGCACCCCACCACCATCTGATATTCTCCTGCAGCAATTCATCAGCCACTGCACCCCACAAGCTGCGCCATCAAGACACATACCAGCTGCAAACAGTGTGCTAGTTAGTCCACAGTGCATGCACCCAGAACTGGGATGTCAGCATACACAGCAAGCAGTTACATCAGTGACTGTGCCCCAAAAGAAAACCCATATCTATCACATGAGAAAAATATTACATAGCACTATGGGGGTGCCTAGCCATGCTGTGGTCACTGCACAGTCAGGGTGAGAGTGATCTCTCAGCAGGACATACTGAGGTCACCCTGTCTGTGTAGGTGGTGGCCGGGCACTAATATGTCCCAGTCAGTGCCCTATGCCCTGTGCAGATGCACCCTGGCCAGGCCACCCTGTCCGGCCTATACCCATGGTACCTTGCTCCTCATTATGCACATTGGCAGCCCAATACTGGCAACATTGCTGGCAGTGTGGGCTGTGGAAGGTGTTTGCAGCCACCACACACTGGATAGGCAGACAGCCACCCCCACACCTATGCCAGCATTGTGCTACTATAGAGGAGTCCAGCAGCCATACCCACCACACCAGTCCTGGGCACAGTACAGGCATGGATATGGGACGCACTACTGTTGGGAGTCACTCCCCAGGGTGGTAAACACTGTCAGAGACCAGACCTGTAGCGCACACCGCAGACATCACAATGATTGTTATGGCGGAGGTCAATGAGCAACATGTGCTTAACGTAGGAATTGATATCTGCCAGTTATCATGGGCAACGTTTGAAAGCTGTGTACCATATACCCAGGTGTAGGGTGGCAGTGCTAAGGTATGCAACTGCTAGTATTGGGGGATACAGGCAGGGCCCAATGTCCTGCCTCTCTAGGAGGCATTGGCCAATGGGGCCTGGGGGGGGGGGGTGTGTCTGGCCCTGTTGGCTGCTGCTTTACGGCAGAGTGTCCCAACTCCAGTCCTGGTGTTCCAACCACTGTTCGGGTTTTCATGCTGTTCCTCATAAATATGCATGAGCTACATCAGCATACCATGGGGGTGGTGCAGAGATATGCAGCACAGGCATCTTTAGCAGAGGCAGCATGGATCCTGAATGGTGTGGGGCCCTCCAGGACTGCATTTGGGAGACTCTGCTCTGGGTAGTGCGGCTGTTTATGGTGTCTGTGTTTGGTGTGGAAAAATAGAGGCGTGTGAACCATGCGTATGTTCTCAGCAATAAAGGTTTCTCCTTACTATCACGGTTTAGTTTCAGGAAAAATATGTGGACTGGATTGGCTGTAGCCCCAGCTGGGCTTTGAAACTGTGACCTTCTGTTCCTGCACACGCTGTCTGTGTGCACTGCACCACCGTGTTGCCACAGATATGTTGTGTTCCTTGGGGAGTCCATGACTGTACATCCGACAGAGCCTGTCTGTTACGGTGGACGATGCCAGCCTGCACAGGCCTAGGCCACTGTCTGCTGTGGTTTGCAGCCACTCCCCCCTCCTCCACCTGTACCCTTCCGCCAACATGCAGACATGTCCCTATCTGGAAAAAGCATATGACCTGATTGAGTTGTGGCACTCCAGGACTGAATTTGGGGGACTCGGCTGTCGGTAATGCCCATTGTTATGGTTTGTGTGCGGTGTGGGGTAAAATATAGGTGTTGGAACCATGCTTATGTTCTCTGCCATACAGGAGTGTCTGTACTATCACTGTTTAGTGGTGGGTAAAACAATGGGGACTGGGGTGGCAGGAGCCCCAGCTGGGATTTGAACCTGTGACCCTCTGGTCCTACAGGCACTGGCTGTGTCTGCTGCACCACACTGTGGCCACAGAAACATTTCTGTCTCTGGAGATAGGAAACCTGGCCGCACGAGTCAGACACCCTGCTCTGCACAATTTTACTGTGGGCTCTTTTACCTTGTATGGGGACAGGGGTGCAATTAAACCTCAAAAATGACCTCCAAAAAAGGGGAAAAAACAAAACCAAGCTGAGCAACAGTGATATTAATGGGCAACCAGAACAAACACTCCCAGGAAAGCTCCATTAAAATGCAGTGATTTTTGAACGAGTCTACGGAGCGTAGACCCTTCCAAAAATCATTTCTTGTTTTTGGAGCTTTCCTGGGAGTGTTTTTTCTGGTTGCCCATTAATATCACTGTTGCCCAGCTGGATTATGATTTATTTGGAATTTTTCGTGGTCATTTTCAATTTATATTTACTAATTTGTTCTGTGCACATGTATCACACTGCTCACGTTTTTCAGGTTTCCCTGGTTTTGCTGTACATTGCTGACGGAAATGGTTTCTCTTCCCTTTAAATGGGCTCTAACGCGAGGGTTTCACTCGCGGTATTTTTAATGCCCAGATTCAGCCCCGCTCCTGTGCGGGGAGCCTCTCCCCTCCCACTCTCCACCCATTTACCCCGTCCCCCCACCCCTCGGGAGCCTTCCTCCGCCCTCCGTAAGCGTTTCCCCGCCTCTATCGCACATGAGCGCCCCGCACGCGTGCGCCGGCCCGTTAATGTGATGCGCAAGCATGCGCGGCACTTAAGAGCACTTAAGTGCATCATTAGCGTCCGCTCTTGTGCGCCATGCACGTGTGCGCGGTTTAGTAAACATACCCCTAAGGGAGTATTGCCACCTTGGCCTCTACTTTCCCAAAGACCTGTCTTTTAGAAGCGTTCCCTTTATTGTATGCCTGTGTCCTTTGTTTTATGTGAGAAAAACTCAGTGAATGCTTCAAACTAGATTGACTAAAAACAAAAGTCAAGTACATAGGGAGATTTGGACATTCCATTCTTTACCCATGATTATGTGTGGTTTTGGAGCATGTCAGATAACCTGAACATGGTAGAGATGTGACAAGAATACTTTTACAAGGAGAACAAACATGGATCTACTGGTTGCCTGGAAGTTTAAACTCTGAATTAGAATGGACTGCTTTCTGCTAACAGAGAGATTTATTGCATATGTTGTTAAGCATAAAATTAAGTCAGTGGGTGCATATGTCATGTGATATTTATAAGTGACCTGGAAATGGGAATAATGAGTGAGGTGATCAAATTTGCAGACAATAGAAAATTATTCAAACTTGTTAAATCACGAGAGGATAGTGAAAAATTGCAAGAGGACCTGGTAGATTAAATTTAATGTGGACAAAGTAGAAAGTTATATACTTAGGCCGGCATTCTGTCCCATGAACAGCAGGGTTGGACATCTGTGTTGGACGTCCAACCTGCACTCAGTCCCAGGATGCTATTCCAGTCCCAGTGCTTCTCACACGTACAGAGCGTTTGTGCGGGGACCGGTGGATGGGGGGGGGAGGGAACAGAGGCAGAGTAGAGGGCAGAGCCATGCACCTGAACGTACATAGGCCATTCAGGTCGGGCCTCTGCATGTCCCCCGGCACCTGGATGGACGCCCGCCTTATTCCATCCCAATGGTGGACAAAGTGCTGGGCAGTGCGGAGATCGCATGCTGCAGCCCCCTTATCCCATCGTGCTGCCAAGAGAGAGATTCAGCTGCCCGATCCCATCCTGAGTGCCCCCAGCGAGGGGCAGACAGTGGGGTGATGGAGCCACTTGGGGTCTGGCAAATCAATGTCGCCAGATGGACATGCCGATGCCATGGCTATGGGTACCACTGCACCGGCACACCAGCAGAAGCGCTGTGCGGGCAGGATGGGTGAATGTGTGTATGGCTCCCGCCATGGAACCAGGTGCATTCCGGGCCATTTAAGTTCCTGGTTCCACAATCATGGGAATGTATAGCTCCTGGGGTTGCAGAATCAGATACAACTTGGCCTCACCCATGTTTTCAGCATCCCGATAGCCCGGCTGTGCACCTTTCGGAATCTGCCTCTTAGGGAAGAACAGCCTACACTATAGCTACACGATGTAAGGGTCCACATTAGGAGTCACCACCCAGGAAAAGGATCTAGGTGTCATCATAGCTATTACATTAAATTGTTTGGTGTACAGCAGCAGCCAAGAAAGCTAATAAAATGCTAGGAATTATAAGGAAAGGAGTGAAGACTAAAACAAAGGATATCATAATACCTCTGCATTGCTCCATGGTGCAACTACACCTTGAGTATTGTGTGTAGTTCTGGTCACCACATCTAAAAAAGGATATGGCTGAATTGGAAAAGGTACAGAAAAGGGCAACCAAAATGATAAAGAGGATGGAGAGATATCCCTTTGAGGAAATGTTTAAATGGTTAGGGCTCTTCAGTTTGGAGAAGAGACAGCTGAGTGGAAATATTACAGAGGTCTATAAATTAATAAGTACAGTGGAATGAGTAAATGTGAATCTGTTGTTTACATGCCCTGTAGTCTTTGTAGTTTTTGAAGGAGCAATGAAGCTACGAAGTAGAACATTTAAGATTAATTGGAGAAAATATTTTTCCACTCAACTTATAATTTAACTCTGTTCTGGAATTCATTGCCGGAGGATGTAGTTAAAGCTGTTATTGTAACTGGCTTTAAAAAAGGTTTAGACAAGTTCTCGAAGGAAAAGTCTACAAACCATTTTGGAATCTGTCTTCCTTTTAGGATCCTATCAGGTACTTGTGAACAGAATTGGCTACTGTTGGAAACAAGATACTGGATTTGATGGGCCTTTGGTCTGATCTAGTATAGCAAATCTTATGTTCTTCTGTTCTTAATGTTGACATACCAGTATCCAATCAGATATCAATTAGACACCTAAGCATAACACATTAGGATTCTTAATACAATTGTTTGTTCTACCCATTACATTCAAAGGGGACAAAAAGTAGGCAAGGTGCCAGTGTGCAGCAGGTTGTGCCTTTCAAAAGCCAGCCAAAAGCAGAAGGGAAAAGCCATGGCTAGTGGTTGGGGCAACAGCCTCGCTCCAGTAAAGGCCAGGATTCAAATCCCACTGATACTCCTTTAACTCTCCATTGCTTCAGGTACAAACTTAGATTGTAATCCCTAAACTACTACTGGAAAGGCATGAGCTAAATAAAAAAAGAGTCTTAGGTCAGGGACAATTTATTCCACAGTAAATAGACAAGGTAAGGAAGGGCAAACATAAGAATTTCCATAATCAAGTCAGTTCAAAACTACAGAATGAATTAGAATTTGAAGGACATTATTACTTAACATCAATGTAACTGTGTCCTCCACAGATAAAAAGAGGCAGAGTGAACCAGGGGTGGAAGCCCCAGAAAGCAGAGCTTCAGAGGAAAGTAGGAAGGAAGACCGGTATCTCCTAGGCTACTGTTTCGGCCTCTCCACATAGACAAGTATCGTCTGTTTAAAGACAATATCTTGTTTTAAGAAGCACTTTCTTTCCTTATCAAAATGTTATGTTGTTTGTAGGTGACCTTGAAGGCAGAAGAGTAGAAATTCACTTTACCCAAAGGACACTGGAAGTCTGCTATGCAGCTGATTGAAGTTGCATCAAATGGATTGATCTGTATCTGAGAAGAAATTGGTTCATTCATCATCATTTTATTAGCCTGAATATGTTTAACATCCTACAGCAGAGAGATACATTGTGAAATCTTAGAGGGAGTGAAAGGAAGAGGGAAGGGAGCAAAAGATGTTCTTGATTAAAATAGAGAGACCAGGTTTCTATACTTCAACAAGCTTGTCATTACTTATACTTAGAATCCATTATGAAACTGAATGGCAGTAATGACCATGAAAATTAACCATCGTAACAGAAGCAAGATAATGACATAAGTTCTCTCCGGTATTAAATTACTTTTTTCTCATTAGAACATCTTTCTTTATTAGTCATATAGACCTCTAGTCCACAGTTTGAGACATATAAATGACTAAATATCTGAAGATATTTGACTTGCAGAATATTTTAAAAACATGAACAGATTTGCTGCCATTTAAATCAATATCCAAAACTGGGGCTCACCAATATGGCTGATAAGATAGGTGTGTTCATTTATATTTATGGGTAGAAACTTCACCTATTGTACCACACTATACTACAGTGGGCCCAATTTTAAATATTATTTCAATCAAACAAAAAACAAACTCTTATGTGCACTCTCCAAAAATGTGACCATATTATATAATTCAAACCAATTATATGTGAAATCCAAAAATTGTGACATAAACTCCCAAATCATATCATACTATTCAATATGTACTACTACTAATACTTCTACTACTACTTATCACATCTATAGCACTACTAGGCATATGTAACACTGTACATATATAAAAAGGAAACAGTCCCTGCTCAATAGAGCTTATAATTACTACTACTACTGCTACTACTGAACATTTGTATAGCGCTACAAGGCGTACGCAGCGCTGCACAGACACATGTAAAAGATGCTCCCTGCTCATCAGAGCTTACAATCTAGTTGAGACAGACAACACAGTAGCTGTAGACATGGGATACAGCTAGGGGGAATGGTAAGGAAACACAAAGGACATCAGGCGAGTAAAGACTCGAAAGCAGCAGCGAAGAGGTGAGTTTTTAGCCTGGATTTGAAAAGGGTCAGAGAAGGCACCTGATGTACAGACTCAGGGAGTTTGTTCGGGCCTAAGGAGCAGCTAGGTGAAAGGAGCGAAGTATGGAGTTAGCAATAGAAGAGAAGGGCACAGATAGAAGTGATTTGCCAGAATAGTGGAGTTCCCGAGGAGGGGTGTAGGGAGATAAGAGAGGAAAGGTAGCAAGATGCTGCAGAGTGAATGCACTTAGAGGTTAGCAGGAGAAATTTGAACTGGATGCAGAAACAGATAGGAAGTCAATGAAGAGACTTGAGAAGAGTGGCAATTTGAGCATGATGAGGCTGGCGGAAGATTAGTCGCACAGCAGAGTGTTGGACAGATTGAAGGGGAGAGAGATGATTCAGAGGGAGAAGAGCAAGGAGTAGTTTACAATAGTCTAGACGGGAGGTGACTAAGGAGTGGATAGTGGATAGTGGATAGTAGTGTGTTCAGAAAGGCATGGGTGAATTTTGTTTAATCTGTTCTCAACACAAAACACGGCACTAGGGTAATTCTCAAGGGAAATTATTAAAAGGGACAAGAAAATAAGAGGATCAGGATCCAAAAGCAGCCTCATAAAGATGAGTTTTTAGCCTGTGTTTGAAATGGACCAGAGATAGGGCCTGAAGTACCAACTCAGATCGTCTATTCCAGGAATACGGCACAGCAAAATGGAATCAATGGAGTCTGGAGTTGGCAGTAGAAGACAACGACATGGATAAAGCTGATTAATTTTATTTTATTTGTTCTATTATGAAGGTCAGTTCATGAACAAGCAATCTGTTCTGTGAGCTTCAATTTCTCCCAAAGAGTGCAATTGGTTGATGAAACACGGTACTGGCATCAGAACCTTTTTTTCATTTTGCATACCTATATGATATTCAGTGCATTTTGGGTACTTAAGAATTGTTTAGAAGATTGCTAAGATAAGTAAAATTAGCTTTTGCTTTTCATGGGGTCCTTTTACTAAAGGTTAATGCGCATTAATGAAGTACATGCGCATTAAGTGCCATTGTGCCCATAGAAATAAAAAGGATGTGGGCACTTAACATGTGTTTACTTCATTAACATGTATTAAAACCTTTAGTAAAAGGGCCCCAAATTGTGTGATATATCAACTGACCTTCATTGATTTACAAGTGATGCTCATTTTATATAGGTAGAGGAGAGGGGACTTAAGATATCCAGCATGGGATGTGCACAGTTCCCCCAATACTTTACAAAGGTTCTGTCAAATACAGAGCCTTTTTTAAAATACTTAGGACACCAGCAAATGTTCATCCTTATTTGGTATCTAGATCTCCAGCAGTAGTACTGTGACACTACAGCTAGGGCGGCTGAGGTGCCATTTTGAACCCAGGGGCTGATGGGGTAGGAAACCAGGAGAACCTGGAGGAAGGGGATGGGAAGTCATGGATCTTGTTGGCGGAGGTCTGGGAGGGAGTTCATGGAGTTATGGATTTTGTTGGGAGGGGGTTAGTAGTTAGAGATTTTAGATGTGTATTGTTTTTTTTGGGTGGGGGGGGAAGATAGGGCTGAACGGCATGCTAGGGGTTGGAGAGGATTGACTTAGGCTTGTGCTTGCTCCTTTATTTAAATCCTGGGTCTATACTTTTAGCTGTCATTTCAGCATGCGTTGGGACTGGTGAAAATTTGTTCCAGCAAGCCTTTGCTTGTTTAGACCAAACTTAGACAATGGAAATGCCTTCAACTAGTTAAGTCATCATCACTATCAGCTGGATCTTGTATTGTTGTCTACTTGTAATTTGATGTTTTTAGTATATTAATTGCATTTGTATTCTATGTTATTTTGTGAATTATTGTATATGTTGTTTGCAGTCTGCCTAGATATTCAATAGTCTGGAGTAGACATAATTTCAAATAAATCAATGTGTATTTTATGTCTGTTTATGTGTATTCCCATTATAAAATAGGGAATAAACAGGAAGATGTTTGGTCCACCCAAGCCATGCCTCCTTGGAATCTCTGTGTGATGTGTATCTTCATATGAACAGCAGCTTTCTAAAATTGTCATTTATTTGTGCGGGTGATATACACATGTAAATAATCCATTTATACATATGGCAATATGTTTCTCAAATAACTTCCATAAACTAGTATGACCCTCACTTGGTTTGCAGCTTGTCGTGCTGTGAGGGCTTGTGTGCATCAGTGATGCTGAGGGCTAAGCTATCGGTAGTTAACCACTGGCAGGGTCTTCCAAGATGGACAGGTCTCAGTTGAGGTACCAGACCAAGACAAACCACCCATCTGGGCAGCAGCAGAATGGGACAGTGTTGACGCGGAGGATCACATTTATGGGACAATGGCAACAACACTAAACTTAAACTGCGTGGAGGAAAGGCCCAGCAACCTACTTCTGTATCTTGCTATGAAAACCCAATGGATAGTCACAACAAAACAAATTGCACTATAGTGCTGGAAGATGAGACCCCCAGGTTGGAAGGCACTCAACTAGTTACTGGGGAAGAGCTGAAGACTTTTCAGAGTAAAGCCAGCATTTATAATGTGGTTGCCCTCGGGATGTCTGACTGCTGATGTAGCTGCACATGAAATGAGAATCAGAAGCAGTAAAGATGTCTTGCATATTGGAAGATGGAACATACAAATTATGAAACAAGGGAAGTTGGAGGTGATCAAGAATGAAATAGAACGTGTACCTTGATCAGCTGGGTGTTAGCGAACTGAAATGGACTGGCATCGGGCACTTAGCATCAGATGATCACATGGACTACTATGTTGGAAATGAAAGACAAGAAGAAATGGTGTTGCATTTATAATAAAGAAGAAACTTGCAAGAACTGTAATGAAATACAATTCAGTCAGTGAACACTTAGGGGTATGTTTACTAAACCGCGGTAATCGTGAATACCGCGCGTAATGTACGACTAACAACCGTTCGCACGTCCCAACGCGCGTTCCAACGTGCGAACGACCGTTAACCGTACACTATGCGCGTAACCCGCATTTAACGATCGTAAACCCCCGCGGCGCGTTAAAACAGTGCGGAAGGTGGAGAGTGGGCGGAGAGAAGGGGTCAATGGGCAGAGAGTGGGCTCCCCCAATACCAACACGCTGATTATGTGAGCAGAATCCCAACGCGAATGAAAACCTGCCGTTAAAGGCATACTAAAGGGAAGAGAAACCATTTACGTCAGCAATGTACAGCAAAACCGGGGAAACCTACAAAAACGTGAGCATTGTGATACATGTGCACAGAACAAAATAGCAAACAGAAATGTAAAAAGAACATAACAAAAGCCAAAAGAAAGTATAAACCAGCTGTGCAGCAGAGATATCAGTAGGCAACCGTAAAAACAAAGTCCTGGGAAGCTACAAAAAACCAAATATGATTTTTGCAAGGGTCTATGGAGCGTACAGCCATCCACAAATCATTCCTCAGTCAGCCCTGCCCTGAGTCCCCCTGGGACTGTCTGCTATGGTTGCCCCCTACTATCACCATTGGCCAGTTTGGTGAGGGTCCATCCCCGTATCCCGAGGTCAAGTGTGGGGTCTATGTGCACGTGTATCGCAATACAAGGTGAATGAGCTGACAGTAAACATGTGCAGAACAGGGTGTCCGACTCACTCTGCCAGGTCTCCCATCTCCAGGGACCTCACTGTTCCTCTGGCTACAGTGTGCTGAAGTGGACACAGCCAGTACCTGCAAGACCAGAGGGTCACCCACCAACCCTGTTCCCACATTTTACCCACCACACAACAGAGATAGTAAAGACACCCCCTTATCCCAGAGAACCTGGGACAAACACCTATATTTTACCCGCCCACCCCCCCTAACCATGGGCAGTTCCCACAGCCAAGTCCCACAAATGCAGTCCCGGAGTGCGACACCTTAGCAACTCATAGGCATTTGCCAAGAGAACGACATGTCAGCATGTTGGTGGAAGGGTACAGGTGGTGGAGGGGCCAGTGGCTGTTAGCCACAGCAGACAATTGCCCAGCCATGTGCAGGCAGTCATGCCCACCGCAACACACAGGCCCTGTCGGATGTACAGTCATGGACTCCCTAGGGAATGCAGCCTATCTGTGGCACCACAGTGGTGCAGTGCACACACACAGTGTATGCAAGAGCAGAAGGTCATAGGTTCAAAGCCCAGCTGGGGCTACTGTCAATCCAGTACCCATATTTTGCCACAAATAAACCGTGATAGTAAGGACTAATCATTAATGCTGATAATATACGCATGGTTAATACGCCAATATTTAACCGCACTGAGCACAGACACCATAAATTGGTGCATAACCCAGAGCATAGTCCCCAAAATGCAGTCCTGGAGGGCCACACAACGGGCAGGTTCACAGATGCCCTAACTTATGCATAATGAGGAGCAAGGTACCATGGGTATAGCCCAGACAGTGTGGCCTGGCCAGGCTGCATCTGCACAGCGCATAGGGCAGTGACTGACATAGCAGTGCCTGTCCACCATCTACACAGACAGGGCGGCCGCTGTATGTCCTGCAGGGAGATCAATCTCACCCTGACTGTGCAGTGACCACGGCATGGCTAGGCATCCCCATAGTACTGCTGTTATGTGATATGTATGTGTCCCTGTGTGGAGGCCAGTCACTGACTGAACTGTGTCATGTGTCTGCTGCCATTCCAGGTCTGGGTGCATGCATGTCCAACTGGATGATGCAGTAATGGACCAACTAGCAGACTGTCTGCAGCTGGTATGTGTCTTGATGGAATGCATAGCAGGGTGCAGTGGCTGAAGGGCTACTGTATTAAAATATCATAGTGTCTGGGTGCAGCCTAGCATAGACAGGCCTCCCAGTTGTCTGCCCCATGCCATGGATATGTAGAGTGCTGCAGTGACTGTACTGTAGGGTGTGATATCCACAGCATAACTGAGTTTGACGGTCACCCCTACTGCCCTCATTGCAGGGAGGTGGAATGTGGAATGTGGATCTGCTGATGGGAGACCCGGTCCACCACCATAATCCCCCTAGGGCAGTGTTTCCCAACCCAGTCCTACGGGGCACACCAGCCAGTCAGGTTTTCGGGATATCCCTAATGACTATGCATGAGATATATATGCATTAGAGATATCCTGCCAACCTGACTGGTTTGTGGCCCTCCAGGGCTGGATTTGGAGACCCCTGCCTTACACCTCTGTCATTTAAGATTGTGAGTGGGCAAGGTGCAGATGTCCTAGACATCGAAAGGGTATATAGAATGTGACACATTCCTCCTCAATTCTCACCACCACCAAAATATTGTCTATTAGACAACTTTTTGGTGGTGGTGAGAATCGAGGAGGAATGTGTCACATTCTATATACCCTTTCGATGTCTAGGACATCTGCACCTTGCCCACTCACAATCTTAAATGACAGAGGTGTAAGGCAGGGGTCTCCAAATCCAGCCCTGGAGGGCCACAAACCAGTCAGGTTGGCAGGATATCTCTAATGCATATATATCTCATGCATAGTCATTAGGGATATCCCGAAAACCTGACTGGCCGGTGTGCCCCGTAGGACTGGGTTGGGAAACACTGCCCTAGGGGTCCATAGGGACTACACCTGACTGAGACAGGCAAATATATCCAAGGTGTTTGGGTAGAATCCACCTATCTCACACATTATTACTGTTGTGGATCCCCAGCATGGCCTATGTTTGCCATGGATGGTTTGGTGGACCTGGTGCTGGGCGCCTCACTGCACCCTCAGGGTGACCACAGTAACCGCACAATGTGACGTTGTGTAGCTACTGTGTGTCTGTAAAATACACGGTCAGTACCCCCTACCAGGCCGAGGTGCTGTGGGGGTGCACATGGTCAGTTCCCCCCACTAGGCAGAGGCGCTGTAGGTTTGCAATTCACATCTCGTGTCAATCATTGGACAGCTGATTTGCATGTGTAGTGCATCATGGTTGTGAGTGCTCCAATAGAAATCTGTGAACCACAGCAGATGGACTGTGCGTTGAACTGACGTCGCTCTGTAGTCAGCTAGGCATCTAGAAGGAGCTATGGAGGCATACCCCACTGGCAAATGCATGGACTGTGCTGCCAGAACCTATGGGTATGAGGCCACTGTGGTGAGATATAGCAGGACTGCCAGGTGCATCTGCATGTGGAGTAGCGGTGTCTGTAACCAAATAATAGCAGAGGTAAAATACAGACTGCAAGCTGTCGTTTGTCAGCAAAGAGCAGGAGAGGACAGACAGAACGGGTGCAAGAGCACGCATGAGAAAGCTACAACTAATGATAAACATATCAAAATAGACAGATAAACAGAAGCTCTACATTAGTGTGGATGCCACCTCCACAGTATGCCAATCAGGGACACTCACAGTGCCCTGGTCCCCAACCCCCCCCCCCCCCTCAAGCCATCTAAACAAAAGGGACACTACAAATGTCAGAGACATCTCTTCAGCAAGGTCAGCCCCTGACAAAGCAATGTGAAATATCCACAATGTGAGATTTCAGAGGCAGAAGGTACCAGAACACATGCTGCTGACCCTGCAATAAATAGGAGTAGGCCAAAGATGTTGGGGATGTAAAACCCAGCTCATGCCCACAGGCTAGGAGAAGCCGTAGGCCATCACATGTATAGATGGTAGTGTTAATGTGAGTTGCAGTACACCATGAGGATCTGCAATCAAACATGCCAATGCACATTACAACGCACGATACAACGCCCCTCGGCCGACAGCAACGCACATAGGTACACGCCGTGTCAAGGCCCCAAAACGATTTCCAATGCACGTGGACACGCCCCGATGAACGCAGGTGGTTACGCCTACATGAACGCACGTGGTTACGCCCTTATAAACGCACGTGGCTACGCAGCTGAAAAACACTCAGAGCAGATGGCAGCCATGTCACGGAGGCCTGCATTCTCTCAAGCAGACCTGTACCTGCTGACAGAGCTTTTCTGTCTCCGCCAGCCACGCCTCATCCCTGGCTCCTCCAGGAGGCAGAACCTCACAATGGTGAGGAGGGCCTGGGCCCGCCTCACCAACAGATACAACAGGAGCTCTGACTACCCACGTGAGGTAAGTGTCTGGGGACAGGCACCCCAAATGAGGATGTGATGAAGAACAGCCTGTAACCAAAGCACCATTAGAATCTGTACTGCTGGAGAATGTCTGGTATTACCGTGGGCTGTGTAGCTATTTAAGAACACACCCAATAGCAGAACCCACAAGCACACAGGGGGTATGTGCACCCATGGCAGAGATGAGCAAATGACCCCATCGGTATGCTATGGGGCGCAGTTGCATCCTCAGTGATGTGGTCAATCAACAGAAAACCACTGTGCCAAAACGAGGGCAAACATACACACAGGGGTCTGTCAGATGCCCCTGTCAGCTAGCACAAAGCACAAGAACATCCCAGGATGCTGCAGGCCCCTAAAGGGTGTCCATCCCCTGTCCCTGTGCTATGGATACAGGCCTTGTAAGTGCTCACAAGGACCAGGCCAGAGCCCAAGGATGCTGAGGATCCCATATGAGGAGCCCATCCCCTATCCCTGTGCTATGGATACAGGCCTTGTTAGTGCTCACAAGGACAAGGCCAGAGCCCAAGGATGCTGAGGATCCCATATGAGGAGCCCATCCCCTGTCCCTTTGCTATGGATACAGGCCTTGTTAGTGCTCACAAGGACCAGGCCAGAGCCCAAGGATGCTGGGGATCCCATATGAGGAGCCCATCCCCTGTCCCTGTGCTATGGATACAGGCCTTGTTAGTGCTCACAAGGACCAGGCCAGAGCCCAAGGATGCTGAGTGTAACCCGAAGGGTTAAAAATGAGGTTTGTTAAAAGAAATATATTAATCACTCCCTTAGGATGAGCTGGGGATCTTTTGATTGGTGGAAGTGAAAAGAGCTTTCTGATTGGCTGAAGGGGTTGTAGCAGGCCCAGAGGGAAGCCGGGGCCTAAATTACAGCTCTGCTGAGAATAGTTCCAGGAGTTTAGGTGGAAAGTTACCCAAAACGATGTAAACCCCAGGGAGATCTGGAGGTCCTGTAGATTTTTTAAAAGGGGTCTAGTTTGTGTAAAGGGGATATAGGAAGATCAAATGTGGAATCAGAATTTGGAAATTTTAATGTTTAAGGGTTTAATTTTACAGGGTTTAATGTTTAGGGGATTAAAATCATTAGAAGGGTATAAATTTGGGCTCCAATAAAATTGAGGGTTGTAAATAAAATAAGCAAGTAGGTTCTAGATTTTAAAAAGCATATTTTATACTGAATTTAGGGATAAATGAACTTTGTGTCTTGGGGGGCTACCAAAATTGATTACTGGATTACATTCGACGTGGGAGATACCTGAAGGGATAATTTAATTTTTGAAATAGATTAGGGTAAGTTTGGAAATTTGTTTTGTTTAATATTGGAAAGAAACTGTAGTACACTTGTCCTCGGCACAATTCAAATTTTAAAACCACTGTGAGAAGGTTGCTGAGATCCTGATTAAGAGGGTGCCAATGTTATTATGTTAATAAGATATATTGATATAGTTTGGGGTAGGAAAAGGAAATTCACATAGAAAGTAATATGAAAAAGTGGTTTAAAATGGAGATTACATGAATATTCTAATAGTAAACAACCTTTAGAATTTTAGCAATGCAGCGCGTGATAGGTAAGTGGCAGTCACACGGGCTGAGTGGAATTCCTGTCTCCTAGGAAACAAAATTTTTACTGTTTAACAGACACAGACAGCTCTACCTGGAGAGAAGGTGCTTTTTGAAGGATGTCCAGAGAGCACAGCCAGAGAGCAGAGTTAAGGGCAGAGATAAGTGAAATAGCATAGTAGTGTCTCTATCATTCTCTCATGGGAGGATTGATGCAAGCTAATTTTTATTTATGTGCAGAGAGATATTGAGTTGAGCTTGTTGTTTTAAAGAGAAGTTTTGCTCTGCAGTTTCTCTGAAGACACATTTGTAGATGGATAAGAGAAACTTACTATGGTCAGAGAAGTATTATTCTGCAAATTGAAATAGTTCTTTAACTGCAATCTGTCTTAGTTAAATAGCAGTGCAGGATTGTTCTGTTCTAAATGTTGTTTCCTGTGAAAAGATGTATTGCTAATGGAAATTTATAAAGTGTTGATAAACTAATTGTATGCTAAGTTGCAGAGTTTGCAAAAGAGGAGAGTTGCATCTCAATACTGTAACACTGTTCTTTAGGAAAAGAGAGTTTATACTATGTTGGTCTATAAGAGAAGTGTTATTGAAGGTGTGAAACAACACTGTTAGACAGGAAATATTGAATTGCCAAAATATGTGCAGAAGTAACAGAGAGAGAATCTAGCTTTGTAAGGTACAAGTTGTTACAACCTAAAGAAGAAGCTCAAAGCTCCTATAGAGTGTAATGGACAATAGGAGAACGACTGAGAAAACAGGTAGCAGGGAATTTCAATTATCTTTTTATTTTTCACCCATAGATAGAGCCCCATAAGTATACTAAAGTTGTCCCAGTCAAGTTTTCTAAAGATATTCAGGGAGAGTCAGGGTTTTCCTTCATTTGATTTTTTAAAGATAGGTGAGGGTGAAGAACCTTGGATCTACTCTGCAAGGGCCCCAACGCTCCTACCGGTGAAGAAGAAGTACAGCGCTGATTGTACCAACGCCTACCAACTTGGGAGAAGGAAGCTAAGTATAGACTGCTGCAGTGGACTTTATGCTTGAAATTATAATAAAATTTGGGGAAGGGGGAAACTATTGTGTGAATATTCTTGATGTTATGTTGAATAAAATGTGAATTCTTTACATTTGAAAACTGCTTGAGTGCTTTAAGTTAACAACAAGGTGTATGCTAAAATAGCACTCTTAAGGAAATGTAAAACCCCTATTTATGTGCGCCCTGCTGTGAAGACTGGGGGGATGTGTGGCCCGGCTCTTGGGGAATAACAACTGGCCTGCTACCGTGATCAGTAGTCGACACCCCTGTCAGCCGCTGCAATCAGAGCCTGGGCCAGCGCCGAACCCCGAGGGGGTCACAGGAGGCGCGTTTTTGGCGTCACGGACAGGATTTTTAATTTTATTGGGGGTTATTCCAAGATTCCTATTGTGAGTAGCTATAGCAGACACAAAATTGTTGTTTCTAAGTGACACTCCTGTTGGTTAGAGGAGATTGAGTACCTTAGCACCATGGAAGACTGGGCTGCGGATCCGAGAGATGAATGGCGAGCATACAGAACCAGATTGGAACTGCAGGAGGAAGAATTGAGGAGGAGAGAAGAAGCTGTAGTGAGAATGCAGGAGGAGCAACGGAGAGAACGGCAGATTCTGGAGCGATTCATAGAAGGCCCTAGGATGCCGACAGCCATGTATATTCCCAGGGATAAAAAGATACCTGATTTCGCAGGTATGCCAAAGAAACATGGAGATTATACGGTGGAAGAATGGATAGAAAGGACAAAAGCGGCACTAAAAGTTCTTAGAATACCTCCGGAAGATCAACTAGAAATTGTTAAAGACCATTTAATTGGACAAGCTAGAGACACAGCTCGTTTTGTTCCACCGGATACACAAAATTCGGTAGAAGACTTGTTTGATGTACTAAAAATCGTTTATGGTGATAAAGTTCCTGTGAGCATACGAATCAAAGAATTCTTTGACAGAAGGCAAGAACTGGGGGAAGATATGCGTACTTATGCATATACGCTACAAGAAAAGTTAGTTAGGATTGAAGCTATTGATCCTGATTGTTTTAGGTATCCTCAGAAGATACTAAAAGAAAGATTTGTATTAGGAATAAGAGAAGAAAGTTTGCGAAGAGAAATGAAGAAAAGATTGGAGAGAGTTCCAGAAATAACTTTCGCATCCTTATTGCAAGAAGCGGTTAAGTGGTCTGAGGAAGATGTGTCATGTGATTGGAGAGAGGGAAACGTGAAGATTTTGTCGAGAGGTCGCAATGAAGCTACAGTAAGAGGAGCTACTGTTGAAACCAATTATAAAATGGAGATTAATGAATTGAAACATATGATGACTGAGTTACTTCAAGAAAAAAGACAGCGACAAGAACCCAGTTACTACTCACGACTTATCTGGAATGGTAACAATCCGTTATATGGGTCTGATTATGAGAGAACCACATACAGGGCAGTGAGTCAAAGAAGGCCAGAATATGTTGAAAGATACCCAGTACGAAGGGCACCACTAAGAAACAAGAGAGGAGACCTAGTGTGTTATCGATGCCTAGAATCGGGACATGTGGCAAGACAATGTAGGAGTGAGCGAGTATGGACTCCAGAAGTGATTCAGACTAATGTTCCTGGTGATTCGTCTGATACTGCACAAGACCCATCAAGAATAAAAGTTAATGCTAGAATAAATACGAGTACTACAGTGCCAGTTAATCTAGATGATTATCAACGGAAACAGGTTATGTCTCCAATTCGGACTCCAGTGAAAGCAGAGACAACTCTTACCAAGTTACCCTCCCCATCTACTATTCGAGTACTGCGAGTAAGTTCCCTTGGAGATGAGGATGAAGAACGGAAAATATTTGGAAAAAGTCCGATAATAGAAGTTATAATGGCTGGAGTACCAGTAAGGTGTTGTATAGATACTGGGTCAGAAGTAACGACCTTGACAGAAAGCTACTTCCAACAACATCTGAAGGAATGTAATCAAATGCAAGAAGCAAGTCTAATAAAGTTATCCGCTGTGAATGGTGTAAACATTCCGATTGTGAGATGTGTGGAGGTGGATATGACATGTCTTGGACAAGAAGTAAAGCATTGTGGCGTACTCATAGTAAAAGATGATATGGCCTATAGAAAAGTTAACATGACACCCGGAATTTTGGGCATGAATGTATTGCAAGAACTAAATTGGGATGCAGTGGCCAATAGCTGGCTTAAGGGAGGAGAGATTTACAAAATACGGAGACAAGTGCAGAATAACAAAAATGAAAAAATTGGATTTGTCAAGTTGATTGGAAGGAAAAGGGTGACACTTCCTCCACTGTCTGAGATCATGTTACTAGGAAGCTGTACAAAGTTGAGAGAATATGCAGTAACGCCAGTGGTAGTGTCTAGCACAGAAACGGCCATTTTACCTACTGATTTATGTGTAGCCAATACATTGGTTATACCAAACAAAGACAAGATAATAGTACATGTGTTGAATGCTGGTCAAAAACCTATCAGCTTGCCTCCAAGAATTCGAGTGGCTGAAATATATAAACCCAAAGAAATCTTAGCTTCTTACGATTTACAATGCCAATTAGATGGAGATACCATGGTGGTGAGGAAAAGTGCAGTGAGCGTGGATGCTGATAAAGATGTGGATAGATTCATTCAAGGTCTAGCTGTTAAGGTAAATTGGGAAGAGCTGACAGCAGAACAAAGCAAACAATTGAGGTGTCTACTCTGGAAACATCGTCAAGTGTTTTCTGTGAATGAAAATGACATCGGGTATACGGACAAAATTTGTCGTACAGTGAATACAGGAATACATCCACCTATCAAGCAAGCATATCGACGAGTATCACCGCATATATACGAAGAATTTAAGCGACATGTTCAAGACCTGATGACTCAAGGTATTCTGGAGTCAAGTAAGAGCCCCTGGGCGTCGCCAGCTGTTATCATTAGAAAAAAAAAATGGATCCATACGATTTTGTGTTGATTATAGAAAGCTGAACAGCGTTACTGTCAAAGATGCATATCCCTTACCCAGAATAGAGGAATCCCTGGATGCGTTGAGTCATGCTACATTGTTTACATCTTTGGATTTGACATCAGGTTATTTTCAAGTGGCTATGTCTGAAAAGGATAAGGAAAAAACTGCAGTTACGACACCATTTGGACTTTTTCAATGGACTAGAATGCCTTTTGGACTAACAAATGCACCAGCTACATTCCAAAGACTAATGGAGAATGTAATGAATGACTATGTTTTCAAAATTTTGCTACTATATCTTGATGATATTCTGGTGTTCTCCAAAGATTTTGTCACTCATCTGGAACACTTAGATAAGGTGTTCACGACGATAAGCGAAAGTGGATTAAAATTGAAGCCAAACAAGTGTACTATGCTGAGCAAGCAAGTTAAATATTTAGGTCATATCGTCTCTGCGGAGGGAGTGACAGTAGACCCAGAGAAGACCCAAGTAGTGCAGAATTGGAAGGTCCCCACCACGGTGAAAGAAGTTCGACAATTCTTGGGTTTAGCGAGTTATTATCGCAGATTTGTACCATCATTTGCTAAGATCGCTGCACCACTTCACAGGTTGACTGGTAAAAATAAGTTGCGACCCAAGAAAGCAGCGATACTTTGGAGTTCGGAATGCCAGCAAGCCTTTGATAAGCTCAAAGAAAATTTAATTTCATCACCAATACTGGCATATCCAGATTTTGAATTGTCTTTCATCTTAACAACGGATGCGAGTCACCAAGGTCTAGGAGCAGTATTGAGCCAGATTCAAGAAGGACAAGAACGGATGATTGCTTATGCTAGTAGAGGGTTAAAAAAATCTGAAAGAAATGACCAGCATTATAGTATTTTTAAGTTAGAATTGCTAGCACTAAAATGGGCTGCCACTGAAGAATTTAGGGACTATTTGATGTATAAGAAATTTTTAGTAAAAACGGATCATAATCCATTGAAGTATTTAGAAACAGCTCAAATACATGCAACCGAGCAAAGATGGTTGGCTCAGCTTGCAGAATTGGAGTTTGAGGTCCAATATAAACCTGGACGAACTAACACGGTGGCAGATGCCTTATCAAGATGTTCACCTCCCAAGGAAGAAGTAGTGGAAGAAGAAATAAAATCTGAAGATTCCATAATCAAGATTAAAGAGGTGCGGGAGAGGCTATGGCCTAATGCAGAAAATGTGATAAAATCTCGTGAAGTAATGTGTGCTAGACAAATTCTAAGTTGCTCCAGATTAGAGTTACAACAGAGTCAGAGTGAAGATTTGGACTTACAAAAGGTTCTGTACCATCTTAAAAAGAAAGACCCTGTTGATATCCGCAGCTGGACCAGTAATCAAAAGAAGCTATGGAAAGAGCGAGGCCGATTACACTATGAAAGAAGTTTATGGTATCGAAAAATGATTGATCCCCGAGATAATATGGAAATCATGCAATTCATAACTCCGGAAAAGATACACAAAGAAACCTTTCAAGCGAAACATGATAATGCTGGGCATCCAAATGAAGAGATTACACTAAAGAATATAAGAAAAGATTATTATTGGGCAAACATGAACCGAGATATAAAGATGTGGATCAGACAGTGTTCACGGTGTATTTTTGCCAAAGATTTGTTTCCTAAGGAGAGAGCTAAATATAAAACCTTTCAAGCAAGTTATCCGCTGGAAATTTTGGCTATGGACTATATAACTTCAGAAGCTAGTACTAATGGGATGGAACATGTGTTGGTGTTAACGGATATGTTTACTCGATATGCAGTGGCTGTGCCTACGAGAAATCAAACGGCTCAGACAACGGCTAAAGCAATAGTGCATCACTGGATGAATTATTATGGGTGTCCAGCGCAGATACACTCGGATCAAGGCAGGAACTTTGAGTCTGCTACTATCCGTGAACTTTGTAATGTTTATAATATGAGAAAAAGTCATACCACTCCTTATCACCCTCAAGGTAACGCACAATGCGAGAGATTTAATCGCACCTTGTTGAACATGCTAAGAACCCTGACAGATGAAAAAAAGAAAAGATGGGCTGAATATGTACCGGAATTGGTATTAGCCTACAACAGCAGCGTACATAGCTCGACTGGATATTCACCATTTTATTTGTTGTTTGGTAGAGATTCCAGACTACCGTATGATCTACAGACACAGACACAGACAGCTCTACCTGGAGAGAAGGTGCTTTTTGAAGGATGTCCAGAGAGCACAGCCAGAGAGCAGAGTTAAGGGCAGAGATAAGTGAAATAGCATAGTAGTGTCTCTATGATTCTCTCATGGGAGGATTGATGCAAGCTAGTTTTTATTTATGTGCAGAGAGATATTGAGTTGAGCTTGTTGTTTTAAAGAGAAGTTTTGCTCTGCAGTTTCTCTGAAGACACATTTGTAGATGGATAAGAGAAACTTACTATGGTCAGAGAAGTATTATTCTGCAAATTGAAATAGTTCTTTAACTGCAATCTGTCTTAGTTAAATAGCAGTGCAGGATTGTTCTGTTCTAAATGTTGTTTCCTGTGAAAAGATGTATTGCTAATGGCAATTTATAAAGTGTTGATAAACTCATTGTATGCTAAGTTGCAGAGTTTGCAAAAGAGGAGAGTTGCATCTCAATACTGTAACACTGTTCTTTAGGAAAAGAGAGTTTATACTATGTTGGTCTGAAATACAGTGCCTATAAGAGAAGTGTTATTGAAGGTGTGAAACAACACTGTTAGACAGGAAATATTGAATTGCCAAAATATGTGCAGAAGTAACAGAGAGAGAATCTAGCTTTGTAAAGTACAAGTTGTTACAACCTAAAGAAGAAGCTCAAAGCTCCTATAGAGTGTAATGAACAATAGGAGAACGACTGAGAAAACAGGTAGCAGGGAATTTCAATTATCTTTTTATTTTTCACCCATAGATAGAGCCCCATAAGTATACTAAAGTTGTCCCAATCAAGTTTTCTAAAGATATTCAGGGACAGTCAGGGTTTTCTTTCATTTGATTTTTTTAAAGATAGGTGAGGGTGAAGAACCTTGGATCTACTCTGCAAGGGCCCCAACGCTCCTACCGGTGAAGAAGAAGTACAGCGCTGATTGTACCAATGCCTACCAACTTGGGAGAAGGAAGCTAAGTATAGACTGCTGCAGTGGACTTTATGCTTGAAATTATAATAAAATTTGGGGAAGGGGGAAACTATTGTGTGAATATTCTTGATGTTATGTTGAATAAAATGTGAATTCTTTACATTTGAAAACTGCTTGAGTGCTTTAAGTTAACAACAAGGTGTATGCTAAAGTAGCACTCTTAAGGAAACGTAAAACCCCTATTAATGTGCGCCCTGCTGTGAAGACTGGGGGGATGTGTGGTCCGGCTCTTGGGGAATAACAACTGGCCTGCTACCGTGATCAGTAGTCGACACCCCTGTCGGCCGCTGCAATCAGAGCCTGGGCCAGCGCCGAACCCCGAGGGGGTCACATGAGGATCACATATGAGGAGCCCATCCCCTGTCCCTGTGCTATGGATACAGGCCTTGTTAGTGCTCACAAGGACCAGGCCAGAGCCCAAGGATGCTGAGGATCCCATATGAGGAGCCCATCCCCTGTCCCTGTGCTATGGATACAGGCCTTGTTAGTGCTCACAAGGACCAGGCCAGAGCCCAAGGATGCTGAGGATCCCATATGAGGAGCCCATCCCCTGTCCCTGTGCTATGGATACAGGCCTTGTTAGTGCTCACAAGGACCAGGCCAGAGCCCAAGGATGCTGAGGATCCCATATGAGGAGCCCATCCCCTGTCCCTGTGCTATGGATACAGGCCTTGCTAGTGCTCACAAGGACCAGGCCAGAGCCCAAGGATGCTGAGGATCCCATATGAGGAGCCCATCCCCTGTCCCTGTGCTATGTTAGCTGGGCCTGGTTGTGACTACGGTAGCAACACACATCCCCAGGATGCAGTAAGCCTCACCTCAGAGCCCTAGCCCTCATCCTGGTGGTGTGGGGGATGCCCCAGACAGTCAATACAGGAGGCAAACCAGATCCCCAAGATGCAGTAGGCCTCACCTCAGAGCCCTAGCCCTCATCCTGGTGGTGTGGGGGATGCCCCAGACAGTCAATACAGGAGGCAAACCAGATCCACAGGATGCAGTAGGCCTCACCTCAGAGACCTAGCCCTCATCCTGGTGGTGTGGGGGATGCCCCAGACAGTCAATACAGGAGGCAAACCAGATCCCCAGGATGCAGTAGGCCTCACCTCAGAGCCCTAGCCCTCATCCTGGTGGTGTGGGAGATGCCCCAGACAGTCAATACAGGAGGCAAACCAGATCCCCAGGATGCAGTAGGCCTCACCTCAGAGCCCTAGCCCTCATCCTGGTGGTGTGGGGGATGCCCCATACAGTCAATACAGGAGGCAAACCAGATCCCCAGGATGCAGTAGGCCTCACCTCAGAGCCCTAGCCCTCATCCTGGTGGTGTGGGGGATGCCCCAGACAGTCAATACAGGTAGGGTTGCCAACTGGCCGGTTTTCAGCCGGCTTGGCCGGTTTTTCCATGGCCAGGCCGGCTGCCGGCGCAGAGGCAAAACCGGCCCTTGAAAAGCCGTTTTTTTTGCTCTGGCCGCAAGATCGGGAGCGGCCAGAGCAAAAAAACCGGCTTTTCTCCCAACCCGGAGGGCTTCAGAAGGAGCCGGGGAAGCCCGCGCGAGGCCCCGGCTCCCTCTGTACAGCTGCCAGCGTGAAGAGCCTTTACCTTCACGCTGGCGGCTGTTCCTGTGAAGCCGCGATTGGTGGGAAAGGTTAAAGGCAATACCCTTTAACCTTTCCCAGCATTCGCGGCTTCACAGGAACAGCCGCCAGCGTGAAGGAAAAGGCTCTTCACGCTGGCAGCTGTTCAGAGGGAGCCGGGGCCTCGCGCGGGCTTCCCCGGCTCCCTCTAAAGCCTCAGACAGCCGCGGTTTGGGGGGGGGGGAGGCCAAGGACTGCCTGGGCGGTGATGGGGGGAGGGGACCTGGACTGGAAAAGAGCTAGGAGGGGGTAATTTCACTGGAAATGGGTTGTGATGGGGGGGGGACCTGGACCGGAAAAGGGCTATGGGGGGGGGGGGGACTTGGACTGGAAAGAAATGGGCTGTGATGGGAGGGGACCTGGACTGTAAAAGGGCTGTGGGGGGGGGACATGGACTGGAAATGGGTTGTGATGGGGAGGGGGACCTGGACTGGAAAAGGGCTGGGGGGGGACATGGACTGGAAATGGGTTGTGATGGGGAGGGGGACCTGGACTGGAAAAGGGCTATGGGTGGGGGGGAACTTGGACTGGAAACGGGCTATGGGGGGGGGAACTTGGACTGGAAATGGGCTATGGTGGAGGGAGGGGGAACTTGGACTGGAAATAGGCTGTGATTAGGGGGACTTGGAATGGAAATGGGTTGTGAAGGGGGGGGGGACCTGGACTGGAAAAGGGCTATGGGGGGGCATTGGACTGGAAAGAAATGGGCTGTGATGGGGAGGGGGACCTGGACTGTAAAAAGGCTATGTGGGGGGGGGGGACATGGACTGGAAATGGGTTGTGATGGGGAGGGGGACCTGGACTGGAAAAGGGCTATGGGGGGGGGGGGGAACTTGGACTGGAAATGGGCTATGGTGGAGGGAGGGGGAACTTGGACTGGAAATAGGCTGTGATTAGGGGGGCTAGGACTGCAAATGGGCTGTGATGGTGCAGGGGGACTCGGACTGCAAATGGGATGTGATGGGGGGGGGGGTCTAGGACTGGAAATAGGCTGTGATGGGGGACTTGGACTGGAAATGGGCTGTGATGGGGGGGGGGGGCTAGGACTGGAAATGGCCTGTGATGTGAAGGCTAGCACTGGAAATGGGCTTATGAAGAGCTGGAATAGGACTGGAAATGGACTGATGTGGGGCATGGGAGAATGGGACTAGAAGGGAGTGGATGCTGGGTGGGTCTAGAACTATAAGGGAACTGATTTTGGGGGAGGACTAGAATAGATGGGGAATGAGTGGAGAGGGGAAAAAAATATTTTGTGTGGAAGAAAAGTCTACGATGGGCCGGGTATTGGGAGAGTAAGAGGGGCTTGAGAATGGAAGGGTGAAATTTAAATGGATGATAAAGGAATAAGGAAAGAATTGGGGGAAAGAGCAAAAGGGAAACAATCAGTATGTTAAAGCAGAAATAGAGAGAGAATGGAAAACATTTAAAAGAGAAGAAAGGACAAATGGATAGCTCGCAGAAGGCACGAAGAAACCAGAAGAAAGTGACTGGAGCAATTGCAACTGAAAAATAAAACGCCCAAACAGAAGGTAGAAAAATACTTTTTATTTTGAATTTATTAGCTGGAATTTGTTTGGTCTGGGAAGTGTGTATTGATAACATCTTTGCGTTTTTGTTTAGTGCAAGAGGAAATTACTTTATAGTTTTATTTCTCCAGTGTTGTACATTTCATGTTTGGATTTTGGGGTTCCCAGTTTAATTATTATCTGACCAAGGAAGTTAGCCTACACGTTTCCTCGGTAATTTTTGTGGGTGGGGCTGGGGGCGGGGCAGAGGTGGGACTAGGGGCGGAGAATGGGTGGAGCATGGCGAGCCACAGGTGTCGGGTTTTTCTCGGTGAAAAAGTTGGTAACCCTAAATACAGGAGGCAAACCAGATCCCCAGGATGCAGTAGGCCTCACCTCAGAGCCCTAGCCCTCATCCTGGTGGTGTGGGGGATGCCCCAGACAGTCAATACAGGAGGCAAACCAGATCCCCAAGATGCAGTAAGCCTCACCTCAGAGCCCTAGCCCTCATCCTGGTGGTGTGGGGGATGCCCCAGACAGTCAATACAGGAGGCAAACCAGATCCACAGGATGCAGTAGGCCTCACCTCAGAGCCCTAGCCCTCATCCTGGTGGTGTGGGGGATGCCCCAGACAGTCAATACAGGAGGCAAACCAGATCCCCAGGATGCAGTAGGCCTCACCTCAGAGCCCTAACCCTCATCCTGGTAGTGTGGGGGATGCCCCAGACAGTCAATACAGGAGGCAAACCAGATCCCCAGGATGCAGTAGGCCTCACCTCAGAGCCCTAGCCCTCATCCTGGTGGTGTGGGGGATGCCCCAGACAGTCAATACAGGAGGCAAACCAGATCCCCAGGATGCAGTAGGCCTCACCTCAGAGCCCTAGCCCTCATCCTGGTGGTGTGGGGGATGCCCCAGACAGTCAATACAGGAGGCAAACCAGATCCCCAGGATGCAGTAGGCCTCACCTCAGAGCCTTAGCCCTCATCCTGGTGGTGTGGGGGATGCCCCAGACAGTCAATACAGGAGGCAAACCAGATCCCCAGGATGCAGTAGGCCTCACCTCAGAGCCCTAGCCCTCATCCTGGTGGTGTGGGGGATGCCCCAGACAGTCAATACAGGAAGCAAACCAGATCCCCAGGATGCAGTAGGCCTCACCTCAGAGCCCTACCCCTCATCCTGGTGGTGTGGGGAATGCCCCAGACAGTCAATACAGGAGGCAAACCAGATCCCCAGGATGCAGTAGGCCTCACCTCAGAGCCCTAGCCCTCATCCTGGTGGTGTGGGAGATGCCCCAGACAGTCAATACAGGAGGCAAACCAGATCCCCAGGATGCAGTAGGCCTCACCTCAGAGCCCTAGCCCTCATCCTGGTGGTGTGGGGGATGCCCCAGACAGTCAATACAGGAGGCAAACCAGATCCCCAAGATGCAGTAAGCCTCACCTCAGAGCCCTAGCCCTCATCCTGGTGGTGTGGGGGATGCCCCAGACAGTCAATACAGGAGGCAAACCAGATCCACAGGATGCAGTAGGCCTCACCTCAGAGCCCTAGCCCTCATCCTGGTGGTGTGGGGGATGCCCCAGACAGTCAATACAGGAGGCAAACCAGATCCCCAGGATGCAGTAGGCCTCACCTCAGAGCCCTAACCCTCATCCTGGTAGTGTGGGGGATGCCCCAGACAGTCAATACAGGAGGCAAACCAGATCCCCAGGATGCAGTAGAGGCCTCACCTCAGAGCCCTAGCCCTCATCCTGGTGGTGTGGGGGATGCCCCAGACAGTCAATACAGGAGGCAAACCAGATCCCCAGGATGCAGTAGGCCTCACCTCAGAGCCCTAGCCCTCATCCTGGTGGTGTGGGGGATGCCCCAGACAGTCAATACAGGAGGCAAACCAGATCCCCAGGATGCAGTAGGCCTCACCTCAGAGCCCTAGCCCTCATCCTGGTGGTGTGGGGGATGCCCCAGACAGTCAATACAGGAGGCAAACCAGATCCCCAGGATGCAGTAGGCCTCACCTCAGAGCCCTAGCCCTCATCCTGGTGGTGTGGGGGATGCCCCAGACAGTCAATACAGGAAGCAAACCAGATCCCCAGGATGCAGTAGGCCTCACCTCAGAGCCCTACCCCTCATCCTGGTGGTGTGGGGAATGCCCCAGACAGTCAATACAGGAGGCAAACCAGATCCCCAGGATGCAGTAGGCCTCACCTCAGAGCCCTAGCCCTCATCCTGGTGGTGTGGGAGATGCCCCAGACAGTCAATACAGGAGGCAAACCAGATCCCCAGGATGCAATAGGCCTCACCTCAGAGCCCTAGCCCTCATCCTGGTGGTGTGGGGGATGCCCCAGACAGTCAATACAGGAGGCAAACCAGATCCCCAGGATGCAGTAGGCCTCACCTCAGAGCCCTAGCCCTCATCCTGGTGGTGTGGGGAATGCCCCAGACAGTCAATACAGGAGGCAAACCAGATCCCCAGGATGCAGTAGGCCTCACCTCAGAGCCCTAACCCTCATCCTGGTGGGCCTGGAAGAGCCCAGTGTTGTGTCTCATTGGGTCATACCTTAGTGTACACAGATAAATGTATATGTGTATCGGCAGAGGCCACCAAAGGTTGACAGACCACTAATGTCAAAATGTGTTCCCACCCTAATAGGTTGAGGATCTCCGCAAGAAGGCACGGGAGCTAAGGGCACGTTATCCACGTTTTGTGCGGTGAGTGCAGAGGGAGCGGCTGGCCCAACACGACGGTGAGTGCTGCAACATGGCCCTGTTGGCCAGTGGCTGACATGAACACTGGTTGTAAGTCACTGCGTTAACACATGTGTGAACATGGGATTGACACGTGTACCCCTCTCCCACAGTGGATGCATGCGGTGCGGAGGAACAGGTGGCTCAGGACGACGGGGACGGTGATCTGCAAGAAGCAGAAGAGATGGATGCGATGCCTGGCCCTGAGGAGATGCTGTTGGAGCACCACACACCACCTCAGGGGACTGACGACTCCCCGGAAGCAGAGGCGGGGGAGGAGGAAGTGGGGCAGGGTGGGGGGCCGGCTGAGGTGGACCTGGAGCTGCCCCGTGCGGATACGGGGGGGGAGGAGGAGGGGGATGGGGGAGGGCAGTGGTGCTGGGGGGGCAGGGGGAGGAGGGGCGAGTTCAGGTGGCTCGGGCGGGCAGGGGCCCTGCAGAGGGTGACCAGCAACATGTGGCGCAGGTGGGAGATGGCTTGGGGGGGTGGGCGGGCATGTGTGCTGGGTGCACAGCCACATGGGCTGTCACAGGGCTACAGGGATGCCAGTGACCTGCACCATGGTGATGGCGGCACACACACCGTGGACGTGGGCATGGCACACATAGCTGAGGACATGCGCACCGTGGATGCAGCCACACAGACACGGGGAGACCTGTGTCTGTGTGGCTGCATGTGCGGGCTGCGCGTGACCGCGGCTGTGCGTGCACATGCACACACTCAGAGGCAGAACGCCCTTATCATGGGTCAGGTCCTGGCGACCCTGACCATGGTGGCTGACCGGCTACGCTTGCTGGAGGAGCGTGTAGCTGGGGGCACGCCGGAACAGCCACCATGTGACAGGGGTCCCCGGGGTGTGTAGCGCGTGGATACGCAGTGCACACCCGCCCTGTGACAGCCCATGCCATGGCCTTCCCCACAGACGGAGGGCAGTAGGTCCGCCTGATTGGGATTGTTGCATGTTGGCCAATGAAAAGCCACACCGCCAATTTGTAATGTAAATAAAGTTTGACATTATTACCTGTTAACTGTGCTGTCCAGATATCCCTCTGTGCTATGGGTGAGTGTTTTGTGAGAGACACATGAGGACACACACATGTGTGTCAGTGTAAGATACAAAGGGTGCGTGCAGACACGTGTCATGCGTCTAGCAATACTACGCCCATTACATGGGCTGGTGCCACACATGTAGCACTGCACTGACATGTAACTGTGCCCTGGGGTCAGCAGTGGTGGCACCTGCAAGGCTATGTGCAGCATCTGTGATGGGTGCAGACCATGGTGGTGGATGGCATGGACACAGCAGGTGGGCTAATGGACACTGCCCACGTAAAACCATTTGCTAACCCGCTGTATCGTAACAGAGATCTCAGGCCTCACTAAGCACCATACTCCACAATTCAAAAGTTAACCATGAGGATATTACACAAACACATTGCACAGGACCACAAAGCCTGAACCACTGGGGAGAGACAAGAAGTGGCAATGCCACAGTGGAATCATTCCAAAAGAACACCTCCGCTCAGCTCCACGTGCAGAACATAGAGCATCAGCAAGCAGGTAAGCACTGGTTCAAAACAGGTAGGCAAACATTAAAGTGGGGATCACCACAGCCTGACCTGGGATGTACAACACTGTACAAATAGAACTATACAGTAATGTGCACCTGTAAGAAACAAAGCGCTGACGTTAGTGATGCACATTTCCCAGAGCTTACCTATTCCTGATAGGACATGCAGTACAAAGGGATATGTGTCTAACTTTGTGCACTTTCCTCAGCTGCAAGTGATCCCGCCATTTCCACCTGGTCCCTCCGTGTCCCCAGATAACCCTCCATCGTCTGCTGTCCATCTGTCCTCCCTTCCCTATTGTAGTTTCTTTCCGCTCTGTCACTACATCTGCTTTAATATCCTAATCCATCTCTTATTCTCTTTCCGCATCCCTAGTTCATCCATTCATCTCTTACCCCCCCCCCCCTCCCATCCCCAATCCCCAGGTACTCACCCAATACCCGGCCAATTGGGGATGTTTCCCCCCTCCCACACAACATGTTTACCACCTCTCCACCTTACCCTTCCATCCCCATCCCATTCTGATCCTCCCCCAACATCAGCTCCCTCCCAGTTCCAGCCTCACACAGCATTCATTCCCTTCTAGTGCCTGTAGCAGCACATATCCATTCCTGGCCACCCATCAGTCCAGTTCCAGTCCAAACCCCATCAACCCATCCCCAGTCAGCCCCCCATAGCCCATTGCCAGTCCTACCCCCCCATCAGCCCGGAGCCCATTACCAGTCCAACCCCCCGCCCCCAGCACCTACAGCCCATCTAATGACATGCCGCCCCCCCCTAGCCTCTGCCCGGATGTTCCACGCCCCCTGCACACAGGGATAGGATGCTGCAAACAGCTGTTGGCTGCAAATGCTGGGTAGTGTGTGCCTGCGGGTGTGCCCCCTAAGAGCAAGTGGGGCATCCCATGCTGGGAACGCCATCTGGCATAATAGCTCACATTGGGCACCCCCCAGGGTCATGCACGTGTTGGCTTTGCGTAACACTGTCCCCCCAAACAACACAGGAGACATGACATGTGCGTCATCTGCATCTTATGCGTTTATTTCCCACGGCTCCTGCCCCTGCCACGCCTTGCGCGGCCCCTCCCACCCTGTGCTGATGGTGGCTGTGCTGCCGCCATTGCTGCCGCTCCCTCCACTGCAGTTGGTGGAGTGGGTGGTGGTGGTGGTGTTGGCGTCACCCCCATGTGCACTGTGATGCGCTGCAGGCTCTCGGCAATGCTCTCCGCAGCTACCACAAGCCTAGGGACCCCCATCATGGCCCTGGACACCATACGATTGTGTCTGCGTTGCGCATGCCTCTGCCGCCGCTGTTCCCGCAGACACGCACGCAGTAGATGCCGTATACCTGTGGAGACAGCAGGCAGTGCATTGGTGTCGTGAAACCTATCTCCAACCTTTGCGGCCACATTGTCAACAGAACACAGTGTGGGAATCACCCTCTGCATCCCTGTGTGCCTCAGCAGTGTGCGCCTGCATCTGCAGGATCACATCTTCCACCACAGAGAGCGCCACTGCACTGGTTTGCTGCCCTGCCTCTGCATAGACGTTCCCAGTGGCGCCACTGGTGTGCGTGTCCCCTCCACGGGCTGGCTGAGGGATGGTCGCACTGTCCCCACAGGGGCGGGTTGGGGGAGCTCCTGCCTCCACGTGTGTCTCCACCGGTACTGTGTCCATGTGGGTGGACGCCAAAGGCTGGCTGTCCCCATGTGCCTCCTCAGCTGCATCAATGGCAGCTATATCACCTGTGGGAGACAAAACCATATAGGTCATATGTGTGAGGGCTGCCTGTCTGCACCCATCCCACTCCCCTGAGATCACATGTGTGTGGGTGAGCCACATGGGTCCTGTTGTGGGCCCCTCCCCGCCACCCCCCCCTCACCTATTCCCCATTGCAGGAGGGGGGCCTTCTCCCTGCAACGTCAGGTGTCCGCCCCACCAGTGCATGCTACGAGGCCCCCCATGCAGCCCCGTCAAACCTATCAGCCCTGCCTACACAGATCATGTTCAACACAGGTGCATAGTGCTGTCCTGTCATCGATGTCAACACCTGTGTGGCCATGCTGCCCCTGCCAGCACTATAATCTCCCCACTGCTACACATTGACAGCCCCTGCTGGTACGGTGGAACCCTTCGCATTGACACAGCACGCATCCACTGTGCCATCCACTTCCTGACCCCCATAGACATCCCTCCCCCAATGTGTCCTGGCCCATAGGCTGGTTGTATGCCTGTGCTGCCCCCTGGGCATCATATTGCACTATGATGCCTCCTACACCCCTGTCCACCCTGTGTCACCCACACACATGTGCACTTGCAGGCTCACAATGGTACAGATCACTAAGACACTTACCTGCACCTTGGTGCGCTGTGTCCAACTCTGGGGGAAGGCCATGTATGTACATTGGACCTAGGCACTCGGCCAAGCGCCGCTCCAGTGGACTCAGGTTGTCCACCTGTGCTTGGCCTCCTCCGGTGCCTTGGGCCCCTCTCCGCTCTTTCCCCAGCTCATTTCTGATGTGTTGTTTAATGTCACAATACCGTTTGCGGAGGCTTTCCATGTCCCTGTGTGGGCCATTAGCGGTTGCAACATCCGCTTGTACCTCCGCCCATGCTCTAGCACGTGTTGCTCCAGTTGTTGTGGAGCTCAGTTGGCCAAACAAAAGTTCGTAGCGCTCCAGAATGGCGTTGAGGAGTAGGTCATTCTCCTCCATGCTGAATCGTACTGCTTGCTTGCGGAGGTCCTCAGGGAGGGTGGGCCTGCACCTCTTCTGCCTCATTGTGGCAGCGCCCTGTGAACATGGTGTGCCATGTAGACCTGATGGGCCTGGCCTCTCATCACGGTCATTGGGGGTGTCCATCGACGGCACCTGCTCTGCTCCTGCACTCTCTGACATCTGGCTTGTCATGTTCAGCCGGTTTGTGTGCTGAGGTGCATGCCATTTGGTCCACATCAGCTTTATATAGGTCCTGTGTGGGTGTGGCTCTGAGCGCGTTGCGTACGCGTGTTGTGTACATGCGCTGCGTACGCGCGTATGACCGCGCTCTCCCCCTGCGCACTCACGGAGGAAATGCGAATATGTGCCCTACGTGATGCTCTGTGCATGGTTTCTGACTGGTCCCCTGAAAGTCATCCCTCAATGTACACAGTACACGTTGCCTCCTCCTCTACTGCATGTTGTGATGGTAGGTACGACATATCTTTTCCTTTGGGGTACCCGTGTATATATGTTTTGCGTGTAACCATGCACGTTGGCTTCTGGCCACGTCTTTTGTCCCACACTATGTACTATGTGCATTAGTGTACGCGCGTGTGTATGCGTTTGGCGCCTCTGAGACATCTTGGCGTCTTCCATATTTGGTAGGATGTATACCTCGCAGTACCTTTGCACTATGCTGCGTCACAGGGACTTTTTTAATCGCCATAGCTTTTCTCTAGAGCAATGCCGGGTGTACGCGCGCTCTCTCGTGTGCTACGTTGCAGACTACAGGGGTTTGCAGAATGCAGGGTGTGGGGTGCGCTGGATGTTCCTGATTGACCAGGTGTGTATTGTTTGTGTGATTTGTGTTCCCGCCCTGTACCCTATTTCACAGCCACCTGCCCCACATCCTGTGTCTATCATGGCTCAGACTGTGAATGCAGGTGGTGCAGTCATTGCACTGCTGGAGCTAGCTGGGCTGCGCGTTCAGGCTGAGGGAGATGATGGTCCTGGGGCTGGGGCCCTGGGCATGGGTCCTCACCCGCTGCAACACAGGCCTGCAGCTGTGGAGGCTCCACAGGTGGGTGTGGAGGGACAACGGCGCCGTAGGCGTCCTGATGGGCGGCCACGCCTGCAATGCCTCTACAGGCCCAGGGCCATGCTACAGAACATCAGGGAGGACCAGGTAATCTCCCTCTACCGGCTGGACACAGGGGCTATTAGGGAGCTCTATGAGGATCTACGACCTGACCTCGAGCCCCTGACTGCCCGGTCACATGCTATACCGGGAATGGCCAAGCTCCTTGCTGCCCTACATTTCTTTGCCTCTGGCTGTTTCCAAACCTCGGTGGCCGCCGTGGTTGGGATGAGTCAGCCAACGTTCTCTTGCTGCCTCCACCAGGTACTGCGGGCCATGGTCAGCCGGGTTGGGAATTACATTGCCATTCCCAACAGTAGGCAACATTGGGTGGCCCTGGGACATGCATTCCAGCAGATTGCAGGGATACCACATGTGATGGGTGCAATAGATTGCACACATGTTGCCCTCATCCCGCCACGCGGCAGGGAGGTTGTATACCGCAACCGCAAACATTTCCATTCCCTCAATGTGCAGGTTGTCTGTGATGCAGGTATGCGTATCATGAATGTGGTCCCGCGTTTCCCAGGGTCAGCCCATGACTCCTATATCCTGCAAAACTCAGCACTTTTTGCCATGTTTGAGGCCGGTCAATATGAGGACTGTGTCCTGCTGGGTAGGTATTTCCCACATCCTGTGTATAACGACCATATGTGTTTCACGGGGCACCATTGTCATCTGTGTCCTCTGCATGCATGACATGGTGCTGTTGTGTCCTTGTGCTGACTATTCTGGTGCTGTGACCCCAGCACGCCCTGTCACCTGGACTGTGCTCACATATCTCAGCGCAGCAACACCCATCCCCTTGCATAACATGTGCCTATTCTTGCCCATCTGTGTCACCCCACACCCATGTGTTGTCGTCTCTGCACTGCCCTAGATGTTTACATCGCTATCAGCCTTTTTCATGGTCATTAGGGGCATGCATGGTGCAACTGTTTCACATATGTCGGGTTGTGTGTTGTGTCCATCTCATGCCCAATGTGCCACGGGATTGTGCATGTGGCAGCATGGGGGGGGGGCTTGGGGGTACATGGGGAACAGGACCATAGACCAGCTGTACAGTGTGTATGTGAGCTACTGATCCACCATGTCGGTGCTGGAACGTGTCAGGGATGTATGTGCGAATCTGCTATCACACATGTCTGCTGCATGACTGTTTGCTTTTGCCTGTGTGCGCTGACACCCCCACCTTACCAACCCGGGTTGTGGTGCACTGACATATCACCTGTGTGCCATATCACATCATGACCCAGCGACTTGCACACCTGACCATCTTTCTACCAGCCAGTGTGATTATGTTCTGTCAGATGCGGACTCTGGTGCACCAGAATTGTGTGCAATGCTGTGCCATCATATGTGTGTGACTATGTTTCCGTACTGTCCATTTGTGCATTGCTACATCATGGTTTCATTAGGTTATTCTTCTCACGTGTGCCTTACTCCCATTTCTGTTTGCAGGTGATGCAGGATATGGGTGTCGCGCCTGGCTGCTGACCCCCATGCGTCTCCCTCGGACAGGCGCAGAGATGCGGTACAATGAGGCCCATGCCTCCAGCCGCTCTGTCATTGAGCGCACCTTTGGCGTTCTCAAAAGTCACTTCTGGTGTCTGGATAGGACTGGCGGGGCCTTACAGTATGGGCCCTTGACTGTGGCCAAGATCATACTAGCCTGTTGCATCCTACACAACATTGCTCTCAGGCACAATGTTCCAGTCGATATTAATGAGGATCTTGGGGTGGATCCTGTGTGCCCTCCTGCACCTGTCCATGTTGACACACGTACTGGGATGGCGGCCAGGCAACATCTGATCGGGGAGCTCTTCTCCTGTAAGTTCAGCTTCTGCTGGTGACGTTTCTCTGGGTTAACCATGTGTGGGAAGGAGTATGGATTGTGCAGCAGTACCGTGTCATGTGTCAACATGTCTGATGTGGTTTTGCCTCCCCAGGATGAGCACCTGCTTTCCGGGCCCCCAGAACATTGAAGATCATACTGCCCGATGCTGTGCTACATGTGGGGTTTCTGTGTAAACAACTGAAACAGGCAGGTGACTCGGTTTGCATTGCTGTCGCCATGGTCATACCCATATATTTGGGTTACTCTCTGCTGCCCCTATGGTGCTGCACTGCTCTCGGGCCCTCTTCCCCATCACCCTTAGGTTCGGTTTGTCACACATGTGGTGGGGCATGTGACAGGCCTGCCTGTTTACTGGCACCGCTGCTGCCGTTTGGTCCGGCCGCCATCAGTCAGCTATTTGGTCAGGCACATGCTCCTCTTACGTTTGCTTGTCCCTGACCACAGCCCATCCACATGGCTCTCCATTGCCCTGTCCCCTTCAGGCCCTTACATGTCGCTCCCCTGCAATATTGCATTTGGTTTCCACTGCATGATATTTCGAGGGTCGTGTATGGACCGGTTCATATGTGCCTCCCATCACACGTGTGTAATGTGATATTGTCTGTAGACCCCTGCTCAGAATGTGTGTTTCATCCTGTTTAGTCTTTGGGGTGGCCTCACCTGGCACACAGCTGTGGTTATTTATGGTGACATGCTGTGGTCCTGTCTGCACCCATTTCTGTGTGCCTACTGGTGTTACGTCAGTTATTATATTCCAGCTGCGCTTCCCATCCTAGTGTTCATGGCTTTTTGCTCTCTCTGTTCCCTGTCTTTATGTCCTTCCTTCACTGGTACCTGTGGTCACGGTAACAGTCATCTATTTGCTTGTAGGTCCTTGCCGCTCTTATTATCCTCATCACCGTTGTGTATCATCCTTTGGTACATCAATCTGCATCAGTGTGATGTGACATGTCCGGTATGTTGCTGTGCACTGTCACCCCGTATCCTACACTGCTACCCTTGTCTGCATTTCATCTCTGTGTTATTGTGGGGCCTGTGCCTGCTCTGCGTGGCGGGGCCACTCCTCTGGCCACCTCCGCCTACACAGGGTCACACATTTTCTCCTCAGCTGCCACACACCTTTGTTTTAGTACTCTAGGTGGCCAACACACTTTGTTCGGTGGCTTTTGGCAGCAACATGTTTGTCTGTGCTGCTTCCTGACACATGGGATGTCCACAGGGATGTGGGTCCAGTGACTCCCTACTGTCCCTCCATCAGTCACCTATCCATTTGTCTTTACCGTGGGTTCTGTATGGTGTTAGTACTACATCTGTCTCTGTTGCACGCAGGTCCTACAGGTCCTGCAGACACCACTTGGGGTCCCTAGGGCACACTGACCGTGTCCCATATACCCTTTTTGGGGCACCGTGCCACATGGTTCTGTGAGCCAGCGTTCCATCTGACCTCTCCTATCCGTGTGTAATGCATATCTCACTTAGCATTGGGGCACCCTTCTCGGGACCATTCTGGTCATCTTTCTCATACTTCCTCTTGGGCGCACTGTTGGGCTACTGTCTTTTCCTGTTATATTGCAGTGACGCACACATTCATTTCCCCATTCATGGGACGGCACTGTTGGGGGTGCCTACCCCCTCATATGTTCCTCTCGTATCTGCTGATGTACATGTACAGTGCACCATGAATGTTTTTGCTTACACCCATATCCTTACCCCCCAGCTGTCACTTTGGGTGGTGGCATGACACACTTCCTTTGCACAGTCTGTGGATTGTGGGTTCTGGTGGTACAGCCATCTGCATATTCTTTCTGCACATATTCATAGTATTTTCGTGTTTCCTTTAGATTTCGCCAGTGGCTTTCGCTTAATGGAACTGGTCTGTGATGTTAATGGGCCTTTTATATTTGGTAATGATCTTGACCTCGGTCTGGATTGTGTTTGCCATATGCCCTTGTTTGCTGAGACCTTGTTTTGTTTCATTGACAGACTTTCTTTGTATGTGCATGACGCAATTGCTGGGGGTCTGGTGTGGTGATTTGTAGCGTTTCACAGTTCGGCTCCATGAGCTCGCCACCTCATTTTTGGGACTGTGTACTTTTCACGGACAATATGGGCGTCTAACTATTTCATTACCTATGGGGGCCCCTATGTCATGGATTCCAGTCCACATATGGAGTATTTGGTACCCTTTGCAGGGCATATTGTAGTTTTACATTACATTGGTGATGAATACAGCAGCACCACCCTCACAGTGCAGACTCCTCAGGGTGCCTCATCGGAACACCTATGGCATGACCTGTGGGGCTCTCTGTAACACGCCTTATAGGGTGCACGGGCAGACAGTGCACATTTAACTTTCACCAATGGTGTGACTTGTATGGTGCCCTATACAGCACCCTCAGAGTATAGCCGTGTGAGTGTGTGCTTGCCACCTGAGCCTGTTCGACGTACAGAACAAGCTGCTTCTGCCATCACTATATTGGTGTGTAGGTGCTGTCGATGCTGCCTCCACAGATCCACCCGCCTGTCAGGTACACATTCACATTATACAGGGCCCAGAGTTGGGCAGACATATGCATGGCGTGGTGGGGTTCCCTACAGGGGTACAGGGGCATGACAATTTGGTTCTTACCTGCCTTGTTTCCAGCACTGTTTGAGGTTTGCTTTCCTTCATTACATGATTTGTGGATATATTTGACTATGTACATATCTCACACACGGTTCTGGATACACATTCACACTATTGTCTTCTTGTGAGGGCTGAGGCTCTCTGTATTATCCGGCCCTACATATGAGGGTGGTGGGCTCTTTCTCCCACCTCTCAGTTTGTTTATCGCTGACAAAAAATGGGGGATATGTATGGCATTGAATGTGTACTGACTGGTTATCCACGTCACTGACTATGGATTGCAGTGGGTACTGTTGCAGGCAGTGTTTCTCCTTAGGACCACAGGGGGTTTGAACTCACAGACCTTGCACCATCTGCCAGTGTCTTACCCATTGTGCTACAGATCTGGCTACCTTAGGGGACACCTTTTCTAGGTTCTTATGGGGCGCCCTGTAGGGCTACAGTCTGTTGCTACTGTGTAACAGTGACACACACTCATTTCGCCCTACCGTCCCAGGAGGCTGTGTGGGTACCTAACCCTTGCTGTGTTCATCTCTGGGCCTCAGATCTTCCAGTGCGTTGCACCATGGGTATGTTTGTTTTGGGGCAGATCCTAGCCATCAGAGCGGGCCATTTGGGTGGTGCCCTGCTGCCCTTCCGGTGACAGCAAGGGGGTTGTTCGCAGCTATGGGGCTGCTTCCCGGTGGTTCCGTCACAGCCTGTGGGGCCAGTGGTCATGGTCTCATAACACAGTGGGCTTTTTGTGTCGGCCTGACTGCAACATTGTATATTTTTGTGGCACATTGGTACTGCCAGCGATACCCCATCAGCATAATGTCACCTTACAGTGCCTCATGGGGCATCCCATGCGGCACCTTCTCTGGCACCCTTTACGTGGCCTGCTGTGGTGTTCTATAGGTGACATTTTGGTGTGCCTCTGTGGACAGTGCACTTTCTACTGTGGCCTGGGTGGTGCATTATGGGATGCCATCTGCGGCACCTTTGGTTGCACCACTGTGATGGTGTGTTTGCTAGCAACACTACTGGTGGTAAAATGTGAGGCCTTGCCTCCTCATTCCCTACGTTAGGTACTGGGTGATGGCTGGGCCAGCCTTCTGAATTGTGTACACTGGGGAACCCAAGAGATTTGAACCCATGCTGCCTGTGACAGCGGTCAGTGAGCTAACCATTGTGCTACAGCTCTGTTCCTGTATTTTGTATCTGTATGCTTTTTTGGGGTTGACGCGCGATAACGCGCGGGGACGCGCCACCGCGCCCTGTCACGCTCGTTAGTTTTTGGAACGCGCGTTGTGCGTAACGATGTACCGCCCATATCCTTATTTGGGGGTTTCTGTCTCTACCGTGGCTCCTAACGCGAATCGCACTAACGCACTTTAGTAAACATACCCCTTAATCTCTATTCGTCTACGAGGAATGCCTATCAACACAACTATAATTCAAGTATATGCCCCAACAACAGCTGCAGAAGAGAATGAAATTGAAAAGTTCTATGAACAAGTTCAAGCTAAAATTGACAGAACATGCAAACAGGATATCCTGATAGTCAAGGGTGACTGGAACGCAAACGTTAGCAACAAAGAAGAAGGCAAAGTGGTTGGAAAATATGGACTTGGCAACAGAAATAAAGCTGGAGAAAGACTGATAGAATTCTGCAAGACCAATGATCTATTCATCTCAAACACCTTCTTCCAGCAATACAAGCGGCGACTGTACACATGGACGTCACCCAAAGGATTGTACAAAAATCAAATTGACTACATCTGAGGAAGTCAACGATGGAAAAGCTCTATAACATCAACAAAGACAAAACCTGGAGCTGACTGTGGTACAGATCATCAACTACTAGTATGCAAACTCAAGCTAAAGTTGAAAAAGAGCAAACAACTCATGAATGCAGCAAAATATGACCTTGAGAATATACCACTGGAATTTAAAGACTGCCTGGAAAATCGATTTGCTGCTTTAGAGACAAATGACAGAGCTCCAGAAGTTATGGAATGACATTAAGAAGGTTGTGGGGTTTTTTACATGGTCTCTTTTGGAGATTTAGGGGTATGTTTACTAAACCATCTTAATGTGCGCCTGGCGATAGTGTGCAGGCTGCCATAAAAGGAGTGGGCGTTTCAGTCTTAAAGCAGCAAAACGGGAGTATCATGCGATAACGCGCGCTGCTGCACACATGATCGTGCTAAGCGCGTTACCGCGCGGTAATCTTAAGTAGGCACACAGATATCCAAACATAGAAACAGAAGTGTAGCACAATGGTTAATACACTGCCTGATGACACAGGGGTCATGAGTTCGATCTCCCAGTGTGCCTAATGCATAAGGCTGGCTGAGGTATCAGCTGCGACATGTAAGTATTGTTTCCTGAGGCATTTTATTTGTAGCTGCCAGCAAACACACCCTCAAGTGCCGTAACCTAAGGTACCGCATAAGGCACCCTATAAGGTACTCCATAGGGCGCATTATAAAGTGCACTGTCCACCACAGCACCCTATAATGTCCCCTATAGGGCACCGTATAAGGCGCTCCATAGGACACCTTATACAGACTGTAACCATAAGGTGCCTCAGAAGGCGCTTTATAGGGTGCCCTATAAGGCGCCTTATAGGGCGCCTTCTGAGGCACCTTATGGTTACAGTACCCTGAGGGTGTTTTGCTGGCAGCACTAATGTACATTAAAAAAAGACAATGCTTTGGACAGCCCTATCAAATAACCCCTACTGTGGGTTTAAACCCATGACCTCTGGCTCCACAAGTAGTGAAATAACCAGTGGGCTACAGCTCCATAGCTGCTAGAAAACCCCTGGCTGGCTGCAGAAGGACTGCATGTCACCACACAAACAGTCTACTGTGGTCACCAGGATAGGGTTAACCCACCCATACCCATGATGCACTGCACATGCAAATCAGCAGTCTACAGATGATCACAAGATGGGGTATGCACCCCCACAGCACCTCGGCCTGGTAGGGGGAACTGACTGTGTGTGGTACTGGCACAGAGTAACTACACACCGTCACATTGTGCAGGTACGGCACTCACCCTGAGGGTGAGGTGGGGCACCCAGCACCAGGTCCACAGCAGAGAGAGGCCATGCTGCAGGTCCCCAGCAGTGCTAATGTGTGAGATAAGTAGTTTCTGCAGACACACCTTGGATATATCTGTATGTCTCAGTCAGGTTTAGCCCCTATGGACCTCTAGGAGGCTTATGTACCACCACCCTCCTCCTCCTGTAGGGCTGAGGGAAGTAAACAGGTCTCCCACCAACAAATCCACATTCTACCTCCCTGCAATGGTGGCAGTAGAGGGAACCATCAACCCCAGTCCTGCTGAGGAACAGACTCCCTACAGGGCAGTCAATGCAGCTCTGTACACATCCATAACGCAATAGCAGACAGACATTAGGCCTGGCTATGCTAAGCTGCCCCCCACCACTATCTGATATTCTTCTGCAGCAAGCCTTCAGCCGCTGCACCCTGCAAGGCGTTCCATCAAGACACATACCAGCTGCAGACAGTCTGCTAGCTAGTCCATAGTGCATGTTTCTGGTGGAAATGCGTGCACCCAAAACTGGGATGTCAGCATACACACCAATCAGATAAGTCAGTGACTGGGTCCCCAAAAAACCCCCATAAATATCACATGAGAGACATACTATATAGCACTATGGGGGAGCCTAGCCATGCCGTGGTCACTGCTCAGTCAGGGTGAGAGTGATCTCCCAGCGGAACATGCTGTGGCCACCCTGTCTGTGCAGGTGGTGGCCAGGCACTACAATGTCCCAGCCAGTGCCCTATGCCCTGTGCAGATGCATCCTGGCCAGGCCACTCTGTCCGGGCTATACCCATGGTACCTTGCTCCTCATTATGTACATTGGCAGGCCAATACTGGCAACAGTGCTGGCAGTGTGGGCTGTGGAGGGTGTTTGCAGCCACCACACACTGGATAGACAGACACACACTCCCACACCTATGCCAGTATTGTGCTACTATAGAGGTGTTTAGCAGCCCTGGCCACCACACCAGTCCTGGGCACAATGCAGGCATGGCTATGGTACGCAATACTGTTGGGGGTCACTCCCCAGGGTGGTAAACACTGTCAGAGACCAGACCTGAAGCACACTCCACAGACATCAGAAAGGTTGCTATGATGGAGCTCAATCAGCAAACTGTGCTTCACGTAGGAATTGCTATCTGTCAGTAATCATAGCAAACGTTTGATAGCTGTGTACCGTATTCCCAGGTGTAGGGTGGCATTGCTAAGGTATGCAAGTGCTAGTATTGGGAGATGCACACAGGGCCCAATGTCCTGCCTCTCCAGGAGGCATTGGCTAATGGAGCCTGTGGGTGTGGGTGTGTCTGCCCCTGTTGGCTGCTGCTTTACGGCAGAGGTTCCCAACTCCAGTCCTGGTGTGCCAAACACTGTTCGGGTTTTCATGCTGTCCCTCATGAATATGCATGAGATACATCTGCATACCATGGGGGTGGTGCATAGATATGCAGCACAGGTATCTTTATTAGAGGCAACATGGAACCTGAATGGTGTTTGGCCCTCCAGGACTGCATTTGGGAGACTTTGCTCTAGGTAATGCTCCTGTTTATGGTGTTATTGCTCTCTAGGGTAAAATGTAGGTGTTTTGGGCATGTTTACGTCATCTGCAATAAAGGTTTTGTCTGTATTAGCACGTTGTAGTAGTGGGTAAAATATGGGGACTGGGTTGGCAGGCACCATAGCTGGGACTTGAACCTGTGACCTTCTGCCTCCTAACACACTGGTTGTGTGCATTGCACCACCGTGTTGCCACAGAGACAGTGCATTCCCTGACTGCATACCATGACTGTTTGTCCGGCAGGGTCTGTCTGTTGCAGTGCATGGCACCCACCTACACAGAGCTAGGCCATGGTCTGCTCTGGGCAGCTGCCACTGCCCCCCTCCACCACCAGTACCCCTCTGCCACCATGCTGACATGCCCTTCTGCTGGTGGTGCTGGTGGTGTGCAGTCTCAAGCCATCCAGTGTGCAGGTAGACGGCTGCCTATGGTGCTTGTTCTGGGGTAGGGGTGCCTGCATAGATGTCCACGCTTCGCTCCAACACCGCCTGCCAATGTTCTGTGCCTTTGGAGGTACCTGCTGGGTACTATCCCCTGTGACACTGTGATAAACACTCTCATGCCCACGTTGGGCCCTCATCAGTTGCTGTCTGGCTGCTGTACAGTTTCAGCATTCCTAAGTGCCACCTAGGCATCTGCCTAGTCCGCACTGTGCCCCAGCTGCACCACAGCATGTGCCGCCTGCAGCCCTCTGTATCCCCTTTCCCAGCATCTGTCCAGTTGCCCATTCCGACATGCCCGCCCTGCTGTTGTGGAACATGTGCATGCCATAGGAAACCTGTGCAATGGAGAGGAAAACCCTGATCAGTGCTATTTCACGTGGGATCATTCACCTTGTATGGGGATGGAGCGTTGACCCTTCCAAAATTCATATCTGTTTTTTTGGGGCTTTCTTGGGAGTGTTTTTTGATGTTTCCCATTACTATCACTATTGCCCAGCTTGGTTATGTTTTTTGTATATTTTGTTGGGGTCCTTTTCAATGTTTATTTGTACTTTTGTTCCGTTCACATGTATCACACAGGGTTTCACTGGCGTTAGTTTTGAGCCTCGGATTTCACAGCGTTGGTGTGCGGGGAGCCTCTCCCCTTCCACTCTCCACCCATTGACCCCTTCTCTCTGCCCCTGGGGAGCCTTCCTCCACCCTCCGGGAGCCTTTCCCCACCTTCAGCACTTGTTTGCGCCGCAGCGCGCGTTATTGCGCAATATGGTACCTGTGCGCCTTAAAAAGCGCAATCATCACGCGATAAGGTACCTTATCGTGCGATAACATCGCAGAGCGCACGTTAAGACAGTTTAGTAAGCATACCCCTTAGTTTGCAGCTTTTGTAAGACTATTGTCTCTTGTTTGCAGCTTTTGTAAGACTATTGTCTCTTGTTTTCCTTTACATTTGTATTTTTCTTTTATTTAGTCATTGCTCCCTTGATGTGGGTTAACTTCTATTTTTTCTTTATTTATTACTTTTTGGCATGCTTTAATGTGTACTTTATGGAGATTTTCCTTTTTCTTTCTGTGTTTTGTTGTATAATTTCAAAACATCAATAAATATATAATTACAAAAAATAGAAGGTTGTGTTGGAAGAGAGCAAGAAGTCTCTACAAAAGGTAAAAAAACAAAAACAGCCAAAATGGATGACGGATGAAACTCTGAAAATTGCCCAGAAATGCAGAGAAGCTAAAGCCAGAGGAGAAAGAATGACAATCACAGAACTTAACAGAGATTTCCAATGTGCAGCAAGACAGAACAAGGAAAAGTACTACAATGACACTTGCAAGGAAATAGAAGCAGAAACTGTTAGAGGAAGAACAAAATCGGCTTTCCTAAAGCTATGAGAGTTAAAGAAAAAATTCCTTCCTCAAATTGGAATGTTACAAAATGCTCAGCGTTCTGTGTTGAATGATGCTGAGAAGATCAAAAAAAGGTGGAAAGAATATACAGAGTTTTTATATGATAAAGATCAAGTGGACCAACAGCCATTTCAACCCATACCTTATGATCCAGAACCATTGGTGATGAAAGAAGAAGTTGAAGCAGCATTGAAAGCCTTATCAAAGAACAAAGCACCAGGCATTGATGGTATTCCCATAGAAGTATTAAAGCAATCTGACAGAATTGTTACCGTACTTACAAGGCTCTGCCAAGAAATTTAGAAGACAACATCATGGCCAACTGACTGGAAAAGATCTGTGTTTATACCAATACTAAAGAAAGGTGATCCAACTGACTGTGGAAATTATCGCACAATTGCTCTGATGCCACATGCCAGCAAGATTCTACTGAAGATTATTCAACAGAGACTACAACTATACCTGGAACAAGAACTACCTGAAGTGGAAGCAGGTTTTAGAAAAGGGCGAGGAATGAGAGACACCATCGCGGATGTGAGATGGATCCTTGAAAAGACTAAAGAATACCAAAAGGATATCTATTTGTGCTTTATCGACTATAGCAAGACTTTTGACTGTGTAAACCATGAGAAGCTCTGGGCCACATTAAGAAACAAGGGTATACCAGAACACCTGATCATTCTCTTGCACAATCTGTACATTGATCAAGAATCAACAGTTCAAACGGAACAAGGAGAAACAGAATGGTTTAAAATAAGCAAAGGCTGCATACTTTCCCCCTACCTGTTTAATTTATATGCAGAACAAATCATCAGAGAAGCAGGATTGTATGAAGACAACAGAGGTGTGAAGATTTGTTGAAGACTCATCAACAATCTTTGCTATGCTGATGATACCACATTACTGGATGAAAGTGAAGATGATCTGAAACATTTGCTTCTCACGATCAAAGAACATAGGGGTATGTTTACTAAACTGCGTTAGTGCAATTCGCGTTAGGAGCCACGTTAGTGGAAGGAAAGCCAAAAAAGGACATGGGCGGGACATCGTAACCGATAACGCGCAGTTATGCGCGTTATTATGCGCCGCCCAGCAACGATCGCTACAGCGCGCGCCACTGCGCTCACACCTAAGACAGCGCGCAGACACCCAAAGACAGAAACAGAGCTGTAGCACAGTGGTTACTACACAGACTGATAGTACAAGAGTCATGGGTTTGATTCCCCAGTATGCCTAATGAAAAAGGCTGGCTGAGGCGACCTGTGTAACCCTTTGAAAGCCAACTATAATATTTTAATCCACAGTCTGCAGGTGGGTTACAGTTTGCATATGTCTGGAAAATTGTACCCGTCTTATGCAATATGTTCCAATAGTGACGTTCTCTCTGACATGGTCATGTATTATATACCATTTGATAGGAATATTTAGGTGCTCCCTATAGGGAGAAGTGGAAGGCACACCCTATAGGGCAACTTGTAAGGCGTGCCCTATAGGGCACTGCGTAAGGCACGCCCTATAGGGCGCCACCTAAGGCGCGCCCTATAGGGCACCGCGTAAGGCGCGCCCTATAGGGCGCCTTTTGAGCTACCCTAAGGTGATAATACCCTGAGGGTGGTTCTGCTGGCAGCACTAATATACAGTAAAAATACACAATGCCTATGACAGCCCTATCAATGAACCCCACTGTGGGTTGTGAACCTATGACCTCTGGCTCCATGGGCAGTGAGGTAACCAGTGGGCTAGAGCTGCTAATAAACACATGACTGGCTACAGGAGGACTGCATGGCACCACACCCACATTCTGCTGTGATTACCAGGGAGATTACATACCACCCCCCAACTCACCCTCTAGGGCTCAGGGTGGGGGACAGGATCCCCCACCCACAGATCCACTTTCAACCCCCTGCAATAGTGGCAGTAAAGGAGACCATCACCCCAGTCCTACTCGGGCTCAGACACCCTACAGAGCAGGCAATGCAGAGCACTACACATCCATAAGGCAAGAGCAGACAGACGGCAGATCTGGAAATGTGCAGCTGCCCCCCCACCATTATCTGACATTCTCCAGCAAGACACACACTAGCTGCAGACAGTCCACCAGCTAGTCCATAGTGCATAGTACTGGAGAAAATGCATGTATCCAGAACAGGGATATCGGCATACACACCAAGCAAATAAGTCAGTGATTGGGCCCCAAAAGGAAACCCACAAATATCACATAAGAAAAATACTATATAGCACTATGGGGGAACCTAGCCATGCCATGGTCACTGCTCAGTCAGGGTGAGAGTGACCTCCCAGCAGGACATGCTGTGGCCACGCTGTCCGTGCAGGTGGTGGCCGGGCACTACAATGTCCGAGCCATTGCCCTATGCCCTGTGCAGATGTGGCCAGGCCAGGCCACCCTATCCAGGCTATTCCCACAGTACCTTGCTCCTCATTATGCACATTGGTAGGCCAATACTGGCAAAAGTGCTAGCAGTGTGGGCTGTGGAGGGTGTTGGCAGCCACCACACACTGGATAGACAGACACACACACACTCCCCACACCTATGCCAGCACTGTGCAACTATAGAGGTGTTGGGCAGCCCAGGCCACCACACCAGTCCTGGGCACAGTGCAGGCATGGCTATGGTACACAATACTGTAGGAGTCCCCCCCCCAGATTGGTAAACACTGTCAGACACAAGACCTGTAGCACACACCACAGACATCAGAAGGGTTGCTATGATGCAGCTCACTCCGACCATTGTACTTAACCTAGGAATTGCTATCTGCCAGTACTCATAGCAACCTTTTGATAGCTGTGTACCATATTCCCAGGTTTAGGGTGGCATTACTAAGGTATGCAAGTGCTAGTATTGGGAGATGCACGCAGAGCCCAAAGTCCTGTCTCTCCTGGAGGCTTGGGATAATGGGGCCTGTGGGTGCGGGTGTGTCTGCCCCTGTTGGCTGCTGCTTTACGGCAGAGGTTCCCAACTCCAGTCCTGCGGTGCCAAACACCGTTCGGGTTTTCATGCTGTCCCTCATGAATATGCATGAGATACATGTGCATACCATTGGGGTGGCGCATAGAAATGCAGCACAGGCATCTTTATCAGAGGCAGCATGGAACCGGAATGGTGTTTGGCCCTCCAGGACTGCATTTGGGAGGCTCTGCTCTAGGTAATGTGCATGTTTATGGTGTCTGTGCTCTGTAGGGTAAAATGTTGGTGTTTTGGGCATGTTAACATCATCTGCAAGAACGATTCTGCCTGTATTAGCATGTTATAGTAGTGGGCAAAATATGAGGACTGGGTTGGCAGAAACCACAGCTGGGACTTGAATCTGTGACCCTCTGCTTCTGAATACAGTGGTTCTGTGCACTGCACCACCATGTTCTCACAGAGATGGTGCATTCCCTGATGATACCATGACTGTTGGTCAGACAGGGCCTGTCTGTTGCAGTGCATGCCACCCACCTACACAGTGTTAGGCCACGGTCTGCTCCGGGCAGCTGCCACTGCCCCCTCCACCACCAGTATCCCTCAGCCACCATGCTGACATGCCCTTCTGCTGGTGGAGCTGGTGGTGCGCGGTCTCAGGCCGTCCAGTGTGCAGGTAGGCGGCTGCCTATGGTGCGTGTTCTGGGGTAGGGGTGCCTGCATAGATGTCCATGCTCCCCCCCAGCCCCGCCTGCCAGTGTTCCATGCCCTTGGGGGTTGCTGTTGAGTACTCTCCCCTGTTACGCTTTGAGAAACACACTCGTGCCCATGTTGGGCCCTCATCAGTTGCTGTCTGGCTCTACTGTTTACGCATTCCTATGGGCCAACTGAGCATCACCCTAGTCCCCACTGTAGCCCAACTGCGCCACTGCATGTACCGCCTGCAGCCCTCTGTATCCCCTTTTCTAGCATCTGCCCGGTTGCCCGTTCCGACATGCCCGCCCTGATGTTGCGGGACATGTGCTCGCCATAGTAACCCTGTCCGATGTTGGGGAAATCCCTGAACAGTGCTATTTCACTGTGGGCCCATGCACCTTGTATGGGGACGGGGTATGGACCCTTCCGCGATTCATATATAAATAAATGAAATAAATAACTAAATAAATATCTGTTCAATGGAGCTAACTCAGGGGGGGTGGGGGTTGATGTTTATCATTGCTACCACTATTGTCCAGCTTGGTTGTTGCTTTTTTCCAGTTTGTTGGGGTCATTTTCAGTGTTTCTGTGCCATTTTGTTCTGTGCACATGTATCACACTTATCACCTTATTTTGGTTTCCCTGCCTAGGCTGTACATTGCTGACAGTGAAATGGTTTCTCTCCCCTTTAAAGTGCATTTAACGGCAGGTTTTCATTCGCGTTGGAATTCAGCTCTGAAATTCAGCGCATTAGTGTAATGGGAGCCTCTCCCCGCCCACTCTCTGCCCATTGACCCCTTGTCTCCGCCCTCTCTCCGCCTTCTGCGTTGTTTTACCGCGCCGCGGAGCATCACGCGCGTTAGCGCATGATAACGCGCGCTATAGCGCGTTTACGATCGTTAATGCACTATAGCGCGTGCTATAGCACGCTAACGATCGTTAATATCGTACAACGTGCGTTATTCACGTTTACCACAGTTTAGTAAACATACCCCATAGTCTTAAAATGGGCCTACACCTTAATGTAAAGAAGACAATGATCATGACAACTGGCAAAATCAATATGTTCATCGTTGAAGGAGAAGAAATTGAAATATTGGACAACTTTGGGGACAGAGCCTGGTTTCTGGTCAAGATGGACATGTAAGAGCTGTGCTCCGGAGGGCAATAGACAAGAATCCTGAACGGCAATCTTTAATCAAATAATTCCTACCTACGTTGGTACCATTCGGTCCCGGATATGTCTGGCTCCAAACAGACGCAGTTGGATTACCAAGTATCTCAAAATGCTAGTGCAAAGAGAACCAAGACAGAACCTCTCTCACCTCACAAGATGGCAGTCATCCGAGACTGTCCCGAGACCTCACAGGAGATCCTGGCTGAGATTCGGGCGGTCAAGGACTTGGTTAGAGCTAATGGGGAACCACTATGTGCAATGCAAGAAGATATCAATGCTTTGCGATCCTCTTTCAAATACGGCTGATTTGGTGAAGGTGGAGAATGTAGTGGCTTCACATGGAGAAAGGCTCAAGTCCATTGAGAAGCAGGCCAAGTTGATACATTCATTTCAAAGGGAGGTGGAAGATGGTAATAATTGCTCTTGGCGGAATAACAAGAATACAAGAAGTTGGGGAGATCTACAGAGGCAGCGCAGTGGTCCGGAGGTGTCAGGCTCCTGTTCCGGCGGTCCGACGTCATCGGGGGCCTCTTCAAAAGCGGAACAGTTTGAAAGCAGCCCCGGGAGATCTACAGAGGCAGTGCAGTGGTCCGGAGGTGTCAGGCTCCTGTTCCGGCGGCCCCGACGTCATCGGGGGCCTCTTCAAAAGTTTTGCAAGTTAGGCGCAGCCGGAGGCGTTAGTCGGGACAGCCATATAAGGGGCTAGATACAAGGGGCATATCAGGCCCCTTGGGAGCCCCTTGGATCAATGCAGGAGAGCAGGACCAAGTGATGAGCTTTGGCGCTGGAGATTAGATGGGTAAAAGGAAGAAGATCTTGCCAGCGGCGCAAACTGAGGTTGCTGTGGGGCCCATGGACAAACATGTTAAGGTAGTGACTAACACCAATGTCTCACTTGATCCTGACTTTCTTGTACTTCGTTCATCTCCGGTGTCTCTGAGTTCCCCAGACCGGTCACCACCTTCTCCTCCAGCATATATATCCACACCCTTGTCTGCCCTTGAGGGTACTCGGTTTCAGCAGAGTACCCCGATAGATGTTGGGGAAAAGCTGAAACCAGTAGTATGGGTACCTATCCGAAGTGAGGCCAGGGTGATGCCTGATGATCAGGTCACCTTGGCCGACATTTGGAGAGTGGTAACTCGTATTAAAAATACTTTAGTGCCCACTGTTACACAACTTTGTGGTTTTTCTTCTGAGATTACCACTCGGTTGTTTGAGGTGGATAATAAGGTGGGGAATATTTCCACTCAGGTTGCTAACTGTGAAAGCCAGTGTCAGGCTCTTAAGGCTGTTAACTCTTCCCATATAAAAGAGAGTTTGCTTGTGCATAATAAGATGGAACAGTATGACAATATGTTTCGCGCAAAAAATATTAGATTGTTAAATTTTCCTTTATGTCATTTGCTTTCTGCTGAAATTTTACTGAGAAAGTATTTTAGAGAGGTTCTGGGATTAGCTTCGGCTGACTCCATTGTCCTCTCTAAACTTTATTACCTAACTGGTAGGAGGCAGTCTGCGGGTCCTCTGGGGGGGTTTTATGAGGTTCAGGGCCAGGACTGCCTAGAGCTCACCAAATTCCTAGAGGACTCCCAAGATAATATTGCTTCTAGAGCTACCTTGGTGGTTTCTTTTGCCTCGGACCAGGATAGAATGCTTGTATTTTGCAATTACTTTAAGAATATGTCAGTTCTGTATTGTGGTGCTAAGGTTCAAATGTTTCCAGATATTTGTAAAGCGACACAAACTAGGAGACAGGCCTTTTTGGCCCTTAAACCTAGGGTGGTCGCTCTTTCCGCTACATTTTTTCTTAGATACCCTTGTAAATGCTTGGTTTCATTTCAGGGTTCAAAGTTTGTTTTTCTTGATCCTTCTCAGCTTGAGGTATTTCTGCCTGATAAGGAGCGACATGGCAATAAGTAACTGGAGTTGGGTGGGTTAATTTAAGGCTGCCAGGTAATTTAGAGTTTGCTCTATTTTTTTTCTTATTTTCTTTTTTCCTTTCTAATATCTCCCCATACTGTGGGCTAAGGTGATGTATTGCTGTCAGTTGTTTCGTTTTGTTTAATATTTGCCTGTATGAAACATCTAAAGTTTCTTTTTGCTTGCTTTAGTAAGTTTGATGAAATTTCAATAAATAAAAAAAGAAAAAAAAAAAGAATACAAGGAGTTCCTGAGGGAGCAGAGGGTCTTGACTTGGTGTCCTTTTTGTAGGCCATGATTCCAGGTGTGTTAAAGCTGCAGTTTGCTATGCTGTTCGAGATTGAGCGTGCCCATAGAGTGCCTACTCAGTCCATGGTCATGGGCAAGCGTCCACGCCCAATCATCTTGAAAGTTTTACGTTTTCAGCAAGTATTGCAATTAATGGGAGCAGCCAGAGCACTTTCAACTTTGGAATATCAGGGACATAAACTCCTGTTCTTCCCGGACTTCGCGAAGGCGACGGTAGAATGGAGACAAAGGGGTATGTTTACTAAACCGCGCTACTGTGCGGGGCGCACTTGAGCGTGCACTAAGGTACCTTAGCGCACGCTAAAGATATGTTTTTGTGTCCCGAACACGTGCGCGCCGCACTAACGGGCCCGCAGAAGTGCGCGGCGCGCTGATGTGCGATAGAGGTGTGGAAAGGCTTTCGGAGGGCGGAGAAAGGCTCCCCAGGGGCGGAGAGACGGGGTCAATGGGTGGAGAGTGGGAGGGGAGAGGCTCCCCGCACACGAGCAGGGCTGAAATTCAATTAAAAAAATACCGCGAGTGAAAACCTCGTGTTAGAGCCGATTTAAAGGAAAGAGAAATCATTTCTGTCAGCAATGTACAGCAAAACCAGGGAAACCTACAAAACGTGAGCAGTGTGATACTTGTGCACAGAACAAAATAGCAAATAAAAATTGAAAATGACCACAACAAAAGTCTAAAAAATTATACTCCAGCTGGGCAACAGTGATAGTACTGGAAAACATCAAAAATCACTCCCAATAAAGCCTCAAAAAAAATGAATTTTAAAAGGGTCTACGCTCCGTCCCCATACAAAGTAAATGATCCCACAGTGAAATAGCAATGATCAGGGTTTCCCTCTCCATTGGACAGGTTACTTATGGCATGCACATTTCCACAACAGCAGGGTGGCCAGGTTGGAATGAGCAACTGGACAGATGCTGGGAAAGGGGATACAGAGGGCTGCAGGCGGCACATGCTGTGGTGCAGCTGGGGCACAGTGCGGACTAGGCAGATGCCTAGATGGCACCTAGGAATGCTGAAACTAAACAGCAGCTAAACAGCAACTGATGAGGGCCCAACATGGGCACGAGAGTGTTTATCACAGTGTCACAGGGGATAGTACTCAGCAGGTACCTCCAAGGGCACAGAACATTGGCAGGCGGTGATTGGCGGACGTGCGGACAAATTTGCAAGCACCCCTACCCCAGAACCCGCACCATAGGCAGCCGCCTACCCATACACAAGATGGCCTGAGACTGCGTACCACCAGCATCACCAGCAGAAGGGCATGTAAGCAGGGTGGCACAGGGGTACTGGAGGCGGAGGGGGCAGTGGCAGCTGCCCAGAGCAGACCATCGCCTAGCCCTGTGTAGGTGGGTGCCATGCACTGCAACAGACAGGCTCTGTCTGACAAACAACCATGGTATTTCCAGGGACTGCACTATCTCTGTGAGCACAGTGTGGTGCAGTGAACACAGCCAGTGTGTTCAGGAGCAGAAGGTCACAAGTTCAAGTCCCAGCTGGGTCTACTGCCAATCCAGTACCCATATTTTACCCACAACTAACTAGTAATAGTAAATACGAACCTTTACTGCAGAGAACATAAGCATGGCTCAAACACCTCTATTTTACCCTACAGAGCACAGACACCAGAAATATGCACATTACCTAGAGCAGATTCCCCCAAATGCAGTCCTGGAGGTCCACAAAACCTTTAGGGTTTATGCTGTCTCCAATCTAAGGATGGAGCGGTACTGGTGGTGGAGGTGGCAGCAGCTGGTGGCCACAGCAGACCATGGCCTAGCCCTGTCCAGGTGGGTGCCGTGCACTGCAACAAATAGGCCCTGTCGGATGTACAGTCATGGACTCCCCAGGGAATGCAGCATATCTGTGGCAACATGGTGGTGCAGTGCACACAGACAGTGTGTGCAAGAACACAAGGTCACGTTTTCAAAGCCCAGCTGGGGCTTCTGCCAATCCAGTCCCCATATTTTTCCCACAACTAAAATGTGATAGCAAGGACAAGCCTGTACTGCAGAGAACATACGCATGGTTAATACGCCTATATTTTACCCCACCAAGCACAGACACCATAAACAGGCACATTACCTGGAGCGGAGTCTCCCAAATGTAGTCCTGGAGGGCCAAACACCATTCAGATGCCATGCTGCCTCTCATAAAGATGCCTGTGCTGCATATCTATGCACCACCCCCATGGTATGCAGATGTATCTCATGCATATTCATGAGGGACACACTGACAGGTGTTTGGTCTATTCATGAGGGACAGCATGAAAACCCGAACAGTGTTTGGCACACCAGGACTGGAGTTGGGAACCTCTGCCGTAAAGCAGCAGCCAACAGGGACAGACACACCTACACCCACACTCACAGGCCCCATTGGCTAATGCCTCCTGGAGAGGCAGGACATTGGGCCCTGCGTGCATCTCCCAATACTAGCACTTGCATACCTTAGCAATGCCACCCTACACCTGGGTATACGGTACACACCTATCAAACGTTTCCTATGATTACTGGCAGATAGCAAGTCCTACGTTAAGCACAGTTTGCTCATTGAGCTCCATCATAACAATCTTTTTGATGTTTGCGGTGTGTGCTTCAGGTCTGGTCTCTGACAGTGTTTACCACCCTGGGGAGTGACCCCCAACAGTATTGAGTAGCATATCCATGCCTGTACTGTGCCCAGGAATGGTGTGGTGGGCAGGGCTGCTAAACTCCTCTATAGTAGCACAATGCTGGCATAGGTGTGGGAGTGTGTGTCTGTCTAGAGTAGTGTGTGGTGGCTGCAAACACCTTCCACAGCCCACACTGCCAGCACTGTTGCCAGTATTGGCCTGCGAATGTGCATAATGAGGAGCAAAGTACCATGGGTATAGCCCAGACAGGGTGGCCTGGCCAGGATGCATCTACACAGGGCATAGGGCACTGACTGGGACATTTTAGTGCCCGGCCACCACCTACACAGACAGGGTGACCTCAGTATGTCCTGCTGGGAGATCACTCTCACCCTGATTGTGCAGTGATGACAGCATGGCTAGGCACCCCCATAGTGCTATGTAGTATTTTTCTCATGTGATATTTGTGGGTTTCTGTTTAGGGCCCAGTCACTGATTTATCTGCTTGTTGTATATGCTGACATCCCAGTTCTGGGTGCATGCATTTCTAGGAACATGCACTATGGACTAGATAGCAGACTGTTTGCAGCTGGTATGTGTCTTGATGGAGTGGCTTGCAGGGTCCAGTGGCTGAAGGCTTGTTGCAGGAGAATATCAGATAGTGGTGGGGTGCAGCTTAGCATATATAGGCCTAATGTCTGTCTGCTATTGTGTTATGGATGTGTACAGAGCTGCATAGACTGCCCTGTAGGGTGTTTGTTCTCCAGCTAGGACTGGGGTTGATGGTCCTCTCTACTGCCACCATTGCAGGGAGGTAGAATGTGGATCTGTTGATGGAGGACCCTGTTTGCCACCCTTGGCCCAGGGTGGGGGTGGTGGTGCATGATCCTCTGGGGGTCCACACCTGACTGAGACAGACAAAGATATCCAAGGTGTTTCTGCAGAAACTACCTATCTCACACATTAACATTGCTTTGGACATCCAGCATGCCCTCTTTCAGCCATGGAAGGTGCTGTGGACCTGGTGCTGGGCGCCTCACCGCACCCTCAGGGTGAGCACAGTACCCGCACAATGTGACGGTGTGTAGCTACTCTGTGCCAGTAAAACACACGGTCAGTACCCCCTACCAGGCCAAGGTGCTGTGGGGGTGCACATGGTCACTTCCCCCTACCAGGCCGAGGTGCTGTGGGGGTGCATACCCCATCTTGTGTTTATCTGTGGACAGCTGATTTGCATGTGCAGTGCATCATGGGTACGGGTGGGCTAACCCTATCCTGGTGACCACAGCAGACTGTCTGTGTGGTGACATACACTCCCTCTGCAGCCAGCCAGGGACTCATTAGCAACTATAGAGCTGTAGCACAATGGTTACTTCAGTGCCTGTGGAGCCAGAGGTTGTGGGTTGAAACCCACAGTGGGGTTATTTGATAGGGCTACCCAAAGCATTTTCTCTTTTTAATGTACATTATTGCTGCCAGCAAAAACACCCTCATCGTACTGTACCCATAAGGTGCCTCAGAGGGCGCTTTATAGGGCGCCCTATAGGTTCCCTTATGGTTACCGTCCATATAAGGTGCACTATACGTTATCCTGTGGAGCAACTTACAGGGTGCCCTATAGGGGACATTTTAGGGTGCCGTGGAGGACAGTGTACTTTATAATGTGCCCTATGGAGTGCCTTATAGGGTGCCTTATGCGGCACCTTCAATTACGGCACGTGAGGGCCTGTTTGCTGGCAGCATTTAATAAAATACAACTAAAGCGCTGCAGGAAAAAATACATACATTGCAAAGCTGATGCCTCAGCCAGCCTTACATATTAGGCACACTGCACATTGCCTTAACCATTGTGCTACACTGCTGCTCCTCTTTGCATCTCAGCGCACCTACTTATGCTTTTCATTCCTTAAACTGCACAGTGCTGCCATCAAAAAAATTGCTGTGACTTTGCGGTACCTCATACGGCACCCTATAAAGCGCCCTATAAGCAACATTCTAGGGTGCCTTGGCGGACAGTGCACTTTACAATGTGCCTTATGGGGCGCCTTATGTTAACACGCTTTGAGAGTGCGTTTGCTAGTAGTAGTAATTGAAATAAAATTTAAAATGCCTCCTACAGCAAACTTCACCATAATAGGTGATGCCTCAACCAGCCTTCTTCATTGGGCACAGTGAGGGATTGAACCCCTGATCCCTATACCATTGGTCAGTGTCTTAACCATTGTACTGTGGCTCTGCTCTTCTGTGTGCACATCAGCGCGCCACTTATGCCTCACACGCAGCTTTCTCATGCGCTAATGTGCGGGGTGCACATGGGCACTGCGCACATTAGCGCATGAATAATCCTGGTTTTGCTTTTTTCAGCCAGAAACGCCCACTCCTTATATGGCACCCGCACACTAGCACGGCCCGCACATTACTGGGGTTTTAGTAAACATACCCCAAAGTTTCCTGGCGCTGCATCCACGCTTGGTGCAACTGCAGGTCCATTTTGGACTGCTATATCCTGCCCACATGAGAGTCATGCTGCATAACCAGACCAAGACTTTTGATGATCCTGGGGAATTATATGCATTTTTGGATGATAAGGAGTTGGCAGCGATGCAGTGAAAGTCATTCTGCAAATTTTATTTGCTAGAATTTTATGGTGCTTGCTATCATGGGCATTTGACTGGTCTGAGGTCGTGTAAAGGCAACTTATCCATGCAGGAACGACATTTCATTAGGTAACTTTGTTTTATACTGGGACATCCATTCTGTTTTGTGTGAAGGAGCTCCAGGGTACTATCCTGGCTGAGATGTTTCTTTTGTTTTCTCTCTTTCTTTCTTTTACAGAGCACAATATTTTGAGTGGCATAGAAGAGTGGAAGTATTAGGTCTTTTGCCCTCCATGTCTGTCTTGTCCTGGTGGGCTCACCCGCTAAGGTGTTGTGTGTTATATAGCCCCACTGGGTTTAGGTGATGTTGGGGAGATGTTTTTTCCAGAATTAGATGTTCTTATTATGAGTGATCATATGACGGGGCTGGGGCTAAAATGTGCCTCTTTTTTTGTTGGGTTTTCTTCTTTGGGCTATAGGGGCAGCTAACACTTTGGGGGCGCTTAAGAAGTTGTTCTAAAATGTAAAACTAAATGCTACAATTTGGTATGTTTCTGCAACATTTGATTGTTAATCGGAGCTACATTGTCAGTAGGTTTTCCTTTAAGATCATTTAGCTGAATGTTAAGGGCATTAATAATCCCATTAAGAGGGAAAGTTGTCTTTGGTATGATAGTGATATCAGAAAGTGCTGATATCTTATTGCTGTAGGAGACATACTTGAATGGAGAGCAGTCGTTGAGACTAAATAGAAAGACATACTCTTTAGCGGCTTCTTAGCTGCCCATCATAAGAACAATGGGGTAGCCATCTTCATGAGGAAAGTTCTATCCCTTAGAGATTTCCAAATATCATGTATTGATTTTCTCTAGCTTCCAAGGGACTTTGTTCTAGAAGTAGTGAGTCTACTATTCATGCGGCTCACATTTCTGTTCATTCTGCAATCTCATTTACCCTATTTGACTCAATGAGCTTTCAGCAGTATAATAGCAAAGTGGTCGCCGGTCTGTTTTATTGGTGGGCTTGTCTTAAAGCTATAAATATGACTATCACTCTTAAAGCGAATTGTATAGTTGGAATGTTATCAGTTCTCCTTACAGGGAGAGTCTATCATCAAATTGAAAGGATTCTAGCTCAGTTTTTATGGGAAAATAACCGCTCAGAATTGCTCTCAGGAAACTTAAATCTTAAAAAGTGGAAAGGGGGGGGGGGAGTGATTTTCTCAGATTTTCAGGCCTAGTACTGTGATTTCTTACTAAAACAAGGTTCGCGAAGGGTGGAGGGGGCCGTAGGTTTGTTCTCAATATGGCTTGAACTAGAAGAGAGGTTAAGTAATCCCTTCCTCTAGAACCTTCTTCCTGGCATGGTATCTGTTTGGAGTTTGAAGTCTCATAGGGTATACAGATACTCAGAAGGCCTTTCAAAATTAGTAACTGTAACTCCTAAGGAGGATTGCCCATTGAAAGGTAGCTAAATGGGATCAGACAGCTGGGAATGAGTGTTAGGGGCATGTTTACTAAACTGTGTTAGTGTGATTCGCATTAGGATCCGCGGTACAGGCAAAAATCCCAAATAAGGACATGGGCGGTACATCGTTATCGATAACGCGTGTTACTAAGTGCCATAGCCTAACGAGCATTAGAAAACATCGTGTAGAGCGCCACGCAACGCACGCCCATAAGGCGTCTGATAAGGTATCTAGCAAGGCATCTAGAACTGTAGCACAATGGTTAATACACTGACTAATGGTGCAAGGGAAGTGAGTTTATTTTATTTATTTACATTCTCTTATATACCGCGCTATTCTGCATCAGTGCGGTTTACATTGAACAAACTGAAATTACATTGAACAGGGCATTATAACTTGGAGATAACTATTTTACAGGGAACATGGGCTATGGAGGGTTAAGTGGCTTGCCCAAGACCACAAGGAGCACCTGTGTGACTAGTTCAATCCCCCTGTGGCTCTAATGAGTAAAGCTGGCTGTGACATCACCTTTTACTCAAAATCAGTGCTGTTTGAAACATTTTGTTTGTTAATTTTAATTAGTGCTGCCAACAAACACACCCTCACAGGGCTGTAACCTAAGGTGCCGCATAAGGCACCCTATAAGGTACCCCAAAGGGCACATTATAAAGTGCACTGTCTGCCAAGGCACCCTAGAATGTCCCCTATGGGCCACCCCACAGGGCGCAGTATAGGGTCCCGCATTGGGCACTGTATAGGGCGCCTGATGAGGCACCGTAAGGAGACAGCACTGTGAGGGTGTATTGCTGGCAGTACCAATTTAAATTAAAAAAGAAAATGCCTCAGACAGCCCTAACAAATAACCCCACTGTGGGATTAAACCCATGACCCCTGGCTCCACAGGCAGTGAAGTAACTAGTGAGCCATATTGCTAGTGCTACTAACAAATCCCTGGCTGGCAGCTGAAGGACGTCAGGTCACCACTCCAACCGTCTGCTGTGGTTGCCAGGGTTGGATTGGACCAGCCACACCCATGATGCACTGCACATGCAGATCAGCAGTCTACAGAGGGTCCCGTGTTGCGGGATGCACCCCCCAGCACCTCGGCCTGGTTGTGTGTCCTGACCATGTGCAACCCCACAGCACCTCAGCCTGGTGGGGGTTCTGACCGTGTGTGTTACTGCCACAGAGTGGCTACCGTCCATCACAGTGGACGGGTCCTGTGTTCACCCTGAGGGTGAGGTGTGGTGCCCAGCACCATTTCCGCTGCACCTGGCATTTCTGCGATGGGCTATGCTACAGGTCCCCATTGGTGCCTCTGTGTGATAGGTAGCCCCTGCAGATACCCTTAGCATTTGCCTGTGTCCATCTGTACATCACATCTTGCCCGTGTGGACTATGATGCACCCTGAATAGTTCATACACTGTGTGGGTGTCATGGTCACATGATTTCAGGTCCTGGGTGGGGGGGGTGTTTGGGCCCATAGGCGGTTTACATACCAACACCCAACCCACCTTCTGGGTGGGAAACATGGTTTCCAACTAACGTGTTGACATTTTATTCCCCTACACTGGTGACAGTAGAGAGTACCATTCACCCCAGTCCTGCCAGGGAATGGACACCCCACCAGGGCAGTCTATGCAGATCTGTACACCTCGATACATTGGGCAGTGACAGACAGTAGACCTGGTACTGCACAGCTGCCCCACACCACTATATGACATCCTCCAGCAGCAAGCAAAGTGAGTCACCAGCTGCTGCACCCTGCAATGTTTTCCAGCCACACACATACAAACTGCAGACAGCCTGCCTGCTAGTCCAGTGGTCCCCAACCCAGTCCTATGGGGCCCACCGGCCAGTCAGGTTTTCGGGATATCCCTAATGACTATGCATGAGATATATATGCATTAGAGATATCCTGCCAACCTGACTGGTTTGTGGCCCTCCAGGGCTGGATTTGGAGACCCCTGCCTTACACCTCTGTCATTTAAGATTGTGAGTGGGCAAGGTGCAGATGTCCAAGACATCAAAAAGGTTAGATAGAATTTGTCACAGTCCTCCTCACTTCTCACCACCACCAAAAAATTGTCTATTAGACAACGTTTTGGTGGTGGTGAGAATCGAGGAGGAATGTGACACATTCTATATACCCTTTTGATATCTAGGACATCTGTACCTTGCCCACTCACAATCTTAAATGACAGAGGTATAAGGCAGGGGTCTCCAAATCCAGCCCTGGAGGGCCACAAACCAGTCAGGTTGGCAGGATATCTCTAATACATATATATCTCATGCATAGTCATTAGGGATATCCCGAAAACCTGACTGGCCGGTGGGCCCCATAGGACTGGGTTGGGGACCACTGTATAGTACATGTTCCTGGAGGTGATGTGCACACACCCACCAAGCAGATGGGTCAGTGATAGGGCTCCAGAGGACAGAGCCCATATATCACACTTCAGAAGAGCACTATGGGGGAACCCAGCTATGCCGTGGTAACTGCAAAGTCAGGGTGTGCATGACCATACAGCAGAACATGCCATGGTCACCCTGTCCGTGTAGGTGGTGGGCAAGCCCTACAATGTCCCAGCCATTGCCCTGGGCCCTGTACAGGTGCATCCTGCCCAGGCCGCCCTCTCCGGCTATACCCACAGTACCTTGCTCCTCATTATGCACATTGCCAGGCCAATACTAGCAACAGTGCTAGCGGTGTGTGCTGCAGAGGGTGTTGGCAAACGCAACACACTGGATAGACTGACGCACACCCCCACACCTATGCCAGTATAGTGCACCAATATAGGCTTTTGGCAGCCCAGGACACCGCACCAGTACTGGGCACAATGCAGGCATGGTTATGGTATGCTGTACTGTTGGGGTCTCTTCCCAAGGTGGTGGACACTGTCAGGTTCCAGACGTGACACACACTCCACAGACATCTCAGAGGTTGGTATGATACAGCACACTGGGACGCTTGTGCTAACATAAGGATTGCTATGTGCCAGTTATCATGGAAAACCTTTGCTATCTGTGTACTGTATTCCCTGGTTTTGGGTGTCATTGCTAGGGTATGCATGTGCTAGTATTGGGGGATGCACACAGGGCCCAACATCCTGCCTCTCTAGGACGCAGTGGCTAATGGGGCCTGTGGGTGCGGGTGTTTCCGCCCCTGTGGATCAATGCTCTTGGACAGGAGTTCCCAACTCCAGTCCTGGTGGGCCGCACCATGTTTGGGTTTTCATGCTGTTCCTGATGAATATGCATGAGATACATCTGCATACCATGGGGGCGGCGCATCGACATACAGTACAGGCATCTTTATTGCAGACAGCATGGAACCTGAATGTTCTTTGGACCACCATGACTGCCTTTGGGAGACTGCTCTCGGTAATGCGCCTGTTTGTGGTGTCTGTGCTCTGTGTGATAAAATGTAGGTGTTGGAAGCATGTTTATTCTATCAGCAATACAAGGTTCCATCTTAGCAGTTTCTTACTGGTAAAAGGTATGGGGACAGAGTTGGCAGGGACCACAGCTTGGGATTGAACCTGTGACTTTCAGCTCTTGAGCACACTGGCTGTGCTTACTGCGCCACAGGGACAAATCATTTCCTGCAGGTACTGTGACTGTTTGTCATACTGAGCCTGTCTGTTGCAGTGCACGGCACCCACCTGGACCGGGCTAGGCCATGGTCTGCCGCAGCCAGGTGCCACTGCCCCCTCCACCATCTGTACGTCCTCCGCCACCATGCTAACATGTCCTTCTATTGGAAACAGCATGACACCTGCATGATTTGTAGCCCTCCCAGGCTGCATTTGGCAGACTCTGCTCTCGGTAATGCGCCTGTTTGTGGTGTCTGTGCTCTGTGCAATAAAATGTAGGTGTTGGAAGCATGTTTATTCTATCAGCAATACAAGGTTCCATCTTACCAATTTCTTACTGGTAAAAGGTATGGGGACAGAGTTGGCAGGGAGCACAGCTCGGGATTGAGCCTGTGACATTCAGCTCCTGAGTACACTGGAGGTGCTTACTGCGCCACAGGGACAGATCATTTCCTTCAGGTACTGTGACTGTTTGTCATACTGAGCCTGTCTGTTGCAGTGCACGGCACCCACCTGGACTGGGCTAGGCCATGGTCTGCTATGGTCAGATGTCACTGCCCCCTCCGCCACCGGTACCCCTCCGCCACCATGCTGCCATGCCCTTTTGCTGGTGGTGCTGGTGGTGGGCAGTCTCGGGCCATCCAGTGTGCATTTAGGCAGCTGCCTATGGTATGGGTGGTGGGGTAGGGGTGTCTATATGGACGCCCACACTTTCCCCCAGCACCGCCTGCCACTGTTCTGTGCCCTTAGGGGTGGCTGCTGGGTACTGTCCCCTGTGACACTGCGGGGGACACACTCATGCCCATGTTGGGCCCTCAACAGTTGCAGTCTGGCTCTACTGTTTATGCATTCCTAAGGGGCCAAACTGAGCATCACCCTAGTCCCCACTGTGGCCCTGCTGCACCACAGCATGTGCCGCCTGCAGCCCTCTGTATCCCCTTTTCCAGCATCTGCCCAGTTGCCCATTCCGACATGCCCACCCTGCTGTTGCAGGACATGTGCATGCCATGGGGAACCTGTTCAGTTACAAGGGGATGCCCTGATCTGCGCTATTTCACTGTGGCATCATTCACCTTCTATGGTGACAGGGCATACACCCTTCCACAGTTAATATCTTTTTCTGAGGCTTTCTCAGTGGTATCTTTGGCTGTTTACCATTGATATCACTATTGGCTAGCTTGGTTATGTTATTTTCCTCGTTTCTTATGGTCATTTTCACTGCTTATTTGCCCTTTTGTTACCTGCACATGTATCACACTTATCACGTTTTGTGGGTTTCCCTGCCTATGCTGTACATTGCTGACGCTGAAATGGTTTCCCTCCCCCGCAAATATGCATCTACCGGCAGGTTTTCAATCGCGGTAGGATTCAGCCCTTGAGTTCACCACGTTGGGGTGCCTGGAGCCTCTCCCCGCCCACACTCTGCCCATTGACCCCTTCTCTCTGCCCTCTCTCCACCCTCTGCGGTGTTTTACCGCACCGCGGAATCTTACGATCGTTAACTTACGTTAACGCATCATAACGCACATTAATGTTAGTTAACGATCGTTAACGTTACATTACGCGCGTTATGTACCGTTACCGCAGTTTAGTAAACATGCCCCTTAGTCTCATCAAGGAGATGTCGGCACTTTGAGACAAGTGGTGTATGATTGTCCTAACATTCAGTCTTATTGGGTTTCAATATGGAACCGTATTAAAGAGGTGCGGGGATTTTGGGCCAATTTCTCCTGGTCTGGGGTCGTTTTTCAATTAACAATTGGCATCTCGCTGTAACAGCAGCATTGTCAGTTTGAATTAACTTCATGTTGGAAGTAGCCCTATTTTTCGTTATTTCTAACTGGAAAACATACGGCAGAGCTTGGTTGATGCGAATGGCAGAACACTTGTGCTTATGATACATATATGTGCAAACATCATGGTATAGTAGTTCCCTTACATCCTTCTTTTTTTTAAGCGGGAACTACTACAGAATTACATCTCTAAAGTAAGGTATGAGATATCATAAGGGGTTATTAGACAAATCTCCTCATTTCCTTTGTAGTGGAGTGACTGCTCTTATATTGCCCTTGTAGGCCTAGCAGGCTTGCAGATGTTTTGTGTTTCTTTATATAACCCCTGATGATCGCATGATGATGGGAGGGACAGGGTGGGCTGGGCTATGTTTAGCCTTTTCTTTTCTCATGTTAAAGAGAAGAATTGTGTATTTTGATTTAATGCAATTTGGTTTTCTCTTTTGTTTGTATTTTGTTGGAAAATATAAAAGAAACTAAAAAAAAAAAAGAAATTGTGGACAACTTTAACCTACTTGGATCAACTATCAATAAAGAAGCAACAAGCAGTCAAGAAATCCGATGACGCATTGCTCTGGGCAAAATGGCTATGAAAGACCTATACAAGATTCTCAAGAGCAGAGATGTCTCTCTCCAAACAAAGATTCAACTCATTCAAGCCATGGTATTTTCAATAACATCATATGGATGTGAAAGTTTGACAGTGAAAAAAATAGGAATAAAATTGATGCCTTTGAATTATGGTGCTGTCAGCGAATACTGAGTATACTATGGATTGCCCGAAGAACAAACCAGTCAGTACAAGAGGAAATAAAACCTAAGCTTTCTTTAGAAGCTCAGATGATAAGACTTTGACTTTCATTCTTTGGACACATTTTGTGAAGAAAGAGATCATTAGAGAAAGACAGCATGCTTGGCAAGATAGAAAGTCAATGCAAAAGAGGAAGGCCAGCAATGAGATGGATCGATACAATAACAGCTGCTATGGGTACCAGTCTGTCAACAATGAGCCACCTGACTGAAGACCGAACACGATTTAGGATAACTATCCAGAGGGTCGCCATGAGTCGACACCGACTCGACGGCACTTAACAACAACAACAGCTAACTAGTATGACATGATACACAGTTTATATCACAAGTTTTTGCATTTCACATAATTGTTATATTCACATTTGGAAAGTACACACATGAGTTTGTTTTTTATTTGATTAGAGTAATGACTAAAACAGGGCCCACCATAATACACTGTGATATAATTCATGAAGTTTCAACCCGTAAATAGCCATGAGTGCTCCTGTCTTATATTTCATATATTCATGGTCATTCATTTGTTGATCCAGAGTTTTTGTGATTGATATTTTGCTTGCAACATTTCTGCTCATACTTCAAATTAAATTTTCACTCACTTGAGGAATATTTAGGGGTATGTTTACTAAACTGCGTTAGTGCAAATCGCGTTAGGAGCCGCGTTAGTGAAAGGAAAGCCAAAAAAGGACATGGGCGGGACATCGTAACGACTAACGCGCGTTCCAAAAACTAACGAGCATTACAGGGTGCCGTGGCGCGTTAATCATATGAAGGCGTACAGACACAAATCATTGAAACAGAGCTGTAGCACAATGGTTAGTGTACTCACCGCTGTTACAGGCAACATGGGTTCGAGTCCCCAGTGTGCTTAATGCAGAATGCTGTCCCAGGTAGCACCCTGTACATTACATACAGAATGAGGAGGCATGTTTTTCTTTACGTTCAGTAGTTGTTAGTGAAACACACTCTCGCAGTGCGCATAGCCATGTACGTTGGTACGTGCGTGGCTGCGTGCGTTGTTATGGGCGTAGCCCCATGCATAGGTATGTACGTGCGTACAATCGTGCGTGGGTACGTGTGTTTTTACCAACGTGGGCACGTTATAGTACAGACACTTTAGGGTGTCTTGCACCTATGCACTATGCTAACAGATGTACGTGTGATGGCCTATGGTTTATCAGAGCCTGAGAACAGGCGCTGGATCTTCCCAGGGTTGGATTGTGCCAGTCACACCCATGATGCACTGCACATGCAAATCAGCTGTCCACAGATACACACCATGGGGAATGCACCCCCACAGCACCTCGGCCTGGTAGGGGGTACTGACCGTGTGTTGTACTGGCACAGAGTAGCTACACACCGTCACATTGTGTGGGTACTGTGCTCACCCTGAGGGTGCAGTGAGGCGCCCAGCACCAGGTCCACAGCACCGTCCATGGCGCAGGTCCAAAGCAGTGTTAATGTGCGAGATAGGTAGTTTCTGCACAAACACCTCACAGTCAGGTGTGGCCCATGTACACCCCCCCCCCCCCCCAATGGCAAACAGGGCCTCCCAACAATAGATCCACCTTCTACCTCCCTGCAAAGGTGGCAGTAGAGAGGAACATCAACCCCAGTTCTGGTGAGGAACAGACACCCCCACAGGGCAGGCACCACAGCTCTGTACACAGACAGCAGGCCTGGATATGGTAAGCTGCACCACACCACTATCTGATATACTCCTGCAGCAAGCCATCAGCCACTGCACCCTGCAACCCACTCCATCAAGACACATACCAGCTGCAAACAGTCTGCTAGTTAGTCCATAATGCATGTGCCCAGTGGATATGCGTGCACCCAGAACTGGGACATCAGCATACACAGCAAGCAGAGAAATCAGTGACTGAGCCCCAAAAGAAAACCCATATCTATCACATGAGAGAAATACTATATAGCACTATGGGGGTGCCTAGCCATGCTGTGGTCACTGCACAGTCAGGGTGAGAGTGATCTCTCAGCAGGACATACTGAGGTCACCCTGTCTGTATAGGCGGTGGCCGGGCACCAAAATGTGCCTGTCACTGCCCTATGCCCTGTGCAGATGCACCCTGGCCAGGCCACCCTGTCTGGCCTATACCCATGGTACCTTGCTCCTCATTATGCACATTGGCAGCTCAATACTGGCAACATTGCTGGCAGTGTGGGCTGTGGAAGGTGTTTGCAGCCACCACACACTGGATAGACAGACAGACACCCCCACACCTATGCCAGTATTGTGCAACTATAGAGGTGTTCAGCAGCCATACCCACCACACCAGTCCTGGGCACAGTTCAGGCATGGATATTGTACGCAAGACTGTTGGGGGTCACTCCCCATGGTGGTACGCACTGTCAGAGACCAGACCTGCAGCACATACCACAGACAGCAGAATGATTGTTATGGTGGAGCTCACTGAGCAAACTGTGCTTAATGTAGGAATTGATATCTGCCAGTTATCACAGGAAACGTTTGATAGCTGTGTACCATATACCCAGGTGTAGGGTGGCATTGCTAAGGTATGCAAGTGCTAGTATTGGGAGATACAGGCAGGGCCCAATGTCCTGCTTCTCCAGCAGGCATTGGCCAATGGGGCCTGTGGGTGTGTCTGGCCCTGTTGGCTGCTGCTTTACAGCAGAGTTCCCCAACTCCAGTCCTGGTGTTTCAAACCTGTTCGGGTTTTCATGCTGTCCCTCATAAATATGCATGAGCTACATCTGCATACCATGGGGGTGGTGCATAGATATGCAGCACAGGCATCTTTATTAGAGGCAGCATGGAACCTGAATGGTGTGGGACCCTCCAGGACTGCAATTGCGAGAATCTGCTCTGGGTAATGCGCCTGTTTCTGATGTCTGTGTTTGGTGTGGTATAATATAGGCGTATTAACCATGCGTATGTTCTCTGAAATAAAGGGGTGTCTTTCCTATCACTGTTTAGTGGTGGGTAAAACTATGGGGACTGGGTTGGCAGAAGCCCCAGCTGGGATTTGAACTTGTGTCTCTCTGGTCTTACAAGCACTGGCTGTGTCTGTTGCACCACACTGTGGCCACAGAGATGGTGCAGTCCCTGGAGTTAGTTAAAGCGGCCTGACGAGTCAGAAACCCTGCTCTGCACAGGTTTACTGTGGGCTCATTTACCTTGTATGGAGACAAAAGTGCACATAAACCTCAAAACAGACCTCAAAAAAAGGGGCAAACACCCATAACCAAGCTGGACAACAATGATATCATTGGGCAACATTACACACCACTCCCAGGAAAGCTCCATCACAATGAAATGATCTTTGAAAGGGTCTACGGAGCGTAGACTCTTCCAAACATCATTTCTTTCTTTGGTGCTTTCCAGGGAGTGTTGTTCATTGTTGCCCATTGCTATCACTGTTGCCCAGCTGACTTGTGCTTTTTACAATGTTTCTTGTGGTCATTCTTAAGGTTTTATGTGAACTTTTGGTCTTTGCACATGTATCACACTGCTCACGGTTTTTAGGTTTCCCCGGTTTTGCTGTACATTGCTGACGGAAATGGCTTCTCTTCCCTTTAATATGCCTTTAACGACAGCTTTTCATTTGCGTTGGAATTGAGCTCAGAAATTCAGCGCGTTAGTATGAGGGGGGCCTCTCCCCGCCAACTCTCCGCCCATTGACCCCTTCTCTCCGCCCACTCTCCACCTTCTGCGCTGTTTTAACGCGCCGCAGAGGTTTACGATCGTTAACTGCGGTTAACACGCGTAAAGTACGTTTAACAATCGTTAGCACGTCAGAACGCGCGTTCGGACGTGCGAACGATCGTTAAATGTACTTTACGCGCGTTAATCACGATTATCCCCCTTAGTATTGGCCTGGAGAGTTCTATTTTTGTTCATAATTTTTTGCACTCCTTCAATTTAAAGCTAATGTTTATAAAGGATGTTTCTGCAAACCAAGGAAGAACCTTAGGTGAAGCAGACCTATAATTTCTGATAATGATAACAGATATGCAAACAACGAGGACAGGATATGGGCATCAACCTCAAGGTCAGTTTGGGGTCAATTTTCAAAAACACTTATCTGGATAACACCAGAGGTTATCCGGATAAAGGTTCTGAGAGAGATAGCGACACTATCTGGATAGTGCTGTTGAATATCTGCACAGAGTACCTCGGCACTAACCAATTAATACAGGGGCAGTCCATGGGTGGAGCAAGAGTGGTGCAGCCACTACCTGCATAACTATAGAACTTATCTAGATAGTGGAAATTTTCAGCCACTATCTGGTTGAGTTATCCAGATAGCTTGAGCCATAGAACAAGTTGGTCTAAGTTTGTATCTGGATAACTTATCCTTATAGTAACTGGAAAGCATCACTATCTGGAAAACTGCAACGATTATGCAGACAGTGGTTGTACAATCCAGATATTCAGTGTCAGCCACTACTTGGATACTGCCACTGAATATCTAGGACTTTGAATATCATCTTTTAGTGCATGTTTACTAAACTGAGGTAACATTACAGACCGCACATTAGATAACGTTAACGATCGTTAGCTAACGTTAATGCATGGTATGTAACATTGACGCTCGTTAATGTTACGTAACGACCGTCAACGTTCCTGGCTGTGGTAAACACCGCAGAGGGTGGAGAGAGGGCGGGGAAAGGGGTCAATGGGTAGGGAGTGGGCGGGGAGAGGCTCCCTGCACACTAACGCGCTGAACTATAGGGCTGAATCCTACCACAAATGAAAACCTGCCGTTAGATGCACATTTGCTTGAGAGAGAAACCATTTAAGTGTCAGCAATGTACAGCATAGACAAGGAGCCCAAGAACAGTGATAGTATTGCTCAATTTGCAGCAACAGCATAGTGCCCGAATATGAAAGGCCACTATGGCGATGGTGCAAGTGGGACATAGGGGCCTGCAGGCGGGACATGCAGCTGGGGCACAGGGTGGACTAGGCGGGTGCCTAGGTGGCACATAGGAACATAGAAACCAGAAATCAGCATGACAGCAGCTGACAAAGGCCAAACACAATCCACCTACATCTACCTGGTCCACCCTTGCTAATAGTTGACAGGGCACTGACCTGACATCCCCCCAGCCAACCCTCCCCCAAGCAGAAGGAACATATTATTGGTAGGCGGTGATGGGGGGGATGTGAGGATGCTTATGCATGTCCCATGCCCCAGACCCCGCTCCCTAGGCGACTACCTACCCACACAGTGGATGGCTTGGGACTGCGCACTACCAGCACCAACAGCATATGGTCATGTCAGCATGGTAGGGTGTGTGTGTGCCCGTGCTGGAGGGGGCAGTGGCACCTGCCTGCAGTGGACCTAGGCCATGCCCTGTACCAGTATGTGGTGTGCAATGCAATATAAAAGGTCTGGCTGAGGAAATGTACAGGTAGCCCCAGGGCCCACCATGCATGTGTGGTGCAGTACACCCAGCCAGTGTGTCCAGAAGCAGAGGGTCACAGGTTCAAGCCCCAGCTGTGATTTCTGCAGAGAATGTCCCTATGTTTTACCCTACAATGCAGATACAACAGCAGCAACATGTGCAAAGCCCAAAGCAGCGGCGAACAGGGGTACAAACACCCACTCACACAGGCTCCACAATCCAAAGATGCATGGAGAGTCAGGCTATTGGCCCCAGCACTGATCTGCAGTTATCACCAGAGCACTACTACTACCTGCTGCACAGATTAGCAATGTCAGCACTGTGATCAGTACCAGTGTGACAGGCAGGGTTGCCAGTCACCCCTATCTTTGTACAATGCTGCAATATGAGTGTGTGTGTGTATGTCTATCCATTGTTTTGTGGCTGCCCACACCTCACCGGGCCCACAATGTCCCACTGTTACCAATGTTAGCCTGAATATGTGCATAATGAAGAGCAAGGTGTTGTGGGTATGGCCCGGACAAGGCGGATTGGCCAGGATGCATCTTCACAGCGTGTGGGGCAATGGCTGGGACACTGTAGTGCAGGGGTAGGGAACCCTGGTCCTGGAGAGCCGCAGACCAGTCAGGTTTTCAGGATATCCCTAATGAATATGCATGAGATATATATGCATTAGAGATATCCTGCCAACCTGACTGGTTTGTGGCCCTCCAGGGCTGGATTTGGAGACCCCTGCCTTACACCTCTGTCATTTAAAATTGTGAGTGGGCAAGGTGCAGATGTCCAAGACATCAAAAAGGTTAGATAGAATGTGTCACATTCCTCCTCACTTCTCACCACCACCAAAATATTGTCTATTAGACAACTTTTTGGTGGTGGTGAGAATCGAGGAGGAATGTGACACATTCTATATACCCTTTCGATGTCTAGGACATCTGCACCTTGCCCACTCACAATCTTAAATGACAGAGGTGTAAGGCAGGGGTCTCCAAATCCAGCCCTGGAGGGCTACAAACCAGTCAGGTTGGCAGGATATCTCTAATGCATATATATCTCATGCATATTCATTAGGGATATCCCGAAAACCTGACTGGTCTGCGGCTCTCCAGGACCAGGGTTCCCTACCCCTGCTGTAGTGCTTGACCACCACCTGCTTGGACAGGGTGTCCACAGCATGGCATGCTGGGAGGGCACTCACTCTGACTGAATAGTGACCATGGCATGTCTAGGATCCCACATAGCGCTCTACACTATCTGCCTCCAGTGATACTTTTGTGTTCCTAGTGCTGGGGTACTAATCACTGAGATGCATGCTTGGTGCAAATAGTTCTGCTGTGAGCATGCACTATGGACTGGTTAGTGGGCTATCTGCAGTTAGACTGTGCATGGTCAGAACACCTACAAGGTGCAGTCTGATTGTGCTGTCTGCTGGTGACTAGCAGACAGTGGTGTGAGGCAGTTGGGGTTTTCCAGAGCTAACCCCATCATTGCTGCTGCTCTGCCACTGCTCTGGCCCACCAACCCTGCAGAGCAGTCGTACACTAGCAGGATGGAAATTGCTTCACAGGGGCTGTGGTACCAGTCTCTTACCTATAGAAAGGGTGATGTGAGCCCCTTTGGGGTATGTAGTGTATACCACTTTGACTTATAAAGGCACTGCTACACAAACTTTATGCAAGTCTGGAAACTCCTCTGCCCTGATAACAGGTGCCCATGTCAATCAGACCCTAACACAGGGTACACACTAATCTGGGTGGCATCTGGTCCCAGAGGGCCACATGTGACTGCAGGGAACACCTGTCACACACTGGTAGTGATGGGGATATACAGCAGGACCTATCTCTAGTACCACATCTACTGCAGACCTAGTGCTGGGCACCCATCCTATCCCTCAGGGAGAACACAGAACCTGCACAATGGCATAGTCTGTAACTACTCTGTGCCAGTATCACACACTGTCAGTTCGTCTTTCCAAGCTGAGGTACCGGAGAGGTGCAGACCCCATTTGCTGATCAGCTGTAGACAGCTATTCAGCATGTGTATTGCATCATGGGTACTGGTGGGGTTACCCTATTCTGGCACTCAGAGCAGACAGTTTGTGCGATGACCTGAAGTCCTTCTGTACCCAGCCATTGCTGTGACCTACACCACAGAGGTATAGCCTACTGGTTAATACAATGCCATTCTCAGCAGTGTTCGTGGGTTTAATTCCTCATTGTTCCCTCTTCTCATGCCTGTCCTACTCAAATAGTGTGCATGCCTTTAACAGTCATATTTTTGCAGATTTGTGCTGCCAGCCCATAATACCCCCGCCACAATTGCCAACATTCCCTCGGTCCGTCTATCTGCGTCTGTCAGCTGTGTAGAGTCCTGTCTTCCTGTGCAGGCTGTCACCCCATGTCCTGCACTGCTACCCTTTCCTGCATTGCACCTCTTCATGCTTGCCTCGCCTGTGCCTGATCTGCATGGCACCACCACTGCTTTGTTCACCCATCATTGTAACTATCCTGCTACCTCCGCCTCCACAGCTGGACACGTAATCCCATCGTCTGCCACCAACTGTCTTTCCAGGACTTTACATTGCCAACACCCTGTGCTTTTGTACAGTTGCCCCCACCATGTTTGTCATCAGTACTGGGAGCCACATCGGATGCCCGCAGATATGGCAGGTCCAGCGGCTCCCAGCTCTCCCTCCTTCACTCACCTGTTCATTGCCTTTCCTGAGTGCTCTATCTAGTGTTAGGGCTACATCTGTCTCTGTTCCTCACAGGTCATGCATGTCATCCTGAGGCACCTTGCAGCCCTTAGGCCACACTAACCTAGGGCACCATAACCTTGTTAGGCCACCTTAACCTATGGTTCCGTAACCCAGGGTGCCTTCTAAGGTGCCTTGTCCAGGAGTGCCTAATATGGCGCTTAGCCTAAGGAGACCTACTGCATAGGGCACCTTACAAAGTGCTTTATGAGGCACCTTATAGGGCACCTTACAAGGCACCTTATAGGGTTCCTATCAAGGCACCTTATAAGGCACCTTACAAGGCATCTTACAGGGCACCTTTTAGGGCACCGAACAAGGCACCTTATAGGGCACCTAGCAAGGCACCTTATAAGGCACCTTACTTATAAGGCACCTTACGAGGCATATTACAAGGCACCTTACAGGGCACCTTACAAGGCGCCTTGTAATATGCCTTGTAAGGTGCCTTGTAATGTGCCTTGTAAGGTACCTTGTGAGGTGCCTTGTAACACGCGTTAGTTTGTAACATGCGTTAGCTGATATGGCTTGCTGTAACGATGCACCACTCATGCCTTTATATGGGCATCTGTACCTTTACCACGGAACCTAACGCAAGTGACATTACTGCAGTTTAGTAAACATACCCCTTAGTTTGTAGATCGCTTAAAGGCCCTTTTTTTGAACATATCTCTATTGAAGAAATCACAGAATATCGCAGACACATAGGGGACCTTTTACTAAAGTGAGCTAAGTTACTGTGGAAGCTTTTCACTTAATGCATGTTAGTTTTTGCACTAAATACATGTTAGCTGCAAAAACTGAACCCACTTTAGCAAAAGGGTCCCTTGGTTTAGGAAAATGGCACAGTCACCTTCCAAAACTATGCAACTTAGTTTGTATCAGGAAGACATCTGAAAGGTTTTTAATCCTTCAATACTTTTTTGAATATCTAAAACATTCAGTACTTTAAAGAGATCTTGAGAACAAGAGAGCACATTCTGAGCACTAAGATTGAGTATTGCACTTAAGTTTAATAATCACCACTTTCAGTGAGCTGTAAAAATAATGAAAGGTTAATTTAAGTAATAATGAAGTCATTAATGTCAATGAAATCTAGAGTACAGAGATCTTGATTAAAATCAGAGCTGGGTTTAGATAAAAACAACCTTTCAACAAAAAGAAAAACGTGATTACATATTCAATAAACAGTGTTACGGTGTTTCAGTCATTGCAGAAGTCACCAATTACAGAAGTGCAGCAAAATCACATTTATTTACAGTTTTATGTCATCATGAAATATATAACCATGTGGTAAAGTATTTTCTAGTTTTGCATCCATACGGTACAACTACACAGGCACACAAAAAATATCTATAAAACATTTACATATGTCATGAGAAATACATTGAAGGGCAGTTTTCACAATTCCTGGGCAGTTTGCAGGTCCATGGGAATCGTCTGCTATACTCTAAAAATGGCAAGCTTATTTTCAAGACAAAACTCCCTGTAAAGTTCCCCTTCAAAATTTGTGGTTGGGGGAATGCAGGTACATTGTACCTGCTTATAGCAAACCAGCTTTGAAACAGAACCACGGTATGTGCAATCCCCATCCATGTTTTACTTTCCCCCTACCCCTTCATACCTTTACGTTGTGACTAAACATATGTACATGCTCATGGTGAATGCTTTCTTTCAGCTGCATCTCCCCAAGATCAACCGGTCATGCAGATCCAACAGACACGTACCACCATCCACACTCAATCGCACTCCCAATACAGAGGACAGAAAATTATGGATGTCTACCCAAATCCATGCCACTGAGGGGCAGAGCCATATACAATGAAAAAAAGTTCCTTCTGTCACCTTACATTTCGGGTAACAAGCATCCTCTAATACTCCAGCTTTATAAACCCATTGTGGATGCATATACAGGCAGTGCATGAATTTAAAATGTACTTTCCACCATAATACACATCCAACCACCTCACGCCAAAAACACTCACATCAAAATCATCCACATCCATCTCAAGCAGCATCTCCCCAACCAAAATCCCCACTATTTTTCCATATCCTTTCCCCGTACATTCCACACTAACTGTCTATACAGCCATGAAATAACCCCCATTTTCAAGTCTTCCTGAAATAATACTTTATCAAATAGGGCATTACCTACTTCATTGTGCTCCTCTCAGAGTTTCTGCTACTCATAGTGCTGCAATTGCATAAACCCATAAGACTGTTTATTACTGAACCCCAAATTCATTTTTAGGTCCTCAAAACTCAATAAAACCCTCCCAGCTTCTTGTATCAACCCCCCTCCCCCCTCCCCCCCTGGTATACAACTCTTTCCCAGCCAGTGAGTTCTCCAATCCTGGAGGAAAGTCACCAGTACCTCAGATTGATAAGTGCCCCAAGATCCCAACCGCCAAGCCCAGTTTTTGCCAGACCCATCTCCAGACCCAACCAGGGGCGGCCCAAGGGGGGTGCGGGGCCATGTGCGGAGACTCGGTGTGGGGCCTCATTTGCATAAGTGACCTTATTTGCATAAATATTTGCATAATGTTACCATACACTAACCTTTAGTAAAGATGTCTCTTAATGAGTGTATGGATAAAGAAAGACTAAAAGATTTCTACATTACTATAATCCAGTGCCAACTGCCAGGCACATTAGGAACTACTACAAACGCTGCCCATTTAGAACCCATAGCAAACCCGCCGTATCCTGACAGCATTACCAGGACTCACAAAGCACCATACCCTACCCATCAAAAGGCAACACTGCAAATATTAAACCAATACATTTCAGAGAATACTGGGGAAAGAGAACAAGTGGCAATGTCGAATAGGAGTTACATAAACAGAATATCTTAGCTCAGTTACACATGCAGAACATAGACCATCACCAAACAAGGAATCACAATTTAGAAACAGGAAGGCAATAATTAAACTGGGAATCCCAAAAGCCAAACTTGGAATGTACAACAACACTGTAGAAATAAAATTATAAATTAATTTCCTCTTGTACCAAACAAAGCACCAGACGTTAATGATGCACATTTCCCAGAGCTTTCATATTCCAGTTAATAAATTCAAAATAAAGAGATATCTTTCTACCTTTTGTGCATTTTTTTTCAGTTGCAATTGCTCCAGCCACTTTCTTCTGGTTTCTTCATGTTTTCTGCTAACTCTCCATCGTCTGCTGTCCATTTGTCATTTCTTCTCTCTTCTAGTTTTTTTCCATTCTCTCTCTCTACATCTGCTTTAACATACTAATCTTTCTCCTTTTGCTCTTTCCTCATTCCTATTTCATCCACTCAAATTTTACCCCTCCATCCTCAATTCCCACTTACTCTCCCAATACCAGGCCAATTGTAGATTTTTCATCCCTCCCACACAAAATATTTTTCCTCTCTCCATTTTACTCTCCCAGCCCCATCCCATTCTAATCCTTCCCCAACATCAGATCCCTTCTAGTTCCAGCCTCACCCAGCATCCATTCCCTTCTAGTCCCTGCATCAGCCCATTTCCAGTCCTAGCCCCCCATCAGCCCATTTCCAGTCCTAGCTCCCCCATCCATTTCCAGTCCAAGTCCCTTCATCAGCTCATTTCCAATCCTAGCCCCCCATCAGCCCATTTCTAGTCATTTCCTAGCCCCATCATCAGCCCATGTCAAATCCTAGCTCCCCTCCACTCAGCCCAATTCCAGTTCAAGCCCCCCCATGAGCCTACTTCCAATTCTAGCCCCTCCATGAGTCCATTTCAATCCAAGCCCCCACCACAGCCCATTTCCAATTTTAGCTCCCCCCAACAGCCCATTTCCAGTCTTATCCTAGCTGCTCCATCAGCCCATTTCCAGTCCTAGCTCCCTTCCCTCACAGCCCATTTCCATTCCAAGCCCCCTCCCCATCAGCTATTTGCAGTTCAAGCCCCCCTTCCACTCAGCCCATTTCCATTCCAAGTTCCCGTCCCCATCAGCTATTTGCCGTTCAAGCCTCCCCTTCCACTCAGCCCATTTCCAGTCCTAGCAACCCCCAACCCATTACCAGTCCTAGCCCCCCATCAACCCACTTCCAGTCCTAACCCCCCACTTCCATTTCTAACCCCCATCAGCCCACTGCCAGTCCTAACCCCCCCATCAGCCCACAGCCCATTACCAGTCCTAACCCCATCAGCCCACCTCAAGTCCTAACCCCTCCCCATCAGCCCATTTCCTGTCCTAGCCCCCCCCATAGCCCATTATCAGTCCTAACCCCCCATAGTCCATTATCAGTCCTAACCCCCCATCACCCCATTTCCAGACAGCCCCCATCAGCCCACAGCCCATTACCAGTCTTAACCCCCCCATAGCCCATTACCACTCCTAACCCCCCAACAGCCCACAGCTCATTACCAGTCCTAACCCCATCAGCCCACCTCAAGTCCTAACCCTTCCCCATCAGCCCATTTCCTGTCCTAGCCCCCCCATTGCCCATTATCAGTCCTAACCCCCTGTAGCCCATTACAAATCCTAACCCCCCCATAGACCATTACCAGTCCTAACCCCCCATCAGCCCACAGCCCATTACCAGTCTTAACCCCCCATAGCCCATTACCAGTCCTGACCCCGCCCCCAACATCCCACCTCTTGTCCTAACCCCTCCACATCAGCCCATTTCCTGTCCTAGCCCCCCATAGCCCATTTCCTGTCCTAACCCCCCCCCCAGCCCATTACCAGTCCTAACCCCCCATCACCCCATTTCCAGACAGGCCCCATCAGCCCACAGCCCATTACCAGTCTTAACCTCCCATAGCCCATTACCAATCCTAACCCCCCCAACAGCCCACCTCAAGTCCTAACCCCTCCCCATCAGCCCATTTCCTGTCCTAACCCCCATCAACCCACAGCCCACCTCAAGTCACGTCCTAACCCCCTCCATAGCCCAGGCCATTACCAGTCCTAACCCCCCCACATCGGCTCAGGGAAATTTAAAAAAAAAAAAAAAAAAGCTGGCTGCTGCCGCCGCGGCAGCATGGACTGTCCCACGGGGCCCCCTCTGCCCGCTGAGCCCCTCTGCAAGGGCTTTCAGATTCGCAAAGGAAGAGTGTCTCCCTCGCGTCTCTGTTAAGCCCGCAGGGGCTAATGGGAAATTTCCCATCTGCCCCTTTAGACGCGAGGGGCTGATGGGAAATTTCCCATTAGCCCCTGCGGGGCAGCTTGGTCAAAAAGAGTACCCCAAATATTTCAGGGAACCTTCAGCCCATTTTCAAGGGAAGAGTCCTGACCAACCGGCCTGCACTTGCCCCACTACTTCCAAGGCCAAAGTTTTGTCTGTATTGATGCAAAGTCCAGAAATCCATCACACCACGCCAAACTACTCCCCACTCTGCCGCCTCCCCCCACACTGTGTCGAGCCATGCTGCACCCTGCACCAAGCCACCAGCCCCTCTGCCACTGATTTCATTGGTGAGGTGGGGCAGGGATGGCTTGGTTTGGTGTGGCAGCAGCGGCAGTGGCCTACGGCAGACCACTGACACAACTTCCTATCAAAGGGGGGTCAGACATGGCAGGCAAAGTGTGCCAAAGCACATGGCCTGACACGGGCGCTGTGCAGCCCAACACAAATATGCCACCATAGTAGATAGGCCAGCTCTGAATATTCCCCCTTTTATTTATAGAATTTACAATAATTGCACAAGTTTCACTTGATCAAGAAATGTGCTATAAAAGAAAAAAAGATAATAGAGCAAAAAGAATAAGGAAATAAAGTAGTACTACTCAGTCCACAATACAGTGAGGAACCAAGGTAAAACTCTGAAACTGAGTAACGTACACACAAGCAAAAACAAACTACTAAAATGCACTAAGTTAGTGTGAGGTAAACCTTCAAAATTTGTGTGTGAGGTAGCATAGATCCACACCAGCTGTTGAAGGTGTGGTCCAGTATGTCACGGTTTTGTAAATATGACCATAAAGAATAAGTGCATTCAGTTATCATTCAAATCACCTCAGAATTCCACAATCAGATTCCATCCTGGGTTTTAACAAAGAACTCTAACCTTTTAGCATCTAGAAGAGATTTCAGTTGCTCAGGCTCAAAAAACACATATTTAGTAGAATAAAAATAACAAGACCTCTCGATGCATTTCAAAAACATTGTATCCTATACTCCTGTGTACTTTTACAAACATAAGAACATAAGAACATAAGATATACCATACTGGGTCAGACCAAGGTCTATCAAGCCCAGTATTCTGTTTCCAACAGTGGCCAATCTAGGTCATACGTACCTAGCAGTTTCCCCAAGGGACACAGGTTCCACAATGCTTGTATTGGTTCAAGCATTGATATCCTGGGTCCCTTCTTAATAATGGTTTATGGACCTTTCCTCCAGGAACTTGTCCAAACCTTTTTTAAACCCAGCTACACTAATAGCCTTTACTACATCCTCCGGTAACAAATTCCAGAGTTTGATTATACGTTGAGTGAAAAAATATTTTCTTTTATTAATCTTAAATAGTTTACCCTGTAGCTTCATTGCATGTCCCCTAGTCTTTCTATATTCTGATAAGATAAACAATCGATCTACGTTTACCCGTTCCACTCCGTTCATTAATTTATAGACTTCTATCATATCTCCCCTCAGCCATCTCTTTTCCAGGTTAAAGAGCCCCAACCTTTTTAGCCTTTCTTCATAGGAGTATCCTTCCATCCCATTTACCATTTTGGTGGCTCTTCTCTGAACCTTTTCTAAAATTGCTATATCCTTTTTAAGATACGGCGAACAGAATTGCACACAATATTCAAGGTGCGGTCTCACCATGGAACGATATAGAGGCATTATAATATCTTTTGTTTTATTTTCCATTCCTTTCCGTATCATACCTAGCATTCTATTTGCTCTCTTGGCCGCTGCTGCACATTGGGCCGAGGGGTTTAACATTGTATCCACAATGACGCCTAAATCTTTTTCCTGGGTGGTGGTTCCTAATGTGGAACCTTGCATCGTGTAACCATAGTTTGGGTTGTTCTTCCCTAGGTGCATAACCTTGCACTTATCCACATTAAATTTCATCTGCCATTTTGATGCCCAGTCTTCCAATTTATCAAGATGCTCTTGCAATTTTCCACAATCCTCTTGGGTTTTAACAACTTTAAATAGTTTTGTGTCATCTGCAAATTTGATAACCTCACTCGTTATTCCACTTTCCAGGTCATTTATGAATATGTCAAAAAGCAGCGGACCCAGCACAGATCCCTGGGGTACACCACTATTCACCTTTCTCCATTGGGAAAATTGGCCATTTAGCCCTACCCTCTGCTTTCTATCTTTTAACCAGTTCCTGATCCACAATAGTACACTGCCTCCTATCCCATGACTCTTTAGTTTTGCCAAAAACTCTGATGAGGGACCTTGTCAAAGGCTTTCTGAAAGTCCAGATACACAATATCAACCGACTTACCTTTGTCCACCTGATTATTCACTCCTTCAAAAAAACATAACAGATTAGTAAGACAAGATCTTCCTTGTCTAAAGCCATGTTGGCTGTCTCCCATTAGGTCATGACTATCTACATGCTGAGTAATTTTATTCTTTATGATGGTTTCTACCATTTTTCCCAGTCTGTAGTTTCCCGGATCACCCCTGGAACCCTTTTTAAAAATTGGTGTTACATTGGCGATCCTCCAATCTTCAGGTATTAGAGATGATTTTAATTATAGTTCACAGATTACTAATAGCAGGTCTGCAATCTCGTATTTCAGTTCTTTCAACACCCTTGGATGTATACCATCCAGCACAGGTGATTTGCTACTCTTCGGTTTATCTAATAGTTGTAATACATCTTCCCGATGTATCGATATTTCCTTGAAATCTTCCGCACCTTTAAATACCACTTCAGTCATGGGTAACATCCCTACATCTTCCTCAGTAAAGACTGAAGCAAAGAATTCATTCAATCTCTCCGCTATCACCTTGTCGCCTCTTAGTGCTCCTTTAACCCCTTTATCATCTAATGGACCAACTGACTCTCTCACAGGTTTTTTGCTACGAATGTACTTGAAAAGGTCTTTACTTCGCGTTTTTGCTTCCGCAGCAAGCTTCTTCTCAAATTCTCCCTTTGCCTGCCTTATCAATGCCTTGCATTTGACTTGCCAGTGCTGGTGCTGTTTCCAGGTTTCGTCGTTTGGCTCTTTTTTCCATTTCCTGAAAGATGCTTTTTTGGCAACAACAGCCTCTCTGACCTCACCTTTAAACCATGCTGGCAGTTTTTTGGACTTCCTTCCACTTTTCTTAAGGCGTGGAATACAGTTGGTCTGGGCTTCCAATATAATATTTTTCAATAACAGCCAAGCCTGATGTACGTCTTTAACCTTTGCAACTGCTCCTTTTAGTTTTTTCTTAACTGTTTTCCTCATTTTATCATAGTTTCCCTTTTGAAAGTTAAAAGGTAGTACTGTTGATTTCCTTACTATCCCTCCTCCACTAATTAAATCAAAGGCGATCATGCTATGATCACTATTGCCAATTGGCCCCAACAACCTTATCTCTTGCACTAGATCTGGTGTTCCACTAAGGACTAGGTCTAATATGGCTTCCCCTCTGGTCGGTTCATGAACCAGCTGCTCCAAGAAGCAGTCATTTATTTCATCTAGGAACTTTATCTCCCTAGCATGTCCTGACGTGACACTGACCCAGTCGATACCGGGGTAGTTGAAATCACCCATTATTATTACTGCACTGTAACTTTTGTTAGCTTCCTTGATTTCTTTGAGCATTTCATCATCCATTTGGTCATTCTGGCAAGGCGCTCGATAGTACACCCCCACTGCCATCACCTTCCCCCTTTTACATGGAATTTCAATCCATATAGATTCTTTCAGCAGATTTTGTTTCCTGCAAAACTTTAATCCTTTCTGACTCAATGCCCTCTCTAACATAGAGAGCAACCCCTCCACCAATTTGATCAGCTCTATCATTACGATATAGTTTGTACCCAGGTATCACAGTGTCCCACTGGTTGTCCTCCTTCCACCATGTCTCTGATATTCCAATCATATCTAACCTTTCATTTAGTGCTATATATTCTAACTCTCCCATCTTATTTTTTAGACTTCTAGCATTTGCATACAAGCATTTTAGAGAATGTATTTTACTCATATTAATTTGGCTATTGTTAGACATGGGTAATTTGGAATCTTTAAGCTCAGGGCATTTGGGCTACTTTACTCTTTTGTGGAACCTCTCTGCTTTTGGTAGTATCCTTCAAAGATACATTGTTCCGAACCATCCGCTCTTGGGCGACTGTCGGCTTTCCCCTAATATCTAGTTTAAAAGCTGCTCTATCTCCTTTTTAAAGGTTAATGCCAGCAGCCTGGTTCCATCCCGGTTAACATTTATTAAAAGAGGGCTGCTACACAGTACCCTGTCTTGTGCTGCTGAGGTAAGCTAAATTCTGATTTGATTTAAATTATAGCTCTTAGCTGCTGCTAGGCTCTAACTTCTTATGAAATTTAAACTACAAGCTCTCTGCTGGGTTCTAAATTTAACCAGAAAGCTCTCTTCTGTGTTTTAAATTTAAGCTAAAAATACTTTGCTGATGCCAAGCCTTGTGTGACTATTAAATTTAGACTACAATCTCTCTGCTGGGTTCCAAATGTAACCAGAAAGCTCTCCTCTGTGTTTTAAATTTAAACTAAAAGTACTTTGCTGTTACTAGGCCCTGAGTGACTATTAAATTTAAACTACAAGCTCTCTGCTGGGTATGAAATGTAACCAGAAAGTTCTCCTCTGTGTTTTATATTTAAACTTAAACTGCTGCTACTAGGCCCTGACTGATTTAACAAAAAATAGTGGGTTCACAGATTAATTAGCTTTAATACAAAGAATTCCTTTTAGAAATTACCAGAAGTATATACTCACAGTTGCAGATCTCTCTTCAGAAGTAACAGTCCCTTTTTCTAGTCCTTCAAGACAAAGATTAGGAAGTAGCCAGATTTTAAAACCCATAAAGCTACTGAGCTATAATGAAAAAAAAAGGAAAATATGGTCTGTATCTTGAGGGAAGACAAAGGTCCTCCTATAACACTCTACAGCTTCCAACTGCTCCAAAAGCACTCTAAGGGGTATGTTTACTAAATCATTGGGGGCCACAGCTCCGATATCGCATGGAGTCTACTACCGCTGTTTAGTAAACATACCCCTAAGATTATTGTTATTAATAATAATAATCATCATCATCATTTATAGAGCACTACTAAGTATACACAGCACTGTACAGATATTCAAGTAGACAGTCCTTGCTCATAGGGCTTACAAGCTAGAAGACAAACATATAGTACAGTACAGGAAATAAGGGCGATATGGGGATGAAACACAAGGGAAGGAGATTATGAATCAAAGGTGGGTTCAAAGAGGTGAGCCTTGAGCATGGACTTGAAGAGGGAAAAAGAAAAGATTTGACATAAAGACAGAGGCAACCTGTTCCAGGCAAAAGGAGCAGCAAGGTGAAAGGAATGAAGCCTGGAGTTGGCACAAGAAGAGAGGAGCATAGAGACAAGAAAGGCAGAAGAGGAACGTAGATCATGAGGAAGGGTATAAGGAGAGAGGAGAGAGAGGAAAGGTAAGGAGGGGTAGCAGAGTGAATGCATTTGTAGGTCAAGATAAGTAGCTTGAACTGAATACAACAGCAGAAAGTAAGCCAGTGAAGAGAATTCAAAAGAGGGGTAATGTGAGTATAATGCGGTTGGTAGAGAATTAACTACACAGCAGAGTTCTGAATAGATTGAAGAGGGAAGAGATGACATTGAGGAAGATCAAGGCTGTCTATAGATAAGTCACCTTCTTTACTTACTTCCTTATGTCTTTCTAGCTTCTTAGTTGGAATAAAAAAAATCTTTGCTTAGGGGTAGAATAGCAGTGGTTAGGAACTGCTAAGCACACTGCATATGCTTCTTGAAAAGGACTCCTCGACATAGCCCAGTCCCCGTTTGTTGTGTTATCTGTCTTGACTAGACTGTAAGTTCTGATGAGCAGAGATTGTATCTTACATGTGTATGCACAGCACTGCATTCACCATATAGCACTACACAAATGATAAATAGAAGTAGAAGTAGAAGTAGAAAATAATGGAAGTTTAGAAAAATTGAGAACTCAAGTTTAATAGTGGAATTTTAGAAAGGACATAAAGTGCAATATGGGATGTTCAAGGTGAAACATGCAGAAAAACACTGGGGATGTCTATGTTTCAGTTTGATTTTAGAAGCATAGACCTTCCTCATGTGAATGTTTGCAGCCCCACCCACATAGACGTTGAGGCTAAGAATACTGGGGTGGGGACATCTAGTGCACGCAAGCTGTTCACTGCAATAGAAGCAGACAAAATATATGATCACATCAAGTCCAATAACATCTTGGAAATAGAGCAAAAGGGCTATGAGACAATAATTTATTTATTTTGAATTTACACTATTGATGTGTCTTGCACTATGGTTTTTCATTTTTAATTTTCTTGTTATTTATTGTTATTGTTTGTAGATGCGTACCCCCCCCCCCCCCGATGAAGGCTTCCTGCTGAAACGCATAGGGGATTTACCAAATAAATATTAGCACCTGTGACATTTTCCTGGCCTTCGCCCCTTTTTGTGTTTCCACAAGAGAGGGGCATATGGCACCAGAGACCAGTTAATGTTGAATAAGGCCATCATGGCCAACAGTAAGAAAAACAGAAATAGAATTGATTGACTATAAGAAAACTTTTGACAGCGTCCCACACTCATGGATAATAAATTGCCTTGAAATGTATTAAAATAAATCCTGGCTTCACCATGACAATGTGGCAAAGCACACTCTTTTTGAAATATGAAGACAGTCAGTATATCATTCCTAACATCAGAATCCAGCGAGGAATATTTCAGGAGGATTCCTGTTGCCCCTTCTGTTTTGTGTGGCGCTTAATTCAATAAGTGTTCTCATCAATTCTTTGGGATATGGATTTAGCATGAATCCTAAAGAAGGTAACAACCCAGAAACAACATCTCATTTATTATTTGTAGATGATCTGAAGCTCTATATTTCCAGTTACCTACAATTAACAGAGCAACTCCGTATGGTGAAAAGCTTTTCTGATAACATCAGGATAACCTTTGGCCTTGACAAATGTGCTAAGGCAACCTTTTTTAGAGGAAAATTGCAAAACCGAAAACATATCCCTGGCTGAAGGCTGTGATATCAAAGACCTTGAACAGGAAGGTATATATAAGTATCTCAGAGTAGAAGAAGGAACAACACTCAACCAGAAATTACTGAAAGAAAAGTTCAGTAAAAAATACTACTGGAGATCATTATTGAAAAGTGCTTTACCATCATGGAATAAGATACAAGCCATCAATCATCTGGCAATTCTTGTACTTTCATACAGCTGTGGGACTGTGGACTGGCCTCTTAAAGATATTGAAAAACTGGATGTGCGAACACAAAAACTCCTCCATGCCCATGAAGTGATTTACAAGAATCAGTATATTCCAAGACTGTACATACATAGAGCTAAAGGAGGGCTAGGACTCATAGGGGTATGTTTACTAAACTGTGGTAACGGTACATAACGCACGTAATGTAACGTTAATGATCGTTCGCGTGTCATAACGCACGTTATGACGTGAGAACGATTGTTAACATTACATAACATGCGTTAACCGTAGTTAATGATCGTAAACTTCCGCGGCATGGTAAAACACCGCAGAAGGTGGAGAGAGGGCGGAGAGAAGGGGTCAATGGGCGGAGAGTGGGAGGGGAGAAGCTCCCTTCACACTAACGCGCTGATCTGAAGAGCTCAATTCCAACGCGAATGAAAACCTGCCGTTAAATGCACATTACAGGGGAGAGAAACCATTTTAGTATCAGCAAGGTACAGCCCAGGCAGGGAAATCTAAAAAACGTGATAAGTGTGATACATGTGCACAGAACAAAAGGGCACATAAACACTGAAAATGACCCCAACAAACTGGAAAAAACCATAGCCAAGCTGGCCAATAGTGGTATCAATGAGAAACATCAACCCCTCCCCCCCCGAGTAAGCTCCATAGAAAAGATATAAATCGTGGAAGGGTCTATACTCCGTCCCCATACAAGGTGAATGAGCCAACAGTGAAATAGCGCTGCTCAGGTTTTTCCCCACCATCGGACAGGTTTCCTATGGCGTGCACATGTCCCGCAACATCAGGGCGGGCATGTCGGAACGGCAACTGGACAGATGCCGGAGAAGGGGATACAGTGGGCCGCAGGCGGCACATGCTGTGGTGGAGCTGGGCCACAGTGCAGACTAGGGTGATGCCTATGTGGCCCATACGAATGCTGAAACAGCAGAGCAGCCAGACAGCAACTGCTGAAGACCAACATGGGCACGAGTGTGTTTCCCACAGTGTCACAGGGGATAGTACCCAACAGCCACCCCCAAGGGCACGGAACATTGGCAGGCAGGGCTGGGGGAAGCATCGACGTCTATGCAGGCACCCCTACCCCAGAACCTGCACCATAGGCAGCCGCCTACCTGCACACTGGATGGCCTGAGACTGCGCACCACCATCACAAGGGCATGTCAGCATGGTGGCTGAGGGATACTGGTGGTGGAGGGGGCAGTGGTAGCTGCCCAGAGCAGACCGTGGCCTAGCCCTGTGTAGGTGGGTGCCATGTACTGCAACAGATGGGCCCCATCTGACGAACAGTCATGGTATCACCAAGGAATATACCGACTCTGTGACAACAAGGTGGTGCAGTGCACAAAACCAGTGTATTCAGAAGCAGAGGGTCACAGGTTTAAGTCCCAGCTGTGGTCCCTGCCAACCCCAGTCCCCATATTTTACCCACTACTACAACTTGTTAATACAGACAGCACCTTTATTGCAGATGACGTAAACATGCCCAAAACACCTACATTCTACCCTACAGAGCACAGACACCATAAACATGCACATTACCTAGAGCAGAGTCTCCCAAATGCAGTCCTGGAGGGCCAAACACCATTCCGGATCCATGCTGCCTCTGATAAAGATGCCTGTGCTGCATTTCTATGTGCCACCCCCATGGTATGCAGATGTATCTCATGCATATTCATGAGGGACAGCATGAAAACCCGAACAGTGTTTGGCACCGCAGGACTGGAGTTGGGAACCTCTGCTGTAAAGCAGCAGCCAACAGGGGCAGACACACCCGCACCCACAGGTCCCATTATCCAAAGCCTCCTGGAGAGGCAGGACTTTGGGCTCTGCGTGCATCTCCCAATACTAGCACTTGCATACCTTAGTAATGCCACCCTAAACCGGGGAATCTATCAAAAGGTTGCTATGATTACTGGCAGATAGCAATTCCTAGGTTAAGTACAATTTTCTGAGTGAGCTGCATCATAGCAACCTTTCTGATGTCTGTGGAGTGTGCTACAGGTCTTGTGTCTGACAGTGTTTACCATTCTGGGGAGTGACTCCTACAGTATTGCGTACCATAGCCATGCCTGCACTGTGCCCAGGACTGGTGTGGTGGCCTGGGCTGCCCAACACCTCTATAGTTGCACAATGCTGGCATAGGTGTGGGGAGTGTGTGTCTGTCTATCCAGTGTGTGTGTTTCAACACCCTCCACAGCCCTCACTGCTAGCACTGTTGCCAGTATTGGCCTGCCAATGTGCATAATGAGGAGCAAAGTACTGTAGGAATAGCCTGGATAGGGTGGCCTGACCTGGATGCATCTGCACATGGCATAGGGCAATGGCTCGGACATTGTAGTGCCTGGTCACCACCTGCACGGACAGGGTGGCCATAGCCTGTCCTGCAGGGAGGTCACTCTCACCCTGACAGAGCAGTGACCATTGCATGGCTAGGTTCCCCCATAGTGCTTATGTGTTATTTTTCTCATGTGATATTTATGGGTTCTCTTTTGGGGCTCAATCACTGGCTTATCTGCTTGGTGCGTATGCTGACATTCCTGTTCTGGGTGCATGCATCTCCCCCAGGACCATGCACTATGGACTAGCTGGAGTACTGTCTGCAGCTAGTATGTGTCTTGCTGGAACACCGTGCAGGGTGCAGCAGTTGGAGGCTTGCTGCTGGAGAATATCAGATAATGGTGGGGGGCAGCTGAGCATTTCCAGGTCTGCCGTCTGTCTGTCATTGTGTTATGGTTGTGTAGCGCTCTGTCTGTTCCCCAGCAGGACTGGGGTTGATGGTCCCCTCTACTGCTATCATTGCAGGGAGGTAGACTGTGGATCTATTGGTGGGTGCTCCTGTTTCCCACCCTGAGCCCCAGAGGGTGGGTTGTGTAGTGGTACATAATCTGCCTATGGGTCCATACACCCTCCCCTCCCCTCCCCTCCCCTCCCCTCCCCTTCACCTTCACCTTCACCTTCACCTTCACCAGGTAACCATGGCACCAACACAGGATATGTACTATTCTGGGTGCATCATTGCCCATAGGGACTAGACATGACCGAGACATACAGCAGGACACAGATGTATCCTAGGTGTGTCTAACGGAACTACCTATCACACACTGATGGGGATCTGCAGCATGGCGTATTTCAGCCATGAAAGGTGCTGTGGACCTGGTGCTGGGCGCCCCACCTCAACCTCAGTGTGGGCACAGTACCCGCACAATGTGTCTGTGGCTACTCTGTGGCAGTGCCACACATGGTCATCTCGCCCTACCGGGCCAGGGTGCTGTGGGGGTGCATACCCCGTTTTGTGTTCATCTCTAGACTGCTGATCTGCATGTGCAGTGCACCATGGGTATGGGTGCGTTGACCCAGATCCTGGCCAACACAGCGGGCAGTTTGGGTGGTGGCCTGATGCCCTTCAGTAGGCAGCCAGGGGGTTGTTAGCAGCTATGGGGCTGTAGCCCAGTGGTTCCTTCACTACCTGTGGGGCCAGTGGTCATGGGTTCAAACCCACCATGGGGTTATTTTATAGGGCTGTCTGCAGCATTGTCTATTTTTAATGTACATTAGTGCTGCCAGCGACAACCCCTCAGCGTACTGTAACCTTACAGTGCCTCATAAGGCGCCCTATAAGGTGCTTTATAGGGTGTTCTATAGAGGACATTATGGGGTGCCTCAGCGGACAGTGCACTTTGAGCTACATTGGCTTCCCATTGCAGCCCGCGTTCAATACAAAATGATTGTCACTACATTCAAACTCATCCATAATGTAGCACCCTCACACCTCAACAGCTTAATTTCCAATCTACCCAACAACAGAAGTAGAAGAACAGTGAACCTCAACACCCTCTGTCTCCCGAAGTGCATCAGAAATGTTAATGCATGTACTAGTAACAGAGCATTCTCACTTATAGCCCCGGCACTCTGGAACCGACTGCCATGTGAACTGCGTGCAAACTGTGACCTGAAAGACTTCAGAAAAAAGCTTAAGATGCACCTTTTCCAATCACATTACAATGTAACCTGGGCTCTGTACCCTACTTCCATTGCATCCCACTACCAATTATCTTTCAGTTTATATGTAAATATTTATATAATGTATCCTGTGTGAAGTGTTCACCATCAATCAACTGTAATTTGTAACCCTATGTTTGCTGTGTATTACCTCCCCCTCCCTAATCGCAATGTATATCTTTCTAAATTCTTGGCCAGTACAGCCACTCTTACCATGTAGAGCAACCGCTGCTGATCGCTGGAAGCAGCGGGATACAAATGTACACTAAATAAATAAATAAATAAATAATGTAGCCTATGGAGTGCCTTATGGGGTGCCTTATGCGGCACCTTAGGTTACGCCACTGTGAGGGTGTGTTTGTCGGCAACACCACTGAAAATAAACGTAAAATGCCTCTTCATTCACTACTTAAATGTACAGGATGATGCTTCAGCCAGCTTTATACATTAGGCACACTGGGGAATTGAACCCATGCTGCCTGTATCATTAGTCAGTGCAGTAACCATTGTGCTACAGCTCTGTTTCAGTGCTTTGTGTCTGTGCGCCTTCTTAAGTTTAACGCACGGTAACGTGCCATGGTGCCCTCTAACGCTCGTTAATTTCTGTAACGCGCGTTATCGGTAACGATGTACCGCCCATGTCCTTATTTGGGATTTCTGGCTCTACCGCGGCTCCTAACTCGAATCAAACTAACGCAGTTTAGTAAACATACCCCATAGAGATTGTTTACAGATACAGAGCTACTATCATAGGCCTTCAGGCCAACTTAATTGCATCCTCAGATACAAATATGCAGAAAGTGCTCAAATAGGAGAGTAAACGTCCAGAATCTTTCTCCATCATCAAACTTGGATAAGCATTCTGATAACTAGAAGAAAAATTCACAGGGAAGGAACAGAATTTTCAAAACAAGAGAATAAACATTTTAAGAAATTTGATCAACAAACAAGGAAAAACAAGTGGTAGATGCACAAATACATGGGAAATATATAGTGTTACTCCAGGAACCCTTTATTCATCAAGAATAGACATATGAATGGTTAAGGAGGAGTGAACTGAAACTGAAGGATGAGAGGTTGCAGTCCAAGACAGCAACTTTGGATGAGATGTTTTACAGCAAACTTTGAAAAAACTGGAAACATAGACATATGTTGATTCTGTAAGAAGACATGGAAACAGTGACTCACTTCATAGCTGGCTGTGAAGTTCTGATGGCCGAAAATTTCTATACAGAAAGATATAATAAAGTAGTGATCCTCATCAACTGGAAACTCTGTAAGCATTACAACATCATCGTCCCCAAAAAGCACTGGGACCATGACCCTAAGAGACTTACAGAGAATGAGGAAGTTATGATCACCTGGAATACTCCCATTCTGCCAATAAAAGCTGGATGTGAGGAAGCTGGATATAGTGGTTAAGGAGAAAAACACCAGAATGGCATTGACCATAGAGGTATCTGTTCCAAGAGACTACTCTGTGAATCACATAGAGGCAGAAAATCCTGATATACCAGGAAATGCAGTCAGAGACCAAGAACATTTTGCAGAAAGATACAGAAATATTTCCCATCATGTTGGGTGGCACAGGCTTGATAAAGAAGAATTTCCAAGCCTATCTTGACAAACTACCCATACATGTTACATCTTACAAACTCCAGCAGGAGGTTCTTTTTGGTACGGTGCAAGTACTACACTGAGCTTTAGCAGTAAATTTGAGAGACTGAGATCATACTCCCCATGCCCTGGCTTAGAAGTGAGGTTCACACTGTCATGGTATGCACAAAACTAAATCACAGATTAATGCACACTACTGCACTAAGGAAAAGCAAAATGCACACTAACCAAAAATAATTCCTTAGAAGAACCCAAACCTAGTACAAATTCTAATTAAAAATATTATGATTAACCCTCACAACACACTCCCCTTTTTTCTTTTATAAAACATAAAGGGAGAAAAAGACCTCAGGATAGCTTTGTAATTCCACTATGTGGCGCGATTAATTAGCACAGGGGAATGTACAGTTCTTATATCACTGGTCTAAAAAAACTCCCTTTACGCTAATTAAACTATAATATTTTTAAAAAGTACTTTTTCCAAATCATCAATTCATCTTAACATATTAGCTAGTATAATTTTATCAATACAGCACACTTCCATGCTCCACAGCTAAAAACATTTTATTAAACGTCTTCTTAAACAGGCCACTACCTCCAAACCAGTCTCTGGGTTCCATAAAAGAACAGACAACCCTAATAACTGTAATCATCTTCGCTATAAAACAAATAGCATAATATCTACTTATCTCTAGTCTAAGGGGTACGTTTACTAAACCATCTTAACGTGCGCTCTCCCACGTTATTGCACGATAAGGTGCCTTATTGCGCGATAATGGCGCCTTATCACGCGATAAGGTGCCTTAGCGCGCGATAAGGCGCCTTAGCACACGTTAACGCGCGCTAAGGCGCAAACGGGCGCTGAAGGCGGAGAAAGGCTCCCGGAGGGCGGAGGAAGGCTCCCAGAGCAGACCATGGCCTAGCCCTATTTAGGTGGGTGCCGCGAACTGCAACAGACAGGCTCTGTCTGACAAACAGTCATGGTATCTCCAGGGAATGCAACACAGTGGTGCAGTGCACACAGCCAGTGTGCTCAGGAGCAGAAAGTCACAGGCTCAAGTCCCAGCTGTGGTTCCTGCCAACTGTCACCCCTCGCCCGCCAACCCCAGTATGGAGGCAGTAGGAGAGGGGACACAGTTAAAGTCACTCTGTTATTGCTGTTATCTGGATATGCTTGTGTAGTTGTAGCCCAGTGATGACAGCCAAAGTAGGTTAAGGGTAAACAATATTTTTATTGTTTGCACAGGGTTTCTTCCCCCAAGAACAGAGGTTAAATGATAACATAAGCGTAACAGAAAAAGTCCTGGATAACAGCTCTCCTGATACTTCTCAGGGCATCATAAGCAATCAACCATCAGCTTCTCTTACTTCTTTCAATATTCCAAAACATCAATGTTCTTCATAACAGCCATACTTTTCCAACATAAGCTTTCAATAAAAAATGTTGTGGTTTTTCTTGTCCACGTATGCTTAAGATAATTCCTCCTAGCCTCTAAGGATAACAGCTGCTTCTTCCATAAGCCTGATCATTCTTCTGTGTAAACTTCTCCCAGAAGAATTCTATGTGCTCTTGAAGCTATCCCTTAGAGCTGGGTATTTAACTTGTGTTGGCAGTGAGACAAAACTCCTGTCTGCATCCAATCTCCAAAGTTAGACTTTTACAACAGCCTTAAAATATGGAATATGTTTAAGCTGTACTTTAAACTTCCCTTTGACAGATACCACATTCCATTTCTGAACTGCTACTATAAGACAATGGATTATCTGTCTGCATTGGTTCACCTTCACTATCCTGAGGTTCCTGGTTATAAGGCTCACTCGAGTCTAGTGATCTCAGGTGCTTGAGAAGGGTTTGTAACTGCTTCTCTCCCCTCTCTTTATGTATCCGGGGCTCTTGCAGGGATACCTGTTTATTAAGGTTCTTAAGGAGCTGAGAGTAGGGATTTCTCTCTCCCTTGGGTTGCCCCGGTCTTACTCTCTGGTGAGGAGGTATGTATTTCTTCCGAGAATGTTTTACAGGCTCTTTTAATATTTCCTGGTCATCAGAGTCTGTATCTAGGTTTGTGTCCCGGTGCTGCCAATTAGCAACGTGCTGAGGTGCAGCTGTGCTAGACTCTAACCTGCAGCTTCTGACACTTTCTCTGCAGTAAGGCAACGCTTGTCTTTCACACACTGGGAATTCCCTTCCACCCAGTTTCTCTCTTGGCTGTCTGGTCCCAGGGAAACTATCTGCAGAATTGCTTCTGTCCCTTTCAGACAAGGACTCCAAAGTTTGCTTAAAAGGTTTATAAAAGTTTCTAACCTGCTTTGGCTTTGCTTGAGGGCTACTCCTTCCTGGCAGCACTTCCAACTGCCTTCCTCGAGACGTGGCTTTCTCTGAGCAAAGGGGCTGGCAACCGTCCAAATACTCGGTTCCCACCTGGTTCCACTTGCTACCAGCTCTGTCTCCTCGGGATCTCCGGTCTCTGCCTGGACCTGGTTTCTTTATCCCTCTGGGAAGAATCTCTGACTCTAAGGCTGCATCTGATCCTTCTGAGTCCCTTTCTCCCGGCTGTGCCAAAGGTAAGCCTCTGCGTTGCTTTCCTCTCATTACTCCATCTCCTCTCCGTTCCTCCTTCTCTTCCTCCTCTTCCTTCCTTTCCTTCTGTTCCTCCCTCCCTGAAATTACCACTTCCTGGTTATGAGGAGTGCTTTGTCCAACCAGGCGTGAGTCCACCCCTTTCCCTGATAGGCTAGCTCTCCCTGTCAGCCTAGAGCTAGGGTGTGGCTCCCTTTCTCGTCTCTCCTGCACTGAACCTTTGAGTGCTGAGTTTTTAACCCTTTCTTGCCCTGTATCTCTGGCAGGTTCAGAGGAAAAAGTGTGTTTAAAACCCTTTTTCTTGTGCTCTGACAGCTCTGCCTTGTCACACAACCCAGTCTCCATATTTTACCCACTACTAAAACGTGCTAATACAGACAGAACCTTTATTGCAAATAACAGAAACATGCCCAATAAACCTACATTTTACCCTACAGAGCACAGACACCATAAACATGCACATTACCTAGAGCAGAGTCTCCCAAATGCAGTCCTGGAGGGCCCAACACCATTCAGGTTCCATGCTGACTCTAATAAACACGGCTGTGCTGCATGTCTATGCACCGCCCCCATGGTATGCAGATGTATCTCATGCATATTCATTTGGGATAGCATGAAAATCCAAACAGTGTTTGGCCCACCAGGACTGGAGTTGGGAACCTCTGCCCTAGAGCAGTGGCCAACAGGGGCAGACACACCCACACCCACACCCACAGGCCCCATTAGCCAATGCCTCCTGGAGAGGCAGGATGTTGGGCCCTGCGTGCATCTCCCAATACTAGCACTTGCATACCTTAGCAATGCCACCCTAAACCTGGGAATATTGTACACACCTATCAAACGGTTGCTATGATCACTGGCAGATAGCAATTCCTAAGTTAAGCACAATTTGCTGATTGAGCTGCATCATAGCATCCTTTCTGCTGTCTGTGGACTGTGCTTCAGGTCTGATGTCTGACAGTGTTTACCACCCTGGGGAGTGACCCCAACAGTACTGCATACCATAGCCATGCCTGCACTGTGCCCAGGACTGGTGCGGTGGCCAGGGCTGCCAAGAGCCTCTATATTTGCACAATGCTGGCATAGGTGTGGGAGCGTGTGTTTGTCTATCCAGTGTGTGGTGTCTGCCAACACCTTCCTCAGCCCACACTGTTGCCAGTGTAAGCCTGCCAATGTGCATAATGAGGAGCAAGGTACCATGGGTATAGCCCGGACAGGGTGGCCTGGCCAGGATGCATCTGCACAGGGCATAGGGCAATGGCTCGGAAATTGTAGTGCCTGACAACCACCTGCACAGACAGGGTGGCCACAGCATGTCCTGCTGGGAGGTCACTCTCACCCTGACTGAGCAGTGACCATAGCATGGCTAGGTTCCCCCATAGTGCTATACAGAGTTTTTTTGTGTGTGATGTTTGTGGTTCCCTTTTGGGGCCCAATCGCTGACTTATCTGCTTGGTGTGTACGCTGACATCCCAGTTCTGGGTGCATGCATCTCCTCTAGAAACATGCACTATGGGTTAGCTAGCAGACTGTCTGCAGCTAGTATGTGTCTGCCACCATTGCTGGGAGGTAGAGTGTAGCTCTGTTGGTGGGAGATCCTGTTTCCCAACCTGAGCCACAGAGAGTGGGTTGGGTGGTGGTACATAATCCACCCCTGGGTCCAAATTAATCCTCCTTCACCTACATCAGATGACTATGGTACCAACACAGGATATGCACTATTTTGGGTGCATCATAGCCCATAAGAGCTAGACATGACTGAGAAATACAGATGTGTCTGCAGGAACTACCTATCACACACACTAGCACTGATGGGGACCTACAGTATAGCCTATTTCAGTCATGAAAGGTGCTGTGGACCTGGTGCTGGGTGCCCCACCTCACCCTCAGGGTGAGCACAGTACCCGCACAATGTGACGGTCTGTAGCTACTCTGTGCCAGCAACATTACACTACATTGGCTACCCATTGGCTACATTGGCTACCCATATTCAGTAGGATCCAATACAAAATACTATTAACCACTTTTAAATTAATTAATAGCATAGCCCCATCATACTTAACTACTCTTCTTCACAGTCCTCTAGAAACTAGGAAAATAAGGAAAAAAAACCTCAACACACTAGCAGTTCCAGATCTAATAAGAAAATCAAAACAATCAACTAGTAATAGTGCCTTTTCGTTTGTCGCACCAATACTGTGGAACAATCTTCCAGAACAACTAAGAGAATCTAAAGACCTTCAAACATTTAGAAAAGACTTAAAAACATATCTATTTTGTCAACACTACAACAATGGAGAAACAATTATAGTTTCCCAACCTCCATAACTGAATCTTTCACATTACCCTAATGCATATCTATAATTAGACATCCACAACTGCAAACGATAATTATCATAAAATGATTCCTTACACATATATATATAATCAAAGTAATATTTAATACCTTTAATATAGTTTAAATGTATTATAGTTCAAACATATGATTGATATTGTTGTTGTTCCTGTTATATTGTAACATATTATTGATGTACAGTTTTACTGTAACTTAATCAAATATTGTTCTTGTTTGGTCTTTGTTATACCCTAATCACATTAATCAATATTGTTCTATTCAACTCATGTTATAATGTAATATTGTTCAAATTGTTCATAATGTTCAAATTGTTCATAATGTTCTATGTAACCGTTTAACCGTTAAACTGTTTAACTGTATAACTATGTTGTTGTAATGTAAACCGCTGTTGATCCTTGGAAATGGCGGTATATAAAAACTATTCAAATAAATAAATAAAATAAATAAACATACACGGTCAGTACCCCCTACCAGGCTGAGGTGCTATGGGGGTGCACACGGTTAGTTCCCCCTACCAGGCCGAGGTGCTGTGGGGGTGCATACCCCATCTTGTGATCATCTGTAGACTGCTGATTTGCATGTGCAGTGCATCATGGGTATGGGTGGGTTAACCGTATCCTGGTAACCACAGCAGACTGTTTGTGTGGTGACATGCAGTCCTTCTGTAGCCAGCCAGGGGCTTGCTAATAGCTGCAGCCCACTGGTTACTTCACTGCCTGTGGAGCCAGAGGTCATGGGTTCAAACCCACAGTGTGGTTATTTGATAGGTCTATCTGGAGCATTGTCAATTTTTAATGTACATTAGTGCTGCCAGCAAAAACACCCTCAGAGTACTGTAACCATAAGGTGCCTCAGAAGGCGCTTTATAGGGTGCCTTATAAGTTGTCCTATGGAGCGCCTTATAGGGTGCCGTGGCAGACAGTGCACTTTATAATGTGCCCTATGGGGTGCCTTATGTGGCACTTTATGTTATGGCACGTGAGGGTGCGTTTGCTGGCAGCAATAATTGAAATACAAATAAAATGCCTCAAGAAACAATACTTACATGTCAAAGCTGATGCCTCAGCCAGCCTTATGCATTAGGCACACTGGGGAATCAAACTCATGACCCCTGTAGCATCAGTCAGTGTATTAACCATTGTACTACACCTCTGTTTATGTGTTTGCATGTCTGGGTGCCTACTTAAGATTACCGCGCATTAACACGCTTAGCCCGTTAATGTGCGCAGCGTTTTGCTACTTTAAGACTTTTATGGCAGCCTGCACACTATCGCCGGGCGCACATTAAGACGGTTTAGTAAACATACCCCTAAGTTTAAATTCTCGAACTGCAAAGCATCACTGCCTGCACATGATTTCTTCACCCAATAAAGATCTTTGTTTCTCCTTCATAAAGGCTACATCAAGGGCTTCATCTTACTAAAGACGATAGCTGCAGTAGACAACTATAGTGTCTGACATAACAGCATTTAAACTAACATACCCAACCAGAGGGCTACTATCCACAAACATCACATAAGGGAGGTGTCTGTACATTTGAAGAAACAACATCAACCCACATACAATTGAAATTACGACCTAACAATAAAATGCATGATAGAGCAGGTTACCAAGACAGAGCACCGATCATAAACATTCAAACCTTTACTCGCACTACCCTTCAAATCCACCCCACTTATTCAGAAAAAAATATTCCACTTTATTTTATCATTAAGCCCATTATTTATTTATATTCTCTTATATACCACGCTATTCTGCATCTGTGAGGTTTACATTGAACAAACTGAAATTACATTGAACAGGGCATTATAACTATTTTACAGGGAACTTGGGCTATGGAGGGTTAAGTGGTTTGCCCAAGACCACACGGAGCACCTGTGGGACTAGAAAACCCAGTCCTTCCAGCCCAAGGTTGCTGTCCTCTAGTGGGTTTTGAACCCTTGACCTTCCAGCCTGAAGTACCTTGCCCCAACCACTAGGCCACTCCTCCACTCCATTTGGTTTGAAAGTGTCAAGTCTAAAAATCCATCATTGGTCACGTTGAAGTAGTAATTTTCCTCTATCTCGTCTTCGTATGTCCCATGAAACTGAATCAATCACAAAACACTATGGGGCTTGTTTACAAAGCCGCGGTAGCAGTTTCTGATCGTTATCGGAGCCACGGCTCCATTGATTTCAATGGGGCCACGGCTCCAATAACAATCGGAAACTGCTACCGCAGTTTTGTAAACAAGCCCCTATAGATCTTCAAACTTATGACAAAACTCAATACGGTGTTTATCTAAAGATGTTTGACAAACTTTATTTATGTCCTGCAAGTCGAGTTATTAATTGACGAGTGTTTTTTCCAACATACAATTTTAAGCATGGACATTTTAGGACATACACTACCTATTCTGTTGTGCATGTGGATGACCGATTAAGCAAATATAATTTTTTATTGAGCAAAAAAGAGGCACCTTCTTCCATAATGTCACAAAACACACATTTTCCACATCGAACATGGCCCACTCTTGGGTCGATTTAACCACCCTCTGGACAGCAGGGCATAATAAATCCTTTAAATTATGCCCCCTATTGTATGTTATCTGGGGCTGAAAATTCGATAAAATTGGATGAGCCAAAAAGATCTTCCAACGTTACTTAATTGACATTGCCAAACTCTGTGACAACCTTGAATATTGAACCACACAAGTTACTAATTTATCGTCCATCATAAGCTGGTGATAACAGCCATTCTCTGTGGTTAAAGGGAGCCCTTTTGTATGCCTTATGTAGCCCATCATCAGGATAGCCACAATCATGAAATTTTAACATCATTTTTTTCATCTGCAATCTGAAGTCTCCTTCTGATGAACAAATATGTCTACATCTTAACAACTGTGAATAAGGGAGATTCTTCTTCAAATGAACAGGGTGATAACTAAAATAGTGCAAAAATGTATTTTTATCCGTTGGTTTGGAAAAAAACTGTAGTGGAAAACCCCACAACATTCTTTTTCACCTCCACATCTAAAAAATGAATAGTAGCCTCATGACAACTTATCTCAAATTGTATATAAGAGTCACATTGATTCAAATTCTGAAAAAAAAGGCTTAAAGTTGTTCATATGAACCTCCCCACATAAAAAAATGTCATCAGTATGTCTATACCACTTTAAAGTATAGGGACCATATATTGAGGAGTAAACCCATCTAGTTTCAAAAAAATGCATGAATACATTTGCCAATGAAGGAGCAAAAGTAGCACTCATAGCAGTACCTGAAATCTGCTGAAAAAATTCAGACTTATATACGAAATAATTCTTTTTAAGTGCTAATTCTGACAAATTCAAAAGAAAAGTCATTGGAGTCTTATGTGGATGAGGTCTCTTCTCACATACTACTTTCAACACAGACAGAGCATCGTCTTGTGAAATCGAAGTATACAAAGCAGCTACATCTAAAGTCACTAACCATTTAACTGTACTACTATTAGTCACAGTTTGTAAAATCTTCAATAAATGAGTTGTATCTTTAATAAAAGAAGGAATCAAGGAAACTTCATCCTTCAAAAAAATATCTAAATAGATTCCTATTTGTTCCAACAAAGACTCCTTGTTAGAAACAATAGGGGGGATGTTTACTAAACTGCGTTAGTGTGATTCGCGTTAGGATCCGCGTTACAGGCAGAAATCCCAAATAAGGATATGGGCGGTACATCGCTACCGATAATGCACATTACCAGGCGCCATAGCCTAACGAGCATTAAAAAACATTGTGTAGAGCGCCACGCAACGCGCGCCCATAAGGTATCTGATAAGGTGTCAAGCAAAGTGTCTAGAACTGTAGCACAATGATTAATACACTGACTGAGGGTGCAGGGGATGTGAGTTCAATCTACCTGTGGGTCTAATGAATAAAGCTGGCTGAGACATCACCTTTTACTCAAAATCAGTGCTGTTTGAAGCATTTTGTTTGTTAATTTTAATTAGTGCTGCCAGCAAACACACCCTCACAGGGCCGTAACCTAAGGTGCCGCATAAGGCACCCTATAAGGCACCCCAGAAGGCACATTATAAAGGGCACTGTCTGCCAAGGCACCCTAGAATGTCCCCTATGGGGCACCCCACAGGGCACAGTATAGGGTTCCGCATTGGGCACTGTATAGGGTGCCTGATGAGGCACTGTAAGGAGACAGCACTGTGAGGGTTTGTTGCTGGCAGCACCAATTTAAATTAAAAAAAGAAAATGCCTCAGACAGCCCTACCAAATAACCCCACTGTGGGATCAAACCCATGAACCCTGGCTCCACAGGCAGTGAAGTAACTAGTGGGCCACATCGCTAGTGCTACTAACAAATCCCTGGCTGGCTGCTGAAGGACGTCAGGTCACCACACAAACTGTCTGCTGTGGTGGCCAGGATTTGGGTTATCCCACTCATACCCATGGTGCACTGCACATGCAGATCTGCAGTCTATAGATGAACACAAGATGGGGTATGCACCCCCACAGCACCTCGGCCTGGTAGGGGGAACTGACCGTGTGTCTCACTGGCACAGAGTAGCTACAGACAGTAACCCAACAGGGTGCCCTATATGGCGCATGAAAAGGTACCTAGCATGGCATCCAGAGCTACAGCGCAATGGTTAATACACTGACTAATGGTGCAGGTGTCGTGAGTTCAATCCCCCTGTGGGTCTAAGGAGTAAAGCTGGCAGAGACATCACCTTTTACTTTAAATCAGTGCTGTCAGAAGCAGTTATTTTGTTAACTTTAATTAGTGCTGCCAGCAAACACACCCTCACGGGGCCGTAACCTAAGGTGCCGCATAAGGCATCCTATAAGGCACCCCAGAGGGCACATTATAAAGTGCACTGTACGCCAAGGCACCCTAGAATGTCTCCTAGGGGGCACCCCACAGGGCACATCAAAGGGTGCCTCACAGGGCACGTGAAAGGGTGCCTGATGAGGCACCGTAAGGAGACAGCACTGTGAGGGTGATGTAGCTGGCAGCACCACTTCAAATAACAAAAAGAATATGCCTCACACAGCCCCACCAAATAACCCCACTGTGGGGTCAAAACCATGACATCTGGCTCCACAGGCAGTGAAGTAGCTAGTGGGCTATATCGCTAGTGTGACTAACAAATCCCTAATAACGATGCGGTCAACCTATGGAGTATAACTGTCAAATGTTCAAAAGTCGCACTCCAGATCAACAACAGTTTCTCTACGTACAAACACAGAATGCTTGCCAATCAAACAAACCAAGGTCTCAGCAAACAAGGGCATATGGCAAACACGATCAAGACCAAGGTCAAGATCATTACCAAAAACAAAAAAAACAATAACATCACCGACCTTGTCACACACTGAAAGCTACTGGCAAAATCCAAGGAAACACTCAACTTACTATGAATACGTGGATACAGACTAGCTAGATGCCTGTTCCCCCAGCATTAACAAATCCCTGGCTGGCAGCTGAAGGACGTCAGGTCACCACACAAACTGTCTGCTGTGGTTGCCAGGGTTGGATTGGACCAGCCACACCCATGATGCACTGCACATGCAAATCAGCAGTCTACAGATGGTCACGAGTTGCGGTATGCATCCCCCAGCATCTCGGCCTGGTGGGGTGTCCTGACCATGTGCAACCCCACAGCACCTCAGCCTGGTGGGGGTACTGACCGTGTGTGTTACTGCCATAGAGTGGCTACCGTCCATCACAGTGGACGGGTCCTGTGCTCACCCTGAGGGTGAAGTGGGGTGCCCAGCACCATTTCCGCAGCACCTGGTCTTGCTGCGATAGGCTATGCTGCAGATCCCCATCAGTGCCAATGTGTGATAGGTAGTCCTTGCAGACACCCCTAGGATATGCCTGTGTCCATCTGTATTTCACATCTAGCCCTTGTGGACTATGATGCACCCAGAAAAGTGCATACGCTGTGTGGGTGACATGGTCACATGATTTAAGGGGAGGGGGGTGTTTGAACCCACAGGCAGATTACATACCACCACCCAACCCACTCTCTGGGGCTCACGGTGGGGGACAGGATCTCCCACCAACAGATCCACATTCTACCCCTGCAATGGTGGGAGTAGAGGGGACCATCGCCCCAGTCCTGCTGGGAACAGACACCCTACAGGGCAGGCAATGCAGAGCTGTACACATCCATAAAGCAATAGCAGACAAATAGTAGGCCTGGAAATGCACAGCTGCCACCCCACCACCACTACTACTACCTGACATTCTCCAGCAACAGGCCTCCAGTCACTTGCACCCTGCAAGGTGTTCCAGCAAGACACATACTAGCTGCAGGCAGTCTGCTAGCTAGTCCATAGTGCATGGTCCTGGAGGAGATGCATGTACCCTGAACTGGGATGTCAGCATACACACCAAGCAGATAAGTCAGTGATTGGGCCCCAAAAGAGAACCCATAAATATCACATGAGAAAAATACTATATAGCACTATGGGGGAAACTAGCCATGCCGTGGTCACTACTCCATCAGGGTGAGCGTGACCTCTCAGCAGAACATGCTGTGGCCACCCTGTCCGTGCAGGTGGTGGCCGGCCACTACAATGTCCGAGCCATTGCCCTATGCTATGTACAGATGGATCCAGGCCAGGCCATCCTATCCTGGCTATTCCCACAGTACCTTGCTCCTCATTATGCACATTGGCAGGTCAATACTGGCAACAGTGCTAGCAGTGTGGGCTGTGGAAGGTGTTTGCAGCCACCACACACTGGATAGACAGACACACACTCCCCACACCTATGCCAGCATTGTGCAACTATAGAGGTGTTTGGCAGCCCTGGCCACCACACCAGTCCTGGGCAGAGTGCAGGCATGGCTATGGTAAGCAATACTGTTGGGGTCACTCCCCAGAGTGGTAAACACTGTCAGACACCAGACCTGAAGCGCACTCCACAGACATCAGAAAGGTTGCTATGATGCAGCTCAATCAGCAAATTGTGTTTAACTTAGGAAGTGCTATCTGACAGTAATCATAGCAACCTTTTGATAGCTGTGTACGGTATTCCCAGGTTTAGGGTGGCATTACTAAGTATGCAAGTGCTAGTATTGGGAGATGCACGCAGGGCCCAATGTCCTGCCTCTCCAGGAGGCATTGGATAATGGACCCTGTGGGTGCGGGTGTGTCTGCCCCTGTTGCCTGCTGCTTTACGGCAAAGGTTCCCAACTCCAGTCCTGGTGTGCCAAACACTGTTCGTGTTTTCATGCTGTCCCTCAAGTTGAGTCCTGCTAAACTGAGGTCAGTGAAGCGTACTGATGTTGATCAATGGATAGGACATAAATCGTGTGGCCATTGTAACATCTGTTGTATTACAGAGGAAATAAGTTCCTTTCTTTATCATGATCGATGTTATAAATTACAACATTCTACAACTTGTGAAACCGATCATGTTGTGTACGCCATCAGATGCCCCTGTAACCTTTTGTATGTGGGTAAAACTGTTCGACCACTATGGGTTAGGATTAATGAACACCGCAGTAGGCTGAAATGTAGAGTGCATGAAGCCCCTCTAGTTTCTCATTGTATTCAACATCATCATGTTTTTGAAGATTTAAGATGTTTTTGTATCGATTGGGTGGCATCCGGTATGATGGGCAAATGTAAAGAAAAAAGTATACTGATCCTGGAACAAATGTGGATCCATCGACTCAAATCAACCATTCCAGATATTCTAAACACGATGATAGAATGGGGAGCCTGCATTTGAAGTGTACAACGTAGTAGATTATTGACTATAGGGAAAGTTTGGTATCTACTGTTTTCAGTGAGGCAAAATTGTTGGAAACTTTGCGGAGGAATCCCTGAGGGTTAAGAAAATCAATCAACTCCCCCTCTGCATTGTTTTGGTTTCTGAACAACTGATGTCCTGCTGATGTACTGCAGAAAGCTTTTTGAATATCAGTCAGTTTGCCATGGAGGAACTTCCACGGGTTAAACTACTGAAGTGACTTTCCCCTTTACATACTTTGGTTTTGAACAATTGACGTCATATTAGCGCACCGCAGAAAGTCTTTAAATCCTGACTAGTTTGTTTAGATCGCATGCGTGGCGTTTTTTGGCAAGCACCAAATAGCTGTGAAGTACAAGTGACCGCACATCATTATATTCAATGTTTATAGTTCTTTGAACATAAAAAGATTTTTGGTGAGTAACAAACTCAGGTGAAAACTTTGGCTTTCTGGATTTTTTCAGTGCAGCTACTGACAAGGTTAAGGTAAAACATGCATTGTTTAGTTCTCCTGATAAAATGAACAACGTTTTCTCCTTCCACAGAGATTGTCTAGCAAAACCGATACCCTGATGAAGATTCGAAACGCAATAAGGGTACTGGGATGGTGGCATTTAAAATTGACATGATTGTCCTATAACAAACATATTTTTGATAAACAAATATTTTAGAACGAAAATATATTTTAGAAGAAACCAGTTTACACGGTCATTGATGCAAATTTAGCAGCACTTTTTTGGTGAAATTATTTCCAAGAGTGTATAGCTACTTAGTCTGAGACCTTTGGTTTCATTCTATATTGGTATTGTTTGTCTTATTATTTAGGGACCATCTTTACTAAGTTTTAGAGGGAATATAACACAATAATTTTAGGTCCCTCATGAATATGCATGAGATACATCTGCATACCATGGGGGCGGCGCATAGAAATGCAGCACAGGCATCTTTATTAGAGGCAGCATGGAACCTGAATGGTGTTTGGCCCTCCAGGACTGCATTTGGGAGACCCTGCTCTAGGTAATGCACATGTTTATGGTGTCTGTGCTCTGTAGGGTAAAATGTAGGTGTTTTGGGCATGTTTATGTCATCTGCAATAAAGGTTCTGTCTGTATTAGCACGTTGTAGTAGTGGGAATAAAATGGAGACTGGGTTGGTAGGAACCACAGCTGGGACTTGAACCTGTGACTTTCTGCTTCTTAATACACTGGTTTTGTGCAGGGCCTGTCTGTTGCAGTGCATGGCACCCACCTACACAGGGCTAGGCCACGGTCTGCTCTTGGCAGCTGCCACTGCTCCCTCCACCACCAGTACCCCTCTGCCACCATGCTGACATTCCCTTCTGCTGGTGGTACTGGTGGAGCGCAGTCTCAGGCCATCCAGTGTGCGGGTAGGTGGATGCCTATGGTGTGGGTTCTGGGGTAGGGGTGTCTGCATAGGTGTCCATGCTTCCCCCCAGTACCGCCTGCCACTGTTCTGTGCCCTTGGGGATACCTGCTGGGTACTATCCCCTGTGACACTGTGGGAAACACAGTCGTGCCCATGTTGGGCTTTCAGCAGTTGCTGTCTGGCTGCTCTGCTGTTTCAGCATTCGTATGGGCCACCTAGGCATCACCCTAGTCCGCACTGTGGCCCATCTGCACCACAGCATGTGCCGCCTGCGGCCCTCTGTATCCCCTTTTACGGCATCTGTCCAGTTTCCATTATGACATGCCCACCCTGCTGTTGCCACACATGTGCACGCCATAGGACACCTGTCCGATGGAGAGGAAAACCCTGCACAGCGCAATTTCACTGTGGGCTCATTCACCTTGTATGGGAATGGAGCATAGACCCTTCCACGATTTGTATCTTTTCTATGGAGCTTTCTCTGGGGGGGGGGGTGATGTTTCCCATTAATACCACTATTGGCCAGCTTGGTTATGTTTTTTTTCCAGTTTGTTGAGGTCATTTTCAATGTTTATGTGCCCTTTTTTTCTGTGCACATGTATCACACTTATCACTTGTTTTAGGTTTCCCTGCCTAGGCTGTACATTGCTGACACCTAAATGGTTTCTCTCCCCTGAAATGCGCATTTAACGGCAGGTTTTCAATCGCGTTAGGATTCAGCTCTTCAGATCAGCGCGTTAGTGTGAAAGGAGCCTCTCCCCACCCACACTCCGCCCATTGACCCCTTCTCTCCGCCCTCTCTCCATCTTCTGAGTTGTTTTACCGCGCTGCGGAACTTTATGATCGTTAACTTACGTTAACGCGCGTTATGAGACGTTAACGATTGTTAACGCATCATAACGCGCATTAACGTAAGTTAACGATCGTTAACGTTACATAACGCGCGTTATGTACCATTACCGCAGTTTAGTAAACATGCCCCTACGTCTCCCTAGAGGGTTAAGTAATGCTTTATGAACCTTAGGTAATATATAAAAAGCTGGTATTCTAGGAAAAGGAGAATTCATTTTTTTTCTCTTTTGCTGTCAAGAAGCCCAGTTCATTTGTCTCTGTAGTCAGCTTAACAAGTATTTGTTGTAATTACACAGTGGGATCCATCAACAGACATAAATAATTACGTACATCATACAGTTGACGATATACTTCATTTTCATAGGCAGCTGTGTTCATAATCACTATAGCTCCACCTTTATCTGTCCTCTTAATTACTATGCCCTTCTCTTCACACAATTCATGTGAAGCTTGAAATTCTGCAAAAGTTAAATTTGATAGAAAATATCGATAATGAGACTCATATTTATTCAAATCACATAAAAGAAGTTGCTGAAACGTATATAACATTGGATCCAGTGGGCCGGGAGGAACCCAATCTGATTTCATGCAAACTGCTGATGCGTCAGAACAGAACTCCTATCCTGTAAAAAATAATTTCAGCTTAAGGATCGAATAAAACGTTCAATAGACACTCAACTTTGGAAACCATCATATGAAGGACCATTAATGGAGGATAGATGTTGTGATAACACTGCTTGTTGAAGAGGAGTAAGATCTTTAGTTGACAAAATAATGATGGTATCCCCTAAACGAAACTCACCGCCTCTTTCTTTCAGTGGGATCTGAATGGTGGACCAAAAAAAAATATTATTATCTAAATGGTTAACCTGACTGCTACTTTTTTTTTATTTTGCTCACCTTTCCCCAAATTCCCCCAAGGGGAAGGCCCACTCTGTAGACGTTCATTCCATATCTATGATCAATTCAGATGGCCTGCTAGAGGCTCCCTGTAACAAGTTTCAAGTAGTGTGCTAGCTTCCAGCTCCTGTTACACCACTACCTCTGGCCCTAGAAATGATTTGGAGGAAGCGAGATCAGGGATGGCACAAGGAGATGAGGCACCCTAGTCAAACCTCATCCCTTGTGCCCCCCTCCTCTGTGGTGCCCATTTCTGCCACCACTTTTATCCCTTTTTGGGACCTGCATCAGCAGCAATGGCCTCAAACAGTCCTTTTATGCTTACCTTACAACTTGGCTCCGTGGGGCTGTTTGCTTCTGCCCTCTCAGATGCCTAATACTGACTTCCTGTTTGCATCCTAAGGTACACATGATGTGAAAAACTATCCTTACTTTTGCATACTCTCAAGAAAACATTTTCTGTGCAGACAATGCCTATTGTTTCAGGTAAGTAGACTCTTCATAATGAACATAATGAATACCAGGTTCTGCCACCAGAACAGACACACATGATCTTAGTAATTCTAATAAACTAGACATATAGAGCCCAATTTTCAGTAGTGCAGGGCTAAGCACCATAGCCACATAGCCCTGCCCACTGACCTCAACCCTGGATTTTCACTTCCACAGCAACAGAAGTGAAAATCTGGGGTTCGAAGCATAGCTGGAAAGCCGCCGAGCCTAACCGGGCAGCAGCAATTTTGGATGCTGCCCGATTAGCCCCAGTGCCTTAACGGTTATCCTTGCCTATCTTTAAGGCACAGAGCGCTAACTGGGCAGCATTCAAAATCGCTGCTACCGATTTAGCACCATTCCCTGCCCCAGAATGCCCCAACATGCCCCGATTGCTAACCAGATAGCATTGAGGCACGTAAGGGACTTAATCGTGGAATTTCAAAGGCACTAGCCATGTAGGTGCCTTGAAAATCCCCAATTAAGGCATTTACACAGTTAACATGAGCTGTTAACCTCTCTCAGCCTGGTGGAGTTGGTGCCCTGAGGGGTAAAACCTCAGGGCCTTTCTTGAATCGTCTCTCGAGGTGGTCACTCAAAGAACCACACTCATTGCCACTTTTGTGGTAGAGTTTGACCACAACTCTGTTTTGCATTTGTATTTCCGCAACATTAATAAGTTGTTTTTTGGTGCAAAGATGTATTTTTCCTGATTTGTCTAGGTCAATGCAGAAGAGACGACAGGATTTCCTGACGCTATGACCGAGGGTTTTTGCCCTTGGTCTTGCTTTACGATTGCCTTGTATATGTGTGCTTATATTTGAGGGTAAAACGTTTGTGTTTTATGAACTGACACAATGTAATGATTTTCTTGTGGCAAAAGAGGGAATTAATGTGTAGATGGTATCCCCATGGCAAACTGTGACTTGCTAGAGGGAGCCCTTTGTGGGAGGTATTAGACCTGCTAATTTTTTTTGTGTTGTTTCTTATGAAAAAATGTTTTGTTTCCTTTTTTTTAATCCCTATTTCCCTATTTGTGATCTTAAGAGGTATATTGTTATATTTGAGTTTTGTTGTATACTTTTTGATTTATTAAATTTCTAAATTTCCTCACTTGATTGTATATTGAAGTAAATTTTATAAAGTGATAAATAAATTTAAAAAAATAATAATAGTAATAATAATAAAACATGGGCTGTTAGCATGTCAGCCTTGGACTCCCTCCAATTCACACAACTGATCAACACCCCCACTCACAGTATTGGATACTCCCCCGATACTTTGCACCGAACAACTTAAAGGAAGGAAGCCTCATCTCAGGACCACACATCACACCAGTACCCTGGTCAGATCACCACCTAATAAAGATTAAACTACAAACAACTGACTCAAAAAAGCAAAACAGCAACACTCCCCCTACCAGGAGATTCAAAAGCTTCAACAAGGAACAATTCACACAAGACACGCAACCACTCCTCAATACCGAAGCAATGGACATAGATGAACAAATCTCCAAATGGAACGACATCATTTCATCTGCTGCCAAGCCACCCACCCGCAGAACGCAACAATCACATAGCACAAAACCCTGCTCCACCCCATGGTACTCCAGGGATATACGCACAGCAAAACGAGCACTAAGACGACTTGAGCGCTGCTGGAGACGCAACAAATCACCCTCCCTACAGAAACAATACCTGACAAAACAGAAGGGGATGGAAAGCTACTCCTATGAAGAGAGGCTACAAAGGTTGGGGCTCTTCAACCTGGAAAAGAGATGGCTGAGGGGAGATATGATAGAGGTCTATAAATTAATGAATGGAGTGGAGCATGTAAACGTGGATCAATTGTTTACGCTATCAGAATATAGAAAGACTAGGGGACATACAATGAAGCTACAGGGTAAACTATTTAAGACAAATAAGAGAAAATATTTTTTCACTCAACGTGTAATCAAACTCTGGAATTTGTTACCGGAGGATGTGGTAAGGGCTGTTAGTGTAGCTGGGTTTAAAAAAGGCTTGGACAAGTTCCTGGAGGAAAGGTCCATAAACCACTATTAAAAAGGGACCCAGGATAATCAGTGCTTGACCCAGTACAAGCATTGTGGAACCTGTGTCTTTTGGGGATACTACTAGGTACGTATGACCTAGATTGGCCACTGTTGGAAACATGATACTGGGCTTGATGGACCTCGGTCTGACCCAGTATGGCATATCTTATGTTCTTATAACAACCTCATCAACCATCAGAAGAAAGAATACCATACTAACCTTATCCTGAAGTCCACTAACAAACCCCGTGAACTCTACGAAGTCGTAAAGACTCTCACTAAAGAACCCTACAACAGAAATGAGCAACAAATAGACCCACAGATCTTCGCAGACCACCTCAAGAACAAATTCACTGCAATACCCAAGAACAGCAACACGGCCACCAAAGACAAGATATCCACCCCTAAGCAGAGCTGGAGCACATTCGACATCCCTTCGAATGCACACCTCTCCAAGATCATCACTGCCCTTAACACCAGCACCGCGCCTACAGACCCCTGCCCAGTATCCTGGATCAAAGCCACGAAAGAAAACCTGACACAAGTCATACGAAAAATAATAGACAACTCTCTCTCCAAAGGAACAATGCCAAACTCCCTGAAGCTAGCCACAATACGTCCAATCCTCAAGAAAACCACATTGGCTAAAACTGCCCCCGCCGCCTACAGACCCATATCAAGCTTACCATTCCTATCCAAGATCATTGAAAAAACAGTCCAACACCAATTACAACAACACATCGACATCCACAATCCCCTGGACCCCAACCAACACGGCTTCTGACCCAACCATGGGGTTGAAACCATACTGATTCAGCTATTCGACAGCCAGCTGAGGACGATCGACAACACCAAAATGGGAGTCCTTATGATATTCCTAGACATCTCCTCAGCATTTGACACTGTCTGCCACACAACATTACTAACCAGACTACAAGAGGTGGACCTACACAGCACCACCTTGAACTGGTTTACATCTTACCTCACCAAAAGACAGCTACAAGTCAAGTGCGGAACAAAGACCTCTCAACCATTCAGAGCTACTCAGGGAGTCCCACAAGGCTCAGCTCTCTCAACCCTGCTCTTTAACATCTACGTACAACCCATCTGCGCCATCATCAAGGAACACAAGATTCAATATACCATATACGCAGATGACATAATGATATACACAACAATCAAACTGGACAACCCAAACTACTCCAACATAGCCAACTGCTTCCAACAAATGGCAGCCTGGCTACAGGAAAACAACCTAGCAATAAATTACAACAAAACGGAAGCACTATTTATCACAAGAAACCAGAAATTCTCACCATCGGCCACCATCAACCTGAATGACACCATCATACCAGTAAGACAGGAAATAAAATACCTGGGTGTAACGCTCGACAAGGACCTTAACCTCCAGTCCCAGATTGCAAAAACAACAAAGAGCGCTTACATCAAAATGAGGACAGTCAGTATGCTCAAACCCATCCTCGCCCACGAACAGTCTGTCAAGCCATAATCACTCCCACTCTAGACTATTGCAATCACATCTACCAAGGACTACCAAAAAAGACAATAAAACCACTACAGCTAGCATAAAACACAGCCGCACGACTCATAACAAACTGCACAAATTACAATCACATCACTCCAATACTATACCACCTACACTGGCTCCCAATCAGCTCACGAATCCAATTCAAAGTACTACTACACACATTTAAAATAATACACAACCTCTCAGCCGACAGCTTACAACCACTCATAAAAACAGATGACAACAAGAGACCAAGAAGAAAAGCAACCCTAGACACTATCAGAACTCCAAAGGAATTTGCTAGAACAAAGCAGGCCACTTCAAGGAGGGCACTCTCCCTGGCAGCGCCCGCTATATGGAACTCCCTGACAGACCAACTAAGGTCAACCAAGAACCTCAAAGACTTCAGAAAACTCATTAAGACTGCTCTATTTACAGAACATTTCAAGGACCTCACATTAATGGATCCTATTCAGCACATTCAAGACAATACAAGATCTTGATCCCAGCGCAACTTGCAAACAGCCCCATTATTGTATATATGTATATGGATCATTATGTAAATAGTTCACCAAGAAAATCTAACACACTGCACCACGCACTACTCTTCTCAGTTCTCCCACTGCATGCTACAGACCACACATTATTATGATTGTTTGATTGTTTGAAGTGCCAAAACCGCCTTGATTTAATGATAAGGCGGTATACTAAATCCTTCTAAATAAATAAATAAAATTTGAATGCCTTCAAAAATTGGGTCCATAGAAACATATGGCATAAAAAGACCAGGGGCCTATCTAGTCTGCCCTTTCATAACAAATACAAAAGTCCCTTTTTTACCTTTAGAGATCCTCTGTGTTTGTCCCATGCTTTTTTGAATTCAGATACTGTCCTCATCTCTACCACTTCCACTGAGAGACTCTTCCACACATCTACCACTCTTTCATAAAAAAATATTTCCACATATTACTCCTGAGTTTATCCCCTTTCATCTTCATCCTATGTCCCTGCATAGCAAAGCTTGCTTTAAATCAAAAGAGACTTGTGATAAGGAAGCTTATCATAGCTCAGGAAGAGGCTATAGAAAAGGTGAAGTGTCTCTGAACAAGCAACCTGTCAGTGCTGGTAGAAATGAGAAAACAGAATTTTGCCAAAAAAGACTACCAGTCCCAGAATGCACCAGGTTTCCAACAGCCATGAGAGGAGCTGAAGTGAGAAAACGTGTGTTCAATCAAAAGGGCTATGAGGTAATCCCCAAGCACTCATTGCAAAGGGCAGGGCTTGATTCAGCACAGCTGCGCTGTGCTAGGATGGAACACTCATCTCAAAGGGCAAGGACTGATTCAGCACAGCTGCGCTGTGTTAGGGAGGAACACTCATCTAAGCAGAATAAGAGTAGAGTTTATTCTACAGATGACCATCTTCATAATCACCTTGGATATCCAGAGAATTGTCCTCAGTATCCTGAGAATCAGCTTGAGTTTGATCATCAGTTTCATCTGAAGGATCATCAGAAGCAGAAGCCAAACCGGACGGACAGAGAGGGAAAGAGACCCTTTGGAAGAAGGAAGAGAAAAGCCTTAGAGAGGTCTAGAAGAGTCCAAAGCAGTACGTATACTGGGAGGTATTCCAAGGGCCAGCATACACCATTGGACTGGGGAAAGCCAGAGGAATGTTGTTGCAGAGCTAGGAATCACCAGAGGCTACCTGTGAGGGAGACGGCTGCACGTGGCAGGGACCCTAAGACCTGTGCCAGAAGGTATGTGAAGAGAGATCCAGTGTCCAGGGATCTGGATTGGAAGGCTGGACATAAGAACTGGACTACATACTGGCCAGGCTATATAGAGAGGAACTCTAGCAGCAATGGAAGCTCAGGTATGAACACTGATCTATGCCCTAGCTCTAACCTTGAAAGACAGCAGGGAAACAAGTATTCTCCTGAAAATGCTCCATTGAGAGATTCATCTGTGCCAATCCATGATATTGAACCCATGCTTGTTGAACAAGGGGGAATAATAGCAGATGAGGATCCTGTTTATATGGACTGCTCTCTATCTAAACTCCGTTGGTAACTTTCTGTTATAAAGTACAGCAACCATCACAAAGAAATACAAATTTGTTCTTTAATCTACTCAGAAAGGCTCCTGAAGCAGGATTTGACCCACACAGTGGAAGGCAAGCCAGCTAAGGGGTTTCAGCTGGTAACTGCTAGCAATTAAGCCTTACCTAATTGCTTGTGAGCTAGGGGAGTGAAAAGAACAGTTTGTTTCTTGCTTTGTAGCTTTTCATTTGTTGTTTTCCTGATTTTGACTTTGCTTTTCCAAGTTAACACTGAAAGCAAGTTACCTAATTTATGTGCTACCAAGCATATCTGTGTTGGGAGAAATAACCCCATAAATAAAAATCTTATTGGCTTTACCCAAGAGCACAACTAAATTATTGTCAGCAGCTGTGTCTGGTGTGAATGAACTACATTGCCCACAATACCTTGCAAATCATATAGAAATATGCACTTGCCAAAAGTGTGAAGATTCTCACCCAGGCAGCCGTCTGACAGACTCTCCTTCTGTGCATTTTCTGCCACAGAGATATTGAAACCCTTATAATATCTCCTCTATTCCAGCTTTCCTGTAACATAAACATATTAATATCTTTAAGTCTATCCACATATGGGCCTGATTCTGTCCTGGCCGTAGATCCACTCTGTGCGTCCAGTCTGAACCGGGCGCACATAGGGGATCATGATTCTGATCCCGCAGGGCATGTCTAGCCCTGCGGGATCAGAATCGCGAAGAGTCCTGCATGTGTAGGTCGGGACAGTGATTCTGTCCAGCCTGAACATGCAGGACTGCACCCAGTTAACTCAGTCAGGGCCTTTAAATGGAGCCGTGGCGCCTTGGCGTCATGTTGCCATGGCACCACGGCTCCATTTAAAAGCCACAATGCCAGCGGCCGAGTTAAAGTAGTCATTCCTCACAACCCGACCCCTGATCTGGCCTCGTAAGGCCAGGGTCAGGCTGCGGGGAATAAACCCTTGTCCCCCTGCCCCATCTGTGCTACAGCAGCTTAAAGAAAACCTCTCCGCACATTCCACCTTGGAGGTGGAATAACCTCCCCGCACATTTCGTCAGCACCGGAAGTACAGGGCCAACATTAGAATTAGCCCTGTATGTACATGGCTAGTGACCGCCCGCTGCCCGCCCACTCTCCGCCCCCATGCTGCCCATTACCCACCCCTGTCTAACTTCCCTGCATAACTGACAGGGAAGTTATTCAAGGGCAGGAGAAGCCACAAATAGTGGGGATGGACGTCCCATCGGGCCGTCCATCCCCGCTATTTGTGGACCGGAATAATCCCCATAGTTTGTAATGAAAACCAATAACCATTTTAGTAGTCACCCTCTGCAGTGACTCCAACCTGTTTATATCCTTTTGAAGGTATGGTCTCCAAAATTGCACACAATACTCCAAATGAGGTCGCACCAGAGATTTATACAGAGGATCTATCACCTCCCTTTTTCTGCTAGCTATTCCTCTCCCTATGCACTCAAGCAGACTTCCGGCTTTCACCATCCCCTTTTCTACCTGTTTAGCTACTTTAAGATCATCAGATACAATCACTTCCAGGTCCTGCTCTTCTTTTGTGGATAGAAGTACTTCACCCCCTCCACTGTACCGCTCCCTTGGATTTTTGCAACCCAAATGCATGACTCTGCATTTTTATAAGAACATAAGATATGCCATACTGGGTCAGGCCAAGGTCCATCAAGCCCAGTATCCTGTTTCCAACAGTGAATAATCTAGGTCATAAGTACCTAGTAGTTTTCCCAAAAGACACACAGGTTCCACAATGCTTGTATTGGGGCAAGCAGGGGATTACCCGGGTCCTCTTTAATAATGGTTTATAGATCTTTCCTCCAGGAGCTTGTCCAAACCTTTTTTAAACCCAGCTACATTAATAGCTTTTACTACATCCTCCAGTAACGAATTCCAGAGTTTGATTACGCGTTGAGTAACAATAATATTTTCTCTTATTAGTCCTAAATGTGTTACATTGTAGCTTTATTGCATGTCCCCTAGTCTGTCTACTATTTGATGGCGTAAACAATCGATCTACATATACCGTTCCACTCCATTCATTAATTTATAAACCTCTATCATAGCTCCCCTCAGCCATCTCTTTTACAGGTTGAAGAGCTCTAACCATTTTAGCTTCTCCTCATAGGGGTATCCTTCCATCCCCTTTACCATTTTGCTGACTCTTCTCTGTACCTTTTCTATTTTTTTAACATTAAATCTCAGCTGACAAATTCTAGACCATTCTTCAAGCTTTCTGAATTGCATAAATGCTCATGTTACCAGAGCTATGATAGGAGCTGACAAATACTGGATCAATCACCTATAAATCTGCTAAATCACACCATAAACTGACTCCCAAACATTAACTGCAGCATAAACAAATGAAAAAAAAATCACTCAAAGGACTTAAGAATTCAATCAAATGAGTTCCCTTCCACCAGGGCTTCAATAAAAAGCTGGTCAATTCAATCCAAGAACAGTGGGAGAATATAAGTAGCAACTAGAAGCCCTCGGGTCCTTTGTTTTTGTTTTTTTTTCCATACCAGTCCTTTTTTTCCTTTCTCTTTTCCAGCTAAATCTAATCAGGACTGACATTTAGTGACCTTTATAAACAACTCTCCAGGGATTATTTCCCCTTTCATATTCCTTCACATGCTTCTGATCACTGCAGTGACAGTTCTTGGCCAGGGCCTACAGTATATGGGCCTATATGCCTTGGGGTGGAGGGGGGGGGGCATATTCAAAATGTTTTAAATAGCAGACCTGCTGATGAGCTAAAATGCAGTCATCGTGATATTCGGTGGCACTAACCGCTTAGTGCCATTTAATATCCCCACAGACCGCTGAGAAAATGCCTAGTTAAAACTGGGGCAGTCTGTGGGCGGCGCAGGAGCGGTGATAAATACTATCTGGAATGCAGTGATATAAGCTTTTCACTGGATAGCGTAAGCAGCTAAAGTTAGGGCAGATGAATGGCTGTCCTAACTTTAACCCCTTAGTACTATCCAGTTAATGACTGAATACAGTATCACCACCAACTGGATAGCGGAATGGGTGACCAGGCAGCTCAAATATTCAACAGCGGAAGCCACTAAATATCTGGTTTTATTTTGCCTAGCCATTGCAGCTGAATATCACCCCCCCCCCTTGTCTGCTCAGAAGTGACATGATACAGTATCCAAAGGATTCTGTCATGCAAAAAGATGTCTTCAAATCCCTCCCACTGTGACCAGCCCTTTTATTTTAGGCTAGTTTACCAAAAAACATTTTTTCCTCCCTCCACACAGAATAAAGGGGCCTTTGTGCCCAGACACTGCTTACTCCACCATCCCGGTCTGAAGTTCCAGGGCCCTCGTTCTCTCCTCTCATCACCCTACAAACCAAATTCTCTTATCTATCCCCCTGGAAGACAATCAAGGAGTTTAGGATCCTCACACTCTACCCATTAACTATCCACCCTCTAGGGTGTCCTTTCACATATGTTTTTGGAGGATGGAGACATTTGCTAATTTAAGGAGACCCTTATCCTCCATATTGAGATATTCATTTATATAATTATGATAAGGGACATTTTACAAAAAACGTCCAATTACCATTTTGGGACATTCAAGCCAAAATGTCTGAAAAAAAAGCAGGCACGGGCAAGTTCAGGCACAATTTCACAAACATGGATACTCATTTGAGAAGAGGGATGTCTAATAGCCTAATGGTTAGAGTAGTGGGTTCAAATCCCAGTGCTGTTCCTAGTCACTTAACTCTCCATCTTCTCTACACCCTCTTGATTTTTTAAGGCTAAGACAAGCACTTTCTGATGCCTATTCATGCCTGGAGCAGGTCTAAATTTGGACAGAGTTGTAGATATCCCTCACATTTCTGAAATTGAGCAGGGACGTTTAAATTCACTGCACCTCCATAGACATGTCTCTCTCATGCCCTCCGCCTACTTGAATGTCCACACACCAAAGACATCTTTAAAAGTCATTTGTAAAATGGCTCTTTGGACATCTCCATGATTTTGATGTCCATGTGCATGTCTTTGGATGTCCAAATCATGGCCAAGACTTTTACAAAGACCCCCAATACCACTCTACTTCAACACAATTTCTTTCCCCTTTGACTACATTATACTTCTTGATCCTTCCCCCATTCTGAATCATTCAAAATTTAATTTCCATGCAAAGGGCCCTGCTCATTGGCATAGCTCTTTATGCTCTGCCACCCACAATCATCAGCATGCCCATTGGCTTGACCCAGTCTTTTCTGTTAACTGCTCTTCTGCAGGCTGCTGCAGCTTTCTAGTCATACTTTGATGTCTTTAATACTTCATCATCATCCTTCTGCCCACAGCCATAATCACTAGGATAATTATAAATCTCCAGATTCATTTCTCCATAAACCTATTGGAGTTTGTTGATGAGCCAATTCCTTCACTGATCACCATACTCTGATCTGGAAAAGTTTCCCTCTCCCATACATCATATTGCAAAATACACCAGTTTCAAACCCTAGTTCATCACAACATAAGCTAAAAAAAAAATCCCTTAATCCTTTATGGTTTAATCAGAATGCATAACCACATATTTAAATAATAAATAGGCAGATATTTTTAAAATTCCTAATCATCAACAGGAACCCAATTTACATATATGGTCCGATTCTGAAAGAGAGGGCAATATTCAAAGTGATGGCCACTGCCCAAAAATATCCATTTAAGTCTAAATATATCAGTATTTTCAGCCAATTTATCTATATACGTTGGACCATCAAATACATGATCTTAAACTTACACAGAAAGGTTATCTGTATAAAGATGAGACTGCTATTACTGTATGCTGTTCATTTATACGTTAACTTTATGTAGATAATGGCTGAATTTAGGCCCCATCTCAGAATGTCTCAGGCCACTTCTCAAGTTAGATTCAGATTTGTATTTCTTTATAAAGAATAAGTTAACATTTCATATAGATATAATATATTAATTAAAGTTAAGTCCTCAAGAAGAGAGATCGAAGTCACAGCATTGAAAGAAATGAAATAAAGTAAGACCTTACTAATTTAACTGATACACAAGTTACATATAGAAACATGATGGCAAAAAAAGACCACATGGTCTATCTAGTCCCTATCAACTACAATTGGCCCCTTTTTACCTTTAGAGATTCTCTGTGTTTGTCCTATGCTTCTTTGAATTTACATACTGTCCTCATTTCTACTACCTCCACTGGGAGACTATTCCATGCATCTACCATTCTTTCCGTAAAGAAATATTTCTGCATATTACTCCTGAGTCTATCCCCTTTCACCCTCATCCTATGTCCCCATGTAGCAGAGCTTGCTTTCAAACAAAATAAATTCTCCTCCTGTGTATTAATGTTACAGAGGTATTTAAATATCTCTATTATATCTCCTCTATTCCGTCTTTCCTCTAAAGTATACATATGAAGATCTCTAAGTCTATCCTCATATATTTTATAACGATGGCTACTAATCAAAATGGCAGAACCAAGATTGCCCATTAAGGTAGTCATTTTTTAAAATCATAGATAGTTAACATGCTTTCTTATATGCTTATTTTACACCTATTTTAAAAAGTTAGTTAGCTAGAGATCTTTGCTGTACAAAGGCTCTCCCCAGCCTACGCTGGCTTTCAGTTGATCATGAGCATATTCACACTAGGGTTCTTTGCTGTTCTTGCAATTGGTCACTTCTTATGGACTGGTATAAACTCACCGTGTCTCTCTGTGTGAATTGCGTTAACAGTTTGCAAGTCAATTCAGTCAGAAGTGGGGCCAGCCCAACCATCAGGCAAACTACGTGGGCACCTAGGGCAGGAACCTCTGGGGTACAACAAAGAGCAAGGAATTCAAAGCTAAACAATTGATTTTGACAGCCAAGAGGGGTGTAAGACAAAATCTGTTTAAGGTGCCAACACCTTGAACCAACTCAGGATCCAGCCCTGGTGAAAAGTAAAGGTTGCTGATGGAAACTAGAAGTTTGTTCTGATTGAATTAACACTGTATCCTATCTATTTATTGTGGTGGATATACAGCTGGGTGGCTGGTGGATGTGAGGGTTGCTTGATTATTTGACTACCTAGTGTGAAGGTGGAGGATCTGACATACCACAATACTGGGGAGGAACCAGCTGTCTTGGTATGTGTCGGTACCAATGATATAGAAATGTGGAAGGGAGGTTCTGGAGGCCACATTTAAAAGCACATTTTAGATTAGGGATCAGAACTGAGATGTCAAGGTCAGGATGAATTCAGTTGCAATAGTATTTTAAAAACAGCTATGCTAATTGTGGAGCTGTTTCTAAAATACATAGAAGGAAATGTGGGATTGCACATAGGTTGACATCCATGTGCAGCAGGAGATGGCATTACATATTTACAAATGGGAACAATCAAAAGAGGAAACCTGACAACTTGCAGGTGTAAATGCTGGCATTTCACAACCTGCCTGTGTAGATGGCAGCATTTTGAAAACTCAGACATATAGAGGGGCATTCTGTGCTGGCTGTCTCCCCCTTGTACTGCCGATCAGAATCGGGCCGTACAGAGGTAGACTCGATTCTGATCATGTGGGCTTAGACATGCCCACAGGATCAGAATCGGGTCTACGGTCTGGATGTACAGGCCCTGCCCCAATTCTGATCAGCCGCTCATCCAGCCCACATACCCATTCAGGACCCGTGATCCATTGCCACAGAAAACAATCTTACTTCCCCACAGTCTGACCCTCGATCTGGCCTTCCACAGTCAGGGTCGGGCTGTGGGGGACCCCCTGCACCCCCTTGCCCTCCTTACCATGCCCAGCTGCATTGTTTTGCGCAATTCAGTGGGACCTATTCCACCTCTGAGATGGAATAAGTCCACTGTCTCTGTGGCTAACCCCGGTTACACAGGGTCAGCCTTGGAAATGGCCATCCAGGGTTGCTCTCCGCCCACCGCCTGCCCTCGCTCCGCCTCTGTCCTGCCCCCCTCAATCCCAAGAACAGAGCTCCCCGTACAAATCACCTGTTCATATGGGGAGCTCTGTTCCTAGCATGCTGCCTTGCCGTTTAGTGGATCTGGACGTCCAGATCAGACGTCGAAAACTGCTAAATGGAGTTCAAAATGACCCCGATGGCCACTGCTGGTTAACTACATAGGATGCTATCTTGAGCGCCTTTCAGTTTTGAAGAGGAAATAAACTAGGAGAGATTAAGGAGAATAACATCAGTAATCACTCCTATAAAGTACTGGCCAAAATGCACAGGGCCTGATATTCAGCAGCAGTGGCTAGCCAATCTAATATGACTAATCACCGCTGTCAAACTTTAAACCCGCTTAAACAATTCTGTGGTCATATCCAGCCCCAGCACTTAATATCCAGTTTGCTCGCAATTGCAAAAAGCTAACTGGGCATCAGCAATATTCAGCCGTTGCCTGATTAGCTTCCGCGGCAAAATTTGGGACAGCCTTTGCTAAACCTCACTTTCTCCATGTAGCCATAACCAGGTACTGGCTCAATACTCCTGCTGCCTGGTTATGGCCAGGTGCTGGCCCCAGAGTGCCCCTGGAATGCCCCAATGCTAACCGGTTAGCATTAGGATGTGCAACAGTGGAACCCACCTGATATACAGCTGCATTAATTGTATTAGTGCTGCTGATATATCCCAGATATTTTATTTATTTATTTAGCTGCATTTATATCCTGCTTTTCACCGGGTCAAAGAGGTTGGGGGATACATTTAACACGAGGGGATATGAGACACATACACTAATACTTACAGGGAACATGGGCAATGGAGGGTTAAGTGGCTTGCCCAAGACCACAAGGAGCACCTGTGGGACTAGAAACCCCAGTCCTTCCGGCCCAAGGTTGCTGTCCTCTAGTGCAGGGGTGTCAAACTCAAATACACAGTGGGCCAAAATGTAAAACTTGAACAAAGTCGCGGGCCAGCATTGAACAAATGAACCTTTTAATATGGACCCAAACAAGATTTGCTTTAACATTGAATATGAAGCAACACTTATTACTATACAATTTATAACTTAATAGTTCAGATATGCAAAAACCAATTTCAAATAAAAAAAAACATCAATGACATTCATTTATTAAATAAGATTTAAATAATAATAAATAATAATTTTTAAAATAAAATAACAATAATAAAATTAATCAACCATTCAAGCCCATGTCTTGGAGTAGCAAGAAAAAGTGCATAAAGAAAACGTTAATTATTGCTCAGTTTGCTGCACACTGATCTAATCTGATGTGCCCAAGCCAGATACCTGGCATCTCTTCTTGGATGATAGTTCATCAATGTCTGGGCTCAGGCTTTGAGCTGAGGAAATCCTCAGTATCGAGCGAAGGTGTTCATCAGTCAGACGTCTCCTGTGAGATGTTTTGGTCATCTTCATCGAGGAGAAAAGTTGCTCACATAGATAAGTGCTGCCGAACATGGAGAGCATGCTTGGGTGCGGAGCTGAGGCATTGTGTCAGGGATGAACTGTGGAAACTGGGCGGCGCCCACAGCATCATACTTTGACTTCAGCGTGTCATTACACTGGAGTTCAATTAGCTCCATTTGGAGGTTGGTTGGTGCGTTTTCCACATTAACTGCAAAGGGATTACTGAGCAGTTCAAACCTACATTTCTGGACATCAAAGTCGGCAAATCGCTGGCTAAACTCAGCGCCGAGTACACTGAGTTTTTCAGCAAACTGTGCGCATGGGAACAAGTTGGTAAAGAACTGCATTTTCATGGTTTGGCAGCAGGGAAAATGGCCAAGGTTTCCTTGCAGCATCTGATTCTCCCACAGGCACAGTTTAGTTTTAAAAGCCCTCACTGCAGCGTACATGTCTGTGATGATGCGCCCCCGCCCCTGAAGCTGCAGGTTCAGCGCATCGAGATGGCTCGAGATGTCACACAGAAAGGCCAGCTCACACAGAAACTTTTTCTCCCGAAGCTCTGCTGTGTCCTTCCCTTTGCTTTCCAGAAACTGACATATTTCCTCATGCAGCTCAAAACATCTATTCAGTACTTTTCCTCGGCTTAACCATCTCACCTCTGTGTGATACGGCACGTCTGCGTATTCCGAACCACACTCCTCCAGAAAAGAATTAAACTGGCGGTGATTCAGACCTTTGGCTCTTATAAAGTTAACTACTTGTGTTACTGTGGTCATAACATGTTCCATCTTTAGGGCTTTGCCACACAATGATTCCTGATGTATGATGCAGTGATAAACAGTTAGTTCACCTGCACAGTTCTCTTCCTGCATCTTCTCCCGGACCCTGCCCACCAGTCCACTTGTTTTACCGCACATCGCTGGCGCACCATCTGTCATTAATCCCACGAGTTTATCCCACGGCAGCTTTATTTCAGTTACGCATTTGGAAACCTCCTCAAAAATTTCCTTTCCTGTGGTTGTGCCATGCATTGATTTGAATCCCAATAGCTCCTCCGTAACACACATATTTGAGTCCACTCCACGGATGAAGACTGACAGCTGAGCAGTATCAGATGCGTCGCTGCTCTCATCCACAGCAAGGGAGAATGCAACAAAATCTTTTCCCTTTTCCAAAAGCTGGTCATACAGATTGGTGGCAAGATCACATGTGCGATCAGCTACTGTGTTTCTGCTCAGGCTCACGTTTGAAAAGGCTTGCTTTTTCTCTGGGCACACGATGTCACAAACTTTCAACATGCACTTTTTCACAAACTCTCCCTCATTAAAGGGCCGGGCTGATTTTGCGATCTCTGCTGCCACAATATAACTAGCCTTTACAGCAGCCTCACTTTGTGATGTGGCTTTTTTGAACATATTCTGTTGTGAAACCAAACTTCTTTTCATCTCCTCCACTTTCTGGCTCCTTTGAGTCATGTCCAGGTCCTTGTACTTGTCATGGTGTTTTGTTTCATAGTGTCGTTGAATGTTATACTCCTTAGTTATAGCCACGTTGACTCCACAAATCAGACAAACAGGTCTGTCTTTTACATATGTAAACAAATATTCTGTCTCCCACCTGTCCAGAAAGTTCCTGTTGTCTGCCTTTCTTTTTGCCATTTTTGGGAAGGGGTTCCACAGTGACAGTTGTAGCTTGAGATCGCTATGACTTCTGTCACACAGGAGAGGGCGTTTCTTGGACCTGTCCTGATTGACGCGCCAAAACAACAGCAAGGCATTATGGGATTTGTAGTATTAGCGATGAATGAATGCGCTGTATAATACCGGCGGGCTAGCTCTAGTAGTCATTTGGTATAGCCTCGCGGGCCAAATATAATTACACTACGGGCCAAATTTGGCCTGCGGGCCAGAGTTTGACACCTATGCTCTAGTGGGATTTGAACCACTGACCTTCTGGCCTGTGGTACGTTGCCCCAACCACTAGGCCACTCCTCCTAGAAAAAAGGGCTAACATAGCAAGTCTGCTAAACATGTTACTCCATTTAAATATCAGGCCTATGCTTTTTAAAAATATACATGTGTCACGGAATAGGTGCAAATCCAGACGTGGAGAATTTTAAGCTTACATATGGCTTCCCTTTATAAAATGGGGAATACGTGTATAGATTTTTGTCCCACCCAGGCCATGCCCCAGTACACCCTTCAAAACCTCAACTTGTAAAATTGAACTCTTTCTAAAATGACCATATAAATCTGAATGTGATTTACACATATGTATGCCTGACTATGCATGGCTCTGCGAGGAAATTTCGAAGACAACATCATGGCCAACTGACTGGAAAATCTCTATATTTATATCAATACTAAAGAAAGGTGATCTGACTGACTATGGAAATTATCACACAATTTCTCTGATCCCACATGCCAGCAAGATTCTACTCAAGATCATTCAGCAGAGACTACAGACATAGCTGGAATGAGAACTGCCTGAAGAGCAAGCAGGGTTCCGGAAAGGGCAAGGAACGGGAGACATCATCGCGGATGTGAGATGAATCCTTGAATAGACAAAAGAATACCAAAAGGATATCCATATGTGCTTTATTGACTACAGCAAGGCTTTTGACTATGTAAACCATGAGAAGGGCCACATTAAATAGCATGGGTATAACAAAACATCTGATAATTCTCTTGCACAACCTCTACATTGATCAAGAAGCAACAGTTTGAATGGAACAAGGAGAAAGAGAAGGGTTTAAAATCAGGAAAGAGTATGACAGGGCTGCATACTTTCCCCCTACCTGTTTAATTTATATGCCAGTCAAATCATCAGAGAAGCAGGACTGTATGAAGACAACCAATGTGTGAAGATTGATGGAAGACTCATCAATAACCTTCGCTATGCTGATGATACCACAATACTGGCTGAAAGTGAAGATGATCTGAAACATTTGCTTCTCAAGGAGCATAAGGCCCGATATCGAGTTGAGCAGACTATGCGCCACAGCAGCACATAGCCTGCCCACCGACCCCTAACCCAGATATTCACTTCCATGCCCAGATGCCCTGGCAGCTACAGAGGCTACACGGGTAGAATAGATTTTCGTTGTTACCCGCATAGCCTCTGAGTCTTAAAGATAGGTGAAGTTTTTTCCTCGCCTAACTTTAAGGCGCAGAGGGCTACGCGGGTAGCAATGAAAATCACTGCTACTTGTGTAGCCCTTTCCTCCACCCCTGCTCCGCCCCTAACATGCCCCGCTGATATGCAGATAGCATCTGGATGCGTTATGGACTTAACCGAGATATTCGAAGGGCACTACCCATATAGGTGCCCTTCAAATATCCTGTATAAGGCCCTTACATAGGTAACTAAGGAAGTTACCCATGTAACAGCCTTCGAATATCAGGCTCATAGTCTTCAAATGGGCCTGCACCTTGATGCAAAGAAGACAAAGAGCTTGACAACTGGCAAAACCAATAATTTCATTGTTGATGGAGAAGAAATTGAAACAGTTGACAATTTCTGCTTGCTTGGATCAGTAAAGAAATGATGAGTAGTCAAGAAATCTGATGATGCATTGCTCGTGGAAAAATGACTACAAAGGACCTAGACAAGCTTCTCAAGAGCAGACATCATGTTTGGCAAGGTATAAGTCAGCACAAAAGACGAAGGCCAGCATTGAGATGGATCGATTCAATAACAGCAGCTATGGGTATAACTCTGACTGAAGACCAAACACAGTTTAGAACAACTATCCAGAGAGTCACCATGAGTTGACATAACAACAACAACAACATAATTATTCCGTGTATAAAACTTTATTTCTGTGAAATTCTGATATTATTTTGAAAAAATGTAGACTTTTTGAAAACCGAGACATGCAATCACCTCAAGTGTGTGAAGAGGTTGTGGCATAAAGTTAAATACTGAAGTCTAGTTTCAGGGAATTCCCTGAAATGTTACTGCAGAGGTTTTGCTGTTACTCTGTGTTAACATTTGCAATTAATGAGCTATAACACCTATATTATTCCTATGGGCACGGTGACAGACAGTGCACACTAATGTTCAGTAAACACGGCCCAGTGTTTTTTAACTGCAAACCTTAGGCCCCTTAGGGGTATGTTTACTAAACTGCGTTAGTGCGATTCGCGTTAGGAGCCGCGGTAGAGACAGAAACCCCAAATAAGGACATGGGCGGTACATCGTTGCCGAGAACGCGCAGAGAACGCGCGCTACAAGGCACCATAAATGAACGAGCGCTACAGGGCACGTTACCGCGCATTAATCTTAAGAAGGCGCGCAGGCATACAATCACAGCAATAGAGCTGTAGCACAATGGTTACAACACTGACTGATAGTACAGGGGTCATGGGTTTGATTCCCCAGTGGGCCTAATGTATAAGGCTGGCTGAAGCAGCACCCTTTACATTTAAGTAGTGATTGTTGAGGCATGTGACATGTATTTTAATTTGTGCTGCCAGCAAACACACCCTCACGGTGGCATAACCTAAGGTGCTGCATAAGGCACCCCATAACGCACTCCATAGGGCACATTATAAAGTGTACTGTCCGCCAAGGCACCCTATAATGTCCCCTATAGGACACCTTATAAGGCTGTGAACAAAGCCCTGGCTTGCTGCAGGACTGCACGTCACCACACAAACTGTCTGCTGTGGTTGCCAGGATAGGGTTAACCCACCCGTACCCATGATGCACTGCACATGCAAATCAGCAGTCGACAGATGGGCACAAGATTGGGTATGCACCCCCACAGCACCTTGGCCAGGTAGGGGGAACAGACCGTGTGTGGTACTGCCACAGAGTAGCCACAGACAGTCACATTGTGCGGGTACTGTGCCCACCCTTAGGTTGAGGTGGGGCGCCCAGCACCAGGTCCACAGTACCTTTCATGGCTGAAATACGCCATGTTGCAGGTCCCCATCAGTGTGTGATAGGTAGTTCCGTTAGACACACCTAGGATACATCTGTGCCCTGCTGAATGTCTCGGTCATGTCTAGTCCTTATGTGTGATGATGCACCCAAAATAGTGCATATCCTGTGTTGGTGCCATGGTTACCTGCTGAGGGAGGAGGGAGGAGGGAGGAGGGAGGAGGGAGGGAGGGAGGGAGGGAGGGAGGGAGGGAGGAGGGAGGGAGGGAGGGAGGGAGGGAGGGAGGAGGGAGGAGGGGGAGGAGGGAGGGAGGGAGGGAGGAGGGAGGGGGGAGGGAGGGAGGAGGGAGGAGGGGGAGGGAGGAGGGAGGAGGGGGGGGGAGGGGGGGGGGGAGGGAGGGGAGGGAGGGGGGAGGGGGGGGGAGGGGGGGAGGGGGGGAGGGGGGAAGGAGGGGGGAGGGGGGAGGGGGAGGGGGGAGGAGGGAGGAGGAAGGGGGAGGAAGGGGAGGGGGAGGAGGGGGAGGGGGGAGGGGGGAGGAGGGGGAGGGGGGGAGAGAAGGGGGGGAGGGGGGAGGGGGAGGGGGAGGTGGAGGGAGGGGGAGGAGGAGGAGGAGGGGAGGGGGAGGGGGGGGAGGGGGGGAGGAGGGGAGGGGGAGGGGGGGGGAGGGGGGGAGGGGAGGGGAGGGGAGGGGGGGAGGAGGGGGGGAGGAGGGGGTATGGACCCATGGGCAGATCATGTACCAAAACACAACCCACCCTCTGGGGCTCAAGATGGGAAACAGGATCACCCACCAATAGATCCACAGTCTACTACCCTGCAATGGTAGCAGTAGAGGGGACCATCAACACCAGTCCTGCTGGTGAACAGACAGAGTGGCACACATCCATAACGCAATAACAGACAGACAGCAGGCCTGGAAATGCTCAGCCACCCCCCACCATTATCTGACATTCTCCAGCAGCAAGCCTCCAGCCACTGCACCCTGCAAGGTGTTCCAGCAAGACACATACTAGCTGCAGACAGTCCGCTAGCTAGTCCATAGTGCATGGTCCTGGAAGAGCTGCATGTACCCAGAACGGGGATGTCAGCATACACACCAAACAGATAAGTCAGTGATTGGGGCCCCAAAAGAAAACCCATATAAATCACATGAGAAAAATGCCATATAGCACTATGGGGGAACCTAGCCATGCCATGGTCACTGTTCAGTCAGGGTGAGAGTGACCTCCCAGCAGGACATGCTATGGCCACCCTGTCCGTGCAGGTGGTACCGGGCACTACAATGTCCGAGCCATTGCCCTATGCCCTGTGCAGATGCGGCCAGGCCAGGCCACCCTATCCAGGCTTTTCCCACAGTACCTTGCTCCTCATTATGCAAATTGGCAGGCCAATACTGGCAACATTGTTGGCAGTGTGGGCTGTGGAGGGTGTTGGCAGCCACCACACACTGGATAGACTGACACACACTCCCCACACCTATGCCAGCATTGTGCAACTATAGTGGTGTTGGGCAGCCCAAGCCGCCACACCAGTCCTGGGCACAGTGCAGGCATGGCTATGGTACGCAATACTGTAGGAGTTACTCCCCAGATTGGTAAACACTGTCAGACACAAGACCTGTAGCACACTCCACAGACATCAGAAAGGTTGCTATGATGCAGCTCACTCAGAATATTGTACTTAACCTAGGAATTGCTATCTGCCAGTAATCATAGCAATCTTTTTAAAGATGTGTACCATATTCCCAGGTTTAGGGTGGCATTACTACGGTATGCAAGTGCTAGTATTGGGGGATGCATGCAGAGCCCAATGTCCTGCCTCTCCAGGAGGCTTTGGATAATGGGGCCTGTGGGTGCGGGTGTGTCTGCCCCTGTTGGCTGCTGCTTTATGGCAGAGGTTCCCAACGCCAGTCCTGCGGTGCCAAACACTGTTCGGGTTTTCATGCTGTCCCTCATGAATATGCATGAGATACCTCTGCATACCATGGGGGTGGCGCATAGAAATGCAGCACAGGCATCTTTATCAGAGGCAGCATGGAACCGGAATGGTGTTTGGCCCTCCAGGACTGCATTTGGGAGACTCTGCTCTAGGTAATGTGCATGTTTACGGTGTCCGTGCTCTGTAGGGTAAAATGTAGGTGTCTTGGGCATGTTTACGTCATCTGCAATATAGGTGCTGTCTGTAGTAGTGGGTAAAATATGGGGACTGGGTTGGCAGGAACCACAGCTGGGACTTGAACCTGTGACCCTCTGCTTCTGAATACACTGGTTTTGTGCACTGCACCACCTTGTCGTCACAGAGTCAGTACATTCCTTGGTGATACCATGACTGTCCATCAGATGGGGCCTGTCTATTGCAGTACACGGCACCCACCCACACAGGGCTAGGCCACAGTCTGCTCTGGGCAGCTGCCGCTGCCCACTCCACCCTCAGCCACCATGCTGACATGCCCTTCTGCTGGTGGTGCTGGTGGTGCGCAGTCTCAGGCCATACAGTGTGCAGGTAGGCGTCTGCCTATGATGCGGGTTCTGGGGTAGGGGTGCCTGCATAGACGTCCACGCTCCTCCCAGCCCCGCCTGCCAATGTTCCGTGCCCTTGGGGGTAGCTGTTGGGTACTATCCCCTGTGACACTGTGGGAAACATGCTCGTACCCATGTTGGGCCTTCAGCAGTTGCTATCTGGCTGCTCTGCTGTTTCCGCATTTGCATGGGCCACCTAGGCATCACCCTTGTCCGCACTGTGGCCCAGCTCCACCACAGCATGAGCCGCCTGCGGCCCTCTGTATCCCCTTCTCCGGCATCTGTCCAGTTGCCGTTCCGACATGCCCGCCCTGATGTTGCGGGACATGTGCATGCCATAGGAACCCTGCCCGATTGTGGGGGAAACCCTGAGCAGCGCTATTTCACTGTGGGCTCTTTCACCTTGTATGGGGACAGAGTATAGACCCTTCCACGATTTATATATTTGCTATGGAGCTTACTCGGGGCGGGGAGAGGTTGATGTTTCTCATTGATACCACTATTGGCCAGCTTGGTTATGTTTTTTTTTCCAGTTTGTTGGGGTCATTTTCAGTCTTTCTGTGCCCTTTTGTTCTGTGCACATGTATCACACTTATCACTTTTTTTTGGTTTCCCTGCCTGGGCTGTACATTGCTGACGCTGAAATGGTCTCTCTCCCCTGTAATGTGCATTTAACGGCAGGTTTTCATTCACGTTGGAATTCAGCTCTTCAGATCAGCGCGTTAGTGTGAAGGGAGCCTCTCCCCGCCCACTCTCCGCCCACTGACCCCTTCTCTCCACCCTCTCTCCACCTTCTGCGGAGTTATACCACGCCGCGGGGTATTACGATCGTTAGCGCATCATAACACGCGTTATGTAACGTTAACGATCGTAAGCACAGCATAATGCGCGTTATGCTGTGCTTACGATCGTTAACGTTACATAACGTGCATTATGTACGATTACCACAGTTTAGTAAACATACCACTTTATTAAACAAATCCAACAAAACTGGTTAGGTCATTTTTCTATTACTTGCTGAAACAAATATTACACAAGTTGTCATTAGGGCTGCAAATTTGAACCAGTTGCTAAAACAACTGATCTCCCTTGCCAGAAGGCTTTGATGAGTTGTTGGAATATACATTTGGTTCATAATTTAATGCATGCTGAATCAATGTAACACACCTATAAATTAATGTGTTTTAAGTTTTAAGTTAATTAATGCATCTTAAACATTTATATTGCACATTAATATTTTTTATTAAACAAATGTGTGAAATGAACCTAAAAAAACATCCAAAAATTCAGAAAATTCCAAACAAACTCAAAGATTTTCTCCTATGCACATTCTTATAATAACAGGCCAGCATAAAGAAATCTGAGTTAAAAAAAAATATATATATATATATATATATTGTCACGCCCTCACCACTCGCCTCTAGCTTAGAGGGCCGTGGTTGTATGAGGAACTTTCCCCTTTCAGTCTTACCTGACTAATTCCCCGCAATGTTTTCTGGGAAATGTAGTTTAATTGCGCTATATATGCATCTAATTTGAACCCTACCTTCTGGCCTCCTCTGTTCAGAATCATTCTGGGCCTCAATTGCCCGCCAAAGCCGCTGTGATACCATGCTTTGTTTGGCCCCAGAGTCAAGCAAAGCATTGGTAGTGACCCCCTGTATGCTAACCGTTAAGAGAAAACCCTCTCCTAGCTGTTTCACACTTGTACCCATTAGGCCAGTGCGGGCTTTGCAACCCCTCTGAAAGTGTCCCACAATGATAACATTTCTTTCCAGCCCACTTTCCTTCTTGAGCAGGCCCACAAATTTTCCCAAATTCTGCATTATTTCCCTGTTTCTTTTCTGATGAACCAAAACTGACCTCTGCCCCTGTTTATGGAGCGCCCCCCTTTTGCTGACGAGCTAACTCAGCTTCCATGTAGCGTTCAGTCAAAAGGGTTGCCTCTCCTGTGCTCTGGCAGTTTTGCTGAATCAGAAAGGATTGTATCTCTTTTGGTACTGCAGCCATAAACTGCTCTAATATTACCATATCCACCACCATATCTATAGTTTTCCCCTCTGGAGCCAGCCACTTTAAGGCTAAACCACGATTCTCTGGCTTAAGGCCTTAGGCGTTTCTCCGGCCTTCAGGGCCGTGACTCTAAACATGCGGTGATACAACATTTTTGTTAACCCTAATCAGTCTCTAATTGCATTTTTCACTGCATTATAGTCCATAGCCTGCGCTGCTGGCATAGCTCTATATGCAGCTAGTGCTTCTCCTGTTAAGGAGGTTGCTAATCGCACTGCCCACTGGCTAGCTGGCCATCCTACAGCTTGAGCCACACTCTCAAATGACTCCAAAAAGTCATCTATGTCATCCTCAGGGGAAAGCTTTCCAAAATTAAATGCCCCACTGTTGTGTGAGTCTACCAGACTGTCCATTTGAGGCATAGATGGTCCCGCTGGTGCCGGTATTCCTCCACTTCCTTGTCTCTGGAGTGTAATAAGGGCTTCCACTAAGTCCAGGACAGGCTTTTGCTGCTCCTTCATGGCTGCAATCACACTCTCCTGTGCCAGCTGTGCCAACTCCTGCTGGCGTTGAAATTGAGTGGCCATCCATTGTACCAGCTATTTTGGATCCATGTCTTGGGATACCTGTGAGAGAAAAGAAAAACACCAAGGGCGGCACCACTCAACAGCCTTTTATGCCCCCTTTATCCAAAAGCATTCACTTTTTTTTTCCTTCAATCCGGTCCAGCCCACGCCTTGGTACCCTTTACCTTATTCAGGCATTGACTCTCGCTTCAGAAGGGTGTCCTTTTCCTGGTGCTCCAACCTGGACCACTCCCTCATTTGGCCGATTCTGCCAGCGAAGTCCTGCTGCCACTTCCACCAACTTTCGGGCTGTAAATCCTTGCAGCTGTATATCCTGATATATATAATCCTGGTATATCCTTAAGGGTAAAAATCCATACAACTACGCCACTGTCACACCCTCACCACTCGCCTCTAGCTTAGAGGTGTGTGGTTGTATGAGGAACTTTCCCCTTTCAGCCTTAACTGACTAATTCCCCGCAATGTTTTCTGGGAAATGTAGTTTAATTGTGCTATATATGGGCTTCAGGTAGAAAGCTGTAGTCAGGCTCCTTGGGGTAAGGCAATGACAGAAATTTATTGAGCACAAAAAGGTTCATAATGTTTTATGTTTTATGTTTTATTGTATTTGATAAAAACCGCCTTTCCGAGAACCAAGGCGGTGTACAAGTAAAAACAAAGCAATAAAAGGAGGCCAAGGCCCATGGAAAAGGAAAGGAAATGTACAATCTTTTAAAAGGACAGTGAGAGAGAAAGAGGAAGACAGGACAGAACATAAACAGGGGGACATCACAAAAGGAGGGGCATAAATACCACATTCAGGCATACTTCTCCAGGCTTCTTCAAAGTACAACAGATTATAAGCAAAACAAAAACCCAAACAGGAACAAACTTTCAACGTGCAAGCAAAGTTCTATTCAGGTTTCTCAGGAAAATTCAAGAGTAAAAAGAAAGCTTTTTCCTCACAGTTAATTTAGCTTCTTGCCATCTCACTTCACAGGTAGCAGGTGGTTAACAAGCACAATTCACAACTCCAGCTTGTTCTTACATCTTAGTAAAACTTCCCCTCTTTACCATGTGGGAATTTACAATCCATCTACCTGCTTCTTATGGTTACCTTTCTCTGGAGGGCTTCCTCTCAGGGCTGGCTTTCCTTCAATCCTTCTGTGGCTAAGGCTTGGCAGAAAGAGCAATCCATGAGGGTGTCTTCCTCATTCAGCTCAGCATCAGGCTCTCCTAGTTGCATAGACTCTGATTCTCCTTCTGGCTCACTGGGCTCGGCTAACAGCCTCTCGTTAGAGCTGAGAGGGTCTCCTGCTCCTCTGCATTGCCCAGCATAAGTCAAGCTTCTCCTGCTCTGCTCAGTATTAATCAGGCTTCTTGGGCTCGTACCTGTGCCTCAGCTTGTATCAGCTTCTCTCTCTCTTTCTCCTCTTCTTGCCTTTGCCTCTGCCCTTGCTTCTGGCGTTCCTTCCACCCTCTCTCTTTCTCCTTTACTATAATCTAGCATAGGCTTATATCTCCAGTGTTCTAGCCCCACCTCCTCTCTTCCCAGGTGACAGAGATCACTCTGCTTTCTGGCACCTGAGTAATCAGGGAGCTTACTGACGTAAGGGTCTTGGACCTTAGGTCTGTATTCCCTCTCCCTTATTTCACTAGGGGAAACATGAAACCTGTTCCAGCTGGGGGTTTTCTGGTTCCTAGGTGAGGTTGTGGCTTTGTTTCCCTGACCTTGCAAAAGGGACCCTTTTACTAGGGTGAACTCTTTGCCTTTTTTCCTTTCCCCTAACTCAGGATAGGCTTCCTTACCACAATATATATATTTGGTTAGTAGTCTCTAAACATTTTATGAACCCATTTGAATGAAGTAATCAATATCAACCATATTTTTTGATAGGATCCCCTGGTAATTTCTCATAGAATGTCTCATAGACAGCTGCCTTAAAAAATGAGATTTTTAATCACAGTTGATTTTAGATGACAATTTATCCATATTTATCCACCCTTATCCACAAGTTTATCTATAAATAAGTTGTAATCCTCTCAGGATGTGAGAGACATCTTCTGGTTATAACCTAAGTGGGCCTGCCATTTTTCTATTGCAATACAGCAGTCTTGATTTAACTAATTTTTAAAAAACATTAATGTTTGGACTTCTTATAGCTGGGATAACAGCCTTCTTAAGTTACAAGGTTGCTCTATACTTAGGAAATGCTATTTCAGAAGTCTCCTAGCAGTTGAAGAAGCACTTGAGTTTAAGCATCCTTTCATATTTAAAAGGTTCAACCTTACACTGAAATTTTTCAAAACGATTGATGGACATAATATAAAACTGAGGTATACCTCAAAACAAAAATTTCTTGCTTGATCAAAGAATTACTTCATGAATTACATATTCTATTTTTTCCTTTAATTCAAATTTGGACCCTTTGGGGTCTATTCTGACTTACGTTTAGAAGGCCTGGACATCCAGTCTAGATATCCAGACTCGCTAAAGGCCAAGTTGGCGGTCCGGAGGACAGAGCACCCCACACATACAGGCCATTTGTATGGGGAGTTCTGTTCATTGGTGGGAGGGGGTGGGCCAGAGGAGGGGCAAGGGGAGGGTGGGTGCGAACCTGACCCTGGGTGTATAGGACCGATTCCAAGATCGGCCCTGTATGTCTGTGGTCAGCCATTTGCATGGGAGACTTAATCCACTTTGGAGGTGGAATAAGTCCCCCTAGATGGAGAAGGACAATGGATTTGGGACCATGAAGAAAGCTGAGGTCATGCAGGGAGTTGCCCACAGCCCGACCTTGGCCATGGTGGCCCAATCAGGGGTCAGGCTAAAGGGAAAAGAACTATGCTATAGCTGCCGGGGATTGTGGCTCCTGCATGGAGCCACAGTGCCACTGCTCCATGCAGGAGCTTGGCTGGGCTAGCCGTGTGTGGGTTGGATGTCTGGGGCCCAAAATTGGACCACGGCCTGCACGTCCAGCAAGTTGCACCTGATTCTGATCTCACGGGTATGTCTAGCCCCCGTGGGATCAGAATCGGGTGCAACCAGGGCACATCCAGATTCTAGGCACATGGACAGGAGGGGGGACGTCTCTTCTTTCAATAGTTAACTCTGTGACTGCCTGTTTTGTTAGGAAAAAAGAAGTTCCATTGGGCCATTGGAGAGACCAAGATGGCAGACACATGACTGACAGCTCCCACTTTTTCCTTTTTTCCTTTTCTTTTGCCTTCAAAAATGTCTTGTAAGCAGAAGTCTAAAGGTTGGGAGTTGCCAAAGAACATGACTGCAGCTAAGGGTCCTCTCGATGTATTCATGAGGCCCACTGGTGCAGATCGAACTCTGGAGCAAAGCTTACTTGGAGCATCAGGAGCGGAAGGAGGCTTGCTGTGCCCCTCAGAGCTACAGGTCACCCTCAGCCTGGAGACACAAACTCCTCCAGTTTAGCCCGCACTCCACGACTTGGGAGCAGCAGAGGCAGACTCTCCCGACGAAGAGAGAGTCGGGAACGGCCCAACAAGGTTTGTGGGGAGTCCCATGTCAGAGGTTATCATGGTTCCAGTGTCATCTGGAGTGGTGGACAGCTCTGCTGCCGATGGAGTGCTCCCATTGCCTGCAGAGCCTGAGGATGAGTTGCTTGCTCATTTATCGCCTGTCATAGGAACACAGGAGGTAAAGCCAGTAAAATCTTTACTCGTTCGTCCTACAGTTGTTACTTTGGACTCTCTGGAAAGGCTTACAGACTCTGGAACTTTCCTTTTCATCTCAGTTTGGTGCCCTCCAGAGTGCTCTTGCTTCTATTGTTCAGTCTGCAGACCAACAGAAGCAGGAGATGGCCCGATTAAGCTCCAAGGTGGCCCAGCTGGAAGTTAAAATGGAGGACACTGTAACCATTTCAGGTACCGTTACTAAATATTTATTAAGTATCCATGGGAAGATTGAAATGTTAGAGAACACTTTTAGGAAGAGGAATCTATACTTGTTAAACTTTTCTCATATTCCTGCTGTCTTGCCGAAGGATTTGTTTATTTCTTATGCTACATCTGTATTGAAAATCCCTTTGGAGTCAGTTCCTCCTTTGGCAAGGATTTTCTATTTGCCAGCTGCCAAGCGTAAAGACCGTAGAGCTTCTTCAACTGTACATTCTCCACTAATGGACTCTTTGGATCTAACTGAGTTCTTAGAGACTACAGATCTGGGATTTATCCCGAGGGCTACTTTGTTGCTGACTCTGGTCTTTGAGCCTGATCAAGTTGCTCTTGAAATTCTATTTTAAGACTAGGAATGAACCCTTTATGGGGCGGGGGGGGGGGGGGGTGGGATAATTAGGATGTTTCCTGATGTCTCTAAAACTACCCAGAAACGTAGGCAACAGTTTCTTTTGCTGCATCCTCAGGTTTTGCAGTAAGGAGGGGTATTCTTCCTGCATTACCCATGTAGATGTCTAATTAAATATCAGGGAGTTAGTTATACCTTTTTTTGAGCCAGCACACTTAACTCAGTTTGTCACAGGTAAGAGTATGGCTGTGTCTCAGCAGCCTATGGCTCTTTCATCTACCTCCTCTATTTAGAGGTGGGGTTTTGGTCTGTGAATAGTAATAATCTGCATTAGTCTTGTGTCTTATTTCCTGGAATTTTTATTTTGTTTATGTCTAGGCCTCCCTCCTTACTTGTGGGCTAGTGAATGTAGTTCTTCATGTTTTAGTGTAATGTTAGGGAAGGCTGGTTGCCTTCTTATTCTTCTGTTGTATTCTTTTCTGTAACAAGTTGTTGTATCTTGTGTAATTTTAAATTGCATAAATAAAAAAAAACAGAAATTCCATCCTGGAGTGAAATGAATTTGAAAGAACAAACAGGGCCTTTATGCTTTACACCCCAACCTTATGGAATGCACTTCCAGAGAACTTACGTGCTATATGTGATTTAACTGACTTTAGAAGAAAACTAAAAACCCATCTCTTTATGGAGCACTTCAGCAACGAGACCTAATCTCACCCCCTTGTGTAACCACATGATTCTGCTGCACCCCATTTCACCATCTCACAATTTTGCTTCCCTATCCTCACCCTATGTTATTTTAAATGTTAGAACTATGTGTTATCTAGTTGCAGTTGTGTTCGATATAAAGTCACTTTGAACTCATTGCTGTTTAATCTGAAAACCACCATGACTTGTAGATATAGCGGTATATAAGAATAGCTAAATAAATAAATAAAATAAATTGAGGGTAATCTCCTAATGATCCTGATTGAGTTAAATTGTCCTTCATTGTTAACAGAATTCTATTCCAGGGTTGCTTGTCTATACTCAACTATCTATACAAATTCATTTCTTTTTAGTTAATGATAACCTGTAAGAACCTTTCATTCATAAAAGCAATAACATTCTTATTCCACTTACCAATTAACTTTTCATTTCCTGTTCAATTTTTCAGGAGCTCTCATGGCTTGATTTTTCTTTCAAATGCATTCTAGATAAATTCTTTTGTTTTGCTAATTCTTTATTGACCTATCCTTTCACATAAATTGCCTACCTATAGCGGAAAATCAATTTCCAAAGCCATCCATGCGAGTAAATAGCAACTGATGAACATTAATTAGCTGTATGAAAATTGCCTTCTCTGATATTTTGAATGGGATATGAAAATAACTTATGTGTGAATGAAAATTCAGTCTATTCAGCCTGTTTAATAAACCATACTATCGGGTAGCATGAGGTTCAGTGCGCATCAACTGTGCCATAATAAACTTTGCTATTGCCAAAAAGGCATTCATGCTAAAAAACCCTTTGTTATCAGAATAGTGTGGGTTGGAGAGGAGACTGGGTGGCTTAGGAGCAGAACACGCACATCACAGTTAGTGTGGGCATCTTTAGCATATGCTGCCTGATAATTTTGCACGTAGCATGGGTGTACTTACTGCCACCTCAATAGGTAGTTTAATGCATCTGCACTGATTGTGCCAAATATAATGAGCATGGGAGGGCTATGTGGGGACATGCTGGGCATGCCTCCATTTTGTAGTAAGGGTCGAGAGTCACTCCTGCACTCATTTTTTGGGGCAATGTGCTTTCTCTATGTGCATTAGGGATGTTTGTTTGTTTGAAACAATGTAGGAAATGTTTTGTGTCATTTTTGATTTGAAACAGAAATAAAAAAAAACCCTGAAATTTCATCACTTTACAACTATCATAATTTCTAGGGGTTTGCATGAAAACCAATTTCATCATGTCTGATTTCCTGTGTCATTTGCAGGTTTGTTTTGTTTTAATACATTTTCATTCTGTTTCATTTTGTCTTTATACTTTTTCATCTCAGGACAATTTTGTTAATTAAAGAAGTGGCTATGGCTGCTGCTCAAGCAAAAAACATAGCTGAAAGGTTACTAGAGGTTTCAGGAAAATGAAAAAAAATGCATTTTTTCTCAGATCAGAGACTAGCCTTGAATGAGTGACCTTTGGGTTTGAAAGCAGGCATCTTGTTTTTGCACAACATTGTTGTATGTAAACCGCGCTGATTTTTAAGAGTGCGGTATATAAGAATATTAAATAAATAAATACATAGTTATTCTCCATGGACAAAATGCCTAAATATACTATCAGAGTATCAGAGTAGGGATATCAAATGTCTCTAGGTCAGCAGGAATAGGCTGAGCCAGTCCTAGTTTTACTTCCATTGAATACACCAGAAAGGTATGCTTGCATGCAATGGAATTGCTGAAGAAAATGGTACCCTATTGCTTGCATGTGTATATATCCATAAGGGCTATGGCCCTCTTGAAAATTCAATACAAAATTACTTCCTCTAAGTTTAAGTGGTCTCATTTCAGGAGATTTGTGCTGGACAGAGACAACGATGCTATAATTTGAATTATGGAAAATGGATAATGTAGCATCGAAGTCCAAAAATCACAGAGAGTGATCCCCACAAGTTATCACAAGCCTAACAAACACAGCAGGGACAAATGGGATCCATTGAGCTATTTATTCAAAAGACCCAACATGACCATGTTTCAGCCATATATGTGCCTGCAGCAGGGGTTAATAAAACACCAAAGAGCTTACATGAACTCTCATCAACTCTTTGGGATATGGATTTGGCATGAATCCTAAAGAAGGTAACAACCCAGAAACAACATCTCACTTATTATTTGTAGACAATCTGAAGCTCTATAGTTCCAGTGACCAACATTAGCAGAGAAACTCAGTGTGGTGAAAAGCATTTCTGATGACATTAGGATGACCTTTGGCCTTGCAAATGTGCTAAGGCAACTTTATTTTAGAGGAAAATTGAGCAAAACTGAAAACATCTCCCTAGCTGAAGGCTGTGACATCAAGAACCTTGAAAAGGAAGGCATATATAAGTATCTCGGAGTAAAAGAAGGAACAACACTCAAGCAGAAATTACTGAGAGAAAAGATCAGTAAAGAATACTACAGGAGATTAAAATCAGAATGGCGTTTCCTGTACTTTCATACACCTTTCAGAATGTGGACTGGCCTCTTAAAGATCTTGAAAAACTGGATCTGCAAACACAAAAATGCCTCCATGCCCATGAAGTGATTTACAAGAAGCAGTGTATGCCAAGATTGTACATACTTAGAACTGAAGGAGGGTTAGAACTCATAGAGATTGATTACACATACAGAGCTACTATCGTAAGCCTGCAGGCCTACTTAACTGCATCCTCAGATCCAAATATGCAAAAAGTGCTAAAATATGAGAGTAAACGTCCAGAATTTGTCTCCATCATCAAACTTGGACAAGCGTTCTGACGGCTAGAAGGAATGAGTGAAAATCCACAAGCATGCACAGGGAAGGCAGTAACAGAATTTGCAAAACAAGAAAAAAAAAACTCTTTCAAGATTTAGATCAACAAACGAGGAGAAACAAGTGGCAGATGCACAGATACAGTGGGAAATACAGGGTGTTACTCCAGGAACCCTTTGTCAATCAAGAGCAGACACATGAATGGTTAAGGAGGGGTAAACTGAAACCGAAGGATGAGAGGATGTTAGTTGCAGCCCAGGACATTGGCTTATGGATGAGATGGTTTAAAGAGAGTATTGACATATGTTGATTCTGTAAGAACAACCTGGAAATGGTGACTCACCTCATAACTGGCTATGAAGTTATGATGGCAGAAAATTTCTATACAGAAAGACATAATAAAGTAGTGCACCTCATCCATTGGAAACTCTGTAAGCACTACAACATCACTGTACCCAAAAAGCACTGGGATCATGACCTAAGAGAATTACAGAGAATGAGGATGTTTTGATCACTTGGGATACTCCCATTCTGACCGATAGAAAGCTGGATGTGAGAAAGCTGGATATAGTGGTTAAGAAGAAAAACACCAGAACAACATTGATAATAGAGGTGTCAGTTCCAAGCAACTACTCTGTGAATCGTGTGGAGAGGCAGAAGATCCTGAAATACCAGGATAAGCGGTCAGAGATCAAGAAAATCTGGCAGAAAGATACAGAAATATTTCCCATCATGTTGGGTGTCACAGACTTGATAAAGAAGAATTTCCAGCCCATCTTGACAAACTACCCATGCATGTTACATTTTATGAATTCCAGCAGGAGGCTCTCTTTGGCACGATGCAAGTACTATACTGAGCTTTGGCAGTAAATTTGAGATACTAAGATCAGACTCCCCATGCCCTTGCTTAGAAGTGAGGGTCACAACTGTCATGGCATGTGCAAAACTAACTTATTTGAAGAAACTGCCCCGAGACAAAGGGAAGTGCATCAGGGGTCAAAGGGAAGTAAAGTATAAAATTCACTAGTTGTGGTTGGTGAATTGCTTTGCATCTCTTAGAGGGAAAGAATATAGTTCCCTCCCCAAGTCTTGCTGAGTTCCTTCATGTGGTGACCCCGTTGTATAGAATCTATAGTAAATCCCTGCCAAGCAACACTGCAATTGAAGCATTGTAGGAAAGAAAAAGAAAAAATCATACTGACTGCACATCGCATGCCCTTGATTAGCTATGGCTAATGATGGTGGTAGCGATAGTGCAGACACTGCAGATGCAGGTAACATCCCTGCCACAGATATAGGGCATGGTGAATGTATTCATGGACCCACTATGGCAGGAGATAAACCACAGAAATTAATGAAAAAGTTAAGAGAATTAACTATGGTTAAGTGGACTTCTGCAGATAGAGGAGATAATGTACTGCTACTTTTATGCTACAAACCCTATATTTAAACCAAGAGGGTATGCAAAGAGAATCCGCCAAAAACTAGAAGAGGAAAATAGGCACAGGAAAAACTGCAAAAAGCAATGTGTGCAAATTTAATTTTTTTTTATTTCACTGATCAAAGTAAATAAGTACAGTATGGAGGTCATTCCAGAATACAAATAAGGGGTTTGTACGTGTGGCGGAGACATTTATAGTAACACAGTATATGACGGCAGATAAAGACCAATATGGTCCATCTAGCCTGCCCAGCAAAATGGCAAGAGTAGGTGCACTTTCCGCTCCGTGCAGGTCACCTCTCTCCATGTCTTTGTTTAGGGGTGTACCCACCACTCTGTGTAGGTCACCCCTAGTTGTTCAGATAATAAGAGATAGTTCTGCTTATTTTGATTTTATCCTGTTGCTATAAAGGGATCCACTGTGTCTGTCCCATGCCATTTTGAATTCTGTCACTGTATTTGCTCCCAACACTTCCAACGGGAGGGCATTCCAAGCATTCACCACCCTTTCAGTGAAAAAGTATTTCCTGACATTGCCTTTCAGTTTACCCCCTTGCAGCTTCATGTTATGCCCTATAGTTTTACAGCTTCCCCATCTTTGGAAGAGGTTTATTTGTCCATGAATACTCTTTAAGTATTTAAAGGTCTGAATCATATCTCCCCTGTCCCTCCTCTCCTCCAGAATGTACATATTTAGGTCTTCAAGTCTCTTCTCATAAGCCTTCTGACGCAGGCTCCAAATCATTTTGGTCACCTTCCTCTGAACCGCTTCCAGCCTTTCTATATCCTTTGCAAGATACAGTCTCCAAAACTGAACACAATATTCCAAGTGAGGCCTCACCAGCGACTTGTACAGTGGCATTAGTACCTCTTCCTTTCTGCTGGTAATTCCTCTCTGTATGCAACCCAACATACTTCTGGCTTTTGCACCACCTTGTCACATTGTTTTGCCACCTTGAGATCATCAGAAACAATCACACCGAGGTCCTTCTCCTGATTCGTGAACACCAATCTCTTGCCCCCTATCACATACATTTCCCTTAAATTTCTGCTTCCAGAGTGCATGAAACTGCACTTTTTCGCATTAAATCTTAACTGCCAAGCATTAGACCATTCTTCCAGCCTTTGTAGATCTTTCCTCAAGTTCCCCACTCCCTCAGTGGAGTCTACTCTGTTGCAAATTTTGGTGCCATCTGCAAAAAGACAGACTTTTCCATTCAGCCCTTCAGTAATATCACTCACAAATATATTGAACAGGCCCTTCAAGAACCTCTCTGAGCTCTTTCAGTATCCTGGGATGTATCCCATTTGGTCCCATAGACTTGCCCACTTTCAGTTTTGCAAACTGTTATAACACATTGGGGTATGTTTACTAAACTGCGGTAAACGTGAATAACGCGTGTTGTACGACGTTAACGATCGTTAGCGCGCTATAGTGCGTGCTACAGCGCATTAACGATCATAAACGCGCTATAGCGTGCACTATCACACGCTAACGAGCATAATACTCCGTGGCGCGGTAAAACACCGCAGAAGGTGGAGAGAGGACGGAGAGAAGGGGTCAATGGGCGGAGAGTGGGCGGGGAGAGGCTCCCTTCATACTAACGCGCTGAATTTCAGAGCTCAATTCCAACACGAATGAAAACCTACCGGTAAAAGCACATTAAAGGGGAGAGAAACCATTTAAGTGTCAGCAATGTACAGCCTAGGCAGGGAAAACAAAAAGAGGTGATAAGTGTGATACATGTGCACAGAACAAAAGGGCACAGAAACACTGAAAATGACCCCAACAAACTGGATAAAACAACAGCCAAGCTGGCCAATAGTGGTATCAAGGAGAAACATCAACCCCCCCCCCTCCCAGTAAGCTCCATAGAACAGATATAAATCATGGAAGGGTCCATACTCCATCCCCATACAAGGTGCATGGGCCAACAGTGAAATAGCGCTGCTCAGGGATTTCCCCACCATCGGACAGGGTTCCTATGGCATGCACATGTCCCGCAACATCAGGGCGGGCATGTCGGAACGGGCAACCGGGCAGATGCTGGAAAAGGGGATACAGAGGGCTGCAGGCGGCACATGCAGTGGCGCAGCTGGGCCACAGTGGGGACCAGGGAGATGCTCAGTTGGCCCATAGGAATGCGTAAACAGTAGAGCCAGAAAGCAACTGATGAGGGCCCAACATGGGCACGAGTGTGTTTCCCAAAGCATCACAGGGGAGAGTACCCAACAGCAACACCCAAGGGCACGGAACACTGGCAGGCAGGGCTGGGGGGGAGCGTGGACGTCTATGCAGGCACCCCTAACCCAGAACACGCACCATAGGCAGCCGCCTACCTGCACACTGGATGGCCTGAGACCGCGCACCACCAGCTCCACCAGCAGAAGGGCATGTCAGCATGGTGGCTGAGGGATACTGGTGGTGGAGGGGGCAGTGGCAGCTGCCCGGAGCAGACCGTGGCATAGCCCTGTGTAGGTGGGTGCCATGCACTGCAACAGACAGGCCCTGTCTGACCAACAGTCATGGCATCACCAGGGAATGCACCACCTCTGTGAGAACATGGTGGTGCAGTGCACAGAACCACTGTATTCAGAAGCAGAAGGTCACAGGTTCAAGTCCCAGCTGTGGTTTCCACCAACCCAGTCCTCATATTTTACCCACTACTATAACGTGCTAATACAGGCAGAACCGTTCTTGCAGATGACGTAAACATGCCCAAAACACCAACATTTTACCCTATAGAGCACAGACACCATAAACATGCACATTACCTAGAGCAGAGCCTCCCAAATGCAGTCCTGGAGGGCCAAACACCATTCCAGTTCCATGCTGCCTCTGATAAAGATGCCTGTGCTGCATTTCTATGCGCCACCCCCATGGTATGCAGATGTATCTCATGCATATTCATGAGGGACAGCATGAAAACCCGAACAGTGTTTGGCACCACAGGATTGGAGTTGGGAACCTCTGCTGTAAAGCAGCAGCCAACAGGGGCAGACACACCCGCACCCACAGGCCCCATTATCCACAGCCTTCTGGAGAGGCAGGACTGTGGGCTCTTCGTGCATCTCCCAATACTAGCACTTGCATACCTTAGTAATGCCACCCTAAACCGGGGAATATGGTACACATCTATCAAAAGGTTGCTAGGATTACTGGCAGATAGCAATTCCTAGGTTAGGTACAAGTGTCTGAGTGAGCTGCATCATAGCAACCTTTCTGATGTATGTGGAGTGTGCTACAGGTCATGTGTCTGACAGTGTTTACCAACCTGGGGAGTGACTCCTACAGTATTGCGTACCATAGCCATGCCTGCACTGTGCTCAGGACTTGTGTGGTGGCCTGGGCTGCCCAACACCTCTATAGTTGCACAATGCTGGCATAGGTGTGAGGAGTGTGTGTCTGTCTATCCAGTGTGTGGTGGCTTCCAACACCCTCCACAGCCCACACTGCTAGCACTGTTCCCAGTATTGGCCTGCCAATGTGCATAATGAGGAGCAAGGTACTGTGGGAAAAGCCTGGATAGGGTGGCCTGGCCTGGCCACATCTGCACTGGGCATAGGGCAATGGCTCGTACATTGTAGTGCCCGGTACCACCTGCACAGACAGAGTGGCCACAGCATGTCCTGCTGGGAGGTCACTCTCACCCTAACTGAGTAGTGACCACGGCATGGCTAGGTTCCCCCATAGAGCTATATAGCATTTCGCTCATGTGATATGTATGGGTTTTCTTTTGGGGCCCAATCACTAACTTATCTGCTTGGTGTATATGCTGACATGTTCTGGGTACATGCATCTCTTCCAGGACCATGCACTATGGACTAGCTGGCGGACTGTCTGCAGCTAGTATGTGTCTTGCTAGAAGACCTTGCAGGGTGCAGCAGCTGGAGGCTTGCTGCTGGGGAATGTCAGATAATGGTGGGGGCAGCTGAGCATATCCAGGACTGCCGTCTGTCCGCTATTGCGTTATGGATGTGTCCCGCTCTGTCTGTTCCCCAGCAGGACTGCTGTTGCTGGTCCTCTCTACAGCTGCCTTTGCAGGGGGGTAGACTGTGGATCTATTGGTGGGTGACCCTGTTTCCCACCCTAAGCCCCAGATGGTGGATTGTGTGGTGGTAGATTATCTGCCCATTGGTCCATACACCCCCCCCCCTTTCACCTACAGCAGGTAACCTTGGCACCAACACAGGATATGCACTATTCTGAGTGCATCATCGCCCATAAGGACTAGACATGACCGAGACATACAGCAGGGCACAGATGTATCCTAGGTGTGTCTAACAGAGCTATCTATCACACACTGATGGGGACCTGCAGCATGGCGTATTTCAGCCATGAAAGGTGCTGTGGACCTGGTGCTGGGGGCCCCACCTCAACCTCAGGGTGGGCACTGTACCCACACAATGTGAGTGTCTGTGGCAGTGCCACACACGGTCTGTCCCCCCTACAGGGCAGAGGTGCTGTGGGGGTGCATACAGGAACTGGTTAAAAGATAGAAAGCAGAGGGTAGGGCTAAATGGCCAATTTTCCCAATGGAGAAAGGTGAATAGTGGTGTACCCCAGGGATCTGTGCTGGGTCCGCTGCTTTTTGACATATTCATAAATGACCTGGAAAGTGGAATAACGAGTGAGGTTATCAAATTTGCAGATGACACAAAACTATTTAAAGTTGTTAAAACCCAAGAGGATTGTGGAAAATTGCAAGAGGATCTTGATTAATTGGAAGACTGGGCATCAAAATGGCAGATGAAATTTAATGTGGACAAGTGCAAGGTTATGCACCTAGGGAAGAACAACCCAAACTATGGTTACACGATGCAAGGTTCCACATTAGGAACCACCACCCAGGAAAAAGATTTAGGCGTCATTGTGGATACCATGTTAAAACCCTCGGCCCAGTGTGCAGCGGCGGCCAAAAGAGCAAATAGAATGCTAGGTATGATAAGGAAAGGAATGGAAAATAAAACAAAAGATATTATAATGCCTCTATATCGTTCCATGGAGAGACTGCACCTTGAATATTGTGTGCAATTCTGGTCGCCGTATCTTAAAAAGGATATAGCGATTTTAGAAAAGGTTCAGAGAAGAGTCACAAAAATGGTAAAGGGGATGGAATGATACTCCTATGAAGAAAGGCTAAAAAGGTTAGGGTTCTTTAACCTGGAAAAGAGATGGCTGAGGGGAGATATGATAGAAGTCTATAAATTAATGAACGGAGTGGAACGGGTAAATGTAGATCGATTGTTTACCTTATCAGAATATAGAAAGACTAGGGGACATGCAATGAAGCTACAGGGTAAACTATTTAAGACTATTTTATTTATTTATTTATTTATTTATTTAACATCTTTTATATACCGCACTATTCATAATCAGCGCGGTTTACATAGAACAAGAAAACATCAGATAAGATAAGATACATATTATCTGTTTTTTTACATAAAACAGGAACAATAACTTGGGTAACCGGGGCAATTATTTACAATAAATAATAGTCATAGAACTATTTACATTTGGAAGGCATAATGTATGAAAAGAACCTTGTTAGTATGAGAGAGAGGTCTGAAGTGTTGTTGGGTTAGCAGAGGATTACGTGTTAAGAACGGGGTTGTTGCTGTTTGAGTGTGCCTGTGTTACTATGTTTTCTGGGAAATATTTGATGAAAAGGTGATGTTTCAAGGTCTTTTTGAACTGGGAGAGATCAGCGATGGCCCTAATGTGTGGTGGGAGGGTGTTCCAAAGTTTTGGAGCGCATAAACTGAAGGATCGGTTTACTGTTGCGGAGATGTATCTTAAGGACTCTTTTGGAACCATTAGCATGTTTTATTCCGTGGTTCTTCTTAGCCTGTTGGTAGGGATTGGTTGGATCATCTCTGATAATGATGAGGGAGCGAGTCCTTTATGAGCTTTGAAGGCTAGGAGCAGGGTCTTGAAGGTGATTCTCGCTTGGATTGGGAGCTACTGTAATTGTTTCAGGAGGGGTGTTACATGTTCTCTTTTAGGTACCCCGAAAAGTACTCTTGCTGCGCTGTTTAATGCTAGTTGAAGCGGGTTAAGGGTAGATTGGGGGAGCCCCTGTAATATAGAGTTTGCAAAGTCAACGTGGGGAATAATTAGAGCCTGGTAGACCGTACGGAACTCATCTGGATCAATCAGTTGGCGGAGGTGTCTGAGGGAGCGAATCTTGAAATAAACTGCCCTTACTGTGTTGGCTAATAAAAGAAAATATTTTTTCACTCAACGTGTAATCAAACTCTGGAATTTGTTACCGGAGGATGTAGTAAAGGCTGTTAGTGTAGCTGGGTTTAAAAAAGGTTTGGACAAGTTCCTGGAGGAAAGGTCCATAAACCATTATTAAGAAGGGATCCAGAATATCAATGCTTGAACCAATACAAACATTGTGGAACCTGTGTCCCTTGGGGAAACTGCTAGGTACGTATGACCTAGATTGGCCACTGTTGGAAACAGAATACTGGGCTTGATGGACCTTGGTCTGACCCAGTATGGCATATCTTATGTTCTTATGTTCTTACCCGCTCTTGTGCCCATCTCTCGACTGCTGATTTGCATGTGCAGTGCATCATGGGTACGGGTGGGTTACCCCTATCCTGGTAACCACAGCAGAATGTGGGTGTGGTGCCGTGCAGTCCTCCTGTAGCCAGCCAGTTGTTTGTTAGCAGCTCTAGCCCACTGGTTACTTCACTGCCTGTGGAGCCAGAGGTCATGGGTCCTGAACCCACAGTGGGGTTCATCAATAGGGCTGTCTTAGGCATTGTCTGTTTTTATTGTATATTAGTTCTGCCAGCAGGACCACCCTCAGGGTACTGTCCCCTTAGGGTGGCTCATAAGGCGCCCTATAGGGTGCCTTATTCGGCGCCCTATAAAGCACTTTATAAGGTGCCTTATATGGTGTCCTATAGGGGACATTATAGGGTGCCTTGGCAGACAGCGCACTTTATAATGTGCCCTATGGAGTGCCCTCTAGGGTGCCTTATATGGCACCTTAGGTTACGCCACTGTGAGGGTGTGTTTGCTGGCAGCACTATTCAGGTACAAATAACCTTCCTCACAGCCCACTACTTAACCCTTTCCAGGCCAAGCCCTGTACTTTCGGGATCCAAACCTCTGCCTATATAATCCTATCAAATGGTATAGCATACATGACCATGCCAGAGGGAACGTCACTATTGGAACATATTGGATACGACGGGTACAATTTTCCTGACATGTGCAAACATTAACCCAGCTGCAGAATGTGGATAAAATATTATAGTAGGCCTTTAAAGGGTTGCACATGACACCTCAGCCAGCCTTCTTCATTAGGTACACTGGGGAATCAAACCCATGACCCTTGAACCATCAGTCTGTGTAGTAACCATTGTGCTACAGCTCTGTTTCTGTATTTGGGTGTCTGCGTGCTGTAGTGATCGTTGCTGCGCGGCACGCAATACCGCGCGGAACTGCGCGTTATCGGTTACGATGTACCGCCCATGTCCTTTTTTGGCTTTCCTTCCACTAACGCGGCTCCTAACGCGAATTGCACTAACGCAGTTTAGTAAACATACCCCATTATCTTTTGTGAATGGTGTGGTATCTACTCCATTCCCATTTGTATATTTGTCAGTCACAGGTGGTCCTTCTCCAGGATTTTCTCTAGTGAGAACAGAGCAGAAGTATTTGTTTAGCATTTTCGCTTTTTCAGTGTCACTTTCCACAAATTCGTTCCCAGCACTTTTGAGTCCTGCAATTCCACCTCTGATTTCCCTCCTCACCCGAATATACCTGAAAAAAGTCTTGTCTCCACACTTCACATCTTTAGCCATCTTTTCTTCTGCCTTTGTTTTTGCTATATTTACTTCTCTTTTTGTCTCTTTTAGTTTGATCTTGTATTCTTGTCTGTGTTCCTCTGTCTCCGAGCTTCTGAATTTTGTGAAAGCTGTGTTTTTTTGCCTTTATTTGTGCAGCCACTTCTTTGGAGAACCAAATAGGTTTCCTTTTCCACTTGTTTCTATTTACTTTCCTTACGTATATATCTGTTGCAACTTTTATTGCTTTCTTTAGTTTAGCCCATTGCAATTCCACTTCCCTTAACCACTCCCACCCTACCAACTCCTTCTTCAGGTACTTGGCCATTTTACTGAAGTCAGCATATTTGAAGTTTAAGGTTTTGAGTTTGCTGTGATTGGATTCCACCTTGGCTTTTAACTCAAACCACACCATGTGATGATCGCTGCTGCTCACATGGGCACCCACCTGGATATTCAAAACACTTTCTCTGTTGGTGAGCACTAAATCCAGTATGGAGCTCTCCCTGGTTGGTTCCATCACCATTTGTTTAAGTAACACATCTTGGAAAGCATCCACAATTTTTTTTACTTCTCTCCAGATTTGCAGAAGGAGCACTCCAATCCACATCAGGAAGATTAAAGTCACCCAATATTATCACTTCCCCCTGCATGGCTATGTTTGCAATATCAACCATCAATTAATATCAATTTCATTGGTTTGAACTGGAGGCCTGTAGACCACACCAATATGGATGGCAGTGCCATCTCCTCTTTCCAACACATTCCAGAGTGCTTCTTCTATTCCCCACGTCCCCTGCATTTCAGCAACTTTAATATTGCTTTTGACATACAGAGCTACTCCTCCTCCTTTTCTACCCTCTCTATCTCTTCTAAATAGATTATAGCCATCTATGGCTATATCCCATTCATGTGACTCGTTAAACTATGGGGTATGTTTACTAAGCAGTCTTAACGTACAGCTGGCGTTAGTGTGCAAGATGCCATATAAGGTAGTGGGCATTCCGGTCTTAAGGCAGCATTTAGGGTTATCGTGAGATAAGGTACTTTTCATGCGATAGAGGGAGCCGTGGCACGTTAATGCGCGTTAGCTTTAATTAGGTGAGCTGACCTGCAAATGCAGCAACAGACGTGTAGCATGATGGTTAATACATTGACTGATGAAACAGGGGTCATGAGCTCAATCCCCAGTAGGCTTGATGACTAAGGCTATCTGAGGTATCACCCTTTACTTTAAATCAGTGCTGTCTGAGGTATTTTCTTTTTTAATTTAAAGTAGTGCCGCCAGCAAACACACCCTCACAGTGCCGTAACCTAAGGTGCCGCAAAAGGCGCCCTATAAGGCACTCCAGAGGGCACATTATAAAGTGCACTGTCCGCCAAGGCACCTTATAATGTTTCCTATAGGGCGCCTTATAAGGCGCCTTATAGGGTGCTTTATAGGGTGCCTTATAGAGCGCTTTAGAGGGTGCCTTATGAGGCACCTTAAGGCTACAGCACTGTGAGGGTGTTTTTGCTGGCAGCACTAATTTAAATTAAAAAAGAAAATGCCTCACACAACCCTATCAAATAACCCCACTGAGGGATCAAACCCATGACCACTGGCTCCACAAACAGTGAAGTAACCAGTGGGCTAGAGCTACTAACATGCCCCTGGCTGGCTACAGAAGGACTGCAGGTCACCATACAAACCATCTGCTGTGGTTACCAGGACAGGGTTAACCCACCTGTACCCATGATGCACTGCACATGCAAATCATAAGTCTACAGATGATCACAAGATGGGGTATGCAACCCCACAGCACCTTGGCCTGGTAGGGGGAACTGACCGTGTGCACCCCCACAGCACCTCAACCTGGCACAGAGTAGCTACAGACCATCAGATTGTGCGGGTACTGCATCTGCCTATGGGTCCAAACACCCCTCCCCCACATCATGTGACTACCCACCCTCTGTGGCTCAGGGTGGGAAACAGGATCTCCAACTAACAGATCCACATTCTACCTCCCTGCAATGGTGGCAGCAGAGGTGACCATCTACCCCAGTCCTTCTGGGGAACAAACACCCTACAGAGCAGTCAATGCAGATCTGTACACATCCATAAAGCACTAGCAGCCAGAGAGTAGGCCTGAAAATGCAAGGGGACCATCTACCCCAGTCCTTCTGGGGAACAAACACCCTACAGAGCAGTCAATGCAGATCTGTACACATCCATAAAGCACTAGCAGCCAGAGAGTAGGCCTGAAAATGCTCATGTGCCACCCCCCCAACCAGCTGACATTCTCCAGCAACAAGCCTCCAGCCGCTGCACTCTGCAAGGTGTTCCAGCCAGACACATACTAGCTGCAGACAGTCTGCTAGCTAGTCCATAGTGCGTGTTCCTGGAGGAGATGCTTGTACCCAAAACTGGGATGTCAGCATGCACACCAAGCAGATAAATCAGTGATTGGGCCCCAAAAGGGAACCCATAAACACCACATGAGAGAAATACTATATAGCACTATGGGGGAACATAGCCATGCCGTGGTCACTGCTCAGTCAGGGTGACAGTGACCTCCCAGCAGGACATGCTGTGGCCACCCTGTCCGTGCAGGTGGTGGCCAGCCACTACAATGTCCAAGCCATTGCCCTATGCCCTGTGCAGATGCATACTGGCCAGGCCACCCTGTCCGGGCTATACCCATGGTACCTTGCTCCTCATTATGCACATTGGCAGGCTGACACTGGCAACAGTGCAAACAGTGCGGGCTGAGGAAGGTGTTGGCAGCCACCATACACTGGATAGACAGACACACACTCCCACACCTATGCCAGCATTGTGCAACTATAGAGGCTTTTGGCAGCCCTGGCCACCGCACCAGTCCTGAGCACAGTGCAGGCATGGCTATGGTACGCAATACTGTTGGGGTCACTCCCCAGGGTGGTAAACACTGTCAGACACCAGACCTGAAACACACTCCACAGACATCAGAGAGGTTGCTATGATACAGCTCAATGAGCAGATTGTGCTTAACCTAGGGATTGCTATCTGCCAGTAATCATAGCAACCTTTTGATATATGTGTACCGTATTCCCAGGTTTAGGGTGGCAGTGCTATGGTATGCAAGTGCTAGTATTGGGAGATGGTGCTGCACGCAGGGCCCAACATCCTGCCTCTCCAGGAGGCTTTGGATAATGGCGCCTGTGGGTGCGGGTATTTCTGCCCCTGTTGGCTGCTGCTCTAGGGCAGAGGTTCCCAACTCCAGTCCTGGTGGGCCAAACACTGTTCGGGTTTTCATGCTGTCCCTAATGAATACAAATTATCCAAAAATTACCAATGTACCCCTTCCCAAAAATAACAAACCTAAATATTAATTTCTTTTTGTCGGATAAGGACAAGGGAGGCTAGGAAATTACCCTAACCACTCCAGATGGCCACATCCATTTTATTAAGGTTATTTTTAAACCAATCTTTTGTAAAAACATAGCTTTTTATACGATGAAGGAATATTTGTAGACCAGCAAAACACAGTCTTCCATGAATAATGCACAACGCGCACGTTTCGGAACCAAGTCCTGTATCAAGTGCAATGATCGTTCATCTGTGTTAACTGCAAAAAACACCGAGTTTTTAACAAGGATTTTGTCATTGGAAGAGATCTTCCTATTGGCCTCAAGCAGCCATCATACAGAACAACAAACCAATCAGCTTGCAGGGGAAACCCCACAGGATCAGGGGAACCCCCACCTCGTCATGGAAGATAACATTAATAGAGATTCGCCCATTCGATTTCTTTATTAAGACCACCGGGGGTCACAGTCGCAAGTCGAAAAATCCACGACTGTTCTCTACGTTGTAACAGGGCTAAACAATCACTACCCCGAGGGTGAATTGGAACATGATCAATGATTGTCCAATGCAGATGTGAAAATTCATGTTTCTGTTGGAGACAATGTTCAACAATTGGTGCAGAGAGTCCTTGATTACGGATTCGGGAGGCATGTTCACCCAACCGGGTTCGCATACTACGAGATGTCCGTCCAACATACAACAAGGGGCATAAGCACTGCAAAAAGTATACCACATACGACGATCCACAGTCAGTATTCCATCTACGGTATTTCATGCCCTGAAGAGTCAAAATACAGTATGTACACTCTCCACAACTAGTATCCCCCCGGGTAGGCCAATTGTATCGTGTAGGGGGTCTGTGCTTGAACCGCTGTCGCAGTTCTGTGATGTTTTCTTGCAAAAGGAGGCAGTTCTTGTTAAATCTTATGTGCGTGATTCTACTCATTTTATGCAACAGCTTGCGACAGTAATGCCCCCGATTCATGGATTGTTGTTGGTGACCCTCGATGTTACAGCATTATACACTAATATTAATCAGTATGATGCTATGGATCTTTTACAACACCTTTTTCATTTTGCTCCCCCACGACTCCCTCGGCATTTCCTTTTGGATTTGATAAGTCTTGCAACGAAATTACTTTTTGTCAGAAGGCAGGTTCTACCAACAGGTGTTTGGTATAGCGATGGGGTATCAGCATCACTGTTGATTGCCACCCTCTATATGGCTGCTTTTGAGGAACAATTTTTGTATAATTCAGCTTATTTTGCACATGTCATATTTTGGATGTATTTTTTTCTATGGAATGGGACACGTTTGGATTTGGAAGATTTTCTCGCTTGGCTTAACAATTGCAAATCTAATTTGTCCTTTACGGCCCATATTGCTGAACATCACATTGAATTCCTGGATATGATGTTTATTAAAGGGACTGAGGGGTTCAATACAATGCTGTTTCGGAAGAATGTTCAACGAAATAGTTTGTTACACTATAAAAGTTTTCATCCTGGGCCATTACATACAGCCTGCGACCTTCTGCTCCTGAGCACACTGGCTGTGCGTATTGCACCACACTGTTGCCACAGGGACAGTTCATTCCCTGGGGATACCATGACTGTTCATCAGACAGGGCCTGTCTGTTGCAGTGCAGTGCATGGCACCCACCTAAACAGGGCAAGGCCATGGTCTGCTGTGGGCAGCTGCCACTGCCCCCTCCACCACCAGTACCCCACTGTCGCCATGCTGACATGCCCTTCTGCTGGTGGTGCTGGTGGTGCGCAGTCTCAGGTCATCCAGTGTGCCAGTTGGCAGCTGCCTATGGTGTGGGTTCTGGGATAGGGGTGCCTGCATAGATGTCCACGCTTCCCCCCAGCACTGCCTGCCAATGTTCTGTGCCCTTGGGGGTACCTGCTGGGTACTATCCCCTGTGGCACTGTGGGAAACACACTCATGCCCATGTTGGGCCCTCATCAGTTGCTGTCTGGCGGCTCTACTGTTTCAGCATTCCTATGGGCCACCTAGGCATCACCCTAGTCCGCACTGTGGCCCAGCTGCACCACAGCATGGGCCGCCTGCAGCCCTCTGTATCCCCTTTTCCAGCATCTGTCCAGTTGCCCGTTCCAACATGCCCACCCTGCTGTTGCGGGACATGTGCACACCATAGGAAACCTGTCCAATAGAAAGGGAAAACACTGATCAGTGCTATTTCACTGTGGGATCATTCACCTTGTATGGAGACAGAGCATAGCCCCTTCCAAAATTGATATCCTTTTTGTGGAGCTTTCCCAATAGTGTTTTTTTATGTTTCCCATTAATATCACTATTTCCCAGCTTGCTTATGGTTTTTTTCCAGATTGTTCAGGTCATTTTCAATGTTTATTTGCCCTTTTGTTCCGTGCACATGTATCACACTTATCACTTTTTGCAGGTTTCCCTGGCTTTGCTGTACATTGCTGACGAAAATGGTTTCTCTTCCCTTTAAATCTGCTCTGATGCGAGGGTTTCACTCGCGTTAGTTTTCAGCCCAGGAATCCACAGCGTTAGTGTACAGGGAGCCTCTCCCCTCCTCTCCACCCATTGACCCTCTCTCTCTGCCCCTGGGGAGCCTTCCTCCGCCCTCCGGGAGCCTTTCTCCACCTTCAGCGCTCGTTTGTGCCGCTTTGCGCGTTAACGCACGATAAGGCGCCTTATCGCCCGGTAAAGCACCATTATCGCACGATAAGATGCCTTATCATGTGATAACATAACAGCAGCGCAAATAGTGCCCTTTAGTAAACATACCCCTATGTTTCTGTAATTGCCACAATGTCCAAGTCCATTTCCACCATTAGGGCTTCCAAATCAGGAACTTTGTTGGCTAAGCTTCGAGCATTTGTACTCATTGCTTTCCAGCATTTGTTGAAAGGCTTGCCTGCCTTTTGCATGGGTTTTGCTCTACATGCCTCTTCCTGATTGCCACTGATGTGTTCAAAAGTGTGGCTGTTTCCAATGTTGTTTTCGTTTTGCTGGGAGTGAGAAACTGAACTTATCCTTTTCCATCCGTCACCCCCTTTCCCTAGTTTAAATGCCTGTACACATAATGCCAGAATTTTTCATTTAAGATCCTTTTCCTGTGGTGGAGAGATGTAGTCCATCAGTACAGTATAGTCTCCTGTTGATCCATATATTTCCCCAGTCGCCTATATATCTAAATCCTTCTTGTTTGCACCATATTTGGAGCCATGAATTAAAGTTGTTTATGCGATGCAGCCTTTCTGCCCCCTTACCATGAACTGGGAGAATTTCTGAGAATGCTATAGTGTTAACAATGGGCTTGAGTTTCTCTCCCAGAGTCTGGAAGTCTCTTTGAACTGCAGAGGCACTGTTTCTAGCCAGGTCATTTGTAACCAAGTGGATGACAATATCAGTTTTGGAGTGCTCACTTTCTCCATGGACCAGCAAGATTGCGTCAGTCACACCTGGTGACGTCCTCCAGGTGGAGCCGTGCATACGAAAGTGCTCTCTAGAGCTCAGAAAGGTTAGCCTTTCTGAGCCCACCTAGGTAGCCCATCCTACCGGTCCGCCCCCTGGTCCGGCCAGTTTTCGTTCTTCCACCTTGCCAGCAAGACGGACCCTGCTCTGCTCTCACTTTGTTTATTTCTTTGTTTTAATTTTTCCTGCCATCAATGCCCAAGTATTATGCCAAGAAGTGCCCTTATTGTGGCAATAAGAATCGTACCTCTCAGGGATGCTCCCACTGCGGCAACATGAACAAAGGGTACCATGAGATCTGCGCGAACTCCGCTCCTCATGCTGACCCTCTGCCGGCCCAGGATGTGCCTGAACGGGCCTCCATCCTCAGCCGAGCCTCCATGCTTCTGGACAATGCCTCCCGGCTGGACGCGCCATATGGGGCCTCCGTTCACAGCTACGGGCACAGGAAACATCCCCCTGCTACTCCGGGAGCAAGCGCACCTACCCGCGGTGCCGCAGAGGTAAGCCCTGCAGCCTCTCAAGATGTTCCGGCCGGTTTGGGCCTCGCAGCTCAACTCGCTCCCATGCGGTCTCCTGGATCACTGGCCCATGCCGCACAAGATGGCGACGGCCTACAGTCCTCCCAGCCCCGGCTGGGGTCCGCCAACCCCGCCCACCCGGAGGGCGGGGCTTCCACTCCCGGAACCTCTGATCAGCACAGAAAAGCCGGCTCTGAAGGAAGTCCAGATCAGCGCAGCAAAGCCGGTTCTCAGGAGGCCTCCTCAACCGCTTGGGCACAGCACCTCGTCCCGGCAAGCCTGATCGCTGCGGGGATCCTCTTTGATGAAGAAGGTATGCCTGCACGCAGCAGCGCTTCTCAGCGCGGGGGAGACCAGCCACATAGAAATGCCCTGGGGGAAGCCACAGAGGCTGTTAACCCCTTAACTACCGGCGCTCTGTTGCTCAATGACAGCCACAGCAGGAGTGCCTCGGGCCATAGGTCTTTTCACCGCAGGAAGCAGAACAGAGACAGAGGGCATAGCAGCAGCAGTGACTCTGGTCACAGAGCCCACCGATCGAAGCGGCGCAGACATTCCAGGCACCACCGCCACCGATCACAACACCGCAGGCACCGCCTCGAAGACCCCCGCAGCGGCAGCAGTGGGAATCGGAGTTATCCTCGCCGCAGCAGATCCAGCCTCAGCAATTCCTCGGCTATCCTCAACCTGTTAACCCAGCTTCTGCGGCAGTCTGCCCCAGCAACTCCCACAGCGCACGCCTCGCTCCCTCCCGATGCTGAGACCACACAGAAAGCTCCCGGAGGAGCAGCACCTACCTCCACACCTGAGGAGAGGGCCAGAGACCCCTCCCGTGGACCCTCATCTATCCCGGTCCGGGAAAATCTTTCCCCTGACACCACCGCCGAAGACCAGGACATAGAAGCAGCAGTGGTGGTGTCTGCTTCCATGGAGCATACGAGCTCGGAGAAGACGCAGACAGCTGAGGCTGAGGAGCCCCCTCCTGCGGAGGACCTCACGTATCCCAAGTTTTTAGCCAAACTTGCCTCCACCCTCACTTTAAATATCGCCGATGCTTCGGGGGAGACAGTTCCAGAGGTTCTGAAATATCTCGCAGCACCGAAACCTGCTTTCGCACTGCCCGTGCACCAGAGGCTGTTGGACAATCACTCCAAACTGTGGCAGACGCCAGTGTCTGGTCGACCCTTCCCCAGACGGCTCGACTTCAAGTATCAAGTAAAGCCTGTCCCTGGATTTTCTCAGCCACAGTTTCCACACAACTCCATTGTCGTGTCTTCAGCGCTCAAGCGCACCAAGTCCTCACACACTCACGCCAATAGCCCCCCAGGCCGTGACAACAAACTCCTCGATGACATCGGGAAGAAGGTATTCCAAGGGGCTATGCTTAGCGCAAAAATTTCAGCCCACCAATTCCAGCAAGTTCTCTTCCTTGACACCTGCATGGCAACCTTGCGGACAGCGTCTGCATCCCTTCCAAAGGAATCTCTGGCTCTATTCTCCATTGCCCTAGCCGATATGTCTGAGTGCAGCAAACACCTGGCTAGCGCAACCTTTGACTCTTTTGACACGGCCTCGCGTACCGCCGGTACGGCTATATCTTTGAGGCACTGGGCATGGCTGAGAGCCTCTGGCCTGCGGGAGGACACCCATGATGGCATTGCCAATGCGCCCTGCACCGGAGAATCGCTCTTTGGGGACAACATTAAAGACACCGTCAACGATATGAAGGAGCACTGCGCTACCCTGCAAACCCTTGCAGAGGACGGCTTCGAGCACCACAGTGGAACGCACAAAAGCAACTTCCAGAGACGATCTTACTACTCCTCCAAAAAGTACGCCTCCAACAGGAAATGGCAGCCTAACAAATATAGAAACAACTCCTACAACGGACCTGCTCACCAACGCAACTCCCAGCGGGACCGTAAGCAAAAAAAGAGCAACGCACCCCCTGCGAAGAGTGGGCCATCCTTTTGACGCCTATCCTCCGGCAGACACCCGGATCGGGGGTCGCCTGACTTACTTCCTGAACGAGTGGCAACGCATCTCCTCTGACTCCTGGGTTCTCGAAATCATCCAAGAGGGCTACAGAATGCACTTCAGCTCAACACCACGCCAAAACAACCATCCTATCAGTGAAACACCCCCACACTTGTGCCTGGCTATGGCCGCGGAGCTGATGCACCTGCTGTCCTCCAATGCTATAGAGCAGGTACCGTCGGACGAGATAAACTCTGGCTTTTACTCCAGATACTTCCTCATTCCCAAACGGACAGGCGGGGTCCGCCCTATCCTCGACCTCCGCAAGCTCAACAAGTTCATCATCAAAGAAAAGTTCAGGATGTACTCTCTAAACTCCATCCTGCCCCTGATTCAACCCGGCGACTGGATGGCATCCCTGGACCTACAGGACGCCTATACCCACATCCGCATCCACAAGTCGCACAGGAAGTACCTTCGCTTCAATGTGCTGGGCCAGCATTATCAGTACAAAGTCCTTCCTTTCGGCCTGTCGCCAGCTCCACGGGTATTCACCAAGTGTGTGGCAGTACCCGCAGCGCATCTCCGCAAACAGAATGTATCCATCTTTCCCTACCTGGACAACTGGCTCCTAACAGCCCCCTCAGCACCGGAGCTTCAGGAAGCTCTGAGGATAACCGAGTCCCTGATATCCTCACTGGGGTTCGTGATCAACTCCAGCAAGTCGCACCGCACCCCCTCACAGAGGCTGGAATTCATCGGAGCCGAGATCGACACCCGACTTTCGAAGGCATTCCTTCCCCAACACAGGCTAGTGGCTCTGACCTCACTCGCGACCAGCTTGACTTCTGCGGAGATCTCTACGGCGAAATCCATCCTATGCTTTCTAGGCCACATGTCCGCCACCACCTCTGTCATCCACATCGCCAGGTTACGGATGCGGCCACTCCAGTGCCATCTACGTGCCCGCTGGAACCAGCACTCGCAATCCCTCTCCACCCGCATCCCCATGACCTCCAGAATCAGGACTCAGCTACACTGGTGGACTGTTCCGGAGAACCTCTCGGGGGGAAAGGACATGCACCCACCGGAGCACCAAGTGACTTTGACCACGGACGCTTCCAACTTAGGCTGGGGTGCTCACATTCTGCAATTCAGCACACAAGGGGCCTGGTCGCAGCAGGAGAGACTCCTACACATCAACCTCCTGGAGTTAAGGGCCATCAAGTACGCTCTCAAAGCATTCCTAAATCACGTACAGAAGAAATCCGTCCTCATCCAGACGGACAACCAAGTGGCCATGTTCTACATCAACAAGCAAGGGGTACCGCTTCTCGCTCACTCTGCAAGGAAGCCCTGCATATCTGGTCCCTGGCCCTGACGCACGGGTGCAATCTCCGTGCCTCCTACCTGCCCGACGATCAGAATACCTTAGCCAACAAGCTCAGCAGGCAGCTGCAACCGCACGAGTGGACACTCCTCCCGGAGGTCACAGACAGTCTCTTCCGCCAGTGGGGGCACCCGAGCATCGACCTATTCGCCACAGAACAGAATGCAAAATGCCCTCTCTTTTGCTCCAGACACCTGTCCAGCAAGCGGCTAGCGGCGGATGCATTCAACGTGTGTTGGGGGAGTGGTCTCTGGTGTATGCCTTCCTCCCGACACCCCTCATCCCTGCGACACTCCAGCGGCTGATTCGCGACAAGGCTCACGCCATCCTAGTGGCTCCCTACTGGCCCCGTCAGATGTGGTTTGCACTCCTCCATCGCCTAGCGCTGACGGAACCCAAGCGCCTGCCACTCAGGCCAGACCTACTCACGCAGGACGAGGGCAAAACGATGCACCCTGATCTCAAAGCCCTGGCTCTCACTGCCTGGAGGTTGAACGGATGAGCCTTTCTTCACTCCGGCTCCCATCAGAGGTGCAGGATGTGGTCCTAACGGCCAGGAGGCCCTCCACCAGGAAGTCCTACGGCCTCAAATGGAAGAGATTTAGCATCTGGTGCGCAGCACAAGGCCTCGAACCCACCACTTGCCCTCTTCCCGAGGTCCTTCGGTACTTGACTTCTCTATCTAACCTTGGCCTCAAGACTCAATCCGTCAGAGTGCACCTCTCGGCAATCGCAGCATTTCATGCACAGCCCAAAGGGGCTACCTCCATTGCAGCGCTACCCTTGACGAACCGTTTCATGAAAGGCCTGGCAAACCTAAAACCCCCACTCAGGCGCCCCGTTCCATCCTGGGACCTCAACGCTGTACTACTTCGTCTGACCAAGGAACCCTTTGAGCCGCTGCAGTCGGCTGAAATGAAGTATGTCTCATGGAAAACCCTGTTTCTCGTAGCCATAACATCTGCCAGAAGAATCAGCGAGCTACAGGCATTGATGTCCCACCCCCCATACACACAATTGCACCAGGATAGAGCTTCCTTGAGGACCAACCCGAAGTTCATACCCAAAGTTGCATCTGCCTTCCACGTAAATCAATCCATTGAGCTTCTGGCTTTCTTCCCAGAACCCCATGCCTCGGAAGAAGAGAGCCGTCTGCACACGCTGGACTGTCTCCGGGCTCTCCGGATATACCTGCTCCGCACTGAACCTATTCGCAAATGCGAACAACTGTTCGTATCCTTCGACCCAAACCGGCCAGGCAGGCCTGTCAATAAGAGGACCCTTGCCTCCTGCGTTTCCCATTGCCTCAACCCTACAGGCACACAGAACCTGCCAAGAGTGGGCCCTCACAACCTAAGGGCTCTGGCCACCACAATTGCCAACCTTCGTTCTGTGCCTCTGGTGGACGTCTGCAGAGCGGCCACCTGGACCTCCCCGCTCACATTCCAAAAGCACTACTGCCTCGACCTCAGAGCCCAGGAAGACTGTGCCCTCGGAAATGCCGTCCTCTCCACTGCAATGGACGGGAGAGAAGCCGCCTAAAGCCTCTGCTCCCCCTGGTCCCTGCCATTCAGGCCCAGGTTATTGCACTATTGCACAACCACTGTATTGCACTAGTTATTGCATTTTTGGCACTAGTTATTGTATTGTTGCACAGCCACTGCTCTTGCACTGATTACAGTTTGTGATGCTGTTACACGTTCACGTATGTTACTGTATTAAAAATTGTTGCACTAAGCTGCATGTCTCTCACCCTTAATGATCTATTAGGCTTCCTCCTCCTCCTCAGCATGCTCCTGCTAGGGAGGCACCAGGTGTGGCTGACGCAATCCTGCTGGTCCATGGAGAAAACGAGGTTACTTACCTGTAACGGGAGTTCTCCGTGGACAGCAGGATAAGTCAGCCACACAATCCCGACCCACCTCCCCTGGAGGAGGTCAACCTCTGCATCCGCTCCCTGTCCGGAAATTGGCTAGCTAGGAACACACTGGCCGGACCAGGGGGCGGACCGGTAGGATGGGCTACCTAGGTGGGCTCAGAAAGGCTCACCTTTCTGAGCTCTAGAGAGCACTTCCGTATGCACGGCTCCGCCCGGAGGACGTCACCAGGTGTGGCTGACTTATCCTGCTGTCCACGGAGAACTCCCGTTACAGGTAAGTAACCTCGTTTTCTGCACTAACTATACCAACATTTTGGTTTGCATTTCTTTCTCCTCCCACTCCCCCTTCTCCCTTCCCCCTTCCCCTTCCCCCTCCCCCACCCCTCCACTCCCCTTCCTCCCCTTCCCCCTTCCCCATCCCCTCCCCCACCCTCTGTTCTGCTCCCCCTCCTCTCCTCTCCCTTTTCCCCTCCCCCTCCTCCCCTCTCCCCTTTCCTCTCCCCTCCCCTCCCCCTCCAGTTACCACCTCTTCCCCCTCCTCCCCCTTCCCCCTCCGCTTACCTATCCCCTCCTTCCCCCTTCCCCCACTCATTCCCTCCCTTTCCCCCTCCCCCTCCCCCTCCCCTTCACCCTTATCTCTCCCTTCCCCCCTTCCCTCAGTTTGTAAGGAATAATTTGTTAACATTTTAAATATATGCTTTTCATAACATTTAGGACGATAGCAGTACATTGGATGCAGATGGATGATATCAGCATTCTTATATGGTTTTGACATCTTGAACTTTGACCTTGGTTCTGGTGCAAAATTGTCTTCTTTAAATGCAGCCACCATGAACGCTAGTTTTTTGATGCTGCCCAGAATCGGATGCTGCCTGCTGATTTTCACAGCTGCAAAAAAAAAAAAAAAAAAAAAAACAATAAGTGCTATAGATAACTCAACGTATCATCCTGCTTACGCCGAGTTATCTATAGCACTTATTGTTCCTTCACTTGTACACTATGGGGTATGTTTACTAAACCGTCTTAATGTGTGCCCAGCGATAGTGTACAGGCTGCCATAAAAGGAGCGGGCGTTTCAGTCTTAGGGATATGTTTACTAAACCTTATTAACGTGCGCGCTGTGCAATTAGCGCACGTTAAGGTACCTTAACACGTGCTAATGATGCTTTACGGGGCAAAAATGTGCCTTAGTGCGCGCTCACAAGTGCAGCGGCGCAAATGAGCGCTGAAGGCGGGGAAAGTCTCCCGGAGGGCGGAGGAAGGCTCCCTAATGGCGGAGAGAAGGGGTCAATGGTTGGAGAGTGGGAGGGGAGAGGCTCCCCGCACACTAACGATGTGAAATCCGAGGCCAAAACTAACGCAAATGAAAACTTTGTGTTAGAGCTGATTTAAAGGGAAAAGAAACCATTTCTGTCAGCAATGTACAGCAAAACCAGGGAAACCCACAAAAAGTGATAAGTGTGATACATGTGCACGGAACAAAAGTGCAAATAAACATTGAAAATGACCCCAACAAAATAAAAAAAAAATCATAATCAAGCTGGGCAATAGTGATAGTAATGGGAAACAAGAAAGCCCCAAAAAATAAATATGAATTTTGGAAGGGTCTACGCTCCGTCCCCATACAAGGTGAATGATCCCACAGTGAAATAGCACTGATCAGGGTTTCCCTCTCCATTGGACAGGTTACCTATGGCATGCACATGTTCCACAACAGCAGGGCGGGCATGTTGGAATGGGCAACTGGACAGATGGTGGGAAAAGGGATACAGAGGGCTGCAGGCGGCACATGCTGTGGTGCAGCTGGGGCACAGTGCGGACTAGGCAGATGCCTAGGTGGCACTTAGGAATGCTGAAACTGAACAGCAGCCAGACAGCAACTGGTGAGAGCCCAACATGGGCACAAGAGTGTTTATCACAGGGGAGTGTGTCACAGGGGATAGTACCCAGCAGGTACCTCCAAGGGCACAGAACATTGGCAGGCGGTGTTGGGGGGAAGCGTGGATGCCTATGAAGGCACCCCTACCCCAGAACACGCACCATTGGCAGCTGCCTACCTGCACACTGGATGGCTTGAGACTGCACACCACCAGCACCACCAGCAGAAGGGCATGTCAGCATGGTGGCAGAGGGATACTGGTGGTGGAGGGGGGCAGTGGCAGCTGCCCAGAGCAGACCATGGCCTAGCCCTGTGTAGGTGGGTGCCATGCACTGCAACAGACAGGCCCTGCCGGACAAACAGTCATGGTATCACCAGGGAATGCACTGTCTCTGTGGCAACATGGTGGTGCAGTGCACACAACCAGTGTGTTTGAAGGCAGAAGGTCACAGGTTCAAGTCCCAGCTATGGTGCCTGCCAACCCAGTCCCCATATTTTACCCACTACTACAACGTGCTAATACAGACAGAACCTTTATTGCAGATAACGTAAACATGCCCAAAACACCTACATTTTACCCTACAGAGCACAGACTCCATAAACAGGCGCATTATCTACAGCAGAGTCTCCCAAATGCAGTCCTGGAGGGCCAAACACCATTCAGGTTCCATGCTGCCTTTAATAAAGATGCCTGTGCTGCATATCTATGCACCACCCCCATGGTATGCAGATGTATCTCATGCATATTCATGAGCATGAAAACCCAAACAGTGTTTGGCACACCAGGACTGGAGTTGGGAACCTCTGCCGTAAAGCAGTAGCCAACAGGGGCAGACACACCCACACCCACAGGCTCCATTAGCCAATGCCCCCTGGAGAGGCAGGACATTGGGCCCTGCATGCATCTCCCAATACTAGCACTTGCATACCTTAGCAATGCCACCCTACACCTGGGAATATGGTACACAGCTATCAAAAGGTTGCTATGATTACTGGCAGATAGCAATTCCTACTTTAAGCACAGTTTGCTGATTGAGCTCCATCATAGCAACCTTTCTGATGTCTGTGGGGTGTGCTTCAGGTCTGGTCTCTGACAGTGTTTACCACCCTGGGGAGTGACCCCCAACAGTATTGCTTACCATATCCATGCCTGCACTGTGCCCAGGACTGGTGTGGTGGCCAGGGCTGCTAAACACCTCTATATTAGCACAATGCTGGCATAGGTGTGGGAGTGTGTGTCTGTCTATCCAGTGTGTGGTGGCTGCAAACACCCTCCACAGGCCACACTGCCAGCACTGTTGCCAGTATTGGCCTGCCAATGTGCATAATGAGGAGCAAGGTACCATGGGTATAGCCCGGACAGGGTGGCCTGGCCAGGATGCATCTGCACAGGGCATAGGGCAATGGTTGGGACATTGTAGTGCCCGGCCACCACCTGCACAGACAGGGTGGCCACAGTATGTCCTGCTGGGAGTTCACTCTCACCCTCACTGAGCAGTGACCATGGCATGGCTAGGTTCCCCCATAGTGCCCTATAATGTCTTTTTCATGTGATATTTCTGGATTCCCTTTTGGGGCCCAATCACTGACTTGTTTGCTTGGTGTGTATGCTGACATCCAAGTTCTGGGTGCATGCATCTTCTCTAGGAACATGCAGCTAGTATGTGTCTTGCTGGAACACCGTGCAGTGACTGCAGGAGAATATCAGATTGTGGTAGGGTGCAGCTTAGTATTTCCAGGCCTAATGTCTGTCTGCTATTGCTTTATAGATATGTACAGAGCTGCATTGACTGCCCTGTATGGTGTCTGTTCCCCAGCAGGATGGTTGGTGGTCCCCTCTACTGCTGCCATTGCAGGGACATAAAATGTGGATCTGTCGGTGGGAGACCCTGTTTCCCACCCTCAGCCCCAGAGAGAGAGAGGGAGGGAGGGTGGGTGGGTTGGGTGGTGGTACATAATCTGCCTATGGGTCCATAAGGGTCAAACCTGACTGAGAAATACAGATGCATCCAAAGTGTGTCTGCAGGAACTACCTATCTCACACACTAGGACTGCTAGGGACCTACAGCATGGCCTATTTCTGCCATGGAAGGTGCTGTGGACCTGGTGCTGGGCGCCCCACCGCACCCTCAGGGTGAGCACAATGTGACGGTGTGTAGCTACTCTGTACCAGTAACACACATGGTCAGTGCCCCCTATCAGGCCGAGGTGCTGTGGGGGTGCATACCCCATCTTGTGTTCATCTGTAGACAGCTGATTTGCATGTGCAGTGCATCATGGGTACGGGTGGGCTAACCCTATCCTGGTGACCACAGCAGACTGTTTGTGTGGTGACGTGCAGTCCTTCTGCAGCCAGCCAGGGGCTTGCTAGCAGCTATAGAGCTGTAGCCCACTGGTTACTTCACTGCCTTTGTGCAAGGAGCTCTAGATGGCATGGGAGGGGGCAGAGATATGGCAGGGAGTGGGCAGAGCATGGGTGGGACACTCAACCTGGATGTACAAGGCCAATTCCAGTCAGGGCCCTTTATGTCAGGGGGGGGGGTCAAGGATGCACAGGGAACTTATTCCATCTCAGAGGTAGAATAAGTCCAGCTACCGCTGCTGACCAGCCACAAAGGACATCCCAAAACAGGTGAGTAGCAGCATGGGCTTCCCCGCAACCCATTCCCGGCCTTGGCAGGCCCCTTCGGAGGTTGGGCAGCAGGGAAAAGCACGGTTTTAACTTGTGCAGCAGATTGGGCCTTTTGAATGGCATCCCAGTGCCATGGCGATGGGATGCCATGGCACGAGGATTCATGCAGGAGCATTGGGAGGGTTAGACAAGGAGGGTGCAGTATGTGCACAAAGCCTGAATCAGGTCACGCCATGCCTGTGCATCCCCTTTGCCCTGATTCTGCTCCTGTGGGAACGTATAGCTCCTGTGAGCGCAGAATCGAATGCAAATCCAGCCCCTCCAGACGTTCCCCAAGCCGAATTGGCCTCCACCGGAATAGTGACACTGAATATTGCCACAGATTGCAGAAAAGACGCCCAATTAAAATGTGGGCAGTCTATGGGTGGATCAGGGGCGGCTCCAGTTGCTATCCAATCAGTGGCGATATTCAGCCACTAACCAGATTGCTAAATTGGCTAAAGTTAGGATAGATCAGTGGCGATCCTAACTTTATTTGGGTGGCAGCTGAATACCGCCACCGACCAGCTAGTGAAACTCAATAATCAGGGCTAGATGCTAGATAAATTCTTGCACTAAATATCTGGTTTTATATAAAACATAGAAAAAGACCATATGGCCTATCTACTCTGCCCTTCCATATCAAATACTAGAATTCCTTTTTTTTCCTTTAGACATCTTCTGTGGTTTTGTTCCATGCTTTCTTGAATTCATATACTGTCCTCATCTCTACTACCTCCATTTGTGCGGTGGAGACTATTCTATGCATCTACCATTCTTTCCAGAAAGAAATATTTCCGCATATTACTCCTGAGTCTACCCCCTTTCACCCTCATCCTATGTCCCACGTAACAGAGTTTGCTTTCAATCAAAAGGGACTCTCCTCCTGTGCACTCGTATGCCACGGAGGTATTTAAACATCTTTATCATATATGCTCTGTCCTGCCTTTCCTCTAACATATACATATTAAGATCTTCAATTCTGTCCCCATGTAGTTTATAATGAAGACCACTGACCATTTTAGTAGCCACCCTCTGCACAGACTCCATCCTATTTATATCCTTTCGAAGATGTGGTCTCCAGAATTGCACACAACACTCCAAATGAGGTCACACCAGAGACTTATACAGAGGCACTATCACCTTTCTTCTGCTGGTCATTCCTCTCCCTATGCAACCAAGCAAGCTTCTGGCTCCTACAGTCACATCTTCTACCTGTTTAGTCATTTTAAGATCATTAGAAACAATCACATCCAGGTCCCGCTCTTCTTTCGTGGACAGAGGTATTGCATCCCCTATACTATATTGCTCCCTTGGATTTTTGCAAACGAAATGCACGACCCTGCATTTTTTAGCATTAAATCTCAGCTGCCAAATTCTTGACCATTCTTCATGCTTAACTGGAGCCCTCCTCTTGTTCTCTACTCCCTCCTGTGTGTCTACTCTATTACAGATTTTGGTATCATCAGCAGAAAGGCAAACCTTACCCACCAGCCCTTCTGCAGTATCACTAACAAAGATGTTAAAAAGAATTGGGCCCTGGAAAGATCCCTGCGGCACACCACTGGTAACATCCTTCTCCTCAGAGTGAGCTCCATTTACATATACACTTTGTCACCTCCCACTCAACTAATTTCTAACACAGTCAGTCGCTTTAGGGTCCATCCCTAAGGTGCTCAATTTATTTATGTCACCTGTGAGGAACAGTGTCAAAGGCTTTACTGAAATCCAAGTACTATCCAGGGCTATCCCTTAATCCAACCCCCTGGTCACCCAGTCAAAGAAATCAATCAGATTTGTCTGACAAGACCTGCCTCTGATAGATTCATGCTATCTTGGATCCTGAAATCCGCTGGACTCCAGAAACCTCACTATCCTCTGTTTTAGCAGCATTTCCATTAATTTACTCACCACAGAGGTCAGACTAACCAGCCTATAGTTTTCAACATCATCCTTACTTCCGCTTTTGTGTAAAGGGACCACATGTGCCTTTCTCCAGTCCTCTGGGACCACTCCTGACTCGAAAGAAGCACTGAAAAGGTCAGACAGTGATGCCGCTAGAACTTCACCAAGTTCCTTAAAACTCTGGGATGTATCCCATCTGGCCCTATTGTTTTGTCAACATTTAATTTAGCTAGTTTGTCACAAACACAGTCTTCTGAAAAACGTTTAAGATCCCCTTCACTTCTGTTTCTATTTGTGGGTGTTTTTGAGGCCTTGTTCCAAGCCCTTCATCTGTGAACACAGAACAAAAATATTTCTTAAACAATTCCACTTTATCCTCATCAGCTTATACATAATCCACTTCTTCACCCTTGAGTCTGACAATACCACTTTTGCACTTCCTCCTCTTGCAAACTGAAAGAGGGCCTGTATGTACAGTACTGTGTACACCTTGAGGCACCGTACAGGTGTTCACTAATAGTAATTCTTGAGACTGGCCCTCTGAAAGGGTTAACAATGCACAAATTGAACAGTTTGGACATTCCAGTTGAACTATAAGAGATTGTTACTATGGAAATCCTTGAAGGTCTCTCTTAGACTTACAGTATTTCAAAAAAATGACACCTTGTTTACAGAGAAAGACAACATAGCTTTTCTTAGGAGACAGGAATGTTCTCTTATAGTAAGAAGTGCTTGTTTTTAGAAAATATTTCTTAGAAATTATGTCTAGAGATAGCTGAGTGTATGTGTGTCCAGATGGCCTGTAACAACAAGACCTAACCTATGACATGAGGATTCAAATTATGAATATGAATTAGCAAAATTTAATGCAATGCTTGTTATAGAAAGTTGAGGTGAAAATTATACCATGTAACGTATTTTGTTCCAATAAAAGACCTCTGAAAAAGAAGGGGGGCAGAATCTTGTAGAATTTTGCAAAGCTTTACACATTTCTGAAGCTTTAGTTATTATTTAGATACAATTCTGTGTGTGTGTGTATTGTTTTTATTATTTATTATTAATACTCACTCTCCCTGCTTTGAGTGAATGGATCGAAGCCCAAGAGCAGAGGTCAGGATTTGCCACTTGGTGAGGGATAGATCAGGATAAACAGTTGGTGTCGTGTCGGATCTTCCTCTCTGCATTTAAGGCAAGGGAGACCGAGGGGGCATGTTTACTAAAGGATGACGTGCGTTATGTAATGTTAACGTGTCTTAAGCACCACAATGGCCCATAGAAATGAATAGGCAGTGGCAGCACTTAACATGCATTAACTTTACATGTTAACCATTAGTAAACATGTCCCAGAAAGTGGTTTGTGAGTATTACAAACAATGGATAATTTATTTAGTCACCGACAGGCTCAATCTCAAATAAATGAATGTCATGACAAAGCTAGGACTTTAGCATTTAATAAAGGCAGCTCCTCTTATTTTATGCGTGAAAAACATAGTGATGTAGCAGTCGACAATGGCATTCAGTGACTAGGGGTAATGAAGCCTTGCAATTTCCTCTGGCAGTGATTTTTTCCAAGGACAAGCTTTGTTATTTGAAATCTGAATTGGTGGTGAATGATTTAGTCAAAATGCGTACTAATCATGAATTGATCATCCTCACATGGTGGGAACGGATGGCACATGACAAAGCTCTGGAAAACCTTACGTGTGAAGTTAAAGGTCTTAAGCAAAAATTGTTTGTATTAGAAGTAAAAATACATAATGGTTCATGTAAGAAGGCGAGGGATAAGGAGAATGGGGATGGATTCCCGGCTACCACTCTCCCGGAGTACGAGGCAGACGTGGTGGCGCTGGCGATTTCAGCCAGTCTGTATCCTCCTCTTCATCCTCCTTCTTCTCCTCTTGTGTCTCAGGAAGTACCTACTGAACAACAGAGTGAATGAGTGTGGGCAACTCGTGCAGCAGAAACACCAAAAGAAATACTTAGAAAAGAAGTTAGGAGAAGAATTGCTTAATCTGGAAATTTAAATTTCTCATCTTAAAGACTTGTGAGTGTCTGTGAGGGTATTGAGCAATGGTTTGGTATTAAAAGATAAATTCACACTTCTTATCATCCACAAAGCTCTGGCCAAGCAGAACGGATGAATAGGACCCTCAAAGGTTACCTATGCACTATGACTCAGGATTGGGCTAAAGATTGGATGGAAGCCCTCCCTTTTGCCTTTATGCCAGTGCGCCATTTCCCTCAGCATATTTAGGGAGGCCTGACACCATTTGAAATGGTTACTGGACATCCAGCTAGTTTTCTACATGAATTGACAGTACTTCCTGATCCCTAACTTTTGCGCAGTGATATCTTGATCTTTTTTGTTTGTGATTATATTCAGTTTTGTCTGTTTCTCCTCCTTTGCAGGTGAATCCTGGATGCAATAGCTGGAATTATCGCATCCAGAATTGAAGCCAGGAGATTGGGTCCTGATCACGAACCTGCATCTGAAGACATTTTTGAATCCTATGTTCCTGGGTCCCTTCCATGTGTTCCTAGTGGGATATTCAGCCTGTAAAGTAGAAGGACAACCTCGATGGATTCATCTTTCACAGTATAAAAAGGCTTCTCTGCAAGATCCAGATGGTGATTCCCTGCATCTGTGAATCAGGGGGGGGGGGGGGGGAAACATTTTTTTGAGGAGTGGCCTAGTGGTTGGGGCAAGGTACTTCAGGCCTGAAGGTCAGGGATTCAAATCCCACTAGAGGACAGCAACCTTGGGCCAGAAGGACTGGGGTTTCTAGTCCCACAGGTGCGCCTTGTGGTCTTGGGCAAGCCACTTAACCCTCCATAGCCCATGTTCCCTGTAAAATAGTTATCTCCCTGTTCAATGCAATTTCAGTTTGTTCAATGTAAACCACACTGATGCAGAATAGCACGGTATATAAGAGAATGTAAATGAATAATTTTCTTTTGCCTTACCACAGAAATTGTCTGGACTTGGACTACAGCGATATTACAGTTCTGCGGGAAAGGATATTGTGATTGACTGCTCTTTGAATAAACCGTTTATGTAAGAACATTTGTTTTAGCACTTGTGCTATTGATTAAGTTTGCTGATTTGTAGAATTAGTTTGAATTAGTTTCTTAATGGTATAAAAGTGTTATCCTTTTGAGCACTCAACTGATAAAGAATCACATCCACCATTTGGAGAAATTAGGAGAAGGGTTTGGGTGATGTTTAGTGTTCATCTTTGTAGTGTTGTGTGTTATTTTTGTTACTTTTCCTTTTAAGTCACTAATAGTCTCAGATCTTTTAGTGTTTTGTTGAAGATGTTTCGCTACCAGATGATGGTATTTACTTTATTGCATGTTACTGTTAATGAAGCACTGCTGCATTCAGATTCTTGGGAAAGCCATGGGGAATACTCAAATATTTTTGAGTCACACTTACTCAGGTATAACACTTTAATCTTTCTGATTGTGCTGTTTGTCTTCCAGCTGTGGCAACCACCCAGCATGGGTTTCAGTTACGAGCCCAGCCTAAAACCTTCCAGGAGGTTTGTGACATAGCTTTTAATCTAACAACTGTGCAGTGGCCTCATACCACCCCTGACCCTATGGTGATAAGCCCCAAGCTATTAGCAACACCTCTGATTTGTTTTAGACCAAAATACAGTGAAAAAGGTAGCAGACACTCCTTGGAACATTTATAAAACAGTCATGATACATAATTCTTCCTCCTGGTCTAGAAATTCACCTTCTGGGAAACCTTTCATTTCAGTAGTACAGTTAGTGCCAGTACAAGGAAGCCAAGTGCATGCTCATGAATTATTGCAAAATAGTAGTTCTGGGTATCCTTGAGGCACCGTATAGGTGTTCAGTAATAATAATACTTGAGAGAGACCCTCTAAAAGGGGTTAACAATGCACAAATTGAACAGTCTGGACATTCCAATTCAGCTATAAGAGATTTTTACTATGGAAATATCCTTGAAGATCTCCCTTAGACTTTCAGAGTTGAGTTGCAAAAAATTACACCCTGTTTAGAGAAAAAGACAACATAGCTTTTCTTAGGAGACAGGAATGTTCTCCTACAGTTAGAAGTGTAATCAAACTCTGGAATTCGTTACCAGAGGATGTAGTAAAAGCTGTTAGTGTAGCTGGGTTTAAAAAAGATTTGGACAAGTACCTGGAGGAAAGGTCCATAAACCATTATTAAAGAGGACCCAGGTAACCTACTGCTTTGCCCCCAATGCAAGCATTATGGAACCTGTGTGTCTTTTTGGGAAACTGCTAGGTACTTGTGACCTGGATTGGCCATTGTTGGAAACAGGATATTGGGCTTGATGGACCTTAGTCTGACCCAGTATGGCATTTCTTATGTTCTTAAGTGCTTGCTTTTAGAAAATATTTCTTAGAAATTATGTCTTCAGACGGCCAAGTGTCTCTGTGTCCAGAAGGCCTGTAACAACAAGACCTAACTTATGACATTTAGAAGCAAATTATGAATATGAATTAACAAAATGTAATGTAATGCTTGATGTAGAAAGATGAGGTGAAAATTATACATTATAATGGTTTTTGATCTAATAACAGACTGCTGAAAAAGTAGGGGGTCAGGATCTTGCCTCATGTTATCTACTCTCCCTGGGGAGAGGACCTAATATGAAGGCGTCCTCTGAAATATAAGTTATAGGGCCAGTGATATATGTATAATACAGGTAGCAAGTGAAGACAGAAAGCTTCTGTTGGCTTGTGGTATAGGTAGCATGGCTATAAGAGTGACAAGTTGTCACTGGAGCACTGGGCTACGGGTCAAACCCTGACTGTGCAGTGACCACGGCATAGCTGGGTTCCCCCATAGTGCCAAATTGTGTCTTTCTGAAGTGAGATATATGGGCTCTGTCCTCTGGAGCCCTATCACTGACCCATCTGCACACAACCCAGGTGTGGGTGCACACATCACCTCCAGGAACATGCAGTATGGACTAGCAGGCAGGCTGTCTGCAGTTTGTATGTGTGTGGCTGGAACACCTTGCAGGGTGCAGTGGCTGGTGACTCACTTTGCTTGCTGCTGGAGGATGTCATATAGTGGTGTGGGGCAGCTGTGCAGTACTAGGTTTACTGTCTGCCTGTCACTGCCCACTGTAGCGAGGCATACAGATCTGCATGGACTGCCCTGCTGGGGTGTCCATTCCCCGGCAGGACTGGGGTGAATGGTACCCTCTACTGTCATCAGTGTAGGGGAGTAAAATGTCGATCCGTTAGTTGGAAACCATGTTTCCCACCCTGAGCCACAAAAGGTGGGTTGGGTGTTAGTACGTAAACCGCCTATGGGCTCATACCCCCCTTGGACCTCAAATCATGTGACCATGGCACCCACACAGTGTATGAACTATTCAGGGTGCGTCATAGTTCACACGGGCAAGACGTGATGTACAGATGGACACAGGCAAATGCTAAGGGTATCTGCAGGGACCACCTATCACACAGAGGCACCGATGGGGACCTGTAGCATAGCCCATCGTAGAAATGCCACATGCAGCGGAAATGGTGCTGGGCACCCCACCTCACCCTCAGGGTGAACACAGGACCCGTCCACTGTGATCGACAGTAGCCACTCTGTGGCAGTAACACACACGTTCAGAACCCCCACCAGGCTGAGGTGCTGTGGGGTTGCACATGGTCAGGACACACAACCAGGCCGAGGTGCTGGGGGGGGGTGCATCCCGCAACATAGGGCCCTCTGTAGACTGCTGATATGCATGTGCAGTGCATCATGGGTGTGGCTGGTCCAATCCAACCCTGGCCACCACAGCAGACAGTTTGTGTGGTGACCTGACGTCCTTCAGCTGCCAGCCAGGGATTTGTTAGTAGCACTAGCAATGTGGCCCACTTGTTACTTCACTGCCTGTGGAACCAGGGGTCATGGGTTTAATCCCACAGTGGGGTTATTTGTTAGCGCTGTCTGAGGCATTTTCTTTTTTTAATTTAAATTGGTGTTGCCAGCAATACACCCTCACAGTGCTGTCTCCTTACGGTGCCTCATCAGGCGCCCTATACAGTGCCCAATGCGGGACCCTATACTGCGCCCTGTGGGGTGGCCCATAGGGGAAATTCTAGGGTGCCTTAGTGGGCAGTGCACTTTATAATGTGCCCTTTGGGGTGCCTTATAGGGTGCCTTATGCGGCACCTTAAGTTACGGCCCTGTGAGGGTGTGTTTGCTGGCAGCACTAATTAAAATTAACAAACAAAATGCTTCATACAGCACTGATTTTGAGTAAAAGGTGATGCCTCAGCCAGCTTTACTCATTAGACCCACAGAGGATTGAACTCACTTCCCTTGCACTATTGGTCAGTGTATTAACCATTGTGCTACAGCTCTAGATGCCGTGCTACATGTGTTATCAGACGCCTTATGGGTGCACGTTGCATGGCGCTCTACAAGATGTTTTCTAATGCTCGTTAGGCTATGGCGCCTGGTAACGCGCGTTATCGATAATGATGTACCGCCCATGTCCTTATTTGGGATTTCTGCCTGTACCGCAGATCCTAATGCGAATCACACTAACGCAGTTTTGTAAACATGCCCCTAAATGATCTGCTTGTTGTCACAGGATATGAAATACTAGAGACTCATCTAATGCAGTCAGTTTTTAGGAGGCTACATGGATGCTATAGAGCTGAGATGCTTGGTGTTCCCACAGCTCTACAGCAGATACTATTTTAGACCCTTATAGGCATTGCCAGTATGCAGTGGCAACTGTTGTCATGGTTAAGACTGGTTTGTAGGCAGATGTGTGCATGTACACACACACTCATGTCCATACCATGGACATGAGTGTGTGTGTTCAAAGATGTTTAAACAATAGTTCTAAGGGCATTGGCAAGATGTTGGCTCCTTAGATGGCACAACAAAAGGCATAACAATGTAGAAAACATTTTATATTTATAAAATATGTAATCTATTTATATGGGGTTTTTTTGCTTTTATTTAACCATGTGCAACATATACATTCAGAAGCCTCACTGTGGAGATGCAGAAATACAAATATGTGTCCCCAGTTGATGCACAGCATTGATGAGGGCATGTAGCTTTGCACTCACTCCACTCATATGGGTCTGCATTAGGCCCATTGAGTCCAGAATGTCCCTGAAGCTCTATGACACATCTTGTTGAGCGATTCTATCTGAAACTGGACTTCAGGATCCCCAAACTCGGGGGGAGGGCGCTCATGCTGACCCATCAGTATGAGTAGCTCTGCTACAACTATGGGTTCCTTTGTGAGGAGTTATAGTAGAGCTACTGGAGCTGCCCCTCAGATTCCTCCTCCTCCTGCCCCTCAGATTCCTCCCCCTCCTTCTCCTGGCCACCTTCCTCTTTCTCCTCCTCTGCCCTCACAACAGGTGTGGCAGCTGTTCAAATGAAAGCATATGTGTTAGGAGATGGTGCAACTAGAGGGTTGCTTAGGTGGGAGACATTCCAGGAATCAGAGGGGAGTAACAAGAAAAGTTTATCATTTTGGTTACAAGGCCTGGCCATTAATCTGGTGGGAACCAATAGCCAAGGCAATAGTGATGCTTGGTGAGATCATATACAAATGATCAGCAATAGTAATAGTAGTAGTAGTAGTAGTAATAGTAGTTACGAGCACACTTTAGAGAGAAAGATGTAGCTCAAATGAGATACTGGTAGGATTCTATAAGGAGAAAAGGGTTGTAAATGATATATAGAATGCTTCAATAGTGCAGCTGCTCTTTTGGGTGCCTAGCCACATCATAAAAATCTTAGAGTAAGGCAACAGGTATGATTGCAAAATAGAACTGGTGATGTGACAGTGGGCAAACACTAAGGTCAACTGCTATGTTTCCATTTGTCCCTAGCTGCCTTTGCAATGATGAGAGAAATTTTCTGTAGTTTCCATATAGCACTAACTTAGGGGCTAAGGGATTCCTCACAGATGGCCAATTTAAGAGCAAGTGCTTGACTAGTGGCTGCCATTGACCGGCACTCTACTGTGTCATATTCATGGATTTTGGTGTATTGAAGGCTGGAAATGTTGTCATTTGCAATCACTGGAAGATAGTTTCACATCCCAGATCATGTGCTGCCACTAACTTGAGGAACAGGGAGATTCAGCTCAGCATATGTGTGAACAATCAAGTTGATGGATGAATAGAGTTATATTGGTAGTCTACTTCCTCCCAAGTGAGTGTGGGCCCAGGTTGTGATTATGTGCATATTCTATGAAGGGTCAGTGTCCTAGCTGCATGTTATAAGTATGCATCTAATGGCCTGGCCCAGTACTGCTACTATTGCTACTACTTATCATTTGTATAGCGCTGCAAGGCCTATACAGTGCTGTACATAAAGATTTAAGAGACAGATCTTAATACTTTGCAGCCATCACTGATATTCACTCCTTTCTAGTATTGATGCAGCTATGGTTGCTATACATCTTCTTTCTCTTCCAGCTCCCTCTGAGCCACTGCAGTGAGTTGGACTGGGTCTCCCATGGCCCTATATCTTGTCTTCGGGGTCACCTGGTGACCTTAAATCATCTAGAGAAGAAGAGAAAAATGAACATGGTTAGTAGACATTTACCTCACCATCACTGCTCCTTACCACCCTTGCAAGACTTCGGCCAGAAGGGAACAGCTGCCAGGCCAGGAGTGGAGCCAGCACGGCAAGCCACCACTACACTAAGGTAGGTTTGCCATGCTGGGTCCATTGTGTGGGCCCAGCAGGTGTGTCCATGCCACGAGAGGGGTGCCTGCTCCGGATACAGGGGAACATAAGAATGCCACTGAGAATATGGACTGCAATTAAGACTAGATGGGTCACCTGACCATTTTTTTTTTTTGGGGGGGGGGAACTAGCATGAAACAATAATTGTTCATTTGTTAAAGAAAAGAACATAAATTGATAAAGACATATTTGTGCTGTTTTGGGGAGTGGTGTAAATGAGAAAGGATAAGCATAATCTAGTGCACATCACATTTTAAGTAATGAGAAGGTGTACTCTGGAATGCAAATAGCACTACACAGTACTTAACCAAGAGTCTGAACCTCATTATATTTTCAGAAGTGTGCTGGGCATGTCAGAGGTATTCCAGCATTAAGGAATGCTAGTGGACACTTACCATGTGGTAACAGCACATGCTGCGTTAAGGGGTGGTGATGGACACTTACCATGCGGTAACAGGAAATTAAGGGACGGCAGTGTACATTTACCATACGGTAATGGGACATGCTGTGGAAAAGTGTCTGGCATAAACCTTAATGCAGGAAAGCCACTGAAACTCTGAAAGGGGGGCAGGGAAGCCATTGGAGAAGGTATGGATGCAAGCACAATTGGTAGCTGAAGGAGTTGACTCACCTTATGCCTGGCAATGTGGCCTATGCTTTTGACTAGGTGAGATAGGCAGCTACCTAATGATGATGGTCAGTGTGGGTGTTGGCTGTGTCATGGGTGGGTGGTAGCAGCAGTGGAGTCAGCAGAGGGGATGCAGCAGCAGAGGCGCTGTGACAGGCGTGCAATCCTAGATGCCCCTGAAAGCATACACTGTGTCGTAAGCTACATTTTAGTGTCTGTGAGGTGTGGACAGGTATCCAAATGTACTATCAGTGTGTGGCATGCCATAGGCCAGGACAGTGTCTGGGTGGAGGCAGCATGTTCCTGATATGGGCAGCAAGGTGAGGATTGTCCATGAGAGCTCATGTGGAGCAGTCACAGGATAGGTGTGCATGATATGGCTAACTTCTGCAAATGACCCTTGATGGCCATGGTGGGGCAGTTTACTGCTGGTAAGCTGCCCCACCATGAATCTCCCTGACGATCAAATGGTGGGTGCAGGGATGTGCCATGGATTTTCCAAGCAGAGAGTGCAATGTGTGTGATGGGTGGATGTATGGGTTCATACAGGCCAAAGGAATTGGGTGTGTGAACCAAAAGTAGCAGTTCCATGGGCTACATGAAACACCATTTGTGCAGGTGGGACTGGTGCCTCATCCTGTGCAACTTGAAGACAATACACCCGACAAAGTGGCATGATAGAAATGGACAAGTTGAACCCATTTGCCCCATGTTGGGCAAGTAATGATGGCAGAACAGGGAATGACTATTCAATGAGTATTAGGTGCCTGAATATATGAGATAAATCCTCTTTATGAAAAGCTGGGAGGTCACAATGATGGAAAAACAGAAAACACATCCATACCAGTTGACCTAGACATCTCCTGCATATACATCACTGACCCACTACAATGCACCACAGCAGAACCACTAAAGCCATGTTTACAGATGTCCATGATGGAGAATGCCATGTTGGGCTACCAAACATGTGGCCATAATGTATAGAAATGTAGAAGATGATTATCTGCAGGTCACAGCAAAGTCAGGACTGTGCAAGTGCACCCAGGTACAAAATGATCAAGTGGGAATCAAACCTGGGATTTTTGACCATGGTGACGTTGCACCAACCAATAGGCTACACCTCCACATAAAGCTATGCAGATATATAGAGCCTGCAGATCTCTGATAAGACTGTCTGCTGTGTGCCGGCATAGATTGGGCCGTCCACTACCCATGAGGCCTGCACATGCAAAACAGAAGTCTGCAGCTGAAGAACCAATGGAGAATGCACTGATCCAGCATATCAGCTCAGTAAGACGCACTGGCTGAGTGTGCTATATGCACATAACAACAGCAGATGGTGCTGCAGAGCGGTTTCAGCTGTTACCCTGAGGGTGAGGAGGGGTGCCCAGCACCTGGTCCACTGAACCTGCACTGTTAGCGTTTAGCAGGTATTGTCTGCAGTGTGTTATGCTTTCTTTTTTTCTTCTTTTTGCATAGAGTAACAGCAGCAGCTCAACCCTGTGTTCTGCCCATTGGACACTAACCCTCCAATAACAATGCAGGTTAGTGGCCAGTGCAAATATGCTTCTGCCATGGATAGCCACTGCAGACAGGTGTATAGGCTGGTGTGGGGCTATTACTACAGTCCTGTTAGGACCTCAGTGAGGAGACTATAATGACTGCTGCCCTAACTATTGAGAACTCCTGAGTATCCCAACGCAGACTTCTTGTGGTCATGCTATGCACATACTGACCAGCAGACCTATTGTAGTTGGTTTGTGCTTGGCTGATATAGCCCAGTGAAGGGCAGAGGGGTAGTCTTTCTGCCCTTGTTGTAGTTAATTGTTAACTACAGCAAGGGCAGAAAGACTACCACTTTGCCCTTCACTGGGCTATATCAGCCAAGCACAAACCAACTACAGTGGGTCTGCTGGTCAGTATGTGCATAGCATGACCCCAAGCAGTTTGCCTTGGGATACACAGGATTAACAGCCAACCATTTACTCAGTGATTAGCATACTCAGCAAAGATTGCATCCACATCACTGGAGCCAGACATTATACAAAAGCTATGTGGATAAATAGCCGTGCCATGGTTACTTTTTGGTCATGGTGAGAGTGCCATCTCAGTATGACATACAGTGGCCATCCAGGCAATGCACATGACAGACGAGCACAATGACATCTCAGCCAGTGACCCTACCATTGTCACAGACACATCCAGGCCAATCTGCGCTGTTTCAGGTGATACCCACAGTCCTTTGCCTCGTCTTATTCACATTTTCCAAACAGGCTGGGAAAAAATCTGAAATGTGAGCCAAAGTGCAGTGCAGAAAGCCACAGGAGAAAGGGGAGCCATACACACACATACACTCTCATTGGCGCACTGAGCAAAAGTGGAGATGGCTGGCATTCCTGCTTGACACTCCTGTCTCAATGTCAGCTCAATGATTGATAACATGTGCTCTGTTTACATATGCTATATTACCGTGTACTATTAGCCTCCAACCAGCTGTGGATAGTGGAGCCTGTCAGTGCTGCTAGATGGTGTTTCCACCCTTGCTGGCCATCTCCCTGAGGTTTGCACATGCTGGAGCTGTACTTACACTGTCAGCTAAACCTTGTCGACAGGAATATGCAATACAAAAACCCCAGTGGGACCTGAACCTGTGACCTTCCACACATCAACACAGCAACTGTGTGTGTTGCATCACAGTAATGCTTTATGGTACAATCAGCTCCTGTTGCTGACATGCTTTCCTTCAGCTGACCTTTGGCACATGCGGCAATGCACATGGTGCACATTACCAGGAAAATGCTTCTGTCTGCTGCAGGCTGGTGCTACTTCACACACCACCACTAACACCCCACCATGCACACATGTCCATGCACTGTCAGTGGTGGTGGTTGCAGTCCCAGCATGTTAAACATGTGGGTTTGACAGGCACCTTGAGCAAAAGGTCAGGATGGGGGGGGGGGGACAGGAGCACACATAGTCAGCCATACAGCCTTGCCACCAGCTGCCCATGCAGGGGGCCCATCACCACCTGCCACCGATACATCTCAGGGGGAGGATGGCAGCCACTGCTGTAGTATTTCCCCAGGCACCTGCATTTTCTAGCTACCTGGAGAGCTGCAGCATCTGGCACTATCAGCCTCTTCCCCCACAGCTGGGTTCTGCGGCAGCGGGGGGAGGGGGGAGGCAGCCTAGATTTCTGCCTGGGATTTCAGGACTCTTGGACCGCCCCATGTGGCACATTGCCTTTCTGCAGCAGTAGCAGGACTGTGTGCTGCCACTGTCAGTGAGAGATCATGACGAACATCACAGATGGTTCTGCGCACGGTAGAATACCCCTTTGTGGACAGACTAAAAAAGACTGTGGCTCATCAACCTGGGGAAGAGACGGCTGAGGGGAAATGTGATAGAGGACTATAGATTATTGACCATAGTGGAACAGTAAACGTAGGTCGCTTTTTTATGCCATCAGACTGTGGACAGACTAGGGGACTTGCAATGCAGCTACATTGGGTCTTCTAGGTGAAAATATATTTTCAGTCAACGCATAATCAAACCCTGCAATCCATTACCGGAGGATGTGGTAAAAGCTGTCAGTGTAGCTGGGTTTAAAAAGGTTTGGACTGGTTCATTGCTAAACAGGATCTAAGCTGTGCACTGCTTGCCCCATTACAGTTATTGGGGATCCTGTGTGTCTTTTGGGGACACTGCTAGATGCTTGTGACACAAGATACTGGGCATGATGGACCATGGTCTAACACAGTTTGGCATATTTTGTAGTCTTATGTTCGTATGTGCCATCTAGGCAGCTGCCTGGTCCCCCCTGTGAACCAATAGCCCCCACTGCATGACCCATGTGCCACCTCATTTGCCCTTTCAAACTTGGGCACTGTGCTGTTGCTGCTAATGGAACACTACTATCTCTCTTTTGGGCTCCCCTCTCTGTGCATCACATTGCAGATGTAAAATAGGCTCTCCTCACAAAACACCCTTTCTGTCAGGTTTGGAATTGCGTTAGGGTTCCTGCTGTTAAGGTGCCTGCGTTAAGGGAGCAAGCCTTGTTCCTGCCTACTCCCCACCCATTAACCCCCACTCTCCACCCCATGCACACCTTCTCTCCACCCACTGGTACCGATAGCGTGTGCTAAAGTGACTGGTACTGTTAGCGCCCGCTAAAGTGGATCTTTGCATGCGCTAAGTGTGCACATGCACAGTTATCACGTGATAACGGCACACTTGCTCCTTTACTGTGGTTTATTAAACATACCCCTAAGTTTCAATGCTCAAGGTTCTGAAGGCCTTGACAGTAGGGAGACCTTATTCAAAAACTTTGATTTTCTTAAAAATTTCCAGAAATGATTTGAAGAAACTAAATTCACTGTTTGCAATGTAAGAAATGTGAATCGGGAAGGGTAGGCAGCCTTACCTCTTGAGTTATAAAATGTTCTGAATGATCATTTTGGAGCCCTGAAAATTGCATGTATTACAGTAATTTGAAAAATAACATAGAGGATCTGGCATCTTTCTACCCATCTCACTCCTGGATAGAAAGATCTAAGCAAAAATCGTAGTGAACCAAATTCAGATTTATATTCCTTCCCTAGTTTCTTTGAACTAATGTAGTCCCTCCTGAACAGATATGCAATGGCGGGCTTAAAATCAGTGTTAATGCTGAAAAGGCTTTCAACGCAGTCTCATGGCCACGCTTTTTCATTGCAAAGCTAATCAAGCAAGTAAAACAGTATTTTATCTGCAGGAGCGGACTATTTGAAATTGTCCATACTAAGAGTAATTTTATAAAGCTGTGCCTAGTTGACGTGTGGTTTAACATATGTGTATTGCACCTGCTTTATGAATAAGGTATGCACATATTTAAATGTATAAAATAGGGGTGTAAGTGGTGGGAAATGCATAGCAAATCTAGGCACAATCAGTTACACCAACCTTAGGGCTGCTGCAAAAGCCCATGCCTAGAATTTTAAGGAGAACAGGTAAGTCATAGCATTTATGTAGATATATGCTAAGCCCATGATTTTCCCAAGCTCTACCCCTGTGCATACTCACACTAAAAGTACACACCATCAGCCTAATGCATGTACTTATAAAGTAGCAACCCATAAAGTCCCATTCACGCATGTAAATCATTGAAATTACATAACTTATGTGCATTGATGGTACATAACTTCATGTGGCTCCTTGTAAAATTGCTTGCACTGTATGTAGCTAAAACTACCCGTATTGTTCGACAGCTTTCTGGGAATAGGACTATGGAGGGGGTTGAAACATTGCATGCGTTTTTGTATTTTCTAAAGTAAGCATATTGTTTTGGTCAAGAAAAGCACAATAAACAAGCCATAAGTGTCAGCAACTACTTTTCTTTTCACAGTATTAAGTTAAAATGCAAATATAGTACACATGAAAACTGGTACAATACCCATGTCAAAAGTGTCCACGGATTTGCAGGTATGTGGGCAGTATGAAAATTGTAAAGGTGTATGTGGAGAGGTCAGGTTTTGTTAATTATTAAAACTTTATGAGGGCAATGTTATAAGCCATTTCCATGTATAGAACAGCATTTTGCATGCTTAAATAGCTCTTATAAAATTAGATCCCACCTAAAAGTACACATGATGCAAGCCGGCACATATATGTACAATAGACAGGCACTGGGGGTAATGTTTGAGTGCAGTCATGGGTGGGAGCACGGGCAGAGTCATTATTTGCATGCAATTCTATAAACTATATGAATCTGCATGTAAAGTATATGCTAACATTTATACTTGTCCCTGAGCAGGTGTATTGTCGACACCTTCAATCTAGATCTGGATTTGTGCTACTATTTTATAAAGACACATGGAGCCTGATTCCATTAGGGGCACGTCTGGGTCGTCTGGACCCACCCCTCAAGCAGGACAGCTCGTTAGGACCAGATTCTGTACCGCAGTAGCTAGACATTCCTGTGGGTGCAGGATCAGGCCCTTAAACAGCCCAGAGTGCCCCTGCATAGACTTTTCAAAATTCATTTTGGCTGTCAACAACGTGCTGTCAATAACCTGCATGTCCATGCATTGGTATTCACCGTGGCCAGTTACTGCATGCTATGATACATGCATCACAGTTTCATTCTCTCCAATCTGCTGCGTTGACCCTGTCTCCACCATCTTCCAGTTTATGAAAAACTGGAAGTCCAGGCTGGAAGAAGCAGATTGGAGAGAATCAAACCACAACACAGCCCCAGAGACAGAGGGTAAGTGCTGTGTAGCAGTTTCAGGGCCAATTGCCACCACTGTCGGCCCCAGAGAGGGGTGTCAGTGGCAGCAATGCAATGGGGGGATCAGCAGGGGTCAGCAGGATGGAAGGCCTGCCCAGGGCACCTTCAGTCCTTGCACCAGCTCTGCATGCAGTCCCTCTTCTCATCACTTCTGTATCTAGTTCAAACTTCTCCTACAGACCTACCAGTGTATTCATTCTGCACCTCCTCACTACTTTTCCTCTCTTATCTCACCTCCAACTCCACTCAGAAACTCCTCTCCTCTGGCAGTAGTGTGAAGGCACTTTTCTGCTATATTTACATTTTGTGCATTTCAGTCAGGGAAGGTGGGATTGGGGCGGAGAGTAGGTGTCCTGATATTTGGCAACCATCATGTGTAAAAATTTACACGTGATGGCTGCCAAAATCAGCCTCATCACAGCTGCAGGTAATGATACCTCTTAAGGTGGTGTTAGCTGCAGCCCTGCCTCAATATCAGGAACCAATCCCCACACACCCCCCCCATGTCAATGCTGGACCCCACTGACCTGTCAACATTGCTGGTGCCACGGATTTGCCAATCTGCAGCACCAACAATATAAATCATACGGCCTTCCCCCACTTTAGCACCGATACCGTACTGGACACCCCCATAGGAAACTGTCCAAGTGGGATCGATGCATCAGGCCCCCTCCCTCCCTCCCATCCACCTCCTCCCCCCCCCCCCCCAATCTGTCCAATATCCTCAGCTAGTCAGCCAGGTTCCTTTCTGCCCTTCTTCCGTCCCTTCAAAAATAATAACCAGTCAACCTAGTGGGGAAACAGGTTGGAGTGGGCCTGATCTTGGCCTGAGGATGGGATTGGTGGCGATCAGGGGGGACATAGCTATTAGCTCTGTCCATCTTGCACTTGCCTTGGATCCGTGGTAAGTGCAAATCCTCCGTAGTATCTTTAGGGGAAAATCGAGAAACACCCCCTAAAGATATCACAGGTCTTTTGCAGCTACCGTGGGGCTTTTGCAGCTATCACCCTGCATGGACTGCAAAAGGCTAATTCACTTTAGAAAACATGCCCATTAGAGTTAAGAAACTGATGTAACCAATCCATGGTGGGTAGCTAGTACTATCTGATAGCAATAAAATATAGCCTACCTTCTTCTCTGTGTTAGTGGTTGGCTGGTGAATTCAGCAATATACTGTACTCTGTCTTGGTGTTAGAGAGACTGTTTATTTCTTTCCATGTCTGTGACATGTTTTGTATGCTAGTTCTGGAACCTTTGAAATAGACATTAAAAAAAAATAGGGTTGTGCAAGGTGAAAGCAATTTTTACTTCATTTTTGGATTTTTCAGAATGTTTTCCATAATTTTCAGGTAATGTTTTGGTTTGTTCCACACATTCATTTTAATAGAAATTTCCATGAGCATCATAATGATTTTACATGCATAAATCGGTGGTATGACCATACACTTGAAGGTTTATGTGTATACAATTAATTTTAAATGCTGGGGGGGGGGGGAGTTTGGTATCAAACAAATTAAGTGCTTAAGTCATGTTGTTACAGTTATTATGAGGAACTGGAGAATAATTATGAGCTTCCAACAATTAAGGGATAATTGTGTGCAGAAAATAAAGATTTATTTGCTTTCCTACAAATAAGACACTGCATAGTTTCTCCGATGACACCTTGCCTTAACTTTTTCACTATTTTCTCTACACAATTATAAAGTTTCTCTCTCTCTCTGTGCTTTATGGAGTGCTCCTAGATTCTGCACATAATAAAGGCCAAAGAAAAACTTCTAAATAAATGGCAATTAGATCTGAATATTGAGCTAACACCTGAATATCTAAACATAGTTTAATCTTCATTAGAGAACTAGCAGAGTATGTCAGCTTGCATGAAATTCACTTTAAATTCATGCACAGAATATATAAAAGCCTATTTTCAATAAGTTGTAAATGTGAAGAAAGACACTTTGAGATGTCCATGTGGAGCCTGGTGGCAGTAGTTTGCAAAGCGGTGCTGAACATGTAGACCATTGTAAAATTCACTTCTCTCCACCCTCAAGAATCAATGTGGAAAAAATCCACTGGAATGGAAAATCCACATGGTAATGATGCAACATGCAGCCTATTCCCATATAAAATCCTCATCCCAGAAAAAGAGTGCTGGAATGCGCATGAAGTGGGGAAATTGCTTGCACACATGTAAGAGGTCCCAGTGCTCTTTGCACTTGGAATTTGGCATCTGCAAATATAGTGCTATTCATGTGGAAGTGACAACATTCTGTGCTTCCTACTCGTGGAGGTTACATTGTGGATAGCACATCACTTCCACATGCCTTCCTGCTCTTCAGATGAACATGGCATGGCTTGCCCTGTGGAGCCCACATGGTATGTTTCTGTTCCCATATTAGACAGTGGCCTCTAGGATGCCCTTTATAGAGAGTACCAACTTGGCAATCAGGAAAGAGAAACTTCACAGAGGCAGAGTGCATCCTCTTCGCATGCCTGATGCTCTCAAATGAGCTCCGCTAACAAATCGCTTCTTTCAATGCCTTTCACCCGCACCGCGAACTACCGATTGCGCTCCTTTCACCTTGCTGTGCCACATGCCTGGAATATCCTTCTTGTGTCTGTGCGCCAGGCGCCCTCCCTGGCCCTCTTCAAATCCAGGTTGAAGACCCACCTCTTCACCATTGCATTCAGATCCTGACTTCCATCCTCATCCTACCCTAACTCCCATTAACATTTATGACTAAACTACAGACAAAACTATAGACCAAGCTGTACCTAACTGTACCACACCATACCTTCCGCTGAACTGACTAATGCTCTGTACTGTTCTAACTAGATTGTAAGCTCCGATGAGCATGACTCTGACGGGCAGGGACTGTCTCTTGTATGTTAGCCACCTCTTGTAGACTAGCTGTACAGCGCTGCGTGCGTGGTGCTTTATAAGTGCTAAATAGAAGTAGTAGTAGTAGTAGGGCACTTTTTTTTGGTCAGGGGAACAGAGGTCTGATCATGTTGCAACAGGTAGAGTATAGAAATCCATTGGCTGACCCTGGAAAGGTAAGGATAAATCATGTACCCATTTATCCAGTCAAGGATCTGTTAGAGCCCCATAGAGCAAAGGGATGAATCATATAGGCGTTGACACTTAAGCAGCTAACAGCCAGAAATGTTTTGCCATCCTACATGAGATTCCCCCCACAATAATGGCCAGTGTGACAAATACAGGTCCCCTGAGCCTAGTAGACAGGGGGCAACCCTAAGAAAGGCTGGCACTGGACTGCCTTAGCACTGAAAGGGGCTTGTTTACAAACCTGCGGTAGCGGTTCGCGATCGTTATTGGAGCCGCAGCCCCATTGATTTCAATGGGGCCGCGGCTCCGATAACGATCACGAACAGTACAGCTCCCCCAACCTGTGGCTCCGATAACGATCGCATGAGTGCAGCCCCCCAACCCGCGACTTGGAATTGGGCCCTATAGGGGGTGAAGTACTTTTATCCATGAAAGAAGAGCGGGACCTGGGCATGATTGTATCTGATGTTCTTAAGGTGGCTAAACAGGTAGAAAAAGCAACAGCAAGGATGTTTGGGTGCATAGGGAGAAGAATGGTTAGCAGGAAGAAGAAGATGATGGTGTCTCTGTAGAAGTCTTCAGCGAGACCTCATTTGGTGTAATGTGTGCAATTCTGGAGACCACACCTTCAAAGGGATACAAAAAGGATGGAGTTGGTGCAGAGGGTGGCTACAAAAATGGTCAATGAACTTCATCAGAAGGCATATGGAGACAGAGTTAAAGATCTTAATATGTATACTTTGGAGGAAAGGGGGGGGGGAGCAAGGAGATATGACAGAAATGTTTAAATGCCTCCATGGCATAAATACACAGCAGAAGAACCACTTTCAATTGAAAGAAAGCTCTGAAATGAGGGGACTAGGATAAAGATGAAATGGGATAGACTCAGAAGTAATATGCAGAAATATTTCTTTATGGAAATTGTGGTAGATGTATGGAATAGTCTCCCAGTGGAGGTAGTAGAGAACAAGACAGTATCTGAAATCAAGAAATCATGGAACCAACACTGATCTCTAAAGGAAAAATGGGACTAAACTAGTTGGTGTGGAAAGGCAGACTGCTTCCATACAAACCATCCCTCTAATTGTACCACCACCTAAATAACTTGCTTTATGTTCTTTTTACAATTGAAAGATTAGCCAGAGGGCAGTAGAAGGAGAAGGATGGTGATTCCCCACCATCCACCTCCACTGAAGAGGAGGAGGAAGAAGAGGAAGCATAGAAGGAGGAAGAGAAGGGTAGCCCAAGAGAGAAATGCAGGTAGAACTGCAGGGAGCAAAGGCGTAGGCTGGGGAGCCCCAGAGGATCTTGCTACCCAGCCTGTCTCCAAATCCTTCCTACTGGATAGATGGGTCCTTATGAGGTCCTCATGGAGTTTAATGTTAGTTTAGTTCTGTTGCAGCTACAACCTCTCAGACATGATGTATGACAAGTCTTCCAGGCAAGGACTCCATGTGCCTTATTCTAACTCATATGGATAAAATGAGAATAGAGCATGGGTGGAATTAGAATAGAGCTATGTTCATGTTAGACTAATACGTTTTACAGTTATTTTATAACTTCTATTTTTATTTTTTTGTTTAATGACTTTTTGTATCTGTTTTCTTGTCAAAGTTTGAATAGTATATATTTTTCCAGATACTTGACTATTATTTCTTGCTACAGGAGCTAAACCTGCTAGATCCTCTGACAAATCCACTTCTACATTTCTCACTGACTCCTTTCTCTTACCTCCTCATTCATCCTCCAACTATGCTCTACTGTCACCACTCATCAGTATGGTCACTGCCTTAATTCTGTTTTCATCTCAAATTATTTACCCTCTAATTTCCATTCCTCAGTTCTTCCCTTATCTGACCATCACCTGCTAAGCTTAAGAACATAAGAACATAAGATATGCCATACTGGGTCAGATCAAGGTCCATCAAGCCCAATATTCTGTTTCCAACAGTGGCCAATCTAGGTCATATGTACCTAGCAGTTTCCCCAAGGGACACAGGTTCCACAATGCTTGTATTGGTTCAAGCATTGATATCCTGGGTCCCTTCTTAATAATGGTTTATGGACCTTTCCTCCAGGAACTTGTCCAAACCTTTTTTAAACCCAGCTACACTAATAGCCTTTACTACATCCTCCGGTAACAAATTCCAGAGTTTGATTACACGTTGAGTGAAAAATTATTTTCTTTTATTAGTCTTAAATAGTTTACCCTGTAGCTTCATTGCATGTCCCCTAGTCTTTCTATATTCCGATAAGGTAAACAATCGATCTACATTTACCCGTTCCACTCCGTTCATTAATTTATAGACTTCTATCATATCTCCCCTCAGCCGTCTCTTTTCCAGGTTAAAGAGCCCTAACCTTTTTAGCCATTCTTCATAGGAGTATCCTTCCATCCCCTTTACCATTTTGGTGGCTCTTCTCTGAACCTTTTCTAAAATCGCTATATCCTTTTTAAGATACGGCGACCAGAATTGCACACAATATTCAAGGTGCGGTCTCACCATGGAACGATATAGAGGCATTATAATATCTTTTGTTTTATTTTCCATTCCTTTCCTTATCATACCTAGCATTCTATTTGCTCTCTTGGACGCTGCTGCACACTGGGCCGAGGGTTTTAACATGGTATCCACAATGATGCCTAAATCTTTTTCCTGGGTGGTGGTTCCTAATGTGGAACCTTGCATCGTGTAACCATAGTTTGGGTTGTTCTTCCCTAGGTGCATAACCTTGCACTTGTCCACATTAAATTTCATCTGCCATTTTGATGCCCAGTCTTCCAATTTATCAAGATCCTCTTGCAATTTTTCACAATCCTCTTGGGTTTTAACAACTTTAAATAGTTTTGTGTCATCCGCAAATTTGATAACCTCACTCGTTATTCCACTTTCCAGGTCATTTATGAATATGTCAAAAAGCAGCAGACCCAGCACAGATCCCTGGGATACACCACTATTCACCTTTCTCCATTGGGAAAATTGGCCATTTAGCCCTACCCTCTGCTTTCTATCTTTTAACCAGTTCCTGATCCACAATAGTACACTGCCTCCTATCCCATGACTCTTTAGTTTTGCCAAAAGTCTCTCATGAGGGACCTTGTCAAAGGCTTTCTGAAAGTCCAGATACACTATATCAACCGACTCACCTTTGTCCACATGATTATTCACTCCTTCAAAAAAACATAACAGATTAGTAAGACAAGATCTTCCTTGTCTAAAGCCATGTTGGCTGTCTCCCATTAGGTCATGACTATCTACATGCTGAGTAATTTTATTTTTTATGATGGTTTCTACCATTTTTCCCGGTACTGATGTCAGGCTCACCGGTCTGTAGTTTCCTGGATCACTCCTGGAATCCTTTTTAAAAATTGTTGTTACATTGGTGATCCTCCAATCTTCAGGTATTAGAGATGATTTTAATGATAGTTCACAGATTACTAATAGCAGGTCTGCAATCTCATATTTCAGTTCTTTCAACACCCTTGGATGTATACCATCCAGCCCAGGTGATTTGCTACTCTTCAGCTTATCTAATAGTTGTAAGATATCTTCCCGATGTATCGATATTTCTTTCAATTCTTCCGTACCTTTAAATACCACTTCAGTCATGGGTAACATCCCTACATCTTCCTCAGTAAAGACTGAAGCAAAGAATTCATTCAGTCTCTCCGCTATCGCCTTGTCACCTCTTAGTGCTCCTTTAACCCCTTTATCATCTAATGGACCAACTGACTCTCTCACAGGTGTTTTGCTACGAATGTACTTGAAAAGGTCTTTACTTTGCGTTTTTGCTTCCGCAGCAAGCTTCTTCTCAAACTCTCCCTTTGCCTGCCTTATCAATGCCTTGCATTTGACTTGCCAGTGCTTGTGCTCTTTCCAGGTTTCGTCATTTGGCTCTTTTTTCCATTTCCTGAAAGATGCTTTTTTGGCAACAACAGCCTCTCTGACCTCACTTTTAAACCATGCTGGCAGTTTTTTGGACTTCCTTCCACTTTTCTTAAAGCATGGAATACAGCTGGTCTGGGCTTCCAAGATAGTATTTTTCAACAACAGCCAAGCCTGATGTACGTCTTTAACCTTTGCAACTGCTCCTTTTAGTTTTTTCTTAACTGCTTCAATCTCCATCACTCCCAACCTCAATCTCACCTAGGGGTATGTTTACTAAACCGTCTTAACGTGCGCCCGGTGATAGTGTGCAGGCTGCCATAAAAGGAGTGGGCGTTTCAGTCTTAAAGTAGCAAAATGGGATTATCGCGCGATAACGCATGCTGCTGCGCTCATTATCGGGCGAAGCGCCGCTAAGCGCGTTAACGCATGGTAATCTTAAGTAGGCGCCCAGACATATAAGCATAGAAACAGAGGTGTAGCACAATGGTTAATACACGGACTGATGATACAGGGGTAATGAGTGTGATCCCCCAGTGTGCCTAATGCATAAGGCTGGCTGAGACATCAGCTTTGACATGTAAGTATTGTTTTGTGAGGCATTTTATTTGTATTTTAATTATTGCTGCCAGCAAACACACCCTCACGTGCCGTAACCTAAGGTGCCGCATAAGGCACCCTATAAGGCACTCCACAGGGCACATTATAAAGTGCACTGTCCACCATGGCACCCTATAATGTCCCCTATAGGGCACCCTATAAGGCGCTCCTTAGGACACATTATAAAGTGCACTGTCCGCCACGGCACCCTATAATGTCCCCTATAGGGCACCCTATAGGGCGTTCCATAGGACACCTTATAAGGCACCTTATATGGACTGTAACCATAAGGTGCCTCAGAAGGCACTTTATAGGGAGCCCTATAGGGCACCTTATAAGGCACCTTATGGTTACAGTACTCTGAGGGTGTTTTTGCTGGCAGCACTAATGTACATTAAAAACAGACAATGCTTTGGAAAGCCCTATCAAACAACCCCACTGTGGGTTTGAACCCATGATCTATGGCTCCACAGGCAGTGAAGTAACCAGTGGGCTACAGCTACCAACAAAACCCTGGCTGGCTGCAGAAGGACTGCACGTCACCACACAAACAGTCTGCTGTGATCACCAGGATAGGGTTAACCCACCCATACCCATGATGCACTGCACATGCAAATCAGCAGTCTACAGATGATCACAAGATGGGGTATGCACCCCCACAGCACCTCGGCCTGGGTAGGGGGAACTGACCGTGTGTGTTATTGGCACAGAGTAGCTACACACCGTCACATTGTGTGGGTACTGTGCTCACCCTGAGGGTGAGGTGGGGCGCCCAGCACCAGGTCCACAGCACCTTCCATGGCAGAAATAGGCCATGCTGCAGGTCCCCAGCAGTGCTAGTGTGTGAGATAGGTAGTTCCTGCAGGCACACCTTGGTTGCATCTGTATTTCTCAGTCAGGTTTAGCCCTTATGGACCCATAGGCGATTATGTATCACCACCCAACCCACTCATTGAGGGTGGGAAGCATGGTCTCCCCCCAACAGATCCACATTCTATCTCCCTGCAATGGTGGCAGTAGAGGGGACCATCAACCCCAGTCCTGCTGGGGAATAGACAACCTACAGAGCAGTCTAATGCAGTTCTGTACACATCCATAAAGCAATAGCAGACAGACATTAGGCCTGAAAATGCTCAACTGCACCCCACCACTATCTGATATTCGCCTGCAGCAGAGCTACTCAATTCCAGTCCTGGTGGCCCGCAACCCTGCAGGTTTTTGGGATATCCCTAATGATATGCATGAGATATATATGCATTAGAGATAGCCTGCCAATCTGACTGGTGTTTGGCCCTCCAGGGCTGGATTTGGAGACCCCTGCCTTACACCTCTGTCATTTAAGATTGTAAGTGGGCAAGGTGCAGATGTCCAAGACATCAAAGAGGTTAGAATTTGTCACATTCCTCCTTGCTTCTCACCACCACCAAAATATTGTCTATTAGACAACTTTTTGGTGGTGTTGAGAATCTAGGAGGAATGTGACACATTCTATCTACCCTTTTGATGTCTAGAACATCTGTACCTTGCCCACTCACAATCTTAAATGACAGAGGTGTAAGGCAGGGGTCTCCAAATCCAGGTGTTTTGGGCATGTCTACGTCATCTGCACTACAGGTTCTGCCTGTATTAGCACGTTGTAGTAGTGGGTAAAATGTGGGGACTGGGTTGGCAGGAACCACAGCTGGGACTTGAACCTGTGAGCTTCTGCTTTTGAACACACAATTTGGCTTTCATCCCTTATATTCTATTGGTCCTTTATTCAGTCCTCAGTCTTCTTGACCTTTCTGCTGCTTTTGACACTGTTGACTACCACCTTCTCCTTGACACTGTCTTCCTGTGCCATCCTGTATTCATTACAAGATTCTCATCCAGGTCCATAAAACACTTAACACTGGTTTCCCGGATTACTTAGCATCCTCCCTTATTCCACTTGTCCCACAACACTCTCTCTGTGCAATTCATATGAACCCTCTTCTCCTACCCTCTCTTTCCTCTACCATCTCCCTCTCTGGCCCATCTTCAATCTACTCGTCATTCAGCATTTTATTTCCTCGGACCCTCCCTTTGGAATAATCTTCCTCCATATTTCTGGTTAGAGTCTTCTTTTACAAAGTTCAAAGACCAACTTATAACCCACCTTTTCTGCACAGTTTTTGACCTCCCACTGAACTCCCTCAGTTGACTTCCTTATGTTTCCTATCTGCCCTCTCCTCCTCTCTCACTACCCTCCTCCAGGCCTGCCTTGTCATCTCATTTTCCCATCTGCCCTATACATACTGGCTTTCTTTTCATTTCCTGCTTCAATTTTTATTGTATTCTATTGTAAACTGCTTTGCTGTACCCACATTAAGCGGTATATCAAGTCTTAAATAAATGAAATTAAATTAATTGACAAATTGTCTTCACTTGGATTTAGGGGCTCTGTACTGTCCTGGTTCTTCTCTTATCTCTCCCTTCTCTCTTTGTGTTTGTTCTGGTGGTTCCTCCTCTACTCCTATCCCACTCTCAGTGGGGGTACCCCAAGGGCGTGTTCTGGGCCCACTCCTTTTCTCTCTCTATACCCAGTCCTTTGGTGCTCTCATCTCTTATGGCTTTCAATATCACTTTTATGCTGATGACTCTCATAGAAATATCAGGTATAGATAGATCTCCAGATGTGTATCTCTGCCTGCCTTTCTGACATCACTGTCTGGATGTCTCACCACTGCTTGAAACTTAACATGGCCAAAACCGAACTTCTTAGTTTTCCCCTAAACCCGCCTCCCCTCATCGTCCTTTATCTCTGTTTATAACATACTTTCTGTTTCGTCAGTTTGCAATCTTGGAGTCATCTTCATCGCTTCCCTCTCCTCCACACAAATCCAATTTATTGCTAATACTGTCATTTCTTTCTCTTTAAGATTAACAAAATTTGCCCCTTCCTTTTTGAACACACTACTAAAACACTTATCCACTCTTTAGTCACATTCTGTGTAGACTATTACAATCTCCTCCTTGCTGGTCTCCCTCCGAGTCATCTCCCTCCCCTTCAGTCTGGTCAGAATTCTGCTGCATGACTAATCTTCCAACAGCCCTGTAATACTCATACAACCCCCCTTCTCAAATCACTTCATTGGCTCCCCTTCCAATTCTGTATCCAATTCAAACTTCTCTTTTTGTCCTGTAAGTGCATTCACTCTACTGCTCTTCACTACTTTTCCTCTCTCCCTGCACCCCTCCTCATGAACTCCTTTCTTCCACTGGCTTGCTTCTCTCTATGCTCTTTTCTTCCACTGCTAGTTCTAGACTTTGATCCTTTTACCTTGCTGTTCCTTATGCCTGGAACAAACTACCTGAGTCTATGCATTAGGCTTCATCTCTCCCCCTTTTCAAATCCATGCTGAAGGCTCACCTCTTTGAAGCTGCTTTTGGATCCTAATTCCTTGTTTTACCTTGTGTCTCCTTATCTTCCCAACTTGTACCCTTGTTCTCACCTTTGTAATGTCTGTCGATTAGATTTTAAGCTCTGATGAGCAGGGGCTGTCTTTTATATGTATCTGTACAGCACAGCGCTATATAAATGAGTAATAGTAGTAGCAGTACAACCATATCACCTATGGTTTTAATTCCATTTCACATATACCTTTCATGTCCATAGAATCTATGATTCTCCATTACATAACTCATGCATCAGCCAGTTCACCTATGGGGTTCTGGCATATTTACCTCTGTAGCACACAGCTCTATAATTTTTCTGCCATCCTTTTCAGGGACCTTTCCATTCTACTTCTCCATCTGCTCAAATTACCTGGCTGTGTCAGCTCTTCTTATGCTGCCTAGAGGGATATAGTTATCTAGGAAATCCTGGCACTGATTCCCCACCATTATGCATGGGCCCTTGCTAAGGCCACTAGCAAACTCACATTAATGGTTATTTGATGGATCTGCACTAGAAGGGCAATCAGTGATGTTCTGACTTATATATTGACTATTGTTATTTAAACACAGCTCCTGGTGCAGTATATCTCCATGATAGTCATGGCCATCATCTAGCTTTCAGGATTCCCCATGTTACTCATGCTATAGGTGGTGTCTATTCTGTGAAGCATACATCCAAAGGCGGGTTGATAGAGGAGGGTAGAACTGCTAGTGGAATTGGTTGGGATGCCAGGGAATGGACAATTATTATTTCGACTACAAATTCTTTGGAGACGGCATGTACATACAACATTCCACTCATACATAAACATGCCAGAATCTATGAACATGTCAGTATTCACTCATACTTTTCTACGACACTGAGCAACAAGACACATATCAGGTCACCTCATCTTTTGCATAAATTTTCTCTAAGAAGCAGTAATTCACATACAAATGCCTAGCAAGCTACCAGGGTATTCATTCTGTTTTTATAAAGTACAACTATGAGAAATGGCAAATAGGGAGGAGGTACAATTCATCTTAAATGATACATCTAAAGAATAAATGTAACTATACCACTAAAACTTGGCAGTTACAGATATTTAAGGCCTCAAGGACAAAGGAAGTTCAAATCCCACTAGAGGACAGCAACCTTGGGCCGGAAGGACTGGGGTTTCTAGTCCCACAGGTGCTCCTTGTGGTCTTGGGCAAGCCACTTAACCCTCCATTGCCCATGTTCCCTGTAAAATAGTTATCTCCGTTATAATGCCCTGTTCAATGTAATTTCAGTTTATTCAATGCAAACCGCCTTGATATCATGAAAGGCGGTATATAAGAAATGTTAAATAAAATAAATAAATAAATATATCAAACTTGTATGTATTCCTACAGTGCATTCAGCCACAATGCAGAATCAACAACTCCTCCCATCCTCAACTTCAGATTACATAGCAACATGTTTGAATGAATGAACTGAACCAGCCACCTAGTGAGATCTGCATGCTGTGTGTATAAAAAGCTACATGAAACCTCCACTCCCTTATATACATCATAATAAAAGCAGCACAGGGGTCACCAAAATATGACCACAAACAATCTGGCACCCAACAACCAATCCCATATCACCCATTTAAACATGATTCACCCTGGCGTGATTCCATCAGTTCCAAATAAAAAGTCCATGGCCCCTAACTATATTCATTATCCAGGGAGGCCATATCTTCTAATGGTGTAGAGTTCCTTCAAAGTCCAAAAACGCCAGTCTGATCAGTTGCTTTTTGTCCTGGTGCTCCAGCTACATAAAATTAAAAAAAAAATGTTAAGACATCATTCTGGTAGACATGGAGCACATCCCAGAAAACTCAAGCCCACTACCCTCTACCATATTCATTTGGCAGCTGTTCATAATCCTCAGCAAACTTTGTCATACATTGTGATGAGTACTTTTAGTAGAAGGAGAGTATATTCATTAAATAGCTTACTAATTTGGAAAAAGAGGCTCCTTGGGAGCTGACAGATATGCAGAAGGACATAAGTCATGTGCAGGCCTGGCATGATGTTCATAGCTACAAGGTGAAGAATCCTTGGACCCTTCAGAAATCAGTGACACCTCATCCACTACCCCTGCATGTCCTAGTAGCCTGTGTGTCAAGAGGAGCAGTGTGGGATGGGAAAAAGAGGCAAAAATCTGTAATGGGTTCACTCGCTGTCAATACGTAAATAAGCCCATTTCTTGCTGCTACACCCATCTGGTGGAGATTGTCTGACTTCTCTGCTACAGATTCTACATCCTCAATGTTTGTCTGTTCCTCCTGAATTCCCTCTGGAAGGAACAGTCTATGAGTTTGTACAATGTTATGGAGGTGAAGGACAGTAGATGTTTGCTGAGGATGGCCACAATGAAGAATGAGGAGGGCAATTAAAGGGACCAGGAAACTAAAAAGAAGCCAAAGACAGACCTACTTCAATGCAAATGTGACCCCCTCGGGGTTCGGCGCTGGCCCAGGCTCTGATTGCAGCGGCCGACAGGGGTGTCAACTACTGATCACGGTAGCAGGCCAGTTGTTACTTCCCAAGAGCCGGACCACACATCCCCCCAGTCTTCACAGCAGAGCGCACATAAATAGGGGTTTTACGTTTCCTTAAGAGTGCTACTTTAGCATACACCTTGTTGTTAACTTAAAGCACTCAAGCAGTTTTCAAATGTAAAGAATTCACATTTTATTCAACATAACATCAAGAATATTCACACAATAGTTTCCCCCTTCCCCAAATTTTATTATAATTTCAAGCATAAAGTCCACTGCAGCAGTCTATACTTAGCTTCCTTCTCCCAAGTTGGTAGGCGTTGGTACAATCAGCGCTGTACTTCTTCTTCACCGGTAGGAGCGTTGGGGCCCTTGCAGAGTAGATCCAAGGTTCTTCACCCTCACCTATCTTTAAAAAAATCAAATGAAGGAAAACCCTGACTCTCCCTGAATATCTTTAGAAAACTTGACTGGGACAACTTTAGTATACTTATGGGGCTCTATCTATGGGTGAAAAATAAAAAGATAATTGAAATTCCCTGCTACCTGTTTTCTCAGTCATTCTCCTATTGTTCATTACACTCTATAGGAGCTTTGAGCTTCTTCTTTAGGTTGTAACAACTTGTACCTTACAAAGCTAGATTCTCTCTCTGTTACTTCTGCACATATTTTGGCAATTCAATATTTCCTGTCTAACAGTGTTGTTTCACACCTTCAATAACACTTCTCTTATAGGCACTGTATTTCAGACCAACATAGTATAAACTCTCTTTTCCTAAAGAACAGTGTTACAGTATTAAGATGCAACTCTCCTCTTTTGCAAATTCTGAAACTTAGCATACAATGAGTTTATCAACACTTTATAAATTGCCATTAGCAATACATCTTTTCACAGGAAACAATATTTAGAACAGAACAATCCTGCACTGCTATTTAACTAAGACAGATTGCAGTTAAAGAACTATTTCAATTTGCAGAATAATACTTCTCTGACCATAGTAAGTTTCTCTTATCCATCTACAAATGTGTCTTCAGAGAAACTGCAGAGCAAAACTTCTCTTTAAAACAACAAGCTCAACTCAATATCTCTCTGCACATAAATAAAAACTAGCTTGCATCAATCCTCCCATGAGAGAATGATAGAGACACTACTATGCTATTTCACTTATCTCTGCCCTTAACTCTGCTCTCTGGCTGTGCTCTCTGGACATCCTACAAAAAGCACCTTCTCTCCAGGTAGAGCTGTCTGTGTCTGTTAAACAGTAAAACTTTTGTTTCCTAGGAGACAGGAATTCCACTCAGCCCGTGTGACTGCCACTAACCTATCACGCGCTGCATTGCTAAAATTCTAAAGGTTGTTTACTATTAGAATATTCATGTAATCTCCATTTTAAACCACTTTTTCATATTACTTTCTATGTGAATTTCCTTTCCCTACCCCAAACTATATCAATATATCTTATTAACATAATAACATTGGCACCCTCTTAATCAGGATCTCAGCAGCCTTCTCACAGTGGTTTTAAAATTTGAATTGTGCCAAGGACAAGTGTACTACAGTTTCTTTCCAATATTAAACAAAACAAATTTCCAAACTTACCCTAATCTATTTCAAAAATTAAATTATCCCTTCAGGTATCCCCCACGTCGAATGTAATCCAGTAATCAATTTTGGTAGCCCCCCAAGACACAAAGTTCATTTATCCCTAAATTCAGTATAAAATATGCTTTTTAAAATCTAGAACCTACTTGCTTATTTTATTTACAACCCTCAATTTTATTGGAGCCCAAATTTATACCCTTCTAATGATTTTAATCCCCTAAACATTAAACCCTGTAAAATTAAACCCTTAAACATTAAAATTTCCAAATTCTGATTCCACATTTGATCTTCCTATATCCCCTTTACACAAACTAGACCCCTTTTAAAAAATCTACAGGACCTCCAGATCTCCCTGGGGTTTACATCGTTTTGGGTAACTTTCCACCTAAACTCCTGGAACTATTCTCAGCAGAGCTGTAATTTAGGCCCCGGCTTCCCTCTGGGCCTGCTACAACCCCTTCAGCCAATCAGAAAGCTCTTTTCACTTCCACCAATCAAAAGATCCCCAGCTCATCCTAAGGGAGTGATTGATATATTTCTTTTAACAAACCTCATTTTTAACCCTTCGGGTTACACAAATGACAGTCAAGCAAACCAACCGTAGTCAAAACTCCTCAGCCACCTGGTCCTAAAAGACAAGTGAGGTTGCAACGTTTTATAGAACTTATATCCAAAAGAAGGCTCTCACTCAATTTTTTTGGATACAAATTTGTAAGCTTCACTCTTGGATTGGGTGATTATATGATGGATTATACATGTTTTATAGAAGGCATAGATGTCCCTGTTGAAATTTTCTAACCTGCGCATTAGTAACCTCTGTGAAATGGGTCATGTGATGCTATGTGTGCCATTGAGTCAATGCAAACTCCTTGTAACTCTGACCCTGGGTTTTATTGGCAAGGTGGAACCAGAAATCGATTGTCAGGTCTTTCTTCCACACAGTGAGTTTATAGCTCCTGGCATTCAAAGCTGGTAACCCAAGCATTAGCCAGGCCCAACCTTGCTGATCTTGAAAGATCAGCATCTCCTATTCCATGCCCCAAATACACCTCCTGTCCAAATGTGGAAATCTGTGTCACTAGCACATCCAGGTAGATCTCTCACCATTCCCAATATCGCCATTTCCACATGGAAATGATGCACAAGGCTTTTAAAAATAACCCTTTTCACCTAGCAGGCTACATAAGGCAGACTTAGGGGTATGTTTACTAAACTGCGCTCAAGTGCGCGGCGCACAATAGCGTGCGCTAAGGTACCTTAGCACACGCTAATGATGCATTTTTGTGCCCCGCACACGTGCGAGCCGCACTAAAGTGCCCGCTCATGTGCGCGGAGTGCTACTGTGCGATAGAGGCGTGGAAAGGCTCCGGGAGGGCAGAGGAAGGCTCCCCAGGGGCGGAGGGAAGGGGTCAATGGGTGGAGAGTGGGAGGGGAGAGGCTCCCCGCACACGAGCGGGGCTGAAATTCAAGCAAAAAAATACCGCGAGTGAAAACCTCGCGGTAGAGCCGATTTAAAGGGAAGAGAAACCATTTCTGTCAGCAATGTAAAGCAAAACCAGGGAAACCAACAAAACGTGAGCAGTGTGATACATGTGCATGGTACAAAAGGGCAAATAAACAGTGAAAATGACCTAAAAAAAAGGGAAAAAAACATAATCAAGCTGGCCAATAGTGATATCAATGGGCAACAGTAAAGAACACTCCCAAGAAAGCTCCAAAAAAAATAAATGTTTTTTTTGAAGGGTCTACGCTCCGTCTCCATACAAGGTGAATGAGCCCACAGTGAAATTGTGCAGAGCACGGCTTCTGACTCCTTTGGCCAGGTTGCCTATCTCCAGGGACTGCACTGTCTCTGTGGCCACAGTGTGGTGCAGTGAACACAGACAGTGTGTTCAAAAGCCAAAGATCACCAGTTCAAGTCCCAGCTGGGGCTCCTGCAAACCCAATCCCCATATTTTACCCACTACTAAACGGTGATAGTAAAGACCAACTTTTTTTGAAGAGAACATAAGCATGGTCCAAACACCTCTATTTTACCCTACAGAGCACAGACACCAGAAACATGCACATTACCTAGACCACAGTCCCCTAAATGCAGTCCTGGAGGGCCACATATCATTCAGCTGTGATGCTGTCTCCAATATAAGGCCATGTCAGCATGGTGGTGGAGGGGTACCGTTGGTGGAGGGGGCAGTGGCTGCTGCCCACAACAGACTTGGCCTAGACCCCATCACGTGGGTGCAGTGCACTCCAACAGACAGGCCCTGTCTGACAAACAGCCATGGACTCCCCAGGGAATGCACTGTTTTTGTGCCAAGACGGTGGTGCAGTGGACACAGCCAGTGCCTTTAGGACCAAAAGGTCCCAGGTTCAAATCCCAGCTGGGGCTCCTGCCAACCCAGTCCCCTTATTTTACCCATGAAGAAAACATGGTAGTAAAGACTGAACCTGTATTGCTGAGAACATAAGATGGGGTCAAACACCTATATTTTACCCACAACTATATCGTGATAGTAAAGACAAACCTTTATTGCAGAGAACATAAGCATGGCTCAAACACCTCTATTTTACCCTACAGAGCACAGACACCAGAAACGTGCACATTACCTAGAGCAGATTCCCCCAAATGCAGTCCTGGAGGGCCACAAATCCTTCAGGGTTTATGCTGTCTCCAATCTAAGGATGGAGCGGTACTGGTAGTGGAGGTGGCAGCAGCTGGTGGCAACAGCAGACCATGTCCTAGCCCTGTCCAGGTGGGTGCAGTGCACTGCAACAAACAGGCCCTGTCGGATGTATAGTCATGGACTCCCCAGGGAATGCAACATATCTGTGGCAACATGGTGATGCAGTGCACACAGACAGTGTGTGCAAGAACAGAAGGCCACAGGTTCAAAGCCCAGCTGGGGCTACTGCCAATCCAGTCCCCACAACTAAACCGTGATAGTAAGGACAAACCTTTATTGCAGAGAACATACGCATGGTTAATACACCTATATTTTACCCCACCGAGCACAGACACCATAAACAGGCGCATTACCTAGAGCAGAGTCTCCCAAATGCAGTCCTGGAGGGCCAAACACCATTCAGGTTCCATGCTGCCTCTAATAAAGATGCCTGTGATGCATATCTATGCACCACCCCCATGGTATGCAGATGTATCTCATGCATATTCATGAGGGACAGCATGAAAACCAGAACAGTGTTTTGCACACCAGGAGTGGAGTTGGGAACCTCTGCCGTAAAGCAGCAGCCAACAGGGGCAGACACACCCACACCCACACCCACAGGCCCCATTGTCCAATGCCTCCTTGAGAGGCAGGACATTGGGCCCTGCGTGCATCTCCCAATACTAGCACTTGCATACCTTAGTAATGCCACCCTACACCTGGGTATACGGTACACAGCTATCAAACGTTTGCTATCATTACTGGCAGATAGCAATTCCTACGTTAAGCACAGTTTGCAGATTGAGCTCCATCATAACAACCTTTCTGATGTCTGTGGTGTGCTTCAGGTCTGGTCTCTGACAGTGTTTACCACCCTGGGGAGTGACCCCCAACAGTATTGCGTACCATATCCATGACTGTACTGTGCCCAGGACTGGTGTGGTGGCCAGGGCTGCTAAACTCCTCTATAGTAGCACAATGCTGGCATAGGTGTGGGAGTGTGTGTCTGTCTATACAGTGTGTGGTGGCTGCAAACACCTTCCACAGCCCACACTGCCAGCACTGTTGCCAGTATTGGCCTGCCAATGTGTATAATGAGGAGCAAGGTACCATGGGTATAGCCCGGACAGGGTGGCCTGGCCAGGATGCATCTGCACAGGGCATAGGGCACTGGCTGGGACATTTTAGTGCCTGGCCCCCACCTACACAGACAGGGTGGCCTCAGCATGTCCTGATGGGAGATCACTCTCACCCTGACTGTGCAGTGACCACAGCATGGCTAGGCACCCCCATAGTGCTATATACTATTTCTATCATGTTATATTTATGGTTTTCCTTTTGGAGCCCAGTCACTGACTTATCTGCTTGTTGTGTATGCTGACATCCCAGTTCTGGGTGCATGCATTTCCACCAGGAACATGCACTATGGACTAGCTAGCAGACTGTTTGCAGCTGGTATGTGTCTTGATGGAGTGCCTTGTAGGGTGCAATGGCTGAAGGCTTGCTGCAGGAGAATATCAGATAGTGGTGGGGTGCAGCTTAGCATATCCAGGCCTAATGTCTGTCTGCTATTGTGTTATGGATGTGTACAGAGCTGCATTGACTGCCCTGTAGGGTGTCTGTTTCCCAGCAGGATTGGGGTTGGTGGTCCCATCTACTGCCACCATTGCAGGGAGGTAGAATGTGCATCTGTTGATGGGAGACCCTGTTTGCTGCCCTCAGCCCTGGAGTAGGAGGGTGGTGGTATATCATCCTCCTAGGGGTCCATAGGAGCTACACCAGAATGAGAAAGACAGATATATCCAAGGTGCCTCTGCAGAAACTACCTATCTCACAAATTAGCACTGCTGGGGACTTACAGCAAGGCCTACCTCTGCAATGGAAGGAGCTGTGGACCTGGTGCTGGCCGCCCCACTGCACACTCAGGGTGAGCGCAGTACCCACACAATGTGACGGTGTGTAGCTACTCTGTGCAAGTAACACACATGGTCAGTACCCCCTACCAGGCCGATGTGCTGTGGGGGTGGACATGGTCTGTTCCCCCTACCAGGCCGAGGTGCTGTGGGGGTGCATACCCCATCTTGTGTTCATCTGTGGACAGCTGATTTGCATGTGCAGTGCATCTTGGGTACGGGTGGCCTAACCCTATCCTGGTGACCACAGCAGACTGTCTGTGTGGTGACGTGCAGTCCCTCTACAGCCAGCCAGGGGCTTGCTAACAGCTATAGAGCTGTAGCCCACTGGTTACTTCACCGCCTGTGAAGCCAGAGGTCATGGGTTCAAACCCACAGTGGGGTTGTTTGATAGGGCTGCCCAAAGCATTATCTCTTTTTAATGTACATTATTGCTGCCACCAAAAACACTCTCTGCGTACTGTACCCATAAGGTGCCTCAGAGGGCGCTTTATAGAGCACCCTATAGAGCACCTTATGGTTACCGTCCATATAAGGTGCACTATACGTTATCCTGTGGAGCGACTTATAGGGTGCCCTATAGGGGACATTTTAGGGTGCCATGGCGGACAGTGCACTTTAGAATGTGCCCTATGGAGTGCCTTATAGGGTGCCTTATGCAGCACCTTCCATTACGGCATGTGAGGGCGTGTTTGCTGGCAACAATTAATAAAATACAAATAAAGTGCTGCAGGAAACAATACATACATTGCAAAGCTGATGCCTCAGCCAGCCTTACGTAGTAGGCACACTGGGGAGCAAACACATGACCCCTGTATCAGCAGTCAGTGCCTTAACCATTGTGCTACACTGCTGTTCCTTCTTGCATGTCAGCGCACCTACTTCAGATGTCCATGCGTTTAAATGCACAGTGCTGCCATCAGACACAGTGCTATGACCTTGCTGTGCCTCATAGGGCACCCTATATGGCACCCTATAGGCCACCCTTTCAGCAACATTGTAGGGTGCCGTGGCGGACAGTGCACTTTAAAGTGTGCCCTCTGGGGTACCCTATGAGGCGCTTTATGCAGCACCTTATGTTACAATACTTTGAGGTTGTGTTTGCTGCCAGCACTATTTAAAATAAAAATAAAATGCCCCCTACAGCACTATTACCTATAACAGGTAATGCCTCAGCCAGCCTTCTTCATTAGGCACAGTGGGGGATTGGACCCATGACTCCTGCATCATTGGTCAGTGTCTTCACCATTGTGCTACACTGCTGCTCCTTCTTGCATCTCAGCACACCTACTTATGATTTTCATTCCTTAAACTGCACAGTGCTGCCATCAAAAACAGTGCTGTGACCTTGCGGTACCTCATACGGCACCCTATAAAGTGCCCTATAAGCAACATTCTAGGTGCCTTGGCGGACAGTGCACTTTAAAAAGTGCCTTATGGGGCGCCTTTTGTTAACACGCTTTGAGAGTGCGTTTGCTAGTAGAGATAATTAAAATAAAATGCCTCCTGAAGCAATCTTCCCCATAATAGATAATGCCTCAGCCAGCCTTCTTCATTGGGCACAGTGGGGGATTAAACCCATGATCCCTGCACCATTGGTCAGTGTCTTACCCAGGCTCTGTTCCTGTGCTTGCACATCAGCGCGCCACTTATGCTTCCCGCGCAGCTTTCTCATGCGCTAATGTGCGGGGCGCACATGAGCACAGCGCACATTAGCGCATGATTAATCCAGGTTTTGCTTTTTTCAGACTGAAACGCCCACTCCTTATATGGCATCCGCACACTAGCGCGCCGCGCACATTACCGGGGTTTTAGTAAACATACCCCTTAGCATTGTCTATTCACTGTCAAAACTATGAGGCAGACATAGGTACATTTAAACATTGTATCTGGGTCTTGAGAAAAATCTCTGGCTTTGAGGTTTTACCTAAAACGTTTAAATATAGAATGGAGAAATGTTCCATGCTAGGCTCTCTCAGCTTAACAAATCATAACTCATCGAAGGAAAATGTGTGAAACTGTTTCTTTCCAAAGCTTGTTTAATAGCCAGGAAATGTACTTTGCTGTATTGGCTGGACTCAGCTTTGCTCAATGTGACTCTGTGGAGAAGCCAAACGCATCACACAATAGATTGAATATCAGATAAAATGAATACAGACAAACTGGTGATACTATTTTCTAACACAGTATATCATATCTTTATGTCTTTGGTTTAGCAGAATTACTAGTGTTTTTGAACATTGAGTAAGTAAGGGAACATCTTCTACCTATTTGACAAACTGTTTCTGTTAGTGATTCACCTTTCTACCTATACTAATTAATTATACAATGTTTATTCCTGATGTTTACTTCAGCAGTTATATTTCCTTTAGTTTGTAGGCTACAAGTGGGGTAGAAGTAAAAGCAGGTGTGTCAAGTCAGACAGGAGATTTCTAGACTCCTTTCCCATTCTCTCTTCTGCTAAGTATGACGCTGGTGCTGCTATTTCTTGAAATTGCATTGCCAGAATTGAGAATATAAATAAAAAAGTTATAACATTCATTATTAAAATATTTCACATAATCTTCCCTCTGCCCACATTCCAGACCTAAAGGGGTTATTCACCCACACCATTATGTCATTTTAATTTGCCTCCCCGAACTCTCATTATCAAATAAATTCACTCCATCTCAAGTCAATAATAATTTCAGGGCAAGCCTGATGGTGGTTAGTGATACAGTGCTGAGAAAAGGTTTGTGAACCCCAAGTTCAATAATGAGAATTGTAAATTCAGACCCCTTGTTCCAGAGCTTTCTTTTTTTATTTACAATGGCAGATCACTTTTATTCCCTCCTTCGCTTATGTAATAATCCCTATCCCAGCAGTCTAAGCTCAACGCTTAAAGTATCAGACATTCCAATCTTCTGGGATTCTTTTACCACCATCTCAAAGAAAGAATTGGAAAAAATTATCTTGAGCATCAAAAATACTACATTTGACCCCTGTCCTGTTAGCTGAATCAAAACTGCACGCTCTGTACTATCCACTTTCACTGTTCAAAGTTATCTACCACCTATTTAAAAATGGCCTCCATTCGTCCAGTGAAAAAAGTTTCAGCAAATGACTCTGAACAACCAGCCTCATACAAACTCATCACAAACATCCCATTTTTAGCCAAAATAATTGAAAAAAACAAATCTGTTGCACCTACAGGATCATAGTGATTCCCACTACCCACTAGATGATCAGCAATACGGATTTAGACCAAATCATGGTGCAAAATCCTTAAAGGCTGACTTCATAAACATAATACTGGGTACTGATAATCCCAAAAGCAGCTTTATATTCATTTTCCTTGACATCAAGACTACATTCGATTCAATACCACAACACCAAATCATTCAGTATTTAGAATCCATAGGCCTATGAGGCAATACAATAAATTGGTTCAGGTCTTACTTTCACAATCAACAACTCCAGGTTAAAATAGGTGAAGAGATCTCAATTCCATACTTCCATCTCCAAGGCGTTCTACAAGGGTTAGCATTATCTTCTCTCTTGTTCAACATCTTTTTACAGGCACGCTGACAATAGGGTTGCCAACTTTTTCACCGAGAAAAACCCGACACCTGTGGCTCGCCATGCTCCACCCATTCTCCACCCCTAGTCCCACCCCTGCCCCACCCACAAAAATTACCGAGGATACATGTAGGCTAACTTCCTTGGTCAGATAATAATTAAACTAGGAACCCCAAAATCCAAACATGAAATGTACAACACTGGAGAAATAAAACTATAAAGTAATTTCCTCTTGCACTAAACAAAAACGCAAAGATGTTAGCAATACACACTTCCCAGACCAGACATATTCCAGTTAATAAATTCAAAATAAAAAGTATTTTTCTACCTTCTGTTTGGGCATTTTATTTTTCAGTTGCAATTGCTCCAGTCACTTTCTTCTGGTTTCTTCGTGTCTTCTGCGAGCTATCCATTTGTCCTTTCTTCTCTTTTAGATAAGAACATAAGAACATAAGATATGCCATACTGGGTCAGACCAAGGTCCATCAAGCCCAGTATTCTGTTTCCAACAGTGGCCAATCTAGGTCATATGTATTGCCTTTAACCTTTCCCACCAATCGCGGCTTCACAGATACAGCCGCCAGCGTGAAGGAAAAGGCTCTTCACGCTGGCGGCTGTACAGAGGGAGCCGGGGCCTCGCGCGGGCTTCCCCGGCTCCCTCTGAAGCCCTCCGGTGTGTGGGCCGGCCTTGGGTGGGTTTTTTTTTTTAACTGCGGGTCGGGAGAAAAGCCGGTCTTTTGCTCTGGCCGCTCCCGATCTTGCGGCCAGAGCAAAAAAATGGCTTTTCAAGGGCCGGTTTAACATCTGCGCCGGCAGCCGGCCTGGCCATGGAAAAACCGGCCAGGCCAGCTGAAAACCAGCCAGTTGGCAACCCTAGCTGACAATGTTATGCTGTATGCACCCATCAATAAATAGAAGCCCATATTCACCAGCATGGAAAGCTTCTTCTCAGATGTCTCCAATTGGCTATCCATACATAACCTCATGATAAATCACAACAAGACAGATGTACTTTTTGTCTCTGGGAATCCTAACTTCAGTCCCCCAGAATTCATAACCATTCAGCATTACCTGGGAGTTATTTTTGACCAGCACTTTTCACTCTCCCCCACGTCAGTAATATTGCTAAGAACCTGTATTACAAACTCAGGACCATTTCTCCTCTTAAAGTTCTTCTGGATTATAATGATTTTCGTACTGTATTACAAGCCCTTACCCTTCCTTCTATCAATTACTGCAACATTGTTTTGCAAGGCCTCCCAACATCTACAACCTACCTATTACAGCTAGTTTTAAACACAGCTGCCCATATCCTTTGTGACAAATAAAAACTGATCACATTTCGCCCATTCTCAAGAAACTGCATTGGCTTCCAATCCAAGAAAGGGTTAAATTCAAATCTCTACTAACAATATTCAAAGCGCTTCACTACCTCTCAGCTGTTCACCTCGAGACTCTTATTCAAAAGATGCCTAACAACAGAATCAGAAGATCTAACTCTGCCAACACATTATGCAAACCCACACTAAGCGTCAAGACTACCGTTTCAACTTCAAAGAGGGCTTTCTACCTCTTTGCTCCAACCATATGGAACACAAAACCTCACATCCTTCATACCTCTAATGACTTGCTGACTTTTAGAAAGCAGCTAAAGACACTCCTTTTCCATTAGTTGCTTTGAGGCTGATGAATGTACTCAAGCATATTACTAAACCTTGACTTAGAAGAACTTTTCATACTCTCATACTGTTTAATCTTTCATTCTTCCTTTATTGATTTGTTCTCCCTTTATTCAAGCCCTTGTTCTATGTAAAGCAATGTTGGCTCCCTTTTTTTCATAAGCCTAGTTAATAAATAAATAAAGATGCCTTTCTCCTGTGCATTTATGCCACATACATATTTAAAGATTCAATCATATCCCTCTCTCCTGTCTTTCTTCCAAAGTATACATATTGAGGGGAATTTTACAATGGATGTTCAAGTGCAATCTGGGGTGTCTAAGTCAGAACGTCTGAGAAAAAAAAAAAAAGCCAGCACATGCAGGTGCAGACATGATTTCACAAATGTGGACGTGCCTGATTTTAGACATCTGCGGGAGTGTCTACATTGTCTACAGTGTCTATAAATAGTCTAATGGTTAGAGTCATGGGCAAGGCATGGGGAAACCAGGGTCCAAATTCCACTGCTGCTATCATTGAAATTGTGTCGAGTACTGGGTATGATGGAGTGATTTTTTTTCTCTACATCGTCTGGATGTTTTTCAGCCAAAACAAGCAATTTTCAGATGCCTGTTCCTGCTTGGAGCAGGTCTAAACTTAGACGTGACTCCAGATGTCCAGGCCATTTCTGAAATCAGGTAGGGATATTCAGGTTTCTGGGATCACTCCAGCCACACCTCCATTCAGACCTGGATGTCCTCACACTGGGGATGTTCACAGAGCCAGCTTCTAAAATGGCTCCAGAAACCTTTCTGTGCTTTGGGCATCTCTATGCTCATTTTTGGATATACAAAGTACCACTAGGGCTTCTAAAATTACCCCCATTGTGATCTCTAAGTGTATCCATATGTTTTGTGATAAAGACCACTAATCATTTTAGTAGCCAATCTCTGGATTGACTTCATCCCATTTCTATCTTTTTGAAAATACGTATAGTCTCCAGAATTGTACGAAGTACTTCAAATGAGATCTCACCAGAGATTTATACAGAGGCAATATCACCCAAGCATCCTTCTGGCTTTGCCAACATCTTTTCTACCTATGGGGTATGTTTACTAAACCGGGCTAATGGTTAACCCGGGCTATCTGCAACTAGGTCCCATTGAATAATATGGGACCTAGTGGCAGATAGCCCGGGTTAACCATTAGCCCGGTTTAGTAAACATACCCCTATGTGTTTAGTTTATTTATTTATTTATTTAACATTTTTTATATACCGTCTTTCTACAAATCAAGACGGTTTACATAGAACGTTTCAAAGGCAGTGTGTTTCAACTGTTTACAAAGAACAAAGTAACAAGGATACATAGGCGAACAATAAGAACTAATTTATGAACTAATTACAATAATTACAATGTTTACTATAAAATCATCAGATTACTCATAAGCACTGCTATTCTTTCCTGCACAGATTATAGACAGAAGGATTGCATCCCCTATACTGTACTGGTTCCTTGGGATTTTGCAACCCAAATGCATGACACAACATTTTTTAGCATTAAATCTCAGCTGCCAAATTCTCAACAATTTCTCAGTTTTCACTAGATCCTTCTTTATGTTATCTGCACCTTTCAGGATATCTACCCCATTGCAGATTTTGGTACTATCCACAGAGGTAAATCTTACTCGACAGTCCTTCCGCAATACAAAAATGTTAAAAAGAACCATATCAAGGACTGATCCATGTAGCACACCACTGATAATTATCATTAACCTCTGAATAAACTGCATTTACCACTACTCCTTGTCACCCTTCATTCAACCAATTTCCAGTCATTCATTTACTGGAACAATGTCAAAAGCTTTGTGGAAATCTAAGTACACCAAACTAGCGCTCTCTCAATCCAACTTTCTGGTCATACAATCAACGATATTAATCAGATTCATCTGACCAGACCTAACTCTAGTAAAACTATGCTGCCTCAGATCCTGAACATAATATATGCCATACTGGGTCAGACCAAGGTCCATCAAGCCCAATATCCTGTTTCCAATAGTGGCGAAGCCAGGTCACAAGCACTTGTCAGGTTCCCAGAAGGTATACAGATTCCATGCTGCTTGTCTTATGGATAAGTAGTAGATTTTGCTGGTCCTCTTTAATAATGATTTATAGACTTTTCCTCCAGGAACTTGTCCAAGTCATTTTTAAACCCAGCTACATCCTCTGCCAGAGTTTGATTACATTTTGAGTGAAAAACATATTTTTCCCTGCAGCTTCATTGCATGTCCCCTAGTCTTTCTACTTCTTGTAGGAGTACACAACCGATCTACATTTACTTGTTCCATGCCACTCATTATTTTATAGACTTCTATCATATTTCCCCTCAGTCGTCTCTTTACAAGTTGAAGAGCCCTAACTTTGTAAAGCCTTTCCTCATAGGGGTATTCTTCCATCCCCTTTATCATTTTGGTCACTCTTCTTTGGATTCCAAAAACTGCACTATTCTTTGCTTTTGCAGCGTTTTCTTTACATTTACTCGCCACACAAGTCATATTAATCAGCCTGTAAATTAGCAAGCTCCTGTTTACTTCTGCTTTTGTGTAGAAAAACACATACAGTAGCTCTTCTCCAGTCCTTTGGGAAGAAGTCCAGACTCTAAAGAAGCACAGAAAAGTCACCAAAACCTCCCTAAATTACAGTGCTGTCACCAGATTAAGTTAACTGCTGGCTTTGGTGCTCAACCTAATCCACATATTCAGTACCACTATTGTAGCTGTGCTGAAAATATGCATTAGCTTGCTAGCACTATCCTTTTAGTTTAGCCCTGCTATTCATCAGCCTTACTAAACAGATAAAAATTATGGGGATTATTTTGGGTGCCCTATTTGTGTTTGGGATGTCTGAAAATGAGTACTCAGGTGTCCAAATGACAAGGATGTCCCCAGAGCCATTTTAGAAACTGGGTATGTGGATTTGCCCAGCGCAAGGATGTCCACATAGAATGGGAACAAGCCGCAGAAGTAGCCCAAGTGAAGCAACAAAGATGCATGTGGTGGTGGTACAATTTCAGAATGGCACAAGAACTTCTGGCCCTGGTTGTTGTGTCATCCGTGCCTATACCTACTCCTAACCATGAATAAGTAGCAGACAAGTGCTTCTTTCATGGTGGCAATGCTGCCAGGGGGCAGAGCACAATGCGCTGTCATCACCACAGTCAGTATTTCCTGACCAAAAAAAGCAGCATGTAAATACAAACCCCGAACAGATTACTAACCCACCACCGTACGTACGAGTGTCTGTAAGACCACTGAACATGAGCATCCACCTTCTGGAAAATTCTGGCTGGGATGTCCAAGAATGCATTTCTGCAGCCATCCAATTTGGGGACGTCTACCTTTCTAAAATGGCCCAACAGCTAAGCGCATACCTGGCCTTGCAATCTGCACGGAGCCAGCTTCCACAAGCAGTTATGGGGATGTTCATTTTTTGGGGTGGAGACAGAACAATATTAGAAGGCACTGCTGCCATTCCCCTAGTTTTTCGACATTCTGTCCTGGACATCCCAAGTTTTTCTTAGATGTCCCATCTAAAATGCTTGTACCTAGATTTTTCAAGTATATGTGTAAATTATATGTTATTACCTAACAGTGTACTTGTTCACTCTGCGAATCTCTGCCCAAAATTTACCTTTACTGGAGGTAGGTTTTGTCAGATGAACCCAATTGATTTTTTTGACTGAATGATCAGAGACTTGGATCAGGGAAGAATACTAGATTAAAGCAAGGTCCGCACTGGTGACATAAATAAATTGAGTGCTCTTGGGATGAAACCTAAAGTGATTCGATTAGAAACTGGTTGAGTGGGAGTTAACAAAGGGTAGTGGTAAATGAAGTTCACTCTGAAGATAGGGACATTACCAGAGGAATGCAATAGGAATCATTCCTTGGTCCTGCTTTTTTAAACATTTTTATAAGCAATATGGTGGAAGGCAGGGGTGGCCCAAGGGGGGTGGGGGTCATGTGCGGAGACTCGGTGCGGGACCTCATTTGCACAAGGGGCCTCATTTGCATAACTATTTGCATTATGTTAACATGCACTAACTTTTAATAAATATGCCTCTTAATGAGTGTATGGATAAAGAAACACTACCAGATTTCTACATTACTATACTCCAGTGCCAACCACCAGGCACATTTATTTATTTATTTATTTTATTTATTTAACAGTTCTTCTATACCGCGCTTTTCAGATCAGTGTGGTTTACATTCAACATCAACTATACAACACAGGCATTCTGAGTTGTAAACTTTACAATAAACAGGGAAATCAACATGGAAACAACTGGGGAAACTATCTACATTGTATTTACACTATTACCACATTAGGAAGTATTACAAACACCGCCCATTTACAACCCATAGCAAACCCACCATATTATAACAGTACTAACAGGACTCATAAAGCACCAAACCCTACCTATCAAAGGCAACACTGCAAATATTAAACCAATACATTTCAGAGAATACCAATACATCTCCCACTGGGGATAGAGAACAAGTGGGACTTTCAAATAGAAACTACATAAATAGAATACCTCAGCTCAGTTACACATGCAGAACATAGACCCTCACCAAACAAAGAACAAGATATCACAATTTAGAAATACAAAAACAATAATTAAACTGGGAACCCCAAAAACCAAACTTGGAATGTACAACAACACTGCAGAAATAAAACTATAAATTAATTTTCTCTTGTATTAAACAAAATTCAGACGTTAAAGACACAAATACCCAGAGCTGACATTCCACTCAGCCCATTTCCAGTTCTAGCTCCATCCCCCAATTTTCAGTCCAAGCTCCCCCACTCAGCCCATTTCCAGTCCAAGCCCCCTCCCGATCAGCTATTTCCAGTCCAAGCCTCCCCACTCAGCCCATTTCCAGTTCCAGCTCCCCCCCCCCAATTTCCAGTCCAAGGTCCCCCACTCAGCCCATTTTCAGTCCAAGGTCCCCTCCTCAACAGCAATCTCTAGTCCAAGGCCCCCCTCCACTCAGCCCATTTCCAGTCCTAGCTTCCCCCCAACAATTTCCAACCCCCCCCCCCACTCAGCCCATTTCCAGTTCAAGCCCACCTCCACAGCCCATTTCCAGTACTAGATCCCCTCCCCATCAGCTATTTCCAGTTCAAGACCCCCTCCACCACCCATTTCCTGTCCTCGTTCCTCCTCCACAGCCCATTTCCATTCCAAGCCCCCCTCCCCATCAGATATTTCCAGTTCAAGCTCCCCCTCCTGAGCACATTTCCAGTCCTTGCTCCCCCACACAATTTCCAGTCCAAGCCCCCCCACTCAGCCCATTTCCAGTTCAAGCCCACCTCCACTCAGCCCATTTACATTCCTAGCTCCCCACCCCCACAGCCCATTTCCAGTCCAAGCCCCCCCCCCCCCTCCAATCCTGAAGAGCCCCGTGGCTATCTATAATGCTTAAGAGGGAGCCAGAGAGGACCCGACTCACCTCTAACAGCTGCCAAAGTGAAGCGCGTCTTTTTCCTTCACTTCAGCATAGGGTTGCCAACTGGCTCCAGATGCGCCCGACAGGCTTGATCCAGTCCTGTGTTTACCCCATTGCATGCAGGGACTTGTAGTCTTGCTTTTCTTATGTAGGGCAATGGGGAAATCAGAACTACATGTCCCTGCATGCAATGGAGTAAACGCAGGACTGGATCAAGCCTGTCGGGGGCATCTGGAGCCAGTTGGCAACCCTACTTCAGCAGCTGTACTGAAGTTTAGAACGTTGCTGCAGAGGTCAAAGGGGACTTCCTGTTTCCTGACACTCAGTGCAGCAGCATTCTAAACTTCAGTACAGCTGCCGAAGTGAAGGAAAAAGACACGCTTCACTTCGGCAGCTGTTAGAGGTGAGCCAGGGCCTCTCTGGCTCTGTCTAAAACCGCCCTGCCTGCCAATGTTAAATTTGGGATGTTGTTGGCACGAGACCCCATGAAACGTGGGGCACTGTGCAAACAACATTCTTGCTCAATGGATGGGCCGGCCGTGGTGGAAGGTCTGTCAAGAAAGGCATGCCTCTGTGTGATACCAAAATCTGTAACAGGGTAGACACTCTGGAAGGTGTAAATAACATGAGGAGTCCTCCAGTAAATTTTGAGGAATGGTTAAGAGCTAAGATTTAATGCTAAAAAATGCAAAGTCATGCATTTTGGTTGCAAAAACCCAAGGGTACAGTGTAGAATGTATAAAGAAAGCGGGACCTAGGGGTATCATCATATCTGATGATCTTATGGTGGACAAATAGGTAGAAAGGAGGTATTAGTGCCATGAGAACATAAGAACATAAGATATGCCATACTGGGTCAGACCAAAGGTCCATCAAGCCCAGTATCTTGTTTCCAACAGTGGCCAATCTTGGTCATACGTACCTAGCCGTTTCCCCAAAAGACACAGGTTCCACAATGCTTGTATTGGGTCAAGCAGTGCATATTCTGGGTCCCCTTTAATAATGGTTTATGGACCTTTCCTCCAGAAACCTGTCCAAATCCTTTTTAAACCCAGCTACACTAACAACCTTCATCACATCCTGCGATAGCCAATTCCAGAGTTTGATTACATGTTGAGTATAAAAATATTTTCTTGTATTAGTCTTAAATAGGTTACCCTGTAGCTTCTTTCATTGCATGCTCCATAGTCTTTCTATATTTTGATGGAATAAACAATCAATCCACTCTATTCATTAATTTGTAGACCTCTATCATATCTCCCCTCAGCCGTCTCCTTTCCAGGTTGAACAGCCCCAACCTTTTTAGTCTCTCTTCATAGGGGTATCCTTCCATCTCCTTTACCATTTTGGTGGCTCTTCTCTGTACCTTTTCTAATAACGCTATATCGTTTTTAAGGTACGGTGACCAGAATTGCACACAATATTTAAGGTGTGGTCGCACCATGGAATGATACACAGGCATTATAATATCCTTTGTTTTATTCTCCATTCCTTTCCTTATGATACCTAGCATTCTATTTGTTCTCTTGGCTACAGCTGCACACTGGGTGGAGGGTTTTAACATGTTATCCACGATGACGCCTACATCTTTTTCCTGGGTGGTGGCTCCTAATGTGGAAGCTTGCAACATTTTTTTTTTCCTAGGTGCATAATTTTGCACTTGTTCACATTAAATTTCATCTGTCATTTGGATGCCCAGTCTTCCAATTTATCAATATCCTCTTGCAATTTTTCATAATCCTCATGGGTTTTAACAACTTTGAATAGTTTTGTGTCATCTGCAAATCTGATAACCTTACTCGTTATTCCCATTTTCAGGTCATTTATGAATATGTTAAAAAGCAGTGCACCCAACACAGATCCCTGGGGTACTCCATTATTCACCTTTCTCCATTGGGAAAATTGGCCATTTAGCCCTACCCTCTACTTTCTATCTTTTAACCAGTTCCTGATTCACAATAGTACACTAACTCCTATCCCAGGACTTTTTAATTTTGCCAAAAGTATCTCATCAGGGACCTTGTCAAAGGCTTTCTGAAATTCCAGATACACTATATCAACTGACTCACCTTTGTCTACCTTTTTATTAGTAAGACAAGACCTTCCTTGGCTAAAGCCATGTTGGCTGTCTCCCATTAAGCCATGACTATCTACATGTTCAGTAATTTTGTTCTCTATGATGGTTTCTACCATTTTTCAAGGTACTGACATCAGGCTCACTGGTCTGTAGTTTCCCAGATCACCCCTGGAACCCTTTTTAAAAATTGGCGTTACATTGGTCATCCTCCAATCCTCAGGTATTACAGATGATTTTAATGTTAGTTCACAGATTACTAATAGCAGGTCTGCAATCTCATATTTCAGTTCTTTCAACACCCTTGGATGTATACCATCCGGTCCAAGTGATTTATTTATTTATTTTATTTATTTATTTAACAGTTCTTCTATACCGCTCTATTTTATTTATTACACTTCAGTTTATCAAATAGTTGTAATACATCTTCCCGGTGCATCCATATTTCTTTTAATTCTTCTGCAGCATCACCTTTAAATACCATTTCAGTCATGGGTAACATCCCTACATCTTCCTCAGTAAAGACTGAAGCAAAAAATTCATTCAGTCTCTCCACTATGGCCTTGACCCCTCTTACTGCCCCTTTTACCCCCTCTATCATCTTATGGTCCAACTGACTCTCTCACAGTTTTTTTGCTAGGAATGTACTTGAAAAAGTTTTTATTGTGTGTTTTTGCTTCCACAGCAAGTTTCTTCTCAAATTCTCTCTTTGCTTGCCTTATCAGTGCCTTGTATATATCTTGCCAGTGCTTGCATTGTTTCCAGTTTTCATCATTTGGCTTTTTTTTTCCATTTCCTGAAAGAATCTTTTTTGCAGCAACAGCCTCTCTGACCTCACCTTTAGCCCATGCTGGCAGTTTTCTGGACTTCCTTACACTTTCCTTAAAGCATGGAATGCAGCTGGTCTGAGCTTCCAAGATAGTTTGCTTGGTTTTTTTTTAATTTAGAATTTATAATTTTACAAATGAATTTGTACAGTAACGGTAGATCTTACAATAAATTTTAGGTGAATATAATACATAGCAAAAAATAAAAAAATAAATACCTATAGTCCCCATTTAGAAAGGTGAGAAGAAATAGATCAGATGGGGAGGGAAAACCCCCAACTAATCATTAGGAAACATAATGATACAATAACAAGATAGCAAACCAGGGCCCAAGACTACATCTTAACTACGGATGACACCCTCCTCAACAGGAGAAGACAATCGAGCACTTAAAAATGCAGAAAGGTCTTCTGGTAAAAAGAAAATGTACTTCTGAACTTTATAAACAATAACACACTTACACGGAAAACGTAACAAAAAAGAAGCACCTAGTCACTGCACTCCAGGCTTAAGCAGTAAAAATTGCCTATGCCTCTTTTGTGTTTCCCTTGTAACATCAGGAAACATTAGAATTTTCTGCCCATAAAACAGGTTTGCCTTTTCTTGTAGTATATCCTGAGTAACCAACCTTCAACTTATCCAGTGCAGGTGACTGAAGGAGATCCGATACATTAAGAAAATCTGCTTCAAGATTAACATTAACATTAGTAGCATTCACATCTGTAACATTAGACTCCCTTTTCCCAGAAGTCAAATAAAACGCTTTTGTAACAGGCGGTATCAGATCCAGAGGAACAGGCAAAACCTCTTGCAAATACTTTTTAAATACTTCACGAGGAGCTATTCCCGGAATCATAGGAAAGTTCAAAATACAAACATTCGAAGCCCTAACACTATTTTCCAGCATTTCAATCTTCACCCGTAGGGCAGTGTTGTCTTTAACCAGAGTCAAAGTCAAATCAGAAACTTGATTCACTTTCTATTCCATTGCACTAATGTTCCCATGGGACTCAACCATTTCAGCATTCAATTATGTAATCAATCCCTCCAAACTGGAAAGTCTTGTGGAAGACAATGTTAGCTGCTGGGCAACAACCTGAGACAGATCAAGAATAGCTTCCCAGATGTTATCAAGGGTGACCGACTCGGGGCAAGATAAAGTAAAAGGAAATGGAGCTGCAGCTAATGATATATCAGGTATTAAGAGCTTTGCTGCACCAACCTCAGAGCCCCCCTGGGATGGAGCACTCGCCGCCGCTGGAACATTCACTGCGGGCTGATCGATCTGACCTTCCAAGGGCCATCCTCCATCATCCAAAGCCAGCTTCCCCCGTCCTTCAGCCGCAAGCCTCGAAGCATTCCGACAGGTCGGCAGCTGGAAACACCGGGGGGTGTTTCAGGAGGGCCCGAGAGAGCCAATGGGTCACGTACATCCAGGGAGAGAGTCACATCCGGTCCAGAGGTCACCGAGTTCCCTTCCACCGGCTCTACAAATCCTGCTCTAATCTCCCTTCTCGTAGCCTCGGAAAGCTGCACAAAATGGTCCATAGGGCCCATCAAGGAAGGTAAGGGCTTGATAGGGAACGCTCTTAGTTTACCCTTAGGTTTAGGCATTGCAAACTCACTCAAGCCTCAGCAGCCATATTGATTAGACCACACCTCAAGGCAGCTCCCCCATGATAATATTTTTAAACAACATCCAAGCTTGATGTAAATCTTTAACCTTTGCAACTGCTCCTTTTAGGCTTTTTTTTAAACTATTTTCCTCATTTTATCATAGTCTCCCTTTTGAAAGTTATAAGGTAGTACTGTCGATTTCCTTACTCTCCCTCCTCCATTTACTAAATCAAACGCGATCATGCTATGATCACTATTTCCATGTGGCCCCAACACCCTTTTCTCTTGCACTAGATCTTGTGTTCCACTAAGAACTAGGTCCAAAAGGCTTCCCCTTCTGGTCGGTTCATGAACCAGCTGCTCCAAGAAGTAGTCATTGTATAAGTCTTTAATGAGACCTTATTTTGAATACTGTGCACGGTTTCAGAGACTGCACCTTCAAAAGAATACAAACAGAGGGTGGCTACTAAAATGATTAATGTTCTTCATCATAAAGCATATGTTCATAGACTTAAAGATCTCAGTAAGCATACTTTGGAGGAAAAGCAGGAGAGAGGAGATATGATAGAAATGTTTAAATATATCTGTGGTATAAATGCACAAGAGATGGCCATCTTCCAGTCGAAAGGATGCTCTGAAACAAGGAGATCATAAGATGAAGGTGAAAGAGGATAGGAGTAATCAGAGAAAATATTTCTTTATGGAAACTGTACTGGATATCTGAAACAGCTTCTCAATAAAGGTGATGATGACAAGAACTGTATCTGAATTCACAACAGTTTAGGACAAGTACCAAAGATCTCTGAGGGAAAGGAAGGTATTGTAGAACTTAACAGTTCTCATTGAACTGGATAGGCCATAGGATCTTCATCTTCTGCCATTTTCTGTTTTTGTATGCTTGCCCACAGTGAAACTATGTACCATGAAAAACTAAGAATGTACTTTTATGCTAGTTGGCATTATGCATGCAAGTGTCCACTTGCACGTAAGAATGAATAAAAGTTCTAAGATCTAGGTTCATTGTTGGTATCTAAATCTAGGTGGCTCCTTATAAAATTACCCCATTGGGCTCTATCCATCCATCCATCCAGTGTCAGACAATCTGTATATGGAAAAAGTTGAAGCCTGCAGTGATTCTACCCAGGGAGAGGTGCCCTGCCAAGACCAACCTAAGTGCAAACCAAAAAGTAATCCACAAAGTCACCAAGAATCTCAGACTAACATATACATGAACTGTGACTAATTTGAGGGTTCATGCTTGAACCATCAGGAAAAATGTAAATGGGAATGGTATCTGTGGGAGGATAGCTAGGAAGAAACCACTCCTCTTCAAAAAGCATACTGCTGCCCACCCCAGTTTTGCCAAAGAGCATCTGCATGGCACACAGGATTTCTGGAATAGTGTTTCCTGGACAGATGATTCAACAATTGAACATTCTGGCCACAATAACAAAGATTTTGTTTGTTAAAAAATAAACACTGAATTCCAGAGTAAGAATCTCGCTCCAGCTTTCAAGCACAGTGGTAGAGATTTCATGGTGAAACTGTTTTGGCATCAGTGACCACTTTGTCTATAAAACTGTGCTACACATATCCAGCTAATAGTTTATAGGATCACCTCTAACTATGCATATGTCCAATAAATATTTATTCAAGTTTGACTGTCATCTTGAAATGCAGTGAGAGCCATGCTTCCATTGAGAGGTTCTATTAGTGAGTGTTTGTGCTGATGAAATAATTTGAAAAAGCCTCCCTGAAGAAACTATTTACTGTATGAGTAATAGGTGTGTGCATGCCCCCCCCCCCTCAAAAAAAACAAAAAAAAAACGTTTGGTTCGTGCTCATTTTAAACAATTTCTTTTCTGATTTTCAGACATTTTTTGTGTACATTTCACATATTTATTCTTTAGATGGATGTATATGTGTACTATAATCTTGTTGCATACACAAATTGATTGCATGCATGCTAATTCTTAAGTATATATGCATACAAGCAAGTTTATTCAGCTAGGCTTATATAGCATTTTTCTATAAGTCAAAGCAGTATACATGTAGGTATTTCCCTTGTCCCGAAATAATGGACTAGTTGCATTTTCAGTTAATGCTGTGGCACAATTTTGGTTTAATTGCACATGAAACGAGACTTACATATTTATTATTTTATTTTATTATTATTATTTTTATTTTCATTTCTTATATACCGCACTATTTGCGATCAGCGCGGTTTACATAAAACAAGAAGGTAACCGACAATGAACAAAAGTCAGGTCATTACATTGAACAGGAACAAGTAACTTGGAAAACAGGGTAAACTATATACATATGCATAACCATGAATGGGTAACTATATACATGTCAGAGGGAGTTATTGGGTATTGGACATGCTTAGTGGCTGGGGTTCGGGCAGTAAGTGAGATGCTTGATAAAGAGGAAATGTTTTAAGGCCTTTCTGAACTGGCTCAGGTTAGGGATCGCTCTGATGTGTGGTGGTAGGGAGTTCCAGAGACTTGGGGCGTATAGTCTAAAGGCTCTGTTCGATGTTGCTTTGGAGCATTTTGTAGTGTCTCTCGGTATCACTAGCATGTTAGCTACTGAGGTTCTTCTTAGCCTGTTGGGTATGGGTGGTTGGATGAGGTCACATAGTGAGGAGGAGGAGAGTCCCTTGATGGCCTTGAATGTCATCACTAGGGTTTTGAAACTTAGCCTGGCTTGAATGGGGAGCCAGTGAAGCTGTCTCAGGAGGGGTGTGATATGCTCTATTCTTGGTGTGCCGAGGAGAATCCGCGCTGCACTGTTCATGGCAAGTTGCAGGGGCTGTAAGGTGGCCTGAGGGAGTCCTTGCAGGATGGCGTTTGAGTAGTCCAAATGGGGGATGATGAGGGCTTGATAAATGGTGCGGAAGTCGCTTGGTTCAAGTAGGGGGTGTAAGTGTCTAAGAGATTTAATCTTGAAGTAAATCGCTCTTACAGTGTTGGTTATGTGTTGCTTCATGTTGAGGTTCTGATCCAATGTTACTCCGAGGTAACGAATAGCTGATTTTACTTGTAATTCAGCGTTGTCCACTTCTAGGTAGCTGGGTGGTGTAAACTCAGGATTTCTGGAGATGAATAAGACCTCCGTCTTCTTGTGTTGGATGCGCAGATTCTGAGAGAGGAGCCATTCGGATATGGTGTTGAAGCACTCAGTCAAGGGGGTAAGGTCTGGGCAACCCAGGGATATTGGAAGGTACAGTAAGACATCGTCTGCGTATATCATACAACTCACATTGAATGATCTGATAATATTACAGATGGGTTGGATATAGATGTTAAACATAAGTGATGATAGGGAAGATCCTTGAGGAACTCCTTGGCTTTGTAAGAATGGCTCGGAAGTAGACCCATTTGCACGTACGTATTGCCATCTGCCTGACAGGTAGGATCTACACCATTCAAGAGCTCTTCCACCAATGCCTTTCTCTCTTAGCCGACCTAGGAGAATTTCGTGGCAGACAGAGTCGAACGCCGCCGCTATATCCAAAAATACGAGTGCATAACCTTGGCGTAGGTTGTCAATGCCTGAGATTATGGTGTCAAAAAGCGTTGTGAGTAGAGTTTCGACTCCGTGTGACTCTCTGAATCCGTGTTGAGATGAGTCTAGGGGGGCATTGGTATCAATGTGATCTTGTAACTGTTTGTAGACTGTTTTTTCGATGATTTTAGCAAGCATCGGGATGCTGGAAATGGGTCTGTATGATTCAACTTTTTGAGGGTCTAATTTGGCGTTCTTCAGGAGCGGTCTAACGGAGGTCTGCTTGAGCGTGGAAGGGAACGACCCAGTGCTGAATGAAAGGTCTATCATCTTTGCTAAGATCGGGGCAAGGTCACAACGCAGATCTTTTATCCAGAATGCTGGACAGGGGTCTGAGTATGCAGTGGAGGTATTTAAGGTTGCGATGGTATCTTCAATAGATTTTTTTGATGGTGTGACAAAGGTGGTTAGGGATACTGAGAACTCTTGTTCGTTGGAGAGGTCCGGTGACATCACTTTATCAGTCTTGCACAGTTTAGATTGCATAAAGCTGGCGTAGTCCTGAGGGTGTATGGTTCCAGGGTGTTCCGGGGTGGGTTCTTTGGCAAGAGATTTGACCAGGTTGAAGAGGTCGTGCGGCTTGTTTAATGACCGTTTCAGGGTGTCTGTATGGTATTGTTTCATCCTGTCTATGACAGCCCTGCGATGTGTGTGTAAGTGCTGGGTGTATGCTACTTGGTCATTGGTGGTGCGTGACTTCCTCCAGCGTTTTTCCAATCTCCGTAATTGGATTAGAGATGTCCTTAAGTCAGCTGTGAACCATGGTGCAGTTGATCTTTTATTTGGGGCTTTAGTTGTTGGTGTACGGATTGCGATTGCGCTGAGCTTGCTGTTCCATGTGGTGATTAAGTCCTCTAGGTTTTGTGTATCCTTATCGAGGAGTTTGTTCGTTTCGGCTAGGATGCGTTCTTTGTTGAACGAGTGAAAGCTTCTGGTGGTTGAGCTCGAGGTCATACTGGTGTCCACAGTGGTTCTTTTTGGCTTGATAGGGGTCGGAATCTGGAAGGTGATGAGCTTGTGATCCGACCAAGGTACTGCTGTTAGGGATAACATGAAATTTTGTGCTTGTTGAAGCACTGTTTGTGGGGCGAATATGAGGTCGAGAATGTTGCCTTTTATGTGTGTTGGTTCTTGTACCAGTTGGGAATATCCCAAGATATCTAGGGCTTCAATGAAAGTAGCTGCTTGATTGTCTTGTAAGGATGGCGGGTTGAAGTCACCTAGGATCCAATTTGGTTTATTTAGTTCGTGGGTGTTAGATGCTATGTTTATGATGTTGGAGAGGTTGTCTGGATCTGCAGAAGGCGCTCTGTAAATCAGGTTTATGGAGCAAGTGTTGTTGGATATAGTTATTGTTTCAAGGGTATCGATGCTGTTGGATTCTATCATCTTGAATTGAAGGTCGGCTCTAGTGAAAACGGCAACTCCTCCTCCTCGTCTGTTCTGCCTGTGGCTGGTGAATGCCACAAAGTTAGGTGGTAGTAGCTGATTGAGTATGACGTTGTCTTCCGGTGAGAGCCAGGTTTCGGTGATCATGATAATGTCTAATTTATGATATGTTATTGTTTCAGTGATTGCCGGCCATTTATTGCGAAGTGAGCGAGAGTTAATGAGTGCGCACTTCAAGCTGCTGGTATATGGGCTTTTTCTTTGCTTGGTTTTCGAAGAGCTTTGTAGTGGGATATGGATGAGATGGTGGCGATGTATATCGCTAGATCCATGATAAAGGTTGTGGGAGTCACCAGACCATCTTCTTCCACTGGTTGAGACTGTTGGGATGTGATTTTGTGTTGTAAGTAATGCCAGTGAGCTGGAGGGCAAAATTGTGAGCAGAAGGTAGAGACTCATTAGGGTGAAGATTATGCGCTCCATTATGAGACTTTCTGAGCCAAACAGTTTGAAGATGAAAATAAATATCCTTCAGACTCAAACTGACTTTTGGTGAGCAAAGATGACGGACACACAGTACTATTAAGTTCAATCTGTAAGAGCTGTAAATTTCAGCTCACCTTCATTTAATTTAATATGTGGTTGCAGCAATATGAAGTAAATAATAGCAGGAATATAAGGTGACTGGAAGAATTTATGATATGAAAGACTTAAGTTATAACAGAATTATTTAAAATATAATAAAATTAATAGTTCTAGAAAGCTATTATGCAGTATATTAGTTAGAAGAACATGTAAAAACAAATTGGGCAACTATTTAATGGTTCATATTATCCTTATAAACTATTAGTAGGACTGTTTTGCCGCATAATAACCTAAGTAGTTTGCCACTCTTGACAGAACCATGAATTGTGCTTTATACCAGAAAAATTATAGAAGAGAATGTGTTGAAGATATATGCAGTCACGTGGCAGGCAGCAGGCAATACTGAGGAAACTGACCTACCAGAGGCTGTTTCGGTGTTTATTAGCACCGAGACCCCTATCAGATTTGAATTCCCAGTTGTAACTGCAAGCAACCTGAAGATGAGAAGCCTGAATCCCTTGCCATCACTGTGGCAAAGCCAAAGGATGTAAGGCTGCAGTGAGTCAGTCCTCAATTGACAGAGAAAGTAAATGAGGCACTGATGATTCAGAGACCAGTAACCTGATGATGATCTGCTATGGGAGAGGTTGATGAATATCCATGGATCTCTACTACAGAGTTACCCAGTTCCAGAAATGAGATTTTTGGCCAGTTTTGGTTTCAAATTTGCCTTGCAATGCAGTATGGTATCTGCAATCTCTGATTTTGTCCATTGAAATCAGCGTTGCAAGTTCCATAATGCATCAGAATGAGAAGGTCAGAAATCCAGGACTGGCTTAAAATCTCACTCCTGGAACTGAGTAACTTGGCAACTCTGCTACTAGTAAAAAGAAGAAATCACCCTCAGGTGAGAGAGAAATTCTCTAATGTTACTCAGGGACATACTGTAAAAGGAGACCCTGCAATTACAGCATGTACACCAGATAGGCTTCTAGGAGAAATGATTGCAAAGTATCAACCTCCGCCTGAGATCTCAGATTGCAACCAAGGAGTGTATTGATGGAGATGCATGTAGGGTCTGGACAGCTGGCTGTTCAAGAAGAAGCCTTCTGGGTTGAACCTCAAATACCCTCTATATACTGCTTAAAGCAAATTTGCCATGCAGAGAGATAAAGGAAATTGTGACATCAGATTGGGATATAAGTGTTTTTATGTTCCTGAAAGGATCATGAAAATGGCGGAAGAGAACCGGGATCCATAGTTATATCACATCATTGTGGAACAAATCTATTCAAGGAGGAAACTGTACTCTGAGCAAAGCTGACTGGCCACTGTCTCCACCTGCAGCTCCATTCTTAAAGCTCCCCAGCAGTTCAGTTAACCACCACTGTGATAACCTTTAATATAAATCCTCAGTGCTGAATAGACTGGCCATGGCAGCATCCCACCGTCTGGATAACCTCCTGATGGCAGTTCCAGCTGGCACAGTTCATGCATTCACTCTCGTGTATTCCTGTTCTCAAGGCAGTCCTTTAAAGCCAAATGTACAATTTGTCTTTTCCGGTCAAAAGCCAGCAGCAGTCTCAGTTCCCACTTACCAAAAGGAGATACAGTTTCAACACCTACCTCTCTTTTCCAGGGTGGGAATAAATTGGCTGCCTTTAAGAACCCAAGAACATATGAAATAAGAAATGCCATACTGGGTCAGACCAAGGTCCACGAAGCCATCCATCAGTGGCCAATCCAGGTCACAAGTACCTGGCAAGTACCCAAAGGCCACAGCTTCCACAATGTTCATCCTGGGGCAAGCAGTGGATTTCCTGGGTCCTCTTTAAGAATGGTTTAGGGACCTTTCCTCCAGGAACTTGTCCAAACCTTTTTTAAACCCAACTACACTAATAGCTTTTACTGCATCCTCCGGTAATGAATTCCAGAGTTTGATTACGCGTTGAGTGAAAAAATATTTTCTCATTAGTCTTAAATGGGTTATATTGTAGCTTCATTGCGCAAACCTCTAGTTTTTCTACTTTTTTATGGCATAAACAACCTATCTACGTTAACCCGTTTCACTCCATTCATTAATTTATAGACTTCTATCATATCTCTCCTCAGTCTTCTCTTTTCCAAGTTGAAGAGCCTTAACCTTTTAAGCATTTCCTCATAGGGCTATCCTTCTCTGTACCTTTTCTAATTTCGCTATATCCTTTTTAAGATACAGTGACCAGAACTGCACACAATATTCAAGGTGTGGTCAAACCATGAAATGATACAGAGGTATTATAATATCCTTGGTTTTATTCTCCATTCCTTTCCTTATGATTCCTAAAATTCTATTTGCTTTCTTGGCCGCTGCTGCACACTGGGCAGAGGGTTTCAATGTATTATCCACAATGATGCCTAATCTTTTTCCTCAGTGGTGGTTTTTAAGGTGGTACTTTGCATCATGTAACCAAAGTTTGGGTTTTTCTTTCTTAGGTGCATAACTTTGCACTTGCCCACATTAAATTTCATCTGCCATTTGGACGCCCAGTCTTCCAATTTATTAAGGTCCTCACAATCCTCTTGGGTTCTAACAACCTTGAATAATTTTGAGTCATCTGCAAATTTCATCACTTCACTCGTTATTCCCATTTCCAAGTCATTTATGAATATGTTAAAAAGCAGTCCACTCCACAGCTTCCAGGCAGCTTCAGCAAACTCCAGCCCTTACTCTTTATTGCCTGTATAGCCATGCTTCTCCTGCATGGGGAGAAACAGCCCCCCTTCCCCTCTCCTAGGTGGGGGGTAGTATTCAGCACACAGAAGGTCAACAATCAACAAGCTAAATTCAGCAGTGGTCATTTGGCTTACTTCCTCAAACAGTCTCTGAGCTTTATCTCCAAACAGTCTTCAAATGCACATAATGAAGCTGTCTAAAAGCTCATTACCTTGAGGAATATTCCAGGTCCAGCTGCCCTCCATTCGTCAGCTATTTTCCACCCACTCCTGAGTTTCTTCTCTTGCTAATGCAGCAGACCTCATGTTCTCTGCTCTGGGAAACTCCATCCTGTCCCAGATGTTCTCCTCACTCGAAATGAATCACCAGGGGCTTTATCTGTGGAAGGGGCCTTCCTATCCCTATCCTAGGGGATTCTGGGATATGTAGTGTGATCTATGTACCTGACTCCTGCCACAGTGTGTAAATCTGTGCCTCACCCAAGTACATGCTCACTCTGAAAGTATGTATCATTAGCTTGACGCAAATACTTATAGAATAGTGACTGCCTAAGGTTTGCATGTAAGTGCACATCCATGGATAAGTCCTTCAAAATATTTGTTGATGGGATGTAACTATATGCAGATCTTTATAAAATTACCTATCTATTCTGTATTATCAATAAACAGGTCCCATTGCATAAAATGATGCATTAGCATGTGAAAAATCTAGCCCTTTTGGGGGGCATTTTCAAAAAGAGTTATGCAGTTTGAAGACCTGCAGACTTCATAAATCCTGCTGAGTGGGATATTCAGAGGCATTTACAGTACTTGGTTAATACTACTGAATATCTCCTCTTAAGTGACAGGGCATTCCAGGGACGGAGTGATGGTGGCACCATTAGCTAGATGGTCAGTGGTCATAGTGAGCTGCTAACCAATATTAGCTAAACTACCTAAAGTCAGGACAGGTGAAATACTGTCCCAACTTTAGGCAGTTTTTCGATCTGGTTAGCACTTGAATATCACCATTAATCGGACTACAAAATATCAATCCGACCAACCCAGATATTCAGTGCTAATCACAGAATATGCCTCAGCACTAAATATCTGGGTTTAATTTGAAGTGGCAATGGCCCAGTGCTGGCCACTGCTGTTGAAAATTCCCCCTTGGCTTTTAAGCCCTGCAATGACTGAAACATACCTGTAGTGCTTGAATATAAGGGATATGTTTACTAAACCGTCTTAATGTTCCCGGCGTTAGCTCCAGCGATAATGTGAAGAATGCCACAAAAGGAGTGGGCGTTTCGGTCTTAAGGTAGCAATCGAGGGTTATCGCGCAATAAAGTATGCCACACTCATTATCGCGCGATAGAGGGAGCAGCGCATGTTACCGTGCGTTAACCTTAACTTCGTGTGCTGACCTGCGATCACCGTGATAGAGGTGTAGCACACTGGTTATTACAATGCCTGCTGAAACAGGGGTTATGAGTTCAATCCTCCAGTGTGCTGAATGAATAATGTTGGCCAATGCAATTCCCTTTCCTGCTTGAAACAGTACAACAATCTGTGTTGCCAGAAAAACATTCCCGCACCCCAGTGCCATAAATGAATGCACCTTTTAGGGCACACCCGAAGGCACATCCTAAACCACAATGTCAGCCAAGGTGGTTTATAATGTGCCCCAGAGGCCATGTCAAAAGGTTGCCAACTCCCAAGGCACCATAGTAGGCATCCCATAAGCTGGCTGAAACTAAGGTGTGGCTTAAGATGCCCCAATGATGTATAGGTGACCCCAAAAATGTTGGCTAAGGGCAGTAAGGTCCCCCAAGTTGAAAAGCAAGAGAGGTATGGGCCAAACACAGATGTAACCCTAGCACTGCACAGAGAAACAATGAAAGACAATGCACAAGTAATGGAAGGAAGTAGATCTGAGCTGATGGACCAGACAAATCTGCGTCCAGCCCATGTGGCATCTGGAAAAATGGACAAACAAATTGGGGGCAGCTGTAGCGATGCACAGGGTGATGGTAATGTACCATGCAACAATGACAGTGTGTGGCAGAGGATGGGAAGACGTGTCCAGCAGAGGAGGAAGAAGTGGCAGGATAGGCATAATGAAAGGAGGACAGCGGAGTAGCAGTGCCATGCAGAGCACACACAGGAGAGGCAACCAGGGAGAGCTGCAATGCAGAAATGTGTAGCAGTGCAGGACATGGGGTAGCAGCATGCACATCAGGGTAGGACGGCACACAGCTGGCAGACACACATAGATGGACAGAAGGATGGTTGACAACTGTGATAAGGGTACAATGTGCTAACAGCACAGATCTGCACAGATATGACTGTCACAGGAATGAAAAGTAGCTGTGCAGGACAGGCATACAAATGAAAGAGAACCAAGAGGAATCAAACCTATGGCCATTAGCACAAGTGTCAATGCACAAACCAGTAGGCCACACCACCTATGTGAGGTCATTAGCAAAGGCTGCATACAAGAATACTGCAGGGCATCACACAAGAAGCCTGCTGGCTGCCAGGATAGGCAAACCTCCTGCAGTAACCATGATGACATGCACATGCAGATCTGGTGTGTACAGATCATATCACAGTCTGTAATTAGGACCAGAGCCACATATAACGGCATGCACACACACAATGAAATGTTATGCAGTGGATACAGCATGCAAAAGAGGAAAGAACCTAAAACCAAAGGGTGGCAGGGGATGCTCTGTGGAGCAGGACAAAATATGGAACAGAACAAGAGAGAACTGAACCTGCAAACAGGTGAGCCACAGACCAGCTTAAACTGCAGCAAGCCAATCCCCCAAGCGGACAGCCATATAAATGCTCTAAAGAAAGAAACATATGTAACAGCTAATATGTGATGGCTAGGCAGCACAGAGGGCACACTTTGGTGTACAGTAAAGAGATGGAAGGGTGTGTGCATAGGTTATGAACCTGCAGGTACCTAATGGTCAGGTTAGCACAACAGAAAAAAAAATGTAAACCCCATGTGGTGATCAAACCTGCAACCTATGGTGTTATAACACACGTCTGTAGCCACTTCCCCAAACAACCACAATGAGCACAATACAAAAATAGTACCTCAAAGGGAAGGTGTGTATGGGAACCTGTAACACCCAGTGATGTGGCAAACGGCTGGCAGATAGACAGCTGGCACCGTACAAGGATGTGAGCACAGGTGGGCCATGTACATGACCAGGAAATCATTAAATACAAGTGTCAGTGTGATCAAGCAGCAGCAGAAACAAATGTATGTCAAACACATATTTTTATTTTGGTTAATCATCACAGATAGTGTAGATACCACTATCATAATATCAAGGTGAGTGGATCCCAGGTGAAAGACGCAAAACACATTTAGCAGGGCAGCAACCCACATCTTCCAGAAAGGTCACTGGCCCGTCTACAAATGATGGGCAGGAGAGATAATGTGCATCAGGTGCATGGTGTGCAGTATGTATTAGGCCCCCACCCCCCACATGCTGCTGCATGCCCCAAATGTGTTAGTTACATATGTGTGCATGTAGACAGTAAGCGGTGCATGATGAGGGCCCAACACACATTAATCATGATCTATTCCTTAAAACATATCTATCTGGCAACACAGAAGGCCCACAAATGAAAAAGCATATGTTGTTAAAATTTTGAAAGTTTGGGGGGGCGGAGCCCGATGTCCAGCGGGATGGTCGCATAACGCTGAGGCTCCCGAGAGGCCTACTCAGAATCCTGAATTAACACCGGACATACTTGAATTTCTGCTCTGATCTTGCCGGGGCACATTGGTGAGATGGCGGGGACCAAACCTACGCGCCTGGAATTTGGATCTCCAGCGGCTTCTCACGGCAAACGCTCCAAAACTGAACCCCCATCCCCGCAGAAGGGGCCGGCCTTGCGCGAGGGCCCCGAAATGCAGCAGGAAATCCTCGCAGAGATTAGAGGGGTTAAGGACCTCGTGCAGTCAAACGGTGAAGCACTTCGAGCGCTGCGGGAAGATCTTGGTGTACTGCAAGGCAGGCTAGAGGGGCTCTCTTCGCGTCAGGACAAAATGGAGAGCATATTAGACTCCCATGTGGTCCGGCTGTCCAAGCTCGACAAAGTTGAACGTCAGGTGCGGGCCTTGCAGAAAGAAGTGGAAGATGGCAATAATAGAGCGCGCCGCAACAACCTACGACTCGTGGGCATTCCTGAGGGAGCGGAATCGGGAGACATGAAGGAGTTTTTATATAAAATCCTCCCTTCCCTGCTCCAAATCACCTTTGCCAAAGAATTGGAGATCGATCGCGCTCATCGTGTACCCACAAACATAACGCTCAACAGGAAGACCCCGCGGCCTATCATCTTTCGACTTTTGAGATATCAACATGTGGAGCAAATTCTCAGTGCCTCTCGGGCAAAGGGCCATATAGAGTTTGAGAGCCACAAGATCTCCTTCTATCCTGACTTGGCTAAACCCACGGTCGACCGCCGAAAGCGCTTTCTGGAATTCCGGCCGAGGCTTCAACAACTACAAGCACGCTATGGCCTGATGTACCCGGCCAAGCTCCGAGTCACGCTTCACAATCAGACAAGAACATTTGAGGACCCTGATCTACTAGCGGAGTTTTTGGATGCTAAAGAAGCCGACCTGATGCGCTGACTTCCAGAGTATTCCTGCCAGTGTTCTCATATCCGCTGTACCTGCCATGTTGGTTTGCCGCGGCTCAGCGAAGAGTCTGTCGAGGGCGGTTTGTTGCCTTGTTTTGACGATATCTGTGACCCGACTCCATCTACCCATGGTGGCCTCGATGAGTATCAGAGACAGTGTTAATTATGGACTCTGGTGTTTCTTTTCTCTTTTTTTATGTCTCTATCTTCCTCTCTAGGGCCTCCTCCCGCAGACATATGGTCGCCATATCCATTGGGGGTTTTGCTTCTTCTCTAAGTTACTTTGGTACATACTTTTCACTATGGGGTGTATTAGCCAGCATACTAGGTGATTATGTCATTGTTGTACAGATTCTGATTATGTTGTATGTTTTCAAGCGCCCTTACCTAGAATGTCTATTACCGATTGATGGCACCATGTAAGATTTTATCATTGAACGTAAAAGGAATCAATAATCCGATAAAACGGAAGAAAATCCTAAGCTATCTAAGTCATGAAGCTGCGGACCTAATTTTCCTCCAAGAAACGCATTTAAATTCGAAGGAAACTCTTAAACTCAATATTAAACCTTACATGGTGGCCGCCTATTCCCCAGCCGTTTCTAAGAAATGTGGGGTTGCCATACTGGTTAGGAAATCTCTGCATGCTACTATTATTGCGACTAGCTCAGATACAGCAGGTAGATGGTCCAGAGTTCACCTCAAGATAGGTAACCTTGAAGTTACATGTATCTGCCTTTATGCTCCTAATGTGGATGACCCTGCCTTTTTTGCTACCATTGCTCAGGTTGCGCAGGGCTCTGCTAATACCTCATTGATAATAGGGGGGGATTTCAATTTAGTTCTTGATCCCCTGATTGACAAACAGCCGCCTAGGACAAGTGGTCCCCCCAAGAGTCACACCACGCTTACCTCTGTGATCAAAGATCTTGCTTTAGTCGATCTATGGAGGTTACTACACCCCAATGAGCTTGACTTTACCTTCTTCTCTTCCCCTCACAAATCCCAGTCTCGCATAGATTTCTTTCTAATATCAAAACTGTTAGTTCCTCAGGTGGACACTGCAAAGATTCACTCCCAACATATTTCAGATCATGCAGCTATTTCTTTTAAATTACACACTACTGCACCCCAAGGGAATTCGGGGGCCTGGTTCTTTGATAGAGCCCTATTAACTCAGCCAAAGTTCCAGTTAGAAATTCGAGCAGCCATACAGGATTACTTCCACTTTAATTTACCCCAGGATACTGCAAATTGGGCGTGGTGGGAGGGTTTCAAAGCGGCCATTCGTGCAACGATCACTAGTTATCAAATTCGCCTGCGGAAACAACGCAAACAGCAGCTACTTATACTAGACCAACAAATCAAAGCAGGCGAAAGAGTTCTCACTTCACGTACTGATCCATGCGTCTTAGTTCGCTTACAGCGTCTCCGTTTTCAATATAATGCAATCCTCTCAACTGCAGCTTCTAAGAGTATTGAGCTTCAACGAGGGACATACTACCGTGAAAGCAACCGAGCCGGTCGACTTTTAGCCAACGCCTTGAAAGGTCAAAAAGAAGCCAAACGCGTAGCGGCCCTGCGAGCCCCACAGGGAGGGGCATACTGACCACAGACTCCGATATCGTAGAACTCTTTCGGGATTTCTATACCCGTCTATATCAATCTGAATGTGAGTTCTCATCAGAGACCTTCGAGCGATTGTTTTCCGGTATTCAGCGGCCGACCCTTTCTGAAGCTGATAGGGATGCGCTGGATGAACCCTTCTCTACTTCAGAGATCCAATCTGCCCTAAAACGAACAGCCTCGGGTCGAGCCGCCGGGCCTGATGGTCTCCCGACCGAATTCTACAGAACGTTCAGTGCAGATCTAGTTCCCTACTTAAAACTCTATTTTACTGCCCTTGCGGTAGATACATCCTCTTTGGGATCCTTTTCTGCAGCTAATGTGGTAGTATTTGAGAAAGAAGGCAGAGACCCGCTGCTAACCGCCAACTACCGTCCAATCTCCCTACTTAATGCCGATTATAAGATCTTCGCAACGATCTTGGCCACCCGGCTATCTGACAGGATGGCCTCCTTAGTCCATCCCGACCAATGCGGTTTTATACCCGGCCGATCCACCGCTGACAATGCTCGGACCTTGTGCCATGTGCTATCCAGTGCTGCCAATTTAGACCACCCATGGGTGGGTCTTTCCCTAGATGCTGAAAAAGCCTTTGATCGCCTAGAATGGCCCTTCTTATTTGCAGTTCTCCGATGGTATGGCTTTGGGGAGGGCTTCCTCCGATACCTCCAAGTCATGTATACTCAACCCGTTGCCAGTATTTGTGTAAATGCCATTAAGTCTCAGCCTTTTAATCTCCAAAGAGGCACGCGTCAAGGTTGCCCCCTATCACCAATGCTCTTTGATCTAGCTCTTGAACCCCTCGCCCTTCTTATTAGACAGTCCGCACGTATTCGAGGAGTCCCCTTCAGTCACAGAGAGATTAAACTCTCTGCATATGCAGATGACCTTATGCTCTTCGTATCCCTTGATTCGGTTCCAGCTGTCTTGGATCTGATTGATGGATACTCGCAATTATCGGGCTATAAAATAAACTGGACCAAATCTGTAGCATTCCCACTGAACCGCTGGGTACATGAGGCTGACATGCAGGCCTTTCCTTTCCTTTGGCAATCCCGCATGGTGAAATATCTTGGGGTCCATTACTGTTCTCCTTTAGAAGACACTATTAGTTTTAATGCCAAAGAGGTAGTCTCCAAAGTCCGTGAGCTCACCAATCGTTGGTCTCCCTTATCCCTTACATGGTGGGGCCGCCTAGAAACTGTGAAAATGATGATAGTCCCCAAAGTGAACTATATTTTAGAAATGCTGCCATGCTTACTCCCGCTACACACCTACAAAGATATTGAGGGCCTTCTCGTCCGCTATCTCTGGCAGGGCAAACCACCAAGGATAGCTAAACAAAAACTACAGTCTGCGAAGGAACTAGGGGGTACCCGCTTTCCTGATTTTCTCAGATATCATCAAGCCTTCCTACTTAAACAAGGTGCCCGATGGCTAGATGCCTCAACAGACAGCAGACCAGTTTGGCTTGACATAGAAGAGGAGCTTAGTAGCCCAATTCCGTTGATCCATCTCCCCGGTATGTCCCATCAAGTAGACACCCGCCATCCCCCAATGATTGTCGATACTCTTGCGGCCTTTAACACTCTCATTCTATCACTGGGCCCAAACGTATGTCCTCAGGACGGACTCCCGCTGTGGAATAACCCCAGAATTCAAGTCCTAAATAGAACGATAGCATGGAAACCCTGGTACTCTAGGGGGATCTGGACACCCCAACAGCTCTTCTCTGCAGCTCGTTGGAAAACCTTTTCTGATTTACAAAAGGAATTTGCGTTACCAGCGAAACATTACTTTCAATTGCTGCAGCTTCAACACTGCCTCAAAAGTGCTCAAATCCTGCCGCCCTCTGTCCCTACTGAGGACGGGCTATTAGAACTAATTCACTCTATTAGTAGTACACATGGGGTAGCCTCAAACTTTTATAAACTATTATGTCAGGGTACAGATACTGCTACTGGTAGATCTCAACAAGCCTGGGAGCGCGAACTGCAAACCACTTTAACCCCTGTGCAATGGAGCGTTTTCTGGAGCAAAGTAGTGCGGGTTTCCCGATCTGCCTCAGTTACCCAAACTCTCTTCTTTTTTGCACATAGATGCTTTTATACTCCAGAAAAAATAGCCAAATGGAACACAACTGCTAGGGACCAGTGTTGGTCTTGCCATACTGCTGTGGGAAGCCTCGCTCATGTTATTTATGAATGTCCTCAACTACAGGTTTACTGGGGGCGGGTCTGGGGCCGTATTCAATTTATCTTACACCTTCACGAGCCTCTTTCTTGGAAGATTGTGGGACTCCGCTCAGTGGCTGAGGTCCCCTCTCTTCCTAAGAAGGGTCGCTTTCTCCTTGATTTCATGCTGGGTATAGCCATATGTTTAATCACGAGGAATTGGAAGGATAGCTCTCGACTTACTGTCAATGAATGGTGGAACCTCGTCTGCTTATATAGTAAATATGAGCAGATATCTCGGAGAGCTATTCCCCATACCCAAACTCATTCTCGCTTGTCTAAATGGCAGATGCTCAATGATTATGTACAATCTGCTCATTGCTCCGACATGTCTGTTTAATGTACACTCATCATGTTTCTGATCACCGTTAGGTTTTGTACTACAATAATGTCTGTACACGCCCGTTTCGGGAATGATTAGTTTTCTAGAGAAGAAGCAGGGGGGAGGGGGGTGGCAGGGGTTTACTTTGGTGTATGTATCACACTCTATGTATGTATCTGTCTTTTAGCTGTATGTCTTCCTTTCCTTTGTTGTTATAAAACGAAAATAAAGAATTTAAAAAAAAAAATTTTTGAAAGTTTAAAAACACATATCGAAATTTATGTTACAGTTGTCACATAATACCTGATATAGGAATCAAAGCTGCAACAATGTAACCCTAAACAATCGTCAAATGCACAATGAGGATATTCTAACAGGTAACAGAGGCACATGAACATAGAGAATTCAAAAGAAACTATCTGCACAAACAGGCAGAGATAACACTATGCAGAAGGTCCCCCTGCACTGGTTGGTGTGGATACAGTGTCCTTACAACATATATCATGGTACATGGAATGCACAAATGAAGGAAGAAAATGGACACTCACACTGCCACACTCCAAATATAATGGGGCAATGTGAGTGTCGTTACCTCAGGGGATAACTAGGACTGCACAGACATGCAAAGCTAGGTTTGTAAATCAATGCAGAGTGTCACATCTTGTCATGCCGCCACCGCTCGCCTCAAGCTAAGAGGGGCGTGGTTATTTTATAGGAACTTTTTGCTGTCTGCTTTTTTAGCCCTTTTCAACTATTTCCCCGTAGTGCCTTCTGGGAAAGGTAGTTTTTGCTTGGCTGTATGTGCGCATCAGACAAAAAGCTGTAGTTAGGCTCCAAGGGATAAGGCAAATGACAGAATTTATTTTACACAATGCTTCGTTCTCAACACGTACAGGATATTGGTTCAGGTCTCTGTGAAACAGAGTATTCTCCCAAAAACAAACACAAACTGAAAATGTCTGTTTAAAGGTTTTCTATATTGCATGATACACAGTGTTTTTAACAGAATGGATAATTCACTTCCTTTGTAGCCTTGCTGGCCAAAAGCACAAACAAAAATCACATTCACTGTCCGTGATTGTATAGCTTCTCTTCAGTTGCATAAACCTTCAAGCAACAAATACAATTCAGGGCACAAGAAAGCTCTGTTACAAAAGTTACTTTCTTACCCCAGTGTCCTTGTTGCTGCAGCAGGTGCTTAACAAGCTTTTCACAGCTTCCAGGGATACTCCTTAGTCCTTGTGACCTTTCCCTTTACCAACATGAGGGAATCAGAGCCACTGGCTTGTGGACTATGGGTTCCCTTCCCTGGTAAACTCTCTCTCAGGATTGGCTTGTTTTCTCCCTGTTCCTCAGGTTTAAAGCCTTGCACACAGAACAGTCCATAGGAATCTCTTCCCCATTTAGCTTTACCTCAGGCTCTCCAAGCTGCATAGGCTCAGACTCTCCCAGCTCACAGTCCTCAGCCACCAGCCTCCCGGGCAATCCTGGAGTCTCTCCTGTTCCTGGCTTCAAACCCTCTGGCAGATGTGCTATCTTCCACTTAGCACTCTCCTCTCTTGGAAGCTCAAGGGCTCTGCTCTGCTCCGCACCGGTCAGGTTTTGCCAGCTTGCAGCTGTGCCTTGGCTCGTGGCAGTTTGGCTTCCTGCTTCTCCTTCTCCCCTGCTGCTCCTCTTGCTACTACCTCTGTCCTTGCTGCTACTCCTCACGATGACGACCCTGCTCTCACACTCTGGCTTCAGTTTATACTTCCAGGGCTCTCTCTTCCACCCCTCCCTAGCCAGGTGATGGCAATCAGCCTGACTGCATGCACCTGAATTCTTGGAGCACTTCCTGCCTAAGGGGTTCTGGGCTCTGCATCCTCTCCCCTTCCTTCCACTAGGGGGAGCATGGAATGTGGGCCATGTGGAGGTTTTCTGATTCCTAGCTGTGTTTGTGTCTTTCCTATTCTGCCTCGGTAAAAGCGGGTCCTTTACTAGGGTGAATTCCCTGTCTCTTTGTCCTCCCTCATACTCTGGATAGGCCTCCTTGCCACATACCCCCCTACTTAAGATATTACGGGCTGGCGGAGGTTGTTGCAGTTCCTCCGAACAGTCCGTAATTCGGGATAAGGCATCTGCATTGTGGTGTAGCCTCCCTACCCGATGCTGTACCTTAGATAAACCGGCCACCCCAGACCTTTCCTGCCAGGGCTTGAGCACGTTTATGTGGTAAACTTGTCTATGACCCTTACTACCCTCTACTTCGTAGAATACTGGGCCTGCTTGTCTGACTACTTTCCAGGGACCCTTCCATTGGAACTCAAATTTTGGGGCGGGACCCGTCACCATCACTAGGACTTTCTCTCCCAGAACTAACTGGCAGGGTTTCACATCTTGATCATACTGCTCCTTTTGGCGAGTTTGACTAGCCCGTAAATTCTCCTCAGCCACCTGAGAGGTCCTATTCAACCGCCCTCTCAAATCACGGAGAAAGTGCGGGACTCTCATGGCCTCTTTCTCGGGCTCTATCCATTGCTACTGTAATATATCCAGGACTCCCCAAGGGGCCGACCATACATTAATTCATAAGGAGATACCCCCAGGGAGGCCTGTACCTGCTCTCTGCAGGCACACAGAACAAAGGGAAGAAACCCGTCCCACTCTGCCATGTTCCCGTCTAAGCCTCATCTTAGCATCTGTTTTATTGTCTGATTTAGCCTTTCTACCAGGCCATTAGACTGGGGGTGATAGGCGGCCGTTTTCACATGATGCACTCCAAAAGCATCCCAGATCTGTGCCAGGTACTTTGACAAGAAATTGGACCCACGGTCCATTAATATTTCCCGGGAAAAACCCACTTCGCAAAATAGTTTTACCACTTCCAACGCTATTGTTTAGGTGGAAATATTGCGTAAAGTGATTGCCCTTGGAAACCTGGTGGCTAGATCCACCATAACAAGAATATATTGGAACCCACGGGGTGTTTTTATCAGGGACCCCACTATATCCATGGCAATTCGTCTGATAGGGTCAGATATTATGGGGGTTGGGATCATTGGTACTACTGGAGGCCGAGTAGTCGAGACCCGCTGACACGAGGGACAGGCAGCACAAAACCGGGCGGTTTCTCTAAAGATCCCAGGCCAGTAAAAACATGCAAGGATCTGGTCCAGGGTCCCTTGCACCCCTTTGTGGCCACCGACTGGATGGTCATGGGCCAGCCTTAGGACCAATCTCTTAAAAACTGCGGGCACCACCAACTGTTATCTAACCGTCCCTGTCTGGGGCTCGCGACTCTTCCTGTACGATACCCCTCTGTCCAAAAGAAACCTAGGAAGGGCATCTTGCGCCACCTGGGCATACTCAAATGCCCGGGTAAGTGCTGGGTCTTCCTGTTGCTCCTTAGGGAAGGACAGAAACTTTTCAACCAACTCAGCAGATACCCAGGGTAACCCTTGGCCAGTCCCTATCTCAGCCCTTCCCCTAGCCCTACATCGCCTCTCGCGGCGTTTTTCAGCCCTCTTCTTCCTGATTCTAAAAGATGGAGGGTTCTCCAGGTCATCAGGTGAAGGCAAACCACTCAGAGAATCCTCAAGGGACATGTCCCTCCGGGCCTGGGTCTGAGACCGGGTGGAGACAAACCCAACCTTCTGCCTTAGGCCTTTTTCTAATCCTTCTCTAAATTGGGGCCAATCCCTTCCTAATACTAAATCATAGGGTAGCTTTGGAACCACTGCCACAAGAACTTCTTTCTGCACCCCCAACCCTTTTATCATTACTTTGTATACAGGGTAGAAAGAAGCAGCTCCATGGATGCACCTAATTTGGACTCGCCCTTCTGGCTTCCTCTGACTAGACTCATCCTGGGCCTCAATTGCCTGCCAAAGCTTCCGTGACACCATGCTTTGGTTGGCCCCAGAGTCGAGCAGAGCATGGGTAGTGACCCCCTGTATGTTAACACTTAAGAGAAATCCCTCTCCCAAATGTTTCACCTTGTTACCAGTCAACCCCATGCGGGCTTTGCATTCTCTCTGCAGGTGTCCCACCTCCCCACAACGATAACATTTTTTCTCAGCCCATTTAACCTCATGAGCAGTCACACAGGTTTTCATACATTTTACATTATTTCCCTGTTTCTTTTCTGATAGACCAAAACTGGCCTCTGCATCTACTTTTGGAGGGCCTGCCTTTGGGGGAAACGCCAATTCAGCTTCCATGTAGTGCTCCGCCAAAAGGGTTGCCTCTCCTGTGCTCTGGCAGTTCTGCTGAATCAGAAAAGATCGTACCCTTTTTGGTACTGCAGCCATAAATTGCTCCAATATCACTATATCCACCACCGCATCCATAGTTTTCCCTTCCGGGGCTAGCCACTTTAAAGCTAAGCTTCGAATCCTCTGGCTTAAGGCCTTAGGGGTTTCGCCGGCCTTTAGGACCATGGCTCTAAACATGCGGTGATACAGCATTTTTGTTAACCCTAATCGGTCTCTAATTGCAATTTTTACAGCATTATAGTCCATGGCCTGGGCAGCTGGCATAGCCCTAAATGCGGCTAGTGCTTCTCCTGTTAAGGAGGTTGCCAATCTCACCGCCCACTGGTTATCTGGCCATCCCACAGCTTGAGCCACTCTCTCAAATGACTCTAAAAGGTCATCTATATCATCCTCAGGAGAACGTTTTCCAAAGGTGAACGCCCTGCTGGTGTGTGGGCCTGCTAGACTGTCCATTTGCTGCATTGCTGGTCTCTCCGTGGTTAGTGTTCCTCCACTTCCTTACCACTGGGAAGTAATAAGGGCTTCCACTAAGTCCAGCACAGGCTTTTGCTGCTCCCTCATAGCTGCTGCAGCATTCTCCTGTGCTAGCTGGGCCAACTCCTGCTGGTGTTGAAACTGCGTGGCCATCCATTGTACCAGCTCTTTTGGATCCATCACGGACGATACCTCGCTCAGGTGTTGCCTCTCGAAGAACAAAAATTGTCCTTTCTGCCAACCTCTGTGCTACCACTCTGGTAAGCATAAATCCTGAATGTTGTAAATCCTGAACAGTGGAAATCCTGAGTGGTAGAAAATCCTCACAACTACGCCACTGTCACGCTGCCACCGCTCGACTCAAGCTAAGAGGGGCGTGGTAATTTTATAGGAACTTTTTGCTGTCTGCTTTTTTAGCCCTTTTCAACTATTTCCCCGTAGTGCCTTCTGGGAAAGGTAGTCTTTGCTTGGCTGTATGTGCGCATCAGACAAAAAGCTGTAGTTAGGCTCCAAGGGATAAGGCAAATGACAGAATTTATTTTACACAATGCTTCGTTCTCAACACGTACAGGATATTGGTTCAGGTCTCTGTGAAACAGAGTATTCTCCCAAAAACAAACACAAACTGAAAATATCTGTTTTAAGATTTTCCATATTGCAGAATACACAGTCTTTTTAACAGAATGGATAATTCACTTCCTTTATAGCCTTGCTGGCCAAAGGCACTAACAAAAATCACATTCACTGTCCGTGATAGTATAGCTTCTCTTCAGCTGCATAAACCTTCAAGCAACAAATACAATTCAGGGCACAAGAAAGCTCTGTTACAAAAGCTACTTTCTTACCCCAGTGTCCTTGTTGCTGCAGCAGGTGCTTAACAAGCTTTTCACAGCTTCCAGGGTTACTCCTTAGTCCTTGTGACCTTTCCCTTTACCAACATGAGGGAATCAGAGCCACTGGCTTGTGGACTATGGGTTCCCTTCCCTGGTAAACTCTCTCTCAGGATTGGCTTGTTTTCTCCCTGTTCCTCAGGTTTAAAGCCTTGCACACAGAACAGTCCATAGGAATCTCTTCCCCGTTTAGCTTTACCTCAGGCTCTCCCATCTGCATAGGCTCAGACTCTCCCAGCTCACAATCCTCAGCCACCAGCCTCCCGGGGAATCCTGGAGTCTCTCCTGTTCCTGGCTTCAAACCCTCTGGCAGATGTGCTATCTTCCACTTAGCACTCTCCTATCTTGGAAGCTCAAGGGCTCTGCTCTGCTCCGCACCGGTCAAGTTTTGCCAGCTTGCAGCTGTGCCTCGGCTCGTGGCAGTTTGGCTTCCTGCTTCTCCTTCTCCCCTACTGCTCCACTTGCTGCTACCTCCGTCCTTGCTGCTACTCCTCACGACGATGACCCTGCTCTCACACTCTGGCTTCAGTTTATACTTTCAGGGCTCTCTCTTCCACTCCTCCCTAGCCAGGTGATGGCAATCAGCATGACTGCGTGCACCTGAATACTTGGAGCACTCCCTGATTAAGGGATTCTGGGCTCTGTATCCTCTCCCCTTCCTTCCACTAGGGGGAGCATGGAATGTGGGCCATGTGGAAGTTTTCTGATTCCTAGCTGTGTTTGTGTCTTTCCTATTCTGCCTCGGTAAAAGGGGGCCTTTTACTAGGGTGAATTCCCTGTCTCTTTGTCCTATCTCATACTCTGGATAGGCCTCCTTGCCACAGTCTGTACAGTAAGCAGACACAATAACCTGCATATAGAGATGGAAAGAAAAGGTCAAACATGTTACATTAACCCACACAGAAGCCATATTGCAACCTGCTGTGTTGCACCAACATAGTCAGTCACATGCACATGCACTGTGTGCATTGAAACATGATACAGTGATGCCACACATGCACGGTAACACCCTTGGTGATTGCAAAAAGCAGTCTAAGATGCTGGTGTGCAGTAAAGTGGTGTCATGGCAAATACTGTGTCATGTCCAAGTGGAGGCTAGGTGGACATGGACAAGAGGACCTCTCCAGTATTCCCCCTGTGCCACACACACGGCTGTATGCGCGTGTCAAACCAAACAGATGAGCGTATCTTGCATTCCATGTGATACACTTGGGCAAAACACAACAACACAATGTCAGAAGGATGTATAACATACAGTGACAATGTCAGTCCCTGCTGCAAACGTGGGGATCAGTATACAGTGTCCAAAGTGCAAAGGGTGTCTACACTCCAACAAGTCATGTTACAACTGTCCTTGAAACCTTGGGCATGCAAAGTCAAGTATGACATCCCAATATGCCTCAGTACTGGAAAGGTCATGTGTGTCTCCTGCGATGAACATGACACCCAGCCAGAGCACAGCAGCAACAGTGTTTTGGACAGGCCTGTCATGCCCAAAGTAGCAGTCCAACAATAATACTGTCCATCCTAGGCATGTGTCCCACTGGCAGAGGTCAAACATTCTATGGCACCATTTCCCAGGGATAATTCCATGGTGCTGTTGTGTCCTCCAACAGGTGGTTGATGGTGACGCCGGATGCACTGTAGTAGATGTTCTCTGTGTGTTCACTGCCCTGTGTCAGAAGAGGATAAACAATGTAATGGTATGCTGCTTGCAACATCAGCCCAAATTGCAGAGAGTAAAACATCAATATGTACATAAGGAAACGTCAAACAAGCAAACATAACATGATCACAACACAGAACACACCTCGTGTTGGGGACATTTTGAAATGGAGCCGCAGACGAGGGTGTCACATGGATATGGTCATGTCCATGCCCATGTTACACAGTCGTTTCACAGCTCCACCCAATGTGCATCAGCGTTTGTGTACAGAGACCCAACAGGAAATGTCTATGAGAAAAACAGGAAATCATTAACATGTAAAGACTGATGTCATTCACAAAAGACCAAAGGTGCAACCTACCATGTGTTTGCAGCAAGTGTATGTTTGGGATCCCTGAGGCACTCAAAGGCCATAACATGTCACAGTGAAGGAAGAAGATGTCATTGAAATGTTGAGGGTCACCATGTCCCCATGTCCAGCCACTGTTGATGCTTGCCCACATTATGGCGATATCTGTGATGCACGAATGCTGTTGCGTAGTGGTCTGTCAGCACACAAGAGATAGGTCAGCTCACAACACACAACACATGTCCACAAGGTAAACAGCATTAAGTTAGAGATAACACAGTCCCCACCGCTCCCCAGGTGTACAGACCCCTCACACCACATGCTAATGCAAAATGCCTGCATGCTGTATCATCACACAGCCAACACAAAAACACACCCCCACACTGTATGCTAAGGTGAGTGTGCCAGCCTGTATGTGCACAATTGGAGATTAGTAGAGAGAAAGGCCTGTTAAATGCAATGATACCCTGCTGTTAGCTTATGCTACAATGTTAGGGAAGGGTGTACGTGCATTCCACCACCCAAACACCTAGGGCCTGCACACACAAAGACAAACGGGCCAGGAACACATGTGGATATGTGTGCCAACAGCAACATATGGGGTATGGGGGTGCAGGGAACAGAGGTGAACAACAACATATGTACATCATGACAGATCACTGCAGACATGTGCTCCCCCTGACTGTCGTCACAGACGAAGTAGCTGTAGGTCCACCTACCCCAGACTACTGCATGTTGGATGACGTACAGTCACCTGCCAATGCACCACAGCACCAGGAAGGTCACCATGTATGTCCTGTGGATTGAGACACATGAGAAACATACATATGTCATGTTGGAGCAGTGCAACACACACTGCACCTTCACGTTCTCAGCTCCCACACCCCCCAAGATCCTTAACAGACTGACTGACTGTTCCACATCACACTGTACAGATTTGTTTTATGTGAAAGTTATCACTGAAGTGTGTGTGGCAAACAACAAGGGTCCATACTCTGTCTGTCCCCTTCCTCACCTCTCTTTTGCTGTAAAAAATGTGGGACAGAATTATCTCCTCCCTACCATGTCCCTGTTTGGCTCTAAGCACGCAGTACTATCCTGTGTTCCTCATATCGCTCCCAATGCCCCTTCAGTGTGTGATCTGGTGTCTCAATGTCATCTGCTACACCGCTGTCAGTTCCTGTAGCACAGGGAAATATGCACGGGCTCCATCTTTATCCTCTGTGCATATTGTGACACCGAAGTTCTGCCCTATACCTTTAAGACACAGAAAGCTGCTGAGTTTGGCAGAGATTCTGACAGGAAGGGAGATCAAAAGCTTCACAGTTACCATAGGCAACCAAAGCAGGCTGAGACACGAGGTCTGAGGGCACGCCTAGCCAACAAACACTCCCCAAGTAATGAAGAGAACAGTTTGCACATGTGCAGGAAAACGCCCCTAACCATGTATAAGAAACGTGGTAGGCAAACAGAGTTAGATCGAGGCAGAAAGCTGGTAGGAGATCCAGCAGGAGTTGCAGTGAGAGAGGCTGAGTTGGATTCATGTGCTGATTCTGACGGTGGTTTTGGAGACTCAGAAGTTGAGAGTGATTTGGAAATTTGGCAAGTAAGGGAAGACTTGCAGCTCTCTAACAGAAGGTCAGAATACTCTCAGCCTAATGCTGTTTCATTTGAGTCTTGGAATAGAAAGCCAAGCAGGGCTTTGAAGAGAGACAGAAAGCCGTTTACCAGCAGAGGGATTAACTGCAGGAAATCCTCACCTGTGACGCAGGAAGAATTTCCCAGACACAGAGGTCAGTGGGGAGAATGGAGAGCAGCTGGTAAGGAACTCTGTATTACATAAGATAGTTGATGAACCGATGTACACGGAGCAAAGTGAATGCTTTCCCTATGTTGAGGACATGGACTGTTCTTTATTAATAACTGATGAAACTTCTCTACGCTAGTAGAAGATAAGTGTGCCTGGGAGAAAGATAAACGTGCACAGAGGGAACTGCCAACGTTATTATCTGATTTCTGTTTGTTATAATTATTGGTTCTGTTCAAGCAAGAAGCTGTGTTTTCCTTTCACCTTTTGTTTTTGCCAGAAGCATGGCTGCCTCTTAAGTTTGGTATTTTTGTACTGTTTTGAAAATCCAGCAAAACCCCGGGAGGGGAATAAATCCTTATTTCAACCTGACCACTCCGTCTCAACTACACTTTCTTTCATAGAAGGGTCAGGCCCAGTAGTGTGCCTAGCTATATACTACTAGTTCAGCCACTGCTGGTGACATTAAATGGCGTAGCACGTTGGATTTTTGAAAAAAAAAAATACTACTACCCAAAGTTTTTCCTGAGAGGATACAAATTGGCTGAAGGAAGAAAAACAGCAGCAAGGAAAATCCTGAAAGAGGAAATCCTGACACAGTGCGAACATTCACAGGCTGACCTGACGGAGGCGTGCAGAGAACCTTTCTCAATACAAGATCCTACACCGTGCTGAGGTACAAGTGGCTGGGCATGGGTGGTAAGGATTGTGGAGAAAGGGGAACAGAGAGATACCTTGCAAAGGCAGATAGGGAGAAAAAAACCCTATATATTGTGCTGCACTTGGTGGGCCCTGTTTTTTCTCGCCCCATACAGGTATACCTCAATGCCAGGATGGATCCTCAGGACATGCTTCGCTGGATGGAGGAACAGTGGAAAGCCCAGGGTGAGCTTGCACGACAAGCCCAGGACAGGACTATGGCAGCACTGGCTGCGCAGCAGAAGCCACTCTTGGACTTGCTGACCGTGCTACTGAAGCGGACATCCACTGCTGAGGAGGAAAGTGTATCGGTACCAGCGGCGGTAGGAGTACAACACTATGGTGCATTGGCACTAGGACCTTTGCAAAAGAATGACAATTTCGACGATTACTCTGATGCATTTGAGAGGATTGCTGAGGCGGCTAAATGGCCACTAGACCAGTGGGCAGTTAGGTTCGCCATGTCTTTAACCGGAGAGGCATTGGCGGCCTACAAGGCGATGCCCGCGGGCCTAGCGTCCAATTACCCGGACGTAAAATTAGCAGTACAAGATAGGTTAGGTTTAACACCTACACACTATCGCCGTCTTTTTAGGGAGGCAAGGCTCTTGCCTAAAGAGACGCCGAAAGCTTTAATGCAGCGACTAAAAGGTTTGGCAGCAAAGTGGTTGGCTCCCGAGAAGGCCACAGTAGAATCCTTGATGGATGCTGTGCTCCTTGAGCAGTACTTTGAAGCTGTACCTCCAGAAGTAAAAGCTTTCTTGCTATTGCAAAAATGCAAGTCTACTAGAGAAGCAGCAGAAATGACGGAATGCTATTTTGAAGCTGAATTGGCCGGAGCTTCTAGGGATAGTATGCTGAGAGTAACCGGCATGGAAAGAATGCCTGGTATAAAGAAGGCTTATACTTCTAAAGTCCCGAGAGAAAATGTAAAAAAATATAATGATGTGATAAAGTGTTTTCACTGTGGGAAAAACGGTCATATACGTAGGGACTGTCAAGAGCGTGTTGCCCTTATCTCCGGGGGAGAGAAAGACCCCGGTGAAGGATTTCTCATAGACGTCCAAGTGGAGGGTGTAAAGGCAGTAGCACTCCTTGCTACAGGAGCCGACCAGAGTATGGTCTCCTCCAAGATGTGGCAGGCTATGCTGACTAAGAATCCTTTGGTCCTATGCCAGATACCCCCATGTGTGAGTGTGAAGTGTATGAATGGAACCTCATCTTATTACTCCTTATATGATGTGATGGTAGAGGGACTAGGTAGTAAGGAAAAAGTACCTGTAGTGGTGATCCCAAACCTTCCCAGAGAGGTGGTGTTAGGAAGGGATTGGCCTTCCTTTCAAAAAGCCCTTAAGGAGAGGCTAGATGAAAGGGTAGGACTAGTTTCCACTAGGTCCCAAAGTAAGGTCTCGGAGGCAGGGACAAGTCCACCATCAGAGCCAGATGAAGTGCCCAATGATAAGGACATAAACCCAGAGCCAGAGCCCGACCTAGATGAGGAACCCCAGAACATACTTCCCTCTAATGAAGAATTAATTAACCTTCCCAAAAAGGTTAGGAAGGATAAGGCAGAGCGACGTCAGGAGAGGAGACAAAGGTCGCAGGGAAGAGCAGACCTGGAAGCCGGGGAGGGTTTACCTTGGGTGCCAGCCGAGCTGGTGAGGAAATTCCCTTCCTTCCCTAAGGAACAGCAGGGGGATCCCGCATTGAAAAGGGCATTCGAATATGCTCGGGAGGCTAGGACAATTTTGCCCAGGTTCTACTTAGAAGGCGAACTGTTATACAGGGAGAGCGCAGATCCCAGGACGGGTACTGTACGCAAGCAGTTGGTGGTGCCAACTACCTTTAAGTCGGTAGTTTTGAAATTGGCGCACGACCACCCCGTAGGCAGCCATAAAGGTGTCCAAGGGATATTGTACCAGGTGCTGACTCGCTTTTATTGGCCGGGGGTGTTTAAGGAAACAACCCGGTATTGTGAGTCCTGTCCGGCATGCCAACGAGTTACGGCTGCCCGGCCAAAGCCAGTACCGATGGTTACACCACCCACCATTGCAACCCCAGTGAGAAAGTTAGCCATGGATATTGTAGGCCCATTAATACGAACACCAAGGGGTTTCCAATATATTCTGGTGATCATGGACCATGCAACCAGGTTTCCATGGGCAATACCCCTGCGCAATATTTCAGCAAAGACTATCTCAATAGAGCTCATAAAACTGTTTTGTGAAATTGGGTTTCCACAAGAGATCCTAACGGATCAAGGGACCAATTTCACGTCAAAACACTTGGCCATGCTTTGGGACGCCTTTGGGATATACTTGTAAATACTCTTGTAAATACTCTTGTAAATAGTTGCAGCAATGACGTCCCATGTTTTATCCAAGTTCTCTGACCTTGTTCTCTGTAAAACCTAACAGTTTGTTGTTATGGTATGTTGTTATATTGTGAACCGCGCTGATTCTGAATAGAGCGGTATATAAGAGCCTGTAATAAATAAGACATATCCGCACCTCAGCGTACCACCCCCAGTCCAACGGGCTGGTGGAACGCATGAATCAGTCCCTAAAGCAGATGTTAAGGCGGAGCTTAGGAGGCAATATGGTAGAATGGGACAACGTCCTCCCATTCGTCCTGTACGCCTGTAGGGAACGCGTACAGACATCGCTGGGGACATCACCTTACGAACTGTTATTTGGTAGGGCCCCGAGGGGGATCTTAGATATCCTTCGGGAGCAGTGGGTGGCACCAGATGAGACAGAAGTAGGGGTACCCCAATTCTTGAAAGACCTCAGGAACCGTTTAGAACGGACTTCTCGAGTGTCTATGGACAATCTGCAGGCCAGCCAACGCCGGCAGAAAAAATACTATGACCGGGGAACTAGAACCAGGAAGTTGTCCATAGGGGATAAAGTTGTAATCCTGGTAGCGGATGCTGGTCCGATGTTCGAGGCCAGATGGAAAGGCCCGGCTACAATAGTTGGTCAGGTGGGTCCCGTTTCCTACAGAGTGGAACACGAAAATGGGCGCCACCAAGTATACCACTTAAACCTGCTGAAGCCTTGGCGGGACAGATCAGCAGAAGTGAGATTAGTGCAGGTAGTGAGCGAAAGATTCCGCTCAGATAGAATTACGCGCTGTCTGACGAGGACGTCCGCAGCTCGTAATATCTTAAGAAGGGGGATGTGTGACACCGAAGTTCTGCCCTATACCTTTAAGACACAGAAAGCTGCTGAGTTTGGCACAGATTCTGACAGGAAGGGAGATCAAAAGCTTCACAGTTACCATAGGCAACCAAAGCAGGCTGAGACACGAGGTCTGAGGGCACGCCTAGCCAACAAACACTCCCCAAGTAATGAAGAGAACAGTTTGCACATGTGCAGGAAAACGCCCCTAACCATGTATAAGAAACGTGGTAGGCAAACAGAGTTAGATCAAGGCAGAAAGCTGGTAGGAGATCCAGCAGGAGTTGCAGTGAGAGAGGCTGAGTTGGATTCATGTGCTGATTCTGACGGTGGTTTTGGAGACTCAGAAGTTGAGAGTGATTTGGAAACTTGGCAAGTAAGGGAAGACTTGCAGATCTCTAACAGAAGGTCAGAATACTCTCAGCCTAATGCTGTTTCATTTGAGTCTTGGAATAGAAAGCCAAGCAGGGCTTTGAAAAGAGACAGAAAGCCGTTTACCAGCAGAGGGATTAACTGCAGGAAATCCTCACCTGTGACGCAGGAAGAATTTCCCAGACACAGAGGTCAGTGGGGAGAATGGAGAGCAGCTGGTAAGGAACTCTGTATTACATAAGATAGTTGATGAACCGATGTGCACGGAGCAAAGTGAATGCTTTCCCTATGTTGAGGACATGGACTGTTCTTTATTAATAACTGATGAAACTTCTCTACGCTAGTAGAAGATAAGTGTGCCTGGGAGAAAGATAAACGTGCACAGAGGGAACTGCCAACGTTATTATCTGATTTCTGTTTGTTATAATTATTGGTTCTGTTCAAGCAAGAAGCTGTGTTTTCCTTTCACCTTTTGTTTTTGCCAGAAGCATGGCTGCCTCTTAAGTTTGGTATTTTTGTACTGTTTTGAAAATCCAGCAAAACCCCGGGAGGGGAATAAATCCTTATTTCAACCTGACCACTCCGTCTCAACTACACTTTCTTTCATAGAAGGGTCAGGCCCAGCAGTGTGCCTAGCTATATACTACTAGTTCAGCCACTGCTGGTGACAATATACATTTTCCTGGTGTGTATATCTCATACCTTGACTTACATTAACAGCTGTGTGCTGATGTGTTGCAAATATATCTCTCCACGCCTGAGTTCTGTCTGCCAAACCACACCCCGATGTTCAGTTGCCACCTGACATTGATGGCTGCATGTCATCCCACTGTATGTAAGTAGTAATTGCAAAGCATGGATATCCTACATGTGCACCTAAACCCTCCCCTCCCATCAGAGCGTCTTCATGTGTGTCCAGATCTTCCTCTCTCTAGGGTCCGCAATGTAGGTGTTGTTTTGGACTGCACTCTCCTCCTCTACACACATACCCAGCATGCAGTTGAGGCTTGTGGTTTATGTCTAGTTGTCATCAGCTATATCTCCCCAGTACTCCCTGAAAACACAACTAAAACCTAATCCCCCCCCCCCCCAATCAGCTCCTGGCTTGCCTACTGTATCCTACACCTTGCTGATCTGGCCTTGAATCATCCCTGTTTGCCTGCAAAGATGCAAAAATGCACTGCATGGCTATTCTACAGCCACACACATAATAGCACTCAACCAGTGCAGGTCAACAGACACACTGTCTGGTGTGGCTACCAGGATAAATTAGCACCAAGGGTACCCATGATGCAATGCACTTGCAGAACAGCAGTCTACATCTGCTCACTGGATAGGGGTTTGCAACTCTGCAGCACATCAACTGGGTAGGGGGACCAAACATGCATGCTACTGTTACAGTGTGCCTTCTGACCATGCCATTGTGCATGTTCTGTGCTTACCCTGAGAGTAAAGTCGTGGGGACAGCACCAGGTCCACGCTACCAGGGATGTTTGCAGTAGGTTTTGCTGCAGTTCACCATCACTGCAAGTGTGTGGGGTATTTTTTGTAAACAGCCTTGGAAGGTTTCTATGTACTTTCCTGTATGCTATTGAGGCGTAGCCCATGTGGACCAGGATGCTTGCAACATAATGCATATTGAGTGAGGATGCCATGGACACCTGTTTTTGGAGCATGGGTGTGTCTGGACTCACATGAGGACGATATAGAGAGCAAGCCCACTCTCTGTGGGTCAAGGTGGGGAACATGATCTGGACAAAACAGACACACACACTATCATTGTTTCCAGTAGGGCCAGTTGAGCTAAATGATGACAGACTGTGGGTTCAGCAACCCCCAGCCAACTAAGGAACAGAGAGCTGATGCAGATCTGAACATGGAACTCGACCACTGGCAGTACAACTGCTCAGCTAAGCTGCCCCCCACTACATTCTGACATTCAACAGCAGAGGATAGGCAGTGTGCACCTGCTGCATCCTGCAAGGTGTTGCAGACATACACATGCTAGCTACAGACAGTCAGCTGCCACATACACAGTGCATGTTCCAGAAGAAGCACTGTGCACCCTGGTGTGGGATCTGGCACACACACACCACAAAGCTATGTCAGTGATTGGGCCCCAGAAAATGGAACCCATAAATATCACTAGGAAAAAACGCTATAAGGTACTATGGGGGAACATAGCCATGCCGTGCTCACTGCTCAGTCAGGGTAAGAGTGACCTTCCAGCATGACATGCTGTGGCCACCCTGTCCATGCAGGTGGTGGTCGGACACTACAATGCCCCAACCATTGCCCTACACCTTGTGCAGATGCATCCTGCTAGGCTGCCCTATCCGGCCCATACCAACAGTGCCTTGCTCCTCATTATGCACACTGGCAGGCTTACACTGGAGACAGTGCAAGCAGTGTGTGCTGAGTAAGGTGTGGGCAGCCATAACACACTGGATAGACAGACACACACTCCCACACCTATGCCAGCATTGTGCAAATATAGAGGCTTTTAGCAGCCCTGGCAAACACACCAGTCCTGGGCATGGTGCTGGCATGGCTATGGTACGCAATACTGTTGGGGGTCACTCCCCGGGGTGGTAAACACTGTCAGAAACCAAAACTGAAACACACTCCACAGATATCAGAAAGGTTGCTATGATGCAGCTCTATCAGCAAATTGTGCTTAACTTAGGAATTGATATCTGACATTAATCATAGCAACCTTTTGATATATGTTTAACGTATCCGCAGGTTTAGTGCGGCATTGCTAAGGTATGCAAGTGCTAGTATTGGGAGATGCTGCTGCATGCAGGGCCCGACAGCCTGACTCGCCATGAGGCTTTGGATAGTAGAGCCTGTAGGTGTGGGTGTTTATGTCCCTGTTGGCCACTGCTCCAGGGCAGAGGTTCCCAACTCCGGTCCTGGTGGGCCAAACACTGTTCAGGTTTTCATACTGTCCCTAATGAATATGCAAGAGATACATTTGCATACCATGGGGGCGGCGCATAAAATGCAGCACAGACATATGTATTAGAGAAAGCATAACACCTGAATGGTGTTTGGCCCTCCAGGACTGCAGTTGGAAAACTCTGCTCTAGGGATTGCACATGATTATGGTGTCTGTGCTCTGTAGGGTAAAATATAGGCATTTCAGGCATGTTTATGTTGTCTGCAGTAAAGGTTCTGTCTTTATTACCATGGTTTGGTACTGGGTAAAATATGGGGAAGGAGTTGGCAGGAGCCACAGCTGGGACTTGAACTTGTGACCTTCTCCTCCTGAGCACACTGGCTGTGTGTATTGCACCACACTGTTGCCACAGGGGCAGTTCATTCCCTGGGGATACCTTGACTGTTCATCAGACAGACCCTGTCTGTTGCAGTGCAGGGCACCCACCTACATGGGGCTAGGCCATGGTCTGCTGTGGGCAGATGCCACTGCCCCCTCTGCCACCAGCACCCCTCCGCCAATATGCTGCCATGCCATTATGCCGGTGGTACTGATGATGCGCAGTCCCAGGCCATACAGTGTGCTGGTAGGCAACTGCCTATGCTGTGGGTTCTCGGGTAGGGGTGCCTACATGGACATGCGCGCTTCCCCCACCCCCCTACCGCCTGCCAATGTTATGTGCCCTTGGGGGTACCTGCTGGATAATCTCCCCTGTGACACTGTGGGACACACACTCGTGCCCATGTTGGACCCTCATCAGTTGCTGTCTTGCTGCTTTACAGTTTCTTCATCCCTATGTGCCACCTATGCATCTGACTAACACGCACTGTGCTCCAGCTGGACCACAGCATGTGCCACCTGCAGCCCTCTATATCCCATTTACAGCATCAGTACAGTTGCCCTTTCCTACGTGCCCACTCTTCTGTTACTGCACATGTGCACGCCATAACAAACCTGCCAAATATAGACGTGAATAAACCCCGATCAGCACTATTTCAATGTGGGATCATTCACTTTGTAGGGGGACAGAGAATAAACCCTTCCAAACATGATATCTTATTTTTTTAGCTTTGTCAGTGGTGTTGCTTCATGTTTATCATTACTATCACTTTTGGCCAGCTTGGTTATTGGGATTTTAAACGTGATTCAGGTCATTTTCTATGTTTATTTGCCTTTTTGTTCCATGCAAATGTATCACTACTATCACGTTTTTGGATTTCCCTGGCTTTGCTGTACATTGCTGACTGAAATGGTTTCTCTTTCCTGCAAATGTTCCTTAAAGCGAGGGTTTCTCTGGCATTAGCGTTCAGACCCAGATTTAACAGCGTTTGTGTGCCTGGAGCCTCTCCCCTACCACTCTCCGTCCATTGACCCCTTCTCTCCGCCCTCTGGGAAGCCTTACTCCACCCTTCAGAGCCGGATTTCACAGCTTTAGTGTGCCTTAACGCCGCCGCTGCGTTATCGCGCGCTAAGTGAAGTTATCGCGCGATAATGTTACATTATTGCATGCTAACGTCACTTATTGTGCGATAATATCACCGCTGCGACATTAAGATGCTTTAGTAAACATACCCCAAGTCACCTTGAGCAACTACAGAAAAGCAAATAAGTCAAATATGTAAACCTAATATATAGACAAGGAGTGAGTATGCCAGATTGTCAAACTTTCAGCTAAATAATGATGGATATAAGCAATATAATTATAGATGGGCTCATACAAAGGAGATCTGAGAAAAGAGACTAGCTGTATTGCTGGAAGAACTTGATTGTATGGACTCTATGGGGTATGTTTACTAAACTGCGGTACCCTTACATACCACGCGTTATGTAACGTTAACGCGCGTTAACGTTACTTAACGATCGTTAACGTCCCCGGCTGCGGTAAACACCACAGAAGGTGGAGAGAGGGCAGAGAGAAGGGGGTCAATGGGCGGAGAGTGGGCGGGGAGAGGCCCCTTTCACACTAACGCGCTGAACTGAAGGGCTGAATCTTACCGCGAATGAAAACCTGCCATTAGATGCACATTTGCAGGAGAGAGAAAGCATTTAAGTGTCAGCAATGTTCAGCCTAGGCAGGGAGCCCAAGAAATGTGATAGCAGTGCTCCATTTTCAGCAACACCATGGTGCCAAAGTATGAATGGCCACTATGGTGATGGTACAAATGGTGCATAGGGGGCCGCAGGCGGGACATGTAGCATGGGTAGCTGGGGCACAGGGTGGACCAGGCGGGCACCTAGGTGGCACATAGGAACATAGAAACCGGAAATCAGCAAGACAGCAGCTGACCAAGGCCAAACACAATCCTTCTATATCTATCTGGTTCACCCTGGCCAATAGTTGCTAGGGCACTGACCTGACATCCCCCCAGCCATCCTGCACCCATGTGGAAGGGACATAATATTGGTAGGCAGTGATGGGGGATGTGAGGATGTCCATGCATGGCCCCCCACCCTGGGATCCGCTCCCTAGGTGGGCGCCACCTACACAGTGGATGGCCTGGGACTGTGCACTACCAGCACTGACAGAAAATGGCCATGTCAGCTTGACAGGGGGGGTGCCACCTCCCTGCAGTGTACCTAGGCCATGCCCTGCATCAGTACGTGGTGTGCAGTGCAACATACAAAGTCTGGCTGAGGAAAAGTACAGGTAGCCCCAGGGACTACTGTGCATGTGTGGTGCAGTACACCCAGCCAGTGTGTCCAAAAGCAGAGGTTCACAGGTTCAAGCCCCACCTGTGGTTCCTGCAGAGCATGCCCCTATGTTTTACCCTACAATGCAGATACAACAGCAACATGTGCAAAGCCCAAAGCAGCACCAAAGAGGGGTACAAACACCCACCCACACAGGCTCCACAATCCAAAAATGCATGGAGAGTCAGGCTGTTGGCCCCAGCATTGAGCTGAATTTATCACCAGAACACTACTTCTACCTCCTGCACAGTTTAGCAATGTCAGCACTGTGATCAGGACCAGTGTGGCGGGCAGGGTTGCCAACCACCCCTATCTTTATACAATGCTGCAATAGGAGTGAGTGTGTGTGTATGTCTATCCATTGTTCTGTGGCTGCCCACCCTTCACTGGGCCCAAAATGTCCCATTGTTACCAGCGTTAGCCTGAATAGGTGCATAATGAGGAGCAAGGTATTTTGGGTATGGCCCGCACAGGGCAGATTGGCCAGGATGCATCTTCACAGGGTGTGGGGCAATGGCTGGGACACTGTAGTGCCTGACCACCACCTGCATGGACAGGGTGGCCACAGCATGGCATGCTGGGAGGGCACTCACTCTGACCGAGCAGTGACCATGGCAGGTCTAGGTTCCCACATAGTGCTTTACACTGTCTGATTCTAGTGATATATTTGTGTTCCCCAGTTCTGGGGTCCCAATCACTGAGTGGCCTGCTTGCTGCACATAGTTTCTCTGTGAGCAGGCTGGTGGACTGTCTGTAGTTAGACTGTGCATGGTCAGGACATCTTTAAAATACAGTCTGATTGTGCTGTCTTCTGATGACTGGCAGACAGTGGTGGGAGGCATTTGGGGCTTTCCAGACCTAACCCCAACATTGCTGCTGGTCTGCCACTGTTCCAGTCATAGGTATGGCTCTGGCCCACCAACCATGGAGGGCTGTCTCATACAAACAGGATGGAGGCTGCTTCCCTAGAGCAGGGGCACCTGTTCTTTACCTACAAAAAGGGTGATGTGGGCCCTTTGGGGTATGTAGTGTATACCACTGTGACCTATAAAGGCACTGCTACACATACCTCATGCAATTCTAGGAACCCCTCTGCCCTGATAACAGCTGCCCATGTCAGCCAGACCCTAACACAGGGTACACACCAATATGGCTTCTGCCTGGTCCCACAGGGCCACATGTGACTTCAGGATACAGATGGACACCAAATTACCTTCGGCTGCACTGCAAGGAACACCTGTCACACACTGGTAGTGATGGGGATGTACAGCAGGACCTATCTCTAGCACCAAATGTACTGCGGACCTAGTGCTAGGCACCAATCCTATCCCTCAGGGTGATCACAGAACATGCACAATGGCATGGTCTGTAGCTACTCTGTGCCAGTATCACACACTGTCAGTTCGTCTTTCCAAGCTGAGGTACCGGAGAGGTGCAGACCCCATTTAGTGATCAGCTGTAGACTGCTATTCAGCATGTGCATTGCATCATGGGTATGGTGGGGTTACCCTATCCTGGTACTCAGAGCAGACAATTTGTGCGGTGACCTGCAGTCCTTCTGTACCCAGACATTGCTGTGACATACACCATGGAGGTATAGCCTACTGGTTAATACAATGCCATTCTTGGCAGTGTTCATGGGTTCAGTTCTTCATTGTTCCCCCCTCTCATGCCTGTCCTACTCATATAGTGTGCATGCCTGTAGAGGTCATATTTTTGCAGATCTGTGCTTCCAGCCCATAATACCCTCGCCAAAATTGTCAACGTTCCCTCGGTCCGTCTATCTGCGTCTGTCAGCTGTGTAGAGTCCTGTCTGCCAGTGCAGGCTGCCACCCCATGTCATACCCATCTCTTTCCCCGAGAGGGGCAACACTCTGCTGCTGACTCCAGCCCAATCGGGGCTGTGGGAGGAGGAGCAGTAGCTCCTTTAAAGAAGGATCGCTACCGGCGGGAAAGGCAGCCATCTCTTTCCCCGAGAGGGGCAACACTCTGCTGCTGACTCCAGCCCAATCGGGGCTGTGGGAGGAGGAGCAGTAGCTCCTTTAAAGAAGGATCGCTACCGGCGGGAAAGGCAGCCATCTCTTTCCCCGAGAGGGGCAACACTCTGCTGCTGACTCCAGCCCAATCGGGGCTGTGGGAGGAGGAGCAGTAGCTCCTTTAAAGAAGGATCGCTACCGGCGGGAAAGGCAGCCATCTCTTTCCCCGAGAGGGGCAACACTCTGCTGCTGACTCCAGCCCAATCGGGGCTGTGGGAGGAGGAGCAGTAGCTCCTTTAAAGAAGGATCGCTACCAGGCGGACCCGCGCCTGTCGGGCCCGCGCCTGAGGGCCTCGCCAGAGGGCCCTTTGGCGTGGCCCTTAGGCGGAGGCCATCTCCCATCAAGTTGACATCGGTCCTGCACTGATCGAAATCGGAGCTCCGGAAAACAAAAACCCCCTGCCACCATCTGCAGCTCTCCCCAGCCAGCTCTCCCCAGGCGGAGGATAGAGCCGCCGACAGTAAGAGGAGCAGTGCTTCACTCATCACCCAATCGGACTTTTAGTTTTCTACCAAACGTAAGAGTAACTCAAGCAACCTGTTTAATCCATCCAGACCCAATTCTTTGCTAGCCAATCAACACAGGTGAAGAAGTAATGTAATGTAATGTTTATTGTGTAACCTTCCCATTTGTATACCTCACTTTAAGCAAGATTTCGACAACATTGCTATGCTTGATCATATAATATGTATCCATGCAAATTACCATTGCTGTCTTATTAAGCAGGATTCTGATAATCTGAGATCTCCATTAATGCCTAGCAAAACAACTTGTAATATTTACACAGATTGTTTCTCTCTCAGTATATAAATCTATGCAGCTATCTATCCATGTTAAGCCATTCAATAACTTTCTTTTCCAGATAATTTTGCTTCTCATTAAGCCTGTCCAAACTTTATATAACTGTATATGCCGGGCTAGTTAATAAGTACCTTCCTACAGAATTTTGTATCTCAATAAGCAAGCTCCTGCTAACATCTGTTCATACTTGGCTAAACACCTGCAACTTTTAAAAGTCCACAAACAACCCTCCAATCTCCTGCTAAAATTCCCCCTTCTCTAGCAGTAGTCTTCTCCTTATTGACACAGACCGAGTATGGCCCTCCCCATCAAGATATTATTAGGCCTATACCTCTTTCTCATAGGTTTGCTCCCAAATATCCTAGCTCTAACCTCCACTCACAATAATATACCCATCTTACACAACAACTGGAAAAGATGGTCAGGCACAAGTCACCCAAATAAAAACTGGTCCCATCGATCTCATCACCATTATCTATTACATATACCGCTTCAACACGCCTCAAAGCTAAAGCTAGAAAACCACAACCAACCCCGCACTCTAAAATGTGCCCTCATTAATGCTCGCTCTCTTCGTAAAAAATGACCTGTTCTCACAGACATAATCACATCTCACAACCTTGACATTCTTATGGTCACCGAAACATGGTTGTCTCCTGAAGATAACATAATTCTCAATCAGCTCCTCCCCAATAACTTCGTAGTTTTTCAACAGCAACAGACAAAACAAAAGAGGAGGAGGGGTACTAATCCTCTCCAAGACAGAACTCCAATTCAAAATGGATAACTCTTCTAGCAACAACCTCCTGGAAACAGTCTCTATTTCTAACAATCTCTGTTCCATAAACTTACTATACAGAGCTCCATCTTCCTCCCCAGATGAATTGTCAGCCATTATAAACCTTGCCTCCAACACACTGACCCCAAATAGACCCAACTGGATTCTAGGAGACTTTAACTTACCATCCCTACAAGACAACCAATCACACGCCTTTATAGATGCCCTGGAAATCCTAGGATACAAGCAAGTTGTTCAACAATCTATGCACATAAAAGGCAATATTCTTGACCTCATATTTGTCCCACAATCAGTACATAATCAACTTCAAAACATTCTGTTATCAATTACAGCGGTCCCTTGGTCAGACCCATAAGCTCATTATGTTTCAGATCCCCACTCAAAACAAACAACACACAAGCGACACAGACCTCAAACAACACACAACTACAACCAGACTCTTCCAACCTTTTAATAGGGAACTTATCCTGGCCGAAACGGATGCTCTCTTCAATGACACCACCCTAAACCTGGAAGAGTTCATCATCTGTTGGAACAACAGACTCAACTCCATTGCCTCACGCCCACCTAAGAATACGTCTTCAAGAAAAAAGTGACAGCCCCATGGTTCACTTCAGAGCTGAAAAAATCTCTAAAATTACTACGAAAGCTTGAGAAGAGATGGAGGAGGTCACACACCAACAGCAACCAGACTGCATACATGCAACATCTTGACGCTCACCGTAAGTCCATTTCAGAAAAAAATGAAACAGTACCACACAGATATCCTGAAACGTGCTTTAAATAAACCACATGACCTATTTAGCCTAGTCAAGAAACTAGCCAAGGAACCGTCACCCGAGCACCAGTGCGAAATCAACCCACAAGAATATGCTACATACATACAATCCAAGATGTGCCGCACAAATATATCTCAATACCCTCTGCACCAATTATTCAAGGGCTCCCAACTCCTTTAATATCATTCACTACTCCCTCCTTGAGACTGATTGAAGACACTATTGCATCTCTCAATATGTCCACTGCACACACTGATCCTTGCCCAGCCTTCTGGATAAAGGATCTTTGCAAAGAGCTCGCTCCTACAATATCTAAGATTATAAGATTATCATTTGACACCGGATCATTCCCTGCTGCTCTCAAACAGACATCCATCAGACCATTACTGAAAAACCTCAAGCTAGATCCACAAAAAACAGACTCATACAGACCCATTGCCAGCATACCCACCCTTGCAAAAATAATTGAAAAAGTAGTTTACAGGCAATTGCAGGACCACATTGACGCTGAAGCACCTCTGGATACCTGTCAACATGGATTCAGAGAATCTCATGGGGTTGAGACGCTCCTTACCACCCTCCTCAATAGCCTAAACACAGGTATTGACAACATCCGACAGGGTTTTGTTCTCATCTTTTTAGATATTGCGGCAGCTTTTGACTCGGTTTGTCACGAGCTTCTTCTTATCCGTCTAAAAGAGAAGGGCCTCTGTGGAAACGCACTCGAATGGTGTAACTCATACCTGTCAGACAGATGGCAGCATGTGCGATCAGATGGGGGATTATCAGATCCGTTTCATCAAGGACAAGGAGTCCCGCAAGGATCCTCACTTTCATCATTACTATTTAACATATATATGCAACCCATATGTAACATCATAAGATCTTTTAATGTCAACTGCATGATATATGCCGATGATGTATTATTATATATGCCGTTCAGCATAGATAAGATGGACCTCTCCCCCTTAACCAACTGCTTTAACGCCATATCAAATTGGCTACTGACTCAAAATCTCAGAATCCAACATAAAAAAACAGAAGTTCTCTTTATCTCAAGGAACTCAAACTTCATACCACCTCCATTCCTGGAGGTTCAAGATGCCAAGCTTCAAGTAAAACCTCATATCCGATACCTAGGAGTGACTCTTGATCAATATCTGGATTTGAAAACCCACATAGCTAACACAGTAAAAGCAATATATTTCAAAATTCGCTCCCTCAGACATCTCCGTCAACTGATTGATCCGGCCGATTTCCGCACTGTGTACCAGGCTCTAATTATGCCCCACTTTGACTTCTCAAACTCCATACTACAAGGGCTTCCTCAATCAACTTTAAACCCTCTCCAACTCGCCTTGAATAGTGCAGCAAGATTGCTTTTTGGGCTACCCAAAAGAGAACATGTAACACCCCTTCTAAAACAACTACATTGGCTTCCTATTCAAGCGAGAATCTCTTTTAAAACTCTGCTCCTGGCATTTAAAGCATACAAAGGACTCGCCCCCACTTCATTAACGGAGATGATTCATCCAATTGCCCCCAACAGACTAAGAAGAACTACAGAAATAAACATGCTAACTGTACCAAAGGAAATCACAAGATACAACTCGACAACAGCAAATCGAGCCTTCAGTTTATGTGCTCCAAAACTTTGGAACATCCTTCCAACACACATTAGGGCCATCTCTGATCTCAGCCAGTTCAAGAAGGCACTAAAGCACTACCTTTTTCTCAAATACTTCCCAGAGAACGAAGAAACATAGTAACACCCAAATATCAATAACTACCTTCTAACCACTCAATCTTTCCTCAGCCGCACACTACACTACAATACTCCACACTATGTATATAGTTACTCTTGTTGCTGTTTTCTGTATATAGTTGCCCCTGTTACCCAGGTTTGACTTCCCTGTTATATGTAATGAACAGATATATGTAACTTTTTTTTTTTATATTTCAATATTTTTATTAGTTTCAGCAAAACACAAAACAGCAACATCCAACACCAGTAAATACCCCACAACCAACCAGCCCCCCGCCCCCCCCAAAAGAACCCCCACTTCCCACCTCCCCTGCTACACCTACTGCCTACCCTTCCACCCCCCCACTAACCATCCCCCCTCCCTTCCCCCCCTGCCCACCCCCCCCCCCAAGACACTCCATAAGTCACCCCACTTGGCCATAAATTTCGCCACACGTTCCCTCCTAACCGCTGTCAATTGTTCCATGAGGACCACCTGCCGAAGCCTACTTTCCCACTCCCCCACTGTAGGTACCCCCACCCTCTTCCACGCTGCTGCCAACGCACACCGTGCCGCACTCATGCACGCTCGTATCATGGGCCCCCCATCTCCTTGCCCCCTCCCCACCAGGACAGCAAGCATACCCCGGGATCTAACCGGACTTCCTCTCCAAGATGCTGATGGATCCACTGTATCACCTGTCCCCAGAAGGTTTGTACCTTAGGACACCCCCACCAGATATGCCAAAAAGTGCCTACCCCCCCGCACTCCTGCCAGCAACCCTCCGCCACCCCCGGAAATATCCTATGTAAGCGCTCCGGGGTATAATACCACCGGAATAAGATCTTATACCAATTTTCCCTAATGCTACTGGCCCAGGGTAGCCCCCTAACCCTATCCCATAGCTGTTTCCAATCTACTGCTGTCAAGGGCCTCCCCAAATCCCGCTCCCACTCTAGCATATAGGGGAACCGTCCCTCTCCCCGTTCCCGAACAGCCTGATATAACCCAGAAACCATCCCTCTGGACCCGAACCTCCCATACCAGAGCGCCTCAATTGCCGACACATCCTCCCCCCATCCCCCCATCCCCCTACCCCCTCTTAAGAATGAGCTCGCCTGAACATACGCATAGCGATCCCGCTCCTCCAATCCATATTCTACCCGAACTGCCTCAAAGGAACGCACCACCCCCTCCTCCATAAGTTGGTAGAAACACACCAGCCCCTTCTCCGTCCAACTATCAAACCGTCCCCCGCCCCAGCCCGGTGTGAATGGCTTCCATCCACGCCACGGCATCATTACAGAAAACAAGTCCCCTTCCCCCTTCCCCCGACCTCCGCGTCTCACCCTGTCCCACACCCGGGCCACCTGCTGCATAGCCGGCGACCCCGCTCCTAACTCCTTGCGATTCTTCCTCCCCGCCCACAGCCAGGCCTCCAGGTGACCGCCCTTCACCACTGTACGCTCCAAATGTACCCAAGGCTTCATATCCTCCCACTTCCGCCAGTCCAGAACATGCCATAGTTGCGCCGCCCGGTAGTAATCAAGGATATTGGGCACCCCAAGCCCCCCCTCCATCCGCGGAGCATAAAGCACCTCTCGGGCCAACCGCGGCGGTCGTTTGTTCCAAATATACTGAAAGACTTTCCGTTGCACTCACCGTAACACGGCATCGGGCACCCGCACCGGCAAGGCCTGAAATAGGTACAACAGCCTAGGTAACACATTCATCTTAACCCCGGCCATCCGTCCTAACCACGAAACGTCCTGTCTCATCCAACCCTCCATATCCCTCTCCAACGCCCGCACTACTCCCGGGTAATTAATCCGGTACAGATCACCATATTTGGCTCCCAGGTGCACCCCCAGATATTTCAACGTCTGGTTGACCCACCTCAGTGGATACATACCCCGCAACTGCCCCTCCACCCTCGGCGAAACCCGAACCCGCAATACCTCCGTCTTATCCACATTCATTTTGAATCCGGAAACTGCCCCAAACGCCTGCATCTCCGCCATGGCCTCCGGTAGAGACTCCTCCGGCCGCTCCAAATACAGCAGAATATCATCCGCATAAAGGGATATTTTATGAGCCACCCCCCCTCTTTCCAGACCCCGAATCCGCTCATTTGAGCGAATAGCCTCCGCCAGGGGCTCCACACTCATTGCAAAAAGCAGCGGCGAGAGAGGACACCCCTGCCTCATCCCCTTTCCCAAACTAAAGTCCCGCGAGTAACAACCATTGACCTTCACCCGAGCCCTCGGCCCCTTATAAAGCCCGCGGATCCATCGCGCCATATTCTCCCCCACCCCCAGGTGCTCCAACACCTTCATCAAAAAGCCCCAGTGCACCCTATCAAAAGCCTTTTCGGCATCTACAGACATTAACAAGAACTCCTCCGTCCCACGCCGCGCTTCCCAGAGCACCCCCACCGCCCGTTTTATGTTATCAGCCGCCTGACGTCCCGGGATAAACCCCGTCTGGTCATTCTTAATCACTGTTGGCAGCCAGGGCCCCACACGGCCCGCCAGAATCTTGGCTAGCACCTTAACATCCACATTTAGAAGTGAAATAGGTCTAAAAGACCCACACTCCAGCGGGTCCCTCCCCCCCTTCGGCAGCACCGTAATCCCAGCGGTCAACATCCCCACCGGCAGTTCACCCCCCTCCTCCAACATCCCATTAAACACCCTACACAGAACCTCTCCAATCTCCGCCTGGAAGACCCGGTAGAACGAACTCGGGAGGCCATCTAACCCCGGCGCCTTTCCCCTGGGCAACCCCTGAATAGCACGCTCCACCTCCGCCAAACCAATCCGGGCCTCCATTACCTCCCGGGCTTCCCCGGACAAACTTGGAAGCCTGACCCCCTCCAGATACCGTTCTATACCCTCCCCCTCCACCCCCTCCTCCGCCGTACAGAGTTCCTGGTAAAACTGCCGAAAGCGTTCCTGAATTTCCCCTTCCCGAAACAGCACCTCCCCCCCTTTCCCCTTAATCTGATAAATCCGAGAGGCCACCCTGCGACTCCGCAGCCGCTGGGCCAACATCCGCCCTGCTCTATTACCAAACTCATAAAACCGTTGTTGCACCCAGGCCAGCTCCATCGCGACCCTCTCCACCTGCAGACCCTGCAATTCCCCACATAGCGCTTCCATCACCCCCCGAGCCCCTTCCCTCCCAGATCTCTTAAACGCCTCCTCTGCCTCCAGCAACCTCCTCCCTAAATCCCGCTCCTTTTCATATCGCTCCCTTTTCCTACGCGCCCCCCACTGAATGAACTTCCCTCTAATAACCGCCTTGAGCCCCTCCCACACCATCGCCACCCGAACCTCCCCCATGTCATTCCTCGCCAAGTATTCCTTAATCCCTTCCCTGATATCTCTCACCACTGCTGGGCACTTCAGCAACCCTTCATTCAGGCGCCAAAACTGCAACCCGTCCCTATCCCGCCCCTTAAACCCAACTTCAACCGCTTTATGATCGGACCAGGCAATGGGTACAATCCCCCCCCTCCCACCCCCAGCATCCATTCCTGATCCACCAGCATCATATCTATCCGGCTCCAGCTATTATGGGGGATGGAGTAGTGTGTGAACTCGCACTTCCGAGGGTGCAGCACTCGCCAGGCATCTACCAAATTCAACTGTTTCATCAACCGCTGCAAGGCCCTCCTATCCCTCCCCCGACCCTCCCCCCTCACCGACTCCCTATCCATCAAGTGCTCCAATACAACATTAAAATCACCCCCCACCACCCTTTCCCCCCCCCCTGTTGCCCCAACAACTTACACACCCTCTGCCAGAACCCCCCTTGCACTCCATTCGGCCCATACACCGACACAATCATTATTTCCTCTCCCCCCCAGCTGCCCACCACCCCCACCACCCGCCCCTCCCCATCCTCAAAGCTCCGTGTTACTTGAATCCCGCTACCCCCCCCGTAAGATCACCGCTACCCCCCCTTTCTTACCCCCCTCCCGACTACAAGAATAGTACTGTTCGCTGTACCGTGGGTGTCTCATCAGCCCCACATCTCGACGACGCAGATGCGTCTCCTGTACTAAGATCACATCCCAGTCATTCTTCTCAGCCTCCCGGAACAATAAACGCCGCTTGGTAGGCGTGTTTAAACCCCGCACATTAAGCGTGCCCACCCGCAACATCGTGTTCCTTACTCCTACTAAACCCCCCTTCCTCTGCCCGGTGTCCGAACCCAGCCCTCCGCCCCACCCCCTCCACCGCTCCCCATTTTACCTTCCTTCCGATTGTGACGGTCCTGCATCTCCCCCCAACCACCCCCCGCCCTCCTCCCACACCACCTACCCTCCAACACAGCCCTCCTACCTCCCCGCTCCCGCTCCCCTGTTTGTTTCTCTCCCGCACTGCCTACTCTCTTCGGGAGCTGTTCGCAACCCAGCTCACCCAACACAGTCCAGGCTTCCTCGGCCTCCTTCACCTTCCGTGTCACGCCATTCACAGTTACTAAGAGGCCGAAAGGGAACAGCCACCTGTATCGCAAGCTTTTCCCTCTCAGGTAGGCAGTGACTTCCCGCAGGCCTCTCCGACGGTCCAAAGTCCCTTTGGACAAATCATTAAAAATGTCCACCTCCGCTCCTTCCCACGCAATCCGCCCATATTTCCGGGCTATCTGCAGGATCTTCTCTTTTAGTGGGAAGCTGCTCATACATGCGATGATGTCGCGGGGCTGTTTATCATGCCGCGGGCCCAGACTGCGATGCGCCCGCTCTATCCCAATCTCCCGCTCCACTGGCGTCGTACCGCCCTCCAGGGCCAAAATATGCGCACATAGACGTCGGACCACCTGCTCACAGTTCTGTTGCCCCTCCGACTCTGCAATGCCTTTCACCCGCAAATTATTCCGGCGGGCCCGATCCTCTATCTCCTCCAACTTCTCCACAATCGCCTCCTGCTGCTTCTCCAATTTGCACTGCGCCTCTGCCATCCCCTGCAGTTCACCACTACAGGCCTCCACGTGCTCTTCGAGAGCCACCACGCAGTCGCCCAGGCCGCTCAGATCCTGATGCAAACTCGTCAGCGAGTCTTTAATGTCCTTTCGCATCTCCGCCAGGTCGGCACGCATGCCTCTTCTGAAAGCCCGTAGCCACTCCCGGAGAGGCAGCTCCATCTCCTGGATCTCCTCGCTCTCCTCATCCTCCGACGAGCTCGCCTTGCTACCAGGCCTTGCCGTTTCAGCAGCCGTCCGCTCCGCATCCTCCTTCCGCGTCACATATGGTGATCGGAAGCCCGCCAGCTTCTTTTTCGCTGCTTGGGCCATCGTCCTGACCCGTTCTCCTCGCACTCGGGCGCCGGGGTCCACACTTTTTTCCCTAATAATGCAGGACTCCACAGGAGCGCAGCTAGCACACAGCCATTCGCTCCGTGACGTCACCGGAAGTCCCCCAGATATATGTAACTTATCTGAAGTTTCTTGTTCCATGTAAACCGCGCTGATGGTGAATAGTGCGGTATAGAAAAACTGTTAAATAAATAAATAAAATACCCTTTCCTGCATTGCACCTCTTCACGCTTGCCTCGCCTGTGCCTGATTTGTATGGCACCACCACTCCTCTGTCCACCCATCATTGTAACTATCCTGCCACCTCTGCCTCCACTGGGGAACACGTATTCCCATTGCCACCAACTGTTTTTCTGGTACTGCCAACACCCTGTGCTGTGATACAGCTGCCCCACCATGTTTGTCATCAGTACTGGCAGGCACATGGGATGCCCGCAGATATGGCAGGTCCAGCGGCTCCCACTTCTCCCTCCTTCACTCACCTGTTCATTGCCTTTCCTGAGTGCTCTATCTAGTGTTAGGGCTACATCTGTCTCTGTTCCGCACAGGTCATGCATGTCATCCTGAGGCACCTTGCAGTCCCTAGGGCACACTAACCTAGGACACCATAACCTTGTTAGGCCACCTTAACCTATGGTTCCATAGCCCAGGGTGCCTTCTGCGGTGCCTTGTCCAAGGGTGCCTAATATGGCGCTTAGCCTAGGAGGCCCTATAGGGTGCCTTATGAGGCACCTTACAGGGCACCTTACTAGGCACCTTATAAGGCACCTTACAAGGCACCTTAAGTAACTTCATTGCCCCACTGCACATCTAGCCTGCCCAACTACCAATTATCAGCCCCTCTCCTCCCACCTTCCACTTTACCTAACTGACCTTCCCCCACCCTTTGGAAGTGGTGCTCAATCATGTTATAGGGCCAGAAGATGAAAACCACTGGCCCTCTTCATAAAATAGACTAACAATAGACACCTTTTTGACCTTCAAATTTAGGAAACCTTTAATAAAATTGCCTTTATAATGCATAGTATGAAGGTCATTTGCTCAAATCAATAAATGCAATGCATAATCATAGCAACAAGTGAATTTTGCTGAGCAGTGGTTCTTCGTGATACTATTGTGCCTTTCAAACTTGTGTTGTATCCCCACACCCTAGGGATGTGCATTCATTATTGCACATTCGGTTTGTTAGTTCGCCTTAAACAAATGTTATGTATGTAAAATCAGTTTAACATCCTCAATACACATTGAGGGGCATTCTATAACAGAACACCTAGGATAAGAGGATAAGCAGGCATCTATTTTAAGCCTAGTTTATAAAGACACTTAGGCTCCTATTTGTTTTTATAAAATACTAGCCTTTCTTCATTATAAAACATATGAGGACAGACTTAAAGATCTTAATATGTATACTTTAGAGCAGGCATGTCCAACAGGTAGATAGTGATCTACCTATAGATCTCGGAGGGGTCAGAGTAGATTATCAGCCCCACTTGGCTCCATCTCTCCAGCAGCTCGCCCCATCACTAGGAGAGAGCTCGTGCCGGCAGATCATCTGCTGAGGGCTTGCCACCGCTTCTGATTCTTTGCCTGTCTTTTTTCCCTGCCTGCGGAAATCTTGCCTGTGGATGTATTGGGGGCGCTTGTTGTTTTCGTGCCAATAGTTCGTGGGTACCCCAGGGGGCCGCCGCCCATGCCCCGCGACGAGATGTCACAGGCCCGGCATCATACCTGGCCTCCTGCCTCTCAGAATCACCCATTCCTTCCCCACCCCAACATCCCTTAGAAGTGTGTTATATACCGGGCGATATCCATTCGCCCGGGCTTTACCTGAATACACTTACCGTATTAGTTGTGTTGTGTGCTGGTCGTTGGTCGCTTTATAGTTCGCTTTCATTAAACATTTTCGGGCAGACACAACAAAGTGTCAAGAATTTGGTGATTTTGGTGGGCTTTTCCAATTTGGTTCTAACTTCCCTATGCCTTGCCTTTGAATTGGTTCAAACCACTGTGACTTTTGCTTGCCTCTGCAATTTTATTTTGCCTAGCCTTTGCGTTGATTCTACATTGCAATTTTATTTCGCCTTGCCTTTGCGTTGATTCTACACTGTGTGCAGAATTTATTAAATCGTGTGTGGTGGTATTTGAACTTGTTTGGTGGTATTTGATTTTATCTGGTTTGCTGGACAGGTGTTTGAGTTTTTTTGATGATTGTTTGGTGGTATTTGATTACTGGTGCCAGTATGATGAATTCTTATTTTTACTTTTAGAACTGCATGTGTGGTTTTGGCATCTCCAGTCCTTGTATTGCACATCATCCAGAGGTCTTCAGTTCCTGTTGATCTTTAATACTTTGGGACAGTGACAGCCACCGTAGTATAATGAAGATGAGTGTTCAAAAGAAGAGCAAAACCTACCACTTTCATGATGAATGGGAAATGGACTACTTCGTCATCATGGTGCAAGACAAGTGTTGTTGTCTAATTTGTAACGCCCCAGTGTCCTTGCCCAAAAAGGGTAATCTGGAACGTCATTATAAGGATCTGCATAGCAATAATTTTGATGCTGATTTTCCAACCAAAAGTGAAATTTGTAAAATGAAGCTCAAAGAACTTAAATCAAAATTGGCTACTCAGGGGGCGGGACAAGATGGTGGACACGCACTAGCTGCTGTCGGTTCGTGTTTGCCTTCTGCTTCTTTAATACATATTACCTCTGTTAAGATGCCTAGAAAGAGGAAGGCTAAGCATTGGGAGCTTCCCAAGCATCCGATGACGGTGTCTGCGGGGCCAATCGATTCTTTCGTGCGGCCCATTGGTTCTGTTTTACGTCTGGAGCAAAGTTCGCTGGGGGTTATGGAGGCAGAAGGAGGCCTTGCCTGCCCCTCTGAATTGCAGGTCACCCTTAGCCCGGACGCCCGATGCCTGCCAGAGCAACCTACAGCGCCAGACGTGGGAGCAGCGGAGGCCGAGTCTCGGAGTAAGGAGAGACTTGTTGCCTTTGCGTCGACGCTGGTGGGGACTTCAGTGGAGACGTCTGTTTCCCCTGCTGAGCCTGGCATGGAGATTGTTCCAGCTGCTATTGGAGAGCACACACCGGCTGAGGACGTGGTGGTTAGATTGGGTACTTGTTTAAAGACCCCGGTTCAATCTGTTCTTCTTCGCCCTGAGACTGTAACATTGGATTCCTTATGGGAAGGTCTTAGGGCTTTGGAAACTTCCTTTACCTCCCAGTTCACTGCTTTGTATGAGGTACTTCCCTCTTTGGCTCAAGCAGTTACTCAGCAGAAGCAGGAGTTGGTTGATATCTCTTCTAAGGTGGCCCAGATGGAAGTTAAAATCGAGGATGCTGCTAATATTCCAGGTACTGTCATTAAAGATATATCTGTAATCCATGGGAAAATAGAGACGTTAGAGAATTTTGCCCGTAAGAGGAATCAGCGCTTGTTTAATTTTCCCCGTGTTCCTGTCACCTCGCCAAAGGATTTATTTACCACCTATGCTACTTCTATTTTGAAGATCCCGCTGGAATCGGTTCCTCCCTTGGCTAGGATCTTCTATTTGCCAACAGCCAAGCACAAGTCCCATGGTGTTTCCTCACCTGCACATTCTCCTCCAATGGATTCACTTGATCTAACTAGGTTTTCTGAAACCACTGATCCTGGTTATGTTCCTAGAGCAACTCTGCTTCTGACTGTTGCCTTTGACTCAGATCGTGACTTTCTTTTGAAATTGTATTTCAAGGTTAGAAATGAGTCATTTATGGGGGGAGTAGTAAGGATGTTTCCTGATGTTTCTAAAGCCACCCAGAAACGCCGACAGCAATTTCTATTGCTTCGCCCCCAGGTCTTACAGCTTGGTGGCCTTTTATTTCTTAGGTATCCATGCCGATGTTTAGTCAAATATCAGGGTGTTAGTTATACTTTTTTTGATCCCTTGCATCTAACCCAGTTCATAGCCGGTAGGAGTGCTTGTCCATCTTAGCTTTGGTTCAGGAATATTATAATGCACCATTATGTGTCTTATTTCCTATAACCTTTCTTTGTATTTGTGTCTTGCTTGTCCCCTAATGTTTGTGGGCTAGTGAATGTTATTTCTTATTAACTGAATGGGATAAGGGATTTTCTCTTAAGTTGCAAGGTTGGTTTTCTTTTTTCTACATTCTTTACTGTAACAAGTGTGTATCTTGCGGTTATTTTGAAATTGCATAAATAAAAAATTATAAAAAAAAAATTGGCTACTCAGCAACAGTTGATGGCGAAGCCAAGGTCACATTCAATCAGTGCAACCATAGCATCCTTCAAGGTCAGCAACCTGATCGCAAAGAAATGCAAACCTTTCACTGAAGGGGAATTTGTAAAAGATTGTTTTCTTGAAGCAGCTGACAATCTTTTTGAAGGATTTAAAAATAAGAAAGAGATCATAGCTGCTATTCAAGATGTGCAATTGTCAAGAAACACCGTCGTGCGGCGAATAGAAAAGATATGTGGAGAAACAACTGAACAATTGTTGGAGGATGTTTCAAATTGTGTTGCTTTCTCACTCCAACTGGATGAATCTACAAACATAAGAGACATAGCCCAGTTATTAGTCTTTATCCGGATGGTTTTTGAAGACTTCAGTGTTAAAGAAGAACTACTTGGAATGATTTCTTTAAACGGGAGAACTACCGGTCAAGAAATATTCAGTTTTTTCCATTCTTTTTTGACAAAGTGTAATCTTCCATTGCATAGACTTGTTTCCATCACTACTGATGGAGAAAGAGCAATGACAGGTGAGGTTAACGGTTTCATAGCCCTCTGTAGACAGCATGACGACTTCCCAGATTTCCTTTCTTATCACTGCATCATTCACCAGCAAGATTTGGCAAGCAAGAGACTCAATACAAAGACTGTCATGGACATCACTTTCAAAATTGTAAATTCAGTTTGTGGAAGATCACTTCAAAGACGGCTTTTCAATCTTACTCTTGATGAAGGGGCAGCGGAAATCATTTTGCACACAGATGTAAGGTGGCTAAGTAGGCACAAATTTCTGCAAAGATTTTGTGATTTGCTGAATGAAATAAGAAGTTTTTTGAAGGAGAGGGGAGATAACCAAGCAGAGTTGGAAGATGAGGAGTGGTTATGTGATCTGGCATTTCTCGCTGACTTTACAGGCAAACTAAGTGATATGAACCTTGAACTACAAGGTAAAAACAAATGCATTGGCGAGATGATGAGTACAGTTTCATCCTACAAGAGCAAATTTGAGCTAATGATGACTGACCTTGCAAACAACACTTTTGATCATTTTCCTAATACGCAGGACCATTTGGGACAATATGCAAATTTTGTTTTTTCAGAACGAGAAGTATGTGGCAGAAATCTGTTCTGTTATCCAGGAATTTGAAAATAGATTCTGTGACTTCCAAAAATTGGAACAGTTGTGGAGTACTTGTCATACCCATTCAAAGTAGATATGGACATTAAAGAAACTGCAGCTGCTATTAGTAAAAAATACTCATTGAACAAGCCATCTCTTGAAAACAAAATATTAACCCTTAAAAATGACATTTTTCTCAAGACACGTGCTGAGCAAGAATCGTTTTGGAAGCTAGTGCCTAGAGACAAATTTCCCAAGTTGAGAAGATGCAGTGAAGCTGTACACTCCTGTTTTGGTTCAACTTATTTGTGTGAATCTGCGTTTTCCCATCTAAAAATGACAAAGAGTACACAACGTTCCAACATGACAGATGAACATCTCCAGGATTCCCTGAGACTGGCCCTCATGCAATATTCACCCAACTTCAAAAAGCTGGTGGATGAAATGCAGGCTCAGACGTCTCACTAATGAGCAAGAGCAAAATATTAAAGATTGTGCAAGATCATCCCGGATCAATACTCAACCTAAATTTAACACAAATTACTCAACAAAAGTTAAAGAAAGTTATTAAGACAGTTAAAGAAAGTTATTAAGACAGTTAAAGAAAGTTATTTATTCAAAAAGTTGAATAAAATGTACTTTCCATTTCCCCTTGCCGTTCTTACTGGATCTTTGTCTCTCTGTTTTGCTTTTGCTTAATTTGCTTAACAGCTGATCACATCCAAGTAAATGACAGAAGGTTCATTAAAAAGGGAGGGGGGAAATCCTCCAACTTTATTGGGTTAAAATTTAATTTGAAACTAATTTGAAACTTAATTTTCATGGTGGTAGATCACTGGCACTTTTGGCCGGAAAAAGTAGATCACGACCTATTCGAAGTTGGACATGCCTGCTTTAGAGGAAAGGTGGGATAGAGGAGATGAAATAAAGATGTTTAAATACTTCTGTGGCATAAATGCACAAGAAGAGAGCCTCTTTTGTTTGAAAGCAAGCTCTACAATGAGGGGACATAGGATGAGAGTGAAAGGGGAAAGATTCAGGAGTAATATGTGGCAATATTTCTTTATAGAAAGAGTGGTAGATGTGTGGAATAGTCTCCCAGTGGAGGAGGTAGAGACAAGGACAGTATCTGAATTCAAGAAGACATGGGACAAACATGGAAGGTCTTTAAAGGAAAACAAAGGGACTATAGTAGTTGATATGGAAGGGTAGACTGGATAGGCCATAAGGTCTTTTTCTGCTATTATGTTCTGTTTCTATGTCAGTTTAGTTTCCATGCATGCTATGTCATAGTAATGTTGCTCTGCCAGTTAGGTAAGGGGACGTGTATAGTGTTAGATTTTTTGGTTGTACTTGCAGCTTTTGATTCTGTTAAAGATCATTTGTTATTACAGTGACCAGTTGAACAGGAATTGACCTGCTAATTTGGAATGGTTTAAATGTTGTCTTATAGGAAGAGACCAATGGGTGTTTGTAAAAAAACTGCTCATCTGCATGGTACTCAGTTACTCATGGGGGTATGTTTACTAAACCGTCTTAATGTGGCAGCGCCGATGTTATCGCGTGATGTGTAACGTCATCGCGCGATACGTAACATCATCGCGTGATAATATCACGCGATAACATCGGCAGCAGCATTAAGACACACTAATGCTGTGAAAGCCAGGTCTGAAGGGTGGAGTAAGGCTCCCCAGAGGGCAGAGATAGGGGTCAATGGGCGGAGAGTTGGCATGCACACTAAAGCCATGAAATGAAGGTCTGAAAATTAGCGCCAGTGAAAACCTTGCGCTAGAGGCACATTTGCAGGAGAGAGAAACCATTTCAGTCAGCGATGTACAGCAAAGGCAGGGAAACCCAGAAACGTGATAGTAGTGATACATGTGCAGGAACCAAAAAGGCAAATAAACATATAAAATGACCAAAACCACATTTGAAATCCCAATAAACAAGCTGGCCAATAGTGATATTAATGATAAACATAAAGCAACACTACTGACAAACCGTAAAAAGGAAGATATCATGTTTGCAAGGGTCTATGCTCTGTCCCCCTACAAAGTGAATGATCCCACATTGAAATAGCGGTGATCAGGGTTTTTGTCGTTTATATTGGGCAGGTTTGTTATGGCGTGCACATGTGCAGCAACAGCAGAGTGGGCATGTAGGAAAGGGCAACTGTACTGATGCTGTAAATGGGATACAGAGGACTGAAGGCTGCACATGCTGTGGTCCAGCTGGGGCACAGTGCGGACTAGGCAGATGCCTAGGTGGCACATAGGAATGCCGAAATTGTAAAGCAGCAAGACAGCAACTGACGAGAGTCCAACATGGGCACGAGTGTGTGTCCCACAGTGTCACAGGGGATATTACACAGCAGGTACCCCCAAGGGCACATAACATTGGCAGGCAGTGCCGGGGGGAAGCACGCATGTCCATGTAGGCACCCCTACCCGACAAACCACACCATAGGCAGCTGCCTACCGGCATACTGGATGGCCTGGGACTGTGCACCACCAGCACCACCAGCATAAGGGCATGTCAGCATGGTGGTGGAGGGGTGCTGGTGGTGGAGGGGGCAGTGGCATCTGCCCCTGTGGCAACAGTTTGGTGCAGTATACATAGCCAGTGTGTTCAGGAACAGAAGGTCACAAGTTCAAAGTCCCAGTTTTGGCTCCTGCCAACCCTGTCCCCATATTTTACCCAGTACTAAACCATGGTAATAAAGACGGAACCTTTATTGCAGATAAAATAAACATGCCTGAAACGCCTATATTTTACCCTAAGGAGCAGAGACACCATAAACATGTGCAATCCCTAGAGCAGAGTTTCCCAACTGCAGTCCTGGAGGGCCAAACACCATTCAGGTTTCATGCTCTCCCTAATAAATATGCCTGTGCTGCATTTGTATGCACCACTCCCATTGTATGCAAATGTATCTCATGCATATTCATTAGAGACATCATGAAAACCTGAACAGTGTTTGGCCCACCAGGACTGGAGTTGGGAAACTCAGCCCTAGAGCAGAGGCCAACAGGGGTACAAACACCCACACCCACAGGCTCCACAATCCAATGCCTCATGGAGAGTCAGGCTGTTGGGCGCTGCGCGGAGCAACATCTCCCAATACTGGCAACGTCATACCTTAGCAATGCCGTCCTAAACTTGGGAACACATTCCACATATATCAAAAGGTTGCTATGATTAATGTCAGAAACAAATCCTAAGTTAAACACGATTTGTTGATAGAGATTCATCATAGCAACCTTTCTGATATCTGTGGAGTGTGTTTCAGTTATTGCCTCTGACAGTGTTTACCACCCCGGGGAGTGGCCCCAACAGTTTTGCGTACCATAGCAATGCTTGCACTGTGCCCAGGACTAGTGTGGCAGCCAGGGCCGCCACAAATCTCTATATTTGCACAATGCTGGCATAGGTGTGGGAGTGTGTGTCTGTCTATCCAGTGTGTTGTGGCTGCCTACACCTTACTGAGCCCACACTGCTTGCACTGTTTCCAGTGTTATCCTGCCAATGTGCATAATGAGGAGCAAGGTACTGTGGGTATGGCCCCGGACAGGGTGGCCTGGGCAGGATGCATCTGCACAGGGTATAGGGCAATGGCTGGGACTTTGTAGTGCCCAACCACCACCTGCATGGACAGGTTGGCCACAGCATGTCATGCTGGGAGGTCACTCTCACCTTGACTGAGCAGTGACCATGGCATGGCTAGGTTCCCCCATAGTGCTATGTTTTTCTTTTTTGGGCCCAATTGCTGACATACCTGCTTGGTGTGTATGTTCACATCCCATTTTTGGGTGCACACAGTTCCTCCAGGAACATGTGCTATGTACTAGCTAGCAGACTGTCTGCAGTTAGCATGTGTATGGCTGGAATGCCTTGCAGGGTGGAGACTGACTGTGCTCTCTGTTGGTGAATGTCAGATAGTGGTGCGGGGCAGATGAGCTTCTCCAGTGTTCTGCCTGTCTGCCATTCCCTTATGTGATGTGTATAGATCAGCATTGACTGCCTTGTAGGGTGCCTTTTCCCCAGCAGGACTTGGGTTGATGGTCCTCTCTACTGCCACAATTGCAAAGATGTACAATGTGGATCTGTTGGTGGGAGATCCTGTCCCACCACCACCACCACCACCACCACCACCACCCCCCCCCTCACCCTGAGACACATAGGGCGGGTAGGGTGGTACTACATAATCTGCTTTTGGCTCCAAACACCCCCCCCCCTCCTTCATCTATAACATTGGACCATGGCACCCACACAGGATATGCACTATTCTGGGTGCATTATATTCCACAAGGGCTAGACATGACTGGGAAATACAGACAGACACAGGTATATCCTAGGTGTGTCTGTAAGGACTACCTATTCCACACTGGCACTTATGGGGACCTGCAGCATAGTCTATCTCAGCCAAGCCAGGTGCTGTGGACCTGGTGCTTGGTGCCCCACCTCACCCTCAGGGTGAGCACAGGACCCGCACAATGTCACGCTCTGTAGCTACTCTTTGCCAGTAACACACACAGTCAGTTCCCCCTACCAGGCCTAGGTGCTGTGGGGGTGCATACCCCATTATGTGATCAGCTGTAGACTGCTGATCTGCATGTACATGTACAGGTATGGGTGGGTTTACCCTATCCTGGTAACCACAGCAGACAGTTTGTGTGGTGACCTGCAGTCTTTCTGTAGCCAGCCCACAGTGTGGTAGTAGCTATAGAGATGTAGCCTACTGGTTACTTCAATGATTGTGGTGGCAGAGGTCATGGGTTCAATCCCAAAATGTTGTAATCTAAAAAGGCTGTCTGAGGCATTTTCTTTTCATTTAAATCAGTGCTGCCAGCAGAAACACCCTCACAGTAAGGCACTCACAGTAAGGCACAGAAACACCCTCACAGTAAGGCACTCTATAAGATGCCCTATACAGCACCCTATAGGGCACATTATAGAGTGCCTTGGGAGACAGGGCACTTTATAATGTGACCTATAGGGCGCCTTATAGGGCGCCTTATGAGGCACCTTATGTTACGGCACTGTGAGGGTGTTTTTGCTGGCAGCACTGATTTAAATTAAAAGAAAATGCCTCAGACAGCCTTTTTTAGATTACACCACTGTGGGATCAAACACATGGTTTAAAGGTGAGGACAGAGAGGCTGTTGTTGCCAAAAAAGCATCTTTCAGGAAATGGAAAAAAAAGACAAACAATGAAACCTGGAAAGAGCACAAGCACTAGCAAGTCAAATGCAAGGCATTGATTAGGCAGGCAAAGGGAGAATTTGAGAAGACGCTTGCTGCGGAAGCAAAAACGCGAAATAAAGACTTTTTCAAGTACATTCGTAGCAAAAAACCTGTGAGAGAGTCAGTTGGTCCATTAGATGATAGAGGGGTTAAAGGGGCACTAAGAGGTGACAAGGCGATAGCGGAGAGACTGAATGAATTTTTTGCTTCGGTCTTTACTGAGGAAGATATAGGGATGTTACCCATGATTGAAGTGGTATTTAAAGGTGCTGAAGAATTGAAGGAAATATCGATACATCAGAAAGATGTATTACAACTATTAGATAAACTGAAGAGTAGCAAATCACCTGGGCCGAATGGTAGACATCCAAGGGTGTTGAAAGAACTGAAATATGAGATTGCAGACCTGTTATAAGTAATCTGTGAACTATCATTAAAATCATCTCTAATACCTGAAAACTGGAGGATCGCCAATGTAACACCAATTTTTAAAAAGGCTTCCAGGGGTGATCCGGGAAACTACAGACCGGTGAGCCTGAAAGATGGTAGAAACCATCATAAAGAATAAAATTACTCAGCATGTAGATAGTCATGGCCTAATGGGAGACAGACAACATGGCTTTAGACAAGGAAGATCTTGTCTTACTAATCTGTTATGTTTTTTTGAAGGAGTGAATAATCAGGTGGACAAAGGTGAGTCGGTTGATATTGTGTAGCTGGACTTTCAGAAAGCCTTTGACAAGGTCCCTCATCAGAGACTTTTGGCAAAACTAAAGAGTCATGGGATAGGAGGCAGTGTACTACTGTAGATCAGGAACTGGTTAAAAGATAGAAATCAGAGGGTAGGGCTAAATGGCCAATTTTCCCATTGGAGAAAGGTGAATAGTGCTGTACCCCAGGGATCTGTGCTGGGTCCGCTGCTTTTTGACATATTCATAAATGACCTGGAAAGTGGAATAACGAGTGAGGTTATCAAATTTTCAGATGACACAAAACTATTTAAAGTTGTTAAAACCCAAGAGGATTGTGGAAAATTGCAAGAGGATCTTGATAAATTGGAAGACTGGGCATCAAAATGGCAGATGAAATTGAATGTGGGCAAGTGCAAAGTTATGCACCTAGGGAAGAACAACCAAAACTATGGTTACACGATGCAAGGTTTCACATTAGGAACCACCACCCAGGAAAAAGATTTAGGCGTCATTATGGATAACATGTTAAAACCCTCGGCCCAGTGTGCAGCGGCGGCCAAGAGAGCAAATAGAATGCTAGGTATCATAAAGAAAGGAATGGAAAATAAAACAAAAGATATTATAATGCCTCTATATCGTTCCATGGTGAGACTGCACCTTGAATATTCTGTGCAATTGTGGTCACCGTATTTTAAAAAGGATATAGCGATATTAGAAAAGGTTCAGAGAAGAGCCACCAAAATGGTAAAGGGGATGGAAGGATACTCCTATGAAGAAAGGCTAAAAATGTTAGGGCTATTTAACCTGGAAAAGAGACGGCTGAGGGGAGATATGATAGAAGTCTATAAATTAAAGAACGGAGTGGAACGGGTAAACGTAGATCGATTGTTTACATTATCAGAATATAGAAAGACTAGGGGACATGAAATGAAGCTACAGGGTAAACTATTTAAGACTAATAAAAGAAAATATTTTTTTACTCAAAGTGTAATCAAACTCTGGAATTTGTTACCGGAGGATGTAGTAAAGGCTGTTAGTGTAGCTGGGTTTAAAAAAGGTTTGGACAAGTTCCTGGAGGAAAGGTCTATAAACCATTATTAAGAAGGGACACAGGATATCAATGCTTGACGCAGTACAAGCATTGTGGAACCTGTGTCTTTTGGGGAAACTGCTAGGTACGTATGACCTAGATTGGCCACTGTTGGAAACAGGATACTGGGCTTGATGGACCTTGGTCTGACCCAGTATGGCATATCTTATGTTCTTAAGAACAACTGCTATCCCAACCATCTGGAAATACCAATTCTCCACAGTAAGCACATTCAGACTGCACCTGTTGCACACCACAGTCCTGCACATACCACTTGTGTTCAGTTAGCAGTTAATGCATGTGCACAGAGCAACCATGTACACCCTGGCTTAGGACAAACAACATGGTCACCCAGCACTTGGGCTCCCAGGACAGGGAAAGCACCCACATTGCTGGAGTTGGACTGTATATAGTACTATGTGGGTACATAGCTGTGCCATGGTCACGGTTTGGTCAGAGTGAGAGCGCTCTCACAGCATGGACTGCTGTGGTCACCCAAGCCATGTATGTGGCAGATGGGCACTACAAAGTCTCAGCCATTGACCCCCACCTCCAATGCAGACACATACTGCGCAAAACACTCTATTTCAGGCTATACCCACAATCCTCTGCTCCTCATCATGCACATCCTAGGCAATGTGAGGCACAGTGTAGTGCAGAAGGCCACAAAACTCTGGAGAGACACATACATTGCCACGCTGTTCAAATGTGGGGATGGTTGGCATTCCTGCCTGCTACTTTGGTCTCCCTAACAGCTCAGGCATTGTTATCGTGTGCTCATTATGCAGGTGCTAATAATGCGCTCTAATATTCACACCCATTATTGTTTATATCCTCTCAGTATGTTGGTGCTATCAGTCTGCCTTTCCATTCAGCTGTGGATAGTGGAACCTGTCTGTGTGGCTGATGGGTGTTTGGACACTTGCTAGCAGATTCAGTGGGGGTTGCACATGCTGATGCTGTACCTGCACTGTAGGATAAAGTTTACCCACAGGGACATGCAAGACATAAACAACAGCCAGATCTTGAACCAATGGCCCCCCTGCTCGTATACACAATTGCTTTGTGTGCTGCGCCACAGAGCTGCCATATAAAAGCAACATTCCTGTGTGGACCTGTGGTCATTAACAGGGTGAATGTGGGCATGAGTAGGGGTCTTCCTATATCTGCTATGATCTCTACATGCCCTGTGCCATACTTCTCTGACAGGGTGTGTTTGGCAGTGTTTGAGGGGGATGTGTTGTCTGGTCTGTATGTCACCATGGCTCTGTATGCTGCTGGCAGCAGACACTACACCTGCCGCCAACACCCTCACACCATGCTGACATGGCAGTATGCTGTCAGTGGGGTGTGAGGTGAAGTCCTGACCCATCTACCATGCGGCTTAGGTGTGTACCTAGGGCACCAGTTCTTGATGGGGGGGGCATAGGCACACATGGGTAGCCATGTTGCCCCCCAAACAACTGCTTCCAGCATAACCCCATACCCCAGATGCAGATATGTCTGAGGGAGAGGTAGACAACTGCAGCAGTGGAATTTCCCTTGCTGGCTGCTTTTTGCTGCCCCCTGTAGAGCTACAGCTGCTGGCACTACTGGCCTCTTCCTCCATATATGGTGTCAGCAGCAGCAGGGGGGACATATGGGGTCTCTGCCAGGATGCCAAGGACTCTTGGACCACACCATGTTGCGCATCACCTTTTCGCAGCAGCAGCAAGTTTGTGTGCCTCCACTGTCACTGTGGCATCATGGCGAACATCACAGATGTGCAACCTGGGTAGCGGACTGGTCTTCCTTGCATGACCCACGTGCCGCTCCATTTTCACCATCAACATAGTGCCTTTTGATATTTGGGCACTATGTTGTTGCTGCTAATGGAGCACTACTATCACTATCTTGTACTCACCTGTCTATAGATCACATTGCAGACATTAAATAGGCTCTCTCCCCTTTCTATGAGGTTTAGTTTAGATTCTTGGTGGCAGCAGTATCTGGCCTATTCCCCACAGCCTGATCCCCCAATTGGGCCTCCCATGGCTGAGGTTGGGATGTGAGGAACTTCCTGCACCCCTCACCTCCTTATCGCCCCTTGGCTCCACTATCCCCCGAAGTCCAGGGTGACTTATTCCACCTCCAAGATGGAATAAGTCCTCCATCTAACTGGCCAACCCCGGACATACAGGGTCAAACTCAGAATCAGCCCTATACATCTGGGGTCCCATTCCCGTCCACTGCCTGCCCTCGCTTCTCCCCCAGCCCACTCCCTCCTGCCCACAAACAGAGGTCCCCACACAAGTCGGCTATATGTGCAGGGAGCTCTTTGACTACCAGTGTGATCCGGATGTTTAGTGGGTCTGGACTTTCATCTGGATTGTATGTCCAGACCCGCTAAATGAAGATCAGTTTCCTATTTATTCTGATATAAAAGAACATCCACAGGTATCAAATTGTGAAATCACCACAAAGTGAACCACCAACAAAATTGTAGAAAACACTGCACTTAGCTCATGAAATCCCAATAGCCAGTCCCTCAATGGCTTATTCGGTAGTGATAAAAGCAGTGGTGGTAGCAATGAAGGACGTTCTTTTATATAAGACTAAATAGGAAAATTTGTTACGTGTGGGACGGTTTGCTTCTCAAGACAAAGATTCCAACAAAAATAAAGGGGTTCACATTTCTTTTTTTGAATTGGTGCTCTATACTTATCTGGCTATATTTGTCCTAGCATAGTTTAATGGGAAAGTAGTGAATCTTGTAAGGCCATTGGACCCTAGGGAATGTAGTCAAGTTGTATCACAAGTTGTATCACAAGTGAACTAAATACTAGTCAGAAGCATCATTCATATCGTTTATATGACAATAAAACAGGTGTTTGTATTAAATGAATGAGAAAATGGAATGTGCAGAGCGAGCCTAACCTTGTTATTATGGTAAACTGATAATGAATGTTTCATCCAATTAGCTGGCATAAAATTAAACGTGGGAAGTCTGAAAGGTAGTTATCATGTCCTATGCTATGATTACTTATCAGGCATATCAACCACATTAATTAGCAAGCTTTCCATAAGCTCTTATGAAATTGTTCAATCACTTTAATATTATATTGCATTTTTTTCCTTTCTAAGTAGATCATTAAAATATTAGTGTTCAAAGAATTATCTTCAAAAACTCCATTAAAGTCTAATGTTGAAAGTTAAAGAAAAATACTGAGGTCAATTTGCAATCTGATGGTCACTGCATAAAGTTAAATAGATGAATAACTCTCTATTTAAGTGGGGCCTCTGATAATCCATGGATATAATTAAACAGATAAGATATTAATTTAACTTGATACCTTCTATTTGAGAAGCAACAACTATATAAATACACTATTGGTCCAGAAGCTGAATATCAATATCTAAATGTATCTTTTTGATTAGTCTTCAATGACCCTAACCAATTTTATTTTATTGAAAACTTGGTTAATTTAGTGATTAACAAAAAACATTTTTGAATGTTGATCTGATTAAGCTTAAAAAATTAAATGATGGCCAACCATAGTACTAGTCAACGATGAAAATGTATACAAATATTGAAAGGGAAAAAAATCATGAAAATGAGCTCCTGCAAGTGTATGAGGTGAGAGATTTCACCTGATTTTTGTATGGGTGACTGAGGAGGAGCAAAAGGGCATGCACAGTGGTGTGCTCTATTTTAATCTTCTGATGTAAGCAGGCTAACAGGAACAACTCTTTTAAATCTGGTTGAAAGTAGAAATATGGAAGGAAATTTTATAAAGCACTATACAGGAACAAAGAAACATGATGGCACAAAAAGACCACATAGCCCATCCAGCCTATCTTTCCATACCAACTACTATATCACTAAATGGGCTCTTATAAAATTAGATCACATCTAAAAATACATGCTGAGTTTGGTCATAGCAATGGCAGAGTCACGATTTACACACATAGGGGCATGTTTTCTAACCCGTGTATTTTCTACATGTAAAAAATGTTTTTGCATGTGGAGAAGAGCTCATGAGATTGTGGGCATATGCATGCACAAAAATTAGGTGTGCCAAAAGATTGTACCTATACTTATGCAATTGCATATAGGCATCCTCAGGGATGTAGTTAGGGCAGAGCAAAGGTGGAGATGTGACATATGTAGGTACAGTTACAGTGTACAGTACATGCATAAATATACACCATTTTCAAGCATGGAAACTGTCTACCCACCCAATGTCATATTAGTAGTAACACAACCCTCCCACACATATATTCACTCTGGTGTGATGTTCCATAGTGTGTGACAGTGGATGGCACTCAGGTGGCCATTACCCCATAGCCCTGGCAAAGGTATTCTGCATCATACAAGAGAGAGGGCTAGAGTTGTGGCCAAAATTGTAATGGATAGGATAGAAATGCTATGTTATCCAATGTCACACACTCCATGTCCACAGCAAGCTACATATTCAACAGTGCACACTGGGAGAGGATGCTGCTGGGTCCAGGGTCTGAAGGCATCACCTGTACATATCCCATTTCCACATCCACAGCAATTTAAACACGCCAAAAGCCCAAATGGCCATAGATGTGTGCTGGCCTCAACCCAAAGCAACCTATACAGGGAATGACAAGTGGCAAAACAGCAGTCGAGCACGAAGGTGGTAATGATCCTGAAGCAGATCTAAGGCACAATGCTCAAAGAGTCAGGGATGAGGTAGATTCTGTTTGCACATCTCCATAACAGTAGGTCTAGAAAGGTGGCCTATATGTCCAAACAGAACAATGGCTGGGAAAAATCATATCACTAAAGGTGTTGCCCCTGTTACAGCTTCTGCCTCTGTCCAGACAGAGGTCCCAATGCCAGTTGAAGGACCGGTTCCATGTGCAGGGTGCCTGCATGCTGAAGCTCTGAGGAAACAAGAAGAGGAACTCAGAAAGGAGGTGGCGAGGCTGAGGAGCATTCAAGATAGTGAGAAGTACATTGATGAGATGCTTCTTGCAGCAACCAAGCTCTCCAGCAGAGGAGAAGATGGGTGCCAACAGAATGTCGATGGTTGGACACAAGTCACCAGGGCCTGCAGAATCACCAATCCAACTTCTCCAGCCCTTGAACTGAAGAACCATTATGCAGCCCTGGAAGTAGAGGAGGTGAAAGCAACCCTGGAAGGGAAGAACCAGAGCTCAAGTACCCCAAAGTTGCAGAATCAGTGACCACAAGGACGTAAAGGGTAGTGGTGGTTGGAGACTCTCTTCTGAGGGGTACTGAGGTGTCCATCTGCCGACCAGACTTGATGGCCAGAGAGGTATGCTATCTGCCTGGTGCCAAAATCTAAGATGTTACGGAGAGTTTGCCGAGACTCATCAAGCCCACTGACTGTTACCCAATGTTGCTAATCCATGTTGGAACAAATGATACTGCCAAGTATCACTTGTAACGTATCAAAAGTGACTTCATGGCTCTGGAACAGAGGGTGAAGCAGTTAGGTGCACAGGTGGTGTTCTCTTCAATCCTCCCTGTTGAGGGTAATGGCGAAGGCAGAGAGGCTTGCATGCATCCTGGAGATGAATGCATGGCTGTGTGGATGGTGTCATCGAGAGCGTTTTGGTTTCCTAGACCATGGAATGCTGTTCCAAGGGTTGCAGAGCAGAGATGCCATCCATCTATTCGGTAGTAGACTGGCTAACCTACTGAAGAGGGCTTTAAACTAGATTCGTTGGGGATGGGTGAAGAAAGCCCCCAGGTAAGTGAAAGCCCCAAGGTAAGTTATACATTAAATACCTTTATGGAAATGGGTATCAGGGGTAACATATGGAAAGCAGTATGTATAAATGCCCATAGCATGGAAAATAAGTTCCCTGATGTTGAAGCTTTGGTGGGAGTGGCTGACTTGGATTTAGTGGCAGTTACAGAAGCATGGTTCACAGAAAACCATGATTGGGATGTACTATACCTGGCTATATTTTATTCAGAAAGGACAGGGTAGGAAGAAGCGGAGGAGGAGTGGCACTAAATGCAAAAACTACTATTAAAGCTTTGGAAATACAGAGCTTAAAAGGGAGAGAGGAGGCATTGTGGGTTAACCTAGAAAGAGGGAAATAGAAATCTATTTGCACTGGTGTGATATGGAGACCTCCCTCACAAGAGGAAGAGGTGGACAGAGAGTTAATTGAAGACATACACAGCATTGCTAGGAAAGAGGAAGTGCTACTGATCGGGGATTTCAATATTCCAGATGTTGATTGGCACATTCCTGCTGCAGTACCATCTAGAAGTAAAGAGATCTTGGATTCTCTACAGGGAGAACTATTCAGGCAATTGGTAACAGACCCCACACGTGAAGGGGCCATACTGGACTTGGTGCTTACCAATGGTGAAAGTGTTTCTGATGCTGAAGTGGGAGATCATTTTGCATCCAGTGATCACCAGATGGTGTTGTTCAGTATTAGGACTAGGGCTGTTAAAATCCATTCAAAGGTGAGGGTCTTAGCCTTTAGGAAGACTAACTTTGCCAAGATAGGCCAATACCTCAGGGAGTCGTTAGTGGGATGGGAACAGCTGGGGGATGTAGAAAAACAGTGGGCAAAACTGAAAGAGGATAGGGAGGAGTAGCCTAGTGGTTGGGGCAAGGTACTTCAGGCCAGAAGGTCGGGGGTTCAAATTCCACTAGAGGACAGCAACTTTGGGCCGGAAGGACTGGGGTTTCTAGTCCCACAGATGCTCCTTGTGGTCTTGGGCAAGCTACTTAACCCTCCATTGCCCATGTTCCCTGTAAGTATTAGTATATGTGTCTCATATCTCTGTGTGTTAAATGTATCCCCCAATTGTGTTGTGACCACTTTGATTGAAGGATAAGGCGGTATACAAAACTGTCTAAATAAATAAATTTTAAAGGAAACCAAACGTTTTGTTTAAATGCTAAATAAAGGGAAAAGGAAAAGGAGACCGCTCTGCTTTTTGAAAGAAATAGCTGAAAAAGTGAAGAAAAAGAGGGAGGCCTTCATGAAATACAAGAGATCACAGAGAGAAGAAGACAGGCATCTATATTTGGAAAAACTTAGAGAAGCTAGCAAAGTAGTCAGGAAGGCAAAGATTCAAAAAGAGGAGGAAATAGACAATGCAATAAAATGGGGGGATAAGACATTTTTCAGATATGTTAGTGAGAAGAGGAAGGGCAAAAGTGGTATCGTCAGACTCAAGGATGAAGGGGAGGAATATGTAAAGCTGATGAGGACAAAGTGGAATTGCTTAACAAATATTTCTGTTCTGTGTTCACAGATGAAGAACCAGGAGCAGCACCTCAGAAAACACCCACAAACAGGAACAGAAGCGAGGGACATATTGAACGATTTTCAGAAGACTGTGTTTGTGAGAAACTAGCTCAACTTAAAGTAGTCAAAGCGATGGGACCAGATGGGATACACCCTAGAATACTGAGGGAACTTGGGGATGTTCTAGCAGCTCCACTGACTGACCTTTTCAATGCCTTGGAGTTGGGAGTGGTGCCAAAGGACTGGAGAGAGGCTCATGTGGTAGCTTAACACAAAAGCGCAAGTAAGGATGTGGTTGAAAACTACAGACAGGTTAGTTTAACTTTGGTGGTGAGTATATTATTGGAAACGCTGATGAAAGAGAAAATAGTGAGGTTTCTGGAGTCCAGCATATTACAGGATCCGAGGCAGCATGGATTCACCAGAGGCAGGTCTTGTCAGACAAATCTGATTGATTTCTTTGACTGGGTGACCAGGGAGTTGGACCGAGGGAGAGCCCTAGATGTGGTGTATTTGGATTTCACCCTAGGGATGGACCTTAAAGTTACTGCTTGGGTTAGCAATTGGTTGGGTGGGAGGCAACAAAGAGTACGGGTAAATGGAGCTCATTCTGAGGAGAAGGATGTTACCAGTGGTGTGCCCCAGGGATATGTTCTTGGTCCGATTCTTTTTAACATCTTTGTTAGTGATATAGCGGAAGGGCTGTCGGGTAAGGTTTGCCTCTGCGGATGATACCACAATCTGCAATAGAGTACACACTCAGGAAGGTGTAGATAACATGAGGAGGGATCTAGCTAATCTTGAAGAATGGTCTAGAATTTGGCAGCTGAGATTTAATGTTAAAAAATGTAAGGTTATGCATTTGGGCTGCAGCAATCCAAGGAAGCAATATAGTATAGGGGGTGAAGTACTTTTGTCCACTAAAGAAGAGTGGGACCTAGGCGTGGTTGTGTCTGATGATCTTAAAGTAGCTGAACAGGTAGAAAAGGTGATGGCAAAAGCTAGAAGGATGCTTGGGTGTATATGGAGAGGAATGGCTAGCTGAAAAAAGGAGGTGATAGTGCCTCTGTATAAGTCTTTGGTAAAACCTTATTTGGAGTATAGTGTGCAATTCTGGAGCCCGCACCTTCAAAAGGACATGAGCAGGATGGAGTCGGTGCAGAGGGTGGCTACTAAAATGGTTAGTGGTCTTCATTATAAAGCATATGAGGACAGACTTAAGGATCTTAATATGTACACCTTAGAGGAAAGGTGGGATAGAGGTGATATAAATGGCGTTCCTTTCCTATTTCCTTGAATGATGTAGTATTGTAAACTGCTCTAATGCCTCTGGCCTGAGCGGTATATCAAATTCTAAATAAACATAAACATAAACATATAATTGAGATGTTTAAATACCTCCATGGCATAAATGTTCGGGGAGAGAGCCTCTTTCAATTGAAAGCAAATTCTGCTACGAGGGGACATGGAATGAGGGTGAAGGGGGATAGATTCAGGAGTGATATGAGAAAGAGTAGTGGATCCGTGGAATAGTCTCCCATGAGGACAGAGATGAGGACAATAACTGAATTCAAAACAGCATGGGACAAACACAGAGGATCTCTAAAGGTAAAAAGGGGACTGTTGTAGTTGTTGATATGGAAGGACAGACTAGATAGGCCATGTGGTCTTTTTCTGTCTTCATATTTCTATGTTTCTATGTTTCTCTTTCAGATGCTCTCATAGACCATCAGTGATTGTAGGATGCTGTGGGAAAGGGGGCCTGACCACTGCAGGCAAACTCTTTGGTTCATGACCTCTGCACATACAGAATCAACTGCAGAGCTGTAGGCTGTCAATGCAGCTATCCATCTTCAGGGAGGGGGGACAACCAAACTACATGTATGTCAGACAGTAATGGTGACAATGACCTAGGCCTACCCCACTACCCCTACATCAGGCAAACATTCCTGCAATTAGTGTCCTTGATGTGTTGGGGTGATAGGTGGTTCTGTGCTACAAATAACACCTATGTGGGGAGAGGAGAGGTAGCAACATATCATGGCAGGGCATGCAGAGAGGGGAAGAACAGGTGTAGGAAGGTGTGCAACCAATACTCACTGTGTTCCTGGGAAGCTCTTGATATATTCAGGTCTCCAACCTTCCTCAAGTGTCCTTCTTAATTGTTTGGAGCACCTCTTGCTCCATGTCAATGATGGCGTGTGGCTGGCTATCTGGTCCACTCTCTAAGTCCTTGGAATTGGCCTTCCTTTAGACCTCCCTCCACTTGCCTTTGAGGACCTTGGGCTCTCTGTTGCAGAGGTAGATGGCATTAAGTCATTGACAGATGCCCAACCAGAGCTCCTATTCTTGATATGCTCTCACATGGATCCCCTTATGGCCCAGGAACACTCTCTGATACTTGAGCACCTCCACCAATGGGAATTCCACCTCTCACTGGCAGAAGTTGTCCTTTTCAGGAGCAATATTTGTTATGTTACCATGACATGGTCTGAGACACCACTGATCACAGCTTTTCTAAAATTCGTTCTTACATGTCTGTCTTCTCATTATATATATATATATATATATATATATATATATATATATATATATATATATATATATATATGTGCATAGATGCGGTGACTGTACATCCCCAATTTGCATGTGTGTCATCCTGAAATGGGCTAGAGGTGGGCATATGTAGCAGATGTAAATGTGCATGGCTACCATTTTAGAAATGGTAGAGGGAGGTTTTGCAGGTAAACTGCATATTTTCCAAATTAAAATAGCCAGCCCATGGACAGCAGACCATATATTTCAGGTTTACATAGGTTCCTCATCCTCTTCTGTTTTTCCTTTGCCCTGTGGAATTCCACAGAGCTCTATGCTTGCCCTGCTACTATTCAACATCTTCATGAGCCCTTTGCCAACTCTTATTCAGAATACTGGAATCCTTCCCTATCTTTGCAATGCAATGTGTGCCTTTGAGTCAGTGCTGACTCCTGGAGACTCAGCAGCTCCTGGGTATGGTTAATACTCTTCTTGTCAATTACACTGACTCCGTCAGTCCAGATTTATCTTTTATCAACTATTGTCTATCCAAAGTTGCCCAGTAGTTTCATAATTATTGTTTACAACATAATCCTCAGAAAACTACTGCAACCTGGTTTACCGGATTCTCTGCTTCTCCTACTGGTAGCCCTGCCCTAAATGGTACTTCTATCAGACTCACTTCTTCCTTTAAATAGCTAGGTGTTGCTCTAGATACTGAGCTTTCTGTCTGTCAAGAAATCAGTGCTGTGGTTAAATCATCCTTTAATACCCTCTGATGCATCTGTGCAATTCACCCATTTCCTGACCTTCCTGCTCAAACTACAGTGATCTTGAGTCTTGCAATAGCCTTCCTTTGCATCTTCGTCTTGCAGCTTCCTATAAATCGTTCAAATCTCAACTAAAATTTTCCTTTTCCATCACTTCTTGGGAATTACCATCTGACTGTGTCAACTGCATTGGAAGTAATTTTCTTTTTCTTTACTTTTTTGTCCTTGGAGTTCTCTCTTATATCTAACTTATTTTCATTCTGCTTTATTTTGATTTCTTATCTGTCCTTTTAAATGTTAGTTTGTTTTGTAAACTGCCTCGGATGCTTAAAAAAGAGGTCTATCAAAATGTAATAAACCATAACACAGCTGCTTCCAAGACAACTAAGGGATTTCGGTTCGCAGGTTCTTGCCAGGATTCACATGTACTATGTTTACATGTACTGTTTGCTGTTGCCTGGATTATCAACACATTTTGTCACACCTGCATGTATCAATAGGAGCCTGACCTCTCACAGAGTGTGTCTGGGTGTTGGGGGAGGAGGGGGAGGTGGTGGATGAAACTGCTTTGTGTAGTGCACTGGCAGATTTTAGCTGCTAATAATGTTTCCTTTTCTTCTCCTGCAGATGTTGATGAGACACAGGGGAACGTGGAACACCAGAGAGGGGTGGAAGGTGGGGTAAGGATGTGTTTTTATGTGGTGCTTTTTAGATGTTCAACAGAATCCCCACAGCCTGTACATAAGGTCAGGGGACCATATACCAGCCATAAATGGCAGGCAGACCCCATATCTTCTGTGTGTACTGTCACAGGGTGGACCTAGGGCAGCCTGAGAAAGTGCAGAGCAGTGTGAATGATCACGGTAAAAGTGACAAGATAAACAGAGGAATGTTTGATGGTTGCCAGGGACAACCTAAGCACACGTGCACAGAGCCCAGAAAGACACACCCAGAGAGCAAAGCAAGGGAGTTTGTTTTACCCAATAGAGTGCAGCTGAGTGAAGGTGGAGTCAGGAGACACGCAGATAAAATAGACCCCCAAAGATTGAGAAACAGGGAACCTTTGAGAGAGAGGAAATCCTTGAGAGAGGAGTCGAGGAGAGAATCCCTGAGAGAGGAATTGGAGCAGCAGCAGATATGGTTGAAGCCATGCAAAGCCTGGAGCTGGCATGAGGAAGATGACGACAGTGAAAGTGAGTCAGTAAGGCAACAGGGGAGCCGGTGTGAAAGTTGGAGAGAATCCAGAGACCTGTGTGGTTCTGGGAGAAGGCAACACCCTGACAGCGTGAATGTGTTTGGAAGGCAAGAGAAATATAAGAAGACTGCAACAGCAGGTACAGGGGCAAAGAGTGAGTACAAGGGCTATTTGCTATCTGAAAGGGAAGAGCCCTGGAGGCATAGAAATACCCACATAAAGCCCAGATATTCAGAGGCTGATAATAGCTTTTCCCCTGATTATAAAAACACTAAGAGAAGGGGGTTTCACTTACCAAGAAAAGCTGAAGAAATCCCTTATCACCGTGAGCTCCCAGCTTCTAGGGAAACACCGTTACACCGTTTGCAATCAGGCACAGCTGAGCTTGGAAAGCTGGGGCAGACCCGGCCAGGAGCCTACCGTAATTACCCAGCTAGTAGGTCAAACAAGGACCTGAGGTATTCGTTAAGGCACCAGCAGGGGCAGGGCTCTGGAAGACACAACTCAGAGCTCTACGATATTTCCCAGAGGGGCAGTTCTGCACAAGGGAAGAGAAACTTCTTAAGTGACGAGGCAAGCCTGTCATACTTTTACCCCACGTTTGAAGTGAATAATGAAGATACTAATGAACAGGAGTTAATGGAGTATGAAAACTCAGAAGCATTAACGAGTCCAGAGATGATGGATTGTTCTCTCACTGTAATAGAGCCAGAATTCTCACTGAGGTAAATGTGAATGTGTGACCTTAACTCCAGTATATAAGAGGCAAGGCTGCAACTCTCTCTCTCTCTCTCTCTCTAGCCAAACAGACAATTAGGCTGTTTGTTATTTGCTTTTGTTTAAAAGTTACAAGCTGAAGGAAGCTATTTTTGTTGTCTAGTTATATTTTGTTATAAGCCAAAATAGGCTATTAATTTCTGTTGTATTTGAAAGAAGAAACCTCAAGGGACGGGGAATAAAACCCTAAAAAAAAATAAAGTTTTCCTGTGTGATCTATATATATATGAGCAAGGCACAACTACCACCCTCAGAAAGCCCAACAATACCAGTAGTCACCTCTGGGGCAGATGAGGTGTGACAGTACACATAGCATCCATTGGCATGTGCAAAACAACACAATAAAAAAAGAGGAGGGGGACAACCCCTACCAATAAAGATCCATGGCAAAAAGAAAAAAGGGCGAGGGGTTAATGAAATTGTTACTCCATGGCATTTTCATTAACCTCTCTCCCTTTGTTCTTTTTGTCATGATCCACTGTCATGTGGTCATGTCTGTGTCTATGATGTGCTTCTACTGTGTGATGATCTTCATTAAAGATCCCACATTTATTTATTTATTTAGTATACATTGAATGGAGTGGAACGGGTAAATGTAGATTGATTGTTTACGCTATCAGAATATAGAAAGACTAGGGGACATGTAATGAAGCTACAGGGTAAACTATTTAAGACAAATAAGAAAAAATATTTTTTCACTCAATGTGTAATCAAACTCTGGAATTTGTTACCAGAGGATGTAGTAAGAGCTGTTAGTGTAGCTGGGTTTAAAAAAGGTTTGGACAAGTTCCTGGAGGAAAGGTCCATAAACCATTATTAAAAAGGGACCCAGGATATCAATGCTTGACCCAGTACAAGCATTGTGAAACCTGTGTCTCTTGGGGATACTGCTAGGTATGTATGACCTAGATTGGCCACTGTTGGAAACAGGATACTGGGCTTGATGGAACTTGGTCTGACCCAGTATGGCATATCTTACATTCTTATTTTCTTATGAGTACCTGTCTTCCACGCCCTTCTTCATGTGTACATGTGTGATGCATGGTGTGTTTCCATGGCCCTGACATGCTGTAATAATGCCTCCCTCTGCACAGACTATGAGCACAGTGGCTGCCCAATATGGGTGTATGAGCTGTGGCCTACTGCAGGATGGATGGGTGCATAGCCAATGGCAGTCGATGGATGTGGTGACACCTGTGTTGATTTTGGAGACCCTGACTCAAGCCACTGTCAGCAATGGTGGACATGGATAACCTGTGGCACTAGATCCTCTCCTAATCTGTACTGTGAGCAGATGTGGGGACCTGTTGTGCATCTCCTTGCATGGTGGGCATGCTGGCATACATGTAGGTGGGTCCTTACCAGTTCACATAATACTCAAGAATGTTTAAACTATTTTATGACAAAATGATAAATTAGAGCATCACATTTGTATCAATTCCAAACACTGTGTATTAGTACTTGCTACCATTCATTTATGAGTAACGGTTGTTTAACGAGAGAAATGAAGGATAAATCACTGATAGAGCACTGTAGTTCCAAAGGTCATAATTTTGAAGATTTGAGATTTTTTGTCATTTTTGTTGTAAAGATGTCATGGAGAGAAGGCAACATTGATTGCTTTTTTTAAATAAAGGCTGAACAAAGATATATATGAATTGAATATAGTATTACATTTTGGCTTTGAATGTTTTTCCTTGCTGTGTGGTTACTCTGCCTGGTGAGTTCTAACTTAGAAACATAGAAACATGATGACAGAAAAAGACCACATGGCCTATCTAGTCTGTCCTTCCATATCAACAACTACAACAGTCCCCTTTTTACCTTTAGAGATCCACTGTGCTTGTCCCATGCTTTTTTGAATTCAGTTACTGTCCTCATCTCTACCACCTCCACTGGGAGACTATTCCACGGATCCACTACTCTTGAATATAGTATTACATTTTGGCTTTGAATGTTTTTCCTTGCTGTGTAGTTACTCTGCCTGGTGAGTTCTAACTTATTTCGATATATTTGAAGACACATTTTTCAAAGCCATCTAGATGCGTCCTGGGGCGTCCAAGTGAAAACATCCAAAATTCTGTGGGAGGGGCAGCAAAGAAGATAGACACATGTAAATGTGTTCTAAAATCATCTTGTCTCCACCCTAAAAGATAAATATTTCTGCAAACATATTAAGAAAACAGGAATGTGCACAATAAGGGCCCAACACATGCAGGGAGACAGCCAGTTTTAGAAACATGCACGTTCTAAATATGGATGTTGCTGGGATCTACAACATAGATGCAGCTGTGATGTCATTTCAGTACATGCATGTGTATATGTTACCATCTACATGTCCCAGCCTACCATTTTAGATACAGAGATGTGCAGAGCTGTAGCAGTATGGGGCAGGAGCATATAGGGTCGCTCCTACCCTGTTTCTCTTCTAGCCACCAGGAATATGCAGGTGTGTGCAGGAGGGAGGACTGGGGGTTTGGGGAATTATGCCCCTCCCTTGTTGTCTAGCTAGCTGGGATTCTCTTTTTTTGTAAGGAGAGGTGGGAAAGGGAGGGTGAGGGGCTGTGGGGCCCTTCACCCTTGAGATTGTGTGTTGAGAGAAGGGAGGGGGTTTAGTCCAGCTGGCTAGCCTGGACATTTTTTATGTCAGGGGTTGAACACATTTTGGTGCTGAAGGGGGGGGGAGGGCACACATTTTTATTTTTTATATTGTCAGTGCCATGGTGATGGCACCAACAATATTGTGGAGGGGGGCAAGCCCAATCATGGCAGTTAGGAGGGCATGGCAGCTCTGTGCACCCAATCAGTGCCATCCCTCTCTTTGGATTTACCATGAGGACCCACGGCACCTATTTTGGCAGGCACTGCAGGACTTTTCCCATGGTATTTGCCAAGACAGATAATGTGGGGTCTCCATGGGAAATCCAAACCTCGATTGTATCTGTAGGACTCCCCAAGTGAAAGCCCCCTGCAAATACTGTGGAGGTTTGACCTTTACTGCGTGGTTTTGGCTGCTAATGAACTGTGCTAGCAGCCAGATTTAGTAGACATTCCCCTAAGACTTTCATGCTACCTTCATATGAGGTATGGGACAGGAGCTGGGTCGATTATGTGTTGAGAGAGGCTGTGAACAGTGCATGCAGTTAGAGCAGGAGAAGTTATCATGTGCTGTCACCACTGTGGATAGCGTGGGCGCACTAATGCTTCTTTAAGAAGAGGTATTAAGTGCACCATGCTATTGGCAGCAGTTACCACAGCTACTGTTTAAAAACCTACCTGATTTCCCCCAGCAGTATCCCGTACTCCTTCTACCCCTCTCAATAAGCCTAACCATCAGCTCCACCTCAGTCAACTCAAGTAACAAGAAGCCCCCAACCCCCAGTCTCTTCTGAGTAGCATGAAGCCCATCACCTCATCCCCTGAGTATCATGAAGACCCTCATACCAAATCCTCCCTGAGTAGTATGAAGTCCAAAATCATCATTGTTCTCCACTTTCCAAAGAGGCACCCAACCCTCTTTCCATGCCCAGGATACTTGGCACTTACCTAGCTCCTTGTTTAGCAGACTGATTTCTAGCAGTAGTACTGCAAAACTACCATTAGGAGTCAGAGCTACCATTTTGAACCGGTGTGACAATGGATCAGAAGTGGAGAGTGATAGCTCCTACATCTGCAGCTATACTACCAGGGATACCTGTATATAAGTGCCAGAGGAGCTCAGAGGGGTGGGGGAGAGAGTTGAACTTAAGGGGAGTATGTGATCAGGAGTCACGTTTAGCCCTTATAGAGGAAGGAGGTTTCAACCCCTGAAACCTAGTCAAATTTTTATTTAGTCCAATAAAATGGTATCGCCTTACATTCTTTTATTTAATTATTTCAATTATCATTTTTATTTATTAGCCTTTAAAGTGAAATAATATGGCAACTGCATGCTTACTTAGATAAGCTGTCTTGTACTGCTCTAAAGGCAGTATTTCAAGCTCAGTAAGCTAAACTAATCAAAACTATTGCCTGCTTTAATTGTTTTAGTCCCCAACAACACCCGGATACTAATCAAAATACTATTCAAACATTATCACCAATTCCCTGATTTCTGGAGATGTTTTTCCTCTGTGTGGCTTATAAGGTTAATACTTTTCATAGAGAAAACAGAAGAATGTAAGAGAAGAACTCTGAAAAAAACATCACTCCAAAACAAAGAAATATTTCTCAGTCTGGCAAGATAGAATCAGTATAATGAAAGTGTGTTGTCTCAGTTTTGCTTTGAACATAGTGGAAGGCACTGTGCCAAATAGAATGCTATTGAAATGAAAAGAATTTTACCTTAGAGACCTTCAGATTTGCCATAAACCCACAGCCTTGACAACATCATCTGACATTGTTGAACTGAATGGGATGCAAGGTCTGAAGCACAATCTACAGCACATCTGTGATCAGCACAAAAGCAGGAGAATTAATATCAGTGCACTGAATCTTCATTGAGAGGAACAGGTATTGTGAAGGGGCCTGTTAGCACCTCGATTATACTGAAGGTAGTCAGAAGACTATGGGGCATGTTTACTAAACCTTCTTAATGTGCGCTCTGTGACATTACCATGCGCTAAGGTACCTTAACGCGCGTTAATGGCGCTTTAGCGCTCACAGAGGTACCTTAGCGTGCGCTAACGCACGCAGAGGCGCAAACAAGCGCTGAAGGCGGAGAAAGGCTCCCGGAGGGAGGAGGAAGGCTCCCCAGGGGCGGAGAGAAGGGGTCAATGGGTGGAGAGTGGGAGGGGAGAGGCTCCCCGCACACTAACGATGTGAAATCCGAGGCTCAAAACTAACGCCAGGGTTTCACTGATTTAAAGGGAAGAGAAACCATTTCTGTCAGCAATGTACAGCAAAACCAGAGAAACCTACAAAAAGTGATAAGTGTGATACATGTGCACGGAACAAAAGGGCAAATAAACAGTGAAAATGAACAGAAGAAAATGGAAAAATAAAATAAACAAGCTGGGAAATAGTGATCTCAATGGGAAACATCACAAAACACTCCCAAGAAAGCACCAAAAAAAGGATATGAATTCTGGAAGAGTCCATGCTCAGTCCCCATACAAGGTGAATGAGCCCACAGTGAAATTGCGCTGTGCAGGGTTTTCCTCTCCATCGGACAGGTTTCCTATAGCGTGCACATGTGCGGCAACAGCAGGGCAGGCATGTCGGAATGGCCAACTGGACAGATGCTTGAAAATGGGATACAGAGGGCTGCAGGTGGCACATGCTGTGGTGCAGCTGGGGCACAGTGCGGACTAGGTAGATGCCTAGGTGGCACTTAGGAATGCTGAAACTGTACAGCAGCCAGACAGCAACTGATGAGGGCCCAACATGGGCACGAGTGTGTTTAGCACAGTGTCACAGGGGATAGTACCCAGCAGGTACCTCCAAGGGCACAGAACATTGGCAGGCGGTGTTGGGAGGGGAAGCGTGGACGTCTATGCAGGCACCCCTACCCCAGAACACGCACCATAGGCAGCCGCCTACCTGCACACTGGATGGCCTGAGACTGCGCACCACCAGCACCACCAGCAGAAGGGCATGTCAGCATGGTGGCAGAGGGGTACTGGTGGTGGAGGGGGCAGTGGCAGCTGCCCAGAGCAGACCATGGCCTAGCCCTGTGTAGGTGGGTGCCATGCACTACAACAGACAGGCCCTGCTGGATGAACAGTCATGGTATCACCAGGGAATACCCTGTCTCTGTAGCAACACAGTTGTGCAGTGCACACAACCAGTGTGTTCAGAGGCAGAAGGTCACAGGTTCAAGTCCCAGTGGTGGTTCCTGCCCACCCAGTCCCCATATTTTACCCACTGCTAATACAGACAGAACCTTTATTGCAGATGACGTAAACATGCCCAAAACACCTACATTTTACCCTACAGAGAACAGACACTATAAACAGGGGCATTACCTAGAGCAGAGTCTCCCAAATGCAGTCCTGGAGAGCCAAACATCATTCAGGTTCCATGCTGCCTCTAATAAAGATGCCTGTGTTGCATTTCTATGCGCCGCCCCCATGGTAGGCAGATGTATCTCATGCATATTCATGAGGAACATCATGAAAACCCGAACAGTGTTTGGCACACCAGGACTGGAGTTGGGAACCTCTGCCGTAAAGCAGCAGCCAACAGGGGCAGACACACCCGCACCCACAGGCTCCATTATCCATTGCCTCCTGGAGAGGCAGGACATTGGGCCCTGCGTGCATCTCCCAATACTAGCACTTGCATACCTTAACAATGTCACCCTAAACCTGGGAATACGGTACACAGCTATCAAAAGGTTGCTATGATTACTGGCAGATAGCAATTCCGAAGTTAAGTACAATTTTCTGATTGAGCCGCCTCATGGCAATCTTTCTGATGTCTGTGGAGTGTGCCTCAGGTCTGGTGTCTGACAGAGTGACCCCAACAGTATTGCATACCATAGCATTGCCTGCACTGTGCCCAGGACTGGTGTGGTGCCCAGGGCTACCAAACACCTCTATAGTTGCACAATGCTGGCATAGGTGTGTGGAGTGTGTGTCTGTCTATCCAGTGTGTGGTGGCTGCCAACACCCTCCACAGCCCACACTGCTAGCACTGTTGCCAATATTGGCCTGCCAATGTGCATAATGAGGAGCAAGGTACTGTGGGAATAGCCTGGATAGTGTGGCCTGGCCTGGCCGCATCTGCACAGGGCATCGAGCAATGGCTCCGACATTGTGGTGCCCGGCCACCACCTGCATGGACAGCGTGGCCACAGCATGTCCTGCTGGGAGGTCACTCTCACCCTGACTGAGCAGTGACCACAGCATGGCTAGGTTCCCCTATAGTGCTATAGAGTGTTTATGGGTTCCTTTTGGGCTCCAATTGCTGACTGATCTGCTTGGTGTGACTGCTGATATCCCAGTTCTAGGTACATGCATCTTCTCCAGGACCATGGACTAGCTAGCAGACTGTCTGCAGCTAGTGTGTGTCTTGCTGGAACACCTTGCAGAATGCAGCGGCTGGAGGCTTGTTGCTGGATAATGTCAGAGAGTGGTGGGGGGCTGCTGAGCATTTCCAAGCCTACTGTCTGTCTGCTATTGTCTTATGGATGTGTACAGCTCTGCATTGCCTACCCTGTGGGGTGTCTGTTCCCCAGCAGGACTGGAGTTGATGGTTCTCTCTACTGCTACCATTGCAAAGAGGTAGACTGTGGATCTATTGGTGGGTGATCCTGTTTCCCACCCTGATCTATTGGTGGATTGTATGGTGGTACATAATCCACCTCTGGGTCCAAACCCCATCCCCCATCTCCCCCCTTCTCCCCTCCCCCCTCTCCCCTCCCCCCTCCCCCTCCCCCTCCCCCTCCCTCCTTCCCCTCCCCCCTTCCCCTCCCCCTTCCCTCCCCTCCTCCTCCCCTCCCCTCCCCTCCCCTCCTCCTCCCCCCCTCCTCCTCCCTCCACTCCTCCCCCCTTCCCCCCTTCCCCTCCCCCCTCCCCTCCCCCCCTCCTCCTCCCTCCACTCCCCCCCCTTCCCCCCTTCCCCTCCCTCCCCCTTCCCCCCTTCCCCTCCCTCCCCCTCCCCCCCTCCCCCCTCCCCCCCTCTCCCCCCTCCCCCCCTCTCCCCCTCCCCCTCTCCCCCTCTCCCTCTCCCCCTCTCCCCCCTTCTCCTTCCCTCTCCCCCTTCCCCTCTCCCTCTCGCCCCCTCTCCCCCTCCCCCTCCCTCCCCCTCTCCCCCTCCCCCTCCCTCTCCCTCTCCCTCTCCCCCTCCCTCTCCCCTTCCCCCTCTCCCCCTCTCCCCTTCTCCCCCTCCCCCTCTCCCCCTCTCCCCTCTCCCCTCTCCCCCTCTCACCCCTTCTCCCCTTCCCCCTCACCCCATGTAACCATGGCACCAACACAGGATATGCATTATTCTGGGTGCATCCCAGCCCATAAGGGCTAAACGTGATTGAGAAATACAAAAGGACACAGATGTAACCTAGGTGTTTCTGCAGGAACTACCTATCACACACAGTAGCACTGATGGGGACCTGCAGCATGGTATATTTCAGCCATGAAAGGTGCTGTGGACCTGGTGCTGGGCGCCTCACCTCACCCTCAGGGTGAGCACAGTACCCGCACAATGTGATGGTCTGTGGCTACTCTGTGCCAGTACCACACATGGTCAGTTCCCCCTACAAGGCCGAGGTGCTGTGGGGGTGCATACCCCATCTTGTGCCCATCTGTCGACTGCTGCTTTGCATGTGCAGTGCATCATGGGTACGGGTGGGTTAACCCTATCCTGGTAACCACAGTAGACAGTATGTGTGGTGACTTGCAGTCCTTCTGTAGCCACCCAGGGATTTGTTAACAGCTGTAGCCCACTGGTTACTTCACTGCCTGTGAAGCCGGAGATCATGGGTTCAAACCCATGGTGGGGTTATTTGATAGGGCTGTCAGAGGCATTGTTTATTTTTAATGTACATTAGTGCTGCCAGCAAAAACACCCTCAGAGTACTGTAACCTTAAGGTGCCTCATAAGGCACCTTATAGGGCGCCCTATCAAATGCCTTATAAGGTGCCTTATAAGGTGTCCTATAGGGGATATTATAGGGTGCCTTGGCGGACAGTGCACTTTATAATGTGCCCTATGGAGTGCGTTATGAGGTGCCTTATGCGGCACCTTAGGTTACGCCACCGTGAGGGTGTGTTTGCCGGCAGCACTAATTAAAATAACAGTAAAATGCCTCAAAACTCACTGCCTAGAAGTAAAGGGTGATGCCTCAGCCAGCCTTATGCATTAGGCACACTGGGGGATTGAACTCATGACCTCTGTACTATCAGTCAGTGTATTAACCATTGTGTTACACCTCTGTTTTTATGTCTGCATCTCTGGGTGCCTACTTAAGATTACCGCGCGTTAACGCGCTTAGCGGCGCTTCGCCCGATAATGTGCGCAGCAGCGAGCGTTATCGCGCGCTAATCCCGTTTTGCTACTTTTTGACTGGAACGCCCCCTCCTTATATGGCAGTCTGCACACTAACGCCGCGTGCACATTAAGAAGGTTTAGTAAACATACCCCTATGTTATAAAACTTATGTCATTTGGTTCAAAAAATGCTAGAGCCTGGCTGTTAACAAGCTGTGCATAGAGAGAACATATAACAGCAATGTTAACAGCACTGCTTTGCTTAGCATTTGTGCAGCATGTCAAATTTAAGATCATAATGTTGGTGTGCAAAGCTTCAGAAAGGGAGGGAGCTGTCGCCTAGGTTGTCAGCTTCTAAGGGGTGTCAAAGAGCAGAGCATTCAAAGCTAAATAATAGACTGACAGCCAGGGGGTGGGCATACAGTAAGGCTTGCCAAGAGTGCCAACTCCTTGATCCAGTTCTGGGGCTGAACCTGATTCGTATAGACATACTTTCACACATATCAGTTGTGCAGCACTGGGCAAGAGTGCTCTTTGTCATCTCTTCTGAAAGTATTTGGTTGTAGGAGGCACATCACAGAACCTTTGCAGCTGCGAGCCCCGTTGTGTGGAACTCTCTTCTAGCTGATCTCCGGAGGGAGGCTGACTGGATTTTCAGAGGGAGCTTAAAGGCTTTCTATTTGTTCAAGTGTATGTTTGATCATCTGAATCTTCCTTTTATATCCTATTTGGTTATTGGTATTTTGATATCTGTTAGGGCTATATTTACCATGCTACCATGTGCTAACTTGAATGAACATACAATATTTACCACAGGCCCCATTTTATGGAATAGGATCTATTTACTAAAAATGTGTTCATGGCATTAATGTGCATCAATGCAGTAGAATATTTGAGGCACACTTACTAACATTCACTGTTAGTACAGGGTTTGCTGGAAGTCGGCATCAGAGAAGGATGGAAACATCAGATAATAGAAGGCAGGAACCACAATGCAGCACCGGAGAGCTTAGGTAAGCGCTGCACCATTGTTTCCATGCAGGCCCCAGAGAGGGCAACAGTGGCAGCAAGAAGGAGTGAGGGAGCAGCAGGGTGGAAGGCCCGCCTAGGACTTCTCCGGTTCTTGCATTGGTCCTGATTATGTCCTACATTTATTGTGATCTGCCAAGGTTGGATTTATTTAGGATTGGTGGCAGAGAAGGCTGTAAATAAATATATACAGTAAATAAGTCCATGCATATCACATTAAAGCTATAACACTGGCCGAATGTGCTATTGTTTTCCTTTTCAGAATGACTGGACAGTGCTGGGAGAGCTTGATGGGGGGCAGCATATGGTAAAATAACATTACATACTTTACAACTTTGGTCTTCTTATAGGAAGTTTCCTGGCAAAAACATTGATGGGACACATATAACTATTTTATCAGTTTTAAACAGGAAATTCTAGCAAATACATTAATCAGATTTGCATTCTGTGTGTAACAAAAGCCAACTGTAGTAAACCTAATTTTCTAGCTCCATTCTTGCTGTTTCATATGACATTGATATGGGGATAATATAAGAATACAATTTTATAAGATAAAAAAAATACCTCAGGATCCCTTTACCTAGTTACTATGTATGATTAGACAGGCATTTAACTTGATTGAGAGTAGAGGCCTAGAATTAATGAAACCTTTTCAAGTATGAAATTTAAGAATCAAATGTGGAACTCTTAATTTTTTTGCATAAAATGAACAGTCTAAAAAAATGATGACTCATATATGGAACCTCTGTGCCTTTGTTGGTATGTTTTTTAGAAAGTGATGCATTTATTACATTGTACAGTTTGTAAGGTGATGGAAAATTGTGCCTCTTCTTTTGACGAGTAACAATTTGTCAGTGTTATACTTACATGAAATCTGAAAGAAAATGTAGGGACCCTTTCACTAAAGGTCACCAAGGTTTTACACTTAATGTGTGTTAACTGTTTTGGGCGTGACCAAAATGTTCCCAGCAGTTCATGTGCAGCCAAGTACCTTAATGTGCATTGCGCTTAACGCAGATGCATCTACTGAAACTCATAGAGGTGTCTTTCGGGCACTCTCGCTAATTGCTACATTACCATTGAGTGCATCTATTTTAAGCCTATTGTATAAAAACAAGAAAGTGCCTATTGGTCTTTATAAAATGCTAGTGTAAGCGGCAGGGGTCCTGCCTCAAAAGCAGGTATGGGCATGCATATCTGCTCTATAGCAGGTGTAAATGGACATGCATAAGGTATGCAGGTATGAGTGTAAATTAAGGTATTTTATAATCAGCCTATGTACTTCCAGACTCCAGCTGTTTTCCACTGACACTTCACCCCTGGCTATGTCTATGTGTCCATGCATATCCTTCTATGCTGGTTGAGATAGATAGATAGATTGTTTTCTTAAGTGCTGTCAAGCCAATGCTTACTCCTGTTAACCCAGCAGCAACTGGGTTTTCTTGGCAAGGTATGTCTGGAAGTAGATTGCCAGGCCTTTTCTTCCGAGGCAATGGAGGGTAAAGTGACTTGTCCAAGGTCACAAGGCGTGCCAGTGGGACCTGAACCCTGATCTCATGGGTACTAGGCTACTCCTCCACACTGATATTTTATAAGAGGCCATTTACATGCTTATATGGCCACATATACATGAAAATTACTTTTCAAAATCACCCCCTTAGAGGGTAATTTTATAACAGGCCACCTATGTATGAACACCATGTACATACCTGTTTTAGGGATGGAGTGGAGGAGTAGCCTAATGGTTAGAACACTGGGGTGAGAACCAGGGAAGCAAGGGTCTAAATCTCAGTGATGCTTCTCGTAATCTTGGACAAGTCTCTTAACCCTCTGTTGCTTCAGGTACAGACTTAGATTGTATGCCCTCTGGGGACAGGGAAGTACCTACTGCACTTGAATATGAATCATCTTTAGCTACTACTGAAAAGGTGCCTGCTAAATCCAAATCCCTCTTGATAGACTATTTGATAAAGATATATAGACACCTATATTTCTTCATAAAATATTAGCATGAATCCTGCAGAAATAGCAGCTAGTGTGATGCTGTAGACATTTACGCCTATTCAGAAGAAGGCATAAATGTAAGCACGAAGAGTACACATATATGAACATATTTCATAACATGTGCATGTGAAAATCATGACTCTGCCTATGCTCCATGCAAACTCCTCCCCTGAACATGCCTACTCTAAAGTCATGTATATGCCTAATAACACCTTGTGTACATTTTATGTGTGAGGTAAATCAAAAAGAGTCCTTTTAGGCATGTATACTGGCATATACATGCAAAAAAAAAAATCCTTTAGAAAATTATCTCCTTAGCATTTAAGTAGTGTCGCCCCCTAAGTGTTCTAAACCCCACTCTCTTTTGGAAAATTAGCTTTTGTCATAATGATTTATATGTTCAAAATTAGCTTTCCAGCCTTCAGGATTTTTTAAAAGCACTTATCTGGTTTGTCCCACTGCCAATCACATCAATGCTTTTGAATATTTATCCCCTAGTTATAAAAGCTTTACCCTGTCCTGGAACCTTTTCTTCTACTTTGAACCTCTAACCTGGAGTATATCAGCCTTCCCACTTTTTTGATGCACTAAAAAGCAATCCCCATGTACCAGAATTAGGGGGCTAGTTACTTAGCTGCAGTAAAGTCTTTGATTTTTACCACAGCATAATTTACCTCAGGAGTCACTAACCTAAAATAACTTAGTATCACATGTTAGTGAATCCTGCAATAAAGACATAACACAACTTTTGGTGAGCAGTGCAAGCTGCATTCTTCTGAGGGAAAAATAATGACAATTCAAAGCTGGCATTATTTTTCCTGCCAGGAGCATTGGGCTCCTCTGGCTCCTACCGGTGCCAGGTTCAAAATTGTGCCTGTGATCCCTTAGCGGTAGTCTCACAATACTACCACTAGGGGTCAACTCCACAAGGCTATCACTAGGGGATTGTGGGAGCAATTTTGATCTCAGCACTGGTGCTTTCATGAGCAAAAGTGGATCAGTCCTGCTGTGTGGCCCTAGGCAACTGGGGACTTGTAAATGTAGACTTGGGTGGTCTAAAGAAATAGGGGGGTGGTCCTTAGGGGCAGGAGGGGTGTCAATTCTGTATCCAGAAGATGATGGAGACCATTGCGACATCTACTTCTGGGGGTTTGGGGGGCACTGTGAAGAGGGGGTTATTGGAGTGGGGATCCTGGCTCCTTGGTACTGCCAGGGGAAGGGAACACCCTAGACCACTGCTTGTCTTTTCAGAATGCCGCCTTTAAAACTGCGATCTCAAGCATCAGTCCATGTGTTAGTAGCCCAATATTCTTGCCCAGGAAAATAACGACAGCTTAGCATTCAATATGAATACTAATGAGGTGTTTTGCAAGCATTTGCATTCTCTACATCTCAGTATTCAATACGATTTGCAGTGGCAAATTGTGCATTATGGTAAAATAACACAGGTTATCGCCCTAAAGAACCAAATATGTGTTATTTCCATAACACATTTTAATAACTACCCCCTTAGCTGAACATAAGAACATAAGATATGCCATACTGAATCAGACCAAAGTCCATCAAACCCAGTATCCTGTTTCCAATAGTGGCCAATCTAGGACACAAGTACCCAGCAGTTTCCCCACAGCAGGTTCTACAATGCTTGTATTGGGGTATGCAGTGAATATCCTGGGTCCCCTTTAATAATGGTTTATGGATCTTTCCTCCAGGAACTTGTCCAAACCTTTTTTAAACCCAGCTACACTATCAGCTTTTACTATATCCGCTGGTAACGAATTCCATAGTTTGATTACATGTTGAGTGAAAAAATATTTTCTCTTATTAGTCTTAAATTGGTTATCCTGTAGCTTCATTGCATGTCCCCTAGTCTTTCTATATTTTGATGGCGTAAACAATCTATCTACATTTACCCGTTCCACTCCATTCATTACTTTATAGACTTCTATCATATCTCCCCTCAGCCGTCTCTTTTCCAGGTTGAAGAGCCCTAACCTTTTTAGCCTCTCTTCATAGGGGTATCCTTCCATCCCCTTTTTCATTTTGGTGTCTCTACTCTGTACCTTTTCTAATAATGCTATATCCTTTCTCAGCCCTTTGAAGCTACTGACTCCTCATCAGGAGTTAGTGGGCTTGATTAGCCTGTGAAAGAACTGAGAGCAGCTGAGGCCTGCATAAAAGTCTGCATAGAAGGCTTCAGAGCCTTGCACTGTTGAGGCATTCCTAACAGGGTCTATACATTTCAAGCAAAGGTAAGAGTTTGTGGCTTTTTAAATTACTAGCTCTCTGCCTGGGAGCTCTTAAAAGGGTTTTGGAACATTTTTAAAACAAAGTTACAAAACAGCATTAAATTTAACTATATTCTCCTACCCCTCCGATTTATTACCGCATCTACCCTGATTTATTTCAACATGTAAATAGTCTCCCATGTTCTCCAAGTTCTATTCCCTGTTATAATGTAAATTCAAACATTCTTCACTGTTTTGAATATTTTTGTTGAATGTAAACCGCACTGATAACAAATAGCGCGGTATATAAGAATTGTTAAATAAATAAATAAATAAATTACCATGTCCCTCTTTACTATTCAGAAACAACTCCAACTGAGAAGGATCCAAAAAAATAAATTTAGAACCCTGAAATGTAACCAAACATTTACAGGGATATCTAAGAAAAAAGGAAGCCGAAAGGGCTACCACCCTAGGTTTCAGAGCCAGAAAGGCCTGTCTCCTAGTTTGTGTAGCCCTACAGACATCCGGAAACATTTGAACCTTAGCACCACAAAACAGAGAAGACATATTTTTAAAGTAACTACGAAATACAAGCACCTTATCCTGGTCTGAAACAAAACTTACTACCAAAGTAGCACGTGATGAAATATTATCTTGGGAATCCTCCAGAAATTTGGTCAGCTCAAGGTCAGTACGACCTTGAACCACATCAAACTCCCCAGAGGGACAAGAAGCAACCCCATGACCTGTCAGGTAATACAACTTTGAAATAGCAATGGAGTCAGCCGAAGCCAAGCCCAAAACTTCTCTAAAATATTTTTGAAGCAAAATCTCTGCTGAAAGCAAATGACAAAATGGAAAATTCAACAAACGAATATTCCTAGCACGAAACATATTGTCATACATTTCCATCTTGTGGTGAATAATTAAACTATCTTTAACGCTAGAAGCATTTACTGCTTTAAGAGCAAGACATTGGCTTTCATAGTTAGAAATTCAAGTAAGCATACTCCCCACCTGCCCTTCTACCTCACTAAGTTTAGTGGTAACCTCAGAAGAGAAACCACATAACTGCATAACAGTGGGAACCAAAGTATTTTCAATACGAGTAATCACTTTCCAAATGTCCACCAAAGTGACCTGATCATCAGGTACTTCCTCGGCCATACTTGGAGCGGATGACCAAACAACAGGTTTCAGTTTTTCCCCGGTAGGAGCCGGCGTACTCTGCTGAAACTGCCCACCCACAGGTGCAGATGCAGGTGGGGAGACAAAAAGCGATGGAGAGGGAGAAGAACGGTCCGGGGAACTCAAGGACGCAGCAGATGAACGCAAGGTCAGAAAGTCAGGATCTAAGGAGACATCAGTGCCAGTTATAACCTTAACATGTCTGTCCATAGGACCCACCGTTGTATCAGCTGATGCCATTGGTATAATTTTCTTCTTTCATTTTCCCATCTAAACGCCGAAGCCACAGGACCCTCTGCAACCTGCTCTCCTGCGGTGCTCCAAGGGGCTCCCAAGGGGCCTAACACGCCCCTTGTATCTAGCCCCTTAGATCGCTGCCCCCAGCTAGCGCCTCCGGCTGTGCCGATCTCACAAAGCTTTTAAGGTGGCCCCCGATGATGTCGGGGCCGCCGAAACATGAGCCTGTTCCCTCCAAACCGGTGCGCTGTCGTCTCTGGCTCTCCCAAGCTGCTCCTGGACTGCTCGACCTTTAAGGAGGCCCCCGATGACGGCAGGACCGCCGAAGCAGGAGCCTGTTTCCTCCAAACCGGTGCGCTGTCATCTCTGGCTCTCCCAAGCTGCTCCTGGACTGCTCGACCTTTAAGGAGTCCCCCGATGACGTCGGGACCGCCGAAGCAGGAGCCTGTTCCCTCCAAACTGGTGCGCTGTCGTCTCTGGCTCTCCCCAATTAATTAAACACAGGGAACAGTCATGACTATCTACATGCTGAGTAATTTTATTCTTTATGATGGTTTCTACCATTTTTCCCGGTACTGACGTCAGGTTCACCGGTCTGTAGTTTCCAGGATCACCCCTGGAACCCTTTTTAAAAATTGGTGTTACAGTGGTGATCCTCCAATCTTCAGGTATTAGAGATGATTTTAATGATAGTTCACAGATTACTAATAGTAGGTCTGCAATCTCATATTTCAGTTCTTTCAACACCCTTGGATGTATACCATCCGGCCCAGGTGATTTGCTACTCTTCAGTTTATCTTATAGTTGTAATACATCTTCCTGATGTATCGACATTTCTTTCAATTCTTCCGCACCTTTAAATACCATTTCAGTCATGGCTAACATCCCTACATCTTCCTCAGTAAAGACCGAAGCAAAGAATTCATTCAGTCTCTCCGCTATCGCCTTGTCGCCTCTTAGTGCCCCTTTAACCCCTCTATCATCTAATGGACCACCTGACTCTCTCACAGGGTTTTTGCTATGAATGTACTTGAAAAAGTCTTTATTTTGCATTTTTTTGCTTCCGCAGCAAGCTTCTTCTCAAATTCTCCCTTTGCCTGCCTTATCAATGCCTTGCATTTGACTTGCCAGTGCTTGTGCTGTTTCCAGGTTTTGTTTCATTACTCGTTAACATGATTAGAAGTAGGGAATTTCAAACCAATTCACTGTTGCAAGAATGAGATTTGTTTGTCTCTGAATATGGAAATAGGAAGGAGGGTTTCAACATCTAGATATTATGTTGGCAGAGCGGTGACCACTGAAACCACCACACAGTGAACAACATGAAACAGGGACACAAATAACCCAAATGAGACATAATGTGGGAGGTAAAGTGACATGGTTATTGACACAAGGGACACAAGTGGGAACTGAACTCTGTGTATTCAGGCACTAAGCCATTGTGAGAATCACAAGGCCACCCCTCCACTCCAAGAACAGAAATGACACGCTCATACCAATAAGAGGTAACAAGATGAATGTTCATTATAAGGAGTGCCAGTGGGAATCAAATCCTTGATCTTTTGGGTACTAGGGAGTTGTTTTAACCACTAGACCACCTTTCCATAATAAGAGCGTGCTACAAGAACAGAAATGACACTTCAACACCAATAAGAGGTAATAAGATAAAGAAGTAAGATAAGGTCATGAAGAATCAAACCCTTGATATTTTAGGTATTAGGCAGTTGCTCTAACCACTAGACCATCCCTCCACTTCTAGAGTATCCTACAGGAACAAAAATGACACTTTGACACCAATAAGAGGTAATAAGATACATATAGGAGTGTTGGAGTGACCTGGTGGTTAGAGTAACTGCCTAGTACACAGAAGATCCAGAGTTTGGTTCCCACTGGCACTCCTTGTAGTCTTAGGCAAGTCACTTTATCCTTCATTATCTCAGAAGAAAAGGAACCCAAAGGCAGCTGGGTTTCCAAGAATCAGCACAGACTTGATGGCATGACAAAAAAAAAAGATAAATATAAGGTCACAAGGAGCCCCAGTGGGCAATCAAACCCCTAGGCAGTTGTCCAGCACTGATGCAGTGGGGCATATCAAAGGCACCATGGAGGGTTCTGTACTTCCACATCATGAGGGAAACCAAGGCCTACAGGGATTATTACCAGACAAGATGATGCATGAGGCCCAGCCTATTAGGATCAAGGTGAGAATATTCCTGAGGTAGCCACCACAAATGCCCCCAACTATGACCCATAACAACAATGGGTAGCACATTCCCTTAACCCTTTCCAGGCCAAGCCCAAATCTCTTGGGATCCAAAATTCTGACTAAATATTCCTATCAAATGGTATATAATACATGACCATAGCAGAAGGAAAATCACTATTAGAACATATTGAATAAGACGGGTACAATTTTCCTGAAATATGCAAAAATTAACCAGGCTTCAGAATGTGGATTAAGAATTTAAAGTGGGCCTTGAAAGGGTTAAGGCATAAGCACCACTGTAGGTGAAACTGTAGGAAGTGACACATTATATAGTGCACTGGCAGATAGGGGAACAATGTCAGGCAAGTCCACCCGTGCATCTGCATTTTTCTTCCTGGCCCCTGCTCTATGGAACTCCCTGCCTTCCTCTATCTGACTTGAATCCGAACATCCTACTTTTAAGAAAAACCTCAAAACTCACCTCTTTGCCCGTGCCTTCAACCTGCCCGATCCCTGTGTGTGACTCACTCTTCTCTGTCCTCCCCCTCTTTCCCCGTCTTGTCCTGTTGTATGACTCTGTTCTCTTGCTTTCCTGTCTCATATTGTAACTTCCTTTCCTTTCCAAATCTAATTTTACGATGTAAACCGCTGTGATGTATTTTCCTCAGCGGTATATCAAATTCAATAAACATAAACATAAGTCCAGCTGTAAAGTGGTGTAGGACAGGAGCTGTGATCTGCAGATGGTTCTGGAGACCAGTGAAAGCACAGAATGCTGTGGTGTGTCCCATGCTATAGAAAATGCAGGGTGAAAAGAGTGTGCTTAGGGCCTGAGAGTGACATATGGAATGCTGAATGATGGAAACTAATAGTCCACAATGCCTGGTCATGACAAATAATGCCCATGTATGGATGCAGGAGTGCAGCAGACTGTAACCAAAGTGCTGGATTGACATCCATGTTGCTGCCACTCATCCATGACATGGCCTAGCCAAAAACAAATCACTGTGGCCAGTGTTGTTTCTCTTTTTCCCCACCCAGCTATGTACATATCATGGGTGTCACTAGATCCATTAATGTGACAACCTTTTCTCGATCAAGAATGGCCACAAGAATGGTTGAGGAGAGGAAAACTGAAACCAAAGGATGAAAGATTGATAGTTGCAGCCCAGGATAGCGAATTACGGATGAGATGGTTTATGGCGAGTATTGAAAAAACTGGCACAAAGACAAATGCAGATTCTGTAAGAAACAGCTAGAAATAGTGACTCACCTAATAGCAGGCTGTGAAGTTCTGATGGCGGAAAATTTCTCTATAGAAAGGCACAGTAAAGTAGCATGCCTCCTCCACTGGAAACTCTGTAAACACTACAACATCACTGTCCCTGAAAAGCACTGGGATCATGACCCTAAGTGAATAACAGAGAATGAAGAGGTTATGATCACCTGGGACATTCCCATTCTGATGGATAAGAAATTGGATGCCAGAAAACCTGACATAGTGGTAAAAAAGAAGAATACTAGCATGGCATTGATAATAGAAGTGTCGGTACCAAGTGATTATTCTGTGAATTGCGTGGAGAGGCAGAAGATCCTGAAGTACCAAGAAATGCAGTCAGAGATCAAGAAAAGGTTACAGAAAGATAAGGAAATATTTCCCTTTGCACTGGGAGCCACAGGCTCGATAAAGAAGAATTTCCATACACATCTTGATAAACTACCCATACATGTTACATCTTATGAACTCCAGCAGGAGGCTCTCTGGCGCGATGCTATTATGTCAAGCATTAGCAGTAAATTTGAGAGACTAAGATCATACTCCACATACCTTGGCTTAGAAGTGAGGTTCACGACTGCCATAGAATGTGCAAAACTAACCCATTTGGAAAACCTACCCTGAGTCCAACCACATCAATGCCAGGAAACAACAGTACCTGATATCAATTCTGCCAGGGTATGTATTGTGGTGAAGAATGCTCTCCAGGAGAGATGGAGATTGAGGAAAATCCTGAGAAGGGAAAGGATTCACACAGGATTTTCAATTCTGACTTGAAAAAAACACACTGCTCTGCTGAGCTGAGCACAGACACCAGCCCAGGGGAGGAGTTAGGCTTCAATGCTGATTGGGCACACCCAGGGGTTGGACAAGGTGTGCCGGGAAAAGAAGCCCTTTTTAAAGCCTTGAAGAGGGCTGCTAGCAAGTCGAGGTCGGAGTCCAAGTCGAGGTCGGAGTCCAAGTGGAGGTCGGAGTCCAAGAGTCGGTTGGAGTCTGAGGCTAAGTGTGAGTCTGGGAGTAAGAGTGAGTTGGAGTCTGTGAGGAGGAGCAAGAGAGGTTCTGCAAGGAGTTCTAAAGGCACTACTAAGAGGAGTCCTATGAGGAATGGACGGAGCAATGCTTTAGAATCTTGGGAGAAGACAGAACCCTGGAATAGAAAGCCTCAAAGGCAGGCACACTCTGAAGGAAACTCTTTCTACCGAATAGAGCCTGGGCCTGGGAAGCACAAAAAGACCAACATGTGGAAAGAAGGTACTTCCTATACTGGCAGGCAGTGCTATAGAAAGTTACAGCAGGGAGAAAACCTTCCTAAGGGAAATTCTCCTAACAGAAGAGTTAACCACAAAACTCCTGAGCTTCCAAACAGGAGAGGAGTCTTGCAGAGAGAAGTCAGTTCTTATACAAACAACGCTGGAGAAGGTACAGCACAATTTCCTATCTTTAGTGCTTTGTTGAAGAAACCTTTTCATTGCCCTGAACTGTATAAGCAAAGCTCTGCAATAGAAACAGTTAGTGACTGGGAGAAGGGCATAACCCTTACTGATAACTGCCAACCAAATAACAAGCAGGCTGAATTGCTCCTAAAAGAATTTCAGCAGTTTTTAGAGCTGAAAGCAGGGAAACATCAGAAGCTTGAAGAAGACCGTAGTTCCATTAACTCAGAGGAGTACATGCAGGTAGAAAATGAGTTGCCTACCTTAACCACTGATCCTTGTAGCATGGACTGCTCTTTTTGTTGTAGAGAATAGCAATATAAAGAAGCTTTGAAAGTTTGCATGAAAGGAATACAGAACGTTTGCTATTTCTGCTGCCTTTGCCGTGAGAGTTCATAATTGTTTGCACCTGTGTTCTAAAGCCATGCTGTGAGCTGAACAGCTGTTAATGTGAGGCTGCAATATTCTTGAGTTACCACTCGAGGCAATGCTGAGTTTAAGCTCCTCTAAATAGGAAAAGCTGAGTTAAAGCTAATTCAATTTCAGTTGTTCCTGAGTTCCTGTTTACTTCTGCTTGTGTTAAAAGTTGCACCTTTACGTTTGTATCTATGAATTTTGATGCGCTGGAGAACATCCCCAATACAAATAAATATTCTTGCAAAGCCTTACCATTTTTGGTCGCAACTACAATTTATTCCCTAAAGAAAATAGAAGTGGACTTCAGTTCCCAGCATTCATAGGGAACAGTTCTACCTATACTCACAAGGGACAATAAGGCCACTCCTGCCTGTAAGCTCCAGGGCGCAGGCAGGAGCGTCGCAGTATGGATGTCAGCAGGCAGCGTATTCAGACAAAGCCTGGCAAATGCCACATCACAGGAACCCCTCCTCCTTGCTGTACCTAATGTTCCCCTCTTTGCCTCCCCTACACAGCTGTTCCAATGGATGAATCACTACCCACCTCACCAGAGGAACTCACTGAGGAGGGGGAGGAGGAGCAGGAAGAGGAGCAGCCAGTTGTCCCCAACAGGTGGCGGTATCGAAGACACAGCAGCCCCAGCAGCAGGACTAGTACCGAGGCTACCCCAAGCACATCCAGCCCCACAGTGCTATCTGGCCCTTCAGAGGAGATTGGGGAGGATGAGGAGGAGGTCCTCATGTTGACAAAGGTGCCTGGTCCTCCTGAAGGGGAGGGGTTCAATAGCACCTTGCAGATGGGGAATAGGCCTCTTCAGGGGGTGGGCCAGATTCCCAAGGAAGGTGCCTTGTGGAAAGCAGAAGCACAGAAGGAGTGGCCAGTGGCAGCAGAGGCCAAGCCCTGCCAGGAGGGTCTGTGGAGGAGGAGACATAGGTCTAAATGATGGAGGAGGGAGAGGTAACAGAGGAGGTGTGGCCCTGGGATGGGGATGCGGCAGTTTCTGATGAGGAGTCCCTAGAGGAGAGGGAGCTGAGGAACAAGGAGTCACCTGCAGATGCCAGGGGTCAGGGGGAGGATGAGGTGGAAGGGAATGGGGGGAGGAGGGGAAGGGAGGTGAAGAGGGTGGGTGGGGGAGGAGGGAGGAGGGAGGATCTGGGAGTGGGCCGGCAGAGGAGGTTGGGGATGGGAGTGGGATGGTCTGGAGATGAGATGGGAGTGTGAGTAAGCCTGGGAGGAAGGAGGTGTTGGGGGGACTGCAGGAGGAGTGTGGGGATGGGAGCAGGCTGGGGGTAGGGGTAGGGCATGGGAGTGTGCTGGGGAAGGGTGGGGATAGGAGTGGGCAGTGGGTGGGAGGAGGGATGAAAGTGGGCTGGGGAGAGTGGTGGGGATGGGAGCGGACTGGAGGAGGAGGTTGGGGATGGGAGTGGACTGTGGGTTGGGGGTGCAGATAGGGGGAGAGAGCAGCAGTTGCTGACCACCTCCCCTCCAGCTATGGTGCATCACAAAGAAGCACAAGTAGCCAGTGCAGCCAGTGAGGCTCTGCAGCAGTTGAAGACCTTTGAGCTCTCTGTGCTTCAGGGCCTTGCTGACCTGGCCAGGCCAGGCCACTAGACCTCATCCTGATGCATCTAGAGGGCATGCGAGAGGAGATATATGACCTGGTACAGGAGATATGCAACCTCACAGAGACACTTACCTCCCCTACAGGCCCTCCAGCTGGGCGATAAGAGAGCCAGTACACTGCCTGGGACACAGTGAGATGATGTAGTTTGAAGCTCGCCCCATAAAGGCACCCAGGAACTGCGAGATGCATCTTGACACTGCCACCTGGCTGAGACCTGCTGCTGATAGCAGCACTGATTGAAATGAACCTGTTCTCAGGAAGCCAAGGGCTGTGAGCACCTTTACATAACATAACATAAGAACATAAGATACGCCATACTGGGGCAGACCAAGGTCCATCAAGCCCAGTATCCTGTTTCCAACAGTGGCCAATCTAGGTCATACATACCTAGCAGTATCCCCAAGAGACACAGGTTCCACAATGCTTGCATTGGGTCAAGCATTGATATCCTGGGTCCCTTTTTAATAATGGTTTATGGACCTTTCCTCCAGGAACTTGTCCAAACCTTTTTTAAACCCAGCTACACTAACAGCTCTTACATAAGAACATAAGAACATTGTCAGGCACAGCTTCCTATCTCTGGGAGTATGCAGTAAGGTGGGGCTCAAGCTCCTGGCACAGGTCATGGATGACTGCATAATCAAACTGGTACCTAGTCACACACAGTTCATCAGTCAGGTCCAGATACTGACTCCTCAGCCTGGGTACCCTTGGATATGGGCGCCTATGTGCTGCCCTCCACCATTCCCACTAAACACTTTGCAGCAGGACCATAGCAAACCATGAGTTGATATCCTCCATGATATTTCCCCAGGGTACCACAACCACTCCAACCTGCAGGGAAGAGTGCAACAATGTTGTGAGTGATGGGGAGACTCCCAGGCAAGTCTGCGAGGGCGGGTAACAAATATTACTCACCAGTGGTCATTTCTAGACACACACACATGCCCAGACACATGCATTGACCTGCCTGCAGCCATGTGCATATATGTCTCTGGCCTGCCCATACCATTGCTGTAAACACACACTCACTGATTGGCCTCATGGGGTACACTCCTGCTCCTGTGGCCTCATGCTGTGCTGCATCCTCACCAAGTATGGTGAGTCAAACCCTGATCACCTGGGTGATGGCCTATGGTTTACACCACCATGCTACAGCACCACTCCAGATGCAGGTGGTGTAGCCAAGGGTACCATGACTATTGCTGTTAGCTAAACACGCTCATGATGAACAGGATGTGTGGGTGATTGATGGGAGGCACCAGTGAAAGGGAAACACTGTCATGGGACATAGATGGGTGCTAGGCACCTCTGGTTGGGCTGAACTGGGGGCACCACTCTGCAGGGTCATAATATCTGCAACTGTTTGGGGGTGGGTGGGGTCAAGGGAGTGAATCCAGCGGTCGGTCCTGCCTCGAACAGTAATCTGGCAAGCACACTCAGGTACAGTCAGCTTCCTGACATTTGGTGTTGAGTGGTGCTAGGCAGGTTGCTCCTGCTCTGGCACTGTTGCACATAGAGGCACAGCATTGGATGCCTAGCAGGTGTGACATGGTCCCCATGCAAAACCTCTTGGACCAACATATTGTCTACATGCCTCTATTGCCACCTACCTTGTATATCTCACCACTGTTGGGGACTCCACCTCTGTTTTATCAACTGTACATGTGATTGCCACTAGGGAACTATTGGGTATGCTGTAGTACTTCGAGTGTGAGCCACGGGTACATGCATGGACAGGGGTCTTGTAGCGGAAATGCAGGCCAGGCCAATGGCTCTTTATATACGCATGGGTGTCTGGACAACCACACGTGCAACATATCCTGGTGCTTTCCACATCACCACCCTAAATGCTATAAAATGTGAATGCCACTGTTGGCCCTTCCCCCAGAGTTTGTATGTCCTTCTGGTTATTCTCTACTTTGATGGGGACACGGCTCCCATGGTGGCCTCATGAAAGCCTAATTTCAGTGACATGGAGCTGACACTCCCACTAGAGGAGATTCTCATGGGCACAGAGGAGACTAAGGTTGTTGCCTATGAGTGACAGAGGAGGTGGCTTGCTGTATGCTGGAAAATAAATGTGATATAATCACAACAACCATGAGATTGAGGATGTAAAGCAGAAGTGGCGGCAGGTACAGAGGGATACTTGTAAGAAGACCAAATGTACAGGATCAGATAGGTAGGATGAGCCCTTGACTGACCTCAAGCAGTGGGTACTGGCCACTGTGGACCCTTCTACTATGGAGGACATTGGCATGCTGGACATATTACTGTCCTCACTGCACCAGGGTGGATGGATGCTATATGGCTTCCCCTTTCACATGCAGGTTCTCTTTTGCACCTGTGTTTCTGGTTCAGACCACACATCTTCCCACCATCACCCTCTGCATATTGTTCCAGATCCTGTTCCTGTGGTTTCCACATACCTCCTGCCCATTTGACAGGATTACTGCTCAGCAATACACTACACACATGATATGCTACATCCACTCATGACTGGGGTCATGGTGTCCAGGTTTCCAGCACACATAATTGCCATTGGACAAATCCTTCCCCTTATTTCTTTGTCTGATAGACATTATGGGGAACAGTGTTTATTGTGTAAGGTGTTTGTTGGTGATGCTGTGGATTGCTATTTCCCTTATGTTGACTGGATGCTGCATTTGTGTGTGTTCTGTGGGATCTGCAGCTGCTACACAGCAAGGGTTCCCAGTCACATCTGTGGGGGGGGGGGAGGGGGAGGTCCATGGTGGGCATCTGTGGTGACGCAATTCACAGGACGCATGCACTGATATCTGAGGGTGTGGGATTTGGGCCTGCTCAGGGCATATAGTTCATGCACATGGGCCTTTGCTGCCTATATGGGGGGTTCTGTGGTTGTTGGACTGGCATGGCACACTGGGACAGCAACTCCCACCTAATGTTGTCATCCTGTTTTTCAGTGGTATCTGCTGTTGGCTCATACACTGACATTCCTGTGTGTGTGCTGGGTACATCATTCAGAGTCAGATACATTTTTGTTCTATCTGTCCATAGGTACAGATGCAGCTACAGAACCAAGCATTGCCCCAGATCCTGCCGCCACCCCTGCTGATCCTCCGACATTGTGGGCTGAACCACATTCTGCCACCTCTAGTGAGCTACCACATGTGGGAGAACAGTAGCCTGTCGTCCTGGCTGGTGATGATCCAGCTCACTATATTGACAAGTAGCAGGAGGGTGTGGGTACAGGTGCTGATGTGGACCAGCTTGCACCATCACCAGAGCCTCCTGAGAGGCAGGGTGTGGATCACCATATGCATCGCTGCCACCAAAGCACCTCTGAGCAGATACTACTATGTGCAGAGAAATTGCTCGCCCACAATGAATCACATGCTGAACGGAGACAGACAAAGCTGGAACTGTTGCACCATAGTGTGGCCCTGCTGGAGGGCCACCTTGTTTTAACTGATTACCTGGATGCATCTATGTGCTGCCTGAATGTGAGCATTGACTGTCTTCTGGCACAACTAGCCCAAACACAGGCTGCCCCTGTCCCCAACCCTGTGCAGGGCAGTGACATCTCCCAGCCAATGGCCACAACTGCTGCTCACACCTGTGGCGGGTCTGCTGTTTCTGGTGCCATTTCCATCACATGCACTCCTGCACCAGGGTCTGTGCCCTCCACCAGCAGGATCAACACACACAGAGTGAGGACTGCCTCAGCAGAAGACTCAGCCACCATGGCACCCTCCAGTATTGTCAGGAATATGTAGAAGCTGATGAGGATAAAGAGGAATTGCCTAACAAATATTTCTGTTCTGTGTTGACAGATGAAGAACCAGGAACAGGACTTCAGAAAACACCCACAAACAGGAACAGAAGCGAGGGGCATATTGAAGAATTTCTGGAAGACTGTGTTTGTGAGAAACTAGCTAAACTTAAAGTAGACAAAGTGATGGGACCGGATGGGATACACCCTAGAATACTGAGGGAACTTGGAGATGTTCTAGCAGCTTCACTGACTGACCTTTTCAATGCCTCATTGGAGTTGGGAGTGGTGCCAAAGGACTGGAGAGAGGCTCATGTGGTGCCTTTACACAGAAGCAGAAGTAAGGATGTGGTTGAAAACTACAGGCTGGTTAGTTTAACTTTGATGGTGAGTAAATTATTGGAAACGCTGTTGAAAGAGAAAATAGTGAGGTTTCTGGAGTCTGGATAACAGGCAGCATGGATTCACCAGAGGCAGGTCTTGTCAGACAAATCCAATTGATTTCTTTGACTGGGTGACAAAGGAGTTGGACTGAGGGAGAGCCCTAGATATGGTGTATTTAGATTTCAGTAAAGCCTTTTCTACTGTTCTCACAGGCGACTTATAAACAAACTGAGCACCCTAGGGATGGATCCTAAAGTTACTGCTTGGGTTAGAAATTGGTTGAGTGGGAGGCGACAAAGGGTACAGGTAAATGGAGCTCTCTCTGAGGAGAAGGAAGTTACCAGTGGTGTGCCCCAGGGATCTGTCCTTGGTCTGATTCTTTTTAACATCTTTGTTAGTGATATAGCGGAAAGGCTGTCGGGTAAGGTTTGCCTCTTTGCGGATGATAACAAAATCTGCAATAGAGTAGACACCCAGAAAGCTGTAGATAACATGAGGAGGGATCTAGCTAAGCCTGAAGAATGATCTAGAATTTGGAAGATGTGATTTAATGTTAAAAAATGCAAGGTCATGCATTTGGGCTGCAGCAGTCCAAGGGAGCAATATAGTATAGGGGGTGAAGTACTTTTTCCACTAAAGAAGAGCGGGACCTCAGTGTGGTTGTGTCTGATGATCTTAAAGTAGTTAAACAGGTAGAAAAGGCAACAGCAAAATCTAGATGGATGCTTGGGTGCATAGGGAGAAGAATGGCTAGCAGAAAAAAGGAGGTGATAGTGCCTCTGTATAAGTCTTCGGTGCAACTTCATTTGGAGTATTGTGTGCAATTCTGGAGACCGCACCTTCAAAAGGATATACACAGGGTAGAGTCAGTACAGAGGGTGGCTAATAAAATGGTTAGTGGTCTTTATTATAAAGCATATGAGGACAGACTTGAGGATCTTAATATGTACACCTTAGAGGAAAGGCGGGATAGAGGTGATGTGATTAAGATATTCAAATTCCTCCGTGGCATAGATGTATAGGGGGAGAGCCTCTTTCAATTGAAAGCAAGTTCTGCTCTGAGGGGACATGGGATGAGGGTGAAAGGGGATAGATTCAGGAGTGATATGCAGAACTATTTCTTTATGGATAGAGTGGTGGATCCGTGGATAGTCTTCCAATGGAGGTGGTAGAGATGAGGACGGTATCTGAATTCAAAAAAGCATGAGACAAACACAGAGGATCTCTAAAGGAAAAAAAGGGGACTGTTGTAGTTGTTGATATGGAAGGGCAGACTAGATAGGCCATGTGATCTTTTTCTGTTGTCATTTTTCTATGTTTTTATTTTGGGCCCTGTTCCTCGGAGCCTGGGCCCTCCATTGATCTTCCCTTCCTTCCATGAGAGTCTGGTGAAGGGGATTGATGGCAGTGAAAGTTCAGGGTCCAACAGCACACTGCCCTCCATACCTGTCAGGGCCATTGTGCCAGCAGTTGGGTATGTGACCTCTGGGAGGGGGAGGGGAGAGGAGGGGGAGTGGCAGGGGGGCCAAAGTAGCTGTCGCATGGGGGGTCTGGGTGAGTGCTTGGCAAGTTGTGGGGTTGCCATTCTGTTGGTGCAGGTGAGGATGTCAGGATTTCTGCAGGTGATGTATGGTGGGATATGTGGGGACAATAGGATGTAGGGGTGTGGGCACACTTGGGGGTCTGCGAATGCATATTGGTTTGACTGTGGGGTGTATGGGTGTGGTGGGGTAGGCAGGGACAGGCATTTGTCATCGCATATCTTGGGGGGTACCTGTTAGCATAAGTTTGTAAACCGCTCTGATACTCAGGGTAAAGGGTGGTATATCAAGTGCCTAAACCATAAACCATATTAAATGCATTTGTGACCACTTACTTGTCTCCCTGTCTCCTGCCTCAATATGCAATGCTGGTCACTTTTGCACATCCTTTGGGCTGCTACTGGTTGCCATTGGCTTGGCACCTGCTCCCATCTAGGTGTGTTTCACTAGCTGCAGTCATAGCAATTTTTCCTATTCTGGTAACAGAGACCCTGTGTTGTATTCTAGTCATTTATGTGCAAAGTGAGCACGTATACGTTGTCATGCAGCAGGGGCTGATGAAAGCAAAAATGCAGGAGAAGAAACTGTTTTTCATGAGGAAAAAGATGTGCACAAGATTCAATATCCGCACAGAACAGCTAGAGGGAGCAGGCGTGCACTCACAGAGCCTGAGTGGACACACTTAGCTAATCGAGAGCACCTGACAGTCAGCCCGGAAAGCTCAAACACAGGAGAGCTTTATAAACGGAAGACTGGAGACTGGAGAAGGCAGAGCAGTGCTTGCAGGTGTGGAGCTGGAGGTAAAGCTGAAGGTTTACGAGAGAGAAGCACCACAAGCAAGGACCAAGCAGAAAGAAGCACTTGGGAAACTAGTGCTGGGCAAAGGAACAATCACCTTTGGAGGCAAAGCAGAGTGAAGGAAAGAAGCCTGCTTGTACCAGAGGAACCTGGGGCTAAACCGAAAGGTAACAGAAGCTTTCAGAGAGGAGACTGGCACAGGGATTGTGTTCCTGAAGAACTGCGGGAAGGAGGAAATCCCAGTTCTATATGCTGCTAGAAGCCAAGGTATGCTGACTCTGTTTCTATGAAGAAAACCTTACCTTATAAAAAGACTTTTGAAAGTAATGCTAAACCTGTGAGAAAGGAAAGCAAAGCTACCTCTCATAAGCCAAGTAGCCAACGCCCGAGGGTAGGCCATGCTCATTGGCAAACACTAGAGGAACTCTTTAAACATACAGAGAACAGGACTAGGGCCTGGCCAGAAATTATAGCCAGTGAAACCACTGATACAGACAGAGATAATTCTGAGCCGATGCAAGTGGAACTTGTAGAGCCAAGCCTTTTATCTCAGGAAGAGATGGACTGTTCTTTATGTATTTCAGGCAGCGCAGAGTCACTGTTAAACCTGTGAATGATATATGTTATCTTCAGAATGTTATTCATTTGCTAAATGGAAGAAGAGTGCTGAACATTTGCTTTACTCTGGAAAGCTTAACTAAGCATTGTTACAACTGTGAAGCATAACAGTTTTTCCATTAACCTGAGTTGATTTCATTCCTGAAGTTAAGGACTTTTTCTTTAGGTTGTAACCCAGCTGAATTGTATGCGTAAAGGGAAATAAATGCCTTGTTAACCCTCTACTCTGCATTCACAATTTTTCTTAGTTAGTAGCTGAACTGCTAAGACCAGGTTACACCTGGCTCTTAAAAGACCCTCCTCTCATAATAAAATAATTTTTGTGTCCCACCTACCCTTACAACCACTGGCCACCAGGGTGGTGCACGACAACGTATAGCAGTGATGGCTAACCTTTTTGAGCCCGAGTGCCCAAACTGCCGCACAAAACCAAAGAATTTCCTCAAAGTGCCAGCACGTCAATTTGCATAAATATTTGCATAATGCTAACATACACTAACTTTTAGTAAACATGTCTCTTAATGAGTGTATGGATAAAGACAGACTAAAAGATTTCTACATTACTATAATCCAGTGCCAACCGCCAGGCACATTAGGAACTACTACAAACACTGCCCATTTAGAACCAATAGCAAACCCGCCGTATCCTAACAGCACTACCAGGAGTCACAAAGCACCATACCATACCTATCAAAAGGCAACACTGCAAATATTAAACCAATACATTTCAGAGAACAACAATACATGACCTACTGGGAAAGACAACAAGTGGCAATGTCAAAAAGGAATTACATAAACAGAATACCTCAGCTCAGTTACACAGTTGCAATTGCTCCAGCCACTTTCTTCTGGTTTCTTCATGTTTTCTGCTAACTCTCCATCATCTGCTGTCCATTTGTCCTTTCTTCTCTCTTCTAGTTTTTTTTTCCATTCTCTCTCTCTACATCCGCTTTAACATACTAATCTTTCTCCTTTTGCTCTTTCCTCATTCCTATTTCATCCACTCAAATTTTACCCCTCCATCCTCAATCCCCACTTACTCTCCCAATACCCGGCCAATTGTACATTTTTCTTCCCTCACACACAAAATATTTTTCCCCTCTCCATTTCATTCTCCCAGCCCCATCCCCTTCTAATCTCCCCCAACATCAGCTCCCTTTTAGTTCCAGCCCCACCCAGTATCCGCTCCCTTCTAGTCCCCTCATCAGTCCATTTCCAGTCCTAGCTCCCCCATCCATTTCCAGTCCTATCCGAGTCCCTTCATCAGCTCATTTCCAATACCAGCCTCCCATCAGCCCATTTCTAGTCCTTTCCTAGCCCCACCATCAGCCCATGTTAAATCCTAGCTCCCCTCCACTCAGCCCATTTCTAATCCAAGCCCCCCATGAGCCTACCTCCAGTTCTAGCCCCTCCATGAGTCCATTTCAATCCATGCCCCCACCACAGCCCATTTCCAATCTTAGCTCCCCCAACACCCAATTCTCAGTTCTATCCTAGCCCATCCATCAGCCCAGTTCCTGTCCTAGCTCCCTCCCCTAAGAGCCCATTCCAAGCCCCCCTTCCCATCAGTTATTTGCAGTTCAAGCCCCCTTCCACTCAGCCCATTTCCATTCCAAGTCCCCCTCCCCATTAGCTATTTGCAGTTCAAGCCCCCCACTTCCCCTCAGCCCATTTCCATTCCAAGCCCCGTCCCCATCAGCTATTTGCAGTTCAAGCCCCCCACTTCCCCTCAGCCCATTTCTATGCCAAGCCCCATCCCCAACAGCTATTTGCAGTTCAAGCCCCCTTCCACTCAGCCCATTTCCAGTCCTAGCAACCCCAACCCATTACCAGTCCTAGCCCCCCATAGCCCACTCCCAGTCCTAATCCCACCAGCCCATTTCCAGTCCTACTCCCCCATCACCCAATTTTCAGTTTAAGCCCCCCCATAGCCCATTACCAGTCCTAACCTCCCCATCAGCCCACTCCCAGTCCTAATCCCCCATCACCCAATTTTCAGTTTAAGCCCCCTCATAGCCCATTACCAGTCCTAACCCCCCATCAACCCACTTCCAGTCCTAATCCCACCAGCCCATTTCCAGTCCTAATCCCCCATCACCCAATTTTCAGTTTAAGCCCCCCCATAGCCCATTACCAGTCCTAACCCCCATCAACCCACTTCCAGTCCTAATCCCACCAGCCCATTTCCAGTCCTACTCCCCCATCACCCAATTTTTAGTTTAAGCCCCACCAGCGCCCATCACCACTCCTAACCCCCCAGCCCAGAGCCCATCACCACTCCTAAATCCCCCCAGCCAGCCCAGTGTCCATCACCACTCCTACCCCCCCCAGCCCAGTGCCCATCACCACTCCTAAATCCCCCAGCCCAGCACTACTCCTAACACCCCCCAGCCCAGCCCATCACTACTCCTAACCCCCCCCACCCTCGCCCATCACCACTCCTAACCCCCCCAGCCCAGCCCATCACCACTCCTAACCTCCCCAGCCCAGCCCATCACCACTCCTAACCCCCCCATCCCAGCCCAGCCCAGCCCAGCCCAGCCCATCACCACTCCTAACCCCCCAGCCCAGCCCAGCCCAGCCCATCACATCACCACTCCTAACCCCCCCCCAGCCCAGCCCAGCCCAGCCCATCACATCACCACTCCGCCCCCCCCCAGCCCAGGGAAAATTAAAAAAAAAGAAAACCTGTCTGTTGCCGCTGTCGGGGCCGCCGCGGCAGAATCGAGCGTGCCGCGGGGCCCCCCTGTATCCGGCAGAGCCTGCCCTCCCCGTAGCAGCTCTATCTTTGGAGCTGCAGTCAGACGCGCCGGCTTGCAGAGCGCGAGGGAAGAGTTTCTCCCTCGCTGCTCTGTTAAACCCGCGGGGGCTGATGGGAAGTTCCCATCAGCCCCCGCGGGCTTAACAGAGTCGCGAAAGGGAAACTCTTCCCTTCGCGCTCTGCAAGCCGGCGCGTCTGACTGCAGCTCCAAAGAGAGAGCTGCTACGGGGAGGGCAGGCTCTGCCGGGTACAGGGGGGCCCCGCGGCACGCTCGATTTTACCGCGGCGGCCCCGACAGCGGCAGCAGACAAGTAAAATTGAAAAAAAAAAAAAAACCCTAATTGCGGACCTTCCCGCGTGCCAGCTGCAAGGCCTTCGCGTGCCACAGCTGGCACGCGTGCCATAGGTTCGCCATCGCTGACGTATAGATTACATGGTCATAATTCCAGAAGTAGCTGCATGGAGTCCATTGCGAGTACTTTCAATGTGGGTGGGTGCATGGGTGGTGTGTGGCCAGAGCGCATACTTAACGCATGTCATTTATAGAATACAGGTGTATGCGCATAAGATAGTGACTGCTGCTTAAATTTAAGTGTGTCATCAGCCACTTATGCTAACATTCTATAAAGTCAAATCTGTGTGGATTTGATGTTATAGAATAGAGGTGAATCCCCCATATTCAGTGTTTCTATGTATAAATATATACTAGCAATATGAATAGTACTACTGAATATAGGAATCATTTGAAACATCAAGAAGAGATGTTTCAAAATTTTCCTCAGACATTTTATTGAAAATTGACCTGAAGGGGGCGGAGCCTGATGTCCAGTGGGTAAGACGCTTCGCGCTGAAGCTCCCGAGAGGCCTACTTAGAATCCTGACTTAATACCTATACAAACTTACTATTTCGCTCCGGGTTGACCGGGGTACCTCGGGGGGGATGGCGGCCCATAAACCAGCGCGCTTGGACTTCGGGTCTCCTTCTTCTTCTCACGGAAAACGCTCCAAAACAGAGGTGTCCTCCCCACAGAAGATGGTTCCATTTCGTGAAAACCCCGAAATGCACCTGGAGATTTTGGAGGAACTACGCGGCGTGAAGGAATTGGTGCAGTCCAATGGAGAAGCGCTTAGAGCCCTGCGAGAAGACTTTGGAGTGCTCCAGGACCGACTTGAAAGACTCTCATTACGGCAGGACAATATGGCGGGGGTCCTCGATTCGCACGCGGTGCGCTTGGGCGCACTGGACAAGGCCGAGCGCCAGATACAGAATCTGCAAAAGGAGCTAGAAGATAGCAATAATCGAGCCCGTCGCAACAATGTGAGGCTCATTGGAATACCGGAGGGGGCGGAAGCGGGAGATATGAGAGAATTCCTGCTCAAAATTCTTCCCTCCTTGCTGAAGATCACCTTTCATAAAGAATTGGAAATCGATCGTGCACACCGTGCTCCTACCCACATGGCGCTCAACCGAACGACCCCCCGGCCTATTATCTTTCGCTTGCTACGATATCAACAAGTGGAACAAATTTTAAATGCTGCCCGGGCGAACCATCATTTGGAATTTGAAGGTCACAAAGTCTCCTTCTTCCCTGACTTGGCAAAGCCTACCGTTGACCGACGGAAGAAACTCCTTGCTTCGCCCTCGACTTCAACAGCTACAGGCTCGCTTTGGCCTGTTGTATCCCGCGAAACTCCGAGTGACTCTCCACAACCAAACCAGGACATTCGAAGATCCTGATCTACTATCAACATTTTTAGACTCCAAAGAGGCAGAGCAGATGCGCTAATCCAACGACGTGGACTTTTATTCGCCGGCTCTGTCCGCCATTTTGAAGGGCCCGATGCGGCGGTCATAGTCAAGCACAGAGACTTCCTGGACTTTCTTTCTTTCTTTCTATGACTCTTGTTTTGTGGTCTCCTCTCCCTCCATGATGTGTGCCTCGGTCGGATTCGGAGCACGCACAGTCCTACAGGTTATGTGTTTTTCAATTTTGGCCTTCTCTGGGGCTTCTCCCCGCAGACACATGGTCGCCAGTAATTTTTGGGGTTTTGCTTCTTCTCTACCGCGCTGCGGTTTTTCTTTTTTAATGTGGGGCGCTTCATTGTGTTATCTAAGCTTAGTTTCTTTTATGCCATATGTACAGCCTGATACAGTCAATATGAGGGACATTGTGAAATTAGGTGCGCTATCATGCTCAGAATTTTTAACTTGTCTGAATGGCTTTATGTAAAATTTTATCACTCAACGTAAAGGGCATTAATAGTCCAATCAAAAGAAAGAAAATCCTTAGCTATCTTAGCCATGAGCATGCTGATTTAGCGTTTCTTCAGGAAACGCACTTAAACTCTGCTGAAACACTGAAACTCAATGTTAAGCCTTACATGGTGGCTGCCTATTCTCCCGCCGTTTCTAAACGGTGCGGGGTTGCCATCCTGGTTAAGAAATCTTTGCAAGCTACTGTAATTGATACTAGCGCTGACAAGGAGGGCAGATGGGCCCGAGTACATCTTAAGGTCGGAGATAGTGAATTTACATGTATTTGCATTTATGCCCCGAATGTGGACAACCCTGCTTACTATGCAAGTATTGCGCAGTTGGCACAGGCCTCTGCCAATACTCCATTAATACTTGGTGGTGACTTTAATCAAGTGTTAGACCCTCTGATAGATAGACAGCCGCCAAGAACGAGTAGTCCACCCAAGAGTCTTGCTACCCTTACAGCTCTGATGCAAGATCTTGCGCTGGTAGATATATGGAGGCTGCTTCACCCCTCCGACTTAGAGTTCACTTTCTTTTCTGCCCCCCATCACTCCCAATCTAGAATAGATTTCTTTCTCATTTCCAAAGCACTGATTTCTCAAGTAGACACGACTAGGACTCATCCTCTCCATATTTCAGATCATGCTGCCATATCTTTATCATTACGTGTCACTGCGCGGGACGATTCTCCCCGAGCTTGGTTTTTTGATAGATCCCTACTGGGTCAAAAAGATTTTCAGATCGATATAAAGGCCGCTATCCAAGATTATTTTCATTTTAACTCACCCCATGATACAGCGGGCTGGGCTTGGTGGGAGGGTTTTAAAGCATCTATCCGCGCAACTATAACTAGCTATCAAATTCGGCAGGGGAAACAAAGAAAGCAGCATTTACTGATTCTAGAGCAGCAGATACAAGCTGGGGAGCGTCTCCTCACGTCCCGTACTGACCCATGTATTTTACTCCGTTTACAACGCTTGCGTTTTCAATACAATCAGCTTTTGCACACTGCTGCTGTTAAAAATATTGAATCACAACAAGGGCTTTATTATCGGGAAAATAATCGTGCTGGCAAATTATTAGCAAATGCCCTAAAAGGTCGAAAAGAAGCCAAGCGTGTTACCGCCCTCCGCAATCCGTCAGGGGGGGGCTTGGTCACTAAAGATACCGAAATCTTAGAACTCTTTCGTGACTTTTATACTCGGCTTTATCAATCTGAATGTGATTTTGAGCCAGATGTATTTGAACGCTTACTTTCAGGAGTACAAAGACCGACCCTATCTGACGAAGATAGAGTGGCCTTAGACACACCATTTACTGTCTCAGAAATTCATTCTGCTATCAAGAAATGTGCCTCAGGTCGAGCCGCAGGCCCAGACGGTCTCCCCGCTGAATTCTACAAAACCTTTCACGCTGATTTAGCTCCAGTTTTGAAAATTTATTTTTCTGCTCTGGCCGAGGAGGGTTCTCCTTCTGGGTCCTTTTCAATGGCAAATGTAGTAGTTTTTGAGAAAGAGGGGAGAGACCCGCAACTAACAGCTAATTATCGTCCAATTTCCCTCCTAAACGCGGACTATAAAATCTTTGCCACCATTCTCTCTACCCGGCTCTCGGATAGGATGCCTACCTTAATACACCCAGATCAATGCGGTTTCATTCCTGGTAGATCGACTGCTGACAATGCTCGGACTCTATGCCATATATTGACTACCGCAGTTAATCTTGATCGCCCATTTGTTGGCCTCTCACTTGATGCTGAGAAGGCCTTTGATCGCTTAGAGTGGCCCTTCCTATTTGCAGTCCTCCGCTGGTACGGATTCGGGGAAGGTTTTCTCCGTTGTCTTCGCACCATGTACGCTCAGCCTACAGCCAGTATATGTGCAAATGCTTTAAAGTCTCAACCTTTTCCCCTTCAACGCGGCACTCGCCAGGGATGCCCACTGTCTCCACTCCTCTTCGATCTTGCACTCGAACCCTTGGCTTTACTAATCCGGCAATCGGAGGAGATTCATGGAGTCCCCTTCACCCACAGGGAAATCAAAATTTCAGCGTATGCTGATGATCTTATGCTCTTTGTCTCTATAGACTCAGTACCGGCTGTCTTAGAGCAAATCGGTAAATACTCACAACTGTCCGGTTATAAGATAAATTGGACCAAGTCGGTAGCCTTTCCATTAAATCCTCTGCTTCATCAGGCAGATATGCAATCCTTCCCCTTTTTATGGCAACCTCGCATGGTCAAATACCTTGGGGTTCACTATTGTTCTCCTTTGGAAGACACTATCTCCTTCAATGCCAAAGACTTAACCTCTAAAGTCCGGGGCGCTTACTCACCGCTGGACTCCTTTAACGCTTACCTGGTGGGGTCGATTAGAAACCATAAAAATGATGATTGTTCCGAAAGTGAATTATATCTTAGAAATGGTGCCCTGTCTCTTCCCTCGACGTATATATAAAGATATCGAGGGCCTTCTGACTAGATACTTGTGGCAAAATAAGACACCTAGGATAGCGAAACATAAGCTGCAAGCAGATAAGGAATATTGGGGTGTCAGATTCCCTGATTTCCTGAAGTATCATCAATCTTTTCTTCTCAAACAAGGTGCTCGTTGGCTGGAAGATCCAGTACCGAGTAGACCTGTGTGGCTAGACATAGAAGAGGACCTTTGCAAACCGATTCCTCTTACTTTTCTCCCCTGGTATGACTCTCCCATCAGACTCTCACTTCCCACCAATGCTTTTAGACACCTTAGGTGCCTATAATAATCTCATGCAATCTTTAGACTCCCGACTCTGTCCGTTAGACAAACTCCCACTTTGGTACAACACTCGATTTCGAATACAAAATAAGCCGATGGCGTGGAGCCCCTGGTACACTAGGGGCATTTGGATTCCTAGCCAATTGTTCCATGAAGGTCGCTGGAAAACTTTTAGTGAATTGCAAATTGAATTTGGTCTCCCAGCGAAACACTACTTTCAGTTGGTGCAACTTCAGCATTGCCTAAGGAGTGCTAAGGTGCTCCCGCCATCGGCCTCCCCTACACAAGGTTGGTTGGAGACTATCCGATCTATCGGTAGTTCACCGGGTGTAGCATCCAATTTTTACAAAACCTTATGTAATGCTATAACTAGGGATACCCCTATAGCGCAGAAAGCATGGGAGAGAGAACTGCATGTGACTTTGACCCCGGAGCAATGGAGCCTTGTCTGGAGTAGAGTGACACGGGTCTCCCGATCCGCCTCACTCACTCAGACACTCTTCTTTCTAGCCCACCGGTGTTTTTACACTCCTGACAGATTAGCCAAATGGAACACTGCTCAGGGCAATAATTGTTGGACATGTCATGCGGCCATTGGTTCACTACCTCATGTTATGTATGAATGTCCCGCACTACAGTATTACTGGAGTCGGGTCTGGGGCCGTATCCAGTCTATTTTGCACTTTCAAGAGCCCCTTTCTTGGAGGATAGTGGGACTTCGCTCAGCAGCGGGGATCCCCTCTCTTCCAAAACGGCTTACTTCCTTTTGGACTTTATGCTAGGTATTGCTATTTCCCTAATTACGAAATACTGGAAAAATAGCTCCCAGTTGAGGCCCAAATGAATGGTTGAATCATGTCTGTCTCTACAGTAAATATGAACAAATACCTCGTATGTTTGCTTCCCCCATTCAGACTCCTCATCATCGGTCTAAATGGAAGATGCTCAATGATTATGTACATTCTGCTCAATGCTCTCATCTGACTGTCTAAATTTATATATATCTTTGTCTCATGATTATCTGTATCGCAGTTTCTCTTTTGATTGTTTGTCTTTACAATCACGTTTGTTTGGAAGCGCTCACATGCTGACATAATCAGCTAGAGAAGACGCGTGGGGGTGGGGGGTAATTGGGTTTACTTTTCTTTATTGTATAATTGTATTGTTTCCTTTGGTGTGTTGTTTCTTTTGTTTGTTGCAAAATGAAAATAAAAGTTTCAAAAAAAAAAGAAAATTGACCTGAAAGTGTTTAGAAACACATACACACATGTGCATGCAGATACAGTGATCTCATGCGTTCTCTTTTCCTTCAGTAGACCATAAAGAAATCCAGTAACAGAACAAAATGATTTATCACATTCACTTCTATCCTTTCTCTTCCTTACTGCACCTGCACTGACAGCTACAATAGGAGCTTGCAAATGTTCAGTCTCGACAGACACTGAACATGGTCACTTCCCAGGACTAGGAAGTCTGATTTAGCATGGCCAGAATCCTCCAGACTTTTTTTTTAGGAAAATTGCTTCTTTCTGCTCTGTTATGGGTCAGAGGGAAGCTGCTGTTTTTTGTTAGTAATGGTGATAGCGTGAGTGATTTTGATGCTAATGTAAGTGACTTTCTTAATCTTGCTTTTGCGAGTCTGGTCATGTTTGTGTTGGGAATGGGATGCTAAGAGCTATAGATTCTCCAGATTTGTTTGTGATTTTTCTTTCAATAGCCCCAGAGTATTTCACCTTTCCAAAATATGATGTTTCCTTTGTGATGCTCATAATGCTAAAATCGACTAGGATAATATCAAAATTATGCTATGAAGACAGCCAATTTTAGGTGCTATTACTGTGCTCGTATTTATTTGCTTCAGTTTACGAAATGCCTGCCCAAATTAATGCCCTGGGACTTTTACTATACTCTGCCTGTCTCTACACCTGATGAGACTCAGAATGGAACAAACAAATAAATGAATAAGGCTCTGCTTCACTTGCTCTTTTTCGATGACAGCCATCACAGAAAACTAAAATCAAGCAGGATTATTTTAGAGGAGCAGCCATGTGATTGGAGTAGCAGGCTGATATCCATTGAAGTCAAGGTTCAAATTCCACTGATGCACACTGTGATCTCAAGCAAATCACTCCTTCCCACCACACATCACACTATCATACAGCACCGGTATCTCGAAAGTAGCTAGCGCCGAATATCCAGATTTGTCTGTCATCTTTGCACCTGTCCAGCTAGTGGCAATATTCACCCACTATCTGGGTAGTCCATCTGCATAGCCCTTAAGACTGCTAAAAACTGTCACTACCTGAATAACTCCCAGCACTGCCCACACTCATCCCTTGGACTGCCCCGGCACTATCCGGATAGTTCTTCTGAATATCCCCCTCACTGGCATGTGCCTGGTCAGAGGATGCTGCTAATTAGATACATGTCTTTCAATATCACGTCCTAAGAGTCTACTTATTCTTCTGTGAATTTGCTGTATTTTCAAAGTGAAAGTATATACATATTTTCACTTTGAAAATTTACCCGCAAATTTTACCTGTGTCTATAACACACAATACACAATTGGGGTCATTCCCTTCCCATTGGGACATCCATCCCCGCTATTTGGCACCATCTGCCGTCCCCGACTAATCTCCCCATACAAACAACATGTTTGTATGAGGAGTCTATACAGGGGGCGGGAAAGGGGCAGTGCAGAGGCAGAGTTAGGGTGGGCAGTGGGTGGTCCGCGGCCCCAGACATACAGGTCCAATTCTGATGTTTGCCCTGTACATCTGGGGCCGGCAGACTGAACAGAAAACTTATTCCACCTCTGAGGTGGAATAAGTTCCCTTAGACATGGGGGACGGAAGGCCTGGGCAGTGGAAAAGGCAGGAGGAGGTGCAGGACATTCCTCGCAGCCTGACCCTTTAACCTTTCCCAGCATTCGCGGCTTCACAGAAACAACCGCCAGCATGAAGGAAAAATATCTTCATGCTGGCGGTTGTACAGAGGGAGCCGGGGCCTCAGGAGGGCTTCCCTGGCTCCCTCTGAAGCACCTCAGACAGCCGTGGGGCTGGTCGGGGGGGGGGGGAGGCTAGGACTACAAATGGGCGTTGATGGGGGGGAGGGGAGGCCAAGGACGGGATGAGCTGTGATGGGGTGTACCTGGACTGGAAATGGACTATGGGGGGGGCGGGGACCTGGACTGGAAATAGGCTATTGGGGGGGACTGGACTGGAATTGGGCTATTGGGGGGGGTGTACCTGTAATGGAAATGGCTATAGGGGGGGAACCTAGACTGGAATTGGGCTATGGGGGGGGGGAGGTGGAACCTGGACTGGAAATAGGCTATGGGGGGTGGATCTGGACTGGAATTGGGCTATGGGGGGGGGGGTGGAACCTGGACTGGAAATAGGCTATGGGGGATCTGGAATGGAATTGGGCTATGGGGGGGGGTACCTGGACTGGAAATGGGCTATGGGGGGGGGACCTGGACTGGAAATAGGCTATGAGGGGGCCTGGACTGGAATTGGGCTATGGGAGGGGACCTGGACTGGAAATGGGCTATGGGGGGGGGGGGCTGCAATGGAATTGGGCTATGGGGGGGGACCTGAACTGGAATTGGGCTATGGTGGGGGGAGGGGGAACTTGGACTGGAAATAGGCTGTGATTAGGGGGGCTAGGACTGCAAATGGGTTGTGATGGTTGGGGGGGGACTTGGACTGGAAATGGGCTGTGATGGGGGGCTAGAACTGCAAATGGGCTGTGATGGTGGGGGGGGGGCTAGGACTGGAAATGGGCTGTGATGGTGGGGGGCCTAGGACTGGAAAGAGGCTGTGATGGGGGGACTAGGACTGGAAATGGCCTGTGATGGGAGGGCTAGCACTGGAAATGGGCTGATGAAGAGCTGGAATAGGACTGGAAATGTGCTGATGGGGACTGGAATAGGACTGGAAGTGGGCTGACGAGGGGGCTAGGATTGGAAATTAGCTGATGGGGGAACTTGGAGTGGAAATTCGATGATGCGGGGCTGGAATGGAACTGGAAAAGAACATATGTGGGGCTAGGACTGGAAATGGGCTGATGAGGAGCTGGAATAGGACTGAAATGGGCTGATGGGGGGAGCTTGGACTGCAAATGGGTGATGGGCTAGAATAGGACTGGAAATGGGCTGATGTGGCGGCATGGGAGAATGGGACTAGAAGGGAGTGGATGCTGGGTGGGTCTAGAACTATAAGGGAGCTGATTTTGGGGGAGGACTAGAAGGGGATGGGGATGGGGAATGAGAATGGAGAGGGGAAAAGATATTTTGTGTGGAAGAAAAGTCTACGATGGGCCGGGTATTGGGAGAATAAGAGGGGATTGAGAATGGAAGGGTGAAATTTGAGTGGATGATAAAGGAATAAGGAATGAAATGGGGGAAAGAGCAAAAGGGAAACGATCAGTATGTTAAAGCAGATATAGAGAGAGAATGGAAAACATCTAAAAGAGAAGAAAGGACAAATGGATAGCTCGCAGAAGACACGAAGAAACCAGAAGAAAGTGACTGGAGCAATTGCAGCTGAAAAATAAAATTCCCAAACAGAAGGTAGAAAAATACTTTTTATTTTGAATTTATTAATTGGAATATGTCTGGTCTGGGAAGTGTGTATTGCTAACATCTTTGCGTTTTTGTTTAGTGCAAGAGGAAATTACTTTATAGTTTTATTTCTCCAGTGTTGTACATTTCATGTTTGGCTTTTGGGGTTCCCAGTTTAATTATTATCTGACCAAGGGAGTTAGCCTACACTTATCCTCAGTAAACTTTGTGGGTGAGGCTGGGGTACAGCATGGGTGGGGCTGGGGGCGGGGCAGGGGTAGGGCTAGGGGCGGAGATGGGTGGGGCATGGCGAGCCACAGGTGTCGGGTTTTTCTCGGTGAAAAAGTTGACAACCCTAAATATCAGGCTAACCAGATAGATGCCAGCGCTTATCTAGTTAGTACCGACATGCCTCTTCTCCACCCCTGGATAGCCACTACACTAACTGGATAGTGCCAGGGCGGTCTGTGCGGTTATTCAATGGCATTATTTGGATAGTGCCATTGATTATCATGGTCAGCACCCTTAGCCAGACACCTCCTATTGGCTGACGAACTAAAGGTTCTATCGACCCCTGTATGTGTACTTTTGCCTGTGCAGAGGGTAGGCAACCATTGGTATTGCATGGTTTTACCTGGGAAAAGGCTTTAAAATTTGCCTTCTCTACTATGCAGAGATGATTCATAATGTTTAGGAATCTTAGCATGAAACAAAAACAAATAATTAATCCTTCGTCACATAGGGCCTGATGCAGAGACACAAAAAGTGGGTTGGATGTCCAGGTAGAACGTCCAACCCACGCTTTGGCCTGACACTCAATCTTGAGTCCAGCCTTCCCCACATGTACTGAGGGTTAGTGTGGGGTGTGCTGGACAGGGGCGGGATAGAGAGGGCTAGAGGCAGAGCGGGGGCGGGCTGAAGCACCTGGACGTACACTGATTGCGTGGGTTGGGCCAAGCAGCCCCACACAACTGGCCAGGCAGATGCAGGGATGACCCCGCCGTCTGATCCCGGTCCCTGGCTGCCCACGCTGAAGGTCAGGCAGCAGGGAATGGCTGTTTCTCCCCATTGTGGCAGTTTGGTGCTGCAGCTAGCCATCCCGGTGCCATGGCGATGGGACACCACAGCACCAGCACACCAGCAGGAGCAAAGAGTGGGCTGTACGGGCTGTAGGGAGGACGTCCCGTGCTGTGGAATAGGAGCAACACTGGGCCATCTAGCACTGGCAGTTGCAGAATTGGGTCCAATTTTGGATCGTTCATCTTTTAGACATATAGAGAGCCCGGACATGCCCCTTCTGGAATAGGGCTCCACATATTTATTAGGAGCACCATTATCACTCTATTTATCATTCTCTGTCATTTTCACTTGTCTGTCTAGTTATAGTCTGCTCTTCAAGAGACAAGTTCTTGGATCTCAAAAATGCCCATAGCAAGTCATACCCATCAAGAAATTTGCATGTCTTTAGCAGACAAAAAGAATAGGTACAGTATAAAGATACATTTATTTACTAAAGATATCTCTAAAGGGTGAGCAAAGTAATGCTAGAGGCATTAAAATATGTTCATATATACTGTACAATATATTGAAAAGTTAATGTTTGAAAGTTTATATAAAGACACAAATGTGATGGAAAAAATTAGGATTAATCAATCATTGTGGGTGAGCACAGCAAAAATATTCAGTTTGATTTGGTTTTGGATCAAGCAGTTTGTTGACGGATTCCAAAGACATTGTTTCATTTGGTCCCTTTAGGTCCATAAAAGTCAATGGGGCAAGCAATTTTGAAATGTAACAGTTTTCCATCTGTGTTTATCAACATTTGTTTAAAACTCACTGGCAAGCATTTGACACAGAGACAACAGCAGCCCAAGACATCAAGTGTAATAGGATTCCATGTCATCAAAGGGTATGGAGCCTCCAGACCAATATGAGAAGGACAAATCAGCACCAGCATTGCCATAAAGACCCCAAGGGATGAAGTAGAACCAACTTTGATAAGAAGACTCCAAGACAACAAGGACAAAAAATTTAGGTTTTGGTATTCAGTGGGGGAGATGGTAAGTTCTAGAGCTTTAGTCATTTTGCTCCAGTGAGCAAGTCAACATTCTAAGTGGCTTTAACACTCAAAGGGGTATGTTTACTAAAACCCTGTTAGGGTGCGCGGCGCACTAGTGTGCGGATGCCATATAAGGAATGGGCGTTTCAGTCAGAAAAAAGCAAAACCGGGATTAATCATGCGCTAATGTGCGCTGTGCTCAAGTGCGCCCCGCACATTAGCGCATGAGAAAGTTGCGCGGGAAGCATAAGTGGCGCGCTGATGTGCAAACACAGGAACAGAGTCACAGTACAATGGTTAAGACACTGACCAATGGTGCAGGGATCATGGGTTCAATCCCCCACTGTGCCCAATGAAGAAGGCTGGCAGAGGTATTACCCACTATGGGGAAGAATGCTTTAGGAGGCATTTTATTTTTATTTTAATTATCTCTACCAGCAAACGCACTCTCAAAGCGTGTTAACATAAGGTGCCCCATAAGGCACATTTTAAAGTGCACTGTCCGCCAAGGCACCCTAGAATGTTGCTTATAGGGCGCTTGATAGGGTGCCGTATGAGGTACCGCAAGGTCACAGCACTGTTTTTGATGGCAGCACTGTGCAGTTTAAGGAATGAAAATCATAAGTAGGTGCAATGACATGCAAAGAGGATCAGCAGTGTTGCACAATGGTTAAGACACTGACCAATGATGCAGGAGTCATGTGTTCAATCCCCCACTGTGCCTAATGAAGAAGGCTGGCTGAGGCATTGCCTGTTATAGGTAATATTACTGTAGGGGGCATTTTATTTTTATTTTAATTAGTGCTGCCAGAAAACACACCCTCAAAGTATTGTAACATAAGGTGCTGCATAAGGCGCCTCATAGGGTACCCCAGAGGGCACATTTTAAAGTGCACTGTCTGCCACGGCACCCTACAATGTTGCTGAAAGGGTGGCCTATAGGGCGCCATATAGGGTGCCCTATGAGGCACAGCAAGGTCATAGCACTGTGTTTGATGGCAACACTGTGCATTTAAACGCATGGAAATCTGAAGTAGGTGCGCTGACATGCAAGGAGGAACAGCAGTGTAGCACAATGGTTAAGGCACTGACTGCTGATACAGGGGTCATGAGTTTACTCCCCAGTGTGCCTAATATGTAAGGCTGGCTGAAGCATCTACTTTGCAATCAATGTTCCCTCTAATTTTCTGTAGGCTATGGGCGCATAAAATATCAGCTGTGCAGCTTTTGAAGGAAGGTTAAATTTTTGTGCGCCACATAACGACACTCGGAGTTATATACTTTAAAATTTGATTACACGTCAGAATACAGTATGGACACCACATTGATTGCACTAGAAAATATTGTAGAACTTGTGAAAACCCCGTAAATACACAACAACTTTTAAATTTTAAGACGTCTGTGTTGTTTTCTATCAGAATCAGAACCGCAATTTTTGTGCGCACTGTTGTAAAGTATGTGCGCTCGCTCAGCGAGGTGTGCGCGCGCGCACAAGCGCACAGCTTAGAGGGAACAGTGTTTGCAATGCACGTATTGTTTCCTGCAGCACTTTATTTGTATTTTATTAATTGCTGCCAGCAAACACGCCCTCACGTGCCGTAATTGAAGGTGACGCATAAGGCACCCTATAAGGCACTCCATAGGGCAAATTATAAAGTGCACTGTCCGCCACGGCACCCTAAAATGTCCCCTATAGGGCACCCTATAAGTCGCTCCACAGGATAACGTAAAGTGCACCTTATATGGACGGTAACCATAAGGTGCCCTATAGGGTGCCCTCAGAGGCACCTTATGGGTACAGTACGGTGAGAGTGTTTTTGCTGGCAGCAATAATGTACATGAAAAAGAGATAATGCTTTGAGCAGCCCTATCAAATAGCCCCACTGTGGGTTTGAACCCATGACCTCTGGTTCCACAAGCAGTGAAGCAACCAGAGGGCTACAGCTCTATAGCTGCTACCCAGCCCCGGGCTGGCTGTAGAGGGACTGCATGTCACCACACAGACAGTCTGCTGTGGTCACCAGGATAGGGTTAGGCCACCCGTACCCATGATGCACTGCACATGCAAATCAGCTGTCCACAGATGAACACAAGATGGGGTATGCACCCCCACAGCACCACGGCCTGGTAGGGGGAACTGACCATGTCCACCCCCACAGCACCTCGGCCTGGTAGGGGGTACTGACCGTGTGTGTTACTGGCACAGAGTAGCTACACACCGTCACATTGTGCGGGTACTGTGCTCACCCTGAGTGTGCGGTGGGGCGCCCAGCACCAGGTCCACAGCACCTTCCATAGCAGAAATAGGCCATACTGCAGGTCTCTAGCAGTGTTAATGTGTGAGATAGGTAGTTTCTGCAGAAACACCTTGGATATATCTGTTTGTCTCAGTCAGGTGTAGCTCCCATGGACCTCTAGGAAGATTTTGTACCACCACTCTCCTTCTCCAGGGCTGAGGGTGGTAAACATGGTCTCTCAACAACAGATGCACATTCTACTTCCCAACAATGGTGGCAGTAGAGGAGACCATCAACCCCAGTCCTGCTGGGGAACAGACACCCTACAGGGCAGTCAGGGCAGTTCTGTACACGTCCGTAACATAATAGCAGACAGACATTAGACCTGGATATGCTCAGCTGCACCCCACCACTATCTGATATTCTCCTGCAGCAAGCCTACAGCTGCTGCACCCTGCAAGGCACTCCATCAAGACACATACCAGCTGCAAACAGTCTGCTAGCTAGTCCATAGTGCATGTTCCTGGTGGAAATGCATGCACCCAGAACTGAAATGTCAGCATACACAACAAGCAGATAACTCAGTGACTGGGCTCCAAAAGGAAAACCATAAATATTACATGAAAAAAATACTATATAGCACTATGGGGGTGCCTAGCCATGCTGTGGTCACTGCACAGTCAGGGTGAGAGTGATCTCCCATCAGGACATGCTGAGGCTACCCTGTCTGTGTAGGTGGTGGCCGGGCATTAAAATGTCCCAGCCAGTGCCCTATGCCCTGTGCAGATGCATCCTGGCCAGGCCACCCTGTCCGGGCTATACCCATGGTACCTTGCTCCTCATGCACATTGGCAGGCCAATACTGGCAACAGTGCTGGCAGTGTGGGCTGTGGAGGGTGTTTGCAGGATAGACAGACAGACACCCCCACACCTATGCCAGCATTGTGCTACTATAGAGGAGTTTAGCAGCCCTGGCCACCACAACCAGTCCTGGGCACAGTACAGGCATGGATATGGTATGCAATACTGTTGGGGGTCACTCCCCAGGGTGGTAAACACTGTCAGAGACCAGACCTGAAGCACACTCCACAGACATCAGAAAGATTGTCATGATGGAGCTCAATGAGCAAACTGTGCTTAACGTAGGACTTGCTATCTGCCAGTAATCATAGGAAACGTTTGATAGCTGTGTACCGTATACCCAGGTGTAGAGTGGCATTGCTAAGGTATGCAAGTGCTAGTATTGGGAGATGCACGCAGGGTCCAATGTCCTGCCTCTCCAGGAGGCATTGGCTAATGGGGCCTGTGGGTGTGGGTGTGGGTGTGTCTGCCCCTGTTGGCTGCTGCTTTACGGCAGAGGTTCCCAACTCCAGTCCTGGTGTGCCAAACACTGTTCGGGTTTTCATGCTGTCCCTCATGAATATGCATGAGATACATCTGCATACCATGGGGGTGGTGCATAGATATGCAGCACAGGCATCTTTATTAGAGGCAGCATGGAACCTGAATGGTGTTTGGCCCTCCAGGACTGCATTTGGGAGACTCTGCTCTAGGTAATGCGCCTGTTTATGGTGTCTGTGCTCTGTAGGGTAAAATATAGGCGTATTAACCATGCGTATGTTCTCTGCAATAAAGGTTTGTCCTTACTATCACGGTTTAGTTGTGGGAAAAAATATGTGGACTGAATTGGCAGTAGCCTCAGCTGGGCTTTGAACCTGTGACCTTCTGTTCTTGCACACACTGTCTGTGTGCACAGCACCACCATGTTGCCACAGATATGCTGTATTCCCTGGGGAGTCCATGACTGTACATCCGACAGGGCCTGTTTGTTGCAGTGCACGGCACCCACCTGGACAGGGCTAGGCCATGGTCTGCTGTGGTCACCAGCTGCTGCCACCTCCACTACCAGTACCGCTCCATCCTTAGATTGGAGACAGCATAAACCCTGAAGGTTTTGTGGCCCTCCAGGACTGCATTTGGGGGAATCTGCTCTAGGTAATGTGCATGTTTCTGGTGTCTGTGCTCTGTAGGGTAAAATAGAGGTGTTTGAGCCATGCTTAGGTTCTCTGCAATAAAGATTCATCTTTACTATCACGATATAGTTGTGGGTAAAATATGGGAACTGGATTGGCAGGAGCCCCAGTGGGGGCTTGAACTTGTTACCTTCTGTCTCCAAACACAATGGTTGTGTGCACTGCACCACTGTGTTGCCACAGGGACAGTGTATTCTCTGATGATACCATGACTGTTTGTCCGGCAGGGCCTGTCTGTTGCTGTGCATTGCACCCACCTACACAGGGCTAGGCCAAGGTCTGCTCTGGGCAGCTGCCACTGCCCCCCTCCACCACCAGTACCCCTGTGCCACCATGCTGACATGCCCTTCTGCTGGTGATGCTGGTGGTACGCAGTCTCAGGCCATCCTGTGTGCGGGTAGGCGGCTGCCTATGGTGTGGGTTCTGTGGTAGGGGTGCCTGCATATCTGTCCGCACGTCCCCCAATCACTGCCTGCCAATGTTTTGTGCCCTTGGGGGTACCTGCTGGGTACTATACCCTGTGACACTGTGCTAAACACTCTCGTGCCCATGTTGGGCCCTCATCAGTTGCTGTCTGGCTGCTGTTTAGTTTCAGCATTCCTAAGTGCCATCTAGGCATCTGCCTAGTCCGCACTGTGCCCCAGCTGCACCACAGCATGTGCCGCCTGCAGCCCTCTGAATCCCCTTTCCCAGCATCTGTCCAGCTGCCCATTCTGACCTGGCCGCCCTGCTGTTGTGGAACATGTGCATGCCATAGGTAACCTGACCAATGGAGAGGGAAACCCTGATCAGTGCTATTTCACTGTGGGATCATTCACCTTGTATGGGGACGGAGCATAGACCCTTCTAAAATTCATATTTATTTTTTGGGGCTTTCATGGGAGTGTTTTTTGATGTTTCCTATTACTATCACTATTGCCCAGATTGATTATAATTTTTTTATATTTTGTTGGGGTCATTTTTAATGTTTATTTGCCCTTTTGTTCTGTGCACATGTATCACTCTGCTCACCTTTTGTAGGTTTCCCTGGTTTTGAGTTACATTGCTTACAGAAATAGTTTCTCTTCCCTTTAAATCGGCTCTACCGTGAGGTTTTCACTCGCGGTATTTTTTTACTTGATTTTCAGCCCCGCTCTTGTGCGGGGAGCCTCTCCCCTCCCACTCTCCACCCATTGCCCTCTTCTCTCCACCCCTGGGGAGCCTTCCTCCGCCTTCCGGGAGCCTTTCCATGCCTCTATCGCACACCAGCATGCCGTGCACATGAGCGGGCACTTTAGTGTGGCGCGCACATGTGCGGGGCACAAAAACGCATCATTAGCATGCGCTAAGGTACCTTAGCGCACGCTATTGTGCGCCGCGCACTTGAGCGCAGTTTAGTAAACATACCCCAGAGTCTCCTGAACTTTGTTAGCATAAGAAATTTTATCCTAGAGGGCATAATGGGGGGGGGGGGGGGCAGGGGCTAGGAGATGCTCCATTCATTCCCTTTCTCTACCATGGAGTGAAGAATATCACAAGGCATGGCAGACGGTGTGAAGCGACAAGGGCAACAATGGAATGAAGACCCAAGGCACCAAGAAAGGTTCAAAGCAGGCAAGAGTAAAACTGGCATCTATGTGCAAAGACGCTGTTCATCAAGAATGAAAGCTGACAGCAAGGATGGTAGGATCAGAATCATGGATCACATGGCCCATGTGAACACAGTGTTATGAAGAGGAAACCAAGCTAGAAAATGGAGAAGAACATAGGGAAGGGAAGGGCAGGGGAAGGAAAATTTGGATTCAGTTAACACCATTTTTAGGAATAGCTCAAGGCAAGTTGCATTCAGGTACAGTAGATATTTTTATGCCCTTAGAGAGTTTATAATCTAAGTTTGTATCTGAGGCAATTGAGGGTTAAGTGACTTGCCCAACATCATAAAGATCAACAGTGAGATTCAAGCCAGGCTTTCCTAGTTCACCAAAGGGTCAGCACAAGGGAAACTGATGCTCTAGGGCAGTGATGGCTAACCTTTTTGAGCCCGAGTGCCCAAACTGCCGCACAAAACCAAAGAATTTCCTCAAAGTGCCAGCACGTCAATTTGCATAAATATTTGCATAATGCTAACATACACTAACTTTTAGTAAACATGTCTCTTAATGAGTGTATGGATAAAGACAGACTAAAAGATTTCTACATTACTATAATCCAGTGCCAACCGCCAGGCACATTAGGAACTACTACAAACACTGCCCATTTAGAACCAATAGCAAACCCGCCGTATCCTAACAGCACTACCAGGAGTCACAAAGCACCATACCATACGTATCAAAAGGCAACACTGCAAATATTAAACCAATACATTTCAGAGAACAACAATACATGACCTACTGGGGAAAGACAACAAGTGGCAATGTCAAAAAGGAATTACATAAACAGAATACCTCAGCTCAGTTACACAGTTGCAATTGCTCCAGCCACTTTCTTCTGGTTTCTTCATGTTTTCTGCTAACTCTCCATCATCTGCTGTCCATTTGTCCTTTCTTCTCTCTTCTAGTTTTTTTTTTTACATTCTCTCTCTCTCTACATCCGCTTTAACATACTAATCTTTCTCCTTTTGCTCTTTCCTCATTCCTATTTCATCCACTCAAATTTTACCCCTCCATCCTCAATCCCCACTTACTCTCCCAATACCCGGCCAATTGTACATTTTTCTTCCCTCACACACAAAATATTTTTCCCCTCTCCATTTCATTCTCCCAGCCCCATCCCCTTCTAATCTCCCCCAACATCAGCTCCCTTTTAGTTCCAGCCCCACCCAGTATCCGCTCCCTTCTAGTCCCCTCATCAGTCCATTTCCAGTCCTAGCTCCCCCATCCATTTCCAGTCCTATCCGAGTCCCTTCATCAGCTCATTTCCAATACCAGCCTCCCATCAGCCCATTTCTAGTCCTTTCCTAGCCCCACCATCAGCCCATGTTAAATCCTAGCTCCCCTCCACTCAGCCCATTTCTAATCCAAGCCCCCCATGAGCCTACCTCCAGTTCTAGCCCCTCCATGAGTCCATTTCAATCCAAGCCCCCACCACAGCCCATTTCCAATCTTAGCTCCCCCAACACCCAATTCTCAGTTCTATCCTAGCCCATCCATCAGCCCAGTTCCTGTCCTAGCTACCTCCCCTAAGAGCCCATTCCAAGCCCCCCTTCCCATCAGTTATTTGCAGTTCAAGCCCCCTTCCACTCAGCCCATTTCCATTCCAAGTCCCCCTCCCCATTAGCTATTTGCAGTTCAAGCCCCCCACTTCCCCGCAGCCCATTTCCAATCCAAGCCCCGTCCCCATCAGCAATTTTCAGTTCAAGCCCCCCACATCCCCTCAGCCCATTTCCATTCCAAGCCCCATCCCCAACAGCTAATTGCAGTTCAAGCCCCCTTCCACACAGCCCATTTCCAGTCCTAGCAACGCCAACCCATTACCAGTCCAAGCACCCCATAGCCCACTCCCAGTCCTAATCCCACCAGCCCATTTCCAGTCCTAATCCCCCATCACCCAATTTTCAGTTTAAGCCCCCCCATAGCCCATTACCAGTCCTAACCTCCCCATCAGCCCACTCCCAGTCCTAATCCCCCATCACCCAATTTTCAGTTTAAGCCCCCCCATAGCCCATTACCAGTCCTAACCCCCCATCAACCCACTTCCAGTCCTAATCCCACCAGCCCATTTCCAGTCCTAATCCCCCATCACCCAATTTTCAGTTTAAGCCCCCCCCATAGCCCATTACCAGTCCTAACCCCCCATCAACCCACTTCCAGTCCTAATCCCACCAGCCCATTTCCAGTCCTAATCCCCCATCACCCAATTTTTAGTTTAAGCCCCCCCAGCGCCCATCACCACTCCTAACCCCCCCAGCCCAGCGCCCATCACCACTCCTAACCCCCCCAGCCAGCCCAGTGCCCATCACCACTCCTAACCCCCCCAGCCAGCCCAGTGTCCATCACCACTCCTACCCCCCCAGCCCAGTGCCCATCACCACTCCTAAATCCCCCCAGCCCAGCACTACTCCTAACACCCCCCCAGCCCAGCCCATCACTACTCCTAACCCCCCCAGCCCAGCCCATCACCACTCCTAACCCCCCCCCGCCCAGCCCATCACCACTCCTAACCCCCCCCAGCCCAGCCCAGCCCAGCCCATCACCACTCCTAACCCCCCCAGCCCAGCCCATCACCACTCCTAACCCCCCCAGCCCAGCCCAGCCCATCACATCACCACTCCTAACCCCCACCCCAGCCCAGCCCAGCCCATCACATCACCACTCCTAACCCCCCCCCCAGCCCAGGGAAAATAAAAAAAAAAGAAAACCTGTCTGTTGCCGCTGTCGGGGCCGCCGCGGCAGAATCGAGCATGCCGCGGGGCCCCCCTGTATCCGGCAGAGCCTGCCCTCCCCGTAGCAGCTCTCTCTTTGGAGCTGCAGTCAGACGCGCCGGCTTGCAGAGCGCGAGGGAAGAGTTTCTCCCTCGCTGCTCTGTTAAACCCGCGGGGGCCGATGGGAAGTTCCCATCAGCCCCCGCGGGCTTAACAGAGTCGCGAAAGGGAAACTCTTCCCTTCGCGCTCTGCAAGCCGGCGCGTCTGACTGCAGCTCCAAAGAGAGAGCTGCCAAAGAGAGAGCTGCTACGGGGAGGGCAGGCTCTGCCGGGTACAGGGGGGCCCCGCGGCACGCTCGATTTTGCCGCGGCGGCCCCGACAGCGGCAGCAGACAAGTAAAATTGAAAAAAAATAAAAAAACCTAATTGCGGACCTTCCCGCGTGCCAGCTGCAAGGCCTTCGCGTGCCACAGCTGGCACGCGTGCCATAGGTTCGCCATCGCTGCTCTAGGGTGAACCTTTAGCTGTGTGTTTATTCCAGGGACTGTTCAAGTCAATCTGAAAATTTGATTACCTTACTCGTTATTCCCATTTCCAGATCATTTATGAATATGTTAAAAAGCAGCGGACCCAGCACAGATCCCTAGGGTACTCCACTTTTCACCTTTCTCCATTGGGAAAATTGGCTATTTAGCCCTACCCTCTGCTTTCTATCTTTTAACCAGTTCCTGATCCACAATAGTACACTATCTCCTATACTATGACTTTTTAATTTCGCCAAGAGTCTCTCATGAGGGACCTTGTCAAAGGCTTTCTGAAAATCCAGATACACTATGGGGTATGTTTAGTAAACCGCGCAATTGTGCGGGGCGCACTTGAGCGTGCGCTAAGGTACCTTAGCGCATGCTAATAGTGCATTTTTGGTGCCCCGCATGCGTGCGTGCCGCCCACACAAGAGCAAGGCGCGCTGATGTGCGATAGAGGCGTGGAAAGGCATTTCGAGGGCGGAGGAAGGCTCCCGAGGGGCGGGGGTACGGGGTCAATGGGTGGAGAGTGGGAGGGGAGAGTCTCCCCGCACAGGAGCGGGGCTGAATTTCGGTTAAAAAAATACCGTGAGTGAAACCCTCGCGTTAGAGCCGATTTAAAGGGAAGAGAAACCATTTCCGTCAGCAATGTACAGCAAAACCGGGGAAACCTGCAAAACGTGAGCAGTGTGATACATGTGCACAGGACAAAATAGCAAATAAAACATGAAAATTACCACAACAAACATCTAAAAAATTATAATCCAGCTGGACAATAGTGATATCAATGGGCAACATTAAAAAACACTCCCAGGAAAGCTCCAAAAAAAAGAAATGATTTTTGGAAGGGTCTACGCTCCGTAGACCCTTTCAAAAATCATTGCATATTTTTTGGAGCTTTCCTGGGAGTGTTTTTTAATGTTGCCCATTGATATCACTGTTGCCGAGCTTGGCTCTGATTTTTTCCCCTTTTTACGAGGTCAGTTTTGAGGTTTATTTGCCCTTTTGTCTCCATACCAGGTGAACGAGCCCACAGTAAAACTGTGCAGAGCAGGGTTTCTGAACCGTTCGGCCAGGTTTCCTATCTCCAGGGACTACACTGTCTCAGTGGCTACAGTGTGGTGCAACGGACACATCCAGTGCCGGTAAGACTAGAGGGTCACAGGTTCAAATCCCAGCTGGGGCTCCTGCCAACCCAGTTTCCATAATCTTACCCACCACTAAACAGTGATAGTAATGACACTCCTTTATTGCAGAGAACTTAAGCATGGTTCAAACACCCATATTTTACCCTACACCACACACAAACCATAACAATGGGCATTACCTACAGCCGAGTCCCCCAAATTCAGTTCTGGAGTGCCACAACTCAATCAGGTCATATGCTTTTTCCCAGATAAGGACATGTCTGCATGTTGGCGGAAGGGTACAGGTGGTGGAGGGGGCAGTGGCTGCAAGCCAGAGCAGACAGTGGCCTAGGCCTGTGCAGGCTGGCACCGTCCACCGCAACAGACAGGCTCTGTTTGCTGTGCAGTCATGGACTCCCCAGGGAATGCAGCATATCTGTGGCAACACGGTGGTGCAGTGCACACAGACAGTGTGTGCAAGAACAGAAGGTCACAGGTTCAAAGGCCAGCTGGGGCTACTGCCAATCCTGTCCACATATTTTTCAAACAACTAAACCGTGATAGTAAGGACAAACCTTTATTGCTGAGAACATACGCATGGTAAATACGCCTATATTTTACCACACCAAACACAGACACCATGAACAGCCGCATTACCTAGAGCAGAGTCTCCCAAATGCAGTCCTGGAGGGCCCCACACCATTCAGGATCCATGCTGCCTCTAATAAAGATGCCTGTGCTGCATATCTATGCACCACCCCCATGGTATACTGATGTAGCTCATGCATATTTATGAGGGACAGCATGAAAACCCGAACAGTGTTTGGAACACCAGGACTGGAGTTGGGAAACTCTGCCGTAAAGCAGCAGCCAACAGGGCCAGACACACGCACACACACACCCACAGGCCCCATTGGCCAATGCCTCCTGGAGAGGCAGGACATTGGGCCCTGCCTGTATCTCCCAATACTAGCAGTTGCATACCTTAGCAATGCCACCCTACACCTGGGTATATGGTACACAGCTAACAAACGTTGCCCATGATAACTGGCAGATATCAATTCCTACGTTAAGCACAGTTTGCTCATTGAGCCCCACCATAACAATCATTCTGATGTCTGCGGTGTGTGCTGCATGTCTGGTCTTTGACAGTGTTTACCACTCTGGGGAGTGACCTCCAACAGTATTACGTACCATATCCATGCCTGTACTGTGCCCAGGACTGCTGTGGTGGGTATGGCTGCTGGACTCCTCTATAGTAGCACAATGCTGGCATAGGTGTGGGGGTGGCTGTCTGTCTATCCAGTGTGTGGTGGCTGCAAACACCTTCCACAGCCCACACTGCCAGCAATGTTGCCAGTATTGGGCTGCCAATGTGCATAATGAGGAGCAAGGTACCATGGGTATAGGCTGGACAGGGTGGCCTGGCCAGGGTGCATCTGCACAGGGCATAGGGCACTGACTGGGACATTGTAGTGCCCAGCCACCACCTACACAGACAGGGTGACCTCAGTATGTCCTGCTGAGAGATCACTCTCACCCTGACTGTGCAGTGACCACAGCATGGCTAGGCACCCCCATAGTGCTATATAGTATTTCTCTCATGTGATAGATATGTGTTTCTTTTTGGGGCCCAGTCACTGATTTATCTGCTTGCTGTGTATGCTGACATCCCAGTTCTGTGTGCATGCATCTCCACTGGGAACATGCACTATGGATTAACTAGCACACTCTTTGCAGCTGGTATGTGTCTTGATGGAGTGGCTTGCAGGGTGCAGTGGCTGATGACTTGTTGCAGGAGATTATCAGATAGTGGTGGGGGTGCAGCTTACCATATCCAGGTCTAATGTCTGTCTGCTATTGTGTTATAGATGTGTATAGAGCTGCAGTGACTGCTCTGTGGGGTGTCTGTTTCTCAGCAGGACTGGGGTTGATGTTCCCCTCTACTGCCACCTTTGCAGGGTGGTAGAATGTGGATCTATTGATGGGAGGCCCTGTTTGCTGCCCTGGGGGTGGGCGGTGGTGGTGCATGGCCTACCTGGGGGCTACACCTGACTGAAACAGACAGAGAAGATCCAAAGGGCTTGTGCAGAAACTATCTATCTCACACATTTAACACTGCTTTGGACCTCCAGCATAGCCTTTTTCAGCCATGGAAGGTGTTGTGGACCTGGTCCTGGGCGCCTCATTGCAAACTCAGGGTGAGCACAGTACCCGCACAATGTGACGGTGTGTAGCTACTCTGTGCCAGTAAAACACACGGTCAGTACCCCCTACCAGGCCGAGGTGCTGTGGGGGTGCACATGGTCACTTCCCCCTACCATGCCAAGGTGCTGTGGGGGTGCATTGCCCATCTTGTGTTTATCTGTGGACAGCTGATTTGCATGTGCAGTGCATCATGGGTATGGGTGGGCTAACCCTATCCTGGTGACCACAGCAGACTGTCTGTGTGGTGACGTGCAGGCTCTCTGTAGCCAGCCAGGGGCTTGCTAGCAGCTATAGAGCTGTAGCCCAATGGTTACGTCATTACCTATGAAGCCACTGTGGGGTTATTTGATAGGGTTGTCCAATGCAGTATCTTTTTTTAATGTACATATTTTGATGCCAGCAAAAACACCCTCAGCGTACTGTACCCATAAGGTGCCTCTGAGGGTGCTTTATAGGGCGCCCTATAGGGCACCTTCTGGTTCCCTTCCATATAAGGTGCACTGTACATTATCCTGTGGCGCAACTTATAGGGTGCCCTATAGGGGACATTTTTGGGTGCTGTGGCGGACAGTGCAATTTATAATGTGCCCTATGGAGTGCCTTATAGGGTGCCTTATATGGCACCTTCATTTACGTCACGTGAGGGCGTGTTTGCTGGCAGCAATTAATAAAATAAAAAAAACTGCTGCAGGAACAAATATGTACAATGCAAAGCTGATGCCACAGCCAGCCTTACGTATTAGGCACACTGGGGAGCAAACTCATGACCCCTGTATCAGCAGTCAGTGCCTTAACCATTGTGCTCTACTGCTGCTCCTCTGTGCCTGTCAGCACACCTATGTATGCTTTTCATTCCTTAAACTGCACAGTGCTGCCATAACAAACAGTACTCTGACCTTGCGGTACCTCATATGGCACCCTCTAAAGCGCCCTATAAGCAACATTCTAGGGTGCCTTGGCTGACAGTGCACTTATAGGGCACTTTATCTTAACACGCTCTGAGAGTGCGTTTGCTAGTAGTGATAAGTAAAAACAAAAAAAGCCTCCTAAATCACTCTTCCCCATAATATGCAATGCCTCAGCCAGCCTTGTTCATTGGGCACTTTAACCCCTATTCCCTGCACCATTGGTCAGTGTCTTAACCATTGTGCTGTGGCTCTGCTCCTGTGATTGTATAGCAGCGCTCCGCCTTATGCCGCCCAATATTGATCTTCCTCCTAAAACAATGGCATACTGCCTTATGCTCATCACCTCTCTGCCGCCCAATATTAACCTGGTTCCTAAAGTAATGCCTTAGCCATCTGTCTTCATTGGGCACTGTGGGGGATTGAACCCCTGAACCCTGCACCATTGGTAAGTGCCTTAACCATTGTGCTATGGCTCTGCTCTTCTGCTTGCATATCAGCGCGCCACTTATGCCTCCCGTGCAGCTTTCTCATGCGGTAATGTGGGGGGCGCACATGGGCGCCGCGCACCTTAGCGCATATCCAAATTCCAGATTTTCTTTTTCAGCAAGAAATGCCAACTCCTTATATGGCACCCGCACACTACTGCGGCCCGCACTTTACCGGGGTTTTAGTAAACATGCCCCTATATCAACTGACTCATCTTTGTCTACCTGTTTAATCACACCTTCAAAAAAACATAACAGATTAGTAACACAAGACCTTCCTTGGCTAAAGCTATGTTGGCTGTCTCCCATTAAGCCATGACTATCTACATGTTCAGTAATTTTGTTCTTTATAATGGTTTCTACCATTTTTCCCGGTACTGACGTTAGGCTCACCGGTCTGTAGTTTCCCGGATCACCCTTGGAACCCTTTTAAAAATTGGCATTACAATGTCCATCCTTCAATCTTCAGGTATTACAGATGATTTTAATGATAGCTCAAAAATTACTAATAGTAGGTCTGCAATCTCATATTTCAGTTCTTTCTACACCCTTGGATGTATACCATCCAGTCCAGGTGATTTGCTACTTTCCAGTTTATCAAATAGTTGTAATATATCTTCCTGGTGTATGGATATTTTTTTCAATTCTTCTGCGGCATCACCTTTAAATACCATTTTAGTCATGGGTAACATCCCTACATCTTCCTCAGGAAAGACTGAAGCAAAGAATTCATTCAGTCTCTCCACTATGGCCTTGTCCGCTCTTAGTGCCCCTTTTACCCCTCTATCATCTAATGGTCCAACTGACTCTTACAGGTGTTTTGCTATGAATGTACTTGAAAAAGTCTTTATTACCATTTTAGTTTCTACAGCAAGCTTCTTTTCAAATTCTTTCTTTGCCTGCCTTATCAATACCTTGTATATAACTTGCCAGTGCTTATGTTGTTTCTAGTTTTCGTCGTTTGGCTGCTTTTTCCATTTACTTAAAGGTGCTTTTTTAGCAGCAATAGCATCTCTGACTTCACCTTTAAACCATGTTTTAATAATGGTCTATGGACTTTTCCTCCAGGAACTTGTCCAAAACTTTTCTAACCCCAGCTACACTAACAGCTTTTACTATATCCTCTGGTAACGAATTTCAGAGTTTGATTATGTGTTGACTGAAAAAATATTTTCTCCTATTAGTCTTAAATGGGCTATATTGTAGCTTCATTGCATGTCCCCTAATATTTCTGATTTTTGATGGAGTAAACAACCAATCTATGTTTACCCGTTCCCCTCTATTCATTATTTTATAGACCTCTATCATAATTTCCCCTGAACCATCTTTTTTCCAAGTTGAAAAGTCCTAACCACTTAAGCCTTTCCTCATAGGGGTATCCTTCTATCCCCTTTACCATTTTGGTTGCTCTTCTCTGTACCTTTTGTAATTCTGCTATATCCTTTTTAAGATACGACGACCAATATTGCACACAATATTCAAGGTGTGGTCGCATCATGGAACGATACAGAGGCATCCTAATGTCCTTTGCATTGTTCTCCATTCATTTTCTGAAGATTCCTAGCATTCTATTTGTTTTTTTGGCCACTGCGGCACCCTGGGTGGAGGGTTTCAATATATTATCCATGATGATGCCTAAATCCTTTCACTGAGTGGTGGTTCTTCATGTGGAACCTTGCATCGTGTAACCATCTTCCCTAAGTACATAACTTTGCACTTGTCCACATTAATTTTCATCTACCATTTGCACACCAAGTCTTCCAACTTTTTAAGGTACTCTTGCAAATTTTCACAGTCTTCTTGTATTTTAACTTTGAATAATTTTGTGTCATTTGCAGATTTGATCACCTCCCTTGTTATTCCCATTTGCAGGTCATTTATGAATATTTTAAAAGGCAGCTGGCCCAGCACAGATCCCTGGGGTACTCCACTATTTACCTTTCTCCATTAAGAAATGTGTTCATTTAGCCCAACTCTCTGTTTCCTATGAATTGTGCAGAAATTACTGGGTTATTGGGGTTAGAACATCTTTGCCATCACTATTATCAATTGCCATTTTTTAAATGTCTCCTTACAGAATTGACATGTGAGAATCATCGCTGAAAGCAAAGTTGTGATGGGCTCAAAGTACAGGAAAAAAAAGGCTTTTGGACAAAAATGGTGTTGCTTGTTTTTCCAGTTTTGCTGCATTACTTTTGATGACTTGTATTAAGGGGAGCCTTTCAGGTGGGTGCTATCAGGGCTGCAGTGGCTTGGTCTCTTTTGCTATAAAACCAGTTTTTGAAAACATCTTCTAACGTGGGAGGGGAACAGGCCCACACATAAGGTGCTTATACCTAAAGGTTTGCTAGGGGGTTGGGGGGGGGGGGGCTGATGCAATAGTGAGGGGCTTCACATTAGTCTCTGTCTGATACTATTGTCACCTTACATTTTTCTGGTTTTCTGCATGTGCACATATCTCCTCAGACTATCAGATATTTATTTTATTTATTTAACTATTTTTATGTACTGCTTTATCTTAGAGGCAAAGCAGTTTGCAGGTTAAAGAAACATAAACATGAATTGGTACATGGAACATTGCAAACTAGAATTTAACAAGTTTAATAATTGGAAAACTTGGCTAGACACCATCTGAGAGAAAAACTATTTACAGGTATTACAGAGGTAGGGATGAGTGTCCTGTCTGTGAGGTGGTTGGGGGGGGGGATTTACTGGGGAGGGAGGGGGCAGAGGAAAGCTTTGCTGGAAAGAAGTTTTATGTTCCATTGTCAAAGTATTCATTGAAGAGGTGAGTTTTTAGGTCCTTTTGGAACTTAGGTCTGTGACAGCTCATAAATGTTCTGGGAGAGAGTCCCATGTTTGGATCATAGTGTGGCAGGTGCAGGCCTGTGACCCACGGTGTCTGACATAGGCAGGCCAGCATGGCTAGCTTGACCTGTAAATGAGGCCTGTGGAGAGGCATATAGGATTGCACATCCCCCAACATGCTGCTATTGTAAGAAAGAACTCAGTAGAAATATTGAATTAGCTTAGATAAGCAGAATTGCAGAATTAAGAAATGGAAAAATACAGAAAAGATGTGTTTTAAAGTTACTGATAAGAAAGAGTACATTTGCAGAGAAATATTGAGGAGTGCTGACAGATGAGTTACAGAACCTTGCTCATCTGCACGCACAAATGGTCCCATAGCCTTGAAAGTGTGAAAGTAACAAGTTGATGAACTGACCATTGTAATTGGGACTAGAAGGGGGGCAGGGCAGGTGTCATGCCCACAGAAGCCCACAGAGGGAACATAATGGGAGAACCTTATCAGTACCGGGACCAATAGAGGGGCTACGGGAGGTACGGGAGCGTACCGGGACCAATGAAATGTTTGTCTATACCTAGAATGGAACAGAAGTCTATAAAAGTTGTTGTAATGCTTGAAAACTTTGCTCAGCCATTTTGAAATTGCCTTGCTTGAGACTTGTGCACAAATAAATGATTTGGACCTTCTGAACAGACTCCTGGTATCATTGGTTTGTCTGCGCTTTGCTGCTACATATTCCTTGGTGCATTGGCCGGGAAGTTGTGGAATCAAAGTGTATATAGGGCAATATACCACGACTTTCCGCCTCTATAGGCTTGGTCCTGCCGGGATCGCGCCCTTCCGACGAGGGCCGCTCCCTGGCGCCACCGGTCCCTTGTATCGGAGGGAGCTGGTCGGACCTCGGCGGGTGACGAGCCCGGCTGGAGTCAACGCCTCGAACCCGAGTGAGGGGAGTCCGAGGTCCAACTCATGCGCCTGCTTGGGAAGTTTGAGGACCGGATCCGGTGAGTATAGTTTTGATTTTTGGGTCTAGACAGAAATAGAAAGAGCAGTACTGCCATTGGAACTTGGAATTTGGAATTTGTAATCTCGAGATATTGGGAATTGGTAAGAGAGCCTGATCAACTCTCAAGGAAGAGCCGAGTAGCCTGGCATGGGAATTCGCTAGGTGAAACCCTCATCCTTTTTGTAATTGTACTTGGAAAAGACTAGTCAGAATAGATAGAAACGAATGCATTCTGGGAATACGTTGCTAGCATGATTGTGTGAACGAAGTGTGATTGAGAGGTCTGGCAGCACGGACCAAGTGAAAGCTGACCCCTGATTAGCGCATTTCCTGACCGGGCGACCGCGTTCAGGTCGCGAAAAGGGGGAGCGATTGTCGTCTTGTCTTGTTATTTGTATTCCCTATACGTTTCCAGGGCCGTGAGGACCCCTTACCCACGGTCCGCCCACCTTTTCCCTTCTGTCTGTTGTTGCGCGCACACATCGAAATGGGAGGGGCGGAGTCTACTAGGAACACTCCATTAGAATGTATGATCGCACATTTTAAAGAGGGATATTCAGGAGATTATGGTATTAAAATGACAGCAGCCCGTTTGCAGATTTTGTGTACTAGGGAGTGGCCCGATCTAGACCCCATCTGGCCCCGAGAGGGAACGTTCACCGTAGAGAATTATCCAGTCAATACACCGTAGAGTGCGGGTAGCGCACCCCGATCAGTACCCCTATATAGATTCCTGGTTAAGTATTTGTGAAGATCCGCCCTCCTGGGCGCAGCGCTGTTATGAGGAACAGTGCAGAATAATGTTAGCTAAAACAGATTCTAGACAGAGAAAGGAACAGCCTAGAATGAAAGAGCAGGATAAGAAAGCCAAGAAGAAACCCATCTTGGCAGATCCCGATTCCCCAGAAGTAGTCCTCAGGCAGCCCCGAACCCCAGGTCCAGTGAGAATAGCCCGGCGGCGTCCTGCCCAGCACCCCAGAGACCGCCGGAGCCGAGGCGAGACCCAATCCCTGACCTCCCTCCTCCTGGAGAAGAGGAAGAGAGAGAATTAGCGGAGAGAAGAGAGGAGGATGTAAAAAGTGAGCCAGAAGCGGAGCTAGAAGAAGAGGAAAGTGAGGATCCCCCAGAAGAAGAAGAAGAGGAAAGTGTACAAATAATTGAGGACGTCAGCGCCAGCACTAGCAAGCCAGTGAAAGAAAAACCCAAAGCAAAACCAGTTGAGAAAAAGACAGCAAATCCTGCAAAGACAACGACAATAGCCCTTAGATCCCAGACTCAAATGACGCCTAGGACAGCCAAACTGTTTCCCTTAAGGCAAGTCCCGGGGGTGCCCGTAAAGAATGATAATGATGAAGTGGTAGCGGGACCCCTAACTTATGTGTATATCCCGTTCTCTACAACGGATTTATTAAATTGGAGGTCGCACTATGCCTCCTATACTAGCAAACCCCAGGAGCTGACAGAATTAGTAACTAGTATTATGGAAACTCACCAGCCCACTTGGCCAGATTGCCGTCAGCTCCTGACCACCCTATTCACTACAGAAGAACGAGCGAGAATTAGAAAAGCAGCTATTGAATGGATGGCAGAAAACCCTGCAGCTCCAGCGCAGGGGCAGAATATAATAGATCGTAGAGAAGCAGCTCAGAGAGAATTCCCAAATGAAGACCCCCAATGGGATCCAAATACAGATGAAGGATCCACCGCCCTAGCCCGTTTTCGCCAAGGCTTTTTACAAGGCCTGCGAAGAGGAGGCCAAAAAGCTATGAACCTTTCCAAAGTAGCAGGAATTATCCAAGGAATAGATGAGAGCCCAGCAGATTATTATGAAAGATTAACTGAAGCTTATAGAATGTATACTCCCTATGATCCCGAGGCACCAGGAAGTTTATGCATGGTGAATTCTGCTTTTGTAAACCAGTCTCAACCAGACATTAGACGTAAATTACAGAAATTAGAAGGGTTTGCGGGCATGAATGCAACACAGTTATTGGAAGTCGCTCATAAAGTGTATGTGAATCGTGATACTGAAAGACAGAGAGAATGTGATAGAAAGATGAAGAAGAAAGCTGATTTTTTGGCTGCGGCCATAGTTGAAAAGAAAAGGGGAGGTGTCCCTAATCGAAGGAGCAGAGGAAGAGGGCGGGGTCAAGGCGGAGGCCGGACCCAGAGACTAGGCGTGAACCAATGCACCTATTGCAAAGAAGAAGGACATTGGAGAGATACTTGCCCGCAACTCGAAGACGTCCAGCAAGATGACGAATACGATCATCAGTGGCGAGAAGAAAGAAGAGGCCGTCCCCGAGGCCGAGGAGGAGCCAATCAAGAACAATTCCAGCGAGAGAGGGGAGGAGGAGCCATCCAAGCATTGGCCACGCAGGCCCATGAAGAGGATGAACGTGGATTAGGACAGACCGGGCTCCAAGTTTGCTTTAGGTCTCCAGGAGCCTATGGTCGAAATACAAATAGGAGACCAATTTATGAACTTTATGGTTGATACTGGAGCAGAACATTCAGTAATAGACAAAAAGATAGCCCCATTCACCAAGAAAGCAGTCACCATTATAGGAGCAACTGGTGCCAAAGCCACAAAGTCTTTTCTTCAAAACCGAATATGCAGTCTAGGAGGACAGCAAGTAACTCATCAATTCCTTTACATGCCCGAATGTCCAGTACCCCTACTGGGACGAGACATGCTAGCCAAGCTTCAAGCACAGATATCTTTCTCCGAACAAGGAGAAATGCAAATGACAGTGAACTCTCAAGCCAAACCAGCAGGAATAATGCTGCTGACAGTACCCCGAGAAGAAGAGTGGAGATACTACATTGATGACTCGATTCAAGATACCTATTTTGAACAAACTTTAAAGAACATTCATGCACCACTTGAAGTATGGGCAGAAGGCAGTCCCCCAGGCCTAGCCAAACATATAGCTCCAGTGATTGTAACCCTCAAGCCTAGCGCTACACCAGTGCACGTCAAACAGTACCCTCTCCCAAGAGCTGCAATTGAAGGTATTCATCGCCACCTACAGAGATTACTTGAGTATGGCCTACTGAAAGTATGTCAATCCCCATGGAACACCCCACTTTTGCCAGTAAAGAAGCCTGAGACAGATGATTATCGCCCAGTGCAAGATTTGAGAAGAGTAAATGATGCAGTTGAAACTATACACCCAGTTGTACCCAATCCTTACACTTTACTAGGATTGATACCCGCTGAAGCTACTCATTTCACTGTACTAGATTTGAAAGATGCATTCTTTTGCATAAGATTAGCCCCTGTAAGCCAAATATTGTTTGCATTCGAATGGCAAGACCCCATCTCTGGAAGAGGGGGTCAACTCACCTGGACAAGATTACCCCAAGGATTCAAGAATTCACCTACCATCTTTAGTGCTGCACTAAATCAAGACCTTTCAAGCTATCCAGTAGCCCCGGGGAGGAGAGTACTTCTCCAGTACGTGGATGATCTGTTGATAGCTGCCGTATCAGAAAAAGAATGTATACGAGCCACCCAAGATCTCTTGCAGTTACTAAATGAAGCTGGATATAAAGTTTCCAGAGCCAAAGCACAACTATGCCAAACAGAAGTGAAATACTTGGGTTTTCGTATTACCCAAGGAAGCAGAAGAATTAGGCAGAGAAAGACAGAAAAGAAGCAGTATGTAGAATTCCAACTCCAACAACCAGAAAGCAAGTTAGAGCCTTTCTGGGAGCAGCAGGATATTGCCGAATCTGGATACCCAACTTTGCCCAAATTGCCAAACCACTGTATGAAGCCACAAAAGGAGAAGAGAAGTCACCACTGGAGTGGGGACTTGAGCAGGATACAGCCTTCCAGAAGTTAAAAGAAGAATTGATGTCATCACCAGCACTTGGACTACCAGATGTCCACAAACCTTTCCACTTGTTTGTACATGAAGCACAGGGAAATGCCTTAGGCATGTTGACTCAGAAATTAGGAAATTGGGAACGACCTGTAGCCTACCTATCAAAACAATTGGACCCTGTGGCCAAAGGATGGCCACCCTGCTTGAGAGCAGTTGCAGCTACAGCACTACTAGTGAGTGAAGCAGACAAACTCACATTAGGACAGAACATACGAGTCACTGTGCCACATGCAGTCCTTGCCCTTATGGAACAAAAAGCAAATTATTGGCTCACCAATTCCCGAATGCTAAAGTACCAGAGCATGTTATGTGAGAACCCACAGATACAACTCGAAGTGAGCCATGCCCTGAATCCAGCCACCTTGATACCCATCAGTGAAGAACTCCCGGAACATGACTGTATCGAAGTTATGGAAACTGTGTTCTCTAGTCGACCTGACCTAACAGATGTGCCCATAGACAATCCTGACCAGATCTATTATGTAGATGGGAGCAGCAGTCTCATCCTTGACGGACGACGCTGTGCCGGATATGCAGTCGTCACTCAACACGAAGTAGTTGAATCATCAGCCCTAGCCTCAGGCACATCAGCCCAGAAAGCCGAATTGATAGCACTCACCAGAGCATTGTTATTAGGAGAAAAACTTGTGCTAAATGTATATACAGATTCCAAATATGCTTTCACTACCTTGCATGCCCATGGAGCTCTCTACAAAGAAAGAGGACTCATCACATCCGGAGGAAAATCAGTCAAATATGGTCCCGAGATATTGATGTTACTTGATGCAGTCTGGGCCCCAACACGTGTAGCTGTCATGCATTGTAGAGGACATCAAGCAGGAAAAGGAGAAGTTGCTCGAGGAAATAGATTCGCAGATGCCTCAGCCCGACAAGCAGCTATGACAGGACAAATTGCCCCACAAGCTATGCCAATGCAAGCAGCATTGTTTCCAGTACCCTTGAATTTATGGACCCCACGATATACCACCAAAGAATTGGATTACTATTGTGACAAAGAAGAGGGAGTATTGAAAGATGGATGGATTGAGCTGCCACCAGAAGAAGGTAGTCAACCTCCGGGAAGAATAGTAATTCCTGAACTGTTAGGACCATCCTTTGTTAAAGCTTTCCACGAAGCTACCCACTATGGAAAGAGTGCTATGGAGAAAGCACTCAGACCACATTTCTACATCCCTCTGATGACAACCATATCAGCCTCAGTAGCCCGACAATGTCAAATCTGTGCCAAGAATAATGCCAAGCAAGGCCTTATTACAGCACCCCGAGTTCAGTCAAGAGGTGTGACCCCCATGCACAACCTCCAAGTTGATTTCACCGAAATGCCAAAAGCTAATGGATACCATTACCTACTAGTATTAGTTTGTACTTTCTCTGGGTGGGTAGAAGCATTCCCAACCAGAACTGAGAAAGCCCGAGAAGTTACCAAAGCCTTAATGAGAGAGATTGTCCCCAGATTTGGAATCCCAGCAGTAATAGGGTCAGACAATGGACCCTCATTTGTCTCTCAAGTTACTCAGCAGTTAGCAAAAGCTTTGCAGATACAGTGGAAGCTCCACACTGCATACAGACCCCAGAGTTCAGGGAAAGTTGAAGCGAATGAATCGTACATTGAAAGCCCAAATGTCTAAGCTTTGTCAGGAGACACACTTGAAATGGCCCCAAGTGCTCCCCATAGCTTTACTCAGAATACGCTCAGCCCCTGTAAAGTCAACAGGATTTTCCCCTTTTGAAGTTTTGTATGGTAAACCCCCACCAATAGTGCAGGGAGTCAAAGGAAATCTAGCCCAGATTGGTTCAGAAGTAACCAGACAAGAACTCCTAGCTCTTAGTTTTGTTCTGCAGACTCTCCATACGTGGATCCAAGACCAGTTGCCTATCAACTTGACGGAACCCTTGCATCCCTACCAGCCTGGAACTTCGGTGTGGATCAAAGATTGGAAGAAGATACCGTTGGAACCCCATTGGAAGGGACCGTACACCGTCATCCTGTCTACCCCAACTGCAGTAAAGGTAGCCGAGATCGACGCCTGGATCCACCACAGCCGAGTCAAGCCCGCCGCCGATCCTGAACCAGAGCGGTGGACAGCAGAGCAGCACCCTGGTGTACCCTTGCGAGTTACTCTGAGACGGCAACCAGCAGTATAGACACTTCATCACAAGTGCTTTGCAGTAGCCAAGTCTTTTGAAGAGGATTGCTGTTTTTCCATGCAGCAACAGTTTTGTTTCAACGAACCCAATTTGTGTGTGTGATTTGACACACTACTTTGAGACTACATTGACTAAGCCAGATTTCACAAGCCAACTGAATTGCTAAGTTGGTTAATGTGTGCTGGACATCTTGAGGATCTTCAATCAACACTCAGCACCCGTTAAATTGCTTCATTAGCAAACGGGACGAAGAATAATAGACCGTCGTGATCAAGATCAGCAAGCTGAGGATTCAGAAGAACTCCAATCAACATCAACATGTATCTTTGCTTCTGCTTTGCCTTGGTTGCCTTCTTTGGAGGTTTTGAACAGACTTATGCTCTACCTCCATGCACAGCTTGTATTACCTCTACTAGAACTGGACTGAAAGTAACTCAGACTTTGCTTTACCATTCTTACTATACCTGCAAGGGAACAATAACTCGGTGTATCTATAACACCACTGAACTAAATGTTTGCACTCATGGCAAAATTAAAGCATGCTATAATCCGCATCAGAATCCATCCTATTACACGTTGGAAATAAGATGGAAGGATGCAGATGGACCTATATTAGCTGCTACACCACCACTTAAGGATATTACTAAACCTGCTGTTTTGAATTTTGATGCATGTAATGCTATTAATAGAGATAGTCAGTCCACCTGTGGTACATGGGAGAAAGCGTACCGAAATGACCATAAGTATATGTGTCCAGAAGGTGCCACAAATTGGTGGAAGTGTACAGGTAAAACAGGATCAGGGTATAGTACTGCTACAGCGGCAGATTACTATTGCCCATATTGGGAATGTGTTTTCTATGCTACCTGGAACACTGGTATAACTGATGAGAAAATAGATAAACGGATGGCTACTCTAACCAAGCCAACCACGAATGATAAATGTCAGAAAGATGCTTGCAACCCTTTGCATTTGCGTGTACATAACCCCCATGCATGGAAACAAGGATATAAGTTTGGTTTACGTATTGCGGGAGGAGGAACAGATCCAGGGACCATTGTGTATGTTAGATTGAATACTCAAGCCCACAAGTCATCTAAATATCATATTCATAGCACCTTTTATGAAGCTATGCATGTAAATAAGTTTGAGATCCCTCACCCTTCACAGAATTTGTTTCTAGAATTAGCCGGAGCAGTAGTATCTAGTCTTAAGATCACAGATTGTTATTTCTGTGGCGGAACCCAAATGGGAGATCAATGGCCCTGGGAAGCCCAAGAATTGAATTATTCCATGATTTACAATCAGACTGAATTACACAAGACAACCAGTGAATGGGTGTTAGCGCACTCAATCGTTGGACGTCTTTGCTATGCCAGAACTGGACCCCAGTTCACTCAAAAGGTAGGACAGCTGGTCTGTCTTAGCCAGAAATACTATAATGCCACGACCAAGAAGGTAGCATGGTGGTCAGGAATCAGACATCCTGAACCTCCTAACCCATTAGCCAGATTTCCTGAACTTGCAGGTCTATGGACTAACCTTGCCAAAGTCCAAGCCTGGCAAGCCCCACCTGGCCTATATTGGATCTGTGGAAACCGAGCATATGCGCAACTCCCACCACAATGGGGAGGAGCATGTGTCTTAGGAACCATCAGACCTTCTTTCTTCCTGTTAAACACTGAACATGGAGAACAATTAGGATACCCTGTATATACTACCCACAAACACAAAGGAGCATCTAGACAGAAAAGAGAGGCCTTACAGATAGGCAAGTGGGAGAAATGGCAAGGTGATGATTGGCCACCAGAAAGAATTATTGAGTATTATGGACCTGCCACTTGGAATGATGATGGTATGTGGGGCTACCGAACCCCAGTCTACATGATTAATCGTATTATTCGCTTACAAGCAGTAGTTGAAATAATAACCAATGAAACTAGTCATGCTCTCACGCTCTTAGCTAGACAAAGTACTCAGATGCGCACTGCCATATATCAGAATCGCTTAGCCCTTGATTATTTGCTAGCAGCTGAAGGAGGAGTATGTGGTAAGCTGAATTTAACCAATTGCTGTTTGAAAATAGATGATAAAGGTCAAGTAGTTGAAGAAATTGCTAAAGATATGCAGAGACATGCTTATGTGCCAGTACAGACTTGGCACGCCTTGAAATTTCCTAATTGGTTTGCTAACCTTTTCTCTTGGCTGGGAGGATTTAAGACTTTTATTATCTTAGTACTAATCCTTGTTGCTGTTGTCCTCTGCTTACCATGTTTAATCCCATGTTGTATGCGTTCCCTTCATAGTGCTATTGATAGTACAGTAGAGCGGAAGACCGCAACTAGAATAATGGCTTTATACAAAGCTAGCCCTAGTGGAACTAGTAAGAATCCTTTAATCAGGATGTGAATCTTCTAGAAAGTGATTTAATTCTCACACCTTATTAAGTAATAGGGTGAGATTAATCAAAGGGGGGAATGTGGCAGGTGCAGGCCTGTGACCCACGGTGTCTGACATAGGCAGGCCAGCATGGCTAGCTTGACCTGTAAATGAGGCCTGTGGAGAGGCATATAGGATTGCACATCCCCCAACATGCTGTTATTGTAAGAAAGAACTCAGTAGAAATATTGAATTAGCTTAGATAAGCAGAATTGCAGAATTAAGAAATGGAAAAATACAGAAAAGATGTGTTTTAAAGTTACTGATAAGAAAGAGTACATTTGCAGAGAAATATTGAGGAGTGCTGACAGATGAGTTACAGAACCTTGCTCATCTGCACGCACAAATGGTCCCATAGCCTTGAAAGTGTGAAAGTAACAAGTTGATGAACTGACCATTGTAATTGGGACTAGAAGGGGGGCAGGCAGGTGTCATGCCCACAGAAGCCCACAGAGGGAACATAATTGGAGAAACTTATCAGTACCGGGACCAATAGAGGGGCTACGGGAGGTACGGGAGCGTACCGGGACCAATGAAATGTTTTTCTATACCTAGAATGGAACAGAAGTCTATAAAAGTTGTTGTAATGCTTGAAAACTTTGCTCAGCCATTTTGAAATTGCCTTGCTTGAGACTTGTGCACAAATAAATGATTTGGACCTTCTGAACAGACTCCTGGTATCATTGGTTTGTCTGCGCTTTGCTGCTACAATAGAGCATGAAGGCCCAGTTAGCCGTATTCTAGTTGCTCTTTAATCATAGTGTGGGGATGCTGAGAGTATTCTGCATGTTTGTCCTTCTGGGTCTGTTGTTTGGGACACTTTAAAGCAGTCAGTGAATGCATACGGAGGATAGCTTATGGAGGCCTTGAAGATGCTCAAGATAACTTTCTATTTTATCCAGCTTGCTATGGAGAGCTAGTGCAGCTGCTTCAATACTGGTGTTATGTGATCGGCTCTGGATGATCCATGTAGAATGCATGTAGTGGTGTTTTATATTATCTGTAGAGGATGAATCATGTACTTCAGTAGGCCTTGGAGGACTATGTTACAGTAGTTAATATGAGCGAATACCAGGGCTTGAAAGGCGGTACAGAAGTCACTTGAGTCTAGGAGAGGTCGTAGGTGTTGGAGTGTGCACATCTTGTGGAATGCAAGCTTAGTGATGTTGCTAATGTGCAGTTGTAGGGTAAGATGTTGGTCTATTGTTATTCTAGGATACCGTACTTGAGTTTTGACCTCTAGCTTGGTGTTAGGGGGTTTTAGGGATGTTGGGGGAACAAAGGATTTATCGCTGGTAGCATAGAGAACCTTTGTTTTTTAGTTCATGGAGAAGTTATGTTTGGCAAGCCAGCTTGTGACTACAGTGAAGCAGTTTATCAAGATGGTGAAGGAGGGGCTTGTTGTAGAGAAGGGTAGCTATAGCTTCATGTCATGTGTGTATATATGATGCAAAACACTGTGGGCCTGTATGATTGTGCAGATGAGTTGGATGTAATCTATAGGTTGAAGAATAATGCTGATGAGGCGCAGCCTTGTGGGACTCCTTGTCATAGGGCATAAGAAGCTGATTTGATTGGTCCTAGCTTGATATGTTATTGTTGAGCTGTATGGTAGGACTGAAACCATTTGAGGGTTATATTATTTAATCTAAGTGATTGCAGGTGAGATAGTAGTATGTTATGACTAATAGAATCAAAGGTAGATGCAACGTCAAGGAATAGTAAAATGAACCCATGGTGTGGCCTGTCTAAGCCCTTTATGAGACTCTCAGAGAGTGCCATTAAGAATGTTTCTACTTCATGGTTGGGTCAGAATCTATATTGATGTGAGTCAAGTGGTGCATGAGAAGAGATGTGTCCTGAAGCTGGTGTAATACTGCCTTCCTGATGATTTTTGTGAGTAAAGGTAGGCTTGCGATAGGTCTGTAGGACCTATCACAAACTTACCTTTACCTTGGGGCTTACCTTTTCCTCGGGGCTAGGAGGGAGTTCTTAAGGATCGGATGGATGGATGCAGATTTGAGGCTGGTGGGCATGTAGCCCTGTGTGAGGGATAGCTGTGTAATCTTGAGAAGGGTAGGCTCTAGGTCAGTATGAGCAATTTTGATCCAGCTGACAGAGCACGGGTCAAGTGACGAGGTAGAAACTGAGGCATGACCAGGAGTTCCTGGAGTGGGTGTGGAGAAATTGATCCATTTCCCCTGGTGAGTATCATAATTTGGGGGAGATGATTACAGTCAGGTTTGGTTTCCACTGATTCGTGTATACTGCTTGGCTTCGGACAAGTGTAGGTCTCATACAAATGAAAACAAAAGGGACACTGCATTCATATTCTGATACTTATTTTTCTTTTGACAGAACCCAGTCCTGAAGAGAGGGAGGAGGAAGAAGAGGAAGAGACCGAGCACCACCTTGACCTTGTCACTGCCACTGAGACTGGCCCACCGGCATAGCCACAGGCCACACTGGCACACTGCCACAGACCCCACCGGCATAGCCACAGGCCACACTGGCATATCCAAAGGTGGCCATCATCCCCCACCCCACTCCCAATGCCATGGCTGGGCATTAACATGTTTTCCCCCCAGTTCCTCCCTGCCATGATTCCTCCTCCCCCCCCCCCCCATGATCCCTCCAATCCAAGAGTAAGGGAAGCATATGGTCCAAATCTCCCTTGATGCAGTGTTTCTTGTTGCAGCATCCTCTTCTGGGCAGCAATCAGCTGCTGCAGCTCAGGAAGGGATCCATAACATAATGGCTGATGTCCCTGGGCAGCTAGTTGCTATTACTATGGGCAATATGTTCAACCACTTCACAGATCCCATTGAGAGCATTGTCCAACGGTTTCCAGATGCTCCTTCCTTCCCCCCAAATTATTGGGGCCATGTGATCCACTTCCCCTTGGACATTTTTGTTATTAATTTTTTTATTTCAATTATTGATATTTTTCCTCCCTCTCTCCCATTCAGTTTTGTACATAGCTCAAAAAATTATTTTGATATAATATAAAGAACTATGGGGGATGTTTACTAAAGTGCGGTAAACGTGACTAACACGCGTTATACGACGTTAATGACCGTAAGTGCCGTATAACGCACGTACCGACGCGCTAACGACCGTTAACGTAATACTACGCGCGTTAAGCATAGTTAACGATCGTAAACCTCCGCGGCGCGTTAAAACAGCGCAGAAGGTGGAGAGTGGGCGGAGAGAAGGGGGTCAATGGGCGGAGAGTGGGCGGGGAGAGGCTCCCCTCATACTAACGCGCTGAATTTCCGAGCTCAATTCCAACGCGAATGAAAACCTGTCATTAAAGGCATTTAAAGGGAAGAGAAACCATTTCCGTCAGCAATGTACAGAAAAACCGGGGAAACTCACAAAACGTGAGCAGTGTGATACATGTGCACAGAACAAACTTTCACATAAAACGTTAAAAATGACCACAAGAAACATTTTAAAAAGCATAATTCAGCTGGGCAACAGTGATAGCAATGGGCAACAAGGAACAACACTCCCTGGAAAGCACCAAATAAAAAAGAAATGATGTGTGGAAGGGTCTACGCTCCACAGACCCTTTCAAAGATCATTTCATTGTAATGGAGCTGTCCTGGGAGTGTTGTGTAATGTTACCCAATGATATCATTGTTGCCCAGCTTGGTTATGGGTGTGTGCCCCTTTTCTGAGGTCTGTTCCGAGGTTTATGTGCACCTTTGTCTGCATACAAGGTAAATGAGGCCACAGTAAACCTGTTGCAGAGCAGGGTTTCTGACTCGTCAGGCCGGTTTAACTAACTCCAGGGACTGCACTGTCTCTGTGGCCACAGTGTGGTGCAACAGACACAGCCAGTGCCTATAAAACCAGAGGGTCACAGGTTCAAATCCCAGCTGGGGCTCCTGCCAACCCAGTCCCCATAGTTTTACCCACCACTAAACAGTGATAGTAAAGACACTCCTTTATTGCAGAGAACATACGCATGGCCTATATTTTATCACACCAAACACAGACACCAGAAACAGGCACATTACCTAAAGCAGAGTCCCGCAAATGCAGTCCTGGAGGGCCCCACACCATTCCGGCTTCATGCTGCCTCTAATAAAGATGCCTGTGCTGCGTAGCTATGCACCACCCCCATGGTATGCAGATGTAGCTCATGCATATTTATGAGGGACAGCATGTAAAACCGAACAGTGCTTGGAACACCAGGACTGGAGTTGGGGAACTCTGCCGTAAAGCAGCAGCCAACAGGGCCACACACCCACCCACAGGCCCCATTGGCCAATGCCTCCTGGAGAGGCAAGACATTGGGCCCTGCCTGTATCTCCCAATACTAGCAGTTGCATACCTTAGCAATGCCACCCTACACCTGGGTATATGGTACAGAGCTATCAAACGTTTCCTATGATAACTGGCAGATATCAATTCCTACGTTAAGCACATTTTGCTCATTGAGCTCCACCATAACAATCATTCTGATGTCTGCAGTGTGTGCTGCAGGTCTGGTCTCTGACAGTGTTCACCACCCTGGGGAGTGACCCCCCAACAGCCTTGTGTACCATATCCATGCCTGTACTATGCCCATGACTGGTGTGGTGGGTATGGCTGCTGACCACCTCTATAGTAGCACAATGCTGGCATAGATGTGGGGGTGGCTGTCTGTCCATCCAGTGTGTGGTGGCTGCAAACACCTTCCACAGTCCACACTGCCAGCAATGTTGCCAGTATTGGGCTGCCAATGTGCATAATGAGGAGCAAGGTACCATGGGTATAGGCCGGACAGGGTGGCCTGGCCAGGGTGCATCTGCACAGGGCATAGGGCAGTGACAGGCACAGGCACTCCCATAGTGCTATCTAGTATTTCTCTCATGTGATAAATATGGGTTTCCTTTTGGGGCCCAGTCACTGATGTATTTGCTTGCTGTGTATGCTGACATCCCAGTTCTGGGTGCAGGCATCTCCACTGGGCACTAGCAGACTGTTTGCAGCTGGTAGGTGTTGTGATGGAGTGGCTTGCAGGGTGCAGTGGCTGATGGCTTGCACCAGGGGAATATCAGATAGTGGTGGGGTGCAGCATACCATATCCAGGCCTAATGTCTGTTTGCTATTGTGTTATGGCTGTGTACAGAGCTGCATTGACTGCCCTGTGGGGTGTCTGTTCCTCAGCAGGACTAGGGTTATTGTTCCCCTCTACTGCCACCTTTGCAGGGAGGTAGACTGTGGATCTTTTGATGGGAGGCCCTGTTTGCCACCCTAGGCCCTGGGGGGGGAAGGGGAGGGGGTGATGGTGCATGGGGGCTATACCTAACTAAGACAGACAGAGATGTCCAAGGTGTTCCTACAGAAACTACCTATCTCACACAGTAACACTGCTTTGGACCTGTGCCATGAACACTTTCAGCCATGGACGTTGCTGTGGACCTAGTGCTGGGTGCCTCACTGCACCCTCAGGGTGAGCACAGTACCCGCACAATGTGACGGTGTGTAGCTACTCTGTGCCAGTACAACACACGGTCAGTACCCCCTATCAGGTCGAGGTGCTGTGGGGGTGCACATGGTCAGTTCCCCCTACCAGGCCGAGGTGCTGTGGGGGTGCATTCCCCATGGTGTGTATCTGTGGACAGCTGATTTGCATGTGCAGTGCATCATGGGTGTGACTGGCACAATCCAACCCTGTGAGACTCCAGCACCTGCTCACAGGCTCTGATAAACCATAGGCCATCACACGTACATCTGTTAGCATAATGCATAGGTGCAAGACACCCTAGAGAGTCTGTAATATAAGATGCCCACACTGGTAAAAACACACGTACCCACGCACAATTGTACGCGCGCAGCTACGCACGGGGCTACGCATGTACCAACGCATGCAACCTCGCACGCACCAACGTACGTGGCTAGGCACACTCCGAGGGTGTGTTTCTGACACCAATACTCAACGTAAAGAAAAACATGCCTCCTCATTCCCTCTGTAATGTACAGGGTGATGCCTGGGACAGCCTTCTGCATTAGGCACACTGGGGACTCGAACCCATGCTGCCTGTAGCAGTGGTCAGTACCGTAACCATTGTGCTACAGCTCTGTTTCAGTGCTTTGTGTCTGTACGTCTTCTTATGATTAACGTGCAGTAACGCGCCACGGCGCCCGGTAATGCTCGTTAATTTTTTGAATGCGCATTAGTGGTGACGATGTACCACCCATGTCCTTATTTCGGGTTTCTGTCACTACCGCGGCTCCTAACGCGAATTGCACTAACGCAGTTTAGTAAACATACCCCTAGGTGTTATACATTTAACTAGAATGGGTTAAAATGGAAAAATTAACTCAAAACAAATTAACTCGGAACAATTTAACTCTTGGTTGTTGAGGAGGGTGGCATGCAGGAGAACAAGAGTCTAATATGATACTGGGCAGGTAGTTGTTTCAAAGGTCTCTGTTATGTTTCCAAAGTATTGCTGGACTAGTACCCTGCAAAAGCTTGTGAGCTCGGACTTGGCACAATTTTTTTTCTGGGAGAGCTCGGTGCATATAATGAGAATGCTCAATAAGAGGCAGTTTGGCTGCTTTTTGCTCTTGTGATTGGGATGACTGCATTTTGCATGCTTTGACTCCTCAAGACAGTCTTGCAGTTAGGGGGAGGTTTATTTATTTTTATTTTATTTATTTATTTAGCGTACATTTATATCCCGCTGCTTCCAGTGATCAGCAGCGGTTGTTACACATGGTAAGGTTGGCTGTACTGGCCAGATTAAGGCTGTATACAAATTGATTTAGGGAGGGGGGGGGGGGGAAGCACAGCAAAAACACAGGTTACAGGCTTACAGTTGATTGTTGTTGAGGTTCACCCAAGGTACATTATATACATATTTACAATTGACAAGACTGTTAAAACTTTATAAGTGATCCGAATCTGCATATTTACACGTGGCCGCGTGTAGCTCATGAGGTAAGGTTGTAATGAGATTGGAAAAGGTGCGTCTTAAGCTCTTTTCTAAAGTCCTTTAGATCACAGATTTCACGCAGATCACTTGGCAACCGATTCCAGAGTGTAGGAGCTGTAAATGAGCTGTAAAGGTTGCCAAATAAGGACATTCATCCTTTTTTGGCAAGCTGCACCTAGAGGTATTACTGTGAGATTACCACTAGGGGTTAGCGTCACTGTTCCCTCTAAGCTGTGCGCGTGTGCGCGCGCACACACCTTACCGAGCGAGCGCACATACTTTACAACAGAGCGCACAAAAATTACGGTTCTGATTCTGATGGAAAACAACACAGACGTCTTAAAATTTAAAAGTTCTTATGTATTTACGGTTTTCACAAGCTCTACAATGTTTTCTAGTGCAATCAATGTGGTGTACATACTGTATTCTGATGTGTAGTCAAATTTTAAAGTATATAACTCCGAGTGTCATTATGTGGCGCACAAAAATTTAACCTTCCTTCAAAAGCTGCACAGCTGATATTTTATGCGCACACAGCCTACAGAAAATTAGAGGGAACATTGGTTAGCGTGTGTCATTTTGAAACCAGGAAAGTACTGGGCAGGTACGAGTGGATATTGTTTCTGCCCCCATCATCCTGGACCCCTTTGGGGTAAATCAGAATATGGGAGAATGGGAGCAGGCCAGGTCAAGTAAGTCAGGGCTGAGCCAGCCCAGCCCCTCAGTGTTACATGGCTAAGAGGCATGGCTTCTAGAAAGAGGGATAGTTAACTTTTTATCTCACACGAGTTGGGGAAAATTGGACCCATAGTGTAACCAGAGACTTTAGGTCCCCATGGAGAAAGGGGTCCAAGTGACCTTTAATTTGGGCGTGGGCCTTTCATTTTCCCTATTGCTGTGTAAAGGGGATGTAAAAAAAAAATCACACATTGTCACAACCAGGAATGTGCTTAAATTCCTGGCAATCCTAGTGTGAGGGAAATTTCACCCAAAGTTTAGTTAAGGATATGATTAAGCCAAGAGCTCATTTGCATTTTTAAGAAATATTTAGCTGAAATGGGTACTAGCCCAAACACATTTTCATGATATAGTACTCAGGGCCCAAAAAGAGCAGATGCAAATTTCAAAAACTGACAAAATTGGATAAATTAAACATAAAAATATCAAACAAGCCAGTTTCTTGTACTTATATGGGCACATCACATTCCTACAGTAATTCAGAATTTTTTTGCATTAACCATTAAAATAGTACCAGTGCAAGGATATTAGTATCCCTAGGTTAATCTTCAACGTTGTGGCCTCTTCCAGGCCCGTAGTGCCCCAAAATGAAAATTAGAATATTGAGCAAAACAATCATAATAATTTTACCCGGACCACCCCTCCCATACTGAACAAAACACCCCAGTGAAAACAAGAGCGTGGGAGGCAACTCAACATGCTGGACAGTAGCAGCAGCTAGAGTAGCATGCTAGTCCAAGGCAACAAAAGCGGGTCAGAGCATGACAAACAGCAATATGAACAGCCTGACACTAATGACAGAAGATGATTTTTTTTGTATATTCTTTTCTTCATACCAAAACATCCTAGTGAACAAAAGAGTGCCAGAGCAGCTGATCATATCAAGGTGCAGCAGCAGCTAGAGTGGCATATTCAACCCAAGACATTCCTGTTAGAAAAGAGAAATAATTTTATCCTTTTTTAAAATCTTTTTTTTTGTTTTTTGTGATGTGTTTCTCTTATTTTCTTTTGGGGGACAGAATACTCCAGTACAGTGCAAACAGAGATTCACTGGGCAGTGGATCATTTTGGGCAGCGACAGCTACAGTGACCCTAGTAACAGTACAGCGAAGCAACGGCACTGAACTAAAGAAGTGAGCCAGATAGTTACAGGTCTGAAGAAGGTAGGGTAGGCAGTGACACAAGCAGCAGAGACAGAGGGGGAGAAGGAGAATTTTCTTTTTTACATTTTTGTATATGGGGATAAAAGAACCCACTGGAAAAAAGAGAATGGACAGCTGGCACATTGAGGTCTGTGGCTTGTGTCAACAAAGATTATCTGTGATGTCCACAGGGGACTGGCAGATAAAGGAGGGGGGGGGGGAATGATAGCTGACAGAGTTTTGCTTAGGCTGACGGTATTATTTGCCAGAGTTCCTACTCTTTCCCCTGCTGCCTGTGGTGCTCCCTTCCTCCATCTTAATCACCACCTTATCCATTCACCTGGTACCAGCATCCTGAATGAGATCGTTCACAGGTGCCGCTGCTGATTCCTGCTTCTGGCATAGCTCATGCCCACCCTTGAAACTTAGGTAAAAATACTCTGCTATTTTTCAGTGCCTATTGCTCAATAGCTTCATGACTGGGCTACCACTTCCTTTGCTCTTCAAGCCTAAGGAGTTACTAAAAGGTGCACCAAATGTGCAAAACTTTGGATACCCTAAAAGCTTCCTCCTTCTCTGCCTTATCCATGTTCTTCCTCTCATTTGTTACTAAATAGCCAGGAGGCATGGTTGTCTCACCTTGGGCTAGTTTCCAACCCTCTATCATTACCCTTATTTCCTTTAAGATATGAGAAAAGATATGGTTATCGTTACACATCTGGTGGTAGAGCATATCTCACCTGTACCCTATTGTTGGTGCACTCCCACTATACTAAAAGCCTGCTCCTGCTTCAACCAACTGCCACCAATGTGCCAGGAAGGAGAGGTAGGCATGAACAGAATTCTGGCTTTCAGAAGTCACTGATGAAATGCATGCGTCGATCTTGGCCAACAATGTCTGCAGCTTGTTGTGGCACTGATTATACAGGCTGGGGATTATTCCTCTGTTCTGTAGCTTTCTTGCAAATGCTACTCACAGTGTGAAATTGAGTATTTGGCCTAATATTAGTGCCTTCCTTGAACTAACTTGAGTGTGTGTGTGTGGGGGGGGTGTGGGGGGGGGGTGTTACAATTGATACAGCATGGCATTGTACAAACAATGGTCCGTTAACTTTCCTCTACTGATAACTTACTGAAAGTACCTAAATTCTGCATTACTATGATCCTCAGGCTCTTTAAATGTTTCCACTGCTCCAATCATGTTATGGGGATCTTTATCTTCAGCAAAGACTGGGGCACTTTTCAGGAAAAAAGAGACATTGACTGGTGATTAGTACAGAAAAGCCCTTGAGAAAACCCTGCTGCTGCATTCTGTAAGAAAGCATGACAGTGACGCGGATCACACAGCCACTACTACAGTGGTATGGCTAAGGAACAGCGGCACTGACCAGTCAGATCCTTCACCTCAATCAAACAGAAAATCTCTGGTAATCGAAGAGATCTGCATTGTCTCTCCTATTATTTAATATCTATGTGTTTCCAGTTGTTCAGTGTTTGTGCTCCTTAAATTTAGAATTTAGGGTTTATACAGACAGGTCAGCCCTAGAGATGGTTCAAGGTGCTAGACAAACCTTAAGCAATATGCCTCCTTGGCTGTTAGAATCTATTATTTAGCTTTTACCAGTCCCCCACACCCCCAGAAATTTCCGTCCTAGAAGACTGTCTAGTTTGCATAATGGTTGGGCGGGCTTTGTATGCGGATGACATACAGCATCACCTACAACTGATTTTACTGAATTATTTTCTTAGGTGTTGTCCATGATTACTGAATGGATGGCGATTAACAACTTATTTAGTAATATACTGAAAACAGAGTTGTGGACTAGGTCATCCACAACATTATTTTCAATTGTAATTAAGGATGTGAAAATCTGTTTGTCTCCAATGGTAAGAGATTTTGCTCGATGAACACCATTCTTTAAGTTCAACTTAAAACGGTGATGAAAGAAGCCTTTTTTTACTTACAGTTTACTTACAGTTTACAACTTACAGCTGTTACAGTGTTTTTGTCATGTGCTAATGCAAGATGAGTTCAGTACTGTCCTCCAAGTATTAGTGCTGATCAATTGGATTATTATAATGGCCTTTGTATGGGTTTTCCAACTCAGTATTTATGAGCTTTGCAACTATTGCAGAATGCGGCAGCCTGGATATTGATGGGCGCTTGCAGGCGGGACAATATAAGCCCATATTACGTCTCTTCACTGGCTGGCTATTGGTTGATATTTTGCATATTGCAATATGATTCTGAGCTGCCCTTCTTCTTAAGCAATTTGGTCAGCTGGTACACTCCCTCTCTTGCATTATGTTCAAGCAACGCTGCACTGTTGGAGGTTCCTACTCCAAGCAGAGCGTGGATAGCGAGAATATGGGCCTTGGCTTTCTGTGTGGCCACCACTATGCTCTGGAATACTTTTCTGCCAGGCCTTTCACACAAATAGGAGGTTGGATGTTTTCACAAATTATTAAAAGCTCATCTTTTTGTTAGGGTACTCTGGGAATGATAAATTGCTGTTTTGTTTTTGTTTTATAGTTATATCTTATAAGTTTGTCAATTTTATTATGTATGTGAATTTTTATATACTGCATAAGATGGTTAGAAATCAGTATTGTGGTATATAAGCTGGTTTAAAATAAATAAATAATGTGACGTCAGCTTGGTTTTCTGTATCATACTGCACGTAAGGGGTCTTTTATTAAAGATTTGGCACTTAGCATGCATTAGTTGCAAAAATTAATGTGCATTAAGTCCAAAGGCTGTGTACTAACCACTGGGGGCATGCACAAAATGCCCTCTGCATTTATCACACAAAAAATTCTTTACTGCAATTTAAAGGTAATCACTTCTGTATTAGCATTGGTACACTTAACACCTCCTCTTAAGGAGGCATTAGGTGCACCTACACTATCTGTACAAAGGACAGTATGTGGTAAAGTATGACATGCTAACAGAATGTGAGTCCATGTCTATTCTCCCCTATAATATGCCCAAAACACAAGATGGAGTTAGCCTGGGAGCTTTAGTGCGCTGGCTGTCTTTAGCATGAAGTAACTCCTACCATGCCCCACACTAATTGTTAGCACATGCTAAAACCCATGTTAACTGCCTAATGCACTTTAGACAAAGAATCCCTTAATACTTAGAAATACTAATATACTCCATGGACATAAAAGGCACAAACATGCTCATTTCTGTTAGCAAAGATGGAAGCTAGGAAGCTGTTGAATTTTTTCACTACAGAACCGAAATAAACAACTCTTTTGTGGGAATGTGACCCTATACAAGTTGAAAACCATGATGTTTTTAATTTGATTATTTCTATGTTTTTCCAAAACAACTAGAGGCAGGGGTGCTGGCGAAAACACAACAGTTTCTTGTGGAAAGTTTCTGTGAGAAAGTCTAGCAAATGCTCTGCTTTTGCATGTCACTTGTGATGGACAAGCATGGTGACTGCAAAAGTTATTTATGACCCAATCGAAGGAATAGCAGAGACATCCTGTAATTTCTTGAGCGATGACCAATCTGACATCTCCCTCACCTGCCTTGTCCACATCATCATCTTCAAGAAATATAATACTGGCCACCAGAGAGCTTCTCGGTGGGTTAGAGCTAGATTTAAAGAACTATTTGTAGGATAATGTTTACAGTCTGTGCTTTCTGATGATCCCCAATAAAAGCAAAAGGAACAATTAATTAAATTTGTTTTCTATACTAAACAAAAGTCACAATAATTTAGAACAATAGTCACAAAAATAATCTACAATGACTTATTTTGGTCTCCAGATGGTTATTGATATTGTTTTTTCTATAATTGCTCTTCCCCAACAATAACAGCATGACTTCATGATTGCTGTCCATCAATACTCCCCAAGGAACCTGACAGAGCTTGAACGGTTTTGTAAAGAAGAATGGTCTAATATTGACAAACCTAGATCTACAAAGTTGGTGGCGACCTATCCCAATAGGCGCCCAGCTGTAATTGCTGCCAAAGGTATTTCTAGAAGTATTGACTCTCCGTTTTTATTAGCCTATTTTCAGAAGGAAAAGAAAGCTTAGGAGATTTCTGTGTTCATGAGGGTGTTTACGTGTTTGTATTTCTTCCTAATAACTTTTTGTTGGTATCATATCTACATCAAATTCTGAGGACATGCCTTGGGGGAATTCGTTGAAGATATCCACACAATTGTCTTCCTCTAATATCTTTTTGCTTTCCATCCAATCTATTGCAAGTTTTCAGGAAATTGCGGTGAGGACATAAAGTTACTACCAGGGTTTTTTTGCCCACTTTATCCACAAATATACTCAGGCAATTTTCATCTCTAGCAATGTTTTTCATTTTGGCATCCAGTCCATAACAAGATATTCTATTTTCAATCCGTGTATTCAATGAATAAGTAGACACAATTGTCCTCTTAATAATGCCTTGGTTTTTATATGATTCACAAGAGACCTAGATCATTTCAAAAGGCTTGTATGACATTTATACTCGTACAAGTCCTATACACATAGAGATTTTAGAAAGAAACATAGAAATATAGCAACATGATAGCAAAGAAAGACCCCTGGCCTATCTAGTCTGCCCTTCCTAAGTTGATATTTACCTGTGTAAAAGCTGCAGCATGCACAGTTTGGAAGGTGGTATGTTTTGGGCAGGCCAGAAAAATATGCACTGGAAAAGTAGTTCCAATTTTTCAATGGTAATATATGTACACTTTAAAAAAATATGAACATTAGTATTTATACCTTCTCCAAGGCTGGCATAAGTGCCAGTCAGCTAGCTGCTCATGTGGGCCTGAGATTTACACCAGTGACTAAGGGGGCGATTAGGAATAACCCACTGGTGTTTAAATCCCACTCAAAAATTTCTGGAGTCATTTTGTTCTACTCTTTAACTGGTTGATCCTGAATGCCCTGAATGTGTAAGTGCCAACATTTACACATGTAGATTGCAAAATTGGCACTTATATGTGTAAAGGTTGATACATAGGCAACCTTCAAGTGGTGCTGCTCTTTATTTGCACATGTTTGTGAAATGGTGGTCCCTGCTAGATGCACTGCACAGTATACACATTGTAATAAGGAAGAGAGAGAAGAGGGAATCTCTGAGAAACTGGGTGAGTGTGCCTGATCCCATTAGGAAGAGGGGTGAAGCAGAAGGTTTTTGGGAGAGCATCCCTGTTGTTCATGAAAGGAGCTCCTTTAAGACATGGGGGAAGGGAAAGCCATTGAAGATAGCTGAGCCTGGGAGAAGAGAGTGGGCTGATTCACTAAGGCTAGTCAGAGGAAGGAGCAAGAGTTCCCATGGGAGCATACAAAATATACTCTGGTGCTACTCAAGGGAAGGAGGTGCCTTCCAGCTGAATCTGTGCGATGGAGATTAGCCGAGGCAGAGGAGAAGGAGCAGAACATGGATATGAATGCCGACAGTCTCAAAGTGGTAGATGTAGAAGCTGAGCAAATGAAATTTATGGAGCAAGGTAGAAAATGTCAGTAAAAATCGATTGTTGAAAAGTTTTTTTGCTCTTTCTGTATAATCCTTTTGGGGTAGCAGTTTTGGAGTGATTTGCTGTCAAAAGTGGCTTTAGGGAAGATTGGGAGGTGCTGCAAACCCATCCTTAGCGTTTGATAAGCTGTGAACTGAGGAATAGGAAGTTACAGGAACTTGAAGTGTTTTTTTTTTCCATTCAGCAATTGCAGAAGCTTAGGGGGTTTTTTGATTGAAGGAGAGCATTGCAGCAGAGAAAGGGGAGGTAAGCCAAAGTGTATTTGGAGTGACAAAGCAGCATTTCAAGACCAGTGGCCCAGCAAAACTGACATCTCCTGTTAGAGGGGTTCGTAGCAGTTAGTGAAATGACTCTGGCCATGCTCAGGACTAGAACAATGCAGTGGAGGACTGAAGAGTTGGGTGTTGCTTAAGAAAGCACACCAGTTTTCTTTTGGATCTAGGGAACTCATACTGAGAATGTAGAGAAGCCTGTTGATAGTCTTGATTTCAAGCATCAATAGGACATTTGCGGACTACCAGGAGGTCTGTCGGTAGAGGCATAGCTCAGCCTATAAGAACCAAGGAGCCCTATTTTTGAAGATGTGAATTCCTGAGCATCCTTAAATATCTTTTATGAGAATATCCACATTCGATGAACTTTTGTAAACTACTCAGGAAAGTTTGAATGTCCCAACTGGAATGTCCGTTTTCTGATTTAGATGCCCTATGCAAAATGAAGCTTCATGGCAGGTTTACAAGGATCATGACCATGATATTTTTGGGGATCCATCTAATCCATGATCATAAGGCCTTAATGTATTTATCTGAAAATATGTAGACTACATCCCTAGTCAAACTATTTGAAGAAATAAAACTAACTAAGCAAATGCATAAACATTCATATATTACAAGTACAATATACTCTAGTATGAACTACTATAATTTTTTTTGTTTTCCATCCAGTTGAGATTAAATTCTCAGGACAGGTTTAAATCAAGCATGACAGGGATCTTTTGTGGGCATCCATATACTAGATGAATATGTCTGAACAATAATGCCACCTAATAGTTTTTCGGCTTTGTATCTGATTTACACCAAAAATCTCATGAGACATCAGGGGTCAATGAGAATAATGACAAGGGTATTTTAGGGTACAGGTATCTCCAAATTCTTGAATCAATATATGAAGTCAGGCTACCTACTAACGTATCTGTTTTGCATGCGATCTACACTTAGGAGTCTATTTATTAAAGTGTGCTAAGCAGACACATTTTTTGCTGAAATTCAATTTAGAAGTAAATTAAATGAAAGTCCATGAATGTTGTTGTTAAGCACCGTCAAGTTGGTTTTGACTCTGGATAGTTGTCCTAAACTGTGTTCGGTCTTCAATTAGGCAGCTCGTTATTGACAGAGTGGCACCCTTTACTGCTGTTATTGTATTGAACCATCTCATAACTGGTTTTCCTCTTTTGCGTTGAGCTTGTACCTTATTTATTTATTTAGTATACATTTGTATACTGCTACTTCCAGCGATCAGCAGCAGTTTTTTGATTGGAAATTGTCAAATCATGACAGGAAATTTTTTTTTTGAGGTATAAACACATTGATTAGACAGGAAAGCACAACACACAGAGAACTATTTTACAGGGAACATGGGCTATGGAGGGTTAAGTGGCTTGCCCAAGATCACAAGGAGCACCTGTGGGACTAGAAACCCCAGTCCTTCTGGCCCAAGGTTGCTGTCCTCCAGTGGGATTTGAACCCCCAACCTTCTGGCCTGAAGTACCTTGCCCCAACCACTAGGCCACTCCTCCACTCCGCCTTGCCAAGCATGATGTTTTTCTCTAGTGATCTCTTCGCATGATGTGTCCAAAGTATGAAAGTCAAAGTCTTGTTATCTGAACTTTTAATGAAAGCTTAGGTTTGATCTCCTCTAGTACTGATTGATTTGTTCTTTGGGCAGTCAATGGTATACACAGTATTCGCCGCCAGCACCATAATTCAAAGGCATCAATTTTCTTCCTATCTTTTTCACTGTCCAACTTTCACATCCATATGACATTATTGAAAACACCATGGCTTGAACAGGTTGAATCTTTGCATGGAGAGAGACATCTCTGCTCTTGAGAATCTTGTCTAGGTCCTTTATAGCCTTCTGCCAAGAGCAATGTGTAGTTGGAATTCTTGACTGCTTGTTGCTTCTTTATTGATATTTGATCCAAGTGAGTTAAAGTTGTCCATTATTTCAACAACAACAATGAACTTATTGATTTTGGCAGTGATCAGGATCTTTGTTATCTTTACATTAAGGCTCATTTTAAGACTATGTTCCTTGATCTTGAGAAGCAAATGTTTCAGATTGTCTTCACTTTCAGCCAGTAATGTGGTATTATCAGCATAGCGAAGGTTGTTGGTGAGTCTTCCACCAATCTTCACACCTCAGTTGTATTCATATATTCCTGCTTCTCTGATGATTTGTTCTACATTTAAATTAAAGAGGTAGGGGGAAAGTATGCAGCCTTGTCATACACCTTTGCTGATTTTAAACCATTTTGTTTCTCCTTATTCCATTCAAATTGTTGCTTCTTGATCAATGTAAAGGTTGTACAAGAGAACTATCAGGTGTTCTGGTATACCCATGTTTTCTAATGTGGCTGAGAGTTTCTCATGGTTTATACAGTCAAAAGCCTTGCTGTAGTAAAAAAAAACCACATATAGATATCCTTTTGGTATTCTTTTGTCTTTTCAAGGATCCATCTCACATCCGCAATGATGTCTCTCTTTCCTCCCCCTTTCCTGAACCCTGCTTGCACTTCAGGCAGTGCTCACTCTAGGTATGGCTGTAGTCTCTGCTAAATAATCAAGTAGAATCTTGCTAGCATGTGGGATCTGAGTGATTGTCTGATCATTTCCACAGTCAGTTGGATCACCTTTCTTTAGTATTGGTATAAACACAGATCTTTTACAGTCAATTGGCCATGATATTGTCTTTTAAATTTCCTAGCAGAGCCTTGTAAGTATGGTAACAGATGCATCAGATTGCTGCAATACTTCAAAGGGAATGCCATCAATGTCAGGTGCTTTGTTCTTTGATAAGGCTTTTAATGCTGCTTTGACTTCTTCTTTCATCACCAATGGTTCCTGATCAAAAGGTACAGGTTGAAACAGCTGTTGATTCACTTGATCTTTATCGTATAATGACTTTGTATATTCTTTCTACCTTTTCTTGATCTTCTCAACATCTTTCAATATGGATACTTCAGCATCTTGTAACATGCCAGTTCAAGACTGGAATTTATTCTTTAACTCTCGTAGCTTTAGAAAAGCTGATCTTGTTCTTCCTCTAATAGTTTCTGCTTCTATTTCCTTGAATGCATCACTGAAGTACTTCTCCTTGTCTTGTCTTGATGTACATTGGAAATCTTTGTTGAGTTCTGTGATTGCCTTGATTTTGAAAGACCTACACATACTCCCCCTTGAAGCAAGGACAAAATACAAAGCCATCCTACTCACCCACAAAGCCATACATCAAACACGAAACTCCCAACTTCACACCCTACTGTCCCGACCAGCTCATGGCAGATCTACCAGACAAGCCTCCAGCAACTCCCTCACCATCCCTCACAAAAGAACCAAATGCTCACAACGGACCTGCAATCAAGCCTTTAAACTGTATGCTCCATCCTTATGGAACTCTCTACCGAACTGTCTCCGAAACAACACCGATCTACCATCTTTTCGAAAACAGCTGAAAACCATCCTGTTTCAGGAATACCTCAACGACACCCACCAAAAAGCGAAATAACATCTGATCTCACCCACCATGACCACCTAACTCAAACTATACTAACCTGACCATGTCCAAATTCTGTCTAAGTCTAACGTCTGTCCTATATCTTATGTTAAAATCATCAATGTAGCCTCCCCAGTGATGGCCCCACCCTTATACGTAAATTCCCCCCCCCCCTTTTTATGTAACACCGCTTTGACCCGGTGAAAAGCGGGATACAAATACAGCTAAATAAATAAATAAAATAAATAAATTGCCTCTCTTTCTCCTCTGCTTTAGCTTCTCTGTGTTTCTGGGCAATTTTCAGAGTTTCTTCAGTCATCTATTTTGGCTGTTTTTGCTTTTCATTTTTTATAGAGACTTCTCACTTTCTTCCAGTACAACCTTCTTGATGTCATCCCATAACTCTTCTGGAGTTCTATCATTTGTATCTAAAGCAGCAAATTGATTTGGAGGTAGTCTTTAAATTCCTGTAGTATATTCTCAAGGTCATATTTTGCAGCATTCATGAGTGGCTTGCTCTTTTTCAACTTTAGCTTGAGTTTGCATACTTGTAGTTGGTGATCTGTACCACAGTCAGCTTCAGGTTTTGTCTTTGTTGATGTTATAGAGCTTTTCCATCATTGACTTCCATAGATGTAGTCAATTTGATTTTTGTAAAATCCATTAGGTGAAGTTCATGTGTTCAGTCACTGGTTGTGTTACAGGAAGAAGGTGTTTGAAATGAACAGATTGTTGGTCTTGAAGAATTCTATCAGTCTTTCTCCAACTTCATTTCTGTTGTCAAGTCCATATTTTCCAACCACTTTGCCTTCTTCTTTGTTGCCAACCTTTTAGTTCCAGTTACCCATTACTATCAGGATTTCCTGTTTGCATGTTCTGTCAATTTCAGCTTGTGCTTGTTCATAGAACTAATCAACTTCATCCTCTTCTGCAGCTGTTGTTGGGACATATACTTGAATTATTGTTGTATTGATGGGCATTCTTTGTAGATGAGTAGAGATTAAGCATTCACTGATTGCTTTGTATTTCATTACAGTCCTTGCAAGTTTCTTCTTAATTATACCTACAATACCATGTCTTCTTTGTCTTTCATTTCCAGCATAATAGACCATGAGTTCATCAGCTGCAAAGTATCCAATGACAGTCCATTTCAGTTCACTGACACCCAACAAATCGAGTTGTACACATTCCATTTCATTCTTGACCATCTCCAGCTTCCCTTGGTTCATGCTTCGTATGTTCCATGTCCCAATATGTAAGACACCTTTACAGCTTCTGACTCTCATTTCATGCACAGCTACATCAGCGGTCAGCATCCTGAGGGCTTTGATCCCACCACATCATAAATGTTGGCTTTAGTCTGAGAAGTCTTCAGTTCCTCATCAGTAACAAGTTGAGTGCCTTCCGACCTGGGGTTCTCATCTTCCAACATTATAGTGCAATTTGTTTTGTTATGACTATCCATTGGGTTTTTGTGGCAAGATACACAAGTAGATTGCCAGGCCTTTCTTCCATGCAGGTAATTCTAGTGTTGTTGCCATTGTCACAGAAGTGTGATCCTCTGCCGCCAGCACCATCCCATTCTGCTGTTGCCAAGATGGGTGGTTTGTCTTGGTCTAGCACCTCAGCTGAGACCTGTCCATTTTGGGAGATCCTGTCAGTAGTTTAGCTATACGATAGCTTAGCCTTCAGCATCACTGATGCGCACAAGCCCTCACAGCACGACAAGCTGAAAACCAAGTGAGGGAAGTCCAAGTATAAATTCTTCACACCTATTAACATTTTGCTTTTAGATTTGATTCACACCAAGCAGTCTTTATACTAACTTGTATTAAGCAGATAATATGGGAATAAGCACAGGCTGTTAGTGCATAGACATGCTAATAGTTAGCATGCTGGTTTGTTGCCAATTCTTGCATTTCCTGTATAGTATGGAATGAGGAGAGTCAGTGGAGAAAAGTTGTGAATTGCACCTGTTAAAACAGCAGATAACTGAGATCACTTATGCTACGTTATCTGTCATGTTCTTAGAGGGTAATTTTATAAAGTCCCATGTAATAAATGTCCATTTGTCTGCACGTATTTCATATCAGTTTGATAAAGTATGTGCATACTTTGTTTTATAAAATGTCTAAGTAGTTGACTTATGGCCACACCATTTTGAGTGCTTTTGTTATCATCTGATCTCAGCAGCTAAGCTGGGTTGGACCTGGTTAGGACTTGGATGGGAGATCACCTTGATACCACAAGTGTTATAAGTTTACTACTTTGGGTCACCTGTTGTCAAGAAAACTCAGGGGATAATAACAACATGGAAAACTATCCACAGGATCACCGGGAGTTGACATCAATTTGACAGCACTTAATAATAACAACAACTGGTTGACAACATATGCTAAATGCAGGCACAATCAATTAAACCAGCTTTATAAGCCTGTGTAAATACTGACCCCTATATTTGTCAAGAAAGTGCGTACATTATGGTATTTTATAAATTACATGCATACATGTGCATTTTACCCTCATTCCACCCATATGCCCATCCACTGTGAAAGTACATGCCATTGGGCATTCAAATGCACTTATAAAATAACACGTGGCTAAAGAACATGCATAAATACCCATCAACACACATATAAATCACTAAAATACTGTGCTTTATGCACATAAATGGTGTATAACTTCGTTCAGAGTATTTTTAGGATAATTCATATATTCCAGAAATATGCAAGCATATTGTTGCCTCCTAATAAATTTCTGCTTTGTATTTGATCCACACAAAATATTCAGGAGATGTTGGAAGGTCCAAGGTCATCATGAATATGTTGGAGTGGTCTATTTTCTAATGAGACAAGGTTTATGGAATCACTATGGTGATTATATGTTTAGTAAAGGTTAACGCATGTTAAGTGCTGCAAAGGCCCATAGAAATGAATTGGCAGTGCTACTATTACTATTACTACTACTACTGAACCTTTGTATAACGCTACAAGGAATAGGCAACAATGCACAGGCACATGTAAAAGACAGTCCCTGCTCATCAGAGCTTACAATCTAGTCAAGAAAGACAACACAGTAGCTGTAGACATGAGATATATCTAGGGGGAATGGTAAGGAACATAGAGGAGATCAGGTGAGTCAAGATCCAAAAGCAGCATTGAAGAGGTGAGTTTTCAGCCTGAATTTGAGAAGGGCCAGAGATGAAGCCTGATGTACAGAGACTCAGGTAGTTTGTTTCAGGCATAAGGAGCAGCAAGGTGAAAGGAGTGAAGTCTGGAGTTAGCAGTAGAAGAGAAGGGCACAGATAGAAGTGATTTGCCAGAAGAGCGGAGTTCCTGAGGAGGGGTGTAGGAGAGATAAAAGAGGAAAGGCAGAGAGGAGCTGCAGAGTGAATGCACTTTTGGTCATATAAACGCATGCTCATATCTGATGCGGTCACTGTTCTGAAAGTGCATGCTTTGGGCCAATCACGCAGGTTTTCACTGTGGAGGGATAAGCATGGGTGGAGTTAGGATAGAGCTTGGACAAAACACACAGATACATGCATATTGTAAAACACTATAATTTACTGTACATGCATTATTGCAAAATAAAGGCTCAGGCAGTTACACCTGCTCTACGGTATAAGTGATCATGCCTTAGATTAACAAACACATTATGCCTATGCCCTTATTTTATAAAGTCAAGTTTATGTGCACCTTGCGTTATAAAATAGGCATGAAATCTGTGCAGAAAAATGTGAATAACTCTAGGCTTGCTTTACTTATTTTGCTATTCTTATATACCGCTATATCTGAAAGTCAGAGCGGTGTACATAAAACAGAGAGGCCATTAGGCTTGACATAGAACAGAATTAAAAGGGAATGGTGAATAGGGTCGAAAGTATTTACAGTAGAAGAACAAAATAGAACTGAAATTTCAATGAACTATTTACATAGGGCCTGATTCTATCCCAGATGTAGATCCCCTGTGTACGTCCAGTCTGAACATGGGATCAGAATCGCGAACAGTAGTGCACATGCAGACTGGGACTGCGATTCAGTCCGGCCTGCACGTGCAGGACTGTCCCCAGCTAACTCAGTATTTATTTATTTAACACGTCTTATCAAGGGCTCAGTCAAGGCTCTTCTATAGAGCCACGACACTATGACGTCATGTTGCCATGGCAGTGAGGCTCCACTGAAGAGTTGTGATGCTGGCCACTGCAAACTAAAGCTTATTCCCCACAGCCTAACCCCCGATCTGGCCTCCTAATGCCAGGGTCGGGCTGCAGGGAATGTCCTCTGCCCCCCCCCCCTCCGACCCATCTACACCCCGGCAGTGCAATAAAGAAACGTCCAGGGAAGTTATCCTTTTTCTCCTTTCTCCATTTGCAAATGGATGTCTCTCCAACCACAAGCTCTCTTGCTGCTGCTCTGTTGCTTGTTTCTTCCATTCTCACAATGACTTTTAGTTTGAATTTGGTGGTGTAGGACTTGCGTTTCATTACCAGCATAGTCAACAGTAAAAAGGGCATGCACATGTGTGATATAGGAGTAGGTGTGTTATCTGAAAATTCTCAAACAGAATAGCATCATTTCTGCGCATTGTATGCTTGTGCATGTTATATACGTGGGTGCACTATTTGCATGAAAATACAGTATGGAGGTAGATTCCGATCCTTGTTTAGCAGGTCTGGATGTTTGATCCAGATGTCCAGACCTTCTAAACATCTGGATTGCACTAGAGGCCACAAAGATCCCTACTCATACAGGCCACTTGTGTGGGGAACTCTGTTCGTGGGCGAGAGAGGGTGGGCCGGGAAGGAGTGAGGGCAGGCAGCAGGTGAGGCTGCGACCCCGGACATACAGGGCCAATTCTGAGGTCGGCCCTGTACAGCCAGAGTCACACTGCTAGACAGGGGACTTATTCCACCTCAGGGGTGGAATAAGTCCGCATGGACATGGGTGGACAGCAGAGGCCAGTGGAGAAAGAAAGGTGAGGAATGCAGGGGGTTCCCTGTAGCCAAACTCTGGCCATGAAAGGATGGACTGGTGGTCAGGCTATGAGGAAAGAATCCTTTGGCAGCTGCCTGGTGATCGTGGCTCCCTCATGGAGCCACAGTACCATGGTGATGGGACACCATGGCACTGTGGCTCCATGAGGGAGCCTGACCGAGTTAGCCAGGCAAATGGCTGGACATCTGGGGTGCCTGAATTGGGGCACCTCCCGCATGTCCAGCCACTCTGATGTGATTCTGCTCCCTTGGGGACGTCTAGCCCCTGTGGGAGCAGAACTGGGTGCATCCCCTGGCTGTCCAGATGTCTGGATGTCCGGACTGCCCGGACGTGCACCTACAGAATTGGCCTCCACGCCTTTTATTCATGCCATTTTTTACCATGTTCCCTCTCTCATTTCTCTGAATCCTCATTCTTCCATACAGTATGTAGAAGGTAATTCAGGTACTCCAGAACTACTTTAAAATAACAACATAGATTAGACAAGCATGATGAGAAGACTGAGAGGTTATTATGCTCTGAGACCAGGCAATATTGCAGTATTTCACTAGTGATTCAGAACTGGAACTATAAACCAGACATTGCTTGTGTTGTTGCTCCTTATATTTCCCTGCTTGGGTAGCATCCAGACCATTCCCATTCAAGTTCCCTCAGACTGTGATATGGATTTTTTTTTTAAATTATGGTTCTCTATCTCAAATGATTTTATGTAAAATGGTATGATATTAAACAGCGATTCTGGTGTCAATTTTAATACCTGAGCCAATAATAACCAAATAGTCTTAGTTAGCTTGAGGACTATAGCATGTTTTGACTATTGTTAACATGGTAGCTCTTAGATATTCAGGGGAATTGTGGGAAAGCTGCTGTAAATTTTCAAAAACAGTGATTTAGAAAAATGCCAGATTTTCATTATTTCACTAACTATGCATAGCACTGATTGTCATGTATTTTCAATTAATGCCCAGATTAAAGTGAGCACACTTTTCTTCTAGGCCTAGATTTCGGATAGTTGTGCCATGGTGTTTTGATGTGACTAATAAGCAGATGATTGAATGAAGCATTCTCTGTAAGTGATACTATCCCAAATCAGTGAACCAGGTCCAGTCTCTGAATTTATTTTGCAAAATCATGAAATTGTGGGTTAGCAAAGCCAGGAGAGCCAATAAAAGATGCAAATGTTATTGCAAATTATTCAGTGTAAGAGGTATTTTGTCAACTAATTGAGATCTTGTAGGTTCTGATTTGTCTGTGCTTATGCATACATATAAATAGATGGATGCATATGGTGCATTTAAGATAATGAACAGTAATGGTGGTAAATGATTTACAGAAGATTCACGATGTACACAATTGTCAGCCTTTTTAGATGGTGAAGAATCTCTGCTGTCTACATAGGAGAAAATTCAGCATCTGTTAGAGATGGATGTACTGGCTACGTGACCTACATCCAACTTGAATAAAATATAAATAGATTTTTCTTGGCCATTTCCAATTTGTCAGATCGCCTCAGTTTCATGTGTTTAGCTTTGACATATCTGACTTTATTGCAAGCTATCTTAAATTTGTCTTTTGAGCTGGTTCAGATTTTAGTCAAGTGAGTGCCAGCTCAGAATCAGCATCTTCCTTGTTCAATTTAGAAAATAGGATCAAAGTCAAGTCATGGATGAGCCAGAGATTTTTTTTGCACATGGGTCCCAGCTCTGTCAGAAAGGAGTGCTAAAATCTCCCAGAAGCCCTGCTTCAAACTCTCTCAGTTTGGAGGTGGCTCATTATTGGCTTCCCCCCTACCTAGAAATAACTAAGATTTGATAGATTCCTTATAGAAACAACTGTAGTATATACAAATCAGCACTAACAAATTGAGGCATATCTGACATGTCCCTGTGCAATTAGTGCAGATTCTGCACCACTCCTGGGCTAAGCAGTTTGTTACTATTATTGTGGGTACCTTTAATTCCGTCCATTGAGGTGGGGTGAGTGCATCCGTTCTAAGTGCAACATTGAAAGTGTGCATTAAAGATGCCTATGCTAACGGCAATATGCTTTCTGAGCCTCTGAATCTCCCAGTCTCCACCCCAGCTCACAAAGAGATTATTCTAGAACACAAAGAAGTCATTTAGATGTGCAGGAGAGATGTTTTTCTCACTAAAATGTTTAGAACCGTATTCTGAAACCACGTACATGGCACTGGAGATCTCAGTATGTGTGCGGGAGGAGGTGGAATGGGGCATGGCAAGCCACGGGGATGTAGAAAGCATATACAGGAAAGATCCATGTACAGTCTGAGTGTTTCCCATGGATGCCTGCATTACACCAGCGGCAACATGGAATAAGACCAGAACTTAGAAAAATTTCTGCTCTGATCTTCAACACATTCCATAGAGACGAATGGCCATGACACGTCTGTATTGAACTGGTGTGTGTGTTGTCTGGGAGAGCACAAGATGCAGTTGTAAAGAATGGAATGCACAGGTGAGGGATGTTTGTAAGGTTAGGGAACAATAAAAAAAACACCCCTACATAAATATAAAGCACTGCAATAGTCTTTATTCTAGCAATGCTGACATTTGCTGTTTGTGCTAAAGGGGCTATTCTCAGCTTCCCTGACAATTCCAGTGTTCAGAAAAATGGGAATATAGATGTAGAGATAGTAGGTGAGGTAGTATGGAGCAGAATCGTGTTTGGTTGAGAAATGCAGATCAGATGTAGTATCCTGAGATGCCATGCCATTATGTCTTCACAACAGTTGTTCATAGATGCAGGGTGTGGTTTTGGCAGAGGTATGTTATTTATGACTGCAAGTAAGAGTATGTGTGTATGTGTGCTTTGAGTGTTGCACAGGAGGATCTGATGTGCTCATCCGCAAATCTGTTGGGACATGAATGCTCTCGGAGGGTGGAGGAAGGATCCCCAGGGGCGGAGAGACGGGGTCAATGGGTGGTGAGTGGGAGGGGAGAGGCTCCCCGTACACGAGCGGGGCTGAAATTCAAGCTAAAAAATACCGCGAGTGAAAACCTCTCAGTAGAGCCGATTTAAAGGGAAGAGAAACCATTTCTGTCAGCAATGTAAAGCAAAACCAGGGAAACCTACAAAAAGTGAGCAGTGTGATACATGTGCATGGTACAAAAGGGCAAATAAACAGTGAAAATGACCTAAAAAAAAAGGGAAAAAAAACCATAACCAAGCTGGCCAATAGTGATATCAATGGGCAACAGTAAAGAACACTCCCAAGAAAGCTCCAAAAAAAAGAAATGTTTTTTTGAAGGGTCTACGCTCCGTCTCCATACAAGGTGAATGAGCCCACAGTGAAATTGTGCAGAGCAGGGTTTCTGACTCCTTTGGCCAGGTTTCCTATCTCCAGGGACTGCACTGTCTCTGTGGCCACAGTGTGGTGCAGTGAACACAGACAGTGTGTTCATAAGCCAAAAATCACCAGTTCAAGTCCCAGCTGGGGCTCCTGCAAACCCAATCCCCATATTTTACCCACCACTAAACGGTGATAGTAAAGACCAACCTTTTTTGCAGAGAACATAAGCATGGTCCAAACACCTCTATTTTACCCTACAGAGCACAGACACCAGAAACATGTGCATTACCTAGACCACAGTCCCCTAAATGCAGTCCTGGAGGGCCACATATCATTCAGCTGTGATGCTGTCTCCAATATAAGGCCATGTCAGCATGGTGGCGGAGGGGTACCGTTGGTGGAGGGGGCAGTGTCTGCTGCCCACAGCAGACGGTGGCCTAGCCCTCTTCACGTGGATGCAGTGCACTCCAACCGACAGGCCCTGTCTGACAAACAGCCATGGACTCCCCAGGGAATGCACTGTTTTTGTGTCAAGACGGTGGTGCAGCAGACACAGCCAGTGCCTTTAGGACCAGAAGGTCCCAGGTTCAAATCCCAGCTGGGGCTCCTGCCAAACCAGTCCCCTTATTTTACCCATGAAGAAAACATGGTAGTAAAGACTGAACCTTTATTGCTGAGAACATAAGCATGGGTCAAACACCTATATTTTACCCTACACAGCACAAACACCATAGAAATGTGCATTACCTATGGCAGAATCTCCCAAATGCAGTCCTGGCGGGCCACAAATTCATCAGGGTTTATGCTGTCTCCAATCTAAGGATGGAGCGGTACTGATGGTGGAGGGGGCAGCGGCTGGTGCCCTCAGCAGACCATGGCCTAGCCCTGTCCAGGTGGGTGCCATGCACTGCAAAAAACAGGCCCTGTTGGATGTACAGTCATGGACTCCCCAGGGAATACAGCATGTCGGTGGCAACATGGTGGTGCAGTGCACACAGACAGTGTGTGCAAGAACAGAAGGTCACAGGTTCAAAGCCCAGCTGGGGCTACTGCCAATCCAGTCAACATATTTTTCCCACAACTAAACAGTGATAGTAAGGACACACCTTTATTGCAGAGCACATACGCATGGTTAATACGCCTATATTTTAACCCACCGAGCACAGACACCATAAACAGCCGCATTACCTAGAGTAGAGTCTCCCAAATGCAGTCCTGGAGGGCCAAACACCATTCAGGTTCCATGCTGCCTCTAATAAAGATGCCTGTGCTGCATATCTATGCACCACCCCCATGGTATGCAGATGTATCTCATGCATATTTATGAGGGACAGCATGAAAACCCGAACAGTGTTTGGCACACCAGGACTGGAGTTGGGAACCTCTGCCGTAAAGCAGCAGCCAACAGGGGCAGACACACCCACACCCACAGGCCCCATTGGCCAATGCCTCCTGGAGAGGCAGGACATTGGGCCCTGCATGCATCTCCCAATACTAGCACTTGCATACCTTAGCAATGCCACCCTACACCTGGGTATACGGTACACAGCTATCAAACGTTTGCTATGATTACTGGCAGATAGAAATTCCTACGTTAAGCACAGTTTGCTGATTGAGCTCCATCATAACAACCTTTCTGATGTCTGCAGTGTGTGCTTCAGGTCTGGTCTCTGACAGTGTTTACCACCCTGAGGAGTGACCCCCAACAGTATTGCGTACCATATCCATGCCTGTACTGTGCCCAGGACTGATGTGGTGGCCAGGGCTGCTAAACTCCTCTATAGTAGCACAATGCTGGCATAGGTGTGGGTGTGTGTGTCTGTCTATCCAGTGTGTGGTGGCTTCAAACACCCTCCACAGCCCACACTGCCAGCACTGTTGCCAGTATTGGCCTGCCAATGTGCATAATGAGGAGCAAGGTACCATGGGTATAGCCCGTACAGGGTGGCCTGGCCAGGATGCATCTGCACAGGGCATAGGACACTGGCTGGGACATTTTAGTGCCCGGCCACCACCTACACAGATAGGGTGGCCTCAGCATGTCCTGCTGGGAGATCACTCTCACCCTGACTGTGCAGTGACCACAGCATGGCTAGGCACCCCCATAGTGCTATATAGCATTTTTTTCATGTAATATTTATGGGTTTCCTTTTGGGGCCCAGTCACTGACTTATCTGCTTGTTGTGTATGCTGACATCTCTGTTCTGGGTGCATGCATTACCACCAGAAACATGCACTATGGACTAGCTAGCAGACTTTTTGCAGCTGGTATGTGTCTTGAAGGAGCGCCTTGCAGGGTGCAGCGGCTGAAGGCTTGCTGCAGGAGAATATCAGATAGTGGTGGGGGTGCTGCTGAGCATATACAGGCCTAATGTCTGTCTGCTATTCCGTTATGGATGTGTACAGAGCTGCATTGACTGCCCTGCCTGTTCCCCAGCAGGACCGGGGTTGATGGTCCCCTCTACTGCCACCATTGCAGGGAGGTAGAATGTGAAACTGTTGATGGGAGACCCTGTTTACCACCCTCAGCCCTGGAGGAGGAGGGTGGTGATACATATTCCTCCTAGGGGGTCCATAGGGGCTACATCTGACTGAGACAGACAGATACAGCCAAGGTGTTTCTGCAGAAACTAACTACCTCACACATTAGCACTACTAGGGACCGGCAGCATAGCCTATTTCTGTCAAGGAAGGTGCTGTGGGCCTGGTGCTGGGCGCCCCACCGCACACGCAGGGTGAGCACAGTACCTGCACAATGTGACGGTGTGTAGCTACTCTGTGCCAGTAACACACACGGTCAGTACCCCCTACCAGGCCGAGGTGCTGTGGGGGTGCACATGGTCAATTCCCCCTACCAGGCCGAGGTGCTGTGGGGGTGCATACCCCATCTTGTGTTTATCTGTGGACAACTGATTTGCATGTGCAGTGCATCATGGGTACGGGTGTGCTAACCCTATCCTGGTGAGCACAGCAGACTGTCTGTGTGGTGACATGCACTCCCTCTGCAGCCAGCCAGGGGTTTGCTAGCAGCTATAGAGCTGTAGCCCAATGGTTACTTCACTGCCTGTGGAGCTGGAGGTCATTGGTTCAAACACACAGTGGGGTTATTTGATAGGGCTATCCAAAGCACTATCTCTTTTTCATGTACATTATTGCTGCCAGCAAAAACACTCTCAGTGTACTGTACCCATAAGGTGCCTCTGAGGGCGCTTTATAGGGCGCCCTATAGGGCACCTTATGGTTACCGTCCATATGAGGTGCACTATACGTTATCCTGTGGAGCGACTTATAGGGTGCCCTATAGGGGACATTTTAGGGTGCCATGGCGGACAGTGCACTTTATAATGTGCCCTATGGAGTGCCTTATAGGGTGCTTTATTCGGCACCTTCAATTACGGCACGTGAGGGCGTGTTTGCTGGCAGCAATTAATAAAATACAAATAAAGTGCTGCAGGAAACAATATGTACATGTCAAAGCAGATGCCTCTGCCAGCCTTACATATTAGGCACACTGGGGAGCAAAATCATGACCACTGTATCAGCAGTCAGTGCCTTAACCATTGTGCTACACTGCTGTCCCTCCTTGCATGTCAGCGCACCTACTTCAGATTTCCATGCGTTTAAATGCACAGTGCTGGGGAGACCACGTGATGCGCACACTGTAGAGGTCGCATCCTGAGCTGCTCCCGGACCCCTCGGACTATACCGGCGATTTAGTACCGTTCATTACTGCCACTACCCGCCGAAAAGGTAGTTATCTGCCTCGGAGAGCCATTAGCTTCTGATAGTGCAAGTCGGAGCACGATACTGCATGGCTACCGCGGTAAAATCGCTGCGGAGAGAGCGGGAGAAGGGGACAGGCTCTAGTAAGATGGCGGATTCAGCCCTGACACCGGCATCGCCGCAATCACCGAAATCCCCTGTCTCTATAGATGAAATGTCAGCGGCGGTAAAAACAGCCTTGCTGCCTCAATTTGAAGCCCTCCACGAGAAAATGGATGGGCTGAAATCGGCCTTTGACACGTTAAGCAAGAGACAGCAGGAGGCCGAAGAACGAGTGGAGCTGGCAGAGGCAAAAGTGGAAACCCTGACTGCGGAGGTGGCAGGCTTGAGATCCCAATTATCTTATCATGCAGAGAAACTCGATGACTTAGAAAATAGGTCTCGACGGAATAATCTGCGCTTCCTGGGGATCCCTGAAGCTGTACTGGATAGGGACCTGCGGGGGTACCTCGAGGCCTTGGTCCTGCAGATGGTGGAAGAGCCTGCACTGAGTGGCACACTATGCATAGAACGGGTGCATCGGGTCGGTACCAAACAGCCCCGCGACCCTCGCCCTCGTATTGTGCTGGCTAAGTTCCTCCACTTCCCACAGAAGGAGTTGATCCTCCGGGCAGTGCGGCAGAAAGAGGAGGTGGTGTTTAGAAACACTAAGCTCCGTATAGCTCAAGACTACTCAGTCGCTCTAAGCCGGAAAAGAAAAGAATATGCCCCCCTCTGTGGAAAGCTGATTGACGCAGGAATTAAGTTTTACGTGCAATACCCCGCTAAACTCCATGTGCTCAGCGAGGGATCTCATCGCACCTTCGACTCCGCCTCTGCAGCAGAAGACTACATGAATCGGTTTTATCTGCAAAAAACAGCTGTGTCAGTGACTCCTTCTTCATGATCTACTCTGCTCTGCACTCTGCTCTGGCTGTATAAATTGGTGAACCTTTCTTCTGGAGAGCAAGAGGGGGGGAAATACATTGTAGCAATAAGATCGGCTATGGAGTCTCCAACAGCGGCCTGGTAACTTTGTATCTCCTGTGTATAGTAACAGTAACAAGTGCTTTGCATGCTGACAAAGTAAGTCAGACACCCAGAACCTTTCCCTTGGTCTCCCTGCGCTCTGTCTTTAACTGCGCATACGACCCGAGGGGAGCTCTACGGTTAATAATTTTGACTGGCATGGGAGAGCAGGTATAGAGACAATTGCCAATGCGGAGGGGAAGGGAGCGCATGGTAGGCCCCGGAGGAGGAGGGGCTTCCCAGGATATGCCAGCTGCTTTCATCGGAGCACGGGGCTACAACGCCCGCGTGCGCGGTCTGGGGGACTCCTGCCTCAGGGGGGGGAGGGGACTCTCCCTCAACCATGTCCAGAGGAATCCATGCGTATCAAGGCTCAGGGACCTTTCATATCCCACAGGGAGCAGTAGCCGAGGGAGCGGTGGGGGCCCCGCGAAAGAATCAGGCTTCCTCCTTCTGCGTCTCATCAGAAAGCGTAAAGCGGAGGAAGTGTTGCCTGCAGAGTACTCTGTTCTCCCTCCTGAAGACTACTACTGCTAACTGTATGATTTTGAAACATTGGTACCATGCAAGGAGTGCAGTTTTCTACACAGGACGTGCATGTGCAGAGGGTGTCATATATTTGTTGGTACCACCGAATCTAATTGTCAGTCCGGAGGCCCTATCTCTGCCTCGTCTAGGGGGGTATGGGTTGGCTATCGTTTAACCGGATAGAGTCTGAAGCGGGGCCTGAACTCCTCTTTACTTAACCTATCAATAAATGCATCATTGGCATATAGCTGTGTCATCCCCCTGCACATGCACGCCCACTGCTTTTTTGTATCACTCCCTTCTTTGACATCCCTTTTAAGTTAAGTGTTAGACTTGCTTCGTTCCTTTAAATATTATGTCTATGTAAACAGATTTTTTGTTCCTTTCTTCTCTCTGGGGGAGAGGGTGGAGTACCTTCCGGAAGCAGTTTGATATGGTAGGGGAGTACTGCTACATCAGTGGGGAGGGAATTCCACCTTACTTTACTGCGGGGGGACCTACCTGTTTGACAGGCCTGGCGGGGCGGCCTCTCCCCAGTGCGGAGGTTGGGTGGGGGAGGGGAGAGGGGCCCATAGCAGGTGAGGGGGGGTTAATATCTATGATTAAAGGGGATTTAAGGTGGGGTGATTGGCGGTAGGCAGTTACTAATTGGGCTGGGGGGAAGGGGGATACGCTCAGAGGGGGTCTCGGGAGGGCTACCTAGGAAGGGGTTGGTGTCGGGAGCCCTGTCGATAGGAGATAGTGATAGGGGTCAGGGGTGGGCTCGGGGGACTTAGTTGGGGTAAGTTTTTGGTTGGGGGGGTATTTGGGGAAAGGGTCATTGGTTTAAGGGGTAAAAGATTAGGGGGGGGAAGGGGGGAAAGGTCGTCGCACCCTACAATCTCTGCAAAGGGCTATTTCCTACTATCGTAGTAACAACTTGGGGGGACCCCGGGCTGGGAGGGTCCCCTTGAGCACGAAGAGCTGGCAGCGGGGGCGTCCACAAAAAGCACCCTCTGAGAGTAATAACCTGGAACGTCTGTGGACTGGGTAACCCGATTAAGCGCTATAAAGTGCTCAAGGCATTGGCTCGGCAGCGATGTGATATTGCGTTACTCCAAGAGACCCATCAGACGGCTGAAGAGCATGCTAAACTGTGTCGGGATTGGGTGGGCCAGGTGTGGGGAGCGCCTGCACTGGGAAAGAAAGGAGGGGTGGTCATACTTATTCATAGACGCGTGCGCTTTACTTTGCACCGTCAGTGGGCCGATCCCAATGGGAAATTTCTGCTCTTACATGGGCTACTGGAAGACCGGGACATCATACTAGGAGATGTATATGGCCCCAATGTATTAGATAGGGATTTTCTTAACCGCATTGCAGCCAAAATTGAGCAAATGCCGGACGTCCCTATGCTGGTGGGGGGGGGACTTCAATGGTGTTTTCGACGTGCGTCTAGATACCTCTGCTGCCAGGGTGATGAGAGACAGGGTGCTTGGCTCTCAACTGCTGCAACGTTTTCGGGCCCGCTTGCACTTGGTAGATCCATGGCGGCTGTTGCACCCCTCTGAGAAAGAGTTTACACATATTTCGCGGGCGCATGGGACTAGCGCGCGATTAGATTACCTTCTGCTCTCCACATCCACCTTTGCCCAAGTGGAGGAGGCGCAGATAGGACCCTTGGAAATCTCGGACCATGCTATGGTATGGTTGGAGTTGCATTGGGGGAGCGAGACCGGAACATCTCACATATGGCGGTTCCCCACTGAGCTCTATCAGGATAATAAATTTCAACAGTTTCTGAGTCATCGCTGGCAAGACTTCGAATTAAACCACCTGGTACACAAAGATGACCCAGAGCTGGTTTGGGAAACTGCCAAAGTGGTGCTGCGCGGGGATATCATCGGGTTTGCGGCTCGGAAGCGGAGATTGATGGCTGAACAAATTATACGGTTGGAGCAGCAGGTGTCGCAAGCGCGGGTGCTTAGTGGCCAGGTCCCCACAGTGCCCAACAGAAAACGATTATGGGAATTACAGGTTGCTTTAAACGAACTACTCCATCAGAGAGCCAAGAAATCGATACTGTATTATAAATACCGTTTACAGTGTTTTGGCGATAAACCGGGGAAATTATTAGGACGATGTTTAAAGGGTCAGAGAGGTGGGAGGGGTGTTGCGGCGCTTCAGGACGAACGCGGGAACTTACAGCAGCAGCGGGCCGGGATAAGTGAGATTTTTAAGGGCTTCTTTCAGAAATTGTACTCAGCGGGGGAGACAGACACTGCTACTATGGAGACTTACCTCCAGGGGCTGCGGCTCCCCAAGGCGTCCGACGAACAACGGGCCATGTTGGGACGTCCAATAACCTTAGAGGAGGTGCAGTCGGTAATTACGAAAGCCAGCTGCTATAAAGCACCGGGACCGGACGGCTATGGGGCTGAGTTTTATAAACTACTGTTGCCTTGGGTTAGTCCTCTGCTAGTGGACACTTACCGGCAAAGAATTGACGGCAGGGGTAGACGGTGGGGGGAAAATCAGGCGTATATTACGTTGATACCTAAGCCGGGCAAAGACCCGCTGCTGGCGGCCTCTTATAGGCCGATTTCCCTGCTGAATTTTGACATGAAGCTGATGGCCAAGGTTTTGGCGGACAGACTGGCAGGACTGCTGGGGGATCTGGTTCATGACTCACAGGTGGGGTTTGTGCGGGGCCGCTACGCGGTCCGCAACATTCGTAGAATTTTGACATCATTGGAATGGGTGCATGGCCATCGACTTCAGTCCCTACTGGTGAGTTTTGATGCTGAAAAGGCATTTGACCGGGTCAACTGGACATACTTACACCACCTGCTACCGATGTACGGTTTGGGGCCGGCTTTCTGTGACATGGTTAAGAGCCTTTACGACACACCGACGGCTAGAGTGCTCTGTAACGGGGTTTTGTCGGCTCCCTTTCCCCTGTATAGGGGTACTCGGCAAGGTTGCCCACTATCCCCTCTCTTGTTTGTTTTGTCCTTAGACCCCCTAATAAGGCGCATAGAACTTGACCCGCAAATTCGTGGAATTGAGATTGGCCACCAAGGGTTTAAGATGTCGGCCTTTGCCGACGATATGCTGGTACATCTACTAGCCCCCCGGGAATCTCTGCCTAGGCTGTTACTGGCATTTCGCCTCTTTGGTAGCTTTGCGGGCCTCCGGATCAACGAAGAGAAATCAGAGGCCTTAGATGTTTCGGGGCAGCTGCGAGGACACTGGGGGGGGGAGGGTTTCCCCCTGAAATGGGCGGAGCAGACGTTCAAATATTTAGGCGTTATTTTGACGAGAGTACCGCGGGATCTCTACAAAATTAACTGTGAGAGAGTGTTATCTGGGGTACGGAGCCAGCTGAGGGCGTGGAATCCGTTACCTTTATCGCTGATGGGGAGAATTGCAGCATTTAAAATGGTAGTGTTGCCTCGTATATTGTACTGGTTGCAAACTCTACCCGTGTGGTTACTGCGGCGGGATCTGCTTAGGTTGGAAAAGGAGATTCAGCGTTTCCTGTGGAAGGGGGCCAGGGCGCGGATTCCGCTATCCCGTATGATAGGTAAATGGAGCAGAGGGGGTCTGGGGCTCCCAGATATAAGGCTTTATGCTCTGGCGTGTCAGGCACGTCATCTGGGGGACTATCTGGGAGACACCAATGTCTATACGCCACGGGACCTTGAAGCGGCTTTTGTAGCACCCCTCACCCTGATGGGGGTCCTACATGCGGACAGTGCCCAACTGCCTACATGCCTTACACGAAACGTCTTGTTAAACGCGATGCGCCGTACTTGGCGACAATTAAATAGTTTTTGGCGAAGGAATTGGCAGGTGTCTAGCTGGCTCCCCATTCGGGGAAACGTGCACTTTCTGCCGGGATCCGACACTAAAGCGTTTCAGATATGGTATCGACAGGGAATCCGATCCCTAGGACATGTAGTGGACCTAACGGGCAAATGTAAGCCATTTTCCGCCATCCGGGAGGAGTTTCAATTACCCCCTACTCAATATTTTGCGTACCTCCAGCTTTCTCATTACGTGGCACAGCTGCCCCAAGGGGAACTGGGGGGGGACAGATTGGCGCAGCTCCTCGAATTTTTTGACCTGGGGGGCGAGGCGCCACTAGCGATAGCGGGACTGAAGTCTCGGTTGGAGTGTTTCGGGGTACAACCGGATTATGGGAGGGTGGAGACGGCGTGGGCCGATGAATTGGGGAGGGTGGTGCACCCCGGCACTATCTGTGCAGCAGTAGGGCGGATAACAACCCTGGTAGGGGGAGCGAGGTGGAAGGAAGTTCAATATAAAGCCCTGACACGAGTGCATTTTTCGCCTCGGCGAGCGCTGAGGAGTCACATTACACAGGACGGGTCATGTCCTAGATGTTCTTTACCTTTGGCCACCCTGACGCACATGTGGTGGCAGTGCAGGCGCATCCTTCCCTACTGGTCTCGCATCCGCAGATACCTAACGGAGTTGCTGCAGCAACGATTCCCATGGACAAACATTTTAGTCATTTTAGATCAATTGCACCCAACCCTGCCAGTGGGGAGATGGGAGCGGTTATTGGTACGTAAAGCCTGTCTGGTGGGGAAGGGCCCGATTCTTCACAGATGGAGGGATCCAAACCCACCCACGTTCTTGGAGTGGCGCAATGGCTTCCATCAGCTGATGCTTGCCGAGCGTTGTTGGGCCCGAGGCTCCGTGAAGCGTTGGTCCACCTTTATGTTAATATGGGAACCCTACATTCAGAGCTTAAACCCCCGCTGCCGGAATGAAATTGTACATATAGGATACTGAGCTGGGTGGGATTAAGGGTTGCGACGACGAGGGGGGGGGAGGTAGAGGGGGTGGTGGGGGTGGTTACTGGGGGCACCCTAGAGTAAATGTCTACCTAAAATTGCATAATAACTGCGGGCGATTTGAGCTCTGTTATATATACATGACTGTTTGTGGTTTGTGCCATGGCGGAGATAAGAACTCACTCTGCTACGGCGTGTTGTACCTATGGTTTGCTTCTGTCGAAAGTTATGTATATGCTGGTTTATATATAAATAAAGTTTCAAAAAAAAAAAATGCACAGTGCTGCCATCAAACACAGTGCTATGACCTTGCTGTGCCTCATAGGGCACCCTATATGGCGCCCTATAGGCCACCCTTTCAGCAACATTGTAGGGTGCCGTGGCGGACAGTGCACTTTAAAATGTACCCTCTGGGATACCCTATGAGGCGCCTTATGCAACACCTTATGTTACAATTCTCTGAGGGTGTGTTTGCTGGCAGCACCATTTAAAATAAAAATAAAATGCCCCCTCCAGCAATATTAGCTTTAACAGGCAATGCCTCAGCCAGCCTTCTTCATTAGGCACAGTGGGGGAATTGAACCAATGACTCCTGCATTATTGGTCAGTATTTTAACCATTGTGCTATACTGCTGCTGCTCCTCCTTGTATGTCAGCGCACCTACTTATGATTTTCATTCCTTAAACTGCACAGTGCTGCCATCAAAAACAGTGCTGTGACCTTGCAGTACCTCATACGGCACCCTATAAAGCGCCCTATAAGCAACATTCTAGGGTGCCTTGGCGGACAGTGCACTTTAAAATGTGCCTTATGGGGCACCTTATGTTAACACGCTTTGAGAGTGTGTTTGCAAGTAGAGATAATTAAAATAAAAATAAAATGCCTCCTAAAGCAATCTTCCCCATAATAGGTAATGCCTCAGCCAGCCTGCTTTATTGGGTACAGTGGGGGATTGAACCCATGATCCCTGCATTATTGGCCAGTGTTTTGACCATTGTACTGTGGCTCTGTTCCTGTGCTTGTACATCAGCGCGCCACTTATGCTTCCCACGCAACTTTCTCATGCGCTAATGAGCGGGGTGCACATGAGCGCAGCGCACATTAGCGCATGATTAATCCCGGTTTTGCTTTTTTCTGACTGAAACGCCCACTCCTTATATGGCATCCACACACTAGCGCGCCGCACACCCTAACGGGGTTTTACTAAACATACCCCTAAGAATCAGATTGTAGCATCAAACATGTTTAACTTTTCTTTTTTACAGAGGAGGAAGAACATACAACTAATCATCCCTGGCTTGGGCATGCACTGTTCCTGCTTCTAACTTAGCTCTTTAAAGCTCAGAGACATTACTAGCAATCTCTACATTTTATTTTTTGAGCACCTGAGACAAACACATAAATCATTGCCTCTGATTCAGGCTTTCACTGTCTCAGGTAACTTATAGGGCTGCTTCCAACACAACCCTTAAACACCCCTAACACACACCACAGTACATATAAAGTCACTGACACACATGCGTTGCCAGCACACAATGAGAGTGTCTGTTTCACAGCCTCCCTGTTCAGAAAAAGAGCAGCATTGCTGAACTGCTACGACATGCTAGCACCAGCAATTGCACATGTAATCACTGATTTTTGTTATCTTCACGCAGAGTATATTCCAAACAATTGTAAGTGCAACGAATTAAGGAGAACAAAAGGGAAATGCTTACATTTCATAGGTGATAGAAACTACCACAGGGCTAAGCCCCATTGCCCCCTCAATCACTTGTGTCAAGCCCTGGCTGAAATGAGCATTTGGTCAACATTTTTTCATGCCTTGGAGGAGTTACAAAAACCAATAGTTAAATTAAAAAAATATATATACATTTATAATGAGAAATATATATTGAATTTTTTTGGACTGCCCAAACCACAGCCCCTGCATCTGTGCATTCTGGGACATCGACATATGTAAATATCACTATTTACATGTATAGATGTCAAACAAGGCTTCCGAAATGCTTGTTCCTTCAGGGAGGGATCTGTATTCATTCTATTTTTCAGAGCCCATAATCTCAAAATAAACAGTTAATAAAAACAGTACCCTCAGTCTGTTTTCTAAATATAATTCATAATGCTAACAAAATTTCAACTTCTAACATATTCATTATGTCAAAGTCCATATCTCATGATCATTTGCTTTAAATGCTCGCATGCTCCAAAAAACAGAGGCAAAAGTAACTATAAAAAGACCCATGCATCCACATGTACAGTGAAACCTTATGCAAGGCTGGAAGGGCCTGTACAGTTGTTCTTTTGAGACAATGGTTCATTCAACCTTTTACAAGCAGATAAGTGAATCGATGTATTTTATGTTATGACACCACTGGAATACTTTCTGGGGGAATATCATACACAAAAATATATTTAAAAAGGATATGTCCATAAGAGAAGATCCTATTGAAACAACAAAGATCTTTATAGAGATTTGTAATCATATTGAAGAGGAATGTTCATTACAAGAATTATAGCTAAGTGGAATATAGACTGATCATTTTGAGAACTGTTATCACTGTTGGATTTATTGGTCCTTAGGTTGAGAGATGAGTGAGGATGAAATAAGAGGAAAACTTTGTATAATGGCCCATGTTTTATGAGTTCTCTCCTTATCCTCCTATTATATTTACTGAATCAATTTTATCATATCATTTTTTAAATTTTATATTTATTGAATTTACTTATTATGACCAAGCATCAATATGATACTCACAGAAATCAGAAACATACTGTAAATGGAAAGGAAATATTTTGATGAGATAAATCAGTATCTAAAGAAAACAAATTTCTATTCTCTGTACAGTCCACAAATATGGATGATGGATTTCAAATGGGGATTATCGCATTAAAAAAATCAAGCAAGAAAATATGAATAGAGAGCTAGTACTGAACAAGACTCTTCAATATACAAAAGGCTTTAATTGACTTCACTAGCTGGCATCTCAGCTGAAGTAACTTGGTCAGGAATCTTTTCGCTCAAGAAGACAATTTGATGGTTCATAAAATACATATTTAACCGCCTTGTATCTGATTACAAATTGACATGGAAATTTAAGGAAAAAGGATGCTCCCTTGGTTTCATCAACAGAAATTGTTTTCTCCTCTTTTGGGTAGCCATAGATACATATGGAAAAGCCTAAATTTTAATATTACAAAACAGAACATGCCTGAACTTCAAGAACAGCTTGAATATAAGGTTCTGATCAGCCTCAAATGCAAACGGGCAATCATAGTGGCCAAGGCTCCTTCATCCTGGGAAGTCTCAAGAAAATGAGTTAAATCCAAACTATCAGAAGAAACTCATGAAACCTCCTACTGGTAACATGCCCATAACCCATGCCTTCCACCTCTTAGATGGTGGGAGGTGGAAGGCATGGGTTATGGGCAGGAAAACCTCTGAGTCAATCTTTAAATTTTCCAACATATATCTTTTATGTAACTCCTTGGCTAAAATAAGTGGACGCTTACGGAAGTTCACAAAATGAATATTCTTCATCCAAAGAACAGTATCAAGAAATTTACACTTTCTATGAGTAACAATATTATCCTTTATCAGTACTGCAGTATCATAAGCAACCTTATCTATTTTTAATTCATACTCTTTTTTTTGTTTTTACTTTTAATTCCCAATTTCTATGGCATTAGCAGCTGAATATCGAGTAGCATCAGAAACTTGCCTTACCCAAACCCTTTATCGCCAGCCATAGGGATTTCATCGGTATCTGCTGGTGCTTCTCCAGGGCAAATTTCTGATATGAATCTCTACCAGATGCTGAGAGCTTGGAAGTATATTCAAAAGATGGCAGCTCAGTGACCCCCTGCACTGGATCCACCACTGGATCCACTGTCTTCAGGCCAGCCTCTTGACTTTCCACTCTTCATGGCCCGAAGTTGCCGCAGAAATCTAGACCAATGCTACTGACCCCCCAGAAGCAGGTGTATCAAATGCTGGACTGGGAGGTTGCCTTTGCAGCTTGGGCATCAGGTTGACCTCCGTGTTTGAGAAGGATGCTGTACTCCCATTGCTAGACATCTCTCCAAGTGGCTCCACCTGGGAGGGGAGGGGGGTAGTAGAGTTTTGTGCTCAAATGACAAAAAGATCTATCAGACCGATGGAGATACCTTGGCCCGCCGATGCAGAGGAGAGACAAACAATTTCCTTCTCCCACAACCCATTACAGAATTAAGCAGGCTGCAGGGATATGCCACCAGCAATGGCACTAGCAGTCCACCATGTTGTTTCACCCTCATTTATCATATTAATTGAATTATTTCATATTATATAAATTATACATTTCTTGGATTATATAGGCTTTGGAGCATCATTAGGAAATGGTGTGATGTCAGAGAATTATATCAACCTAAAAGTATGAGTGTTTTCCTATAAATTTCATTTTATGACACTAATATACTGTATTTATAGGCTAAAAGTTGTCCTGCATATTTGTGCTCCTTTTTCTACTACTCCTACTACTGAACATTTGTATAGCACTACAATTCACAGTCTTTTTATAGAATTCAGACATTAAACTATGCTCTGTCTATCCCCCCCCCCCCCCCCTTAGCATAGTACAAGGTACTTCAAAAACACTGATAACAGGGTTGGGCATGAATCTAGAACATAATTTGAGAATCTTACTTCTTTTTTTCTTTTCTTTTCTTTTTTTTCTTTTATCTTTATACAATTTTTAATTTATATCCAAGAAAGTTATCCAAAACATCCTTGTGTAGAATAGAGCCAAACAGCAAAAATAATACAAAAGAAAACTTATCTAAAGCACAAAAAAGCAACATCAAGTTGTCTGCTCACCCTAGCCCACAACTAAAGAAGGGTGGGTTTAGTCATGAAAGAAGAACATCAAAGAAAAGTGCAAGAAAATAAGGGTCAGGTTAGTATCCAGTACCTTTTAAATCATGGCACATTAATCATGGAATCAATAGATGTCTCAATACGTCTCACATTCACAAAGGCTAGCAGCTGGTATTTCACCAAGCACTTACAAGGATGCTTTAGAAAAAAGAGTCCTCCCCGCTGCAATACCCAGAACATAGCAGAAGAAAATCCTTGTGGTGTTGCTGTGTAACTTTAGCCAAGTCAGGATAGATGTTTATTTTCAAACCATGAAACCAAAGGTTCCTTTTGTGAAAGAAAAGCTTCAAAAGCCACTCTTTATCAGACAAAAGGGTAAACGTCACAATCACTGTAGCAAGACCCACAGGTTCCTCCCATGAAGATTCAATCAAATCTGTAACATTCAATATATCTAATTGTAGAGCCTCCATAGTCACCAGGGATGCCACTCTCCTACCCTTAGGTAAATAAAATGTTTTTACCATAGGGGGCAATGAATCCTGCGGAACTGCCAGCACATCAAGCAGATTTTCATGAAACATATCTCTTGCAGACGTTAAAACAGCACAGGAAAAATTAATTAAACGTTAATTATTTACCCAAGACATATTTTCAAACAGTTCAAATTTAGATACTACCAAGAAAAGTTGTTAATAAACAATTCAGACTGTCAATCCAAAGACTGCAATTTACACCATGCTTCTGAGAGCTCAGTTTTAACCGTCTCAACAGTAGTGGAAAGTTGTTCAATCTTGGCAGAGTTCCTGATCATTTTAACTGCAAGGGAAGACACTTGAGGCAATAGGACTTCCCCCAGTGAAACGATGGCTGTCCATATGAACTCCAGATTGAAATCTAACGATAGTAAAGGAAGAAACATCGCCTGCTTGAGTTGTTAACACCTCCATTCCTGCAGTCGTATGTTCTCCTTGTGATTCCATAGTCCAACACTCTGATCGGCTTCCACCCAACAGCACCATAGTCTGGGTGTGTTGATGTTGTTCCGGGGCAGAAACACTCACCGCCCCAATTGCTCCCAAGTCTGACCCTCACTGCTTTGGTGACTTCTGCTCTTCCAGTAAGAGTCGCAGCAACAGGCTTTCCTCAGGAGACTGCTAAAAACATGCAGCTTTCGGCGCTGGCCACAAATCAGGAGAGAGAGTTGGCACCTCCAAAGCAGATGCTGGGCTACCCAGCCACAAAGAATCTGCAACTGGAGTATCCTCCCCCATTGCCAGATACCATGGCAGACGCATCAAGTAAATCCTATGCCCACAGAAGAAAAAGGCATAGAGGAAGTGGGGGCTTGAGAGGATTGAAAACCCCCTGGCTTTCCACTTCTTACCCATAGAAAACGTGGCTGCCTCACACAGACCTAGCTACCACCATCTTGACTTAACTCCACCCCCTTTCTCTTACTTCTTTTTTAAAGCAAAGTATAAACAAGTACCTTCACTCCTGAGAATCAACTATTTGATATAGCATAGCTGATCTCATGTAGGCCACTTTAAGCATAAACAGCATTTCTTTCTGTGGTTACTAGAGTACATTTTACATCTTTTTCATAATTGCTTCTGGAAGAGTTTGGAAATCTCTTTATAAACCAATACAGAGGTCTTCCTGTCTTCTGGATTTCACTCCAGGACCGTGAATTCATTTGGGGGCCTAAAAATTTAAAGCGCACACCGATAAATTGTACGCGTGCATACTCATGAATTATTGTGTTATTGTGTGTACAATTGATTTGCATCTGTGCATTTTGGGGCATATATACATGTAAATAGTGGTAAACAGTGGTATTATATGCACCATAGGCCATCAACAAAAACTGCAAGTGACACAAGAACTGTCAAGAGAAGCATATAAAAAGCCTGGACTGAAGAGCAAGTCCTTGTATGGTCTCAGAGCTTGTGGTTCTCCATTTTGTGTGGGAGATTGGGTGTTGATATGGAGGCAGGGATATCATGAATGGCATAAACTACAAGATATATGGGAAAAGGAGCCATATAAGGTGATTAAAGTCCTTGATACAATTGGTAATGTCTATATGTTGTAAAATAAGGTAGGGTTAATAAACGTTCTACACAGAAATCAATTGAGGTCTGTCCTGTGGAATATGGAGGAAGTTGAAGACCTAGATAATATTTTTCAAGGTCAATGTGATGAAAAAAGTTAAGTTTGTAAAAGAATGTGATGTTCCTGTTAGGGGTCCAGCTGTTATCCTGTCTTCTACAGAGTCATGGTGAATTTTCCCTACTGAAGTAAAACTGAATTCAGATAGTAGAATTGAAAATGTTTCTCAGGAGGTTGTAACCCACTCTGATTATGAAAATGTCTCTGAAAGGCCTTTAACAAGTAAACAAACTTCCATAAGAATGAACAAAGGAAAAATGTCTACCTACTTGAAAAGAGATTTATGCTAAATTAGGGGAAGTTCAATGAGGAAAGTATATATAAGTATGTGCTGAAGTACTCTGCAGAAAATGTAAGCAGGAAGAAAATGGCAGCAGTTAAAAATAAAGTAAAAAGAGTTAGGGAAGTATTGGCTGGAGAGCAGTCTATAAATAAATCAAAGGAGTTGGGGTTTTGGTGCTGCTGTGAGCAGTGGTGCAGGTTTACGTAAGATAATCAGATAAATGTGAGGGGTCATCAAACTGGAGGAAGCATGGTTAATTTTGTTTAGTAAATAAAGACATGTTTATCTTTGTAGTAAAGATGGGGATGATCAGGGATGCTGCAAATGGTGTGTTTGTTTACTCCTCAGGGATTTGATTTCAGCCAGGAATTGCAGTCTTCATGAGAAAGAAGCAGGCTAGGAGCTGTAGTTGCATTACTAGAGTCCCTGGCTTGGGTCTGCAAGAGGAGAAGAGCTGGAATTAAACATAGAAACATAGAAATATGACAACAGAAAAAGACCAGATGGCCTATCTAGTCTGTCCTTCCATATCAACAACTACAACAGTCCACTTTTTACCTTTAGAGATCCTCTGTGTTGGTCCCATGCTTTTTTGAATTCATTTACTGTCCTCATCTCTACCACCTCAACTGGGAGACTATTCCATGAATCCACTACTCTTTCCGTAAAGAAATATTTCCGCATATCACTCCTGAATTTATCTCCCTTCACCCTCATCCCATGTCCCCTCATAGCAGAACTTGCTTTCAATTGAAAGAGGCTCTCTCCCTGAACATTTATGCCATGGAGGTATTTAAACATCTCAATCATATCACCTCTATCCCACCTTTCCTCTAAGGTGTACCTATTAAGATCCTTCAGTCTGTCCTCATATGCTTATAATGAAGGCCACTAATCATTTTAGTAGCCACCCTCTGCACCGACTCCATCCTGTTCACATCCTTTTGAAGGTGCGGTCTCCAGAATTGCACACTATACTCCAAATGAGATCGCACCAAAGACTTATACAGAGGCATTATCACCTCCTTTTTTCTGCTAGCCATTCCTTTCGGTATGCACCCAAGCATCCTTCTAGCTTTTGCCGTCGCCTTTTCTACCCGTTTAGCTACTTTAAGATCATCAGACACAACCACGCCTAGGTCCCGCTTTTCTTTAGTGGACAAAAGTACTTCACCCCTTATACTATATTGCTCCCTTGGATTGCTGCAGCCCAAATGCATGACCTTACATTTTTTAATATTAAATCCCAGCTGCCAAATTCTAGACCATGTCCTTTTTACCAGCTGAGAACAGATGAGAATGGGGGGGGGGGGGCTTCCCAAGGCTCTAAGGGGGCTCTGGAGACTCATTTTTGAAAAAGAATGTCACAGTGGGTGTTGAGATGCTTGGAGGAATCAGATTAAATAATAAAATGTGTTTGAAAGCTGTGCGAGTGTTGAGCATGCTGAGCAGGTGTTACATCACGAGCTCAAAGGGGCTGAGGCAGTGCAATGATCTACTGAAGTTCCTTATTCCCTATTTCTTGGAGAAATAAGCTATTTAGGTGGTGTAGTTTATTTAATAGGATTAAAAAAACAACATCTGAAAATAAAAGTGTTCAAAATATATAAAAACTGCCCTTGGGTATAGGATTCGAGATCTGTAAAAACCTCTGTAAAGTACTAAATTTGTGGTCCCATGGACTATTTAATGCTGGTGTAGGAAGCTAATTTGTCTGCTGTGCTGGAAATAAATAAAAACTGTGTGTGTGTGTTCTGTTTCAGTTAGAGGAGTTGGGGTCCATCACTGAAGAGAGAGATTGATAGTGAGAGAGTGGGATACTGAAAGAAGTTTATTTGAGGAGATTTTAAAGTGGTGTTAACAGAAAAAGTGAGAAAGATGGTGGGAAGAGGTGAGAGAAGCTGGTGAAGTTAAAGATTTTATTTGGTTTCATGATTTTGGAGGCACTCAGTAAATCTGAGCAGATCCTTCAGGAAAACGTTTGAGAAAGTAGTTCAGTCTCTGAAGTTTGGATTTATTTTTCCCTTCAAGGAAAAAAAGATTTCATAGAATTTGAATACTGCTTTATGAGAAATTCTGTCTTTAAGAAGCTCTGCTGACAGACAGATTCACAGAGGAAACAGCTTAAAGCTGGCACCTATATAATTAGAGGTAGGAGAAATTAATAGTGACTAAGAGGAAAGGGAAGTAATTTGACCTTTTCCTGAGAAAAAGAGATTTTTCTGCACTGGAGTTTGTGAGGTGCTTTGAGCGAGGTGCAGTGCAGAAGGGCACCATTGCTGACAACTGTTAGTCTGACTGACAGTATTCTAGAAGAAAAAAATATTTTCAGAGTCAGAAGTTAAAAGGAATAAAGAAGAATATTTTCTACCTTAAAGAGGAAGTTTGAACGTTTTGCTGAACTGGCTGACTGAGACAGATTAGCTGTAGCTGTTTCTAAGGATCAGCATTTAAGTGACAGAGGAAGGAAGAGAAAGGAGAAAGTCATTTTGCATCTGAACCCAGCCTTTGGTTGGTTGGTTTGGATTTTTGGGGTTGGTTTTGGTGCATGAATGTGATGAGAATGAAAGAGGCTGGGTTAGTCAGGGAATATTATTCTTTTATTTTATTAATTAGGGACCAAATGAAGTTTTAAAATCCTATGGTCTCTTTTTCAGAGAAAAATAATATATCCCAACTGACAAGGAAGGTAGATTCTCTTAATGAGTTTATAAAGTGTAGGTAGTAGGTATATAGCGGACCAGATCCAGAAGTTTCAGGACCAGAACCTGATGATAGAAGCTGAAGTCTGGCAGGACCAGGACCAGGATTCCATGGGCCCCTTCACAAAACAGAGCCAGGAAGATAAGTAACTATCAACACTGTCACATCTAGATAAACATCATTTTTATTTTTATTGTGCTGAGGTGCGCCCATATTATATTTTATATTTGCTTATTTATTTTTAGAAACCTTGAAAAGGCTTTCACAGCCATAATGTGCTGGAATTTCATATCCTAAGATACCTATGTTTCCTGTAAAAGAAAAAAATACAAAATTAGTGAAGTAAGATCTGTGAATATTATTTTAGTCTTTTGAAATTTGGTGAAAACTGTTTAAAAGTGTATTTTTAAAGAAGATTATTTGAAAAGTTATATTTAGCTATACCTGAGTTTACTTGTAATAGGGAACAAAAACAGCATTTATTGTTGAGTGAAAATTATCTTGAGATGATATTGTTAGTGACTTCTTTTTAGCTAGTTATATTCCATTTGAATATTTAACAACATCCTGTGCAATAAATATTTTAAATATTTAAATTCAAATGTCTGAAAGAATTTATTTAAAGAAAATTCAGAATTTACCTGCTTAACATCTACACCTGTGACATCTTGGTAGTTTGCAAGAATCCTTTTTAGTTTATTTTATTTCTCCTAGCTTTGGTCCCAAAGGAAGTAACTGAGGGACACAGTTTGTTTTCACCGATATCCCTCTGTGAAGTGAAAGTCGGAGGTAGCTTCATTTCACTCTGGTCATGACTACTTTAAGTAAAACTAGCACTTCTCAGAATAAGCTACAATAGCCTCAAAGTCAATAAATTAATAAGCACTAGCAACTTCTCTCATTTACAGCATTAGTGCCTCCCTCAGGTCCTTGTCTGAAGTTTCAGAACGTTAAAACTCCTATACAACATTTTACTTTCTGCTTATGATTAATTTCCAATCACTTCCCTACTCTTTTCAAGTAAACCAATCCTTTCTTCCTATAACCCAACCACTTTTACAGTCTCACAAACACCCACCACATCACACACTTTCACTCTAAACCTCATGCTAGCCCCAACTGTCGCTTTCTCTTCCCAGCACAAACATTCTATGCTCAGCTCTGAAAGTTTTCTTCCACTGCAGCTTTGAGAAAATAGTCCCTGAAAAATTTCAGACTAAGATTTAACCTTGGAATTAATAGAAATTTCCCGCCTTCCAACCCTAATCACAGTTTTTAAGCAATGACTTTAAATTTTAAGGCACTAGAGTTAATTGTTACAAATCTGTTTAAGTAAACTTCTCTTTCCTGCCTGTAACAGAGCTTATTAAGGGCTAATCACCTGCTGCCTCATGCCTCAACATCCAGGAACTGTCCTGAATTAAAACATTATGTTCTAGGATCATTTTAGGCTCCCCTGAGCCTCTCAACCTTCAATCAACTCTTTTTAATCAAAACTGAGGCTCTAGAGCCCACCCAGAGCTCAGAAAGTTACCTCCCATTGATATCATAATGCTGCCTTCCCATGGCCGTTCCTGGCTTGGTAAAAGGCCACTAGCCCCTTTAAGGCCTAAACAAGGATTAGTAGTGCTTGCCATGTGCCCCGGAGCCCTGTCTGCCTCCCAATGTTCCTGCCCCCTGCCTGCAATAACCTTGTGGCCTCCTGGGTGCTGCCGCTGCTGTTCCCGCAGCACTCTGGCACCCAGGAGCAGTCACGGCACTGCAGCCCAAGAGTGGGAGCAGCCACGGAGATCACGGCTCTCCCTGACAAAGGCTAACATCTGCAGTGTCAGGACCTGCAACAGTCATAGACTGCGGCTGTATCCGATCCGGCCAGCAGACCTTGCCTCAGAAGCCTCAAGGCCGGTGTGCAGGTCCCAGTGAATGCTACAAGACCACAGCTCACTGGGGACCTACACATGTAAAATGTTCTAGCAGGCACCCGATGCCCATGCAAAAAAAAAGCAGGCAAAACAAATATGAAAAAAGTCCAAAAATTGTAAAAAACCTGTTTAAAAGGAACGAAAACCAAACATTCTTTCAGCTATGCATATCTTGAGCCCATAAAAGGGATCACATTTGGGAATATTTTAATGAAATTGCTGTACACATGGGTAAGACAGACATGAATGTATAATGCAAACTATGCAATACCTGGTTGCCTGAATGAAATAACATCTTTAGCATGATCCTGTTTTGCAGATACTAAAGAAAGCACGCCTGAATATGCAGGATCTTCAGCTTAGTACATTCTCCTTAAGGCTGCGGGATTTCCCTGTTAGAACAAAATTACAGTTGTTACTTTATCGCACTATTATTCTTGATGCAGTTAAACATAAAACGGCTAGATAGTCCATTTATAGTTTCACTTTTCTCTATGAAAAACATTTCTGACTAGTGATTAAATTGTGATTTAAACCACTAGTCAGAAATTATGGAGCTGATTTCAAAGATTGAGAACCTTATCTGGTAGTTTATCTCAATTGTACAACTTTTCTGGATAAAGCAGATACTAAATTGCAACACAAGATGAGATAATTAGGGATGAGATTCCAAAACAGAGGAAAAAGGATGGCAGCTTTGGAAGCAACAAATTCCTCTTTGTGAAAGGTAATCTAGTGTTGCAAAAATAAGTTAGAGAATATGGATAATGTTTTCCAATACAACTACTTGTGGGTTCATAATTTCCCTGTAAATAGGCTGATGTCTCCTTTAGAAATGTTTAAGTTGTATATACTGCCAACAGAAATGTTCATTCGTTTTTGCACTAATGGTAAAATGTGACAAATAGCAGCATTTTCAATTAGTTTCACTGCTGCTGAGCAACATACATGGGTTTACACAAACCACTATTCAGCCCATTCTTATTTGTCCAGGATAAGAGGACATTGCAGACACAGTGGTGCCAATCTGGGAGAGGGAGAAGGGAAAAAGTTGGGATGAGGGCAAAGCCAGAAGCACGAGACACTTTAGCCAATCATGTTGAAACTTAGACAAGCAGTCAAACAAGTCTACCCCTACCTGTTTTATCCAGTGGTGATCATGTTCCAGTTCCATGTACAACAGCAAGCTTTATGGTCCTGTTAAATTATTGTTACGCTGTAAACCATTTTGAATTGTAGAAAGGTAGTATAAAAATAAGTTTAAATAAAATAAATAAACAAAATGATGTCACAACTGACTGGAAGAGAGAGCACAGAATTAGAGCAGGGAACCATTTTCTCTGAGACATTCTTAGAGAGAGATCCTTTTCTCCCTTTCTTGCTTGTTCCATGGGTTGCGATGAAAACTAAAGAGTCATCCCAAAAGCATACAGATCTTTTTTAGCAGCATAATGTGCTTGACAGGTTTTCCAGAGTTGCTGAGGTTACATTCATTTGGGTGCCTAAAAGTTTAAAGTGCACATGGATCAATTGTCTATGTGTATAACCACAGATTATTGGGTGGACAATTGGTTTGCGTCTGTACATCCTGGGGCATATATACAGGGTGGCCCAAAAAAAGTGAGAACATATCGTAAATTAAAAGCTTAAATAGTTTACTTATTTACCTTTTTTAGCTATATAACGTCTTTATTTCGACAATTTCTGGTCGTCATCTTTTTTTAAATTTTGTCAATCATTTACATCTGTCTTTTTGAATTTTTAAATAACTTATATGCTACGAGATCTTCTCACTTTTTTTGGGCCACCCTGTACATGTAAATATTGGTATCCTATGCACTCTGGGGCATCTCCATGACACAGAATGATTAGCTACAAATATGTCTGCCTGCTGGGAGGATCAGAAGCCTTCCAGGACGAAGGAAGGGAAGGTTAGTATTGTTAGTGTTAGAGATCTGTGCTTCAGAAGCATAGAAAAGTATGCTTACTGCTTTACAAATTTTCAGGGTTGTGGCTGGCTGCCTGAGGCAGGGCAAGTGCAATACTGTGTGTATGTATTTGGTCAATGAGTTAGAAGACAGTACAAAGTGATAAAGAACAGAGAAGAGAGCAGAGAAGAGCATATAGTCACAGTGATAGAGAACAGAGAGGGCTAAGTGACAGCCAATTCATCAGTGCTTCAATCACTGACTGCACAAAAACAAACATCTAGGAGGCTATTTTAGAAACCTTATTCACAATTCTCATGTGGAAACTCTGGCCTTTGCATGTGAAAATGGCATCTACATGGAAAAGTGGATTTTAGAAAAGTCTAAATCTATACACGGAAGTCCTTACCATGAAGAAACTGCAATAATAAAGGGGATCCAAAACACCAAACAAGGATTCATCCTGATCTTCCTGGACATCTCTGCAGCCTTTGACAGAGTCAACCACAACATACTCCTCCAATGACTATGCTCCACTGGAATCCAAGACACCATACTACAATGGTTTGAATCCTATCTGACTGACCGACATCAACAGATAAAAATAGGAACCACCGTATCCACCCCTTACCGCCAGACCCAAGGTGCACCGCAAGGATCCACCCTATTCACTCTTCTCTTGACCTATACCTTCAACCACTCTGTTCCACCATCAAAGACTACAATATCAACTACCATATCTACGCCGATGACATAATGCTCTATGGTCCTTTCAACTCTGACCAACCCACAAACCCATAGCTCATGCATTGTTTTGACAAAGTCGCTCAGTGGCTCTCTGACAACAACCTCACAATCAACTACAAAAAACCTGAAACCCTATTCATAATGAAAGGCAACACCTTCACTCCCCAACCCACCTTACCCTAAATAACACACAAATAAAAGTCCAACCCCAAATAAAATACCTCAACGTCACCCTAGACCAGACTCTCTCACTCACACCACAGATCGACAAAACTGCAAAGGCAATATATCATAAAGCCAAAACACTACAACACCTACACCCCCTCCTCGAACCACAAGACTTCCACTCAGCTCTTCAGGCTCTGATTCTCCCTCATGCCGAATACTGCAACTCCAGTTACCAAGGCCTGCCACCATCCACCCTACTCCTCCTATGCACTGCCCTCCACATAGCAGCCCGCATTCTATAAACAGCCTAGAAATATGACCACATCATATCCATTCTAAAACAGCGGCACTGGCTTCTTCTGAATAGCCGCATCAAATACAAAACTCTACTACTCAATCACAAAACCATTCACTCTGACCCCACATCACATCTTCACACATTACTCCAAACATTCCACCCCTGCAGAGCAACACGACAGGTCGCAAGCAACACACTAGTTATCCCACACACCAAAACAAAGAACAACAAACAAGCTTGCATAAGATCATTCAAACGCATATGCTCCCTCCCTATGGAACACCCTCTCCAACCAAATCAGAAACATCAGTGACCTCCTCACCTTCCTCAATGCCTAAAAACACATCTATTCATCAAACACTTATGGTCCACCCACATAATCCCCCTCACCATTCCATGCAACCAGAAACCAATACGCACATCCCCACCTGAACACACAAGCTGACACTTTGTAAATAAGCTAGCCCCCCTATGTATATAAGTTAAACTGTTACACTTGATCCTATCTGACCAATATACATAAGTCAACCCTTGTTTGATGTACCCCTTTGACATAATCCCTGTTTGATTTCTCCCATGTTTATAAGCCAACTCCTGTTTAATGTAACAACTATATCCTCCATTCAATGTGCACTGCTTTGACTCAGAGAAGAGGTATATAAGTCCAGCTAAATAAAATAAATAAATACATGAAGAGGGGTGGTTAGGGAGTGGTTAGAGTCGGTTCACCTCAGTATTTACAGCTGCTCAATTCAGCCAGCCCTTTAGAGGAGGGATTGAGGGGGTCAGAGGCAGCCCTAGGCATATGCAGGCATCCCAACAAGGGCCCCATGTGTGCCTGACTGGCTTAGGAGGGAGCCAATGAAGCTCAAAGCACAACTCACCTTTGCACAGCCACGGGAGCATTTTCCAATGCTGCTGAGTTCATAGAGGTTAAATAAGGGAGCTTCCTGTCTCTTGCACAAGTCAGGAAGTGCCCCTGTTTAACCTCTATGAACTCAGAGGCGCCAGCAGCTGCAACTTAGCACAATCACGGGAGCAAAGGAAAATGATCCCATGGTTGTTTACTCCCATGGCTGTGCAGAGGTGAGCTGGGATTTGGGCCTCACCGGCTCCCTCTGAAGCTAGTCAGGCATGCACAGGGTTCCTTGTGGTGCAAGGCTATGTGTGTGTGGGAGGGAGCTATTGATACTGAAAGAGGACCGCTACTGGAGACTAGAATGGGAAATGGGCTAATGTTGGGAGATGGTGAGACCAATCGAAAGGGAGATAATGTTGAGAGGGACTGGTAATGGAAGGGGGTCCAGGACTGGAAAAGAGCTGATACTGGGGGATGGAGGGACTAGAAGGGGACTGATGCTAGGAGGGACTAGAACTGGAGGAAGACCGATACTGGGGGACTAGGACTGGAAATGGGCTGATTCAAGGAGATAGGGAGCCTGGGATTTGAAGGGAGATGATGCTGGGGAGGGACTGGGACTGGAGCAGGATTGATACTGGGGGGGGGGGCTAGGACTAGAAATGGACTGATGCTGGGGGATGGGGGGACTGGGACTGGAAGGGAGATGATGCTAGGAAGGACTGGGACTGGAGGAGGACTGATACTGAGGGACTAGGACTGCAAAGGGCTGATGCTGGGGGATGGGAAGAATGGGACTCAAAGGGAGCGGATGCTGGGGGAAGACTGGAAGGGGGTGTGACCGGGGCTTGGAGGAGAAAAAGGAAGCTGGGAGAGTGAGGATGGAGAGGGGGTCAGATATTTTGTGTGGGAAGGAAGAAAAAAGTCATACAGAGGGAACAGTTGAGAGGGAGGGGCATAAGAATGAATGCTAGGGCAAGAAGGAGGAAAGACAGGGTTAATTAATATCGGAGAAGGAAGTAGATGGATGAGGGTGCAGAAGGGATGTAGGAGGCGCTACTAGTCACAGGGAGTTGGGGGACAGCAGAGACTGGGACTTAAGTGGAGACTTAAAATTTGTGTGGGAGAAAAGAAGATAGAATCTAAGATTGGCTGAGTATGGGGACAGTAAGTGGGGACTCAGATGGTGGGCCCAGGAGCTGGCACAACTCACTGAGCATGCAGTTCCCACATCATGCAGCACTATCCCCAGCTTCATCTTTCTTTGAGTCAGCAACAGCAGCCAGTGCTGCCCATAGCATTCACTGCCAGTGTGCGGGGCCATTCACCAGATGTGAATACTACAGGCAACATTAGCTACTGTGTGCTTACTCAGAGAAAGAAAGATAAATCTGGGGATGCTGCTATGAGATCGTTTTGCCGCTGATTCAGAAAGAGAAAGAAGATGCCAGGGATGGTGTCACATGATAACAGGGGGAGAGAGAGAAGATGCTGGGCTGGGAGGGAAGATAGTAAAGATGCTGGATTACCTCAGGGGGAGAGGATGGAGAAGGGGAAGGGGATAGAAAGCTGATAGTCTATGGGGAGAGGAAAGGGCTGAGGAGGTTGAAGAGAAAGCATGAGATGCTGGACTTTAGGGGTAAAGCAGAAGGATGAGGGGATTGGGAGATGCTGAATGAGGGTGGTGAGAGAGAGGGGGAAATGGTGGGCATGATGGAACAACGTGAGAGAGGCTATGGGAAGCTGGCAAGGAGAGGATGTGATTACAGATGTTTGAAATGTGGTAATGGGGAGTAGGTGAAAGACAGAGGGGGATAAGAGGCTAGCAAAGGAGTGAGATGAGAAATAGGGGAGTTGGGCTGGAGCTTACAGGAACAGATGAAAAGTTGCTAGGTGAAAAGTCAAAAGGAGATTAAGGACAGAGGGTTGAAGTTTGAGTGGATCAATAAGTAAAGAAAGAAATGGAGAAATGAACAAAAAGTAAAAGATCAGTATGTCAGAGGTGGATGTAGGCAGAAAATGGAAAAAACTAGAAGAGAGAAGAAAGGACAAATGGACAGCAGATAATGAAGAGTTATATAGCAGAAGACACGGGGGCCCAATTCTGGAAGGGGAATGTTTGGGCCATCTGGATGTCCCCATTGAAGATGGGGCTGTTAAGACCTTATCCTGATCCGTGGGAACAAAACATTGCTACGGGTACCAGCATAGGGCTTGTGGACGGCCTGGCATGCCCACTCTGCCTGCGGGGACATACTTCAAACAGGTTCCCTGCACAGCCATGGCTATGGCCCCCAAAAACCTCTCTTCCTGACCCACAGCTGGCCTCCCATTGGCTTGATCGGGCAGAAGGGGCCCCTCAAACCTGGCCCCGACCCCGACAGTGGCTCTCTGGGTCCGATCGGCCAAGAAGTACAGTTTAAACCACCTCTGAGGTGGTTTGAACTGTATGTCCCAGCAGGCCCAGCAGCACGTACAAGGCTGTGACCAGAATCGGCCCTGAACGTGCTGCCAGGTGCCCGCCCCTGCTCCACCCCCAATCCTGCCCTCTCCTGCCTCCCACTCTTTCTCCCCGTCCTGTAGCACATGTGGGAAGATCCTTTGCAGAATCATCATGGCATGGATTGCGGGGCTGCACGTCCCAGCGGGACGTACAGCCCCTCAAACCGCATTGCAGAATGAGGGCCAAAGAACACAGAAGAGAGAGACCAGGGTAATTGTGACTGAAAAATAAAATACCCAAACAACAAAAGGTAGGAAAAAATATTTTATTTTGAAGTTATTAACTGGAATATGTCAGCTCTGGAAAATGTGCATCACAGATGCCTTTGCTCTTTGTTGAGTACAAGAGAAAATTAATTTCGTAGCTTTATTTTTCCAGCGTTATGGTGCAAAGAAAGTTTGGCTTTGGAATTCCCAGTTCAATTATTGTCTTCATATTTCTAAATTACGATCCCTTGTTCTGTATTTGGTGATGGTCCATCTGTTTTGCGAGTATGTTTCTGTGTAGCAGACCCACTTGTTCTCTTTTCACAGTAAGATGTATGAGTTTAATATTTGTAGTGCTACCTTTTGATAAGTAGGGTTAGGTGCTGTGTGAGTCCTGGTAGTGCTGTTATGATATGGCAGGTTTGCTATAAGCAGGGTTTTATAGTGATGCACCTGGCAGTTGGCACTGGAGGATAGCAATGCAGAAATATGGTAGCCTTTCTTTATCCTCATTGTACATGCAAATGGTTTTTAGACACTCATTAAGAGGCATGTTTACTAGAGGTTAATGTGTATTCATAAATTTGAATGTGTGCTAAGTGCAGCAACACCCATTTATTTCTATGGGCACAGTTCCACTTAGGGGGGGTCATTCCAAACTGTGAATAGCAGGGGTGGATGTCTGGTTTGGTTGTCCAACCCCTGCTATTTGCAGGGAGCGAATGTCGAACACCAGGTTCCCTGTTGTGTGGGGAGATCTGGATGGGGGTGGGAGGGGTAGGGCTGGAGGAGGAGTGAAGGCAGGCCGGAGGTGGGACCCTGACCCCCAACATACAGGGCCGATTGAGGTTGCGGCCCTGTACATCTGGGGCTACCATCTTAGAGAGGAGACTTATTCGACCTCAGAGGTGAAATAAGTCCCCCCAACTTTGGAGGACAGTGCAGCGGGCCCACCAAATACATGGTGAGCAGTGCAGGGAGAGCCCTGCTGCCTGATCCTGGCCTTGATAGGCCCAATTGGGTGTTGGGTGATGGGGAAAGGGGGGTTTACCATGCTGGCTGCCGATCGGGGCAACTGCATGGCGTCCTGGTACAATGGCAATGGGACACCATGGCACCGAGGCTCCATGCAGGAACCTTAGGTAGGTTGTACAGGGAACAGGCCGGACATGCAGTGGCACAGAATCAGGGCACGTCCTGCACGTCTAGGCCCATTGCATCTGATTCTGATCCCATGGGAATGTATAGTTCCCAAGGGTTCAGAATCGAGTGCCAATCCGGCCGTCCAGATTTTGGACTTCCGGACAGGCTGGATCTCCCCACTCGTAATCGGGACCTTAATGTACATTAATGTTTAGTAAACATGTCCCTAAGTCATGGTTAGGACAAAAAAGAGGCTTGTGAAGGACTCATTTGAAAGCCACTTACGATTTTAGATAGGCAGCATGTACATTTTAAAATAAAATAAATTAGATTTATACAAATGAGGCCCAGTGGCTATGCAAATAATTATGCAAATGAGGCCCCACAATGAGTCTCTGCACATGGCCCCACAATACCCTTGGGCCACCGCTGGAGGTGGTTACCCTTCTTAATCACCCATTGTTTATTTCCCCTTCCAAACTGAAATCAAATGAAGATAGCGGCCTCTGTAGTTAAATGTCTGCATTTACATACCAACTTACACATATAACTTAGCCATGTAAGATGCAAAATACAGACTTACACGTGTAAGTTGCTGAGATTCCTCTGACAACGTCTCATGTGTAGGTTTGTAAATGGCTCCTCCAGCTGTGCGTGGATGAATATCCAAATGAACTCCCGCAGTTCCTTATACATATTTTAGAAAAAGCTCCACATTTGGCAGAGCCTTGTCTAAAATACCACTGGAAATGTGCATGTCATGACCTAGATAGTTCATCTGTTGTCTCTGAATACTATCTAAAATGTGGCTTCTTGCATAATATAAAAACAATATAACAAATATTTCATTGTTTATATTGCCAAAGCCAATCTAGCTTTGAGAAAAGTCTCCACTTCACCTCTAAGGCTATGCTCAAACGCTTCTCCCAACTGTCCAGAACATCAGCAAAAGGCCACTAGTGATTGAAAGGGATTTGCCAAGCTCTAAAGGTAGCTCAAACTAAATATGTGAGAACTCATAGTAGGGGTTACTTAGACATTACTGCTACTTATCATTTCCAAAGTGCTACTGGGTTAAAGAGCACTATAAGGACACATAAAAGGCATACAGTCCCATTTTCATAGATCATACAATCTAGTCTGATTGCTTGTGAGGGGAGTGGGGGTTGGCAAAGGTTACAGAAGGAAAAGGGGAAGGCAGAGGAAACATCTGAAGCTAGCAATAACTAAGTACAGAGGGGAAAATAAACAACAGAGAATTCTAGTAGTGTAGTCCATTAACCAAACTAAAGAGAGATTTCTTTAAGAGGAGAGCAGCAACAACTAACTCTTCCAGGGCAACTGTGAAAGAGCAAGTACCAGCATCTACCTCCACAGTGCGGGAAAGGAAGACAGAGATGGTACAGGAGATAAAGCCGCAGATAAAGCCAGCAGAGCACAGCAGAAGGCATACCCTATCTCCCGATGAGAAGTTTATGTAGCTAGTTTTTGTGCACAAAGTCCGAGATTTATGTAGATTCATCAGATAGTGAAAGTTTTATGGCTGAAGTGTATCTGGAAGATTCTGTTCTTAGTATGCTAGATAGCAAGGAGGCAGGAAGTGATACTGGCACTTCTAGGTCATAAGGGCTGTAGAGCAGACACTAGAGAGCAGGAAGGATGCCTCTGACCTTTCATCCTGTCTTCAGTCCTCAGCCCCAGGTCCAACAGGAGCAGCAGCAATAGCAACAGTCTCTCCCTTCAAGAAAGTAGAGCGGAAGTCTCATAAAATGTCAGAGATGTGGAGGCATTTTAAAGTGCTTTGGGATCTGCCGTATGCAGCATGCAAATACTCTAGGTGGCCAGTAGCAGAGGAAAACCTCTGGGCATCTTACTAACAGTAGTATGCAACATTGCAGAAACACTGCCCTTGCCAGTTCAGTTCAAGGGAGAGTGTTGATGCTGCACAAGGGTCTCCATCTAGCAATGGAAATAGCTCTATGGGAAAGCTGCCAAAATAGGACATTTGTTTCCCAACTAGAACCCCCAGTTTCTTCCCAGTGAGGTAGCATGCCAGCAGACCAGATGCACATCAAAGCAAGTTATCATGAAGAACAGGGGAATATGCTTTGCAGTACTATTGTGGAGCAAGTGACAAACAGCATTGAAGATGATGGCAAGGCATAAATGGTATAAATAAATAAATATATGATGATAGAGTACTTTGGAGAAATGATTGCCCTTGATGGCCAGCCCTGGTAAATGGTTGAGAAAGTGGGGTTTAAAGAGATGCTGCATTTCTTGCCCCCAATTACTAAGGGAAAATTTTAGTAGGTGGGGGATCCCCAACCTATATAATCGGGAGAATGCCCAGCTGCAGGCAGAGCTGGCAAAGGCTAAGGTTAGTATCATGCATTGCACCAGGGAATGTAGACTAATCACAACACTAAATCTCTGGTGGTAGCTGGATGAAGTAGGGGCAGACTGCACCAGTGGAGGGGTTGCACCAGAAGGAAGGATACCAGTAGGTTATTCTGAAAATCCAGGTATTGGATGATAGCTATTTCTAGACCCATATCTTAGCAGAATAAAGGGGAATGCTACAGAGCTGACAACTAAGCCACAGACAGGCTACCATTGTACCTGATAGATGGTGGGATGAACATGGTTAAGGCAGTGGAGGAAAGGAGCTTTCATGCTACTAGATGCTTTGCACACTTGCTGCACCTGGTTTTATGAGACTTCCTTGGCTTGGCCTGGGGATCAAGGGAAGCAGCAGTCCTGTCCTGAAGCTATTCATTGGGAAGTAATGAAAAATAGCAGGGCATTTTCACTGGAATATGAAGATTAGGCATGAGCAACATAAGAAGCAGGAAGTACTGGGGCAAATGCACACCAGCCCTTCAAGAATGCCAGCACCATGTGGGATATCACTTATCTGATGCTGGAGAGGTTAGTGGAGCAGCAAGCAGCCCTTCTTCAGATGACAGGAGACTGAGATCGGTATTAAAACTCCTCTGAGCATCATAGAAACATAGAAAAATGACGGCAGAAAAAGACCACATGGCCTATCTAGTCTGCCCTTCCATATCAACTACTACAACAGTCCCCTTTTTTTCCTTTAGAGATCCTCTGTATTTGTCCCATGCTTTTTTGAATTCAGATACTGTCCTTGTATCTACCACCTCCACTGGGAGACTATTCTACCACTCTTTCTGTAAATAAATATTTCGCAATATTATTCCTGAGTCTATCCCCTTTCACCCTCATCCTATGTCTCCTTGTAGCAGAGCTTGCTTTCAATTGAAAGAGACTTTCCTCCTGTGCATTTATGCCATGGAGTTATTTAAATATCTCTATCATATATCTTTTATCCCACCTTTCCTCTAAAGCAGAGGTACTCAAATCCAGTCCTGGAGGGCTACAAACCAGTCAGGTTTTCGGGATATCCCTAATGAATATGCATGAGATATATATGCATTAGAGATATCCTGCCAACCTGAGTGGTCTGTGGCCCTCTAGGACTGGATTTGGAGACCCCTGCCTTACACCTCTGTCATTTAAGATTGTGAGTGGGCAAGGTACAGATGTCCTAGACATCAAAAGCGTAGATAGAATTTATCACATTCTTCCTCAGTTCTCACCACCACCAAAAGGTTGTCTATTTTTGTATGATTTCAGGTAATCATAGCGGTTTACAAAACAAGAAGTAGATAGAACAGGTTTACAGTGTAACAAGTGATATAACAGTAAATTACAATTTTGCAATTTTAAGATCTTTAAGTCTGTCCTCATATGCTTTATAACCACTAACCATTTTAGTAGTCACCATCTGTACTGACTCCAACCTGTTTATATCCTCTTGAAGGTATGGTCTCCAGAATTCCACACAATACTCCAAATGAGGTCACACCAGAGACTTATACAAAGCCACTATCACCTCTTTTTTTCTGTTGGCCATTCCTCTCCCTATGCACCCAAGCATCCTTCTAACTTTCAATGTTGCCTTTTCTACCTGTTTAACTACTTTAAGATTGTCAGACACAATCATGTCCAGATCCTGCTCTTCTTTTGTGGGCAGAAGTACTTCATCCCCTACACTGTACTGCTCCCTTGGAATTTTTCAGACCAAATGCATGATCCTGCATTTTTAGCATTAAATCTCAGCTGCCAGATTCTAGATTATACTTCAAACTCAGCTAGATCCCTCCTCATGTTATCTTCTCCTTCCTTGGTATCTACTCTATTGCAGATTTTAATATCATCCACAAATAGGCAAACCTTACCCAACAGCCCTTCTGCAATATCACTAAAAATGATGTTAAAAAGAATTGGATCAAGGACAGATCCCTGCAGCATACCACTGGTAATCTCTTTCTCCTCAGAGTGAGCTCCATTTACCTGTACACTTTGCCGCCTCCCACTCAACCAATTTCTAACCCAAGCAGTAACTTTAGGGTACATCCCTAGGGTGCTCAGTTTGCTTATAAGTCGCCTGTGCAGAATGGTGTCAAAGGCTTTTCTGCATCAGCTTGTTCTCCTCCCTACATATGCAACTGGGTTCACTCTAGATCTCCTCATTACCTCGTCCACCTCTCCCTTTGCTCTCTCAATGATCTCCACCTTCCCTCTCCCCTGGTGAGACCACTTCTGTGTCCTTTTCTCCCTTTAGCTGCCCCTTCCATCTCATCTTCCCTCCACTCCCCCGGTTCAAATCAGCTCAGGTGATGTATTACTCCCCTCACTCTCAAGCAGTTTCCGGCTTTGGATCAACTCCTTCTATCTGATTTCACCTCACTGTCTCTTGATTCTCAGGTCTGTACCTGGAATGATGTTCTTTCCACTGCCCTTCATCAGTTGGCCCCTTCCTGCCCTGTTGCTGTTTCTTGCACCCGCACTCTCCATTCTTGGTACCACCCCGGCCTCCGTCTTCACCAAACCCACATTCGTTGTGCCGAGTGTCTTTGGTATGCCCGGCCTTTCCCAGACTCTCCTCATGCATTCCACCTGCGACACCAAGCATACCGTTCCATGATTCATTCAACCAAACAGGAATACTATTCCAACCTGATTCTTGCATTTTCCAATTCCTCCTGCCAGTTGTATTCCATATTTCATTCCTGCTCTGTTCCTTGTGTCTCCCTGTATTTGCCTTCCTCCCCAGATCCTGCCAACCTAGCAGACTTCTTCTCCAGAAAGGTCCTTTCTCTTCGCTCAGTGTTCCCATTGTGCCCACCTCCTCTCTCTCTCCAAACCTCTTATCCACTCCACCCATGGTGCCCCCTCTGTCACATAGCTGGTCGTCGTTCTGCCCAATCTCTGTAGTCGAATTATCAAAGATGCTTTCTTCCACTCGTAAGACTACATGTCTCTTGGATCCAATCCCTTCCAAATAGCTATACGAGCCCTCCCTCACTCTTCTTCCTCCTATTCTCTTGATGCTCAATGCCAGCCTCTCCATTGGTACCTTTCAAGCCCCCTAGAAGCACATTTTGGTCTGTCCTATCCTTAAGAAGCCTTCCCTTGATCCTTTTGTCCTTACCCACTGGCGCTCTGTCTCCAATCTCTCTTTCCAATCCAAATTCCTTGAAAGTCTCATCTTTGCTCAGTTGTCTGCCTACCTTCCCTCCACCAATGCTCTCCACCCCTGTCAGTCTGTTTTTCGGACAAGTCATAGTACCAAGTCTATTATTTTCCTTCACATCACACATGAACAAGGTGACTTCACTCTTGTGGTTTCCCTGGACCTTTTCTCTGCCTTTGACCTTATCGATCACCACAACCTTCTCACTCGCCTTTCTAATCTTGGAATTTGTGGCACTGTTCTGAGGTGGTTCCAATCATGTCTCATCGCTCGCTCTTTCTCAGTTCTTTCTAACTCATCTGCTTCATCCTCCATTCCCCTGTCCTGTCTCCCCTCCTCTTCAATGTCTTCCTGGCTTCCCTTTCTCTTTTAATTCAACAATCTGGTATTTCTACATATTATTATACTGATAATATTATTCTACTCCACCACACTGACTCTTCTGCTCTTGATCCCACCCTTTTAAACACTTGCCTTGCTCTTATTCACTCCTGGATTACCTCATACTATCTCCACTTAAACCCATCAAAATTCACTGCCTCCTGGATCACTTGCAGGGCTCCTTCTCCCTCTCTGGCCCCCATACACTCTGCTGCCTCAATCCCTTTGGTTATTTCCTTCTACTATCTTGGTGTTCCTCTCTTTCTTTCACAGAACACATTTCTTCCATCTCCCATTGGTTTTTCTATTGAACATAAGAACATAAGATATGCCATACTATTTGTAAATATTTAAATCTGTATATATGTTTAAACTATCTATATACCTAATCAGCATTTACTCAGCATTGTAACCCTCAAATTACCATTTTTATTATATACAATTTAATGTTCACTGTAATTTCAATTGTTTGAATAAGTTTCAATGTAATGTTCAAGTTTTGTTCTATGTAAACCGCTTTGATTTTTCTGAAAGGTGGTATATAAAACCGTTCAATAAATAAATAAATAAATACTAGGTCAGACCAAGATCCATCAAGCCCAGTGTCCTGTGTGCAACAGTGGCCAATCTAGGTCACATGTACCTAGCAGTTTCCCCAAAAGACATAGGTTCCACAATGCTTGTATTGGGTCAAGCAGTGGATATTCTGAGTCCACTTTCATAATTGTTTATGGACTTTTCCTCCAGAAACTTGTCCAAACCTTTTTTAAACCCGGCTACACTAACAGCTTTTACTACATCCTCCAGTAGCAAATTACAGAGTTTGATTACATATTGAGTGAAAAAATATTGTCTCTTATTAGTCTTAAATAGGTTACCCTGTAGCTTCATTGCATGCCCCCTAGTCTTTCTGTATTTTGATGGTGTAAACAATCGCTCTATGTTTACCCATTTCACTCCATTCATTAATTTATAGACCTCTATCATATCTCCTCTTAGCCGTCTCTTTTCCAGGTTGAAGAGCCCTAACGTTTTAGCCTCTCTTCATTGGGGTATCCTTCCATTCCCTTTACCATTTTGGTGACTCTTTTCTGTACCTTTTCTAATAACACTATATCCTTTTTAAGATATGGTGACCAGAACTGCACACAATATTCAAGGTGCGATCAGCAGATAGATGCCTCAGTACCCCTCAGAAGAGTGTCACCATCCACCATACCCTTTGCTTCCTTGTGGTCACTGATTCTGCAACTTTGGGTGCTTGAGCTATGGTTCTTCCCTTTCATGGGAGGCTTTCACCTCCTACACTTCCAGGGCTGCATATTGGTTTTTCAGTTCCAGGGCTGGAAGAGTTGGACTGTTGATTCTGCAAGCCTCTGGTTAGTCATGTCCAATTTTCTTCATTCTGTAGCCTCCCATCTTCACCTCTGTCAGAGAGCTTGGATGTTTCAAGAAGCATCTCATCAATGAACCTCTCATTGTTTCAAATGCTTCTCTGCCTTGCCAACTCTTCTCTGAGCTCCTCCACTTGTTTCCTGAGAGTTTCAGCATGCAGGCATCCTGCACATGGAACCAGTCCTTCAACTAGCATTTGTATTTCTGTCTGGACAGAGGCAGAAGCTGTAATGGGGGAACACCTTTGGCAATATGATTTTTCCCAGCCATTGTTCAGTTGGTGGAACTTTGGTACCTGTTGAGGTAAAAGAGAGAGACCTACCAAAATCCATACCTGTTCCTCAGCTGTCCTTTAAGTGAAAAAGCAGTTAACCTCTTTTAAGTGTGTTCTAAAAGTTCTGTTCTATGCTCCTAATTGGGAAGTTGCCCTATAAAGCAAGAATGTACACATGGGGTGGGTGGGAGGGATCTATCACCTGATGGGGTCAGTGGCTTCAAAGAGCTAGTTGTGAATGGGCAGCTGGAACAAAAAACAATGAACTCTGACAGAGTTTTGCCCAACACCACAAAAAAAAGAAAACCTTTATAGTATAGAAAAAGGATTAGCGTTTAAAAATGAAAACCAAAACCCCTTGAAGAGCTTTCAGGCAGAGAGTTTGTATTTGAAAGCCACACAGAATTATCTTGCTTGCAATGGAGTCTCTGTTAGGAGATGACAGTACTTGTAAGGCCCTGTAGACTCTTATACAGCACTGCCTAGCTGCTTAACAAGCTAATCAAGGACCACTAACACCTGCTGAGGTCAGCGGCTTCAAAGAGTTAGCTGTGAATGGGTAACTGGAACATCAGTCCTAAAGCCATTTAAGAATACCATGGAAGAACTGAGTTCAAAAGGGGCTTTCCCGTGCTTTGTCATCCCACTAGTGAGTATTCTACAGGAGCACTTAGAGGGTTTTCAACAATGTCCAGGATTGACAGTGGAGGTTTTTGGTGCAGGTGCACTTCTTGGCTACTCAAGTGATAGAAAGGTTGAAATACCTCAGGAAGGAGGATGCTTATATGCTAGCAATTCTCTGTGACCCATGGGTGAAAGTAATCATTGCTCTGCAGTGCAATACACTGATGTATTGGAAAGAGAAACTGGTGATTCGCATGGAGGAAAGGATGCACCAGAGGAAGAGGGGCAGTAGTGATGTAGAAGAGGGAAGTACAGGCATGTCAAAATGCATTAGTGGTAGCATTAGCAGTATATTCTTAACTTCCAATACCTCCCCCCCCCCCCCCAAACCTTATGTGTTAGTCCCTGAGAGCCCCAGCCCAGGGAAATCTTTGATGACAGAAGCCTTAATTAGTGATAAGCATCAGAGACCGGTCCACCATATATGAGACTAGTGTAGGAATTTGAGTCATATACTGCATTACAGATCCCATACTCCTTGGCATACTGGTCACACAAATAGGTACTCTGGCCAGACCTGACCAAGATGGACCTGCCACCAATCAGTCCTGTTCTATCGACCAATCAGTATGACCAGTGAATGTATATTCTCCATGGCATGGAATAATGTGGGTCCACATCATTCACAGCAAGCATCAGAGTTAATGGAAAAGCTAGTGTTTCTAAAAATAAACCTTCTTTTTGCCATATTCATATTGTTGCAACAGGAAGGAGCAGTGAATACAGAGCTGTGGCTCCCCCCATGCTTCCCTGACTTCCTAGCTGTCAAGTGATGGAGAGGGGTGAGGGCATAGAGTTAGATGTAGATAGCTCATCAGGGTAAAGGGAAAATAGTGAGGAGCGCTCGATGATCACCTCTCAGTTTGTATCCATTTCTCAGGGCCAGGGCAGTAGGGGATGCAGGGCAAGGGGAGGGGCAAAGGCAGGCATGGCGCACCTAGTATGATGTTGTGTGGTGACAGTCAAAGCTGCTTGTTAGGGAAGAGGTTGTGTGGTGTGTGCTCTGTGGTGTCCCTATGTGTTTATAGGGGGGAGGGAAGGCAAAGGTGGTGAGGCAGGATAGGAGTGAGGGTGATTGCATGTAGGGTCCCTCAAGGGCTGTGCACTGCTGCAACAGTGTGGGCAGTGGAGAGGTGCAGTGACATCCTGAGGGGGGCCACAGAGTGGTGGCTGGTGGTTAGTGGCATTAGGGTGTGGGTCTTCTGTGGGCAGGGGATGGAGAAGTTGGTGGGCAGTATGGGAAATAGCATCACTATGTTGGCTGCTTCACAATAAAGACTTACCTCACATAAAATGATTCTGAATGAGTCTGTTATTTGTTCCTCTTCTTTTCTATAGGGTGGCTCGTTCACATCTGCAGCAATGCCAATGCCCTCTTCCAGTGTGTCCTCTGGGATGAGGGACAGGTGCCTCCTCTTGGAAAGGTTATGCAGCAGGTAGCAGGCCTTGAAAATCTCACACATTTTATGTGGGCTGTAGAGTAGTTTGCCCCCTGACCTGTCCAGACAGCAGAACGGGGTTTTCAGCTGGCTAAATGTTTTCTCTGTTATGGAATGTGTGATGTGGTGAGCCTGGTTGTAGTAGTCTTCTGACTCATTGTGGAGTGAAACAATGAGCATCATGAGCCAGTTCCTGAAATGGTATCCTCTGTTGCCTTCAGAGCAAGAAGAGGGTAGGAGAGGGGACCTCCTTGAGTAGGCCATATCACAGACTGTGCTATTCTTGTCACTGCTACAGTTCACATCCATTCCTATCTCTCTCACCATGGTGCTACCATATGCTACCACAGTGCCAAACACCCAAGGGTGCTGCAGTCTGCATCCTTCCCTGTCCGCTGGTGTGCGCAGAACCTCCATGAGGTCTTCCCTGCCATTCCACCTGCCCCTTTCCCCATCCTCTGTGGGCACTGGGCCTACAGTTATTTATGTGACACCAGGGCTGAGGCTCCCGTTGAGCACACCCCAGCACCATTGCCTCTCTCAGTGACATGCCCTCCATTCCTAAAAATCATGCATTCCACTGTTGCCTACCTCTTTCAGGCTATGTGCGTCTAGCAGCTGCCAAGGTCTACAAGCTTCCTGGCTGTCAGGGATGGCATTTGCACTCACATCCTTTACATATCAGTCTGTGGGTACACAACCCCACCGTGGCATTTCAAACCATTCTACCTGCTTTGCTGCCAGTATATGGTTCTCTCTGCAGTCACCAATCATTGACCGCTGTTTCGTTAGATTTGGCACTAGGATGTAGGCATTGTGGCATGACCCTGGGAAATGAGGAAAGATATCTGTTATTTCTCCTTCAGCATTGCAAACCACCTGCATGTTCTTTGAATGGTAGACCTTTTTATTCCTGTATGTGGCTTCCCTTGCCCTCAAGGGATGCAGGGTCACATGTGTGCAATCAAAGTAACCAAACGCTGCGGAAACATCTGCTACCTGATGAAATTGGAGCATGGTCTGTTGGCTCTGCTGTACCAAGCACAAGAATCTTATATACTCCTTGATCCTGGGGAGGAATATTGCAAGAAACTGTGTCAGACATAATGATACCACTGACTGGTGGGATGTCTACTATGGCAACCAGCATGGTCTGAAAGCTGCCAGTCACCAGAAATGCAAGAGCTGTCATGACCTTGCTGTGTACTGGGATAGGATGGCCTCTCTGTGTGGTGGCATTGAGGTCTTGCTCCAGCTTTTGACACAGCTGGTATGGGGCAAATTTGTCCAACCTGAACTGCATCAGGCATTGGTCATCCATGAACCCAATGTATTGGGCCCTCGCCCTGAACATCCTCTTATAGGAATGTCCTCTCCATGCCCTCCTGTGCTCCATGTCCAGCTCCTCTTCTATGACAACTGCAAACCAGTGGTTCATGTGCTGCATTGTACCGACCCTTCACCAACACCCGTGGGGGTCACCATCTAACCCCCTTTACACCCTACACCAGCACCCCTGTGCTATCTCCACCAACAAGCAGTGCTCTTTGCTATGTGAGGCATGGACACAGATGGATATGAACACTCATTCCCTACACCCTCAGGCACAAGCACAACAGGAACACAGACAGGGGTGGGTGGTGAGACAAAGGGGAAAGGGAGGGGTCCAGGGTAGGAGTGCTGGGTAGTTGAGAGGATGGATGGGGGCCTTTGGTTGTTTTGGGGGACAGCAGTTGCTGGGAGTGCCTATCAGAGAACAGGTAGCAGTGACAGAAGCACAGGGAGTGTGGTTGGGACACAGAGAAATCATGCAACATGGTACATAGCAGACAGGGATGACAGCAGACTCCTCACTCTCCTTCATAATCCTCCTAACACAATCACATTCATGATCAGCATGGACAGCAAAATCCCATACCTGTTCGTGCTTTACAGAAGATCTTATCCAAGATGTCTGCCTGCTGCACCTGGTACGTCCAGGATGCTATACAAAATATGCCTTGGACATCTGCTCCTGTGCTCCATCCTAACAGTGCCCACAGAATGCCTCCAGATATACCCATGTTAGGATGCCTAGACTTGGGTGTTCCATCTACGGGGACATTCAGATCTGCCTAGTTCTTTAATTGCATTTTATACATCCTTGCTATTCAGACATCCATATCGCACATTTCTGACATCTAAGCTATGTTCATCACTTATAAAAGTACCCTCATAATATTCTAATAATAAATATTCAAATTCCTATTCTGTAGCAACATTAGTGTGTGAAAAGATAAATAACTCCTGCACTCATTAATACTGAGATGAAAGTAATATATTTGTTGGGCTTTTTTAACTTTGTTCATTCTCTTGATAGCAGGGGATTATTGCTTTTATGAAAGAAATGTTTATGTTTATTACTGGTATTTTCTATATCGCCAGACACAATGCATCATAGCTATTTACATCAACATGACAAATAAAAGAAATGGTGCATAGGACACTGAACTCTCTCTCAGATAATTATCACCAACACCACAAATCCCCAGTGAGATTACTGTTCTGCTTATACAGAGAATTTTTGATGCTCAATGTTTACAAAACCTTGCTTGACCACTCTTTGAAAACACAGGCTGCATCAAAGCAGTTGACAATTCTAATAACAATAAAATAAAAAAAGAAGAGGCTGTAATCAATTGTGCATGAGGAGCTCCACCTCAGAAATCATATGCTGAATGCTGGCTGGAAAAGCCAGGTTTCAAGTTCAGTTATGAATCTGGCCTGAAACATCTCAGTTCTTAATAATAGCATTAGTTGAATCCAGTGTTGAGCCTAGAAAGCAGAAGCCATTCAACAATCTCATTCTAAACAAATCAAGTAAGATGAAGGGAGTGACGAGATGTTGTCAAAGAGAGTGCACTGGAGATTAGGGAACCAGCCAGCTTGCTAAGTAATTTTTCTGATCTGTGCACAAAGCTAAACAAGGTGAGAAGCAGAATTTTGAAATGGAGTCTGAAATCAAGAGTAAGGAGGCATGACTGGATGTTGGTACGTTGTGCAGCGATTTGACAGCCATGCTCTGCACATGCTGGACACGTTTCAGAGAAATCAAGGAATAGACCAAAATACATCAAATTACAGTAATTCCAGCAGCATATGACCAAACAGAAAGTCAAAATTTTGGTGGCCTTACTAGGTATAAAGTACACGGCCATGTGAATTTTGGACAAAGTGAAGTCCTCACAACTAAGGAAATCTGGACTTGAAAGGAATGTTGTATCATAACTGAGGCAAATTTTGAAAGCCCCAGCTAGGCTAAAGTTTTATAAGTACTTTTTGTAACTGTGGACTTTTTTATTTTATATTTAGAATTTACAAGTTACAAACTCGTCTATTACAGAAAATTTCACAAGAAAAGAAAATATTATTATGGGAAAAATGCCTAGGTAGCTCTAGTGAACAATAATGGTAAAGGAGATCCATTCAATTATTGATCAAAGAAAATACTTGTATTCAAAGAAAGTTACACCTTCCAAAAAAAAAAGCCCATACATACTGGCAGTCAAACATTATTCTTGAGGAGTCCACCTAAGGGAAATCCAAAACGTTTTTTCTGTTAATAAAAGCTGACAACTGGGATGGACTGAAAAAAACAAAACAAAACAAAAAAACCCATGTTTAACAGAAGCAATATTTCACCAAGCATTTGCAAGGAAATTTTAAGAAGAAAAAAGTCCCTAGTTGCAGACTCTCCGGCTTCAATGAAGAAATGCTTTTATTCTTTTCTGAGTCTCTCCAATCACCTCAAGAAACATTCTAACAACACAATTCAGGAAGGAAATATCCTGATGTTTAAAATGTAAATGTAATAGCCATTCTTGATCTGAACTTTATGCTAATATTACCAGCAAGCTCATAAGGATCACTGAATATTTTTCAATTTCTCTAATAAAGATTTCATATCCAAACAGTTCATAGATGGATCTACATCTTGCTGAACTTCCTGAGAAATATTTCTTAAGATAGGTTCATATTACATTCTAGAGATAGGTGGCAAAGAACCCAGGGGGATCTTTAATACTTCAGAACGATGTCTCTTAAGCCTTTCCTTAGAAGAGACCAAAGAGCTTTAGGGAAAACTTTACTGACACCAAAAATAGCCTCACAGATTGTTTCAAGAGTAAACATCTTAGGGGTATCTTTAATAAAGAGTGATTAGGGAGCAGGGTATAGTGAGCGAAAACTGCAGCGTTAAGGGTGTTTGCATGCGTTCTGGCAGTAAGGGCGCAAGTGGCCGGTTGACATGCGCTAACAGGACACCAGGCGTTAAGGTGCCAAGCGTGCAACTTAATGTCCGAAAACGCCAGTCACCTTAACCCTTTGAAGGCCTACTTTAAATTTTTAATCCACATTCTGCAGCTGGGTTAATTTTTGCATATTTCAGGAAAATTGTACCTGTCTTATTCAATATGTTCTAATAGTGATTTTCCTTCTGCTATGGTCATGTATTATATACCATTTGATAGGAATATTTAGTCAGAATTTTGGATCCCGAGAGTTTTGGGCTCGGCCTGGAAAGGGTTAATGCTGGATAGGGGAGCCCCAGCAAAAGTCAATGTACAGGTGATGGATGGAAGGGCAGGTGGGAGCTGATGGACCTGACAGATCTGTGAGCATCCTACATGGCAGTCGGTAAGTGGGATGAGCATGTGAGAGACATCTGCACTGATGCAGTGAGGGGTACCCACTTAAAATGCTGCAATGTCAGTGTGTAGCATAGGATGGGAATGAGGTGTCCCCCTGAGGAGCCAGAATCAACATGATGTGTGCATCCAAGGTATGCCGGAGCAGGAGTGATGATGTGCAGATCAGTCACAGGAGAGGTGTGAGTGACACATCGAAATGAGGAAAACATCCCTGTGTGGGGCATGGTGTAGCAGCTGACAGGAGAATACATGAGGAAAGATCTACAAAAGCTGGAAGAATGGTCTAATGCTTGGCAGTTAAGATTTAATGCGAAGAAGTGCAGTGTCATGCACATGGGAAGCAGAAATCCAAGGGAAATGTGCACGATAGGGGGCGAGAGGTTGGTGTGCACGGACCAGGAGAAGGACCTCGGTGTGATTATTTCTGAGGATCTCAAGGTGGCGAAACAGTGTGACAAGGCGGTGTCAAAAGCTAGGAGGATGCTGGGTTGCATACAAAGAGGAATTATTAGCAGAAAGGAAGAGTTACTAATGCCACTGTATAAGTCACTGGTGAGGCCTCACTTGGAATACTGTGTTCAGTTTTGGAGACCATATCTCGCAAAGGATATAAAAAGACGAAATGGTTCAGAGGAAGGTGACCAAAATGATTTGGAGCCTGTGTCAGAAGACTTATGAGAAGAGACTTGAAGACCTAAATATGTACACTCTAGAGGAGAGGAGGGACAGGGGAGATATGATTCAGACCTTTAAATACATAAAGAGTATTAATGGACAAACAAACCTCTTCCAAAGACGGTGAAGCTGTAAAACTAGAGGGCATAACATGAAGCTGCAAGGGGGTAAATTGAAAGGAAATGTCAGGAAATACTTTTTCACTGAAAGGGTGGTGGATGCTTGGAATGCCCTCCCGATGGAGGTGGTGGGGGCAAATACAGTGACAGAATTCAAAATAGAATGGGACAGACACAGTGGCTCCATTTATAGCAACAGGATAAAATCAAAATAAACTTAACTATCTCTTATATCTCAACAAACAGGGGTGCCCTACACAGAGCGGTAGATACACCCCTAAACAAAGGCATGGGGAGGGGTGGCCTGCAATTAACTGTCTTGCAAAGGATTGTGGTTATTGAAGTCCATTCACACAAAGCTTGCCTTTTTAAAATAATGAAAACTCTTGTAGTTGGTCGAGTGTAGACAAAATTAGAGTTTATTTATGGGGTGATTATCCCACACACAGATATGCTTGGTAACACCTTCCAGATAACTTCTCCAGGGTTTTATTCAACACAAAATAAGGCAACTGAAATGTCTTATGCAAATAAGAATCAAAGTCCTTTATAGAACAGAAAGGTTTCTTTCAGCCACTGCTAATAAACTCCTTAGCAGTGCTGGGGAAAAACAAATCAAAGAGGAAAACTTCTTTATACTAAAACATAGCTCACTTTCTCCATACAGAAAAGAACTTTTTAATCCTACGTGTGCACGGCTTGTGCTGGGCTCTCCACCAACAGGTGACAATTAACTGCAGTCAGTAGCTTGATTTCAGCACACGTGCAAAACTTTCCCAAAAGCTTTTTCTTTTGGACAAAACTTTATGGGAAGCCAATATTTAGAATGTTTCCTTTTGATGTTTGCTCTGATATTTAGGATTTTCCTAAAATAACAACCAACTCAAAGAACAGTCCATATAATTATCCTCTGTATCAGATATTGAACCTTGCTCTTGAAATTGCATAGATTCTGTTTCTCCGTCTGACTCAGAGGGCTTTAGGAACTGACCTCTACACAGAGAGAAACTGTTTCCCTGCTGTTTGCACTGCTCAAAGCTAGAAAAACGTTCACAGATCCTACCTGAATCCAGGCAAGCGTCAGGCTGCTTCTTCTGGTATTCTGGCCAGTATGCAATAGAGCTTTTGTGTCCTGTCTTCCAGTTGGTATCTCTGGACCTCGGGATCTTTTCTCCAGACATCCTCCAAGAGGTATTTGGGCTCCTTTCTTCCTTAGCTGCAACAGTCCTCTTCCTAGGTGTTGCTTGAGGGTCCCTGGCTGTGGATCTACAGACCTCTGGCTTTTTCCAATCCTCTGAACCTTTCCCCCAGGTATCTCTCCAGGCATAGGTACTTTTCTGAGCTCCTCTCTTGGACCATCTGCTTCCTTGTCCTTGTTCCTTCAGGTTCCGGTTGTTCTTCATTCTGTTCCTCTGATTCCCCTTCTCCTTCTGTCCTCCTGAAGATTCCCCTATAGTTTTAAAGGGCTTAGATTGCAACTCCACCCACAGGCAGCCGAAACATCATCTTCTTCTGAACGGACGTCTTCATCTTCTGAGGAGGAAGAAAATTTCCCTGTTTCTCTTCCTTCTCCTACGCATGAGGTACTTTCATTAATTCCTATCCTTCCGATTTCTGGTGTTGATGCAACTATTGTTCCTCAAATTGAAAATGTGGATGCGGTCACTCTTGTCGACATTTGGAAACAGGTTACTGCAACAAATTCAATGTTATCTCAATTTATGAATCAAACGGCTGTGTTCTCACGACAGGTTTCCACTAAACTTCAAAAGGTTGAGGCCTCTGTTAACCAACTGGTTCAGCGTTCTGATCGGTGGATACGCAGGTGGCCTCTTTACAGTCTGCTAATATGTAATTTCTAAGGATACCTTAATGTTTCATCAGCAATTAGAGGTACTGGATAACGCCTTTCGGCAAAAAATCTGCGAATTTTGAATTTTCCTAAGACACGTTTATTGACATCTGTATTGTTATTTCGTCAATATTGTAAGGAAATATTGTTGCTCCCAATGCTGACACTCTTATGTTAGATAGGACATTTTACTTGGCAGTTCCGGCGACTTCTGGGGAAATTGGAGTGTCACGTCAGGAGGAGGGAATTCTTTAGATTTAACAGAATTTTTGGAACATTCTCAGACTCCCATCTCCTCTCGTGCCACTTTGGTGGGTACTTTGGCCCACTTTTCTGATACGTCTACTCGCTTGAAGGCTTTTTTTTCCGACAAAAGAGTTCCTATTTTATGGCCAAAAGATCTCTATTTTCCCGGACGTCTCCAGACAGACACAAGTTCGTAGGAAGTGTTTCCTGCAGCTAAAAACTAAGGTGTTGGCTGCAGGGGGTACTTTCCGTTTACGTTTTCCTTGCAAATGCTTCGTCACTATTCAAGGAAGTAGTTATGAATATTTTGATCCTTCTCTTTTGGAATCTTTGTTAGCTTCTCTACAAGCTTGAGTGCTGTTTATTGTATAATGTGGTTTATGATATGTGGTAAATTGGGTGGTTGTTGCCTTATAATTTTTATCCCGGTTCTCTTCCTCAGCTGTTCTCTCCTTATTGTGGGTGGAGAAGTGATATGTTTGTATTGTTTCTTTTTTTGAAATGTGTGTGTAAATACTTGTTGATATCACTTGTTTCTTTATTATGTATATTCATTGGATGTAAAGCATTGAAAATTCAATAAAAAAAAAAAAAAAAAAAAAAAAAGATTGCAACTCCACCCTTACATTCTTCAGGTGTTGTGGATTAAGCATTCTTCTAGGGGCTGTTTGATTAGGGATGACATAATGCTTTCTCTGATTAGACACATGCTTTTCCACTCTAGCTCCACTAGGGACTTTCTGCATACAGGTGCATTCTGGATCATGTAGTCTTTTAGGGAAACAAGCTGTCTTAGTTCTATAACCTGCCAGCACAGGTCCCTTGATCAGAGTAAATTCTCCTCTTTTGTCATTACTCCCTGAGCTTTGATAAGCTTCCTTATCACAGACTTAACAGAACTATCAGAGGCAGAAAGATGGGCTGAGGAAGGTTGGCAGTAGATGAGAGTGTGGTATGGGCATGCAGCACCGATGTAGCTGATATGACATTAGCAATACAGTGATTGTGTGTCAGAAAAAAGGGTGACTGTGCCACATGGAAGACCCAATACCAGCTATAGTGTTCTCACATCTGTCCCAGCCACCCATCCACCAGACAATTCTCCAGACAAGTGTGCATATGACAACTGGGGAAGAGTTGCTCATCCTGGCCAGATGGAGCAATTAAGGAAGTGTGATGATCCCTGCAGGTGACCATCCCAGGGGTAGGATGTGGCTGCATGTAATGTACATTAAAAACAGGGACATTGCTAACTTCTATTCTGCTGAAGCAATGGAGGGTTAAGTGACTTGCTCCAAGCCACAAGGAGTAGAGGTCATGCTTTTAAGAATTTAACATAAATAAAATGACTCTGTAAAATGCTCCCATCAGTCACACAGGGAGTGCTAGTAGGAATTAAACCAGGGTCTCTTGGATCCCAAGCCAGTACTCTAACCATTAGGTTGCTCCTCCACTCAGGTATTGCATATCTGCAGGGTGAACATGTCTGCCCCTCTACAATGGCCTGCAGCAGAGCCAATAAAATCATGCTCTCAGAAGGTCATGATCGCAAATAGCATGTGTACAGATGCAATCTGAACACATGAAGAAGCATTCAAATGTGTGTCTGCCAGTTAAAGCAGACCCTGGACTGTTCCTTGCATCAAAATGAACTGAGTAGCACACTGGTACAAAGATAAAAAGTGGGACTCAAACCCTCACCCATTGCCAACAGAGATAGAGTTGTAACCATTAGGCTATACCTCCACAATGCGCAACACAGCAATGCCTGGAAGCAACAAGACTGCAGGTCTCTGCCTGCAATGGGTGAAATCAAGCACATGAAACAATGTGGTTGGCACAGTATGAGACCATGCTGCAACCACACCTAGGGCCTGCCTACAGTGGCGCACATGCAGTACATAAAGCACTGGAAATGCAGTACTGTGCCTGCTCAGCAGACATACTGCTGCTGGATACAGCATTTGTCCTAAGGGCAAGGCACAAGAGAGGTAAACATGCCCATGCCTCCACTGTCCCACCAATGGCAACCAAAACTCACACGCATGGGTCCACTGTGCCGCAATGTGTCACGTACCCCACAGGCAGTACATGTGCAGGGCATGCAGTCCCCTGTGACCTGTTACAGACGCCGAGATAGGGACATCTGCACACACTGAATGCAAACCACATTACTGACCCATGTGGTCCATTTCAGACCAGCCTGGCCTCCTCGGGGGGCCATGCACACGTTTCCCACCATCTTAGATGACAAGCAGGTACTGGGCAATGCCCTAGTGATCCCATGCACCACTTTGGCTGCAATCTCTGCTCTGTGTGCCGATATAGATGAGCCCCTCCATTACACATGATGCATTGCACATTCTGAACAGCTGTCTGCAACTGAGCACCACAGTGAAAATGCTGTGATCCATCACATCAGGCCAGAATTACGCAGGGGTATTGTGTGCTTAGGGCACATAACAGCTGCAAACTGTGCTATTAACCAGTTTCAGCAGTCACCCTGAATAGGAGGAGGGGGCAGGGCACACACCACCTGGTCCCCAGAGCCTGTACTGCAATAGCTGACCCTGGAACAGATCTATATCACTGCTAATGTGCTGCAGGGCCGTACCGAGCATGAATTGTGCCCTGTACGACTTCCACATTGGGTACGTGTATCCCCCCTGCAACTCCATCTAGCCACTTCCTGGACAGCTGCAGCAGAGAAGAGGTGCGCCCGATGTGCAAGTCGCCAGCACACTAAGCAGATCTGTACCTCCCTGCTCTGACACCGCGTCAAAGGAGAGAGGGACCAGATCCGCTTAGAATGCCACGAGGCTTAAGGGGTGCATTTCAGCTGTTTGCCATTGCCTGCCGCTGCTGAGAGAAGAAAAAGTGGCGGCAGTAGGCAACGGCAGACAGCTAAAATGTGCCCTTTAAGTTTTTGCGCCCTGTGTGGCCTCACCCCTCGCACAGGGCTAGGTATGGTCCTGATGTGCTGCAGATATTGTTGGCAGTGCGTGTTGCTAGTCACGTGGTTGTTTGCACAATTGAAACAAGCTGGAGTGATATCAGGGCCTTATCTCCTGATCCTGTTGGTCAGGAACTGTCCTATAATGTCTCATTACAGTCTCCAAGATTGCGGCATGTGGTTCAGATAGTTGCATCCAACTGAGTTATGGAGGAATCACCACAGAACTCACAGATTTTGGTCAGAGTTTGGCAGTTGAGAGAGCAGCGTGCTCATGTTTTCATCCAATATGGGCTGCTCTCATATTGCATAGTATTCATAGCTCAGTGCACTTTTTATGCATCACAGGCACATTTTCATTCAATATGTGCAAGTGTGAGCATCCTAATCCCAGGTCCATCCCATCCCAGTAGGCACCAGGGCTGGAGGTAGGCAGTATGGCAGCCAATCCCTCACTCCCTGCAAGCGTTCCCCCACTGCTACAACAGTGCTGTCAGTGATCTTATTTAGGTAACACACCTACAGCTAGTCACACTATGCCGCTCCTGCCCCCCTCTATCTGGGGCTGTGGGTACAGCTGCTACTGTCTGAGACCTCGGGAGAGGTGGTGGAGGATATGCTCCACTGTGCCTGCTGCTGACATGCTTGGCATCCCACTGACAGTGGCAACTGCTGCATTGCACCTGTCACACAGCACCAGAACACAGATCTCTCCAGCTTTAGGCTGCACTCATTGCGCTGCCACCCCCAGATTTGCACAATATAGATATGGCGGCATGGTGGCCGTGGGGGTGGCATAACTCTCTTCTGACTGCGGCAGCATGTAAGTGTGCTGCTGCTGTCACAGCAGAGTCACACCAGTCATCACAAATGTTCTCCCTCAGCAGCCACCTTGTCAGCCTAGTGGACCTGCCAGCCCCACAGCATCACCCATGTGGCACCTCCTTTGCCACACTGGCACATCAACATAGTGCCCTGTCATAATAGGGCACTATGCTATTGCTGCTAATGGAACACTACTATCACTTTTTTTGGATCCTTTGCAGCACATTGCAGACATTAAAATAGGCTCTCTTAACTCAAATGTACCCCTTTCCACGAGGTTTTACTTGGCGTTAGGGTTGCCAGTGCTGAGAGCTCTAGTGCATGATTGCACAAGCGGCGGTAAAGGAGAATATGCTGTCAATGCCCACTCTCCATCCCATTAACGCCCACTCTCTATCTCCTTTTCCCTTAATGCTGCAGGCCCCTCTAGTACTCATTAATGCCGTGTTATCCGCCCTTTCTGCTGTGTTAAGGGCAAAAGGGTGCCAATAACAGGCATTAACGGCACACTTGTCCCTTACCATCCTTTGATAAACATACCCCTTAATTTATCCCAGGAAGGCAATTCCATATTTCCTTTCAACCATCTCAAAGGTCTGAGTATATCCATTATTATAAATCTTCCTCCTGAAATGATGCCACTGAATATGCCCAGACCTGTTTCCATCAAGCTCTTGCACTGGAAATTTCCCCTTAAGCTGCATATGCTGAAACATCATCCTTCTGTGGTGATGGAGCTTCCAGTACATGAACGTAGAGGTGGGGCCACTGCTCAATGGAGAATGATGACTCTATCTCAAAAAATGACATTGAGCCACCTGGCCATTGAGCCATCAAAGCAGCTGAAATAATTCCTGAGTCACTGGGCCTATTCCCTTCATGCTGAACAAAAGATCCATTGGGCCCATAGAGGTAAGTAACTATGGTTCAGAGGGTTAAAGCAGGGGCTTATAATTCCTCTTGGCCATTGAATCAACTTGAGGAATCACCATCACAGACCAGAAAGCAATGTCATAGCCATCTTAGATTCCTCCTATCCTAATCCTCTGTAACTGGGGACATGGATACAAAACCACCTCAGCACTTTGGCCCTGCTTTACCTGCAGAAAATTCCACAAGCAAAAATGAGCACAGGAATTTGGAAATCATTCCCCTATACATACCTTGCCTTCCCTGACCTCCCTTTTTCCAGTACCGCCTCTTTATTTCTCTATGCTTAAACCTACCTACCTTGTGAAACTTGGCAGCTTAATTTACTCACTGAGAAGAAGCGATTTTAAGCTCCAAGTAACTCTCTTTGAAAATTATGTTCAATATGATATTGGAACATCAAATCTGAGTACTGAGTGTTAAACTGAGGTTTATAACTAGGGCTTCTAATTTTTAAGAGTCCAGTATTCAATTGGGACAGCTACGATGCATAGCTGAGTGTGCCGACCCTTAACCCCAGATATTCAATGCGGGGTTCATATACGGCCCCCAGCTTTGAATATCCAGGTTTGCCATCCAGTTTCCCAGATGCAAAAGATAACCAGGCAGTGTGATATTGCATGCAGCCCAGTTAGCTGCTGTGGCTAAAAGATAGGCGAGCTTTTGACTCTCCTCCTGTGCATTTATGTCACGGAGGTATTTAAATGTCTCTGTCATATCTCCTCTATCCTGCCTTTCCTCTAACATATACATATTAAGCTCTTTAAATCTGTCCCCATATACTTTCTAATGAAGACCTCTAACCATCTTAGTAGCCACCCTCTGCACCGACTCCATCCTGCTTATATCCTTTTGAAGGTGTGATTTCCAGAACTGCACACAATACTTCAAATGTGGTCGCACCAGAGATTTATACAGAGGCACTATCATCTCCTTTTTACTCCAGGCCATTTCTCTCCCTATGCACCATAGCATCCTTCTGGCTTTTTCCATTGCCTTTTCTACCTGTTTAGTCACTTTCATATCATCAGAAACAATCACGCCCAGGTCCCGCTCTTCTGTCATGGACAGAAGTACTTTGCCCCCTACACTGAACTGCTCCCTTGGATTTGTGCAACCCAAATGCATGACCCAAAATTTTTTAGCATTAAATCTCAGCTGCCAAATTCTTGACCATTTCTCAAGCTTAGCTAGTTCCCTCCTCATGTTATCTATTCCTTCCTGGGTATCTACTCTATTGCAGATTTGGTATCATCCTTTAAGAGGCAAATCTTACCTGACAGCCCTTCCGCAGTATCACTAACAAAGATGTTAAAAAGAATCGGACCAAGGACAGATCCCTGGGGTACACCACTGGTAACATCCTTCTCCTCGGAGTGAGCTGTACCCTTTGTGCCTCCCACTCAACCAATTTCTAATCCAGCCAGTCACTTTAGGGTCCATCTCTAGGGTGCTCAGTTTGTTTATAAGTCACCTGAGTGCAGGGCTAGCCCAAGGGTTTCTGCCACTCTAGGCGGAAAGCCTGACCGCACCGTGCCCCCCCCCCCCTAGACACACTGCCCCACCATCCAAATTCTACCCCCCTCCCCCCGCCTGCTGGGCCACCCACTGCTGCCAAAGGCTTTACTGAAATCAAAGTATACCACATCTAGGTCTCTCCCTCATTCCAACTCCCTGGTCACGCAGTCAAAGAAATCAAACAGATTGGTCTGACAAGACCTGCCCCTGGTAAACCCATGCTGCCTCGGATCCTGCAATCCACTGAATTCCAGAAACCTCACTAATCTCTGTTTTAGAAGCGTTTCCAATAATTTAATCAACACACAGGTTAGATTACCTGGCCTGTAGTTTTCAACCTTATCCTTATTTCCACTCTTGTGTATTTGGACCACATGTGCCTTTCTGCAGTCCTCTGGGACCACTCCCGACTCAAAAGAAGCATTGAAAATAAATTTGATTTCAACTTGGCTGCATGGAACAAGGCCTACAGATAGGAGCTTATGTACAAGTGGAGCAGGAAAATGGGCTGTAGTTGCTATGTCCTGAAATCTGCCGAATAGCTAATGGACGATGCAAGCCTGAGGTAGTTGTACTGACCTGCTATCTGCTCAGACCTCTTTAAGTCAATCTGTGCAATGTCGGTGCAAGAATAGCAATCTTGCCCTCTTCTTCATATTCTCAATATGTACAGTAAGAGAGAAAGAGAGAGAGAGAGAGACGGGGGGGGGGGGGGCAGACTTTCTGAGTGAAATCGCTGCAGTGAGGACATGTTGGTAGCACAGAGACTTCTCAGTGGGGCTAGATTAGCCAGGACAGTAGAATCTAGGAAGAGAGGAGACTGCTTTCTTGTGAAGTGGTGAATGGGGGAAGAGGAAATGTTTTACTTCTAGGATATAAAGGGATGGAGCTGCTTCTTGTTGAGGGACAGAGAAGGGGGGTCATTGATGGTGAGAGAGAGAGAAGGGAAGAGAGGGAGGCAAAAGATGGAAAAGTCAGATGCAATAGAATTGTACTACTAAAGCTACAGCTGAATAGGTGGGAGTCAAAGTTGTGGAAGGGGGACAGATAAATAGTGAGGGCTTGTGAGTCTATCTGTGAGAATGTGAATATGTATAAGAACATAAGATTTCCCATACTGAGTCAGACCAATGGTCCATTAGCCCGGTATCCTTTTTCCAACAGTGGCCAATCCAGATCACAAATACCCGGCAGGATTCTCAAAAGACAGAAAGATTCCATGCTGCTTATTCTGAGGGTAAACAGTAGATTTACTATCAGGATCTTCTCAACCCTCCTGATTCATAGGACTTTCCATTCATCCAACAGTAGAAAGTGGGATAAGAAGCAGGAAGAATTAAATAAAAAAGTTTCATTTTTATTCCTAAACAGCATTGAGTAGATCTAGGAAAGTGTCCATAGAGTGTAGGGCTGGCTAAAGTAAGGTAACTGAAGGACAAGAAACTGCAAAGGAACTTACAAACACGTATGTGAGCACAGAGGCAGCATTTATTAGCTCAGCAGCAGAGGCTTTGAAAAACTTTCAGGAGAAAGCTAGAAGAGTTTTATGTAAAACTTTATTGAAAAATTATATTAGGTATAATTAGAAAGGTGTGGATTTATAATTTGCACTCTGAGGAAGGGTGTGGCCTCATTATTTCTAGTTAGGGGCTAGTGGGGAAGGGAAGGTGACTAGATGGGGCCCAGAAAGGGCCCCATCTCTCCTCACTATCAATTGTAACTTCCCTGCTCACTCTCTCTCTGTCTCTCTCTCCCCCTCCGGTCTTCCTGCCTGCCGCCTATTACTGTGTCTGAAGTATAACCCCTCATTGAAGCAATGTTAACCCTCTTCCCCATGTGTGTTCAGTCATTTGCTTTCTTGCTGTGAAACATGCAAGTCTATCACAGGCTTTGCTGCTAGCATCTGACTAGGGTCTGACTTTTTAACTGCTTGCTTGTAAGGTCTGTCTGCCTGTATATATTGTGTATTTATTTATCTTATCATTATTAGAGTGCCTTACTTTTCAGCATTTTTGTTTGTGATCTTGTTCAGCTCTCCCTCTCTGTTTTCAGCTATGTCTCTCTCTCTCTCCTCGTCCTTAATATCCCACCCTCCCTCACAACAGCCCACCCGCCCCCTGGCTTATAGTCTCTTATAGCCGCCCTGTGCTCATTACCACAATCAATCACAGTTGCACCTTATCCCCTACAATTTCTACCACCTATCTTTTTCTTTCTTCTGACTTCTGTGTTCATCTCCATCTCTCTCTTCTATGGCTCCTCAACACTTTCTCTTCCAATTGCTCATACTCCCTAATTGTCTCCTCTCCTACCAACATATTCTGTAGGGTTTCAGTACTTGTAGAGGTAGAGGTTAAGTATGATACATTTGGGATTTAGTATGATAGATTTGCTTTTAATTTTTAAGTGCTAAGGATTAATAATGTTCCTGATTCATAATCACTTACTGGCTGCCCTGAATCTCACAAAATAGTTAAAGCACAGTCATTCTGCTATAACATGTGAGCCAAGAATACAGGCCTTAGCAAGAAGAGATCCAGCACCGGAAAGAACCATATAAGGAGATATCATGAGCCTTGTGAGGTGCCAGTTTGGGCTGGAGAGTCTAGACTAGGACCTGCAAGGGGATATCAGATATAGGCCTGTAAGGTCTATGTGTCAAGAAATGCATACACAGGAAACCACAAAGCTACCAACATATATGCTGGGCCCGGCTCTGAAGAAAGCAGATTAGCTGGATCATGGTGAGTATGGGAAGAGGGGGGCCAGGGGGATTTTGCAACAGGAACTAAGGGGAGTAAAGGGTAATAATAGGAAATAAGGTAGGGGAGGGGGAGAGAACACAAAGGAATAGCTCTGGGGACTGGACTGTATGTAAAAATGCGGAAGAGAAAAAGGTATAAATTGTAATATGCTTTCTATATTCGAAGGGGGAGAGTTGCATTCTTGAGGTGCCTAGTGCCCGATAGAACTCTCTTCCCCACTTCGCTGCCTGTATTTGGTCATCAGTTATCTAATAAACAGAGACTCTGATTGCACCTGTACTGACTTTTCGGATCTGATCATTTCAGGTAATAATAATAATTAGGTGGTGGTCTATTTTTGTACGAAACAGGGCCGTACAAAATTAGTGCCGAAACCCGGGATTGGCCTACGGGTGGGTCTTTATGGCCAAGATATAAATTTAAAGATTTGGATTCCCCTCAAGAAAAAGAGGGAGGTACGTAAAGATTTGGATTCCCCTCAAAAGGTTGAGGGAGGTGTGTTCCCGGTGCTGAGTGAAGACCGGAGAAGAAGTGAGTGATTGATTCCCTAGGATGACGGCGGCCTGTAATGATGGCGTCGTGAGTATATTTTTAACCAAGCTTGGTATGTGTTGTTTAATTTCTGTTGTTGTTATATGCATAAAGTGTAAGAATAATTTGCTGTTATAAACTGGGACTGAATGATAAGTGATTGAGACAGTACGTGTCGTCTGACACGAAGCGTGTGTGTGTTCTTGCTCACGGTTCCATACCTCCGTGAGGAGATTGGCTGGGCTTGAACGCAGCGAATTCTTGTTTGAAAGGTGTCCTGGACATTTCGTGCACTTCCTTCCTCTGTAAATAAAGAGGGTGGGTATTGAGACCCTTAAATAAAAGGTTGCACGTAGGAATCATGTCTCTGTTTAGGAGAGAGAAAGATGACAATCAGGGAATAATGATAAATCAGGTTTCCCCAATGACTCCGGTCGAACGGATGATGAGAGATAATCCCTTATTAGGAAAGGAAATAGAGAAAGTTTTTGTCTATTTTCACCCCCACACAGTGAAAACAACAGGTTTACTGATTTATAGGCTGAGGGACAGTGAAGGAGAATAAAAGATTGTTCTAAAAGAAAACAATGGAAGAAATCCCCTTATCTGGGATCAGACCAGAGAGGGTGACAATTAGATCAATTGAAAGAATCAGTCTAGTTACATAACAATGTAAACAAGATACACATCAATTGTAATTATGGAGTTCTGAACTTTGAGGTTTATTCTTTGAACATTGCCAGTACCTGGCCAGTGCTTGGTTGTGTTTAATGAATAATTGCTTCTATATGTCGTCTGATGAAAGATAGCTAATTGCCTGCAGCAGGATAAGATGGTTGCCTGTTTTTAGCTAGAAAGAGCGAGGGGGACTGCTGGGGGATTTTCTTCTGGTGATGGACGCATTACCTAGAGGAAACTCTCGATTGAGCAGTCTTTCTTGTTTGTTTAAATAAAGGATTTATTCAGTGTGACAGGAGTTGAAGTTCAGAACTCGGTGAAGTATTTTTTCCTCTGTAATTAGCTTGCTAGCTTTCTAGGTACGGAAATGACACTGAAAAAAAAAACTGTTTTTAGAAAAACTTAGGGACCTGATTCTGTTCTATGTGTGATAGTTATAATTGTGAATGAATGGGAAGATCTTCCATGCTTTGATATATGATTATTGTTTTGTGGTATATTCTGGAAACAAAATTAGTAATAGAGGAACAATAACAGCTATGATATCTGCAGAGTGTGATTCAAAAGTTACTTTGCTTTTGAAGCAAAAATTACCAGTGCAGCCGTTTCCCTTCTGGAAGTTCTGTATAACACTCACGCAATCAACGCTTTCTTAATTAGATTTTATGATCTCTGAAATTGAACTGCTTAGAATTCTTTGCTACTGGTGCAACAGAAGAAAACTGTTTCCTTTTTCCATTTGACCTTCAAAGTAGAGATTAAGATCCCTGCAGGATTATGTGGTATTCTGAGCAGATTGCAACTTGAGAATGATTTAAATCCTGAATGAATAAAATGTTAACCATGTTTGGATTTGTTCTGATTGTATTAAGCAAAATTAAAAGTTAAACAGGGATTTTATATATTGTGGCAAGGTCGAGGTTAGCTGTAACTCTCAGTGATTGAAATAACTTAAAAAAAAGGGAAGTGTTTGCATTCTAGATGTCCACCAGTCTTTTCATGAAAAGAGTATCAGTTTCGCTTCCCCGAACTGTAAGAATTACTGTGTAAGTCTTTTGAATTTCAGTTCCAGGAGTTCTGTCTTTAGTTGCGGTTTAGAATGAGCACATATATCCATTCAAAACTACACCAATTAAGTTAGTGGGACTGAGACACTGTTTAACAATCTAAATTTATATTTTCTGCCTCCCATTTGTTTGACTTTTAACAATTGTTTTAGAAGCAGGATTAGCTGTTGTGTGCGAGCAGCAATCCCAGAAAGCACTCCAAGAAGAGGAAAGGGGGAGGGGAAACAGCATTCTCTCTTTTGTTTGTACCTGTAGAATTTCAGGCAACTGAATTGGTGGAGCGAGTGACAGACATTCTGATAAGAAGTTATTTCAGATCTAATGCAGCACACCTGTGGACAACAGCGACCCCTACTGCAACTACATAATGCTGTCTTTTGTGTGACCTTTTGAACTGGTTCAAGCTTGTTTGCAATTTATATAGAATGGTATAATGGTATAAACAGTATGGTGTGTTCTCTCCTTCTGCTCTCTCTGAAGAATGGCAAGTGTTTGCTGCATTGTGTTTTAAATGCTGTCATGTATCAAAGTTTCACTGCTGTTGTACTTAATCCTTTTTATGCCTGGAAGCTAGTGTATCAGGCTGTATTTTCTGCTCTTTTCTAAGCCATGCTTTAAGCTTACCTCTTTAGGGCTACTTTTGAATATGTGATCCAGCTCACCATTGTCACCGTTACTTCCCCCTTTGTTGCCCACTTGAATGATACTGACACTTGGACTCTTGAAGGTTTCTTCAACTGTCACCTCTGCTTGATCTACTTCCTTCCTGTATGAACTGTTGCTGACCAAGATAATTGCTGCCAAACCTGCTCCTTGGGACACCATCTGTTTCCTTCATCCTGATGGACAATTAGTTTTACTTCTGCGAGTTCACAGTACAACACACATCTCCAAAGAGGTTCTCAATCACCCCCTGACTTGAACTGAAATCGGGACAGTCTGTTGAACTTTTTGCTCCATTGCTATTACACGTAGGTTAGATGCTGGACTTCCTTGATATCTTTCTAGACCCCTGCCATAACTGCTGGACTTGGTATGGCTATCTGCCGTCTACAATGCTTACTGTATGTTCAAATGAAAGCTGTTATTGATTCTATAACTAAGTTGTCAGAGTCCCTAGAGCAGAATACACAAATGACTCTGCAAAATAGACAAGCCCTAGATTTGCTCCTTGCTTCTGAATGAGGCCTTTTGTTCTTTTATTAATGCCACTATCTGTTGTATAGTCATAGCGAATCATTCAGTGTTTGTGCTTAATGCTATGGATAAAATACGTCACCTATCTGAATTACATATTGATGATTTTAAGGGTGGTTTCCAGATTGGAGATTGGTTTTCATCTCTCTCCTCCTGGTTCCACTCCCTTGGCTCTGGCTTGAAAGGTTTATTGATTTCTGCTGGCTTTATTTTAATCATTGCTTTACTCTTCTGTTGTTTGTTTCTATGTTTATATCCTGCTGTAAGAAAAATTGCACCAAAGTATCTACCTCTTTTTTGCCTGTTCAGACTAGCCCTACTCTTGTCAATGTTTCTTATGCAGCCGTCCCCATGTCAGACTATTCAGACCTGGATTTCTCCCATTCCCCAGCCGAATAAAAAAAAATAATAAATAAAAAATGGGGGAGTTGTAGGGTTTCAGTACTTGTAGAGGTAGAGGTTAAGTATGATACATTTGGGATTTAGTATGATAGATTTGCTTTTAATTTTTAAGTGCTAAGGATTAATAATGTTCCTGATTCATAATCACTTACTGGCTGCCCTGAATCTCACAAAATAGTTAAAGCACAGTCATTCTGCTATAACATGTGAGCCAAGAATACAGGCCTTAGCAAGAAGAGATCCAGCACCGGAAAGAACCATATAAGGAGATATCATGAGCCTTGTGAGGTGCCAGTTTGGGCTGGAGAGTCTAGACTAGGACCTGCAAGGGGATATCAGATATAGGCCTGTAAGGTCTATGTGTCAAGAAATGCATACACAGGAAACCACAAAGCTACCAACATATATGCTGGGCCCGGCTCTGAAGAAAGCAGATTAGCTGGATCATGGTGAGTATGGGAAGAGGGGGGCCAGGGGGATTTTGCAACAGGAACTAAGGGGAGTAAAGGGTAATAATAGGAAATAAGGTAGGGGAGGGGGAGAGAACACAAAGGAATAGCTCTGGGGACTGGACTGTATGTAAAAATGCGGAAGAGAAAAAGGTATAAATTATAATATGCTTTCTATATTCGAAGGGGGAGAGTTGCATTCTTGAGGTGCCTAGTGCCCGATAGAACTCTCTTCCCCACTTCGCTGCCTGTATTTGGTCATCAGTTATCTAATAAACAGAGACTCTGATTGCACCTGTACTGACTTTTCGGATCTGATCATTTCAGGTAATAATAATAATTAGGTGGTGGTCTATTTTTGTACGAAACAGGGCCGTACAATTCAAGCCCCTCCCCCCTTTTTTAATTTTAAATTTTCTGAATTTATAGATACATATCAAGAAAAAAAACATCTTGAAATGGCAATTGGGATGGATAACAACAAAAAAACCCCCAATATACAATATAAAGCATTAATGCCAAACAGGAAAACAATGTTATTTATCCAACCCACCCTAGCCCTCAAATGAGGTGGATAGAATGATGTGAAGTTTATAACACCCAATATTCTAAAAGAAATTCAGGTGGGATAAACAGTGGCAAACAAATAATCGCTCAAATCGGAACAGACAGAGTCAGCCCCCCTCTCAGAAAGTCGGGCATTGATGAAATACAGCAATTGGGAGGGCTCATAAAATATATAGGAATTTGATTGATACTTGATCAAACATTTGCAAGGAAATTTCAGAAAAAAGGCCCTCCCAATTGCTGAATCCCAGAACGCAAAAGGAGGAAATCTTGTCGTCTCTTCTGGGTCTCCCTAGATAGGTCTGGAAACATACAAAGTCAATCCCTTAAATAACATATTGTAACTTTGCTGTGTCTGAGTTCGCCTTCACCTCTAGATATGATGGTGGTAGTCGTGGCCAAGAAGTGACACAAACCCAGACAACAAGGCACAAAATAAACTAACCTCGTTCACTGCTCAAAGCAAAATGAAGGAAATAAACTAAAAGGATTTCTTGAGCTCAAGTTCCAAGTGATAAGTATAACAATTTTATTTGTTATTATAGATGGTTATACCTAATAACAGATTTAATTTACATTGCATTCAGAATCTTTTTCTCTTTTTTTTACTAACTATTATTTATTTTACTGTGGAACATTTCACTATTAAATGCAATAAACAAAAGTCAAGTATGAGATTCGTCGATCAAAGGTTAACATCTCTGGAACAACATATCAGATAAGTAGTAGTATTTACTTTCTTCGTTACTTAATATTTTCTAAATAACAATTTACTTGCTTGGTTTCTTTTTCTTTTTTAACCTGAACGTTTATATAACTTTTATCTTTACAGAAAACTTCATACATAACTTCTATCAACTTCTATTCACAGGTATGTATCTATTTTCCTTCTTCTCACAAAATAAAGTCTCTATGAGCACTTAACTCTCCGTAGTTGCAGTAGTTGTTGGTATCTGTAGCTGTAGAACTTTCTTGATAGATTTGATGACTTTGGTATTCCTTTCGTTGGAGCTCTTGTTGATGTAAACGCCGGTGTTGCTCAGCTGACGGTAGTTCCCAAACACCCACCTACTACCTAAGCTTTAAATAAACCAAAAATAGAAAACCCTATCTATCTTACAAACCAGCGAACAATCACTGTAAAACTATTCAGTACAGATTTAAAATTCCCTAACTGACTAAATAAAAACAAAGTATAATTAATGTCCCTAAATAATGAAGCCTATTCTTTACTGTTTTCCCTCACTACTAACAGAGCTTCATTTAAGAATTCACTTCCCAAGACAATGCACTCATTCATCGATCTCATTATATGGCTTCAGGCATATTTCTCATCATCAATGACGTCAGTCACTTACTGTGCAAGTATCCTTTCACTTTAAGGTTTCAGGCACAACATATTATTGAAGCAGCTGATTAGTATGCAATAAATAATACCAGGAGTCAGTTCAAGGATCCAAGCCAATTTATTGTGCACAGACTCAAACGGACAACTTTAGTGTCTGAAAAGAATGAGCAATGACGTATGATAGCCAGTTCCTTATATACAGTTTTTGCAGTTTGATAGAAGCATAACTTTCTACTGGTTTGACACCCCTTACACCTGTCCAATCGGTGACCCGGTCTGGGCCCGGTCCCCCATCCTTTCTGCTCAAACTGTTTTAACAAAGACATAGTCTTAAACATGGATGCAATTCTACTGCAAGGACATTGCTAGCTTGAAGAATGCAGGAATAAAGCATGCATGAAGAGATAACACAAACCTCCTAGGGGGAGGGAGGGAGCTTTCAGAACAGCAATTTAAAGCAAATTTTTCTAACTTTGATTCTTCTCAGCACTAGTCCCAAGTGGGGGTTGGGATCTAGGCCTAGCCCTAGGCCATAGCCAACCATACTATAGGCTACTTAATAGTAAAACACTCCTCAAATGACACTTCCACTTCCTCTCCTCATGGAATCTTCAACCAATGTCACTTGCTTCACTACCTGGCAATACTTCTCAATCAGTACTGTCCAGTACCACACAAAATCAGTGTTATCATTTACTTAGCCTGATTTTCATATAGTCCCAACAGCAATTCCACTCTCAAAAACAATTTCTCACATATTAGTACCTTTTTACTGGCAAAAATAGTACATCTTTTCATACATAGCACAACACACTTCTGCTTTCTTTCACTGTTCAAGCTCTTCCCTAACTATATTTTTCCTATTGTCAAGGTTACGGTGACTCTTCTGACATCACCTATTTGCATTCCAGCTGTTGTCAAGGTTACAGTGACTCTTCTAACATCACCTATTTGCATTCCAGAGCCGCTAACCAATCACAGGCATGCTGTAGGAATATGCAAATGAGGCATTAAAACATGTTCTGAATTCTGCAAAAATCAGTTTTCTTTTCAACTGTATGTTCCCATTAAAGTGAATGGCAAAACCTTAGCTTGGAAGTTTTACACATTAAAGACTTTCCAAAATAGTCCAAAATCTGTAATCTTATTCAGTTTATCTAACTTAAATACTCTATTATTTCCAAATTTAAATTCATACATTTAACCCTTAGGTTACAATATGATGTTTCTTAAAGAACAACTTCATAAGCCATTCTTTATCTGATAGTAAAGCTAAAGTAATTAACAGAGTAGAAGATGTAACCTACTCTTCTTGTGAAGACTCCAAAATATCAGTAACATTTAAAACATCAACATTAGATAGGCCTCTAATTACTCCCTGTCCCTCCACTTTTTTCCCAGTTGGTAAGTAGTACATTTTAACTACAGGGGGGATGGGATTCAGGGGGAATACCTAAATTTTCAATCAAATAATTCCTAAACATATCCCTTGCTGATATTAATGCTACTTTAGGAAAATTAACCAAAGAAACATTTGCCATACGAACTGCGTTTTCCAACATTTCCAACTTAGATCGTATAGGTATAGAAACTTTTTAAAGAGATTCTACATCATTTTCAACAGTCACAACTTTAGCCTGATAGTCAGAAACTTGAGACCGTAAAGCAGTTATTTTAACCACAGTTTCCTTAAGATCTTCAATATTTATAGAAACCTGTGATGCCAAAGATGTCATCCGCGGGGTCAACTCCTCACGAAGCTGCATTATAACAGCCCAGATCACCTCCAACCTTACCACCTCCGGGGGAGCCATAGACTCTGACGGGACAGCCTCCATAACAGGACCAATAACCGCAGCCTCAGCCTTCGATGAGACGGGGGCCAAAGGGCCAAGGACTAAGCCTTCTCCACCCTCTGCCATTCCTGTCGGAGCCTCAGCCCTCTGATGCTGACCGTGGGGAGTTTCAGAGCTTAGGGCACACTTCGCGCCCAAACTCTTTCTTCTGATGGAGTCCGATGACTCAACGCTCACCACCAGACTTCCCAGGATGCCGCTGTTCTGTCAAGGCACTTTCGAGGCCCGAATAGAGCTAGGGGATGAAAGGTCAATGCCTGAAGCAGACGACGAGGGAAACTCCTCCAGATGCTGCTCAGCCGGGCAACTCTCTTCGTTAGACCACTGTCGCAGCACTGGCGAAAAAAAGGAATCAAGTGGGCCAACAACCCTGGCAGGTAATGGTGTCGAGGCTAGAGGCTGTTCTGCCCCTCTAGTCTTTCGCTTCCTCCCCATAAGTAATGCCGTGCTGCTCAGCACACCTGATGATGGTTCAAATAATAAAGCCCCTCCCCCTTATCTCTCCTTTACCATCCTTACTTCCTTCACCATCTTGTCATCTACCCTATCATCAGCTCTTGAGCTTCACCACTTTCTCCCTCTCATTCAGCCATCTCCCTCATCCTTGTTACCATTGTGCTGTTTCCTCTCTGCCCCGCACTCTTCTACTCCTTCTCCTTCTCTTTCTCTCTTCTGGAGATATCAACCCCAACCCTGGTCCCCTAGACTTTTGTCACAATCCTAGAACAGATCCTTATGCAGTAGCTCAAATCTTATTCATATCCCTCTCCTTTCCCCCTCCTCTCTCCCTTTTTCATGTGCCTTGTGGAACGCGTATTCCAACTCAAATAAACTTGTCTTTACTCATGATTTATTTATTTATTTATTTATTACAGGCTCTTATATACCACACTATTTAGTATCAGCGCGGTTTACAGTATAACAAAAGACCATAGCAACAAGCTGTTTGGTTTTACATAGAACAAGTTTTACATAGAACAGGTATGAGCAACTTGGATATACATGGGGGACATTGTTAACTGAAACTATTTACATGCTGTATATACATGTATGTACAGTAGGAATTATTCTTAGTTTGATAAAGTCTTGTAGAACAGGAGGTCAAAAAGGGGATGGTCAATCAGGTCGGTGGTTGACTGGTATGGTAGTATTGTGGGAACAGGTGAGATTTGAGTGCTTTTCTGAATAGAGTTAGATCGGTGATCGCCCGAATCTCAGGTGGTAAAGAGTTCCAGCACTTGGGGGCATGATCTCTTTATCTCTAATACTTTCCATCTACTTGCTCTAACTGAGACTTGGCTCCTCCCAGAGGGCTCAGCTTCAGTCACTTCTCTCTGTCATGGTGGCTATCAATTCTCCCACACGCCTCATTCCACTGGCCGTGGTGGTGGTGGGCTTCTACTCTCTCTCTCTTTCCTGTCAATTTCAACCCTTTCTTCTGCCTCTGTCTCACTCCTTTCCCTCCATTGAAGTCCACTCCATCTGGCTTTTTACTCCACTACTTCTCTAATTAGCTGTTATTTATCGCCCCCATGACAATTTCACCTCTACCTTTCTGTCTGACTTTGACTCATGGCTTTCCTTCTTTCTGGATTAATCTTCCCCCTCCCTTATTCTCAGGGATTTTAACATTCATGTTGATAATCCCCCTGACCTTATGCTTTAAAGCTCCTCTCCTTTACTTCATCACTCAACCTCCAGCTTTGCTCTACTGTCACTACTCACCAGCAAGGCCATTGTCTCAACCTTGTATTCTTCTCTAATTGCTTACCCTTAAACTTCTGTACCACACTTCTTCCCTTATAGGACCATCACCTGCTAAGCTTCACTCTTCATCACCCGCCACCTCAACCTCACCCTGTCTCCTCAACCTCTTTAGAAATCTTCATGTTATTGACCTGTTGGCTCTCTCCTCCACTGTCTCATCACCTCTTTTCTCTACTATGTCATCTGAGTCTGTTGATGAGGCAGTAGCTTCCTATAAGACTGCACTCCCTTCTGCTCTGGATGCTCTTGCTCTGTCCATGCCACATCCTGTGAGGCATACTGTACCTCAACCCTGGCTGTCTTCCACTACCAACCATCTATGTTCCTGCACCCACTCAGCTGAGCATGCTTTGCTTAAGTCACGCACCCTTGCGGACTTTCTACACTTCAAATTCATTCTTGTCTCTTTCCAGTTAGCTATAGCAGTGGTCCCCAACCCAGTCCTATGGGGCCCACCAGCCAGTCAGGTTTTCGGGATATCCCTAATGACTATGCATGAGATATATATGCATTAGAGATATCCTGCCAACCTGACTGGTTTGTGGCCCTCCAAGGCTGGATTTGGAGACCCCTGCCTTACACCTCCATCATTTAAGATTGTGAGTGGGCAAGGTACAGATGTACTAGACATCGAAAGGGTATATAGAATGTGTCACATTCCTCCTCGATTCTCACCACCACCAAAAAGTTGTCTAATAGACAATTTTTTGGTGGTGGTGAGAAGTGAGGAGGACTGTGACAAATTCTATCTAACCTTTTTGATGTCTTGGACATCTGCACCTTGCTCACTCACAATCTTAAATGATGGAGGTATAAGGCAGGGGTCTCCAAATCCAGCCCTGGAGGGCCACAAACCAGTCAGGTTGGCAGGATATCTCTAATGCATATATATCTCATGCATAGTCATTAGGGATATCCCGAAAACCTGACTGGCTGGTGGGCCCCATAGGACTGGGTTGGGGACCACTGAGCTATAGCACTTGCCAAACTAGACTATTATGTCCATTTGACTCTCTTGCCTCTGACCCTCACCATTTCTTTACAACTCTCGACTCTCCCCTCAAGGTACCTCCGCCTCCAATACCTCCCTCCCTTTCTGCCCAAATCCATGACAAAATCCACAAGATCACATTCCAATTCCCCACAAGGTCAGCTACTCCCCCTTCTCCCCCTCTTCATTCCCAGCTTTTCCCCCTTATCTCTGCTACCCTTTCTTCCTTTTCTATAATCTCTGGGAGGAAACTGCTCACCTTCTTTCCTCATCCAAACTCACTGCCTGCTCCTCGGATTCTATCCCCATCAGTCTCCTTAGCTCCATCTCCTCCACTGTAGTCCCTTCCATCTCTCATCTTCTCAACTTATTTCTCTCTCCACAGCAACTTCCCATGCAGTCTTCAAGCATGTTGTGGTCACTCCTCTCCTCAAGAAACCCTCACTAGACTCTACCTGTCCTTATCACTATCAACCCATCTCCCTTTCCCCCTTTTCTAAACTACTTGAACATGTGGTTCATTGCCTTTGCCTCGACCTTCTCTCCTCTCAAGCCCTTCTGGATCCTCTACAATCTAGCTTTCATCCTTTACATTCTACCGAAACGGTTCTTCCACCCAGTGACCTGTTCCTGGCAAAATCCAAGGACCTTTACTCAATCCTCATCCTTCTTGATGTTTCTGCTGCTTTTGACATTGTTGACCACAACCTTCTCCTTGATACCTTGTCCTCAGTTGGTTTTAAGGGCTCTGTGCTAGCCTGGTTCTCTTCTTATCTCTCCCATTGCTCTTTCATTGTTTGTTCTGGTGGATCCTCCTCTACTGCTATCCCACTCTCAGTTGATGTTCCCCAAGGATCTGTCCTGGGGCCATTCCTTTTCTCTCTCTATACCCAGGTCCCTTGGTGCACTCTTCTCTTCCCATGACTTTCAGTACCATCTTTACACTGATGACTCCTAGATCTACCTCACTGCACCTGAAATCTCCACAGCAATCCAGGCCCAGATCTTTGCCTGCCTTTCTGATATTGTTGCCTGGATATCTCACTGCTGCTTGAAATTGAACATGGCCAAAACTGAGCTTCTTATTCCCCCCCCAAACCCTCCTCTCCCCTTCCTCCTTTCTCAGTCTCTGTGGATACCTCTCTACTCCTCCCTGTTTCCTCAGCTCACAATCTTGGGGTCATCTTTGTCTCCTCTCTCTCCTTCTCCACACACATCCAACTGATAGCTAAAACATGCTGTCTCTTTCTCTTAACATCAACAAAATATGCCCATTCCTTTTTGAACATACTACTAAAACCCTTATCCACTCTAGTCACCTCACATCTTGACTATTGTAATCTACTCCTTGCTGGTCTCCCTCTAAATCATTTCTCTCCCTTTCAATCTGTTCAACACTCTGCTATGCAGCTAATCTTCCACCAACCTCGTCATGCTCATATTACCCCTTTTCTCAAGTCACTTCATTGGCTTCCTATCTGTTTCTGCATCCAGTTCAAACCTCTCCTGCTGACTTATAGGTGCATTCACTCTGCAGCTGCTTACTACTTTTCCTCTTCTCTCTCCCTACACCCCTCCTTGGGAACTCCACTCTTCTGGCAAATCTCTTCTATGTGTACCCTTTTCTTTTATTGCTAACTCTAGACTTTGCTCATTTTACCTTGCTGATCCTTATACTTGGAACAAACTACCTGAGTCTGTATGTCAGGCGCCTTCTCTGGCCCTTTTCAAATCCAGGCTGAAAACTCACCTTTTCATTGCTTTCAGATCTTGATTTGCTTAATCTCCTTTGTGTTTTCTTACCATTCCCCCTAGATGTATTCTATAGTATGTCTACTGCTACTGTGTTGATTGTCTTGATTAGATTGTAAGGTGTGATGAGCAGGGACTGTCTTTTACATATGTCTGTGCAGTGCTGCATATGTCTTGTAGCGCTATACAAATGTTTAGTAGTAGTAGTAGTAGTAATAGTAGTAGAAAGGAAAGATAATATGGGCATAATTTTTATAAGATGCGCTACATTTCTATTTGTGGCTACATGAGTAAATCATGGTATTTTAGTGGTTTATGCACATAAATGGCAATTTATATGTATAGTGGTCAGTTGCTTTTCTGTAAGTATATGCATCAGGCTAATAGCATGTACTTTCACTATGGGCATGCACCAGGGTAGAGTTTGGACAGAGTGTGGGTGGAGCGCAAATTTATGTTGTTAAATTATAAATACTATACATGCCAGGCACAGGCATTTACACCAGTCCTAAGATTGATAGAATTGTTTGCCCTTAGGGGTATGTTTACTAAACCATCTTAATGACGCAGCGGTGGTATTAACGCATGATAAGTGATGTTATTGCGCAATAATGTAACATTATCGCGCGATAACGTCACTTAGCGTGCAATAGCGCAGCGGCAGTGTTAAGGCACACTAACGTTGTGAAATCTGGGTCTGAAGGGTGTAGTAAGGCTTCCCAGAGGGCGGAGAGAAGGGGGTCAGTGGGCGGAGAGTGGGAGGGGAGAGGCTCCAGGCACACTAATGCTGTGAAATCCGGGTCTGAACACTAATGCCAGTGAAACCCTCGCGTTAAGGCACATTTGCAGGAAAGAAAAACCATTTCAGTCAGCAATGTGCAGCAAAGGCAGGGAAACCCAGAAAAGTGATAGTTGTGATACATGTGCAGGGAACAAAGAGGCAAATAAACATATAAAAGGAACACAACCACAACTAAAATCCCAATAACCAAGCTGGCCAATAGTGATATTAATGAAAAACATAAAGCAACACTACTGACAAAGTGTATAAATTAAGATATCATGTTTGGAAGGGTCTATGCTCTGTCCCCCTACAAAGTGAATGATCCCACATTGAAATAGCGCTGATCAGGGTTTCTGTCGTTTAGATTGGGCAGGTTTGTTATGGCGTGCACATGTGCAGCAACAGCAGAGTGGGCACATAGGCAAGGACAACTGTACTGATGCTGTAAATTGGATACAGGGGGCTGCAGGCGGCACCTGCTGTGGTCCAGCTGGGGCACAGTGCGGGTTAGGCAGATGCCTAGGTGGCACATAGGAATGGAGAAACTGTAAAGCAGCAAGACAGCAACTGACGAGGGTCCAACATGGGCACAAGTGTGTGTCCCACAGTGTCACAGGGGAGATTACGCAGCAGGTACCCCCAAGGGCACATAACATTGGCAGGCGGTGCGGGGGGAAGCACACATGTCCATGTAGGCACACCTACCCAAGAACCCACACCATAGGCAGCTGCCTACTGGCACACTGGATGGCCTAGGACTGCGCACCACCAGCACCACTGGCATAATGGTATGGCAGCATGGTGGCGGAGGGGTGCTGGTGGCGCAGGGGGCAGTGGCATCTGCCCACAGCAGACCATGGCCTAGCCCCATTTAGGTGGCTGTCATGCAATGCAACAGACAGGGTCTGTCTGATGAACAGTCATGGTATCCCCAGGGAATGAACTGTCCCTGTGGCAACAGTGTGGTGCAGTACACACAGCCAGTGTGTTCAGAATCAGAAGGTCACAAATTCAAGTCCCAGCTGTGGCTCCTGCCAACCCTTTCCCCATATTTTACCCTGTACTAAACCATGGTAATAAAGACGGAACATTTATTGGAGATAAAATAAACATGCCTAAAACGCCTATATTTTACCCTGCAGAGCACAGACACCATAAACATGTGCAATCCCTAGAGCACAGTTTCCCAACTGCAGTCCTGGAGAGCCAAACACCATTCAGGTTACATGCTGTCCCTAATAAATATGCCTGTGCTGTATTAGTATGCACCACCCCCATTGTATGCAAATATATCTCATGCATATTCATTAGGGACAGTATGAAAACCTGAACAGTGTTTGGCCCACAAGGACCGGAGTAGGGAACCTCTGCCCTAGAGCAGCAGCCAACAGGGTCATAAACACCCACACCCACAGGCTCCACTATCCAAAGCCTCATGGAGAGTCAGGCTGTTGGGCTCTGCGCGCAGCAGCATCTCCCAATACTAGCCCTTGCATACCTTAGCAATGCCGCCCTAAACTTGGGAATATGTTACACATATATCAAAAGTTTGCTATGATAAATGGCAGATAACAAGTCCTAAGTTAAACACAATTTGCTGATCGAGCTGCATCATAGCAATCTTTCTGATATCTGTGGAGTGTGTTTCAGTTTTGGTTTCTGACAGTGTTTACCACCCCGGGGAGTGACCCCAACAGTATTGTGCACCATAGCCATGCCTGCACTGTGCCCAGGACTGGTGTGGTGGCCAGGGCTGCCAAAAGCCTCTATATTTGCACAATGCTGGCATAGGTGTGGCAGTGTGTGTCTGTCTATCCAGTGTGTTGTGGCTGCCTACACCTTACTCAGCCCACACTGCTTGCACTGTTTCCAGTGTTAGCCTGCCAATGTGCATAATGAGGAGCAAGGTACTGTGGGTATGGCCCAGACAGGGTGGCCTGGGCAGGATGCATCTGCACAGGGCATAGGGCAATGGCTGGGACATTGTAGTGCCCGACCACCACCTGCACAGACAGGGTGGCCACAGTATGTCCTGCTGGGAGGTCACTCTCACCCTGACTGAGCAGTGACCACGGCATGGCTAGGTTCCCCCATAGTGCTATGTAGCATTTCTCTCAAGTAATATTTATGGGTTTTCTTTTTTGGGGCCCAATCACTGACTTATCTGTTTGGTGTGTGTGCTCACATCCAAGTTTTGGGTGCACGCATCTTCTCCAGGAACATGCACTATGTGCTAGCTAGCAGACTGTCTGCAGTTAGTATGTGTATGGCTGGGACACCTTGCAGGGTGCAGTGGCTGGAGGCTCACTGTGCTTGCTGCTGGAGAATGTCAGATAGTGGTGGGGGGCAGCTGAGCATTTCCAGCCCTACTGTCTGTCTTCCATTGCCTTATGGATGTGTACAGATCTGCATTGACTCCCCTGTAAGGTGCCTGTTCCCCAGCAGGATTGGGGTTGATGGTCCCCTCTACTGCCACCATTGCAGGGGTATAGAATGTGGATCTCTTGGTGGGAGATCCTGTCTCCCACCCTAAGCCCGAGAGGGTGGGTTGGGTGGTGCTACATAATCCGCCTATGGGTCCAAACACCCCCCTTTACTTAAATCATGTGACCATGGCACCCACACAGGATATACACTATTCTGGGTGCATCACAGTCCACAAGAGCTAGACATGACTGGGAAATACAGATGGACACAGGTGCGTCTGCAAGGACTACCTATCACACAGTGGCACTGTTGGCAACCTGCAGCATAGCCTATCTCAGCTAAGCCAGGTGTTGTGGACCTGGGGCTGGGCGCCCCACCTCACCCTCAGGGTGAGCACAGTACCCCCGCAATGTGTCGGTCTGTAGCTACTCCGTGCCGGTACCACACACGGTCAGTTCCCCCTACCAGGCCGAGGTGCTGTGGGGGTGCATACCCCATCTTGTGATCATCTGTAGACTGCTGATCTGCATGTGCAGTGCATTATGGGTACGGGTGGGTTAACCCTATCCTGGTAACCACAGCAGACAGTTTGTGTGGTGACCTGCAGTCCTTCTGTAGCCAGCCAGGGGTTTGTTAGTAGCTATAGAGATGTAGCCCACTGGTACTTATTGTGGAGGCAGAGGTCATGGGTTTGATCCCACAATGGTGTTATTTAATAGGGCTGTCTGAGGCATTTCCTTTTTTAATTTAACTTAGTGCTGCCAGCAAAAACACCCTCACAGTGCTGTAACCTTAAGGTGCCTCATAAGGCGCCCTATATATCGCCCTATAAGGTGCCTTATAAGGCGCTCTATAGGGAACATTATATGGTGCCTTGGCGGACAGTGCACTTTATAATGTGCCCTCTGGAGTGCCTTATAGGGCGCCTTATGCGGCACCTTAGATTACGGCACTGTGAGGGTGTGTTTGCTGGCAGCACTAATTTAAATTAAAAATGAAAATGCCTCAGACAGCACTGATTTAAAGTAAAAGCTAATGCCTCAGACTGTCTTACTCATTAAGTCCAGTGGGGGGATCAAACTCATGACCCCTGTTTCATCAGTCAATCTATTAACCATTGTGCTTCACCTCTGTTGCTGTGTTTGCAGGTCAGCGCGCCTAATTAAGGCTAATGCGCATTAACGTGCCACGGCTCTCTCTATCGCGCAATAACAGACTTTATTGCGCGATAACCCAAAATGCTACCTTAAGACCGGAACGCCCACTACCTTATATGGCATTTGTCACAGTAAGACTGCAACTAACGCCGGTAACATTAAGACGGTTTAGTAAACATACCCCTTAGTTTAACAGACATTTTTGACCACTTACACACATATTTTATAAAGTACATGCATACCTTACTTTATAAAATAGGAATGAAATATGCATATTAAAATGTGCATAGATCTAGCTGACCTTTATGCATTAGGGCATGTCAATCTTAGGGGTAGATTTTTATTTTTCCAAACTTTACAAACTGCTTGTGACCAAATTATGCAGTTTTGCATGCTGAATCTATCTTCAGTAGTCTTAGCTACGTCAAATAACAGCTGAAATATGTGGAAATTAAGTAATATTTATTTGAACATATAGTCTGAACACCACCTGTAGCCACATAATTGTCTTTAAAATGTCATTTATGCAGTTAATTTAATGTTGTTGTTGTTTTTTTAACAAAATCCAGAAAAGAAGCCATAACTAGCTTGCTTCTGTTTCGGCTCATGAGCTTCATCTGACCCCTAATATAATGTTCCCTTCTCTAATGACTATACACATGACCAGCAGCCTCAGTTGTCTCTTTTACACACCTTTCTATGGACTGGGTGTGTGATGGCCAGTCTGGAACCACCATAGGCTTGCTCAGAAATGCCTTGATCTCTGCTGTCGTCATGGTACAGGTAAGAGGAGGCTCAGAGACTCTGGAGCTCCAGTCAAGTAATTTGGATGAGAGTAGTTGCTCTGGTATTCATGGATGGTGTTTTCCTGGGTCTCACACTGCTGTCTCCAAGCTGAGTCTTCTCATCTCTTTCACCTCTGATCTTCAATATCTTCTCCACTGCGTTTCCTGTCTCCTGTTCCTTTTCACTGCATAACATAGCTTGCAGAACAGACTCGCTGTAACCATACCAAACTGACCTTCTCACTGTAGGCATGACTATTTTTCTTACCTCTTCACACTGTTCTTTCAACGGTTGCAGCTGGAAAAGGAGATGCCTGGCACCTTGTGTCCAATTGCTATTTACTTTTATATTGAGCCAGTTCACCATGTAAACCCCAACACAGAACTCTACAATCATTCTTAAATTTTTCAGATTCTTTCAGATTATGCTTGGAAATCCATATTTTTATGAACCTTAGAGCTGTTGTAAGACATCTGCCATGTCACACAAATCCTATTTCCAACAATAACTTGTGTATTTTTGCGTAATTTGCGTATAAGTAAATAAATAACAAATCACACAAACTTTAAAGCTAGTTGTTGATTTGCCCCAGGAAATTGTACCATTTTTTCACTAGTGCTTTTTAAAATTATGACATCTCCAAAACTGCCATATCTATGCTAGTTAATTGCTTTCTTTTATTAACAAAGTTCACACTCTCACAAATTCTGGGTCTTCAAACTTCACCCTTCTATGACTCTTTTCTACATTTCCTCTTATATTAAACTGCACATACTCCAAAGATCACTGGACTCCAGGTAATCACTTATTGTCATATCAGGAACATGTTTCCATTTGCAAATACCAAGCCTAATATTATATCTCATATCAATACTACACATGGCTTTTCACAATTACATCAAGCAGATTAAAATTTCCTAGCAGTTGTACTCCTTTCTCCCTTCAGTGCAGTCCAATATATATCTTCAAATAAGTCTCTATTCAATTGTCCTGCCTCAGCTGGAGGTCTGCAGATCACATCAGTGTAAAGTGATGTTCCCTTTCTACTCTCTAGTGGAAATGAAAATGTCTTTCTTTTCCTGTTGGCTTTACTTAGTATCATGCTGTCCTGAAAATCATTTTGAGCATCTCTTTCTTCTTTAGTACAGGGCAGTTACAGCTCACATTACTATTTCAACTTTTTATGTAGCAACAATTGAAATCAGACAACCAGACAACTTAATTTTCCTATTTCTTTTACCAACACTATGAGAAACCCAGCATGTCCTTTGCATATCCTTCTATTTCTTTCTTTTTTTAAAAATTATTTATTTAAGCATTTTTCAAATTCAAAATAATATACAAACAAGAAAATATTCTAGCACAATCAATATACAATCTGAAATCAACAAAGCATCATAATACACTACCACATCAAGAGAGAAAGGTACTGTAATACTCAATATAAGAAACTCAGAAAAAGAAAAAGGGAGTATAAACCCCAAAATAGGGAGCTGAATAAAACTATGTCAATTCCTCCACCAGATTCTGACCTGCCACTTTCCCATCCAAAAACTGTTGTAAAGATTTCACATCCGTATATACATAGGTACCACTGTTCCCTCTAAGCTGTGCGCGTGTGCGCGCGCACACACCTCACCGAGCGAGCGCACATGCTTTATAACAGAGCGCACAAATATTACGGTTCTGATTCTGATAGAAAACAACACTGACGTCTTAAAATTTAAAAGTTGTTGTGTTTTTACGGTTTTCACAAATCCTACAATATTTTCTAGTGCAATCAATGTGGTGTACATACTGTATTCTGACGTGTAGTCAAATTTTAAAGTATATAACTCCGAGTGTCGTTATGTGGCGCACAAAAATTTAACCTTCCTTCAAAAGCTGCACAGCTGATATTTTACGCGCACACAGCCTACAGAAAATTAGAGGGAACATTGATAGGTACGTCCCCCCAAGGTAATAATGCAGCGGCAACGGAACTTCCGGTGGTTTCTGTTTCCACTAAGCAGCCTGAGCGGGGCTTGTCCCCCTCGGGCTGTTCTGTGGAACAAAACTTAACCGCTTTTCTGGAGGATTCATTAGAAGTGATTTCTAAAAGCTGCACTTTGGTTGTTAGGTTCAAATCTGAGCCCGCCAAACTGCGCGTTTTGAAAGCATACTTTAAGTTTAGAGATGCTCTCTTTTGTGGGCATAAACTTCAGATTTTTCCTGATGTCTGCCCAAGTACTCAGGCACGACGGAAGCAGTTCTTACTTCTTAAACCCCGTGTAGTGGCATTGGGGGCTTTTTTTTTTTAAGTTCCCTTGCCCCTTCTATTTCTTTCTTTATTTCATTCTTTCGTGTATGTTTGTATCTTTATCTCTTCAGCATGTTTTCATTGTTTTCTCTGTCTCATGTGTCTCTTCATATGCATCTATGAAGGTCACTTTAGAAGATGTATGTGGCTTTTACATGTTTAAATAACCAACCAGCTATTTTAAAATGCCACCGTTTACACGTGTAGATCTGAAGCACGCAGTTTCCAAAAGGATATGTCAAGGATGTGTTTTGGCTGGGATGGAAGAGTATGTGTGCTTAGAGGAATACATGTTGGCTAACTGCTTGTTTGAACTTGGGGTTGGCACAAGTGATGCTTAAAACCATTTCAAAATATCTGTTTTTAAAAAATGAGGTTTTTTTGCTCTGTCCCTCAAGTGGCTCTTCCTGGAAGTCCAGTTTTCAAAACTTCGGCATTTACATGTGTATGTGCCAACACTTGCACACCTAGGTTGCAAACACAACACTTTCCTGCTCAAAACCCCAAGGGAAGCTACTCTTTTTTAATGCATTTTTCACCAAATGCCAGCATTTGCATGCATATTTTACAGTGTCTTATATATATATTTGCCAAAGACACTACATGTAAGTGTTAAAAAAACATAGAAACAAGGAAGTGATATTTGTGATATTACCCGAGCTAGATGGCCGGCTGAAAGCAGGGCTCTGCTGGTGAATCATTAAAAAGAGCTATCATTGAAGTTGCAAACAGATGAAGTGCCTCCAAATTGGTGCAACGGTAGAGGGGAGTATTGGGACCCTGAGCCATGATGACCATGCAGCACAAAATGGCGTGCCTTAAAGAATTTGTGTTCCAGGGCAGTAAGGTTGAGGAGCAGAGAATTGAGGCCAAGATGGTGGTGTCAGCTCTGAAAATGGCACATAAGCCCATGACCTCTGATAGCAAGAGGAGGAGGAGGAGCTGAAGCGATTGTCGACGGTGGCCCAGGACATGTTGTCTATAGCGGACTTACAAGAATTGCTGAGTGAATTGAACAGGGACATTGTTCACAGAGTGAAACAGAAGCTTGACAAGATGCTTCATGAACTGTGCACAATAGTGGTGAGCTGCCCAGTGAAATTAGTGATGTTGGCAAAAGGATTGTGGAATCTGAAGCCTTGGTTGAGGAACTCATTGAGAATGTGGAGGTGCTTAAACAGCATGTGACTGACATGGACAGGGTCTAAGAGGAAATGTTATCGAAAATTGAGGACCTTGAAAATCACTCAAGGAGGCACAATATAAGCACAAGAGGGATTCCTGAGCAAGCTGATTGCCAGGATTGTAAGCACATGGCCAGAGAGATCTTCCAGGTATGTTGAAAGAGGCGGGGATGGATTAAAGGTGCTGAACCTCAAAATTGATAGAGCCCATAGGGCCTTGGGGTCCGCGTGGTCTTGGAAACCCAGAGACATTGTGTTATATATGCATGAATATGAAGTTAAAGAGATCTTGATGAGGTTGGTGAGAAGGAAGGAGAACTTACAGTGCAATGAGATCAATGTGGCGCTTTTTGTGGATCTTGCCCCAGGGACATTGCAAAGAAGAAGGGCAATGAGGCCAGTGATGGAGATTTTGTAGCGTGAACAGCTGAGATATAAATGGCTGTACCCATTTGGCATAGTGTTCAGCAAGACTAGAATTTCCAAACAAGTGATGTCACTGGAAGAGGCAGCATGGGACCTGAAGGAGTTAGGAATGGAGGACCTGAAGCTGCCAGACAAGGAGACCAAGCGGCCGCAGGTTGGTGGAGCATGATGGCACAAGGCGGGCAAGAGATGGCAATGCAAGGAGATTAAGTGCTTTAGGGGTGACTGGCATTTGAGGCTATGGTCGATTGATGACTCTGGACAGTTAGACTGCTCTTTGAGCAGACTGGATATGGTCTCATCAGTGGGTTGTTACGCTTGTTTAAAGTTTGTTTAATACTGGGGGAGGATGAAGATCTTGGGTTTCCATGCAAGGATCCTTCAAAGAGAGGGTCTCGGGCCCAGTGGGAGTAAAGTCTGTTGTATTGGGAGCTTTGCAGGTGTTATGTTGAAGGGTATGGCTGAGAATTGTTATGAGAATGGGGATGGGGTATACAGTTGCGTGGTGTGAATAGTTGGGTGAGCGATTGTGTACTTGGGTCAGGGATGGACTGAGATTGGGATGGTGTGGTGCTGTGGTATATAGGGTGTGGAGGTAAGGATGTGAGTATGTGGGTGTGAGGTTGCGAAACTGGTGGTGTGGATGGTGCGATCTCTCTCTGGGAAAGTATGGAGGGGGGCTGTGTGATGTCTGTATGAAGGTGAGAATGATGTTTCAGGATGGATGAGTCACTACTCAGCTGGATTAAGGAGGTGAACTGTAGGGAATAGGGAAGGTGGAAGGAAGGAGAGGGGGACTATAAATAACGGGGGAAATAAGCTGGACAGAAGGGCTGAGGGGGAAGGGGAGGACTATGGCTGATAATTTGCAAAGGTATAAGGTGGTCTTTATTAATGTTAATGGTCTCAGTTCTTGGCGGAAGAGAAATTTGCTGCAAAAGGAAGGGATTGGACTGAAGGCCGATATTTTAATGGTGCAAGAGACACATCTTCTGAGTGCTTAGGAGAAATTGCTTCAGGGGAGGAAATATGACTGGGTCTTCTTGACTACAAATGTACGGGCACCTAAAAAGGGAGGAATGGGAATATTATTAGCCAGTACACTAGGGGAGGAGGTGGGTACAGTGTTCCGGATTAAGAAGGGGAGGGTTTTGGTTGTTAACTTGAAATTTGGAAATAATTACACTGGTCAACAGTGAAATTGTTACTGACTTTAAAAGGCCCTAATCTGTAGTATCTTGGTGAGCTGAACATAAATATAACATTAAAAAAAAAATTATTGGCTCTCGTTTTGAAGATATTGCATGTAGTTCATTTTTGACATTTCACCGTGTAAATTTATCCAGTAGGACATCAACAACATCCCAAATAAGCCTTGAATGATGTAATATTGCATCACATTGCATAATACCAGCATACACACATCATCCAGAGTTGATTGCATCATTTTCTGATGCAATGCAATACTACTGCCAGACGGCTGCTGAAGCCATCTGACGTCAGCAGTGTACTATACGCAGGCAGAAAGGTTGAGCATTTAAAATATTTCAGACTGTGTGCGAGACAGTTTAAGCTACTGTTATATGTAACGTTTATTAATCATATTATTTTAGCCATTTAGGTAGAATACAGAACAGTAATGCCGCGAAAGTGCGTTAATACCGTTGACAATTTCTGCTACATTTGTGGGGAAGTGACATTTGCCAACCAGAAGAAAAGTATCACTTCTCAACTGAAGAAGGCATATCATCTTTACTTCGGATGCAAGATTGGTGACCAAGACAAGCCTTGGGCCCCGCATATATGCTGCACTACACGTACAACACAGCTTTCACAGTGGTTGAATTGCAAAAGACCATCAATGACGTTTGCAGTTCCCATGGTGTGGAGAGAGCCAAGCAACCACATAAATGACTGTTACTTCTGCTTGGTTCCTCCTCTTTCCAGCGGAATAACGAAGCAAAAGAAGTCAAACATAGTCTACCCAAACATTCCGTCTGCATTGAGACCAGTTCCACATGGTGAGGGACTTCATATTCCAGAACCTCCATCAGAATATTCTCTTGATTCATCTGATGAGGACAAGGGTGAGCCGACCTGTTCTTCTCCTGGTCCGTCAGCATGCAGTGACTCAGATTTTCACTGGGATGCTTTATAAACTCCACGCAGAATAACACAGCAAGAACTAAATGACCTGGTTCGTGATTTGGACTTATCCAAGAACAAGGCAGAATTGCTAGGATCAAGAATCCAACAATTTAATCTTCTAGAAGAAGATGTCAACATTACTTCATATCGAAAGCGCCACCAGCAGTTGGAGCCTTTCTTCAGAAAGGAAAGTAATCTGGTATTCTGTTCCGATATTGAAAGCCTCATGAATGCCTTAAAAATCACTCATGACCCATAAGACTGGAGACTATTTATAGACTCTTCGAAACTGAGTCTTAAGGCTGTGTTTTTGAACAATGGAAACCGTCTTCCATGTATTCCAGTAGCGCATGCCATCCACATGAAAGAGACATACGATAACTTAAAGCATCTACTGACTTCCATTAACTATAACAAGTACAGCTGGCACCTCTGTGGTGACTTGAAGGTAGTTGCCCTTTTAATGGGACTGCAGCAGGGATATACAAAATACATATGTTTCTTATGTGAGTGGGATAGCCGAGCAAGGGATTGGTACTACTTGCGGAAGGAATGGAATCGCAGACAAAATGTAACAGTTGGAGAGAACAATATCCAGCACCCAGCTCTGGTTGAGGCTCACAAAATCCTGCTACCTCCCCTTCACATCAGACTAGGTTTGATGAAAAACTTTGTGAAAGCCATGGACCACACTTCGCCAGCTTTCCGATACCTGCATGAAAAATTCCCTCGACTCAGTGAAGCAAAGATTAAAGATGGAGTTGTTGTGGGTCCTCAGATTCGAGAGCTCTTCAAAGATGACCGGTTCAACAACTTGCTGCAGGGTGATGCGAAACAAGCATGGAATGCTTTTCGCCTAGTGTCAACAAACTTTCTCGGGAATGTTAGGGCAGAAAACTACAAGCAACTAGTAGAAGACATGCTGATGCAGTATCAGAAACGTGGCTGCAATATCTCTGTAAAGATCTATTTCCTTGATTCCCATCTCGATTTCTTTCCTGACAACTGTGGTATGGTTAGTGATGAACAGGGCGAACATTTTCACCAGAATATCGCAACGATGGAGCAAAGATACCAGAGAAAATGATCCACTACAATGCTGGCTGACTACTGCTGGACACTCCCCAGAGAAGCTCCCGAACAGCTGTAAAAGAGACAGGCGAAAAAAATCTAATAAGTAGTCTATGACTTGTTTTTTTACAGGTATTAACCGAAGGCCTATTATATATACTATTGACATGCATTTCGTGATGTAAACATTAATTCTTGTAGATTACAAAAAAACTAGAGCCAACTTTGCAATTTCACTGTCATATTTGTGTTCAGCATATAAAAATTGATAAGAAATAACTATTTTTATTTCAGTAACATGACTTTTGTAAAACTTTTTGACCAGTGATTAGAGTATAGTATGTTTGTATGCTCCTAATTGGAGTCAGGAGGCATTTTATGAGATGGTGGAGCTGGTGGTGTGAAATGTGGGGGTAGGAGTGATTATTTTTTGGGGGAGATTTTAATCAAACTTTCAACCTATGGCTGATAACTCCAGAGGGAGGGGTGGGACTGTTAGAGATAGGAGGGCATTATTGGGCATACTAGATAGTATGGGCTTGGTGTATTGTTGGAGGGTGCAGCACAGCAATCAGCATACGTATTCCTACTTTTCTGCCTCACACTAAACTTACAATAGAATTGATGTGATTTGCGTGGATTGTGGGTTGGTAGCATCTATAGTAGACTCAGATGTTGGCCTGATTACATGGTCAGATAACACACCGGTTGAGTGCTGCCTTCACCTGGGCAAATGAGAGGAGGTGCTCTGCTTTTGGAGGCTGAATGATTCGCTGTTGGAGGACAAGGGATGCAGATATCATATTAACAGGGCTTTAAAGGAACATTTGGAGGTTCACTGGCACAGTGGGGTGGGTTTGGGGTGGGTGCCAGATAGCATGAAGGCAGTAATTTGGGGTCATTTTATTTCTATAGCAGCATATAAGAAGAGAGCTGGGAGGGAGTGGGAGGAACTACTTAGGAAAGAGGTGGGTGTGTTGGAACAGCAGCAACATCACAGAATTACTAGGCGGGGCAATGGCAGAGATTAGGAGGGAGATGGATGGAATGCATGCATGGAAGTTGGCCTTCCAATTGGAAAGGTTTCATCAATGGCACTTTCAGTTTGGGAATAAGCCTAACAGGGTATTAGCCTGGCATTTGAAGGCACAGACCAAGAAGCAATAGTGTTTAAAAATTAGGATGAAGGAAGGAGGGATTACTACTAAATTTACTCAGATGCAGGAAGAATTTAGAGAATATTATAAGTGGTTGTATACCTCAGAAGGGGGGGGGGGGGTAAAGGGAGATAGGGCTAGATGATCATCTTCCTTAATGTGGATTGGGGACCTCAGGGGAGGAAGAGGCAGGATTGTTGGATAGGGAAATTATGGATGTAGAGGTGCTGGAGGCTATTTATGGTATAAAGGTGGGAAAAGCACTGGGATTAGATGGGTTGACGGCATCCTTTTATAAGATCTTTTGAGAAATGTTGGTGGGCCCATTGATCAATTTATTTAATGGGGTGAGGGAGGTGAAGGATCTTTCTGATTCCATGTGGGAAGCAAGGGTGGAAATAATACCTAAGGCAGTAAGGGGCCCTACGCTTTGTAGCTCTTATAGGGTTATATCTCTTATAAATCTGGATGCTAAGGGCCTGATATTCAGTTGTCTGGATCTCCAAAGGGCTATGCACTGACAGGCGCATAGCCCTCCCTGCTAAGCGCTAAATTGGATATTCAATGCCGCGGTGACTGCATTGAATATTCGGTGATCACTGCAAAAGCCAGAAGCTGCTGAAGCTAACCAGACAGCAGAAATATTGGATGCTGCCCAGTTAGCTCCTGGCCTTAAAGATAGGTGAGGGTTTTTCTCACCTATCTTTGGGGCACAGATCGCTAAATGGGCAGCATCCAATTTCGCTGCTGCCCGGTTAGCTTCAGCAGCTTCCGGCTTTTGCGGTGATCACCGAATATTCAATGCCGTCACCATGGCATTGAATATCCAGTTTAGATATTGCCCAGGAGACAGAGCAATGGGAGTTTATGGAAGTGAATAGGTATGCTTTTGTCCAAATATGGCATTTCCTTAACAAAGCGCGGGTGCGGGAGGACTTAAGGAAAGAGCGGACTGTGGTGGAGAACTTATATAAAGGGGGCAAGGGGACGAAGGGATTTCTGTCTAAGATCTATATGCTATTAATAGCTGGATCAGTCTGGGGATTGTGTCCCTTTGTTAGATGGGAGGAGGATCTCGGTGGGATCTGGGATGATAATGCAAATGCATAATAGATGGGGGAAAATATTTGTGGCTATAGCCAAGCTCCCAGTAGCAGCGAGTTTGCTAGAGAATGCCTATAAGGTATTATATAGAGCTTATGTAATGCCCTTGAGACTGGGGAAAATGGGAATGGGAGAGAGCTCTTTGTGTTGGCGAGGATGCAGGGAGGTTGGTACCTTTTTTCCATATGTAGTGGAGTTGCCCGGAGATTGTGAAGATTTGTGATAGGATGGTGGGTAGGTTGGGGGAGATGATGGGGTTTGAATGGCACAGGGATCCTGTGTGCTGTTTGCTAAATGGGGAGCCTGATGGGTGTGGAAAGGACTTGATAAAACTTGGCTTCTTTTGGTTTGTGGCTGCTAGACTAGAAGTGGCATGTGGGTGGTTCTACCTGCTTTGATTTCTACCTTGCGTTTGTTTACAGGTATATTTCTTAATATGACCAGGTTTGAATGTGCTTGAGAGAGAAGGTGGAGGGGGATGGGCTGGGGGGGTTAGGGTTCCTATTGTTCTGCTGAAGGGTTGTAACCTTTGAATAGTATTGGTAAAATTTTAATATAAAAAAAAAAGAAACATGATGCCAGATAAAGACCATGTGACCTATCCAGTCTGCCCTTCCATACCAACAAATACAGTCCCTTTTTTCCTTTAGAGGTCTTTTGTGTTTGTCCCATGCTTTCTTGAATTCAGATATTGTCCTCATCTTTGTAACCTATCGCTGCTTCCTACGTTCGGTTACTCTCCTGTTGGTCCTGGGTCCACTTCGCAGAGGCAGTAGGGTTTGTAGCACAACAAGACAACCAAACTAGTGTGGTTTGAAAAAAAGGTTTTTATATAGAAATAGGCCTCTTACATGGGTACAGAACAGAGGTATATAGTGGTTACCGAGCTGCTTCCGTGTATATCAATGACTCGATGTGTGTGCCGGGGTGTGGGAGAGAGAGAGAAAAAAGGGGGGGGGGGGAAAGAGAAGTGTGTGTCAGAGTCTCATAGCAAGAAGTGTCCGATGAATAGGAAGAGAGAGAGAATTTTTGTCCTTCTCTGTATTTATAGTGAAGTTCTCCTTTTCCTGCACCTCCCTTTGTCATACTTTGGTCTGTTTGAGGTCTGTTATCACCTGATTAGCAAGGAGGGGCTGTTGTCCTGCAGACTAATCTTAACAGGCATGCTAAGCCCATCAAGTCTGGCGACGTCCTATCTGACATCACTAGAGTGTCAGAGCTGCCTGCAGGCCAAGGTCTGGGAAAAGCCATGAAACCTATGCTAGGCATAATGTCATGCTGTATGCTGACAATCTTTACTACCTTCACTGGAATAGAAACATAGAAACATTTTGTAAAACATTACGTTTGAGAGGATCCAAATAGGGAGTCATGCTCCGAAACTCAAACTCCTGTAAGTCGAGATGGCTAGCAATTCTTGAGAGGTAAGCACTATTCCCCTCTCAAGCCTTCCCCAGGTTCAGATAAGTAGTTAATCAGGGGCTGTGCTTGACTCAAAGCAGGTGTAAATGCTGAAGTGTAAATCTTCTGCAAAACACAAGCATGTCCATTGTTAAATATGGAATACATAAGTACTTCGAAGAATACCCCAAACAGCCGCCTGAAAATTTCTGTGTTACCACTTCCACGTATAACTAACACCTCTAAAATCATTGGGGCAATTTTCAAAAAAGGCCACAATCCAAACCGAGGTGCTTAAATATCGGCGGGGTATCCAGTGGCAGTATCCATATACTATAGGAGCTATTATTCAATATGTGGCCTGAGCGCTGCTGTCAGGGTAAGTGCTGACACTTATCCGCTTAGGAAGATTTTCAGTCGGCACTTTCCCAAATTGCAACTTGGAGCAGACTTTCATGCCAAAGTTGCTCTAAGTGCCGACTGAAAAAACAGTTCACCAGATAAAGTTAGTACTTATCTGCATAGAAACATAGAAATGTAACTGCAGAAATCCAGTCTGCCCTTACATACCAACTACTAAAGTTCTTTTTTTTTCCTTTAGAGATCTTCTGTGTTTGTCCCATGCTTTCTTGAATTCAGGTGGAGGTCTATTCCAATCTGAATGCCCCTATTCCAATCTGCATGTCCCGGTCAGAACTGGACGCACAGAGGTAGATGCAATTCGGATCTCGTGGTGCACGTCTAGCCCCCGCAGGATCAGAATCATATCTAGGCCTGTACGTGCAGGTTGGGACCCGATTCTGGTCAGCCTTCACATAAGACTCCTGCCCAGTTAACTCAGTCAGGCTCCTGAATGGATCCGTGGTGCCATGGCATCCGGTTACCATGGCACTGCGGCTCCATTCAGGAGCCGCAATCCCTGGCTGCCGACAACTTTATCCTTTCCTCGCAGCCCCACCCTCAATCTGGCCTCCCATGACCAGTGTCAGGCTGTGGGGAATCTCCTGCATCCCCTCCATCCTTTGCTGCTGCCCGGGCCTGCCATCCCCTGATGTCTAGGGGAACTTATTCTACCTCAGAGGTGGAATAAGTTCCCTGTCTAGTCTTCTGGCCCTAGACATACAGGGCTGACATCAGAATTGGCCCTGTATGTCTGGGGCCATGGACCACCCACTGCCCGCCCTAACTCCACCTCTGCTCTGCCCCCATCCTGCCCCCCATCTAACCTCCCCATGCAAACTCCTTGAGTAGCAGGGAAGGACGTCCCAACGGGATGCCCATCCCCTCTATTTGTGGTTCAGAATAGACCCCGTACTGTATAAGTCTCTACTACCTCCACTGGGAGACTATTTCAGGCATTTACCACTCTTTCCATAAAGAAATATTTCCACATATTGCTCCTGAGTCTATCCCCTTTCACCTTCATCCTATGTTCACTCATTGCAAAGATTTTGTTTTTCAATTTAATGAGGCTCTGCTCCTGTGCATTTATGCGATGGAGGTATTTAAACATCTCTATCATATCTCCTCTTTCCCATTTTTATTCCAAAGTATACGTATTGAGATCTTTATGTCTGTCCCAAATGCATTATGATAAAGTCCAACGACATTTTGGTAACCACCCTCTGCACTGACTCCATCCTGTTTATATACCTTTGAAGGTGTGGTCTCCAGAATTGCACACAATACTTCAAATAGGGTCTCAGCAAAGACATACGAGGCACTATCACCTCGTTCTTCCTGTTGGCCATTCCTCTCCCTATGCATCCAAGCACCTTTCTGGCTTTCACCGTTATCCTACCTATTAAGCTTTCTAAAGATCATCAGAAACAATCAACCCAGGTCCCTCTCTACTTTCATGGACAGAAGTACTTCACCCTCTATACTGTACCACTCTTGGATTTTTGCAACCCAAACGCATTACTTTGTATTTTTTTAGTGTTAAATCTCAGCTGCCAAATTCTTGATCATTCTTCAAGCTTAGCTAGATCCCTCCTCATGTAATCTACTCCTTTCTGGGTATCTACCCTATTGCAGATTTTGGTAACATCTGCAAACAAGAAAACCTTACCTGACAGCCCTCCCGCAATATCACTAATAGAAATGTTAAAAAGAATTGGACCAAAGATAGATCCCTGTGGCACACCACTAGTAACATGGTTCTCCTCATAGTGAGCTCCATTTACCTGTACCCTTTGTCACCTCCCACTCAACCAATTTCTAACCCAATCAGTCACTTTAGGGTGCTCAATTTATTTATAAGTTGACTGTGAGGAACAGCGTCAAAGGCTTTATTGAAATCTAAGTACACCACATCTAGGGTTCTCCCTTGGACCATTTCTCTGTTTGCCCAGTCAAAGAAATTAATTAGATTTGTCTGACAAGACCTGCCTCTAGTAAAATCATGCTAGCTCTGAAACTGCAATCTATTGAACTCCAGAAACCTCACTATCCTTTGTTTTAGCAATGTTTCCGAAATTGCCCTCGCTCTACCCATGGACCACACCTGCACTAATTAGATAGTTCTGGGGAAGTCTGTGAAGATATTTAGCGGCACTATTTGGATTTTCAGTGGCATATCACATTCAGCACCCTTAACCAGCCAGCCTCCAATTGTCCGATCAGCTGAAAGTTCTGAATGTTGGCCCCACTACTTAAGGTTTTACGCTGATTTCCACATATAAGTTAGCTTTTTACACATGAATGGTACCTAATCCTTCTAAAATAATTTCCATAATTTGATAGCACTTATGTTTACTAACATTAAGAAGATGATGTCACTAGGAAATTAATCCATCCAAAGAACAATAGCGTTCTTATGAATGAATCAATGCTACCTCCTCTATATGTGTTTTCAGTATAAGACACGTTTAATGGTAAATTATTGAAATATAGTGATACTAAGATTTAATTGTATCCATTAAGAAAGGGAGTTTGACAACAGATAGAAACTCCATATGGTTCAGAGTGTTTAGGTTATTAAATACTGAAAATCAGCAATTAGAGAAGAAGTGGAGGAAGACCAGATTTCCACTGGATAAGCAGCTTATCTAAATCTTGCCTTATGATATAGATAGAAAAAATTGCTTCTGCTATGAGAGAGTATTTCTTACAATGGATAAGGATGCTTAAGATTCCACTCTAGAACTGTTTTGTCGAAAGTGTGTCCATCTGTTTCTTGTAAACAGATTACCATCTATTTTCTTTTTTAAAGAATCTGTTATCAGGAAGAAAACTGATGAGACTGGGTTTGCCTTCTCTATTTCCCCTAGTCAATGACCTACTTTTAAGACTGATGAGAGTTTTTCTAACGCTCACCCTATATCTTGTGAGAAAGATAAAGTGAGATACTTGATTGTATCTAGACCTTAATCTTCGAGCAGCTGAAATGAGGATACATGACTGAACTGGATACAGGCCCAATGTAGTTGCTTAAAGAGCTGAATCATGTTATCAGATTGGTCGCTTCAGATCATTAACTCCTCAGTGATGGAGGGTGTTTTCCCTATTCTGCAAAGATTGCTTTGATTCAGCCCATTCTTAAAAAAACAAACTTGGATGAGCAGTGGCCTCTCAGGTTATGAATTTACAGAGTAAAAACACTAACATTCTTGATAATAAAGAAACAGGATGAATATTTTTTCACAGTATGAAGACAGTACTGGTTACAACTTGATTCATTATGCAGACAAGGCCATTCTTTGTTGTTTTCAACCTAATCTCTGCCTTTTGACACCATGAACCATACCATCCTACGTAAACATCTGACTGCCTTTGGTTTTGGAGGCAATCCCTCTAAGCAGCTAAATTCATTTTTAGATAGTCATAAATTTATTTTTTTATTTATTTAATTATTTAACATTTCTTATATAATCGCCTTTCATGATATCAAGGCGGTTTACATTGAAGAAACTGAAATTACATTGAACAGGGCATTATAACTTGGAGATAACTATTTTGCAGGGAACATGGGCAATGGAGGGTTAAGTGGCTTGCCCAGGACAAGACCATTGCCCATGTTCCCTGTAAAATAGTTATCTCCAAGTTATAATGCCCTGTTCAATGTAATTTCAGTGGGTCAGACCAAGGATCCATCAGGCCCAGTATCCTGTTTCCAACAGTGGCCAATCCAGTTTACAAGTACTTGTCAGGTTTCCAAAAGGTATCCATCTGTGATACTAGGAAAGTTTGCTCCCTCAAGTCCTTGAATATGGTATTCCCCAGGATTCTGTATTTTCTCCCCACCTGAAACATCTGTGCTTTAAACCATTAGTGATTTGATTATCAGTTTTATATTTCAATTTTATGATACACCGATGATATATAATTAATTATTCACTGGAATCAGGTGAATAATAATAGTTTTATCAGTTAAGGGTAGGAATTATATATGTGCATGCCAAATGTTTTCATTACGGTTAATATTTGTCTCAAAATCCCATTCAGTTGATCTTTATATACCAAATCATTTCTACATTCATCTCATTTGTCAGGCATACAATTTTAGAATGCAACAATAGGGCATTCCATCTATTTTTTATGAAACCTGCTTTAAACTTGCATCTGTAACAGAAGCAACATTACTGCAAGCCACCAAGAGGGTCACAAACATCCCACAACACCTAATAGCAAGTATATTCTCTGTGGACAAGCAAGAATGAATCTCACATATGGGTGATGTCCCTCTTGGAGCCCCTACATGGAAATGCTCCCCAGATTCGAATGGAAGCTTTGGGAGGCTACACCACACCTGCATGCCTTTTTTTCCACCTGCTACTGTGGCACCATCTTGGATCAGTCTTTCATTTTCCCAGAGCCCCACGTGTTCCTGATGTTTTCCACTTGGTAAACTTTCCTTTCCCCTGTGGGGGTTTCTGCGCTCGAGTTTTTGCCTTTCATTTGCATTACAGCTCTCTTTTCCCTTTTAATGTTTTTGTCTCCCTCAATCATTTATTTTTATTTATTTTTCCACAGCACCTCTGCTCCCTTAGGCCCCAATGCTCTGGTCCAACCTTGCTTCAAAAATCAAACTGTTTGATTTCACTGCAGCTAGTTCCCCTATGTCCAAGCTATGTCCAAGAAACCTGCCAGCAGGTTTAAAAAATGTACCCAGTGTATTAGGACCATATCTGCCATGGATACAGTACACTTAGCTGGTGCGTCCAGTGTCTGGGATGCAATCATCAGCCCCCTTCTTGTAAATTTTGTTTGCAGATGACAAGAAAAGGCCTCAAAGTTCAAGAGAAGCAGTGCAAATCACTTTTTAGGGATCACAAATCCGATCCAGTGTCATCGGCATTGACAGCACTGGTCTCCATCGGCATTGGACGCTGGTGGTGTATTGTGTCACGCCACCACCACTCGCCTCTAGCTTAGAGGGGCGTGGTTATTATAGGAACTTTCTGTTATCTGCTTTTTCAGCTTTTTCAAACTATTTCCCTGCAGTGCCCTCTGGGAAATGTAGTCTTTGTTTAGCTGTATGGGTGCATCAGGCAGAAAGGTGTAGTCAGGCTCAAGGAGGTAAGGCAAATGACAGAAATGTATTTTGTACACAGTGGTTCGATCATACCACATACAGGATTGTTTGTTCAGGACTCTTTGAAGTAGAGCATTGTCCAAAACAAACACAAACACAAAAATGCTGTTTTAAAGGTTCTCTATAGTTCAGGATACACAGTCTTTAATAGCAAGGATATTGCATTCCCTTTTTAGCCTTGCTTGCTAAAACACAAAAACAAAATCACATTTAAAGTCTGTGTTAGTTTAGCTTCTATTCAGCTTCAAACCTTTCTTGGTTACCTTCCAAGTAACAAATATAATTCAGGGGCAACAGAAAGCTTTATTCCAATAGCTACTTTAGCTTACCCGAGTGTCCTCATTCCAGCAGCAGGTGATTAACAAGCTTATCACAGTTCCAGGCTTGCTCCTTAGTCCCCGTAAACTTCCCCTTTACAAACACATGGGCATCACGGTCACCCTGCTTGTGGAATATGGGTACCTTTTTCCTGGAAGACTTTCTTTCAGGACTGGCTTGCTTTCTCTACGTTCCCAGGTTTAAAGCTTGGCAAAAGGAACAGTCCATGGGAGTGTCCTCCTCATTCAGCTTCACCTCAGGCTCTCCCTGCTGCATAGGTTCTAACTCCCCGTCTTGCTCACAGTGCTCAGCTAACAGCCTCCCGGGGGATCTTGGAGTCTCTCTTGTTCCTGGCTCCAAACTCTCCTGCAGACGTGCTATATGCCAAATAGCACTCTCTTCTCCTGGAAGCTCAGCTCCTCTGCTCTGCTCAGCACTAGTCAAGCTTCCCTTGCTTGCATCTGTGCCTCTGCTCATGGCAGCCTGGCTTCCTGCTTCTCCTCCCCTTCTCTCATACTTTGGCCTAGGTTTATACTTCCAGGGCTCTAGCTCCAACTCCTCCCTACTCAGGTGACGGCAATCAGCCTGACTTCGGACACCTGAGAGCTTGGAGAATTCCCTGCCATAGGGGTTTTGGGCCCTGTATCCTCTCCCCTTCATTCCACTAGGGGGAGCATGAAATGTGGGTCACGTGGAAGTTTTCTGATTCCTGGAGGTGTTTATGGCTTTCCTACCCTGACTTGGTGAAAGGGGGCCCTTTACTAGGGTGAATTCCCTGTCTCTTTGTCCTCCCCCAGACTCCAGATAGGCCTCCTTGCCACAATTGACATCAAGGAGTTCTGGAGCAGAGCACCCGCAGTGCCCCGGAGCAATGACCATCAATCGATCTTCAGCCAAAGGCGAGAAAGGATTTGGTTTAGTCCTCATCGACGCTGAGGGGTGATAGAACTGAGCACTGAGTGAAAACCCTGGTGTATTGGCATTGGAGCCCATTGAGGCCAGACGTCAAGAGCGATGCGGGTCCTTGAGAGTACCCTTGAAGCTGCCCCAAAGGGAGGAAAGTTCATCCTCCAAAACATTGGAGCGGCATAGACAGCCTACCAAGAGCCAAGACCAAGCAGCCAATACCCCTGTACAGTTACAGGGTACATTTGACGAAGTTGCTGTTGTCCCACAGCCTCTGGAATCAGCAACCACTAAAAAGCACCTTCTGCAAGTTCTCAAGGAGCAGATTGTGGTGGTCTTGGCATTATAGCATGCCAGGGCCTCAACGGCAACTGTCGTGCAGTCAATCCTTGAGATAAATGACTTGCCTGCAGGAGATGCATCAACATCGGGCATCAAAGGACACTGATACCAGTCTCTGCCCAACCAATATCTCTCTCTAGTGTCTCGGGGTTTGATGCATCCTCGAGATCTAGAAGAGCACTGGTGCATCATCACTCCCAAAAGAGCTCTCGATCCCCTCGAACCAGGAGAGAGATCCAGGCATAGACTCAGAAGATGTGGAATCAGAAGACCTATCAGAGGGCAGGTCTTCTGAACTCCCATCAGACCCTTCCCCACCTCATGAGTGGTGCAAGTCCCCTCCTGAGGACATAACCTTCCAGGATTTTGTAAGGGACATGACAAAGGCCATATGAGCCCAGGGAATAACAGTTGGAGATCCTGCAGTACTCCTTGGCCCCTAAAGAGGTGGTGACAGTGCCCATACACCACATCCTGCAGAGAGTGCAGATGATAATGTGTGAGAACCTTCTCACTGTGCCTCCAGTCAGTAGAAGTCTTGACTCCATGTACTAAGTTCAGAAGGCTCCCAGATTCGAAAAGCCTCAGCTTCCTTGCTATTCCTTGGTGGTCAAATCCACCCTAAAGAGGTCTAAGAGAACCAAAACCCATTTCTTAGTGCCTCCAGTGAGGGAGGCTTGGACATTGCACTCTTTAGGAAGAAGGCATTTTCAGAGCTCCATGCTAGTAGCCTGTGTGACCTCTTACCAGCTCTACATGGGCATGTTCTAAAAGAACATCATGTGTGACCTCTCTGAGCTGTCTCAGTTCCTCCCTCCTGAGAAATTGTAGCAGTATTGTTCCCTAGTGGCTCACGGGAAGGACTGCTTGAAGTTCATGGTCTGGGCAACCTACAACATCTTTGAAACAGCATTGAGAGCTTCTGCCTTAGATACTGGCACCCAGAAACTCACCTGGCTGCAGTCTTCAGACCTGGAACAATCAGTGAAGAACAAACTTGCTAACATGCTGTTAAGTTATGTTCCCTGGATCTGAAGGATGCGTATACCCACATACAGAAACATCCCACTCACAGCAGGTATCTCAGATTTGTCCTGAGTGTTGCCTTTTGGCTTAGCCTTAGTACCTTGCATGTCCACAAAATGCCTTGTGGTAGTAGCAGCCTACCTCCAGACACTAGGAGTATTTATCCTCCCCTTTCTGGACAATTGACTGATCAAGGCCACCACTCCAGAAGGAGTCAAAGAATCAACACAATTGATCATTCTGGTGTTGGAACTACTAGGGTTCATTGTAAATTACCCCAAGTCATACTTTCAGCCCTTTGATGTGAATGGAGGCATGACGTGGGCAACTGACTTTTGTAATACTCTATGGGCCCGGTTTTTGAAGGCCTTTATATGGATAACTCCTCTAGTTAACCATGTAAAGGCCTTAACAGGATTTTCAAAGGGCATCTACATGGGTAGTGCCCTTCGAAAATCCAGGATAAGTCCCTAATGCACCCAGATGCTTTGTGGATAGCATCGGGACTTGTTAGGGACATTCTGGGGTGGAGCGGGGGCAGAGGAAAGGACTACATGGGTAGCTGTGATTTTCAATGCCACCACCATGTTAGTGCCACTGAATATCCCTTTAAGCAGTATTTACACGTTTTAAAGGTCTTTGAATATCGGGCCCACTAGCTTTTCCATTAATTCTGGTGCTTGCTGTGAATGATGTGGACCCACAAAATCCCCTTTCATGGAGAATATACATTCACTTGCCTAACTGGTTGGGAATGCTGGGCCATCTTGGCCAGGTCTGGTCAGACTGCCTATTTGTATGCCCAGTCTGTGGCCATAGCGCCAATGGGATCTGTAATGTAGCATGCCACTGAAATTCATGTACTGGTCTCAATCAAGGGAGCGATACAGTATAGGGGGGTGAAGTACTTCAAAAGAAGAACGGGACCTAGGTGTGATTGTGTCTGATGCTCTTAAAGTAGCTAAAAGGTAGAAAAGACCACGGTGAAAGCTAGAAGGATGTTTGGGTGCATAGGTAAAGGAATGGCCAGCAGAAGAAAGGAGGTGATAGTACCTCTGTATAAGTCTTTTGAGGAGACCTCATTTGGGGTATTATGTAAATTCTGGAGACCACACCTTCAAAAGGATGTAAACAGGTTGGAGTCAATACAGGGAGTGGCTACTAAAATGGTTAGTGGTCTTTGTTATGAAGCATGTGAGGACAGACTTAAGGATCTTAATGTGTATACTTTAGAGGAAAGGTGGGATAAAGTTGATATGACTGAGGCATTTAAATACCTTCATGGCATAAATGCACAGGAGGAGAGCCTCTTTCAATAGAAAGCAAGCTCTGCTATGAGGGGACATAGGATGAGGGTGAAAGGGGATAGATTCAGGAGTAATATGCAAAAATATTTCTTTACAGAAAGAGTGGTAGATGCGTGGAACTGTCTCCCAGTGGAGGTGGTAGAGATAAGAACAGTATCTGAATTTTAAAAAAGCATGGGACCAACACAGAGGATCTCTAAAGGAAAAAAAGTGGACTGTTGTAGTGGTTGATATGGAAGGGAAGACTAGATGTGGTCTTTTTCTGCCATCATGTTTCTATGTGGCAGACTAGTCTTTAATGCTTATCGCTGTAATTAGGACTTCTTTCAAAGATTTCCCTCAGCTGGGGCTCTCAGGGACTAACACATAAAATATGTGTATGGGGGGGAGGGGTGAAAGATGAAAATATATTGCGCTTGCTACCACTACTGCTTTTCGACATGCCTACGCTTTCCTCTTCTGCATCACCACTGCCCCTCTCCCTCTGGTTCTTCCTTTTCTACACCTGAATCTCCAGTTTCTCCTTCCAGTAAGTCAGTGTATTGTATTGCACTGCAAAGCAATGATTACTTTCACCCATGGGTCACAGAGAATGGCTATCATATAAGCATCCTCCTTCCTGAGGTGTTTCAACCTTTCTATTACTTGAGTAGGCAAGGAATGCACCTGCACCAAAAACCTCTGCTGTAAATCCTGATCATTGTTGAAAACCCTCTAACTTCACCTGTAGAATATCCGCTATTGGGATGACAAAGCACAGGGAAGCCCTTTTTGAACTCAGTTCTATGCTATCCTTTAAAGGCTTTAGGACTGATGCTGCAGGGAGCTTTTGATATTGAGTTTGGCCTTCAATAGCATCTGATGGAGAACTGCCTGTTGCTCCAGTAACCTCTCCAGCATCTGATAGGTGATTTGCCACCCGGCTCCAGCATCTTAAATGAGTTGGTGTTCATCTGCCCCAGTTGCTTTCTGCTTCTTCCTCTTCTCACTCTTTATATTCTGGTGAAAATATCTTGATCTTTTTCTGCACTTCTCAATCAGTAGCTTCAGGACAGGGCTACTTCTTCCCTTGATCCCCACGCCCTGAACTTCTTATATCCAGGCAGAGCAAGTATGCATAGCATCTGGTACCATGAAAACCTCTCTCCCACCACTATTTTAACCATTTTCATCCTAAGAAACACGGGAGTCTCTCTGTGGCCTTTCAGCCAGCCCTTATTTCTGCTAGGATATAGGCCCAGGCATGGCTATTACCTGGGTATGCAGTACAGCTCACTGCTATTCTCCTCCTGCTGTACCTTCCTATACCTAGAGTCATCCTACTGCCACTAGTGTTTCATCAGAGAGAGAAAGGCATTTGTATCATTCTAATTAGTCAAGCTATTTCTATTGAAATTCATGTTAATACCCTTTGCCTTTTCAAGCTCTGCCTGCAGCTGGGCATGCAAATGATTAAACGGGCTGGTGATCACTCATCTACTAAAAGGTGCTCTGCAGGGCACTTAGTAATTTAGTCTAAAAGATGCAGCAGCTTCTTGAACCCCATGTTCTAAACCACCTGCAGGAGCAAATCACCAAGGCAACCATTTCTTCAATAATGCCTGCCATTTACCCCATGACAGTGTTTATGTTTATTTAGACCTTTATATACCACTTTTCTGTGTAAAGACAAAGAAGTTTATAAGTACAACTACAAAATAACAGAAGATAAAAATAAGAAAGGAATGCAATAAATTAACAGGAAAGTGGTAATGAGAGATCAATAGTAAGAAAGGCTCAGCAGAAAGGGGGGGGGGGTGAGAAGGAAAATAGTTTGTGTTCCATGCAACCTGCAAAGGAGGGTTCAAGACAAAGGGGCCGAAGAAGGGAATTCCATAGCAGGATACATAAAACTAGAATGCTGAATGGCATGTAGACACTAAGGCTGGCATTCTGTCCCGCAAAAAGAGGGGTTGGACTTATGGGCCAGATGTCCAACCTACACTCAGCCCCTGATGTCGATTCTATCCCCATGCGCCCCCACACGTACTAAGGGGTATGTTTACTAAACCATCTTAACGTAGCAGCGTTGACATTATCACACGATACGTGACGTTCTCGCGCGATTACCGTGCGAGAACGTCACATATCGAGCGATAATGTCTGCGGCGGCGTTAAGGTGCACAGAGGGCGAAGGAAGGCTCCCCAGAGGGCGGAGTAAGGCTCCCCAGGGGCGGAGATGAGGTGTCAATGGGCGGGGAGTGGGCGGGAAGAGGCCCCATGCACACTAACACTGTGAAATGAAGCTCTGAAAATTAGTGCCAGTGAATACCTCGCTCTAGAGGCACATTCAGGCCGGAGGGCCGGGGGTTCAAGTCCCACCTGGGGACAGCAATCTCAGGCCGGAGGGACTGGGATTTCTAGTCCTATAGGCACTCCTTGTGGTCTTGGGCAAGCCACTTAACCCTCCTTTGCCCATGTTCCCTGTAAGTATTAACGGATGTGTGTCATATCCCCTCGTGTTAAATGTATCCCCCAATTGACCGCTTTGACCCGGTGAAAAGCGGAATATAAATACAGCTAAATAAAATTAAAAAATAAAATAAATTTGCAGGAGAGAGAAACCATTTTAGTCAGCAATGTACAGCAAAGCCAGGGAAACCCAGAAAAGTGATAGTAGTGATACATGTGCAGGAACCAAACAGGCAAATAAACATATTAAATGACCAGAACCACATTTCAAATCCCCATAACCAAGCTGGCCAATAGTGCTACTAATGATAAACATAAAGCAACACTACTGACAAAGCGCAAAAAGGAAGATATCATGTTTGGAAGGGGCTATGCTCTGTCCCCCTACAAAGTGAATGATCCCACAGTGAAATAGCGCTGAGCAGGGTTTTCTCCTTTATATTGGGCAGGTTTGTTATGCTTTGGTCCAGATGTGGCACAGTGAGGACTAGGCAGATGCCTAGGTGGCACATAGGAATGGCGAAACTGTAAAGCAGCAAGACAGCAACTGACAAGGGTCCAACATGGGCACGAGTGTGTGTCCTACAGTGTCACAGGGGAGATTACCCAGCAGGTACCCCCAAGGGCACAGAACATTGGCAGGCAGTGCCGGGGGGAAGCACGCATGTCCATGTAGGCACCCCTACAAGAGAACCCACACCATAGGCAGCTGCCTACGGCACAATGGATGGCCTGGGGCTGCGCACTACCAGCACCACTGGTGTAAGGGCATGTCAGCATGGTGGCGGAGGGTTGCTGGTGGTGGAGGGGGCAGTGGCATCTGCCCACAGCAGACCAAGGCCAAGCCCTGTTTAGGTGGGTGCCATGTGGTGCAACAGACAAGGTCTGTCTAATGACCACTAATGGTAGCCCCAGGAAATGATCTGCCTCTGTGACAACAGTATGGTGCAGTACATGCAGCCAGTGTGTTCAGGGTCAGAAAGTCACAGGTTCAAGCCCCAGCTGTGGCTCCTGCAAGCCACTTCCCTATATTTTACCCAGTACTAAACCTAATAAAGATTGAACTGTTATTGCAGATTAAATAAACAATCCATAAATGCCTATATTTTACCCTACAGGACACAGACACCATAAACATGTGCAATCCCTAGAGCAGAGTTTCCCAAATGCAGTCCTGGAGGGCCAATCACCATTCAGGTGTCATGCCGTCCCTAATAAATATTGCTCTGCTGCAATTGTATGCAAATGTATCTCATGCATATTCATTAGGGACAGCATGAAAACCTGAACCGTGTTTGGCCCACCAGGACCAGAGTTGGGAAACTCAGCCAACAGGGGAATAAACACCCACACCCACAGGCTCCACTATCCAAAGCCTCATGGAGAGTCAGGCTGTTGGGCCCTGCGCGGAGCAGCATCTCCCAATACATTCCCACTTGCATACCTTAGCAATTCCGCCCTTAACTTGGGAACACATTACACATACACATAGCATCTTAGCTAACGCCGCCAAACCATCCGGTGGAGGGCACGAGAAACACCAACACAACAGGAGACAAAACAAACCTTGGTACTCAGCAAAAATACGTCAGGAAAAGAGGGAGCTCAGGAAGATTGAACGGAGATGGAGAAAAAACAAAACAGCAGCCGACCAACATCTCTACCTAACAAAACAAAAACAATACAATGAATGCATCAACCAATCAAAGAGGGAATTCCACACAAACTTGATAAATACTTCCATCAACAAGCCCAGAGAGCTCTTTGAAATAGTCAAGATCCTCACAAAAGAGCAAACAACAGAAGGGGAAGTACAAGTGGACCCACAGGAATTCGCCGACCACATCAAAGACAAATTCCACTCCACAGAGCGTACAACACCCAGTGGGACCACCAGGACAGACATACACACCAAAACCTGGGGCACATTCTACTCACCCTCAACAGAGCAGATATCCCACATCATCTCTACAATCAACACAAGCACTGCTCCTACAGACCCATGCCCAGTATCATGGGTCAAAGCCACCAAATCAAACTTCATTCACACCATACACAAAATAGTACACAACTCACTCACTCAAGGACTCATGCCAAAGCAACTAAAGCTTGCCTCAGTAAGACCAATAACAAAGAAAACAACACTCGACAAAAAGGATCCAGCAGCATACCGACCGATCTCCAGCATACCCTTCCTGGCAAAAATCATCGAAAAAACGGTACAACTACAACTCCAGGAACACATCGACAAACATGAAACACTCGACGACAACCAACACGGCTTTCGTCCCAACCACGGAGTCGAAACGCTACTGATCTACCTCTTCGACAGCATCCTAAGAATAATTGACAACAACAGGAAGGGAATCATAATGATCTTCATCGACATCTCCTCAGCCTTCGACACAGTGGACCACAACACGCTCCTGGAAAGACTAAAGAACACTGGTATACACGGTATCACTTTGAAATGGTTCCACTCATACCTAACCGAAAGACAGCTACAGGTCAAGGTGGGACACAACACCTCCCGACCCATAAATGTCCGCCAAGGAGTACCTCAAGGATCCGCACTTTCAGCCCTCCTATTTAACATCTACATCCAACCGATATGCGACATCATGAAAGAGAAACAACATTCAATACACAATATATGCAGACGACATCATGATATACACCCCGATAGAAATCGACAACCCGGATTTCTCCAAGATAACAGACTGCCTTACCCAAATGACGAGCTGGTGTCAAAACAACAACCTCGCAATAAACTACAACAAGACTGAAGCTCTAATAATCACTCGGAACCAAAGCTTCATACACCCGCCAAACATCAAGATACAAAACACTACTATTCCAATAAAATCAGAAGTGAGATACCTTGGAGTTACTCTGGACAACAAGCTAAGCCTCAAGCCACACATAGACAAAACAATACAAAAAGTCTACTACAAGATGCGAATCATCAGGAGACTGAAACCACTCCTTGCCCCAGAACACTTTCGTACCGTCCTCCAAGCACTGATAACCCCAATACTGGACTTCTGCAATCCGATATACTTGGGACTACCGAAACAAGCCCTCAAACCACTCCAGCTAGCACAAAACACTGCAGCACGAATAATATCCGGTACTGCAAGACAGGACCACATCACACCCACCTTAAAAGACTTACACTGGCTCCCAATCGGTGCACGCATCAGATACAAAACTATCATAAACCTATTTAAGATAAATCAGCACACATCAGCCAACAGCCTACACACCCTCATTCAACCAGACAACAGCACTCGTCCTAGAAGAAAACAAACACGCAACCGAGTCAGCACCCCAGGTGAATTCAAACACACACGCAAGGACACAACAGACAGAGCTCTCTCCATGGCTGCTCCAACTATATGGAACAAACTACCAGACGACTTGAGGACAACTACAGACCTCAAAGACTTTAGAAAACAGCTAAAAACCATGCTGTTCATAGAACACTATGGACACATCACATAACCTAAGAGAATGTATAACAGCACATATTGCTGCCTGTACAGATAATGTTTTACAGCACCACTGTATATAGCCCACACTGTACATAGCTCAAACCATTCTAGCACGCAACACACACCACACCTTGTACATAGCTCACCCCAATCTAGCACACGATACAACACACACTCAACTAAATTGCACCCTCACTGCATGATTAACACACTCACTTTACCCGATTGTTTGCTGTGATACCACCTTGATTAATAAGATAAGGCGGTTTAAAAATACTGTTAAATAAATAAATAAATAAATATATCAAAAGGTTGCTATGATTAATGGCAGATAACAAATCCTAAGTTAAACACAATTTGTTGACAGAGCTGCAACATAGCAACCTTTCTGATATCTGTGGAGTGTGTTTCAGGTTTGGTTTCTGACAGTGTTTACCACCCCGGGGAGTGACCCCAACAGTATTGCGTACCATAGCCATGCCTGCACTGTGCCCAGGACTGGTGTGGTGGCCTGGGCTGCCAAAAACCTCTATATTTGCACAATGCTGGCATAGGTGTGGGAGTGTGTGTCTGTCTATCCCAGGGGTGTCCAACCCTGTCCTGGAGGGCCATAATTCTGTCAGGTTTTTGGGATAGCCCTAATGAATATGCATGAGATATATATGCATTAGAAATATCCTGCCACCTGACTGGTTTGCGGCCCTCCAGGACTGGATTTGGAGACCCCTGGCGTATCCCAACAGACTTGACCACAGACCAATCATGTATGCAATGGCTAGCAACGCAGTACCATGTTTACATCTGTGTGTCCCATGATCCATCCACAGGACAGGAAATGATCCTGCTGAGGGGTCGTGGAAATCACAGATATGACACATGGTACTGTGTTGCACTTCAGTGTGTCACTGCTGTATCTGCGCACTGGTTGTATGGGATAGGTTGGATAATGTTGGGATACATGGCACACAGATAGATATCTGGGGGGCATTGTTCACTCTAAACCCGACGTACAGTACTGAGTACCCTGACTATCTATGCTACGTACCACTACCCAGGGAGAGGGGTCCGGCGGGTAAACTGTATAGGTGATCTGGGGTAGGTGTGTACCACTGTATGTCTCCATGAGGTATTTTGTGGTGAATAGTAAGTGGATGTAAGAGCTCATTAGCATGATGACACCAGATGGCACATGCTACAAGGGAGGGGGGTAGTGCACGTGGTACACACCCCCACTACACATACAGAGCTATGTGCTATGGTGTCATAATATTAGGTGGCACATGGAATGTCATTGTGGATGTTACGTCAACTCCCAGGGGGCTTGTTGTGTATTCTGTTACCCACCTTCCGCATCGTGCTTTGCTGAAGCAGTATGAGCCTGCAACTCCGCAAGGATGATATCCATGCTGGTGTGTTGGATGCATGATGTCCCCGGTGCCTGCATTATGTTGTGACTCTCCGCTAACTCTGCTTCCTCCACAGCCCATGTGCTGCTGCTACTGGTCCCCACTTGTGTGTCGGCATCCACTGCCCTGTCCTCTGCATCGGGCAGCACAACATTTCCTGGGGTCTCCCTGCCAGTGCTGTCTGCGTCCCCGGACTCGCCAGCCTATGGCCCCTCGGCATCCTCTGGCACCGGCACATCCCCCTCCTCCTATGCCTCCATGGCCCGTAGGTCACCTGGGGGGTAGAACAGGGTACACAGCAAGGATGAGTTAGTGCAGGTCACATATCTACACCTGTGTAGTACATCCCCGCCAACAGCAATGTGGTGTCTGCCTGTACCTGCTGTTACTGCACCTACAATGGAGACAGCACATGTGCGTACAGTTTGCTGTACCTGACAGGGGGGAGGTGCGGCCTCTCACACTGGTGGAGATGTGTCACATTTGCTGTTATGTTGGGGGGAATAGGGTTGAGAGTAGCGGCCTCACTATATGAAGCACTAGGTATGCACTGTGCGTGTGACCTTGGATGAGGGCTTAGCGTTACATGTGGCCAGGGTGCATGTGTGAGCCCTGAGTGGGATTGTGGCCTGTCATAGTATGTGTGAGGGATGTGTATGCATTGGCCTGAGTGGTATGGATGGCAAGTGTTGCAGCATTCGTCCTGGTCAGCCAGACGTGTGTGGGGACTTCCGCTTTGGTAGCCACTGTGCGGTGTGTGTGGACAGCTATCACATACTCAATGTGTGTGGTGGGTTATTTCAGGGGATGGGTGGAGTGATGCTGGGCATGTGGCTGCACCGTGGGTGGGGTCATGGGAATGTGTCTGTGGCACTGCAGTACCTGTATAGATGATGGCCCCAGGTGGTGTGGGGTCTTGGCTAGGTGCAGGTGGTACGGCTGTGGCAATGTGCACCCCAATGTCTTGTGAGCGTGGGTGGAGGATCCACACTGTATTTTGGACAATGACAGAGTGTGATGTGTTAGACATCTGTGTGATGTTGTCATTGGGGTTTGTTTGCGTCTACCTTGCCATCACAGTGTGATAGCCCTTCCTCTGTCACTGGTCTGGGATATGTGCCTGGACAGGTAATCTCATACACATGTCATAGCTGTTATAGGTGATGTGTGTGGGCCCCCCCAGGTCAATGTTTTCTGGCCTAGTTGTATGTCCCTACTGTCTGTGTCCCCCTGTCATATAGTGGTGTGTGCCTGGCTGCAGATGTATGCTGTTCTGTGTGACCTATATGCCATGTACGAATAGCTGCTGCATGTGCTGGGTTCATGGGGTGGAGGGTGTTGTGCCCCCCTGTATGTACGATCATCCAGCCCATGGTTACTGACCCCTGTGCGTCAACCACGGACACATGCAGAGAGGAGTTACAATGAGGCCCATGCCTCCACCCGTTCCATCATAGAACACACCTTTGCCGTTTTAAAGAGTCACTTTAGGTGTCTGGATTGGACAGGCGGGGCCTTACATTACAAACCACAGACTGTGGCAGAGATCATTATAGCCTGTTGCATCCTGCACAACATTGCTCTCAGGCACCATATCCCTATCCAAATTAATGAGGATCTGGAGGATGATCCTACGTGCCCTCCTATACATGCCCGTGGTAACACATGTGAGGGCAAAGCAGTCAGGCGGCAGGTGATTGAGATGCTCTTCTCATGTAAGTACTGCATATGTTGACACATACATTTGTTTAGATATGTGTGTACTACTACTACTAGTGAACATTTGTATCCCAATAGCAGTAAGATGCAACACTGCACTGACATGTAACAGACACTGCCTAGCCATCCCAGCTTACAATCTAGTCATGACTGAAACACAGAAGATGTGAGCAGGGCACAACAGCGGGTGGAGGTGGATTATGTGTGTCGGGAGTAGTAGGCTTGTGGGAGGTGTTAAGCTGTCATACCTGATTTATGGCTGATTGGTATAGGGGCTGCTGTACAGCCACAGGTAGTTAGTTTGAGGCTTTGGGTGCAGCAAGGTGAAAGGCATGTAGTATGGGGTAAACAGTAGGATAGCAGATCATAGATGGGACCAGTTTCCTAGATGTGTGTGCTTCACATTTTTTAATTTGAGCTGATTGATTGGTTGGTATGCTCTGATGAGCAGCGACGGTGTGTTAGTTGTTTCTGTATAGTGCTAAATGTGAAACATAGCACTATATACATGCTGAGTAGTAGTTGGATTACTGGTATTTGAGATCAGTAAGGGAAGTTACTGCAACACCACAGTGTGCCTGTATTTATAGGTCAGCACGTAGCCTTGACATGGATGCGGAAAGGGATAGGGAACCTGTGAGGTGTCCTGACAGGGGGAGTATTATGTGTGTGGCTGTAGAATAGCCATGCAGTGCAGTGTTGCATATTTTCAGGCAGACAGAGATGATTCAAGGCCAGATCATCAAGGTGTAGGTTACTGTAGGCAAGCCAGGAGCTGATTGGGGGTGGGATTTGGGTTTTAGTTGTGTTTTCAGGGAAGACTGGGGAAATATAGCTGATGACATCTAGACATAAACCACAAGCCTCAACTACAAGCTGGGTATGTGTGTAGAGGAGGAGAGTGCAGTCCAATACGACACCTACATTGTGGATCCTATAGAAAGGAAGTTATGGCCACACACACAAAGACACTCTGATGGGAGGGGAAGGATTAGGTGCATATATAGAATATCCATGCTTTGCCATTATCAATTTCACACACTGGGATGATATGCAGCCATCAATGTCAGGTGGCAACCAGACATTGGGGTGTGGTTTGGCAGACATAACTCAGGCATTGAGAGATATATTTGCAACTCATCAGCATACAGCTGTTAATGTAATTAAAGGTATGAGATATACACACCAAGGAAATGTATATGGACAGAGGATACGGATGGAGACCCTGCATATTTCCCTGTGTTACAGGAACTGACAGCAGGGTAGCAGATGACATTGAGACACCAGAACACACACTGAAAGGGCATTGGGAGTGATATGGGTGACATAGGATAGTACTGTGGCCTTAGAGCTGAGCAGGGACACGGTAGTGAGGAGAAAGTTCTGTTCCACATTTTTTACGGCAACAGAGAGGTGAGGAAGGGTACAGACAAAGTGCGGACCCTTATAGTTTGCCACACACACTTCAGTGATAACTTTAACATGAAACAAATCTGTACAGTGTGATGGGGAACAGTCAGTCTGTTAAGGATCTTGGGGGGTCTGTGAGCTGAGGAAGTGAAGGTGCAGTGTGTGTTGCACAGCTATAACATGACATATGTATGTTTCTCTTGTGTTTCTCAATCCACAGGACATACTTGGTGACCCTCCTGGTGCTATGGTGCATTGGCAGTTGACTGTACATCATCCAACATGCAGTAGTCTGGGGTAGGTGGACCTACAGCTACTTTGTCTGTGACAGGGGGAGCACATGTCTGCAGTGATCTGTCATATTGTACATATGTTGTTGTTCACCTCTTTTCCCTGCACCCCCATACCCCATATTTTGTTGTTGGCACACATATCCACATGTGTTCTTGGCCAGTTTGTCTTCTCCAACACTGTCTCTGAGACACGTCCAACAGAGCTGCGTGTGTGTGCAGGTCCTAGGTGTTTGGGTGGTGGACTGCACTTACACCCTTCCCTGACATTGTAGCATCAGCCAACAGCAGTGTATCATTACATTTAACAGGTCTTTATTTCCACTAATCTCCAATTGTGCACATACAGGCCGTATGCTACTGCTGGTACGCTCACCTTAGCATACTGTGTGGGTGTTTGTTTTTGGGTTGGCTGTGTGATGATACAGCGTGCAGGCATTTTGCATTATCATGTGGTGTGAGGGGTCTGTACACCTGGGGAGTGGTGGTGACTGTGCTATCTCTACCTTACTGCTGTTTACCTTGTGAACATTGTAGACATGTGTTGTGTGTTGTGAGCTGACCTATCTCTTGTGTGCTGACAGACCACTGCGCAACAGCATTTTTGTATCACAGATATTGCCATAATGTGGACATGCATCAACAGTGGCTGGACTTGGGGACATGGTGATTCTACACATTTTGATGACATCTTCTCCCTTCACTGTGATGTGTTGTGGCCTTTGAGAGCCTCAGGGGATCCCAAACATACACTTGATGCAAACACACAGTAGGATTGCACCTTTGGTCTTTTGTGAATGACATCAGCCTTTACATGTTAATGATTTATTGTTTGTCTCATAGACATTTCATGTTTGTTCTCTGTACACGAACACTGATGCACTTGGGGTGGAGCTGTGAAACGCCTGTATAACATGGGCATGGACATGACCATATCCATGTGACACCCTCATCTGCAGTTCCAATTCAAAATGTCCCCAACATGCAGTGTGTTCTGTGTTGTGATCATGTTATGTTTGCCTGTGTGACGTTTCCTTACGTACATATTGATGTTTGACTTTCTGCAATTTGGGCTGATGTTGCAAGCAGCATACCAATTCATTGTTTATCCTCTTCTGACACAGGGCAGTGAACACACAAAGCACATCTACTACAGTGCATCAGGCGTCACCATCACCCACCTGTTGGAGGACACAACAACACCATGGGACTATCCCTGGGAAATGGTGCCATAGCATGTTTGACCTCTGCGAGTGGGACACATGCTTAGGATTTACAGTATTATTGTTAGACTGCTACTTTGGGCATGACAGGCCTGTCCAACACACCGTTGCTGCTGTACTATGGCTGGGTGTCGTGTTCATCGCAGGAGACACACATGACCTTTCCAGTACTGTAGCATATTAGGATGTCACACTTGATTATGCATGCCCAGGGTTTCAAGGACAGTCGTAACATGACTTGTTGGATTGAAGACACCCTTTGCACTTTGGACACTGTGTACTGGTCCCCACATGTGCAGCAGGGACTGACATTGTCACTGTATGTTGTATATCCTTCTGACATTGTGTTGCTGTGTTTTGCCTATGTGTGTGACATGGAATGCAGGATACGCTAATCTGTTTGGTTCAACACGAGCATACAGCCATGGAGCAATGGAGAGGTCCTCTTGTCCATGTCCACCTAGCTTCCACTTGGACATGACACAATATTTGCCACGACACCACTTTACTGCACACCAACATCTTGGATTGCTGTTTGCACTCACCAAGGGTGTTACAGTGCATGTGTGGCATCACTGTATCATGTTTCAACGTACACGATGCATGTGCATGTGACTGACTATGTTGGTGCAACACAGCATGTGGCAATATGGCTTCTGTGTGGGTTACTGTAACATGTTTGACCTTTCTTTCCATCTCTATATACAGGTTATTGTGTTTGTTTACTGTACAGACCTGAAGCTCTGCATTGATTTACAAACCTAGCATTGCATGTCTGCACAGTCCTATTTATCCCCTGAGGTAACAACACTCACATTGCCCTATTATATTTGGTGTGTGGCAGTGTGGCTGTCCATTTTCTTCCTTCATTTGTGCATTCCATGTACCGTGATATATGTGTACAGACACTGTATCCACACCAACCAGTGCAGGGGGACCTTCTGCATAGTGTTATCTCTGCATGTTTCTGCGGATGGTTTCATTTGAATTCTCTGTGTTCATGTGCTTCTGCTACCTGTTAGCATATCCTCATTGTGCATCTGACGATTGTTTAGGGTTCCATTGTTGCAGCTTTGATTCCTATATCAGGCATTATGTGACAGCTGTAACATATATTTCGATATGTGTGTTTATACTTTCTTATTTTTAACAACATATGCTGTTCATTTGTGTTGGCAGACAGATATGTTTTAAGGAACAGATCATGATTGATGTGTGTTGGGCCCTCATCATGTACCGCCTAGTGTCTACATGCACACATATGCAACTAACATATTTGGGGCATGCAGCAGCATGTGGGGGGTGGGGTTCTAATGCATATTGCACACCATGACCTGATGCACATTATCTCTCCTGCCCATCATCTGTAGACGGGCCACTGACTTTTCTGTAGCATGTGGGTTGCTGCCCTGCAAAATGTGTTTTCAGATTTTCCCCCGGGATCCACTCACCTTGATATTATGATAAGCGGTATCTACACTATCTGTGATGATTAACCAAAATAACAATATCTGTTTATTTATTTATTTGTTTATTTAAAAGTATTTCTATACTGCCTTCTCCTTCAATCAAGGCGGTTTTCACAGCAATCAAAAGAGTGGTTCAAGTGTGTTCATGCAGTTATATAGGGCATCAAAATGGCAGATGAAATTTAATGTGGACAAGTGCAAAGTTATGCACCTAGGGAAGAACAACCCAAACTATGGTTACACAATGCAAGGTTCCACATTAGGAACCACCACCCAGGAAAAAGATTTAGGCGTCATTGTGGATAACATGTTAAAACCCTCGGCCCAGTGTGCAGCGGCAGCCAAGAGAGCAAATAGAATGCTAGGTATCATAAGGAAAGGAATGGAAAATAAAACAAAAGATATTATAATGCCTCTATACCGTTCCATGGTGAGACTGCACCTTGAATATTGTGTGCAATTCTGGTCGCCGTATCTTAAAAAGGATATAGAGTTATTAGAAAAGGTTCAGAGAAGAGCCACCAAAATGGTAAAGCGGATGGAAGGATACTCCTATGAAGAAAGGCTAAAAAGGTTAGGGCTCTTTAACCTGGAAAAGAGATGGCTGAGGGGAGATATGATAGAAGTCTATAAATTAATGAACAGAGTGGAACGGGTAAACGTAGATCGATTGTTTACATTATCAGAATATAGAAAGACTAGGGGACATGCAATGAAGCTACAGGGTAAACTATTTAAGACTAATAAAAGAAAATATTTTTTCACTCAACATGTAATCAAACTCTGGAATTTGTTACAGGAGGATGTAGTAAAGGCTGTTAGTATAGCTGGGTTTAAAAAAGGTTCGGACAAGTTCCTGGAGGAAAGGTCCATAAACCATTATTAAGAAGGGACCCAGGATATCAATGCTTGACCCAGTACAAGCATTGCGGAACCTGTGTCTTTTGTGGAAACCGCTAGGTACGTATGGCCTAGATTGGCCACTGTTGGAAACAGGATACTGGGCTTGATGGACCTTGGTCTAACCCAGTATGGCATATCTAAAGTTCTTATGTTCTTATGTGTTTGTGGTGGTGTATATTAGATTCTTGTTGAGCTATTTACATCATGCGCTATTATACATTCTTATGTACAAGGGTCAGGGGAGGGGGGTTGGTCTTTTGTTCTTTTTTGGTGAGTGGATCATGTGATGTGTCATAGTGTTCAATGAATAGTGTTGTCTTAAGCTGCTTCCGAAAGCCTTTGAGGTCTGTTGTTAGTCTTAGTTCATCTGGGAGGGTGTTCCAAATTGCTGGTGCAGCCAGGGAAAGAGCTCATTCCACGGTGTCCTTGCAGGCCTTGGTGAGGTCTTTTGGGGTATTAACATGACTGGAAGTGCCTCTCCTCCTTAGTCGTGTGCTTCTGTCAGATTGTATGAGTGTTTGTAGACTGAGGGCTGATGACTGTTGTTTGATCTTGAAGATGTTTATGACTGTCTTATATTTGATGCGTGAGCTGATTGGGAGCCAGTGTAGATCTTTCATTATGGGTGTGATGTGTTCTTGTCTTGTGTTTGACGTACATTTGTCTCTGCTGCTGCTGCTGCTTGATCACACTGACACATGTATTTAGTGATTTCCTGGTCATGTACAAGGCACCATAGTAGGCACCCCATAAGCTGGCTGAAGCTAAGGTGTAGCTAAAGATGCCCCAGGGATGTATAGGTGACCCCAAAAATGTTGGCTAAGGGCAGTAAGGTCACCCAAGTTGAAAAGCAAGAGAGGTATGGGTCAAACACAGATGTAACCCTAACACTGCACAGAGCACCAAGGAAAGACAATGCACAAGTAATGGAAGGAAGTAGATCTGAGCTAATGGACCAGACAAATCTGCGTCCAGCCCATGTGGCAGTTGGAAAAATGGACAAACATATCGGGGGCAGCTGTAGCGATGCACAGGGTGATGGTAATGTACCATGCAACAATGACAGTGTGTGGCAGAGGATGGGAAGACGTGTCCAGCAGAGGAGGTAGAGGTGGCAGGATAGGGGTAATGACAGGAGGATAGAGGAGTAGCAGTGCCATGCAGAGCACACACAGGAGAGGCAACCAGGAAGAGCTGCAATGCAGAAGCGTGTATCAGTGCAGGACATGGGGTAGCAGCATGCACATCAGGGCAGGACGGCACACAGCTAGCAGACACACATAGATGGACAGAAGGATGGTTGGCAACTGTGATAAGGGTACAATGTGCTAACAGCACAGATCTGCATAGATATGACTGTCACAGGAATGAAAAGTAGCTGTGCAGGATAGGCATACAAATGAAAGAGAACAGAGAGGAATCAAACCTATGACCATTAGCACAAATGTCAATGCACAAACCGGTAGGCCACACCACCAACATGAGGTCATTAGCAAAGGCTGCATACAAGAATACTGCAGGGCATCACACAAGAAGCCTGCTGTCTGCCAGGATAGGAAAACCTCCAACAGTAACCATGATGGAATGCACATGCAGATCTGGTGTGTACAGATCAGATCACAGTCTGTAATTGGGACCAGAGCCACATATAACTATATGCACACACACAATGAAATGTTATGCAGTGGATACAGCATGCAAAAGAGGAAAGAACCTAAACCCAAAGGGCAGCAGGGGATGCTCTGTGGAGCAGGGCAAAATATGGAACAAAACCGGAGCATGTGAGAATAAGAATATCCATTCATACAAAAGGGAATACCCTAGATCTTGCATTTATCCCAACAAAAACTACGGACCTTCATTCAGCAACTCTAGTTCAACAAGTCCCATGGTCAGACCATTTCTTAGTTAGTTTTAATGTAATGACACCATCTCTAACTCTAACACAAGATACAAACACTTAAAATAAGCTTCTGGCACTTCATAAAGGAAGACTTCCTAAAAGATACACTACCTAACTTAGATTCAACACAAACGGACCTAAACTGCTACATCCATAACTGGAACACCACTATTCTAAATGCATCAGTCATTGATTACAACAATAAAAACATAAGAAAACATCAGAAACATGGTTCACCCTAGATCTTGCTAACTTAAAAAAAACAATTAAGAAAATGTGAATACAAATGGAGACGCAATAAAACATCAGAAAATAAATAGATGTATATGTTAACCCTGAGCTCCTACAAAGAAGCAATTAATAAAGCAAAAAAAGACCACCACGCAGAAATACTAACTCTCTGAATCATCCACGTGAACTATTTGAGATTGTCAAATCTTTAACACACACAACTCACACAGACACAGCTTCTTATAGCCTAAACATCCGAACATTAGCAAACTTCTTTCAAGATAAACTAAAAAAGAAAGTCACAAAAAACCCACCCATGCAATCATGCCCACCCCCTCCAATCTCAACACATGGCACATCTTTCACCTCATAGATCAAAGACAACTAATAAATATAATTACCAAAATCAACACTACCACATCCTCTCTTGACCCCTGTCCAGTTCCCTGGATCAAGGCATCAAAGACAGAACTAGCTCCCCATCTTCTCCAAATAGTAAATCAATCCCTCCAACAAGGTATTATGCCAAACAAACTTAAACATACCAAGATTCGGCCAATCCTAAAGAATAAATCTCTGGACAGGAAAGATTCCACATACTACAGACCTATATCTAACATACCTTTTTTAGCTAAAATAATCGAGAAAATCAGCTATAGGACTATATAGACCTTAATGCACTGCTAGATGAACAACAATTTAGATTCCGCCCATTCCATGGCATTGAATCGCTCTTGTTAGTTCTCTTGAACACATTTATACATGGGATAGATGATATAAAGCAGATGTTCATACTCATCTTCCTTGATATAACTTGTTGTTAAGTGCTGTCGAGTCGGAGTCGACTCATGGCGACCCTCTGGATAGCTATCCTAAATTGTGTTCGGTCTTCAGTCAGGCGGCTCATTATTGACAGACTGGTACCCATAGCTGCTGTTATTGTATCGATCCATCTCATTGCTGGCCTTCCTCTTTTGCATTGACCTTCTATTTTGCCAAGCATGATGTCTTACTACTGCCTTTGATAATGTCAGCCATAACACTTTACTCACCAGGTTAGCACAAATTGGGGTTTCTGGAAAAACCTACCAATGGTTTCAATCATACATCACTGACCATATGCAACAAGTTCAACTAGAGCAAGAAACCTCAACTGCATTCAAACAAGAACAAGGAATACCCCAGGGCTCTGCTCTATCGGCCCTATTATTCAACCTCTATCTGCAACCGCTCTGTAAAATATTTTAAAAATTCAAAGTAAAATACCATATCTATGCGGACGGCATCATAATATATCTTCCCATAGATAAACTAATCGCAGCACAACACACAATAGAAGCATGCATTCTAGAAGCCCAAGTATGGTTATCATCAAGTAACCTATCTATTAATTTTTTAAAAACTTTTTAAAAAAACTGAAATACTCTTCATTTCAAGGAACCTTAATTTTACCCTATCTCAAACTCTCCATATTCTCAACACAACCTTGCCAGTTAAAAAAAAGTAAGGTATCTTGGTGTACTGTTAGATCAATACCTTACCTTCTATTCACACACAAATCAGATAACCAAATCTATTTATTATAAATTAAGAACATTACAACACCTCAGACCTCTTCTTGACACACAGGATTTCAGATCAGTGGTCCAGGCGCTAATTACCTCTCACTTTGACTTCTGTAATAGCCTCCTCTATGGTATCTCTAATAAAAAAAAACTCAAACAACTCCAAATTTCCCAAAATGTAATGGCCAGAATTATTTGTAAAGCCCGACTTTCCGATCACATTACACCTCTTTTATACAACCTACACTGATTGCCAATATCAAGCAGAACCAAATACAAATATTAATGATAACATTTAAGATATCCAACAACATTGCTCCTTCCTACCTCTCAAAATTAATTTCCAACTCCACTAACAGCAGAGTCAGAAGGCAAAACTCCCAGAATACTCTCACAATCCCCCCCTACCTTTCGTAAAACAAAACAAACCAAAAGTAATAGGGCCTTCTCATTTGTTGCACCCATCCTATGGAATGTCCTCCCCGACTCCTTACATGCCTTTAAAGACTTACTAACATTCAGGAAAGAACTAAAAACTCTACTGTTCACACAATGCTATGGAAAAAGTAATGGTCAGAATGCTACATCCCTGGACTTATTCCAAACTCAATATATAATGCACTCAAGTTAATACTAGCCTACACCCTCTGTAAATAGTTGTTATTTTTACCATGTACATAGTTTTAATATATCATATCTTTAATTGTAACCCTGACTGTTATGATTTGTTCTATGTATTAATGTTGTTTACTGTAAACCGCCCCTGATCACTGGAAGGAGAGGTATTAAAATAATACCAAATAAATAAATAAATAAAAATAAAATCCGACTGGGCCTCCAAAGCCTCAACCTTAGGTGAAATAGTAGATATTACAGACTGAACACTTGAGATCTTTTCTAAGTTTGCTGCCAAAGAATGACCTTGAATTTTTGTAGCTAAAGCTGCATTCTGTAACATCAAAGTCTCTCCCAGATGGACGATAGTGGGCCAAATAGATTCTAATGTGAAAATGTCTGGGCGCACCAAAGTTAATACACCAGCTTGCTCGGGGGTATCCACCATTCCACTCAATGGTGAAATACCTTTCTGTGCACAAACACTGCTACTGTCTGACCTCCATCCTCTAACCCCAAGGTTCCAGCGAATTTGAGTTGTTCCGGAGTAGACTTGCTTCTACCAGCCACAGGGGTTCCAGAGCTCGACCCTTGATGTCTGGGCAATGCACTCCCACTAGAGGTCTCTCCCACCAGCAAACTTACAGGAACAGGATGCAAAAATGCTGCCTTGGAGGTCTGCTGCAAATCCAGAGAGGGTGATGAAATACCCGAAGTGGCTGTCAAACTATCCAGCCCCAACAACCCGCAGTCAGCTAACAACCTCCGGAGAGTCAGGCTGTTGGGACAGGCACAAGAAAAATGAGTCCAATGGTCTGCAGACCGAGCCAGCAAAGGCGTCGAAACAACAGGGATAAGAGAGGGTTTCTGTACCCCTTTAGCTTTCTGCTTTTTCCCCATGTCAGAAACATGTCTGATCACAAACGCACAGCTGCCGCCATCTTAGATTCTCTCCTCAGAAGCATTCAGTTAAGCATGTATCGGAGGCTTCAGGGATCCAATTTTAAAGCCATGATCTGGACTGAAAATGGTCATTATAGTCCATGGGTCTGGAGAAGGCATATATAAGACCGTTGTCTTAGGTTAACCAGTGGCTATAACAGACCTCTTAATATGGTCTGGTATAGTCACAAAAATGTGTGCTGAAAAGAACCAATGGATGTTCAAGAGGGGTGTCAAGTGGCTGAACCATCTTGGGAACACTCTACGCAGTCAGCAGACTGTTACGTGTGCCAAAGCAAAGCCATTCAGGAAAAGGATCCAGGCATCATCATGAATAATACATCAAAATCTTCTGTTCAATGTGTGGAAGTAGCCAAAAAATCAAGGAAGGAAAGAGAGAATAAAAGAATCACGCCATGATGCAATCACACCTTCAGTATTGTCTGCAATTCTGGTATCCACATCTCAAAAAAGATATAGTAGAATTAGGAAAACGTACAGAGAAGGGCAAACAAAATGATAATGAGGATGGAATGACTCCCCTATCAGGAAAGGCTAAAGAGGTTAGAGCTTTTCAGCTTAATGAAGAGATGACTGAGGGGAAATATGATAGAGGTCTATAAACTCCTAAGTGGAGTGGAATGGGAAAATATGAATTGATTGTTTACTCTGCAGAGACTAGGGGGTCATGCCATGAAGTTACAAATTAGTAGATTTAAAACTAATAGGAGAAAATATTTTTTCTCAGTATATAGTTAAGCTTTGAAACTTGTAACTAGAAGATATGGTAAAAATACTTGGCATAGCTCAGTTTAAAAAGATTTAGATAAGTTCATGAGGTAATGCAATGCAATGCAATGTGTGCTTTTGAGCCAACGTTACTCCTAGTAGAAAGGTCCATAAAATATTAAGGTAGACTTGGGAAAGTCATTGCTTATCACTGACGGTAGGCAGCATGGCATCTTGCTACGTTTTGGGAATCTACCAGGTCTTTGTGACCTAGTTTGCCTCTGTTGGAGAAAGAATACTGGGCTTGATGAACCATTGTCTGGGCCATTATGGCAATCCTTATGCTCTTAAGTGGAATGCATAGCATACTTCAGTAGTATTCTCATGTAAATGATTTTGTTCTCCCACATAATTGACTTGTTGTTTTTTAAAGCTCCAGAGCTTAGAATTCTGCTATCAACATGCAAATGTTACTTTATTTTTAATGAATTATCTAGGTATATTAAGATTCATAATTTTTCATATTTTTATCTCCAATCTTAATATGTATTGATATTCTTTAACTGAATTCTAATGAGAACAACTTAATAACTGTGCTCAGTACCTTGTAAGACATAGATAAGAATATAAAGCATTGAAAGACCCACAGATGTTAATAAAAGCAACACTATTAGTTTTAATTACAGGAAGAACAGATTAGTTAGTCAGAAAAGACAATTTTGGCCAATCCTTTAGGAATGATAAGACAGGATACCAATGTAATAGACTAGTAATATTATTTTATGGGAGAAATAGCTACGTTGATTTAGATCAAAGTTCTTTTTCACTTAAAAGAAATTATTGATGAATTTGAATTAATACCTTGCTTAACTTCTATAGCAAGTTAGTTTGAATCTAAAAATTAAAGGCTCGATATTCAGCGGTGGTGGCTAGCGCTGTTAAAGCAGCTTGCCGCTGCCGCTGAACTTTAAACCCAGAAATTCAATGCCGGAGCCATCACCAGGTTGTCTGGATTGCTGTGAAGCTAACTGGGCAGCGGTGATAATTATAGTGGTGAACATTAGACCAACCTTTACCGCGCTTGACTTTCAACACTTAGCAATAACCAGGCAGTGGCGGAATATCACCGATGCCCGGTTATCACTGGGCACCACCACTGAACGCCCCGATGCTAACTGGTAAGTGCTGAATATCTCAGCTACTACTGCCACTATTTATCATTTATATAGCGCTACAAGGTGTATGCAGTGCTGCACATGTACAAGTAAGAGACAGTCCCTGCTCATTAGAGTTTACCCTCTAATTAAGACAGACCACACAGCAACAATTGGGAACTAGGGTATTTTAAGGGGAATGGCAAGATAAAGATAGGTGATAATCCCCTTGAATATTGGGACATAACTATTCAGCTTTATAAAACTGCATAGAATAGGGGTAAGCACTTACATTTGTCTCATCTCATTTCGTTCATTTCGTTTTCTTTTTTTTGTTTCATTTATTTTAAATGAAATAAAATGAAATGAAAAAACAAATGAAAAGCAAATAACAGGATCCCCCACCCCCTAATTAAGATAAAACAGTACCAAAGTCTCAAAATTTACAAATTGAAGCAACTCCTGGGCCTCCCCACCCCTCTGAATCTCTGAATCCATCTTTCCCTATCTGTGAGGACTGTGAATCCAAATAGGGTAGAAGGGCACCACAGTCTTGGTGAGTCAGTATTTCAAAATGGTGCCAGTGGACCTTGAGGCCAGTGACATTTTGCTAAATAGAACCATATTCATACAAAAACATAGTGCTAGTGTTAGGGCCTTCCAGTAACATTTTGAAATATGGAAACCTATGTAGCACGTCAGTGAGATACGAGGTGTGACCAAAAAAAAAGTGAGACTGTGTTCAGCCACGCCCATGACTCAATGCCAGTTGGCTAACCACTTATGTCACTATGTTGTGCAACATCTCGCCACTATTCTACTATAATATATTTCTTCTCTCTCACTCTGTTTTTCTTTTTCTTTTATTTATTTATTTATTTGCTTACATTTTTCAGGTTTTTTTGTAGCACACTGCTCCATTGCTTTGTCACGCAACTGGAGGTGGCAGAAATATGGAGCAAAGAATCAACTTGAAATTTCTGGTTAAGATGGAGAAGGGCCCAACTGAGTATCTCCATCTTCTCCAAAAGGCTTATGGAGAAGATTCAATGTCAAGGCCGCCAGTCTTCAAGTGGCTCAAATGCTTCAAGACTGGCCACTTGGAGGTTGACCACAAGTCAGAGCGGCCTTCCATGACAAAGATGGCTGAGAACATTGACAGAGTGAACCAGCTGGTGTGGAGTGATCACAGATTGATGGTGCAGATGATAGCTGAGGAGCTCAGCTTGAACAGGGAGTCAGTGCAGACCATCTTGGTGCAGGAGCTGGGGATGCAGACGGTGTGCGCCAAGATGGTTCCCAAGCTTTTATCGGATGACCAGAAGGAGCACCAGGTCAATGTTTGTCGAGATTTGCTAGAGAAGATCGGAAAAGATCCAGAGTTCGTTGGCCGAGTCATCACAGGAGACAAGACTTGGGTCTTCCAGTATGACCCTGAAAGCAAGAGACAGAGCCTGCAGTGGAAGACTCGACTGTCACCCAGACCTAAGAAGGCGTGCATGTCCAAATCAAGGATCAAGGTCATGCTGATCGCATTCTTTGACCAGAAGGGAGTGATCCATCATGAGTTTGTGCCTGAGGGTCAGACAGTCAACCAGCACTTCTACCAGCAGGTCCTCATTCGCCTGCATGACCGTGTTCGGCACAGTAGGCGGGCTCTGTGGAGAGACAAGTTGTGGCTGCTCCATCACGACAACGCTCCCTCACACACCATTCTCAGTGTGAAGCAGTTCTTGGCCAACAAACAGATCGCAGCTCTCGACCACCCTCCTTATTCCCCAGATCTCGCACCGTGCGACTTCTGGATCTTCCCCAGGCTGAAGACTGTGCTCAAAGGAACTCATTTCACCTCTGTAGAAGAGATCAAGGCCACTGTGATGAGGGAGCGGAGGGGACTCAAGGAGGAGGACTTTACCGAGTGCTTCCATATGTGGCAGAAGCAAATGCAGAAGTTCATTAACTCTGGGGAGGATTACTTTGAAGGGAACAATGAGTAATTTCTCTGTAGATTTTGTAATGAAACATTTACAGAACAGTCTCGTTTCTTTTTTGTCACACCTCATATAGATACTTGTTTAGCAGTGCCAAGGGTCTCTGTTAGGGTAAACATATCAAGTTGCCCTTAAGTCACCTGGTGTGCATATACATGAATGGAGAATACCATACTGCTCTTCCACTGGCACCATTTTGAAATCGCACACTGTTATTTTTTTGACATTTATCAATACGTACCTTCAGAATAAGGATGTCACTTCCCTTGCACCTCAAGTCTTGAAATTCAGAAAAGAGTACCTGTTTAGCCCATGGTGTAGCAACTTGCAAGAGAAGACATGACTGCACATAGTCGCCAGAGTCTGATGGATGGGCTGAAGGAAGAATGGCGGCAGAGGAGAGTGTGGTATGGGCTGGCAGTACCATTTTACCGGAAGTGCCATCTCCAATGCATTTGTACTGAATGGGGAAAACGTGTATCAGTGCCACATGGAAGGCCTGATACAAGATATGTGGGTCTGAAACCTGCTCCAGCCACCCAACCACCATACAGCACCCCAGACAAATGTGCATACAACTGAACAGGAGTCACTCAAACTGGGCAAATGGGGCATGCACAGACATGAGCTGATGCCTGCAGATGGCTATCCGAAGGGTAGGCTGTATCTGCATGTAATGCAGAGATATAATGGAGCCAAAGCTGTCCAGTCACAGTCATAATGTCACACTTAACTCATGTTTCACATGTAGGTTACAGCTGTATGCATGTAACTTTGTGTTAGTATTTATTTATTTATTTATTTAACTGCATTTATATCCCGCTTTTCACCGGGTCAAAGCGGTGTAACATATAACATAGGGGGGGGGCAATTTTTTCAGGGAGGGGCCATCACCAAGGGGCAACAATTAATGATTTAAGTAGACATGGACATGTATACGGTCATGTAGATAGGGTAGTATTTCTGTTCAGAGATGTTCACGGAATAGGATTGTCTTGAGCTGTTTCTTGAATGATGTGATGTCAGCGTTGTTCCTGATGTGGTTTGGTAGAGAGTTCCAGAGGGATGGAGCATAAAGTTTGAAGGCTCTGTTGCAGGTCCGTTGTGTGGATTTGGTTCTTTTGTGGGGGACGACGATAGAGTTATTGGAGGAGTGTCTGGTTGATCTGTTGTGGGATGGGCGAGGCAGTAGGGAGTGGAGTGAGGTGTTCCGTGTTTGGTGGATAGTTTTGTGGATGAGTAGGATAGCTTTGTACTTGATTCTTGCTTGTATTGGAAGGAAGTGGAGGTCTCTTAGGATTGGGGTGATGTGGTCCCGTTTTTTTGCATTCTGAATAATCCTTGCTGTAGTATTTAAGGCAGTTCGGAGGGGGTTGGTGTGTGAGGCAGGAAGTCCATGATAGATTATGTTGCAGAAATCCAGATGAGGGAGTGTCACAGCTTGCATTACTGTCCTGAAGTCATGAGGTTCTAGGAGGGGTCGGAGGCGTTGAACAGTTTTGGCTTTGTGGAATATCGTCCCAGCGGTTTTGTTGATTTGTTGTTTAAAGGTGAGAGCTTGGTCAATGATGACGCCTAGATATCTTATGTGGGGCTGGATTTGGATTTGCGTGGTTCCCATGTTGAGGTGGGTAGGTGGTTTGAAGTCGGGTTCTTTTGTCACTATAAGGGCTTCGGTTTTCTTTATGTTGATGGATAGATTGTTCTCCTGTAGCCAGTTGGCCACGTCGTTGAAGCAGGCTGATAGTTGATCGTTTTTTGGGTTGCTGGTTGTAATCGGTGCATAGAGCATTATGTCGTCTGCGTAGATGTGGAAGTTAATGTTGTGGGTGCGTATGATTGAGCATAGCAGACGGAGATATATGTTGAACAACATGGCTGATAGGGTGGATCCTTGGGGTACTCCTTGAAGTTGTTGGTAGGGGGGCGAGGTTGTGGAGCGGGTGCGGATCCGTTGCTGTCTGTTGGTTAAATAGGATCTGAACCATTGGAGTACAGTGTCTTAGATTCCAATTGATTGTAGTCTGCGTATGAGGATTTCGTGGGAGATTGTGTCAAAGGCTGCTGATATATCCAGGAAGATCAGGATGTATCCTGATTGTTTCTCTTGGGTTCCAATGATGAGAGTGTTCATTAGAATGGTCATGAGGGTCTCGACTCCATGTAGTGGTCGGAAACCGTGTTGCTACGGGTCAAGTATGTCGTTGGTGTCCAGATGATCTTGAAGCTGGCGTTGGACTATCTTTTCTATTATCTTGGTGGCGAGGGGGAGGCTTGCAACAGGTCTGTAGGAGGTGGGGTCCAGGGGGTCCAGGTTGTTCTTCTTTATGGTTGGTCGAATGATTGATGTTTTGAGGGCATCTGGTATGTATCCTTGTTTAAAGGATTCGTTTATGATGTGGGTTAATGGGGCACTCAGGTCTTCCTTGGTTTTCTTTATCCATTCCGTAGGGCAGGGGTCTAGCAGGGAGGTAGTGGTGTTCAGACAGGAGATGGTGGAAGATATCTCTTCTTTTGATGTTTTATTGAATGTATTCCAGTCTACGTTTATGGTGGTGCTGGGATATGTCCTTGTGGTTGTAGCGCAAAGGTAAGGTTGTTGAGGTTGCTGAAATTGTTTGTATTGTCGGGCCAGGAGATCCGAGGGGATATCTGGGAGTTGATCGGAGGTGGTCGGTGCCTTCGTCAGTTTTTTGGCAATTTGGAAGAGTTCTCGAGGTTTGTTTACAGCTGTCGTGATGATTTTGGTGTGGTAGTTTCTCTTCGCATTGTCGGTCTCCGAGTGGTAGGTAGTGAGTTCGTAGAGGTATTGCTTTTTGTCTATTTCAGTTTTGGTTTTCCTCCATTTTCTTTCTGCTCTTCTGAGTTATACCTCTGTATCAGTGCTATCATGTCGGGGTACATTGTACAGAAAACCTGGCAATATCTGATGAAAAACAGCGACTGTAGGAACCTGCAGCGAGCTGAGGCAATGCAGGGTTAAGTGACCTGCCCAAGGTCACAAGGAGGTGTTGTCATTCCCTGTAAAATAGTTATCTCCAAGTTATAATGCCCTGTTCAATGCAATTGCAGTTTGTTCAATGTAAACCGCACTGATGCAGAATAGCGCGGTATATAAGAGAATGTAAATAAATAAATAAAATAAATAAATTCCATGAAGGTTGTGGAATGCCTAAAACACAACAGTAACACAGTCCAAAAATTGCAAAAAGAAATGCTAGTGGGCCTTGAACCTTGGTGTCTTAGTTCCCAAGCCAGTGCCATGACCATGACCATTATATCACACCTCTAAGCGGGTGCCAGATATCTGCAGGGTGAACATGTTTGACCCCCTGCAATGGGCTGCAGCAGAGCCTATAAAGCCATGCTCTCAGAAGGGCATGATGGGGAATAGCATGTTTTCTGACCCTAATTGTGTCCAAAATGCATAACAAAGTCTAAGGATGTGTGTCTGTCAGTCACAGCAGAGTCTGGACTGTTACAGACATGAAAATGAACTGAATAGCACACAGGCCAAAAAGCGACAAGTGGAAGTCAAACACTTGTCTCTTGAGTAAGGAGATATTGCACTAACCATTAGGCTACACCTTCACATTGACATGCATAGCAATGTATGGAATCAAAGAGACTGCGGGTCACTGCCCAAAATGTCTGCTGTGTGTGCCGGTATAGCTTAGCCTCTCCTCCCATGGATAAACTGCACACGCAGAACAGTATTCTGCAGCTGATCAACAAATGGAGAATGCACTAATCCACATCAGCTCTCTAAGACACCCTGACAGTGTGTGCTACAGGCACATTACAGTCACTGTTCCCTCTAAGCTGGGCACGTGTGCGCGCGCACACACCTCACCGAGCGAGCGCACGTAGTTTACAACAGAACGCACAAAAATTACGGCTCTGATTCTGATAGAAAACAACACAGACGTCTTAAAATTTAAAAGTTATGATTGTAATTACTAGAAATTTCCCGCTTCATTTAGTAATCGTCTATTTTCATTTAATTTGATTAAAATCAATGTGGTGTACATACTGTATTCTGACGTGTAGTCAAATTTTAAAGTATATAACTCCGAGTGTCGTTATGTGGCGCACAAAAATTTAACCTTCCTTCAAAAGCTGCACACAGCTGATATTTTATGCGCACACAGTCTACAGAAAATTAGAGGGAATATTGATTACAGCTGTAAACCATGCTACTGAGCAGTTTCAGCAGTTACTCTGAAGGTGAGGATGGGTGCCCAGCACCTGGTCCCCAGAGCGTGCACTGCTAGAGATGGACTTTGATGGCCATGCTGCAGATCCACATCCCTGCTGGTGACAGGTATTGCTTGTATTGTAGTATATTATGTTAGTTGCCTAGTTTTATGCACAATTTCAGCATGCCATAGTTGTTTGTCACATGTGGGCCCTGTGTCTTGCCCCTGTTGGACAGGGACTGTCCTAGAATATCTCATGTCATTGTCCAGTGTGGCTGCTGATGCCATGGATGCCACATGCAGTGGGGGTTGTCTAGGCTTGTGTAGGGGCTGCTGATACTGTCCTACCATGACCATAGGCCAAGAACAGCTGCTGTCCCAACTATCTGGAACTCCCAATCCACCACAACAAGTACAGTCAGACTGTACTGGGCTGCCCACTGCAGGGGCTGTCTCAGCGCACACACACACACACACACATCACATTGCTGTGCAAAAGTGGGGATGGTCGGCATTGCTGCCTTCAACTTTGGTCTCCATATCAGCACAAGCATTGTCAACCTGTGCTCATTGTGCAGGTGCTACTAGCGTGCTCCCTCACTTGGTTTGCAGCTTGTTATGCTGTGAGAGCTTGTGTGTCTCAGTGGTGCTGAGGGCTAAGCTATCGGTAGTTTAATTACTGGAAGGATCTTCCAAGATGGACAGGTCTCAGCTGAGGTACCAGACCAAGACAAACCACCCATCTTGGCAGCAGCAGAGTGGGACAGTGCTGATGGCGGAGGATCACATTTCTGTGACAACAGCAACAACACTAAACTTAAACTGCATGGAGGAATGGCCTGACGGGACGTCTGACTGCTGATATAGCTGCGCATGAAATGAGAGTCAGAAGCTGTAAAGATGTCTTACATATTGGGACATGGAACATAAGAAGCATGAATCAAAGGAAGTTGAAGGTGGTCAAGAATGAAAAGGAACGTGTATAACTCGATCTGTTGGGTGTCAGCGAACTGAAATGGACTTACATTGGGCACTTTGCATCAGATGATCACATGGTGTATTATGCTGGAAATGAAAGACAAAGAAGAAACGGTGTTGCATTTATAATAAAGAAGAAACCTGCAAGAACTGTAATGAAATACAGTGCAGTCAGTGAACACTTAATCTCTATTCGTCTATGAGGAATGTCCATCAGCACAACTATAATTCAAGTGTATGCCCCAGCAACAGCTGCAGAAGAGGATGAAATTGATGAGTTCTATGAACAAGTACAAGCTGAAATTGACAGAACATGCAAACAGGATATCCTGATAGTCATGGGTGACTGGAAGGCAAAAGTTGGCAAAAAAGAAGGCAAATTGGTTTGAAAATATGGACTTGGCAACAGAAATGAAGCTGAATAAAGAATGATAGAATTCTGCAAGACCAACGATCTATTCATCTCAAACACGTTCTTCCAGCAACACAAGTGGCGACTGGACACATGGACTTCACCCAATGGATTGTGCAAAAATCAAATTGACTACATCTGTGGAAGTCAATGATGGAAAAGCTCTATAACATCAACAAAGACAAAACCTGGAGCTGACTGTGGTACAGATTACCAACTACTAGTATTCAAACTCAAGCTAAAGTTAAAAAAGAGCAAGCCACTCATGAATGTAGCAAAATATGACCTTGAGAATATACCACTAGAATTTAAAGACTGCCTGCAAAATTGATTTGCTGCTTTAGATAAAAATGACAGAGCTCCAGAAGAGTTATGGAATGACATCAAGAAGGCTTTGTTGGAAGAAAGAGAGAAGTCTCTACAAAAGGTGAAAAAGCAAAAACGGCCAAAATGGATGACGGAAGAAACTCTGAAAATTGCCCAGAAACACAGAGAAGCTAAAACCAGAGGAGAAAGTAAGACAATCACAGAACGCAACAGAGATTTCCAAGCTGCAGTAAGACAGGACAAGGAAAAGTACTACAATGAGGCATGCAAGAAAATAGAAGCAGAAACTATTAAAGGAAGAACAAGATCAGCTTTTCTAAAGCTACGAGAGTTAAAGAAAGAATTCCAGCCTCGAATTGGAATGTTACAAGATTCTGAAGGTGCTATGTTGAATGATGCTGAGAAGATCAAGAAAAGGTGGAAAGAATATACAGAATTTTTATATGATAAAGATCAAGTGGACCAACAACCGTTTCAACATGTACCTTATGATCTGGAACCATTGGTGATGAAAGAAGAAGTCGAAGCAGCATTGAAAGCCTTATCAAAGAACAAAGTACCAGGCATTGATGTCATTCTGATAGAAGTATTACAGCAATCTGATGCAACTGTTACCATACTTACAAGGCTCTGCCAGGAAATTTGGATGACAACATCATGGCCAACTGACTGGAAAAGATCTGTGTTTATACCAATACTAAAGAAAGGTGATCCTATGGAAATTATCGCACAATCGCTCCGATCCCACATGCCAGCAAGATTCTATTGAAAATTATTCAACAGGGACCATAACCATACATGGAACAAGAACTACCTGAAGTGCAAGCAGGATTCAGTAAAGGGCGAGGAACGAGAGACATCATCGCGGATGTGAGATGGATCCTTGAAAGACTAAAGAATACCAATATTGACTACAGCAAGGCTTTTAACTATGTAAACCATGAAAAACTCTGGGCCACATTAAGAAGCATGGGTATACCAGAACACCCAATCGTTCTCTTGCGCAATCTGTACATTGATCAAGAAGCAACAGTTCGAACGGAACAAATAGAAACAGAATGGTTTAAAATTAGCAAAGGTGTACAACAAGGCCGCATACTTTCCCCCTTCCTGTTTAATTTATATGCAGAACAAATCATCAGAGAATCAGGACTGTATGAAGACAACAGAGGTGTGAAGACTGGTGGAAGACTCATTAACAACCTTCGCTATGCTGATGATACCACATTACTGGCTGAAAGTGAAGATGATCTGAAATATTTTCTTCTCATGATCAAGGAACATAGTCTTAAAATGGGCCTGCATCTTAATATAAAAAAGACAGAGATCATGACAACTGGCAAAATCAATAAGGTCATTGATGAAGGAGAAGAAATTGAAATCATGGACAACTTTAACCTACTTGGATCAACAATCAATAAAGAAGCAACAAGCAGTCAAGAAATCCAGTGACACATTGCTTTTGGCAGAATGGCTATGAAAGACCTAGGGGTATGTTTACTAAACCATCTTAATGTTACCGGTGTTAGCTCCAGTGATAATGTGAAGAATGCCATAAAAGGAGTGGGCGTTCCGGTCTTAAGGTAGCAATCGCAGGTTATCGCGCGATAAAGTGCGCCGCACTCATTATCGCGTGATAGAGGGAGCCGCGCACGTTACCGCGCATTAACCTTAACTTCGTGTGCTGAGCTGCAATCACAATAATAGAGGTGTAGCACACTGGTTGTTACAATGCCTGCTGGAACAGGGGTCATGAGTGTGATCCCCCAGTGGGCCAAATGAATAAGGTTGGCTGAGGCAATTCCTTTTCCTGCTTGAAACAGTACAACAATCTGTGTTGCCAACAAAAAATTCCTGCAACCCAGTGCCATAAACTAATGCACCTTTTAGGGCGCACCAGAAGGCACATCCTAAACCACCACGTCAGCCAAGACGGTTTATAATGTGCCCCAGACGCCATGTCAAAAGGTTGCCAACTCCCAAGGCACCATAGTAGGCACCCCATAAGCTGGCTGAAGCTAAGGTGTGGCTTAAGATGCCCCAGGATGTATAGGTGACCCAAAAAATGTTGGCTAAGGGCAGTAAGGTCCCCAAGTTGAAAAGCAAGAGAGGTATGGGCTAAACACAGATGTAACCCTAACACTGCACAGAGCAGCAAGGAAAGACAATGCACAAATAATGGAAGGAAGTAGATCTGAGCTGATGGACCAGACAGATCTGTGTCCAGCCCATGTGGCAGCTGGAAAAATGGACAAACATATCGGGGGCAGCTGTAACGATGCATAGGGTAATGGTAATGTATCATGCAACAATGACAGTGTGTGGCAGAGGATGGGAAGACGTGTCCAGCAGAGGACGTAGAAGTGGCAGGATAGGCGTAATGACAGGAGGACAGCGGAGTAGCAGTGCCATGCAGAGCACACACAGGAGAGGCAACCAGGGAGAGCTGCAATGCAGAAATGTGTAGCAGTGCAGGACGTGGAGTAGCAGCATGCACATCAGGGTAGGACGGCACACAGCTGGCAGACACACATAGATGGACAGAAGGATGGTTGGCAACTGTGATAAAGGTACAATGTGCTAACAGCACAGATCTGCACAGATATGACTGTCACAGGAATGTAAAGTAGCTGTGCAGGACAGGCATACAAATGAAAGAGAACAGAGAGGAATCAAACCTATGACCATTAGCACAAATGTCAATGCACAAACCGGTAGGCCACACCACCAACGTGAGGTCATTAGCAAAGGTTGCATACAAGAATACTGTAGGGCATCACACAAGAAGCCTGCTCGCTGCCAGGATAGGCAAACCTCCAACAGTAACCATGATGAAATGCACATGCAGATCTGGTGTGTACAGATCAGATCACAGTCTGCAATTGGGACCAGAGCCACATATAACTACATGCACACACACAATGAAATGTTTTGCAGTGGATACAGCATGCAAAAGAGGTAAGAACCTAAACCGAAAGGGCAGAAGGGGATGCTCTGTGGAGCAGGGCAGAATATGGAACAGAACAAGAGAAAATTGAACCTGCAAACAGGTGGGCCACAGACCAGCTGAACTACAGCAACGCCAATCCCCCAAGTGGACTGCCATGTAAACACCATAAAGAAAGAGACATATGTAACAGCTAATATGTGATGGATAGGCAGCACAGAGGGCACACTTTGGTGTACAGTGAAGAGATGGAAGGGTGTGTGCATAGGTGATGCACCTGCAGGTACCTAATGGTCATGTTAGCCCAACAGAAAAAAAAAGTAAACCCCATGTGGGGATCAAACCTGCATCCTATAGTGTTATAACACATGTCTATAACCACTATCCCAAACAACCACAATGAGCACAATGCAAAAATAGTACCACAAAGGGAAGGTGTGTATGGGAACCTGTAACACCCAGTGATGTGGACAATGGCTGGCAGATAGACAGCTGGCACCGTACAAGGATGTGAGCACAGGTGGGCCATGTACATGACAAGGAAATCATTAAATACAAGTGTCAGTGTGATCAAGCAGCAGCAGAGACAAATGCATGTCAAACACATATTTTTATTTTGCTTAATCATCACAGATAGTGTAGATACCGCCATCATAATATCAAGGTGAGTGGATCCCAGGTGAAAGACGGAAAACACATTTAGCAGGGCAGCAACCCACATCTTACAGAAAGGTCACTGGCCCGTCTACAAATGATGGGCAGGAGAGATAATGTGCATCAGGTGCATGGTGTGCAGTATGTATTAGGCCCCCACCCCCCACATGCTGCTGCATGCCCCAAATGTGTTAGTTACATATGTATGCATGTAGACAGTAGGCGGTGCATGATAAGGGCCCAACACACATCAATCATGATCTGTTCCTTAAAACATATCTATCTGGCAACACAGGAGGCACATAAATGAAAAAGCATATGTTGTTAAAATTTTGAAAGTTTAAAAACACATATGGAAATTTATGTTACAGCTGTCACATAATGCCTGATATAGGAATCAAAACTGCAACAATGTAACCCTAAAAAATGGTCAAATGCACAATGAGGATATTCTAACAGGTATCAGAGGCACATGAACACAGAGAATTCAAATGAAACTATCTGCACAAACAGGCAGAGATAACACTATGCAGAAGGTCCCCCTGCACTGGTTGGTGTGGATACAGTGTCCTTACACATATATCACAGTACATGGAATGCACAAATGAAGGAAGAAAATGGACACTCACACTGCCACACTCAAAATATAATGGGGCAATGTGAGTGTCGTTACCTCAGGGGATAACTAGGACTGCACAGACATGCAATGCTAGGTGTGTAAATCAATGCAGAGCGTCACGTCTGTACAGTAAGCAGACACAACAACCTGCATATAGAGATGGAAAGAAAGGTCAAACATGCTACATTAACCCACACAGAAGCCACATTGCAACCTGCTGTGTTGCACCAACATAGTTAGTCACATGCACATGCACTGTGTATGTTGAAACATGATACAGTGATGCCACACATGCACTGTAACACCCTTGGTGATTGCAAACAGCAATCCAAGATGCTGTTGTGCAGTAAAGTGGTGTCATAGCAAATACTGTGTCAAGTCCAAGTGGAGACTAGGTGGACATGGACAAGACGACTTCTCCAGTGTTCCCCCTATGCCACACACATGGCTGTATGCGCAAGTCAAACCAAACAGATGAGCGTATCTTGTGTTCCATGTGACACACATGGGCAAAACACAACAACACAATGTCAGAAGGATGTACAACATACAGTGACAATGTCAGTCCCTGCTGCAAACGTGGGGACCAGTACACAGTGTCCAAAGTGCAAAGGGTGTCTACACTCCAACAAGTCATGTTACGACTGTCCTTGAAACCCTGAGCATGCAAAGTCAAGTGTGACATCCCAATATGCCTCAGTACTGGAAAGGTCATGTGTGTCTTCTGCGATGAACATGATACCCATCCAGAGCACACCCAGGAACGGTGTTTTGGACAGACCTGTCATGCCCAAAGTAGCAGTCCAACAATAATACTGTCCATCCTAGGCATGTGTCCCACTCAAGAGGTCAAACATTCTATGGCACCATTTCCCAGGGATAGTTCCATGGTGTTGTTGTGTCCTCCAACAGGTGGTTGATGGTGATGCCAGATGCACTGTAGTAGATGTGCTCTGTGTGTTCACTGCCCTGTGCTAGAGGAGGATAAACAATGTAATGGTATGCTGCTTTCAACATCAGCCCAAATTGCAGAGAGTAAAACATCAATATGTACGTAAGGAAATATCACACAGGCAAACATAAAATGATCACAACACAGAACACACTTCATGTTGGGGACATTTTGAAATGGAGCCGCAGACGAGGGTATCACATGAATATGGTCATTTCCATGCCCATATTACACAGGCGTTTCACAGCTCCACCCCATGTGCATCAGCGTTCGTGTACAGAGACCCAACAGGAAATGTCTATGAGACATGTAAAGGCTGATGTTATTCACAAAAGACCAAAGGTGCAAGCTACCATGTGTTTGCATCAAGTGTATGTTTGGGATCCCCTGAGGCTCTCAAAGGCCATAACATGTCACAGTGAGGGGAGATGTCATCGAAATGTTGAGGGTCACCATGTCCCCATGTACACATTATGACGATATCTGTGATGCATGAATGCTGTTGCGCAGTGGTCTGTCAGCACAAAAGAGCACTAAGGTAGAGATAGCACAGTCCCCACCACTCCCCAGGTATACAGACCCCTCACACCACATGCTAATGCAAAATGCCTGCATGATGCATCATCACACAGCCAACACAAAAACACACCCCCACACAGTATGCTAAGGTGAGTGTGCCAGCAGTAGCATATGGCCTGTATGTGCACAATTGAAGATTAGTGGAGAGAAAGACCTGTTAAATGCAATGATACCCTGCTGTTGGCTGATGCTACAATGTTAGGGAAGGGTGTACGTGCATTCCACCACCCAAACACCTAGGGCCGGCACACACACGCAGCTCTGTTGGACGTGTCCCAGAGACAATGTTGGGGAAGATAAACGGGCCAGGAACACATGTGGATATGTGTGCCAAGAGCAACATATGGGGTATGGGGGTGCAGGGAACAGATGTGAACAACAACATATGTACATCATGACATATCACTGCAGACATGTGCTTCGCCTGACTGTCGTCACAGACAAAGTAGCTGTAGGTCCACCTACCCCAGACTACTGCATGTTGGATGATGTACAATCCCCTGACAATGCACCACAGCACCAGGAAGGTCACCAAGTATGTCCTGTGGATTGAGACACATGAGAAACATACATATGTCATGTTGGAGCTGTGCAACACACACTGCACCTTCACGTTCTCAGCTCCCACACACCCCAAGATCCTTAACAGACTGACAGTTCCACATCACATTGTACAGATTTGTTTTATGTGAAAGTTATCACTGAAGTGTGTGTGGCAAACAGCAAGGGTCCGTACTCTGTCTGTCCCCTTCCTCACCTCTCTTTTGCTGTAAAAAATGTGGAAGAGAACTTTCTCCTCCCTATCGTGTCCCTGTTTGGCTCTAAGCATGCAGTACAATCCTGTGTCCCTCATATCTCTCTCAATGTCCCTTCAGTGTGTGATCTGGTGTCTCAATGTTGTCTGCTACACCGCTGTCAGTTCCTGTAACACAGGGAAATATGCACGGGTTCCATCCTTATCCTCAGTGCATATACATTTTCCTGGTGTGTATATCTCATACCTTGACTTACATTAACAGCTGTGTGCTGATGTGTTGCAAATATATTTTATTTATTTATTTATTTTAGTTTCTTATATACCGCACTTTTTGAGATCAGCGCGGTTCACAGGGAACAATAACAAAACCAGAACAACAGGCTGTTCGGTATTACATATAACAGGGGTGACAACTTGGTTCAAACTGGGAGAACTATATACATGGAATATGTAGTCTGTTAACTAGATAACATATATGTCATATATCTCTCCACGCCTGAGTTCTGTCTGCCAAACCACACCCCGATGTTCATTTTCCACCTGACATTGATGGCTGCATGTCATCCCACTGTGTGTAAGTGGTAATTGCAAAGCATGGATATCCTATATGTACACCTAAACCCTCCCCTCCCATCAGAGCGTCTTTGTGTGTGTCCAAAACTTCCTCTCTCTAGGGTCTTCAATGTAGGTGTTGTTTTGGACTGCACTCTCCTCCTCTACACACATAGTCAGCTTGTAGTTGAGGCTTGTGCCTTATGTCTAGTTGTCATCAGCTATATCTCCCCAGTACTCCCTGAAAACACAACTAAAACCCAAATCCCTCCCCCCCCCCCCCCAAATCAGCTCCTGGCTTGCCTACTGTAACCTATACCTTGCTGATCTGGCCTTGAATCATCCCTGTTTGCCTGCAAAGATGCAACACTGCACTGCATGGCTATTCTACAGCCACATACATAATGGCACTAATACTCCCCCTGTCACGACACCTCACAGGTTCCTTATCCATTTCCGCATCCATGTCAAGGCTACGTGCTGACCTATACATACAGGCACACTGTGGTGTTGCAGTAACCTCTCCTACTGATCTCAAATACCAATAATCAAACTACTACCCATCATGTATATAGTGCTACGTATCACATGTAGCACTATACAAAAACAACTAACACACAGTCCCTGCTCATCAGAGCATACCAACCACACAATCAGCTCAAATTACAATCTGTTAAACACACACATCTAGACAACTGGCCCCATCTATGGTCTGCTCGCCTACTGTTTACCCCATACTACACGCCTTTCACCTTGCTGCACCCAAAGCATGAAATGAACTACCTGTGGTTGTACAGCAGCCCCTATCCCAATCAGCCACACATCAGGTATGTCAGTGTAACACCTCCCACAAGCCTAAAAATACAGACACACATAATCCACCTCCACCAGCTGTTGTGGCCTGCTCACATCGTCTGCGTTTCCGTTATGACTAGATCGTAAGCTGGGATGGCCAGGCAGTGTCTGTTACATGTCAGTGCAGTGTTGCATCTTACTGATATTGGTATACAGATGTTAACTAGTGGTAGCAGTACACACATATTTAAACCAATGTAGGTGGCAACATATGCAGTACTTACATGAGAAGACCTCCTCAATCAGTTGCCGCCTGACTGCTGTGCCCTCATGTGTGTCACCACGGTCATGTGTGTCACCACGGGCACGTACAGGAGGGCACATAGGATCATCCTGGAGTTCCTCATTAATTTGGACAGGGATATGGTGCCTGAGAGCAATGTTGTGCAGGATGCAACAGGCTATAATGATCTCTACCACAGTCTGTGGTCTGTATTGTAAGGCCCCGCCTGTCCTATCCAGACACCTGAAGCGGTTCTTTAAAATGCCAAAGGCGCGCTCTATGACAGAGCGGCTGGAGGCATGGGCCTCATTGTAACTCCTCTCTGCACGTGTCCGTGGCTAACGCACGGGGGTAAGCAACCATGGGCGACACCCATATCCTGCATCACCTGCAGAAAAAATGTAGAACGTTAAAGCAGGAGCCCATGCCAACATAAATGGACACAGGTATGTATGTACAAACCAAATGCATGACACATCCTGACATATACATATAACAGCACATGATGGGACACCACAACTATGCATCAGCGTGTGAAGTTATGACACACAAAACAAGGGGTAGGTGTACAGATTGCCATCAACAGAATCTGTAACCACAACACAAATGCTACCGTCCATTCTACCATCATCACATACCACCATAGCAAGGTAGAGCTGGAGGGCATCACACACCCCCTAATGTCAGATCACACACAGACAGATGAGACACACACACATGTCAGAGATAAGAAATACACACCCAGCAATATACAGTCCTCATACTGTCCAGCCTAGAATTGTGTGAATAGTGTCGAGTGAGGCAGGATATAAGAGTCATGGGCGGACCCTGCAAACCTAGGGACCACATTCAGAATAGGCATATTTGCATCACATACAACCTGAACATTCATGGAATGATAGTGTTTGCGGTTGCGGAACACTTCCTCCCTATCTCTCGGCGGGACCAGGGCAATGTGTATGAAATCAATAGCTCCCATCACGTGTGGTATCCCAGCTAACAATTCAAAGGCCTGGTTCAGGGTCCCCCACTGTTGCCTAGTGTTGGGAATGGCAATGTAATTACCCACCCGGCTGATCATGGCACGCAGTACCTGGTGGAGACAGCGTGAGAAGGTAGGGTGGCTCATGCCACCCACTGCGGCCACAGATGACTGGAAACAGCCAGAGGCAAAGAAATGTAGGGCACCAAGGAGCTTGACCAAACCCGGTATGGCATGTGACCGACCAGTCAGGGGCTCGAGGTCAGGTCTTAGATCCTCATAGAGCTCCCTAATAGCCCCCGTGCTCAGGCAGTAGAGGGAGATGACCTGGTCCTTACGCATGCCCTGGAGCTGGGCCCTGGGCATGTAGAGGTGAGGCTGGCGAGCCTGCACCTCTGCACATCTCCTGCGCTGTGCCCGCACAGCCCCTGCCTGGCCTGCCCACACAGCTGCAGGTCTGTGTTGCAGCGGGACTACACCCATGTCCTGTGCCTCAGCCTCATGGACACCATCTCCCCCATCAGGCAACCGCAGCCCCTGCTCATCTCCCACCACAAATGCAGCAGACACCAAGGCCACCATTAACTCCACCCGACCAACACCTCTAATTCACTCACACACAGACACCTCACTAACCAAGCCACACACCTTTCCCACCACACACAAACCCAGCCACACAATACAACCACCACTCACAAACCCAGCCACACTCCACGATACACCTGCTTCTGACTCTCTCCTTGCTTCTCCGACAACACGCGCCTTCTTTCCTTCGCCTACACAAACCCCTCAATGTGATCCAGATGTGCAGGTGTAGTTATAGGGTTTTCCTACGTTGTGCATGCGCAGCAGCGCCAGCGCGGTGGCTGCATGCGTTGCGCATGTGTCACAGAGACACGGTAAATGCGGTGTGTGCAGAGTGTGCTATGCATGAGCGTGAGACATGCGGATGTGCTGCGTCCTGTTACGTGCATGCACCACATCTCACGCACACGCACAGCACGTGTGAAATGGAGTCCCGCGCATGCACCTTCCGTGCCTCTGCAGCGCATGCGCAACATGCACAGACGCTGCGCTAGCACTGCTGCGCATGCACATTGCGCTCAACGTAAAGAAACCCTATAAAAACACCTGCACACCTGGATCACTTTGAGGGGTTTGTGTAGGCGAAGGAGAGAAGGCATGTGTTGTCGGAGAAGCAAGGAGAGAGTCCGAAGTAGGTGTGTTGTGGAGAGTGTATTGGTCTGTGAGTGGTGGTAGAGAGTGTCAGAGGGAGGTTTGTTGTGGAGAGGTGTGTGGCTAAGCATGGGAGAGAGTGAGGGGGTGAGGCAAGGAGCAGGTGAGAGAGACACAAGCTGAGCTGAGGAGCAGACAGCAGGGAGAGGAGGGGTGGGGACAGAAGCAGGTGTGAGGTGGAGCTGAGGGGCAAAGGAGCAGGTATGTGTGATAGGGAGGGAGAGGTCACAGAGGGCAGGGAGATGGAGAGACAGGACATGGCAGGAGTGGAGGAGGGGGGGTACCTGTTCAGCAGGACCCACAGCCGGCAGGGAGTGTTGGGTCTGTGGTGGTGGCTACAGGCCCATTGGGTGTGTACCAGCCCACACAGGGGCCACCCAGCACCAAACGAAGGTGCATACCTGTGCCATCTGAAGAAAGGAGGTGGGCTGTGTGATTCAGCCAGCAGGAGAACCACATCCTGCTGGCCAGTGTTCTGGAGAGGTACGATGTGCTGTACTGCCACCTAAGCACAAGCACCACTGTGGGCACACGGATACAAGTGTGGGGGGAGATCCAGGAGGCCATAGACCAGGCAGGGGGGCCATCCAGGGACCTTGATAGCCTTAGGAAAAGGTTCAATGATATAAAGCGGGGTGTCCTTGTCCACATGGTGGCAGAGAGGCAGCATGCCATGGGCACCGGAGGAGGTGGTCCCTTTGCACCTACTCTGACACCCCTGGAGCAGGAACTGGCAGACTGTCTGGGCCCCATCTACTTGCAAGGGCTTCCGTAAGCGCTGGACACTGCTGATCCACAGGCAGGTAGGTCAGAGCTATGCTACACATGTAAACCACATGGCCCAGTATATGCCTGCCATGGACGGGAAGGTGGGGGGGGCAATGTCCTGAGAACACGTGTGCCCTAACACGGGCAACTGGGGTCCACATATTGAGAAAAACATAGCTGTGTAAGTACAGGGTGGGTGTGACAGGTACCTGGGGCTGCTTGCATGACAGCCACAGTCCTGGACGTTTTATAGCACTGCACAGGTGTAGTTATGTTACCTGCGCTAACTCATCCTTGCTGTGTACCTTCTACCCCCCAGGTGACATCCAGGCCATGGGGGCATATGAGGAGGGGGATGTGCCAGTGCCAGGGGATGCTGAGGAGCCAGAGGCTGCCGCGTCCCGGGACATGGACAGCACTGGCGCCGAGACTCCAGGAAATGTTGTGCTGCCCGAGGCAGAGGACTGGGCGGAGGATGACAATGCACAAGTGGGGGCCAGTGACAGCAGCACACAGGCTGTGGAGGACACAGAGTCGGAGGAGAGTCCCCACACGATGCAGGCACCAGAAACAGCAGGCACCCATCACACAAGCATGGATATCATCTTTGCAGAGCTGCGGGCTCATACTGCCTCTGCAAAGCATGATGTGGAAGGTGAGTAACAGAATACACAACAAGCCCCCTGAGGGTTGACAGCACATCCACAATGAGATTCCATGTGCCCCCTAATATTAGGACACCACAGCACATAGTTCTGTATATGTATTGGGGGTGGGTGCCATGTGTACTACCCCCCACCTTGTATCATGTGCCATCTGGTGTCATCATGCTAATGAGCTCATACATCCGCCTACTATTCACCCCAAAATACCCCTTGGAGACGTACATTGGTACACACCTACCCCAGATCACCTATACAGTTTACCCATCGGACCTCTCTCCCTGGGTAGTGGTACCTAGCAAAGATAGTCAGGGTACTCAGTAGTGTGCATCAGGTTTAGAGTAAACAGCGCCCCACAGATATCTATCTGTGTGCCATGAAGTCCCATATTATCCAACCTATCCCATACGACCAGTGCACAGATACAGCAGTGACACACTGAAGTGCAACACAGTACCATGTGTCATATCTATGATCACCACGACCCCCAGCAGGATCATTTACTGGCCTGTGGATGGATCATGGGACACAGAGATGTAAACATGGTACTGCGTTGCTAGACGTCGCATACATGAGTGGTCTGCAGACTGGTCTTTTGGGATATGCCATACATTTGCATGAGTCATGGTGGGGGGGTGTAACACATGTCTCACACATCATCTTGTGTCTCACCCAGAGCCACTCGTCAGGTTCTGATGGGCTTTCAGAAGAGGATGGACCGGATGCATGCATTGAAGGACTAGAAAGGGGGACTGTTACTTCTGGAGAGAAATCTGCAACTGTGAGTACATACTTCTGGTAATTTTCTAAAAAGAATTCTTTGTATTAAAGCTACTTAATCTGTGAACCCACTGTTTTGTTTTGTTTTTGTTGGATCAGTTAGGGCTTAGTAGCAACAATTAAAGTTTGAATTTGAAAACACAGAGGAGAGCTTTCTGGTTACATTTCATACCCAGCAGAGAGCTTGTAGTTTAAATTTAATAGTCCCTCAGGGCCAACAGCAAAGTACTTTTAGTTTAAATTTAACACACAGAAGAGAGCTTTCTGGTTAAATTTAGTACCCAGCAGAGAGCTTGTAGTTTAAATTTCATAAGAAGTTAGAGCCTAGCAGCAGCTAAGAGCTATAATTTAAATCAAATCAGAATTTAGCTTACCTCAGCAGCACAAGACAGGATACTGTGTAGCAGCCCTCTTTTAATAAGTGTTGTTTCCTTCCCTCCCTCCCCACACCTACCCTCCCCTGGGATAATCATAGCTTTATAGGTACTTACACATCTTAAAAGACAGGAGGTGCTTTCAGGTGAAGCTCATTACCCAAATCAGTCATACACTAAGGACCTGAGACTAATTAAGCTTCAGGTGAACAATTACAATTTCCCAACCACCATAACAGAATCTATTACGTTACCCAAATGTATATCTACAATTAGACATCCTCTACTGCAAACGATACTCATCATAAAATAAGTATCATTTTACACATATATATATAATCAATGTAACATACGATACCTGTTATATAATCTAAATGTATTATAGTTCAAATATTGATATTGTTGTTGTTCCTGTTATATTATATATTAGCGATATACAGTCTTCTGTAACATAGTCAAATATTGTTGTTATATTGTAATTACATTAATCAATATTGTTCTTTTCAACTCACGTTATAATGTAATATTGTTCAAATTGTTCATAAAGTTCTATGTAACTGTTTAACTGTTTAACTGTATAACTTTTGTTGTAATGTAAACCGCTGTTGATCCTTGGAAACAGCGGTATATAAAAACTGTTCAAATAAATAAATAAATAAATAAAACAAGGTATATTAAACGTATTAGGTACAGTTTTATTGGTATAAATACCCATAGCAACCCCTAGTAAGTAAGAACTTAAAGATCTAGACACAAACTTAAAACTAAGATGCAGACAGCAGTCCAGCAGCAGGATGGGGGCTTTCCAGTCTTTTACACTGAGTGTCACATGTATGATTTTCTCCCAGTTGGTGAGAGGTCTTACGTGTGCACTAGGAGTAAGGAGCTCTTTTCTCTCAGGGAACAAGTCCGTTCTCTAGAGGCTAAAGTAGCAGACTTGGAAAACATAAGACAGACAGAGAGGTACATAGACGAGACCTACAGGGATATAGTCCTGAAGTCCCACCTCCAGTCTGGCAGCACCCCTGTTGCCATGGAGGAGAGAGGTCACGTGACAGGAGAGCATCACCCTGGTGGGGCAAGAAGTGATCCTGTAACTAGGACCTGTCCTCCAGGTGATGTAAAACCCTCTCGCACCGAGGAAGTTTCTCCAGGGCCATGTGCCCATGAGGGAAGGGTTAGGACAGCCGTTATAGTTGGTGATTCGATCATTAGGCATGTAGATAGCTGGGTGGCTGGTGGACGTGAGGATCGCCTGGTAACATGCCTGCCTGGTGCGAAGGTAGCGGACCTCACGCGCCACCTAGATAAGGTCTTAGATAGTGCTGGGGAGGAGTCTGCTGTCTTGGTACATGTCGGTACCAATGACATAGGAAAATGTGGTAGGGAGGTTCTGGAGGCTAAATTTAGGCTTTTAGGTAGGAAGTTGAAATCCAGAACTTCCAGGGTAGCATTCTTCGAAATGCTTCCTGTTCCACGCGCAGGACCAAAAAAGGCAGGCAGAGCTCCGGAGTCTCAATGCGTGGATGAGACAATGGTGCAGAGATGAGGGTTTGGGATTTGTTAGGAACTGGGGAACATTCTGGGGAAAGGAGGGGCTCTTCTGAAGGGATGGGCTTCACCTTAACCGGGATGGAACCAGGCTGCTGGCATTAACCTTTAAAAAGGAGATAGAGCAGCTTTTAAACTAGATATTAGGGGAAAGCCGACAGTCGCCCAAGAGCGGATGGTTCGGAAGAATGTATCCTTGAAGGATACTACCAAAAGCAGAGAGGTTCCACAAAAGAGTAAAGAAGCCCAAATGCCCTCAAGTATGGAGCAGACAGAGCTTAAAGATCCCAATTTACCCATGTCTAACAAAAGCCAAATTAACATTTATTTATTTATTTATTTGCATTTTTTATATACCGCACTATTTGCGATCAGCGTGGTTTACATAGAACAAACAGTATCCGACAATAAACAAAAGTCAGGTCATTACATTGAACAGGAACAAGTAACTTGGACAACAGGGTAAACTATATACATCTGCGATACGTTGAGTAAGGTAAATTAAATACATGTACAAATGAAATTATTAGGTATTGGTTATACTTGGGGGTGCCCTAATAATGATGGCTCTAAAATGCTTGTATGCAAATGCTAGAAGTCTAAAGAATAAGATGGGAGAGTTAGAATATATAGCACTAAATGAAAGGTTAGATATGATTGGAATATCAGAGACATGGTGGAAGGAGGACAACCAGTGGGACACTGTGATACCTGGGTACAAACTATATCGTAATGATAGAGCTGATCAAATAGGTGGAGGGGTTGTGCTCTATGTTAGAGAGGGCATTGACTCAGAAAGGATTAAAGTTCTGCAGGAAACAAAATCTGCTGTAGAATCTATATGGATTAAAATTCCATATAAAAGGGGGAAGGCGATGGCAGTGGGGGTGTACTATCGAGCACCTGGCCAGAATGACCAAATGGATGATGAAATGCTCAAAGAAATCAAGGAAGCTAACAAATGTTACAGCACAGTAATAATAATGGGTGATTTCAATTACCCCGGTATCGATTGGGTCAGTGTCACGTCAGGACATGCTAGGGAGATAAAGTTCCTAGATGAAATAAATGACTGCTTCTTGGAGCAGCTGGTTCATGAACCGACCAGAGGGGAAGCCATATTAGACCTAGTCCTTAGTGGAACACCAGATCTAGTGCAAGAGATAAGGGTGTTGGGGCCACTTGGCAATAGTGATCATAGCATGATCGCCTTTGATTTAATTAGTGGAGGAGGGATAGTAAGGAAATCCACAGTACTACCTTTTAACTTTCGAAAGGGAGACTATGATAAAATGAGGAAAACAGTTAAGAAAAAACTAAAAGGAGCAGTTGCAAAGGTTAAAGACGTACATCAAGCTTGGGTGTTGTTGAAAAATACTATCTTGGAAGCCCAGACCAGCTGTATTCCACGCTTTAAGAAAAGTGGAAGGAAGTCCAAAAAACTGCTAGCATGGTTTAAAGGTGAGGTCAGAGAGGCTGTTGTTGCCAAAAAAGCATCTTTCAGGAAATGGAAAAAAGATCCAAACGACGAAACCTGGAAACAGCACAAGCACTGTCAAGTCAAATGCAAGGCATTGATAAGGCAGGCAAAGAGAGAATTTGAGAAGAAGCTTGCTGCGGAAGCGAAAACGCGAAATAAAGACCTTTTCAAGTACATTCGTAGCAAAAAACCTGTGAGAGAGTCAGTTGGTCCATTAGAAGGAGCACTAAGAGGCGACAAGGCGATAGCGGAGAGACTGAATGAATTCTTTGCTTCAGTCTTTACTGTGGAAGATGTAGGGATGTTACCCATGACTGAAGTGGTATTTAAAGGTGCGGAAGAATTGAAGGAAATATCAATACATCGGGAAGATGTCTTACAACTATTAGATAAACTGAAGAGTAGCAAATCACCTGGGCCGGATGGTATACATCCAAGGGTGTAGAAAGAACTGAAATATGAGATTGCAGAACTGCTAACAGTAATCTGTGAACTATCATTAAAATCATCTCTAATACCTGAAGATTGGAGGATCGCCAATGTAACACCAATTTTTAAAAAGGGTTCCAGGGGTGATCCGGGAAACTACAGACCGGTGAGCCTAACGTCAGTACCGGGAGAAATGGTAGAAACCATCATAAAGAATAAAATTACTCAGCATGTAGATAGTCACAACCTAATGGGAGACAGCCAACATGGCTTTAGACAAGGAAGATCTTGTCTTACTAATCTGTTATGTTTTTTTGAAGGAGTGAATAAACAGGTGGACAAAGATGAGTCGGTTGATATTGTGTATCTGGACTTTCAGAAAGCCTTTGACAAGGTCCCTCATCAGAGACTTTTGGCGAAACTAAAGAGTCATGGGATAGGAGGCAGTGTACTATTGTGGATCAGGAACTGATTAAAAGATAGAAAGCAGAGGGTAGGGATAAATGGCCAATTTTCCCAATGGAGAAAGGTGAATAGAGGTGTACCACAGGGATTTGTGCTGGGTCAGCTGCTTTTTGACATATTCATAAATGACCTGGAAAGTGGAATAACGAGTGAGGTTATCAAATTTGCAGATGACACAAAACTATTTAAAGTTGTTAAAACCCAAGAGGATTGTGAAAAATTGCAAGAGGATCTTAATAAATTGGAAGACTGGGCATCAAAATGGCAGATGAAATTTAATGTGGACAAGTGCAAGGTTATGCACCTAGGGAAGAACAACCCAAACTATGGTTACACGATGCAAGGTTCCACATTAGGAACCACCACCCAGGAAAAAGATTTAGGCGTCATTGTGGATGCCATGTTAAAACCCTCGGCCCAGTGTGCAGCGGCGGCCAAGAGAGCAAATAGAAAACTAGGCATGATAAGGAAAGGAATGGAAAATAAAACAAAAGATATTATAATGCCTCTATATCGTTCCATGGTGAGACCGCACCTTGAATATTGTGTGGAATTCTGGTCGCCGTATCTTAAAAAGGATATAGCGATTTTAGAAAAGGTACAGAGAAGAGCCACCAAAATGGTAAAGGGGATGGAAGGATACTCCTATGAAGAAAGGCTAAAAAGGTTAGGGCTCTTTAACCTGGAAAAGAGACGGCTGAGGGGAGATATGATAGAAGTCTATAAATTAATGAACGGAGTGGAAAGGGTAAACGTTGATCGATTGTTTACCTTATCAGAATATAGAAAGACTAGGGGACATGCAATGAAGCTACAGGGTAAACCTTTTAAGACTAATAAAAGAAAATATTTTTTCTCTCAACATGTAATCAAACTCTGGAATTTGTTACCGGAGGATGTAGTAAAGGCTGTTAGTGTAGCTGGGTTTAAAAAAGGTTTGGACAAGTTCCTGGAGGAAAGGTCCATAAACCATTATTAAGAAGTGACCGAAGATATCAATGCTTGACCCAGTACAAGCATTGTGGAACTTGTGTCTCTTGGGGAAACTGCTAGGTACATTTGACCTAGATTGGCCACTGTTGGAAACAGAATACGGGGCTTGATGGACCTTGGTCTGACCCAATATTGCATATCTTATGTTCTTATGTTCTTATCTGAGGTGATGGCAGTGGCGCTACTGCAGATTGCAGATGCTCAGTAGGCCATGGCTGAGCGATCGCAGCAGCCAGCCACAGCCCCAGAGGCAACACCAGAAGAACCACAAGAACGGGGTTGCATGGGCCATGGTCGCCGTGGATGTGGGCGCCCACGCAGGTCCTGATTGGGGGGATTGGGTCACTGTGTGACAATAAAGTAGACAAAACCAGTAATACTTATGTGCCCATTTCCGGTGTTTGACACTGTACTCCCCTGAGTACCCTGTCCCCCATATTGTCAACATAGTGACATGTGCCTCCGCAGCTCCCTCAGGGGTGTGGTGTATGCACAACCACCAATCAACGCACAGACCTTAAACCATGCCCTGTGTGCCAGGAACCATTGAGTGAAAAAATATTTTCTTTTATAAGTCTTAAATAGTTTACCCTGTAGCTTCATTGCATGTCCCCTAGTCTTTCTATATTCTGATTACGTAAACAATCGATCTACGTTTACCCGTTCCACTCCGTTCATTAATTTATAGACTTTTATCATATCTACCCTCAGCCGTCTCTTTTCCAGGTTAAAGAGCCCTAACCTTTTTAGCCTATCTTCATAGGAGTATCCTTCCATCCCCAAGCTTGATGTACGTCTTTAACCTTTGCAACTGCTCCTTTTAGTTTTTTCTTAACTGTTTTCCTCATTTTATCATAGTCTCCCTTTCGAAAGTTAAAAGGTAGTACTGTGGATTTCCTTACTATCCCTCCTCCACTAATTAAATCAAAGGTGATCATGCTATGATCACTATTGCCAAGTGGCCCCAACACCCTTATCTCTTGCACTAGATCTGGTGTTCCACTAAGGACTAGGTCTAATATGGCTTCCTCTCTGGTTGGTTCATGAACCAGCTGCTCCAAGAAGCAGTCATTTATTTCATCTAGGAACTTTATCTCCCTAGCATGTCCTGACGTGACACTGACCCAGTCGATACCGGGGTAATTGAAATCACCCTTTATTATTACTGCGCTGTAACTTTTGTTAGCTTCCTTGATTTCTTTGAGCATTTCATCATCCATTTGGTCATTCTGACCAGGTGCTCGATAGTACACCCCCACTACCATTGCCTTCCGCCTTTTATATGGAATTTCAATCCATATAGATTCTACAGCAGATTTTGTTTCCTGCAAAACTTTAATCCTTTCTGAGTCAAAGCCCTCTCTAACATAGAGCACAACCCCTCCACCAATTTGATCAGCTCTATCATTACGATATAGTTTGTACCCAGGTATCACAATGTCCTCCTGGTTGTCCTCCTGGTTGTCCTCCTTCCACCATGTCTTTGATATTCCAATTATATCTAACCTTTCATTTAGTGCTATATATTCTAACTCTCCCATCTTATTCTTTAGACTTCTAGCATTTGCATACAAGCATTTTAGAGAATGTATTTTATTCATGTTAATTTGGCTATTGTTAGACATGGGTAAATTGGGATCTTTAAGCTCTGTCTGCTCCATACTTGAGGGCATTTGGGCTACTTTACTCTTTTGTGGAACCTCTCTGCTTTTGGTAGTATCCTTCAAGGATACATTCTTCCGAACCATCCGCTCTTGGGTTACTGTCGGCTTTCCCCTAATATCTAGTTTAAAAGCTGCTCTATCTCCTTTTTAAAGGTTAATGCCAGCAGCCTGGTTCCATCCCGGTTAAGGTGAAGCCCATCCCTTCGGAAGAGCCCCTCCTTTCCCCAGAATGTTCCCCAGTTCCTAACAAATCCAAAACCCTCATCTCTGCACCATTGTCTCATCCACACATTGAGACTCCGGAGCTCTGCCTGCCTTTTGGGTCCTGCGCGTGGAACAGGAAGCATTTCGGAGAATGCTACCATGGAAGTTCTGGATTTCAACTTCCTACCTAAAAGCCTAAATTTTGCCTCCAGAACCTCCCTACCACATTTTCCTATGTCATTGGTACCGATATGTACCAAGACAGCACACTCCTCCCCAGCACTATCTAAGACCTTATCTAGGTGGCGCGTGAGGTCCGCTACCTTCGCACCGTCTATACCGAATAAACTGCGAAAAAGGCAAGCCTTTTAACAAACTAACCGGATGGGCACTTGAAAAATACAAAAAAGTATTCTTATCAGTTTTGTTCTTATGCACAGTAGTTCCCCAGCCATCATCCTGTCTTTGGATCTGAACATCTAAGAATACTATTGTTTGAGTGTTATAATTTATAGTGAACTGTATACTCGGATCAACTTTATTCAACCATTTATAAAATAACATCAAGTAGGCTATCGTACCTTCCCATAATAAAAAGATATCATCAATATATCGCCGCCAGACTCTGATTTGAGGGAAATAAGGTGATCTACTCAACCATCGCTCCTCGCAGAGACCCATGAACATGTTCACCACTGATGGGGCAAAAGAAGCACCCATTGCTACTCCCATGTTCTGCTGGAAGATATCCTCATTAAAATTAAAATAGTTTTTACAGAGGGCTAATCGTGCACATTGCATTAAAAATTCAATTTTGCACGGCTCCAACATCTCCTCTCCATTGCAACCCTGATTGTATAGCATCTAATGCTGCCCCTTGTGGTATGCTAGTATACAAGGCTTTAACATCTAGGGGTATTTTTACTAAACTGCGGTAATATCATTCGCGTTAGGTTCTGCGGTAGAGGTAGAGATGCCCATATAAAGGCGTGGGTATTGCATCATTACAGCAAGCTGTAGCAACTAACGAGCATTACAAGGTGCCTTAGACTAACGAGCATTACAAGGCACCTTGTAAGGCACCTTACAAGGAACATTACAAGGCGCCTTGTATGGTGCCTAGTAAGGTGCCTTATAAGGTGCCTAGTAAGGTTCCTTATAAGGTGCCCTGTAAGGTGCCTTGTAAGGTTCCTTATAAGGTGCCCAGTAAAATGCCTTATAAGGTGCCTAGTAAAGTGCCTTGGATGGTGCCTTATAAGGTACCTAGTAAGGTGCCCTATAAGGTGCCTATTAAAGTGCCTTATAAGGTGCCTAGTAAAGTGCCTTGTAAGGCGCCCTATTGGGCCTCTTAGGCTAAGCGCCTTATTAGGCACCCCTGTACGAGGCACCGCAGAAGGCACCCTGGGCTATGGAACCATAGGTTAAGGTGGCCTAACAAGGTTATGGTGTCCTAGGTTAGTGTGCCCTAGGGGCTGTAAGGTGCCTCAGGATGACATGCATGACCTGTGTGGAACAGAGACAGATGTAGCCCTAAAACTAGATAGAGCACTCAGGAAAGGCAATGAACAGGTGAGTGAAGGAGGGAGAGCTGGGAACTGCTGGACCTGCCATATCTGCGAGCATCTCATGTGGCTGCCAGTACTGATGACAAACATGGTGGGGGCAGCTGTACCACAGCACAGGGTGTTGGCAATGTAAAGTACTGGAAAGACAGTTGGTGGCAGACGATGGGAATATGTGTCCCCCAGTGGGGGCGGAGGTGGAAGGATAGTTACAGTGATGGGTAGACAGAGGAGTGGTGTTGTCATGCAGAGCAGGCACAGGCGAGGCAAGCATAAAGAGGCACAATGCAGGAAAGGGTAGCAGTGCATGACCTGTGGTGGCAGTCTGCACAGGCAGTCCGGACTCTACTCAGCTGACAGACGCAAATAGCCAGACAAGAGGACTGTCGCCCACTGTGGCGAGTCTCTTATGACCATAAAAACATAAGATATGCCATACTGGGTCAGACCAAGGTCCATCAAGCCCAGCATCCTGTTTCCAACAGTGGCCAATCTAGGTCAAACGTACCTAGCTAAGCTTGAAGAATGGTCTAGAATTTGGCAGCTGAGATTTAATGTTAAAAAATCCAAGGTCATGCATTTGGGCTGCAGCAATCCAAGGGAGCAATATAGTATAGGGGGTGAAGTACTTTTGTCCACTAAAGAAGAGTGGGACCTAGGCATGATTGTGTCTGATCTTAAAGTAGCTAAACATGTAGAAAAGGCGACAGCAAAAGCTAGAAGGATTTATTTATTTATTTACATGGATTTGTATCCCGTCTTATCCTAAAATCAAGGCAGCTTTCACATCAAATGATTTAGATTTGTGGTAGGGTGGGGGTGTCGGCATGCAGTTGTTGAGTAGAAGTGTTTATGAGGGGGAGGACCTGTAGAGTTTAATCAATACATGCAATATATACAGAGTGTGCTATTTACAATGTACTATATACAGTTGTACTATACACAGTTGTGGGGAGGGGTGTTAGAGAGAAAAAAGGGGGGAACTTTGAAGGGTGGTGAATGGAGCAGAGTCTATGGACAGTTTATGTGATGTCGCCGTAGTGTTATATGTAAAGTGTGGTCTTGAGTAATTTTCTGAATTCCTTCAGGTCGACAGCTCATCATAGGCTAGCGGGGAGGGAGTTCCACATGGCTGTTGCCGCGAGGGATGTTGCTCTCTTTGACGTGGTTTGCTTTGTTTTGGTGAAGTCCTTGGGGGTTACGATGGTGTCAGAGGTGCCTTTCCTCCTCGGCCTGTTGCTTGTGTCAAATTTGATGATGGATAGTAGACTGTTCGCTGAGAGGCCCTGTTTGATTTTGTAAATGTTCAATATGGTTTTGTATGCGGGAATCAATTGGAAGCCATTGCAGGCTGTTCATGATGGGGGTGATGTGATCCTGCTTTGAGGAACCAGTTATTATGTGGGCAGCAGTGTTCTGTGCTAACTGTAAGGGTTGGAGTGTTTGTTTTGGGAGTCCTAGGTAGATGTGATTGCAGTAATCCAATAATAGTGTGATGATGGCTTGACAAACAGTCCGGAAGTGGTCTTGGGAGAGGATAGGCTTGAGGCATCTGATGATTCTCATCTTTAGATAGGTGTTCCTGGTGGTTTTGCTGATGTGGGCTTGGAGGTTCAGCTCTCTGTCAAGGGTGTCTCCGAGGTATTTCACCTCTGGTTTTATGGGAATTGTGATGTTGTTGAGTTCAATGTTGGGTGGTGAGATGAATGTGGGGTTTCTTGCTATGAGTAGTGCCTGTTTTGTTGTAGTTTATGGTCAAGTTGTTTTGTGTGAGCCAGCTCGTCATTTGTTGTAGGCAGTCTTCTATTTTTGAGTAATCTGGGTTGTCATTGTTGATCGGGGTGTATATCATAATGTCGTCGGTGTAGATAACGTATTGGATATTGTGATTTCTGATAATTGCACAGATGGGGTGTATGTAGAGGTTGAATAACAGCACAGAAAGGGCTGAGCCTTGTGGCAATCTTTGTTTGGCTAAGAATGCTCGGAATGTTACTGGGCCACATTTGACTTGTAGCTGTCTGTTTGAGAGGTAGGAGGTAAACCAGTTCAGGGTTGTGCCGTGCAGTCCAATACTTTGGAGTTGTGCTAGCAGGGTGCTGTGGTCGACTGTGTCAAAAGCTGATGTAATGTCGATAAAGATGATGAGGACCCCTCTTTTGATGTTGTCAATCATCTCTTGGGTGCATAGGGAGAGGAATGGCCAGTAGAAGAAAGAAGGTGATAGTGCCTCTGTATAAGTCTTTGGTGCGACCTCATTTGGAGTATTGTGTGCAATTCTGGAGACCGCACCTTCAAAAGGATATAAACAGACTGGAGTCAGTACAGAGGATGGCTACTAAAATGGTTAGTAGTCTTCATTATAAAGCATATGAGGACAGACTTAAGGATCTTAATATGCACACCTTAAAGGAAAGGCGGGATAGAGGTAATATGATTGAGATGTTTAAATACCTCCTCCGTAAATGCACATGAGGAGAGCCCCTTTTGATTGAAAGCAAGCTCTGCTATGAGGGGACATGGGATGAGGGTGAAAGGGGATAGATTCAGGAGTGATATGCGGAAATATTTCTTTACAGAAACAGTGGTGGATCCATGGAATAGTCGCCCAGTGGAGGTGATAGAGATGAGGACAGTATCTGAATTCAAAGAAGCAATGGACAAACACAGAGGATCTCTAAAGGAAAAAAGAGGACTGTTGCAGTGGAAGGGCAGACTAGATAGGCCATGTGGTCTTTTTCTGTTGCCATGTTTTCATGTTTCTATGTTACGGTTTTCTTCCTATCTTTGGGATTGGACTGCTTGGATGCTTCTGGGGCACAAATCCTACTCCTCCTGTTTTCTTCTATCACATGGGGTCTCACAGGGTTCAATATTGGCACCCTTACTTTTCAAATCTTTCTCACACCCCTGACCACTATTATCCAAAGTTTAGGTATCTGTTCCTATTTTTATGCTGATCATATTCTCGTGATAGATTACACTGATCCCAAATCACCTAACTTTAGCTCAATCAACCACTATCTTGATGTTATTTCCACTTTATTCTTCATTCATCACTTTAAGCTGAACCCAGACAAATCTCAACTACTCTAGAACAACGGCAGATCCATTCATTCTCTATTATCACCAACTATAACAGGTTCTCCAATCCTTCTCTGCTTGATAATTTCTTACTTGGGCATAATTCTGGATTATTGAGTATTTCACCTTCCATAACTATATTTCCCAATAGTGAGATCTTTTGTGTGCTCTAAGGTGCATTTGAGTAGTTAAGCTGTGCATAAATTCACAGGCTATGCATACCTTGATCCACTCTTTAGTACATGCTAGACTAGATTACTACAGTACCATTTATTGTGGTGTCACTAACTTAGAGTTTAAAAGACTGCTGATAGACTGTTACATGGTGCATATAAATGTCATATTACTCCCCAATTTCATCACAATCATTGGCTTCCGTTTTCTTCCATTGTCATTTCAAAATCCTCGTGCTTACGCACAAGGCCCCCTTGCTTAATTATTCTTGCTTCTCTTTCCCTATAGCCCTGTTCATGTACTTTACAGCGCATTTATTGGTTATTCCTCCATTGTCACACATTCTACACAAATCTACCACTCCTCTGCCTTTTTTCTTCTTAGCCCCTTCGCTTTGGAATTCTCTTCCCTATTATATTCTCAATGACTCTTCATATTCCAAATTCTGCACTTAAAACTTTTTATTGTGACTTGGCATATGCTGGACTTATCTGAAACACCACCTTTTCTTTTTCTTTCCAGAGTCATTATAGTCCCACTGTGGGTGGCATTCTCCATCTGAAGGATCTTTTTTTCTATTTGTCCAGTCTTCCGTCTTTACTATTCCTTTATTTGGAAAAGATTGTAGCTCCTTTCCTTTTCCTGTTCTTAGCTATTATAAATTGCCTTGATGTTTTTAGTGAGAAGCAATACAGCAAATACGGGATAAACAGAAACATTGCTGGATACAGAGGATAGTAACTAGACAGCTTTTCTCTGTCCTGAGTTCTCTAGATAGCTATCCATGTAGGATCACTGAATATCACCACTATGGGGGTCACTCCATCCTGGACGTACAGGCCCTCTGGGCACCCGGTCGGAACCAGATGCACAGAGGGAGTCACGATTCTGATCCTTCGGGACATGTCTAGCCCACGGGATCAGAATCATGAACAGGCCTGTACCTGCAGGTCAGGACCGCGATTCAGCTTGGCCTTCATGTACAGACCTTGCCTGGCTAACTCAGTCAGGGCTTTTAAATAGAGCCGCAGCGCCATGGTGTCTGGTTGCTATGGCACCGCAGCACCATTTAAATGCCCTCTGCTGCCCATTTCCAGCCCCTGTACTGCTGTTTCCTCTGCATTAGGGAAGTTATTCCACCTCAGAGGTGGAATAACTTCCCCATTCAATTTGCCAGCTCCAGATGTTCAGGGCCAACATTAGAATCGGTCTTGTACATCTGGGGACGATGACCACCCACTGCCTACTCTAATGCCACTCCCGATCCGCCCCATCTAACTTTCCCATACAATGCGCAGGGAAGGAGGACAGGGCTGGGAAAGGGCATGAATAACAGGGTTGAATGTCCAATGAGACATCCATCCCAACTATTCATGGCTCAGAATGATCCCTCTATAGGAATAATTCCCAGTTCTACCTCCACTCTGCCCATAGACCTGTCCCATCACTGTCCAGATAGTGCCAAGGTGGTCTGTCAGGATAATAGGGCACTATTCGCATAGTGCTGCTAAGTATCACTTTCAGCAGCATAAGAACATTAGATATGCCATACTGATTCAGACCAAGGTCCATCAAGCCCAGTATCCTGTTTCCAATCTAGGTCACAAGTATCTAGCAGATTCCCCATAAGACACAGGTTGCACAATGCTTGTGTTGGGACAAGAAGTGGATTTCCCAGGTCCCATTTAATGCAGGTTTATGGACCTTTCCACTAGGAACTTGTCCAAACCTTTTTTTTTTTTTCTTATTTAAATTTTTATTGGCACAGAGTCAACTACATATCACAGTATCCAAAGCAAGTAAACAAAACAAAACAAAAAGAAAACAAAAGCAAAGCAAAGGACACAGTACAGACTCCGTCATCCTATATATAGCGACATGCCTTCAAAACAATCCCATTTTCAATTTTTCTCCCCCCTCCCCCCCATTACAACCCAAAATACATTTACAGCATAGAAAACTGGAGGCCCCAAACAGGGTAACCCCCAACGACATCAACTTTCCCAACAGTGCAACAAACCCCCCCCCCCCCCCCCCCCCCCCCGGAGGCCTAGCCTTCCGCAAGAAATTTCAACAGGGGTGACCAAAGACCAGTAAATTTCTCATGCTGCTGCCGCCTAAGCGCGGTTAGCTGCTCCATCAAAACTATCCGCCGCAGTCGGCACCGCCATAGTGCCAGACTCGGAAGGTCCACCTGCTTCCAGGCCCGAGCGATCTCACTACGGGCGGCCTGGATACAGGCCCTTATAGGACGTTCTGCCACCCGAGCATTCTGTGTGGGCCAAATCCCAAGCAGCCCAAAACCCAGATCCACTTCCACTCCCCTCCCAAAGGTGCTCTGGAGACATTCCTGCACTGCCTTCCAGTATAATCTAACCCGGGGACACTCCCACCACACATGAATAAAGGACCCCTCCTCACCACACTCGCGCCAGCACCTATCGGACACTCCCGGAAACATCCTATGCAACCTCAAAGGGGTATAATACCATCTATAAAGCAATTTATAGGATGTCTCCCGGACTGCCACCGACAGAGCCTGCCGGCCAATATTCAAATGTACACGCTGCCACTCCTGCTCATCTAACTCCCGGCCCAAATCCCGCTCCCAGTCAAGATGATGCTTAAACTTCCGCCAAGGTCCCCCCCTAAACCCCGGTACAATTGGGTTATTAAACCCCTGGAACTGTCCCAATAGCGCCAAAGCCCTTCCCAAACATCTAGTGCCCCTTCACGGAGTGCTGGCGTTAGTTTAGTGGCTAGGAAATGCTTAACCTGTATATGTGCATAAAAATCACCTCCCTTCAGCTGGTATTTCACTCTAAGGTCCGGGAAGGGGATAATTTCACCCCCATCCAGGAACTTATCAAAGGTATCAAGTCCCAACCTCTCCCACCGTTGAAAGACCCCCTCCCTGCCAGGAATAAATCCCACCGTCCCCCTCAACGGCCCCATCAACGAGAAACTGGCCCCTGGGCAAAACATCCTCCTAGCCTTCCGCCATTGCATGAGCAAGTGCCAGATATAGGGGTTGTCCCGCCACCTACCCTCGGGCAGCTTATCCCAAATCCACGGCAAATATCGTAGAGGAATCGCCTCCGCCCAGTATTGCTCTATTTCCCAAAATCGCTTATATGGCTCTCCCCGATCCCTCCATTCAAAAACCTGCCGTAACTGAGCCGCTGCGTAATATCGGCCCACATCAGGAACTCCCAACCCCCCTCTCTCACGAGTGGCATATAACACCCTCCGACTCACCCGTGGCCTGCCATTCCCCCAAACAAAAGCAAAAATCTGGCTTTGCAACATCCTAAGATCCCTAGCTCCCACCCCCACCGGGAGCGTCTGAAAGGCATAGAGGAGGCGAGGCAACAAATTCATTTTCAACACCGCAATCCTGCCCAACCAGGACAGCTCTACCCCCTTCCAACGCCCCATATCCTTTCGCAACTGTCCGAACAAGGGCGGATAATTTGCACCATACAGCCGAAGTGGGTGCGCCGTGATTTGTACCCCCAGATATCTAAGTGAAATACCCGCCCAGCAAAAGGGGAACGCGGCCCGCAAGCTCGTCACCACCTGGGGGGAAAGCGTCAAGGACAGAGCCTCAGTCTTGTCCCAATTAACCTTGAAGCCCGAGAAGGTCCCGTAGGCCCCCAACTCCCTCATGAGGCATGGCAAGGAAACCACCGGCTGAGTCAGCGAAAACATCAAGTCATCAGCAAACAGTGCCATCTTATGTTCAGCATCCCCCACCCCTATTCCGTGGATCTCGGGCACCGAGCGAATCCGAGCCGCCAAGGGCTCCATAACCAAGGCAAAAAGAAGCGGGGACAAGGGACATCCCTGTCGGGTCCCCCGACCCAAACGAAAAAAATCAGAATAACCCCCATTAAGACAGACGGTCGCCTCAGGCGCCTTGTACAGCGCCCTAATCCACGCCCGAAAATTAAAGCCCAGGCCAATATATTCCAGAACTGACATAAGGAAATCAATATTTACTCTATCAAAGGCCTTCTCAGCATCAATTGATAGAAACATGGCTTTCTGGTGTTCCTGCCGAGCCAACCAGCCCAATTGGAGAACTCGCCTCACCCCATCTGCCGGTTGCCGTCCCATAATAAACCCAGACTGGTCTGGGTGAATAAGCCCCGGCATACACGGCCCCAGTCGCAATGCCAATACCTTAGCTAAAATCTTGACATCAATGTTCAGAAGGGAAATGGGTCGATACGATCCACATACTGTCGGGTCCTTCCCGGGCTTAGGAAGTACCACTATTGCCGCCTGACGCATGGATGTCGGGAGATCCTCCCCCTGCAAGACCGCATTAAACACTCTCACCAGCAGAGGGCCCAACTCAACCGCAAAGGATTTATAAAAAAGCCCGGAGAATCCATCAACACCTGGGGCCTTGCCCGCTACCAGAGCCCTGATAGCCCCCTGCACTTCATCAAGAGTGACTTCCCCTTCCAACCCTTCCCCCATAGGACTCTCCAACCGCGCACTGCCCTTCCCCTCATTCCACAGATACTGCCGCAGCTCCTCCACGTCCCCCGGGGGGTCCGCGGTATATAAGGCCTCATAATAGGACCGGAACCTCTCCCTAATAGTACTATTTTTGAACAACAGTCTATCACCCGACCCTTTGATTTTTACAATAGTCCGCCGCTGCCGCTGGGAAGCGAGCCGAGTTGCTAGAAGATGCCCCGCTTTGTTATCAAACTCATAGTAGCGCTGCCTGGCCCAGTCAAGTTGGTGTGAGATTTGCTCCAACTGGAGGCTATTTAATTGCCTACGGACCTCCTCAAGTTGTCCCCGCAACCGCACACCTCCGCTCCGTTTGTGAGCCTGCTCCAAGTGCTCCAGCCGCTCCTTAAGACGGCTCTCCTCTACAGCCCGCGCTTTCTTCCGCTGCGCTCCCAACTGGACCAGGTGACCCCGCACAACCGCCTTCATCTCATCCCAGAGTACCCCAGTAGACACCTCCCCCGTATCATTATGAGTCAGATAATCCCGAATCACCTCCCGAAGTCGTTTCTTCGCCGCCTCCCCCTGTATAAGATATTCATTTAACCTCCAGAATCGTCTCCGCTCAGGCTCCCTGGGAGGGCCAAAAGCCGCCCCCACCGGAGCATGGTCCGACCAAGTGGCCACCCCAATAGAAATCTCAGCTAGCGCTTCCTTCCAATAGCGTCGCCCAGAATGTAATCAATTCTGCTATAGGACGCGTGCACCGCCGAGTAGTAAGTAAAATCTTTGGCGGACGGGTGAGCCAATCTCCATAAATCCTCCACCCCATACACCTGCATCCACTCCTGAAACCGCTTTAACCCCAGGTTCCCCCCATACCCTGTCCCCTTCCTCCCATCAAGGGCAAGGTTGCAGTCCCCCCCTACCAAAAGCCTACCCTGAACCTTCCCCGCCAACCACCCCCCCAGCTCTTCCCAAAAGGAGCCCTGTGCTGCATTTGGCCCATACACTGAGAGAAGAGTTACTAATTCTCCCCCCAGCTCCCCACTACCCCCACCGCTCTCCCATCACTCTTCCTAAACACCGTCCCAGGAATGAAGGGCACATCATTCCGAATCAGGATACCCACCCCCGCCCTCCTCCGACCACCCTCCTCCGCGGCAAAGAACCCCTGAAATGAGCCCCCCCCCCATCAATCACTCGTCACACCCCCGCAAATGTGTCTCCTGCACAAACACCACCTGCCACCGGCCCTCACGAGCCTCTTTCCATAGCAGCTTCCGTTTCTGAGGGGAATTCAGTCCCCTAACATTCAGACTCCCCACCTTCACGGCAGCCATAACTTCAATCAGGCCACTAGGTCACCCCTAACATACTCCTGCAAGGCCTCCCCCTCCCCCCACCCCTCATGCAGAGCTCCACTCTGCCAGTCATCGAGGAAGGGCCCCACCCAGGAACGCTATTCCCCACCCTTTCAGGCAACAGTCCCTTACACAACATCCCTACCCCCTCCCTCCATTAATCCAACAATAACATCAAGCAGCCTTAATCAATTCCCCCCCCAACCCCTCCGTAAAGCACACAACATATAACCCTTATAAATATCCCACAACTTTAACCCACAACAACCCTACGAATAATCCCCCTCCCCACCCCCCCTGGTATTCTCCTCATAAACAACGTTCGTTCAGAGGGTCCTCTCCCCCCCCAGGGGTCCTTCAATTTGAAAAGATGGACACCAGGCTTCAACAGCAAGCCACGGGCCTGCATCTAGGACAAACCGGAACCCCACGCTGTCCATGAAGCATTCAAGTGGTCCGGACCGGCGAGGCCCTCTCGACTTCTTCTCGGCCAGGCTCTCCCGCCTTCCTCTGCAAACGCTGGCCCTTCGAAGGCTTACGTTCCCATCTGGAGGTTCCCCCTTTATGTCCATCCGGCACGGGTTTCTTAGCCTGATCAGGGAGCCGGGGGGCCCCCTCCTGCCGCAAAACTTTCCAGGCTTCCTCCTCCCCACGAATCCGGAAGCTGCGACCATTGATGTCCAGCAACATCGCAAAGGGGAAGAGCCATCGATATTTCATATTCTCAGTCCGTAGGTATTGAGCCACTGGTCGCATGTCCCGGCGGCGTTGCAGAGTACCCGCAGATAGATCATGATATAGTTCCACAGTCTGGCCTTCCCACATAAAGCTCCTACGGGCCGCCGCTGTCCTCATGATCTTCTCCTTCACGGCAAAAGAGGTCAGGCAAGCCACTATATCACGCGGCTTCCCGCCGCGTGCCGGTCCCAGCGCCCTATGCGCTCTTTCCACCGAGATCTCGGGCACTGTTGCCTCCCCGTTGTCGCCCCGCAGTAGGTATTGGCATATTGCTTGGGTCACCGCCACAGCATCCACATAGGCCTCCGTCTCTGGAACACCTCGCAGACGCACATTGTTCCTGCGGGATCGGTTCTCGAGGTCGTCTAGCTTATCTTTAAGGTTGAGCTGCTCCTCCTGCAAGCCCTTCATAGACGCCTCTATGTCCGTATCCCGCTCAGCCAGTTGGTCGGCCTGCTCTTCCAACACCTCCACTCTGTGGCCTATGTCCCGAATATCAGCATGGATGCCAGTCAGGGATTCCTTAAGCTCTCCCCGGGTAGCGATAATTTCCTTTCGCAGGGATCGCATCCAGCCCCACATGTCTCCGCGGGTGCAAGTCTCCTCGGCCCTCTCCGGCTCCTCATCTGAGTCCTCGCCTGATACCACGCGGTCAGGCGGATCCCGGGCCTGCTTCTCCGTTCCCTCCGCATATGGGGACTTAAATTTTGCCAGTTTCTTCCTCACCGACATCACGCTAGAAACTGTCACTTCCCGCACCCGTTCTGCCTGGAAAGATGGGGTAATCAAGCACTTTTCACCGCTTAAGTGAGCGTCCCGACGGGAGCACTAAAATTAGGCTTCCATCTTTCCGGGTGACGTCACTTCCTCCCGTCCAAACCTTTTTTAAACCAAACTACACTAACAGCTTTTACTATATCCTCCAGTAATGAATTCCACTTCTTCAGATAGCAGGTGCTACTATACAGATAAGTGCTTTTGGAAAACTGACCCGAAAGAGCATGGTATCATGTCATATAAAATGGTCTCTATCAACTATAGCCAAACAATTCACTTCAACATAATAAATCCCAGAGGTGTAGAGCCAAGATGGCAGCACCACAGGAGGTTCTTATCTGAGTTGTTCCACACTATTACCTTTTGGCTGAGTTCCTATGACTCCTAAGCAATGGAGGAAAAGCCCAGGCAAATTAGCCAAGGCTGTTTCTTCCACTGCAGGTCAGCAGAAGTTTGAGGCTCTGACCCAAGCCACACTTCCATCAGTTTAATGTCTGGTTCTTTCGGTGATGAAAAGGGCATGAATACTGGGGGCTCCACCTCTTGATCTTTGCCACTAACCTCAGTTCTCAAACAAGGTGTTGGTGTCAGCTTGGGCTCCGTGGAAGCAGGCGTTGCTGCAGGGTTTTTACATTCTGCCTTGATCCAAGAGAGGAAAAGCAAGACGGGAGTCCTCCCAGCTTGTACTATGAAGGAAGTTGCATCAGAGGTATCTTTACATTCCATATGGGCTATGCTGGATAAGTTGGATGGAACTGTTGCTAAGTGTTCTCAGGACATATCTGCTTTAGTTCAAACTGTTGGGCAGTTTTCATCTTAGCAAGAGATACTGGCTAAAGACTCAGGAGAAACTATCTATGATGGGGAAAGAAGTTAAAGACTCTAAGGAAGTAACTGACCATCTAGTAAAAGATAAGGTTCTAATTCATCAAAAGCTGGAACAAGCTGAAAATAAGATATGTTGTTGACATTTACGGTTACTAAACTTCTCTAAAGTGGCAAAAATGTCGCCATTGGAAACATTTAAAAAATATCCGCGGAAAGTATTGCAGGCACCTGAATGTGCCTTTCCACCTGTAAACAAGATTTATTTCCTGCCACAGGGAATGTCTTCTCAAACTATGCCTATAGAATCTGGTGACTTCCAAGATTAAAATAATTTCCTAGAAACATCGCTAGTCGAAATTAAGGAGAGAGCGACCTTATTGATAAATTTTGTTTTTGAGCCAGATTTATCCAGAATTCTCTTTAAGAAGATGGATACACCATTTCTGGATCAAACAATTAGGATTTATCTGGGTGTTAGTCATCCTACACAGGGGAGGAGACATTTGTTTTTGTCCATGAGACAAGAGACAATATCGTTGGGAGCAACTTTTCACTTGTGCTATCCCTGTAAATGTTTTCTGTCCTATATGAATGTTAGGTATATTTTTTTCTCTCCTGACTAACTTTGCACCTTTTTGATCCTCAAGAAAATGTCCGTGCAGTGAGTTTTGGACTCTTGAGAGGTGGTTTGTGAGAGGTGATAAATGCATTGTATGATTTTCCAGAGTGTTAGTGCCTTTTGATGTTTCCTTTTGTTTATTGGCCCCATCTATTTTGTTTCCACCCCCTATTCTCTATTGTGGTCTATTGATAAGGTGCTTATCTTTCTTTGTGTTACCTTTTTTTTTTGTTATGGGTGATTTGATATGTGTTTTGCACTCACATTACTTAAGCGCACTCATTACTTAAGCAACTGGATAGTGGCGCGTTTTGTTTAATTTCATAAATAAAAAGTTTAAAAAAGTTTAAAAACTGATAAATCCTAATTGGTGAAATGAGCAGCTGAATACTAATTAGACAAAATGGGAGATCCATAGAAAACTTTGCCTTAAACCTCTGCATTTATGGTATCCTCAATTGAACCACTGTGCGAAGTCTAAAAGCCTAATAATGCTGTCTGTAACTGAGCAAGCTCCTTATTTCCCCCAGGGATGTTAGCAGGGATGTGTTCAATTACATGCAGTCTTAGATCTTAACATATTCTGCTGGAATACAATTAGATAAAGTGATTAGATCTGCATTACCTGAATCTGTTTTACAGATGGATGGGCACAAGTTTGATCATTGTCTGTGTAATACCGGCAATTTTTCCGCAGACATTGTCAGGAGAAAACGGAGGCATTCTAGGAAAGGGTATAAGATGTCAATGTAAAGTGTTACAGATTGTTACTCATTATATGTGCTGTATCTGTCTGTCCTTGCTCTTTACTCTATGGAGCGCGTACCAAACATGCATTTGAGACTTGTTTAAGGAAGCAAAAATGTTGTTAGAATATGATGAAAATGACAATATCTATGGATGCAAAGTAGTTTGATTGGCTGTAGCCATGTGGACTGTTGGATCATTTGATGAGACTCGGCTAAATTATTTTATCTCCAGTAGAAACATTTACAAAAACATTATCTGATGTGGGTGAGCAAATGATCAAATTTCTGGGTCAGTGAACTGTGGCATAACCTATGCCCAAAAATGAATGAACACGATAGTATGATAGTCCTTACCAGTGCATTTTTCCTAGAAAAAAGGTGTTGGTACTCATATACAGGGTTCTTTCATTTATACATGAGGACCATGGGTCAGTTCTACCAGGTAATGAAAAAGGTGCCGGTACTCTGTACCATCGCATCTCCCTTCCAAAAAGCCCTCATGCTTATATACGTATACATGAGAAGGATTGAGAGTATTTGTTTGCAGTCTTTTGAGCCACAAAATTGTGGGTACAGCATCATTAACAATTAAACACGCATCTTCAGAAGGTTGTAAGCTTTGAATATATGAGTTTTATCTTAATATTTATTTATTTTTTTTTTATTTTATTAACAATTCTTATATACCGCACTATTAGACATCAGCCCGGTTTACATTGAACAGAAAACATCCGACAGTTTACATATGTCTGGTCATTACATTTAACAGGAAGTATAACTTGGAGAAATAGGGTAACTAAATACAATGGTGGTTTATCTGATATGGGATATCATGGTTAACTATATACATAGGTGGTACAACAGTACATGGAACTGCTTGTTATTTACATTGTGAAGTTGGCCTGTTGCGAGGGTCTGCCTGTTTGACCACTTCTGCTATTCGCCTGGGGGTTATGTTCGGAGCTGTCATTGAGATATTTAAGGAAGAGGAAATGTTTTAGTGCCTTTCTGAACTGACTCAAATTGGGTATTGCTCTGATTTGTGCTGGTAAGGTGTTCCATAAAGTTGGGGCGCAAAGTCGGAAGGCTCTGTTAGCTGTTGATCTGGTGCATCTTGTGGTTTCATTTGGGATAACTAGCATGTTCAATTCTGCTGTTCTTCGTGGCCTGTTTGGTGCAAGTGGTTGTATGAGGTTGGAGAGAGAGGAAGAGGTGAGCCCCTTAGCCGCTTTGAATGTTAGCAGTAAGGTCTTGAAACTGATCCTTGCTTGAATGGGGAGCCAGTGTAGCAGTTTTAGAAGGGGTGTCACGTGGACTGTCCTGGATAACCTGAGGAGTACACGCGCTGCACTGTTCATGGCCAGCTGCAGGGGGTTCAGGGTAGACCGGGGGAGTCCTTGTAGTATGGAGTTTGAGAAGTCGAAGTGGGGAAGTATAAGGGCTTTATAAATGGTACGGAAATCATCCGGTTCAAGTAGCGTGCGTAGGTGTCTGAGGGATCTGATTTTAAAGTAGATTGCCTTGACTGTATTGGCTATGTGGTTCTTCATGTCAAGGTTTTGGTCTAGCGTTACTCCAAGGTAACGTATTGCAGGTTTCACTTGGAGTTGGGCATCCTTTACGTTAATACAACTAGGAGGGGTGAAGTTGGTGTTCCTCGAGACGAAAAGGACTTCCGTCTTTTTGTGTTGTATTCTCAGGTTTTGTGATAGGAGCCATTCTGATATGGTGTCGAAGCAGTTAGTCAGAGGGGTGAGGTCTAGGCAATCCAATGATATTGGCATATATAATAGCACATCGTCTGCATATATCATGTAACTGACATTGAAGGATCTGATGATGTCGCAGATGGGTTGAATGTATATATTAAACATCAATGCGGATAGGGAGGATCCTTGGGGTACACCTTGACTTTGTTGGAATGGTTCAGATGTAGCCCCGTCGACTCGGACATGCTGCCATCTACCGGAAAGGTAAGATTTGCACCATTCGAGTGCTGTTCCGCAGATGCCTTTTTCCCTTAGCCGGCAGATGAGAATTTCGTGGCATACCGAGTCAAAAGCCGCTGCTATGTCTAGAAAGACAAGAGCGAAACCCTGGCGTATGTTATCCACACCTGAGATTATGTTGTTGAAGAGGGTTGTGAGTAGTGTTTCCACTCCATGTGATTCTCTGAATCCATGTTGGGCCGGATCCAGTGGGGCTGAGGTGTCTATATGATCCTGTAATTGCCTGTGCACTATTTTCTTGATGATTTTTGCTAGCATAGGTATGCTAGATATGGGCCTGTAAGATTCCACCTTTTGAGGATCAAGTTTGGTATTCTTTAACAGCGGTCTTACAGAGGTCTGCTTGAGAATAGGTGGGAAAGAGCCAGTTGTAAAGGATTGGTTTAATATTCTGGCTATAATTGAGGATATGTCACATCGCAGGTCCTTTATCCAGTGTGCAGAGCAAGAATCTGTGTGCGCAGTAGTAGTGTTTAGAGCTAGGATGGTATCTTCAATAGTTTTCTTCGAGGGAGTGGAGAAGGATGTTAGTGATACTGGGTAGTCTTGTTCATCAGGAGGGTCCGGTATTAATATTTTGTTGGTCTTGCACATTTTAGATTGCATGTAAATTGCATATTCCTGTGGGTGGATACTGCTGTGGTGCTCAGGGGTTGGTTCTTTGGCAAGCGTTTTAACTAGGTTAAACAAGTCATGAGGTTTATTCAATGACCGTTTCAGGGTGTCTGTGTGGTGTTGTCTGATTTTGTCTGTGATGGCTTTACGATGCTCCGCCAGGTGTTGGATGTAGGCTGATCGGTCACTGCTGGTGCGCGACTTTCTCCAGCGTTTTTCTAGCCTTCTTAAAATTGTTAGTGAGGTTTTTAAATCGGCTGTGAACCATGGGGCTGTTGATCTCTTCTTTGGGTTCTTGTTCGTTGGAGGGCGGATAGCGATTGTGCTGAGTTTTCTGTTCCAGGAGGAGATCAACTCTTCTAGGCTTAATGAGGTGTCATCAAAGAGTGTACACATTTCAGCGAGGATGCGTTCTCTGTTAAATGGGTGGAAACTTCTGGCAGCTGAGTTAGCAGACCCGCTTTTATCCGTTTTTGTCTTATGTGAACAGTTAATGGTAGGCATCTGAAATGTGATGAGTTTGTGGTCAGTCCATGGGACTGCAGTTATCGATAGCACGATGTTTTGTGGTTGATCCAGAATTAGCTGCGGGGCGAATATGAGATCAAGGATGTTGCCTTTCTCGTGAGTAGGTTCTTGCACCATTTGCGTGTATCCTAGGATATCTAGAGCTTCTAGGAATGCTGTTGCTTGAGTGTCCTGTAATGATGGTAGGTTGATATCCCCTACGATCCAATTAGGTTTATTTGGACCCTGGGTGAAGGATGCCAGATTTATTATGGTTGCTAGGTCGTCTGGATCTGCTGACGGTGATCTATAGACCAGGTTTATGGAGCATATGTTGTTTGAAATTGATACCGTTTCTAGATGGTTGTTACTGTTGGATTCATCCATTTTAAACTGAAGGTCAGCTCTGGTGATGACGAGTACTCCTCCACCTTTTTTGTTTTGTCTGTGTCCGGTGAAGGCTGTAAAGTTAGGTGGGAGAAGCTGGTTGAGGATGATATTGTCTTCTGCTGAGAGCCATGTTTCGGTGACCATGAGAATGTCTAGCTTGTTGGATATTATTATGTCCGTGATCACTGGCCACTTGTTTCGAAGTGAGCGGGCATTTATAAGTGCACACTTCAGGCTACTAGGGTAGAAATTTTTAGTTTGTCTGGTTTTCGTGTTGTGTTGTAGTGGGACATGTAATAGGAGGTTGCGGTGTGGGAGGTTAGCCCCACGTGAGTTGTAATAGGGGTCTCCTGACCATTTTCTCTCACTAGATGGTACAATAGGAATGTGATTTTGTGAGGTGGTGAGGGCTAGTAGATTGGATGGTAGGGTTATAATAAGTAGGAAAAGGTACATTAACCTGATGATCATGTCTTCCATTTTATCTCTGTGAGGTAGGAGGCTTTTTCGGGAGGCGAATCGAGGGGGTTCTTGGCAAGCTAGAGCTGACGGGATCTTAGCTAGTATATTGTGCAACAGGCAAACAGTCTCAGTGTGTCATACAATAACTTTGCTGGAACATTCATCTCTTAAGTATGAATTAAATATATACCTACACAGAATAAAGCTTAACAGGAAAAGAAAAGCAGATAAGACTTCTCTGGCTGGCCTATTCTGGTACAACTATCAGTATTAAATTATTTTACATGTCATTAGATTAAATTACATTACATAGTATGTCAGAGAGGGAAACTTTCCTGACCCGTTTGATTTAGTGGGTTCTCTTTTCTACACTGGGAGTGCTAACATTAACTGCGATATTGGCTTGCAAATTATTGGCTGTTCTGGTCTAGTACATATACATGGTACTGCAATGAATAGGCAATGTTTAGCTGTATGCAGGAGATGCTGACTAGAGAGCGATGTTGAGTAGGGGCTATTATAATACACGGTAGAGGTACCTGGTCTTAAGTTACCGGTGGTATCTGAGTTAGAGGGTGCTGAGCGGTGGTTTCAACTTCCCGGTCCGCGCCTAAGGGCCACGCCAAAGGGCCCTCTGGCGAGGCCCTCAGGTGCGGGCCCGCCAGGCGCGGACGCGCCCGATGGCGCTGCTGCTTATGTGGGCAGGCACGGGCCCCGATTGGGCCGCCGTGCAAAGATGGCTGTTCCCGCCTCCGGCAGTAATGAAGGCTCGATCCACGGGTAGGGAGAGCAGCTGGAGCTGGCCGGAGAGCATCTCTTGTCCTGCGCCCGATGGCGCTGCTGCTTATGTGGGCAGGCACGGGCCCCGATTGGGCCGCCGTGCAAAGATGGCTGTTCCCTTCTCCGGCAGTAATGAAGGCTCGATCCCCGGGTAGGGAGAGCAGCTGGAGCTGGCCGGAGAGCGTCTCTTGTCCTGCGCCCGATGGCACTGCTGCTTATGTGGGCAGGCACGGGCCCCGATTGGGCCGCCGTGCAAAGATGGCTGTTCCCGCCTCCGGCAGTAATGAAGGCTCGATCCCCGGGTAGGGAGAGCAGCTGGAGCTGGCCGGAGAGCATCTCTTGTCCTGCGCCCGATGGCGCTGCTGCTTATGTGGGCAGGCACGGGCCCCGATTGGGCCGCCGTGCAAAGATGGCTGTTCCCACCTCCGGCAGTAATGAAGGCTCGATCCCCGGGTAGGGAGAGCAGCTGGAGCTGGCCGGAGAGCGTCTCTTGTCCTGCGCCCGATGGCGCTGCTGCTTATGTGGGCAGGCACGGGCCCCGATTGGGCCGCCGTGCAAAGATGGCTGTTTCCGCCTCCGGCAGTAATGAAGGCTCGATCCCCGGGTAGGGAGAGCAGCTGGAGCTGGCCGGAGAGCGTGGATTTTTCTTAAATCCAACAGTAACTGGAGATTTACTGTTGAATTCCAGTAATCATTGTCTCTTGACTCCCAATTGGGGCATTCGTCCCTGACTTAGTGGCATCAGTCTCCCCTTTCTGCACTTGTTGACAGTAAATTTTATTCCATGGTTGTATATCTAGCTATTACAAATGAGTGTTTTTACCTTTCATCACACAAAGTGCACCTTTCAAGTCTGTAATTCCACAAGTTCATTCTAGCCTTAAACTTTTCCATAAGTGCCTAACTGAGATAGTCCAATCCTTACTGGCCTTTCACAACTTGCAGCATGCTTATGACATCTTGTTTCAGACACACATATGAGGACCATCTGCCCTGCTTGATAAACTGGTAATTCTTATCCAGTGGCGGGATTCGATCCAACCAGGAACCAGTTCAGATCGATCCCACCACTGAAGAAGTCGAACGGGTGGCAGCATGCCACACATTTGTGTTGCCAGCAGCGCAAGCTTCGGCTGCTGGTGGCCACCACAGGGCAGCAATTTCCTGGTAGCCCAGTGCCCTGATCCTCCCCACCTGCCAGTGGTTTGACGTCTTCAGGGGCTTCCCCCGATGCCATCAAACCACTGGCAGGTGGGGGGGATTTCTACCAGTGCATTGCCGGCATCAGGATGCCATTTTTGACCCAGTTCACGCAAACCGGCTGAATCCCACCACTGTTGTTATCCCCTTGGAGTCGAATATAAGCAGTGTGCAGTCATCATTGTGTATTCAGTTTGGGTGCCTAAAATATTTCTGTGTGTATCTATAACTATGAATTAATTTGTATTAAGGTTGTGCAGAGCAAAGATTTTAGTGTTGTTTAGTTGTGGGATTTTTTTGTTTTGATTTGTGTTAATTTTTGTTCCAGGGGAAAATATTAATAGTACACATGTGTTATTGCTCAATATGCACTATTGCTTAATAGCGTATGCTATTCATCAGTAGCTCGTATAAATGTATGCATGCACTGTTGGTCAGTAGTGTGTGCCAGTGTTGCATAGTGCGTGCTGTTCTCTCATAGCACACACCACTGAGAGGTACTGTAGCTCACACTAAATACAACAGACAGAAAGTGATGAAAATGACATGAAACTATATAGGAAATGTCATTGACATTTCCTATGTTGTTTGTAATGAATGCCCCTCCTCCCTCCCATTGCCTGCCTATGAGAAGCCAGCATCAACGGATGAAATCGCAGCTTCGGGGGCGCTCAGGAGATCAGCGAAAAGACCGGAGCTGTGAGCAGGAGCCCCTCCTCCCTCCCATTGCCTGCCTATGAGAAGCCAGCATCAACGGATGAAATCGCAGCTTCGGGGGCGCGCCCGCGCCTTGCGGGTCCGCGCCTGAGGGCCTCGCCAAAGGGCCCTTTGGCATGGCCCTTAGGCGTTGGTCCGTGGCGTTCATCCTGAAGTGAGCATTGAAATTGTGGACTGGATTGTCATACGCTCATATTATGGTAACCTGCTGTTCCTCTTCTTTTCTCTACCTATTCTTTTGACTGTTTCTGTCCTCTACTCTGTCCTATCTTACAAATGGCGTTCCTTTCGTATTTCCGTAAATGATATATTATTGTAAACCGCTCTAATGCTTCGGCCTGAGTGGTATATCAAATTTAAAATAAACATAAACATAAACATAAACATAATGCATATGCAATTGATATGTGCACACAAAAAAGTTTTAGCATGCATAGAAGGTGCACATTTAAGATGAATGCATTGAAAAACATTAAAAAACCCACATGAAAATCATAAATGCTATTTCAAACTGAAAGACTGACTAAACATTTCTTTGGTCTTGTACATATCCACTGAGTATTACAAAGGAATTCTTGGTAGTTTTCATTGAGAAGGAGGTATAAAGTATATGTATACCTTTAGATAGTCCCTTTTCCAAGCACACAGCTGGATTTGCCCAACCTTTATACAAATACCTTCCATGATTTAGAATTATACTATATGTGCTTTCAGTTTAGCAAACATAGAACTCATGCTCTCCAGGTCAATGTTTTGTATAATTTCAATTGAGAAGTGTGCAGTCCAACAAGTCTTTCTTGCATCATTGAAAACTAATCCTAGTTTCAATCATTCATTTCTGTCTTCAGAAAAAGGGAGGATCAAGAGAATGTGGAAAGCAATAAAGGGTGGTTTTTAAACTGCCAGGGCCACTTCATCTCCTTATGAGGCCCTGGGCAAATATTTCTGGCCAGCCCCCCTTGTTCACGAGCCACCTTCCTTTATGGGCTACCTTTCCTTCAGGGCCCCCTCCTTCATGTGCTACCCTTCCTTCATGAGCCACGCGCTTCTTCACGGTCCCCCTCTTTCACAGACCTCCCTCCTCCTGTTGCCACTGCCACCCCACTCTGGGATGTGCAGCAGTGACAATACATTTAGAAAGACACTGTGGCACCAGAGTTACCATCTCTTCTGGTGCCACAATGCCGTTCGTGCATCTGTTCCTCTCTGATTCCACTTCTTGTTAAAGTGGAATTGGAAGGAGGGAGGAAACACAAATGGCCCTGAAGCACCAGAAGAGAAGGTGACTCTGGTGCCACAGTGTCTTTTAAAATGTATTGTCACTGCTGCACATCCCAGAGTGGGGGTCAGTGGTGACAATGGCTGTGGGGTAGGAACAGGGATGCTTTTATTTATGGGTGTCAGGACAGCTGGTACTTCCAAAGTTGTTCTTATCCTTCCTTCCTTATTTGTTGCATCAACAGAGACATGAATTGACGTGTTTCCTGTGCCTTCTATTGAATACATGATGGCAAGAAGATTCATTGAGTGTAAGCCTCAGGAAGGAAAGATAAGAACAACTTTGGAAGTACCTTGACGAAAGCTAAGCTTGGCATTTTTTTTACATTTCATTGAGGGGCTATTCCCCATTGTGTTTTGGATTTTTTGGAGGGGCCTGCGTGGTGTGTTTCCCTCGGTTTGGTTTAAGTTTTATTTTGAGCTCTATATTGGCTCATAAAAACTAATAAAAGGAATATTTGCTTCAAGAGGGTTTCTCTCATGGCAAATGGTCTGACAAAAATAATATGTTTAAAGTTTTTTTGTTTTGAATGTTTTTTTAAAGGAATTTTTGTTGTAATATATTTGTTTTTTACCTTTTGGTGGTTTTTTGTAGGACATGATTATTGGCACCCTTATAGACAATTCAAATCAGTTTGAAAAGAAGAAGCACATTCCCATTGCAGTAAAATTAGACACATCTGTGATCAAGGGTCAGTACTCACATGACTTGAATCAACCAATGGATGATGGCTCTAATGTTTAAAATGGCCACATTCACCCCCTGTTCCATTTTCACAATGGTGAAGGCAAGATCTGAGAGCATCAAAAAGCCATTACCACCAAAAATCAAACTTCAAAGGGGTTAAAGGTCTTGGGATTCCTGTGTCTACAGTTTGCAATTTTATTAAGTGGTTTTCTGCTCATGAAACTGTCAAGAACCTCCCAGGACGTGGTGGAAAGAGGAAAATTAATCCAAGAAGTCTTTGAAGGTTAGCGTGAACTGTTGAAAAAATATCACGTACAACATCCAAAGAGCTTAAGGATGACCTGGAGAAATCTGGAGTGGTGGTTTCAACCTGCACCATACGTCACACACTAAACAAAGAAGGGCATCATGGGCAAAGGCCAAGGAGGACCCCACTGCTCAAAGACTGGCGCACCTGATCTTTGCCCAAATCCACTTTGAGAAACTACAATCCTTCTAGGAAAATGTTTCTGTGGACAGATGAAACCAAACTTGAGCTCTTTGGCAATGCGGATGAATGATACATTTACAGGCAAAGAAATGAAGCTTATAAGGAAAAAGACACACTTCCTACATTTAAATATGGTAGTAGTTCCACAATGTTATGGGGATGTTTTGCTGCCTCACGAACTGGAAGCCTGGAATGTATTAAAGAAATTATGAAGTCAGAGGACTAGTGTGCTATCTAGTGTCGGAAAGCTAGGTCAGGGACGAAGGTCATGGGTCCTTAAGCAGGACAATGACCCAAAACATACATCGAAAAGTATAAAAGAATGATTAAAAAGGAACAAATGGACTGTTTTAAACTGGCCAGCAATGAGTCCTGATCTCAATCCAATCAAGAGCCTTTAGAATGAGCTGAAATCTCCCATTGGTGAAAGGAATTCTGGAAAAATTCATGAGCAAACGTCTTTTTTTATATATATCTTTGAACATACAATTTATTTATTTATTTTATTTAAATATCTTTTCTATAACGCGCTCTTTAAAATCAGTGCGGATTACATGGAAAACAAAAATCTGTATAGTGCGGTGGAAACCTGCACTGTACATTACAATTAAAATATTATGATAACATACAGTTGGAATATTTCCAATTGTTTCTCAAGATATTGTAGACAACATACCTAAAATGCAACGGTGTCAATAATGTTAACCACATATATGTAACCTGAGGAACACCTCTGCTAAATGCACATAAATGTATGCTGTGAAAGTTGCACAGCCTATATGTTGTGAAGAGTGTCAGCTTTTTTAATAACAAGTTCAGTGCATTTTGTGTTGATTCACACTTTGGATCTTACTTTGCAAAGTCTCACAATTCACTGCTGAGAGCTGAAGCATTAATAAGTCTGGATGCCCCATGTTGTAAAGTTTGTTATAGCTTCCAGCAATGTTCCATAATTTGCCTTGATGTTCTATTCAGCAGACTGTGAATATAATAGAGGAAGCTAAACACAGAACTAACCTGAAATATCTGTATGAATCTTTCATCAGTTGATCGTATTGCTGTGACAAAAATCATTAAAAACATAGACTGCTGTTTTTGAAGCTCCTATATTAGGCACCGAATTTGAGGCCCTATTTACTAACCCATGGTAAATTATTATATCGGTGTGCTTTAACTGTGATACATTTTTGTGCTGCTTTAGCAGGAAATATCACACAGCAATAAAATATGCAAGGCCCAATCGGGGCACAGCAACACCATTTCAAGGGAAGCACGCCAGGACCGAAGCCTCTCTCACCAGCCTGCCGTCCATCGGCACCCAATCCGGCATCGGGGGTAGAGGCGGGAGCTGCTGGCCCCCTCCCGCTACACCCACCAAGGCCCAATTGGGTCATAGCAGCACCATTTAAAGGGAAACACGTCCTAGGCATGCCCGCACTGGGAAGGCCCATGCCTGAGGGCCTTGCCAGAGGGCCCTTTGGCATGGTCCTTAGGCAGAGATTGGCGAAGGACTTTTCAAATATCACCCAAATTCATTTCCCTGAAGACGCTAGCCCGCTCAATCAAATGAATCAAGAAGACTGCAATAAACAGGAGACAAGATTGCAAGAAAAGGCCTACTACAGCGAAACGGAAGACAGCAGAATTGTGAGTAAACCGGCTCCAAGTCTTTAACTGAACAAGATTAAATACATGTGCTTTACAAACAAATACAGAAAACATACTCATCTGTCCTGTCCTACCAGCCACCATATATGAAGCTCTAACCTGGAGATCAATCCCTCACTAAATATACACAAAAAATACACAATGGGCCTAAAAGATATAATTGTTATACTCCTCCTCATACTCCTGCTCCTCAAAAGTAGGTACTCAAATGCTGGAGAAACCAACTTACTAGCACCAGCTCAATTGATTCCAATTATACACACAATCAGACATGCAACCAATAAGATAAACCTAAACCTTAATCAACATAACAAACCAAAAAGAATAAGCCACATAATCCCTACTATCTATGAGGAAGTAACCCATTCCAAGAAGCCACATCTTACCCCCCTCAATTTTGCACTAGTCAATGCTCGATCAATCTGGAACAAGTTCAGTACAATAAGGGCCCAATTCTATGCCACAAATGGCAGGGATGGATGTCTCAACGGGATGTCCATCCCCACTATTCGTGCCTTTCCCTGCCGGCATCTAACCTTCCTGCCGGTTGTGCAGGGAAGTTAGAGAGGGTAGGGAAGGAGTGGCTTGGGGTTGGAGTCTGGGTGGGCGGTCACTGGCCCTGGACATACAGGGTCGGCAACTTGTGTGGGGAAGTTAGTCCATCTCCAAGGTGGAATAACTTCCCTGGATATATATTTTTTAAGGCCCGGGGTGAGGATGGGGTAGGGGGGCCAGAGAGCATTCCCTGCAGCCCGACCATGGCCTTAGGAGGCCAGATCAGAGGTCGGGCTGTGGAGAATAAGCTTTTGTTACTGGTGGCCAGCATTGTGGCTTTTAAATAGAGCCACTGTGCCATGGCAACTCGATGACATGGCGCCGTGGCTCCATTTAAAAGCCCTGACTGAGTTAGTCGGGCTTGTTATGTACGTGCAGGATGGACTGAATTGCAGTCCTGACCTCCATGTGCATGAATGATCGCGATTCTGATCCCATGGGGCTAGACGTGCCCCTTGGGATCAGAATCGCGAGCGCCTCTGTACGTTCGGCTCAGACCAAGATCCAAGCTCTTATTATCCTAGGAGACCCTAACCTCCCATCACTGCCTGCTTTATTTATTTATTTATTTATTTGTGTGCTTTTCTATACCGCCCCTTCCAGAGATCAGGGGCGGTTTACAGAGAACATGGTAAACATCAATTACATAGAACATTTTTTAGCATATAATAACTATTTTACAGAGAAAATATTAACTATTTTACATAGATTGAGCACATATTCATTATTTACAGAGAGTAGGACAAATATGCACATTGATAATAAACATATTAACTATTTACAACAGGCAGAACAGGATTGACTAAATACCGAGATACCTTCTTGGATGCAATGAAAGGTCTTCAATACACTCAAATGATAAATACCCCAACCCATAAGAAGGGAGGGACCCTTGACCTTGTCTTTGTTCTAAATCAATACTCTGTTAAAAACCTAGTATCCCATATAAGTCATCCAAATCCCATGGTCAAACCATCACATGATCAACTTCTCCATCAACACAGCAGTAAGAACTGAAACACCAGAACAAACCCTGAAGGAAAAAAGGAGATTTTGAACCTTCAACAAGGATAAATTCCTGGAAGAAGTACTATCATAACTGGAGCAAATCACAACAGACCTCGACATCACCATTGCCATCTGGAACAAAACGCTTCATAATGCTTCAATTGCACTGAACAAACTAATCCATAACAATAGACAGAAACACAATGCTCCATGTTTCTCAAATTAAGTCAATGAATAGAAGAAACAATTAAGAAAAATGGAGAGACTATGGCGTCGAACCAAAAGCCAATACCATCTAACAAGATTACAACAAAATGCAGGCCATATACCACGATATGATAAATAAATACAAGAAGGAATACCACAAAAACCTCTCGTAATGAAATCAATTAATAAACCAAGAGAGCTTTTCGCTATAGTAAACAAGCTAACGAAAGATCCAGTGGAATCAGATGATGCAAACTCCATACCCCTACAAGACCTGGCAGACTTCATACAGCTAAAATATACTCAGAAACCACTTGACAAACTAATTCAACCCAAATTACAGCACTCCAATAAAGAAACATGGGTCACATTCCACATCCCTGCAAAGAAGCAACTTGACACTATCATAGCCAATATAAATATGACTACCTCACCCAGAGACCCTTGTCCAGTTAACTGGATCAAGCAAACAAGAGAACGCCTAGTATCATATCTTCTAAAGATGGTCGAATCATCACTCACTCAAGGATGCCTCCCACCACAACTTAAGCAAGCATCAATTAGACAAATTCTTAAAAACAAGAACCTCAATAATAAAGATCCAAGCTCTTTCTGACCAATATCAATCCTTCCATCCGTAGCCAAGATATCAAAAAAATAGTGCAGCAGCAACTACAGGACAACATGGACAACTACACCCCATTGGACCCTCACCAGTATGGATTTAAACAAAATCACAGTGTAGAAACACTGATTACATCACTTATTTGTAATAGGCATAGACAACATATATGAAGGATTCGTCCTATGCTTCATAGATATCACTGCTGTTTTTGAATCTGTTAACCACAACATTATGCTACAAAGACTTCACGAAATAGGAATAAATGGTACAGTCCTAGATTGGTTTGTCTGATACCTATCCTATCGTAATCAGCAAGTGAGAATTAAAAAACAACAGTCCAGACCTTTCATCCAACAACAGGGTGTTCCACAAGGTTCAGCCCTCTCAGCACTGCAATTCAATATTTACATTCAACCCATATGCAAAATTCATAAAGCAATACAACATTCACTACAGGATCTATGCAGATGATATTATGGTTTTCACCTCCATAAACATCAGGCAACCTGACTACTCACAAATCACTGCATGCCTTGAAACAATGACAACTTGGCTCAGAGGACAGAACCTATCCATAAACTTCAAAAAATCAGAATTGCTACATATCACAAGGAATACCATGTTCTCTCCACTGGAAGCAATAAAGATCTTTGACTACACCCTAACTAACAAACAGGAAGTTAAATATCCCGGAGTCACCTTCAACCAACGACTCAACTTCCAACCTCACATAAAAAGAATTAGAACAGCCTACCTCAAACTTAGAACAATACACAAACTCAAAGCACTACTCTGCAACAGTGACTTTCAAACAGTATGTCAAGCCATATAACACCCATAACAGATTATTGCAATGTAATCTACCAAGGCCTTCCAAAAAGAACAATACTTCCTCTGCAACTGGTACAAAACACCACAACAAGAATTATTACCGGAACAGCAAAATACAATTATATAACCCCAAAACTTCACCAACAATACTGGCTCGCAGTATCCATACGCTCCAAATACAAGAACTTAACAATAATCTTCAAAATAATCAACAATCTATCTCCTTCGATCTTTCAGTCATTGATCAAGAAAACACATCAGACCAGAATAAGAAGAACAGCGGATAACAACATCCTGGAAATACCAATAGGCATGAGAACAGCAAAACAATCCACTTGCAAGAGAGCCTTCTCTGTATATGCTCCCCAGCTTTGGAATGGCCTACCTTCCTCAATACAAGCAATTAAAGATTTAACAGACTATGTTGTTGTTGTTAAGTGCTGTCAAGTTGGTGTCGACTCATGGAAACCCTCTGGATAGTTGTCCTAAATTGTGTTCGGTCTTCAGTCAGGCGGCTCATTGTTGACAGACTGGCACCTGTAGCTGCTGTTATTGTATCCATCCATCTCAGGGAGGAGTGGCCTAGTGGTTGGGGCAAGTTACCTCAGGCCAGAAGGTCAGGGGTTCAAGTCCCACTAGAGGACAGTAACCTTGGGCCAGAAGGACTGGGGTTTCTAGTCACACAGGTGCTCCAAGTGGTCTTGGGCAAGCCACTTAACCCTCCATTGTCCATGTTCCCTGTAAGTATTAGTGTATGTGTCTCATATCCCCTTGTGTTAAATGCATCCCCCAATTGCATTGTGACCACTTTGACTGAAGGATAAGATGATATACAAAGCTGTCTAAATAAATAAATCACATTGCTTGCCCGTCTCCTTTGTGTTGACCTTCTACCTTGTCAAGCATGATGTATTTTTCTAATGATCTCTCTCTTCGCATGATGTGTCCAAAGTATGAAAGTCAAAGTCTTGTCTTCTTTGTTTCTAAAGAAATCTTTGGTTTGATCTCCTCTAGTACTGACTGGTTTGTTCTTCAGGCAGTCCATGGTATACACAGTATTCATCACCAGCACCATAATTCAAATCATCAATTTTCTTCCTGTCTTTCTTTTTCACTGTCCAACTTTCACATCCATATGATATTATTGAAAATGCCATGGCTTGAATGAGTCGAATCTTTGTATGGAGAGAGACATCTCTGCTCCTGAGAATCTTGTCTAGGTTCTTCATAGCCATTCTGCCAAGAGCAATACGTCGTTGGATTTCTTGATAAGGCTTTCAATTCTGCTTCGACTTCTTCTTTCATCACCAATGGTTCCCGATCATAAGGTATAGGTTGAAACGGCTGTTGGTCCACTTGATCTTTATGATATAATGACTCTATATTCTTTCCATCTTTTCTTGATCTTAGCATCATTCAGCATGGATCCTTGAACATCTTGTAGCATTCCAATTCAAGGCTAGAATTTTTCTTTAACTCTCGTAGCTTTAGAAAGGACGATCTTGTACTTCCTCTAATACAGAGGTACTCAAATCCAGTCCTGGAGGGCTGCAAACCAGTCAGGTTTTCGGGATATCCCTAATGAATATGCATGAGATATATTTGCATGCACTGCCTCCATTGTATTTGAATGTATCTCATGCACATTCATTGGGGATATCCCGAAAACCTGACTGGTTTGTGGCCCTCCAGGACTGGATTTGAGTACCCCTGCTCTAATAGCTTCTGATTCTATTTCCTTGCATGTGTCATTGTAGTACTTTTCCTTGTCCTGTCTTGCTGCACTTTGGAAATCTCTGTTGTGTTCTGCAATTGCCTCTCTTTCTCCTCTGGCTTTAGCTTCTCTGTGTTTCTAGACAATTTTCAGAGTTTCTTCAGTCAACCATTTTGGCCGTTTTTGCTTTTTTGCCTTATACAGAGACTTATCGCTTTCTTCCAATACAACCTTCTTGGTGTCATCCCATAACTCTTCTGGAACTCTGTCATTTGTATCTAAGCACTAGAAAATAAGACACCGTATATCCCCTCAGTAAGTTTTAAATTTTTTTTGTCGGACATAGATCGTGCAGGGTAGGCATTGCAAACCATTCCCCAATCACAATACATATCCCTTTTATTCAAACCAACAGGTCATTTAAAACATCTCAAAAAACAAAGATTCAAAGTATGTTGAAAAACTGCACTTATCTGAAAAACACGCGTGACGTGCACATTTTGGGGGAAAAACCCCTGTATCAAGCGCTCTCAGCTCCGCTTGCACAAAACTCCAAGCCACCTTGTAACTGGCAAAAAACGCCGAAAAAATTTATGTAAAGCCACCCTCATGACAATTTTTTCGTAAGTTGCAGGTCTCACATTATTTTGAGAAACATCCTGTTTCCACCTTGGATGTATCAGTGGTTAAACCACTATCTCGATGGCTCCCGCCGGGTACACCAGATCCAGTGATAATGACTTTTCAAACTTTGGTATTGAGGGATCTTCAGTCACAGGAACGACTTTTTGTTAAATGGAGATCTAATCTGGTGCGCTCTGATAGGTTGAGTTTACAACAGTTAGCCCAGGATCCCACCTTAACAATCCGAAATGCGGATAAGGATGGTGCTATTGTGTTATGGGACACGGAAGCTTATTTGACCAAATTGAGATCTCATGTATTAGACCCGTTGGTTTATATGAAATTGGAAATGGACCCTACGTTGTCTTTACAGGAAGAGATTCGGGTTTTAACCATGGAAGCTTATTCCAAGGGTTGGATAACATCAAGGGTATTACGGTTTCTCTCAATTTCAACTCCTAAGATACCGGTCATCTATCTAGTGCCTAAGGTGCATAAATCTTTGACTGATCCCCCGGGTAGACCTATAGTCTCTTGTCGGGGGTCTATTTTAGAACCTTTATCTAAGTTCTGTGACGTTTTTCTCAGCAAGGAAGCGGCGACAGTGCGGTCCTTTATTAGAGACTCTACACATTTTTTGCAAATGTTGCAACAGGTGGTATTACCTTCCACCCCAATTCTGCTGGTTACTTTAGATGTTACCGCATTATATACAAATGTGGATCAACAGGAATCTCTTCAATTATTACAGTCTTCATTTGTACATGCTCCTCCCCGTATTCCAAGAACCTTTTTGTTGACATTGATCCCTCTGGTCCTGACTTGCAATTATTTTTTGTTTGAGGGGGCTTTCTTTCAACAAATATTTGGTATAGCGATGGGAGCCACAGTGGCCCCTTCAGTGGCTACGTTGTATATGGCGGAGGTGGAAGAACGCTTTATTTATGGTTCTTCACAATTTTCACACGTCTTACTGTGGAAGAGGTTTCTTGACGATATTTTTTTTCATTTGGACTGCAGATTTACCTTCTTTGCATGGTTTTCTTACTTGGTTGAATGAGTTAAAGACTCATATAAAGTATACAGCACATATTGACCCTCACCGGGTAGAGTTTCTGGATATGGTTGTTTTTCGTGAAGAGAATTCTTTGGCCACTACACTTTACCGAAAACCGGTTCAACGGAATAACCTTTTAAACTATCATAGTTTCTATCCGGAACCTTTACGCAAAGGTTTGCCCTATGGTCAATTCTTAAGGCTTCACAGATTGTGTACCTCAGTGGCTCACTTTAAACATCATGCGTTGGATTTGCATTCCCGACTTTTGGATAGAGGATATCCCCAAGCGGTGATCTCACGGGCTTACCGTAGGGCTTTATTTTCCCATAGGGAATGGTTTTTGGATTGGCAACCGGTTAAACCTGTGGATACAGATATGATGATGGGGGTTTTGCCATATATGTCGAATTCCTCTCAGGTGGTGGGCATATTAAAAAAGTATTGGCCCCTTCTGTCGTTACATTCTAGTCTCAATAAACCTTTGCGGATTGCTTACTCCAGGGGATCGAATCTTAGGGACAAGTTGGTCTCGTCGGCAACACCGTTGGACCGTCCAGAGCGACCTCAATGGCAACTTGGGATACATATGCCTTGTACTACATGTCAGTTCTGTGACACTACAATGTCGGGTTCTACCTGGACTGATTTATATTCAGATAAGGTCTTTTACCGCCGATGGCAAACTTCTTGTAATTCCACATTTGTCGTCTATTTGATCGAATGCACTTGCCCCTTGCGGTATGTGGGCAGTACTACACGAAAAATCAAGGTTCGCCTTACAGAACATGCTTGCCGTCTCCGTCAAAAGTCATTGACGGTGCTGATGGTCCAACATTGTTTGCAACATAATCATATTTTTCAGCATTTGAAATGGACTGTGATTGACCATGTTCCTGCGGATCCTCGTAGGGGGGACCGGATCTTGAAATTGCGTAAGCTTGAACAGCGCTGGATATTTGTCTTGCAATCAGTTTCCCCTACTGGATTAAATTGTGAAATTGATTGGCTAGGAGCAGTTTGACATTTATCTTTCATGGTAGGGGATTCCCTATTCAGTGGGGCTTCCCTTCTTGTGATTGGTGATTTGTTATGATGGGCGATTTTTGGATAGCCAATCTGGAATTAGTATCCTCGTTTTCATCGGCCAGCATTTTGGCGTTTTTTACCAGTTACAAGGTGGCTTGGAGTTTTGTGCAAGCGGAGCTGAGAGCGCTTGATACAGGGGTTTTTCCCCCGAAACGTGCACGTCACGCATGTTTTTCAGATAAGTGCAGTTTTTCAACATACTTTGAATCTTTGTTTTTTGAGATGTTATAAATGACCTGTTGGTTTGAATAAAAGGGATATGTATTGTGATTGGGGAATGGTTTGCAGTGCCTACCCTGCACGATCTATGTCCGACAAAAAAATTTAAAACTTACTTAGGGGATATACGGTGTCTTATTTTCTAGTACTTCTAATTTTGATCACCGGTTGGGGGTTGTTTGTGGATTTGATTTGTATCTAAGCAGCATATTGATTTCTCAGGCAGTCTTTAAATTCCAGTGGTATATTCTCAAGGTCATATTTTGCATTCAAACTCTTGCCGACCATGTCACGGACAACGCCATCAATCTTCTCTGCATCACTTATACCTTGTTCACCGAAACAGACAATGTTCTACTCAATCAGTTCAATATCAACACCCATAATATTCACAACTGCCCTCGCACCACCATCAGAGGAGGGGGAGTCTGCATCCTATCAAGCAATCAACTATGCTTTACCACCACTAGCACATCCTCTTCTCATGGTTTGGACACCCTCATCTTAAGCAATAAATGCCTCACCATCTGTCTTGTATACAGAGCAGTGCACCACAAGTCAGACCAACTGGACTCTCTTCTTGAAGTAGTATGCTCCTTTGTCCCTCACAAACAGCATCTTATTCTACTTGGAGAACTTAACCTCCCCTCAATAAACTCTACTCACAGCAATGCTTTCCTCCAAGCCATGAATGATCTCCAATTTAACTAAATCATCGACATCCCAATGCACCAAAAAGAAAGCGCATTGGACCTTCTCTTCCTCCCCAATGACTTACTTTCCTCCTCTCACCCCATCTCTGCAGCCTCCACTCCAGTCCCATGATTAGACCATCACCTAATTTCTTTCAACCTACCCATCCCTCAACACAAACACTCCCTACCACCCAAGCCTCCTATAACAAGAAGATTCACAAGCGTCAACGAATATAACTTCATCCAGCGAACCATCCCACATCTGAAACATACTTTTCAAAACTCGGACCTCGATCTACTGGTACAAACCTGGAACACCACCATCACCAAAGCTTCTCAAGTTCCACACCTCACTCCTCCCAAAACCCCTCGACCTCATGCCCTCTGGTATTCATCCCTCCTCAGAAACTAGAAACACCTCCTCAGAAGATTGGAACAAAGGTAAATAAAGACTAAAGACCCATAGCTTTTCTCTACTTACCTTGACCAATGTATGGCATATGCTACCAACACCCTGAATGCCAAGCATGACCATCACAGTAACATCTTGCTCTGTGTCATAAATAAACCAAGATAACTTGTTCATCTCGTCAGAAGTATCACAAATGACCCATCCCAACCCCTTCAGGACAACATCATCCACCCTCCAGCAATGGCAGACTTCCTTATATCTAAACACAAGCACCTTTGCTCTACTACTTTAACATACCTCCTGCTATAATCTCAACCACAACAACTCAACCATGGACCTCATACCAGAATGTCCCTCCTGATGAACTGCAGAACATCATCACTCTCATCAAAGCCACCACCTCCTCCTAGATCCATGCCCAGTAACATGGATCAAGGAAATAAAGACCTTGATGCTACAATTTATATCTACAATCCTCCATGCCTCCCTCAATCCTCCTACCTCCCCCATCACTCAAACTAGCTTCTGTGAGACCCCTCCTGAAGAAATCCAACCTGGATCCCACTTCACCCTCATCCTACAGACCCATTGCCAGTGTTCCTTTCCTCTGCAAGGTCATCGAAAAAACAGTACAAATTCATCTACAGGAGCACCATGACAGATTTACACCCCCCCCCCCCTTGACCACAGCCAACATGGCTTCTGCCCATTCCATAGTGCCAAAATGCTGCTCACATCCCTCCTGAACACACTCATAACTAGAAAAGAAAAATTCCACTCAGGATTCATTCTATTATTCCTCGACATATCTGCAGCCTTTGACATGGTATCCCACCAAAATCATCATCATCAATTAGCTTAACACTATTGGCATCCAAGGTACCACTCAAATGGATCCACTCCTACCTCTCCCAGCGAACTCAGCAAGTGAGAACGAGCAACCAATCCTCATCACCCTTCACTCTCCCCCAAGGAGTACCTCAAGGATCTGCCCTTTCCTCCCTCCTCTTGAACATCTATATCAAACTCCTCTGCCTCATCCTCCAGAGCTGCAACATCGGCTACCAACTCTATGCAGACAATATAATGATCTTCACCCCTTTAAATACCACCTCCCTTGACTACTCCACCCTCACTACCTGCTTCACAGAAATCATCACATGGATACAACAGCACAATCTCGGAATCATTTTCATCAAAACATAGCTCCTTCATGTCTCCAGGGATCCCAGCTTTACCCTCCCCCCCACACACACACACAGACAAAAGGGCTTGTTTATGGAGCCGCGGCTTCGATAACGATCGCAAACCGCTACTGTGGCTTTGTAAACAAGCTCCAAAGTATCAAACTGGGTAACAGTGAAATTCAAGTTAAACCCCAGATCTAGTACCTTGGTGTGACTCTAGACTGCCTCCTGAACTTCCAGCAACATATCAAGAACACTTCCAAAAACATTTATTTCAAAATCCAAACTCTCCGCAACCTACGCCCCCTACTACTCTACGACAGCTTCCGTACAGTCTGTCAAGCCTCCATCACTCCTCTCATTGATTATTGTAGTTCCATCCTCCATGGGCTACCCAAGACCACCATTGCCCCCCTGCAGATCACCCAAAACTCAGCTGCATAACTTATAGTAAGAGCGCTCAGACACTCGCACATCACTCCAATATTAAAATCCCTTCACTGGCTCCCAGTTGCATCACATATCAGATTCAAGACCCTCGTCATCACCCACCAAGCCCTCCTCAACACCACTGTGGAACAACTACAATCTCTAGTTAAACATAATGATAACAGCAAACTCCGGCATCAAAATGCAACAAATCTTCTCCTACCAGCACAGAGTACCAAGAGGCCTCAGCGCACCTGTACAAGAACTTTCCAATTCTACACTCCCACCAACTGGAACAAGTTACCCCCCACAATACACTGCCTCCAATCCCACACCCTCTTCAAGAAAGAGCTCAAGACCCTTTCTCTTTGATGAACACTTCAACACACCCTCTGACGAAAACCCTTCACAAGAAGACCCCCTGCTCCCCTCACCTCTTCCGCAACCCATCCCCCTTAACCCTCACTCCATCCCACCCCACTTTCTCCTCCCCCCGCCCCCCTACACCACCCAGTTAACCCCCCTTAACAGAAGCTGTACACAATGCCTAACTACACAGCTGCATGTAAATAGTTTTCTGTTTCTATAGAAAAATCCTTATGTTGAATTGTTTAATTATATTGTACCAAAGTTTACTTGTACATAGTTTCAAATGTTCCATGTAAACGTTCATTTCTGTTATATGTAAACCATTTTGCCTTGTAGAAAAACGATATATAAAAACAGTTAAATAAATAAATAAATGACTTGATCTTTTTCAACTTTAGCTTGAGTTTGCATACTAGTAGTTGGTGATCTGTACCACAGTCAGCTCCAGGTTTTATCTTTGTTAATGTTATCAATCTTTTCCATCGTTGTCTTCCACAGATTAGTCAATTTGATTTCTGTACAATCCATTGGGTGAAGTCTATGTGTACAGTTGGCGCTTGTGTTGCTGGAAGAAGGTGTTTGATTTGAATAGATCATTGGTTTTGGAGAATTCCATCAGTCTTACTCCAGCTTCGTTTCTGTTGCCAAGACAGTATTTTTCAACCACTTTGCCTTCTTATTTTTTGCCAACGTTTGCGTTCCAGTCACCCATGACTATCAGGATAACCTTTTTGCATGTTCTGTCAATTTCAGCTTGTACTTGTTCATGGAACTCATCAACATCTTCCTCTTCTGTGTGCTATTGTGACACTTGCCTTAACTCTCTGTCTTCTTCAAGGAAGAGTTGTTTGGCCTGTGGCAAGCAAGGTTCCTCATCTGCTTATTCTGAACTCTGTTTTTCTTGCAAGGCAGCTTCTGAGTTGTCCTCGGAGGACCTGCTCCCCCTTTCTCAGCTGGGGATGCAGTTAGTCTGGCATTGCTTGCCTAAGGGCAGGAGGTGACAGATGGCGCTGTTGTTAAGGATATCAAGCCAACCAGAGGGTCTGGCAACCATGCTGTGAGCTGCTCCTCATCCTCTAGATGTCTATGTTCACTATGCCCCCTGGTGTTGGAAGGTCATTTCCAAAAGGAGAACTTCTGTCTCCAGATTGTCCTTCCTGGAATTATTTTCCTTTTTACAGCAGGCTTAGTACTTCTGGAATGGTAATTCAGGCCCTGCAGTCTCTGAGTGCCCCTGGACACAATCTCATGAGGAGCAGACTGTGCATGGAAGCCCTGGTTGATTGCCTTTGGTTAAGGATCCCCAGCAAGGGGGGCCCCTGGAGATGGGGAACCTCTTGGAGCTGTCTGAGATTTTGGCTGACTTGTATTCAGATGGCAATGTACCGGGCTCTGACATGGATGAAGTACTTTTGCCTTCAGAGGATTAAGAACATAAGAACACAAGATATGACATACTGGGTCAGACCTAGGTCCATCAAGCCCAGTATCCTGTTTCCAACAGTGGCCAATCTAGGTCATAAGTACCTAGCAGTTTCCCCAAAAGACACAGGTTCTACAATGCTTGTATTGGGTCAAGCAGTGGTATCCTGGGTCCCTTTTTAATAATGGTTTATGGACCTTGCCTCGAGGAGCTGTCCAAACCTTTTTTAAACCCAGCTACACTAACAGCTTTTACTACATCCTCCGGTAACAAATTCCAGAGTTTGATTACACGTTGAGTGAAAAAATATTTTCTCTTATTAGTCTTAAATAGTTTACCCTGTAGCTTCATTGCATGTCCCCTAGTCTTTCTATATTCTGATGACATAAACAATCGATCACTCCATTCATTAATTTATAGATGTCTATCTTATCTCCCCTCAGCCTTCTCTTTTCCAGGTTGAAGAGCCCTAACCTTTTTAGCCTCTCTTCATAGGGGTATCCTTCCATCCCCTTTACCATTTTGGCGGCTCTTCTCTGTACCTTTTCTAATAACGCTATATCCTTTCAAGATACAATGACCAGAACTGCACACAATATTCAAGGTGCGGTCTCACCATGGAGTGATACAAAGGCATTATAATATCCTTTGTTTTATTTTTCATTCCTTTCCTTATGATACCTAGCATTCTATTTACTCTCTTGGCCGCCGCTGCACACTGGGCAGAGGGTTTTAACAATTTATTCACAATGACACCTAAATCTTTTTCCTGGGTGGTGGTTCCTAATGTGGAACCTTGCATCATGTAACCCTAGTTTGGGTTTTGCTTTCCTAGGTGCATAACTTTGCACTTGTCCACATTAAATTTCATCTGCCATTTGGATGCCCAGTCTTCCAATTTATCAAGATCCTCTTGCAATTTTCCATAATCCTCATGCGTTTTAACAACTTTAAATAGTTTTGTGTCATCTGCAAATCTGATAACCTCTCTCATTATTCCTTTTCCAGGTCATTTATGAATATGTCAAAAATCTGGGGACCCAGCACAGATCCCTGGGGTACACTACTGTTCACCTTTCTCCAATGGGAAAATTGGACATTTAGCCCTACCCTATGTTTTCTATCTTTTAACCAGTTCCTGATCCACAATTGTATACTGCCTCCTTTCCCATGACTTTTTAGTTTTACCAAAAGTCTCTGATGAGGGACCTTGCCAAAGGCTATCTGAAAGTCTAAATACACTATATCAACTGACTCACCTTTGTCTACCTATTTATTCACACCTTCAAAAAAACAGAACAGATTAGTAAAACAAGATTTTCCTTCTCTAAAGCCATGTTGGCTGTCTCCCATTAAGCCATGACTATTTACATGTTCAATAATTTTTTTCTTTATTATGGTTTCTACCATTATTCCTGGTACTGATGTCAATCTCACCAGTCTGTAATTTCCTGGATCACCCCTGGAACTCTTTTTAAAAATCGGTGTTACATTGGCCACCCTCCAATTTTTAGGTATTGCAGATAATTTATTTGAAGAGGCCAATGTGATCCGCCTGTTCTGGAAGGACAAACTGGCAGGGTTGATTGCTAGGGTCTCATACACCTTAAACTTGATGGATGCTCCCAGTATGGAGCAAGAGCTGAAGGTGCACCTGCTCCTTCAAAGGGTGCGGAAATCCACTACTGTCTTCCACTACTGTCTTCCTGTTTCTGGATGTGATCAAGGATATGGTCCAATCAGAGTGGGATTCTCCCAACTCCCCGCCTAAGGGATTAAGGGTGTGTAAGAAGATCTATGCTGTCCCAGAGAAGGAGTGCATTGTGTGGTTAGATTTTCGCAAGGTGGATGTGTAGGTCACGGCGGTTATCCAACGGACCACTATTCCTGTGGATTGGCCTTAAAGTCTTTTCTGGGCTGAAAGGTGTTGAAGAACCAGTTCACCATGGTGGCTGCTTTTCTTCAGCTGGTGGTCTGTGCCAGCCTGACGTCTCAAGACCTGCTCCAGTGGATTCAGTCTCTTCCGCCAGATGATACTACCCCTCTTTTGGAGTCGGCTACAACCTTCCTTTCTGATGCCATGTATGATCTGGTATGTTTGGTGGCCAGGGATGATGCTCTGATGATTATGTAATGGCACTGGATTTGGCTCTGGCACTGGGTGGCAGACACAACTTCCAAAGCCTGGTGGGCCCAATTGACTTTTTAGGGGAAGCTTCTCTTTGTATCTGATTTGGAGAAGCTGGTGAAGGATCTGGGTGAGACAAAGTCTTACCGTCTTCCGGAAGACAGGCCCAGGGGACCTGTGAAGTGACCTGGTGCCCCTTTATCATCAGTCTCTGCCCATCTACTGAGGACATTCTGGCTGTAATCCCAGGGATCTAGCGACTCTCAGCATTACCAACCTGGAAAACCTTTCTTCCCCTCTGCTTCCAGACTTCGGGATCATTCTCAGTCCTTTCATGCAGTGTGTGGACCCAGTGACTCATTCCCCTCCAGACGAGGACCCTCACAGGCTATGCAATGACGGTTTGGAGGCCCATTTCCTGGTGCTTCCTGTGGGTGGTAGGCTTCATCTGTTCTTTCAGGAATGGGTACGGGTTACCAAGGATTGCTGGGTGCTAGACACCATTCATTTCAACTATGTTCTGGAATGCAGGGAGCCGATTCCAGATGCCTTCATCTTTTCTCCTTGTGGGTCTGTGATCAAAAATACTGCTGTGTGGATTACCTTGGACAAGTTGCTGCTCCTAAAGGTGGTGGTGCCTGTCCCTCCCAAACGAGCGAGGCAAGGGCAGAAACTCTTTCTATTTTGGTGGTCCCAAAAAAGAGGATAGTTACTTTTGGCCCATTCTGGACCTCAAGCTGTCAATGAGCACTTGTATGTTCTGCACTTCAGGATGCAAACCTTGCGCTCTGTGATTCATGCAGTTCACCAAAGGGAGTTCTTGGCTTCTTCAGATCTGACTGAGGTGTATTTTCATATACTGATCTGGGCAGATCTGGGCACATTTTGCTGTGCTTGGCTCTTACTATCAGTTTGCCTCCCTCCATTTTAGGTTATCCACTTTCCCAAGCATGTTCTCCAAGGTCATGGTGGTGGCGGCTGCAGTGCTAAGGGATCTTTGTTAATCCATATATGGATGACTGGCTCATCGGGGCCCATTCCTTTTCAGAGGCATCTCAGGTGGTGTCCTGAGTCGTGTCCTTTTTGGAAAGTCTCAGCTGGGTGATCAATTGGGGAAAGAGCCAGCTGTTGCCTTCCCAGTCCCTGGAGTTCCTGGGAGCAAGTTTTGACACTTGAATAGACATAGTTTTCCTGCCATTGTCTCAGCATATCTGTTGTGGAACTGGCCTGTTCCAGAAGTTTTGTGTGCTCATTCTAATTGAGCACAAGCGTCCTCCTTTCAGAGCTGTGCTTGGTAGCTCCTGCAGACATTTGGCAGACAACAACATGGGCATCACTTTCCAATTTTGTCAAGCATTACCACTTGGATGTCCAAACATGGGTGGATATGGCCTTTGGCTCAATGATTTTGCGAGCTGCTGTGTCTTTTTCCTGCCCAGTGAAGTTGTAGCTTTTGTACATCCCACTTATCTGGACTGGTCTAGCAGGATGATATGGAAGATGACATTTTACATACCAGATAATATCCTTTCCTTGAGTCCTGCTAGACCACTCCTGGCCTGCCCCTGAAAATGTATTTATCATGTTTTAATAATGTGGTACCCTTGGGTCCACCATGATTTATTCTACTTGACTCTTCAGGTTCATCTTCTCCTGACAGTCTTCTATTTATGCTTTCCTGTACATGGTTCTCTACTGTTTGATTACTCATTCTGACTACATTGATGTTGTGTGAGGCTTGCCATGTTTCTCCCATATGCTTTGGGATGAATAGTGAGAAGATGTGGCTAAGACTAACAGGTATGGGAGTGATGTCATTGAAACCTGAGCTTTTCATTGGTTCTTTATCGTCACCATTCTGCTGATAGGGGAACACAATCCACTTGTCTGGACTGGTCTAGCAGGATGCAAGGAAACTGCTAGGTACGTATGACCTAGATTGGCCACTGTTGGAAATAGGATACTGGGCTTGATGGACCTTGGTCTGACCCAGTATGGCATATCTTATGTTCTTATGTTCTGGCATTATCTGGTAAGTAAAATGTCACCATAGACACTAATGTGCCTTTATAAAATAGGGGCCTTTTCCATCAACATATATAGGTGCCCTGCTAGAACATTACCCCACTCTGAGGCTAAACTTACATAAGAACATAAAAAATACTATAGTGGGTCAGACTAAGTCCATCAAGCCAAGTGTCCTGTTTCCAACAGTGGCAAATCCAGGTCACAAGTACTTGGCATATCCCACAGATTGCTAGATTCCATGCTACTTATCAATCTGGATATGGAGTGACTACCCCAGGTCTACCTCAACGTAATAGCATAGTAACATAGTAACATAGGGCCTGATATTCAAAGCAGTTACATGGTTATTGAGCTGTAAATTGTGTAAATGTGGCTTAGAGGGATATTCAGCGGCACTGACACAGTTAGGGGTGTTCCGTGGCAGAGCGGAGGTGGTGCCATTTGCAAACCAGGCAGCGGCAATATTGAACTACTGCCTGGTTAGCAACCTGTGAGTAAAGATAGGCATTGCAAAAGCTGGCCTATCTTTACCTGTAAGAGCTAACCGGGCAGTGGCTCAATATCACCACTGCCTGGTTAACGTCTGCATCTTTGGAGGCTGTGCAGTGACCCCAGATATTCAATCCTGGGGCCGGATATGACCCGGCATTGAATATCAGGATTTAATGTTCAGCGCTGGTGGCTAGCCGCTGTAACCATGCTAACCACTGGCACTGAATATCGGGCCCATAGTAAATGATGGCAGAAAAAGACCAGAATGGTCCATCTAGTCAGCCCAGTAAGGTGCCAAAGTTGCAGAGTTGTACTTGCCATTCCAAGCAGGTTACCCTTCCTCTACCTTAATAAAGGTTTATAGACTTTTCCTCTGGGAACTTGTACAAACCTTTAAAAAAAAACAAAGCTACAATAACTGCTTTTACCACATCATCTGGCAAGGAGTTTCAAAGCTTAACTATGCATTGAGAGAGAAAATATTTTTTTCTATTTATTTTAAAAAATACTACTTTGTAACATCATGGCATGCCCCTGTCTGTACTTTTTCAAAGAGTAAACAAGCAATTTCAATTTACCCATTCCACTTCACTCAGGATTTTATAAATAAGAACATAAGAACATAAGATATGCCATAATGGGTCAGACCAAGGTCCATCAAGCCCAGTATCCTGTTTCCAACAGTGGCCAATCTAGGTCATACGTACCTAGCAGTTTCCCCAAAAGACACAGGTTCCACAATGCTTGTACTGGGTCAAACATTGATATCCTGGGTCCCTCCTTAATAATGGTTTATGGACCTTTTCTCAAGGAACTTGTCCAAACCTTTTTTAAACCCAGCTACACTAACAGCCTTTACTACATCCTCTGGTAACAAATTCCAGAGTTTGATTACACGTTGAGTGAAAAAAATATTTTATTTTATTAGTCTTAAATAGTTTACCCTGTAGCTTCATTGCATGTCCCTTAGTCTTTCTATATTCTGATAACATAAACAATCGATCTACTTTTACCAGTTCCACTCCGTTCATTAATTTATAGACTTTTATCATATCTACCCTCAGCCGTGTCTTTTCCAGGTTAAAGAGCCCTAACCTTTCTAGCCTTTCTTCATAGGAGTATCCTTCTATCCCCTTTACCGTTTTGGTGGCTCTTCTCTGAACCTTTTCTAATATCGCTATATCCTTTTTAAGAAACGGCGACCACAATTGCACACAATATTCAAGGTGCGGTCTCACCATGGAACGATATAGAGGCAATATAATATCTTTTGTTTTATTTTCCATTCCTTTCCTTATGATACCTAGCATTCTATTTGCTCTCTTGGCCGCCGCTGCACACTGGGCCGAGGGTTTTAACATGTTATCCACAATGACGCCTAAATCTTTTTCCTGGGTGGTGGTTCCTAATGTGGAACCTTGCATCATGTAACCATAGTTTGGGTTGTTCTTCCCTAGGTGCATAACTTTGCCCTTGTCCACATTAAATTTCATCTGCCATTTTGATGCCCAGTCTTCCAATTTATCAAGATCCTCCTGCAATTTTCCACAATCCTCTTGGGTTTTAACAACTTTAAATAGTTTTGTGTCATCTGCAAATTTGATAACCTCACTCGTTATTCCACTTTCCAGGTCATTTATGAATATGTCAAAAAGCAGCGGACCCAGCACAGATCCGTGGGGTACACCACGATTCACCTTTCTCCATTGGGAAAATTGGCCATTTAGCCCTACCCTCTGCTTTCTATCTTTTAACCAGTTCCTGATCCACAGTAGTATACTGCCTCCTATCCCATGACTCTAGTTTTTCCAAAAGTCTATGATGAGGGACCTTGTCAAAGGCTTTCTGAAAGTCCAGATACACTATATCAACCGACTCACCTTTGTCCACCTGTTTATTCACACTTTCAAAAAAACATAACAGATTAGTAAGACAAGATCTTCCTTGTCTAAAGCCATGTTGGCTGTCTCCCTTTAGGCCATGACTATCTACATGCTGAGTAATTTTATTCTTTATGATGGTTTCTACCATTTTTCCCGGTACTGACGTCAGGCTCACCGGACTGTAGTTTCCCGGATCACCCCTGGAACCCTTTTTAAAAATTTGTGTTACATTGGCGATCCTCCAGTCTTCAGGTATTAGAGATGATTTTAATGATATTCACAGATTACTAATAGCAGCTCTGCAATCTCATATTTCAGTTCTTTCAACACCCTTGGATATATACCATCCAGCCCAGGTGATTTGCTACCTCTTCAGTTAATCTAATAGTTGTAAGACATCTTCCCGATGTATCGATATTTTCTTCAATTCTTCCGCACCTTTAAATACCACTTCAGTCATGGGTAACATCCCTATATCTTCCTCAGTAAAGACTGAAGCAAAGAATTCATTCAGTCTCTTCACTATCGCCTTGTCGCCTCTTAGTGCCCCTTTAACCCCTCTATCATCTAATGGACCAACTGACTCTCTCACAGGTTTTTTGCTACAAATGTACTTGAAAAAGTCTTTATTTCGTGTTTTTGCTTCCGCAGCAAGCTTCTTCTCAAAGTCTCCCTTTGCCTGCCTTATCAATGCCTTGCATTTGACTTGCCAGTGCTTGTGCTGTTTCCAGGTTTCGTTGTTTGGCTCTTTTTTCCATTTCCTGAAAGATGCTTTTTTGGCAACTGCAGCCTCTCTGACCTCACCTTTAAACCATGCTGGCAGTTTTTTGGACTTCCTTTCACTTTTATTAAAGCGTGGAATGCAGCTGGTCTGGGCTTCCAAGATAGCATTTTTCAACAACACCCAAGCTTGATGTAAGTCTTTAACCTTTGCAACTGCTCATTTTAGCATTTTCTTAATTATTTCCCTCATTTTATCATAGTCTCCCTTTCGAAAGTTAAAAGTATGGTGGATTTCCTTACTATCTCTCCTCCACTAATTAAATCAAAAGCGATCATGCTATGATCACTATTGCCAAGTGGCCCCAACACTCTTATCTCTTGCACTAGATCTGGTGTTCCACTAAGGACTAGGTCTAATATGGCTTCCCCTCTGGTTGGTTCATGAATCAGCTGCTCCAAGAAGCAGTCATTTATTTCATCTAGGAACTTTATCTCCCTAGCATGTCCTGCTGTGACACTGACCCAGTTGATACCGGGGTAATTGAAATCACCCATTACTGCGCTGTAACTTTTGTTAGCTTCCTTGATTTCTTTGAGCATTTCATCATCCATTTGTTCATTCTGGCCAGGCGGTCGATACTACACCCCCACTGCCATCGCCTTCCCCTTTTTACATGGAATTTCAATCCATAGAGATTCTACAACAAATTTTGTTTCCTGCAAAACTTTAATCCTTTCTGACTCAATGCCCTCTCTAACATAGAGCACAACCCCTCCACCAATTTGATCAGCTCTATCATTACGATATAGTTTGTACCCAGGTATCACAGTGTCTCACTGGTTGTCCTCCTTCCACAATGTCTCTGAGATTCCAATTATATCTAGCCTCTCATTTAGTGCTATATATTCTAACTCTCCCATCTTATTTTTTAGACTTCTAGCATTTACATACAAGCATTTTAGAGACTGTATTTTATTCATATTAATTTGGTTATTGGTAGACATGGGTAATTTGGGATCTTTAAGCTCTGTCTGCTCCATACTCAAGGGCATTTGAGCTACTTTACTCTTTTTTTGGAACTTCTCTGCTTTTGGTAGTAACCTTCAACGATACATTCTTCCGAACCATCCGCTCTTGGGCGACTGTCGGCTTTCCCCTATTATCTAGTTTAAAAGCTGCTCTATCTCCTTTTTAAAGGTTAATGCCAGCATCCTGGTTCCATCCCGGTTAAGGTGAAGCCCATCCCTTCGGAAGAGCCCCTCCTTTCCCCAGAATGTTCCCCAGTTTCTAACAAATCCAAACCCCTCATCTCTGCACCATTGTCTCATCCACGCATTGAGACTCTGGAGCTCTGCCTGCCTTTTGGGCCCTGCACGTGGAACGGGAAGCATTTCGGAGAACACTACCTTGGAAGTTCTGGATTTCAACTTCCTACCTAAAAGCCTAAATTTATCCTCCAGAACCTCCCTACCACATTTTCCTATGTCATTGGTACCGACATGTACCAAGACAGCAGACTCCTCCCCAGCACTATCTAAGACCTTATCTAGGTGGCGCGTGAGGTCTGCTACCTTCGCACCATGCAAGCATGTTACCAGGCAATCCTCACGTCCACCAGCCACCCAGCTATCTACATGCCTAATGATCGAATCACCAACTATAACGGCTGTCCTAACCCTTCCCTCATGGGCACATGGCCCTGGAGAAACCTCGTCAGTGCGAGAGGGTTTTATGTCACCTGGAGTACAGGTCCTAGTTACAGGCTCACTTCCTGACACTCCAGGGTGATGCTCTCCTGTCACGTGATCTCTCTCCTCCATGGCAACACAGATGCTGCCAGACTGGAGGTGGAACTTCAGGACTATATCCCTGTAGGTCTCGTCTATGTATCTCTCTGTCTTTCTTATGTTTTCCAAGTCTGCTACTCTAGCCTCTGGAGAACATACTCATTCCCTGAGAGCAAAGAGCTCCTTGCACCTAGTGCACATATAAGACCTCTCACCAACTGGGAGAAAATCATACATGTGACATTCAATGCAAAAGACTAGAATACCCCCATCTTACTGCTGGACTGCTGTCTGCATCTTAGTTTTAAGTTTGTGTTTAGATCTTTAAGTTCTTTACTTACTAAGGGTTGCTATGGATATTTATACTAATAAAACGGTACCTAATACATTTAATATACCTTGTTCACCTGAAGCTTAATTAATCTCAGGTCCTTAGTGTATGACTGATTTGGGTAATGAGCTTCACCTGAGAGCACCTCCTGTCTTTTAAGATGTGTAAGTACCTATAAAGCTACGATTATCCCAGGGTGTGGGTGGGTGTTGGGGAGGGAGGGAGGGAAATAACACTTATTAAAAGAGGGCTGCTACACAGTATCCTGCCTTGTGCTGCTGAGGTAAGCTATATTCTGATTTCATTTATATTATAGCTCTTTGCTGCTGCTAGGCTCTAACTTATTATGAAATTTAAACTACAAGCTTTCTGCTGGGTTCTAAATTTAACCAGAAAGCTATCTTCTGTGTTTTAAATTTAAACTAAAAGTACTTTGCTGATGCTAAGCCCTGAGTGACTATTAAATTTGAAATACAAGCTCTCTGTTGGATTCCAAATTTAATGAGAAAGCTTTCTTCTGTGTTTTAAATTTAAACTAAAAGTACTTTGCTGATGCTAGGCCCTGAGTGACTATTAAATTTAAACTACAAGCTCTCTGCTGGGTATGAAATGTAACCAGAAAGTTCTCTTCTGTGTTTTAAATTTAAACTTAAACTGCTGCTACTAGGCCCTGACTGATTTAACAAAAAATAGTGGGTTCACAGATTAATTAACTTTAATACAAAGAATTCCTTTCAGAAAATTCCCAGAAGCATATACTCAGAATTGCAGATCTCTCTCCAGAAGTAACAGTCCCCTTTTCTAGTCATTCAAGACTGAGGATCACAGAGCTCTGGTTGAGCTATTTATGTTTGTGCTGCTAGGTAAGCTGTGACCAACTTCCTGGGTGATTAACAGTCCTTGCTTGGATAGAAGGAGTCTTTCAAAATGGCCTTTTGACCTGCTACCTGGTGTTAACACCTATTGAAAAGGATTCACAGGTCTCTTGCCCCCTAGGTAGAAGGCCTCTTTGTAAAGGTCTCTAGAAGTCTTTATTTGTTGCTCAAAGAGTACTGACCCTGTTTTGCCTTTTGTGCTAAGCTATATTCTGATTTACTTTAAATTATAGTTCTTTGCTGCTGCTAGGCTCTAACTTATTATGAAATTAAAACTACAAGCTCTCTGCTGGGTTCTAAATTTAACTTGAAAGCTCTCTTCTGTGTTTTAAATTTAAACTAAAAGTACTTTGCTGATGCTAGGCCCTGAGTGACTATTACATTTAAACTACAAGCTCTCTGCTGGGTTCCAAATTTAACCAGAAAGCTTTCTTCTGTGTTTTAAATTTAAACTAAAACTACTTTACTGATGCTAGGCCCTGTGTGACTATTACATTTAAACTACAAGCTCTCTGCCGGTTATGAAATGTAACCAGAAAGTTCTCTTCTGTGTTTTAAATTTAAACTTAAACTGCTGCTACTAGGCCCTGACTGATTTAACAAACAATAGTGGGTTCACAGATTAATTAGCTTTAATACAAAGAATTCCTTTCAGAAAATTCCCAGAAGTATATACTCAGAATTGCAGATCTCTCTCCAGAAGTAACAATCCCCTTTTCTAGTCCTTCAAGACTGAGGATCACAGAGCTCTGGTTGAGCTATTTATGTCTGTGCTGCTGAGGTACACTGTGACCAACTTCCTGGGTGATTAACAGTCCTTGCTTGGATAGAAGGAGTCTTTCAAAATGGCCTTTTGACCTGCCACCTGGTGTTAACACCTATTGAAAAAGAGTCACAGGTCTCTTGCCCCCTAGGTAGAAGGCCTCTTTGTAAAGGTCTCTTGAAGTCTTTATTTGTTGCTCAGAGTACTGACCCTGTTTTGCCTTTTGTGCTAAGCTATATTCTCATTTGCTTTAAATTATAGTTCTTTGCTGCTGCTAGGCTCTAACTTATTATGAAATTAAAACTACAAGCTCTCTGCTGGGTTCTAAATTTAACTTGAAAGCTCTCTTCTGTGTTTTAAATTTAAACTAAAAGTACTTTGCTGATGATAGGCCCTGAGTGACTATTACATTTAAACTACAAGCTCTCTGCTGGGTTCCAAATTTAACCAGAAAGCTTTCTTCTGGGTTTTAAATTTAAACTAAAACTACTTTGCTGATGCTAGGCCCTGAGTGACTATTACATTTAAACTACAAGCTCTCTGCTGGGTTCCAAATTTAACCAGAAAGCTCTCTTCTGTGTTTTAAATTTAAACTTAAAGTACTTTGCTGATGCTAGGCCCTGAGTGACTATTAAATTTAAACTACAAGCTCTCTGCTGGGTTCCACATTTAACCAGAAAGCTCTCTTCTGTGTTTTAAATTTAAACTAAAAGTACTTTACTGATACTAGGCCCTGAGTGACTATTAAAGTTAAACTACAAGCTCTCTGCTGGGTATGAAATGTAACCAGAAAGTTCTCTTCTGTGTTTTAAATTTAAACTTAAACTGATGCTACTAGGCCCTGACTGATTTAACAAAAAATAGTGGGTTCACAGATTAATTAGCTTTAATACAAAGAATTCCTTTCATAAAATTCCCAGTATATACTCACAATTGCAGATCTCTCTCCAGAAGTAACAGTCCCCTTTTCTAGTCCTTCAAGACTCAAATCTCTGTCATATTTATTTATTTATTTATTTATTACAGGCTCTTATATACCGCACTATTTAGCATCAGCGCGGTTTACAATATAACAATAGACCAGAACAACAAGCTGTTTGGTTTTACAGAGAACAGGTACGAGAACTTGGATAAACATGGGGGAAACTGTTAACTGAAACTATTTACATGTGTATTTACATGTATATACAGCAGGATCCATTCTTAGTTTGAGTTGGGTCATGTGGAACAGGTGTTCAAAAGGGGATGGGCGGTCAGGTCGGTGTCTGCTTGGTCTGGTAATAATGGGGGAACAGGTCAGATTTGAGTGCTTTTCGGAAAAGAGTTAGGTCGGTAACAGCCCGAATCTCTGGTAGTAAGGTGTTCCAGCACTTAGGGGCATAGAAGCTGAAAGCTCTGTTAGACGTCGCTAGTGAGCATTTTGTTGCTGCCTTAGGGATTACTAGCGCGTTTGTAGATAACGTTCTCCTAGATCTGTTAGGTGGAACGGTCTGAATGAGGTCTACTAGTGAGGAGGAGGTGATGCCTTTGATGGCCTTGAAGGTAAGTAATAAGGTCTTGAATAACAGTCTTCCATGTATGGGGAGCCAGTGAAGCTGCTTTAGAATAGGTGTTACATGGTCCCTTCTTGATGCTCCGTAGAGGACTCTGGCAGCGGTGTTCATGGCAAGTTGTAAAGGGTTTAAGGTGGAGTGTGGGAGGCCTTGAAGAATGGCATTGGCATAGTCAAGGTGCAGTAGGGTTAAAGCTTGGAATATAGTCTGGAAGTCTTCAGGATCAAGCAAGAAGCGGAGGTGTCGGAGTGTCCGGATCTTGAGGTAGATTGCTCTGACTGTATTGGTTATATGTAATTTCATATCCAGGCGTTGGTCCAAAGTGACCCCAAGGTATCGGATTGAAGGCTTTGTTTGGAGCTCGGCTTCTTTCACCTTTATCTGGGGTGGGGGGGGGGGGGTGAAAAGTGGGTCCCTTGTGATGAAGAGAACCTCAGTTTTCTTGTGTTGAATATGGAGGTTCTGGGATTGAAGCCATTCAGACACCGCATCAAAACATTTGGTCAGCGGGGAAAGATCCATGTGGACTGTGGAGAAAGGCATGTAGAGAAGGATGTCATCTGCGTATATCAAGCAGTTGACCTTGAAGGACCTGATGATGTTGCAGACGGGCTGTATGTATATGTTAAATAAGAGTGATGATAGGGAGGACCCTTGTGGGACGCCCTGCCTTTGATGGAAAGGTGTGGATGTTGCTGTTCCTGAGGTTACATACTGCCATCTCTGATCCAGGTATGACCTGCACCAGTCCAGAGCAGTGTCGTTGATGCCCTTTTCTTTTAGCCGCCGTATTAAAAGATCGTGATGTACAGAGTTAAAGGCCGCAGCAATGTCCAGGAAGATAAGAACAAAGCCTTGGTGGACGTTATCAATGCCTGTGATAATGTTGTTGCAGAGGGTGGTGAGGAGGGTTTCTACACCATGGAACTCCCTGAAGCCATGCTGGCATTGATCTAGAGGGGAGGCGATGTCGATGTGATTCTGTATTTGCCTTTGAGCTTCCTTTTCAATTATTTTAGCTAGAAGGGGTATGCTAGCTATGGGTCTATAAGATTCAACCTTTTGTGGGTCGAGTTTGGGGTTCTTCAAGAGGGGCCTAATGGACGTTCTCTTTGGGGCTGATGGGATAGAACCAGATGTAAAGGATAAATTCATCATTCTAGTGATGAGAGGGCTGAGATCACAGCGTAGCTCCTTTATCCAATAGGCTGGGCAGGGGTCGGTTTGTGCAGTAGTGGTGTTGAGGGTAGCGATGGTGTTCTCAATATGTTTTTTAGATGGTGTGGAGAACATAGATAGGTTCGATAGGCAGATGGTGTCTTGAGCAGGGATTGTTGCGATGTTGTCAGTTTGTAGCAGCTTGGATTGCAGATATTCAGCGAAAGCTTGTGCGTGAATGAGTTCAGGTTGTTCAGACGAAGGTTCCTTAGCTAAGGTCTTGACTAGATTGAAAAGATCACGTGGTTTATTTAGTGATCTTTTAAGTGTATCGGTATGGAATTGTTTCATTTTAGCCATGACTGACTGTGCGTAGATAGATGTAATTTGTAGGCTGTTTGGTCTTCCGTGGAGCGTGATCGACGCCACCATTTTTCCAATCTTCTTAGGTGTATGAGGGAGGCTCGTAAGTCAGGGGAGAACCAAGGAGAGGGTTTTCTTTTCTTCAGGTTGTTACTCTGGTTTGGTTGTAGTGCAATGATGCTGAGGTTGCTGTTCCAGGCGGTGATCAGGTTTTCCAGGTTGAGAGAAGTGTCATTGAGGAGAGGACGGGTTTCAGCAAGAATATGTTCTTTGTTGAGAGCTCTGAACCTCCGAGATGTTATTTTTGTTGAGATGATAGAGTTTTTGTTGATGTGTGATGATGTCTTGCTCTTGATGGGAATGGGGAAGGTGATTAACTTGTGGTCTGACCAAGGTACCGGAGTTACAGATGTGTCAAGTTTATTGTTGGAATCAAGGGCTGTCAGAGGGGCAAAGATCATGTCGAGGATGTTTCCTTTTTTGTGTGTGGGAACTTCAACAATTTGCTTGTAGCCCAGTTCGTTGATTGCTTCTAAGAGGGCTGAGGCGTAGCTGGGGTGAAGTGTTGGGAGATTGAAGTCTCCTAGTATCCAATTAGGAATGCTGGGTTTGCGTGTGTTGGCTGCTAGGTCTAAAATGTTAGGAAGGTCGTCAGGGGAGGGTGAGGGTGCTCTGTATATCAAATTGATGGAGCACTGTTCATTTGCGATGGATATGACGTCCATGTTGTTTGAGTTTGTGGAGTCAACAGTGTGGAAATGTAGATCCGCCTTGGTAAGTATGAGAATACCTCCTCCTCTCTTGTTCTCTCTATGTTGGGAGTGGACGGAGAAGTTGGAGGGTACGAGTTGATTAAGGATTACATTATCTACGTCAGATAACCAGGTTTCAGTTATCATGAGTATATCTAGTATATCTCTCCCCAGACATCTTTTCTTCAAGCTGAAGAGCCCTAACCTCTTTATCCTTTCCTCATAGGACAGTTATTCTATCCCCTTTATCATTTTGGCCTGCCCTTCTTTCTACTTTTTCTATTTCTACTATATCCTTTTTAAGATGTGGCTACCAGAATTGCATGCAATACTGAAGGTGCAGTTGCATTTTACTATATGTGCATGTTCATTATTCCCATTTCCAGATAATTTATAAATATGTCAAAAAGCACTGGTCCCAGTAGAGATCCTGTGGTACTACACTCTTCATCTTCCCTCATTGAGAAATTTAGCCACTTAACCCTATTCTCTGTTTTCACCAGTTTCTTAGCCACGACAGGACATTGCCTCCTAACCCATATATTTTTTTACATTTCCGCAGGAGTCTTTCATGAGGTACTTTAACAAAGGCTTTCTGCAAATCCAGATACACTATGGGATTCTTTTATTAAAGTGCGGTCAGGTTTTGTACCTCCTTTGGGTTTATCATGGGAAAAAAATGTGCAGTAGGTGCAAAGCCTGTGTGGTAAATGCAGGGGGCATGCCCTGCATTTAGTGCACAGTGCTGCCAAATACCACAGGGCTTGAAAACCCTGCCCTTCCAGGGAGTGCACAAGCACTTGTGGTCTCTGCCGCAGCAGGGATCGCAGATCCAGGACTTAGCACATAGGCATTGGAAAAGGGTGGGCCACACGGGCTCTGGCCTCACTAAAAAGTAGCTGCTGCAATCACGGTCTTCCCCTACTTCTGTCCAAGGGGATCAGATCTAAGGTGGGCAGAAACAGGGGAAGGTCTTGACCCAACAGGCAGCAGGCTGCCCGCAGGGATCCTATACCCCACAGGCAGAAGAGTGCTGCGATTGCCAGTCTTCCCCTTTGGTCTGCCCACATGAGATCATATCCCTGTGGGAAGATAGGAGGGGAAAGTCAGGAACCTCAGCCTCACATGATTCATCAGGCTTAGGGGCAGAACTTGGCCCCTCCCCAATGCAAATAGCGTTCTGCCTCCCATGGCTGGGCAGCACCCTCTCACAATGATCTACTCCCCCCCCCCACAATGATATTGCCCCTCCCCATGGTCACTCCCTTCAATACATTCCCCCTGGATAACCTCCCCCCAGTGATTTACCATACCCACCGGTACTCCTTTTCAGGACAACCATGACTGGAAACGTTTCCGGCCATGGAGGCCTTGCAAAGGGGCCCACCAATGTCAAGGCCATCAAGCATTTCCCACAACACACCTGCACTTCCCCCAGACCTTACCTGGGATGTAACTGGGTTATCTCTAGTGGTCTAGGGGTGATTGGGGCAGAGGATGTCCCCCTCCATTCCTGCCCTGGCTCCAGCAGTCTTCAAAATGGTACCATGATCACCTTGTGCTAGTTTCATGACTCCTACTAGTTGTGCTGCAAGATTTCCAGCCATGGTGGTCCTGAAATGGGATACTGATGGGGGGGGGAGTATATTATGGGGGAAGGAACATATTGGGGGAGATCGTGGGGGAAGTGATCGTTTGGGGGGGGGGGGGAGATAGGCAGTGAGGCATCGGCTGCACTTCCCACCGCCTTTTTCAGTGATACATAACAGTAAGATTTCAGTTTGAATTTTTTAGTTTCCTTTGTCTGTTGCAAGCCTGCCTTACAGGGAGGGGCTAATTAAATGGAAACTGCTCTACTACTGACCAAATACCTGAACCAGCCTGCTTATCAGAACTTCAAGAGACTACACACTCAGCTAAGGCTTTCAAACTTTATCATTGCCTGTTTTTTTATAAACGTTACCTGTTGCATATAGGCTTTTAGAGATCTTCAGCCTGCCTATGTTCCTTGCATAGCCTTTAAATTAGATATCTAAGTGTGCCCTCAGTTCAAGACCAAAGTACAATCTTGCCAAACAAATCTGGTTGGGTGACCAGAGAATTAGATCAAGGGCATTTTTATTTTTTATTTATTTATTTAGCATTTCTTTTATACCGCGCTATTAACATCAGTGCGGTGTACATCAAACAGAACATATACATTGCAGGCTAACTGCAATGTATTCACATTTGAACAGGGATTGAAACTTGGATAAACAAGGGTAAAAACATCAACAGTTATTATATTGTCAAGTATCTACAGTTATTTACATGGTGAGTGTATTTCCCTATCGGGTCTACACCGAAAAGTATCTTGTGAATAGGTAGTGCTTTAGAGCCTTCCTGAATTGGGTTAAGTTGGTGATAACTCTCATGTCTGGGGGGAGGGCATTCCTGGCTCTGGGAGCATAGATGCTGAAGGCTCTGTTAGTTGCTGCCTTTGTGCATCTCGTTATTTCTTTCGGGACTGTCAGAGTATTTACTGCTGCGGATCTTCTGCTTCTATTGGGGGTTGAGGTGTGTATCAGCTCAGTGATGGCTGTGAGGGGTCTGATTGTTCAGGGCTTTGAATGTCATAATTATGATCTTATACTGGGTTCTGGCTTGAATTAGTAACCAATGGAGCCTTTTCAGGATTGGAGTGACGTGGTCAGACCTTGACATTCCTTCTAGCACCGTAGCGGCCGTGTTCATTGCCAGTTGGAGGGGGTTTAGAGTTGCTTGTGGAAGGCCATACAGGATTGTGTTTGCAAAATCGATGTGTGGCATCACCAGGGTTTGGTAGATTGTTCTGAAATCCGTGTAGTCAAGTAGTGGATGTAAATGACGAAGTGTCTGTATTTTGTGGTATATTGATTTTGTTGTGTTTTTTATATGTGTTTTCATGTCCATCTTTTCGTCGAGGGTGATGCCTAGGTATCGGATAGTGGGTTTAACTGATAGTTCTGTGTCCTTTACCTTTAGTGTGAGTGGGGGTGCGAAGTCCTGGTTCTTCGTGATAAATAATACGTCAGTCTTGCTGTGGTTGATTTGCAAGTTCTGTGTGAGGAGCCACTCCATAACTGTATCGAAACAGCTGATCAGTGGGGTAAAATCAGGTTGGTCCATTGTAAAAGGCATATAGAGGAGAATATCATCTGCATATGTTAGGCAGGCTACATTAAAAGATCGAATCAAGTTGCAGATGGGTTGCATGTAAATGTTAAACAATAGTGCCAATAGCGAGGAGCCTTGAGGTACTCCCTGTTCTTGTAAGAATGGGTCTGATGTTGTAGCGACGATCCTCACTTGTTGCCATCTGTCGGACAGATAGGATTTGGACCAGCTCAGTGCTGAGCCGTGAATTCCTTTTTCTTCAAGATGTTCAATAAATATTTGATGACTTACAGAGTCGAACGCAGCTGCAATGTACAAGAATATAAGGAAAAAACCTTGTCGGATGTTATCTATTCCTGTAATTATGGTGTTGAAGAGGGTGATGAGGAGGGTCTCCACTCCATGTGCTTCCCTGAAGCCATGTTGGGATGGGTCCAGGGGGGCTTCAGTATTGATGTGTTGTTGGATTTGTCATTGCACTACCTTTTCGATTATTTTGGCTAACAGTGGGATGCTGGATAATGGTCTGTATGATTCGACCTTTAGAGGTCCAGTTTGTTGTTCTTCAGTAGTGGCCTGATGGAGGTATGTTTTAAGCTTTGCGGGAAAGTTCCCATTGCGAATGATTTTTCTAGGATTTTATTTAGGAAGTGGCTTAGTTCATAGCGGAGAGCTCTTATCCAGGATGCTGGTCAGGGATCGTTTGGCACTGTGGTAGCATTGATGGAGGCAATGGTATTTTCAATCTCTTTGGGTGATATGGTGTGGAATTTGGTCAGTGGGGATGGGTGTGGCATCATGGGTAGTGGGGAGAGACTAGAGGGGCTGGAGCGTTTGGCAGTCTGGATCATTTTTGATTCTAAGTAGTCGGCATAGTCCTGGGGTTGAATTATGTGTATTTGTTCTGGGGTTGGTTCTCGTGCTAATGTTTTTACTATGTTGAATAAGTCATGGTGCTTGTTTATTGATCGTTTCAGGAGGTCTGTATGGAACTGCTTTCTTCTCTCTGCTATTTCTTGGTGATGCTTTTTTAAGTATGAATAGTATACTGTATAAGCTTCAGTAGATCGGGAACGGCACCAACGTCTCTCGAGCTTGCGCAGGTGAAGGAGTGATGTGCGTAGTTCATTTGAGTACCAAGCTACATGTTCTCGGCTCCTAGTTCATGCAATGGATGTGATCTACCTAGATTTCAGCAAAACCTTTGATATTGTTCCTCATAGGAGGCATATCAATAAACTCATCGGCTTGGGGATGGGTCCCAGGATGGTGAACTGGATTACAAATTGGTTGACTGACAGACAACAGAATGTGACGGTAAATGGAATTCACTCGGACGAAAGGAAGGTGATTAGCAGTGTGCCCCAAGGTTCGGTCCTGGGACCAGTACTGTTCAATATATTCGTGAGTGATATTGCCGAAGGGCTGAATGGAAAAGTCTGTCTTTTTGCAGATGACACCAAAATTTGCAAGAGTGAACGCCCCTGAGGGAGTGGGGAACATGAGGAAAGATCTACAAAAGCTGGAATAATGGTCTAATGCCTGGCAGTTAAGATTTAATGTGAAGAAGTACAGTCATGCACTTGGGAAGCAGAAATCCAAGGGAATTGTATGCTATAGGGGGATAGAGATTGGTGTGCATGGACCAGGAGAACGACCTCGGAATGATTGTTTCTGACGATCTCAAGGTGGCAAAACAGCGTGACAAGGCTTTGGCAAAAGCCAGAAGGATGCTGGATTGCATACAGAGAGGAATTACCAGCAGAAAGAAAGAGGTACTAATGCCACTGTACAAGTCGCTGGTGAGGCCTCGCTTGTAATATTGTTTTCAGTTTTGGAGACCGTATCTCGCAAAAGATATAAAAAGGCTGGAAGCGGTTTAGAGGAAGGCGACCAAAATAATTTGGAGCCTGCGTCAGAAGACTTATGAGAAGAAACTTGAAGACCTAAATAGGTACACTCTGGAGGTGAGGAGGGACAGGGGAGACATGATTCAGACCTTTAAATACTTAAAGAGTATTAATGGACAAACAAACCTCTTCCAACATGAAGCTGCAAGGGGGTAAATTGAAAGATAATGTCAGGAAATACTTTTTCACTGAAAGGGTGGTGGATGCTTGGAATGCCCTCCTGATGGAAGTAGTGGGGCAAACACAGTGACAGAATTCAAATTGGCATGGGGCAGACACAGTGGATCCCTTTATAGCAACAGGATAAAATCAAAATAAGCAGAACTATCTTTATATTGATTCAATAATATTAATTCAGTCTTTTTCAATATTCCAGTTTTTAAAATGTTCTTAATTTTTTTAATTTTAGAAATAATATTAATTCAGACAACTGGCGTGCCTCCACATCCTGAATGGCATGTGCCAGAATTTTATAAATGCGGTTCTTCATACAAACATTAACATGAAAATAAAGCAGACAGCATATAATATTTCCCTGCACTTATCTGCTTTAGAAAAAGTGGCCCTAAAGTAATCTATGATGCCATTCCTGGCATTTTGCCAATGCTTCTTCAGGGGGCTAAAAGAACCCATTACAAAAGGTCATGCTGTGGGGGATAGAAGGCATAATGATTACTGAAAATCCTTATCAATGATTCTTCCTTAATTATATAATTCCCACGACAAGAAAAGCCAAACACTTCTTTTGACTCTTGGCAAAACACATGTTTTTACTCACGATGATGTTCAATCATTCTCTATAGAACAGTATTATCTACTAATATTCCAAATAGCTATCTTTATTCAACTAGAAACGCAGTGTAGATTGAATTTTGTAAACCAATCCATATATGATACTTAGGCACTTTACTCCATATCAAAATCAAACTGAAACCAGACGCCCATATAGAAACACTTCTAAAGTAACTCTTTTCCCATTTGGCTAGCGTGATCCCACATTACAAAAATATATATTTTCAAATACTCACATACCTATTTATAAAGAAAAATGTTACAGATCTTAACATTTCAATCAGTGACGTGCAAGGACCGACAGACCGGCACAAACTGTCAGCGGGCAAACGTTTCCAACAGCTAAAAAATGCCACGCATAGCAAAAAGGCCCTGTTATTGGACCTTTGGCTGCATTTTGCTCTTTCTGCTGGGATATCTAGCATGTTAGACATGCCCTGTCTTGTGGGTCTATTGCTGCTGCGGGTAACTCCTTTAATATTCATTCAATATTATTGAATCCATATGAAAAGAGTTTTTTAGGATCACTGATGCAATGAGTGAATGCTAAAGACTGAAACACCCTATGCCTATGCTAAATATGCTCAATTTGGTCTGAGATCCTTTTTCTCCTTTCTTAAGGATTGCACATAATTATATTATATTATACGATAACCCTATGATACTTCCTTTTGCTCCATTTGGGGTATTAGAATGAAGTATATTGTCTTTCTTTTTCTTTAAGACAACAAACCACTTAGTAACGAAGCACAGTTGTGGCAGGCACTGCTGTCCATGTACAAGCATATTCAGCACCTCTTGCTATCTGGATTGTGCTGTTGAATACATGTGGATAAATTAAGTGCCATTACTGACATTTTTAAAAAATGCATACCGTAGTCTTTAAATATCGACCTTCTTGTTAATTAAGGTGTCCAAATTTAGAGGCTAAATCCACATACATACATGTCAACATTTGGATGTGGTGGCTAACGTTTTATTTAACACTAGCCACATTGTTTAAAAGAAAATACTTACATTCAGCTCTTCTGTTTGGATAAGTGGTGACATTGATATGTGGAAATGCTCACTGCCAGTATCTATACATTTGGGAAGTAATTCTACAAGGGGCAGCTGGCTTTACATATTTGTTAATGCACATAAATCACTGTATTCTAGTGATCAGCATATTCAATTTAGCCCTCACATGCGTAAAATAACCTGTCACTATTCTGAAAGTATGTGTGTTGGGCTGATCGCACGTACTTTTAGTGTCGTGTGTGCATAGGTGGAGCTTGAGTAGAGCATGGACAGATCGCATAGTTACATACGGCTGAACATGTGCAAGATATGCAGGGTCGTTCACACCAGCTCTAGAGATGGTGCAAGTGACTAGCTTTATTTACATGCATTAGTGCCCATTTCCACTGCTATTCTGTAAAGTCAAATCCATGCCCATTTGTTGAACTCTTTTGGAGAAGATAAGTACTCACCTTTTTTGCTTAATTTTTGCTCAAGAAAGCATATGGCTGCCTGTGACGTTTTGCCTCGATTGTTTACGCAAGAGGACTTTTGAAGTACATGATTAAAAAATGAGCCATTAATGGCCAGTGAGCTGGAAATTTGATTTTGTTCAGTTCACTGGCCATCAGCAGCTCAATTATGCATTTATGATATCTCTTTAAAATGAGTGTTAAGAAAGAGTGTTTCCTTTTGCTGCTGCAGATATAAAGTGTATGGGCCCGATATTGAGTTGGGACAACTAGGCGTGAGTATAGTGCCTAGCAGTTGCCACCATCCTCTAACCCGAATAGTCAATGACAGAGTCAAATGCAACCCTGGCATTGAATCTCCAGGGTCACTGCAGAGGCTAACCGGGTAGCAGCGATATTGCACCACTGCCCTGTTAACTTCTATGGGTAAAAATAGGCCAGCTTTTGCAACGCCTATCTTTTACCCGTAGAACTTAACTGGATAGCGGTGCAATATTGCAGCTACCTGGTTAGCCTCTGTTGCCACCCATGACAGATCCTGGAATGCCCATGACACGCCCCAATGCTGAGTGGTTAGCATTGGGGCATGTAGGGGAGAAGATCGTTGAATATCCCACTAAGTGGCATTTACATTGTTTACAGGACTGCAAATGTGTAAATGTCTTTCGAATATCGGACCCTATGAATATATATTTACACCTTCCTCTTTTGATTTGATTTAGTAGTTGAGGTATCAGCACCATTTCTTTTGATTTTTGATATCTAAAATTATCACATATGATTGTACTGTATGTATTTTTAAGTTCATATACGTATACAATTGTTCCTAAAAAATTGAATAGGTCAAGTGAACACAAAATTATATCAAAATCAATTAGAATTTGTTTTAAATGAGCACGAAGAAAAATTTGTTTTGTCCTTGTACATCCCTAGGAACAGCACTTGTACATTTAACCCAGTAACCGGGTAGCCGGACCCAACGCTTCCCCCCCTTTCACAACTCTTCCTATCCCCCTTTTACCATCCTCCGCCCTTTCCCACAAAATGCACAGACAGCCTTTTGTGGTAACAACTGGTCGCAGCTTTATTTCCAAACAACATATTTAACAATAAACAGGAATGCAACAAACCCCCGAGTGGTGCGATGCGTCACCAGCCATGCAATTAGCAAGGTGACCTCGCCTCCACTCCAGCCCCGGTCCCACCACCGGCAACGTTCCAACCACCCCTATCCGACTTTGCCATATTACTAGCAAAAGTCTTCCAGGGGTAGTCTGGGTAGTCCGGGATCCCGCCACCGGCACAGGAACCAAACCTTAACTGTGCCGACCCCCCTGAACCTCCCCAAGCTGTGACCAGCGTGTCTCATCCTGAACCACCCTCTCCAACATCTCCTGCCAGTCATTGAGTAGCAAATCCGTCCCGACCGGAGATAGGTGCACACCATCCGCCCGATACAGACCAGGACAGGCCACCTCAACCCAAGAATGCTGGACCTGATACCCCCCCTTCTCACACACCCACCTCCCGATTTGCCTATTGATTTTTGTCAATCCCCGGGACCATCTCCTCTGCCCCCAGCACGATGGTCTGGGAATAATATCAGACCAGATCAAGACTACACCCACAAACATACGCAGCAGTACAGCAAAGTCCCTCTTGGCAGCTCTGATCAACTGCTTGCAAGACCAATCTGCCAGAACATTGCCCCCCAAATGCACAAGTACAATCGTTGGTATATCCCATATGTGCTGATGATGACAAAGCAAAGGCATCAGCTGAGGCCACCGCAGTCCACGCTCGCCCAGCCATGACACCGCCACCACCGCCGGATCCAGTCCAAGATTAGGCCCAACAGGCCGCACTGCTGCTCGCTGACCGGCCCAAAACACGTAGGAATGCCCCAGTATCCAACAGCCCCATGCCTGCCGCCCCACATCTGCAACAGAAAAAAATATCATTAATATTCCCCCCCCCCCCGGTAGAATACGAGAATCTCATAGACAAACATACCCCTTAAAAACTTTCGACCGCCATCTACACAAACGACTTTACAAAAGCCAAAAAGTTAACCAATAATAGAGCCTTCTCGCACGCAGCCCCCACACTCCTGAACTCCCTCCCAGATGAACTAAGATCATTAAATGACATTAAAGAGATCCGAAAAAAACTAAAAACACACCTATTCACCACACACTATGGCCCTATAGACAATTCTTCCCACCTATTAGATAATGGCTAATAATGTAACCCTGTTCACACAACCAACAGGTTTATACCAGGACATTACAATTATGAAAACATAACCCCCTCTTAATCCCTAACACCTATGAAACCTCAAATGTACATAGTTATTATTGCATATTGTATATAGTTATCATATTGTTGTTGTTATTGTTATTGTTATCGTTACTATCATGCTGTTATCATGTTATCGCTTATATTGTTCCTTGTAATTCGATGTTCCATGTAAAACAGACCCAATCTGTGTAGTTCTTGTTCTCTGTAAACCGCAACTGATCTATGGAAGGTGCGGTATATAAATGATTGTTTAAATAAATAAATCTACTGATACTCTGAATCTGAGCCCCAGACAATCCCACCGCCGCTGCGTTGGTCGCTGCCCCAATGCGAAAAGAATGCGCAGAGAAATACCGGGGATCCTCCCCGATTTGGCGCAACACCAGGCGCAGCACCACCGTCACCTGAAATCGTGTCAGCGCATGGGAATCACTATGCACAAACAACCCCTCCACACCCTTCGGGCGCACACCCAAATAGCTCTCCATGGCGGCCACCGGGCACGTGAGACCACCAATCCCTCTAAGTACCACCCACAACCCTTTCCCTTTCTAGTCCGTCTTGGATTTTGCTAACAACACGCGGACGAGCCCCAGCTCACTCCACACGTGTTGGCAGCCCAAGCAATTACCTAAACCCGCCTTCCCCGAAGCTGCTGCCAGTTTGCCAACCCGAAAGGCACCAAAAAATGCCAAACAGAAGACCATCCGAAAAAGAGTGGCCTCATAAGGTGACACCGCCACCCCCGGCAAAGCCTGACACAACCTTCTTAACAAATTGTGTGTAATCGGCAGCCAGTGATCACTTGGCCCTGGCAAAGAACGCTCCCACCCTTGCAGCAGCTGCCAGAAATCCACGGCCAAACAATCCCCAACCCGCAGCCTTGGCAAAAAATCCAAACCCAGCCAGATGAATCTTCACCGCCGATCGAGCAACCCCACGCCCCTTGGCCCAACCAACATACCCTCCCAGCAAATACTCCGGCACCTCCCCCCCCCGCCCCAACCTGACTGATACAGATATTCCAACACCCACTCACAACCGCGCTTATAAGCAGCCCACATCCGCTCCACCACCGAATTCTTGAGAAGGCTCTTCATCTCAGCCGGCCACAGCTCCACAGTCTCCATGGGACCACGAGCCCTTCCTCGTCTGCCTCCGGAGCCAAGCACCGAAATCGTCCCAACTGCAAACGAGAAAGAGCATCAGGAATTTCATTAGTATGCCCTGGGATGTGACGAGCCCTCAGGTCCACATTCAAATGCAGACATGCAAGTATGACCAGATGCATTAATGACGCTACCTGACTGCAGCACGGAGAATACCGATTAATAACCGCCACCACCGCCTCATTGTCGCACCACCACACTACCTTGCGGTTGGCCAACTTGTTCGGCCATAACTCCATCACTACCAGTATGGGAAAAAGCTAAAAAAAGGTAATATTACCTACGAGCCCCTCATCCACCCATGCCTGTGGCCATCTGTCGGCATACCACGCCCCACCAAAGTATATTCCCAAACCAATGCCACCGGCTGCGTCAGTAAACAGCTGCAAGTCCTCACCGGAGATCTCCGGATCGCGAAATACTGAAATCCCATTAAAATCCCACAGAAAGACGTCCCAAATCCGCAGATCCTCCCGCATAACTCTCATCACACGAATACGGTGATGCGGCTTGAGCACCCCAGCCATCGACGCTGCCAAACGCCGAATAAACACTCTCCCCATCGGAATCACCTTACAGGCGAAATTAAGCGATCCAATGAGCACCTGCAATTCCTTCAAGGTCAACTTAGAAGAGGATAAGGAATTAGCAACCAGCACCCTCAATTTCTCCACCTTCTCTAACGGCAATCGTGCTACCATTTGATCAGAATCCAATTCCACACCTAAAAAGGTGAGGATTGTCGTCGGGCCCACGGTTTTACCCTCGGCTAAAGGCACACCCAACTCGCCAGGCAAAACGACAAAACCATCCAGAAGCTCACTACAATGTGGAGACCCCGCCCTGCCGACAAACAGAAAATCATCCAGGTAATGAACAACCTCCGAGTACCCACTCTCCTAGCAACCATCCAGTGCAAGAAAGAGCTAAATTTCTCGAAATAAGAGCAAGATACCGAACAACCCATTGGCATACACTTATCAAAGTAAAACTCTTCCTCAAATTGGAAACCTAAGAACTTGAAGGCCGACGAGTGGACCGGCAACAAACGAAAGGCAGACTTAATATCAACCTTAGCCATTAATGAACCTTGCCCGGCCCTCCTGACTAACTCCACCACCCCATCAAAAGAGGCATAACGAACCATACAAAACTCGTGGGGTATGAAATCATTCACCGAGGCCCCAACAGGGCAAGACAAATTGTGGATTAATCAAAACTTCCCCGGTTCTTTCTTAAGAACAATTCCCAACGGGGACACCACAAAACCCTGAAAAGGAGGGTGTTGGAAAGGGCCTGCCATTCTGCCCAGCCGCAATTCTAACGCCAACTTCTCCCGAGCTATTGACGCCCATCTCCGTACACTAGGGGAATTGCGAGCCATTGAACACCCTACTGAACCCCGAATCGGAACAACGAAACCGAACTGAAAACCTAACTGGAAAATTACCTTATCCCTTTTATGCGGGTAACCATGCAGCCAACTATGCAATAGCGGTACCCTTATCGGAGAAGGAGCCAACTCAAATAGCGCCCGCCTATTTGGGACCGGAACCAGGCAGAGTGATGGCCCCTTTTTTAACACATTTTGCGGCCAAATGGGGACCGCTGCAGATCGAACACACGTGATGAAATTTGCAGTCCGGAAAGGGACACACTGATCTATTAAACCTCCAGCACACGTCACCCCCACCGCTGGAGACTGGTCTGGTCTGGACAGGGGAAACGCCCCCCCGAAAGGAGCAACCCGCACCGGCCACAACCCCGGACCCCACCTTTCCTGCACCCCCTCAACCGCGCCGCCTTTTACTGACATTTGAGTTAGCCAAAGGTTAATGTCTTGAGTACCCCACGTCAGAAACTTATTTTCCTCCATCTTGTCACAAAACCTCTCATCATAATTCAACCATGACCAGCCTTTGTGAACCTGAGAAGCCTCCAGAATCGAATCCGCATAAGACAATAACATACCGTACTGCGCCGGAAAATGCTGACCCCACACACTCGCCAGCCGCAAGAACAATCTAACCCAATTAACGACATTCCTAGAGACCTTGCGCAGACGGTCCGCCTTCTCATCCTCCTTGCGCTTTTTCTTACTATCTCCCGAACGCTTACGCCACTCCAGCAAACGGAAAATGTCAATGTACTTCTGCTTTTGAATTTTACGCCTCAACTTCTTCGGGACGCCTTCCCATAATTCTGATAAGGCAACCAATGAGGAAGACCCAGCACCAGCGTGCGTACCAGAAGACCCTCGCTCTGGCACTGACTCACTGACCCCACCCTCGCCCATTAATGATTCAGCCAAGTCAGAAGACGAGGAGGAGGAAGAGTCTGAACTATGCCTATGTCGACACACATGCTTCCATTTCTTGTGTGCCTGTCGCAACCGCTCAGCACTCAACCCGCTCCCGGCAGACTTGTCCCCATGACAGATGGCGACTCATCTGTCCTGTCTCCAGCGGCCATCCCATCAGACGAACGGGAGGAAGCCACAGTCCTTTGCAGCCCACCATCACCTTGAGCCCGATCCACATCCATTGAAGTTCCCCCGATGGCAGAAGCTCCAGAATCCACATTCGCAGCAGCCGGTGACAACACTGTAGACGGCACACCTCCAGGCGCTGACATAAACGGAACCTGTGGAGACAAAAAGGGAAAACCAAAGGAGGGAAAAGCAGGAGACCATGCCGGTTGCCACGCCCCCGCCCAATCCGACCTGGAAGATCCTTGCCCCCCACTTAACCAATGTTCCCAACCCTCCTGCTGCTCAGCCAGACCATATCCCCTAGGTGAAACCATACACCCAACCGGAGATCCCAAACCGCAACCAGTTCCTGCTACCCCACCAAGCCGAGGGCTTACCCCTCCTCCCCCCACTGCCCCACGGGGCCAACACTACCCCTCTGATCCACCTCAGACCTGGACCCCAATGCCACCTCAGCCCCCACACTGGCACCACCTGCCCCTTGCCCTCCAGCACCAATAGCACCCCTGCCCTGCACATGGCCCGCACTACGTGCCCTCCTACCAGAAACAGAGAGCCTACCTCGCTCCCTCGCAGCACGCTGCATCCCCCTGCTTATACTCGCAGTGTCCCCCACCCTCTGCAGCCCAATCCTTCCAGCCCTGCCCAACCCCCGACCTCTGTGTCTCCCTACTGGCTGGCCCACAGTGGCCCTACACCTCCCCCGACCTTTTCCAGACTGCTTACCAGCCATGGTATACCCTCCCCCCACAATTGCAACAGCCAGGTGACAACAAAAAGCAGGCAAAGAAACCCCCTCTTCAGGAGGTTTATTACTGTTTTACTTTTTCTTTTTTTTTTAAATTGCGCTCCCCTCTTATGCTCAGCCGGCCACACCCCCACACCCCCTCACAGTACCCGGCGATAATTACTGGATAGCTGAAGCTATCAGTAAGCTAAAACCAATGGAAACCCAAAAGGTCTCCCTAACTGCCCCCCATCACCTCACCTGCACTCTGGTGAGGACGGGTGCCAGCTGCCGACTCTGTGCCCCATGATCCGCCGCTGATCCGCCTGCTCAAGAATCGCTGCCACTTGCCTTACAGTCCGGCCGCATGTGCTCCAGCACAACCGCACGCACGCTGGAGCACATGGCCGGACCCCTCCTGATTGGCTCCGCTCGCGCCCAGCAACGAGCGGAGCCAATCCCTTCAAAAAATGCACCCTACGTCGTGACGCGGCCCGCCATGCGTGCCCCCCCCAACTACCCCTCCCCTTCTCCACACGATGCGAGCAGGGTCCGCGCCGGGCCGAGCACCCGGTTACGCTCGGGTGCCAGGACCCTGCCCGCGCCCTCAAACTAAGGGTGGCAATGTTCAAATAGCCCATTTCCATATATAAAACACTGTGTTGCATGTGGAAATGGCTTTGCAAATTGCTTTCCATCAGTACAGTGTTTTGAGATCAAACTATCACTTATTATGACATGTATTTAGATGGCCTAGTCCAGTACCAACCAGAATAATTACTGAAAGCCCTGCAAAAAACACACTCAGACTATATTCAGCAATCGTGCCATAGCATTGGATTTTGTAAATTATATTAAACATTGATAGATTCTAAAAAAAATCCTGTGATAAATCCTTCATTTACCTTGTCTCATTTCTCTGACATGAGTTCAGAAATGAACATAAACTGAATGCTAGAAATTATAAGGAAAGGAATGGAGAATAAAACAAAGGATATCATAATGCTTCTCCATCACTCCGAGGTGCAACTGCACCTTGAGAATTACATGCAGTTCTGACCGCTGCATTTAAAAAAGATATAGAGGAACTGGAAAAGGAACAGATAAAGATGACCTAAATAATAAAGGGGGATGGAAGGATACCCCTATGAGGAAAGGCTTTAAAGGTTGGGGCTCTTCAAATTGGAGAAGAGATGGCAGAGAGGACATATAAGAGATCTATAAAATAATGAGCGGAGAAGAATGAGTAAAGTATAAAGACTAGAGGACATGAAATGAAGCTACAAAGTCATACATTTAAGACAAATTGGAGAAAATATTTCTTCATTCGACATGTAATTAAGCTCTAGAATTTATTGCTAGAGGATGTAGTAAAAGCTGTTAGTGTAGCTGGGTTTACAAAAGGTTTGGACACGTTCCTGGAGGAAAAGGCCATAAACCATTACTAAAGTGGACTGGGGAAATATACTGCTTATTCCTGGAATAAGCAGCATGGAATCTATGTACCATTTTGGGAACCTGGCAGGTACTTGTGACCTAGATTAGCCACTGTTGGAAACAGGATACAAGACGTGATAAACCTTTAATCTGACCCAGTCTGGAAAACGTTATGTTCTTATTTTTTGTTGCTAATGTAGTCACTAACAAAATTATAAGCAGTGATGTTAACATAGCAGCAATACTATGGCAGTGACCATAAATAGCAGCAAAACTTTGTGGAGGTGTCAGACCTTCATATTAATAGTATAGCAATGCACAATATAAGAGTTAAGACATCAAACTTTCAACACTTTCTGATATCTTCAAGAAAAAAAAATAAACCAATTCCCAAAAAACTACTCTGGGCTAAGTCTGATAATAGACTTTGGGAGGGTTTGAAAGCAGAAAGCTTCTATCATTTTTTCATTCTTTCCAATGGAGCATGGAAGATTGACACTGCCATTTAAGCAAGGTCATTTTTATCAACATGTAACACTGTACTAGCCTATACGTCATAGATTTTAAATTGTAAACATCAAGTAAAATGTATAAAAATGAACTCTAAAAATATAAAAACAATGAGTTCCCAGTAGTGCATGTGGGGTAATTTTATAACGAGATAGTTATGCAAAAGGTTGAAAAAGATATCATGGGCATATACAGTGGTAGCAGTTATGCTATTTAGAGCAACTAGCCACTGCCATGTTAATTAAACCTGGATATTCAGTGCCTGAGGTGATCCAGTTTCTGGTGATGAATATTTGGGTTTGCCAGACAGTAGTTTTTTATCTAGTGAGTGATGATATTCAGCCACTAATTAGCTAGTGTTCTTTCTTTCTTTTTGTGTCTTCAAGGAAGTCCTGACTCCTGGCAACCCAGAAGCTCCTGGGTTTTCTTGGCAGTGTGACTGGAAGTAGATTACCAGGCCTTTCTTCCAAAGCAATGGAGGGTTAAGTGACTTGCCCAAGGACACAAGGTGTGCTAGTGGGAATTGAACCCTGGTTGCTTCATTACCAAGCAAGTGTTCTAACCACTAGGCTACTCCTCCACTCCAGTTGGTTAGTGTAATCCAGTTTAAGTTAGGACATTTACTCAAATGACATAACTATGGTTAGCAGCTGAATATTACCTCCAACCGGATAGCGATCAGCACTGTCCCAATCTGTCCACACACTGTCCCAGTTTTAACCAGCCTTATGTTACATGGTTTTTGGGGATATTCAACGGCACTAACAGGTTAATGCCATTGCATACCGGGTTCAGCACATTTTAACCAGTTAGCAGGTCTGCTATTTTGTAAAGTCCTTTATAAAATAGACTTGTATAATGATAGCCAGTAGTGCACAAATGTAGCGCAAATTTACTCCTGCTCTAAGAAGACGTAGACATATGCATGTACTATATGCATGTGCAGGTGTATTTTATACAGTAAAATATGATGTACATCATAATTAGGCCCCAGCCCCATCCAACGTTGTCCCCTGAAATGCCTGCATGCAAATCATGTAAATGTAGCTGTTATCTTTCAGTGAATTTTAATGTACAGTATGTATACTCATGCACAATTTTATAAGAACTAGTTCCCATCTACTCACAGAGTTTTATGTGGGTGAATCCAACTTCATTCCAGAACCATCCAAACTATGCCCGTGGAAATGCCAGTGTGTAGCTCAGATAAAATTATGCACAATCTGGTACTTATAGAAACCCATAAATGAGGTGAAAAAGAACTACGAAATCACACAATTGTAGATGCAAGAAGATATAATTTATTTCTCTCAAAATTAATGCCAATCCACCCTACACAATCGTGTTTCATCAGAAATGACTTCCTCAGCGGTGTCTAAAGTTAAATACATGAGCATAAATAAATAAAATCATATGCAAGCAATATTCTATAAAAACATTTATAAATGTACATATATGAACAAATTTAAACAGTAATACCAAATCACTAGCGGTAAAAAAATGTTCCCAGAAAAGAGAACCAACAGAGACACTATAGAGATACTGTAAGAGGTATTTGATAATTATAAAATAAAAGCCAAGACCACAAGATGACTATACAAATAAGCAACAGCAAAAAACTAGAAAAATTTAGAAAGAGAGAAAAAGAGTGGGGTAGAGGGGGAAAAGGGGGAAAAGGGGGAGTGGGAGGGGAAAGGAGAAGGGAGGGAAGGGAAGGGAAGTGAAGGGGAAGGGGAAAGGGGAGAAAGGGAAACGGGAAGGAAGGGAAAGGGGAAAGGAGGGAAGGAAAGAGAAGCAAAAGGAAAAGGGGAAATAGAGAGAAAAGAAAATAACATAGGAACTTATTGTGCCATGTCAATATAATGAAAATGTGATCAAATCAGCTCACAGATATGGAAAATTACATTTGCATTCCAAAATACTCCAAGTAGGCAAACGATGCACAGATCTTCTAATGTAATACAATTGTATGGAATCATGATTAATATAGTCTTTATGAAGGAGGGTGCATATTATTCCATATTGCACATCTTAAAGAAGTCCAACCAAAAGGTACTTCAAAATGCTAATCAAATAGCCCTGAGAGCCCAAAGAAAAACCTTAATAATACAATCTCTAAGTAATACAGAATCCAAAATTAATATAATTATAAATTTAAAATTATGATTATATTACAGCTAATGTTCAGTGATATAATTACAGACACATCTGTATAAAACATAGGAGGGAATTCTGTAAGAAGGATATACTAAGGGGCATGTTTACTAAAGAACGCTATTTGCGCAGCGTCCCGTTAGCACGCGGTAAGGTACCTTACCGCTCAATAATGGCGCTTTAAAGGCAATAAGGTTAAATACGGCGCAAATAGCGTTCTTTAGTAAACATGCCCCTAAATGAGGGAAATATGATAGTAATAGTGCGATGCACAGATCACAAATACTTATTGTGTAAGTGGTGTGTAAAGAGCATATAAATGGGTACTACACTCTGTGTTATCGGGGAGGCCATAATAGTGCAGAAAGGAACAAATTAAGTGGTCTTACCATATGGATGATTGACTACAAAAGTTTGATTCTGATTTAAAAACAGGTCTTCTTTGGAACAATGAGTCTGCTGCTTAAATATGGTGACAAGTAAGCTGACTTTGGCAAGATGCAAGTACTATGGCAAGCATTAGAAGTAAATTAGAGAAATTGAGATCATACTCTACATACCCTGGCTTAGGAATAAGGTTCATGGCATGTCTAGCCTCTGCAGAATCAGGTGTACCGGAGCACATCCTAATTCTGACTGGCCAGACAGGTGGGAGACGCACATAACGGAATTGACCTCCAAGAGGGAAATTTTATAAACACTCATGCAGACAACGTGCATTTCTGCATGCATATGTGGGGCCTATTTTATAAAGTGAAGCATGTGCAAGTGGTTGGGACAAGGTACTCTAGGTCGGAGGGCTGGGGGTTTGATTTCTACATAGGGACAGCAATCTCAGGCTAGAGGGACTGGGGTTTCTAGTCCTATAGGCATGCCTTGGGCAAGCCACTTAACCCTCTGTTGCCTCAGGTCTGCATGTAGATTGTGAGCCCTTTGGGGACATGGAAATGTATCCAGTACCTGCTTGTAGTATGTGCTAAGTGCTCTGATGCCCTTCAGCCTGGGTGGTATATCAAGAAATTGCATAAAAATATACAAGTGCATGCTTTACTTTTATTGTCGTACATATGCATCTCAGCTTAGGCACAGTAGTTATGCCTGCTCAAAAGCAGGCATAGCAGGCCATGCCTAGATTGATACAGAGACACACAGAAGTCATAATATTCTATAACCTACACGCATGCATTGCAGCCCTGCCTTGCCACCACCCAAGCTCTGTTCCCATGTGCATGCCAACTGAGGGTATTGGCTGTGGGACTTACACATGCACGTACAGAATAGCAACTGCCCAAAGCACCCATGTAAGTGCCCATTCACACATGCAAGTGCTTTAACAAAGGGATTTACACATACAGAAAGCATATAACTTTCCACACAACCCTTATAAAATCAGTTCCTATATGGGAAACTTATTCAGCGGGACAAATACATCCAGATACACACATTTAGTGGTCTCATAAACCCACCTTCGGAAAGTGCTTAAATGTTCTTGAAGGTCTAGCTCTACTTTCGATGACAGAATGCATGATCACAGCCATTTATAGTAGTACATTACTATTGCAGATGTTTGTAAATAAGAACAAATTACCTACCTAAACCTCATAATTTCTTTCCTCTCTGGTTCTTGAATATTTTGAGTAGAAGAGTTTTAGTTTTAGTTTTTGAGTAGCTTGATATATTGCTCTTTGATAATTTCTCAGCAAAGTGGAAACAATAAAAGTCATATAGCCAGAAAAGTAATTTAACAAAGATGATAACTACAAACGAGACAAGATATACCAAGAGGGAATAAGATGGGAAGTTGGTAGGTTATTCATTTATTTATTTAAAAGTATTTCTTTTTCCCACAATGAAACAATCTAGGCAGATTACAAAAATGCATAAACAATAAAATAAAACAAAAAATCTCAATACAAATTACATAAAAGGAATAATTCACAGAACATAAAGGGGGTCATTCCAGAACCCGAAAAGGCCATTTGCATGTGCGCGGGAAACTGTATCTCGAAAGGCCATCCACGGGCATATTCCAGTACACAGCGTGCAGGGATGTCCACGGTGCTTGCACAGAGATCTCAGCCTGCAGCTGAGAGGGGCAGAACGTGGGCGTGGTTTTCCGCCAAGATGTGTATTATGTATTCCAGAAAGGCCCGTGTACATTTTTTTACTTTCCTGCAGATGTGCCTGTTATTCCTGCCAGAGACGTGGAATAAGGCCAGTACTTAGAACATTTTCTACTGTATTCTACAATTCGTTTCTGCAAGTGGTAGTGCATGTATGTTGTTTGAGGGTTGCATGGGTGGATCTGGTGTGCTGATCTGCAATTCAGGGAGGATATGAATGTCTGGCCAGTACCTGGACCTTATAGATGACTGCAGTGTCACCAGGTGCCAGTGTGATAGGGCAGCCATACATCAGCTGTGCCAGGAACTGGGAGACATGACTGATGCTGTGCCAACATTCTCCAGATTGTGCCATGAAGCCTACATCCTTACCCAGTCCAGGATCTATGCAAGCTGCAAGAGTAGTAACCGAGGTACACAGATGCCCTTCCCTTGCTTCAACTCTAGCCTTGTGCCCCCCCACCCCATTGGCATTGGTACCCCATTTGTGCCCGTACCCCGCCCCCCCCCCCACACGTTCTCCCTCACCCCAGCACCCAGGGTGAAAGAACCAGACACACACTGGACTTTGGTAATAATTATTTGGTTGCAGCTTTATTTAACCAATATAGCAAACCGGCCCAACATGGGCCAACTCAACAATCTTAAATCCAAAAACTGCCCCCCCCCCCATTCCGGATGATGCCCCCCACGAAACATTTATAGAAAGTGGTGCATCATCCTCCCCCCATCCCCCCTACCGCCCACCTCGCCACGTTATTAGCAAAAGCCGGCAAGGTGCCTTCCACCGGGCAGAGACCCAACCGTGATGTCTCTCCCAACCTAAGGAGCACTGCCACTCCCGTGTAAAGAGGCATCAGCCTCAAATGCCCCACCGGGTCTGCGCGTGCCAGCTCGCTACCCCCACCATGCCATGAACGGCTAGCACCCCACCCCCCTTACCCAGCTGTGATGACCCCCCCACCCAGCAGTCCGAATACGTGGGAGGGTGGGAAGGGACACCTTTCTCCTCGGCAGTCCGTCAGCAAGAGGGAGATCCTACGCCGCAGATCTCCCTCGCTTGCCGCTGACCCGCCCACCCACCGGCGCCAGTGCCAATCCACAACTCCCACGTCACCAATGTGGGGCCGCAGATGCCGGGGTCCACATGCCCCCCCACCACCCAAACTGCCAAGTGCAAGGGCTCCGAGCCCCGGGGACCCGGTTACAATACCGGCCTCGGGACCTGGCCCCTCCGGCGTGGCGGGATTAACCGAGGTACCCGGATACCCTTCCCTTGCTTCAACTCTAGCCTTGTGCCCCCCACCCCACTGGCATTGGCACCCCATTTGTGCCCATACCCCGCCCCCCCCCCACACACACCTTCTCCCTCACCCCGGCACCCGGGGTGAAAGAAACAGACACACACTGGACTTTGGTAATAATTATTTGGTCATAGCTTTATTTAACCAATATAGCAAACCAGCCCAACATGGGCTAACTCAACAATCTTAAAACCAAAAACTGCCCCCCCTATTCCAGATGATGCCCCCCACCAGCCATTTATAGCAAAGTGGTCATCATCCTCCCCCATTTCCCCTATCGCCTGCCTCATCATGTTATTAGCAAAGGCCGGCAAGGTGCCTTCCACCAGGCAGAGACCCAACCGTGATGTCTCTCCCAACCTAAGGAGCACTGCCGCTCCCGTGCAAAGAGGCATCAGCCTCAAATGCCCCACTGGGTCGGCGAGCGCCAGCTCGCTACCCAGCCAAAGGCGCAAGGTAGGCCCCTAACCTTGCGCCGCCCCCACCAAAGAAAGCTGCGACCAACACCAACATTCTAGGGCTTCCTGCCAGTCATTTAGCAAAAGATCTTGTCCCACTGGGGAGAGGTGTACCCCGTCTAAACAGTAGAAGACAGCACACCTCACCTCCGCCCAGGGGTGCAGCATCTGCCGCCTGCTGATTCGCTGAACCCATCGCCCTATTTGCCTGTTAATCTTGGCCAGGCCCCGCGAATACCACTGCTCTGACCAGCACGCCGGGCGTGGAATGATATCTGACCAAATGATAGCCACACCCGGGAGCCACTCCCGCACCACAACAATATCCCTCTGCACAGTTCTGATAAGTTGCCGATATGACCAGCTCGCCAAGTCATTGCCACCCAAGTGGATCAGCAGCCCGACTGGCCTCTGCCGCCATGCTATCTGCGTCTGAACGAATTCCAAGAGTTGCCACCATCGCATGCCACGCTGTCCCATCCAACACAGCCGAACTCCGAAATCTGTCATCCCAAGGTGCACGCCTAATGGCCGTGCAATAGCTCTTCGCTCAGCCCAATAAACGAAGGAATGACCAATGATCCACCAGTCTCCGGAGCACACACCATCTGGAAGGACAAATCGGACTGCCACCAGGAGGCAACTCTGGAATAGGGAACAAAACTGTTAGTACCCCCATTTCCCCCCACCCCCAAAGTAACTGCAAGTACCGGCCCCACGCTGCGCCCCCGGCCCTACACAGGACCATCCGGGTGAACATACCCTTCATACGTGCCCGAGCGCCACCTACCGATCCGCTGGATAAACTGGCCTCCGAGTCCTGCCGCAGCCGCGCTCATGGCCGCCCCAATCCTGAATGAGTGTGATGCGTAACACCGCTCATCGTAACCCAAGAACCGCAAAGCCAAACGCAATACGTCCGTGAACTGGAACTGCATTACCGGCTGGCCGTCCTCATGTATGAAAAAATAACCCTAAGCCTCTGGCCGCCTTTGCAAGTAGTCCCGCAGGCGTGGACCGGACAGGATGGCAAGGGAAAAATAGCGCTCAGTACCACCCAGCCACCCCTACCCATCGGGTCAGTCTTGGATCGTGGGATGAACATCCGGACCTGAGTCGCCTCCAGTGTCACCCTCTCGAACTGCATCCCGCCAAACGCACCCCACCTTGCAGACCTGGGCACGAGCTTGCACACTCGGAATGCCCCGAAAAAGCCCCTGCAAACAGCGCATGAAACAGAGCCAACTCGAAGCCCGATACCGCGATGCCCGGTAACGCCTCGCAAATCCGGAGCAATAGTTCGTGGGAAACTGGGAGCTGCCAGTCCCACGACCTGGGGTGCACCCTGGCCCAACCCGCGAGCAGGCGCTTGACCAAAAAGGACACCCTAGTGTTCCCCCAGCCGCAGCCTTACAAAAGAAGGAAAAACCGGCCACTGCACTTACAACCGCTGACCGCGCCCAACCCTCCTTCTTCGCCCACACCACGAATTGGCCCACCAGCCCGTCTGGAACCCTCCCCCCACTCCATCCCTTTGCGCTCACAAACGCACTCACCTGGGAATAACCTCGCCGATACTGAGCCCAAATGCCCCGTGACAGCGACGCGGACAGCAACGCTATTAAATCTGGATCCCAACCCTCCAAAGATGCTCTGGAACTGGCGAAGCCATCTCTTCTGCCTCCGGTGCCAACAGCCGAAACTGTGCCCACTGGAAACGGGACAGAGCATCAGCAATGGCATTCTGGGAGCCCGGCACGTGACGCGCCCTGGAGGTAACATTCAAGAGCAAGCAAGCCAAGACAAACACCCTCATCAAGGCAGCTACTGTTAGGCACTGAGGAGCATGCTGGTTGATAACCTCAACCACCGCTGCATTGTCGCTCCAAAACACTACATGCCGATTTTGCAAGCGCTCCGGTCACACCCAAAATGCAACAACTATAGGGAACAGCTCCAAAAAGGAGATGTTACAGGTCAGACTGGACTGCACCCATTCACGGGGCCATGGCTCTGCACACCATTCCCCCTGACAGTAGGCGCCAAATCCAAAACTGCCCGCTGCATCCGTGAACAAATGCAGGTCAGCGTTCGAAAGCTACGGCAGCTGCAGAACCGAGCACCGATTAAAATCAGATAAGAAAGCGTCCCACACCCGTAGATCTTCGTGCATTCCCGCCGATACGCGAATCCCCCTCCATGGAGAGCAATAACCACTGCGCAAAGGGGCGCCCCATGGGCAGAACCCTGCAAGCGAAGTTCAAATGTCCTACTAGCGGCTGCATGATGCGAAGGATGGTCTTGCCCGACAACCCCACTAACGCCACAAGCTCTCTGAGTCGTTTGACCTTCTGCTCCGGCAAGCACACAACCATGCCCTTGGTATCAATCTCGATCCCTAGAAAAGTAAGGCGAGTCACGGGGCCCATGGTTTTGTTAGCTGCTATGGGAATACTGAAGTCACTCGCCAAGTGCAGAAAAGTCTCCAGCAGCGTGGCACAAGTGCGCGCCTGACCAGGTCCGACAAACAGAAAGTCATCTAAGTAGTGCACTATGTTGGCGACATCCAACTGCGTCTCTAACACCCAGTGCAGGAAGGTACTAAAGGCTTTGAAGTAGGCGCAGGATATCGCACAGCCCATCGGCATGCACTTATCGAAATAAAACCCCGATTCGAAACGGAAGCCTAACAACGGGAAAGCCGAAGGGTGAACCGGCAATAAGCAGAATGCCGATTCAATGTCCACATTCGCCAACAAAGTGCCGGCCCCACCTTGCCGAACTATAACCACTTCCACGTCGAAGGAAGCATAGCACACCGTGCACTGCTCACGAGGAATGTGATCATTCACAGAATCTCCAGGAGGGCAAGATAGGTTGTGGATCAACCTGAACTTGCCTGACTCCTTCTTGGGGACCACCCCCAGTGGGGAAACAGTGAACACCGGGAATGGTGGCTCCCGAAAAGGCCCCGCTACTCGGCCCATCGTGCATTCCTCTGCAATTTTCTTCCGCACAAATGCAGCCAGAGATCTCACTGAACTAGTGTTTCTCGACCCGCCCCTCGCTGGCACACCCTAAAACGGAATCCGAAAACCCTCCGAAAAGGCTCTTAATAACAAACTCCATGCCCTCCCACTCGACACTGACCATATCTCACCAACCATGGGAGCATAACGTCGACTCTTACGGGCGTAGGAGCCAACGTCCGCTGGGCTCCCTCACTTGCCCCCCACTGGAGCTCCAGCCACTCCTTTGCGACTACACTTAATGGCAGCATGCCCGCTCCTAAACAGGGAGCAGGCATGCTTAAACTTGCAGTCGGGGAATGGGCAAGACGACTTGTTGAAACGCCAACAGAAGTCTCCCCCTGCGACACCCCCTTTTGCTGGAGACCCAGCGGGCACCGGCCCTCAAAAGGACCGCAAACTCGCCATCACCATAGAAGGCCCCACCTTACTGCCTCCCCCACCGCCACCTCCGCCCCGACTCCGCATGGACATTTGGGTTAACCATAGATTAATGTCCTTCGTTCCCCACGATAACTGCCCATTCTCCTCCATCATGTCCCTGAACTCCTCATCATAATTTAACCAGGCCCACCCCTCGTGTGCCTGCGATGCTGCTAAGATAGTGTCCCCATAAGCCAGCAGTGCCCCATACTGCTCTGGGAAATAGTACCCCCATACACTCGCTAAATGCAAGAACGCCCTGGTCCAATTGAGGGTATTGCTGGAGGCCTTACGCACCCTGCCCGCTTTCTCATCCTCTTTATACTTTTTCCGGCTTTCACCCACATGTTTCTGTCCCTCCAACAGGCGGAAAATATCGATATATCTGCGACGCTTGATCCTATGGTGCAACTTTCGAGGCACCCCCTCCCACAACTCAGCACAGTGCACCACCGTGGTCCCCCCACCTTCACCCTTCTCGCCCCCTGCCACCACCGAGTCACCCAAGGAACCAGCTGATGACGTCAAGGACGAGGATGACGAAGAAGCACGCCTACAACGGCACCCGCGCTTGCGCTTTGCCTTCGTTTTTCCTCTTACCACCATTCCTGCCGACAGGGTCTGTGTGCACCTTGTCGCGCTGCCCACTCCCCCTCATACTCACCTGCCTCGCCGGAGGTAGCCACAACCGCACCCGCAGTGTGGCCCCCCGCCGCTGAACCGGACAGCTTCTCTGTCACCCGAGTGGGGCCAACACCCAGAGCCCGACCGTGGTCCGCTACATCCATCCTGAGCAGCACGCTCTGCAGGACTTGTATAGGAAGAGGAGAAGAGAAACCAGCAGCACCAGCCCCCGTAGTGCTTGACACCACCCCTGGCCCCCCACCCAATCCCCACGCTGAGGATCCGAGGCCGCCAGCTTCCTAAGCTGTTGAACTCCTGGACAAGGTACCCTCCTCCCCCATGAATCCCGCCCCCACCCAGTCACTCCACCTGCCCCCCCAATACCCCAAACCCCCCCATGGCCCAGCCCCACATGCCCATGGGCCCGGGGCACCGTAAAGGCCTGGGAACGGAAAACACCCAGTGCCCAAGCTGGGAGCGTAAAATCCAAATGCTGAGGGGGGAGGGGCACGCCCAGAGGCCCACCTGCCATACTGTGTGTCCCCGGGCCGTCAACATGTCCCACAGCCCCTTCCCCAGAGCCGACCGCTGGCACTGCTCCCCCTACCCCTACAAGACCGCCGGTGGTGGGCACTGTCACTACCGCACTCGCACCGTCACCACCTTCCTCCTGCGATGGGGGCCCTAGATCACCCACACCCAGGCCCCCCTGAGGTGCCTGACCAGCACCACCCTGAGGGGCACGACCGGTTCTGCCCCTGATCCCTGCCCCCCGGGATTTCCCCCTTCCACGCCCCTGCCAGGCACACAGACCTGCCCCATCAGCCAACGCACCCCCATCCACCCCATTCCCCTTGCCACAGTCCCACGCCCGTGCCTCCATGTCTTTAGCCCCCCAGCACCCACCTTAGAAGCCCCCGCACCTTTTCCAGCGCTATTTCTACTAGACCTACAGGCCATAGCACCCCGAGAGCAAACAGCCCACCTCCTAATATATCCCCTGAACCCCCTGGCTTTCGTTTATTTTTTTTTAACTAAGTGGGGCAGGAGTCAGCTGGAGTCTAATATGTACAGTTCTATTTATGCAATGCACTGCCCCCCCCCACACGGTGCCCCGCCGAAGCGCTAGGCCCCACCCGCACGCGGAGCAGGCACGATGCACACGCCCTGCTCCTAATCAGGCTGTCCCCTCAGCCTCTCGCCACAACGCCGAGCTCCCGGCCCGCAAATGCCACCTCCTGATGAGAAACAACCCCCGAAAGCCGCCCAAGCAGCGGCGCATCGTGGAACCCACGAGGGTAGGCCCAAGAGGTAATCCACCCCCAAAACACACCTTTCTCCTCGGCGGTCTGTCAGCAAGAGGGAGATCCCACGCCGCAGATCTCCCTCGCTTGCCGCCGACCCGCCCACCCACCGGCGCCAACGCCAATCCACAACTCCCACGTCACTAACGTGGGGCCGCTGATGCCGGCATCCACACGCCCCCCCCCCCCCACCACCCAAACTGCCGAGTGCAAGGGCTCCGTGCCCCGGGGACCCTGTTACAATACCGGCCTCAAGACCTGGCCCCTCCGGCATGGCGGGATTGATATATTTGGAGGCTGGCTACTCCTTACGGAATTTTGCTTCCTAAAAGTCGGCCTGTTGCTCTGTAACAGGTACTTTACTCTTGCTTACTTCTCCATTTTCTTTGAAGCATGTGCAAATTGAACATGCTGAAAGTAAGTGCAGGGATTTCAAAATGAAACCACATATGTACATTCCTGTTCCCATCCCAACCACCCCTGTGTTGCCTACTTTGGGCATGTTTAAAATATACATAGTAAAATGAATATAGTAACATAGTAAATGATGGCAGAAAAAGACCAGCATGGTCCATCTAGTCTGCCCATTTAAAGTGACTAGAATTGAACCTGCTATTCCGTGGCTACAGTTGTACCTGACACTCCATGCAGGTTACCCTCCTATATCTTCGTTTAGAGTTGCAGCAGTCACTTAATGCAAGTTTCCCTGCTCTATACCTTTGTTTAGGATGGTACCTGCCACTACATCCAGATTACAGTCCCCTAAAACCAAGTGAAGACAATGTATTGAGGAAGAGGAGGTGGTCAACAGTGTCTAAAGCAGCAGAAAGTTCAAGAACAATAAGGATTGAGTAAAGGTCTTTGGATTTGGCCAGGAACAAGTTGCTGGAGACATTGGTAAGAGCCATTTCAGTAGAATATAAGGGATGACAGCCAGATTGTAGTGGATCTAGAAGGTCTTGAGAGGAGAGATATGTTCAAGGCAACAGAGGAGAACTACATGTTCAAGAAGTTTCGAAATGAAGGGAAAAAGGGATATTGGATGATAATTGAAAGAACAAGTGAAGGTTTTGTGAGGAGAGGTGTGACCACAGCATGCTTGAAGGCTGCTGGGACAGTTGCAGTGGAGAGAGATAGATTGTGAATATGAGAGATGGAAAGAATGACAGAGGAGGAGATGGAGTTAAGGAGGCGGGTGAGAATAGTATCTAAGGAACAGGTAGTGAGTTTAGAGGAAGAAAGAAGCTGAGTGATTTCCTCTACAGAGATCTTTGAAAGAGACAAAAGGGTAGCAGAGACTGAGGAGAAGAGTTGGTATTGAAGAGGAGGAAGAAGGGATTAAGCTGATCTTGTGGGGAATTGGAGTGTAATTTTGTGGACTTTGTCATGGAAATAATTGGCTAGGGTTTGGGCAGAAAGGGAAGGAGGGGTTGGGGCATAGGCACCTTGAGGAGAGAGTTGAGAGTTGAAAAGAGACGAGGGTCATAGGCAAGAGAGTTAGTCATATGGACATAGTAGTTTTGCTTGGCAAATGCTATGGCTGACAGGAAGGAGATAAGCATGAATTTGATGTGAAGAAACATAGAAACATAGAAATATGACGACAGAAAAAGACCACATGGCCTATCTACACTGTTCTTCCATATCAACAACTACAACAGTCCTCTTTTTACCTTTAGAGATCCTCTGTGTTTGTCCCATGCTTTTTTGAATTCAGTTACTGTCCTCATCTCTACCACCTCCACTGGGAGACTATTCCATGGATCCACTGCTCTTTCCGTAAAGAAATATTTCCGCATATCACTCCTGAATCTATCTCCCTTCACCCTCATCCCATGTCCCCTCATAGCAGAACTTGCTTTCAATTGAAAGAGGCTCCCTCCCTGAACATTTATGCCACAGAGGTATTTAAACATCTCAATCATATCACCTCTATCCCGCCTTTCCTCTAAGGTGTACATATTAAGATCCTTCTGTCTGTCCTCATATGCTTTATAATGAAGACCACTAACCATTTTAGTAGCCACCCTCTGCACCAACTCCATCCTGTTCACATCCTTTTGACGGTGCGGTCTCCAGAATTGCACACTATACTCCAAATGAGGTTGCACCAAAGACTTATACAGAGGCATTATTACCTCCTTTTTTCTGCTAGCCATTCCTCTCCGTATGCACCCAAGCATCCTTCTAGAAAGTCGTAAAAGGTAAGGGATTTGAGACAGATACATTCTGCTGAGTGGGCACAGGAATATAGATAATGGGTAGTTGAAGACAGCCAAGGCTGAGGTATAGTGCACCTCGCAGGATGTGGCATGGGCGGAGCAAGAGCATCCAGAGCAGAGGAGAGTGAAGTATTATAGGAAACTACAGCCTCATCAACATTTTTAGAAGACAAGGTGCAAAAAAGAGGTGATGAGACAATAATGGAGAGAGTCAATGGATCAATAGCATGAAGATTTCTAAAAAGATAGGAGACAGGGCAAGATTGGGGCAGGGAGTGTAGAAGAGTGAAGCTTTGCAGGTGATGGTCAGATAAGGGAAGGACTGTGCTATAGAAATTAGAGGGTAAGCAATTGGAGAAGAAAATAAAGACAATAAGGTGACCTTACTGATTAGTAGGGCAGAAGAAAAAAGCTGGAGGCTGAATGAGGAAGTAATGGAAAAGAGCTTAGAAGCATAAGGGTCAGAAGGGCTATCAACATGAACATTAAAGTCACCAAGAATAAGGGAGGGTGAGGATGAATCCAGAAAGAAGAAAAGCCATGAGTCAAAGTCAATGAGAAAGGTAGAAGTAGATTTGCCAGGGGGTCTATAAATAGCAACTATCCAGACAAGTAAGGGATTAAAAAGGTGAATGGAATGGACTTTAAAGGAGGTAAAGGAATGAGACTGTGGCAGGAAGGAGAAAGCAGAAAATCAAAACCACCACCATGGCCAGTGGCACGAGGAGTGTGGGAGAATTGGTAGCCGTGGTGACAGAGGGCAGTGACCAAAGCAATGTAATCAAGGTGGAGACAAGTTTTAGCTAGAAGATGGAAAGTGCTAGAGATGAAGAAGTCACGAGTAAAGGGGAGTTTATTAGATATAGAATGAGCATTCCATAAAGCACATGAGAAAGGGAGAGAGAAGTGGGAAAGGAGAGGAATGTGAATGAGTTTAGAGTGGTTAAGTGAGGAGTGGAAGTGAGAGAATAATCTAGGAGGGGTCAGGGTTGGGATTACTGTCACTGGATAATAGAAGGAGAAGGAGCAAAAGAGTTTGAGGCAGAGAGAAGATGGCTTGGTGGAAATGAGGGTGAGGTTGTTTCAGAGAGAGAGAGCGAGAGGAGAGATGAAGAAAAAGATGAAGCTCAAGAGCTGAAGAAAGGGTGGAAGACAAGATGGGAGATGAAATGAGGAAAGTAGACAGACGGTGGTAAGGAAGGTGGGTTATAAGTTGTTGGAATGAGGAGAGAAGGTTAGGGAGTGTCAATAAAAGGAAGAATAATGGTGTGGAGCTATAGGAAAAGGACCTAAAACAGAGGGAATAAATGAAGGATTGAATGAAAGGTAGGAGGAAGATAGAGGGAAGAGGGAGCAACTGGAAATACTGGAGGTAAAGACTAATCTAAGAAATGGCTGAGGAGGGTGAGGTTCTGTAAGAGAGAGAGAGAGGGATGAAAGCGAAATAGGTAGTGAATAAAATACAAATAAGTAACTAAACTAACTCATCTAAAATTAGGAAGGGCCAGAAGGTTAGTGTCAAATTAGTCAGTGTCCAAACAGTCCAGATTAGGCGGAGTAGCTAGTAGTAATGACACTGTCTATGACAGAGTTTGTTGCCAGGTGCTCATGAAATGACACCGTGGGCTTTTCAAGATAGTACTGGTGCCCAGAGCAGGAGGGAGAGAAGGCCGAAACTGCCCTCTCAGCTGTATTGCAGGCCCGTTGCAAAGTCTCAGGGCCACTTCCCGAGGCTAACTCTTGGCCAATGACATTTATCTCTTTAAGGTGGACAGCAAAGGATCCAGTTTATACTTATTCCCTTTCATGCTGCTTGTCCTCAAGTTTAGAAAGAAAAGCGGCTTTCATTTAGATCTTATAACAGTCACACAAGCACTTGTGCAGCCCAAGTTACTGGGACGTTCATCTTTCAGAGTGGAGACAGAGAGATTTTGGAAGAAACATACATGCCTCCCTTCACTGCTGCCACTCTCCCAGATTTTGGGATGTCATGCTCTGGACCTCCCTGATTCTTCCTAGGTGTCTCTTCTAAAATCCCACTTCACAAGTTCTAGCATGTGTGTGCAGAAAGAATGAAGAAGTAAAATGAGCATGAAAAATGTCTCAGAAATCAGGAAAAATTTGTTTCAAATGAGCATAAACTGAACTTTTTTTTTTGGCCATAAACATCCTTTATTCTTAAATACAGATTTATCTATGTAAAACTGTTTGATTATTGCTCCCATCTGCTTTAGTTTGGCTGATTAAGTCCTTTCTCTCACTACTTACTTCAGACTGTCACAGATGCTATAGTACAGTACTTGCAATAGTGCTGTTAAACTGCTTAAATCCCATGGGCGAAAGAAGTAACTGCTGTAGCTATTCATCGGCTTTTATTTCCTCTGATGATAAGTGTTACAACTTATCTTACTTTCTTTCCTGATTTCATTCTTCTTGGTTTGTGTGGTGCCTCCACAGAATGAGCGGCAGAAATGGAATGGATCTTTAGATGTTTTTCTTAGGTGACCCGGTTCAGCTCGCACTAATGGGTCTTGCATAGCATGCTGAGTGCTATATGCATGATTTCTCTTTAGGACAGATCTTGGATTTTGTTTACATGCACACTAAACGGCGAACCTGGCTTACAGTCAAAGTAGAGCTGATATTATAACTACTGATAGATGCCTTTGTTCTACGGCTTTCTGCTTTTTCCAGTTCAGCTGTTTGTATTTGGGCATCAATATCTCACTGATTGCTAATTTATAAGCTTGTCATGCTTGTAATGGAAGGCTAGAAAGATATGACTGCATCAATAATTCTAAATGACTCATTTTATCTTCCCATCACGATGCGCTATAATGAAAAAAACAATACTGAAAAATCCTATTACTGTCCATTCTCCTGAACAGACTACAGGAAAGAAAGCAAATCTGCTGTCAATATAAAAACATAAGATAAGAACATAAGAAATGCCATACTGTGACAGACTAAGGGCCATCAAGCCCATTATCCTGTTTCCAACAGAAGCCGATCCAGGTCACAAATACTTGGCAAGTTCCCAAAAAGGTACATAGGTTCCTCAGTGCTAGTCATGGGGTAAGTAGTGGATTTTCTGAGTCCTCTTTAATAATAGTTTATGGATCTTTCCTCCAAAAACTTGTAAAAACCTTTTTTTAAACCCAGCTACACTATTAGCTTCTACTACATCCTCTGGTAATGAATTCCAGAGTTTAATTACATATTGAGTGAAAAAATATTTTCTCGTATTACTCTTAAATAGCTAACATTGTAGCTTCATTGTGTGTTCCCTAATCTTTCTACTTTTTGATAGAATAAACAACCTATCTATGCTTACCCATTCTATTCCATTCATTAATTTATGGACCTTTATCATATGTATTTATTTATTTATTTTCTTTTCTTATATACCGCGCTATTTGTCATCAGTGCGGTTTACATTGAAACAATACAACAATTGGTCAGATATAACAGACCTATTACAAGTAACAGGAAAATTAACATGGAAGTAAACAGGGAAATCATTTATATTTCTAGAGAATACATGTTGGAGATATATAAAATCTATACAGTTAGTTAGGGTAGGTATGAGGTTATATCTCCCCAAACCATCTCATCTCTTTTCGAAGTTGAGGAGCCCTAATATTTTAAGCCTTTCCTCATAGGGATATCATTCCATCCCCTTAAAAATTTTGGTGGCTCTTCTCTGTACCTTTTCTAATAACGCTATATCCTTTTTAAGATATGGCAACCAGAATTGCACACAATATTCAAGGTGCAGTCGCACTATGGAACGATACAGAGGCATTATACTATCCCTTGTTTTATTTTCCATTCCTTTCCTAGCATTCTATTTGCTCTCTTGGCTGCTGCTGCACACTGGGTGGAGGGTTCCAACATGTTATCCATGATGACGCCTAAATCATTTTCCTGGGTGGTAGTTCCTAATGTGGAACCTTGCATCGTTTAACTGTAGTTTGGGTTGTTCTTTCCTAGGTGCATAACTTTGCACTTGGCCAGATTAAATTTCATCTGCCATTTGGAGGTCCAGTCTTCCAATTTATCAAGGTCTTCTTGTAATGTTTCACAATCCTCTTGTGTTTTTACAGTTTTGAATAATTTTCTGTCATCTGCAAATTTGATTACCTCACTCATTATTCCCATCGTTATGCTATATTGAACCCAGGCAATAGCAGGGCAGGGGCATTTGGGGATCACGCCTACTCCACTATTATACCAGGATAAGTGCCAGGGGTGTGGGGGGGGGTGTAGTGGGGGTGAAGGCTGGAGGATTAATTGATTTAGTGCAGCAATCTGAGATAAAGGTGAGAATATCTGTGCTATCTGGTGGTGCAGATAATATACCAGGTGACATGTGTCTGTGGTAAATGCAGGGCAGATGCCCCACCACATTTAAGGCACAGGCTTTGCACTTACCATGCATTAATCCTTCACCTAATGTGCAATAAGGGCAAAAACGCACCACTCTTTAGCAAACAGGACCCTTGCAGCCCGATTCCATCCTATACGTAAATCCCCTCTGAACATTCGGTTTGAGCCGGACGTACAGAGTGGATCGCAATTCTGATCCCACGGGGCATGTCTAACCCCGAATGATCAAAATAGTGAACAGACATGTACATGTAGGCTGGGACTGCGATTCAGTCTGGCCTGTACATACATGCATAGCCCGACTAACTCAGTCAGGGCTTTTAAATGGAGCCGCGGCGCCATGGCGTCATGTTGCCATGGCACTGCGGCTCCATTTAAAAGCTGCAAGGCTGGCCACCTGAAAAGGTGATTTATTCCTCCCAGCTTGACCCCTGATCTGGCCTCCTAAGGCCAGGGTCGGGCTGCAGGGAATGTTCCCTGGCCCCCCTGCCCCATCCGAGTCCTGGGCACTTAAAAACACTACATCCAGCGAAGTTATTGCACCTCAGAGGTGGAATAGCTTCTCTGCACATGTCGCTGACCCTGAACATACAGGGCCAACATTAGAATCAGCCCTGTATGTCCAGGGCCAGTGATCACCCACTGCCCGCCAAGACTCTGCCCTCAGCCACCCATTCCCCACCCTGTCTAACTTCCCCGCACAACCGGTGGGGAAGTTTGTTGGGGGCAGGAGCTGGCACAAATAGCTCAGAATGACTCCATTAATGTACACTAAATCAATTTTAATAAGTGTTAACCCATGAATTAAACTTATTAACTCAAATAACTCATGTTATTATTATTATTATTATTATTATTATTATTATTATTATTATTACAGTTTCTTATATACCGCGCTATTTAGAATCAGCGCGGTTTACATCATAACAAAACGACCATTACGACAAACTGTCAGGTTTTACATTGAACAGGAGTACAAACTTGGATAACTGGGTTAACTATATACATAATCTATTTACACTGCAGTGTGCGGGCATTTCTAGATTGGGTTATTTCTTGGAGGGGGGGATATCTGGTTTAGTTGCTGTCTGGGAAATATTGGCGGAAAAGGTATGTTTTGAGAGCCTTTCTGAACTGATATAGATGTTGAAAGATCTACTGCACATTAATTATTTTATTAAAATGCAAGTGTTCAATGAACTGATGAAAATGAGCCAAAAATGTTTTTCATGTATATTCCTAATGGGAATACTAACTATACCTCAAGAGGAATAGGCAGGGCCAAACCAAGGGCTGTGTACAATTATAGAAAGGGCACTGATAATATCACTGGGCTTCCAAGAAGCTCAAAAAGAGTGAGTTACTGCACCTAGTTGAGGCAGAGGGAGGGCATCAGATTCCTTAATTACATCTTTGTCTATTTTTATGCCGACGATATTATTTATTTAGACAGATTTGTATACCACCTTATCCTTCAATCAAGGTGGTCACGTCACATCACAATTGGAGGGTTACATTTAACATTAGGGTACTTGTAAACATTTAGACAGTACAATTACTTAACAACATTTAGACAGTACAATTGAAGGGTAACATTTAACATTACTACTACTACTATTTAGCACTTATAATGCGCCACGCACGCAGCGCTGCACAGCTAGCCTACAAGAGGTGGCTAACATACAAGAGACAGTCCCTGCCCGTCAGAGTCATGCTCATCGGAGTTTGCAATCTAGTTAGAACAGTATAGAGCATTAATCAGTTCAGCGGAAGGTACGGTGTGGTACAGTTAGGTACAGCTTGGTCTATAGTTTGGTCTATAGTTTGGTCATAAACGTTAATGGGGGTTAGGGTAGGATGAGGATGGAGATCAGGATCTGAATGCAACGGTGAAGAGGTGGGTCTTCAACCTGGATTTGAAGAGGGCTAGGGAGGGTGCCTGGTGCACAGACGAAGGAAGGATAAGGCGTGTGGCGCAACAAGGTGAAAGGAGTGCAATCGGGAGTTTGCGGTGTGGGTGAAAGGCATTGAAAGAAGTGATTTGTTAGCGGGGCGCAAGTTTCGTGAGGGGACATAGGGAGAGATAAGAGATATGAGGTATTGAGGGGCCATAGAGTGAATGCACTTATAGGTCAGCAAGAGAAGCTTAAATTGGATGTGGAATTGGACAGGGAGCCAGTGAAGTGACTTGAGGAGAGGAGTAATGTGGGCATGGCGAGGCTGTCAGAAGATTAGTCGAGCAGCGTGATTTTGTATAGATTGGAGGGGAAGGAGGTGGCTCAGGGGGAGACCAGCGAGGAGTAGGTTGCAGTAATTGAGGCGAGAGGAGATTAAGGAGTGGATAAGCGTTTTGGTAGTATGTTCAGAGAGGAAGGGGTGGATCTTGCTGATGTTGTAGAGGAAAAAGCGGCAGATCTTAGCTACAAGCTGGATATGGGCGGAGAAGGAGAGAGAGGCGTCAAAGATGACTCCCAGATTTTGAGCCGAGGGAACAGGAAGGATAGTAGATCCATCCACATGGACTGAGAGAGGGGGAAGTGGGGGGGGGAGGAGTTGGGTGGAAAGACAAGGAGTTCAGTCTTGGTCATGTTCAGTTTCAATCAGCAGCGAGACATCCAGGCAGTGATGTCCGAAAGACAAGCAGAGATCATGGACTGGGTTGCTGGAGAAATATTAGGTGTGGAGAGGTAGATTTGGGAGTCATCGGCATAGAGATGGTACTGAAAGCCATGGGAAGAGACAAGCGTGCCAAGGCCTTGGGTATAGAGAGAGAAAAAGAGGGGGCCCAAGACAGATCCGTGGGGTACACCTACATGGAGCAGGGTAGGGGAGGAGGAGAAGCCGCCAGAGCATACACTGAATGAGCAATGGGAGAGGTAGGAGGAGAACCAGGATAGTACAGAGTCCATGAAGCCAAGTGAGGAGAGGGTGGTGAGGAGAAGGTCGTGGTCAATGGTGTCAAAGGCAGCAGAAAGGTCAAGAAGGATGAGGATAGAATAGAGGCCCTTAGATTTAGCCAGGAACAGGTCATTGGTGACTTTTGTAAGTGCCGTTTCAGTGGAATGTAGGGGACGGAAGCCTGATTGTAGTGGGTCCAGGAGGGCCTGGGAGGTGAGGAAGTCGAGGCAACGATGGTGGACTGCTCGTTCTAATAATTTGGATAAGAAGAGAAGAAGGGAGATGGGCCGATAGTTAGAAGGGCAAGTGGGATCAAGTGAGGGTTTCTTGAGGAGGGGTGTGACAACAGCATGTTTGAAGTCAGCGGGGACAGTTGCAGTGGAGAGAGAGGTTGAGGATATGAGTGATGGAGGGGATGATGGTGAGGGAGATGGAACTTAGGAGCTGGGTGGGGATAGGGTCTGATGAACAGGTGGTGGGTTTGGAGGAGGAAAGAAGAAGTGTGGTTTCTTCTTCAGAGATAGGGGGGAAGGAGGAGAGGGTAGCAGGGGGAGTATGGGTGGGGGAGGAGAAATGGGGGAGGGGAGGTGGATGAGGGGGTAGGGAATTGGAGGGTAATTTTGAGAATTTTGTCATGGAAGTAGTCAGCTAAGGTTTGGGCAGAGAGGAAGGGTGGGATCGGGGGCAGGGGGACTTTGAGGAGAGAATTGAGGGTGTTGAAGAGACGGCGTGGATCAGAGGCAAGGGAATTGGTCAGATGGATGTAGTAGTCTTGTTTGGCAAGTGCTAGGGCTGACTGGAAGGAGCCGAGCATGAATTTGAAGTGTAAAAGGTCTTCCAGGGAGTGGGATTTGGACCAGGCTCGTTCGGCAGAGCGGGCACAGAAGCGTAGGTAACGGGTTGTGGGTGAAAGCCAGGGTTGGGGAGTAGATCGTTTTACCGGACGTGAGGTGGGAGGGGCAAGAGTGTCAAGGGCGGAGGATAGTGTAGCATTGTATGAGGATAATGCTTCGTCGACAGACTCAGAGTATAAAATGGAGGAAAGAGATGAAGAAATGGTGGAGGAGAGAGTCAGGAGATTAATATTATGAAGGTTTCTAAATAGGACGGAGGAGACAGGACGAGGTTGGGATGGCGGGAGCTGAAGAGTAAATGTTAGTAGGTGATGGTCAGATGAGGGAAGGATTGATTTGCGGAAGTTTGAGGGAGAGGAATTGGAGAAGAGTATTAGATCAAGGCAGTGGCCGTGTAGGTGTGTGGGGGCAGTGGAGCAGAGTTGGAGGTCGAACGAGGAGGTAAGAGCGAGGAAATTTGAGACATGGGGGTGGGAGGGGTTGTCGACGTGAATGTTGAAATCACCAAGAATAAGAGTGGGGGAGGAGGGATCCATAAAGGCAGAAAGCCAGGAGTTGAAGTTGGTGAGGAAGGTTGATTTGGAGATGTCGGTTGGGCGATAGATAACAGCTACACGGAGGGGAAGTGGTGTGAGGAGGCGAATGGAGTGGACTTCAAAGGAAAGGGGGGAGTGTGATTGGGGTGGCAGGAGGGGTTGGAATTGGCAGGAGGGGGAGAGTAGAAGGCCAACGCCACCACCGCGGCCAGTAGATCGAGGTGTATGAGAGAATTGGTAGCCCCCATAGCAGAGAGAGGCAATGGATGCGATGTCATCTAGGGGGAGCCAGGTCTCGGTCAGGGCAAGAAGGTGTAGGGCATTAGAGATGAAGAGATTGTGAATAGAAGTCGTTTTTTTTAATGACTGAGCATGCGTTCCATAGGGTGCAAGTAAACAGGAGAGCGGAGGGGGGAGGAGAGGGATATGGATAAGATTGGATAAGTTACTTGTGGATTTCTTATTAGAGTAGCGTGGGGGTCTATTTCTAGGGTAGTACCAAGATTTAGAGGGAGTAGGGTGTGGGTGGATATGTCTGGGTGTATGTGCTCTCCAAGAGGGACATGAGGGGGTGGGGGAGTGAGGGATAAATTGATGGTATCAGATAGGTTATGTGGGGGATTATATTTGGGGGTAGGGTTGGAGTTGACATGAAAGGTTGAGTGACTGTGGGTTGAATGGGGGAGGGCGAAAGGAGGGAGGAGCAGGATGTGGATGAGATTAGATAGGGTACATGAGGAACTTTCTTTAGTATGGGAGAGAAATCGGGGGGGGGGGCAGGGTTGGGGTTGATGTTACCTGATGAGAGAAGGAGAATGAGTATTAGGGAGCAAGGTAAAGTGGAGATAGTACGGCGGAAGCGAGGATGGGGTTGCCTAAGAGAGAGGGGGGGTTGGTTGAATGAGGGGGATGGTATGAAGAAGTTCAAGAGCAGGTGCTAGGCTAGGGGGCAGAACAGAGGGAGAAGTGAGGAAGGTAGAGAGGGGGGCAGGTTGAATGCAGGGAATAGTGTAGAGAGGTTCCGGAGCAGGTGCTAGGTTAGGGGGCAGAGTGGAGGGAGAAGTGAGGAGGGTAGGGGGAAGAGGAGGGAGGATGTTGATAGGAGGGGAGGCAGTTGGGGAGGAAGAGGAAGAGAATGACAATGAAATGTGGGGCCATGGTAGTGGGCAGCAAGGTTTGAGCAAACAATGGGTAACAGTTCTACGCGGGCAATGGTAGCAGTTCAAGCTCTAAGCAACAATGGTAGCAGTTCTATGCAGGCAATGGTGGCAATTCAAGCAGCAATGGTTAACAGTTCTATGAGGGCAGTGGTAGCAGTTCAAGCAGCAATGGGTAACAGCTCTATGCGGGCTATGGTAGCAGTTCAAGTTCTAAGCAACAATGGTAGCAGTTCAAGCAGCAATGGGTAACAGTTCTACGCGGGCAATGGTAACAGTTCAAGCTCTAAGCAACAATGGTAGCAGGCAATGGTAACAGTTCAAGCTCTAAGCAACAATGGTAGCAGTTCTACGCAGGCAGTGGTAGCAATTCAAGCAGCAATGGGTAATAGTTCTACACAGGCGATGGTAACAGTTCAAGCCCTAAACAACAATGGTAGCAGTTCAAGCAGCAATGGGTAACAGTTCTATGCGGGCAGTGGTAGCAGTTCAAGCAGCAATGGGAAACAGTTCTATGCGGGCAGTGGTAGCAGTTCAAGCAGAGAGCGATTGTGCTTACTCAGATCCAGGGGGCTACGGTGAAATGGAAGAGCAGGATGGATGGACCACCCCAGAGCGCCCCCGGGCCCGTGCCTAAGGGCCACACCAAAGGGCCCTCTGGCGAGGCCCTCAGGCATGGGCCTGCCAGGCGCGGGTGACCGGCAGGAGCACGCCACTTAAAGGGCCGCTTGCCCTTTGATCTCCCGGCGGCATGTGATGGTGGCTCCGGCAGGAACAGGAGCACGCCGCTTAAAGGGCCGCTTGCCCTTTGATCTCCCGGTGGCATATGATGGTGGCTCCGGTAGGAGCAGGAGCACGCCGCTTAAAGGGCTGCTTGCCCTTTGATCTCCCAGCGGCATGTGATGGTGGCTCCGGCAGGAGCAGGAGCACGCATGAGGGTACTTAATAACATAGTACAATAAACTTGTATGTGTAGATAGGATGAGTGCGTGTCTAGATGGCGGAGGTAGTTGTACTTCTGTTTGGGTAGGGGCTGTTGTCTAAGTGCTCATATGTTTCTATAAATAACAGTGTTTTGAGGTCTTTTCAGAAGTCTGTGATGTCATTCAGTGCCCTCAGGCTTGTTGGGAGGGAGTTCCATAGTGTGGACCCCAGTAGTGATGGAGCTCTTTTTGAAGTTGTTTGTTTGGTTTTATGATAGCCTGCAGGTGTGCCGATCATGTTGTCGTTATTGGCTCTTCTAGGTCTATTGGTGATATCCCTTGTTATAATGTCTTGGAGTATGTCTGCTGAGAGATGGTGAATGATTTTGAAGATGATCATGATTGTTTTGTATTTGGCTCTTGCCACCATTGGGAGCCAGTGTAGTTGTTGTAGGACAGGGGTGATGTGCTCAGTCCTTGGAGTGTCTGTAATGATGCGTGCTGTGGTGTTTTGCACCATTTGTAGTGGGTGTAGTGTCTGCTGAAGGAGGCCTTGATATAGGGAGTTTCCGTAATCAAGCAGTGGTGTGATGAGTGCTTGGCACACTGTGCGGAAGTGGCACTGACGGAGTATTGGTTTGATTTGTCTGATGGTCCTCAAATGTTAATGGGCCTTGTTTGCAGTTTTATCCTTATCCTTCTACACCAGCTCTCATGCCCCTGATTTATCACTCCTGAACTCCTGCCTATCAGATGTCTCCTCCTGGATTACTATGAATCGTTTGCACCTTAACACCTCCAAGAGTGCTGCAATTTGGCTTCTTTTTTCTTGACCCTGCTCTATGAAACTCCCTGCCACTCACCTTATGCTCTGAACTGTCATTCTTCAGATTCAAATCCATGTTAAAGCCCCACCTAGTCCAACTTGCCTTTGACCTCCCCCCTCTAGCTCTACTGTAGCTGACTGCCCTGCATCCTGCTTTGCCTATGCTCCTCTGCTTCTCTCCTCATTCTGTTCTGTTTGGTTATGGCTTTCTTTTCTATTTTGTATACAGTCATTTTTAGAAATTGTAAACCACTCTGATACTCTAAAGTCTAGGGCGATATATCAAATGTTAATAAAGATGAAGAGTGCATTTCTAGCTTGGTATAGTCCTTGGTGTAAGTAAAGGCATTTGAAAGGAATTTGGGGATTTTCAGCTCAGTCACCTTCTAGGTGAACCACATGTCCCAGATGTGCTTCCTATGTGATGAAGAATGATTGTTGAGTCTTGATTCTTGCTCTTCTAGCTCCTCATTCTTCTTCCTGCTCTCTTTCCTTTTTCATCACTCCTCCTCCTTGTCCTCTCTCCCACTTTCCAGCCTCCTCCTTCCTCTGCCTTATTGCTTCTTGGCCCTTTCCACATGCATTCCTAGTCTGATCATCTGTTCTGCCCCTGCTGTCCTACTTTGTATGTATGACTACTCCTACTGACTACTTCTCTTCTCCTCTTGTAGCATCTTCTCTCTTCCCTGAAATCTCCTGCTCCTCTCCTTCCCAGCCCTGTTGTCCAGCGACGGCTGACTAGACAGTCTCTTACCCTTCTCACACACCCTTCCAGCTATTCCTTGCTCAAAGTAGTCATGCCCAGATATTCCTGTCTTGCACACTCTAAAATGAAAGAAGTACATATAGAGGGTGACAGAGTAAGCAATGGGTACACACCCTCAAGATTTTGCACACACTGATAACAAATGAAAGGATAGAAAAGAATGGTGAGGGAAAACAGTAATAACATCAAACTGAACACTTAGAAGTAAAAAAAAAAAATCTCCTTATAACAGTGTTAAATGGCATGTTGATTGTGTGGCAATGAAATGACTAAGGGAAATGTTTACTAAACAGCGATAAAGGAGCAGTCTTTTCCGTATGGTACCAGCAGCGATAAAGGGTTACTGTGTGCTAAGTGTGCTGGGCATGTCAGAGGTGTTTGGTGTTAAGAGGTGCTAGTGGACACTTGGCGGGGGGGGGGGTAAAAGACATGCTGTTTTAAGGTGTCTTGCATGCACCCTAATGCAGGAAAGCCTCTAAAATGTTGAAAGGGGGGCAGGGAAGCCACTGGAGAAGGTATAGATGCAAGCACAACAATTCGTAGCTGATGGAGTTGATTCACCAGATGCCTGGCTATGTGGAAGTATGTGTGATAGGCATTTTTGACCATACAGCAGGCCTGTGCTGTTGTCTAAGTGAGACAGGTGGCTGCCTAGTGATGCTGGTAGTGGGTGTTGGCAGTGTCATGAGTGGGTGGCTGTGGCAGTAGAGTCAGCGGAGGGGATGCATCAGCGGGGGGCGCTGTGACAGGCGTGCAGTCCCAGATGCACCTAAAAGCATACACCGTGCCATAAGCTACATTATAGTGTCTGTGAGGTGTGGACATGTATCCAGATGTACTGTCAGTGTGTGGCATGCCATAGGCCAGGACAGTGTCTGGATGGAGGCAGCATGTTCCTGATGTGGGTAGCAAAGGAAGGATTGTCCATAAGTGCTCATGTGGAGCAGTACCAGAAGAGGTGCGCATGATATGGTTAACTGCTGCAAATGACCCCTGATGGCCGTGGTGGGGCAGTTTACTGCCAATAAGCTGCCCCACCATGAATTTCCCTGATGGTCAGATGGTAGATGCAGGACTGTGCCATGGATCTTCCAAGCAGAGAGTTTGCATTGTGTGTGGTGGGTGGATGTATGAGATCATACAGGCCTAAAGCATTTGGTGTGTGTGAACCAAAAGTAGCAGTGCCATGGAGTACATGAAACACCATTTGTGTGGGTGGGACTGGGGCCTTAGCCTGTGCAACTGCAAGACAATACACCTGACAGAGTGACACGATAGAAAAGGACATTGTTTCCAACCCAAGTTAAACTGTACTATCCAAATCTGTTTGATGCTTTAATGTTTTACTGTTAACCGTTCATGTTAATGCCAATTCAATATAAATTGTTCTATGCAATCTGTTCTATGTAAACCAGTTTATTGTTCACGTTATATGTAAACCACACTGCTCTGAAAAAGCATGGTATATAAAAACAAATAAATAAATAAAAGGGACAAGTTGAACCCATTTGCCCCATGTGGGGCAAGTAATGATGGCAGAACAGTGCAGGGGATGGCTATGCAACGAGTGTTAGGTGCCTGAATATATTAAATATATCCTTTTTACTTAAAGCTGGGAGGTCATAATGATGGCAAAACAGAAACGCATCCATACCAGTTGACCAAGACATCTGCTGCTTATACATCACTGACCCACTGCAATGTGCCGTGGCAGAGCCACTAAAGCCATGCTCACAGATGTCCATGATGGGGAATGCTATGTTGGGCTACCCAATGTGGGGCCATAATGCATAGAAATGTAGAATGATTGTCTGCAGGTCACAGCAGAGTCAAGACTATGCGAAGTGGGCAAGCACACCCAGGCACAAAATGAACAAGTAGGACTCAAAGCCTGGACCTTTGAATATGGAGACATTGCACCAACCAATAGACTACAGAGCCTGCAGATCTCTGATCAAACTGTTTGCTCTCTATGCAGTATAGTTTGGGCTCTCCACTACCATGAGGTAGTGCACATGCAAATCAGCGGTCTGCTGCTGAAAAATTAATGGAGAAGGCACTGATCCAGCATATCAGCTCACTAAGACGCACTGGCTTCATGTGCTACATGCACATAACAACAGCAAACCATGCTGAAGAGTGGTTGTAGCTGTCACCCTGAGGGTGAGGAGGTGTGCCCAGCACCTGGGCCACTGAACCTGCACTGTTAGAGATGGTCTTTGTTACAGGTCCACCTAACTGCTAGTGTGTGGCAGATATTGTCTGTAGTGTATTATGCGTTTTTTTTCCCTCTTGGTTGCTGTAAGCGATGGTGACAGCAGCAGCTTAGCTCTTTATTCGGTCCATGTTGGACGCTAGTCCTCTGATAATACTGTAGGCTAGTGACAATATACTGCTGCCATGGACAGCCACCGCAGTGGGGTTGTATAGTGTCAGACGGCTGCCTGGGTGAGAATGTTCACAGTCTTGGCAAGTACATATATCAATATGATTTGCAAGGGATTGTGGGAAATGCAGTCCATTCACACCAAACACAGCCACTCACAATATTTAGTTGTGCTTGAATGTAAAGCCAATAAGATATTTATTTATGGGATTATTTCTCCCAACACAGATATGCTTGGTAGCACATAAAACAGGATACTTACTTTCAGTGTTAAACTTGGAAAAACAAAATCAGGAAAACAACAGTTGAACTTGTCAGGCAATCAAAGCAAAAGAATAAAGACCTGGTTGGTAACAAACTGGTCTTTTCTGTAGGCTTTAGCTAATATTTTCTTAGCAGTGTTTCAAACAACAAGCAAAACCCACAAAGAAGGGAAAAACTGTTCTTTTCAGGTTAACTTCTTATATCTTCCCACATAGACTTAGAAGTGATTCCCTCAGAGCTCACAAGCAATTAGGTAAGGCTCAATTGCTAGCAGTTACCCAGCTGAAACCCCTTAGCTGGCTTGCTTTCTACTGCGTGGCTCAAATCCTACTTCAGGAGCTTTTCTGAGTAGATTAAAGAACAAGTTTGTATTTCTTTGTGATGGTTGCTGTACTTTGTAACAGAAAATTACCAAAGGAGTTTAGACAAAGAGCAATCCATATATTCACAGCCTGTATCTAAGACCGCTCCTTCCCCTTCTTCAACAATCATGGGTTCAATATCAGGGATTGGCACAGAGGAATTTCTCAATGGAGCACTTTCAGGAGAATACTTGTTTCCCTGCTGTCTTTCAAGGTTATAGCTAGGGCATAGATCAGTGTTCATACCTGAGCTTCCATTGCTGTTAGAGTTCCTCTCTAAATAGCCTGGCCAGTATGTAGTCCAGTTCTTATGTCCAGCCTTCCAATCCAGATCCCTGGACACTGGATCTCTCTTCACATACCTTCTGGCACGGGTCTTAGGGTCCCTTCCACGTGCAGCCGTCTCCCTCACAGGTACCGTCTGGAGATTCCTAGCTCTGCAGCACCATTCCTCTGGCTTTCCCCAGTCCAATGGTGTATGCTGGCCTTTTGAATGTCTCCCAGTATACGTACTGCTCTGGACTCCTTTAGGCCTCCCAAATGCTTTCCTCTTCTTTCTTCCAATGGGTTTCTTGCCCTCTCTGTCCGTCCACACTGGCTTCTGCTTCTGATGATCCTCCAGATGATGAAGATGTCCAAGCTGAGGATCTCCAAGCTGAATCTGAGGATCTCCCAGATGAAACTGAGGATGAGGATAATTCTCTGTAGAATAAACTCTACCTTTATTCTGCTTAGATGAGTGCTCCACCTTAGCACAGCGCAGCTGTGCTGAATCAGGCCCTGCCCTTTGAGATGTGTGCTTGGGGATTACCTCATAGCCCTCTTGATTGAACACACGTTTCCCCACTTCAGCTCCTCTAATGGCTGTTGGAAACCTGGTGCATTCTGGGATTGGTAGTCTTTTATGGCAAAATTCTGTTTTCTTATTTCTACCAGAACTGACAGGTTGCTTGTTCAGAGACACTTCACCTTTTCTATAGCTCCTTCGTGAGCTATGATAAGCTTCCTTATCACAATAGACTGGTGTGGGGCTATGACTACTGTCCTACCAGGACCCCCAGTGAGTAGACTGTGAAGCACTACTGCCCTAAACATTGAAATCTAGCACTTGATTACAACACAGACAGTAAGACTGCCCCTGCCACCCTTCATTGGGCTGTGTCAGCTAAGCCCTAACCAACTACAGTTGGTTTGCTAGTAAGCATGGACGTAGTGCAACCACAAGCACCCAATCATTTGCTCAGTGATTAGCAACCCCAGACAGAGAATGCATCCACATCACTGGAATCACACAGTATAATAGCTATATGTGGATACATAGCCGTGTCATGGTCATTTTTTGATCATAGTGAGAGTGCCATCTCAGCATGTCATACAGTGGCCACCCAGGCAATGCAGGTGGCAGACTGGCACAATGGCATCTCAGCCAGTGGCCCTACCATTGTGGCAGACACATTCAGGCCAATCTGCGCTGTTTCAGGCAATACCCACAATCCTCTGCCTTGCCTTATTCACATTTACCAAACAGGCTGGGAAAAACGTGATCGATGTGAGCCAAAGTGCAGTGCGGAAAGCCACAGGACAAAGGAGAACCACACACACGTACACTCTCATTGGCTCACTGAGTAAACATGGAGATGATTGGCATTCCTGATTGACACTCCTGTCTCAATGTCAGCTCAAGGACTGATAATGTGTGTTCTTCTTACACGTGCTATATTACTGTGCCTTGCCCTCACCACAGATTGGTAACTTGTGCTATTAGCCTCCAACCAGCTGTGGATAGTAGAGCCTGTCAGTGCTGCTAGTGGGTGTTTCCACACTTGCTGGCCATCTCCTTGAGGGTTGTGCATGCTGGAGCTGTACTTACACTGGCATCTAAACCTTGTCCACAGGAATATGCAATGCAGAAACCCCAACAAGGTCCTGAACCTGTGACCCGCCACACATATACACACCAACTGTGTGTGTTGCACCACAGTGCTGCCTTATGGGTATAGCAGTTCCTGTTACTGACATGCTTCCTTTTAGCTGACCTTTGGCACATGCTGCAATGCACATGGTGCAAATGACCAGGACAAGGCTTCTGTCTGCTGCAGGCTGGTGCCACTTCCCAGGCCACCACAAACACCCCACCATGCAGACATACCCATGCATTGTCAGTGGTGGTGGTCACAGTCCCAGCATGTTAAACATGCAAGTTTGGTGGGCACTTGGGCACAAGGTCTGGATGGGGGGGTAGGGGCATACCAGCTGCCCATACAGGGGCCCCATCACCCCCTGCCACAGATACATCTCGGGGAGAGGATGGCAGCCACTGCTGTAGTATTGCTTTTTCGGAGGAATATTTGGACCGGCTTTTCCAACACTCTTCTATTTTTGACGCTGACGGTGAGCTTTCAGATCAACATACTCCCACTATCTCCACTTTGAAATCTTTTTGAAAGCACGCTATTTGAGCCCATTTACATGGCACTTCTCTGATACAATATTTTAAAACCCGCATAATTCCTCGGGGTTTACGCATGCCTCGCCCACCTAAACTGTTTCTTTCTGACCTGACGTTTATTACCAAATGGAATTGCATATTAAATAAATGCAGCTTTGATCTGATTGCATTGATTATTGATCATACCACTGAAGAAGAAACAACTCTAGACTCTGAGGTTGCAACGATAAAAATAACACTTCAAAACTCACTTTCAGTGGATGAATATCAAAGCAAGATCGATGACATGGAACGTCAGCTTCAGGGTTTCTTTGATTATTTGAAAGGTATTAAGCTTAAAAAGTTCCATCAAAACAAAACGGATTATGACGCAGAGAGGGTCTACAATGGATGTATGACAAGGAGGATGGAGGTGAAAGATCTGCACCCCGGGAAAGACATGTCACTTTTGACCATTCATCTGAAGATACTGATACAAGTGATGATCATAGGGACAGACCACAGGATCATAGTGGTTGAGCCCAGGATTTTCGTCCAGGCCATTCTCGAGGCCATCGCCAGCGCAGATCATATCAGGACGACAGGTGGGATCCTCCTGCCATGCGGCAACGCACCAAACAAATGTCGTCAACCGCTCAGGAGTGGCATTGAATTCTACACAACTTGATGTGTTGGATTTGGGGCTTTCCTTTGTCCCCACGATCAGGTACGATCCTTTCAAGATGAGAGTACACTTGCATAAATATTTCAGAAAACTACAGATCGTTTTCTTTTTCATGGACAAACAGTCTGCAAGCGACACTTCAATTTTGCAACCTCCATCGAAATGGGTCCCTCCGGGCCCCATTGATCACGCATTGGCTACATATTAGAATTTGGTTTTACAAGATCTTGGATTGAAGGAAGGAGGTTTTACAAGCCAACATTCAAACATCACTCGAGCACAACGTGAGGCCATCAAACAATTGGCTAGTGACCCCCGATTCATTTTCCGTAATGCGGACAAAGGGGGAGTGGTGGTGTTACAGTCTGCCACTGCCTATCAGGATGGGATTGTCTCACAGCTTGTTGATGCACGTTATTACTGCTTATTGCGTGAGGACCCCACTTCCCAATTGCAGGACACAATCCAATCTCTGATCACCCAGGCATGTCATCATGAGTGGCTTACCACACAGGAAGCGTCCTTTCTGATAAAATCACATCCAAAGATACCGGTATTGTACACGGTTCCCAAGATTCACAAGTCCATGACGGCGCCACCAGGTAGACCCATTGTGTCATGCAGGGGTTCTGTGTTAGAGCCCTTATCGCAGTTTTGCGATGCATTTTTGCGACATGAGGCGCAGAGAGTTCATTCATATTTACGGGATACCTCACATTTTTTACAGCTGCTATCTGATTATGTGGGACCCACTGATCAGCTATATTTGGTAACATTAGATGTCACATCACTTTATACCAATATTCATCAGGAGGAAGCTTTGACATTATTACAATCAGCATTTTCAATAGCCCCTGTTCGCATACCTCACTCGTTTCTAATGTATTTGATTCGATTGGTACTCACCCGAAACTATTTTTTGTTCAACGGGAGTTTTTACCAACAATGTGGAGGAATTGCTATGGGAGCGACTGTGGCTCCTTCCATTGCCATCTTATATCTAGCTGATATGGAGAAGTCCATCTATTCAGCAGTGGATTTTCAGTTTGTCCCCTTGTGGTTGTGATTTCTAGATGACATTTTCTTTTTGTGGTCATCTACTATTGAAAGTCTTCAGATATTTATTTCCTGGCTCAGTACTTTAAAACCCAACATTAAGTTCACCTCTCATATTGACCAGCATCAATTGGAGTTTTTGGACGTACTGGTGACAAAATCTACAGGCACATTTCATACAACACTCTTCCTAAAACACAGTCAGTGGAATAGCCTGCTGAGATTTCATAGTCATCATCCCGCTCTTCTATGGAGAGGTCTTCCATATTGCCAATTTTTGAGGCTACGGCGCATTTGTTCAACTTTGGAGGACTTTAAACATCAGGCCACTGATTTACGCAATCCACCTGCTGGAATGTGGTTACCCAGTGATGGTTGTGAAATGTGCTTATACTAGGGCCCGGTATACCCATCGTGAATGGTTGTTACAAGACCGGGCTGCTGCCACTGCCACTGCGAATGATCGGATAATGGGCATCCTCCCATTCATGTCTCACTCCTTGGAAGTGATAAAAATACTTGAGACATTGGGATGTTTTACGTCTACACTCCTGTTTTTGCAAACCTTTGAGTTTTGCATTTACACGAGGACCCAATTTGTGGGACCATTTGGTCCATTCTGCTATGTCAGTGGACTGTCCAGTTCGGGACTCTCAATCTCGAGGTCATTTAGCATGAAATTCATGTCAATTTTGCAAAACTACTCTTGAGAGTGTTTTTTGGACTCATTCTGTGATGGGCCGCTCTTATCGTTTTGCTGGCACTAGCACCTGCCGCACTAATTTTGTGGTGTATTTGCTATACTGCCCCGTAACCTTTTGTATATAGGATGCACTACCCATCCTGTTAAGGTTTGCCTAGGGGAACATTCTTCCTGAATTAGAACTTCTACCTTGTCGGTCCTGCTGGTGAAATACTGTGACTCCCATGGTCACACTTTTGCTGACTTCCGATGGAGAGTGATTGACGTGGTTCCTGCAGACCCGAGGGGAGGAAATAGAGTTTACCACCCATAATAGCTCAAGCAACAATGGATTTTCCACCTGCGGACTGTTCATCCGAAGGGTTTGAATGTGGAACAAGAATGGTGGAGTCTGTTTTGACAACAACTGTCATTTTGACACCGTCATTTTCACTTTCATTTTAATTTCCTTCCCTTTGAAATAGTAATCAGTTCGTGCAGCTGGTGTTTTCTGGAGAAGCTCCTCCAATAGTGTGATGTCATTAGATCAGCCACCCCTTCCTTGGCAGGCATTATATAAGAATCTCGTGATTTGACCACACAGCGGTTGCACTTGAGACAGAGCTAAAACGCTATTCACAGAGCACTATGGACATGTCACATGATCTACTAACTAGCAAGAACAACTAACATACTCCCCTCCTGACCCTCGTATAGAAGAATGTATAACAGCACACGATGTATCATAGCACACAATGTATAGAAGAATGTATAATAGCACACAATTATTATAGCGCGCAATGTACATAGCTCCACCTAATCAAACACCCAACACATCAGACACACCAAACATGATATACCCTTCACTGCATGAAAACACATAATCACTCCTTTCATTGTTTGCTGTGAAACCCCTTTGATTGTAAGATAAGGCGGTAGAGAAATACTGTTAAATAAATAAATAAATAAAATAAAAACGGCCCGAAACACGCGTGTTGTGTATTGGATCTTCATGCCAGCATTTGCAAGACTGCATTATGATAAGCTAAGTTAAGCTCTCTTAAAAGTTGTGTTGCACTATATATGCATGTATTAAAAAAATAAAAAAGGGAACAGCAAACATCGGGGGTTAAGCGACTGCCTACTCTTCTCCGGTCCGGACCCGACATTCTTATTGGTGTAATTTAACTTTACACTTTGCTTGTCATTCAAATGATCTTGGTTTTGGATCATTTATATAGTGATCGTTTCTGTGTGGGGGTATTGTTTGTTTTACATTCACTCTAACCCCGTTTTCAATATGGTTGCTGACACATTTGCATTTTCGGAGGAATATTTGGACCGGCTTTGCCAACGCTCTTCTATTTTTGACACTGATGGTGAGCTTTCAGATCAACATGCTCCCACTATCTCCACTTTGAAAAAGCTAATGGCACACTTGCTCCTTTGCCGCCATTTAGTAAACATACCCCTTAAGTAAGCATGTCTTTTTACATAGCAATTAGCACACATCCATGGCTTATCACCAGGCACATATCACTGCTATGTTAGAACATAACCATTACCAAAGTATTGATAGTATCACAGAGCATCTGAACTAATCAACAGTAAAATAAGCTCAAATTTATGTATGCATTTGCTTACTTACACTTTCTAGTACTTCATTTAAAAGCTACATTATCATAATAGGATTGACCACCTATTATCTCGGAATAATTCTTCACTCTAGACTTGTTGAGATAGTTTTTTAAAGCATTTTCCTCTTCTAAAGCATGCTTTACACACAGATAAACTTACACAGGTATATATGCACATAGAAGTACATGTGAGAATAAAGGTACGTATACTCCTACGTAGTCGCATGCCCAAGAACATAGTTTTAGCAGAGCAGAGGCACATACACATTTACAGCTTCTTCAAAGAAAGAGGGTTTCTGAGCTAGTGGGCTCATTGTAGGGGCATATTTTCTTTTTTAAATTTTTATTTTTACTCAGGCCCATGTAATAAAAAGGCATCAAATAATAACCTTTTTTGATAATTCTTTTGTAGCCTATCATAGAATGGAGTGGAGGAGTAGCCTAGTAGTTTGAGCACTGGCTTGGTAACCAAGCAACCAGGGTTCAATTCCCACAAGCACTCCTTGTGGCCTTGGGCAAGTCACTTAACCCTCCATTGCCTCAGAAGAAAGGCCTGGCAATCTACTTTCAGTGACCCTGCCAAGAAAACCCAGGAGCTTCTGGGTCACCAGGAGTCAGGACTGACTTGAAGGCACACATTGCATTATTGCATCATAGAATTGCCTCTAAGATGTTAATTTTCAAAGGAATTCCCATGGTTAAACTGCTGCTAATCTACACAAAACCTCCCCCTCCATGGAAAAAACAGGGAATGCTGGGGACCAGGCTAAAGCAGGCCCAAAGTATAATTTGCATTTAGAGATCAGTGAATCCTAGTCTACGACAACTGCTAGAGAGTGTTCCTTTGAAAACCCTGTTTGTGGGCTCAACAATATTTTGTACCTGAGGTCCCGCATGCTCTGAGCAGATGCTGATAATTACTCCCATAAGCAGTAAGGGGGTTATCTGAGAATCCTATTTATGCCTTGGACTCCAGAAAGCTGGCATAGAGATGTCCGAAGCATGGAGATGTCCCTGGAGCCAGATCTGTGGATATACCCAGCATGAGCATGTCAATATCTGAAAGGAGATGTGGTGTTGACATATCCTAGAAGTTACCAGGAACCTGGACTTCCTCGCCCAATTGCAGAAACACCCTGTACGTCCCATGCCACGTCCAAGTTTATACATGCTGCAGGCATGAATAGACAGCAGAAATGTGCTTGTTTTGCCTACCAAATATCTAGAGGATGTGCAGAAGGAGGCAAGCTCCTATCCCATATGTTTCCAGGGTTGACAGCAAACTCTGCCGGACTGGGGGCTCATACCGTATCGCCAGAGGCTCCCATCTTGGGAATCTCAGATCTTTCTTTGATGACTAACTTTCTATTGATATATGTGGGAGGTTAAAATTACTTCTTCCTTCAGAAGTGAAAATTAAGTGCTAATTAGAAAACAAGAAACCTTTGCTAACCTTTAGTGGAGTTTATTGTAGCAGAATTAAATCTGTATGCAACTCATTAGGATTCATTTCCATGTTAATTGTTCCAACATTAGGGCCATGGACTTTTTTACTATTTTGCAGTTTTTTTCTGCAGCAAAACCCTTTCTACATGGGAAGTGATCATAGCACTCAAAAAATTTAGTGCTAAACCAGAAGTAACTACTGTCCTAGGCTTGGTGATCTTTACTATATTGGCCTATTAATGAAGTGAGCTTTTAATACTGGACAACACATTTCTTAAGAATATTGTTATGTTTATATTTTGTTGCAGTTTTTAATAACAATACAAAGATTTATACACATATTCAAAAGTTTTGCTTCCTGAAAAACTTTCGGTGATTATGATAGACAGCTTCAAGCTGAACAGAAATATAATTTCAGATTGACTGTATCACTAAGAATTTGGAGAAACGTGAAATTAAATTTGACTGAATTTAGCATGTTTAATCACATAATGATGCTGACATATTGCACTAGTTCACCTGAGCTGAAAATGTTTTACTCCTGATTTTTGTTTGTACTCAGCATCTGATGCTTCTCCTTTTCAGTGACCCAGAATAGTCGGCCAGCATTGATGGGTTCCATTTGCCCTGGTACTGCTTTTCCATAATCACAATATCCTGGTGAAACCTTTCACCATTTTCATTGTTGACTGCACCAAGATTAGAGGAGAAGTAGTCCAAGTGTGAATGCAGAAAATGAATCTTCAGCTTCATGGTTTTGTATGCTTGAAGCATGTTGTCAACCAGCTGGACATAGTTTGATGCCCTATAATTGCCAAGAAAATTCTCAGTAACATCCCTGAATGCCTTGCATGTGATTTTCTCAGGTCCCACTCAAATTGCATGTCATTGATGATGTGTCTGACTTGTGGACCCACAAAAATGCCTTCCTTAATCTTGGCATCAGTCATTCTTGGAAACATATCTCAAATATTGAAATCCTTCACCTTTCTTGTTCATCGCTTTCACAGTTTTTCATCAGTCTGAGTTTTATATGAAGAGGATGCAAGAATATCTTGCTTTTGTCGATAAGTGGTCTTAGAACCAAATGCTTATGGAGCAGCCAGTTCTTTTGAATGTAATGAAACTCTCTAGCATGAGAGTCCCATTCGCAAATGAAACAACAGTACTTGGTATAACCAAACTGCATTCCTAGTAGCACTGCCACTACTTTTAGATCACCAGAGATGTTCCAGTTGTAGTTGTTGTGCTGTATATGTTTCAACAACAGTTCCATGTTTTCATAGGTTTCTTTCATGTGTGCTGCATAGTGTCACGCTCTCCACCCCCGTATAAGCGGTTGCCTGGAAGAGGGGGGACGTGACCACAAATTTATGGATCCTTGTAAGTGCTGATGTCTGGGTTCCGTGTAGTTGTGGGCCAAGACGCGAACAGCCAAGGTTAATTGGGGTAACAATAACTTTATTGTTAGCACAGGAATTTTGTATCTACTACCCCTAAATAACAGAAACAAAATGTGGATACTTTTCCAAACCAAATAAAGTCAAAGATGTAACAAAGTCCATCTGATACTTCTCAGGGTTGTCAGTTCAAAACAAGTTATCCAAACTTCTTTCCAGCTCTGAACAAGGTCTGTTCTTCACACTAGAAGCTTTACTTTCATATAACAACTTTACTTTGCAGATAACTCAATAGCATTGTATTTGCTTTTCACAGCTGCTTAATGAGGTTGAGTTTTACGCTTAGGCAGTACGCTGCCTCTCCCCGTGTAAAAGCTCAATTGCATGAAGTTGGACTTCTCCAGCACTTATCACTTGCACAAGGTTAATAGAGCTTTCACTCCTTATGACAGTAAGCACACTCTGTCTCCATATCAGAATAACTGCTATCTATTACAGCTGTCTCAGTCTGCATTGGTTCTACTTCTGAGTCTGATAAGTCCTGTTTATAGTCAGGGTTCTGCAGAGCAACAGGCTTCCACTGCTCTAGTAAGCTTTTAAGCTGTTTCCATTTAGAATCATTTTTACTTTGTGGTATATGTGAGGAATTAAAATTACCAGCTTCCTTTAAAACTGAATTAATGGAACAAGGGCTCACCTTTCTTCTGGTATGTCTGGCTTTCACAGTTTGGTTAAAAGGCAAGTATTTGTCCTGATACTGCTTCACTATCTCCCGTGTGGCAAACTGCTCAGCAGGGTCTGGCTCTAACCTCCGTCTCCATAGCACACAATCAGCTGTTTGCTTACAAGCAGCTGGGCTATTCTCAGAGCTTGAGCTAGAGACACGCTGCCTGCCCTGGGAACGTTTCTGCAGCTTTTCACCTGGAACTTTACTCCAGCCTAATCTCCCACCTGTGACCACAGCTTCCAGAGAAGACTCCGGAGAAGAACTTCTGTCTCTCCTGGGTAAGGTTTCCAGCCTCTCCCCTCGAGGTTTAAAGTTACTTCTGACCTGCTTCTCTCTGCTGCTTGGCCCGTGGTAATTCCTCTCCTTTACAGGAAGCTTTCTCAGACGCTTTTCCAGAGACCTTTCTTTCTCTAAGCAGTCTTGCTGGCAACTCCCCAAGCATCGTGTGCTACCTTGGTAATGGTTGCTCCTTCCTTTGCTTCCTCCGTTCCTCAGGTCTCCCTCTGGATCTGAATCTGAACCAGAACCTGAGCCAGAGTCCAAAACTCTGTCTCTACCTGAATCCTTCTGCCCCTTCTTCGTCGTTCCTTTCTCTTTCCCTCTATCTGAATCTCCTTCCTGGTTAAGAGCATGGGGCTGCCCTATCCGCTTTGACTCCGCCCCCTTGCCTCTTACGTCAGTTCCCTGGGTTGTCATGGAGCTGGGGTGTGGCTCTCTCACTGACTTTCTATGCAGAGAGTTTCTCTGGGCTGCAGCTTTAACCCTTTCCCTGTCTGTATTGCTGTCTGCTTTTGGGGAAAGAAGCTGTTTTAAACCCCTATTTCTGGTGTTTAAGCCCTCTGCATCATCACAATAGGCAATAGGTATTGAAGGGTGGACATAGCCATTGTGTAACAAGACAGCTTTCAGGCTGATGAATCGATAAAAAGCACTATTGTTATGGGTCATGCTCACAATTCAAAGCTGTGAACAACCCATCAATGTCAGTGCAGAAACAGAGGTTGTCAACCTGTGCAAAGAAATTTTTCATATCTTCTTGGCGGGTCCTAAAAACAAATTTTTGTACCTGGTGACAGCAAACCCCATCTTTGCAATCTTGAACCAAGTAGTTCAGCTTTTGCTTTTGACAAACTTCATTCAATTCTGAATGTGTTATCAGATGAAACACAACAGACATAAATGGTTCAAAATATGGATCCACGTAGTTTTCTACATCTGGCCTGTGTATTGTGGCATCTTTGTCTGTCTCATCTAGGCTCCATATCTCTGGTGGCTTCCGTACTGGCATACTGTCGTCATGTGGCACTGGTCTCATGACTGATGGCAGACTGGGGTATTCAATAGATTTCTTATTTTTATCAGAGAAGCCAGATACATTGTTCATAGAGAGGTAACAGTCCATCACCTGATCCTTCTGTTCTCGCCTTATCATCGGAACTGCAAACGGCATTGACTTCTGAGTAATGCTGAGCCAAGCTCTGAGATGGACAGCACATGATGCACAGCAAACATGATGAGTCCAGTATTTGTCTTGATCACTAAATTTACAAGTGAAGTAGAGCTCATACACTTTCTTAAAAAGTGTAGCCATGCTGCGTCTTTGAGGCTTAAGCGTATACTCACCACAAATGTAACAGAATGTGTCATGGTTGTTGTGACATTGACAAGACATTTCTGCTGTAACAAATCATCATTTAGACAAGAAGCTTACATGTAAATGTCATTGTTAAGTACACAAACTGATATCAATGTCATGCATAGCATCTGTATATGAAAGTTGTTTTAAAAGCCTGTACTGATAGCATCCATCCTAAGAATGCCCACACATTACTGAACTAGCATTTCTATTGCACGTTGTGAGCCTGCACTAAACAAAACAGCTTACTTTCTAGACAACATATGAGTAGACTTAAAATATGTGAGGAAATCACAAAAATAGGCAATTGCAAAAAAATGGTGCATGACAGGAAAATTTCAAGGTGATTTTCCTGATCAGCAACCCAAAATCTGTAAGGTACACCCAAAAGTGTTCAGGAAGCAAAATCTTTGTTGTTCAGTGAATCGGTCTTATCTTGTTTCCTAGTTAACCCCACATTTTTAATTCCACTGGGAGGAACTACCAGAATTTGGTATAGATGATACAATATTTTTTTATGTGAGTCTCAAAAAAGCCAGGGAAAGATGCACAGCCTATACCAGTCATAGTCTCTCATTCCTATAGAGAGTAGAAAATGGTTTTCATCTAACTGACTAAATATTAAATTTGTCCATTGCTCTACTGTTTGCCTAGGGCCTTGTTGCAATGGGAACAAATCAAATGATGGCATATATAAGCAGACTTTTATTATTTTTGGTGTTAAATTAATTCCTGTAATTTTAAAATTTAGAAATATGAGACAACCCAACAAGGATATATGGAACATTACTTTATAACTATCTCATATGATATTCAGTCTTCTGCTGATGCCTAGAATAGTTATTAGTAATATTATTATCATTATTATTATTATTATTATTATTATTATTATTAATGAGCATTTATAAAGCACTACCAGGCATACACAGCGCTGTACAGACAAAGAAAAGACAGTCTCTGCTTGTCGAGCTTACAATCTAAAAGGACGGACATACAGTAGAACAAAAGGAGAGGGACAAAGGGGGCAATAAGGACCTGAAACATAAGGATGAAGATTATTAGCCAAAGGCAGTCTCAAAGAGGTGTCTTGAGCCTAGACCTGAAGAATGTGAGGGAAGAGATTTGATGCAGGGAAAGGGGTAGGTTATTCCCAACAAGAGGGGGGCAGCAAGGTCAAAGGAACGAAGCCGAGAGTTAGCAGAAGTAGAATGCAGCATGGAGAGAAGAAAAGCAGAAGATTACAGGAGGTGGTGTAGGGAGAGAGGAGAGGTAAAGAAGAGCAGCAGTATGAATGCACTTATGTGTGAGGGTAAGTAGTTTGAACTGAATATGGCAACGGATAGGGAGCCAGTGAAGGGACTTTAAAAGAGGAATAATGTGACAGTAACAAGCTTGGCAGAAGATTAGACGCGCAGCTGAGTTTTGAATAGATTGAAGTGGGAAATGAGATTGAGGGAGATCAGCAAGGAAGAGGTTGCAATAATCAAGATAGAGATAAATAAAGGAATGTACCAGAATCTTAATGGCACACAGAGAGATGAATGGATGAATCTTGTTGATATTATAGAGAGAAAAGCGACAGGATTTAGCAATTTGTTGGATATGGGAATAGAATGATAAGGTGGCATCAGAAACAACCCCAGGTTTGTGAGCTGAGGAAACAGGACAGACAGGTGTGTTATCAACCATGATGGAGAAAGGGGAGAGGAGGGAGGAGAGATTAGGGAAAAAAATCAGAAGCTCAGTTTTGGCCATGTTCAATTTCAGACGGTGCTGAGAAATCCAGACAGCAATATCAGATAAGCAGGAGGAGATATGGGCCTGAAGAGAAGAAGAAAGGTCAGGTGAAGAGATATAAATTTGTGGATCATCTACATAGAAGTGATATTGAAAGCTAAGGGAAGAGCTAAGGGAACCAAGGGATTGAATATAAAGGGAGAAAAGGAGAGGACTGACCCTTGGAGAATGCCAACTGAGAAGGGGATAGCAGAAGAGGATGAACCTTGAGACAGACACTAAAGGAATGATAAGAGAGGTAAGAGGAGAACCAGTTGTCTGCTTATTATTAGAAGTATTGAAACATTTCAAGAAATAGTTTGGATTTGTAATACTAAATTTCTAGATATAATTTTGAAGCCTTCATGTTAGAAATCCATGAATAGGGACAATTCAGTCATTACAAAGTCATAATCTGAGTTGCAAAAGTATTTCACATCTAAAGAAGAATTAACCTGTACCCCACATTCACATATTTCTACAGAAGAAAAAGAACATAGATAAATCCAACAAATCCTTTCCTGATCCTCCAAGGACAGAGGACTGTTCCCTCGTCAGTTGAGCATTGCCCTATCCCTCAAGCAGGAAGCAACATTGATTCCCAGTATCTCTAACCCATGGTTGAAATACCTAAAGCAAACACTGAATGAATTTATATGATAAATTGGTTAACAAACACTATTAAGTGATATATTTTAATGAAATAAATACATTTGTGGCCATCTCTCCAGTATTATGTTGTCTCTCATATTTATGTTAGATGCTGTCAGAATATACAAGGTTAGTGGATCTCTCCTCGGACTCTTTGGCAGTTCCAAGTGCTGCAGAGGATGAGGGTGAAAGCCCATCCTTAGCTTTCTTTGGGGAATCTTGAGGGGACAGGAAGAAAACAGACTTCAGGGCTTCAGGGCTTCAGGGCTCTATTGCAGCGTACATTTCATGTGCGTTCCCAGGTTTAATCTTCACAAGTACTCTCAATCCACCCACTATATAAAAATATGATTTACTGGGTGAATCAATGGGCCCAATATTCAAAGGCATTTACATTGTTTATAGACTTGCAAACCATGTAAATGCCACTTAGAGGGATATTCAGTGGGTTCTGCCGCTACATGTCCTGCTAACCGTGTAGCATTGAGGCATATTGTGGGTGTTCCGGAGTGAAGGCAGCATCAGTCACTTAGCATGCAGTGGCAATATTGAGCCACTGCCCAGTTAGCGACCTGTGGGTAAAGATAGGCATGGGAAAAGCTGGCCTATCTTTACTCATGGAGCTAACAGAGCAGTGACTCAATATTGCTGCTGCTCAGTTAGCTTCCGCGCTGCATGGCAGACCCAGGTATTCAATGCCATTGGCCAGATATGGCCCCGACATTGGATATGTGGGGTTAAGGTTCAGCAGCGATGGCTATGTGCTTTAGAAGTACTAGCTGCCGCTGCTGAATATTGGGCTTAATATGTTCATATGCTGACATTCATATAGAGAAAAGCAAAAAGCAAAAATTACAAAATGACACTACATTAACTCCATTTCCTTTATTCTCCTCTTCTCCTTGACACTCTTTCTGTTCCTTGGATACTCCATCAGGACTTCTTTATTCCACCATCTCTTCTACAGGCATCAACTCTAGAACCCTGCAAAGATCCTTACACCACCACTCTTTCTATACTCTTCAATGGGTTTCCTCATCAACCTGACCACCATCACTTATCCTTTGCCTAAGATCTTGTTCATCACCCAGGGCCCAACTGACCCCGTGCTTCTTCTTGTTAGTATGGCAAGAAAGAGGTAAAGGCAAGCTTCCCTCCAAAGCACTTCAGTGTAAGGATGTGCTGTCATTAGTGCACATTTTCTTCATTAGTTTGCTTTAATTTTGTGTATATGAAATTGATTTAATAAATGTTAGCCTATGAATTAACATGTGTTTGGTTAACTTGTGTTCGTTAAAAATGTTTCACATTAAAAACTTTTTATTACAAGTGTGTATGAAGCAAACTGAAGTCCAAAAGTCAGAGAAAAGGCCAAATGAGCTGAAAATAAAACAAAAATGTTTGCCCTGTGCACATCCCTACTTCACTTTTAAACTCATCCTTTGACCATTCCTAGAGGGAAGATCCCATTCTATTACATCACCTATTTAGACAGATGCAAAAGTGGTATCTCTTCTTAAAACAATCACACAGAATTGGTCAGCATTAAGACCAATATCATAGTTATTGGACACTTCCTGACCTAGATCACACAACTACTACTGCTACTACTATGAAACATAGTACATAATGGCAGAAAAAGACCATATGGCCTATCTAGTCTGCCCTTCCATACCAACTACCATAGTCCCTTTTTTCCTTTATCTGTGTTGGTCCCATGCTTTCTTGATTTCAGATACTGTCCTCATCTCTACTACTTCCACTGGGAGACTGTTCCATGCATCTACCACTCTTTCCATAAAGTAATATTTCTGCATATTACTCCTGATCCTATCCCTTTTCACCTTCATCATATGCTCCCCATTGCAGAGCTTTCTTTCAACTGAAAGGCTCTCTTCCTGTGCATTTATGTCATGGAGCTATTTAAATGTCTCTAACATGTCTCCTCTCTCCCCCTTTCCTCCAAAGTATACATATTGAGATCTTTAAGTCTGTCCCCATATGCCTTATGATGAAGTCTGCTGACCATTCTGGTAGCCCCCTCTGCACTGACCCCATCCTGTTTATATCCTTTTGAAAGTGAGGTCTCCAGACTTTCACATAATACTCTAAATGAGATCTCACCACAGACTTATACAGAGTCACTATCGCCTCTTCTTCCTGCTGGACATTCGTCTCCCTATGCACCAAAGCATCCTTCTGGCTTTTACCATCACTTTTTCTACCTCTTTAGTGATCTTAAGATCATCAGAAACAATCACCTCCTGGTCCTGCTCTTCTTTTGTAGACAGAAGAACTTCCTCCCCCATACTTTACCGCTTCCTTGGATATTTTCAGCCCAAATTCATGACTGAATTTTTTAGCATTAAATCTCAGCTGCCAAATTCTTGACCATTCTTCAAGCTTAGCGAGATCCATCCTCATGTTATGTACTCCTTCCTGGGTGTCTACTTTATTGCAGATTTTGGTATCATCAGAAAAGAGGCAAACCTTACCTGACAACCCTTCCATAATATCACTAATAAAAATGTTAAAAAGAATTGGACCAAGGACAGATCCCTGTGGCACACCACTGGTTACATCCTTCTCTTCCGAGTAAGCTCCATTTACTTGTACCCTTTGTTGCCTCCCACTCAACCAATTTCTAACCCACTAGGAACTATTCATAGGATGCTCAATTTATTTATAAGTCACCTGTGCAGAACAGTGTCAAAGGCTTTACTGAAATCTAAGTACATCATATCAAGGGATCTCCCTCAGTCCAACTCTCTGGTCACCCAATCAAAGAAATTAATTAGATTTGTCTGACAAGACATGCCCTTGGTAAACCCATGCAGCCTCAGATCCTGCAATCCATTGGACTCCAGAAACCTCACTATCCTCTGTTTTAGCAGCATTTTCATTAATTTACTCACCACAGAGGTCAGACTAACCAGTCTGTAGTTCCCAATCTCATTCTTACTTCCACTTTTGTGGAAAGTGACCATATGCACATTTCTCCAGTTCTCAGTGACCACTCCCAGCTCTAAAGAAGCAGTGAAAAGATCAGACAGTGGAGCCCCTAGAACTTCCCCAAGTTCCTTCAATACTCTGGGATGTATCCCATCTGGCCCCATCATTTTGTCTACTATTAGTTTAACTAGTTCCTCAGGAACACAGTCTTCTGAAAATCATTCAAGATCCCCTTCACTACTGTTCCTATTTGTGGGTGTTTTCTGAGATCCTGCTCCTGGCCCTTCATCTGTGAACACAGAAAAAGATATTTGTCCAGCAATTCTGCTTTATCCTCATTAGCTTCTACATAGACACACCATAGCAGGGATGTGCCAATCATCATTCAGCATATTGAAATCACCTATCAATAGCACTTCTCCTTTCATGGCAATACTGCAAATGTCTTCGATTAAATCTATGTCTACTTCTGTCTGTGAAGAAGATCTGTACATCATACCAGTGCAAATGAATCTCCCATTCCCTCTTTCTAGTTTAACCCACAGTGCCTCCTCATTCCCTTGTAAACCCTGTAATTCTGTAGCTTTAATATGTCCTTCCTGAATAAAGTATATCCTGCTATACTGATCATATGTGTAGCACCACAAGGCTGTACAGAGACATGTAAGAGACAGTCCCCGCTCTAAGGGCTTACAATCCTGGGGACTGATTTACGCCACACCATCAGTATATCTTCAATTAGTGAGGGTCCAATTCCTTCTACTCAATTGGTACAGCTATCTGCATCCGCCTTATTCCCACATTGGTGAATGACACTGTGCATTACCTGTTGAGGAAATGTGGTCTACATCCCTGACAGGTAGCATGGTGACTTTGCACTTAACACACCTTGGTTTTGTGTGTCAAAGGTGCATTAGATGCAAAAACCACAATGCACTTTAGTAAAGGAACCACTAAGGGGTATGCTTGCTAAATCAGGCTAATGGTTAACCTGGACTTTTTGCAACTAGGCTCCTTGATATTCAATAGGACCTAGTTGCAGACAGCCCAGGTTAATCGCTAGCCCACTTTAGTAAACATACCCCTAAAGGTTAATAGGTATCAAAAAGGACCCTGGTGTGTTTTTACTTTTGCTTCAGTAGTAGGTGCTGACATTTGTTTTATTTTTATTTATTTACATTTCTCCTATTTTATGTTAAAGGAAGAGAAAAAAAGAAAAGAGAAATATTTCTAATCTGGCTGACTCTTTTATTAAGTCTCCTTTGTTGGAGAATATTGCATTCCTTTCCTAGTCCCTCTATGTAAAACTACTAATGGTACAGCAATTGTAGGGAAATGTCTCCTAATGAGTTATTTTATGCATATCATGAAAGTAATGAATCTCACTCTTAAGCCAGGATGCCACTGAGTATGATCTTAAATCTCTCAGATTTGCTGCTAATGTTGGCCATATGACTTGCATTGTGCCAAAGAGAGTTTCCTTCTGGAGTTCATAGTATGTAATTTGTATAGGCAACTTATCAAGATACACTAGCAGATTCCATTTATATAGGTCTCTGATGCCCAAAATGAAAAGAGATATTTACTTTCTGCCTCATTTTTATGGTCTCTGACCTTTTATGTTGGTACTTGAGGATGTTATGTTGCTCCACACAATAATAACTTTGTGCACTCACTCAATTCCCATAATCACACTATTAGAAACATAGAAATATAGAAATATGACGACAGAAAAAGACCACATGGTCTATCTAGTCTGTCCTTCCATATCAACAACAACAAAAGTCCCCTTTTTACCTTTATAGATCCTCCGTGTTTGTCCCATGCTTTTTTAATTCAGTTACTGTCCTCATCTCTACCACCTCCAATGGGAGACTATTCCACGGATCTACTACTCTTTCCATAAAGAAATATTTCCACATTTCACTCCTGAATCTATCTCCCTTCACCCTCATCCCATGTCCCCTCATAACAGAACTTGCTTTCAATTGAAAGAGGCTCCCTCCATGAACATTTATGCCACGGAAGTATTTAAACATCTCAATCATATCACCTCTATCCCGCCTTTCCTCTAAGGTGTACATATTAAGATCCTTCAGTCTGTCCTCATATGATTTATAATGAAGGTCACTAATCATTTTAGTAGCCACCCTCTGCACCGACTCCATCCTGTTGACATCCTTTTCAAGGTGCGGTCTCCAGAATTGCACACTATACTCCAAATGAGGTCGCACCAAAGACTTATACAGAGGCATTATCACCTCCTTTTTTCTGCTAGCCATTCCTTTCCGTATGCACCCAAGCATCCTTCTAGCTTTTGCTGTCGCCTTTTCTACCTGTTTAGCTACTTTAAGATCAGACACAACCACGCCTAGGTCCCACTCTTCTTTAGTGGACAAAAGTACTTAACCCCTATACTATATTGCTCCCTTGGATTGCTGCAGCCCAAATGCATGACCTTACATTTTTTAACATTAAATCCAAGCTGCCAAATTCTAGACCATTCTTCAAGCTTAGCTAGATCCCTCCTCATGTTATCTACACCTTCCTGGGTGTCTCCTCTATTGCAGATTTTGAAACACATGGCATTCTCCCTTCTGCTAAGAACAATGAAGGGAACAGAATGCTTGCACTGGCTAGGAATCAAACCCATGTGTCTTGCATGGCAAGCAAGACTTCTATCACTGAACCACCAATGCCTTGGAAATTATTTTCTGTCAGACCTACACTTTAAGCACCATAAGAACATAAATTATGCCATACTGGATCAGACCAAAGGTCCATCAAGCCCAGTCCTGTTTCCAACAGTGGCCAATCCAGGTCACCAGTACCTGTGAGGTTCCCAGAAGGTAGACAGATTCCATGCCACTTGTCCCAGGTCCTCTTTCATGGTTTATGGACTTTTCCTTCAGGAACTTGTCCAAACTTCTTTGAAACACAAATACACTAACAGCTTTTACTGCATCCTCAGGCAAAGAATTCCAGAGTTTGATTACATGCTGAGTTAGCTCTGATCAAGTTCCATTTTAATTTATATGAAATGTATCAAACTCTTATTCATTACCAATCTTATTCCAGCTAACTACTACTACTAATCATTTGTATAGTGCTACAAAGTATATGCAACACCGTAGACATACATGTACGACACAGTCCCTGCTCATTAGAGCCTACAATCTAATGAAGATGAAATGACATTTCAAAACTGGGGACTAGAGTATGATAACATACACATAAGTAGTGAACAAGAGAAGAGAAGCATCAGGGTCCAAAAGCAGCCTCAAAAAGGTGGATTTTTAGTCTGGATTTGAATAGGGCTAGAGAAGGAGCCCAACACACTGACTTAGGTAGTTTATTTCGGGTATACAGAATGGAGCAACAAGGTGGAATGAATGAAATTTGGAGATGGCAGTGGCAGCGAAGGACACAGATAAAAGGGATCTGCCAGAGGAGCGGAGTTCCCGAGGAGGGGAGTAGAGTGAGCTAAAAGGGAAAATGTAGTGAGGAGCTACAGAATGAATGCACTTGTAGGCCAGTAGAAGGAGTTTGTTAGGAAGCCACTGAAGCAACTTGAGAAGAGGCGTTACATGAGCATAGCGGCACTGGTGGAAGATAAGCCATGCAGTTAAAAGGATCAATATCCAGTCTTCACGTAATCTTTTCTTGACAACATAACTTTTCAGTGCCCAGTCGCCCAAAATTGACTTGGCACTGACAGCATTGTTAATGCTGTTCTTGTGTTTTTCTTCTTTATCGCTATGCTTAGTTTTCTTACATCAAGCTTCTGATTGGCTTATTTATTTAACATTTTTTAATATACTGCTATTCAGTACTATCAAAGCGGTTTACAATGGAACATAACGGTTTGCATAGAACAGTAGAAACAACGACTATTCACATTTAACAATTGAAAGTTCTTTACAACATTTTATAATTGTTTACAGTGGATTGCTTTGGTTGGCAAGGCAACCTGTTGTGTAAGGTGAAGAATTTATTGGAGAGGTTGCATGTTTTCTGTGGAATCAAAGTGCTCTGTAACTAGGAGAGTCTTTAGGTGTTTTCTGAAGTCGGTGATATCTGTGGTTGCTCTCAGATGGTGCGGGAGAGAATTCCATAGTGATGGGACATGGAATTCAAATACTCTATGTAGTGCAGATTGTGAGGTATGAGAGGAAATATTAGCTGTAGAGAGAGTGTTCAGGTGTTGCGTCCTTCATAATCGGGTGTTTGGAACTCGTTTGATTAGGCTGGTCAGACATCCGGCTAACTGGTTCTGTAATATCTTGAATGTCAACATTAAGGTTTTGCATTTTATTCATGATCAAATGGGGAGCCAGTGAAGGGATTTTAGGAATGGGTGATGTGATCGTGTTTCTTAGTGCCTGTGATTAATCTGGCTGCTGTGTTTTGTGCCAGTTGTAGAGCTTGGGTTGCACATTTGGGCAGGCCTTGAAGGATGAGGTTGCAGTAATCTAGCTGGGGGGTGATTAGTGCCTGGCAGACCGATGCCCCAGGTGATCACTGCCTCTCTATTATCCACAGTTCCCAAGGGGTCAGGATCCCAATGCTTTTCTGGTAAAGTAATGATGCAATGATACAATTTCCAGTGGAAAAGTGCTGCCTTATTATGCTTTTTTTGTATACAGATTTCTCCCACTAAGTTTGCAGCCAGCAACAAGATGAGCAACTATTCGCAGGTCTACTTTACAGAAACTCTATTTGTTCATCCTTTCAGTTTTTTTCTCTATGCAAATTGTAAACTATCTCGCCCATAATCCACTGTTCTGGGCTGCAATAATCTGTTTATCATCTTTAAGTTTCACTTCACCTTTCCTAACCATTTCTGTCTGGTTTCAATTTCATAAGGTTCCTGCAGCAATACTCTGTATTTCTTGCTATAATTGTACATTTGCGGCTTAATTTTTCTTGGCTGATCAGATTCTTTCTATTGTTTTGCAAATTCTGTAGCTTTCTTCCCCATATATGATAGCAGGTTCTCCCCCATTCTTTCTATTTTTTGGAATGCTTGTCCTTGCTGAAGAATGGAGACCAGTTGTGGATGTTTACTTCTGTACATCAGCATCTTCTGCAGAGATGACACAACCATTAGGTGAAACAGGCAGTTGCCTAGAGCGTTGTGTCCCAGGCGCGCTTCATTGTTGCTGCTGCTGCTACCTCTCTCCGGGTCAGCAGTGGTGACAATGGGTTTAAAAGTGTGACTACCTCATGACTACACATGGTGCAATTAGGCCCATATATATATACATGACGTTGGAGTAGGCATATTCAGTGGATGGAGCATGCTTTACAGATACTTTGCAGGATGTTAATTAAAGTGTACTAACCTTTTGCACTTACCGTGCACTAAGAGCAAAAATTAGTGCACAGTGGGGCATGTTTAATAAGGTGCATTATCAGAGTAGCACATGAATAGTGCAGAGCTTGGGTTTCAAGCTAAAAACACCATGCTACCCTGGTAGCATGTGTGTATGTGTGGGGGGGGGGAGGTACTGGCTGGGACATGGGTGCTCCCAGTGCATGGTGGCTACCACGGGTGTTATAAGCCTGTGCTAGCCACTCTTGATGGAGTAAGCCCAGATGCAACTAACACTACATCCATGGATGTCGTTGGCTAAACCCGCAGCATAATCTCTATGCTATCACGTGGCTTTCCTGCGCTAACTGTAGGGGAATACATGTGCATGCTCCCCTGCAATTAGAAAAGAGCCTCCTGCTAGTAACATGGTCCATATGCACGTCATCGGCACGGGCTTAGTAAACATGTCTCAGTAAATACAAAGGCTGTGCATTAAATGTTGAGGGTATTCCCAGTGTGTCTCCTAGAATTATCATACAGAAAAGTTCCTTACCACGCGCTAATATCATTTGCAATTGATGTGGGTGCATTAATGCTATCCATTGATGTGGTGTTAATCCCTCCCTGTACTAGCTGCAATTAGCACGTGGGGAAAATGTCTTCTTCAGTTTACTCCTAATGGGTGCTCATTCGTGCTCTGTGTTTTAGCTGTTCAAGAAGCCGTCCAATTATTTAATCCCAATCACCCCGACGCTGACAGCGTTTTACTGCTTCAAGGAGTGGTCAAAGTAGTTGCTTCTGTTAAAAAAGTAAAAATCTTGTTAAAGAAAGAACACGCAGACATCACACAACCATGCTCTCCATCCATACCAATAAAGTTCCACAGCTCTCTGTCTCTGACTCCTATAACGCATGACATTTGGAAAATGACACCTAAAATGATCAAGTTTATTATATTCAATCATACTCAAAAATCTCTATGGGATCTATCACTTACAACCGAAAACCTCTTTAGTGAATCCCAGCACTAACACTAGAGACATGCAACCAATCACCTGATCTAATCAATGTCAAAACTTCCTAAACAGATCTACTTGCCAAAAGAACACTGAGGACCCCTCATATAGCAGACAAGTATGAACTTCCCAGCCTTGAGCATTGAGAAGCAGGCATGTAAAGAGCCAGTGATGCCATGCTCATGAATATACTGAGGTTTTTTTTTTTCTCCTGTGAATATACATTTTTCAATACAGTGATCTTTTAGAAGTTAATTTACTCAAAAGGCTGACAATTTAGTCTGAGTTATTGCGTTCGGGTTTGACACAGGGAAATTCCTTTTAAAACTTCCCTCTCTATGTCCAAAACTTCTTAGCAATGAAAAATGTTTGCAATGTAAAAAGAGCTAGAACTCAATTTAACTTTTACAATATGTTGATCTATATTCATAAGTAAATTCTGGGATGGAAATTTTCCATTTGTTAATGGTCCGTGTGTTTAAAAATCCATGGATGTTACAGAACACTAATTAACTTGGCATGTTCTTCTGTAATGGTCATTTTGACTTTAAACCCTTTTGGGGGATAGTTTCTCTGCTCATCTTTTAGGGTGACTGAAAGAAAGGTTCTTTCCCCATCTTTTCCTTGATGATAACAATTGTATGGTGTAGGGGAAAGGGCAGGAGAAAATCATTTTGTATCCAAAGAAACTCATTATATCCATTTTAGTTCCACAACTGAAATTCTTTCAGTTCCTTACATCCTATAAAACAGAACCATAACGAATAGATTTGCAAGATAATGAAAACTTATGCAGAATGGAAAATGATCTAATAAGCAAAATAACAACATGATGGTCATAAAATACAAGTAGTTTAGACAAATATATATGTTATCAAACATAGCATGTAGATACAGAATATTAAATAGTAAATTCAGTTTTAATCCCTTTCTACTGTCATGTTTTTACTGTTCCAGTATAAATCTTGCCTTGGGGTAAAAAGCTAACAACCAAAATAATTAAAAAGCAACAACTATTCTGTCTCAACATACTAAATCACATTGGGGAACTGCTGTAAATATACAATTCTTAGAGAATAAAAAATGCTCAGATTTCCTAAGGTAATCTCATAATACTCTTTACCAAGCTTAAGGTTACAGTATTGTCTTCATTTGATCCTATTTTAAATATTATTTATTTATTTATTTCCATTTAGCTCACACCTTTCCAGAAATCCACGTGACATGTATGTTATATGAGTTTCCAATGCATACACCTCAATTTGTCAGAAGCTCAGCCTGCATTTCAAATAAATGTGAGGGAAAGTTCAATGAGGCTTGATTGCTGCAGTTGGTTTACTTCTGCTGCTTCAGATGCATCTCCAGAACCTTCCCAATAGGATAGAAATCAATGGTCAGTTTGGACTGGGCTGGGGTCACTATCACTGAGGAGATTTCCCCAGGGCCATGTGTCCATGCGGGAAGGGTTAGGACGGCCATTATAGTTGGTGATTCCATCATTAGGCATGTAGATAGCTGGTATTAAGGTAGCGGACCTCACGCGCCACCTAGACAAGGTCTTAGATAGTGCTTGGGAGGAGTCTGCTGTTTTGGTACATGTTGGTACCAATGACATAGGAAAGTATAGGAGGGAGGTTCTGGAGGCCAAATTTAAGCTTTTAGGTGGGAAGTTGAAATCCAGATCTTCCAGGGTAACATTCTCTGAAATGCTTCCCATTCCACGCGCAGGACCCAAAAGGCAGGCAGAGCTCCGAAGTCTCAATGCGTGGATGAGAAAATGATGCAAGGAAGAGGGTTTCAGATTTGTTAGGAAATGGGAAACATTCTGGGGAAAGGAGGGGCTTTTTCGAAGAGATGGGCTCCACCTTAACCAGGATGGAACCAAACTGCTGGCATTAACCTTTAAAAAGGAGATAAGTAGCTTTTAAACTAGACAATAGGGGAAAGAAGTGGAGGAGTAGCCTAATGGTTAGAACAACTGCCTTCTACCCAGAAAATCAAGGGGTTCAATTCCCACTGGCACTCCTTGTGACATTGGGCAAGTCACTTTACCCTCCATTGCCTTGGAAGAAAAGGCTGGCAATCTACTTCTGGTGATACTTTGCCAAGAAAACCCAGAGGTAGCTGGGTTACTATGAGTCAACACTGACTTGATGGCATTAAAAAAATAGGGGACAGTTGCACAAGAGCACATGGTTTGGACCAATGTATCCTTGATGGATAGTAGCAAAAGACTGAAGTTAGGGCATATAAGTTGAGAGGTTCCAATAAAGACACAAGTAGCCCAAATGCCCTTGAGTACAGAGCTTAAAGATTCCAAATTATCCCTGCCTACTAATAGCCAGATTAATATGAATAAAATACAGCCTCTAAAATGCTTGTATGCAAATGCTAGAAGTAAAAAAAATGGGAGAGTTAGAATATATAGCACTAAATAAGAGGTTAGATATGAATGGTATCTCAGAGACATGGTGGAAGGAGGACAACCAGTGGGACACTGTGATACCTGGGTACAAACTATATCATAATGTTAGAGCAGATCAAATTGGTGGAGGGGTTTCATTCTATGTTAGAGAGGGTATTGAGCCACAAAGGATTAAAGTTTTCACTGTATAATCTCTATGTATTGAAATTTCATGTAAAAAGGGGAAGGAAATGGCAGTGGGAATGTACTATTGACAGCCTGACCAGTATGAACAAATGGATGATGAAATGCTCAAAGAAATCAGGGAAGCTGACAAACGTCACAGCACAATAATAATAATGGGTGATTTCAATTACTCCGGTATCGACTGGGTCAGTGTCACAGTAGGACATGCTAGAGAGATAAAGTTTCTAGATGAAATAAATGACTGCTCCTTGGAGCAGCTGGTTCATGAACTGACCAGACAGGAAGCCATTTTGGACCTATTCCTTAGTGGAACACAAGATATGGTTCAAGAGATAAGGGTTTTGGGGCCACTTGGCAATAGTGACCATATAGCATGATCGCATTTGATTTAATAAATGGAAGAAGCATGGCAAGCATGGCAAAAGGGAGACTATGATAAAATGAGTAAAACAGTAAAGAAAAACTAAAAGGAGCAGTTGCAAAGGTTAAAGATTTACATCAAGCATGGGTATTGTTTAAAGATACCATCTTGGAAGCCCAGACCAATTGTATTGTATGCTTTAAGAAAAGTGGAAGGAAGTCCAAGAAACTGCCAGCATGGTTTAAAGGTGAGGTCAGAGAGGCTATTGTTGCCAAAAAAGCATCTTTCAGGAAATGGAAGAAGGAGCTAAATGATGAAAACTGGAAACAACATAAGCAATGGCAAGTTAAATGCAAGGCATTGATAAGGCAGGCAAAGAGAGAATTTGAGAAGAAGCTTGCTGTGCAAGTGAAAACGTGTAATAAAGATTTTTTCAAGTACTGTACATTCATAGCAAAAAACCTGTGAGAGAGTCAGTTGGACCATTAGATGATAGAGGGATAAAAGGGGCACTAAGAGGGGATAAGGCCATGAATTCTTTGCTTCGGACTTTACTGAGGAAGATGTGGGGATGTTATCCATAACTGAAATAGTATTTAAAGGTGGTGCCAGAGAAGAATTGAAAGAAATATCAATACACCGGGAAGATGTATTACAACTATTTGATACTGAAGAGTAGAAAATCACTTGGACCGGATGCTATACATCCAAGTGTGTTGAAAGAACTGAAATATGAGATGACAGACCTACTATTAGTAATCTGTGAACTATCATTAAAATCATCTGTAATACCTGAAGATTGGAGGCCAATGTCATGCCAATTTTTAAAAAGCATTCCGGGAAACTACAGACTGGTGAGCCTGATGTCAGTACCAGGAAAAATGGTAGAAACCATTATAAAGAACAAAATTTCTGAACATGTAGATAGTCATGGCTTCATGGGAGACAGCCAAAATGACTTTAGCCCAAGAAAGTCTTACCTTACTAATCTGTTATGTTTTTTTGAAGGTATGAATAAACAGGTAGACAAAGGTGAGTCAGTTAATATCGTGAATCTAGATTTTCAGAAAGCCTTTGACAAGGTCCCTCATGAGAGACACTTGGTGAAACTAAAAAGTCATGGGATAGGAGGCAGTGTACTTCTATGGATCAGGAACTGGTTAAAAGATACAAAGAAGAGGGTAGGGCTAAATGGTCAATTTTCCTAATGGAGAATGGTGAGAATGGTAAGTACCCTAGAGAAAAGTGAGAATGGTGAGTACCCTAAGGTTCTCTGCTGGGTCCACTGCTTTTTAACATATTCATAAATGACCTGGAAATGGGAATAATGAGTGAGGTAATCAAATTTGCAGATGACACAAAATTATTCAAAGTTGTTAAAACCCAAGAGGATTGTAAAGAATTACAAAGTTGTTAAAATCCAAGAGGATTGATAAATTGGAAGACTGGGCATCCAAATGGCAGATGAAATTTATTGTGGACAAGTGCAAAGTTATGCACCTAGGAAAGAACAATCCAAACTATAGTTACATGATGCAAGGTTCCACATTGGGAACCACCGCCCAGGAAAGATTTAGGTGTCATCATGGATAACATGTTGAAACCCTTCACCCAGTGTGCATTGACAGGCAAGAAAGAAAGACAGAGAGATGTATAGATGAGTCCTACAGGGATATAGTACTGAAGTCCCACCTCCAGTCTGATAGCTTCTTTGGTACCGTGGAGGAGAGAGATCGCATGAAAGGAGAGCATCACCTTGGTGTGGCAGGAACTGATCCTATAGCTAGGACCTGCCCTCCAGGTGATGAAAAAAGCCTATCACATGTAGGAGGTTTCTCCAGGGTCATGTGCCCATGATGGAAGGGTTAGGATGGTTTTTATAGTTCGTGATTCAATCATTAGGTATGTATATAGCTGGGTGGCTGGTGGACATTAAGATCGCCTGCTAATATGCTTGACTAGTGTGATGGGAGTGAACTTCAAGGGCCTCCTTGACAAGGAGAGGAGTCTGCTGTCTTGATACATGTTGGAACCAATGACATAGGAAAGTGTAGAAGGAAGATTCTGGGGGTCAAATTTAGGCTTTTTAGGGTCAAATTTAGGCTGAAATCCAGAACTTCCAGGGTAGCATTCTCTGAAATGTTTCCTGTTACACACGAAGGACCCAAAAGACAGGCAGAGCATGCATGAGATGATGGTACAAGGAAGAGGGTTTTGGATTCACTAGGAACTGGGCAACATTCTGGGGAAGGGAGCGGCTTTTTCCAAAAGAATGGGCTCCTCCTTAACTGGGATGGAACCAGACTGCTGGCATTAACCTTTAAAAATGAGATAGAGTAGCTTTTAAACTAGATAATAGGGGAAAGCTGACAGTGACCCAAGAGCAGATAGTTCAGAAGGATGTATCCTTGAAGGATACTAGCAAAAGAGGGAAGTTAAGGCATCCCAACAGAGAGGTTTCAATAAAGATAAAAGTAACCCAGATGTCCTCAAGTAGACAGAGCTGAAAGATTCCAAATTACCCCTATTCAGATTAATATGAATAAAATACAAACGCTAAAAAGCCTGTATGCAATTGCTAGAATCTAAAAAATAATATGGGAGAGTTAGAATATATAGCACTAAATGAAAGGTTAAATATGATTGGCATCTCAGAAACCTGGTTGAAGGAGGACAACCAATGGGACACTGTAATACCTGGGTACAAACTACATCACAATGATAGAGTAAATCAAATTGGTGAAGGGGTTGCGCTCTATGTTATGGAGGGCATTGAGCCACATAGGATTAAAGTTTTGCAGGAAACAAAATATACTGTAGAATCACTATGGATAGAAATTCCATGTAAAAAGGGGAAGTCAATAGCAGTGGGGGTATTCTACCGACTGCCTGGTTAGAATGAACAGATGAATGATGACATGCTAAAAGAAATCAGGAAAGCTAACAAAAGTTACAACACGGCAATAATAAGTGATTTCAATTATGCTGGTATTGACTGTGTCAGTGTCACAACAGGACATGCTAGTGAGATAAAGGAGTATGTTTATTAAATGGTGGTAAGGGAGCATGTTTTTTCAAGCAGAAACAACAGTGAAAAGGGGTTTCTGTGAGAAATAGTCTCTTGGCTTGTAGGGGGCATTCCGGCATTAAGAGTGCTTTGGGCTATTTAACATGTGGTAACAAGATATCAGGCGGTAAGGTGTCAAGCAGGCACCTTAACATCCGAAAATGGCTGTAACCCTAATGCTGGATAAAGGAGCAGCCTGGAAAGTCAATCTGGAGGTGATGGATGGAAGGACAGCTGGGAGCTAATGGACCTGTCTGATCTTTGGGCACCCTATGTGGCAGCCAATAAAGTGGAAGAGCATGTGGGAGGCAGATGTAATGATGTAATATGGTGCAACGTCAGTGTGTGGCATAGGATGTGGAACATATGTCCCATAGCGGAGTCAGATGTGGCTGGATGTATGCAATGACAGGAGAACAGAGTAGGAGTGGCAACATGCCCATCAGGCATGGGAGAGGTGTGTGCGTGGTCCCAAATTGTGGGAAAGAGTACCAGTGTAGGCCATGGTATAGCAGCCTGCATGAGAAGACATGACTGCACCCAGCCGACAGAGGTGGATAGATGGGCTGAGGGATGGATGGCAACAGAGGAGAGGGTGGAATTGACTAGTATCATCAATGTGTTGTAGATGCCATCCCTAATGTATCTGTACTGTACATGAAAATGTGTGGCATAGCCACCTGGAAGACCTGATACCAGACATGTTGTACACCTGTCCTAGCCACATAGCCAGACATCACCTCAGACAAATGTGCTGATAACAACTGCACAGGTGTTATCCATACCAGGAACATGAGGTACATATGGACATGAGCTGAGACCTGCAGGTGGATATCCAAGGGGTAGAATATGTCCACATGTACTGTGGAGATGTAAGGGAGCCAATGCTGTACAGTAACAGACATGATGTCAGACATGACTCATGTTGTCCAAATAGGTTACAGCTGTATGTATTGAACTGGCTGTTAGTATACCACTGTAGCCGTGCAGTCACATTGGGGTACATCTTACCATCAATTGGTAATGTCTGATGTTAAATAGGGACTGAATGGACCTGCAGTCAGCTGAGCCATTGGTGGGTTAAGTGATTTGCTCAAGGTCACAATGATGTGTTGTCAGTCCATGAAGGTTGTGGCAGACATAAAATGTAACAGTGCAGACAAAAGGAGTGGTAGCGGGCTTCAAACCATGGTATCTTACCACCAAGCCACTGGCATGACCATCATGTCACTCCTCCAACCAAGGGCCTGACATCTGCAGAGTGAACATATCTGACCCCCTGCAATGGGCTGCAGCAGAGCTAAGAAAGCCATGTTGGGCAGTGGGCAAACACATCCCTCTCCCCACAGTCATTTCAAGTATCTATTTAAAAGTACCCAGCCTTGCTAGGCACTGCAAGGCCAAGCTGAGGCCGATCATGGTACCCTGGCCATGGTATCTTAGGCAGGGCAGTTGTGAAAGTGGAAGGACATAGGGAGCATCACTGTCTTATCTATTCCATTCCATTGTTTATAAAATAGTAAAAGATAAAAAGAAATTTAAAAGTAAAAATCTGCAATACAGGCGCAGTCTCATTGGTGCATTATATCTGTATTGTTAGGCAGTGGGGAAATGACCTTCTCTCCCCTTGGTCCCTTCAACACTCTCAGCAGAGGCACCCAGCCTTACTAGGAACTGCAAAGCTGAGCCAAGGCATATCGTAATGCCTGTGAAGGGTATAGCTGGAAAATTAATAGTTTATATAAAGAAAGAAGTGAGGGAAGGTGAGAGCAGTACTGGCACAAGAGGACAGAAAGAGACAGGGCATTCCCAGGGTATGTTTATAGGCTCCTCTAGTCTACTGCCCAAATTAAGGAGAAATGTCTTTACAGGGAAAGTAGAAAAAGTCACAGTTTCCAGTGTAACTTTAGAAGAGCAGGAATCTCTACAGAAGGGCAAAGAGGAGAGTGACATGGTGCAGGGCAGGGAGATACAATATATCTTTGGCCACACAATCTTCTTCCATCACCCCACACCAGCACTTCTTTATAATGCAGTACACCATTGCCCCTATAACTGTTTTAAATGTGTTTTTTTGAAAACAAAAAAAAAAGTACCGGTGGGGTTTTGGTGAATCCTATATCAGTCCACCAGTTAAAATCACAAATATCTTTAGGCTTTGATTTTCTGTTGTCCTTTTGGTTACCTTCAACTCCTGCTGGTTCACTTCAACAGGAACAGAATACGCACAAGCAGGATAGACCAATAGATGGTGGGTATTCTATGGCCTCTGGTTCTTCTGTAAGAGAAAATCCAATCTCCAGGAACAAGCAGGAATGAGTCTTCACATATGGGTACGTAGGTACCGACGAAGCCCGCACGGGAATGCTCCCCAGCATCCAATCAGAAAGCTTTTGGGAGCATCCCTCGCGCCTGCGCACTGCCTTCCCGCCTTTTCCACTGCCTCTCCTCAGTTTTTGTTTTTCCGCGGAGCCGGCAGGACGTCCTCCTGTCACCGCAGAAACGTTTTTCTTTAAATTCTTATTTCTTGTTTCCTTGTGGTCGCGGCTGTTTCTCCCGCCGCCACCGGTACCGCCGGTGGGTTTTTCTTAAACTCAGAGAGATTTTCCCTCTGTTTCTGTCTTAAATCTTTTGGGCCTACAAGGCCTCTCCATCGTGGAGTCTTCTTCTCCTAAGAAGTGCCTTCACTGTGGAAACACAGTTTTCTTTTTAGACTCCAATGCCTGGTGTCTAACCTGTTTGGGTCCTGACCCTTTTTCCCCTGAACAATCAGGCTGCAAAACTGTGAGAAGAACTTCCCTCTTTCGAGTTTCCCTCGATACCGTTTTCCCTCCCGGAGTGAGGGCACCGGCCTTTTCTTCTCTTCAGGATCGGGTAACCCACAAACAGTCTGTTAAGACTAGCCAATCCTTGAGTGGTAGGTCTCATGCCAAGCATGATGACGGCTCCGGCCTTGCCCTCAAGACCCCATTGGCATTAAAACCCCGGTGGGAGTCTCCGGACTCCAAAGCATTTCAGTGGTTTCAGGTTGTTCCTGGGGCTCACCCCTCACAGAACATACCTGAGCCATGCTTGGTGGTGGCATCCGCTTCGAGCGGTACCGATACCCCGGCATCGACACCGGTGTTGAGTGATCCACTCTTCACCAGGGATCATCATCTGGCGTCCTCGGTACCTTCGGGACCGATCGATACGTTCCAGATTGACTTTCCTGTATCTGAGCCATGCTCGGTGGTGGCATCCGCTTCGAGCAGTACCGATACCCCGGCATCGGCACCAGTGTTGAGTGATCCACTCTTCACCAGGGATTGTCATCTGGCATCCTCGGTACCTTCGGGACCGATCGATACGACCCAGATTGACTTTCCTGTATCGGCAACATCGCCGATACCACCACCGACGTCGGTACCCTCTAGACATGCATCGATAGACTCGCTCCCTTCGATGCCGAGTCTAGAATCGATATCTAGTCTAGATGACTGTGTACCGACGCATCTCAGAACCGACCCTTATCATTTCCGGATACACAGTACCGAGGATATTCACCAAGTGTTTCTTGTTCCCTCGGTACCGCTTGAGCAGCCTCCGATGACTCCGATAACTCCGATGGCGTTACCATCTCCGATTCCAACTCACCTACAAGTGTCGGTACCATCGATCCTTTCTATGCCTAGTTTGGAATCGATACCTGGCATGGACGATGCAGTACTGACTGCCCCAAATCGTGACTGCCAGTACCACTATCCATCTATTGGGGTTCTTTTTCTCCACCAGACCACTACATCCTCTGGTGCTCAGGCTGCTCCTTCAACCTTAGCCTACCCAGGGATAGTTCCCATTGGAGATCCCTCTTTTCAGAAATTTCTCCTTGATATAGCAACCTTTCTTGCTATTCCTATCCCTGGCTATGATCCTACTCAAGGCTCTCCTGCAGAAAAGGAAAATATAATGCTTCCTTTACATCATTCTTTGCAGGATCTTCTTCTGAGAATGTGGGAATCACCTTTAAGGGTTCCCTCACCTTCTACAGCAACTGATGTTCTGTATCAGGTGCCCCCTCTCCAGGGTTTCAAAAAACTCAACTTCCCCATCATTCCATTGTAGTGGAATCAGCAATGAGGAAAATAAAAAGCAAGAAGAAGCATTCTTCTTATCCGCCAGGTCGTGCATCTAAAGCACCAGATGCCTTTGGACGTCAAACCTTCCAAACATCTATGCTGGCATCAAGGATTATCTCTTATATTTTTTATATGAGTCTATCTCTCCAGGAGGTCACAAAGAAATTATCTATTTTGACTCCTTTTCTATCGGAACCTAAGGCTGCAGACTATTCCTTGCTTCTTAGTCATAGCCAAAATATCTCTTGGTTTCTTTCTCGTGCTCCTCTAGACTCTTTTGAGTCTGTTAGCAGATCCTCTGCTATTGCCATAGGAGCACGTCGTAGAGCCTGGCTCCAAGCTTCAGACTTGAGGAGATGGGCACAACACACACTGGGTAATTCTCCTTGTACTGGAGAAAATCTCTTCAATAAGGAGGCTTTACGTCATGTTGCTCATTGCTCCACTGACTTCCCTGGTTCTAGGGACCATCCTAAGCCTTCTTCTTCCCCAGGAGGTAGGAAATGTCCTAACAAACCTTCTTTCCCTAAGAAAAGAAGGTTTCACTCTTCTCCTGCCCATCATCCAGATGTACCCAAGCAGGGGACACCTCGTCCTGGTCTGAAGAATCCAAACTCTAGCCAGTCTCAGCATACCCAGCAACCATAGGTTCCTGAAGGTTGCAACCTACAGTTAACGTCTTCTTAGCAGAAGTTTGTTCACTGTTTTTTTTTCTTTAAAGCTCTACATGTGCTTTCCTTTCTTCGGGATATGCTAAGCTGTCAGGATATTCTTGTCCATGGGTTACAGATTTCTCCTCTTCTTCCTACCAAGAAGAGAAGTTAACAACTATTCCATGATAGTTTCTGTCCCACCATGAACATTTTTTCCTTCAGCTGACTCACCATATGGTAAGTCACCCTTCAATTACATCTTTTCTCTACCCTCTCATCCAGGGTTTCCCCTGAATGAGTGGTACCATACTGGACAGCTTCTCTAGCCTTTCATTCCAGTGTAGAAAGTTTTCCTAGAATAAATTCTCTGCACAACTGTCAGACAGGGACAGGAATATTCCTCTCCCTTTGTCTGTTCTCTCTGTTTTACACAGGAAGATTCTCTCTGCTGTCTTTCTCAGCTACTGTTCATGCAGGAGTTCCAGTGACTGAACTACTGGTACTTCCCACAAGTTTCCAGTCTGTCTTCCACTACTTTTGTATAGCCTTAGAAGTGATTCCAAGATAGTCCTCATCTATCTTGGATAATCCTACTCACTTCAGGCTTCTCACCTTATCTTCTTTCTTGCCATCTCCATTTACTGCGGCCTGATACATTTACTTCAGACCATTCCATAGTTTGGGTGTGCCTTTTCCATCTTCTTTTATTTTTTTAATTTATATTTTTAAACAATTTACACAATATATCAAGACAAGCTTGTAGAGGATAGGCATAACATTGAGCAAATAATCAAGGAAATATAGATCAAAGAAACTTTTGACCAACATTAATGCCTGTAGTCCACACACTAGGGAGCATAAATTAAAGCAAAATAAACAGGAGCATCAGAAGCACCTACCTGTAAACATGTGATGCACTAAATAACAAGAAAACAGACAGCATTAACATTACATGCGTGGTTACTTAACCCCACCACCCCCCGCAGTGGGAGAGGATGTTACTGGTAATTTAGCACTAATAAACATAGACAGGTCTGTTAGCTGAAAAAAGATAAATCTAAACAACTAAACATTTACACGGAAAATGCTGATACTGTAGAAGGTAGCCCCCAGCTGCAAAACGCCTGATCTTAATAATAAATATTTTCGCCGTTTTTGTGTGTCTCTTGAGATATCAGGGAAAATTGAAATTTTCTGTCCATAGAAAAGTTGTGACCGTTACTTATAATCTAAGCAATCAACCCCTATCCGATGTTAAGGCACATGTCACTAATAAAGTAGAAACTTTTATATCTATAAACCAGGGAGATTTCAAAAGATCTGACACATTAAGCACATCCATTGTGACAGCCTCTTCAACCAAACCCGGCACTTTCATCTCCAAAGGCAAATAAAAAGCCCTCGTAATTGGTGGTATTAGTTCCTGCAAAACAGACAAATTCTCAGACAAATATTTCTTAAATAAGTCAACTGGTGATATACCCACAATTAGGGGAAAATTCAATATACGTAAATTTGAAGCTCGGGCAGCATTTTCTAAGATTTCCATCTTAGCCCACAGTGAAATATTATCTTTAATTAGCACCTCATTCATGTCCATAACAGAATTCAGCGTCTTCTCATTCTCCTCCACTTTCAATTTCATAGTGTCTGTTTAAGTCACATAACACTCTAACTTTTCAGCAACATTTGTTACCGTAGCCGAAATTCCAGCAGTCTGCTGAGTTAAAGCATCAAAGAGAGAAGTAATAGCATCCCAGATATTCTCTAAGGTAATTGTCTTTGGCTGAGATAAAGGAGATAGGCGAGATTGCAGCCAAAGAGGCCTTCAAGACTTTCGTCTCAACCTCACTGCAAAACTGGGGCAATATCACTGCCAACCCACTCCCAAGAAAAATACCAGATGATTGAGATACAACCATTCCACTCCTTTCTGCCGGTACTACCTGCTCCATGCTAACTGAACTCCGCCTTTCGACACTTCAGGAGCACTAGCTGGTGGCTGGGGAGCAGTTACACTAGGAGGCGGGGGCGGGGGCAGGCTCTGCACCTCGGGAGAGAGGATGACCTCCAGGCCAGACAGGTGAGCAGACTCCTCCAAAAGCCCAACTGCAATGCCTGCTCGAATCTCCTGTTTTTCTGCCTCAGTGACTATGACAAAACGGTCCGTAGGACCAGAACCGGGAGGCTGAGGCTCAGCACGGCCATCTTGGAATTACCACGGCCCCCCACGCCTTCATCTTCTTTTGTAGCCATTGTACTTCCTTGATGTGTTACATGACACTTGCAAATTTCTCCAGAATTTTTGTTTGTTTTAGTTGATAATGTTTTAACTACACTAATAACACAGGTACACTAAAAAAATTTTTTTTTAAACTGCCTCTAATGTTTCGATTGATTTTTACGTTTTTTGGTGCGCTGAATCCAAATCTGGTAACCAATTTGCTCCATCACGTACAGATTTTTTGCTACATTGGGTTAGCAGTTTGAGGTGAACGTTTCAGATTGAGTGCGATCGAGATAAAAGTTTCTTGGATGAATTCTTTATACTAATTGTTTAGTAGTTATTCAAATAAGAATAAAGAAAATTGTAACAAGGCAGCACATAAGAATAGAGTAATGTCAACAAAACACACTGTGATGGTAGCAAAATTGTCTGCACTTAAAACAGCCACATACATGTGCACAAACATTGAGCATATAAGAGCGAGGTTAGACACAAAGCAAAGCAAAGAAATGTGCAAAAAATGTTGTACAGGTATGTATGTAAGAATAGAAAACGCAAACCGCACCATTGCAATACATGAAGACAAACACCCGATGGTGTGAAAATAAAATTCTAATAAATGAGATCCGACACTGTGGTAATAACTAGCAAATTTTTATTTCAAAGTTTAGTAAAAACACAATATTTGTCAACACAGTTTAGATTTTAAAGTCATTCTTGGGTCAATCAATCTCCTGGTGGGCCCGTTTCTTCTTCCCCCGAATGCTTCTCTTGGTGCGCTGCTTGGCGTATTTTTCATCTGGGGTTTCCCGCAGCAGCAACCAGCAGAAATCAGCCATCATAGTGGTGTTCCATCTTCCTTGGTACCTTCTCTCTGCGTCCTTGATGTCCTGGTGAAACCTTTCACCTTGTTCTTCACTGTACGCCCCCAAGTTTTCGGGAAAGTAGTTCACATGGGAGTGCAAGAAATGGACTTTCAGGCTCATGTTACAGCCTTGTTCTTTGAAGGCATTGAGCATCCTGGCAACAATATCCTTATAGTTCTCATCCCGCCTGTTCCCCAAGAATTTGAGAACAATATCCTTGAAGGAATCCCAGGCTTCTTTTTCCTTCTCAGACATCGTTTCAGCGAATGCTCCATCTGAAATGAGTTTCCTTATATCAGGGCCAACAAACACTCCTTCCTTTAGCTTTGCTTCAGAAAGTCGGGGGAACTTTGAGCAAAGGTACCGAAAGCACTCACCATCTTTTGGAAGGGACTTGATGAATTGCTTAATGAGACCCAACTTATTGTGGAGAGGTGGTAATAGAATTTTATCACGAGGTACCAAGCTCTCATGAAGAACATTTTTCTCACCGGGTCTCAAATACTCCCGAATTGGCCAGTCTTTTTTCCCCCAGTGTAGGTCGCGGGCCCGGCTATCCCACAAGCAAAGGAAGCAGGGATATTTGGTGAAACCGGATTGCTGCCCTAATAGCATGGATAGAATTTTAAAGTCTCCACAAATCATCCACTTATGCTCATCATAACGAATCTTCTGAAGAATCAGGGCCAAATTCTCATATTTTTCTTGGAGAATAACAGAGTGAGCAATAGGAACTGAAGCGAATGTGTTGCCATTATGAAGAAGAACACCTTTTAAGCTGTCTTTTGACGAATCAATGAACAGCCGCCATTCAGCAGGATCATACTTGAGTTTAAACTTTTCCATCACTCCGTATATATCGTTGCAAAATATCAAATCTTCCTCTTTGCTGAAATACTTCAAAAATTGTGTCTCGCGGTTGCGGTACCAATAAAAAGTTGTTCCTGGTGACAATAGATTTTTCTGTTTAAGCCGAGAACCTAGCAGTTGGGCAGCATCTTTTGGGAGTCCTAAATCCCGGACTAAATCATTCAATTCAGCTTGAGAGAAAAGTTCAGGTTTCGGATCTGGTTCAGTTTCAAACTCGGAAGTACTGGACTCATCGGAAAAAGCCTTCTGATGAGTCTCATCATGATCAGAACCATCCACACAAATATGATCCAAAGATTTTGGTGGTTCAGGCACAGGTACTTCGTTGCTATGAGGCATAGGCCTAATTGCTGAGGGAAGGTTGGGGTAACTTATTACGTTCTTATTTTTTAAGTTGTATCCCTTCACAATGCAAGAGCAAAAATAGCAGTCACTGCTGTGGTCTCTTTGTTCACGCCACATCATAGGTATTCCGAAACGAAATGCTTGTTTTTTACCTTTCATCCATAAGCGTAGATCTTCCTCACATGTCTTGCACACTTTGTGAGGAGCCCATGGTTTGTCTTGATCGCCTAACTTCAAACCGAAATAGGCGAAATATACTTTTTTAATAAATGCAGAAATGTTCCTCTGCCGCTTTTTCACGGTATATTCCCCACAAATAAAAGAAAAAACTGTCCGGAGAGTTGACGCAACCTCTGGCTCTGTGAGCCATCACAAATACACAGCACTGCAAACTACAACTGTAGTGAACCACTTCGGAATAAAGCTGGATTACGACTGAGCAAACAAAAGGTAATAATGAACTTGCAAGAAACTGAAATTTGACAGGAACGTTCATGTCGCAACCACCGTGTTTGAGCGAGCGCGAACGAGGCGAGGCGAACAGGAAAGAACATGCGCCAGCGCGAGTACTGGATTTAGCCCCCCGCCTCCCAATTGTCCTGTTAATGTATAAAATGAATACAAAACACTCTAAAATATCATGAGGGAGTGTTTCTAGTTAGTTAACCATTACAACCTCTATTTTGGGCCAAGAAAATAAACTGCAGTCGGCTAAAAAGAAATTATGTGAACATTCCTTATATGGGTAAGAAATCTAATTTTGCAAGAAAACGTGACGTGATGGAACATTTTGGCTATTTTTCCTGGATTCAGCACCCCAAAATCTATAGGAATCAGTTGCAAAGCTGGAGGCAGTTTTTTGGTAGTGTACCTGTGTAATCTTTTCCAGTTCCCTGTAGAGATGTGTTGGATTCTTTAATTCTTTATTTTGATGTCTCTCATTTCTATTTTGTTCATATCCACACTTCTGTTCTATGTCTGCTGTAATTTTCAGTTTATTGGAGTTCAAGATATAAAACATCTTAGCTTGAGATTTTGAATTTTTCTCTTTATTTGTGCTGTTCTTGATCCTTTGAGGTACTTGCCTACCAGTGATATTTCTGCAGACATTCAGCCTGAAAATCACAGATAAGTATCTGGATAAAAGCAGACATTATCTGGATATTTCTTCTAGCTGCTGCTTTCTGGATAGTGTTGGGCCAGAAAGTAGGCAGTCCTAGAAATTATTCAGATTGTGGCGATATTCAATCCTCTATCCTTATAGCTATCTGGGTCACTTTAGAACAGCCTATATGCTGGCGTAAAGTTATTAGATTGAATATTGCCACCATCTGGATAACAAGTGGCACTGACCGCTCTATGTGTAAAGTCTGGATTGCGATGGTGAATGTGTGCCTTTGGAGTATGTTTACTAAACCGTATTAACGTGCGCCCGGCAATAGTGTGCAGGCTGCCATAAAAGGAGTGGGCGTTTCAGTCTTAAAGTAGCAAAACGGGATTATCGCGCGATAATGCGCGCTGCTGCGCACATTATTGGGCGAAGCGCCGCTAAGCGCATTAACGCGCGGAAATCTTAAGTATGCACCCAGATATGCCAACATAGAAACAGAGGTGTAGCACAATGGTTAATACACAGACTGGTGATACGGGGGTCATGAGTTTGATCCCCCAGTATGCATAAGGCTGGCTGAAGCATCAGCTTTGACATGTAAGTATTGTTTCTTTAGTCATTTTATTTGTATTTTAATTATTGCTGCCAGCAAACACACCCTCACGTGCCGTAACCTAAGGTGCCGCATGAGGCACCCTATAAGGCACTCCATAGGGCACATTATAAAGTGCACTGTCTGCCACAGTACCCTATAATACCCCCTATAGAGCACCCTATAAGGCACTCCATAGGACACCTTATAAGCCACCTTATATGGACTGTAACCATAAGGTGCCTCAGAAGGCGCTTTATCGGGTGCCCTATAAAGCGCCTTCTGAGGCACCTTATGGTTACAGTACTCTGAGGGTGTTTTTGCTGGCAGCACTAATGTACATTCAAAATAGACAATGCTTTTGACAGCCCTAACAAATAACCCCACTGTGGGTTTGAACCCATGACCTCTTGTTCCACAAGCAGTGAAGTAACCAGTGGGCTACAGTTGCTAACAAACCCCTAGCTGGCTGCAGAAGGACTGCATGTCACCACACAGTCTGCTGTGATCACCAGGATAGGGTTAACCCACCCGTACCCATGATGCACTGCACATGCAAATGAGCAGTCTACAGATGATCACAAGATGGGGTATGCACCCCCACAGCACCTCGGCCTGGTAGGGGGAACTTACCGTGTGTGTTACTGGCACAGAGTAGCTACACACTGTCACATTGTGTGGGTACTGTGCTCACCCTGAGGGTGAGGTGGGGCGCCCAGCACCAGGTCCACAGCACCTTCAATGGCAGAAATAGGGCATGCTGCAGATCCCCAGCAGTGCTAGCGTGTGAGATAGGTAGTTCCTGCAGACACATCTTGGATACATCTGTATTTCTCAGTCAGGTTTAGCCCTTATGGACCCATAGGCGGATTATGTACCACCACCCAACCCAGCCTCTTGGGCTGAGGGTGGAAAACAGGGTCTCCCACCAACAGATCCACATTCTATTTCCCTGCAATGGTGGCAGTAGAGGTGACCATCAACCCCACTCCTACTGGGGAACAGACACCCTACAGGGCAGTCAATGCAGCTCTGTACACATAATATAGCTTGTAGATAGATGTAAATCGATGTACATAGTTACCACTAGTAGAACTCCAAGTTAATTTACCCTGTTCATTGTAAGTGGTTCTTAATGCACAATGCTGTTATATGTAAACCACGTTGATTTTTAAGTGTGCAGTATATAAGAACAACAAATAAATAAATAAATAGCAGACAGACATTAGGCCTCGAAATGCTCAGCTGCACCCCACCACTATCCAATATTCTCCTGCAGCAAGCCTCCAGCCACTGCACCCTGCAAGACATGTTAGTCTGCTAGTTAGTCCATAGTGCATGTTCTTGGAGGATAAGTCAGTGATTGGGCCCCATAAACATCACATGAGAAAAATGCTACATAACACTATGGGGGAACCTAGCCATGCCGTGGTCACTTCTCAGTCAGGGTGAGAGTGATCTCCCAGCAGGACATGCTGTGGCCACCCTGTCTGTGCAGGTGGTGGCCGGGCACTACAATGTCCCAGCCATTGCCCTATGCCCTGTGCAGATGCATCATGGCCAGGCCACCCTATCCTGGCTATACCCATGGTACCTTGCTTCTCATTATGCTCATTGGCAGGCCAATACTGGCAACAGTGCTGGCAGTGTGGGCTTTGGAGGGTGTTTGCAGCCACCACACACTGGATAGACAGACACACACTCCAACAACTATGCCAGCATTGTACAACTATAGAGGTGTTTGGCAGCCCTGGCCACCGCTCCAGTCCTGGGCACAGTGCAGGCATGGCTATGGTACGCAATACTGTTGGGGTAACTCCCCAGGGTGGTAAACACTGTCAGACACAAGACCTGTAGCACACTCCACAGACATCAGAAAGGTTGCCATGATGCAGCTCAATCAGAAAATTGTACTTAACTTCGGAATTGCTATCTGCCAGTAATCATAGCAACCTTTTGATAGCTGTGTACCGTATTCCCAGGTTTAGAGTGGCATTGCTAAGGTATGCAAGTGCTAGAATTCGGAGATGCATGCAGGGCCCAATGTCCTGCCTCTCCAGGAGGCATTGGATAATGGAGCCTGTGGGTGCGGGTGTGTCTGCCCCTGTTGGCTGCTGCTTTTACGGCAGAGGTTCCCGACTCCAGTCCTGGTGTGCTAAACACTGTTCATGTTTTCATGCTGTCCCTCATGAATATGCATGAGATACATCTGTATACCATGGGGGCAGCGCATAGAAATGCAGCACAGGCATCTTTATTAGAGGCAGCATGGAACCTGAATGGTGTTTGGCCCTCCAGGACTGCGTTTGGGAGACTCTGCTCTAGGTAATGCGCCTGTTTATGGTGTCTGTGCTCTTTAGGGTAAAATGTAGGTGTTTTGGGCATGTTTACGTCATCTGCAATAAAGGTTTACGTTATCGGAATATAGAAAGACTAGGGGACATGCAATGAAGCTACAGGGTAAACTATTTAAGACTAATAAAAGAAAATATTTTTTCACTCAACGTGTAATCAAACTCTGGAATTTGTTACCAGAGGATGTAGTAAAGGCTGTTAGTGTAGCTGGGTTTAAAAAAAAGGTTTGGGCAAGTTCCTGGAGAAAAAGGTCCATAAACCATTATTAAGAAGGGACCCAGGATATCAATGCTTGACCCAGTACAAGCATTGCAGAACCAGTGTCTTTTGGGAAAACTGCTAGGTACTGTCATGATGTGGGTATTGATAAAGTTGGTGATTTGAAAAGAAATCCTGTTTTTAAGAATCTAGATGTGCAATTACCTCCAGGCACAGCTAGAGGGAGCAGGAAGGAACATTCAGCAGCTAATGAGTTTGAGGAACCTGATGATTTGCACCTGGTAGTGACCCAGGAAGTAAGGCAGGAAACAGTTCCTTATAAGCCAGAGCTGAATGCAGACAGAGGAGAAAGGGCAGACAGAGGAGAAAGGGCAGAGAGAAGAGAAAGGAGAAACTGGAGAAAGAGAGAAGGAGAAGGACGAGGTCCAGCTGCTCCAGAGAAGAGAAGCACGGCTACACATGGGAGTACGGCTTCACCAAGGAAAGAGAAAGAGAAGGACCTGAGAAGGAACAGTGAAGAAATCCTAGAGGAGAAAGCCCACAGGTACAGAGTTCACAGGGGTGAAATCCAGACGGGCCAGGCTGAGTGTGCAGCTCTCCCAAGGAGGTTTGTGAGAGCCAGCTCTGAGGTTAGAGGCTGTGCCACGCCCTGTTCTTCCAGTGCTCCTGACTACAGTGGTGAGAGACTTAAGCCAGAAGCCAGAGGGAATGGTTTGCTGAGAAGCTCACAGTCTCTGAGGAATAATTGTCCAGTTTTACCCTGCAAGAAAGGAAAGGCATTTTATACTAAACCTGAGTTCTTGCCAAAGGAGGGAAGAGAGTCCCAACCAGGTTTTACTAAACTGCCACGAAACACAGCCCTGTCTAATGCTGAGAGGCGGAGACATTGCTACAACAGGAAGGTTGCTGCAAGGAGAAACTCTGAAGAGCCGAGCCAGCAAAGTTACAGGTATGAAAAAGTTGTTAATGCTAGTAAATGCCTGAAGCATAAAATCCCTGGGAAAACCAGTCTTCACTTTATGAGGAAGGAGAAGCCAGACTGGTTTAGTAAAATCCCTAAAGCCCTGAGAACAGACTCTCATTGGAGACAAGGCCCAAGAGGCATAGCACACCAACACGAGTCAGAGAGGGACAGTGTATATTCCCCTGGTGAGTTTAGTGAGGAAGAGTGCATGGAGACAGAATGCATTGATACCATTTCCCTATCACCACCAGAGCAGATGGAATGTGATATGTACACTGCCTCATGGCAAGAGTCTGTAATACCTGACTGAAATACAAGAGTGTATAAAATAGTGATGTATTTGGAATGAACTGAATTCCTGTTTTTGACCACTGCATTAATTGTGAAGCATAACAATTAAGCGCAAGTTTGAATACTGGTGACCTTGTGCAACAAAGGACTTTTCTGTTCTTGTTTCATCTCTTAATTTGAACCCTTGCATTGACGGGGAATAAAAGCCTTATTTCCCTCCACTTTGGTCTTGGTGCTAACTTCTTTTAGACAGCCGGAATTGGTGAGGACATTTCTAACTACGCGATGAACCTTACTTTCCCAGTGGCTCTCTAAATAATCTTTGCCGTGGATTGCCCATAGGCGTAGGTGGGCGCCTCCCCACGACAGTACGTATTACTTAGATTGGCCACTGTTGGAAACAGGATACTGGGCTTGATGGACCTTGGTCTGACCCAGTATGGCATATCTTATGTTCTTATGTTCTGTCTGTATTAGCACGTTTTAGTAGTGGGTAAAATATGGGGAATGGGTTGGTAGGAAACCATAGCTGGAACTTGAACCTGTGACCTTCTGCCTCTGAACACACTGGTTGTGTGCACTGCACCACCGTGTTGCCACAGAGACAGTGCATTCCCTGGTGATACCATGATTGTTTGTCCGGCAGGGCCTGTCTGTTGCAGTGCATGGCACCCACCTACACAGGGCTAGGCCATGGTCTGCTCTGGGCAGCTGCTACTGCCCCCCTCCACCACCAGTACCCCTCTGCCACCATGCTTACATGCCCTTCTGCTGGTGGTACTGGTGGTGCTCAGTCTCAGGCCATCCAGTGTGCAGGTAGGCGGCTGCCTATGGTGCGTGTTCTGGGGTAGGGGTGCCTGCATAGACGTCCACGCTTCCCCCCCAACACCGCCTGCCAATATTCTGTGCCCTTGGAGGTACCTGCTGGGTACTATCCCCTGTGACACTGTGATAAACACACTCGTGCCCATGTTGGGCCCTCATCAGTTGCTCTCTGGCTGCTGTACAGTTTCAGCATTCCTAAGTGCCACCTAGGCATCTGCCTAGTCCGCACTGTGCCCCAGCTGCACCACAGCATGTGCCGCCTGCAGCCCTCTGTATCCCATTTTCAAGCATCTGCCCAGTTGGCTGTTCCAACATGCCCGCCCTGCTGTTCACGCCATAGGAAACCTTTCCAATGTAGAGGAAAACCCTGCACAGCGCAATTTCACTGTGGGCTTATTCACCTTGTATGGGGACGGAGCATGGACCCTTCCAGAATTCATATCCTTTTTTTGGTGCTTTCTTGGGAGTGTTTTTTGATGTTTCCCATTGAGATCATTATTGCCCAGCTTGGTTATTTTATTTTTCCATTTTCTTCTGTTCTTTTTCACTGTTTATTTGCCCTTTTGTTCCGTGCACATGTATCACACTTATCACTTTTTTGTAGGTTTCCCTGGTTTTGCTGTACATTGCTGACAGAAATGGTTTCTCTTCCCTTTAAATCAGCTCTAACGCCAGGGTTTCACTGGCGTTTGTTTTCAGCCTCGGATTTCACAGTGTTAGTGTGCGGGGATCCTCTCCCCTCCCACTCTCCACCCATTGAACCCTTCTCTCCGCCCCTGGGGAGCCTTTCTCCACCTTCAGGGCTCGTTTGCGCCTCTGCACGCGTTATCGCGTGCTAAGGTACCTCTGCGCCCGATAAAGTGCCATTATCACGTGATAAGGTACCTTATCACACGATAACGTCACAGAGTGCACATTAAGACAGTTTAGTAAACATACCCCTTTGAGTCAATGCTGACTTTTAGCAACCTAGCAGCTCCTGGGTTTTCTTGGCAGTGTGACTGGAAGCAGTTTGCCAGGCCTTTCAATGGAGGATGAAGTGACTTGCCAAGGCCACAAGGAATGCTAGTGGGAGTTGAACCCTCATCTCTTGGTTACCAGTACTGAATATGCATATTTTATTTAAGTGCTGCAAAATAAATAAATAAATAAATAAACTGATGCTCAAAAAATGTTGACCATGGAGTTTAAATATCAACCCCTGTGATTTCATTTTTTTAAACTCTATATACTTTTTCCAAGAAGGAGCTGTTTCCTTTCTTCTGAAACTTGGGTTTGGGCATCTGCTTGTAGGATTAGTGCCGTCCAATACTGTATCCAATTTATTTCTGTGATATCAATAGATGACCCCTTTATGCAGGCTATGGCCTCATTGCTTTTTCTTATCAGGATTTTTATGTCTGTGTCAGGTTTAATTCATTTTGGGACCTTTACAAAATGTCTCTAAACAGTTAATGTGCGCTATGGTGTGTGGAGACTAATGCACAGGCATGCCAGCTGCTAACTGCCAAAATGCATGTTAACTGGCCGTCATGCACTAATGTGGAGAGCGGACAGGTTAGTGGCAGAGTGAGGACAAACTAGTATGGCGATTAGTGTGGGTGCAACTGATACCTCTAGCAAGGGTTCTCAACTCAGTCCTCGGGACACACCTAGCTGGTCAGGTTTTCAGGATAACCACAAAGAAAATGCATGTGAGATTTCTATCCAATGGAGGTAATGCATGCAAATCTCTCTCATGTATATTCATTGTGGCTATCTTGAAACGCTAACAGCCTGGGTATGTCCCCAGGAGTGGGGTGAGCATCCCTGCTCTATGGGTTTCATGTGGTACACATATGTCAATTATGACACACATTAATGCACTCAGTCATGCGTTAGCTGCCGGGGAACATGCTGGTCATGCCCCCCCTCCCCCGCCCGATGGCTAACATGACAGCTTTGCACTTAACACAAATTACAATTTATCAGTATTTTGTAAAAAGAGCCCCTTAGTCTCTCCGTCTTGTGGATCCCAGTACATATATCTAGTTTTGCATAGGCTTAGCCATCTGCTCCTTCATCAGCTGGGTTGCTCTCCTGCTTTCGGTGTGTATTATAATCAGTGTGCTGATGCATACTTGGATAGGAGAAATCCCCAGAAGCTGTTTCTGTATCAGAAAGAGTGACAGTTCATAAACTTGCTACTTACTGCTTTTGTGCTTGTCAGATCAGAAAAAATAAGAGACCGAGACTACACTAGAACATCCTGCAAAGTACGCACCATGTTATTTCAAAGAAAAAGATTTATCTATAGAGGCAGAGGGAAATCGTTACGGAATGGTGAGAGTGCTGTCAGCCCTTCAGTCAAGATGAAGGGTGCTTTCAGGAGGGATATGCATTTGTTAGCATGCCTTAACAAAGTTAGTGCATTCAAAATCTATTTAACATTTTTTAGTTTACAGATGCATGCATGTTAAGGTGGGGGACGGGGGGGGGGGGGGAGGTAGTTACCCAGCTGTGGAAACATCATGGATTTTACTGCAACTTAGGTTACTGTGGGAGTCACTAACCTGCAGTAACTCTGTGCCATAGGTTAGCGACTCCCACAGTAAAGGAATAATGTAGCTGGGGTAAGTCAGGGAAACATAAAGGCAGCTCAAAGCTGGTATTATTTTTTTGCCAGGGAGCATCGTATGCTGACATGCAGCCCAACGCCACTGACTGCCATTGTAAAGGGGCTGTGAGGATAATATGCAACCGGTGGCACCACTAAGGAGTCAGTTTTCTCCCCCAAGTACCCCACCTCTTCCCTTCACAGCCATCCTGCCTCCCCCCCACACTCAAAGTAAAAGTCAAAGCCCACACTTAAACCCTTCCACCCCCTAGCTCCCCAATCTGAAGCACTCCTATACCCCTTCTATTTGATCAATCGAGTTCTTTTCTTTCTTATTTTTTATTGTAAACCACAATGTTTGGTTCATGAATTGCGGTATATCAAATAAAATGAAACATAAACATAAAGCCAACCGAGAGCCTAACTTAAAGCAAGAGTGGTGGTCTAGTGGGGTCCATACAGGAACAATAATCATTGAAACCCTGGGTCCCTGGAGTGAGGCCATAGCTGAGCAGTCCACAGCCTGTTTATAGCAGTAAAGCGCCATGGAGCAGATAGGGCAGAGGTCCATAACACCATCTTAGAGCCTAAAGCATCTAATAGGGTCATCAGGCATGTTGTAGACATGATTGCTCTGGATAAACAGCCTCTGCAGGTGACTGAGAATGTGAGTTTCAAGTAGCTGATCCACCTATTAGTTCCCAAATAAAAAGTCTGCTAGAGAACACATTTTCTAAGCATGCCATACCCAATCTAACTAAGGCGGTGCAAAGTAACATTCCTTTAACCAGAAATATTTGACTTGCCATGAAGCCATGCATAACTTTCTTGCAGTGGTGGTACACTGTTGGCAGCTGGATTGTGGCAGGGTAAGCAGCAACTCTAGTAAGGGAACTTCAGTGGAGTAAAGATGGATTATGCTATACACTCAGATGAAGGACAAGAGCCCACCTTTACACTTTATCCTAGAGGTGATCATGGATTTGATTGATGACTGGCCAAGGACCAATCATTGTGAAAAGTGGTTACAAGAAACTGGCATTGGTCTACCCTATGTGACATGGTTGAAGTGGAGTATTGGTTTACTAGAAGGAAAAGCTGATGAGATATAAACCAGCAGAAGGGAAAGACTGAGCTCCCCTTGTAGCAGTGCCAGCATCAACAGCACTCTATCAACAGATGCTACCTCCTCCTCCTCCGTCAGCCACTGCCCTCCCATCACTAGCATAGGAAGGATTCAACTGTCAAAGAATCAGCAATTTTTAGCAGATGTATCCTTCAGCCCTAAAAGAGGACCCTGTAAAAATGTCAGTCACGCAATACATTGCAGAGTCCATGGAAGTCATGGTTGCAGACTCCTTGACATGTTATTTATTTATTTATAGTCTCTTATATACCGCGCTATTCAGCATCAGTGCGGTTAACAATAAACAATGAGTTACACAATTCAACAGTACTTTGTGTTTACAGTAAAACAGGAAATACAAACTCGGATAACAGGGTAATTAATTAATTATAACATAGTCATGATCTCATCCTGGCTTAAGTTTTGTGTATGGGTGGTCTTTGGGGTGTCTGTAATGTATGTGTATGTTTGGAAGGTCTGTGGGTTGTTGAGATGTCTGCATTGTTTAATGGATAAGACAAGAGGAAGAGGTAGTGTTTCAAAGCTTTTCGGAACTGCAAAAGGTCTGGTATTGCTCGAATGCTTTGAGGAAGGCTGTTCCAACACCTTGGTGCACAGAATAAGAAGGCCCTGTCTGAAGTAGTTTTGGTGCACTGTGATATTGAATTAGGGACTAACAAAGTATTGAGTGTTACTGACCTTCTGTCCCTATTGAGGGGTGGTGTTTGGATCATATCCGATAATGATTCAGATGAGAGTTCTTTGAGTTAAGTGTTAACAAAGTGTTGTTGAGTCACTGCTGACTCATAGTGACCCTCTGGATAGTTGCCCTAAACTGTGTTCAATCTTCAGTCAGGCAGCTCATTGTTGATAGAATAGAAGCCATAGCTGCTGTTATTGTATCGATCCATTGTATTGCTGGCCTTTCTCTTTTGCATTGACCTTCAACCTTGACAAGCATAATGTCTTTTTCTAATGATCTCACTCTTCACATGATGTGTCCAAAGTATGAAAGTTGAAGTATTGTCATCTGAGCTTCTAAAGAAAGCTTAGATTTGATCTTCTCTAGTACCAACTGGTTGGTTCTTTGGGTAGTCCATGGTATACCAAGTATTCTTCACCAGTACCATGATTTGAGGGCATTGATTTTTTTCACATCAATCTGTTTTACTGTCCAACATTTACATCCATATCATGTTATCAAAAATACTATAGTTTGGACAAATCTAATCTTTATGTGGAGAGGCATCTCTGCTCTTGACAATCTTGTCTAGGTCCTTCATAGCCATTCTGCCAAGAGCAATGCATCATTGGATTTCTGTGACATAACAGGCATACAAAATTAGAATCTGATCAGAGCTCATAAAGGTTCTCCAACATTTCCTTTCTTTCCACTAGACATTTTGCCTAGTAAAAGGGTATTCTCAGTGCCAGAGGACAATCCGAGTCCACATCATTCAAGCCTAAAACAGAATTGATAGAGAAGAGCCTCCCTCCCAGGAGCACAGATTGTACATCAGTATTTCACAATTCCTTTTTTTGGGGGGGGGAGGGGGGGGAGGGTCCTGCCCCCTGAATGATGAAGTAAAGCTAAACTTTATGTTCCTCATGTTGTAGACTCCACCAGTGTGGTGTATATCTGCTGCTAACATTTTAGATTTTTTTACAAAATAAGTCCTATTTTTGTTCACATCTCAGTCCCCTACACTCTGTTACACTACCATAGCTGACCTGTCTATCTCTATTTGCTGTTTCTGAAAGACAAATTGAATCCAAAACTCAGTTTCTGCTATGGAAACTTTAACCCTGAGTTCCTGGGAAAGGCACCTGCATACACAAGAGTGTAATACTTACCTAGACTACACCGAGGTGATCTTAAACAATCCTTTGATAACTGCATCCACAAGCATGTCAAATGCGGGACCTTTGGTCAATAAAAATAACTTTAAATAATTTTCTTCACAGTAAGTCTCTTCAAGCACTGTTCCCTTCACTTTTGGACTTACTAGCTATACAACTGGACCTCAATAGCCCTGGAGTAAGGGTTACTTTAAGAGACTGAAGTCCAAAGTAAAGCTCAACTTTAAGTTCATGCTTTTTCTGTTGACCCCAAGGAGTGAACCACTGTTTAAGGCTGTGAGAATATATCAGCTGTTAAAAATTTTATTTAAACTGTTTGTTGTCTAGTGTAGACAAAATCAGTAATTTCTCTGTCCCATATCTAGGACCTGTTCCATGCATGGCAGTTCTGGAAACATCATCCCAAAACAGGGTCTTTATTCCAGATTTCTCATATCTGGGAGCTCCAGTAACCCATGCCTTATAAATAGGAAAGCACCTGTCCTGACAGCATTGGAAATACAGTATATAAAAGAACCATGACCTTGGAGTATTCATTCTAATGTTTCCATGCATGGAATGAATGCCCTGATTACAGAGATCATGGGTATAGAGGTTTTGTTCCTAGAGATCCAAGACATGGAAAACTTGTGGTCAGGACACAAAGGTCAGAAATATCTAGAACCTTTGTTCCATCTTCTCCAGCAGTCAGAACCCTATATCCAGGAAACCTATCCCCAGGAGCCTGAAACCAATACCCACAGCTACTGGGATAAGGATGTGCATGACCAAAAAGGTTTGGTTATTTGTAGATTTTCCCAATTTTTATTGCTTTTTTCAGGGTTCTTCACAAGTGTTTTAAAAGTATGTTAGAATTTTTTGGTATGCACACATTGATTATATGTGCATAATTTGTAGGAATATATGTGTACATATGAATTGTGCATGCATAAAATGTTTAGAGGCACATTTCGCAATGGGACATCCAAGTACAATCTGGGACATCAAGACCAAAATGTGCCTGGTATGCACATATATCGAACATCTATATAGATGCCCCCAAGACAGCATCTCAGAAGCAAGATTTCTAACAGCATAATGGCTAGAGTAGTTGCTTAAGAGCAGAGTGGCCAGCCTTCAAATCCCTGTGAGGACATTTGTGATCTAAGGCTGGCCACTTAATTCTCTATTTTCCTTACACTCTCTGGATGCTTTAAGTTGAAAACAAGCCCTTTCCTGTTGTCTATTGGTCCCTGGAGCAGGTGTAAACACTGATGGTTCTGCAGAGGTTTCTGAGATTGAAGAGGGATGTGTAAGTACATTGCCACTTCCTGGACACACCTCCATGCCTACTTGGACCTCCCTGTACTGGAGATGTCTGCAAACATCATTTGTTGAATGGCTATTGAGAAGTTTCTGGAATTTTGATGGCCACATGCACATCTTCAGATGTCCAAATCATGACTAAACCCTTTTTAGAATGACCCTCTTATGCACCCAAATGATCAAATGCATGCTCACAAATATATACCTCTATTTCAGGATCACTGATTTTTTTTTACTTAAGAACAAGGGTACCCTGACTCAGATTTAGAACCTAAGGGGTCCTGACTCTGTGATAGGTGTTCACATGTTCCTCAATAAGATTCTTATTAGAAACAGGGAACTTGACGAGTGGTATGGGGTCCTAAGGTCCCTAACTTGATGATCCTAGATACCAAGGTACCCACCCACCTTGGGGATCTCAAGTGTGTGGATGACTGTTCTTTTAAACTCCCTTTTACTTTAAGTAAAAACAATAATAGAAGTTCAAACTTTGTTTTGCAAACTATGGTTACATGATGCAAGGTTCCACATTAGGAACCACCACCTTGGAAAAAAATGTAGGCATCATCATGGATAACACACTGAAACCCTCCACCCAGTATGCAGCAGTAGCCAAGAAAGCAAATAGAATGCTAGGAATCATAAGGAAAGGAATGGAGAATAAAACAAAGGATATTATAATGCCTCTGTATCGTTTCATTTTGCAACCGTACCTTGAATATTGTGTGCAATTCTGGTCGCAGTATCTTAAAAAAGATATAGCATTATTAGAAAAGGTACAGAGAAGAGCCACCAAAATGGTAAAGGGGCTGGAAGGATACCTCTATGAGGAGCGGCTAAAAAGGTTAGGGTTATTCAACCTGGAAAAGAGCTGAGGAGAGATATGATAGAGGTCTATAAATTAATAAATGGAGTGGAATGGGTAAATTGTTTACGCCATCGAAGTATAGAAAGACTATTGGACATGCAATGAAGCTACAGTGTAACCTATTTAAGACTAATATGAGAAAATATTTTTTCACGGTAACCAAACTCTGGAATTCATTATGGAGGATATAGTAAAAGCTATTAGTGTAGCTGGGTTTAAAAAAGGTTTGGACAAGTTCCTGGAGGAAAGATCCATAAACCATTATTAAAAGTGACCTGGGAAATCCACTGCTTACCCCAATGCAAGCATTGTGGAACCTGTGTCCTTTGGGGAAACTGTTAGGTACTTGTGACCTAGATTGGCCACTCTTAGAAACAGGATATTGGGCTTGATGGACCCTGCTCTGACCCAGTATGGCATATCTTATGTTCGTATGTTTTTATCAGAGTTGATATAGAGTTTCAGAGTTAAAGAGTGGTAACAGCATAATTTTCTGCATTAGCATTAAATGAAATAAGACAATACACAAAAGGATATTCAGAATATAATGATATGAAATAGTCATGAAATATGTTAATGGAAAATGAGATAGGAAGAATTTTGTTTTGGGGGGAGGGACACTCAAGGAGCTGAGGAGGTCATGTTCTGAGAACCCTTTAATGTGAGGTGTCCGATGGACAAAGGTCTGAATAATTCATTCAAAAGCAGAAATTATCTATTTATGATTAGAAGAAATGCTTTGTAATCTGGAAAGAGATCTAATGATGAGTAGATGTGAGGCCCTGCACCTCCAACACCATCTACCTGAAGTTTTAGAACATGCTTTCAACTCTGCAGGATCTGCAGTAGACCTGAGCTTCCAGCTGTTTCAGAGCTAGTATCTGTTGGACAAAGCTGAGGTCCTCCAGCGGACACAGACAAATCATCTGTAGGTGGCTCCATTGCAGACCCTGCAGAATATGAAGCACACATTCTGCAGGGGGCCTCCATGACAAGATCTGTATCTTGATCTCTGTTGGGCAAACTGGGAAAAGTAAAAGGGGTCTCGGAACAGGAGACGGGAAGAATATTAGAGGCATCGACTTGGCTTGCACTGCTGATTTGCTGGAGATATCCGAATAGCAGGCGATATTCAGTACATTATTCATATAACTATGCACATAACAGAGGACAGTCCTTGTTGTAATGCAGAGGTAGTTGATATTAAATTCATGTATTAAAATGACACTGTCAGAGGGATTGGCTTGAGGAAGCATTTTAAATGGATGAAGTTTAACATCATTCGTTTCAGTGGCTAAGGGGAAACTCATTATAGACCTGAATTTTCCAACTTGTACTTTCTGGGCTGATTACTCATACATAAAGTCAAGAGTCAGACAGCAACATTTTAAAAGATAAGCCTTTTAGCTCTACAAGAGTAATCTAAATAGCCAATATAAATTATATTTTATAGGCATCAGTGTGATTGCTGAACCATGTAATTTCAAATATCATAATTTGAAACAACTTGCTATTTGACCTTTAACTTTTGCTCATTCACAATTATATTTTTTTCATTACTGTCTTATACTTTGATTATTGAATTTGTTAAAGAAATAGTTCAAATTCGGTTCTTTGAATGCTTTTTAATTTCTGGAAACCCCCCCCCCTCCAAATCCTTATTAATGTGGAGACAGTGAGAGAAGCAGATAAGAATTTTAATTCCTGGCCTCTCTGCTATGTCCTTTTACCTCTGTCATTCCAACTGTAATACAGCACATGAAAATATCAAGATTATCAATAAATTATTAAGGAATCATTAGTAAAATAAACATTTTGAAGTTGACAATCAAAGGCAATTATCTAGAGCATGGCAGCTACTATCTGGATAATGCCACATCTGTATCTGGCTAGTGCCATTAAACGTTATTATGGGCTAATTCGGCACCACCCTGATACTATCGGAGATGGAACAAGGGGGCACTGTCCAACTATATGGATAGTGGCAATATTCACTCTATCATGAGGGTCATTCTAAAAGGTTTAGTCATGGTTTGGACGCCTGCAGACATGCACGTGGATGTCAAAATCACAGACACCTCTCCATGACCATTCCACAAATGTCGTTCACAGAGGTTTCCAGAATAGGGCAGTTCTAGTAGGCATGGGGGTGTGGCAGAGGTTTGTCTGGGGAGGGGCAATGGACTTACACGTCCCCCTTCCGTCCCAGAAGCAGCAGAGCCATCTGCAGGTGTGTGCATGTTTATTCATGCTCCAGGCACCAATAGGTATCAGGAAAGTGTTTTTTTTTTTCACCTTAAAACATCCAGAGAGTATGGAGAATTAAGTGACTAGCTTTAGATTATGAAGCCTCATACTGGGATTTGAACCCTGGCCACTATTCTTACCATTATGCTATTAGGCATTTTGGTTCTGAAATACATTGTGACCCAAAAATAGTGAGAACATCTTGTAGCATATAAGTTATTTAAAAATTCAAAAAGACAGATGTAAATGATTGACAAATAAAAAAAAAAGATGGCGACTGGAAATTGTCGAAATAAAGATGTTATATAGCTAAAAAAGGTAAATAAGTAAACTATTTATTTAAGCTTTTAATTTACGAGATGTTCTCACTTTTTTTGGGCCACCCTGTACTCTCCTGGGGGCATCTATATAGACATTTGATACACGTGCATATCGGGCACATCCACTTTTCTAGAATTGTGCCTGTACTTGCACGTGCCTGCCTTTCTTCTCAGACATTCTGACTCTGACATCCCAGATTGCATTTGGATGTCCCATTTGGAATGTACTTCTATCAAGTTTATTCTGTTCCAGACGTAGATTCCCTCTGTACATCTGGTCTGAGCAGGACATACAGAGGGGGGTCACGATTCTGATCCCGCAGGACACATCTAGCCCCACGGGATCAGAATCGCAAACAGGGACTGCGATTCCATCTGGCCTGCATGTACATGACCTGCCCGACTAAATCAGTCAGGGCTTTTAAATGGAGCCACAGCGCCATGGCATCTGGTTGCCATGGAATCGCAGCTCTATTTAAAAGCCACGATGCCGGCCGCTGGACAAAAGCGCTCATTCCCCGCAGCCCAACTTGGCCTCCTTAGGCCAGGGTCGGGTTGCAGGGAATGTCCTCCAGCCCCCCCCCCCCCCCCGTGTCCAGGGATGGGGCAGGTGGAATAACTTTGCCACATATGTCGCCAGCCCTGGACATACAGGGCTGACATTAGAATCATCCCTGTACATCCAGGGCCGGCGAATGCCCAGACTCTGCCCACAAGCCACCCCTTCCCTGCCCTATCTAACTTCCTCGCACAACCGGCGGGAAACGTAGACATGGGCTGAGAAGGCACAAATAGCGGGGATGGCTTCGCATTTTGTGCTGTCCCTCTGGTTACTTTTTAGGTTAAGTTGCCTGTTTTCTAAGATTAAAAGGAGAGCTTGCTATAAGAGAGGTTTCCTCCCCAGGCAAGCAGTCCGACAAAAATTAGAATGGGTAGAACTATTAACTCAGTTTCAGGGAGTACTAATGTTTTGTAAAGGGTTTTCACTTTATGTTTTGAATTTACTAGCAGTGAACCTGTTTAGTCTCTTTTGAGGAAATAAGGACATGATTGTTGGCACTGTTATAAAGAATTCAAATCGGGGGCGGAGCCTGATGTCCAGCGGGTAAGACGCTTCGCGCTGAAGCTCCCGAGAGGCCTACTTAGAATCCTGACATAATACCTATACAAACTTACTATTTCGCTCCGGGCTGACCGGGGTACCTCGGGGGGGATGGCGGCCCATAAACCAGCGCGCTTGGACTTCGGGTCTCCTTCTTCTTCTCACGGAAAACGCTCCAAAACAGAGGTGTCCTCCCCACAGAAGATGGTTCCATTTCGGGAGAACCCCGAAATGCACCTGGAGATTCTAGAGGAAATACGCGGCGTGAAGGAATTGGTGCAGTCCAATGGAGAAGCGCTTAGAGCCATGCGAGAAGACTTTGGAGTGCTCCAGGACCGACTTGAAGGTCTCTCATTACGGCAGGACAATATGGCGGGGGTCCTCGACTCGCACGCGGTGCGCTTGGGCACACTGGACAAGGCTGAGCGCCAGATACAGAATCTTCAAAAGGAGTTAGAAGATAGCAATAATCGAGCCCGTCGCAACAATGTGAGGCTCATTGGAATACCGGAGGGGGTGGAAGCGGGAGATATGAGAGAATTCCTGCTCAAAACTCTTCCCTCCTTGCTGAAGATCACCTTCCATAAAGAACTGGAAATCGATCGAGCACACCGTGTTCCTACCCACATGGCGCTCAACCGAACGACCCCCCGGCCTATTATCTTTCGCTTGCTACGATATCAACAAGTGGAACAAATTTTAAATGCTGCCCGGGCGAACCATCATTTGGAATTTGAAGGTCACAAAGTCTCCTTCTTCCCTGATTTGGCAAAGCCTACAGTCGACCGACGGAAGAAACTCCTTGCTTTTCGCCCTCGACTTCAACAGCTACAGGCTCGCTTTGGCCTGTTGTATCCCGCGAAGCTCCGAGTGACTCTCCACAATCAAACCAGGACATTCGAAGATCCTGATCTACTATCAACATTTTTAGACTCCAAAGAAGCAGAGCAGATGCGCTAATCCAACGACTTGGACTTTTATTTGCCGGCTCTGTCCGCCATTTTGAAGGGCCCGATGCGGCGGTCATAGTTCAGTACAGAGACTGCCTGGACTTTCTTTCTTTCTTTCTATGACTTTTGTTATGTGGTCTCCTATCCCTCCATGATGTGTGCCTCGGTCGGATCCGGAGCACGCACAGTCCTACAGGTTATGTGTTTTTTCAATTTCGGCCTTCTCCGGGGCTTCTCCCCGCAGACACATGGTCGCCAGTAATTTTTGGGGTTCTGCTTCTTCTATACCGCGCTGCGGTTTTTCTTTTTTCATGTGGGGCGCTTCATTGTATTATCTAAGCTTATTTTCTTTTATGCCATATGTACAGCCAGACACAGTCAGTATGAGGGACATTGTGAAATTATGTACGCTATCATGCTCAGAATTTTTAACTTGTCTGAATGGCTTTATGTAAAATCTTATCACTCAACGTAAAGGGCATTAATAGTCCAATCAAGAGAAAGAAAATCCTTAGCTATCTTAGCCATGAGCATGCTGATTTAGCGTTTCTTCAGGAAACGCACTTAAACTCTGCTGAAACACTGAAACTCAATGTTAAGCCTTACATGGTGGCTGCCTATTCTCCCGCCATTTCCAAACGGTGCGGGGTGGCCATTCTGGTTAAGAAATCTTTGCAAGCTACTGTAATTGATACTAGCGCTGACAAGGAGGGTAGATGGGCCCGCGTACATCTTAAGGTTGGAGATAGTGAATTTACATGTATTTGCATTTATGCCCCGAATGTGGACAACCCTGCTTACTATGCAAGTATTGCGCAGTTGGCACAGGCCTCTGCCAATACTCCCTTAATACTTGGTGGTGATTTTAATCAAGTGTTAGACCCTCTGATAGATAGACAGCCGCCTAGAACGAGTAGTCCACCCAAGAGTCTTGCTACCCTTACAGCTCTGATGCAAGATCTTGCGCTGGTAGATATATGGAGGCTACTTCACCCCTCCGACTTAGAGTTCACTTTCTTTTCTGCCCCCCATCACTCCCAATCTAGAATAGATTTCTTTCTCATTTCCAAAGCACTGATTTCTCAAGTAGACACGACTAGGACTCATCCTCTCCATATTTCAGATCATGCTGCCATATCTTTATCATTACGTGTCACTGCGCGGGACGATTCTCCCCGAGCTTGGTTTTTTGATAGATCCCTACTGGGTCAAAAAGATTTTCAGGTTGATATAAAGGCCGCTATCCAAGATTATTTTCATTTTAACTCACCCCATGACACAGCGAGCTGGGCTTGGTGGGAGGGTTTTAAAGCATCTATCCGCGCCACTATAACTAGCTATCAAATTCGGCAGGGGAAACAAAGAAAGCAGCATTTACTGACTCTAGAGCAGCAGATACAAGCTGGGGAGCGTCTCCTCACGTCCCGTACTGACCCATGTATTTTACTCCGTTTACAACGCTTGCGTTTTCAATACAATCAGCTTTTGTACACTGCTGCTGTTAAAAATATCGAATCACAACAAGGGCTATATTATCGGGAAAATAATCGTGCTGGCAAATTATTAGCAAATGCCCTAAAAGGTCAAAAAGAAGCCAAGCGTGTTACCGCCCTCCGTAATCCGTCGGGGGGGGGCTTGGTCACTAAAGATACCGAAATCTTAGAACTCTTTCGTGATTTTTATACTCGGCTTTATCAATCTGAATGTGATTTTGAGCCAGATGTATTTGAACGCTTACTTTCAGGGGTACAAAGACCGACCCTATCTGACGAAGATAGAGTGGCCTTGGACACACCATTTACTGTCTCAGAAATTCATTCTGCTATCAAGAAATGTGCCTCAGGTCGAGCCGCTGGCCCAGATGGTCTCCCTGCTGAATTCTACAAAACTTTTCACGCTGACTTAGCTCCAGTTTTGAAAATTTATTTTTCTGCTCTGGCCGAGGAGGGTTCTCCTTCTGGGTCCTTTTCCATGGCCAATGTAGTAGTTTTTGAGAAAGAGGGGAGAGACCCGCAACTAGCAGCTAATTGTCGTCCAATTTCCCTCCTAAACGCGGACTATAAAATATTTGCCACCATTCTCTCTACCCGGCTCTCGGATAGGATGCCTACCTTAATACACCCAGACCAATGCGGTTTTATTCCTGGTAGATCAACTGCCGACAATGCTCGGACTCTATGCCATGTACTGACTACCGCAGTTAATCTTGATCGCCCATTTGTTGGCCTCTCACTTGATGCTGAGAAGGCCTTTGATCGCTTAGAGTGGCCCTTCCTGTTTGCAGTCCTCCGCTGGTACGGATTCGGGGAAGGTTTTCTCCGTTGTCTTCGCACCATGTACGCACAGCCTACAGCCAGTATTTGTACCAATGCTTTAAAGTCTCAGCCTTTTCCCCTTCAACGCGGCACTCGCCAGGGATGCCCACTGTCTCCACTTCTCTTCGATCTTGCACTTGAACCCTTGGCTTTACTAATCCGGCAATCGGAGGAGATTCATGGAGTCCCCTTCACCCATAGGGAAATCAAAATTTCAGCGTATGCTGATGACCTTATGCTTTTTGTCTCTATAGACTCAGTACCGGCTGTCCTAGAGCAAATTGGTAAATACTCACAATTGTCCGGTTATAAGATAAATTGGACCAAGTCGGTAGCCTTTCCCTTAAATCCTTTGCTTCATCAGGCAGATATGCAACCCTTCCCCTTTTTATGGCAACCTCGCATGGTTAAATACCTTGGGGTTCACTATTGTTCTCCTTTGGAAGACACTATCTCCTTCAATGCCAAAGACTTAACCTCTAAAGTCCGGGCGCTTACTCACCGCTGGACTCCTTTAACACTTACCTGGTGGGGTCGATTAGAAACCATAAAAATGATGATTGTTCCGAAAGTGAATTATATCTTAGAAATGTTGCCCTGTCTCTTCCCTCGACGTATATATAAAGATATAGAGGGCCTTCTGACTAGATACTTGTGGCAAAACAAGACACCTAGGATAGCGAAACATAAGCTGCAAGCAGATAAGGAAAATGGGGGTGTCAGATTCCCTGATTTCCTGAAGTATCATCAATCTTTTCTTCTCAAACAAGGCGCTCGCTGGCTGGAAGATCCAGTACCGAGTAGACCTGTGTGGCTAGACATAGAAGAGGACCTTTGCAAACCGATTCCTCTTACTTTTCTCCCTGGTATGACTCTCCCATCAGACTCCCACTTTCCACCAATGCTTTTAGACACCTTAGGTGCCTTTAATAATCTTATGCACTCTTTAGACTCCCGACTCTGTCCGTTAGACAAGCTCCCACTTTGGTATAACACTCGATTTCGAATACAAAATAAGCCGATGGCGTGGAGCCCCTGGTACACTAGGGGCATTTGGATCCCTAGTCAGTTGTTCCATGAAGGTCGCTGGAAAACTTTTAGTGAATTGCAAATTGAATTTGGTCTCCCAGCGAAACACTATTTTCAGTTGGTACAACTTCAGCATTGCCTTCGGAGTGCTAAGGTGCTCCCGCCATCGGCCTCCCCTACACAAGGTTGGTTGGAGACTATCCGATCTATCGGTAGTTCACCGGGTGTAGCATCCAATTTCTACAAAACCTTATGTAATGCTATAATTAGAGATACCCCTATAGCGCAGAAAGCATGGGAGAGAGAATTGCATGTGACTTTGACCCCGGAACAATGGAGCCTTGTCTGGAGTAGAGTGACACGGGTCTCCCGATCCGCCTCACTCACTCAGACACTCTTCTTTCTAGCCCACCGGTGTTTTTACACTCCTGACAGATTAGCCAAATGGAGCACTACTCAGGGCAATAGTTGTTGGACATGCCATGCGGCCATTGGTTCACTACCTCATGTTATGTATGAATGCCCCGCACTACAGTATTACTGGCGTCGGGTCTGGGGTCGTATCCAGTCTATTTTGCATTTTCAAGAGCCCCTTTCTTGGAGGATAGTGGGACTTCGCTCAGCTGCGGGGATCCCCTCTCTTCCAAAAACGGCTTACTTCCTTTTGGACTTTATGCTTGGCATTGCTATTTCCCTAATCACGAAATACTGGAAAAATAGCTCTCAGCTGAGCCCCAATGAATGGTGGAATCATGTCTGTCTCTACAGTAAATATGAACAGATACCTCGTATGTTTGCTTCCCCCATTCAGACTCCTCATCATCGGTCTAAATGGAAGATGCTCAATGACTATGTACATTCTGCTCAATGCTCTCATCTGACTGTCTAAATTTGTATATATCTTTGTCCCATGATTATTCTGTATCGCAGATCCTCTTTTGATTGTTTTGATGTATAATCACTGTTGTTTGGAAGCGCTCACATGCTGACATAATCAGCTAGAGAAGAAGCGTGGGGGTGGGGGGTAATTGGGTTTACTTTTCTTTATTGTATACTTGTTTTGTCTCCTTTGGTGTGTTGTTTCTTTTGTTTGTTGCAAAATGAAAATAAAAGTTTAAAAAAAAAAAAAGAATTCAAATCAGCTTGTAGAGAAGAACCACATTCCCACTGCAGTAAAATTAGATGCACCTATAATCAATTGTCAGTATTCACATGACTTGAATCAACCAATGGATGATGGCTCTAATGTTTAAAATAGCCTGTTCCATTTTCACAATGGTGTAGACAAGAGAATTGCCTGAGACCTCAGAAAAGCCATTATCACCAAACATCAAACTTCAAAGGGGTACAAGGCCACCGCCAAAGACCTTGGGATTCCTTTGTTTATAGTTCACAATGTTATTAAGAAGTTTTCTGCTCATGGAACTGTCAAGAACCTCCCAGGATGTGGTGGGAAAAGGAAAATTAATCCAAGAAGAGTTCGAAGATTAGTGCGAACTGTTGGAAAAACACCACGTACAATATCCAAAGAGCTTAAGGCTGACCTGGAACAATCTGGAGTGGTGGTTTCAACCTGCATCATTTGCTGCGCACTAAACAAAGAAGGACATCATGGATGATAGCCAAGGGGGACCCCACTGCTCAAAGACAGACATAAAAAGGCACACTTGATCTTTGCCCAAACCCACCTTGAGAAACCAAAATCCTTCTGGGAAAATGATCTGTGGACAGATGAAACCAAACTTGAGCTCTTGATATTGCAAACCAGCTATACATTTACAGGTGAAGAAATGAAGCTTATAAGGGAAAAAAAACACCCTTCCTACAGTTAAATATAGTAGAGGTTCCATAATGTTGTGGGGCTGTTTTGCTGCCTCAGGAACTGGAGACCTAGAACATATTAAACAAATCGCGAAGTCAGAGGGCTACCAAGGTATTTTTAAGCAAAATGTGCTACCTAAAATCAGAAAACTAGGTCTGGGTCAAAGATCATGGGCTCTCCAGTAGGACAATGACCCAAAACACACATCCAAAAGTAAACAGAATAGTTAAAAAGGAAATATGGACTGTTTTAAACTGGCCAGCAATGAGTCCTGATCTCAATCCAATCAAAAACCTTTGCAGAGTTGAAATCTGCCATTGGTAAAAGGAATCCTGGAAACATTCATGAGCTGAAACAAATTGTAGTTGAAGCATGGGAGAAACTACCAGCAGACAGATATACAAAACTTATAAATGTCTGCAAGAAATGTTTGGAGGCTGTCAACACTACTAAGGGCTGTGCAACCAAATATTAGTGAAGGTTGCCATTAATCTTGTCCAGGTCATCATTTGTTGTTTCATTTTTCTCAGAAATTACTGTGTTCAAGTTGCACAGGCATCTTTTTTGTTGTATACCTTTGAATACAGTATTAAAACATGATAACATACAGTTGGAATATTTCCAGTTATTTCTCAAGATATTGTATACAACATAGCTAAAATGCATTATCTTCAATAATGTTGACCACAACTCTGGTCAATGGTACTGCCCCAGCTCCACCCACAGACCGCCCAGAAACTGTCTACACATTTCTATAGTGGTCTATGTGGATATTCAGCAGCTGCTGACCAGCTCAGCTCCACTCTGCCCAATATTCAGCATCGCTAACCGGTTAGTACTGCTAAATATTCCTGTAGAGCACTGTAGAAATGTGGATGGTTCTGGGCAGTCTGTGAATGACTGCACCTTGAGTACTGTGCAGTTCTGGTCACCCCATCTCAAAACAAGGTAAAGTAGAACCGGAAAAGGTACAGACAAGAGTAATCAGAATTAAAGGCTCCCATATGAAGAAATACTGTAGGTTATATTTTAAACATAGTATGTTAAAAAAGAAAAATGTTTTGGTCAAAATAAATAATGCTAGATGTTACCGTGGGGCTAATGCAGATTTATCCCGTGGCGGTAACAGCTAATGTTGGAGAAATGCAAATATCGCAGGCACTTTTCTATGATATCTGCATTTTGTATAGTGGTCCCAGGGACGTGGCATCGGGTGGAGAGTAGGCATGCTGATCGTTGGCAGCATCACGTGAAACTTTGTTGCGATGGCTGCTGAATTGGGCTTCATCGCGGTTGCAGATAACACCACCTTAACACCAGCTGCAATCGCCTCCCGAGTGCCAATCGGGCCACTTCCACTCTCAGATCATTGTTGGTGCTGTGAATCTTTAGATCCTCAGCACCAACAAGTAAAAGATAGCATCCTGCCCACCTCTTCAGCACCAATCCCCCCCAAACAGCTCCTGTTCCCCATCAGGAACTATCCAGGGGGGGGGGGGAGATCATTGTGCCCCCCAGCCAAGATCACAGCCCGGCTAGCCAGTTGGGTACCCAAAGGGCTCCCTTCCAGATCCTTTTAAGAAACCCAGCTAACTAGTTGAGGTCCCAATTCTCCCTCCCTCCTCTGCATTAAAACAATTAGTGCCAGCTAGCCAGTCATCATGGAGTGCCCCCGTGCCCCCACCCGATTCCTCCTGATCCATACCTTTTCTCCTTGGTGGTCCTATGGTCACTGGGCACAGAAACGGTTTTCCCCGTTCTTTCCGCCATAGTTGGGCCTGCTCAAAATGGCTGCAATTACACTGTCCTGCCCCCTAGCCTCACACTAGGGAGCAGCATCGTGAGACTATGGCCATTTTTGTTAGTACTAATGAGGAGACCAGGAGTGCATATCCAGGACATTCTCAAGAACTAGGATGTCCTCGTCCGAATTCAGAAATGCCCTGCACATCTAGAGCCGTGCCAAAGTGTATACCTGCTCCAGGCATGAATATACATCAGAAAAGTGCTCATTTTACAAGTCAGATATTGAGAGGGTATGCACTGTATGGAACATTTGAACTCTATGCACCACCCTTCTGGAACGCTCTGCCAGACACTAGAAGGAAATATCACCGACCTCCTTTCCTTCTGGAAACACCTGAAAACCCTCCTATTCTCTGAACATTATGGATGAACCATCTACACCCCCCTCCCCCCCCCCCTGCTGCCCTGACCCATACTGTAATTATGCTAAATAAGCCAGAACTTTAATTTGTAAATAGTTAAAGAATATACCATTTGTACATAGTTCACCAGTTGTACATAATTCAATGTTTGTAAATAGTTTTCTCTTATATGTTCCCCGTAACTGAGGTTTTGTTTGTTGTAAACTGCTTTGACCCGGTAAAAAGCGGTATATAAGCCTAGTGAAATAAATCAATAAATAAAAATAAATTTTCCATATTGACAACAGACACTGATGAGGAATGATGGCTTGGATATCCCTGTATGCAAAATAGCATGAGATAGATGTCCCTGCCTCAGATTTTTATGGTGGGAGCATTGTACAGGCGTCCACATCAGGGATATCTCTGTTCCTAAAATCAGGGCAGAATAGAGACATCCCCAGCATTTCCCTGCACATTTTGCCCTGGACATCCCAGATTGTACTTGGACACCTTTCTAAAATACTACTTCATGTCTTACAATTCTTCAGCGTTGCTTTTTTTACAGTGAGCATTGTGTGCTAAGAGCATGTTTAGTTAATGTGCATTCAATTAGGTTTACTATTGAAGTGACCCTGCTTTCTGTCATTTTTCATACTGCTTTAGTGTGCGGTTTATATCACTAGTGACCCACATTGTATAAGATTTTATTTATCTCATTATTTTTGTTGTGCAGATGGGTTTTAATTTTGCTTTGAGCTATGTTACGAAATAAATTACATCTACATCGTAATTTCCTTTGCAACACAGCACTGAGTTTAGATTGGAAAACAATGAAAGCTTTCTCTCTTACTCTCTTGTTAGTTAACTATTCAAGATGTAACAAAGAAGCCTGAAGTGAAAATAACTGATTGCTTGTCTCAAAAATCTATGATGCAGCAGTGCATTAGCCCTTCGCTTTGTTTCTTTTCTTTTAAAAGGAGGTTGAATCATTACATGTTAAAAACTTTAATTATTTTTGCTTGCTTAATCAGAAGTGGGTGCTTGCACAGCAAATAAAATGTCAGAATTCTAGCAGGAGAAGAGAAATGAAATGCAAGGGCGCATTAATGAAGTTTCTCTAGGAATTGCACTGCAGATACAGTATCCTGCTCGATGCATCCATGGTGCATTATGCAAATGGTGTAAAATGCAAAATGGTAAAGGAACGCAAGTGTTACACAGCACCTCATCGCAGCTGTAAAACTAGGACCAGCCACAAGGGATCGAAGCATAATTTATTTCTAGTGGTAATGACAATCATTCTGAAATTTCTGAATAATACTGCTGCTGTCCAGGTTTTTGAGTCAGCGTGCTTTCATAGAAGGAGTGTTAAAATACAATTAGTATTTACATACAGTATTATGAGAGTAATTTTATAAAGGGGTTTTCAGATGTGGATGCAAACAAGTACGAGCAATGATATATAGGCACATAATTTGTATGTGACACAAGTGTAGGCGTGTTCAGGGGAGGAGCTGGGGTGAAGCATGGGTAGACTAAAAGTCCATGAGCAGGTTCTAAAATACACCCCTTTGCGCACACTTCAGCCCTGTACATTTATACCTGCTTCCAAACAGAGGTAAATATCCGTGGAAACATTTTAGCAGCGATTTCAGCTGTTTTTCTCCTGGTATTTTATAAAGACACACAACCTATGTTTGTAAGATAGGCTTAAAATAGATGATTACATGAGTCTCCCAAACTAGGTCACTTGTTATAAAATAACCCTCTAGATCAGTGATTCCCAAATTTTTTTGAGCCGCCACCCACTTGTCCCATAAATTTATTACAGTGCCATCCCCTCACCCAGTGAGGCTATTACTCAAAACAAATCATTCAGAATTTCAATAAAAGCTTTTATTTAATTAATCATCAAAACCCAAAAACCAAACCCAAAAGTAAATATCCCCCTAATGTTTCAATAAACTTTTTGTTGGAGAAGACTGGAGGCGACTGAAATGAAGTTCAGTCACACCAGACAGCCTTATCCCTTTTAATCATTTTTATACTAAAAACGTTGTACTTAACTTGCAAAAGCATCTCAGTGAAGTGTCCCGAAACTTTTTAGAACATAAGCATTTTCACCACTTTGCGGAGTTAAAGGCTCTCTGAAGGCTCTCTGAACAGCCCTCTTCACAGCCTTCTTCACAGCAGGGCAAATAGCTGTCATAAAGCTGGTAATAGCAGGAAGGAGAAACACCTTTCTCTGAGTAAGCTTTATCCTTAAAACTTTTAAACTTCCTGCCTTTTACATTTGGCTGTAAACCATAACACTGTTCTCTTCTATTATGTGAGGATTTCTCTCTTGGAAATCCTTTGCAGGGTTTCACTGGCACACACTCTTCAGAGTCAGACATACACACATCTTCAATAGCATTTCTTTCCCTCTCTAGGGTTTGTAACTGTTTTAAGCTGCCATGCTTTTCAGATACATACGGTTTGCCTTTCACTGCCTCCCATTCATTCAGCACAGCCCGGTGTTTAGGAAATTCAAGCTGCGTCAGAGGTAAGTGCTTCTTACAGCTGACCTCTCCATGTGAAACTCTCCGTGTTTCTTTCTGTGAATTCCTTTGTGGCTTCCTGCTAGAAGTTCCAGGCAGTTCTGACTCTGTGTCTGTATTTCCTGAATATTCTGAGCTTTCTTCTGAGTCTTGCAAGTCTCTCGTGTCTTGCAAGTTTCTCGTGTCCTGCCAGTCTAACTCTGACTGCACTGAGTATTTTTTATACAGCTTCTTGGGCGTTCCCTTGCACAGGTGAAAGCCGTTTTCATCAGCAGCTGGGGAATGCTTACTAGCTAGGCGTGACTGCAGACCTCGTGTCTGAGTTTGTTTACGTTGCCTATGGTAACTGGGAACCTTGTTACTTGCCTGCCTGTCAGAATCTAAACTGCAAACAGCAGATTTCTGTGCTTCTGAGGCAGAGGGCAGATCTTCCGTGTTACACATCCCCCTCCTTAAGATATTATGAGCTGCAGATGCCCTTGTCGGACAGCGCGTAATCCCACTTAAGTTAAACATTCGGCTCTCTACGTGTACTAACCTCACTGCTGCATATCTTTCCTGCCAAGGTTTTAGCAGGTTCAGGTGGTATATTTGGCAGCGCCCCCTTTCGTTCTCTACTCTGTAGGAAACGGGACCCACCTTCTCTGTGCCAGGGCCTTTCCATCTGGCCTCAAACTTCGGACCGGCATCTGTTACTAGGATTAAAACTTTATCCCCAACAGATAAATGCCTTGTTTTAGTCCCCCGGTCATAATACGTTTTCTGTCGGCGCTGGCTAGCCTGCAGATTGTCCATGGACACTTGGGATGTCCGTTCTAAACGGTTCCTGAGGTCCTTAAGAAATTGGGGTACCCCTACCTCTGTCTCATCTGGTGCAACCCATTGCTCCCGAAGGATATCCAAGATTCCTCTCGGAGCCCTACCAAATAACAGCTCATATGGGGATGCCCCTAATGATGCTTGTACGCGTTCTCGGCACGCGTAAAGGACGAAGGGAAGTACATTATCCCATTCAACCATATTCCCCTCTAGGCTCCACCTTAACATCTGCTTTAATGACTGATTCATTCTTTCCACCAGTCCGTTGGACTGGGGATGGTATGCTGAGGTGCGGATATGACGTACCCCAAAGGCGTCCCAAAGCATGGCCAAGTGTTTTGAGGTGAAGTTTGTCCCTTGATCAGTTAAAATCTCCTGGGGAAACCCAATCTCACAAAACAACTTTATGAGCTCTATCGATATGGTCTTTGAGGAAATATTGCGCAGGGGTATGGCCCATGGAAACCTAGTCGCATGGTCCATGATTACTAAAATATATTGAAAACCCCTCGGTGTTCTCACTAAGGGTCCTTCAATGTCCATTGCTAATCGCCGCACTGGGGTTGCAATGGTGGGTGGTGAAACCATCGGTACTGGCTTCGGTTTGGCAGCCGTGACCCTTTGGCACGCGGGACAGGATTCGCAGTATCGAGTTGTCTCCTTGAATACTCCCGGCCAATAAAAGCGAGCCAGAATCTGATCTAATGTCCCTTGGACACCTTTATGACTGCCTAAGGGATGGTCGTGTGCCAATTTCATGACTACCGACTTAAAGGTAGTTGGCACCACCAGCTGCTTACGTACGGTACGTGTTCTCGGATCAGCACTTTCCCTATATAACAATTCTCCCTCTAGGAAGAATCTTGGTAAGGTTGTCCTAGCTTCTTGAGCATACTCAAATGCCCTTTTTAAAGCTGGATCACCCTGCTGCTCTTTAGGGAAGGAAGGGAATTTCTTCACCAGCTCGACTGGCACCCAAGGTAATCCCTCCCCGGCTTCCAGGTCTGCCCTTCCCTGCGACCTATGTCTCCTTTCCTGGCGCCTTTCAGTCTTACTCTTCCTAGTCTTTTTAGGAAGGTTAATTAAATCCTCATTAGAGGGAAGTGTGTCTTGTGGTTCCCTATCTAGGCTAGTCTCTCGCTCTGGGGATATGTCCCTACCCTCGGGTACTTCTTCAGGCTCAGTCAGCGAACTTGTCCCTGCCCCTGAGGCCTTACTCTGGGATCTAGTGTAAATTAAGCCTGTTCTTTTGCTTAGACCTTCCTTAAGGCCTTTACGAAAAGGAGGCCAGTCCCTCCCCAACACAATCTCTCTCGGGAGGTTTGGGATTACCACTACTGGTACTTCCTCACTAGTACCTAGCCCTTCCACAAGCACACTATACAATGGGTAATATGAGGAGGTCCCATGCACACACTTCACTCGCACATTCTGGCCTGTTTTGCAGAGGACCATGGGATTATGAGCCAGTATAGCCTGCCACATCGTGTGGGAGACCATACTTTGGTCTGCTCCTGAATCGAGGAGCGCTACAGCATCTACCCCTTCCACCTGGACATCGAGCACAAATCCTTCCACTGTGTGTCTCTCTCCACCTGACATAAGGGCAGTATGCTCTTTACATTCCCTGCGTATGTGGCCAGTTTTTCCACAGTGAAAGCATTTCGTAACATCATACTTTTTCACACTTTTCTCATGTACCACATAATTACAGGCCTTTCTAAACCCTGGCATTCTTTCCATGCCTGTTACCTTCAAAACATTATCCCTGGAAGTCCCGGCTAACTCTGCTTCAAAATAGCACTCCGTGAGTTCAGCCGCTTCCTTAGTGGATTTACATTTTTGTAACAATAAGAAAGCCTTGACCTCTGGTGGTACGGCCTCAAAGTATTGCTCAAGAAGCACTGCGTCCATCAAACACTCAACAGTTGCTTTTTCAGGAGCAAGCCATTTTGTTGCCAAGCCTTTTAATCTCTGCATTAATGCTTTTGGCGTTTCTTTAGGCATGAGCTTTGCCTCTCTAAACAGACGCCTGTAGTGAATAGAAGTTAATCCTAACCTATCCCTTACTGCTAGCTTTACATCCGGGTAACTGGATGCTAGGCCTGCGGGCATAGCCTTGTAGGCCACCAATGCCTCTCCAGTCAGGGACATGGCGAACCTCACAGCCCACTGGTCTAGTGGCCATTTAGCTGCTTCCGCAATTCTCTCAAAAGCGTCTGAGTAGTCATCAAAGTTATCAGTACTTTGCAATTGTCCTAGTGCCAATGCACTGCAGTTTTGTGGTCCTACCACATGTGGTAATAGTGTTCCAGCTTCGTCCGCCGTATGTGTCCTCTTCACCAGAGCTGCTAGTAAGTCCAAGAGCGGCTGTTGCTGCGCGGCTAGCGCTGCCATAGTTCGCTCTTGTGTTAGTCTCATAAGCTCACTCTGGGCTTTCCACTGGGCTGCCATCCACTCTCGCATCTCTTGGGGATCCATCGCGGCGTTTCAGCGTACCTGCAGGGAAGAAAAAAACAGGGCCCACCAAGTGCGGCACAATTTCCTTTTTTTTTTTTTCTCTTTCTGCCTGCCTCTCAAGGTACAAATTTTCTCTCCTTTCTCAAATATCCTCACCACCCGTGCCCACCTACTTGTACCTTAGCACGGTGTAGGATCTCGCGTTGAGAAAGGTTCTTGTCCACGCCTCCTTCCAGGTCAGGATGTGGGAATCCAGATGCTGGAAAAATCCAAAACAGGTTTTTCTTCCTCAGGATTTTCTTCAACTTGGCTCTTTTTTTTTTTTTTTCAGTCAGCTGTATCCTCTTTGAAGAAAGCGTTTTGTAGTATTTTTTTAAAAATCCAAAATACTACGCCATTTATGTCACCTGCAGGAGCTGGACTGTGGCCTAAGCTAACAGCCAGATTGCTGGGCCTGAACTTTCTTATAGAAAGTTGTAGTTGTGAGCCAAGTGGTCAGGTTTTTCAAAAGGATTTTTATTCCCCTCCCGGGGCTGGATTTTCAAAAAGGTTATAATACAAAAAACTCAGGATACAACCATACTTCTGGTAAACTGAAGAAAACTTAAACATAGCATCTTGCTTCAACAGAACTCATAAATCACAGTATAAAGCTTATCCGATATGCTAGCTGTCTCTTCTTAGCTTTCTCAGCACTCACGAGGCACTCTTATCCTGGCTTCAGCATAAGGATGAAACCATATCGGATAACAACAGCGTACAATCCATGGCTTCATCACATGGTCTTTCAATACCAGCCTCTGTAATCATAGGCTCACACTTTGCTTTATCATTTACAGTATTTTCATTAGAACAGAAAGTTTGCACCTTTCTTAGTCCCGTATCTCAATCAATGCTCTCTGAACAGCCTTCTTCACAGCAGGGCAAATAGCTGTCATAAAGCTGGTAATAGCAGGAAGGAGAAACACCTTTCTCTGAGTAAGCTTTATCCTTAAAACTTTTATTTATTTATTTATTTTATTTATTTATCTATATTTTTCTATACCGCCCCTTCCAGCGATCAAGGGCGGTTTACAAGGAACATTTTAACAATTGTACACAGATGTATACATTTACATTGAACAATCAGATTCAACTATTTACAATGAACTTTTAAACTTCCTGCCTTTTACATTTGGCTGTAAACCATAACACTGTTCTCTTCTATTATGTGAGGATTTCTCTCTTGGAAATCCTTTGCAGGGTTTCACTGGCACACACTCTTTAGAGTCAGACATACACACATCTTCAATAGCATTTCTTTCCCTCTCTAGGGTTTGTAACTGTTTTAAGCTGCCATGCTTTTCAGATACATACGGTTTGCCTTTCACTGCCTCCCATTCATTCAGCACAGCCCAGTGCTTAGGAAATTCAAGCTGCGTCAGAGGTAAGTGCTTCTTACAGCTGACCTCTCCGTGTGAAACTCTCCGTGTTTCTTTCTGTGAATTATTTTGTGGCTTCCTGCTAGAAGTACCAGGCAGTTCTGACTCTGTGTCTGTATTTCCTGAATATTCTGAGCTTTCTTCTGAGTCTTGCAAGTCTCTCGTGTCTTGCAAGTTTCTCGTGTCCTGCCAGTCTAACTCTGACTGCACTGAGTATTTTTTATACAGCTTCTTGGGCGTTCCCTTGCACAGTTGAAAGCCGTTTTCATCAGCAGCTGGGGAATGCTTACTAGCTAGGCGTGACTGCAGACCTCGTGTCTGAGTTTGTTTACGTTGCCTATGGTAACTGGGAACCTTGTGACTTGCCTGCCTGTCAGAATCTAAACTGCAAACAGCAGATTTCTGTGCTTCTGAGGCAGAGGGCAGATCTTCCGTGTTACAACCCATATACAAATTCTGTGAGACCATGATGGTGCAGCGTCTCAGGACACTACATCTGATCTGCATTTCTCAGACAAACACGGTTCTGCTCCCTATTACCTCACATACCATCCCTACATCTACATTCACATTGTTCCGGACACTGGAATTGTTAAGGAAGCCGAAAATAGCCCCTTTGGCACAAGCAAAAAATGTCAGCATAGCCAGAAGAAAGCCTATTGCAGTGCTTTATATTTCTATAGGGACGTTTGTTATTGTTCCTTAAACTTACAAACGTCCCTCACATGTGAATTCTATTCTTTACAGCTGCATCTTGTGTACTCCCAGACAGCAGACACAGCAGTTCAGTATAGATGTGTCACAGACATTTATCTCTATGGGACACGTTGAGGATCAGAGCAGAATATTTCTAAATCCTGGCCTTATTCCACGTTTCTTCAGGTTGAAGGGAAATTGGCTGATAGGTATGTCTAGTATGGCTGCATCCTTGCCTGAGGCTGTAATACATTATAATGGCACGGAAGAAAACATGTGGGCTAAGGAATGAGTACCCAGAGCCCAGCACAACAAGAGTAAAAGCCAGAGGGAACCATATTCTGAGCAGAAGTGCACAGAAAATGGACCCAGCTAAGAAAAGCTAAGAAAAGACATGCCAGGCCTGAACAGATTGAACAGGCCTGAGCAAGTTGGGCAAGCCTGGACAAGTCAAACAGACCAAACAAAGCTGGTGATACAAAGTGCTCATAAGCCCTGAAGACTACAGTGCCAGTGATTAATGAAACAAAGGGAATGGCAGGTTGTAGCCAGAATGACTCAACACTAGCAAGAATAAAAGCCATTAATATGCTAATAAGGGTGGATCCCATGGAAAGAGCCTTTGCCCCAAAGGAAAGAGGCCTCTGCAGACTTTTTGCACATGGCCCTCCTTTGTCCCAAAGGAAAGAGGCCTCTGCAGATTTTTTGCACACGGCCCTCCTTTATCCCAAAGGAAAGAGGCCTCTGCAGACCCTGCAGCCTTTTACAGACAGTACAGCAACCTTTGCACACAGAACAAAACTTTTGTGCAGGAGTCACTACAGAGGGTGTAGGGTATATAAGGATGCAATTACAGAGCTCAGGGCGGCCTTCTCTGTCTCATCACTGTGGAGATAGGGAACGCTGCCTGTACTCAGATCCCTCAGATAGACACTTGTGTATCTGTGCTTACAGCTTTTTGCTTGTACCAAATAAAAGAGTTATTTTTGCTGACAAATAATTGTGATCTGAGTTCTTTTATTTTCCTGGTGTACGACTCCCATGTGCTCAGGCAATTGGTAATATTGGTGATATTTGAGGAACTTTTGTGGGGAAACCAGGCCCACAAGGTATAACTTGGACATCCACAGGTAACGCTAAAGAAATACATGGGTCGCTACTGAATACGCTTTATATGTCTCCATGGCTGGCCACGTCCCCATTCTATCTTCTCCCGCCAACGTTCAGATATCCCCAAGCTAGCGCAGTGTACGTGCAGATACATGTGTTCTCAGAATACAGTTCTAGATGTATTTGTGAGAAAAACATCTATCCCGCACGTCTAACTGACTTATTCATGGTTCAGAATGACCCCCTTTGTATACATTCAGCTTATATGCTGACGATAAAACGATCTTCACCTCATTTCATACTTCCTTCCCTGACTATTCCTGTCTTAATGATTGTTTCAAGGAAATTGTCCTATGGCTACAGCATCACAACTTTGCACTAAACTTCAACAAGACAGAGATCCTTCATGTCTCCAAAGATCTCAAATTCACGCCTCCCCCAAGTATCAAACTTGGAGATGCAAACATACAAGTCAAATCACGTCAAAATACCTCAGTATCACCTTGGACCAACACTTAAACTTCCATCATCACATCAAGAATGTCACAAAAAACATCTACTTCAAACACCGAACCCTCCACAGCCTTCAACCCCTCCAATGACCGGACAGCTTTCGTACAATCTGCCAAGCCTCCATCACTCCACATCTCAACTACTGTAACTCTGTCCTCCATGGACTCCCTAAGACCACCACTGCACCTCTCTGGCTTGTTCAAAACACCGCAGCTCGCATTATAGCCAGTGTCCCAAGACATCCTCACATCATTCCCATCTTAAAATCCCTGCATTGGTTCCCTGTTGCATCCCGAATCAAGTTCAAGATACTCACCATCAATCATAGAGCATTTTTTTTTTTTTTTTTAAATTCTTTATTTTCGTTTTATAACAACAAAGGAAAGGAAGACATACAGCTAAAAGACAAATACATAACGTGTAATACATACACCAAAGTAAACCCCTACCACCCCCCTCCCCCCTGCTTCTTCTCTAGAAAACTAAGCATTCCCGAAGCGGGCGTGTACTTACATTATTGTATTACAAAACCTAACGGTGATCTAAAACATGATGAGTGCACATTATACAGGCATGTTGGAACAATGAGCAGAGTGTACATAGTCATTAAGCATCTGCCATTTAGACAAGCAGAAGTGAGTTTGGACATGGGGAATAGCTCTCCGAGGTATCTGCTCATATTTACTATATAAGCAGACGAGGTTCCACCATTCATTGACAGTAAGTCGAGAGCTATCCTTCCAATTCCTCGTGATTAAGCATATGGCTATACCTAGCATGAAATCAAGGAGAAAGCGACCCTTCTTAGGAAGAGAGGGGACCTCCGCCACAGAGCGGAGTCCCACAACCTTCCAAGAAAGAGGTTCATGAAAGTGCAAGATAGATTGAATACGACCCCAGACCCGCCCCCAATAGACCTGCAGTTGAGGACATTCATAAATAACATGAGCGAAGGATCCCACAGCAGTATGGCAAGACCAACACAGGTCCCTAGCATTTGGGTTCCATTTGGCTATTTTTTCTGGGGTATAAAAGCATCTATGTGCAAAGAAGAAAAGAGTTTGGGTAACAGAGGCAGACCGGGAAACCCGCACTACTTTACTCCAAAAAACGCTCCATTGCACAGGGGTTAAAGTGGTTTGCAGTTCACGCTCCCAGGCTTGTTGGGCTCTAAAAGTGTCCGTATCTGTACCCTGACAAAGTATTTTATAGAAATTAGAGGCTACCCCATGTGTACTACTAATGGAGTGAACTGTCTCTAATAGCCCATCCTCAGTAGAGGCAGAGGGCGGCATGATTCGAGCACTTTTGAGGCAGTGTTGAAGCTGCATCAGTTGAAAGTAGTGTTTCGCTGGTAACGCAAATTCCTTTTGCAAATCCGAAAAGGTTTTCCAACGAGCTGCAGAGAAAAGCTGTTGGGGTGTCCAGATCCCCCTGGAGTACCAGGGTTTCCAGGCTATTGTTCTATTTAGGACTTGAATTCTAGGGTTATTCCATAGCGGGAGTCCGTCCTGAGGACATACATTCGGGCCCAGTGATAGAATGAGAGTGTTAAAGGCTGCAAGAGTATCGACAATCATTGGGGGATGGCGGGTGTCTACATGATAAGACATACCGGGGAGATGGGTTAACGGAATTGGGCTACTAAGCTCCTCTTCTATGTCCAGCCAAACTGGTCGGCGGTCTATTGAGGTATCTAGCCATCGGGCACCTTGCTTAAGTAAAAAGGCTTGATGATATCTAAGAAAATCAGGAAATCTGGTACCCCCTCGTTCCTTTGCAGACTGCAGTTTATGTTTAGCTATCCTTGGTGGCTTGCCCTGCCATAGATAACGGACGAGAAGGCCCTCAATATCTTTATAAGTACGTAGCGGAAGTAAGCATGGCAGCATTTCTAAAATGTAGTTCACTTTGGGGACTATCATCATCTTTACAGTGTCTAAGCGGCCCCACCATGTGAGAGATAAGGGAGACCAACGATTTGTGAGTTCACGGACTTTGGAGACTACCTCTTTGGCATTAAAACTGATAGTGTCTTCTAAAGGAGAACAGTAATGGACCCCAAGATACTTCACCATGCGGGATTGCCAAAGGAAGGGAAAGGCCTTCATGTCAGCTTCATGTACCCAGCGATTCAGTGGGAATGCTACAGATTTGGTCCAGTTAATTTTATAGCCCGATAGTTGTGAGTATCCGTCAATCAGATCCAAGACAGCTGGAACCGAATCGAGGGAAACGAAGAGCATAAGGTCATCTGCATATGCAGAGAGTTTAATCTCTCTATGACTAAAGGGAACACCTCGAATACGTGCAGACTGTCTGATAAGGAGGGCTAGGGGTTCAAGAGCGAGATCAAAAAGCATTGGTGATAGGGGGCAACCTTGACGCGTGCCTCTTTGGAGGTTAAATGGCTGAGATTTGATGGCGTTTACACAAATACTGGCTACGGGTTGAGTGTACATGACTTGGAGATATCGGAGGAAGCCCTCTCCAAAGCCATACCATCGGAGAACTGCAAATAAGAAGGGCCATTCTAGACGATCAAAGGCTTTTTCGGCATCCAAGGAAAGACCCACCCATGGATGGTCGAGGTTGGCAGCACTAGATAACACATGGCACAAGGTCCGAGCATTGTCAGCAGTTGATCTGCCGGGTATAAAACTGCATTGGTCGGGGTGAATTAGGGTAGCCATCATGTCAGATAGCCGGGTGGCCAAGATCGTTGCGAAGATCTTATAGTCGGCATTGAGTAGGGAGATTGGACGGTAGTTGGCGGTCAGTAGCGGGTCTCTGCCTTCTTTCTCAAATACAACCACATTAGCTGCAGGATCCCAAAGAGGATGTATCTACCGCAAGGGCAGTAAAATAGAGTTTTAAGTAGGGAACTAAATCTGCACTGAACGTTCTGTAGAATTCGGTCGGGAGACCATCGGGCCCTGCGGCACGGCCCGAGGCTGTTCGTTTTAGGGCAGATTGGATCTCTGAAGTAGAGAAGGGTTCATCCAGCGCATCTCTATCATCTTCAGAGAGGGTCGGCCGCTGAATGCCAGAAAGCAATCGCTCGAATGTCTCTGACGAGAACTCACATTCAGATTGATATAGGCGGGTATAGAAATCCCGAAAGAGCTCTACAATATCGGAGTCTGTGGTCACTATGCCCCCTCCCTGTGGAGCTCGAAGGGCCGCAACGCGTTTGGCTTCTTTTTGACCTTTCAAGGCATTGGCTAAGAGTCGACCGGCTCGGTTATTTTCACGATAATATGTCCCTCGCTGAAGCTCAATACTCTTGGAAGCTGTAGTTGAGAGGATTGAATTATATTGAAAACGGAGACGCTGTAATCGAATTAATACACATGGGTCAGTACGTGAAGTTAAAACTCGTTCGCCTGCTTTTATTTGTTGGTCTAGTATGAGCAGCTGCTGTTTACGTTGTTTCCGCAAGCGGATTTGATAGCTAGTGATCGTTGCCCGAATGGCCGCTTTGAAGCCCTCCCACCAAGCCCAGTTCGCAGTATCTTGGGGTAGATTAAAATGGAAGTAATCCTGAATGGCTACTCGAATTTCTGACTGGAATTCTGGCTGAGTTAACAGGGCTCTATCAAAGAACCAGGCTCCCGAGTTTCCCTGGGGTGCAGTGGTGTGTAATTGAAAGGAAATGGCAGCATGATCTGAAATATGTTGGGAGTGAATCTTTGCAGTGTCCACCTGAGGAACTAACAGTTTTGAGATTAGAAAGAAGTCTATGCGAGACTGAGATTTATGAGGGGAGGAGAAGAAGGTGAAGTCAAGCTCATTGGGGTGTAGTAATCTCCATAGATCAACTAAAGCAAGATCCTTGATCAGGGAGGTAAGCGTAGCGTGACTCTTGGGGGGACCACTCGTCCTAGGCGGCTGTTTGTCAATCAGGGAATCAAGGACTAGATTGAAATCCCCCCCAATGATCAATGAAGTATTAGCAGAAGCCTGCGCAACCTGAGCAATGGTAGCAAAAAGGCAGGGTCATCAACATTAGGAGCATAAAGGCATATACATGTAATTTCTAGGCTACCTATCTTGAGATGAACTCTAGACCATCTACCTTCTGTATCTGAGCTAGTCGCAATAACAGTAGCATGCAAAGATTTCCTAACCAGTATGGCAACCCCACATTTCTTAGAAACGGCTGGGGAGTAAGCGGCCACCATGCAAGGTTTAATATTGAGTTTAAGAGTTTCCTTCGAATTTAAATGCGTTTCTTGGAGAAAAATCAGATCCGCTGCTTCCTGACTGAGGTAGCTTAGGATTTTCTTCCGTTTTATCGGATTATTGATGCCTTTTACGTTCAATGAAAAAATCTTACATGGTGCCATCAATCGGTAGTAAACATTTTAAGTAAGGGCGCTTGATAACATAGAACATAAGCAGAATCTGTGCAACAATGTCATAATCACCGAGTAATCTGGCTAATACACCCCATATTGAAAAGTATGTACCAACGTATCTTAGAGAAGAAGCAAAACCCCCAAAGAATATGGCGACCATATGTCTGCGGGAGGAGGCCCCGGAGAGGAAAAAGAAGACATGTAAAAGGGAAAAGAAACACCAGAGTCCATAATAACACTGTCTCTGATACTCATCGAGGCTACTGTGGGTAGATGGAGTCGGGTCACAGATACCACCAAGAGGAAGGCAATAGACTGCACATGCCAGACTCTTTGCTAGGCTGCGGCAGATCCAATATGGCAGGTGCAGCGGATATAAGGAGACTTGCAAGAATATTCTGGAAGTCAGCGCATCAAGTCGGCTTCTTTGGAATCCAAAAACTCCGCTAGTAGATCAGGGTCCTCGAATGTTCTTGTCTGATTGTGAAGCGTGACTCGGAGCTTGGCCGGGTACATCAGGCCATAGCGTGCTTGTAGTTGTTGAAGCCTCGGCCGGAATTCCAGAAAGCGCTTTCGGCGGTCGACTGTGGGTTTAGACAAGTCAGGATAGAAGGAGATCTTGTGGCTCTCAAACTCCATATGGCCCTTTGCCCGAGAGGCACTTAGAATTTGCTCCACGTGTTGATATCTCAATAGTCGAAAAATGATAGGCCGCGGGGTCTTCCTGTTGAGCGTTATGCTTGTGGGTACACGATGAGCGCGATCAATCTCCAGATCTTTGGTAAAGGTGATTTGGATCAAGGAAGGGAGGATTTTGCATAAAAACTCTTTCATGTCTCCCGATTCCGCTCCCTCCGGTATGCCCACAAGTCGTATGTTGTTGCGGCGCGCTCTATTATTGCCATCTTCCACCTCTTTCTGCAATGCCCGCACCTGTCATTCAACTTTGTCAAGTTTGGACAACCGGGCCGCATGGGAGTCCAATATGCCCTCCATTTTGTCCTGACGCGAAGAAAGCCCTTCTAGCCTGCTTTGCAGCACACCAAAATCGTCCCGCAGCGCTCGGAGTGCTTCACCGTTTGCCTGCACAAGGTTTTTGACCCCTCTAATCTCTGCGAGGATTTCCTGCTGCATTTCGGGGCCCTCGCACGAGGCCGGCCCCTTCTGCGGAGACGGAGGTTCAGTTTTGGAACGTTTGCCGTGAGAAGCCGCTGGAGACCCAAATTCCAGGCGCGTTGGTTTGGTCCCCGCCATCTCACCAATGTGCCCCGGCAAGATCAGAGAAGAAGTTCCAAAATGTGAGGTGTTAATTCAGGATTCTAAGTAGGCCTCTCGGGAGCCTCAGCGTTATGCGACCATCCCGCTGGACATCAGGCTCCGCCCCCCAATCATAGAGCTTTTTTAAATACCTCGCTGAACGGCTCCAAGCTCTAATCAAGCAACCTAATAACAACAGACTCCGCCGACAGAATGCATCCAATCTTCTTCTCCCACCACCGCCGATCTGAAAGAAACCTCAATGCATCTGCACCAGAGCATTTGAATTCTATACCCCCACTATATGAAACCAACTCCCCACCAAATTATGCTGCATATCATTCCACATCACCTTCAAGAAGCACCTCAAAACATTCCTCTGAAGAATATTATGGTATATCCACTGCAATTATCCCCCACTCTCTCATACCATCCCCCTCTCCCCTCCACCATAACCCCTTTTCCTACTTATCTTTTCTACACATAATAGAGACAATTCACGCTTCACCTTAGAACTTGCAACATTCCCCCTCTCACTCCTCTTACCCTACCCTCCCAATATAACACTCTGTTCTCTGGATTCCAATTTGGATACACTCAACACTCTCTCCATTCTCCTATCAACTCTGCCATTCAACTACCAACTACCTCTTCATAGATATTTGTACATAGTTGCCCGAACTGGCATTTGTATATAGTTACCTGCATTATATTATAAATTACCTGTACTATTATTAACTTGTTCCATGTAAACCATTTTGTTCTGTTCCCTTTAAACCATTTTGCCTTGTAGAAAAACGACATATTAAATTCAGTTAAATAAATTATATATTTATATATATATATATATATATATATATATATATATATATATATATATTTATATATATATATACATATATACATATATATATACAGGGTGGCCCAAAAAAAGTGAGAACATCTTGTAGCATATAAGTTATTTAAAAATTCAAAAAGACAGATGTAAACAATTGACAAATTTTAAAAAAAAGATGGCGACCGGAAATTGTCGAAATAAAGACGTTATATAGCTAAAAAAGGTAAATAAGTAAACTATTTAAGCTTTTAATTGACGAGATGTTCTCACTTTTTTGGGCCATCCTGTATATATGTATTGCACAATGTGTATTTCTTACTTCTTAGTTGTTGATGCTGCTATATTGTGCTTATCTCTCCAGTGCCCTCCTAGGCAGTGCAGTGCCCCCACGCTGCCAACTTATCTTTCAACACCCCCCTAGATTAGCCCAACGCCCCCCCCCCCCCGTGGGGTGGTGCTACCCACTTTAGGAATTATTGTTCAAGATGATGTAATGATGCTTATTCTCAAACTTTAGGCTATTTCAGCACTAGATATGAGCTACGTTTGAAAAATAATGTACAGGTAAAGTGAAGAACTATAGGTTCTACTAGAGCAGCTGTTTTCAATGCAGTTCTCATGACACACTCAGCAAATCTGGTTTTCAGCATGTCTACAAAGAATACGCATGAAATAGATTTGAATAGAGTGGAGGGAATGTCATGCATACTCCTTGTGGACATCCTGAAATCCTGACAAGCTGAGGGTGTTCCAAGGGCTAGATTGGGAACCATTGAACAGCGTGATGTGCGTAGCTTTTGTTAATGAAAGTTTTATATTGTGGCTCAGTTGCCTCAGACTGGATAACCTGTACAGAGTTGGATTTTACAGAAAGACACTAAACTCATCCAATCTGTGCCTCTCTAAAATTGTGAGGCAAACACGGAGGAAAAAAAAGTTAAGTTTGTAAGGTTCTTTAGAATGTATGAGGATCAATCTAATGCTATAGTAAGAAATCAATTCAGTTATTCTTAATTCAAGTAGTTCAGATTGGTAAAATGTTAAGATGCATTTATTCTAATAAATCAGTCAAAATATTTAGGGACATGTTTACTAAAGGTTTTATGTATGTTAATGAAGTTCTTATACGTTAAGGGCTCGATTCAGTCCTGGACGTGCCAGCCCTCTGAACGCCTGGTCAGAACCGGACGCACAGAGTGAGCCGGGATTCTCATCCTGTGGGCCACGTCTAGCCCCATGGGATAAGAATTGAGTCCAGGCCTGTATGTGCAGGCCAGGACCCCGATTCTGGTTGGCCTGCATGTACAGGCATTCCCCAGCTAACTCAGTCAGTGCTCCTGAATGGAGCCGCGGCACCATGGCATCCGGTTGCCATGGCATAGCGGCTCCATTCAGGAACCATGATCCCTGGCCGCTGGACTCAGATCTTCATTACCAGCAGCCCAAACCCTGATGTGACCTCCCAAGGCCAGGGTCAGGCTGCGGGAAATCTCCTCTGCTCCCTCCCACCTTTTCTGTGCCCTGGGCCTGCCGGATTCACCCGACTAGATTTCACCTCAGAGGTGGAATAAGTTCCCTATTCAGGCCGCCAGTCCTAGACATACAGGGCCTACATTGGAATCGGTCCTATATGTCCGGGGCCGCTGACCGCCCACTGCCCGCCCTAATTCCTCCCCCACAACGACCCTTTCCCGCCCCTGCCTAACCTCCCCTACAATGTGCAGGAAAGTTAGTCAGAGTCAGCAGAGGGGCTGAATAGTGGGGATGGACATCCCAACAGGACAGCCATTCCCACTATTTGCACCTTGGAATGACCTTGTGTCAATTGCCCTTTCATTTCTATGGGCACAGTGGCACTTAATGCATGTTAACTTCATTAATGCACATTAAAACCTTTAGTAAACATGCCCCTTAGTTAAAAACTGAAGCTTCAGTCAACTGTAATAAAGCTAGTTAAAAAAAATAACATTGTAAAAATGTCCACTGACACTATTGCACAAGTAAGTTAATGGAAAATTAATGGAATAAGTTAGTGGAAAATTAACCATAACTCTATCTCATTGTGGTTTACAGGGTTTTAGCATCTACCACATGGTTTGGGAAGAGCAAATCAGATAGAAGTTAGGATTTTAATAATTCACCAACAAGTACACCTTATCACTAAAAATAAATTAGTTTAGTTTTTTCCTTAAAATCTTTCTCCTTTCCGAGTGACAGTTACTAGAAGACACTTTCATTCAGCTACAGGTAAGTATGATAATAAACGTATGCTGAAGCTTTTTTATGCAATTCTCGTTTCCTTTACAAAACTTTCCAGGTGTGCATTTAACCCCTTTTTCTTTCACTTTACAAGTTTAAAGAGCTTTTTCCTCCAGGAGGTTCAGGTTTCATTTACTTAGGAGACTTTCTTTGCTTTAGGTAATACTATTCACTTTATTTGAGCTCAAATCAATGTATGAATGTGTTGTAGATGTACCATGAAAATGTATGAATGTGTTGTAGATGTACCATGAAAACCCAATGGATAGTTACAACAAACCAGATTGTGCTATAGTGCTGGAAGATGAGACCCCCAGGTCGGAAGGCACTCAACTAGCTACTGGGGAAGAGCTGAAGACTTTTCAGAGAAAAGCCAGCATTTAGGATGTGGTTGGATCAAAGCCCACGGGACGTGTGACTGCTGATGTAGCTACGCATGAAATGAGAGTCAGAAGCTGTAAAGATGTCTTACGCATTGGAACATGGAACGTACCAAGCATGAACCAAGGGAAGTTGGAGGTGGTCAAGAATGAAATGGAACGTGTACAGTTTGATCTGCTGGGCATCAGCGAACTGAAATGGACTGGCATCGGGCACTTCGCATCAGATGATCACATGGTCTACTAGGCTGGAAATGAAAGAAAAAGAAGAAATGGTGCTGCATTTATAATAAAGAAGAAACTTGCAAGAACTGTAATGAAATACAATGCACTCAGCGAACGCTTAATCACTATTCGTCTACGAGGAATGCCTTTCAACACAACTATAATTCAAGTATATGCCCCTACAACAGCTGCAGAAGAGAATGAAATTGAAGAGTTCTATGAACAAGTACAAGCTGAAATTGACAGAACATTCAAACAGGATATCCTGATAGTCATGGGTGACTGGAATGCAAAAGTTGGCAACAAAGAAGAAGGCAAAGTAGTTAGAAAATATGGACTTGGCAACAGAAATGAAGCTGGAGAATGACTGATAGAATTCTGCAAGACCAACGATCTATTCATCTCAAACACCTTCTTCCATCAACACAAGCGGCGACTGTACGCATGGACTTCACCCAATGGATTGTAAAAAAATCAAATTGACTTCATCTGTGGAAGTCAACGATGGAAAAGTTCTATAACATCAACAAAGACAAAACCCGGAGCTGACTGTAGTACAGATCATCAACTACTAGTATGCAAACTCAAGCTAAAGTTGAAAAACAGCAAACCACTCATGAATGCAGCAAAATATGACCTTGAGAATATACCACTGGAATTTAAAGACTGCCTGCAAAATTGATTTGCTGCTTTAGATACAAATGACAGAGCTCCAGAAGAGTTATGGAATGACATCAAGAAGGTTATGTTGGAAGAAAGAGAGAAGTCTCTACAAAAGGTGAAAAAGCAAAAATGGCCAAAATGGATGATGGAAGAAACTCTGAAAATTGCCCAGAAACACAGAGAAGCTAAAGCCAGAGGAGAAAGAAAGACAATAACATAACTCAACAGAGATTTCCAACGTGCAGCAAGACAGGACAAGGATGTAAACCGCACTGATTATTATAGCGCGGTATATAAGAAATAAAAATAAATAAATAAAAAGTACTACAATGACGCATGCAAGGAAATAGAAGCAGAAACTATTAGAGAAAGAACAAGATCAGCTTTCCTAAAGCTACGAGAGTTAAAGAAAAAGTTCCAGCCTCGAATTGGAATGTTACAAGATGCTCAAGGTTCTATGTTGAATGATGCTGAGAAGATCAAGAAAAGGTGGAAGGAATATACAGAGTTTTTATATGATAAAGATCAAGTGGACAAACAGCCGTTTCAACCTGTACCTTATGATCGGGAACCATTGGTGATGAAAGAAGAAGTTGAAGCAGCATTGAAAGCCTTATCTAAAAACAAAGCTCCAGGCATTGATAGCATTCCCATAGAAGTAGTACAGCAATCTGATGCAGCTGTTACCATACTTACAAGGCTCTGCCAAGAAATATGGAAGACAACATCATGGCCAACTGATTGGAAAAGATCTGTGTTTATACCAATACTAAAGAAAGGTGATTCAACTGACTGTGGAAATTATCGCACAATCACTCTGATCCCACATGCCAGCAAGATTCTACTGAAGATTATTCAAAGGAGACTACAACCATACCTGGAACAAGAACTACCTGAAGTGCAAACAGGGTTCAGGAAAGGGCGAGGAACAAGAGACATCACTGCGGATGTGAGATGGATCCTTGAAAAGACTAAAGAATATCAAAAGGATATCTATTTGTGTTTTATCGACTATAGCAAGGATTTTGACTGTGTAAACCATGAGAAACTCTGGGCCACATTAAGAAGCATGGGTATACCAGAACACCTGATCGTACTCTTGCACAATCTGTACATTGATCAAGAAGCAACAGTTCAAATGGAACAAGGAGAAACAGAATGGTTTAAAATAAGCAAAGGTGTAAGACAAGGCTGCATACTTTCCCCCTACCTGGTTAATTTATATGCAGAACAAATCATCAGAGAAGCTGGATTGTATGAAGACAACAGAGGTGTGAAGATTGGTGGAAGACTCATCAACAACCTTCCCTATGCTGATGATACCACATTACTGGCTGAAAGTGAAGATGATCTGAAACATTTGCTTTTCACAATCAAAGAACATAGTCTCAAAATGGGCCTGCACCTTAATGTAAAGAAGACAAAGATTATGACAACTGGCATAATCAAGAGGTTCATCGTTGAAGGAGAAGAAATTGAAATCGTGAACAACTTTAACCTACTTGGATCAACTATCAATAAAGAAGCAACAAGCAGTCAAGAAATCAGACGACGCATTGCTCTTGGCAGAATGGCTATGAAAGACCTAGATAAGATTCTCAAGAGCAGAGATGTCTCTCTCCATGCAAAGATTTGACTTGTTCAAGCCATGGTATTTTCAATAACATCATATGGATGTGAAAGCTGGACAGTGAAAAAGATAGACAGGAAGAAAATTGAGGCCTTTGAATTATGGTGCTGGCGGCGAATACTGTGTATACCATGGACTGCCCAAAGAACAAACCAGTCGGTACTAGAGGAGATCAAACCTAAGCTTTCTTTAGAAGCTCAGATGACAAGATTTTGACTTTCATACTTTGGACACATCATGTGAAGAGAGAGATCATTAAAGAAAGACATCATGCTTGGTAAGATAGAAGGTCAACGCAAAAGAGGAAGGCCAGCAATGAGATGGATCGATACAATAACAGCAGCTATGGGTACCAGTCTGTCAACAATGAGCCGCCTGTCTCAAGACCGAACACAATTTAGGATAGCTATCCAGAGGGTCGACATGAGTCGACTCCGACTCGACGGCACTTAACAACAACAACAGATGTACCAAATTCAGAAAGAGCACTACTTTATTTATTTATTTAAAGTCTCTTTTATACCGCGCTATTCAGCATCAGCGCGGTTTACAATAAACAATGAACATACTTATCTTCCAACCCTCTGTCTTGGGTAATGACCTAGGTTGTCCTCCTTCCCAGGTCACTTTTCAGCTCCAGACTTTTGCCAAGATCCAGATTCCTCCATTCTGGTGTTAGTTCACTGCCTTCCTTTTTAACTTAGAAAACTCAGTAAGAGAAACTACCTCTCTGATGGTCAGGAAAGTCTTTCCAGAATAATGCACAAACCTCTGATCACTTTTGAAGCAAGCCAAATCTAAAATAAAAGATACAGTAATTAAATATCCCTGACTAGGACTTTTTTCCCCACCCAACCACACTCACCCACTGACTATTCTCTCTCAGTTTTCAATTGTTTTTTCTTTTCTTTTCTTTGCCACCAAACTCACATAGAAGCTATCAAAGCAGCTACAGATATTAAGTCCAGTTCAGATCAGTGCTGCATTTAAGCTTAGTCACGTATCAGATTAGCAGTAGTTAGGCAGAAAAGCAAGGACAGCTGTACTCTGAATACAAAAAGGTCCCTAAGAACTAGCTGTGCAACTACTTCACAGAGTTCAACTTCTGCACAACTAGCTCTCACAAATCAAATTTCATTTTTTTTCTTTTTATTTAACTCAGCTGAATTACAATTTTCAGCATTAGAATCAAAACCACCTCGGTGGCATAGGAATTACTCCAATAGATCAAAGTCACAGCCTCAGATCTTCAAGTGAAGATTTTATTTTCACCCTGTCCATAGTCAGTCTCTAAAATAGACTGAGACTTTTCTTTTTAAATATAATCAGCCATAACAGGTGGTAACATTTAGGAAGACACGCTCTTTTCACAAAATTTAATTGCCAACAGGCAACGTTTATTCAAGCCTGCCTGTCACTTTTTTTTAGCACTGATTAGAATTGGTTCAAATTAACCCAGAAGCACACCATGGATAGACAAATATATTTAGTAGGTATGGAGCCCAATTCAGGGAAGGAGACATCCGGACTGTCCAGATGTCCCCGAGGAAAACAGGCTACTTAGGACCCTATTCTGGACTGCGGAAACAAAATGTTCCCGCAGTACCAGAATCTGACCCAAGGACAGTCTATCATGCCCCTGATTTCCGTGGTTTTGGCCCACCTCATCCCCACTGCCTGACCCACAGCTTGCCTGCCAGAGCCTGGATCGGGCAGTGGGGACCCCATACACGTCCCCGCCCCTGGGGAGGATCACCAGGCCCGATTGCCAGGTCGGAGCTGCTTATTACTCTTTATAGGTGGAATAAGCATCACGTCCCCCTTGACTCAGCTGGACATACAGGGTCATGACCTGAATCAGTCCTGTACATCCTGCTGGACTGGCCCACCCCGGTTCTGCCCAGATCCTGCCTCCTATGCCCCCCGCTGGCTCTCTCTGTCCTTCTGCTCAGGATATATGGGGACAGCCAGAGGGGGAATGAGGCCTGACAGCTTGTGGGGCTGCACGTCCCGCCATTTCAGAATTGGGCCCTTAGTCAAAAATATTGATGAGGTTTGTGAACCTAGAAGCTGCATAAATGCCACTGAGAAGGATATTCAGCAGCACTAACCTGGATGTAGTAAAAGCTGGTAGTGTAGCTGAGTTTAAAAGAGGTTTGGAAACGTTCCTGGAAGAAAAGTCCATTAGCTATTATTAAAGTGGACTGGGGAAATCCTGAGGTAAGCAGCATGGAATCTGTCTCCTTTTGGGAACCTGGCAGGTACTTGTGACCGGGATTAGCCACTGTTTGAAATGGAATATTTTGGTCTGAGCTAGAATGGCATGTCTTATCTTCTTATGAATATTGCAACTTTATCATATTAAATGCCCTGGCACTATCCAGGTTGTTCTGGGTGTAGTGCGGGGATGGCGCTCCTGACCAATGTTCCCATGCAGCTTCAAGTCCTTCACCAGAATTTCTGCGGTGGGGGGTGGTGAAACACAATCGCACAAGGATTACGCAGTATTGACAGATCCCAAGGGATAGATAGGTTTGCTAAGCTTCTTCAGAGTCTGAACCCAGGTAGTCTGGACCTATCTTCAGACATATGATAAAAATATGACAATTAAGGTGATATAACTTCTGAGTACATTGATTGCACTAGTTACGTTATCAGTAGTGCCAATAACATCACTATGTTTACAATGGAATCCCTCTATTTGGAGATAAGCTCTCAAGGCTGTCACCTTCAAACAACAATGGCAAATGCATTGGATTTCTGTGGTTCCAATGGCTTGACTCTGACTCCATGTCCTGTTAGAGAGGGCATTGAGTCAGAAAAGATTAAAGTTTTGTAGGAAACAAAATTTGCTGCAGAATCTCTATGGATTGAAATTCCAAGTAAAAAGGGGAAGGCGATGGCAGTGGAGGTGTACTATCGACTGCCTGGCCAGAATGAACAAATGGATGATGAAATGCTCAAATAAATCAAGGAAGCTAACAAAAGGGAGGAGTGGTCTAGTGGTTAGGACAAGGTACTTCAGGCCGGAGGGCCAAGGGTTCATGTTCCACCTGGGGACAGCAATCTCAGGCCGGAGGGTCTGGGATTTCTAGTCCTATAGGCACTCCTTGTGGTCTTGGGCAAGCCACTTAACCCTCCATTGCCATGTTCCCTGTAAGTATTAGCGTATGTTTCTCATATCCCCTCGTGTTAAATGTATCCCCGAATTGACCGCTTTGACCCGGTGAAAAGCGGGATATAAGTACTGCTAAATAAAATAAATAAATAAATAAAATAAAAGTTACAGCACAGTAATAATTATGGGTGATTTCAATTACCTCGGTATCGACTGGGTCAGTGTCACGGCAGGACATGCTAAGGAGATAAAGTTCCTAGATGAAATAAATGACTGCTTCTTGGAGCAGCTGGTTCATTAACTAACCAGAGCAGAAGCCATATTGGACCTAGTCCTTAGTGGAACACCAGATCTGGTGCAAGAGATAAAGTTGTTAGGGCCACTTGGCAATAGTGATCATAGCATGATCGCGTTTGATCTAATCAATGGAGGAGGGATGGTAAGGAAAACCACAGTACTACCTTTTAACTTTCTAAACGGAGACTATGATAAAATGAGGACAATAGTTAACAAAAAACTAAAAGGAGCAGTTGCAAAGGTTAAAGACTTACATCAAGCTTGAGTGTTGAAAAGTACTGTCTTGGAAGCCCAGACCAGCTGTATTCCACGCTTTAAGAGAAGTGGAAGGAAGTCCAAAAAACTGCCAGCATGGTTTAAAGGTGAGGTCAGAGAGGCTGTTGTTGCCAAAAAAGCATCTTTCAGGAAATGGAAAAAAAAGCCAAACGAGGAAACCTGGAAACAGCACAAGCACTGGCAAGTTAAAGGCTAGGCATTGATAAGGCAAGCAAAGGGAGAATTTGAAAATAATCTTGCTGCGGAAGCAAAAACACGTAATAAAGACTTTTTCAAGTACATTCATAGCAAAAAGCCTCTGAGACAGTCAGTTGGTCCATTAGATGATAGAGGGATTAAAGGGCCACTAAGAGGCGACAAGGCGATAGCGGAGAGACTGAATGAATTCTTTGCTTCGGTCTTTACTGAGGAAGATGTAGGGATATTACCCATGACTGAAGTGGTATTTAAAGATGCGGAAGAATTGAAGGAAATATCGATACATGGGGAAGATGTATTACAACCATTAGATAAACTGAAGAGGGCCGGATTATATACATCTAAGGGTGTTGAAAGAACTGAAATATGAGATTGCAGACCTGCTATTAGTAATCTGTGAACTATCATTAAAATCATCTCTAATACCTGAAGATTGGAGGATGGTGAATGTAACACCAATTTTTAAAAAGGGTTCCAGGGGTGATCCGGGAAACTACAGACCGGTGAGCCTGACGACAGTACCGGGAAAAATGGTAGAAACCATCATAAAGAACAAAATTGCTGAACATGTAGATAGTCATGGCTTAATGGTAGAAAGCCAACATGGCTTTAGACAAGGAAAATCTTGTCTTACTAATCTGTTATGTTTTTTTGAAGGTGTGACAAAAACAGGTAGAAAAAGGTGAGTCAGTTGATATAGGGGCATGTTTACTAAACCGTCTTAATGTTCCCGGCGCTAGTTGCAGTGATAATGTGAAGGATGCCATATAAGGAGTGGGCGTTCCAGTCTTAAGGTAGCAATCGCGGGTTATCACGCAATAATGTGGGCCGTGTATGTTATCGCGCGATAGAGGGAGCCGTGCACGTTATCGCGCATTAGCCTTAAGTTTGCATGCTGACCTGCAATCACAGCAACAGAGGTGTAGCACACTGGTTAATGCTGAAACAGGAGTCATGAGTTCAATCCCCCAGTGGGATTAATGAATACAGTTGGCCACAGCAAGTCCTTTGCCTGCTTGAAACACTCCAACAATCTGTGCTGCCAGCTAAATATACCCGCACCCCAGTGCCATAAACAGATGCAACTTTTAGGGCGCACCAGAAGGCACATCCTAAACCACCACGTCAGCCAAGGCGGGTTATAATGTGCCCCAGAGGCCATGTCGAAATGTTGTCAACTCCCAAGGCACCATAGTAGGCACCCCATAAGCTGGCTGATTCTAAGGTGTGGCTTAAGATGCCCCAAGGATGTATAGGTGACTCAAAAAATATTGGCCAAGGACAGTAAGGTCCCCCAACCTGAAAAGCAAGAAAGGTATGGGCCAAACACAGATGTAACCCTAACACTGCACAGAGCACCAAGGAAAGACAATGCACAAGTAATGGAAGGAAGTAGATCTGAGCTGATGGACCAGACAAATCTGCGTCCAGCCTATGTGGCAGCTGGTAAAATGGACAAACATATCGGGGGCAGCTGTAGCGATACACAGGGTGATGGTAATGTACCATGCAACAATGACAGTGTGTGGCAGAGGATGGGAAGACGTGTCCAGCAGAGGAGGTAGAGGTGGCAGGATAGGTGTGAGGACAGAGGAGTAGCAGTGCCATGCAGAGCACACACAGGAGAGGCAACCAGGAAGAGCTGCGATGCAGAAACGTGTATACCTACAAAGATTTTGCTTTAATACCTTCAAGTTGTTTTTGTTACAATACCTACAAAGTTTATATTTACTGTTCAATGTAAATAGTTGATTTCTACTGTTCTATGTAAAATGTATACAAATTGTGTACAAGACTGTTAATCTGTTATATGTAAACCGCCCTTGATCTCTGGAAGGGGCGGTATAAAAGAAATAGTTAAATAAATAAATAAATAAATAAATAAATAAATCATTGCAGGACATGGGGTAGCAGCATGCACATCAGGGCAGGACGGCACACAGCTAGCAGACACACATAGATGGACAGAAGGATGGTTGGCAACTGTGATAAGGGTACAATGTGCTAACAGCACAGATATGACTGTCACAGGTATGAAAAGTAGCTGTGCAGGACAGGCATACAAATGAAAGAGAACAGAGAGGAATCAGACCTATGACCATTAGCACAAACCGGTAGGCCACACCACCAATGTGAGGTCATTAGCAAAGGCTGCATACAAGAATACTGCAGGGCATCACACAAGAAGCCTGCTGTCTCCCAGGATAGGCAAACTTCCAACAGTAACCATGATGGAATGCACATGCAGATCTGGTGTGTACAGATCTTATCACAGTCTGTAATTGGGACCAGAACCACATATAACTACATGCACACACACAATGAAATGATATGCAGTGGATACAGCATGCAAAAGAGGAAAGAACCTAAACCCAAAGGGCAGCAGGGGATGCTCTGTGGAGCAGGGGAAAATATGGAACAGAAGAAGAGAGAATTGAACCTGCAAACAGGTGTGCCACAGACCAGCTGAACCACAGCAATGCCAATCCTCCAAGTGGTCTGCCATGTAAAAACTATAAAGAAAGCGACATATGTAAAAGCTAATATGTGATGGATAGGCAGCACAGAGGGCACACTTTGGTGTACAGTGAAGAGATGGAAGAGTGTGTGCATAGGTGATGAACCTGCAGGTACCTAATGGTCAGATTAGCACAACAGAAAAAAATAAGTAAACCTCATACGACCAGTGCGCAGATACAGCAGTGACACAATGAAGTGAAACAGAGTACCATGTGTCATATCTGTGATCTCCACAACCACCCAGCAGGATCATTTCCTGGCCTGTGGATGGATCATGGGACACACAGATGTAAACATGGTACTCCGTTGCTAACCGTTACATACATGATTGGTCTGCGGACTGGTCTGTTGGGATACGCCGGACATGTGCATGAGTCACGGTGGGGGGGTGCAATAGATGTCTCACACATCACCTTGTGTCTCACCCACAGTCACTTGTCAGGTTCTTATGGGCATTCAGGAGGAGATAAGCCAGATGCGTGCCACAGCTGAGGTGATGGCAGCGGTGCTACAGCGGATTTCAGATGCTCAAGATGCCATGGCTGGGCGTTCCCAGCACCCAGCCCCAGCCCCAGAGGCATCACCAGTGGAACCAGAACAACAGTGTTGCTTGGGCCATGGTCGCCGTGGATGTGGGAGGCCACGCAGGTCTTGATTGTGGGGAACAGGTCACTGTGTGCTAATAAAGATGACTAAAACCTGATTATACCTATGTGCACATTTCCAGTGTTTACCACTGTACTCCCCTGAGTACCCTGTCCCCCATATTGTCACCCTGGTCACATGTTCCTCCCCATTTCCCTTAGGGGTGTGGTGTATGCACTACCACCAATCAATGCACAGACATTATACCGTGCCCTGTGGGCCATGAACCATGCCATGTGTGCACCCTTCTACCTATGAGTGAGGGTATACCCTACCTCTCCAGTTAAGCAGTAATATGTTTATGGTGGTACATGTATGTTTTACGGATCAGTCACTCTCTCACACCCCATATCCTCTCCATTGCTCCACCCACATGTGTGCCATTCCCTCTGAACCACACCAGGGCCTACGTGGCTCTTTAGCTGTAGATGATTGTGCAAGACACAGGCAGACATAGATAACTAGCTACAGTCAATTGTTCACTCTCCCCCTGCACCTGTAGTGAGCCGCTGCTCCCCCTCCAGACCAACATCCACCTGTATTGGCCTCACCAGCTATCTCCCTGGGCAGCTCCTGGGTACAACAGTCCATCTTATCCTTCCTGCCACATACCTGCTGCTGGCCATCCCCCCTATTCCCCTACGAGCATGGTGCATCAGATATGCTGCCTACACATGACAGGCAGCAAGCATTTGTCCATAGCTGGTGGTACACACAGCAGTGCGGTACATCACAGGGGCACCAGGAGGCACTGAAGGCTACGCACATGGTCAGACCCCACACATGAGTGTGGAGATGGTCCATATATGTTACCGATGTCTAATACACATACACATAGGGATGAACACACATGTCCCATGTTCACTTCAACAGTCTGTCTATAAGGAAAACCTGTGTATTTACATATATGGCTGATATTTACAGGTAAACCCATGCTGTGGCCCGAGTGACACGGCACCACATGGCACATGTGTGGCCGCCACTCTGCCCCTCAGACACTCAGGGGCCGCCCATCAGGGGATGGCTGCCGAGATGCATGCCCCATACCAGCTGCATGCTGCATGTGCATCTAGGCAGCCAGCCACTGAATGGCACCTGCAAGCCAACGCATGGTGCGGTCCTGTGCCCACTGCCGTTGCAGCACACCAAGCACTGCCACAGACAGGTCCCAGACACACCTGCCACCACATCCACCCCAGGTGCCCGGAGTCTGTGTGGTAGCATGTGCATTGGCCCTGCCTGTGGCATGTGGTGGTGTCACTGTACCCACAGGGCCACCATCTCCCCCTCTACTCCCCCGACACCTCCCACCCAACCTCATCCTCCCCCCCCATACACACTCTCCTCCTCATCCTCCTCCTGCACATCATCCTCCCACCCACCCACTGGTGCACCGGAGCAAGCCTCACCTTCCCATCCCTCCCACCCCACACCACCCTCCGCCCACTCCATTTCCACAGAGTCGTCCTCCGGCTCTGCCTCCTCCTCCTCCTCCTCCATCGGCTGGGCTGGAGCTGCTGGCCCTGTTGTGTGTGTCCCGGATGTGGATGCCCATTCCCCAGCAGCAACAGCCTCTGTTAGGGAAGACAGTCATTAGGACACCATCATGCCATTCCCACACCACATAAACATTGTGTGGCCACACACAGGCTGTTGTCCCACTGTGACATGCTGTACATCCCTGCAGTGGTCGCAAAACTCACCGTCATGTTCCTGTTGTGCCTTCCTTTGTAGGCGTTCAAGGATATTCGGGCAGTGCAGCCACAACTCCCATCCCTTCTTCTGAAGGTCCTCCACCTGGGGGGGAATGCAATGGGTGGGAACATCAGGGGGAGGATATCTCTGGTGGGTGGCCATCGCATATCACACATCACTGCAAGCAGCTGAGTGTTGCTGCTGCTCTGGCCAGTGGGTCCTCTACTACCTGTTGGCAGCACCGCATGCATGTGTGGCTGTGGGTCTGCCCATGTGTGGAGTGCCAGCTATGTGTACTGTGTGCTACCCCCCGGCCCCTTTACCCTGTTCTCACACCCTCCTTGCATGACATGGGTGTACCATGCCATGTGCGTGGTGGTCACATTGGTCTCCAAAAGTGGGATTTCCAAACTCCCTGTATGCTGCGGCAGACACCTATGTATTTGGCTCACCCACACACATCAGCCGACACACCCACCGTGGCATCATGAGCTCTCTAAGGAACATGTGCGATGTGTTCTGACCTCGCCCGGTGATTGGGTGGGCCAGGCACATCAGCAGAGGCCACTACCACGACATCAGACCTACAACTCTACCTCTGTGGTCAGGAGTTAGGCCTTCTGTGAATAGGGCAATTGTGGCCGAATACAACCGGAGCATGCACAGAGCCACCTAGCTGAGCTATAGACCTATGTTATCCGGTCTAGGCCCTCCCGGGGGTCGGGCAGAGCAGTGACATCTCAACAGCTGCAGGTACGCTGACACCAGCAGCTTTAACAGACCTCTGTGATCAGGTGTGGGTCTCCTGGTGTTTGGGCTCAGCGGTGCAACAACAACAACAGATGCAGGTACCCTGACACCAGGATTTCAAACAGACCACAGCAATCAAGTCTGGCTCTCCTGGGGGTAGAGTGGATGTAAACACATGAACTGTAACACCTACCGTACCAACAGGATGTATAACTGACCTCTGTAGTCAGGTCATGGCCTCCTGGGGGTAGGGTGGATGTAAACACAGGAACAGCAGCAAGTACCGTACCAACAGGATATATAACTGACCTCTGTAATCATATCAAAGCCTCCTGGGTGTAGGGTGGATATAAACACATGAACAGCAGCAACTTCCATACCTGCAGGATTTAAGCCTGACCTCTGTAATCAGGTCAGGGCCTCCTGGGGTTAGGGTGGATTGGAACACATGAACAGCAGCAACTTCCATACCTGCAGGATTTAAGCCTGACCTCTGTAATCACATCAAGGCCTCCTGGGGGTAGGGTGCATGTAAACACATGAACAGCAGCAAGTACCGTACCAACAGGATGTATAACTGACCTCTGTAATCAGATCAAGGCCTCCTGGGGATGGGGTGGATATGAACACATGAACAGCAGCAACTTCCATACCTACAGGATTTAAGCCTGGCCTCTGTAACCAGATCAAGGCCTCCTGGGGGTAGGGTGTATGTAAACACATGAACAGCAGCAACTTCCATACCTACGGAATTTATGCCTGACCTCTGTAATCAGGTCAGGGCCTCTGGGGGTAGGGTGGATTGGAACACAGAAACAGCAGCAAGTACTGTACCAACAGGATGTATAACTGACCTCTGTAATCATATCAAAGCCTCCTGTGTGTAGGGTGGATATAAACACATGAACAGCACCAACTTCCATACCTGCAGGATTTAAGCCTGACCTCTGTAATCAGGTCAGGGCCTCCTGGGGTTAGGGTGGATTGGAACACATGAACAGCAGCAACTTCCATACCTGCAGGATTTAAGCCTGACCTTTGTAATCACATCAAGGCCTCCTGGGGATAGGGTGCATGTAAACACATGAACAGCAGCAACTTCCATACCTACAGAATTTATTCCTGACCTCTGTAATCAGGTCAGGGCCTCCTGGGGTTAGGGTGGATTGGAACACAGAAACAGCAGCAAGCACCGTACCAACAGGATGTATAACTGACCTCTGTAATCAGATCAAGGCCTCCTGGGGGGTAGGGTGGATATAAACACAGAAACAGCAGCAAGTACCGTACCTACAGGATTTAAGCCTGACCTCTGTAATCAGATCAAGGCCTCCTGGGGGTAGGGTGGATATAAACATATGAACAGCAGCAACTTCCATACCTACAGTATTTAAGCCTGACCTCTGTGAGCAGGTCATGGCCTCATGGGGATAACCCACCAAAAAACAGCAATCCGCCACGTAGGCGACTAGGAACCAATAGGAGACGTGGCAGGAAGTTCTAAAATTGCCTTTATTTGTTCCACGAATAAGGTGTGCCGAACCCAACACAGGCCGTGTTTCGTATACCACTTCCTCAGGGGTTAAGGGCTCACTAAAAAACATACATATATACATTAAATACAAACGTTAAAAAGCAGCAAATAACACATATATGCAAATCCATAATAAAACATGCTTCACCACAACAAGTAAAACAATAAATACATAAATAATTATAATGCGATAACTCATTGATAAGATACATATGATGCAATAAATACTTAATAAAACAAACTACATTAATAAAAAATCAATATAAAAAGACCAAATTTAAAATACTTATACCCAAGAAAATTCAGATAAAAAACAACAAATAAAAATTAAATGAAAAGGAGAAAAAAGGAAGAGATGAGGAGGATAAGAGGGAAGTGCCGGAGGCACTTGCCATTACATGAATGTAAAAGACTAACTACACATAGAAAATAAAAAATGAAAAATAAAATAATAATAATAATATAATAAAATAATATAATAATATGCTAATAAGTAAATAACTGATAAAAATGATATGGGAAAGGAGTGAATCAGTGAAGGCACCTGACCATCAATGAGCATCTACAAAACCACTGTAAAAACATTGATAAATAATAAATCCTAAAATATAAAACGCTCATGAAATATAAAAAAAAAAAACCTACCACTATGGCTTGCCAATCTGAAACAAACCTCTCCTTGATTGGCAGAGCGTGGAAAACACCTGCCTCCAAATCGTGATGTGATATACACTATATATAAATAAATAAATAATTAAAAAACACAAGGATAAAACCAAGCAAACCCAAAGGCGTAACCTTTCCCAAACCAAGTACTGTACATATTAAACCAACCTCAAAAGATTACCCCTATAGGGTACAAAGGGCACTTTTTAGCAAAAACATTGTTAAAGAAAGAATAAAATCTTTAGTAAATTGCTGTATACTTCATCACTTTACAATTGAAAAACTTTTTTTCTGAGGAAAACAAATGAGTGTTGAAGATAAGGAAAAACTACTTAGTTACAGCGATCACCAACACTACAGTAAAGTCAATTGCCAATTGTAGATTCTCTAAAAAATGTACAAAAAACAAATGAACCAGGGCCATCGCAACTTTAAAGGAGGAACATGGATAATTAAATAAAACGGCCCGATCACCGTGAGCTGAACAGCTTTAAAATTGAGCAAAGGATATTATAAACACCGAATAACAATATTAAAAACGGATGAGAAAAACGCTGCATAAAAAACAAAAAATAAAGGCAATTTTAGAACTTCCTGCCACGTCTCCTATTGGTTCCTCATGGGGATAAGGCATACTTGCACACAGTAGCATCCATACCTACTTTCAGCACTGCTTGCACTTACCTCACGTGGGTGGTCAGCAACCCGATTAAAGCGCCTAGTGATGCGGCGCCATGCCCTCCTGATGCCGTGGAGGTCATGCCTTCTGGATGATCCAGGAAATAACCTGGTCTGCTTTGTGCAGATCAGGTTTGCGAGCAGTTTTAAATCACGCCTGGTGAAGGCTGGCTGACGTGAGCGCCTCTCTATATCCACAGAAGTGAATGGGTTGCTGGTGCATGCACGCATACCGTGCATGCGCGATGCCGCTCACGGCGTGCACAGAGCACACGCTGTGCATGCGCGGTGGTGCGCTAATGTGCGTTAACCCTAAGTTCATGCCAGCGCAGGGTTAGCCCAAATAAAGATATAGCCCACTGGTTACTGCAATGACTGTGAAGGCAGAGGTCATGGGTTTGATTCCACAGAGGTGTTATATCATAAGGCTGTCTGAGGCATTACCCTTTAATTTAAATCAGTGCTGTCTAAGGCATTTCCTTTTTTAATTTAAATTAGTGCTGCCAGCAAAAACACCCACAGTGCCGTAACCTAAGGTGCCCTATAAGGCACTCCATGGGGCACATTATAAAGTGCACTGTTCGCCAAGGCACCTTATAATGTGCCCTATAGAGCGCTTTATAGGGCACATTATATAACACCTCCCTGGCTGGCTACAGAAAGACTGCAGGTCACCACAAAAACTGTCTGCTGCGGTTACCAAGATAGGGTAAACCCACCCATACCCATGATGCACTGCACATGCAGATCAGCAGTCTACAGCTGATCACAAGATGGGATATGCACCCCCACAACACCTTGGCCTGGTAGGGGGAACTGACCATGTGTGTTACTGGCACAGAGTAGCTACAGACTGTGACATTGTGCGGGTCCTATGCTCACCCTGAGGGTGAGGTGGGGCGCCCAGCAACAGGTCCGCAGCACCTGGCTTGGCTGAGATAGGCTATGCTGCAGGTCCTCATCAGTGCCAGTGTGTAATAGAGAGTCCTTGCAGACACATCTAGGATATACCTGTGTCCATCTCTATTTCCCAGTCACATTTAGCACTTGTGGACTATGATGCACCCAGAATAGTACATATCCTGTGTGGGTGCCATGGTCGCATGTTATAAGTGAAGGGGTGTGTTTGGACCCAAAAGCAGATTATGTAGCGCCCGCCAACCGGCCCTCTGTGGCTCGGGGGGGGGGGGGGGAGGGAACAGGATCTCCCACCAACAGATCCACATTCTACATCTCTGCAATGGTGGCAGTAGAGGGGACCATCAACCCCAGCCCTGCTAGGGAACAGGCACCCTACAGGTCAATCAATGCAGATCTGTACGCATCAATAAGGCAAGGGCAAGCAGACAGCTGCCCCCCACCACTATCTGACATTCACCAGCAGAGGGCACAGTCAGTCTCCACCCATTGCACCCTGCAAGGTGTTCCAGCCATACACATACTAACTGCAGATAGTCAGCTAGCAAGTACATAGTGCATGCTCCTGGAGAAACTGTGGGCACTCAAAAATGGGATGTGAGCACACACACCAAGCAGGTATGTCAGACAATGGGCCCCAAAAAAGAAAACCCATAAATATCATCTGAGAGAAATACTGCATAGCACTATGGGGGAACCTAGCCATGCTGTGGTCACTGCTCAGTCAGGGTGAGAGTGACCTCCCAGCATGACATGCTGTGGCCACACTGTCCGTGCAGGTGGTGGTCAGCCACTACAATGTCCCAGCCATTGCCCTATGCCCTGTGCAGATGCACCCTGCCCAGGCCACCCTGTCCGGCCCATACCCACAGTACCTTGCTCCTCATTATGCACATTGGCAGGCTAACACTGGAAACACTGCAAGCAGTGTGGGCTCAGTAAGGTGTTGGCAGCCACAACACACTGGATAGACAGACATACACTCCCACACCTATGCCAGCATTGTGCAAATATAGAGGTTTTTGGCAGCCCAGCCCACCACACCAGTCCTGGGCACAGTGCAGGCATGGCTATGGTACGCAATACTGTTGGGGTCACTCCCCGGGCTGGTAAACACTGTCAGAATCCAAAACAGAAACACACGCCACAGATATCAGAAAGGTTGCTATGATGCAGCTCTGTCAACAAATTTTGTTTAATTTAAGATTTGTTATCTGCTATTAATCATAACAACCATTTGATATATGTGTAACGTGTTCCCAAGTTAAGGGCGGCATTGCTAAGGTATGCAAGTGGGAATGTATTGGAAGATGCTGCTCCGCACAGGGCCCAACAGCCTGACTCTCCATGAGGCTATGGATAGTGGAGCCTGTGGGTGTGGGTGTTTATGCCCCTGTTGGTTGCTGCTCTAGGGCTGAGTTTCCCTACTCTTGTCCTGGTGGGCCAAACACGGTTCAGGTTTTCATGTTGTCCCTAATGAATATGCATGAGATACATTTGCATAGAATGGGGGCATGGCATACAATTGCAGCACAGGCATATTCATTAGGGACAGCATGACACCTGAATGGTGTTTGGCCCTCCAGGACTGCATTTGGGAAACTCTGCTCTAGGGATTGCACATGTTGATTTTGTCTGTGCTTTGTAGGGTAAAATATAGGCGTTCATGGATTGTTTATTTAATCTGCAATAACAGTTCTGTCTTTATTACCACGGTTTAGTACTGGGTAAAATATGGGAACATGGTTTGCAGGAGCCACAGCTGGGGCTTGAACCTGTGACTTTCTGACCCTGAACTCACTGGTTGTGTGTACTGCACCAAACTGTTATCACAGAGGCAGTGTATTCCCTGGGGCTACCATTAGTGTTCATTGGACAGATCTTGTCTGTTGCACCACATGGCACCCACCTAAACAGGGCTTGTTCTTCGTCTGCTGTGGGCAGATGCCACTGCCCCCTCCACCACCAGCACCCTCCGCAACCATGCTGACATGCCCTTATACCAGTGGTGCTGGTGGTGCGCTGTCCCAGGCCATCCAGTGTGCTGGTAGGCAGCTGCCTATGGTGTGGGTTCTCATGTAGGGGTGCCTACATGGACATGCGTGTTTCTCCCCCGGCACCACCTGCCAATGTTCTGTGCCCTTGGCGGTACCTGCTGGGTAATAACCCCTGTGACACTGTGGGACCCACACTCGTGCCCATGTTGGACCCTAGTCAGTTGCTGTCTTGCTGCTTTACAGTTTTGTCATTACTATGTGCCACCTAGGCATCTGCCTAGTCCGCACTGTGCCCATCTGGACCACAGCATAACAAACCTGCCCAATATAAAGGAGAAAACCCTGCTCACCGCTATTTCACTGTGGGATCATTCACTTTGTAGGGGTACAGAGCATAGCCCCTTCCAAACATAATATCTTCTTTTTTACGCTTTGTCAGTAGTGTTGCTTTATGTTTATCAATAGTAGCACTATTGGCCAGCTTGGTTATGGGGATTTGAAATGTGGTTCTGGTCATTTGATATGTTTATTTGCCTTTTTGGTTCGTGCACATGTATCACTACTATCCCTTTTCTGGGTTTCCCTGGCTTTGCTGTACATTGCAGACTGAAATGGTCTCTCTCTCTTGCAAATGTGCCTCTAGCGCGAGGTTTTCACTGGCGCTAATTTTCAGAGCTTCATTTCATGGCATTAGTGTGCATGGGGCCTCTCCCTGCCCACTCTCCGCCCATTGACCCCTCATCTCCACCCCTGGGGAGCCTTCCTCCACCCTCTGCGCACCTTAACACCGCCACAGACATTATCGCGCGATACATGACGTTCTCGCATGGTAAAGCACCATTATCGCACGATAACGTCACGTAGCGCTGTTTAGTAAACATACCCCATAGTGTATTTGGACTTTCAGAAAGCCTTTGACAAGGTCCCTCATCAGAGATGTTTGGCAAAACTAAAGAGTCATGGCACAGGAGGCAGTATACTATTGTGGATCAGGAACTGGTTAAAAGATACAAAGCAGAGGGTAGGGCTAAATGGCCAATTTTCCCAATGGAGAAAGGTGAATAGGGGTGTACCCAAGGGATCTGTGCTGGGTCTGCTGCTTTTTGACTTGGAAAGGAGAATAACGAGTGAGGTTATCACATTTTCAGATGACACAAAACTATTTAAAGTTGTTAAAACCCAAGAGGATTGTGGAAAATTGCAAGAGGATCTTGATAATTTGGAAGACTGGGCATCAAAATGGCAGATGAAATTTAATGTGGACAAGTGCAAAGTTATGCACCTAGGGAAGAACAACCCAAACTATGGTTAAACGAGGCAAGGTTCCACATTAGGAACCACCACCCAGGAAAAAGATGGGTCTCTAGTCCCATGGCCACTCCTTGTGGCCTTGGGCAAGCCACTTAACGCTCCATTGCCTCAGGTACACTTAGACTGTGAGCCCTTCGGGGACAAGGGAATAAAAATACCTGCTAGTATACATGTAAACTGCACTGATTCTAAAGGGCGCGGTATAAAAAATAAATAAATAAATAAATTTAGGCGCCATTGTGGATAACATGTTAAAACCCTTGGCTCAGTGTGCAGCGGTGGCCAAGAGAACAAATAGAATGCTAGGTATCATAAGGAAAGGAATGGAAAATAAAACAAAGGCTATTATAATGCCTCTATATCAGGGGTCTCAAACACGCGGCCCGCGAGAGACCTTTGTGCGGCCCGCGATGCAGAGGAAACAAAAACGGGGTTTCCATGGAGACGGAGAAGCGCGCGGCGGTGGCCACTCGCTAGACCAGCGCTATCGTCGTTTCTGTAATGAAGCACTTCACTTCCGCCTCCGTTCCTGTGAAGCTCTGGTAAGCCGTGTCTGCCACATGGAAAGCAGCATCCAGACTCTGAAGCTGAGCATCTTCAGGCTGCATACGGAGAAGGAACTGAACCCGAAAAACTCAGCTCAGCTGGAGGAGCGTCTGAATATGTTGCAAGAGGAGCATGCACAAGAGCTGAAAGTGGTGCAGCTGGAAATGATGCGATTACGTCAAAAGTTGCATGAGGAGATTGAGGAGAAGGAGATGGCGCAGGATGAAAAGGAGAGATTGAGTGCTGCCCTGGAGATCACCACAGCCACAAAGTCAGATGTTGCAATTGCTGCAGAGGAGCTAAGGACTACAAATAATCAAATAACTCTCAGGTTGCAGGAGACAGTCTGCCCTGGTGATAAAAGAAGAAGATTTTGCTCTGGCAGTCCAGTCCCGTGATGAGTCTTTGAGAGAGTGTGAGAGAATGAAGGGGCTCATGAAGACAGCAGAGGTACGGGGGAGACAGAAGGCAAGCACTGAATATATGTCTGTGGGGTGAGGTGACTCAGAAAAGAGCAGAATTGCTTTGTGGGAGCCAAATATAAAAAAAATAAGTATTTGGAAAACTATGAAGGGCAGTATAGCAAATAGAAATAAACACAAACATTCCTTTTGACAAATATTTGTGTGAAACACTAAGGTGCAACCAAGTCATGAGACATTCTTAAAGGATTAACACTAAAGAAGAGCTCCAGGTTTATATGGTACAACAATTTATAGTTTTATTTCTACAGTGTTGTACATTCTAAGTTTGGCTTTTGGGGTTCCCAGTTTAATTGTCTTCCTGTTTCTAAATTGTGATTCCTTGTTTGGCGATGGTGTATGTTCTGCATGTGTAACTGAGCTGAGGTATTCTGTTTATGTAATTCCTATTTGACATTGCCACTTGTTCTCTTTCCCGAGTAGGTCATGTATTGTTGTTCTCTGAAATGTGTTGATTTAATATTTGCAGTGTTGCCTTTTGATAGTTAGGGTATGGTGCTTTGTGAGTCCTGGTAGTGCTGTTAGGACACGGCAGGTTTGCTATGGGTTCTAAATGAGCAGTGTTTCTAGTAGTTCCTAATGTGCCTGGCGGTTGGCACTGGTTTATAGTAATGTAGAAATCTTTTAGTCTTTCTTTATCCATACACTCATTAAGAGGCATGTTTACTAAAAGTTAGTGTATGGTAACATTATGCAAATATTTATGCAAATTATGCCCTTATGCAAATGAGGCCTGCGTCTTGTGCGGCCCCCGGGTTACTCTACAAGTCCTCATTTGGCCCTCAAAGCAATTTGAGTTTGAGACCCCTGCTCTATATCGTTCCATTGGGAGACTGCACCTTGAATATTGTGTGCAATTTTGGTCGCCGTATCTTAAAAAGGATATAGTGTTATTAGAAAAGATTCAGAGAAGAGCCACTAAAATAGTAAAGGGGATGGAAGGATACCCCTATGAAGAAAGGCTAAAAAGGTTAGGGCTCTTTAACCTGGAAAAGAGACGGCCGAGGGGAGATATGATAGAGGTCTATAAATTAATGAACGGAGTGGAACAGGTAAATGTAGATCAATTGTTTACGTTATCAGAATATAGAAAGACTAGGGCACATGCAATGAAGCTACAGGGTAAACTATTTAAGACTAATAAAAGAAAATATTTTTTCACACAACGTGTAATCAAACTCTGGAATTTGTTACCGGAGGATGTAGTAAAGGCTGTTAGTGTAGCTGGGTTTAAAAAAGGTTTGGATAAGTTCCTGGAGGAAAGGTCCATAAACCATTATTAAAAATGGACCCAGGATATCAATGCTTGACCCAGTACAAGCATTGTGGAACCTGTGTCTCTTGGGGAAACTGCTAGGTACGTATGACCTAGATCGGCCACTGTTGGAAACAGGATACTGGGCTTGATGGACCTTGGTCTGACCCAGTATGGCATATCTTATGTTCTTATGTTATCTTCCTCGAGTAAAATAGAAGAGTAGTTTTGGAGAGAATCACAATATAAAAGAGATTTTGGTCGCTACTACTTGATAAAATTAACTTGGCACAGAAGAATGTTTTCTTCCTTCCCCATAGTTTAGAATTATAAAATGTAGCATGATTTTTAAAAGCAACTCAGGATTCCTCCATAGAGATCTTCCACCACTGTCTTTTAGGGAAGTGCTCCTCAGTTTTTTATTTTGGGGCACACTTTTTGAGTTTGTTCAATCCTCGTGGCACACCAAACCCAGTTTTGCATGATCCTCACTCTCAGCCCCTCCCACTAGCAGCAGGGGAGCAGCACGTTTATCCTGTGTGGGTCTCATTCTGCTGGGTCAGTCTGATGTGTGAATATATGAGGTTGGCTTAGATACGCACAGGAAGGAAGGAAGAACTGTCCTTTTCCCACCAGTGGAACCATGGAGCCGGATTCTGGTAGGGGCATGTCTGGGCCGTCCGGATGTCCCCAATCAAGATGGGCCCATTTGGACCCTGTTCTGGACCATGGGAACAAAACCTTCCTGTGGTAGCCAGAATCAGGTCCAAAGATGGCCCGGCATGCTCCCTGCAGGTGCCCCCAACTCCGGCATTCCCGGCCCCCCTTTCCCCACTGCCTGACCCAAGGCAGTGCCTCCTATGCCCCCCCCCCCCCCGCACTCGACCTAGGCCCCGGAGGAGGATCTCTTGCCCCAATCAGTGCAAATGTTCTGCTTATTCCACCTTTGAGGTGGAATAAGCAGTGCATCTCCACGGATCAGGCAGCACATACAGGGCCGTGACATGAATCGGCCCTTTATGTACTGCTGGGTTAGCCCACCCCTGCTCCATGCTGATCCCACCTCTTCCTGGCCCCTGCCGGCTCTCCCCATCCTGAGCATCAGGATGTACGGGGAGAGCCGGAGGGGGAAATTGCGCAGCCCTGCAACTCGTGTTTCAGAATGGGGCCCATAGTGGGGAGTATTTCCTGATTTCCTATGCTAATACTAAGCAGGCAGTTCAGTTTAAAAAGCAGATGACTCTCTTCTGGGATACTGTCTAATAGAAATAGGGCAACGCCCTCATGAACTCATGCCTAACCATGCCCCTTCAATCATACCAAGGTACACTAGTGTGCCATGGTACACTGGCTGAGAAGCACTGTTTTAGGGTGTGTAGCCCCAAAATCTTTGTTACATTTCATTTCATTTTGCTTGTTTGTTTGTTTTTTCATATCAAATCATTTCCCAGCAAGAGCATGCACTGTTGCCCAATAGTGCACCTCATTGACGAATAGTATATACTATTATGCAATAGTGTGCACTCATATACAATAGCATACACTATCCATGCAGGTGTGAATAGGGTATGATATTGTATAATAGTGCACAATAGTGTATGCTATTGCAACATAGTGCACACCCTTGCCCAGAAACAGGAAATGTTGAAAATTTTGCCAGGACCACAACTTTCTTTTGAAACAAAAGCACATCCATGTTTTCTTTCTAATTTCTTATTTTTACAACAAAAGAGATACAACGCTTGTGTAAAACAAGTTGCTCATTTAAATGTCCTTTTCCCTTGCAGGAGCTATCTCATCTACCACTTGCCACACAGTAGTCTCCCAATCATCCACAGGTTCCCAACAGAATGAAACTTGGTGTCTAGTTAGTACCTCCTGCAAATGTAGCAAAGTCAGTAGGTGTGGAGGATAGGTGACAGTCTTCAAAACCTTCTCTGATAAATGACCCTTTTGTCCCAGTCCTTCATTGGGGTTACATTCAAATTCTCAAGAATAAGCTCTTGATTAGCACTTCATCACAAGAAGACTAAAGGGTATGTTTACTAAGGGCCGGCAAGGGCGTAAAGATGCCGTTTGCTTGTATTATTGTGCCAGGAAGCGGTTACCGCTGCAGGAAGTGCCGATAAAGTAAGCTTATTGTCCGGTAACATGTTACCTAGTGATAAGTTGCAAAGGGGTGGAGAAGGGGCGTTAACTGGGTGGAGCACAGGTGGAGACAGTGTTGTTCCCCTAACGACTGTTCCAGTACCGTGTGTTACAGACACAGACACAGGGAACCTTACAGCTATATACAAACCTAACACGATGTCCCTCTCCCACACCAGCCTAACATATCTTATCAGACAAGTATAGCACTTAGCCTGCAGAGAGCTACACAAACCTAGGCATACTCCAGCTCATGCCCTCATGCATTCTAACAATGACCACTTGTACACACATGAATTGATGCACCCACACTCCCACATGGCTGCTCTGTGGCTCCAAACACATGGCCACTGTGTGTGAAAGAGAGGAGTGTCACGGGTTAAAGACCAGCCTGTAGATCAGGAATAATAAGTCCAGGCATGTTAACTTTATCCTAAATTTCCAGAGCTGTATCATCATGTGCAACCCTCCCTATCTGGTCTAGCATGAGTCCTCACACTCTGCTGCCACACTCTGAAGCTGCACCAACACCATCTGGATAGCAGAGCATGCTACTTGCGCCCATACACTGTGCATGCATTACGAGGGATGTCTGCAGACACCTACTAGTGTGTGCACACACAGCGCGGGTGTTGATAATGTCCAAGCATTAAAGGAGGTCTAAAGGCCAAGTAAGAATGACAACTTACAGCTCTTTTGGACAGTGAGGGTCATGAGTTTGTGGGTGTAAGTGTCCAGAGGACTGTGAGCTGCAGCAATGCACTGTGCATGCATGTGATGCTCAGACTTTATGCTGCATGATCAGTTAGCCGGCAATTCCACAAACTGGGTGAGACACCATTTACTTGCAGAAGGTTGGTTTTCATGAAGTAATTGCAACCTGTGGGAGTCACTGGCTGGCGAGCTGTGCCTGTACACATGTTGTCCCCAAAGCTGTGACACTCAAATGAATTCCCAGTTATACCATCCTCAAGGCCCATCCCCACAACATGCCCCTACACTTACCTCCCAACATGACACTGCTATACCGCTCCCATATTGCCTGCTGGTTTGACTATAGTGAGCTTGGGAGGCACGGTCTCACCAGGAAGAGCTCCATCACATGTGTGTGTGCAGCAACTCTCATCTCTGAGCCTCAAGGCCTCAGGACACACCTGGCTATACAGGTGAGAGGTCTGATTAATGCCAACTGCCATAGGAGCTGTATGCGCACCAACACTGTTTGCCTCCTTGGTGCAGCTGCAGCCTATTGGGAGCTAGGCTCAAATGCCTCTGTGAATGTTCAATGGAGCACTGAGTTGGTGGAACTGTAAAGAATCTGTGCTCTTGTCCTACACTGCAGTCACAGAGTAAACTCTGGGGGTCTCCTAGCTCCATGCAGAGTATGCATATATAGGCATGTCTGTCTCAGGCACATCTGCACACAATATACACTATCTCAGCACTGTCTACTGATCATTGACCACAGCAGTCAGCATGACATTATGTATGACTCCATAATAACAACAACCAGCCATATGTTTACAGAGATGACATGTTTTGCTTTGAATGATTACTAATATGGGACACTAACCTCTGAATGGTCCCTGCACAACTTCAGCTGGAGGAATGTTCCACAGGATGTCATGTTGGTCTCTGCATTGCCTGCCATCATGTGGGAAGGCAGGGTCTAGAGGTGAATGCTGGGATGGAGATGGGGGAGAACAATCCCATACATGTTTTGAATGTGTCCCTGGTAGGTGGCATAGACGGCCAGAGGCTCTGTTCGGATGCACAGAAGCTCTGAGGGTCTACTTAGTCTCTGCATGTTTCACATCTGAGGCCCTGCACGACAGCCTCACCCACTCTTCACAGGCACCAAATGTGACAGTCGTAAGGACATTGTTAGAGTACATAGAGGTTGGGGATGGAGGTGTTTGTGTAGCCAGCAACTGTACCATCTAACCCCATGTTCAACCTGCCAAGCTTCCACATGCTCTTAGGGGGGAGAACTGCATCCAAAGTGTGGGAGAGCCATGTGCTTCACTGGCCATTTTTGCAGTGTCCATGGCCAGAAAAATGACATAATATAGGAGTACGAGCATAGCATTATGTTCAATGCTCACTGCCACAAGCAGTGTAGGGGGACACAGTCCTCTGGTATGTGATAGACATAGGCCACTGTGGGCCAACATCCACTCGCAGCCTGTCCCTGGGCCACTTTCCAGCACTCTTTGCACTACATAAGCTATCCCCAAGTTCAAACTAAAAGGGTACATAAATGAAGAGCAGAGGGTTCTGGGTATTGTCCAAAACATAGCAGTTTGCACAGGATTTATATGAGTCAGAGGTTAGGTAAACAACTGAGCCTTCTTAACATGGGTCTTGCATGAGCATAGCCTGAGTGTACACATCTGTTCATGCTGAGACGTCACTCTTACTCTGACTGAGCTGGGACCATGTCACAGCTATGTATCCACATAGTATTATTTTGGGTCAAGCTGAAGTGAAGCAGCTATTGTTTCTTTATGGCAGTTCAGTCACTAGCTAGGCTACTGGCTGTTTATACGAAGGCAACATCATCATGATGGCTATGTATGCATGCAGTGAGTGATGACTAGTAGACTGGACACTAAGATTATGGGAGTGGCTGGTAAAGGCCATGGTGGTGCAACATATGTAAGATAGCTGGGATTAATCTAGCAGATTAGAAGCCTCAGAAAGAGAAGAGAGCAGCTTTTATTGGACTGCTGGTAGCGTGATGCTGACTATGGTTTTGATAGACCCTGAGGGTTAGCATCAGCACCCCCCCCCCCCCCTTAGACAACACTCATTGCAGTCAGGTTTCTTAAAAACAGCTGCCCCAACCATAAACCATGACAGATGAGGATACACAAGTGTCCATCACCAATGGAGGCAGGACACAAGAGTGAGATAAAATATGTCACTCCAACATGCTACAGTTGTGCAGGATACCAAATGGCTAGCATCACATACTACATTGAACAAATACAGCATTCTGGCAGTGAAATAGTTCTTCTCCATAACCTGGAGAGAGACCATCTAGTGTGGTGCATACGCTGTAGACTAGGTGGTGTGCCCTTCCTCACATTCAGGTTAACTGATGAAAAGGGACACTTGTACATGTGGTGATTGTTATATCCATAAAACACACAATATTCCTGCACATTATAGAGCTCATGTGATGGATTGCTGCATTCTCCAGAGGGGCAAAAGTAACATATAGGTCCTCAGATTGTGAGGTGCATCCTGGAAAATAAAGGAGCTAACCCAGGGGTGTCCAACCCTGTCCTGGAGGGCCGCAATCCTGGCAGGTTTTTGGGATAGCCCTAATGAATATGCATGAGATATATATGCATTAGATATATCCTGCCAACCTGAAGGTTTGAGGCCCTCCAGGATTGGATTTGGAGACCCCTGCCTTACACCTCTGTCATTTAAGATTGTGAGTGGGCAAGGTGCAGATGTCCTAGACATCAAAAAGGGTAGATAGAATTTGTCACATGCCTCCTCGCTTCTCACCACCACCAAAATGTTGTCTATTAGTTGTCTATTAGACAACTTTTTGGTGGTGGTGAGAATCGAGGAGGTATGTGACAAATTCAAACTACCCTTTTGATGTCAAAGACATCTGCTCCTTGCCCACTCACAATCTTAAATGAGAGAGGTGTAAGGCAAGGGTCTCCAAATATAGTCCTGGAGAGCCACAAACTAATCAGGTTGGCAGGATATCTCTAATGCATATATATCTCATGCATATTCATTAAGGCTATCCCAAAAACCTGCCAGGATTGTGGCCCTCCAGGACAGGGTTGGACACCCCGGTTCTAGAGTGTGCTATAAAGACAAGCATGGAGGTATAGCTGAATGGTTTGGGCACTGATTCAGTAAAAACAGACCAGAGTTCAAATCCCAATTGAAAAGTTACTTCACCTTCCATTGTCTCAGAAAAAGGGCCTAGCAATCAACTGCTGGCTTGCCAAGAGTCAGCATTGACTTCAGGGCATGCATTATTAGTCTGTTTTTATGTGTTAGGATTGTGCATTGGGTCTGCAAGCATGCACACTGCAATCATACCCATCTGACAGCATGACTTTATTGGCTCCACTGCAGCACATTGCAAAGGGTCCTACAACTTCACCCTGTAGATGCATGACACATGAGTTGTACATGATCAAAATCTTTGGAGATAACCATGAATGAAAATCTTTTACTCCATCACATATATGCAGTGCATTCAGACACAGCACGTTCCTGGAATGGCCACCTGCCCAGATCATTACAGGATCTTGCTTGCTCCATATGGCCACTGTGGGAGACACATCAGTTCAGAGATATGAATGGATGCCAGGTGTGTAATATACATAATAATAAACATAGTATATGACAGCAGATAACGATCAGCATAGTTCATCTAGTCTGCCCAGCAAGGTGACAAGAGTAGGTGCACCTGCCGCTCCGTCTTTGTTTAGGGGTGTACCCATCACTCCATGCAGGTCACCCCTATTTGTTGAGACATAAGAGACAGTTTAGTTTATTTTGATTTTATCCTGCTGCTGTAAAGGGATCCACTGTGTATGTCTCATGCCATTTTGAAATCTGTCACTGTATTTGCCCCCACCACTTTCATCAGGAGGGCATTCCAAGCATTCACAACCTTTCAGTTTACCACCTTGCAGTTTCATGTTATGCCCTCTAGTTTTACAGCTTCCCCGTCTTTGAAAAAGGTTTGTTTGTTCATTAATACTCCTTAAGTATTTAAAGGTCTGTATCATATCTCCCCTGTGCCCCCTCTCCTCTAGCATATACATATTTAGGTGTTCAACCCTCTTCTCATACGTCTTCTGGCACAGACTCCAAATCATTTTGATCACCTTCCTTTGAACCATTTCTATCTTTTAATATCCTTTGTGAGATATGATCTCCAAAACTGAACACAATATTCCAAGTGAGGCCTCACCAGTGACTTGTACAGTGACATTAGTTATCTCCTCCTTTCTGCTGGTAATTCCTCTCTGTATGCAATCCAGCATCCTTCTGGCTTTGGCTACTGCCTTGTCACACTGTTTCGCCATCTTGATATCCTCAGAAACAATCACTCTGAGGTCCTTCTGGTCCGTGCATACCAAACTCTCACCCCCTATCGTATATAATTACCTTGGATTTCTGCATCCCAAGTGCATGACACTGCACTTCTTCACATTAAATCTTAACTGCCAAGAATTTGATTATTCTTCCAGTTTTTGTAGATCTTTCTTCATGTTATCCACTCTCTCAGGGGAAGTCCATTCTGTTGCAAATTATGGTGCCATCTGCAAAAAGACAGACTTTTTCCATTCTGTCCTTCAGCAATATCACTCACATTGAACAGTACCAGTCCCAGGACAGATCCCTGGGGCACACCATTAATCACCTTCCTTTCATCTGAGTGAGTTCCTTTTGTAACCAGGCTGTTCAGTTTATTGATAAGCCTCCTATGAGGAACAGTATTAAAGGCTTTACTGAAATCTAGATAGATCACAACCATCGCATGCCCTTTATCTAGTTCTCTGGTCACCTAGTCAAAAAACTCAATCAGATTTGATTGGTATGATCGTCCTTTGGTAAAACCATATTGCCTCGGATCATGCAATCTGTTAGTTTTGAGAAAGTTTACTATACACTCTTTCAGGAGCGTGTCCATTACTTTTCCCGCCCCCGAGATAAGGCTTACTGGCCTGTAATTTGTCGCTTCTTCCCTATTACCACTTTTGTGAAGAGGTACCACATCAGCCCTTCTCCCGTCCAGTGGAACTTCTCCCATCTCCAAGGATCTATTAAAAACATCCTTAAAGGCCCTGCAAGAACCTCTCTGAGCTCTTTCAGTATCCTGGGATGTATTCTATCTGGTCCCATAGTCTTATCCACTTTCAGTTTTGCAAGCTGTTCAAACACATCATCTTCTGTGAATGGTGTGGTATCTACTCCATTCCCATTTATATATTTGTCAATCACAGGTGGTCCTTCTCCAGGATTTTCTTTAGTAAAAGCAGAACAGAAGTATTTGTTTAGCATTTTTGCTTTTTCAATGTCACTTTCCACGAATCCATTCTCGGCACTTTTGAGTCTTGCAATTCCATCTCTGAGCTAGAAGGATGCTTGGGTGCATACAGAGAGGAATGGCTAGCAGAAAAAGGAGGTGATAGTGCCTCTGTATAAGTCTTTGGTGCAACCTCATTTGGAATATAGTGTGCAATTCTGGAGACTGCACCTTCAAAAGGATATAAACAGGATGGAGGGTAGCTACTAAAATGGTTAGTGGTCTTCATTTTAAAGCATATGAGGACAGACTTAAGGATCTTAATATGCACACTTAGAGGAAAGGTGGGATAGAGGTGATATGATTGAGACATTTAAATACCTCCATGGCATAAATGCACAGGGGGAGAGCCTCTTTCGAATGAAATCAAGTTCTGCTACGAGGGGACATGGGATGAGGGTGAAAGGGGATAGATTCAGGAGTGAAATGCGGAAATATTTCTTTACAGAAAGAGTGGTGGATCCGTGGAATAGTCTCCCAGTGGAGGTGGTAGAGATGAGGACAGTATCTGAATTCAAAACAGCATGGGACAAACACAGAGGATCTCTAAAGGTAAAAAGGGGACTGTTGTAGTTGTTGATATGGAAGGACAGACTAGATAGGCCATGTGGTCTTTTTCTGTCATCATTTTTCTATGTTTCTATGAAAAAAAAAAGTTTTGTCATCACGCTTTAGATCTTTAGCCATTTTTACTTCTGCCTTTGATTTTGCTATCCTTATTTCTCTTTTTGTCTCTTTTAATTTTATCCTGTATTATTTTCTGTGTTCCTCTGTTTGCGAACTTCTGAATTTTGTGAAAGCTGTGTTTTTTGCTTTTATTTATGCAGCCTCTTCTTTGGAGAACCAAATAGGTTTCCTTTTCTTTTTGTTTTTATTTCATCTCCTTACATATGTATCTGTTGCCTCTTTTATTGCCTTCTTTAGTTTAGCCCATTGCAATTCCACTTCCCTTACCTCCTCCCAGCTTGCCAACTCCTCCTTTAGGCACTTGGCTATTTTACTGGATCCAGCATTTTTGAAGTCTATGGGGCACTGTTCCCTCTAAGCTGTGCGCGTGTGCGCGCGCACACACCTCGCCGAGTGAGCGCACATACTTTACAACAGAGCGCACAAAAATTACAGCTCTAATTCTGATAGAAAACAACACAGACGTCTTATAACTTTTAAATTTTGATTGCAATTACTAGAAATTTCCCACTTCATTTAGTAGTCGTCTATTTTCATTTAATTTGATTAAAATCAATGTGGTGTACATACTGTATTCTGACGTGTAGTCAAATTTTAAAGTATATAACTCCAAGTGTCGTTATGTGGCGCACAAAAATTTAACCTTCCTTCAAAAGCTGCACAGCTGATATTTTATGTGCACACAACCTACAGAAAATTAGAGGGAACATTGCTATGGGGTATGTTTACTAAACCAAGGTAAAGGAACAAGTGTGCCTTTAGCATGCATTATTGGCACACCTGCACCCTTAGCACATCCAAAAAGCCCGTTTACCCTGTGCTAACGGAATCAGCAGCTTAAAGCAAACTGTGGACAGAGATAAGGCATGCAAGGGACGGAGAGTGGAGGTCAATGGGAGGGGAGTGGGTGTGTACAAGGCGTGCTCCCTTAATGCTGATTGCACAACCTGCCCAAAGGCTCCTTAATGCCGGGAACCTTAACGCTGATCCAAACCTCGTGGAAAAGGCGCCGTCGAAAATGAGAGAGACCGTTTTATGTGTGCAATGTGGCAAACAGACAGGGAAGCCCGAGTTAGTGATAGTAGTGCTCCATTAGCAGCAACAGCATAGTGTCCAAGTATAAAAGGGCACTATGTTGATGATGCAAATGGGAGCAAAGGAGGTTGCACATGGGTCATGCAGTGGGGGCTGTTGGTGCACGGGGGGACCAGGCAGCTGCCTAGGTGGCACATATGAACCTAGGTTTAGAAAATATGTCAGACTAAGGTCCATCATGCCCAGTACCCTGTGACCAACCTAGGTCACAAGTACCTAGTAGGTTCCACAAATGACACACAGGATCCACAAGAATTATGATGGGGCAAGCAGTTCCTAGCCCTCCCTAGCAATGGTTTATTTATTATACTGTGCTCTTTAGAGTCAGTATGGTTTACATGTATACTAACAGGTACTTTTTATTCCCTTGTCCTTGAAGGGCTTATAATCTAAGTGTACCTGAGGCAATGGAGGGTTGAGTGGCTTGTCCAAGGCCACAAGTAGTGACCATAGGACTAGAGACCCCAGTCCCTCTGTTCTGAGATTGCTTGTCCCCATGTGGGAATTGAACCCCTGGCCTTCCAGCTGAGGTAACCTGCCCCAACCACTGAGCCACTCCTCCCTCAGGAACCTGTCCAAACTATTTTAAACCCAGCTACAATGACAACATTTACTACATCCTCCAGTAATGGATTGCAAGGTTTGATTATGCGCTGTTTGAAAAATATTCTCACCTAGAAGTTCTAAAGGGGTTACACTGTAGCGGCATTGCAGGTCCCCTAGTCTGTCCACAGTCTGATGGCATAAAAAAGTGCCTACGTTTACTTGTTCCACTCCTGTAAATAACCTATAGACCTCTATCATATCTCCCCTCAACCGTCTCTTCCCCGGGTTAATGAGCCCCAACCTTTTTTAGCCTCTCCATAAAGGGGTATTCTGCCATCCGCATTACCATCTGTGATGTCCATCATGATCCCACAATGACAGTGGCAGCACACAGTAATGCTACCACTGCAGAAGGGTGATATGCCACTTGGGGCGTTCCAAGGGTCCTGGCACCCCAGGCAGAGATCCAGGCTCCCCCCCCCCAGCTGCCGCTGAACCCAACTGTGTGGGAACAGGCCAATAGTGCCAGAAGTTGAAGCCTTCCAGGTAGCTGCAACATGCAGACACCCAGGGGACTACCACAGCAGTGGCTGTCATCTTCGCCCGAGACATATCATTGGCAGGCGGTGATGGGGTTCCTGCAGAGGCAGATGGTTGGGGAGGGGGTTGTGTGGTCATCCATGTATGCCCCAGCCCCCACCCCCTCCAGACCTTGCACCCTAGGCACTCCCAACCCACAATTTTGGATGGGCTGTGACTGCACGCCACTAACACGGACAGCACACGGGCATGTTAGCTTGGTGTGGGGATGATGGTGGAGGGGGCAGCAGCACCCACCTGCCACAGACCGAAACCGTGCCCTGGCCCTGTGCACCATGCACATTGAAACATGTGCCAAGTCTGTCTGCTGTGAAGTATGACAGCCCCAGGAAGTGTTACAACCATGTGGAAACACTGTGGCTCAATGCACACAGTTGTTGAGTATATGAGTGAAGGGTCACAGGTTTGAGTCCTGGCAGTGGATTATGCACTGCATATACCTATGGCTAAACTTTAGCCCACAGTACAGCACCAACATGTGCAACCACCAATGAATCGGCCATCAAGGGTACAAACACCCATCAGCCACATAGACAGGCTCCACTATCCACAGCTGCATGGAGAGTCAAGTTGATAGTACCAGCACACTGAGCGGCATTAACGTCAGAGCACGCTACTAGCTCCTGAACAAGGAACACACATTACCAATGCTTGAGATGGTATCGGGACCAAGGTGGCAGGTAGGAATGCCAATCATCCCCCTTTTTGCACAGTGCGTGCAAAAAGTGAGTGTGTGTGTATCCATGATTTTGTGGTTTTTCCACACCTCATAGAGCCTCTCAGTGCCTAAGCAGTTTCCAGCGTTAGTCTGCAAATGTGCAGATGGTGAGACTTGTGGGTATGGGCTGAAACAGGGCAGATTGGCCAGGATGTGACTGCATTGGGGGTAGGGATAATAGCTGAGACGCTGTAGTGCCCATCTGCCACGTGCATGGCCTGGGTGTCCACAGCATGTCCCACTAGTAAGGCACTCTCACGCTGACTGAGCAATGACCATGGCATGGGTATGTATCCACATAGTGCTATTATAGTTTCTGGTTCTAGTGCACTCTCTGTTCTGGCTCAATCACTGAACCTAATGCTGGTTGTACTGAACAGTGGACTGTCTTCAGTTCATATGTGCATGGTTGGAAAGCCCATGGTGGGTAGCAGGTGCAGTCTGACTGTGCTTGCTGTGGTTGAATATTAGACACAGGTTGTTGTGATGTGAGGTGTTCTAGACCTGCTCCCAGTGGTAGTGGTAGGGCCAGCAGGACCCTAGCAATACCTCAATGCAGGGGGCAGATGTTTTCTTTTTAATTGTGCCCCTCCCCTCAGTAGTTGGAGGCCATGACATCAGCATTACAGCACTGGGTACTAAGGTACACAGTTCTAGGTGGGTCCCTGTCTAACAAGGGTAGAGCACAGAGCTAAATGCAACTGGAGCATACTGCAAGTCTGCAGGACACAAGGCAACTAGCATAAGCACACTGCAGACAGCAATTGCCACACACTGGATGTGGACAGCAGAGAAGGTCTCTAGCACTGCAGGTATAGGGGACCTGGTGCTGGGCACCCATCTTCACTCTCAAGGTGACAACAGAAATCGCTCAGTGGCACGGTTTGTAGCTTTCCTGTGCTTGCATCACACACTGTCAGTTCATTTTACTGAGCTGAGGTGATGGATAGGTGCATTCTCCAGTTGGTGATCAGCTATAGACTGCTGTTCTGCATGTGCACTGCATCATGGGTGCTGGTGGGGGCTACCCTATGCAGGTACATACAGCAGACATTTTAGGCAGTGGCCCACCATCTCTTTGTATAGAGCCATTGCTATACCAAGTGGTATGTAGATGTAGCCTAATGTTAGTGCACTGTTCCTCCCCCCTCCCCTCCCCCATGCAGGGGACAAAGGTTTGATTCCTAGCTGTTCTTTTTTGTGTCTGAGATCATTTTCATGCCTGTAACAGTCAGGGCTCTGCACATCGGTGCTGGCAGCCCATGCCACCCTCTCCTCTGCTGTGATCCTTCCTTCAGCCCATCCATCCTCCCCTGTTGGCTGTGTGCAGTGGTACTCTTCTCTGCATTTCAGCTCTTCACAATCGCCTCTCCTGTGCCTGCTCTGCCCATCACTACGACTGCTCTGTCTGCCTGTCGCTGCACATATCCTGCCGCTTCTGCCTCTACTGGGGGACATGTCTTCCCCATCCTATGCCACACACTGACATTGCAGCACTTTACATTAGCACCACCCTGTGCATCGGTACAGCTGCCTCCCATATGCTCATCCACCTAACTGGCTGTCACATAGGGTGCCCACCGATATGGCAATCCATCAGCTCCTACCTGTCCTTCCTTCCATCACCTTTACATTGCCTTTCCATGGTGCTCTATCCAGCATTACAGTTACAGATGTTTCCCTGCCTTTAGGTGCATGCTAGTCAATTGAAGCACCTTAAAATCCTTGGCCAGCTTATGTTTGGGCGCCTAAAACCCTTAAGGCACCTTAACTTCATGCGCCTTAAAACCCTCAGCGTGCATTAACCTCAGGTACCTTAAAACCTTCAGGGTGCATTAACTTCATGCACTTTAACTCCTCAAGGCGCATTAACCTCAGGCACCTTAAACCCTTAGGGTGCCTTAGGTTGAAGCACCTTAAACACCTTGGGCATCTTAATGCTTGTCACCTTAATGTGAGATGTGCCGTTACCGTGAGTTTAAATGGTCAGGGTGCCCTGTTCCATAAATTACACATCCTTAGCTCCCTTTACACCAGACCATCCCCACCCGCCCATAGCCTTATATGGCTTCGGAAACCTTAGTGCTGCCTTTATCACTGGTGACTTTATTGTGCTTTAATAAATATACCCCTATGACTTTGAGATTACTGTGATTGGACTCTGCCTTGGTTTTTTTTATATCAAACTACACCATGTGATGATCGCTGCTGCTCACGGTCAGTTCCCCCTACCAGGCCGGGGTGCTATAGAGGCGCATACCCCATCTTGTGTTCAGATGTAGACTGTTGTTCTGCATGTGAATTGCATCATGGGTACTGTTGTCTCTATCCACAGCAGACAGTTTGTGTGGTGACCTGAAGTCTTTCTGTTACCAGCCAGCAGTGTGTTAGATGCTATAGAGATGCTATAGAGATTTAAGGAATGGAAAATAAAACAAAAGATATTATAATGCCTCTATATAAGGAATGGAAAATAAAACAAAATAAAACAAAAGATATTATAATGCCTCTATATCGTTCCATGGTGAGACCGCACCTTGAATATTGTGTGCAATTCTGGTCACCGTATCTTAAAAAGGATATAGCGATTTTAGAAAAGGTACAGAGAAGAGCCACCAAAATGGTAAAGGGGATGGAAGGATACTCCTATGAAGAAAGGCTAAAAAGGCTAGGGCTCTTTAACCTGGAAAAGAGACGGCTGAGGGGAGATATGATAGAAGTCTATAAATTAATGAACGGAGTGGAATGGGTAAACGTAGATCAATTGTTTACCTTATCAGAATATAGAAAGACTAGGGGACATGCAATGAAGCTATTTAAGACTAAAGAAAATATTTTTTCACTCAACGTGTAATCAAACTCTGGAATTTGTTACTGGAGGATGTAGTAAAGGCTGTTAGTGTAGCTGGATTTAAAAAAGGTTTGGACAAGTTCCTGGAGGAAAGGTCCATAAACCATTATTAAGAAGTGACCGAAGATATCAATGCTTGACCCAGTACAAGCATTGTGGAACTTGTGTCTCTTGGGGAAACTGCTAGGTACATATGACCTAGATTGGCCACTGTTGGAAACAGAATACTGGGCTTGATGGACCTTGGTCTGACCCAGTATGGCATATCTTATGTTCTTATGAGATGTAGTCCACTGGTTACTTCAATGACTGTGGAGGCAGAGGTCATGGCTTTGATCTCACAGTGGTGTTATTTAAGAATGCTGTCTGAGACATTTCTTTTACTTTAAATCAGTGCTGCCAGCAGAAACACCCTCACAGTGCCGTAGCCTAAGGTGCCTCATAGGCGCCCTATAAGGCGCCCTATAAAGCACCCTATAGGGCACATTATAGGGTGCCTTGGCAGACAGGGCACTTTATAATGTGACCTATGGGGCGCCTTATTGGGTGCCCTATGAGGCACCTTAGGTTACTGCACTGTGAGGGTATTTTTGCTGGCAGCACTGATTTAAATTAAAAGGAAATGCCTCAGACAGCCTTCTTAAATAACACCACTGTGGAATCGAACCCATGACCTCTGCCTCTACAGTCATTGCAGTTACCAGTGAGCTACATCTTTATAGCTTTTAGCATTGCATTGGCATGAACTTAGGTTAACGCATGTTAACATGCCACGGCGCTCACTATATCGCGCAATACAGATTCTTGCTACCTTGCCGCCGGACCGCCCACTACCTTATATGGCATTCTTCACATTAACGCTGCAACTAGCGCCGGTAATATTAAGATGGTTTAGTAAACATACACCTATGTTTGTGTAATGGCCACAATGTCCAAGTCCATTTCCACCATTAGAGCTTCTAGGTCAGGAACTTTGTTGGCTAGGCTTCGAGAATTTGTGTTCACCTTGTTCCACCAGAAAATATGAGTGTACACCTTTTCTGAACAAGGGCACCTTGCGTTTGCATGCAGCTGCTACAGATGTGTGACTATTCTATCTTTGGATCATAGCCTACTTACTTGGCCAGTTGTTATATGCATATGTGTCAGGAAGATTGTATGGTTGTTAGAGCAGCTGAGACAGCTGTGACAACCAAATAGATGGTAATAGACCTTTCCTGTGTCACAGCAATTATTTTTCCCAAACACTACAACTGAGATTAGCTGCATTTGTAGGTCACATTGGGTACCTTGGGGCAGCAAGGCCATAAGTACCCTCATATACCACCATCCATCCTTCAGCCCATCCAGCAGCATGTATCCATCATGTTCACTCATGCATTCTCCTGCCAGCTGCTACACCATGGCCCACATGGTAAAATTTTACTCATTGAAAAATCAGATGGTGACTGCAAGGGGAGAGGTCTAACTAAGATGGCCTTTGGAGTGAACGCCGAGTAAGATCATGCTGAAACGGAAGGGCAAGTTGAGGGTGTTCCCGCCCAAAACCGTCACTGGCCCCATGGATCGGTTCATTTAGCTAACCAAAGGAATGATGCAGGAGATTAGAGCCGGGCTTGGTGGTTCGTCAGAGGGTGTGAATTCTCCGGAGTGCCTGTGCACTGCACTCTCTGCTGGTGCAAGGATCCTGCCGCAGCCCCCGGCATCTTCTCCGCTCTCCTCTCTGGCTTCGCCATCGAGTGAACCGGAATGCGGTGTCTCCGCTGGGGCGGAGCGGGAAGCAGTTGAGGTTGATGCGGAGAGAGTTTGCAAGGACGTCGGTGATGTTTTGGCGGCAGTTGGCTCCTGACAGCTGGATCTGCAACCCTCGTCTCAAGCCACAGGTACTTTATTTGCCACTGAAGTCCCTATTTCTTTGTTTGATCTAGTTCGCCTCAAGATAATAACGTCAGACAGTATATAGGATGCAATTACTTTGCTATCTGCTACAGTCGCTACCCAGGTGGCTGGGTCCTCAGCGAGGGTGTGCCAGATTGAAGAAAAGGTACAGAGTTATTTTATTGATGTGGACCATCTTAAAATACAAGCTCAAGAAACACATCAAAAGTTGGATTTTCTGTCCGAGACTAATGTGGCTCTTGTTAAGAATAACAATTTTCTTCATGCAAAGATGGAAGGCCTGGAGAATGCTGCAAGCGCTGCAAATTTGAGAGTGTTGAATTTCCCCATTATAACGGGATTTACTCCACTGGAACTTTTTAAGAAGTTTCTACTTGAGATGTTAGCAGTGCCTAATGATTTAATGCCTCCAATTTTGAAGGTTTTCTATTTGCCTCAGTCAAATAAGGAGCCAGGTCCTAATATGGATGATGTGACCACAAATGTATTAAATGTCTCAGATTTGTTAATTTCTCCAACTGAAAGCTCTATCAAAGTGTCATCATTGTTGGTTTCTCTTGCTTTGGTCTCCGACAGAGAGTGGCTGCTAATGTTATTCTTTAAAAAACATTTTTCCTTGTTTTATGGGGTAAAAGTTTCAATGTTTCCTGATATTAGCAGAGACTCTCAGAAAAGGCGTAGACAATTTTTATTGTTAAAGTCTGGGGTATTGCAGATTGGGGGACATATCATTTACGTTTTCCATGTAAATGTGTTGTAGTGTATAATTCAAAGAAATTTATATCTTATCAGCCTGAAGCATTATCTGCTTTTATTAGTTCTTGGATGCCCCCGATTAAGCTCTCAGCTGTTGGTTGAAGTACCTTGCTTAGAGGTATGTTTACTAAACAGCGCTAACGTCGCAGCGGCAACGGTATCACGCAATAAGTAACGTTATCGCACGCTTGCTGCGCGATAACGTTACTTATCATGTGATAATGTCTCTGGCGGCGTTAAGGTGCACAGAGGGTGGAGTAAGTCTCTCCAGAGGGCGGAGAAAAGGGGTCAATGGGCGGAGAGTGGGCAGGGAGAGGTTCCAGGCATACCAACGCTGTGAAATGAAGGTCTGAAAATTGACGCCAGTGAAAACCTCGCGTTAGATGCACATTTGCAGGAGAGAGAAACCATTTCAGTCAGCAAGGTATAGCAAAGGCAGGGAAACCAAGGAAAGTGATAGTAGTGATACATGTGCAGCAACAGCATAGTGCCCAAGTACGAAAGAGCACGACGGTGAGGGTGCAAATGGGGTACAGGGGGCTGAAGGCGGGACATGCAGTGGAGAAGCTGGGGCACAGGGTGGACTAGGCAGATGCTTAGGTGGCACATAGGAACTCAGAAACTGCAAATCAGCAAGCCAGCAACTGACCAAGGTCAAACATGCCCATGAGTGTGTGTCCCACAGTGTCCCAGGGGACATCACCCAGCAGGTACCCCAAAGGGCTCATAACAGTGACAGGTGGTGCCAGGGGGAAGCGCGGATGTCTATGTAGGCACCCCTACCCCAGATCCCACACCATAGGCAGCCGCCTACTGGCACACTGGATGGCCTGGGAGTGCACACCACCAGCACCACCGGCATAAGGTCATGTCAGCATGGTGGCGGAGGGGTGCTGGTGGTGGAGGGGGCAGTGACATCTGCCCACAGCACACCAAGGCCAAGCCCTGTTCAGGTGGGTGGCATGCAGTGCAACAGACAAGGGCTGTCTGATGAACAGTAATGGTATTCCCCAGGGAATGACCTGCTTCTATGGCAACAGTTTGGTGCAGTACACACAGCCAGTGTGTTCAGGGGCAGAATATCACAGGTTAAAGTCCCAGCTGTGGCTCCTGCAGACCATGCCCCTATATTTCACCCTACAGAGCACATACACCATAAACATGTGCACTCCCTAGAGCAGAGGTTCCCAACTGCAGTCCTGGAGGGCCAAACACCCTTCAGGATTTCATGCTGTTCCTAATAAATATGCATGAGATGCATTGGTATGCAGTGCCCCCATTGTATGCAAATGTATCTCATGCATATTCATTAGGGACTGCCTGAAAACTTGAATCGTGCTTGGCCCACCAGGACCGGAGTTGGGAACCTCTGCCCTTGAGCATTGGCCAACACGGGCACAAACACCCACACCCACAGGCTCCACTATCCAAAGCTTCATGGAGAGTCAGGCTGTTGGGCCCTGCGCGGAGAAGCAGCTTCCAATACTAACACCTACATACCTTAGCAATGCCTGCACTGTCTGCAGTTAGCATGTGTATGGCTGGAACACCTTGCAGGGTGCAGCGGGTGTGAGACTGACTGTGCACTCTGCTGGTGAATGTCAGATAGTGGTGGGGGGCAGCTGAGCTTTTCCAGACCTACTGCCTGTCTGCCAGTGCTGTATGTGATGTGTACAGATCTGCACTGAATGCTCTGTAGGGTGTCTATTCTCCAGCAGGACTGGGGTTGATGGTCCCCTCTACTGCCACCATTGCAGCGATGTAGAATATGGATCTGTTGTTGGGAGATCCTGTCCCCCACCCTGACCCACAGAAAGCAGGTTGGGTGGTGCTGCATAATCCGCTTTTGGATCCAAGCACCAGCCTTTTCTTATAACACATGACCATGGCAACCACACAGGACATGCATTATTCTGGGTGCATCATAGTCCACAAGGACTAAACGTGACTGGGAAATACAGATGGACACAGGTGCATCCTAGATGTCTGCAAGGACTACCTATCACACACTGGCACTAATGGAAACCTGCAGCACAGCCTATCTCATCCAAGCCAGGTGCTGCAGACCTGGTGCTGGGTGCCCCACCTCACCCTCAGGGTGAGCACAGGAACCGCACAATGTCACAGTCTGTAGCTACTCTGTGCCAGTAACACAAATGGTCAGTTCCCCCTACCAGGCCGGGGTGCTATAGAGGTGCATACCCCATCTTGTGATCAGATGTAGGCTGATGATCTGCATGTGCAGTGCATCATGGGTACGGGTGGGTTTACCCTATCCTGGTAACCACAGCAGACAGTTTGTGTGGTGACCTGCAGTCTTTTTGTAGCCAGTGCTGCCAGCAAAAACACCCTCACAGTGCCGTAACCTAAGGTGCCTCATAAGGCACCCTATAAAGCACATTATAAGGTGCCTTGGCGGACAGGACACTTTATAATGTGCCCTATGGAGTGCTTTATAGGGCGCCTTATGCGGCACCTTAGGTTACAGCACTGTGAGGGTGTTTTTGCTGGCAGCATTGATTTAAATTAGAAGGAAATGCCTCAGACAGCCTTATTAGATAAACTACTGTGGGATCAAACCCATGACCTCTGCATCCACAGTCATTGCAGTAACCAGTGTGCTACATCTTTATAGCTTCTAACACTGTGCTGGCATGAACTTAGGGTTAACGCACGTTAATGTGCCATGGCGCATACTATCACGCGATACCGATTCCTTTCAACCTTCCCTCTGGAACGCCCACTACCATATATGGCATTCTTCACATTAACACTGCAACTAGCGCTGGTAAGATTAAGAAACATACCCCTTAATGTGTTTTTCTTTCATCCAATGGTCAATATGCTTTCTTTCTTTAAACTTTATTGTTGGGAATAATCATGGTTTGCTCACTCCCCCCCCCCCTTATGTGGACTATAGGTGGACCAGTATGTTTTCCTTTCCTGTATTAGTTATTGATGATGTATTATTGCTGGATGGTACCTCCTTTTCTGACAAGCATGTTTTCTTGAGTTATATTGTAAAATGTATAAATATTAAATTAAAAAAAAAAGTTTACTCATTAGGATGTATCACTCACACATCTCCTGCGGCTGATGTGCACGTCACCATTCCTGCCAGTCATTCTTTTGATGCCCACATCATGGCCATGCTCTACCCAATACTATGCCACCCACTGACATCCCAGCAGGTTACATGAGCACCCCTCACTGATACAGTCAAACTGCCTCTCACATTATCCTCACACTTACTAAGGGACATATGGATGTGACATGTCCATCAGCTATTATTTTTGCTCCCAACCAGCAGCTCAAGTGTGACTGACAGATAGATTCCCTTATCCTGCATTAAGGCAACGGGCCTTACCAGGCATTAAAGTGCAAGCCTGGCACCCTTATCTCCTGATGTCCTATTACTGCATGATAACCGGCCTCTAGCGCCCTTACCGCCGGAATGCCTACTTCCCGCCCCATTCTTTAGTGCATGTTTGAGCCCTTAATGCTGCCATTTTGCGATTGCAAATGGTGTGTCCTTAATGGTCCTTAGTAAACGTGCCCCTAAATCTAAGATATTACCCTTAATATGTTTAGGGAAATTCACAAATTACTGGTACCCCAAGGCCTGCATAGTTGAAAGAAAAATCTCCTGTTATCCCATCCTCACTGTCTGAGCTAGATCAGGGGACATGAAAGTAACCCACTACTAGTAAATTAGAAATGTTTAAAGTTGTATATGAAATGTGATGAAGTAGATCAGATACTGTACATGGTTAGTAACAGCCTTAGGAGCTCATTCTGAGATGGGAAAAGTTCCTTAGTTTTAACAACAAGCATTCAGAACCTGGTACAGACCTTAGGTAGCTAATGAGGGGCTAGAGTTGCACAAATCATCAACACTATTCCAACCTCCTTTAGCTCTCAATCATGGACAGGAAAAGATCATGTACTCTGAAGAGCATAGTTCAGTAAGGATTACTGTGTCATTAGCATTTATCCAAGATTGGGTAATGGCACACACATCTGCAGCATAATCAATAAGCAAATCTCTAACGCTACCTTCAAACAAAGTGCTCTTAACATTTAACAAACAGAAATTCAGCTTTAGAATCCAAGACATACACAGTGATGGAAGAGTCAATTTAACAGAGTAAAACTCTGTTCCTAGGTTGATGAATAGGGCCATTCACTTTAAAATAACTTTCATAGAGGCCCTTCCCCATAGCAGTCATTACAGAAGAACTGGATGTCTCTTAAAAAACTAAAAATAATGGTAACGTTTATATTTCAAATTTCATCACATCATAAAAAAATAAAAACAGTCCCAAAGCATATCTTATATACATTACCAGTTATTTATTTATTTATTTATTTATTTATGTATATATGCATGAGCATTTGATATATTGTTTTCCAGATAAAACAGTTTACAGATTTAAAATCAGATTTAAAAAGTGATAAAATAGGATAAGAATAAACTAGTAAGATTACTTGCAAGTGCTAACAATACTTAAAAATAAAAACAGAGAGGAAAGATAGAGAGAAAAGAAAGTGATACAGATTGATGGAGAAAAAGGTGAGTTGTGAGGTGAACCACTGTCACTTTCCATTCCCAAAGCCTTGGATGAAAAATAATGTTTTAAGGGCCTTCTGGAACTTGGCATAATGAGTTTCTACCCATAGATAAGGGGGAAGGAATTCTAAAGATAGGAAGTGACAAAGTAAAAGGCAGATTGGCAGGTGGTGAGATAATGGACTCGATTAGTTCGGGGAGGTAAAAGGTGTTGACATTATGGGAATGGGTAGGATGGGAGAAGGAAGGGGTCGGATGTGGTGATAGATAAAGAGGGTAGACAATGTAAAAGACTTTGTAAACAGTAAGTTGTATCTTAAATTTTATATAAAAGATTATAGGAAACTAGTAATAGTATATATAAAAGGGTGTGAGATGAATGAATTTGTGGGAGCCATGAATGAGTTTGATCATAATATTCTATACATTCTGAAGTCATTTAAATGAAGAGGTGGGAAGGCAAGATAAGCAACATTACTGTAGTCTAGTCTGAACAAAATCAAAGTATGAGCTGCTATGGTGAGGTCTTCTTGAGTAAGGTAAGATTTTAGGGAACAAAATTGACAGAGGAAGAAACAGGATTTTACATCAGAGGGAAATTGGAGATCAAAAGTAAGAGCAGAATCAAAAAGGCAGCCCAAAATCTTAAGAAAATCTGTCAGTGCCAGGTCTTGACTTAGAAGATAAGAAACTACTTGGGTCACAAGTACTTACCAGAGAGCCACATTGATTGAGATTTGGCAGCACTGAGTTTTAATTTGTGAGATGACACTCAAGTGGCAATAGTCAAGGCATGTGTTGGAAGGAGAAAGATTGGGCAATGGAAGGCTAGTGGGATATATCAGCTGAATATCATCTGCATAAAAATAGGAATTAGCACCAAGAGATTGAATAAGGGTGGCCCCAATGGATTGAGGAAGAAATTAAAGAAAGAAGGTGAAAGGGCCCCCCCGTGGTACTCTGCAAGTGAGGTGGTAACTAGGAGATGTCATAAACTGAAATACTGTAGGACTTAGAAACTTCTGTTGCTGAGAAAAGAGGAAAATTGTTTAAGAACAGTACTCATGATCCCAAGAGATTCCAAATAGGTCAGAAGACGGAAGTGATCCACAAGATCAAAAGCAGTGGAATGGTCCAAGGAAACCAATGTTTTTGTTCTACCTCAAATCAAAGTAAAATCGGGGCATAGAAACATAGAAACATGACGACAGAGAAAGACCACATGGCCTATCTAGTCTGTCCTTCCATATCAACAACTACAACAGTCCCCTTTTTTCCTTTAGAGATCCTCTGTGTTTGTCCCATGCTTTTTTGAATTCAGATACTGTCCTCATCTCTACCACCTCCACTGGGAGACTATTCCACTGGGAGACTATTCCACTCTTTCCGTAAAGAAATATTTCCGCATATCACTCCTGAATCGATCCCCCTTCACCCTCATCCCATGTCCCCTCGTAGCAGAACTTGCTTTCAACTGAAAGAGGCTCTCCCCCTATATATTTATGCCATGGAGGTATTTAAACATCTCAGTCATATCACCTCTATCCCGCTTTTCCTCTAACGTGTACATATTAAGATCCTTAGGTCTGTCCTCATATGCTTTATAATGAAGACCACTAACCATTTTAGTAGCCACCCTCTGTACCGACTCCATCCTTTTTATATCCTTTTGAAGGTGTGGTCTCCAGAATTGCACACTATACTCCAAATGAGGTCACACCAAAGACTTATACAGAGGCACTATCACCTCCTTTTTTCTGCTAGCCATTCCTCTCCGTACGCACTCAAGCATCCTTCTAGCTTTTGCTGTCGCCTTTTCTACCTGTTTAGCTACTTTAAGATCATCAGACACAACCACACCTAGGTCCCACTCTTCTTTAGTGGACAAAAGTACTGCACCCCCTATACTATATTGTTCCCTTGGATTGCTGCAGCCCAAATGCATGACCTTACATTTTTTAACATTAAATCCCAGCTGTCAAATTCTAGACCATTCTTCAAGCTTAGCTAGATCCCTCCTCATGTTATCTACACCTTCCTGTGTGTCTACTCTATTACAGATTTTGGTATCATCTGCAAAGAGGCAAACCTTACCCGACAGCCCTTCTGCTATATCACTAACAAAGGTGTTAAAAAGAATCGGACCAAAGACAGATCCCTGGGGCACACCACTGGTAACATCCTTCTCCTCAGAATGAGCTCCATTTACCTGTACTCTTTGTCGACTCCCACCCAACCAATTTCTAACCCAAGCAGTAACTTTAGGGTCCATTCCTAGGGTGCTCAGTTTGTTTATAAGTCACCTATGAGGAACAGTATCAAAGGCTTTACTGACTGAAATCTAAATACACCACATCTAGGGCTTTCCCTCGGTCCAACTCCCTGGTCACCCAGTCAAAGAAATCAATCAGATTTGTCTGACAAGACCTGCCTCTGGTGAATCCATGCTGCCTCAGATCCTGCAATCCACTGGACTCCAGAAACCTCACTATTTTCTTTTTCAGCAGCATTTCCAATAATTTACTCACTACCAAAGTTAAACTAACTGGCCTGTAGATTTCAACCACATCCTTACTTCCGCTTTTGTGTAAAGGCACCACATGAGCCTCTCTCCAGTCCTTTGGCACCACTCCCGACTCCAACAAGGCATGTCCTTCAAAGTGAGACTCTATCCACACAATGTCCCAACAAGGCACCATAGAAAAGGCGTTTTGGTATGGCCCTTATGTGGGGCCTTCTAGCTGGAGGGCCTGCCTCCTTCGTAGCTGTGGTTTGATCCATACAAAAAGCATGTCCGGCAAAGGGGCAGGATCTCTGGTACTCAATGCACTAGTTCTCCTCAGTGTTTCTGGTCTTGAGTGAAAGCAATGGGAAACTTCACAGCACTGGTAAGTACTACTATAAATCAGTCCCTAAAGTGTGCCGTATGCTATTGGATATTCTACTAATTGGTTACTTCTTATATTTCCTAATGATAAATGCTCTGTTTATGTTTTCTGTAAATATAATCACATAGTGATCTAAACAATGTTAATTACAGTACCCATTTTTATAGAAAAAGAGAATATTTTGGAATGTCAATAGCTTTTACCTTCTTCCTTTGGAAGTTTTCAGCAATAGAATTTCTGCTTGCAGAATTAAGGTTAAAAAAACCCTGTCTTCTAATGGCAATTAAAGACATCTTCAGCGTATTCTTGTCTAGTGTATGATAGTGAAAGCCTTTTTTAATGGTGGAAAGTAAATTAGAATGTGAGGATTCAGATGTCTGGAATTAAATTGCTTAAATAAATACTAGAAAATTAAAGGTAATATGCCTTCAATATCATATTAGCACTCAATTTAACCCCACCTCTACATTATACATGCTCAGTGGAGCCATGGCCTAATTGTTCGTCTTCCCAGATGCTGGCAGTGCCATAAAAGTGAGAAGCTTATGGGAATGAGAGAGAATTTATGTACTTAAGCTAGTCAAGAGCAGTTAAATGTGCAGATGGGCGGCAAGCCCTCCAGAGCACCTAGAATGTTTGAATTCATTATCAAATTTACAGTCTACTGCCCTAATAGGCCTTTTGTGTAATAAAAGCATTTGTAGTCCACATGTCATATACTCTTAATTATGATCAAGTCCTGTTGTGTTGCACAAAAGCATTACTTTTGACCTGTGTTTCAAATATTATGTCTAATTTTCAATGTCCACATGTTATATCAGCATTCAATTCACTAGTCCAGCGTACACCAGAAAATATTGTTCCTGTGTTCTTGATATGCAGTCCTGCTATAATAATGAGGATACTACACACATCTTTATCTCTTTCATTCCAAGGAGGCATTGGCACTCTACTAAATGACTAAACTATTTTCTTTTTAACACCTTTGTTAGTGATATAGCAGAAGGGATGTCGGGTAAGGTTTGTCTCTTTGCGGATGATAACAAAATCTGCAATAGAGTAGACACCCAGGAAGGTATAGATAACATGAGGAGGGATCTAGCTAAGCTTGAAGAATGATCTAGAATTTGGCAGCTGAGATTTAATGTTAAAAAATACAAGGTCATGCATTTGGGCTGCAGCAATCCAAGGGAGCGATATAGTATAGGCCGGGGGTGAAGTACTTTTCTCAACTAAAGAAGAGCGGGACCTAGGCGTGGTTGTGTCTGATGATCCTCAAGTAGCTAAACAGGTAGAAAAAGGTGACAGCAAAAGCTAGAAGGATAATTAGGTGCATAGGGAGAGGAATGGCCAGCAGAAGAAAGAAGGTGATAGTGCCTCTGTATAAGTCTTTGGTGCGACCTCATTTGGAGTATTGTGTGCAATTCTGGAGACCGCACCTTCAAAAAGATATAAACAGGATGGAGTCAGTACAGAGGGTGGCTACTAATGGTTAGTGGTATTCATTATAAAGCATATGAGGACAGACTTAAGGATCTTAATGGGTATACTTTAGAGGAAAGGTGGGATAGAGGTGATATGAGTGAGATGTTTAAATACTTCTGTGGCATATATGCACATGGGGAGAGCCTCTTTCGGTTGAAAGCAAGCTCTGATTCAATGGGACATGGGATGAGGGTGAAAGGGGATAGATTCAGGAGTGACGTGTGGAAATATTTCTTTACGGAAAGAGTGGTGAATCCCTGGAGTAGTCTCCTAGTGGAGGTCATAGAGATGAGGACAGTATCTGAATTCAAAGAAGCATGGGACAAACACAGAGGATCTCTAAAGGAAAAAAGGGGACTGTTGTAGTGGTTGATATGGAAGGACAGACTAGATAGGTTATGTGGTCTTTTTCTGTCGTCATGTTTCTATGTTTCTATTGAAACCATTTAAATCCAGGTTTACATCCTGCTGTTTATTATTCAGATTTCATAGTTCTGTTCCAAATTAGAGTTTCCCAGTCTCAGTGCTACAGTTATGCAACTCTGTTGGGACAACATAGACTGCTAAGTGAGAATGGTGCTACAACATGATAAATTAGTAAACATGTAGCAAGGCACAACAATTTACCGTCTATGTTCAGACACATTCTGGGTCCCTGCTCCAAATATGTCCCTATCTATTTTGCAGATGTACCGTGTTTGGGCAAGCCTATCAAACAGGTGGTAGAGGAGGTCTCATTTTATTATTTTGGAAGGGAGAATTAAGGGACCCAGGGAAGTAGAAGAACCTGTAGAAGCCATGTGGGGGCTTAGACACAGCCTGGGTGGCTGCCTCCTTGATGGCCAGATAGGTAACTAGCTGGAAGTGTTACCGTCCCTAATCAACTAGGCTTAATCTATGCTGTAAGCTCTTTTTGTAGATAGAAATGAGAGGATTCAATAGCAGAAGAATCCCAGGCTTCAGAAGAGGGTCCAACTGCCGCAAAAAAGCTGCTTTAAGGGTCGTTAGGATCCAGCAGCATAAAGGGCTCAGTAGGTGAAGAGTGGGTGTTAACAGGGCGGAGAGAGGACATTAACAACGGGTGTTCCCTTAACACCTCTTGCGCTCACGTGTGTTAAAGCCCTTTAATGCTGGGAACCCTAACGCAAAGTAAAACCTCGCAGAAAGGGTGTATTTTGAGGAGAGAGAGCCTATTTTAATGTCTGCAATGTGATCCACACACAGGTGAGCTCTAGTCAGTGATAGTAGTGCTCCATTAGCAGCAACAGCATACTGCCCCAGTATGAAAGGGTAGTATGTTGATATGCAAATGGGGCAAAGGAGGTAGCACGTGGGTCATGCAGTGGGGTTTGCTGGTGTACAAGGCTGACCAGGCAGCTTCCCAGGTCAAGGCACGTGGTGTCCATCTTGATCCCACAGTGACAGCGGTGGCACACAGATATGCTGCTGCTATAGAAAGGTGATGTGCCACATGGAGCTGTCCAAGGGTGCCTCACACTCTAGGCAGAAATCCCAGTAGCTCCCTCCCCCTCCCTGCTGCTGCAAGTTCCAGAGTAAGAGGCCGATAGTGCCAGCAGCTGTAGCTCAACACGCAGCTGCCAAATGCAGCTGCCCAGGTAAATACCACAGTTGTGGCTGTTCTCCACCCCCTCAGATGTATCAGCAGCAGGCGGAGATGGGATCCCTGCAGAGGCAGATGGTTGGGGGTGGCGACATGGATGTACATGTGTGCTCGGCCACCCCATCTGGACCTAGCTCCCTAGGTTCCCCCTAAACTTGTATGTTTGATGAGCTGCTACTGCACACCACCCCCACTGACAGCATGCTTGCATGTCAGCATGGTTTGGGGGTGTTTGTGGTGGGTGCAGCGGCACTTGCCTGTATCAGGCAAAAGCCATGTCCCTGTCCTGTGTGCAGTGTGCATTGGAATATGTGGTAAAATATGTCTGATGAAGAACATGTCAGCCTCAGAGTCTCCTGCATCCATATGGCAACACTGTGGCTCAACACACACAGGCAGGGTGTATATGAGCGGAGGTTACAGCTTCAAGATCTGGCTTTGGGTTGTGTACTGCATGTCTCTGTGGGCATACTTTAGCCTACAGTGCAGGTATAGCACCAGCATGTGCAACCCCCAATGCATGGACTGGCAAGGGTACAAACACCCATCAGTCACATAAACAGGCTCCACTATCCACAGCTGGATGGAAAGGCAGGCTGATAGAATCAGCACACTGAGCGGGTGTTAACAATGGGCATGAATGTCAGAGTGAGCTACTAAGGCATGCACACCTTAACAATCCTTGAGCTGATATAGAGACCAAAGTTGAAGGCAGGAATGCCAACCATACTCAATTTTGCACAACTCAGTGATGTGTGTGTAAGTCTCTCCATTGTTCTGTGGCTTTCTGCACTTCACTGTGCCTCACTTTGCCTAAGCTGTTACCAGAATTAGTATGCAAATATGCATGATGAGGTACAGAGGATTGAGGGTATGGCCTGAAACAGAGTGGAATTGACGGGATGTGTCTGCATCAGAGGCTGAGACATCGTAGTGCCCGTCTGCCATGTGCATGGATTGAGTGGCCCCAGCATATCATGCTGAGAGGGCACTCTCACTCTGACAAAGCAGTGACCATGAAAGAACCCAGAAAAAAACCTTATGCCAGGTCAACAAGAACAATAATACACCATAGCCCAGCAAAACCAAATCAACCATCCTTTTAATTATTTATTTTGCCCGTCCTTTTAATTATTTATTTTTCAAAAAACGCTCTGTTTTAAAAAACGCTCTGGGTCTTCAATGGGTGGATAAGCACACCTTAAGAACATACAAAGCTCGCTGGCATACATGCTGTACTTCATGTTTTGTGGTGTATCTTATTGTTTGCCCATGTGATCTCTATTATGTGGGCCGCACATCACGTCCTTTTAAGACACGACTTGGAGAACATTCCTCTCGGCTTTGAACTAAATCTTTAACAGCACCGATGGTGGATCACTGTTTAAATGAATCACATTCTTTTGACTCGCTTCAATGGCGAGTACTTGATTTTGTGCCTCCCAACCCTCGAGGAGGCAATCGCGTTCAATCTCTGCAGAATCTGGAGCAAAAATTGATTTTTTCTGCTTAATACTGTTCATCCAATGGATCTCAATATGCAAGTGGACTGGCACACGGTTTCATATTGATTTTTTGTTGTTTTCTGTTTGGGGAGGCGGTTCCTGTTTGGTGGCTCCTCCTCCCTTTGCTCTGATTGGATCATTCAGTTTAAATCCCCCGCGTTAGCGGGATATGTGAGCTTACGTCTGGAACATTAGGGTATAAAAAACCGTTCTTAGTGGTGAGCTTTTCTAAAGGCTGAATTATCATCACCGAACAGGGTTTTGACCTGAAGCAGGGGGATTATCAGAGTTACCCCGAAACGTGACACGTCGTCGTTTGAAAACTACTGTTTGCGGTAGTGCTGACAGCCTGGATTATGCAGCTTTTTTTAAAACAAAGCGTTTTTTGAAAAATAAATAATTAAAAGGACGGGCCACAGCAGTGAGTGGAAAACTTCCTCTTCACTGGGCTGGTCATTCCAACAAAAAATTATTATCCACTAAGTGGTTGATTTGGTTTTGCTGGGCTATGGTGTATTAAAGCAGTGACCATGGCATGGCTATGTATTCACATAGTGCTTATTATAAGAGTTGGTTTCAGTGATGTGGATGCAATCTCTGTTCTGGGAGCACAATCACTGAACCAAATGCCGGGTGGGCATAGTCGTTTGGTGCATGTGCAGTGTGTGCTGACCAGCTTCAGCTGGTACATGCATGGCTAAAACACCTCCGTGGTGGGCAATGGGTGCAGTCTGACTGTGTTTGCTGTGGTGGATTGTTGGGATAATAGTTCTTCCTGCTTTACTCATTGCCCTCATGATAGCACCACCAGGCCTGTAACAACAGCCCTATACAGGTCTAGACACCCCTCCCCTCAAAACTCCACTGCAGTTGGCACCAGATGTTTAACAGTGGACACTTGCATGCACTGTTCAGGGGGCGGGGGTTCCTGTCCAACAGTGGCAGAACACAGGGCCCTGATGCATATGGTGCCTAAACCATGCCACAATTGTGCAAGAAACAGAACAAGTAGCGTAACACACACTGGCAACAATATGGATCTGCAGCAAAGTAATGCAAGTTCTGGGGGCCAGGTGCTAGGCGCCCATCCTCACCCTCAGAGTGACCACTGAAACCATGCAGTAGCATGATTTGAAGCCGTTATATGCTTGTAGCACACACTGTCAGTGCATCTCATTAAGCTGATGTGATGGATCAGTGCATTCTCCATTTGGTGATCAGCTGCAGACTGCTGTTCCGCGTGTGCAGTGCCTCATGGGTACTGGAGGGGGCTAACCTATGCTGGCCCACACAGCAGACAGTTTAGGCAGAGTCCTGCAGGCTCTGTGAATCCAGACATTGCTGCATAGCAGAGTGTGGAGTTGTAGCCTACTGGTTAGTACAGCATCTCCATCTACAGAGAGCACGGGTTTGATTCCCACTTGTTCATTTTGCACCTGTGTGTTGCTCAGGACATTTCTCTTCCTGTAGCAGTCCAAGCTCTGCTGTCACTTGCAGACACTCAATCTTCTACTTTGTTATGCATTCTAGCTACACTTTTGGTCAGCAAACATGCTATTCTCCATCACGCACTTCTGAGAGCATGGCTTTATTGGCTCTGCTGCAGCACATTGCAGGGGGTCAGGCATGTTCACCCTGCAGATGTCAGGCCCCTGCTTGGAGGCATGGTATAATGACCATGGCAATGGCTTGGGGGCCAAAATAACAAAGTTTGAGGCCCACTACCAATCCTTATGTGACATTTCACAATGTGTTACTGTCACATTTTATGTGTGCCACAAACTTCATGGACTGACAACATCTCTTTGTGACCCTGAGCGGGTCATTTAACCCACCAATGGCTCAGCTGACTGCAGGTCCATACAGATCATGTTTACCATCAAATATTACTAATTCATTGGTAAGATGTACCACGATGTGACTTCATTGCTACAGCAGTATACTAATAGGCAGTCATATGCATACAGTTGTAACCTATATATGAGATATGACTCATGTAGGACATCAGGACTTTGACTGTACAGCTTTGGCTCCATCACATCTCTGCAGTACATGTGGACACATCCTACTCTTCAGATAGCCACCTGCAAGTATCACTTCATGTCTGTAGGTGCCCCATTTGCCCAGTTTGGATGACACCTGTGCAGTTGTTATCACAAATGTCTGGGGTGTTGTATGGTGGTTGTGTGGCTAGGACAGGTGTGCAACTCACATGTCTGGTATTAGGCCTTACATGTGGCACTGACACATTTTCACAAATAGTACAAATATATTGGGGATGGCACCTATAGCAGATTGGTGCTGCCAGCCCATACCACCCTCTCCTCTGCCGCGATTCTTCCTTCGACCCATCCATCCTCCTTTCAGTTGTGTGCAGTCATGTCTTCTCATGCAAGCTGCTACACCATGGCCTACACAGGTACTCTTTTCTGCATTTTGGCTCTTCATACACGCCACTCCTGTGCCTGATCTGCCCGTCACCCCTCCTGCTATGTCCTCCTTTCACTACACACATCCTGCCACTTCTGACTCATCTGTGAGACGTCTTCCCCATCCTATGCCACGTACTCACATTGCACCATTTTACATTGACATCCCCAGTGCATCTGTACAGCTGCCTCCCACATGCTCTTCCACCTTACTGCCTGTCACGTAGGATGTCCGTGCATCGGTCACGTCAGTCAGCTCCCACCTGTCCCTACATCCATCATCTTTGCATTCACTTTCCTTGGTATCCAGCAGTAGGGTGACAGCCATTTTCGGACATAGAGGTGCAAGTGTGATACCTTTATGCTCATTGTCCTGTTAGCGCACGTTGAATGTCCCATAGCGGCCTTAACGCTGGAATGCCCCTTACCCACCCAGAGCCCTTTTCGAACGGAAAACCCCTTATCGCTGCCCTTAATGCTAGCTAAAGGCTACTCCCTTAACTCCCTTTAGTAAACATATCTCTATAAGTGGAGCAAGAGGATAGCAAAACCTGAAACTAGGTAAAAAGGCTGCAAGATGAAGAGGACTGCCAGAGGACCACAAAGCATCTAAAGAACTAAAATAAGCTACATAGATGGAGATTGTCTGAAGCTAAAAGCTAATACTCTAACTGGGAATAATCTTACAAGATGTCTGGGAAGCTGTGGCTTGGGTTTAGCCTATAGGGTGAAAGGATACAGCTTTCAAAGAGGTTTGGGGATGTTGTTTGGCGTTTATACCAGCTTATATGTGAGATTTGCCATACTGGGTCAGACCAAGGTCCATCAAGCTCAAAATCTTGTTTCCAACAGTGACCAATCTAGGTCACAAGTATCTAGCAGTTTCACAAAAGGATACAGATTCCATAATGCTTGTGGCAAGCAATAGGTTTACTGGGTCCCATTTAATAATGGTTTATGGACCTTTTCTCCAGGAACTTGTCCAAACCTTTTTTAAACCCAGCTGTACTAACAGCTTTTACTACATCCTCCAATAACGAATTCCAGAGTTTGATTATGCATTGAGTGAAAAAATATTTTTCTTATTAGTCTTAAATAGGTTACACTGTAGATTCATTGCATGTCCCCTAGTCTTTCTATATTTTGATGGTGTAAACAATCGATCTACGTTTAACAATTCCATTCCATTCATTAATTTATAGACCTCTATCATATCTCCTCTCAGCCATCTCTTTTCCAGATTGAAGAGCCCTAACCTTTTTAGCCTCTCCTCATAAGGGTATCCTTCCATCCCCTTTACCATTTTGGTGGCTCTTCTCTGTACCTTTTCTAATAACGCTATATCCTTTTTAAGATACAACGACCAGAATTGCACACAATATTCAAGGTGCAGTCGCACCATGGAACGATATAGAGGTATTATAATATCCTTTGTTTTATTCTCCATTCCTTTCCTTATGATCCCTAGCATTCTATTTGCTTTCTTTGCTGCTGCTGCTGGTGCTGCTGCTGCACACTGGACAGAGGGTTTCCACATGCTATCCACGATGATGCTGAAATCTTTTTCCTAGGTGGTGGTTCCCAATATGGAACCTTGCATCGTGTAACCATAGCTTGGGTTGTTCTTTCCTAGGTGCATAACTTTGCACTTCTCCACATTAAATTTCATCTGCCATTTGAACATCCAGTCTTCCAATTTATCAAGGTCTTTTTGCAATTTTTCACAATCCTCCTGGGTTTTAACAACTTTGAATAATTTTGTGTCATCTGCAAATTTGATTACCTCACTCGTTATTCCCATTTCCAGGTCATTTATGAATATGTTAAAAAATAGCGGATCCGGAGGCAGAGCCAACCAAGGTTCCAATATGGCCGCTTAGAAGACGAGCTCCCTCTGACCCTGCTGGATAATCCTTTTTTTTGGGCTCTGGAAAGTATATTAAAGCACTGAATAGGCAGCTGTGGATCGGCATTCATGGCTAACAGCAAACAGATGTGTTTGGACTTCGCAAATCCACAAGGATCAGGTACAAAGAGAACAAAGTCGGATCCACTATCCCCACTCAAGTTGGCGCCATAACAAGATCTGACTGCCGAGACACAAAAAATATTAAAAGAAATTTGTGCAGTCCACAATCGAGTGCAGGCAAATGGAGAATCCTTATCCGAGTTGCAAACGGACTTCAAAGAGATGAAAGATCAGTTACTCTTGTTGACGAACAGAGTAGAGAAAAATGAAAGAACTGTGCTAGCTCATGAGGAGCGTCTCATAAAATGTGCTCAATCAACACGGAAAGTGGACCTACTGATATGCAATCTGGAAGACATAAACAACAGGGCCAGGAGAAATAACATCTGGATAATAGGAATCCCTGAGGGCATGGAGGGAAAAGATCCAGTTGCCTTTCTCCAGGGGTGGATCCACAAATTATTAAACATAGAATTTGCCTTATTTATTTTATTTTATTTTATTTATTTATTTAACTGTATTTATATCCCACTTTTCTCCGGGTCAAACTGGAAAGGGCTCATTGAATCCAGACGGTATTAAATCAACAGAATAAGAAACCGAGACCTTTGATTTGCTGTGTCTTGAGATACCAGCAAGTTATGCAAGTCATGGCATTGGCTAGAGCTTCAGACTCTCTGCAATTTGAAGGCCATAAAATAGCTTTTTATCCGGACTTTAGCAAAATAACTGTGGACAAAAGAAAGCAATTCTTATCCTTCAGACCAAGATTACATCGTCTACAAGCCCTATTTGGGTTTTTTCCCCAGCCCGTTTTAAGGTAACGTTAAACAACTCCACAAAAACTTTCAATGACTCAATGGCACTGGAGCAGTTCGTTGAAGAGCAAGAGTCATTACTAACGCATTAAAGTAGTCAGATGGGTACTCTTATGACCTAGTATTTCATCATGGGTCAGATGAGTGCATAGATGTTCTCCAAGTATCTTTCAGAACATGCACCACTAGTCTCTCCGGCTCTTCCCACAATATGCTGTCCAAGTGCTTTGTAACAGTTATCAGTTTCTACAAGAGTCGATGATCTCGGGGAGAAGATCTTACAATTTACAAGGTTTGATAGCAACAGGAACATAAATGTGGTCCATGGACATAGAGTTCCGTCCAGCAGTCTGACTAAATTGTGATAATATTGTCGATTTATATTAGAAATATTGGCTTTCCAATATTTTCACCGAAGGAGTGTATAATGTATAAAGCTCTCTTTTCCTTTAATTCTAATCGGGGTCAGAGGGGAGCTTTGGGCAGAGTTATTTCCCTTTTTTTTCAACTGCCTATATTTCCTTGGTTTTCCCTTTTCCATTTCCCTTTTTGTATTATTCTTTTCTTTCTGGGTTGCCTCACTTGTTGAATGGGGTCTCCATTTGTTTGGGACTTTGGGTTGCTCTCTGAGGGAAAATTGCATTGGGTTTGTATTCTCCTGATATGTTTGAACACAGAATGGAAGTTATTGGTGTTGTTATACGGCTAATTTTATAAATATCTTGTCTTTGAATGTAAAAAGTATCAAGACCCCAGCTAAGAGAAAAAAAATCATGACATATATTGTTTACATCAGCACGCTGACTTAATCCTGTTACAAGAAACACATTTGATTTCAAGTGAAACTAAGAAGTTAGAAGATAAACACTTTTGTTTAATTGGGCATTCTGCTGCCTCTCAAAAAAAGAACAGCGTAGCTATATTAGCGCGTAAATCTCTGGGGATTATATCAGTTGTCAATCAAAACGACTTAGAAGGCAGACAGGTAAAAGTACTGATTACAATCGGGGAGACTAAATTGACAATATTTAATGTTTATGGTGCCAATATTGACGACCCCAAATTTTTTAAAGAGGTCTCTGGTGTCCTACAGGTGGACATCCTCACGCCAGTCATTAAGGGGGAGATTTTAATATGGTACTAGATGCAGTACTGGATCGGAATCCGGGCAGGATAGAGAGAATAACTAGAGCAAGGACAGCTCTTGAAGCCCTAATCGAGTCCTCTGGACTAGTGATATATGGAGGTTGCCCCATCCTAAAGATTTTTCATTTTTCTCACCACCTCATAACTCTTTTTCTTGAATTGATTATTTTTTAATCTCTAAAACTTTGGTCTCCGCTTCATGTGAGGCAGAAATCCGAAGTATGCATATATCTGATCATGCGGCTGTTGTAATCAAGCTTCCTCTGCCAGAGAAAGTTAAGATTAAGCAACTCTGATCCTTTAATAGATCATTGTTAGCTGACCCGTTATTTCAAGAAACAATGAAATCTGCCATAAAGGAGTTCATTTGTATAAACAAGTTCGGCGATACAGCCTCATGGGCATGATGGGGGGCATTTAAAGCTTGTCTAAGGGCTGCAATCACTAGTTATTCAATTAAGGAGAACAGAAAGAAAGTGGCCTTACTAGCCGCCCTTGAAGCCCAAATTAAAGCTGGTGAAAGACTTTGGCGAAAACAGCCGAATGCAGCTATCATGCTGAGAATCCAGAATCTGAAATTTAAATATAACGAAACTCTAAGTTCTGAAGTTGAACAACTCATGATTAAACAACGAGCTAGGCATTATGTAGAACACAACAGAGCAAGTAAACCTTTAGCCAATGCACTTAAAGGAAAACAAGAGAGGTCTCGCATCTCGGCTATTACAGATGAAAAGATGGGAAGATTAGCTACCAATGAACAAATCTCAGAAGCTTTTGCAGCTTACTACCATAAACTTTATTCTTCAGAAATATCAACAGATCCCAAGGCCTTCAGCAATTTCATTAAAAATTTGGACCAGCCTAAACTAGGGGAACAGCAGGTTAAAGAGCTAGATAAACCTATGTCTAGTTCAGAAATCCGTAAGGCAATCAAAGGCATGCCTTCAGGGAAAGCCATCGGACCAGATGGGATTCCCTCTGAGTTGTATAAAACATTTGAATCTGACCTTGTGCCAGATATGCTAATGTATTTTGAGGATCTTCGGAAATCGTCAGAGCATAAAGGGGAATTCACAGAGGCTACAATAGTAGTATTAGAGAAGGATCCTAATTATGTTACAATTTCTTTATTAAACTCAGATTACAAAATTTACGCCAAGGTGATCGCAAATAGGCTTGCAAAGGTCATAGGAGATCTGATCCACCCTGATCAATGTGGCTTCATCCCTGGAAGAGCGGCCTCAGACAATGCAAGATTGTCCTGTAATCTATTTGTTAGAGCCTCTTAGTAACTTACCATACATAGCTCTCTCCTTAGATGCAGAAAAGGCGTTCGATAGGCTCGAATGGCACTGGCTTTATAAATATGATCTCCGTGCTATATACCAGCCCTAGCGCTCATATTTGGGTAAATGGGGTCCTCTCTCAATCCTTTTTACTTCATAGAGGCACTTGGCAAGGATGCCCATTATCTCCGCTGGTTTTTAACCTAGCGTTAGAGCCACTGGCAATAGCTTTTCGACAAGATGAGTATATCTCTGGCCTAATTATTGGAGACTTACAGGTAAAAATCTCGGCCTATGCCAATGATTTGTTATTGTTTACCCTTCCCTCAGATGTCGCAGAGATTCTTGATTTGATTGAACGCTATTCTGAGCTATCCGGCTATAAAATAAACTGGTCTAAATCCGTGGCTTTCCCGATGAACAATTTTGCTACTTCTGATTTGATGGCTGCCTTCCCTTTTTGTTGGGAAAAAGACAGTGTCAAGTATTTGGGAGTTAGATACTGTACTTCTCCAGACTTGACTATACAAACTAATATTACTTCATATGATTTGGAGAAAGACACTAACTTGGTCCCCTCTTCACCTGGCATGGTGGGGTATACTAGAAACTATTAAAATGACATTATTGCCTAAAATAAATTATGTATTAGGTATGCTCCCCTATATACTCCCATAGAGCTCTTACTCAACATTAGAAGGGAGTCTTTGTAAATTTCTTTGGGGAGACTCACAACCGCGGATAGCTCTTAAAAAATTGAATGCTCCTAAAGATAAAGGGGGAGTACATTTTCCAGATCTCCGCTGGTATCACTGTGCTTTTTTGTTAAAGCAAGGGGCCATGTGGGCAGATAGTGAGGCATTGTCACAAAGCCCAACATGGCTTGAAATAGAGCGTAGGCTAGTAGCGCCTTGTCCTTTAACGCATCTTCTTGGTATGAAACACCCAGAGGGTTCATTAGTAGGAAATGCTGTCACTGCTACTCAACTAGCCTACCTTACCCTAAAGCAAGTCGCAGGTAAAAATAAGTCATTCCCTAAGACTTTGCCACTTTGGTGGAATCCGAAGGTAAAAATAAATGGCAAGATGATTGCTTGGCGGAATTGGCAAGAGCGAGGTATTTGGACTCTAGGCCAACTTTTAGAGGCTCATGGGTGGAAAGATTTCATTTCTTTAGTTGTTGATTTTTTGCTTCCCAGTTCGGTCTACTTGCAATAGCTACAGCTTAAATCAAGTATATCTGCAATAAATATCAACATTCGAGATATTGTATCTGAAGATCCTGTGTTCGAAAACATAAAGAGTCTAGCGGGGAAAATAGGTGCTGCTTCATCAATATATGCATACTTCAGAGATACCCTGTCTTTCAACGTGGTAGGACTACTAAAAAATTGGGAATCAGAATTGAATTGTTCGCTTGATATCAAAGATTGGAATGTCCTGTGGGATCCAATAACAAGAGTATCTAGATCAGCAGCAATTATACAATCTATGTTCTTCTTTTTACATCATGCTTATATTACTCCTGTAAAGTTAGCCAAATGGGACAAGAAGTCAAAAGATAAATGCTGGTCCTGTCAGCAGGCCATTGGTACCTTCACTCATATGTTTTTTGAATGCCCATATGTACGGAGATTTTGGAGTGGGGTATGGGTTAAAATTCAGAAATATTGGGCTTTTTGGTACAGCGTACATGGAGTATATTATATTTAAGATCTCTAGGAAAGATAACTGATTTATCTAAGGACACATTTTTTTTGTTGAATTTCATGTTAGCAATTGCTTTGAAAGTTATTTTCACCAATTGGAAAGATTTTCAAAAATTAAACTATGAGGTATGGTGGAATTTAGTTTCCCAAAGCGCCTGTCATGAAAAGCTATATAATAATTTGCATCATCCGGAGAAATCAGCCTCCAATTTAAAAAAGTGGCAGGTTCTGGATGAATATATAGCTAGATCTATTTTGTAGATAGCTAGGTCTTAATACACTTGAAACAAATAAATAGTCATTCTTCTCCCATATATAATGGGAACTGGGAAGTTTTCTTAGCTTATTTAGTAAGTGTTCTCTTTACTTTGTCCTGTTCTTAAGGGTTAAAACTTTGGAGAATAACAAAATTATCTGGATTATAAGGGGGTTTCCCTCAGAGAGCTGGGGGGTGAGTGGGTTTAAGTTACATGGGTGTTATAATTGTATATATTTGAGTTGTATAGTGGTTATGTTTGTAAAACTTATAAAAATATAAATTAAAAAAGAAAAACAGCGGATCCAAAACAGATCCCTGGGTACTCCACTATTCACCTTTCTCCAAGGAGAAAATAGACCATTTAGCCCTACCCTCTGCTTTTCTATCTTTTAACCAGTTCCTGATACATAATAGTACACTCCCCCCATCCCATGACTTTTTAATTTCGCCAAGAGTCTTTCATGAAGAATTTTGTCAAAGGCTTTCTGAAAATCCAAATACACTATATCAACCGACTCACCTTTGTCTACCTGTTTATTCACACCTTCAAAAAACATAACAGATTAGTAAAACAAGACCTTCCTTGGCTAAAAGGCCATGTTGGCTGTCTCCAATTTAGCCATGACTATCTACATATTGAGTAATTTTGTTCTTTATGATAGCTTCTACCATTTTTCCCAGTACTGACGTCAGGCTCACCGGTCTGTAGTTTCCCGGATCTCCCCTGGAACCCTTTTAAAAAATTGGTGTTACATAGGCAATCCTCCAATCTTCAGGTATTACAGATGATTTTAATGATAGTTCACAGATTACTAATAGCAGGTCTGCAATCTCATATTTCAGTTCTTTCAACACCCTTGGATGTATACCATCTGGTTCAGGTGATTTGCTACTCTTCAGTTTATCAAATAGTTGTAATACATTTTCCTGATCTATGGATATTTCTTTCAATTCTTCTGTGGCATCACCTTTAAATACCATTTCAGTCATGGGAAACATCCCTACATCTTCCTCAGAAAAGACCGAAACAAAGAATTCATTCAATCTCTCCTCTATGGCCTTGTTCCCTCTTAGTGCCCCTTTTATCCCTCTATCACCTAATGGTCCTACTGACTTTCTCACAGGTTTTTGGCTACAAATGTACTTGAAAAAGTCTTTATTACGTGTTTTTGCTTCCACAGCAAGCTTCTTCTCAAATTCTCTCTTTGCCTGCCTTATCAAGTCCTTTGCTTCCAACTAGCCAGTGCTTATGTTGTTTCTAGTTTTCGTCATTTGGCTTCTTTTTCTATTTCCTGAAAGATGCTTTTTTGGCAACAATAGTTTCTCTGACCTCATCTTTAAACCATGCTGGCAGTTTTTTGGACTTCCTTCCACTTTTCTTAAAGTGTGGAATACAGCTGGTCTGGGCTTCCAAGATAATATTTTTAAACACTCATGCTTGATGTAAATCTTTAACCTTTTCAACTGCTGCTTTTAGTTTTTTCTTAACTATTTTCCTCATTTTATCATAGTCTTTCTTTTGAAAGTTAAAAGTTAGTACTGTGGATTTCCTTTCCATCCTTCCTCCATTTATTAAATCAAACGTGATCATGCTATGATCACTATTGCCAAGTGCTCCAACGCCCTTATCCCTTGCACTAGATCTTGTGTTCCATTAAGGACTAGGTCCAAAATGGCTTCCCCTCTTATTGGTTCATGAACCAGCTGCTCCAAGATGCATTAATTTATTTCATTTAGAAATGCTGGGGTATGTTTACTAAACCGCGCTAAAGGAGCAAGTGTGCATTGGCGCATGCTAGTGCACCATTAGTGCATGCTAACACTACTTTAGTGCACGCTAACAGTTCCGTCATCGTAAAGTGCCCTGTAGATGGAGAGGAGGTGTCCACGGGGCGGAGAGTGGGGGTCAATGGGCGGGAAGTGGGCAGGAACAAGGTCCTGCTCCCTTAACAATGGCATCTTAACATCAGGATCCTCACCGCATATCAAAACCTCGCGGTAAGGATGTATTTTGAGGAGAGAGAGGCCTATTTTAATGTCTGCAATGTGCTGCACAGATAGGTGAGCCAAGAAAGTGATAGTAGTGCTCCATTAGCAGCAACAGCATAGTGCTGAAGTATGAAAGGGCACTTTGTTGATGGTACAAATGGGGCAAAGGAAGGTGCATGTGGGTCATGCAATGGGGACTGCTGATGCACAGGGTGGACCAAGCAGTTGCCTAGGTGGCACATATACATAAAAGACTTGAAAATATGCCAGACTGTGTCAGGCCAAGGTCTGCCTGTGTCCAACAGTGGCCAATCTAGGTCACAGGTACATAGCAGTTTCCATAAAAGACACACAGGATCCGTAGTGTGTGTATTGGGTAGGCAGGGGATATTCTGGGCCTCTCATTAGTAATGGTTTATGGACTGATCCCCAGGAATCTGTCCAAACATTTCTGAAACCCAGCTACACTAACAGCCTTTACGACATCCTCCGGAAATGAATTCCAGAGTTTGAATATGCATTGACGGAGAAACCATTTACTACCAGTAGTTCTCAATGGTTCACATTGTAGTTGCATTGCATGTCCCATAGTCCTACTACATTTTGATGGCATAAACAATCAATCTATGTTTACCCAGTCCACTCCAGGCAATATGTGGTAGACCTCTAACATAACACCCCTCAACCATCTCTTCCCCAGGTTGAAGAGGCATAACATTGGCAGGCAGTGATGGGGTCCCTGGAGAGGCCGATGATTGTGGGGGGCCTGTGTGGCCATCCATGTATGCTTGTGCCCCTGGACCCTGCATCCTAGGCACTCACCTACCCGCATGTTGGCTCCAATGTGCTGTGTGCAGTGCACCATGTGCTAAGGTCTGTCTGATGGTAAGCATCTCAGCCCCAGGGACATATGTGACCATGTGGCAGTATTGTGGTGCACTATACACAGTTGGTGTGTATAGAAGCAGAAGGTCACAGGTTTGTGTCCTGGCTGTGGATCATGGTGTTTATGTCCCTGTGGTTAAATTTTATCCCACAGTGCAGGGACAACACCAACATGTGCAACCCCCCAAGGAATCAGCCAACAATGGTACAAACACCCACACAGACAGGCTCCATTCTCATCTGGATGGAGAGTCAGGCTGACTCACTGATGGTACTAAGACCTGATTGACATAGCAAAACCACTGAATTCTAAAATACACAGATTTGTCAGCTTTAACCTCAAGAAGTTTTCTTTACCCCAAGATTTAGAGTTTATTTTAGAAGATTATACTCACAAGTGTTGATCTACTTCCAGTTGTAGCAGTCCCTTTTGGTAGTCCTTCCAGACTGAGCTTCACAGAGCTCCCCAATACCTGGGGCCCCATATTCAGCAGCAGTGGCTAGCACTGCTAAAGTGGCTAGTTGCCGCCACTGAACATTAGACCCAGATATTCAATGGTGAGGCCATATCTGCACCTGACTTTTGCTTTATTTCTATAACTGAGCAGTGGCTCAATATCACCACTGCCTGGTTGTTGCTGGGTGCTGTCCCCAGACTGCTCTGATGCTAATTGATTAGCATTGGGGTGTGCAGCAGCGGTATCCATAGATATTCAGCAGCACTAACCATGTTAGTGCCACTGAATATCCTGGAGAAGAGGATAAACTTGGTTAGCAGCTAACCTAATTAATCCCTTTCAAAATTGGGCCCCTGCTGTATAGGTATGAAATGCCTCCTTTTCAGGGACCAAGCTGTTTTGTTATCTGTAAAGTAACGGATAATGTACCTTTCTAAAAGGCTTCTTTCACCAGAAAACCTTAACCTAACACTGTTGATGCTTCTTTGCCCCAACAGTGAGGTTTTTTCCTGCCAATGTCGGTGTCCCTATCAGAGTAGATTAGCATCTTCAAGGAACTATTACTGCTCTTTGCCCCTCTTTTGGTACTTTGCAGTCTTCATGGCGCTCTTGATGCTCTTAAGTGCCGTTGGTTTTGTGGCAGGTACCTATCAGCAAGACTTAAGTTCTATAGATATGATCCCAATAAAAATTGATAATATCAATTATACTATAAGGGTCACATCCCACGCTGCACATCCCACTCCTGCATTGCCACCTTGAAAAATGGTGGCACATGGCCCAGTGCAGTACATCCTGGAATGTACCAGGCGGGGCGAGACTGCTATATAAGGTAGTTTTCTGCTGAGAGGGTTCAATATTTTGCTTTAATTCAGTCAGCTTCAGATTATGTGCTTCCACATTAGTACTCAGTCCCTGAAACCTGGCAGAGACAGCAGAGATATGAGCAGAGAGTGTCTTACCCAAATATTCAATAGCAGACCAAACATATTCAAGGGCAAATCCCATAGGTATATCAAAGGAAAAAGTCACTTGCTCAGATGCACAAGCTGAGCCCTCTGGTCCAGACTGTACACAGGGAGCGATGGTGACATGCTTCCATCTGTGGCAGCAGTCTGACCCATAGCAATGAGCAGATGGGATGTTCCAGATGCTAGCTGTGATTTCTGCCCACTCAGTACCATCACAGCTACCTGCCCAACAGCCGCAGGATTCCCTGGCATCCATGATTCCTCCAGGCTCAGGGAAATTTGCAGAGCCTGTGATAAGGAAGCTTATCATAGCTCAGGAAGGGGCTATAGAAAAGGTGAAGTGTCTCTGAACAAGCAACCTGTCAGTGCTGGTAGAAATGAGAAAACAGAATTTTCCCATAAAAGACTACCAGTCCCAGAATGCACCAGGTTTCCAACAGCCATTAGAGGAGCTGAAGTGGGGAAACGTGTGTTCAATCAGGAAGGCTATGAGGTAATCCCTAAGCACTCATCTCAAAGGGCAGGGCCTGATTCAGCACAGCTGCGCTGTGTTAGGGAGGATCACTCATCTAAGCAGAATAAGAGTAGAGTTTATTCTACAGATGACCATCTTCATGATCACCTTGGATATCCAGAGAATTGTCCTCAGTATCCTGAGAATCAGCTTGAGTTTGATCATCAGTTTCATCTGAAGGATCATCAGAAGCAGAAGCCAAACCGGACGGACAGAGAAGGAAAGAGACCCTTTGGAAGAAGGAAGAGAAAAGCCTTTGAGAGGTCTAGAAGAGTCCAAAGCAGTACGTATACTGGGAGGTATTCCAAGGGCCAGCATACACCACTGGACTGGGGAAAGCCAGAGGAATGGTGCTGCAGAGCTAGGAATCACCAGAGGCTACCTGTGAGGGAGACGGCTGCACGTGGAAGGGACCCTAAGACCTGTGCCAGAAGGTATGTGAAGAGAGATCCAGTGTCCAGGGATCTGGATTGGAAGGCTGGACATAAGAACCGGACTACATACTGGCCAGGCTATATAGAGAAGAACTCTAGCAGCAATGGAAGCTCAGGTATGAACACTGATCTATGCCCTAGCTATAACCTTGAAAGACAGCATGGAAACAAGTATTCTCCTGAAAATGCTCCATTGAGAGATTCATCTGTGCCAATCCATGATATTGAACCCATGCTTGTTGAACAAGGGGGAATAATAGCAGATGAGGATCCTGTTTATATGGACTGCTCTCTATCTAAACTCCGTTGGTAGCTTTCTGTTATAGAGTACAGCAACCATCACAGGGAAGTGCAAATTTGTTCTTTAATCTGCTCAGAAAAGCTCCTGAAGCAGGATTTGACCCACACAGTAGAAAGCAAGCCAGCTAAGGGGTTTCAGCTGGATAACTGCTAGCAATTAAGCCTTACCTAATTGCTTGTGAGCTAGGAGAGAATCACTTCTGTATCTATGTGGGAAGTAATCAGAAGTTAACCTGAAAAGAACAGTTTGTTTCTTGCTTTGTGGCTTTTCATTTGTTGTTTTCCTGATTTTGACTTTATTTTTCCAAGTTAACACTGAAAGCAAGTAACCTAATTTATGTGCTACCAAGCATATCTGTGTTGGGAGAAATAACCCCATAAATAAATATCTTATTGGCTTTACCCAAGAACACAACTAAATTATTGTCAGCAGCTGTGTCTGGTGTGAATGAACTACATTGCCCACAATACCTTGCAAATCATATAGAGATATGCTCTTGCAAAGACTGTGAAGATTCTCACCCAGGCAGCCGTCTGACAAGCCTCATGGGAGAAGTCAAACCCTCCTTCTCCTGCTGCTAGCTCCCACAGCATTCCGGAGTCCCGAACAGGAGTACTGTGCACTGCAAAACTATCCATTGGACCAGTACAAGGGGGCACAGAAACCAACGTTTTGGGGCTATTTTAGCTTTCCGTTTGCTGGTCTTATTTCCCATTGCTAAGAGGAAACAAAGGGCTCAATATTCATTTTGCCAGGTTATATTCCAGCTGACCCCTAACGACAGATAATTAATGCCAGGGTCATATGCGGCCCTGACATTGAATATATGTGTTTACCACATATGCCCGGAAGCTGCAATAGCTAACCGGACAGCAGTGATATTGCATGCAGCCTGGTTAGCTCCTGCTGCTAAAATATAGGTGAGGGTTTTCCTCACCTATCTTTTAGCCACCGGTCCCTAACTAGGCTGCATGCAATATTGCTGCTGCCCAGTTAGAGAATGTCACTGCTTCCACTCCTCCTCCGGGAACATCCCCGACATGCCCGATTCAAAATGGTTAGCATCAGAGCATGTAAGGGAGATAATCGCGGATTTTCAGCTTTGAAAATCCTGATTAGAGGCATTTATACAGTTTACTGCGCTGTAAACTATGTAAATGTCTTCCAAATATTGGGCCCAAGGTAACTAGTCTGCTGCCATCTTAATACATCCAGCACTTCAGATGTGTTTAATAGATCCTTTGAGATTGAAGAGGTTCTACAGGATGCTTATGTGGTCTCTTTTGACTCAAAGTGTTAACAGCGAATAGGTAGGAAACTACAGGTTGATAAGCTTTACCTCCATAATTGGAAAAGTAATGGAAATTCTACAGAAGGAAAGGATAATGAACTTTCTATAATCCAATGGTTTGCAAGACATGAGACAATATGTATTATCAAAGGCAGAGCGTGCCAAAAGAATCTGTTTTCCTTTACTGGGTAACCAGAAAACTAGATCAAGGGCATGCGCTAGATGTAGTCTACTTGGATTTTTGCAAAGCCTTTGATACTGTTCCTCATAGAAGGCTCATGAATAAACTGAGCAGCTTGAGATTAGGACCCAATGTGGTAACTGCATTAGAAACTAGCTGACAGACAGACAGACGACAAATGATAGAGAGTGGTGGTAAATGGAATTCAATTAGAGGAAAGAATAGTGAGTAGTGGAGTGCCTCAGGGATTAGTGCTGGGGCTTTTCTACTCAATATGTTTGTGAACAATATTTCTGAAGGGTTGGAAGGAAGAGTTTCCTTTTTTGAGGATGACACAAAGATTTGCAGCAGAGTGGCACCCTGGAGAGAGTGGGCAGCATGAGAAGTGATCTATAAAAATTAGAAGATTGATCTAATATTTGGTAGTTAAGATGTAATGTAAGGGAATGAAAATAGATGTTTCTGTGGTGTAGAAATCCAAAGGAGCTATGTGAGATAGGGGTCAAAAGAATGATGTGTACGGACCAGGAGAGAGACCTCAGGGTGATAGTGTCTGAAGATCTCAAGGTGGGCAGAACAATGTGACAAGGTGGTGGCCAAATCCAGAAGGATTCTAGTCTGCATAGAGAAGGGCATAACCAGCAGAAAGGAGAAGGTGATAATTCCCCTGTGCAGATCATTGATGATTCCTCACTTGGCGTACTGTGTTGAGTTTTGGGGGTCATATCTCGCAAAGGATATAAAAAGGCTTGAAGTGGTTCAGAGGATATTTGTTAGCTGGACTACTTGGATATGATAATTTTCAGAACTTTATAAGAGCCTACAAACCTCAGAAACGTCTGCCATCCTAACAAGAACTCATTGCAAACTGAGGTAATTTCTCTAGCTTTTTAAAATCAAATGCTGTATTTGATGTAAAAAAAAAAGGGGATTCTGCTCTCAAAGCTGTTAACTCTTCTCATATAAAAGATAGTTTAATTATTCACCATAAGATGGAACAGCATGACAATATGTTCCGCGCTAAGAATATTTGATTGTTAAATTTTCCTTTTTGTCATTTGCTTTCTGCAGAAATCTTATTAAAAAAGTATTTTAGGGAAGCTCTGGGCTTGGCTTCGGCTGATTCCATTGCTGTCTCTAAAGTATATTATTTGACTGGTCGAGGGCTTTCTACAAGTCCCCTGGGGGGATTTGATGTAGTCCAAGGTCATGTTGACCTTGAACTCACCAAATTTCTCGAGGATTCGCAAGATAATATTACATCTCGGTCTCAGATCAGGATAGGGCGCTTGTTTTTCGAAATTACTTTAAGAATATGTCAGTTCTGTTTTATGGTGCTAAGGTTCAAATGTTTCCTGATGTCTGCAAGGCGACGCAAACTAGGAGACAGGCCTTTTTGGCCTTTGGTCGCTCTTTCAGCTACTTTTTTTCTTAGATATCCCTGCAAATGTTTGGTTACCTTTCAGGGTTCAAAATTTATCTTCTTTGATCCTTCTCAGCTTGAGGTCTAATAAAGAGGGACATGGGTAATAAGTGACTGGAGGTAGGTGGTGTAGTTAAAGCTGTCAGGTAATTTAGAGCTTTGCTCTTATGCTTTCTTCTGGAATTTGTTTTTTTCTTTGTATAAATCTCCCCGTTTTGTGGGCTAAGAATGGTGTATTTTCATGATTGTTTTTCTTTGTTTTCAGTTTTTTATATGTATCATCTAAGTTTCTTGGTGCTTGCTTCTGTAAGTTTGATTAAAATTTCAATTAAAAAAAAGGGGGATTCTTTATTGCAACTTTACAGTGGGTTTTTTGACTGGTGATTTATTTGTTGCTTTAGTAGAAAGGTTTTTTTAAACAGCTTATTTATTTACTTTGATTGAATGAGATAATGTTAATCAATGATCAAAGTCCCCTGAAATATCACTAAAGAGCATGTTCACTAAGGGCATGATATTCAGCTGGGCATGCTATGCACCACTATGGCACATAGCCCTGCCCACTGACTCTTAACACAGGATATTCAATGCCGCAGCAACGGCATGAATATCCAGCATCACCGCACATGCCCTGGAGCCGCTAAGGCTAACTGGGTAGCGACGATTTTGCACTACTACCTGGTTAGCATCCACAGCTAAAACTAGGCAAGCCAAAAGTTGGCCTACTTTTTGCCATGGATCGCTAACCGGGTAATAGTGTAATATCACCGCTACCCAGTTAGCAGCAGTTTCTGCCTCCGCTCTTCCCCTCTGCCTCCGCTCTTCCCCTGGAATGTCCCCAACATGCCTGATGCTAACCATAGAGCATTAGGGAGTGTAGTGGGCTTTGAGAGGGATATTCAGTGACACTAAGCGTATTAGTACCGTTGAATATTCTGATTTAGGGCTGTAAATGGCTTTCGAATATCAGGCTATAAAGGTTTTAAGGTGCACTGACCTTTAGTAAATATGCCCCTAATTGTTCTCCTCTAACAGATAATCAAAATGTGACCGCTTTCCTTCCTTGATTTTCCCCTCCAGTCAGTATTAAACACCTCTATCTTAATTCGGCCAGCTAATTGGTGAGTGAGTCTATATAGCAAAATTCAGAAGATGGGGTGGGTGAGAGTTGGGCTTAGGAGGGAGGCAACTAACACTTCAAAAGTGCCATGATTTATTAGCCTTCCTTGCCTTTAAACTACAGGTAAAAAATAACAATGCTATAGCACTTGATGTAAAAAAGACAAAGAAATTACTTCAGTTTGCAATGAGTTCCTGTTAGGATGGCAAAGGTTTTTGAGGTCTGTAGGTTGTTATAAAACTTTGAAAATCCTTTGAGAAAATTCTAGAAAGGGAACACACTAGAGTACACACCTCAGACAGAGAAAATATATTTTTGCAGTCTGAAGAGATAAGATAAACTACTGCATACCCCAATATCAAGTGAGCAAGCAAGCAAGACTATACACAGAGACTCAGAACAGAGGTGTTAAATCTCATCAAAGAGCAGCTGCTCTTTTTGACATACAGAGCAACCGAGGAAAAGATAAGGACTTTGATCAGGGTTTTTTTTTCATTTGCTTCAATAAGTGTCAAAGCTCATACTACTGAAGTATGGCTGGGAAACATTGTGTCTCCAAAACTCTTGCCCCCATAATAGTTTCTGTCTCTGTCCAGATGGACGACCTAATACAAGGCGAGGGACTGGTTTTGTGCGCTAGAAGTCTTTAATTTGAATCCCTTATGAAACAAGTGGAGAAAGTAAGAAAGTGGCAAGGCAAATTGATGAAAGGTGAGTCAGTTGATATAGTGTATCTGGATTTTCAGAAAGCCTTTGACAAGGTCCCTCATGAGAGACTCTTGGAAAAATTAAAAAGTCATGGGATAGGAGGTAGTGTACTATTGTGGATCAGGAACTGGTTAAGAAATAGAAAGCAGAGGGTAGGGCTAAATGGCCAATTTTCCCAATGGAGAAAAGTGGAAAATGGAGTACCCGAGGGATCTGTGCTGGGCCTGCTGCTTTTTAACATATTCTCAAATGATCTGGAAATGGGAATAATGAATGAGGTGATCAAATTTGCAGATGACACAAAATAATTCAAAGCTATTAAAACATAGGAGGATTGTGAAAAATTGCAAGAGGACCTTGGCAAATTGGGAGACTAAGGGGTATGTTTACTAAATAGTGGTAAGGGAGCAAGTGTGCCATTTACATGTGGTAACAACACACATGTCCTCTTAATGCCGCAAAAAGACAGAGTTTCCATGCGTAAAAGGCTCCTGCAGTGTAAAGGGAACAGGAGACAGAGAATGGGCATGAAGGGGCGGAGAGTGGGAGGTAACACCGTGTGTTCCCTTACCACCTCTTGCACAACATCCCTTAGCACCCCTTTACACCTGTAACTGTACCACCATGTGAAACCTCACAGAAAGGGTGCCTGCAGAGGGGAGAGAGCCTATATAAAGATGAGCAGTGTGATGAAATGACAAGGGAACCCAAGACATTGATAGTAGTGCTCCATTAGCAGCAGCAACAGCATAATGCACAAATAGGAAAGGGCACCATGATGATGCTGCCAATGGAGCAAAGGAGGTGGCACATTGGTCATGCAGTGGTAGGTGCAGGTGTACATTGCAGACCAGGCAGTTGCCCAGGTGGCACATACTGACATAAGAACAGAGGACCCACAGATATGCCATACTGGGTTAAGCCCCGTATCATCTGTCCCACAGTGACCAATCACACTCACAAGTACCTAGCTGGGTCCTTAAAATGTACCATTGTTCAACAATGCCTGTAGTAGGGCAAGCTGTGGATCCGCAGTGCCCCCTGCATAATGGTGCAATGACCATTTCCCTGGAACCTAACCAAATCTTCTCTAAACACAGTTACACAAGGAGTTTTTATGACGTCTTCATGATCGGAGTGCCAGAGATTGCCTACGTGTTGCCTGACAAACAATATGCCCCTATCAATCCAGACTGCATTACACTGTAGTGGCATTGCCTGTCCCCTTGTCCCCCCCCACACACACATTTTGATGGTTTAAGCAACCGATCAACATTTACCCATTCTACGCCATTCAGTAATGCATAGACCCCCAACATATCTCCCCTTAGCCGTCTGTCATCTAGGTTGAAGGGGCCTAACCATTGTAACCTCTGCACATAGGGGCATTCCCCCATCCATATCATCCCCCCATCCATATCATCTGTGATGTCTGGCATGATCACACAGTGACTTTGGTGAAACACAGACATATGGCAGCTGTGGAAAGGAGATCTGCCACATGGGGCGGTCCAAGGGACATGGCACCCTAGGCAGAGATCCTGGCAGATCCCCCCCCCCCCGCCACAGTGCTGCTGAACCCAGCTGTGGAGAAAGAGGCTGATAGCGCCTGCAGCTGTAGCCCTCCAGGTAGCAGGAAAATGCAGGTGCCTGAGGAAATATCACAGCAGTGGCTACCATCCTCCCCGAGACGTATCGGTGGCAGTGATGAGGCCCTTGCATAGTTAGCTGGTGGTGGGGGACTGCATGCCCATCCATGTGTGCCTCTGACCCCCCCCCCCCCCCATCCAGGCCTTGCACCTAAGGCACCCGCCTAATTTGCATTTTTAACATGCTGGGACTGCACATTACCACCAGTCATGTCTTCATTGTGTGGTGGTGGTGGTTGTGTGGGCAGTGGCACCAGCCTGCAGCAGACAGAAGCCTTGTCCTAGTCTTGTGCACCATGTGCCAAAGGCCAGCAGAAGGAAAGCATGCCATCAACAGGGGCTGTTATCCCCATATGGCAACACTGTGGTGCAACACATACAGTCGGTGTATATATGTGCAGAGGGTCACAGGAGTTTCTGTATTGCATGTTCCTGTGGACAAGGTTTAGCTGACAGTGCAAGTATAGATCCAGAATGTGCAACCCCCAAGGAAGTGGCCAGAAAGGATGGAAAAACCCACCAGCAGCATTGACAGGCTCCACTATCTACAGCTGGTTGGAGGCTAATAGCACACTGAGCAGGCGGTAACAATGTGTGGTGCAGCCAAGGCATGCTAATAGTGCCTGCACACAGAGCACACATTATCAATCCTTGAGGTGACATGGAGACAGGAGTGACAAGCAGGAATGCCAACCATCCCCACTTTTGCACAGTGTGCCAATGAGTGTGTATATGTGTGTGTGTGTATGGCTCCCCTTTGTCCTGTGGCTTTCTGCACTTCACTTTGGCTCACATTGTCTGAGTTGTTCCCAGCCTTTGTTTGAAAATGTGAATAACGTGAGGGAGAGGATTGCGGGTATTGCCTGAAACAGCACAGATTGGCCTGGATGTGTCTGCCACAATGGTAGGGTCAATAGCTGAGATGTCATTGTGCCCATCTGCCATGTGCACTGCTTGAGTGGCCACAGCATGACATGCTGAGGTGGCACTCTCACTATGACCAAAATGTGACCATGGCACGGCTATGTATCCACATAGAACTATTATAATGTCTAGCTCTACTGATGTGGATGCAGTCTCTGCCTGGGATGCTACTCACTGAGCAATATGCTGGGTATAAATGTTGAGTATCCCAAGACAGGTGCTTGTGGTTGCTCTAAGCATGTACTGATCAGTTAAAGCTGGTTTCTACATGGCTGACACAGCCCAGTGAAGGCCAGCAGAGGCAGTCTTACTGCATGTACTGTAGTCTATTGTTGGTTCTCAATGGTTGGGGGCAGCAATAGGTCATGGCAGGACAGTAGCCACATACCCCTACTGCAGTGGCTGTCTATTCCACCAACATATTGACTAGGCACTGACTTGCACTGTTGTCTGAAGGTTAGTATCCAAAATGGGACTGAGCTTGTTGCTGTCACCTACAGGAAACAAGGAGAAAAGCAAAACACACGGCAGACAATATCTGCCACACACTAGCAGTGATGTGGACCTACAGTATAGCCAGAAAAAAACTGTTTCGAACAGTGCAGGTTCAGTGGACTAGCTGCTGGGCACCCATCCTCACCCTTAGGGTGACAGCTGAAACAGCTCTGCAGCACGGCTTGCAGTTGCTATGTGCATGTAGCATACACAGTCAGTGCGTCTTTCTGAGCTGATGTGCTGGATCACTGCATTCTCCATTGGTTCATCAGCTGCAGATCGCTGTTTTGCATGTGCAGTGCCTCATGGGTAGTGGAGGGCCCAACCTATTCTGGCACACACAGCAGACAATTTGATCAGCGACTTGCGGGCTCTATGCATTTGTACACAGCTGTGTGGAGGTATAGCCTACTGGTTGGTGCAATAGCTCCATAGTTAAAGCTTCAGGGTTTGATTCCCACTTATTCATTTTGTGCCTGGGTGCTACTCAGGTCACTTGTCCACCTTGCATAGTCCTGGCTCTGCTGTGACCTGCAAACATTCATCCTTCTATATTTCTATGGCACATGTTATGGTCACACGTTGGGCATCTGAGAGCATGGCTTTAGTTGTTCTGCCACTGCCCCTTGCAGTGGGTCAGTGATGTATACACAGCAGATGTATGGGACAACTGGTATGGATGCATTTTCTATTGTGCCATTTTTATAACCTTCCAGCTTAATATAAAGAGGATATATCTTGTACGTTCAGTTACATAACACTCATTGCATAGTCATACCCTGCACTGTTCTGCCATCATTGCTTGTTCCACATGGGGCAAATGGGTTCAACTTGTCACTTTCTATCATGCCACTCTGTTGGGTGTATTGTCTTGCATTTACACAGGTTGAGGCACCAATCCCACCCACACAAATGGTGTTTCATGAACCCCAAGGAACTGCTACTTTTAGATCAAACACACCAAATGCTTTTGGCCAGTAAGGTTCCATACCTCTGCCTACCACACGCATTGCAAACTCTCTGCTTGGAAAATCCATGGCACAGCCCTGTGTCCACCATTTGGCTGTCAGGGGGATTCATGTATTTGCCAGTAAGCTGCCACACCATGGCCATCAAGGGTCATTTGCAGCAGCTAGCCATATCATGCACATCTCTCCTGTGACTGCTCCACATGAGCACTCATGGACAATCCCCACTTTGCTGCCCATATCATGAACATGCTGCCTCCACCCTGACACTGTCCTGGCCTATGGCATGTCACACACTGACAGTACATCTGGATACATGATTACACCTCACAGACACTATAATATAGCTTATGGCATGGGGTATGCTTTCAGGAGCATCAAGGACTGCACACCTATCACAGTGCCCCCCCCCCCCCCCCGGTGCTGCATCTCCTCCGCTGACTCCACTGCCACCACCACCCACCCATAACACTGCCAACACCCTCACTGACCAGCATCACTAGGCAGTTGCCTATCTCTCCTAGTCAACAACACAGGCCTGCTGTATGGTAAAAATGCTCATCACGCATACTGTCACATAGCCAGGCGTCAGGTGAATCCACTCCATCAGCTACCAACTGTGCTTGCATCCAGACCTTCTCCAATGGCTTCCCTGTTCCTTTCAGCATTTCAGAGGCTTTCCTGCATTAAGGTGCATGCAAGACACCTTAACACAGCATGTCCACTACCATCCCTTAACATCAGAATGCCTCTAACATGCCCAGCACACTTACTGCATGGTAACCAATTACTGCTGCGGTTTCCACTCAGAAAGACATGCTGCCTTACCGCCGTTTAGTAAACATACCCCTAGATGTCCAAATGGCAGATGGAATTTAATGTGGATAAATGCAAAGTTATGCACTTAGAGAAGAACAACCAAACTATGGCTACATGATGCAAGATTCCTCATTAGGAACCACCAAACAGGAAAAAGATTGAAACCCTCTGCCCAGTGTGCAGCAATGACCAAAAAAGCAAATAGAATGTTAGTTATTATATGGAAAGGAATGGAGAATAAAACATAGGATATTATAATGCCACTGTATCATTCCATACTGCGACTGCACCTTGAATTTTGTGTGCAGTTCTGGTCGCCATATCTTAAAAAGGATATAGCAGAATTAGAAAAGGTACAGAGAAGAGCCAAGCAAATGGTAAAGGAGATGGAAGGATACCCATATGAAGAAAGGCTTAAAAGATTAGGGGGTATGTTTACCGAACCACAGTAAAGTTACCAGTGGTAAGTGCAGCGTTAAAGTACCTGAAGCCATATAAGGCGGTAGGCAGTTAGGGAGCATTCCGACATAAAGGGATCAATGGGCTGTTTAACATGCAATAACGGGATATTGAATATTAAGATAACAAACAGGGCACATTAAGGCTGACAAGGCGCCCTAAGGGCTTTAAGGCGCTCTAACCTAAGGTGCCTTAAGTTAGGGTGCCTTAAAGCCCTTAGGGTGCCTTAAAACCTTTAGGGTGCCTTGAATTAGGGCGCCTTAGGTTAAGGCATTTTGACTTAAGGCGCCTTAAGTTAAGGCACCCTAAGGGTTTTAAAGTGTCTTAGATTAAGGCACCTTAGGTTAAGGTATCCTAAGGGCTTTAAGGTGCCTTAAGTTAAGGTGCCCTAAGGGCAGTAAGGTGCTTCAAGTTGACAAGCATGAACTGTAAGGCATAAAAACAGCTGTAACCATAACACTGGATAGAACACCTAGGAAAGACAATTAACAGGAAGGAAGGAAAGGTGGGAGCTGATGGACCTGCCATATCTGCGAGCATCCTATGTGGCAGCCGGCAAAGTGGGCAAACATGTTGGAGGCAGCTGTACCAATGCAAAGGGTGTTGGCAATTTAAAGTGCTGCAATGACAGTGGGTGGCAGAGGATGGGAACACGTGTCCCCCAGTGGAGGTAGAGGTGGCAGGATATTTGCAATGATAGGAGGACAGAGGAGAAGTGGTGCCATGTAGATCAGGCACAGGGGAGGCAAGCACGAAGAGCCGCAATGCAGAAAAGGGTACCAGTGCAGGACATGGGGTAGCAGCCTGCACAAGAAGACAGGACTGTACACAGCTGACAGAGGCAGATAGATGGGCTGAAGGATGGTTGGCAACTAAGGTGAGGGTGTTATGGGCTGGCAACCCAGATCTGCAGAGATGTGACTGTCACAGGCATGAAAATGATTTGAGTAGGACAGGCATAAAAGAAGAGAACAAAGAGGAATTGAACCCATGAACCCTGCCTAGGAAATCATTATACTAACGAGTAGACTAGAACTCCACAGTTGTTTGCAGAGCAATGGCTGGATACAGAAAGATTGCAGGTCACCGCATAAAATGTCTGCTGTGTGTTCCAGGATAGGTTATCCACACCAGTACCCATGATGCAATGCACATGCAGAACAGCAGTCTACAGCTGATCACCAAATGGAGAATGCACCTCTCCAGCACCTCAGCTTGGTAAGAAGAACCGACAGTGTGTGATACTGGCACAGAGCAGCTACAGACCATGCCACTGCATAGGTTCTGTGTTCACCCTGAGGGTGAGGATGGGCACCCAGCACCAGGTCCGCAGTACCTGTGGTGTTGTAGATGGGCTCTGTGGCACATCCCTGTCACTGCTAGTGTGTGGGAAGTGGTCTCTGCAGTAGACCCTAAAACCACCCTGTGTCCGTCTCTATACCCAAGTCACAACTAGTCCTGGTAGGCCAGGACTCACCCAGCATAAGTACATACCCAGTGTTACAATGTGGCTACCATAGCCACATATTATCAGGGCAGAGAGGTGTCTAGACTTGTATTAGGTATATGTGGCAGTGCTTAATTTACTGTTCTCACTGGGTCAAAGTGGTTTACAGTATATGTCCCATGTCCGTTGTCCCCAAAGGGCCCACAATCAACATTTTTGTAACTGAGGTGTGGAGCGACATGTGGTACAGCCATGAAGAATGGCTATGGACCAGCAACCCCAGTCCCACTGGTGCCCAGGTGGGCTGGACCAGTAGGCCAGATCTGTGCCGGTAGGCGGGTGCCTAGGATGCAGGGTCTTGGGGTGGAGAGGCATCCATGGACATTCACACATCCCCCCCATCACCACCTTCCAATGTTATGTCCCTTCCACATGGGGGAGAGATGGCTGGGGGTTGTCAGGTTGGTGATCTAGCAACTATTGGCTAGGGTGGACCTGGTAAATGCAGGTAAATTGTGTTATGCCAGCAGACTCTGGACAGGCTAGGGCATGCAATGTGGGCACAGTGTACCCAGTTTGGATTACTGGCTTTATACATGTCTCACACAATGCGTGGTCATACCCTGCACTGCCTTAACAGGGGCTATAGTAAAGGCTGTTCATTTAACTGGGTTTACGAACAGTTTGAGATGTATCATGGGGAAGGTCCATAGACCCTTGTTAGAGTGGTCCCTAGATGTGCACTGCTGGCCCCATTACAGGCATTGTGATTCCTGTGTGATACATTTGGGTACCTGCTGGGTACGTGTCCCCTGGAGGGGACACTGTGGAACACATACTGGGCATGTTTGACCTCCTATTGCAGCATTGTGCAAAGATAGGGGTGGTTGGCAACCCTGACCACCACACTGGTACTGATCACAATGCAAGCATTGCTAAGGTGTGTAGGAGTTAGTAGCAGTGCTTTGGTGATAACTGCTGCTGCATGCCAAAGCCAACAGCCTGACTCTCCATGAAGCTTTGAATAATGAAGCTTGAGGGTGTCTGTACCCCTTTTGGCAAAGGCTTTGGGGGATGGCACATGTTGGTACTGTATCTGCAATGTAGGGACATGCTCTGCAAGATCCACAGCTGGGACCTGAATCTGTGACCCTTTGCTCCCAGCCACACTGGCTGTATATACTGTACCACACTGCTGCCACTGAAACACAGCAGTCCCTGGGGCTACCTTTGCCTTTCATCAGACAGACCTTGTCTGTTGCACTTCACACCATGCACTGGAACAGGGCATGGCATTGGTCTGCTACAGGCGGTTGCCACTACCCCTTCCACCACCAACACCTCCCCCACTGCCATGCTGATATGCCCATATGCTGTTGGTGCAGGTAGTGCACAGTGCCAGGCAATTCAATGTGAAGGTAGGCAGGTGCCTAGGGTGCGGGATTTGTGGTGGGGAGGCATGCATCCCCCCATCACCGCTTGCCAATGTTATGCACCTTCCACATGGGGAAGAGATGGCTGAGGGGTGTCAGGTTGGTGATCTAGCAACTATTGGCTAGGGTGGACCTGGTAAATGCAGGTAAATTGTGTTATGCCAGCAGACTCTGGACAGGCTAGGGCATGCAATGTGAGCACAGTGTACCCAGTTTGGATTACTGGCTTTATACATGTCTCACACAATGCGTGGTCATACCATGCACTGCCTTAACAGGGGCTATAGTAAAGGCTGTTCATTTAACTGGGTTTACGAACAGTTTGAGATGTATCATGGGGAAGGTCCATAGACCATTGTTAGAGTGGTCCCTAGATGTGCACTGCTGGCCCCATTACAGGCATTGTGATTCCTGTGTGATACATTTGGGTACCTGCTGGGTACGTGTCCCCTGGAGGGGACACTGTGGAACACATACTGGCATGTTTGACTTCCTCTTGCAGCATTGTGCAAAGATAGGGGTGGTTGGCAACCCTGACCACCACACTGGTCCTGATCACAATGCAAGCATTGCTAAGGTGTGTAGGAGTTAGTAGCAGTGCTTTGGTGATAACTGCTGCTGCATGCCAAAGCCAACAGCCTGACTCTCCATGAAGCTTTGAATAATGAAGCTTGCGGGTGTCTGTACCCCTTTTGGCAAAGGCTTTGGGGGATGGCACATGTTGGTACTGTATCTGCAATGTAGGGACATGCTCTGCAAGATCCACAGCTGGGACCTGAATCTGTGACCCTCTGCTCCCAGCCACACTGGCTGTGTATACTGTACCACACTGCTGCCACTGAAACACAGCAGTCCCTGGGGCTACCTTTGCCTTTCATTAGACAGACCTTGTCTGTTGCACTTCACACCATGCACTGGAACAGGGCATGGCATTGGTCTGCTACAGGCAGTTGCCACTACCCCTTCCACCACCAACACCTCCCCCCCCCCCTGCCATGCTGATATGCCCATATGCTGTTGGTGCAGGTAGTACACAGTGCCAGGCAATCCAATGTGAAGGTAGGCAGGTGCCTAGGGTGCGGGATCTGTGGTGGGGAGGCATACATCCCCCTATCACCGCTTGCCAATGTTATGTACCTTCCACATGGGGAAGAGATGGCTGAGGGGTGTCAGGTTGGTGATCTAGCAACTATTGGCTAGGGTGGACCTGGTAAACATAGGTAGTTTGTGTTATGCCAGCAGACTGTAGACAGGCTAGGGCATGCAATGTGGGTACTGTGTACTCAGTTTGGATTACTGGGTGTATACATGTTTCAGACAATGCATGGTCACACCCTGCACTGCCTTACCAAGGGCTGTAGTAAAGGGTGTTTGTTTAGCTGGGTTTATGAAGAGTTTGGGACATATCCTGGGGAAGGTACGTAGACCCTTGTTAGAGTGGTCCTCAGATGTGCACTGCTTGCCCCATTACCGGCATTGTGGTTCCTGTGTGACATTTGGGGTACCTGCTGGGTACATGTCCCCTAGATGGGATCTGTGGAACACAGACTACTGGGCATGTTTGACCTTGGTCAGATGCTGTCTTGCTGATTTCCATTTTCTGTGTGCCTATGTGCAACCTAGGCGACAGCCTAGTCCACTCTGTGCCCCAACTGCCCCCACTGCATGTCCCACCTGCAGCTCCCTTTGCCCCATTTGCACCATCACCATAGTGCCCTTTCATACTTGGCCACTATGCTGTTGCTGCAAATGGAGCACTATCACTTTTCTTGGCCTCCCTGTCTGTGCTGTACATTGCTGACACTAAAATAGTCTCTCTCTCCTGCAAAACTGCATTTACCGACAGGTTTTCACTGGCGGTAAAGTCCTGGCGTTACTGTTCCAGCATTAGTGTAGCAGGGGCTTCTCCCCACCCACTCCCGACCAATTGACTCCTCTCCACCCTCTGGGACATTTACCACTGCCGGTAACATTACCGCACATTAATGTTACATTAGGTAACATTACCGCACATTAATGTTACATTAGGTAACATTACCGCGTGTTAATGTTACCAATGCTACATTACCGTGGTTTAGTAAACATGCCCCTAGGGCTCTTCAACTTGGAAAAAAGTTGGTTGAGGGGAGATATGATAGAGTTCTATAAAATAATGAATGGAGTAGAAGGGTAAACATATCAGTGTTTACTCCTTCAAAGGGTAAAAAGACTAGGGGATGCATAATGAAGCTGCAATGTAGCCCATTTAAGACCAATGAGAAAATATTTTTTCACTCAATGCGTAATCAAACTCTGGAATTCGTTACTGGAAGATGTAGTAAAAGCTGTTAGTGTAGCTTGGTTTAAAAAAGGTTTGGACAAGTTCCTGGAGGAAAAATCCATATACCATTATTAAAGAGGACCAGGAAAATCCATTGTTTACCTCAGGATAAGCAATGTGGAATCCATGTACCTTTTTGGGAACTTGACAGGTACTTATGACTTGGATTGGCCACTGTTGGAAACTGGACCCTGGGTTTGATGGACTTTGGTCTGACCCAATATGGCATATCTTATGTTCTTATGTTCAGAGTCAAAACCCTTTATCCTAGGAGTTGCAGGTAGTCCCACACCATGGGAGCTGCCTGAGAGCAAAAATCCCTATGTTACATCTGCAGCTTTACCATTCTCTCTGGGGTGAGAAACATTCTGCTCAAGCAAGTGTCGAAGTGAGCCCCCAGATACTTCAAGTCCTAAGAGGGAATTAAATTACACTTGGAGTAGCTGATCACCCCAACACAGCTTTTTCAGCAACTGCATCACTGGGACCTGCCTGTCATGGACTTCTTCTGGGATTCAGACAATACCAGTCAACCAGGTGCAGGTGAACCCAAACCCATGCTTGAGCAGGAAGTCTGCCCGATCACAATGACTTTTGAGAAGGTGATAAGGGCCATGGCAAGGCCAGAGAGCCAGCCTGGAAATGGAGATTGTTGCCCAGGATGTAGAAGTGGAGAAACTGCTGATGTTGATCCTGGACATGAATATGGAAGTATACCTTGGAAAGATCCATGGAAGTTAGAAACACCCCTCATGTCTTCTGAACTGTCCATCAATTGATGGATCCAGCACAAGAGCACTCAGACCTCTATGCCACACAAGTACTGCCCATGTGCTCAAGACCCAAGCCATAAAGGCATTCTAGAGGACAGCTTCAACACAGCTTCACCTTCCACCAGAATCACAATGTTCTCCATCACTGCCTTGACTAGGGCATCCACCTTTGGGAACCTGAAAGGCTGTTCCATCTCCCCTTGGGGCAGAGGATACAGCTGACCCTCAGCCCCAGATCCAGTACCTCCCATTAAGAGACACAAGCTGTTGCAGGAACCCAGGAAGGGGAAATAAAAACCCGGAGGGCCAACACCACCCCTTCAGGATATGTTCTATGGCATCCTTTATAAAGGTAATCAACTCCTCCCTGTAAAAAAAGTAAATCACTGATGGATCTGCTCCCTTCTTGAGGAAAAACTCTCCCTCTTCCGCTGACTCTCCCATTGTAGAAAACGAATCCTCATCTTCCCAGCAATTTCCCATAGGGAATAAGGATGGGTTGCTGGAGGAAGAGACACATAAAAAAGAATGGGGGCCCTTAATTCCTTTATCATCAGAGGGAGAGACCTCGGATGGCTCTGAGTTCCTCCGTAGGAGAGCTCAGTGCCCCAGTCCCAAGCAGCTACCAAACAGGCCAATGCAGAAAGCTAGTGTGGCCTTTTAAGAACACATAACACCATGATTAAGCACACTTTATGAACCTTTTGAATGCAGAAAACAGATGTAAACACTGACGGAAAAACTAACGCCCAATTAACGCCATGCGTATTTAAATCTATTTTAATCTATTTTAATCAGCTGTACATAATGATCTGGTATGCAAATCATGGCTATGTCCGATGCAGAGACAGGTGTAGAGGATTTTGCAACCAACCACAGCGCAAAAATTTTTATTGCAAGGTCTGAGGTGATTAAACCTCTAATGTATGCCCCCGACAGAATTTTTGAATGCACTAGGTGCTTTCCCTGATGCCTATATCACGTTCTCCTCAGATGATCAGGTATCGGGCAAAGCCCCTGATGCCATCAAAACACTGTCGGGAATGATGCCCTGACAGAAAGTAAGTATCTGGTGGTCTAATGGCCCCTGTACCCCTCACCCCCCCACACTAAAAAATATAACCTGGTGGTCTAGTGGCCCTTGTACCCCCACACCCACCCTCAAATAAAATAAAATAAAAAATTACCTGATGGTCTGGTGACGCCTGAACCTCCACCCTCACTAAAATAATATAACCTAGCAGTCTAGTGGCCCCGCACCCCCTACCCCCAAGTAAAATAAAATAAAGACATGGATATGAATTTTAGAAATGGCTCAGAATCTAAAATGGCGGATGGTAGGTGCTGGTGAGCGGCACAATTTTTTTGTTTGGAAGGAAGCGGAAGGCTAAGAGGGCAAAGCTGCCCTTTCTGGCCACCTCGACCTCCACTCTGTACCAGGTCCTTTGGACTCCTATGTTCTTTGGCCGCCTCTACAAAATGACGTCACTGGAATTTACTACAGAAGACTACAGATCACAAACTATTAATGACTTTGTGAGCAATGGTGGCTCTTTCGTTTGCAGACGGTGATCCCGGGTGGTTTGAATCTGCAGATAGATTGGTGTGCCTGTGTTTGATAAGAAAGAGGTGATCTGTGGTTTTCTGTAGTAAATTCCAATGGCGTCATTTTGTAGAGTATTTATGAGAAACCGCATGTGCAGCGTTTCTTGAGTCTGACTGGTCATGGTGAAGGGAGGCTGGGTTGTGTATGTGTAACCCAGGGGTTAAATTTGGCGCTTGCGCTGGGGTGGGTAACTGGTTTGAACGTTTTTTAATTGTGCTTGATGGTTTGGAATCCTGAGTGAATTTTGATGTGCAGGTTGTTTAAATTGGACAAAGTTATAGGTAATTTTCTGGAGGAAAATGTATAGCGTCTAAAGTAATGTATTAATTGGAAATAGTGGGATAAGTTAGTTAGATAAACTAAGGGGTATGTTTACTAAACTGCGGTAATCATACATAACGCGCGTTATGTAACGTTAACGATTGTTAGCGCATCATAATGCACGTTATGATGCGCTAACGATCGTTAACGTTACATAACGCGCGTTATGATGCGCTAACGATCGTAATGCTCCGCGGCGCGGAAAAACACCGCAGAAGGTAGAGAGAGGGTGGAGAGAAGGGGTCAATGGGTGGAGAGTGGGCGGGGAGAGGCTCCCCTCACACTAACGTGCTGATTTTCAGAGCTGAATTCCAACGCGAATGAAAACCTGCCGTTAAATGCACATTACAGGGGAGAGAAACCATTTCAGTGTCAGCAATGTACAGCACAGACAGGGAAACCAAAAAACAGTGATAAGTGTGATACATGTTCACAGAACAAAAGGGCACAGAAACACTGAAAATGACCCCAACAAACTGGAAAAAAACAATAACCAAGCTGGCCAATAGTGGTATCAATGAGAAACATCAACCCCTCCCCCCCCCCGAGTAAGCTCCATAGAACAGATATAAATCGTGGAAGGGTCTATACGCCGTCCCCATACAAGGTGAATGAGCCCACAGTGAAATAGCGCTGCTCAGGGTTTTCCCCACCATCGGACAGGGTTCCTATGGCGTGCACATGTCCCGCAATATCAGGGCAGGCATGTCGGAATGGCAACTGGACAGATGCCGGAGAAGGGGATACAGAGGGCCGCAGGCGGCACATGCTGTGGTGGAGCTGGGCCACAGTGCGGACTAGGGTGATGCCTAGGTGGCCCATATGAATGCTGAAACAGCGGAGCAGCCAGACAGCAACTGCTGAAGGCCCAACATGGGCACGAGTGTGTTTCCCAAAGTATCACAGGGGATAGTACCCAACAGCTACCCCCAAGGGCACGGAACATTGGCAGGCGGAGCTGGGGGGAGCGTGGACGTCTATGCAGGCACCCCTACCCCAGAACCCGCACCATAGGCAGCCACCTACCTGCATACTGGATGGCCTGAGACTGCGCACCACCAGCTCCACCAGCAGAAGGGCATGTCAGCATGGTGGCTGAGGGATACTGGTGGTGGAGGGGGCAGTGGCAGCTGCCCAGAGCAGACCGTGGCCTAGCCCTTGTAGGTGGGTGCCATGCACTGCAACAGACAGGCCCTGTCTGACCAACAGTCATGGTATCACCAGGGAATGCACCATCTCTGTGATAACATGGTGGTGCAGTGCACAAAACCAGTGTATTCAGAAGCAGGTCACAGGTTCAAGTCCCAGCTGTGGTTTCTGCCAACCCTGTCCTCATATTTTACCCACTACTATAACATGCTAATACAGACAGAACCTTTCTTGCAGATGACATAAACATGCCCAAAGCACCTACATTTTACCCTACAGAGCACAGACACCATAAACATGCACATTACCTAGAGCAGAGCATCCCAAATGCAGTCCTGGAGGGCCAAACACCATTCAGGTTCCATGCTGCCTCTGATAAAGATGCCTGTGCTGCATTTCTATGCGCCACCCCCATGGTATGCAGATGTGTCTCATGCATATTCATGAGGGACAGCATGAAAACCCGAACAGGACCGCAGGACTGGAGTTGGGAACCTCTGCCGTAAAGCAGCAGCCAACAGGGGCAGACACACCCGCACCCACAGGCCCCATTATCCAAAGCCTCCTGGAGAGGCAGGACTTTGGGCTCTGCGTGCATCTCCCAATACTAGCACTTGCATACCTTAGTAATGCCACCCTAAACCTAGGAATATGGTACACATCTATCAAAAGGTTGCTATGATTACTGGCAGATAGCAATTCCTAGATTAAGTACAATTTTCGGAATGAGCTGCATCATAGCAACCTTTCTGATGTCTGTGGAGTGTTCTACAGGTCTTGTGTCTGACAGTGTTTACCAATCTGGGGAGTGACTCCTACAGTATTTATTTATTTTCATTCTCTTATATACCACGCTATTCTGCATCAGTGCGGTTTACATTGAACAAACTGAAATTACATTGAACAGGGCATTATAACTTGGAGATAACTATTTTACAGGGAAAATGGGCTATGGAGGGTTAAGTGGCTTGCCCAAGACCACAAGGAGCACCTTTGGGACTAGAAACCCCAGTCCTTCTGGCCCAAGGTTGCTGTCCTCTGGTGGGATTTGAACCCCTGACCTTCCGGCCTGAAGTACCTTGCCCCAACCACTAGGCCACTCCTCTACTCCAGTATTGCGTACCATAGCCATGCCTGCACTGTGCCCAGGACTGGTGTGGTGGCCTGGGTTGCCAACACCTCTATAGTTGCACAATGCTGGCATAGGTGTGGGGAGTGTGTGTCTGTCTATCCAGTGTGTGGTGGCTGCCAACACTCTCCACAGCCCACACTGCTAGCACTGTTGCCAGTATTGGCCTGCCAATGTGCATAATGAGGAGCAAGGTACCGTGGGAATAGCCTGGATAGGGTGGCCTGGCCTGGCCGCATCTGCACAGGGCATAGGGCAATGGCTCGGACATTGTAGTGCCCGGTACCACCTGCACGGACAGGGTGGCCATAGCATGTCCTGCTGGGAGGTCACTCTCACCCTGACTGAGCAGTGACCATGGCATGGCTAGGTTCCCCCATAGTGCTATATAGCATTTTTCTCATGTGATATTTATGGGTTTTCTTTTGGGGCCCAATCACTGACCTATCTGCTTGGTGTGTATGCTGATATCTCTGTTCTGGGTACATGCATCTTTTCCAGGACTATGGACTAGCTGGCGAACTGTTAGCAGCTAGTATGTGTCTTGCTGGAACACCTTGCAGGGTGCAGTGGCCGTAGGCTTGCTGCTGGAGAATGTCAGATAATGGTGGGGGGCAGCCGAGCATGTCCAGACCTGATGTCTGTCTGCTATTGCGTTATGGATGTGTACTGCTCTGAATTGCCTGCCCTGTAGGGTGGTTGATCCCTAGCAGGACTGGAGTGATGTTCCCCTCTACTGCCACCATTGCAGGGGGGTAGAAAGTGGATCTGTTGGCGGGAGAGCCTCTCCCCCACCCTGAGCCCCAGAGGGTGCGTTGGGTGGTGGTATGTAATCTCCCTGTGGGTCCCAACACCCCTCTTCACTTACATCATGTGACCATGGCACCCACACAGGGTATGCACTTTTCTGGGTGCATCATAGTCCACAAGGGCTAGATGTGACATACAGATGAACACAGGCATATCCTAGGAGTGTTTGCAAGGACTACCTATCACACATTGGCACTGATGGGGACCTGCAGCATAGCCTATCTCAGCACAGCCAGGTGCTATGAGAATGATGCTGGGCACCATACCTCTCCCTCAGGATGAGCACAGGACCCGCACACTGTGACGATCTGTAGCTACTCTGTGCCACTAACACACACCGTCGGCACCCCCTACCAGGCTGAGGTGCTGTGGGGTGCATTCCCCATCTTGTGATCATCTGTAGACTGCTGATTTGCATGTGCTGTGCATCCTGGGTACGGATGGGTTGACCCTATCCTGGTAACCACAGCAGAATGTGGGTGTGGTGCCGTGCAGTCCTCCTGTAGCCAGCAAGGTGTTTATTAGCAGCTCTAGCCCACTGGTTACTTCACTGCCCATGGAGCCAGAGGTCATGGGTTCAAAACCCACAGTGGGGGTTCATCAACAGGGCTGTCTTAGGCATAGTCTATTTTTATTGTATATTAGTGCTGCCAGCAGAACCACCCTCAGGGTACTGTCACCTTAGGGTGGCTCATAAGGCGCCCTATAGGGCGCGTTATACGGTGCCCTATAAAGTGCCTTATAAGGTACCTTATATGGTGTCCTATAGGGGACATTATAGGGTGCCTTGGCAGACAGCACACTTTATATTGTGCCCTATTGAGTGCCTTCTAGTGTGCCTTATGTGGCACCTTAGGTTATGCCACTGTGAGGGTGTGTTTGCTGGCAGCACTATTAAAGTACAACTAAACTTCCTCACAGCCCAATACTTAACCCTGTCCAGGCCAAGCCCAACACTTTCGGGATCCAAACTTCTGCCTAAATATTCCTATCAAATGGTAAATAATACATGACCATGGCAGAGGGAACGTCACTATTGGAACATATTGAATAAGACGGGTACAATTTTCCTGACATATGCAAACTTTAACCCGGCTGCAGAATGTGGAATAAAATATTATAGTAGGCCTTCAAAGGGTTACACATGACACCTCAGTTAGCCTTATTCATTAGGCACACTGGGGAATCAAACCAGTGACCCTTGTATCATCAGTCTGTGCAGTAACCATTGTGCTACAGCTCTGTTTCTGTATTTGGGTGTCAGCGCACCTTCTTAAGCTTAACGCGCAGTAACGCGCCCTGTAACGACCATTGCTGCGCGGCGCCTTATAACGTACGTTATCGGTAACGATGTACCGCCCATGTCCTTTTTTGGCATTTCTTCTACTAACGCGGCTCCTAACGCGAATCACACTAACGCAGTTTAGTAAACATACCCCTAAGTGGAATTATAGGTTTTGAATTAGTTTGGAAAGATTTTGGTGTGTAAACCTTTCAAATTAAGGTTGTGCCATTCACTTTATTGAGGAATTACAGTTGGAAATAAAACTGATTTTTCTTTGCAAAAGTTAGAACATGTTTTAATGACTGATTTACATATTCCTAGAGCATGCTTATGATTGGCTAGTGGCTCTAGTGTGGAAATTAGTATTGTCAAAAGAGTCACTGTAACCGTGACAACAAGAAAGTATAATTTGCATATTCTTAAAGCCTGTTTGTAATTGGTTAGCAGCTCTAGTATGGAAATTGGTGATGTAAAAAGAGTCATGGTAACCTTGACAACCAAAAAATGTTTGTTGTTGAAAAAGAGAGGAGAGCTTAAACTGTAACAGAAAAAGCAGAAGTGAGTTGTGCTATGCTAGAAAGATGAGCTGTTTATTCCAGTAAAGAGGTACAAATAGATGAAGAATTGTTTCCAGAGAGAAATTGTTGCTGAAACTTTAAGAAGTCAGGCAAAGTGAATGACAGCCCTGGTTTTTCTGTGGCACTGGACTATACTTATGGAGAAGTATTGTCAGATAATAAAGTAAGTGACACTGTTTATAAATTCCAGGAGAGCTCTCTTGAAGAGGGAGGCTGAGAGGAAGTAGCAGTGTCTATGAAGTGCCTTGCTATTTAGTAGCTTACAGTATGTGGTGCTGGAAATTCTAAAGTAATAAAATACTTGTACAGTGAGTGACCAATGTCATTGTAGCAGAAGAGAAATGCCTGGAGCCATAGAAGGTAATTGATGAAGGAAGGCATTATTTAGAAAAAGGGAATTCATAAGTAAAGCTCTGTGTGTAGTTAGGGGAATACAGTAAAGATTAGACTTTTCTATTCAGGGACTTGAATTATATTTTGATTTACTTAGACAGTTAGGGATTTATATGGAATAATTTCACAGTGTTTGCTCAATGGTTGATAAGTTAGATAGGGTTTTGTATTTTTGATTTGTTTAAAGTTAGATAGTAGGTTGGAGATTAAGAAGACTACCGTCAGCTGAGTAGCAGTGATATTTCCACTAACAGGAGCTCCCAACAAAAGAATTCCAAAATCATCAAACGACATAAGACAATTATACAACCACAGATGCCAAATAACTGCTGAAACTACAAAGAGCTAAGTGTTCATAAAGACTGTGTTTAGAGAAAACAAGGACAATTGATACTTACCTGAGAAAAGAAACTGATAAAAGTGATGTTCTGAACTTTTCTCTAGAGATAAAAGTGATACAAATGTTCAAGTTGTAAGAAACCAAACTAGAAAATTGTTATATAGAAATTAGGAAGAAGGAAAGAAAAGGAATACTAATTCTACCGCGCCGCAGGGCCGGGTCCCGAGGCCGATTAGTAACCGGGTTCCCAGGGCCCGTATCGCGGCACAGTTAGGCCTGTGGGGGGGGGGGGCCGAGGTGGAGGAGTGAGGTGGTGTACACGCCGGCAAACAGCGTCGGCGAATGGAGCCCGGCGATTGGCCAAAGGGCGCCTGGGGGGGCGTGGCGGCAGTGTGCGAGGGAGATCAACGGCGTGCGATCTCCCTCTTTCTGCCTGCTCGTCGCCGCAAAAAGGTGTGTTTTCCGTCACTCCCTATTGGGCCTTCCTTTTCGGCTCCGCAAAGTTGCGGACCGGAGGTTCTTTTCTCGCGGTGAAGGGGGGGGGGGGGGCTCGTGGTTCCGGGAGTACTTGTTCTGGGGCCGGTGGTGTTTCAAATAATAATAATAATTGATTTGATCCGCGCCTGGCTGACCCTCCGCGCATCTGTGCTGGGGCCCCTACTGTTCCTAGCGCTTGGGGTGCGGTCAGGGAGAATATTTTATTTTGTTTGGCCGTTAGCAGAGCCTTTGGTTAAATAAATAATTACAGGAAGAAGCGGGTGCAGAAGGGGTTTTGAATTCCTCCAGCAGTGCTGTTTCAGCCTGGTGGGGGGAGGGGGTTAGTTGCTGTGTTCCCCGGAGACTACTCTAAGGCCTACCGTACAAAAAAAAAAAAAAAGAAAGTGTTAATCAAAAAACCCCAAAAAACCCAAATTACATCTTTAGCAAATTAAAGGGGGTATCAGTTAGCCGTTGCTAAAAGTGGAGTGGGGTACTCAGCGCATGAGACAAGGGCGTGGAATGGCTTGGCGTCTTAGCGGGCGCAGGGTGGACACTAGGTCTGGGGGTGTTAGGGGGCCCGGCCAGAGGGCAGGGAGCAGCGAGGCGTGGGCGCACGGCACTAAGTAGAGGGGGGGCTCTGCTCTGGGGTGCCCCGGGGGCCAGAGTGCTTCGCGGTGCCCAACTGAGGCGTGGGCAAAGGAAATCCAGGGGGGCGTGTTTCAGGGGGGCATCCGGCGAGGCCTCCCAGGCATGTGCAGGCGGGGTAGCATCAGTGGGGGCTGGGTTGGGGGAGATGGGGCCCTTGTTGGTTGCTGGGGGTGGTGAGGAGGTGAGGGATGTAGTCGGGGTGGTCAGCGCCCTGGGCCATGCGGGTGTTGGGGGAGCAGAGTCTGTGGCGGCGCAGGCCGTTGAGCCACCGGTGGATAGCACGTCGGGCGAGCCTATGGGTGTGTCTCCTTCCCCTGCTTCGGGGATTGGGCGTTTCGTTCACCCTAGAATTTTTGGGCCAGTGGGTCCGTGGGCGTACGGAGCGGATCCATGGCGGAGTATGGGGCACTGGGGCAGTGGTTGGGGTGACTGGTTTGTTGCTGGGTGTCAGGAGGTACCGGGTCCCGCGGGCAGGGGTTCTGCTGCCTGGGATGCAGGCAGTCTTGGTTCCTCGGCGTGGGGTTGGGGAAGGGGGCTGGGTGAGGCGCCTTACACTACGGGGGCCGTTGCTGCTGGTCTCTCCCCCTCTCTTCCTCTGCAGGTCCCACGGAATTTGACACCCATGATGTCCATGGCTGACCCGGCTCAGGTGGTTGGTGCACGCCCCTCCAATTCTGTTGGCGAGAGGTCCGGCACTGCGTCGGGGGTGCAGCCGGCGGGCGCTCCGGCGCCTCCCTCCTCAGGTGTTGGTGAGTATGCAGGGGATGCGGGCGGGGTGGAGGGAGGAGTGCAAACCCTGGGTGCGGGACTTGCTGTGGCAAGAAAAGCCAAAGCTAAACATCGACGGGGGCGCCACTGTCGGCGGGCATCTTCTTCTTCCTCCTCTTCTTCGTCGGTGTCCACGGCGTCCTCGAGCGACTCTCTTATAGTGGGGGGTGGAAAAGGGGCGGGCGGTGGGTCTTCTGTGGTGCGCTGTGCCGAATTGTGGGAGTGCGTGCCGCGGAAGCTGCGCCATCGGATCAAGCGGCGCAAGTATATTGATATTTTACGCCTTCTCGATGGCAGAAAATGTTTCGGCGACAGCAAAAAGAAGCGCAAGGAGGATGAGAAAGCTGGCAGGGTGCAGAAGGCTTCTCGCAATACCCTTAATTGGATGCGTGCTTTTTTGCGCTTGGCAAGTGTATGGGGTCATTACTTCCCGGATCATTACGGGGTGCTGCTGGCTTATGCTGATATGATTTTGGCGGCATCACAGGCGCATGACGGGTGGGCTTGGTTGAATTATGACGAGGAGTTTAGGGACATGATGGAGGAGAACGGTCAGCTTTCTTGGGGGACGAAGGACATTAATCTTTGGTTAACTCAAATGTCCGCGAGGAGTCGGGTTGGGGGAGCAGGGGTCGGCGTTGGAAAGGCGGGGCGGACACTTGCCTCTGCGGGTTTGCGGTCCTTTTGGGCCCCCGCTCCTGTTGTCCCCCAATCCTGGGGGGGGGCGCTGTTGGGGGAGACGTCTGTTGGCGTTTCAACAAGGCGTCATGCCCATTCCCTGACTGCAAATTTAAGCACGCCTGCTCTTTGTGTGGGGGTGGGCATGCGGCCACTAAATGTAGTCGGAAAGGAGTTGCGGGAGCCCCTGCCGGGGCTAAGTGAGGTGGTTTGTAGTGCGTTGGCTCCTACGCCTGTGAGAGTCGACGCGTTGCGCACGTGGTTAGTGCTGTATGGGTGGTCTCGACGTGGGGGGGGCATCGAGTTTGCTATTAAAGGGTTTTTCTGAGGGCTTTAGGATCCCGTTTCGTGGTTCGCCAGCTAGGGGTGGGTCGCGCAATGCCAACTCGATGCGAGAGCAGGCTGCTGTTGTGCGACAGAAGCTTGCGGAGGAATGCGCATTGGGCAGAGTAGCGGGGCCCTTCACCATGCCCCCCTTTTCTCCATTCACGGTTTCCCCTTTGGGCGTGGTGCCCAAAAAAGAGCCGGGCAAGTTTCGACTGATACACAACCTATCTTGCCCTCCGGGGTATTCCGTGAATGATTGCATTCCTCGGGAGCTGTGCACTGTGCATTACGCTTCCTTTGACGCGGCTGCGGTCCTAGTGCGCCAGTGTGGGGCTGGTGCCCTGCTGGCCAAGGTTGACATCGAGTTTCGGTTGTTTCCAGTTCACCCTTCAGCTTTTCCTTTGCTGGGCTTTCACTTTGAGTCGCGGTTCTACTTCGACAAGTGCATGCCTATGGGCTGTGCGATATCCTGCTCCTACTTTGAAGCCTTTAGTACATTCCTGCATTGGGTGTTGGAGAAGCAGACGGGTGTCGCTAACATAGTACATTACCTCGATGATTTCCTTTTCGTTGGACCGCAGACCTGCAACACTCTGCTGTGGGCTTTTATGCGCTTGGCCAAGGACTTTGGCAGCCCCGTAGCGGCCAATAAAACTGTGGGTCCAGTTACCCGCCTCACCTTTTTAGGGATTGAGATTGATACGGTGGGTATGGTGGTGCGCTTGCCTGCACAGAAGGTCGAGCGGCTCAGGGAGTTAGTGGCGTTTGTGGGCTCTTCATCCAAGATTACCCTTCGGGTCATGCAGTCGTTAGTCGGTCACCTCAATTTTGCCTGTAGGGTTTTGCCCATCGGGCGCCCCTTTGCGCGGCGGTTATCATTGGCTATGGCGGGCATTTGCCTCCCACATCATGGGATTCGAGTGTCTGCAGGAATGCGTGAGGATCTAAGGGTGTGGGATACTTTTCTAGCGAATTTCAATGGCTGTTCGTTGCTTCAGTTGCCGAAGATTTCTAATCGGGACTTGCATTTGTTCACGGATGCCGCGGGGAGTTCCGGTTTTGGGGCCTATTACCATGGGGCGTGGTGTGCGGAGCCTTGGCCGGAGGAATGGGTGCAATCTGGCCTGACACGCAACATTACCTTCTTGGAGCTTTTTCCTATAGTGGTAGCTTTTTGGGTATGGCCTGAACGCCTGCATGATCGGCGGGTAGTGTTTTAGTGTGACAATGCGGCGGTGGTGGAGGTTATCAACCGGCATGTGCCTCGGTGCCCACGGGTAGCCTCCCTGATGAGGGTGTTTGTGTTGGCCTGCTTGCGCTTGAATGTTACTGCCAGGGTGCGCCACGTGCCAGGCTCCCAGAATTCCATTGCTGATGCTCTATCCCGTTTTCAGTGGGAGCGGTTTCGGCAATTGGCTCCAGAGGCGGAAGAGTCGGCCTCTCGGGTCCCGGAGCATCTCTGGAGGGTTGGGACCCTGACCTGATGGCATTGCTGGCTGCTTCGGTGGCTCGCAGCACGTGGGTGCTGTATCAGTGAGGATTCTCTCAGGTGAGTGCCTTTGCAAGCGCGAGGGGTTGGTCTGGGGGCAGTGTGCCAGATGGGTTGATGGGCCAATTTGTTTTGTGGGCAAAGGGTCAGGGTTGGGCTCGGTCGACGGTCGCGTCCACTTTGGCCGGGTTTTCCTTCTTTTGCAAGGCGGCGGGGTGGGGCAACCCTAGAGTTTCCTTTTTGGTTACGCGCCTTCTGGCAGGCTGGGCCAGGGCGCATCCTAGGCCAAGGGACTGGCGGCTTCCGGTTTCCCACGAACTCCTAATTCAGATATGCGAGGCTTTACCGCACATTGCGGCCTCCAGTTTCGAGTCTGTCTTGTTCCACGCGTTGTTTGTGACTGCATTTTTTGGGGCATTTAGAGTGTGTGAGATAGTGCCCAGGTCTGCACGGCAGGGTGCTTTTGGCGGGCTCGCCTTTGAGCACGTCATGGTGGCCACGTCACAGATTCGTATTTACCTAGCGCGTTCTAAAACAGACCAGACTGGGAAGGGAGGCTGGGTGGTACTGAGCGCCATCTCCCCCTTGTTATCCTGCCCGGTGCATGCTCTTCGGAATTACCTGCGGCTGCGGCCGTTGGCGCGGGGCACTTTTTTCATCCACAGTGATGGCAGGCCGGTGACACAGTTTCAGTTTACGGCCGTGCTGCACTTGGCCTTGTGGTTCCTGGGTTATGATGACAGGAGCTATGCTTCGCAGTGGTGGCGGCAGGCCTCGAAGAGCGTGTCATCCAGCGCATCGGCAGATGGCGTTCGGGAGCGTACGAGGGGTACGTTTGCCCGTAGGTCCTTTGAGCTGCGTGCTCTGGCTGTGTGGTAGCCCAGTGGCGGAGGTTCCACTTGGGTGGGTGGGCTCGGGGGGGGGTGGAGGTTTCTAATTTGTTCCCTTCCTGTTGCAGATTGGCCTGCTGGTGGCAGTCCGCTTTTCTACTTTCAGATAATGCCTGCTCCGGAGACTGGTGGATCATCGAGCATTCCTTCGTCTATAGGGCAGAGCGTCCGGCGGCACTTCAGCCGTTGGGCTCCCATCTAGGTCTGGCTGGTTCCGGAGTTTGGTTATGTTGGATGGGGCAACACGGCATGCGATGGTGGCAATTCCTGGCCTGTGTGCAGGCGGAGATTAGACTGCGGCGGCGGCCAGTCGGGCTGCTGATTCATTTGGGTGGCAATGACCTGGCTAGCTGGTCCTGCCGGCAAATAATTTGAACTGTGCAGAGGGACATTGGTCAGGTGTGGGAGTTTCTCCCGGGTGTGGACATCATTTGGTCAGACATCATTCCACGCCCCGCGTGCTGGACTCAGCGGTGCTGGTCACAGGGCCTGGTCAAGATTAACCGCCAGATTGGGCGTTGGGTGCAGCAGACGGGTGGGCATCAGGTGTTACACCCCTGGGCGGATGTCCGGTGTGCGGGCTTGTATCGTTTAGATGGGGTTCACCTGGCCCCGGTGGGCCAAGATCTGCTATTGAATGACTGGCAGGAGGCTTTGGAGGAGTGGTGCTGGTCGCAGCTTTCCTTGGTGGGAGCGGCACAAGGTTAGTGATATACCTTGTGCTGGTGGCGGGGTAGTGAGCTGGCGCTCGCCGACCCGGCAGGACATTTGAGGCTGATGTCGCTTTACACGGGAGCGGCAGCGCTCCTTAGGTTGGGAGAGACGTCCCGGCTGGGGTCTCTGCCCGGTGGAATGCAACCTTGAGCTGGCCTTTGCTAATAACATGGCGAGGCTGGCGGTAGGGGGAATGGGGGGTGGATGATGCTCCACTTTGCTATAAACGGCTGGTGGGGGGCATCATCCAGAAACGGGGGGGGGGGGGGGAAATAACTTGCGGGTTCATGACTGTTGTGTTGGCCCATGTTGGGCCGGTGTTATATTACTGTTAATAAAGCTGCGACCAAGCAATTTTCTCCAGTTCCTATGTCTGCGTGTTCTGTTCAGGTGTTGGGGGTGGGGGGAAGCTGGGAGGCTCGTGTGGGGTAGGAATTGACCTCGAGCAAGTGTGGGGGGGGCAAGGATCCCTGAGGTGTGTGGTGAGGGGGGGTCTATAGAGCTTAGGATGAAGCCGCGGACAGGGCATCCGGATACCTCGGTTACTACTTATTGGATGTGTTATTCAGAAATGTTAACCATCGATAGACGAATATCACACTTGATTTTTGTTTTTCCTCTTTTGCATTTAATGGAGAAATGTTCTATAATAAAATGTACAATGAGTACTAAAAAGTAAGATGTTGAATACAAAGTAACTTAAATCTATTATTAATCTAACCATCTATAATAAAAAAATAAAATTGATATATTTACCACTTGGAACCCGAGTTCTAAGAATTCTTTTAGTTTAATTCCTTCACTTAGCTTTGAGCAAAGTGAACGAGGTTAGTTTTATTTCTGTGCCTCGTTGTCTGAGTTTACTCCACCTCTTGGCCACGACTACTACCATCATATTTAGGGGTGGAGGTGGGCTTAGACACAGCGGGGTCACATGTGCATTGTTGCATGGCGCTGCTATGGGGTAAGTGAAGTTCTGTAGACATAATCGTTTAGATATAATAGTTGTTGGTACTATGGGAATGGTATTAGGGTGTATTACAGATTGTTTTAAGTGTTTTAATTTTTTCTTTTGACAGTGATTAATCTTCTCCCCTGATGAAGCATTATAGCAAAATGCTTAAATGACTTCGAAGTGAAGCATTGGGGTATAGCAGATCCTATCACTCTTCAAGATTCTTCAGTTAAAGTTAAGTCAGAGTTGATATGATCTGCCTTTCTGTCATTGGATATTATATATGTTGATGAATACGATTTGTATATCTTGGAGCAGAGGGAGGATTGGTCGTTGATGTACTAGGGCAGTGGCATATGTGTTTTCCTGCATGCCGGTGTGTTGCCCGACAATTCTGAGACCTCCTCTCCTCTTTTGAAATGTTTTGGCTCTATGAATTCACCATAGTTTTTTTGTTTGTGTGGAGTGTTTTTTGATTTTTTGACATATTAGAGCTTTTGCTGGCATTCATCATATAATTTCAGGCCATACCATATAACCCTTCGCTGTACTTCCTCCCCTACTGATAGCATGTTAACCTCTTTGTGAAGGATTAGTGTCTAAAATAGGATGTGTGACATCTGTGCTCCCCCTCAGACTACCTGCTGCCCTGGAAGGATGTCTGGCTACTTGTCCAATGCTATGAAGCCATCAAAAGTAGAAACATTGCTATATACTGCCATTGCACAATCAGTGACAGCAGCAATGTCTGCTGATGTCATCTGTGTGAGTCCGCACAGTTTTTTTGGGATTCAAACTGACACCCCTTTGATAACCATACTGCTTCTCAAACCATGAATCTACTATTTATTTATTTATTTACATTCTCTTATATACCGCGCTATTCTGCATCAGTGCGGTTTACATTGAACAAACTGAAATTACATTGAACAGGGCATTATAACTTGGAGATAACTATTTTACAGGGAACATGGGCTATGGAGGGTCAAGTGACATGCCCAAGACCACAAGGAGCACCTGTGGGACTAGAAACCCCAGTCCTTCCGGCCCAAGGTTGCTGTCCTCTAGTGGGATTTGAACCCCCGACCTTCCGGCCTGAAGTACCTATGACTATCTGTACCATGGTGGTTCCTGCCACCTAACACGTTCTTGTCAGGGAGTTGTTGGGGACCACACTTGCTGCCATGTAACTCGGTGCCGAGGTGGTCACCCAGCCATTCCATGAGCAGCCTGATGTACACACATGGTACTGCACTTTGTATCAAGGCCTGCTACATCTTGACAATGGGATTACCATGACAGTCTCCATTTCTCATTCCTGCTGGGAGTCAGAGCTCATACTTCAGACCTGAATGTCACATATCTAATTGATGCATACTTATTTAATCAGAGTGACACTGCCCATTTTTTGAGTGTCATGCTTAATGAACCATACAGGACAGATATTTGTTTGGCCCCACAAATGTGACTATGCAGAATATTAAGTGCAAACTTGCAACAGAGGTACATTGGGTCAGCAAACCCATATAGCACTCTCTTCCATCTCCATGCATCACTCTCCACATCCATCTCCATATAGGCTTCATGATCACTCATATATTCTACTGACAGCTAGTACACCCTGGGCCACATGGTTGTACTTTGCTCCTTAGCACGTATCATACACACATCACCTGCAGAGAATGTACAGGTCATCACTCAAGCTCAGTCATTCCGACTCCTCACTGGCACACAGATCTCTACTCCTGTGCCACCCACTGATATCACACCAAATGCCATGGCCACCCCTCACTGATACCGTCTAACTTCCTCCCACATTCTCCTCCATGTCCATCAGCTATTATGTTTGCTTCCATCCAGCACCTGAGATGTGACTTGCAGTAAGGCATCCTTATCCATCATTAAGGTAACCGACCTTAGCAGGCGTTAACTGCACGTGTTAACACCCGGTAACCAGTCACTAGTGCCCTCACTATCGGAATGCCTATTACCCGCCCCATCCTTTAATGCACACTGGAACCCTATCCAGGCTGGTCCCGAAACTCTCATAAGAACATAAGATATGCCATACTGGGTCAGACCAAGGTCCATCAAGCCCAGTATCCTGTTTCCAACAGTGGCCAATCTAGGTCATATGTACCTAGCAGTATCCCCAAAAGACACAGGTTCCACATTGCTTGTATTGGGTCAAGCACTGATATCCTGGGTCCCTTTTTAATAATGGTTTATGGACCTTTCCTCCAGGAACTTGTCCAAACCTTTTTTAAACCCAGCTACACTAACAGCTCTTACTACATCCTCCGGTAACAAATTCCAGAGTTTGATTGCACGTTGAATCAAAAAATATTTTCTCTTATTTGTCTTAAATAGTTTACCCTGTAGCTTCATTACATGTCCCCTAGTCTTTCTATATTCTGATAGTGTAAACAATCGATCTACGTTTACCCGTTCCACTCCAGTCATTAATTTATAGACCTCTATCATATCTCCCCTCAGCCGTCTCTTTTCCAGGTTGAAGAGCCCTAACCTTTGTAGCCTCTCTTCATAGGAGTAGCCTTCCATCCCCTTTACCATTTTGGTGGCTCTTTTCTGTACCTTTTCTAATAACGCTATATCCTTTTTAAGATATGGTGACCAGAATTGCACACAATATTCAAGGTGCGGTCGTACCATGGAACGATACAGAGGCATTATAATATCCTTTGTTTTATTTTCCATTCATTTCCTTATGATACCTAGCATTCTATTTGATTTCTTGGCCGCTGCTGCATACTGGGCAGAGGGTTTTAACATGTTATCCACGATGACTCCTAAATCTTTTTCCTGGGTGGTGGTTCCCAATGTGGAACCTTGCATTGTGTAACCATAGTGTGGGTTGTTCTTTCCTAGGTGCATAACTTTGCATTTGTCCACATTAAATTTCATCTGCCATTTGGATGCCCAGTCTTCCAATTTATCCAGATCCTCCTGCAGTTTTCCACAGTCCTCTTGGGTTTTAACAACTTTAAACAGTTTTGTGTCATCTGCAAATTTGAAAACCTCAGTAGTTATTCCCTTTTCCAGGTCATTTATGAATATGTCAAAAAGTAGCAGACCCAGTACAGATTCCTGGAGTAATCCACTAATCACCTTTTTCCATTGGGAAAATTGGCCATTTAGCCCTACTCTCTGCTTTCTATCTTTTAACCAGTTCCCGATCCAAAATAGTACACTGCCTCCTATCCCATGACTTTCTAGTTTTGCCAAAAGTCTCTGATGAGGGACCTTGTCAAAGGCTTTCTTTTTTTTTTTTTTTATTGATTTTTAGTCATATACAACAACCAAAATAAGTACAGGTCAATCCCATAAAAAATGAAAGGCAAAAAGTCATACTACAATAAGAAATATACACCATGATAAAGTCCACATTACGGAACCCCACTGTTAACAACAAGGAAAACTAAAAAAAAGAAAACAGAATATAAACTATCCACGATATAGAGGCCGCGACCCCATCCACCCACTTGTCAAAGGCTTTCTGAAAGTCCAGATACACTATATCAACTGACTCACCTTTGTCTACCTGTTTATTCACACCTTCAAAAAAACATATCAGATTACTAAAACAAGATCTTCCTTGTGTAAAGCCATGTTGGCTGTCTCCCATTAGGCCATGACTATCTACATGCTGTGTAATTTTGTTCTTTATGATGGTTTCTACCATTTTCCCCGGTACTGTCGTCAGGCTCACCGGTCTGTAATTTCCCGGATCACCCCTGGAACCCTTTTTAAAAACTGGCATTACACTGGCGACCCTCCAATCTTCATGTATTACAGATGATTTTAATGAAAGTTCACAGATTACTAATAGCAGGTCTGCAGTCTCATACGTATTTCAGTTCTTTCAACACTCTTGGATGTATACCATCCGGTCCAGGTGATTTGCTACTATTCAGTTTATCAAATAGTTGTAATGCATCTTCCCGGTGTAGCGATATTTCTCTCAATTCCTCTGCAGTATCACCTTTAAATACCACTTCAGTCTTGGATAACATCCCTACATCTTCCTCAGTAAAGACCGAAGCAAAGAATTCATTCAGTCTCTCTGCTATAGCCTTGTCTCCTCTTACTGCCCCTTTTATCCCTCTATCATTGAATGGTCCAATTGACTCTCTCACAGGCCTTTTGCTACGAATGTACTTGAAAAAGTCTTTATTTTGTGCTTTTGCTTCTGTAACAAGTTCTTTCTCAAATTCTCGCTTTGCCTGCCTTATCAATGCTTTACATTTAACTTGCCAGTGCTTGTGATGTTTCCAGTTTTCGTCGTTTGGCTCCTTTTTTTCCATTTCCTGAAAGATGCTTTTTTGGCAACAACAGCCTCTCTGACCTCACCTTTAAACCATGCTGGCAGTTTTTTGGACTTTCTTCCACTCTTCTTAATGCGTGGAATACAGCTGGTCTGGGCTTCCAGGATAGTATTTTTAAACAACACCCAAGCTTGATATAACTCTTTAACCTTTGCAACAGCTCCTTTTCGTTTTTTCTTAAATATATTCCTCAGTTTATCATAGTCTCCCTTATGAAAGTTAAAAGATAGTACTTTGGATTTCTTTACTATCCCTCCTCCACTAATTAAATCAAACACGATCATGCTATGATCACTATTGCCAAGTGGTCCCAACACCCTTATTTCTTGTACCAGATCTGGTGTTCCACTAAGGACTAGGTCCAGTATGGCTTCTCCTCTGGTCATATAAGAACATAAGAATATAAGATATGCCATAGTGGGTCAGACCAAGGTCCATCAAGCCCAGTATTCTGTTTCCAACAGTGGCCAATCTAGGTCATATGTATCTAGAAGTTTCCCCAAGGGACACAGGTTCCACAATGCTTGTATTGGTTCAAGCATTGATATCCTGGGTCCCTTCTTAATAATGGTTTATGGACCTTTCCTCCAGGAACTTGTCCAAACCTTTTTTAAACCCAGCTACACTAACAGCCTTTACTACATCCTCCGGTAACAAATTCCAGAGTTTGATTACACGTTGAGTGAAAAAATATTTTCTTTTATTAAATAGTTTACCCTGTAGCTTCATTGCATGTCCACTAGTCTTCCTATATTCTGATAAGGTAAACAATTGATCTACGTTTACTCGTTCCACTCCGTTCATTAATTTATAGACTTCTATCATATCTCCCCTCAGCCGTCTCTTTTCCAGATTAAAGAGCCCCAACCTTTTCAGCCTTTCTTCATAGCAGTATCCTTCCATCCCCTTTACCATTTTGGTGGCTCTTCTCTGAACCTTTTCTAAAATCGCTATATCCTTTTTAAGATACGGCGACCAGAATTGCACACAATATTCAAGGTGCGGTCTCACCATGGAACGATATAGAGGCATTATAATATCTTTTGTTTTATTTTCCATTCCTTTCCTTATCATACCTAGCATTCTATTTGCTCTCTTGGCCGCCGCTGCACACTGGGCCGAGGGTTTTAACATGGTATCCACAATGACGCCTAAATCTTTTTCCTGGGTGGTGGTTCCTAATGTGGAACCTTGCATCGTGTAACCATAGTTTGGGTTGTTCTTCCCTAGGTGCATAACCTTGCACTTGTCTACATTAAATTTCATCTGCCATTTTGATGCCCAGTCTTCCAATTTATCAAGATCCTCTTGCAATTTTCCACAATCCTCTTGGGTTTTAACAACTTTAAATAGTTTTGTGTCATCTGCAAATTTGATAACCTCACTCGTTATTCCACTTTCCAGGTCATTTATGAATATGTCAAAAAGCAGCGGACCCAGCACAGATCCCTTTGGTACACCACTATTCACCTTTCTCCATTGGGAAAATTGGCCATTTAGCCCTACCCTCTGCTTTCTATCTTTTAACCAGTTCCTGATCCACAATAGTACACTGCCTCCTATCCCATGACTCTTTAGTTTTGCCAAAAGTCTCTGATGAGGGACCTTGTCAAAGGTTTTCTGAAAGTCCAGATACACAATATCAACCGACTCACCTTTGTCCACCTGATTATTCACTCCTTCAAAAAAAATAACAGATTAGTAAGACAAGATCTTCCTTGTCTAAAGCCATGTTGGCTGTCTCCCATTAGGTCACGACTATCTATATGCTGAGTAATTTTATTCTTTATGATGGTTTCTACCATTTTTCCCGGTACTGATGTCAGGCTCTCCGGTCTGTAGTTTCCCGGATCACCCCTGGAACCCTTTTTTAAAAATTGGTGTTACATTGGCGATCCACCAATCTTCAGGTATTAGAGATGATTTTAATGATAGTTCACAGATTACTAATAGCAGGTCTGCAATCTTGTATTTCAGTTCTTTCAACACCCTTGGATGTATACCATCCGGCCCAGGTGATTTGCTACTCTTCAGTTTATCTAATAGTTGTAATACATCTTCACGATGTATTGATATTTCCTTCAATTCTTCCGCACCTTTAAATACCACTTCAGTCATGGGTAACATCCCTACATCTTCCTCAGTAAAGACTGAAGCAAAGAATTCATTCAGTCTCTCCACTATCGCCTTGTCACCTCTTAGTGCTCCTTTAACCCCTTTATCATCTAATGGACCAACTGACTCTCTCACAGGTTTTTTGCTACGAATGTACTTGAAAAGGTCTTTACTTCGTGCTTTTGCTTCCGCAGCAAGCTTCTTCTCAAATTCTCCCTTTGCCTAACTTATCAATGCCTTGCATTTGACTTGCCAGTGCTTGTGCTGTTTCCAGGTTTTGCCGTTTGGCTCTTTTTTCCATTGCCTGAAAGATGCTTTTTTGGAAACAACAGCCTCTCTGACCTCACCTTTAAACCATGCTGGCAGTTTTTTGGACTTCCTTCCACTTTTCTTAAAGCGTGGAATACAGCTGATCTGGGCTTCCAAGATAGTATTTTTCAACAACAGCCAAGCCTGATTTATTTATTTATTTATTTTATTTATTTGCAGTCTCTTTTATACCGCGCTATTCGACATCAGTGTGGTTTACAATGAACATAAGAGTTGCACATCTCAATTTCGTGATTTGTGCTTACAGTGAAACAGGTATAATAACTTGGGTATACATTAAACAGGAAAATTAAACTTGGGTATGCATTAAGCAGGTATAACAGGTAAAATAGGGTATAAATAACCAGTCCCTTAACAAGGAGACACGATGAATAAATACAGTCTACTTTATGCAACAATATAATGAGTTATGCGGCACTGCATAAGTTTCTCATGGTGGTTGGAGGGGAAGGTGTGATTGCGAGTGATCAGTCTGGGAATGTGACGTGCATGAGTTTGAGGTGCTGCATTGAGATGTGAGAGTGGGTGAGTGTGGGGAGAAGACTGCTTCATCGTAGTGATGAAGAAAGAGGTGCCGTTTCAGTGCCTTCCTAAATTGGGAGAGTTCACTGATAGTTCTGATAGTTGCTGGTAGTGCATTCCAGCAGGATGGAGCAAAGAAGGAGAAGGCTCTGGATCTAGTGAATTGAGAACACTTCGTGCTTGCCTTAGGTAATATGTATGTCTTTAACCTTTGCAACTGCTCCTTTTAGTTTTTTCTTAACTGTTTTCCTCCTTTTATCATAGTTTCCCTTTCGAAAGTTAAAAGGTAGTACTGTGGATTTCCTTACTATCCCTCCTCCACTAATTAAATCAAAGGCGATCATGCTATGATCACTATTGCCAAGTGGCCCCAACAACCTTATCTCTTGCACTAGATCTGGTGTTCCACTAAGGACTAGGTCTAATATGGCTTCTCCTCTGGTCGGTTCATGAGCCAGCTGCTCCAAGAAGCAGTCATTTATTTCATCTAGGAACTATATCTCACTAGCATGTCCTGACGTGACACTGACCCAGTCGATACCGGGGTAGTTGAAATCACTATTATTACTGCACTGTAACTTTTGTTAGTTTCCCTGATTTCTTTGAGCATTTCATCATCCATTTGGTCATTCTGGCAAGGCGCTCGATAGTACACCCCCACTGCCATTGCCTTCCCCCTTTTACATGGAATTTCAATCCATATAGATTCTACAGCAGATTTTGTTTCCTGCAAAACTTTAACCCTTTCTGACTCAATGCCCTCTCTAACATAGAGAGCAACCCCTCCACCAATTTGATCAGCTCTATCATTACGATATAGTTTGTACCCAGGTATCACAGTGTCCCACTGGTTGTCCTCCTTCCACCATGTCTCTGATATTCCAATCATATCTAACCTTTCATTTAGTGCTATATATTCTAACTCTCCCATCTTATTTTTTAGACTTCTAGCATTTGCATACAAGAATTTTAGAGAATGTATTTTACTCATATTAATTTGGCTATTGTTAGACATGGGTAATTTGGGATCTTTAAGCTCAGTCTGCTCCATACTTGAGGGCATTTGGGCTACTTTACTCTTTTGTGGAACCTCTCTGCTTTTGGTAGTATCCTTCAAAGATACATTCTTCCGAACCATCCGCTCTTGGGCGACTGTCGGCTCTCCCCTAATATCTAGTTTAAAAGCTGCTCTATCTCCTTTTTAAAGGTTAATGTCAGCAGCCTGGTTCCATCCCGGTTAAGGTGAAGCCCATCCCTTCGGAAGAGCCCCTCCTTTCCCCAGAATGTTCCCCAGTTCCTAACAAATCCAAAACCCTCATCTCTGCACCATTGTCTCATCCAAGCATTGAGACTCCGGAGCTCTGCCTGCCTTTTGGTCCTGCGCGTGGAACAGGAAGCATTTCAGAGAATGCTACCCTGGAAGTTCTGGATTTCAACTTCCTACCTAAAAGCCTAAATTTAGCCTCCAGAACCTCCCTACCACATTTTCCTATGTCATTGGTACCGACATGTACCAAGACAGCAGACTCCTCCCCAGCACTATCTAAGACCTTATCTAGGTGGCGCGTGAGGTCCGCTACCTTCGCACCAGGCAGGTATGTTACCAGGCGATCATCACGTCCACCAGCCACCCAGCTATCTACATGCCTAATGATCAAATCACCAACTATAACGGCTGTCCTAACCCTTCCCTCATGGGCACATGACCCTGGAGAAACGTCCTCGGTGCGAGAGGGTTTTACATCACCTGGAGGACAGGTCCTAGTTACAGGATCACTTCCTGCCACACCAGGGTGATGCTCTCCTGTCACGTGACCTCTCTCCTCCATGGCAACAGGGATGCTGCCAGACTGGAGGTGGGACTTCAGGACTATATCCCTGTAGGTCTTGTCTATGTACCTCTCTGTCTGTCTTAGGCTTTCCAAGTCTTCTACTTTAGCCTCTAGAGAACGGACTCGTTCCCTGAGAACAAAGAGCTCCTTGCACCTAGTGCACACGTAAGACCTCTCACCAACTGGGAGAAAATCATACATGTGACATTCAATGCAAAAGACTGGAAAGCCCCCATCCCGCTGCTGGACTGCTGTCTGCATCTTAGTTTTAAGTTTGTGTTTAGATCTAAGTTCTTTACTTACTAAGGGTTGCTATGGATATTTATACTAATAAAACTGTACCTAATACATGTAATATACCTTGTTCACCTGAAGCTTAACTAATCTCAGGTCCTTAGTGTATGACTGATTTGGGTAATGAGCTTCACCTGAGAGCACCTCCTGTCTTTTAAGATGTGTAAGTACCTATAAAGCTACGATTATCCCAGGGGAGGGAGGGAAATAACACATTAAAAGAGGGCTGCTACACAGTACCCTGTCTTGTGCTGCTGAGGTAAGCTAAATTCTGATTTGATTTAAATTATAGCTCTTAGCTGCTGCTAGACTCTAACTTCTTATGAAATTTAAACTACAAGCTCTCTGCTGGGTTCTAAATTTAACCATAAAGCTCTCTTCTGTGTTTTAAATTTAAGTTAAAAGTACTTTGCTGATGCCAAGCCCTGAGTAACTATTAAATTTAGACTACAAGCTCTCTGCTGGGTATGAAATGTAACCAGAAAGTTCTGTGTTTTATATTTAAACTTAAACCACTGCTACTAGGCCCTGACTGATTTAACAAAAAATAGTGGGTTCACAGATTAATTAGCTTTAATACAAAGAATTCCTTTTAGAAAATTACCAGAAGTATATACTGTGATAAGGAAGCTTATCATAGCTCAGGAAGGAGCTATAGTAAAGGTGAAGTGACTCTGAACAAACAACCTGTCAGTTCTGGTAGAAATAAGAAAACAGAATTTTTCCATAAAAGACTACCAGTCCCAGAATGCACCAGGTTTCCAACAGCCATTAGAGGAGCTGAAGTGGGGAAACGTGTGTTCAATCAGGAGGGCTATGAGGTAATCCCAAAGCACTCATCTCAAAGGGCAGGGCCTGATTCAGCACAGCTGCGCTGTGCTAGGCTGGAGCACTCATCAAAGCAGAATAAAGGTAGAGTTTATTCCACAGAGAATTATCCTCATCCTCAGATTCAGGTTGGAGATCCTCAGCTTGGACATCTTCATCATCTGGAGGATCATCAGAAGCAGAAGTCAGTGCGGACGAAAACCCTTTGGAAGAAAGAAGAGGAAAGCATTTGGGAGGCCTAAAGGAGTCCAGAGCAGTACGTATACTGGGAGACATTCAAAAGGCCAGCATACACCATTGGACTGGGGAAAGCCAGAGGAATGGTGCTACAGAGCTAGGAATCTCCAGACGGTACCTGTGAGGGAGACGGCTGCACGTGGAAGGGACCCTAAGACCCATGCCAGAAGGTATGTGAAGAGTATGTGAAGAGTGTCCAGGGATCTGGATTGGAAGGCTGGACATAAAAACTGGACTACATACTGGGCAGGCTATTTAGAGAGGAACTCTAACAGCAATGGAAGCTCAGGTATGAACACTGATCTATGCCCTAGCTATAACCTTGAAAGACAGCAGGGAAACAAGTATTCTTCTGAGAGTGCTACATTGAGAAATTCCTCTGTGCCAATCCATGATATTGAACCCATGATTGTTGAAGAAGGGGGAGCGGTCTTAGATACAGGCTGTGAATATATGGATTGCTCTCTGTCTAAACTCCTTTGGTAATTTACTGTTACAAAGTACAGCAACCATCACAAAGAAATACAAACTTATTCTTTAATCTACTCAGAAAAGCTCCTGAGTAGGATTTTGGGCCACGCAGTAGAAAGCAAGCCAGCTAAGGGGTTTCAGCTGGATAACTGCTAGCAATTGAGCCTTACCTAATTGCTTGTGAGCTCTGAGGGAATCACTTCTGAATCTATGTGTGAAGATATAAGAAGTTAACCTGAAAAGAACAGTTTTTTCCCTTCTTTGTGGGTTTTGCTTGTTGTTTGATACACTGCTAAGAAAATATTAGCTAAAGCCTACAGAAAAGACCAGTTTGTTACCAACCAGGTCTTTGTTCTTTTGCTTTGATTGCCTGACAAGTTCAGCTGTTGTTTTCCTGATTTTGTTTTTCTAAGTTTAACACTGAAAGCAAGTATCCTGTTTTATGTGCTACCAAGCATATCTGTGTTGGGAGAAATAACCCCATAAATAAATATCTTATTGGCTTTACACTCAAGCACAACTAATTATTGTGAGCAGCTGTGTCTGGTGTGAATGGACTGCATTTCCCACAATCCCTTGCAAATCATATTGATATATGCACTTGCCAAGACTGTGAACATTCTCACCCAGGCAGCCGTCTGACAAATGGCGTAGTTTTTCGGATTGCTTTTGCGCAAGAAGGATTTACTTGCTAAGGATTACAACTCAAGTCTGAAAGAAAAGACAGTTCAAGCTTAAAAGCTGAAAGAAAAGATTTTCCCTCAACTGCACTTTGGAGGAGAGGTGGCTGTTCCAGGTAGCTGTTCCAGGAAGAAAAGACCCTGTGCAGAGCTGGATTCATCACTGGCATAAGGTAACAAGTAGCTGGGCATGTCTAGTGGTGGATGGGAGTAAGGCACAGGGGTAATTGAAAAAAAAAAGAAGCAGGAAAAAACACCTGTTTGGAAGGTGGTGCACTGTGGGGTTTTTTTGTGTTTTCTTGCAGGGATCAAGATGGATCCAAAGGAACTAGCTCAATGGATGGCAGCCCAGTTTAGCAGGAAGCAAGAGCTAGCACAGCAGGCTCAGGACACTGCCATGAAAGCCTTAATGGACCAGCAGAGGCCAGTGCTTGATCTGGTGCAAGCCCTAGTTAAACTGCAGAACCAAAGTGGAACAGATGCAAGACCAGCAGTAAATACTGGTACACCACATGTGGACAGTGTGGGACTCAATCAGGGAATTGGGGCATTTAGTTTTGGGAAGCTAACTCCAGATGATAATGTTGATGATTTTCTAGAGTCTTTTGAAAGAGTGGCACAGGCATTAGCATGGCCAGAGACCCAGTGGGCAGTAAGGCTGGCAGCCTCATTAACTGGAGAGGCGCTTGCAGCTTATAGAGCAATGCCAGCAGCCCAGGCTTTGAATTATAAGGATGTAAAGGCTGCTATTAGAGATCGCCTAGGGTTGTCTATTTCAGAGTATAGGCGAATGTTTAGAGCTACTACATTGAGAGTGGGTGAAACACCCAGGGCTCTGAGTCAGAGAATCAGAGGATTAGCTGTAAAATGGTTGGAGCCTGAGCAAAAGACGGTAGAAATGTTATTAGACATTATTATGCTTGAACAATTTATGTCTGCGGTGCCTAAAGATTTGCACACTTTCCTTATACAGCAAAATTGCCAAAATCTTGGAGAGGCAACCATGCTAGCAGAGAGATTCTTGGAAGCCACGCAGGCTTGCCATAGAATGGGTGGCCCTCTGAAGATGGGTGCTGAGGCAAGCTGTGCTGTATCAGAAAAGAAAATATTTAAAAATGTTTCTGGAAATAAATGTACTGTGCCAAACCAGATGACACAGTGGAGTGGAAAGAAATGTTTCAAGTGTGGAAAATGGGGACATTTAGAAAAGGGATGCCAGACACACACTAGCTTAATGGGTGTGGATTTAAAACAGCCCAAAGAAGGATTTCTTTTGATGGTTGATGTGCAAGGAATTACCACAAATGCTTTGTTAGACTCTGGGGCAGACCAGAGTATGATGTCAAAAAGGCTTTGGAAGAGAATAGAGGCCCAAGAAGGATTTGTACCTAGAACCCCTGAAAGCCAAGTTCACATCAGATGCATTCATGGTGCTGCAACATCATATCCCACCTATAGGCTAAAGGTTAAGTGCCTGGGGGAACAAGAGGAAGTCCTGTTAGCAGTGGTGCCTAGGCTACCTTTTGATTTGGTTCTAGGAAAGGACTGGCCAAGATTTAAGCAGGGTCTAGTGGAAGGACTAGGAAAGAAGGAGGGAGAAGGAATAATGGAAATAGCTCCCGGGCCTTTCTTTGGAAGTCCTCAGTCCCTAGCTAAAAAGATGGTTAAGCTTCCAGAAGGCCAAACTATAGGTAATAAGAGGGGCCTTGTATCCACCCGCTCGCAGGCTAAGGTAGAGAGCCAGCAGAAGGAGGAGGGGGAGCAAGCAGAGTTATTAGGAGACTTACCCTCTCATGATGATTTAATAACTCCATCATCTGGTAAAGTAAAAAAGTTGAAAGCACAAAAGCGGCGTGAGAGACTTTGCAGAGCACAGGGTAGGGCTGAGATGTTAGCTGGTCAAAGTTTACCCTGGGTGCCAGCTGAGTTAGTGGCAAAGTTTCCTAACTTTCCACAAGAGCAGCGAGCAGATCAAGCTCTCACCCGAGCTTTTAAGTATGCTCATGAGGTCAGGGAGGAGTTGCCCAGATTCAGACTAGATAATGAAATATTATATAGAGAGAGTCAGGACCCCAGGAATGGGACCATACATAAACAATTGGTGGTACCCACAACTTTCAAAGGGCTAGTACTTAGATTAGCACATGATCATCCAGTTGGAGGTCATAAAGGGATGCAAGGAACGCTGGATCAAATACTTATGCGTTTTTACTGGCCAGGTATTTTCAAAGAAACTGCCCAGTTTTGTGCTGCATGTCCAGCGTGTCAGCGAGTTACAGCGGCTCACCCACCGGTGGTGCCTTTGATTCCCATGCCAATTATCACAGACCCAATTGGTCGCATTGCCATGGATATTGTAGGCCCATTAGTCAAAATGCCCCGAGGTTTCCAATACATCCTAGTTATAGTAGATCAGGCAACAAGGTTTCCCTGGGCCATACCATTGAGGAATGTTTCTGCAAAAACAATAGCTTTAGAGCTAGTAAAATTGTTTTGTGAAGTGGGATTCCCAAGAGAGGTGTTGACTGACCGAGGGTCCAATTTTGTATCCAAATATTTGGCCCAGGTCTGGGATGCCTTTGGCATTCATCACGTGAAAAACCTCAGCCTACCATCCACAATCAAACGGTTTGGTGGAGAGATTCAACCAAACTCTCAAACAAATGTTGAGAAGGGGGTTAGCAGGAGAGGTAAAAGAATGGGATATGTTATTGCCCTTTGCCTTATATGCCTGCAGGGAAAGAATTCAGGTGTCCCTAGGTGTAACTCCATATGAATTGATGTATGGTAGGGCTCCACGGGGTTTGTTAGATATTTTGAGGGAACAATGGATTGATCCTGAACCAGGAAGTCAGGAGGTGCCACAGTTTCTACGTGACTTGAGAGCACGTTTGAAAAGGACCTCGCAGGTTGCTGAGAGGAACCTGCAGGACAGTCAAGTGCGCCAGAAAGGGTGGTATGATAGGAAGGCCAAAAGCCGCCAATTAAGCATTGGTGAAAAGGTTTTGGTTCAAGTAGCAGGTACAGCCCCAAAATTTGAAGTACAGTGGAAAGGGCCATGGAAGGTTGTTAAACAAGTGAGCCCAGTGTCTTATATGGTAGAAAATGCAAGAGGGCGTAGACAGACCTACCATATTAATGTACTTAAGTCTTGGAAGGAGAGGCCTGTAAATAATAATGACCCTGAAGCCAGTCAGGAAGTAAGTGAGCTTCAAAAAGATAACACTCTCGTAGGTATTACGGACTGTAGGAAAGAAGTTCCACCAGTTAAACCAGTCCGTAATAACTTAAGCAGGGGGGTATGTGATAAGGAAGCTTATCATAGCTCAGGAAGGAGCTATAGTAAAGGTGAAGTGACTCTGAACAAACAACCTGTCAGTTCTGGTAGAAATAAAAAAACAGAATTTTTCCATAAAAGACTACCAGTCCCAGAATGCACCAGGTTTCCAACAGCCATTAGAGGAGCTGAAGTGGGGAAACGTGTGTTCAATCAGGAGGGCTATGAGGTAATCCCCAAGCACTCATCTCAAAGGGCAGGGCCTGATTCAGCACAGCTGCGCTGTGCTAGGGTGGAGCACTCATCAAAGCAGAATAAAGGTAGAGTTTATTCTACAGAGAATTATCCTCATCCTCAGATTCAGCTTGGAGATCCTCAGCTTGGACATCTTCATCATCTGGAGGATCATCAGAAGCAGAAGCCAGTGCGGACAGACAGAGAGGGCAAGAAACCCTTTGGAAGAAAGAAGAGGAAAGCAAAAACTCCTATGTCATTGGTACCGACATGTACCAAGCAGCAGACTCCTCCCCTGCACTATCTAAGATCTTATCTAGGCGGTGCGTGAGGTCCGCTACCTTCGCACCAGGCAGGCATGTTACCAGGCGAGCCTCACGTCCACCATCCACCCAGCTATCTACACGCCTAATGTTTGAATCACCAACTATAACAGCTGTCCTAACCCTCCCCTCATGGGCACATGGCCCTGGAGAAATGTCCTCAGTGTGAGAAGGTTTACATCACTTGGAGGACAGGTCCTAGTTACAGGATCGCTTCCTGCCACACCAGGGTGATGCTCTCCTGTCACGTGAGCTCTCTTTTCCATGGCAACATGGATGCTGCCAGACTGGAGGTGGGACTTCAGGACTATATCCCTGTGGGTCTCGTCCATGTACTTCTCTGTCTTTCTTATGTCTTCCAGGTCTGCTATTCTAGCCTCTAGAGAAAGGACTTGTTCCCTGAGAGCAAAGAGCTCCTTGCACTTAGTGCATACGTAAGACCTCTCACCAACTGGGAGAAAATCATACATGTGACACTCGATGCAAAAGACTGGAAAGCCCCCATCTCGCTGCTGGACTGTTGTCTGCATCTTAGTTTAAAGCTTGTGTTTAGGTCTTTAAATTCTGTACTTACTAAGGGTTGGTGTAGATGCTTATACTAATAAAAGTGTATCTAATACCTCTAATATACCTTGTTCACCAAGGATCCAAAATTCTGACTAAATGGCTGAGCCCAAAATATTTGGGATCTGCGCAATGAGGAAAGAAAATCACTGTTACAATATATTGAATAAGACGGGTACAATTTTCCTGAAATATGCAAAAATTAACCCGGCTGCAGAATGTGGATTAAAAATTTAAAGTAAGCCTTCAAAGGGTATGATGCCATTTTGTGCTTAACGGTCCTTAGTAAACATGCCCCTTAGAATACAGGAATATGCCATATCTCACAGCTAAAAATAACATGGTCGTGTACAGTTGAGTAATGCTGTGAAAAAATTCTAATGCATTAATTGCAGTTAAAAACTTTGCTTATGAGTCTCATTCACATAAAGCTGTTAAGCATAAAATGTGAAAAGATGTGCATAATGCATACTATTCATTCATCTGAAACCAGTCTTTTAAGCTATTCATGCAATATTTTCCATATTATTTTAAATATGTGTATTATATATCACTTTTTGATGAGCAATTTCAAAAGAAATTGTGGATACACAAAATGCTAATATCTAGCTCATGGTTTTGAATGAGATGTAAAGAACTTTGGATATAATTTCATGGCATTTTTCATTTCTATTATTATGAAAGTATAATTCTTCCTGCTCAGCTTTTATTTGGAATGACATACACTGCTGAATTCAGCATTTCAAATCTCCTGTAATTATTAGTCTGATGTGAGTGTCTTTGGCAAGACTACCCATAAGTCTCTAACATCTGACCAAAAGATAATTTAGTAACCTGAAAGACCATTTTGTGTGTGAACAATAAAAAAAGAGCATATGCAATGCTTTAACCAGCAGATTTTGTTCTATTCCATGAAACAAGCCCCCAACAGTTTGGAGATTTTGTGACGTCCTAAGTAATATAATTCATTCCTAATGATCAGGGGCTCAAAGCAATCTGCTGCCTAAGGCGAAGTATGAGATGGAGCCCGCCTCCCCCCCCCCACCCCCACCCCTTAGAGGGGTCAGGGCTTTTTCAGAACTTCAATCAGGGACTGAACCAAACCAAAAAGCCAATTAGATTATATGGAGGGAATGCAAGATGTTTGCACACAAGGCCGTACCAAGCTGCAATCGCGGCCTGTGCGACTTGCAGCTTGGGCGCGCGCCCCCTCCCCCCCCCATACCTCCGTCCAGCGTTGTCTGCTCTTTCCCTGCTGCTGCCACCCTCTGTTTTTTTCATGGTGGCACTGGCAGCAGGGAAAGAGCAGGCAGTGCTGGACGGAGGTATGGGGAGGAGGGGGTGGGGGCATGCGCCCGATCTGAAAGGCGCCGGCACTTTAAGCAGATCTGTCTCTCCCTGCTCTGACATCACTTCGGAGGAGGGAGGGACCAGACCTGCTTAAAGTGCTGCGAAAAGGCTTGGGGAGCGCATTTCGGCTGCCTGCTATAGTCCTTCCAGAGGTGGCAGGGCAATAGCAGACAGCCGAAATGTGCTTCTCAAGCTTTTGTGCCCTGTGCGACTGAACCGCTTGCAGAGGACTAGGTATGGTCCTGTTTGCACACCAAGGGGTATGTTTACTAAACAGTCTTAATGTCGCAGCGGTGGTATTATCGTGCGATAACGTCACTTATCGTGCGATAACGTCACTTATCGGGCGATAACGCGGCGGCGGCGTTAAGGCACACTAACGCTGTAAAATCCTGGTCTGAAGGGTGGAGTAAGGCTTCCCAGAGGGCGGAGAGTGGGCAGGGAGAGGCTCCAGGCACACTAACGCTGTGAAATCCGGGTCTGAACACTAATGTCAGTGAAACCCTCGCGTTAGGCACATTTGCAGGAAAGAGAAACAATTTAGTCAGCAATGTGCAGCAAAGGCAGGGAAATCCAGAAAAGTGATAGTTGTGATACATGTGCAGGGGCCAAAAAGGCAAATAAACATATAAAAGGACCAGAACCACATCTAAAATCCCAATAACCAAGCTGGCCAATATTGATATTAATGATAAACATAAAGCAACACTACTGACAAAACGTATAAATTAAGATATCATGTTTGGAAGGGTCTATGCTCTGTCCCTCTACAAAGTGAATGATCCCACATTGAAATAGCGCTGATCAGGGTTTCTGTCATTTATATTGGGCAGGTTTGTTATGGCATGCACATGTGCAGCAACAGCAGAGTGGGTACGTAGGAAAGGGCAACTGTACTGATGCTATAAATGAGATACAGGGGGCTGCAGGCGGCACATGCTGTGATCCAGCTGGGGCACAGTGCGGGCTAGGCAGATGCCTAGATAGCACATAGGAATGCCAAAACTGTAAAGCAGCAAGATAGCAACTGACAAGGGTTCAACATGGGCACGAGTGTGTGTCCCACAGTGTCACAGGGGAGATTATCCAGCAGGTACCCCCAAAGGCACAAAACATTGGCAGGCGGTGTGGGGGGGGGGGAGGGTGGAAGCACACATGTCCATGTAGGCACCCCTAACCGAGAACCCACACCATAGGCAGCTGCCTACCAGTATACTGGATGGCCTGGGACTGCACACCACCAGCACCACCAGCATAATGGCATGGCAGCATGGTGGCGGAGGAGTGCTGGTGGCGGAGGGGAAAGTGGCATCTGCCCACAGCAGACCATGGCCTAGCCCTGTTTAGGTGGGTGCCGTGCATTGCAACAGACAGGATCTGTATGACGATCAGTCATGGTATCCTCAGGGAATAGACTGTCCCTGTGGCAACAGTGTGGTGTGGTGCAGTACACACAGCCAGTGTGTTCAGGAGCAGGAGGTCACAAGTTCAAGTCCCAGCTGTGGCTCCTGCCAACCCTTTCCCCATATTTTACCCAGTACTAAACCATGATAATAAAGATGGAACCTTTATCACAGATAAAATAAACATGCCTGAAACACCTATATTTTACCCTACAGAGCACAGACACCATAAACATGTGCAATCCCTAGAGCAGAGTTTCCCAACTGCAGTCCTGGAGGGCCAAACACTATTCAGGTTTCATGCTGTCCCTAATAAATATGCCTGTGCTGCATTAGTATGTGTCGCCCCCATTGTATGCAAATGTATCTCATGCATATTCAGGTTTTCATGCTGTCCCTAATGAATATGCATGAGATACATTTACATACAATGGGGGTGGTGCATACTAATGCAGCACAGGCATATTTATTAGGGACAGCATGAAAACCTGAACAGTGTTTGGCCCACCAGGACCGGAGTTGGGAACCTCTGCCCTAGAGCAGCGGCCAGCAGGGGCATAAACACCCACACCCACAGGCTCCACTATCCAAAGCCTCATGGAGAGTCAGGCTGTTGGGCCCTGCACGCAGCAGCATCTTCCAATACTAGCACTTGCATACCTTAGCAATGCCGCCCTAAACTTGGGAATACGTTACACATATGTCAAAAGGTTGCTATGATTAATGGCATTTAATTCCTAAGTTAAGCACAATTTGCTGATAGAGATGCATCATAGCAACCTTTCTGATATCTGTGGAGTGTGTTTCAGTTTTAGTTTCTGACAGTTTACCACCCCGGGGAGTGACTCCAACAGTATTGCGTTCCATAGCCATGCCTGCACTGTGCCCAGGACTGTTGTGGTGGCCAGGGCTGCCAAAAGCCTCTATATTTGCACAATGCTGGCATAGGTGTGGGAGTGTGTGTCTGTCTATCTAGTGTGCTGTGGCTGCCTACACCTTACTCAGCCCACACTGCTTGCACTGTTTCCAGTGTAAGTCTGCCAATGTGCATAATGAGGAGCAAGGTACTGTGGGTATAGCCCGGACAGGGTGGCCTGGGCAAGATGCATCTGCACAGGGCATAAGGCAATGGCTGGGACATTGTAGTGCCCGGCCACCACCTGCACAGACATGGTAGCCACAGCATGTTCTACTGGGAGGTCACTCTCACCCTGACTGAGCAGTGATCACGGCATGGCTAGGTTCCCACATAGTGTTATGTAGTATTTCTCTCAAGTGATACTTATGGGTTCTCTTTTCTGGGGCCCAATCACTGACTTACCTGCTTGGTGTGTGTGTGCTCACATTCCATTTTTCGGTGCACACAGTTCCTCCAGGAACATACACTATGTACAAGCTGGCAGACTGCCTGCAGTTAGTATGTATATGGCTAGAACGCCTTGCAGGGTGCAGCGGCTGGAGAATGTCAGATAGTGGTGGGGGGCAGCTGAGAATTTCCAGGCCTACTGTCTGTCTGCCATTGCCTTATGGAGGTGTAAAGCTCTGCATTAATTGCCCTGTAGGGTGCCCGTTACCCAGCAGGACTGGGGTTGATGGTCCCCTCTACTGCCACCATTGCAGGGATGTAGAATGTGGATCTGTTGGTGGGAGATCCTGTCCCCCACCCTGAGCCCCAGAGGCAGGTTGGGTGGTGCTACATAATCCACCTATGGGTCCAAACACCCCCCTTCACTTAAATCATGTGACCTTGGCACCCACATAGGATATGCACTAATCTGGGTGCATCATAATCCACAAGGGCTAAACATGACTGGGAAATACAAATGGAGACAGGTGTATCCTAGGTGTGTCTGCAAGGACTACCTATCACACCCTGGCACTGATGGCAACCTGCAGCATAGCCTATCTCAGCTAAGCCAGGTGCTGCGGACCTGGTGCTGGGCGCCCCACCTCACCTTCATGGTGAGTACAGTACCCGCACAATGTGACGATCTGTAGTTACTCTGTGCCAGTAACACACACGGTCAGTTCTCCCTACCAGGCCGAGGTGCTGTGGGGGTGCATACCCCATCTTGTGATCATCTGTAGACTGCTGATCTGCATGTGCAGTGCATCATGGGTACAGGTGGGTCAACCCTATCCTGGTAACCACAGCAGACAGTTTGTGTGGTGACCTGCAGTTCTTCTGTAGCCAGCCAGGGGTTTGTTAGTAGCTGTAGAGATGTAGCCCACTGGTTACTTCACTGAGTGTGGAAGCAGAGGTCATGGGTTTGATCCCACAGTGGTGCTATTTGATAGGGCTGTCTGAGGCATTTCCTTTTCTAATTTAAATTAGTGCTGCCAGCAAAAACACCCTCACAGTGCTGTCACATTAAGGTGCCTCATAAGGTGCCCTATAAAGCGCCCTATAAGGCGCCCTATAAAGCGCCTTATAAGGTGCCCTATAGGGAGCATTATAAGGTGCCTTGGCAGACAGTGCGCTTTATAATGTGCCCTCTGGAGTGCCTTATAGGGCACCTTATGTGGCACCTTAGGTTACGGCACTGTGAGGGTATGTTTACTGGCAGCACCAATTTATAATTAAAAAAGAAAATGCCTCAGACAGCACTGATTTAAAGTAAAGGGTAATGCCTCAGACAGCCTTATTCATTAAGCCCACTGGGGGATCAAACTTATGACCCCTGTTTCAGCAGTCATTGTATTAAACAGTGTGCTACACCTCTATTGCTGTGATTGTAGGTCAGCACACGAAGTTAGGGTTAACGCGCGGTAACGTACGTGGCTCTCTATCGCACGATAATGGACATGGCGCACTTTATCACGCGATAATCTGCGATTGCTATCTTAAGACCGGAACACCCACTCCTTATATGGCATCCTTCACATTATCGCTGCAACTAGCGCTGGGAACATTAAGACAGTTTAGTAAACATACCCCCAAGAAACTAAAAGAGCAAGAACCAACAGCAGAGTTTATAAAACTAAATTATAACTCATTTTTATTTTGTTGTTATAAACTGCCTTATGGTTCTTGCTTTTTCTTTTTCAACATTTATTTTGCATCCACTGTGGGTGCAGAGCAGAACCAGGACATTCACCCACAGAACTCAATATTAAAAATAAAAATCAGATTCTGATTATCTCACTAACAACAACAACAACAACCACTATTCTCTAGTACGAAGCATATTATGAACTAATACAAACCCCTACAACAAAGAGCAAACCTACCGTACCATACCATATCAGCACAAACTTCCAAAACTCACATAAGGAGCCCATCCAATAAAAGCATCACTGTAAAAACTACAGTATGCCCTGGAACACCTATTTGAAAAGCTGAGCAAGTCAAATTAATACAGTACAGTATAGATCTTTATGTACAAACTCCATGTTAACAGAATACCTGGTCTCAGTCACACACTCACAACATCGACCCTTACCAAGTACAGAATAAGTAACCATAATCTAAAGTAAAAATAAAAATATGTAGACAAAATTTAAACTGAAACCCCAAGAAGCCAGAGTCCACATGCAGGCAACATCAGATAAATAAGAGATGTAGTTCCCCAATACTATGTAAAATATAAAGATAGCACAAAGTCCAATCACTAAAATGGCATAAAATTATTTTTTCTACCTTTGTTGTCTGACCATTTTATTCTCTGATCATGCTGGACCCGATCTGAGGCTTCTGCTTTCCTGTCTTCTCTTAGACCTCCTTCTGTGGTCTATGGTCCATCTGCCATTTCTTATCTCTTCTTTTGCTTTCTTCACTTCTTTCCATCAGCCTATTTCCAGTCCCCGTAATCCTTCCAAGTATCAGCCCCTTTCCAGTCCTCCCTCCCAGTACCTTCCAATGTCATCTTGCATTCCCATGACTGCCACTGGTGTCCATTCCCTTCCAGTCCCCCTCCTTCCCCACTGTCCAGCTCCTTCTAGTCCAAATACCATGGCAGCCCCTCTCAGCATCCACTCCCTTCCAGTCCCATTCTCCCATCCCTTCGCATCAGCCCATTTGTAGCCCTAGCCCCAGTTTTCTTCCAAAGCCAGCAGCTCTATTTTCCCCTTCCCACCTTCAGCCCATTCCCAGTCGATGCACCCCAATCAGCTCACTTCCAGTGCTAGTCCCCCATTACCAGTGCTAGCCTCCCCTAATCAGCCCATTTCCAGTCCTAGCCTCTTCTAATCAGCCCATTTCCAGTCCTAGCCTCCCCTAATCAGCTCATTTCCAGTGCTAGTCCCCCCTCAGCCCATTACCAGTCCCAGCACCCCCTCAATCAGTCCATTCCCAGTCCTAGTCTTCCCTAATCCATTACCAGTCCTAGCCCCCCCAATCTGCCCATTACCAGTGCTAGCCCCCCATCAGCCCATTATAATCCTAACCCACACTGTATCTCCCCTTTGTTCAGCATTTATCCCCTGCCTCTCCAGTATGTCCCCGTCTCTCCCCTTTGTCTAGTACTTGTCCCCTTGTCTCCCCCTTTGTCCAGTATGTCTCCATCTTCCCCTTTGTCCAGAATTTTCACCCTGTCTCCCCCTTTGTCCAGTATTTGTCCCCTGTCTCCCCCTTTGTCCCCCATCTCTCACCTTTGTCTCTCCTTGTCCTCCTCCTGTCCCTACTCCCTTCACCTGCACCTCTCATCCAGCTGCGGCGGCGAGGGCACTCTGGCTGTTTTAATTTTAGATTTTGCCGCCTCTGCCCTGCCTCTGCCTTCCTGCCATGTTTTTTTCTTCAAGAATGCTTGCAGCAAAAAAATAGTGTCGGGAAGGCAAAGGCAGCAGAGGCGGCAAAATCTAAAATTAAAACAACCGGAGTGCCGCTACCGCACAAATCAGTCTGATCGCTTGCAGCAATCAGGTTAATTTGTCCGACGCTGGCAGCACTCCGGTTGTTCCTGCTGGTTGAGATGGAACTCTTGTCAGTTCCCTTCCAGCCTCCTCCTTCCCCAGTGTCACCCCCCCTCCCCTAGTGTCAACCCAGTTGCAGACCCCACCTTCAAGCCATGTCAATTCCTTTCCAGCCCCCTCCTCCCCCTGTGTCATCCCCATTGCAGACCCTGCCTTCCCCTCACATCAATTTCCTTCCAGCCCCCCTTGTCAGCCCAGTTGCAGACCCCACCTTTCCCTTGTCAATTCCCTTCCAGCCCCCTCCCCCCCCAGTCAGCCCCCTCCCCCCATGTCAGCACCGCTGCAGATCTCACCTTTCTCTTGTCAATTCCCTGCCCCCTTCTCCCCTCTCCCCGTGTCATCCTGCTACTGCCCCCACCTTTCCCCAATGTAGTTCCTGTGCCTCCTTCTCTTGCAGCTGCAGCTACCTGCCTCTTAGGGAACCGAAGCTGTGCTGGTAACTGCAATAGTATAAAAAGAGAAGCCAGTGCGGAGCCTTCCCATCTCTCGAAGGACTCCGTGCAGAATTGTCCCGCCCCCAAAGAAAGTTGTTAACTAGGGATCATAGCAGCTATTATGAACCTGGGTGGCATGTGGTGGGAGTAGAAGAGAATCAAATCTCCCCTTCCAGTAGCCTACCTTGCCTATTCTGGCAAGTGCCAGGAAGTTTGGGGTGTGTGAAGGAGGGTAAGACAATGGTCTTTGAGGGGAGGTTCACGCTGGGAAAGGGACTGTCATGGGGGGGGGGGTATAATCAGATGAGAGGGTCTAACTGAGGAGGTCTTATCAGGGGGCTGTCATTCACTGTGGGTGATGTAGTCGGAGGGATTGCAATTCACCACCATGAGTGGATGGCTTTTTTGGCCAGGATTAATGCTGTGGCCTGCATTACACATCTCAAGTGACCATCATTATATGTGCTAATGCATGTAACATGGACTTTTGCGATAAGTGTGTGCTAACTGCAGGGCACATGCTGACTGTGTTCTTAACAGTTAGCACACGTCCTTTGCACTTACAAGAGGAATGTTATAATTAAGGCATAGGCATAGTTTTTCTGCTTGGAGGGAGGGAGGGAGAAGAGAGGGACAAGGGGTAAGGAAATCATTATGGCACTTGGCGTTGAGGGGGAAAATTCAACATTAACACCTGAACATTTAGAGGGAGGCACCATAGTCCATGCCTCCCCCCCCCCCCCCACTCAACTATGCCAATGAATGAAGCTCAGAACTCAGAGCAGTCACTGAACAGACTTTTGTCATCATAAAGTACTAAATGAAATGCCTCCGTATATCTGGTAGTGTGTTACTGCAAATCCTCAAAGATTTGCAAAATATTTTTGTGCCTGATATTCTAAAAATAAAGATGGCAAAGCTGTATAGATTATCTTTGCCATAAGGGAAATAAATGAGTCAAAAACTAGCAATTCTGAATCTGAGAAAGATTTGGATGACTCAGCAATACACACAGAATGCTGCTGTCTTTCTTAAAAATAGATTAATCATATTGGATTTTTAAGTAAAACTATAGACATGGAGGCCAATTCCAAAAACATGCACATCCTGGCAGCTGGCACGTCCAAATGGAAACTTGCAGAAATAGAACCCAATTCCCTGCATGCAGCTTCTGAGCAGAGCTCACGAGTTTACAAATGGGAAACGGAAAGGCAAAATCGCCTAGGAAGCCCCCAGAGAGCCAGTTACCTTCCACTACTTTGACTTCAGGGCCTTTGGATGCCTTTTTCCTTTCTCGTGAGTTGCCGCAGTCAACACTTGTGGGAGGGGTGTTAACTCCGGCTGTTGAGATGTCAGAGCAGGATGACTCGGCATCTTCCTCAGGGATAGACCTCAACCCTCCTGATCTGCAGCATCCTCTGAGGTTGGTGGAGTCTGCCAGAGGTGTGATGAGCCAGAATCTGGTCAGAGTCATCACTGATGATCTGGTGGATTCATGGAGGCAGGATACAGGTGGTGATATGGGGAAAGATGACTCCTCGGGGAATATCGAGCCAGCAGCATCCTCTCGGAGGCAGTAAGGTTACGAGGAGCTGCAGAGCCAGAACGTGAGCAGGAGAGAATGGCAGAGCAGGGGCGTTCTTTTGCTGGGATATCGATGGAGACTTTCCATCCTCACACGGAGAAAATTACCCTTGAGACTATATGGGGCACCATTAAACAGCTTGGTGAAGCACTTTTGCCACAAGTGCAGAGGTTTGCAGCCCAAATCCAGGTTACACAAGATCAGTGTGCTATTAACACTTCAGAGATCTCTAAAGTGCAAGTATCTTTGAGTGAAGTGTCTGTTGGTGTTGAGCATGTGGAGCACTGTACGGAATTTGTGGTTAAGGATATGACATATGTCAGGCTAGACTTGAACATTTGGAAAACGTTTCAAGGATGGCAAATATATATTTGATTAATTATCCTAAATCCCAGTTGATATCACCTCGGGAAATGTTTAAATCCTACTTGGTAGAAATGCTGCCTATTCCAATTAAGGGGTATGTTTACTAAACTGCGGTAACGTTATATAATGTGCGTTATGTTTAACATTACATAACGCGCGTTACATAACATTAACAATCGTTAACATCGTATAACGTGCATTACGTAACGTTAACAATCGTTGACGTTCTGCGGCGCGGTAAACACCGCAGAAGGTGGAGAGAGGGCGGAGAGAAGGGGTCAATGGGCGGAGTGTGGGCGGGGAGAGGCTCCATTCACACTAACGCGCTGATCTGAAGAGCTGAATCCTAACGCGATTGAAAACCTGCCGTTAGATGCACATATGCAGTAGAGAGAAACCATTTACGTGTCAGCAATGTACAGCCCAGGCAGGGAGCCCAAAAACTGTGATAGTAGTGCTCCATGTACAGCAATACCATAGTGCCAAAGTATGAATGGCCACTATGGCGATGGTGCAAATGGGGCATAGGGGGCCGCAGGCGGGACATGTAGCATGGGCAGCTGGGGCACAGGGTGGTCCAGGCGGGCACCTAGGTGGCACATAGGAACATAGACACCGGAGATCAGCAAGACAGCAGTTAACCAAGGCCAAACACAATCCACCAATATCTACCTGGTCCACCCTAGCCAATAGTCGCTAGGACACAGATCTGACATTCGCCCAGCCATCCCGCCTCCATGTGGAGGGGACATAATAGTGGTAGGCAGTGATGGGGGGATGTGAGGAAGTCCATGTATGCCCCCCCCCCCACCCCAGAACCCGCTCCCTAGGCGGGCGCCTACCTACACAGTGGATGGTCTGGGACTGCGCACTACCAGCACCGACAGCAAATGGCCACATCAGCTTGGCAGGGGAGCGTGTGCCCGTACTGGAGGGGGCAGTGCCACCTCCCTGCAGTGGACCTAGGCCATGCTCTGCATCAGTACGTGGTGTGCAGTGCAACATAAAAGATCTGGCTGAGGAAAAGTGCAGGTAGCCCCAGGGACTACCATGCATCTGTGGCAACAGTGTGGTGCAGTACACCCAGCCAGTGTGTCCAGGAGCAGAGGGTCACAGGGGCAAGTCCCAGCTGTGGTTCCTGCAGAGCATGTTCCTATATTTTACCCTACAATGCAGATACAACAGCAACATGTGCAAAGCCCAAAGCAGCAGTGAACAGGGGTACAAACACCCACTCACACTGGCTCCACAATCCAATGATGCATGGAGCGGCAGGCTGTTGGCCCCAGCATTGGGATGATGTTATCACCAGAGCACTACTACTACCCCCTGCACAGTTTAGCAATGTCGGCACTGTGATAAGGACTAGTGTGGCGGGCAGGGCTGCCAACCACCCCTATCTTTGTATAATGCTGCAAAAGGAGTGGGAGTGGAGGAGTAGCCTAGTGGTTAGAACACTGGCTTGGTAACCAAGCAACCAGGGTTTGATTCCCACTAGCACTCCTTGTGGCCTTGGGCAAGTTACTCAACCCTCCATTGCCTTGGAAGAAAGGCCTAAATTTTCTCCACCCCTCACTCACTTCAACTAATTTATACCATCCAACGAGTGATTTAATAGTGACTGATACAAACTAATAAATACGTGTATTATTTTTTTGTCGGAAGTTATTGCCTTGAGAGATTTCTCCCTCTTGAAGCGTGACTTCCCTTTTAATTACTTTTATGGTAACCAAACCACCGTATAAAATCTGTGAAGTAATTGCATTATCCAATGCTACAACACAACCAATTTTAAAATTTCTTAATTGTTGAACTTCAACCTTAGAAAATCATTAAATGCAGATCTTCAACGGACACAGTACTGCGTTTAGAACCGCACTCGTTTTCCGGTTCTGCTTCAACGCTTAGATGTCTGCTCTATATACTCATCTGAATCAATGTCTTCTTTAGTTCAGATAAGTTCCTTCTTTCAACTCTGATGTAATTCCTCATTATAAACCGGATCGCTCCGTTGTTACAGCCTTTCTTTTGCGAGTATCAAAACAAAGTGAAAAAGGTGTTTAAAAGCTAATGAGGACCGCCTTCTTTTGATGATATCATGAACAGCTTAACCAATCTGGTAACAGAATCAGCCTTTCAATTCCTGATGTTTAAACTAAGCTTAGCCAATCCTGTTCCGCATTCAGCCCTTTAGGCTCTAAACAGCCAATGCGGAAAATCCAATGTTGTTCAGTCCACTGAAGACGTTGCTCTCTATCACCCCCTCTTAAACTCGGGGGAACTTGATCAATAATTCGCCATTGAAAATCTGTAAAAGAATGTCCAAATTCAATGCAGTGTTTTACTAGTGGAGCTGTAGTAACTACATTCCGTATTCTGGATGCATGTTCCTGAAGACGAAGTTTTACTTTTCTAGTCGTTCGACCAACATACACTTTAACACATGGACATATTAAAGAAAGGCCTGGCAATCTACTTCCGGTGACACTGCCAAGGAAACCCAGGAGCTTCTGGGTCGCCAGGAGTCAGGACTGACTCAAAGGCACACATTGCATTGCATTTGCATTTTGCAAAAGGAGTGAGCGTGTTTGTATGTCTATCCATTGTTCTGTGGCTGCCCACACCTCACTGGGCCCAAAATGTCCCACTGTTACCAGCGTTAGCCTGATTAGATGCATAGTGAGGAGCAAGGTATTCTGGGTATGGCCCGGACAGGGCAGATTGGCCAGGATGCATCTTCACAGGGTTTGGGCAATGGCTAGGACACTGTAGTGCCTGACCACCACCAGCATGGACAGGGTGGCCACAGCATGGCATGCTGGGAGGGCATTCACTCTGAACGAGCAGTGACCATGGCAGGTCTAGGTTCCCACATAGCGCTCCACACTATTTGTCTCTAGTGGTATATTTGTGTTCCCCAGTGCTGGGGTCCCAATCACTGAGATGCCTGCTTGCTGCACATAGTTCCTGGTGGACTGTCTGCAGTTAGACTGTGCATGGTCGGAACACCTTTAAGGTACAGTCTGACTGTGCTGTCTGCTGGTGACTGGCAGACAGTGGTGGGAGGCAATTGGGGTTTCCAGACCTAACCCCAGCATTGCTGCTGGTCTGCAACTGTCCCAGTCATAGGTATGGCTCTGGCCCACCAACCCTGGAGGGCTGTCTTGTACAAACAGGATGGAAGGTGCATCCCTGGGGCGGGGGCACTGTTCTTTACCTACAACAGGGTGATGTGGGCCCTTTGGGGTATGTAGTGTATACCACTGCAACCTATAAAGGCACTGCTACACACAGCTCATGCAATTCTAGGAACCCCTCTGCCCTGATAACAGCTGCCCATGTCAGCCAGACCCTAACATGGGGTACACACTAATCTGTCTGGTGTCTGGTCCCACAGGGCCACATGTGACTGCAGGATACAGATGGACACCAGATTACCTTCAGCTGCACTGCAAGGAACATCTGTCACACAATGGTAGCGATGGGGATGTACAGCAGGACCTATCTCTAGCACCACATGTACTGCGGACCTAGTGCTGGGCACCCATCCTATCCCTCAGGGTGACCATAGAACCTGCACAATGGCATGGTATGTAGCTACTCTGTGCCAGTATCACACACTGTCAGTTTGTCTTTCCCAGCTGAGGTACCGGAGAGGTGCAGACCCCATTTGGTGATCAGCTGTAGACAGCTATTCAGCATATGCAGTGCATCATGGGTACTGCTGTGACATACACCATGTAGGTATAGCCTACTGGTTAATACATTGCCATTCTTGGCATTGTACATTGGTTCAGTTCCTCATTGTTCCCTCCTCTCATGCCTGTCCTACTCAAATAGTGTGCATGCCTGTAGAGGTCATATTTTTGCAGATCTGCACTTCCAGCCCATAATACCCTCGCCACAATTGCCAACATTCCCTCGGTCCGTCTATCTGCGTCTGTCAGCTGTGTAGAGTCCTGTCTGCCTGTGCAGGCTGCCAGCCCATGTCCTGCACTGCTACTCTTTCCTGCATTGCGCCTCATCGTGCTTGCCTCGCCTGTGCCTGCTCTGCATGGTACCACCACTCCTCTGTCCACCCATCATTGTAACTATACTGCCACCTCCGCCTCCACTGGGGGACACGTATTCCCATCGTCTGCCACCAACTGTTTTTCCGGCACTTTACATTGCCAACACCTTGTGCTGTGGTAGAGCTGCCCCACCCTGTTTGTCATCAGTACTGGCAGGCACATGGGATGCCCGCAGATATGGCAGGTCCAGCGGCTCCCACTTCTCCCTCCTTCACTCAACTGTTCATTGCCTTTCCTGAGTGCTCTATCTAGTGTTAGGGCTACATCTGTCTCTGTTCCGCACAGGTCATGCTTGTCATCCTGAGGCACCTTGCAGTCCCTAGGGCACACTAACATAGGACACCATAGCCTTGTTAGGCCACCTTAACCTATGGTTCCATAGCCCAGGGTGCCTTCTGCGGTGACTTGTCCAAGGGTGCATAATATGGCGCTTAGCCTAGGAAGCCCTATAGGGCGCCTTCTGAGGCACCTTACAGGGCACCTTACTTGGAACCTTACATGACACCTTACATGGCACCTTACTAGACACCTTACATGGCACCTTACAAGGCACCTTATAAGGCGCCTTACAAGGCACCTTACAAGGCGCCTTATAAGGCGCCTTGTAACGCTTGTTATTCTAAGGCGCCTTGTAACGCGCGTTCTCTGTCAGCTTGCTGTAACGATGCACCGCCCATGCCTTTATATGGGCATCTCTACTTTACCGCAGAACCTACCGCGAATGACATTACCACAGTTTAGTAAACGTACCCCTTTGTGCTTTCCACTCAATCCGTTTTCAATCTAGTCAGTCTCTTTAAGGACCACACCAAGAGCATTTAGTTTACAAGTCATCTCTGCAGAAATAAATCAAAGGCTTTGCTGAAATCCAAGTATACCATGTCTAACATTCTTTCCTGAACCAACTGTCTTGTCCCTCATTCAAATAAATTGATCAGATTTACATGACAAGACCTATCTTTAAACTAGCAATCCCATCAGACTTCCATAAATCCAACCGAGCTACTAACAGAACATTCTCACACTTTGCACATATTCTATGGAACAAATTACCTGATGAACTAAAAGCAGTCAAAGACCTATCCACATTCCACAAAGAACTAAGAACACATCTTTTTAAACTGCACTTTGAAAACTCATACAAACCCATAAACACTGACCCAACTTAATACCACACCTAAACTACACAGACCACAACCACAACCACATACCGCAAGCATTCTCTCACTGTAATTAGCTCACTATTAGACTATATGTTTAGACCCAATTTATGTTTATTGTATATAGTTCATAACAGGACTGTCAGATCAGTCCTAAGTTCATTGTTTACTGTACATAGTTATTGAACTGCTATATGTAACCGACCTATTACTCTTGTTTAATGTAAACCACATTTGATCCCTGGAAAAATCAGTATATAAATGCAAATAAATAAATAAATATAAAATCTTTGATAAAACCATGCTGCCTCAAATCATGGAATCCTTTGGACTTCAGAAACTGCACTATTTTAATTTTTAACGGTGAGTCCATTAATTTACTCACCAATAAAGTCCGATTGATCGATCTGTACTGTAGTTCCAAGCTTCCTCCACCTTACTTCCACTTCTGTGAAGAGGAACCACATTTGTCTATCTCCAGGACTCTGTACTGATTCTGGATTCTGAGGAGTCTTCAAAAAGGTGAAACAGCAGAGATAACAGAGCTTCCCAAAATTCCCTTTTTTTAAATGTATAGTTACATTTAACATGAGGGTACTTAACAACATACAATGAACTCATATGTCTAGTTGGGATGAGTGGGTATTGAGTTGGCGGAGGTAGTTGCATTACCGTTCAGGTGGAGACTGTTGTCTGTTTGCTCATAGGCTTCTGTAAAGAGCAGGGTTTTAAGGGCCTTGCAGAAGTCTATAATGTCATTTAATGCCCTCAGGCTCGTTGGGAGGGAGTTCCAAAGTGTGGACGCCAGTAGTGAAGGAACTCTTTTTGAAGTTGTTAGTTTAGTTTTGTGATATCCTGCAGGTGTGCCGATCATGTTATCATTATTGGTCCTTCTTGGTCTATTGCTGATATCCCTTGTTATGATATCTTGGAGTGCATCTGCCGAGAGGTGGTGAATGATTTTAAAGATGATCAGGACTGTTTTAAATTTTGCTCTGGCCATCATTGGGAGCCAGTGCAGTTGCTGTAAGAGGGGGGTGATGTGCTCAGTTCTTGGAGTGTCTGTAATGATGCATGCTGCAGTGTTTTGCACCATTTGGAGTGGGTGTAAGGTCTGCTGAGGGAGGCCTTGATATAACGAGTTTCCATAATCAAGCAGAGGTGTGATGAGTGCTTGGCACACTGTGCGGAAATGGTCCTTGTGGAGCATTGGCTTGATCTTTCTGATGGTTCTCAAACGTTGATAAACCTTGTTTGCGGTTTTGGTGATGTGGGATTTTATGTTCAGAGCTCTGTCCATTGTGATAACCAGGTACTTAACTTCATCTTTGACTGCTACAAATTTGTCTAGAATGCTGATAGTTTGTGGTGACGAACATTGCCTCAGTTTTATCGTAGTTGACAGTCAGGTTATTGGCTGTGAGCCAGGCATGCATGTCTTCAAGGCATCTGGTTATTGTTGTGGTGTTAAGTGCTAGTAGGTTGATTGGAGCATGCACCATGATGTCGTCAGCATAGAAGTGATAGTGGAGTTTGTGGCATTTGACAATGTTGCATATGGGCTGGATGTAAATATTAAAGAGCATTGATGACAGGGCTGAACCTTGTGGTATTCCCTGCGTGACGGGGAACTGCAGTGATTTCTTTTGGGCACATTTGACTTGTTGCGTTCGATCTTCCAAGTAGGAAGTAAACCATTTCAGAGTATTCTTGCATAGTCCTATCTGCTGCAGGCGTTGCAGTAACCTGGCGTGGGACACAGTATCAAAGGCTGCCGAGATGTTCATGAACGCTAGCAGGAATCCGTTCTTTATGTTATCCATGCCTCTTAGGAGATTGTCAAAGAGGGAAGTAAGTAATGTTTCCACACCATGCTGGGGTTTAAAGGCTTGCTGATGGATGTCCAGTGGGGCATTTATGTCAATATGGTCCTGAAGTTGCCTTTGCACCTTAACCCAAACATGATCATAACTTCACAAATAAGGCTATTCCTCCACTCCTCCAGAAAAGAATTCTCTTCTAAAGGTAGGAAGAAGACCATTATATAATTTCATTATCTACTACTGTACTTATACTAACAATATTATGCTAGGTCCCTAGAATCTAATTACCCTGCAGGAGATGAGGAGAGGGATAGGGTAAATAGCATCTAGGAAAGAAAAAGTTTTCTTTGAAAGCAACTGGTCAACATGAGAAGTGGCAAGAAGCCAAAGCCTGGAGTGGCTAAAGAAAACAGGTCTTCAATCAATAGAGGAAAGAATATGAGGAACATCATCCCAGTGAAGGTCATGGAGATAAAGACAAAGCAAAGTTATAAGGGAGATGTGCAGTATGCTAAGGCAGGCATGCTTGAAATGAGTAAAGGCAATGCCAGAAATTCACTGGGTTCTATGGCCTACCATAACTAATAGAAATTATGGCTGACTAACTGGGCGAGTGCAACCCTTGTCTGATATATTTCTCTATAGCAGAGCTGATAGTTCTATTAATACGACACCAGAACTTGACCACAATATTTATTCTCTGCCCTTGTGGCCCTGATAATGCCAAGTTGCCAACTCCTCACATATCAATGGAGTCCATGGTGCTAAGGTTGCTTTGCTTTTGTCTTTTGAGTGGTACTGATTTGATGGACCTTTCTGTGGATCAGCAACATGTTTTTCTTTACCTCCTATAACAGGTCATGCCATTTTTTAAAAATATCTCCTACCCTCCCACTTTTGTAGCAGATGTTATTTTACTTTTTTGTAATGGTTTGACAAATTTTCTGTTTCTAGTGGTATTCACATTTTGTTGCTGCAGGGGTAAAGAGAGATTTCTCATGCTTGTTGATCTAAGAGATGGTGGGTTTCACCCCTTCAGAGCAGTAGTTAAGCTTTGTCAGAAGGGAACCCTTGGTGGAAACCATTCTGCTCTCCCTAACAGATGGTTACGTGACTAGTTTTGGCAGCTACTTACCAAGCTTATGATAATGAGTCAATTGTATGGGTTCTTAATTAAGTCATTAGGTGTATTTTTTTCATAAGCAAGACTGGTGCTGTGGGTGGGGGCAATAGGAAAACTGCTCTGGACTCCACAGTTTCAAAGGGCCCCTGAGGAGTTGATGAACCATGTGGTAAAAATAAAGGAGTTCCGTGCAGGCAGGAAGCAGACAAAAAGTCTCCTCAAGCCCCACTCATCTGCTGGTAGGGCTGGCTGGCAGAAAGTTTAGCAAGTACGTGCTTGATAATGGTGTTGGAGCAGGGTGGGTCACATGGGCCCTATCCCATCCAACTTTCCTATCAGTCAATGTTCCAATGACCAGGTTTCCCCATCCAGAGCTTTAAGACCCTGCCTATTTATTTTTTAATGGTATTTATATACCGCCTTATCATTCAATCAAAGCGGTTTCCATGGCAAATAATCAAGGGGGAAAATGTTTTCATGCAGTGTACAGAGTGGTGTGTATGTGTTGGCGGGGATGTGATTAGATTTGGTTTATCTACATAGTGCGCTATTATACATCATGAGCTATTATACAGTCTTATATACAGTCTTGGGGTGGTGGGGAGGGGGGGTTGATGATCTGACTTGTATGCTGGTTCAGGGGGTATGTCCATAGTAATCGATGAACAGAGTTGTCTTCAGCTGTTTTCGGAAGTCCTTGATTTCTGTGGTTAGTCTCAGATCATCTGGGAGGGAGTTCCATATGGATGGAGCAGCCAGGGAGATTGCTCATTGTGCGGTGTCTTTGTGGGTCTTGGTGAAGTCTTTTGGGGTGTTAATCAGATTGGAGGTGCCTCTTCTTCTTGGCAGTGTGCTTGTGTCGGGTTGTATGAGTATGTGTAGGCTTATGGCGGAGGAGTGTTGTTTGATCTTGAATATGTTTATGATAGTCTTGTATTTGATGCGTGAGATGATTGGGAGCCAGTGCAGTTCTTTCAGTATGGGTGTGATGTGATCGTGTCTTGTAGTACCGGCTATTATGTGGGCAGCTGTGTTTTGGGCCAGTTGTAGTGGTCTGAGGGTCTGCTTTGGTAGCCTGGTGTATATTGGATTGCAGAAGTCTAGTAGAGGGGTTATCAGCGCCTGGCAAATGGTGCGAAAGTGCTCTGGGTCGAGGAGGGGCTTGAGTCTTCTGATGAGTCGCATTCTTTGGTATGTACTTTTGGTTGCTCTGCCTATGTGTGCTTGGAGGTTAAGTTCTTTGTCCAGGATGACTTCGAGGTACTTAACTTCTGATTTTATGGGTATGAGTGCATCTCTTATCTTGATGTCGGGTGGGGGGATAAAGGCCGGGTTTCGCGTGATGATCAGTGCCTCCGTCTTGCTGTAGTTGATAGATAGGCTGTTTTCCTGAAGCCAGTTTGCCATTTGGGTGAGGCAGTTTGTTATGTTGGTGTAGTCCGGGTTGTCGACTGAGATGGGTGTGTAGATCATGATGTCATCTGCATAGATTGTATAATGTATGTGGTGCTCTTTGATGATGCACATGTTGGCTGGATATATAGGTTGAATAGGAGGGCTGAAAGGGCCGATCCCTGTGGCACTCCTTGTTTGACTTTTATGGGTCGAGATGTGTTGTGTCCTACTTTGACATGTATTTGTCTGTCGGTTAGGTATGAATGGAACCAATTCAGGGTGGCACCGTGTAGACCGATGTTCTGTAGTCTATCCAATAGAGTCTTGTGGTTAACTGTGTCAAATGCAGATGAAATGTCAATGAATATCATGAGTATGTCTTTCTTGGTGTTGTCTATGATGCGGAGGACGCTGTCGAAGAAGTTTATCAGAAGAGTTTCTACCCCATGGTTGGGGCGGAACCCGTGTTGATTGTTGTCCAGGGGAGCGTGGTTGTCTATGTGTTCTTGTAGTTGGTGCTGTACAGTTTTTTCGATTATTTTTGCTAAAAGTGGTATGCTTGAGATGAGTCTGTATGCTGCTGGATTGTTTTTGTCAAGTGTGGATTTCTTTGGGATAGGTCTTATTGTTGCGAGCTTCAATTGATTTGGCATGCACCCTTGGGTTAGGGAGGAGTGTACTATCTTGTGGATGGTTTGGATGAAGTTTGATTTGGTGGCCTTGATCCAGGGCACTGGGCAGGGATCCGTGGGGGCAGTGCTTGTCTTGATTGCTGAGATGATGTGGGAGAGTTGCTCCGTGGATGGGATGTTGAATGTTCCCCAGGTGTTCAAGGGTGTGATAGTCTTTGGGGTTGGGCTGAGTCTTGTTTGTTCTGCTGAGTGGAACTTTTCTTGGATGTGGTCCGCAAATTTTTGTGTGTCCAGTTGCACTTTGTCTTCGGTATCCTGGTCTTTGGTGAGGGCTTTTACGATTTCAAATAGTTCTCTGGGTTTGTTGTTGGAGTTGCGTATGAGGTTTGTATGGTATTTTCTTTTTGCTCGGTTGATGCATTCGTTGTATTGTTTTTGCTTTGTTAGGTATAGTTCCTGGTTCTCGGGTGACTTGTTCTGTCTCCATCTCCGTTCTATTTTTCTAAGGTTCCTCTTTTCGTTTCTTATAGTTTTAGAGTACCATGGTTTGTGTTGTAGTTTGTTGCAGCGAGGTGTTCTGTGTCCACTGTTCCCTCTAAGCTGTGCGCGTGTGCACACGTACTCACCTCACCAAGCAAGCGCACATATTTTACAACAGAGCGCACAAAAATTACGGCTTTCCTAACCAGGGCTCCACACATCAAACAGTAAGTAAGGATTTGAGGGTTTCTTTGTTTGGTTTTTTTTTATTAAATTGCTAGCTCTCTGACTGGGAGCTCTTAAAAGGGTTTTGTGTATACTTTTTAAAAGCAAGGTTACTTACATTTTTGCTGTTTTAGGGGAACTTTACTGGAGCACAGTAGGTTGCTGAACTCTGTAACCTCCTCAGATTCAGAAACTGCTAACACCTAATCAGGTGTTAGTGGGCCTGTTTCCTGAGTGCAGTTGAAGCCTGCATAAAAGGCTCCTGTGCCCTGCCCTTTTGAGGCTTTCCTAACCAGGGCTCCACACATCAAACAGTAAGTAAGGATTTGAGGGTTTCTTTGTTTGGTTTTTTTAAATTAAATTGCTAGCTCTCTGACTGGGAGCTCTTAAAAGGGTTTTGTGTATACTTTTTAAAAGCAAGGTTACTTATATTTTTGCTGTTTTAGGGGAACTTTACTGGAGCACAGTAGGTTGCTGAACTCTGTAACCTCCTCAGATTCAGAAACTGCTAACACCTAATCAGGTGTTAGTTCCCTCCCTACCCACCCCGGCTCCCACCCACCCCTAGTGAGCAGTCTTGCTTTATAGGGCAGCTCCCCCTTTAGCAAATCACAGTGAATTGGACCAGCACATATTGAATATAATTAAAGAGATTTAACTGCTTTTTCTCTGAAAGGACAGCTGCGAAACCAGCTGGTACTTGGTAGATCTCTCTCTTTTGCTTTAACAGATACCTAAGCTCCACAAACAGAACAATGGCTGGGAAAAATCGTATTGCTAAAGCTGTTGCCCCCGTTACAGCTTCTGCCTCGGTCCAGACAGAGGTCCTAATGCCAGTTGAAGAACCGGTTCCATGTGCAGGGTGCCTGCATGCTGAAGCTCTGAGGAAACAAGTGGAGGAACTCCGAGAGGAGGTGGCGAGGCTGAGGAGCATTCAAGACAGTGAGAAGTACATTGATGAGATGCTTTTTGCAGCAACCAGGCTCTCCAGCACAGGAGAAGATGGATGCCAACAGAATGTCGATGGTTGGACAACAGTCACCAGAGCCTGCAAAATCACCAATCCAACTTCTCCAGCCCTTGAATTGAAGAACCATTATGCAGCCCTGGAAGTGGAGGAGGTGAAAGCATCCCTGGAAAGGGAAGAACCTGAGTTCAAGTACCCCATAGTTTCGGAATCAGTGACCAGAAGGAAATGAAGGGTAGTGGTTGTTGGAGACTCTCTTCTGAGGGGTACTGAGGCGTCCATCTGCCGACCAGACTTGATGTCCAGAGAGGTGTGCTGTCTGCCTGGTGCCAAGATCCAGGATGTTACGGAGAGTTTGCCGAGACTCATCAAGCCCACTGACTATTACCCAATGTTGCTAATCCATGTTGGAACAAATGATACTGCCAGGTATACCTCGGAACGTATCAAAAGTGACTTCATGGCTCTGGGACAGAGGGTGAAGCAGGTAGGTGCACAGGTGGTGTTCTCTTCAATCCTCCCTGTTGAGGGTAAAGGCCAAGGCAGAGAGGCTCGCATCCTGGAGATGAATGCATGGCTGTGTGGATGGTGTCTTCGAGAGCGTTTTGGTTTCCTAGACCATGGGATGCTGTTCCAAGGGTTGCAGAGCAGAGATGGCATCCATCTGTCCAAGAAAGGTCAACACATCTTTGGTAGTAGACTGGCTAATCTACTGAAGAGGGCTTTAAACTAGATTCGTTGGGGATGGGTGAAGAAAGCCCCCAGGTAAGTGAAAGCCCCCAGGTAGGTGATACATTAAATACCTTTATGGAAATGGGTAACAGAGGTAACACATGGAAAGCAGTGTGTATTAATGCCCGTAGCATGGGAAATAAGATCCCTGAAGTTGAAGCTTTGGTGGGAGTGGCTGACTTGGATTTAGTGGCAGTTACAGAAACATGGTTCACAGAGAACCATGACTGGGATGTAACTATACCTGGCTATACTTTATTCAGAAAGGACAGGGTAGGAAGAAGGGAAGGAGGAGTGGCACTATATGTAAAAACTACTATTAAAGATTTGGAATTACAGAGCTTAAAAGGGAGAGAGGAGGCATTGTGGGTTAAACTAGAAAGAGGGAAAGAGAAATCTATTTGCATTGGTGTGATATACAGACCTCCCTCACAAGAGGAAGAGGTGGACAGAGAGTTAATTGAAGACATACGCAGCATTGCTAGGAAAGGGGAAGTGCTACTGCTAGGAGATTTCAATATGCCAGATGTTGACTGGCACATTCCTGCTGCAGTATCATCTAGAAGTAAGGAGATCCTGGATTCTCTACAGGGAGAACTATTCAGGCAATTGGTAACAGACCCCACACGTGAAGGGGCCATACTGGACTTGGTGCTTACCAATGGTGAGAGTGTTTCTGATGTTGTAGTGGGAGATCATTTTGCATCCAGTGACCACCAGATGGTGTGGTTCAGTATTAGGACTAGGGCTTTTAGAATCCATTCCAAGGTGAAGATCTTAGACTTTAGGAAGACTAAATTTGCGAAGATGGGCCAATACCTCAGGGAGTCGTTAGTGGGATGGGAACAGCTGGGGGATGTAGAAAAACAGTGGGCAAAACGGAAAGGGGGTATTTTAAATGAAACCAACCTTTTTGTTAAAATGGTAAATAAAGGCAAAAGGAACAGGAGACCACTATGGTTTTCGAAGGAAGTAGCTGAAAAAGTGAAGAAAAAGAGGGAGGCCTTCATGAAATACAAGAGATCACAGAGAGAGGAAGACAGGCATCTGTATTTGGAAAAACTTAGAGAAGCTAGCAAAGTAGTCAAGAAGGCAAAGATTCAAAAGGAGGAGGAAATAGCCAATGCAATAAAATGGGGGGATAAGACATTTTTCAGATATATTAGTGAGAAGAGGAAGGGCAAAAGTGGTATTGTCAGACTCAAGGGTGCAGGGGGGGAATATGTAGAAGCTGATAAGGATAAAGCGGAATTGCTTAACAAATATTTTTGTTCTGTGTTCACAGATGAAGAACCAGCAGCAGGACCTCAGAAAACACCCACAAATAAGAACAGAAGCGAGGGACATCTTGAACAATTTTCAGAAGACTGTGTTCGTGAGAAACTAGCTCAACTTAAAGTAGACAAAGCAATGGGACCGGATGGGATACACCCTAGAATACTGAGGGAACTTGGGGACGTTCTAGCAACTCCACTGACTGACCTTTTCAATGCCTCGTTGGAATCGGGAGTGGTGCCAAAGGACTGGAGAGAGGCTCATGTGGTGCCTTTACACAAAAGCGGAAGTAAGGATGTGGTTGAAAACTACAGGCCGGTTAGTTTAACTTCAGTGGTGAGTAAATTATTGGAAACGCTGCTGAAAGAGAAAATAGTGAGGTTTCTGGAGTCCGGCGGATTACAGGATCCGAGGCAGCATGGATTCACCAGAGGCAGGTCTTGTCAGACAAATCTGATCGATTTCTTTGACTGGGTGACTAGGGAGTTGGACCGAGGGAGAGCTCTAGATGTGGTGTATTTAGATTTCAGTAAAGCCTTTGACACTGTTCCTCACAGGCGACTTATAAACAAACTGAGCACCCTAGGGATGGACCCTAAAGTTACTGCTTGGGTTAGAAATTGGTTGGGTGGGAGGCGACAAAGAGTACAAGTAAATGGAGCTCACTCTGAGGAGAAGGATGTTACCAGTGGTGTGCCCCAGGGATCTGTCCTTGGTCCGATTCTTTTTAACATCTTTGTTAGTGATATAGCGGAAGGGCTGTCAGGTAAGGTTTGCCTCTTTGCGGATGATACCAAAATCTGTAATAGAGTAGACACCCAGGAAGGTGTAGATAACATGAGGAGGGATCTAGCTAAGCTTGAAGAATGGTCTAGAATTTGGCAGCTGGGATTTAATGTTAAAAAATGTAAGGTCATGCATTTCGGCTGCAGCAATCCAAGGGAGCAATACAGTATAGGAGGTGAAGTACTTTTGTCCACTAAAGAAGAGCGGGACCTAGGCGTGGTTGTGTCTGATGATCTTAAAGTAGCTAAACAGGTAGAAAAGGCGACGGCAAAAGCTAGAAGGATGCTTGGGTGCATACGGAGAGGAATGGCTAGCAGAAAAAAGGAGGTGATAATACCTCTGTATAAGTCTTTGGTGCGACCTCATTTGGAGTATGGTGTGCAATTCTGGAGACCGCACCTTCAAAAGGATGTGAACAGGATGGAGTCGGTGCAGAGGGTTGCTACTAAAATGATTAATGGGCTTCATTATAAAGCATATGAGGACAGACTTAAGGATCTTAATATGTACACCTTAGAGGAAAGGCGGGATAGAGGTGATATGATTGAGATGTTTAAATACCTCCGTGGCATAAATGTTCAGGGAGAGAGCCTCTTTCAATTGAAAGCAAGTTCTGCTACGAGGGGACATGGGATGAGGGTGAAGGGAGATAGATTCAGGAGTGATATGCGGAAATATTTCTTTACGGAAAGAGTAGTGGATCCGTGGAATAGTCTCCCAGTGGAGGTGGTAGAGATGAGGACAGTAACTGAATTCAAAAAAGCATGGGACCAACACAGAGGATCTCTAAAGGTAGAAAGTGGACTGTTGTAGTTGTTGTTATGGAAGGACAGACTAGATGGGCCTTGTGGTCTTTTTCTGTCATCATGTTTCTATGTTTCTATGATAGAAAACAACACAGACGTCTTAAAATTTAAAAGTTATGATTGCAATTACTAGAAATTTCCCGCTTCATTTAGTAATCGTCTATTCTCATTTAATTTGATTAAAATCAATATGGTGTACATACTGTATTCTGACGTGTAGTCAAATTTTAAAGTATATAACTCTGAGTGTCGTTATGTGGCGCACAAAAATTTAACCTTCCTTCAAAAGCTGCACACAGCTGATATTTTATGCGCACACAGCCTACAGAAAATTAGAGGGAACATTGCCTGTGTCTATATTCTGTTGCTTTGGCAGCGTTGTATATGGTGTTGTTCCAGTTGGTGATTAGTGCATCTAGGTCATCTGTTTCATGGTTTAGGTTTTGTATTGTGTCCTGCAGGAACTGGTCTCTGTCGAAGCATTTAAACCTTCTTTGTGTGGGGGTGTTGTCCAGATATTTGTTTAGTATCTCCTCATTAGGTGTAATTTTTACTTCAATTAAGTGATGGTCAGACCATGGTACTGGTGTGGTGATGGGTGTTGATATTAGGCCTCTTGAGGTTAGGTATTTGGGTGCAAAAATAAGGTCTGGTGAGGATCCATGTCTGTGTGTTGGGGTGGTGATTATTTGCGTGAATTGGAGTGAACTCATTGTTTGGAGAAAAGCTTCTGCATCTTTTTTGTTGGTGGACTTAAGATTGAAGTCTCCTAGGAGTATTGTGGGTTTGTGGCTGGAGTTCACTGCGCAGACTGTCTCTAGAGTTGATGCTAGTTCTTCAGGTGGTGCATGGGGTGCTCTGTAGGTGAGACATATAGCCATATGTTTGTTCTCGATCGAGATGGTGTTAGAATGTTGAGTGTCCATGTTACTTTTTGATTTGAATTTTAGGCTGCTCTTTGCTATTATGAGTGCCCCTCCTCCTCGCCTATGAGTGCGCGGTCAGTTGTATGCTGTGTATGTGTCAGGCACTAATTGATTGTGTAGGACATTGTCAGTGGGACTGAGCCACATTTCTGTGATGCAGAGTATGTTGGGCTGATGGTCATCTATGTGGTCAACTAGGGTATAGATCTTGTTGCATATTGACCTGGCGTTTATGAGCTCAATTGTTATTGGTCTTGGGGTGTTGTGTGTCTTGTGTGGTTCCTTTGTTTTGGCGTGTATGTTGGACTATGGCCTGCCTTTCTCCACTTCAGATTCCCTCCAGTACTGGTAAAATCTACATTTTGTTCTTTCTGCCATAGCTGATTCCAGTTAACTTTTACTTGTGATTGTGCGGTTCCCACAGCGGCATTATTTGAGCTGCTTGGGACACAGTAGACTGTGACTTTGTGGTTCCAACAGTGCAGCTCTAGGAACCATACAGTCATAAAAGGATGCTACAAGGAGTCAGCTATAGCATAAGGAAGAACAGTTTAACTTGTGCTGGCTGGAAAGGGAAGGAGGCTGAGAGAAAGAAAAGTGTTGCTGTAAGAGACTGCTCTCACCACTGAAGCTGATGGCCTACAGCCTTAACCTCTCAAAGCCACTGTTGCAACTGAAACCTCTCAGACCTTTAAACCTTCAGAAAAGCAATAAAGACACATCTTTTCCAACTGTATTATGACCACATACCATAGCTATGCTATAGACTTTACCTGCCAGTCTTAGCTCTGACCACCCTACTTCTTACGGCCCACGTAACAACGTGTAGATAGTTTTCCCTATTAATACCCAAGTTGACACCCCTGTTTAATGGTTTTAATGTTTATTGGTTATTGGGCAATACCTGATGTTACCTGATGTTATGGTACTGTTCTTTGATGCCTGTTCTATGTAAAGCATTTATACTTGTTCTCTGTAAACCACGCCAATTTCAAAATAGTGTGGTATATAAATCAAATAAATAAATAAATGCGCCTGAGAACCAACATGGAGACCAGCAGCTGGTAGCAGAAATTATCTTTTTATGCTGAGGGTGGGTGAGAAAACACTGGGGAACAGGAGAAGGAGTGGAAGCAAGAGGGGAAGAAAAGGCAGTAGGGAACAGAAAGAGCTATTGAAGGCAAGAGGAGAGGGACTGGAAGAACAGGAGAGGAAAAGAAGGTTCTGGGGCAAAATGAAGAGCATGAGGTGTGAAGGAATGGGAGACAGAGAGACAGGATAGGGAATGAAAGAAAGAAAGAGAGAGCTGTTTGAGGGGACAGGGGCTGGGGCAGAGAAAGCATAGTCTTGGGAGGGAAGGGGAAAGAGAGAAGCTGGATGACAGGAGGAGAAAGGCAAGCCAGTGACAGGAATACACTTAAAGCTTTGGTAAGGGAGAGCCAGGACTCTACCCTGAAGATCACTGACTCGTGAGGATGGGTGGGGAGAATAGAGATTTAGAAACTAAGTAGGGAGTTGAGGGACAGCAAGGACTCAACAATTTGGGTTGGAGGCATGAGTGCAGGTATGTGAGATGGACTGGGAGGTATGAGATCAGGATGCAGATGTGAGATGGGGGTAGGAGAAGGAGGCAGGGGTAGAGAAGAAATATTTGATTGACTGCAATACAAATGCAAGAATATAGAAGTTGACATAGAAAGGCTGAAAAAATAAGCAAGTTTATAGAAAGGTGCTTGTTGGTATGGGAGGAGGGTAAAGACAGGCAGGCTGAGAGAGCCTGGCAAGCAGGTTTGGGAAGCTAACTGACTGTTTGCCTGCTTTCCTCCCCTTCCTATCCTCCATCCAAGATTTGTCCTCCATTTCTTCTATTCTAGAGCCCCAAGTCTCCCTATCTTCCATCCTCTCTCCCCATTCATAGTCCTCTCTCTATTCCTTCCCCTCTTTCTCTTCTCCCCAACACCAGCAGTTTCTTCATTACCCTCTCCTGCTAGCGCTCTTAATACTTGCATTGTGCCAAACAGCAGGTTTCTTTCAGAGCCTGTATGATGTAATATATATGGGCAACATATTGAAGTGAGTTGGAAGTGCGTTTTAATCAACCAGTGGCACCCAATACACTTGGGGTTCCTTTTGTAACTTTCTGTCATACTTTTAGTCTCTGATTGCATTTATTAGTACTTCAAGATCTGCTGTCTCTTCATACCTAATACAGAATAGTCACTTAGTGCTGGTAATTCTGTTAGTAATGCTTTATATTTTGTTTTCTCCTCTACCACTATGTCTAGCTTTTTGGCATCTAGCTTTTTTTGGTTGCTTTGGGAATTTCACATGTGAATGAATAAATATCATTTTTCTATGATATACATGAAAAATGTATATAAGGAAAAATGGCATCAAATATAAATGTAAATAATCAGTGGAAGAAGCTGAGGACAGAGCTTGCTTGGTTTGCTGGCCTGTTGAACCTAAAGGAGGTTCTGGTTCATGCTGTCCTCGAGGTCATCATGCACCAGAAACACAGCAGGGTGAATGCATGAGCTGGGCTTTAACTAGTTGAATACTTTCAACCAAACAGAGTCAAGACCATGTGGCCTTTATGTTCATCTTGCCTATTACATTCCTGGCACGGTGCAGCAGCAAAGAGCACGAAACGACCGGCTAGAATGAAGAAAACCATACCTGCCTTTGCGGAGCCAAACCACATCTGTTCTTCTGGGAAATTGTCTTCTTGATCAGGTCAGATAATTTGCAATGCAGTATTACAGCCAGTTAATAGTATTTGGTCATGAGGGCAGTATTTTTCCTTTTCTATCATGACCTTCTATCAATACTCTTTCAGACTCATTTCACTCTAAAGCTTGATCAAATGTTTATGTTTCACACTGTTAAAGAAATCTGAATTGTCTAGTTCATGAATTAAAGTCATTTTATGTTGTATTTTTATGTTTGTTAGGAAGTGTCTGGGGGGGGGGGGGATTAAGGGGAGTAGAGGAGACAGGGGGATGTGGCCTCCTTCCTTAATTTCTGCCCTGGGCCCCAGCATATTTAACAACAGCCCTGATCATAAGTGTATGAACTAAAAATCCATGTTAATTGAAAGCACTCATGTACTAAGAATGTTCTCATCTAGAATAATTAGCTACCTTAACATAATTCTGCTAGCAATAACTTATATATAGACAAGAAGGTCAAGCGTAGAAACAGAGAAAATAACAGTAGATAAAGGCTATATGGCTTATCCAGTCTGGCCATTCATACATGCCAACTACTAAGTTCTACATCCTTTCTTCTGGGGCAATTTCTCCAAATGAGTTAGTTTTGCACATACCATGACAGTCATAAACTTTACTCCTAAACCAGAGTATGTGGCTCCCTTAGAGATCCTGTGTTTGTCCCACGCTTTATTGAATTTAGATACAGTCGTTTGTCTCCACTACCTCTGCTGGGAGGCTTTTTCACTCACCCATCACCTTTGTCATAAAGAAATATTCTTTAGATTACTCCTAAGTCTATACCATTTCTTTCTTGAAATTTTGGGGTTGATACTGAAATGTTAGAACGTTGTTTATGTATAGTTAGTGTGACATCTAGGCATACTTACCGCTGAGCCAAAATGCAGAAAGAGGACTGGCGCGAGCATTATCTATGCAGAAATGGAAGTGCGTGTGCTGCCTATTAAAATGTATTCAAATGACATGGTAATGAGGTCATTAGCTATTCTACCTGGATGCAGAGAAGTAGGCAGAAGACTGAAAGGCTGAGCGCAGAGTTCAGTAGTGCCATTATTCGAATGCCTGATTGGAGATGAAGTAAAACTTCAGCATGTGTAGGAGAAGGAAACATCAGTGCATGTAGAAGAAAACTCTGGGCGTGAAGCTTCAGCTTGTATAGGAGAAAACAGACTGGTGTATAGGAGAACAGAAATGTTTTCTGGTGTGATTTACGGGTGTTCATATAGCGCAAGCTCTGCTTTGGGGAATGCTGTCAGAGTGTAGGCTGATTGGTCCTTAAAAGTATCTTGGAAATGGTTTTAAAGGATTCTTGAGAGATACACATATTTGTGTACTGGATCTTCCAGGGAGGATTTCTCCTTAATTGCTTTGTTCCAACCATGTTAGTGCCGCTGAATATCCCAGTCACCATGATTAATGTGGTTAGCAGGATGGCTAACCATGTTAATCGCTTTCAATATCAGGCCCCAACGTTTTTTCAAATCCCTAAATCCACTTCTGTTGCTACCATTTTTTTATCTTCCTAATTTAGGAATTTAGCGAAATCTTGAACATAAAATGTAAAAGAGGCCAGTTTAGCAGCATAGCGGTTGAAGTTAGAGACATAGGGCCTCATACGTAGCAGTAACAGCTAGCGTGATCACAGTGGCTTGCTATTGCTGCTGAACACTAGACCTGGTTATTCAATGCCAGGGCCATCTCTGACCAGCAGCATGGACTATCTGGGTCAGCCGGATAGCCAGGAAGCTAAACAGGCAGCGGTGATTATTCAGCCGCTGTCCAGTTAGCTTCAGCAGTGAAATTTGCCAGCCTTTACTGTGCCTGGCTTTCGCTGCTGAGGGTAATCAGATAGTGACTGAATATCACCGCTGACCGGTCATCCCCGGTGCTGCTTCCGCTCCGTCCTTGGAACACCTCAATGCTAGCCAGTTAGCACTGGAGCGCCTAGCGGGGGCACCTGCAGATATTCACTGGCACTAACCATGTTAGTGATGTTGAATATCCCCTTCTGCCAACCCCATTAATCATTTTAAATATCAGCCCATAAATCCTTGAATACTGGACCCTATGGACCCGATCTTCAAAAGGCATTTACACGGTTTACAGCCTAGTAAACCGTGTAAATGCCTTAGGTGGGGATATTCAACTGCACATACACCGATAGTGCTGTTGAATATCCCCATCTATGTTCCCTACATTCCCTGATGCTATCCGGCTAGCATCGGGATATGTTGGGGGTGTTCTGGGTTGAGCAGAGGCAGGGGCACGAGATAACCGGGCAGAAGCAATATTGCATGCTGCCCGGTTAGTGGCCTGCGCCAAAAAGATAGGCGAGGAAAACCCTCACCTATCTTTACGGCGCAGGCGTTAACCGGGCAGAATACAATATTGCCGTTGCCCAGTTAGCTTCGGCAGCTTCTGGGTTTTGCAGCGATACCCAGATATTCCATGCTGGGGCTGCATATGACCCTGGCATTGAATATCCGGGTTTAAGGGTTGGCAGGCAGGGCTATGTGCCGACACAGCGCATAGCCTGCCCAGAAGAATATTGGGCCCTATGTGTCTTTATGAAATATGTCGAAAATAAGCACTGACTCTGTCTCCTCATCTAGGTGACTTGTTAAAAAAAACTTCTATGTACATGTCTTGAATTCTGTTTCAAGTGTTTTGTGGCTTTTCAAAGCTAGCTATCTGCATTTTCCATATCCATAAATTACCTAATGATTCATTAATATATGAGCTTTCTACAAGGTCATAGAGCAATCCTGCCCTTGAGATTCCCTCAACAGATATTCATTTTCAGGATATCTAAACTTGTATTAATTAATTTCTTTAACCTATTGCAATAGAAATATATCTCATGCATATTAAGTCTACATTTCTTGAAAAACAGACCTGCTACTGGTATCTCAAAGTCAGAACAAACCCTTCCTCTGAATATTGATGTTCTAAATGAAATTTGCCACATTGTTGCAACTATGTCTACAGTAATCTTTGTCCAGAATGACAAGATATGCTGCCAGGTATCATATTTGAAAAAATTCACAATGATTTAATTGTACTTATTTCACCCTTTGAAAGTAAATCATGTGCATTCAGTTATTTCTGAGGAAGCAACAATGATAGATAATCAGCACTTTTACTATTTTATTTCCCAAGAAAGAACCTTCATAGTTATACAAGTCCACTCTATAAGGCTACATTTGGAAAAAACAGACAAAAATGCAGGCATTCCATTCACTTCTTTATTACTCATAGTACCTAATGGGCCACTAAGGGATCTGTTCCAGATATTTTGGTCAAATAAGTTTAATTGCCGAAGAGTGGGTGCCCTTTCCAGCTGGATGTCAAGATTCAAAGGCGCTTGATATAAATGGAACCTATACGGACTTTGGTAAACTAAATATCTGTTCTTCAATGTGTAGTACATCCTGCTGAGAGCTGTTATTCATCAGGCTGATCATTTATTCCACATCTTCTTCCTGTATTTTGGATAAAATAAGTAGTGAAAGTATACAGAACATGTGTGTGAGTGTGTGTGCATGTAGCTTTATTGTCTGTGTGAGTCTGACTTGAAAGAGAGAGTATGAGAGTAGCTTGAATTGTGCCCCAAAAGCTGTTTGGAAAAAATGATAAAATTCAATTAAGTATGATTATATTTGTAACTACTAGATATCACTGACAACTGATTTCAAAGGATGGTTTTACAGTGTGGCCACACCCAGCAGGATGGAGGAGGAAGAGAGGCCCGTGGAGCCAGAAGTTCTTCCAAGGCAAGCTGTGCAAAGGAGTTCTGAGACAGGAACTTTAACTGGGGCTGGAGGAAGGGCCGAGAGAACCAGCTTGTGGAAATTTAACAAGCTGGGATGGAAGTAAAGCTGCTTTTGTTTTCCATGAACTGCTGTCTGTTCTGGGTTTTGCTTTGTGGAGGTTTAACAAGCTGGGACAGAATAAAAACAGCTTTTATTTTCCCTGAACTGCTATCTGGCCTGTATTGGAAAGAAAAGCCCTTTCCATCACATGCTATACCACCACATTCAGCTACTTCTTTTGAAAATCATGGCAGCCTCTTTTCCTCTTACTTTTATTTACTTTACTAACACAATGATTTCTTGCCCTTAAAATATCTCCTTTCAGTTTTGTCCCTTTCTTTTCTACATCCCCCAGCTGTTCCTATCCAACTGACTTTGATGTATTCCCTAATTTTGACAAAATTAGTTTTCCCAAAGTTTAAGGCCTTCAGTTTTAAATGAACCATCTCTGCCCTTGTACTCATACTAAACCACACCATTCAGTGATCACTGGATATAAGATGATCACCAATTATAACATCAAAAACACTCTCCCCACTGGTAAGCATCAGGTCTAGTATGGCCCTATCTCACAAGGATTCCTTTACCATTTGCCAGAATAATTCTTCCTGTTCAGAATCCAGGAATTCCTTATTTCTAGATGACACCACAGCAGGGATGTCCTTATCAACACCCGGCATAATCAAATCACCTATTAGTAACATTACTCCTTTCATAGCAATTTTGTGAATGTCTTCAATTAAAACTGTCCACTTCTCCCTGTGAGGGAGGTCTGTATATCAAACCATGTAAATGGATGTTCCATTTCCTCTTTCCAGATTTACCCACAGTGCCTCCTTGTAAGCCCTGCAATTCTGTTGCTTTATTATTTTGTCATATAGTGACCTTCCTCCTTCCTTTCTTTCTATCCTGTCCTTCCCAAATAAATTATAGCCTACTGCAGTTATATCCCAATCATGGTTCTCTGCTAACCATGTTTTGGTGAATGCTACTAAATACAAGTCAGCCTCTAGATCCAGAATCCTATTTTCCATACTACAGGCATTAGTATTTTAGTTTTATTTAGCTCATGCCTTTCCAGTAATAGAACTAGGTGAGTCACAATCAGGTTGACTTACAATCTAAGGTTGTACCTGACCCAATGGAGGGTTAAGTCACTTGCTCAAGGCCACAAGGTGAGTCAGTGGGATTTGAACTCTGTTTTTTCTGGGCCTAGGTTGTTGCATTAACCACTAGACTACTCCTCCACTTTTCTTACACACCTCTTTCCAGATGCTGCCCCTTTTCTTCCCCATTTTTACTGAAGTGTTTAATATTTTACTTACCTGAGTGCTTTATTCACTTATCCCTGAAGAAACCTAGTTTAAAGCCTACTTCAGTAGGTTAGCCAGTCTGTACCATACAATCTTCACCTCTGTTGGAGATCTTTGACTCCTCAAGAAATATTTCATAAATGTAGCTCTTGCTGTCATGAATGCTTCTTAGCCTCACTGCCTTTTCTCTGTTCCTCCATTTGTTTCACAAGGGATTCCACTTGCAGGCATCTGTAATGAAGGACTAGCTCAAGTACCCTCTGAAAGGGTTAACAATACAAAGATTGAGCAGTTTAGGAATTCACAGCCTAGCTAGAGAGATATGTGGGAGAAGAGTCAAGGTTGTATCCTCAAAGCAACAAGTTCAGAGAGACAACTGGACAGAGAGAAATATAGCTTCTTGTGAAGACAGAAATGTTTTCAGCTAGGGATAACCAAGGTGTCTGTGTCCAGTCTGACCTGTAACAGCAAGGCTTGGCCTGTAACATGTAGATGCAAACTATAGATATGAATTAGCAAAATGCAATGCAAAGCTTGATGCAGAGTGATAAGATGATATTGCATAATGTAATAGTTTTTGTTCCAGTAAAAGAGGTGCTAAAGAAGAAGGGGGCAGGGGCACTGCAGGTGACCATTAGTTTGTGGAGCTTGCAGTTCTCCTCCTGAAGCATTTCAGTTACTGTTAAGATAAAATCCTGTTTGTCTTCCTTTCTTCCTTGCCCTGAGTGAAGGGAGGAAGTCAAGAATCGAGGAAGGATTGGTGCCCGGTCAGGATAGAGCACGCAGGTGTGCCGTGACTCAGATCTCCTTTCCTCTGCATTTAAGGCAAGGTAAATGGATAGAGGATTGTGCGTAATAACTATGGATAATTTGTTTAGTCACCAACAGACTCAGTCTCTGATTGTATGTGTGTTAGACATGGTGATGTGGCAATAGATTTTGTGGCACAATGGTATTCAGTGACTAGTGGTAATGAAGCATTCAAATTTCCCTTAGGAGGGACTCTTTCGGAAGACAAGCTTCATTATTTGAACTATGAATTGGCAAATAATGATTTAGGTAAACTGCATACTAGTCATGAGTGGGTCATCCTTACATGGGAAAAAATGGCACATGAGAAGGCTCATGAGAAACATAAGAATAAAGTTCAGGATCTTAAGCAAAAGTTGTTTGTATTAGAAGAAAAAATGTATAATGGCGCGGATAGGTGTCCGGCTACTACTCCTGCATTTGAGACAGACATACTGGTGCTGATGGTTTCAGCCAATTTGCATCCTCCTCCTCCTTCTCTTCCTGAGAAACTACCGCTGAACAACAGAGCAGCAGAAATACAAGAGGAGATACTACTTCATTTGGAACTTTGTAGTATTTCCGAGCTCAAAGATTTGCGCGCACATCTGGAATGGGAGGTAGAGAGTGTTTTGCAAGTCATAGGACGACTGGCTCTAAATCATAGTGCTACTATTGCAAAATAATTAAGGGTTTCTGATAAACGTATTGACAGAACTGAGGAAGATTTGGAGAGGCATTATTTAAGTTTTAAAGAGGAGTATCACAGGCTGTTCAATGCTTTAGAATCTATCCAGGAAGCTCTGAAACAGCAGAATAAGTTACGTTCTAGCACAGTTAAGCCCAAGTAAGCATCTAGGAGAACTAAGATTGTGCCCACGTATCCTTTGTATCCAGTTGTCCTGATAGGTTCTATGACTGTCTCTGCTAACTGGAGCCCTAAAGAGGTGTTTGATCCGGCTAAAACCTTTCCTAACTATTGGGATAGCTCCGGCTTATTTGTTTCATTATGGTCTGAAATAATTAATAGTTATAATCTTTTTTGGCAGATTTTGGATAATTTGCGTAAGGCTGTGTTTTTCAATCCAACTGATTACCATCATGTTACTCACCCAATCCGTGAAGATAACTGGCAGTAGCCACTCACGGACCCTGTGACAGACTTTCAAAATGATAGCCAGAGGGATAGCTTTAATTTGGCTAGAGGAAAATTGTCTGTAGTCTGTAAACCTATGAAAGATTGGTCAAGACTGACATCCTTAAAGCAGGACAAGGGTGAAAAGGTTACCGATTTTCATACTAGTGGTATGTAAGCTTATAGAGATCATTCTGGGGAAGAAAAAACACCCCCTCAGGATTTACCAATATTTTTGTCAATGGCCTGCTTTTAGGGTTAAGAAAAATTCTGGAAACCTCAACTCTGAGGATTTTACAGTTGATATATGATATTTATTACTATTTTTGCATGTAAATCTCTCAGGGAGAGTTAGAGGCTAGGCTAGGAGAATCTAATCTTAATTTTTTAATTGATACTGGAGCTATTATTTCTGCACATCTTTCGCAAGATCTGCCTGCCATTTATCATGGTCAGCTAGCACAGGCACCGGAGAAGCATTGTGAAGGCATTGAGGGCAAAGTAATTTCTCACTGGAAACTTGAATCTTTACCTTTGCAAACTGGACAGACTGTGTATCCCATTATCTTTCTCGTGGGAGAGACTTTACCAGTTAATCTTTTAGGTCAGGACTTTTTAGTCTCACACCGAGCCACTTTATCCTGGTTAAGTAGACAATTGCTTTTTCAACTGTATCCTCTCATAAGAACATAAGAACATAAGACATGCCATACTGGGTCAGACCGAGGTCCATCAAGCCCAGTATCCTGTTTCCAACAGTGGCCAATCTAGGTTATACGTACCTAGCAATATCCCCAAAGACACAGGTTCCACAATGCTTGTACTGGGTCAAGCATTGATATCCTGGGTCCCTTTTTAATAGTGGTTTATGGACCTTTCCTCCAGGAACTTGTCCAAACCTTTTTTAAACCCAGCTATACTAACAGCCCTTACTACATCCTCCGGTAACAGATTCCAGAGTTTGATTACACGTTGAGTGAAAAAATATTTTCTCTTATTTGTCTTAAATAGTTTACCCTGTAGCTTCATTACATGTCCCCTAGTCTTTCTATACTCTGATAGCGTAAACAATTGATCCACGTTTATCCGTTCCACTCCATTCATTAATTTATAGACCTCTATCATATCTCCCCTCAGCCGTCTCTTCTCCAGGCTAAAGAGCTCTAACCTTCTTAGCCTCTCTTCATAGGAGTAGCCTTCCATCCCCTTCACCAATTTGGTGGCTCTTCTCTGTACTTTTTCTAATAACGCTATGTCCTTTTTAAGATACGGTGACCAGAATTGCACACAATATTCAAGGTGCGGTCGTACCATGGAGCGATACAGAGGCATTATAATATCCTTTGTTTTGTTCTCCATCCCTTTCCTTATGATACCTAGCATTCTATTTGCTTTCTTGGCCGCCGCTGCACACTGGGCGGAGGGTTTTAACATGTTATCCACAATGACTCCTAAATCTTTTTCCTGGGTGGTGGTTTCTAATGTGGAGCCTTGCATCGTGTAACTATAGTGTGGGTTGTTCTTTCCTAGGTGCATAACTTTGGACTTGTCCACATTAAATTTCATCTGCCATTTGGATGCCCAGTCTTCCAATTTATCCAGATCCTCCTGCAGTTTTCCACAATCCTGTTGGGTTTTAACAACTTTAAACAGTTTTGTGTCATCTGCAAATTTGATAATCTCACTAGTTATTCCCTTTTCCAGGTCATTTATGAATATGTCAATAAGCAGCGGACCCAGTACAGATCCCTGGGGTACTTCACTATTCACCTTTTTCCATTGGGAATATTGGCCATTTAGTCCTACCCTCTGCTTTCTATCTTTTAACCAATTCCCGATCCACAATAGTACACTGCCTCCTATCCCATGACTTTTTAGTTTCGCCAAAAGTCTCTGATGGGGGACTTTGTCAAAAGCTTTCTGAAAGTCCAGATACACTATATCAACCGACTCACCTTTGTCTACCTGTTTATGCACACCTTCAAAAAAACATATCAGATTAGTAAGACAAGATCTTCCTTGTCTAAAGCCATGTTGGCTGTCTCCCATTAGGCCATGACTATCTACATGCTGTGTAATTTTGTTCTTTATGATGGTTTCTACTCTGAAGTGCCTTCTCCTGCAGATGCTAGCACCATTCATCCTGCTCTTTCAGAACGTCCTTCAAATCTATGGACAATACCCGACTCCATTGTCAGAACACTTTCTATCCCGCCTGTGAAGATCATCTTGAAACCCAAGCTCAGCTTCCTAAATTCAAGCAATATCCTCTACCAGCAACTGCCATCGATGGAGTTCGTCCTGTTATTAAAGATCTTCTGAAACAAGATATTATCTGTCCTACAACTTCACCTTGCAATACTCTGATTCTTCCATGTTGAAGGCAGACGGTAAGACCTACAAATTTGTGCAAGACCTGTGAGCAGTCAATAATGTTGTTTTGCCTATTTTTGCCTTTTTACTTAATGCCCATGATATTTGGACACAGATACCCCCAGGGACCACCTGGCTCACAGTCATGGATTTAAGCTCTGCCTACTTCTCAGTTCCAATCAGTAAGGGGAATCATTATTTATTTGCTTTCTAATTTGAGAATACTCAGCATACATGGTCCTTCTTGTGCCAAGGTTATACTGCCAGTCCTGCTTATTTTTCACCGGCCTTGAAATCTGCTCTGCAAAATGTCAGTTTGATCATTCCTCTCTGGTTCCGTATGTTGATGATTTGCTTTTATGTTCACCAAATTAAAAGCTTGCTTGTCAGACTCTCTGTTACCGTTATCACATATTGCTGGTTTAGGATTGAAAGTCAATTTGTCAAAACTACAACTTCTATCTCAATATGTTATTTTTCTGGGTGTTACTTGAACTCCATCTGGCCATTCTGTTACCACAGCCAGACTGACATCTATATTTTCTTTGCCTTTCCCTGCAACTCCTGCTTTATTGCTCCATTTCCTGGGTCTCTTAATCTTTTGCAAACTTTTCAGACCTCCACTCTATGCTCTCCTTGGCATGGAAAGATCCAAAGTTCTCATTGTATCTATGTTATCACAGCAGGAAACTTTCTTGACAATAAAATCAGCCTTGCAGAGTGTTCCCTGTTTGTCTTTTCCAGATTATTCACTACTATTTAAACTGTATGTGGCTATTTCTGCTTACTCTACTACCTGTGTGCTTTTACAAGCTTACCCAACAGGGCACAAGCTGGTGGGTTACTTTTCTCAGTGCTTCAACCCTGTCACCCTGGGACTGCCCCCCCCCCTCCCCCCGACTGCGAGTCTGGTGCCAGTAGCTTTTACAATTGAAACTACTGATTTTCTTGGTTTACAACACCCTCTCAAGAGTTATGTTTCTCGTTATGTGTCTAGACTACTTCACATGACTAAAACTCAGCCCTTATCTTCCACTTGTTTGTTGACTTTGGAGTTAATAATCTCTCAGCCTCATGTTTCTTTGCATACTACATCAGTTTGTAACCCTTCTACCCTCTTAGCTTCTTTTTTGTCAGAAATTGCAGAAGATGATGGTTCACTGAATTGTTATCAAACTATTTTAATTTCCTCTCGGACCAGGCCTGATCTTTCTCCTGTCCGTTTACCTGCCTCTGATGGGACTTCGTTTGTGGATGGATCTGCTTTTACAGATGAAAATGGCAAAATTTGTGTAGAATATACAGTCATAACAATTGACAAAGTATTGTAATCTGCTTTTTTGCCATTTGCTAGTGCTCAATTAACTGAGGTGTTTGCATTTACACGTGCATTTGAACTTTCCCGATATTTTGTGGTGAATATATATACAGACAGTGCATATGTTTTGGGCATTGTGTGGGACTTTAGAAACATTTGGGCACAGCGGGGATTTCTGACTTCTGCTAATAAACCGATTAAGCTTGCTGAACACATTCAGCATTTACTTCAGGCTGTGCTACTGCCTGCACAGGTAGCAGTTTTAAAGTGTAAAAGATATTTCTGTGCTGCAGACTTTCTGGTGAAGGGCAACCACCTTACAGATCAAGAAGCCAGACAAGCAGCTCTTTGAGCATCAGTGTCCCCAATGCTGCTGTACTTAAAGTCATCTAACGTGACTTTGTTTTCCCTTTCATCTCTCCTGCAGCATTATCAGGATGCTCCCCTGGAAATCCAGACTCTGGACTTCTTGGGGTGCTACATGTGATTCTCAGTGCTCCTGGAAAAAGAATCATCTTCTCATCTGTCCGGACTACTTATTGTTTCCTCTTGCCCTTTTTCTACATCATAGGCTTCTTCTCTCAGCTGTAGCTATGAATCATGCCTTTTCTGTTCTACAGTATCACTCGAAGTTCCTTTCTGTGATACAAGCAGTTTATGTGACCTGTTTGGATTGTCTGGAGGCTGGCAGAGTAGGCTTCCTCATGAAGGTTTCTGCTGCCCTTCCCCGGCCATTAGAACCATGTTTGATTCTACAACTGGATTACATAGATCTGCCCTGTACCTGAGAGGGGAGGCAGTATTTGTTAGTAATCACTTGTCTTTTTTCAGAATGCGTAGAAGTATATCTCACTACCAATATGACTGCTACTGTCACTATCAAAGTATTGTTCACTCAGTTTATTCCTGTTTGGGGTGCACCTTTTGTTTTCTCTTCTGATCAGGGTCTGGCCTTCATTGTGAATGTCTGGGAGGGAATTGAACAATGGTTTGGCATTAAAAGACAGCTTCACACTCTATCATCTGCAAGGCTCTGGCCAAGTGGAACAGATGAATAGGACCCTCAAAGGTTACTTACTCACTATGACTCAGGATCGGGCCACAGACTGGACAGAAGCCCTTCCTTTTGCCCTTATGGCAGTGCGCAATTCTCCTCAGCATACTCAGGGAGGCCTGATACCATATGAAATAGTTACTGGACGTACAGCTACTTCTGCACATGAATTGATAGTAATCCCTGATCCCCAACTTTTGTGCAGTGATATCTTGATTTATTGTTTGTGGTTATACTCAGTTTTGTCTGTTTCTCCTCCATTGCAGGTAAATCATTGACAAGACACACCCCCAGAGTTATCACATCCAGAATTGAAGCCGGAAGATCGTGTCATGATCAAGAACCTGCATCCGAAAACTCCTTTTGCTCTCAAGTTCCTGGGTCCCTTCTGTGTACTCCTAGTGGGATATTCAGCCTGCAAAGTGGAAGGACAATCCCGGTGGATTCATCTTTCACAGTGTAAAAAGGTGCCTCCTCAGGATCCTGATGGTGGTTCCCTAGCCTTCTCAGCATCTCCACCCTAGAACACTCACTGGATAGCTCCAAGATCAGCCTAATGGGTAGTACAGAAACTTACCTATAGGATCACTCCCTCCCTTCCTGTGACTAGAGTTGCCTTTCATTGCTCCTGCTCTCAGGGCCTTCCCATTGACCTCAACCTACCAACAGTCTCTGCTGTTGGTTACACTGGAAGCAAGCACAGTTGGTTCACTCAGATGGGGGTGGAGGGGGAAGATTGGAGAGCTCCAGTGGTTTTATTCTTTGAAAAATATGAAAGTATGTCAGCCATTATTCTAGCACACAGACATTAAGACAGAAATCTGGAGAATCCCAAGAGTTGGTATTCCTAGCCTCCTGAGTGCTAAGCACATCTAACGTGGCCCTCTAAAGGTTTTCAGATCAATATTTAAAGCCACTATCTGAATAGTGGCAGCTGATATCCAATGTCCTATCTGTCAAGTTTCAGCAGCATTATTTGTAAAATGCCACTGAAACCTATTACAGACTTCCTTAGAACTATAAAGAGGGTGCCGGGGCAGAACAAGGGTAGAATGTGGGCATTCTTCCTAACTATAAAGATAGCAGTGATATTCAGTCCACTATTCATATAGGAGGTCATTCCATTCAGGATGTCCAGACCCCTGTGTACCTGATCGGAATCGGACGTACAGGGGTAGATGCAGTTCTGATCCCGCAGGGCATGTCTATCCCCCGTGGGATCAGAATCATGACTAGGCCTGTACGTGCAGGCCGGGACCCATTTCCCATTGGCCTGCATATACAGGCCCCTGCCCGGCTAACTCAGTCAAAGCTCCTGAATGTAGCTGCAGCGCCATGACGTCCAGTTTGCCTTGGCACCGCGGCTCCATTCAGGAGCTGCGATCCCCATCCGCTGCCAACTGTCTCCTTTCTTCACAGCCCGACCCCCAATCTGGTCTCCCATGTCCAGAGTCATGCGGAGGGGAATCCCCTGCACCCACCTCACCTTTCATCTGCAGTCAGAGCTCCTGTCCCCTAATGTCTAGAGGGACTTATTCCACCTCCAAGGTGGAATAAGTCCCCTGTCCAGTCTGCTGGCCCTGAACGTACAGGGCTGACGTCAGTATCGGTTGTGTACATCAGGGACTGCAGACTGCCCACTGCCTGCCCTAACTCCGCCTCCACACTGCCCCCTTCCCGCCCCCATCTAGCCTTCCCGTACAAACACCTTGTTCATACGGGGAGGTTAGTTGGGGAGACAGAGAGGGCCAAATTGCAAGGATGGACGTCCCAACAGGACGTCCATCCCTGCAATTCGCGACTCAGAATGACCCTCAATAGCTATCCAGATGAATTGAGGACAGCAAAAAGGCAGTACTCGCCACTCTATATGCATATTCATTGTTGCCACTACTTTGAAATTATATTTAATGACCAAGGCCAGCATTTTAAAACAATGATACTAGAAGGCACATTTTACCTAGGATTCCCAAGTGCAATCTGGGATGTTTAAGTCAGAATGTCTGAAATAAAGCAGGCACCTCCATGTTCAGGTATGATCTCACAAACATGGAGGTGCCCAATATGGACATCTACATAGATGTCACTGGAATAGTAGCCAAGAAGAGGGTTGTCTAATAGCCTAATGGCTAGCATAGTAGGCAAAGACCAGAGTAGCCAACTCCTGCTTCTTGAGTAAGTCACTTAGTTCTCTACACTCTCTAGATGTTTTACTCCCAAAACAAGCACTTTCTCAATGCCTATTCATGCCTAGGACAGGACTAAACTTGGAAGGGGGTCACACACATCCCTGACGTTTCTGAAACTGAGCAGGGACATCTAAGTCCATTGCACCTCCACCATGCCTCCAGCTTACTTGGATATCCTGCACTAGAGATGTCTTTAAAAGCCATTTCTAAAATGACTCTGGGGATATCCACATGCACGTTTTTGGATGTCCACACCTAAGGCTTTGAAAATGATCCCTAGATATTTATTTTTTGGAATTTTAAGTGTCTATTTTTAAGCAAAATAGGTGCTTTCCCAGGGTTGGAAAAATAGGGTTTTTATCAGTGTATTCTCATCATAAAATAAATGTAGTGCTTTTTAGATGGATTCCATTCAATGACCCCCAAAAAAAACAAATTTTCCTTTTTCCCACCCCTAGCTTCTGAAATAGCATCAGCCTCCCCCCTTTATCCAAGGCTCAGAAACATTATTGGTTTCCTCCTTCTCAAAGTCTCTGCAACAGCCCCCCCCCCCCCTTTCATCATCATTCTCCTCTTGTCCCAACTCTAGCCCCTCCTCCTACCTTGCATTGAATGGCGGGAGCTTCTGTCTTTGCTCCTGTATTTCTGTGCTGCTGCTCTAGCACACTCTGAAGGATTTAAAATGTGAGAACAGGCACTCTCTTTTTCTCAAGATAAATGTAATGGAAATGCCTGTCTTCACACTGTAAAACCTCTTGCAGTGCTCCAGTGAAGTAGCAGAGAGCACAGGAACGAATATATAAGCTTCCACCATTGCAAAAGAACATTGTAAAGGCAGCAGGCCCACTCTGATGACATCATTCAGCCACAATAGCAACTACCAGATGAGATCATCTGATCCAGTGGGGTAGAGCAAATTTCAAGGATTTTCACTTACAGCTGGAAATCCAGTTTTATTTATTTGAAATATGTAATATACCATACTTTAGTACATACAAATCAGAATGGTGAACATTCACAGTTGGAGAAATAAAACTATAAATCATCAACACAAAACCAACTCATCATCTTAAAAGAAAAACATAAAGAACCCGATTCTGAGTTGGGCATGCCAGCCCTCTGTGCACTCGGTTGGAACCAAACACACAGAGTGAGCCGGGATTCTGATCCCACAGGGCACGTCTAGCTCTGTGGGATCAGAATAGTGTCCAGGCCTGTACAGGCATGCTGGTACCCCGATTCTGGTTGGCCTGCACATACTGGCCTTCCCAGGCTAACTCAGTCAGGGCCTTTGAATGGACCCATGGTGCCATGATGTACAGTTACCATGGCACTGCGGCTCCATTCAAGGGCCACAATCCCCAGCCACTGGACCAAAATGTTCATTCCCTGCAGCCTGACCCCCGATCTGGCCTCCCAAGTCCAGAATCGGGCTGCAGGAAATTTCCTCTGCCCCCTCCCGCCTTTTCTGTGCCCCGAGCTGGACAGATCCACCTGACTAGGGGAACTTATTCCACCTCACAGGTGGAATAAGTTCCCAGTTCAGGCCGTCGGCCACAGACGTACAGGGCTGACATTACCCACCCTAACTCCTCCCCTGCAACACCCCTTTCCCACCCCCATCTAACCTCCCCGTACAACATGCGAGGAAGTTAGTCGGGGTCGGCAGAGGGGCCAAATAGCTATTTGCGCCTCAGAATGACCCTGAAAGAGATTACAATTCTCTTAAACAAATGAAAAAAAGACACAAAAGGCTGGAAACACTAGCTATACAAAAGGTGCAGCAATTCTGAACAGCCAGAGCACAATCAATTTGCAAATTCCATAAAGAACCATTTTTCAATATCCTTCTTAAAACTACTGAGATAATTTTCTATCCTAAAATGATCCCTTTGAGCATCTAAAGTGTGACTTCATGGATCTGGGAGATAGGGTTAAACAGACAGGTGCTCGAGTAGTATTTTCCTCATAGAAACTCACATCCTGAAGATGAATGCCCTTTCCTTTCTGAACACACTACTAAAACACTTATCCACTCCTTAATCACCTCCCATCTTGACTACTGTAACCTACTCCTTGCTGGTCTCCCTTTGAATCATCTCTCTCCCCTTCAATCTGTTCAACACTCTGCTGCACAGCTAATCTTCCGCCAGCCTCGTCATGCCCATATTACTCCTCTTCTCAAGTCACTTCATTGGCTCCCTATCCATTTCTGCATCCAGTTCAAACTTCTCCTGCTGACCTATAAATGCATTCACTCTGCGGCTCCTCACTACCTTTCCTCTCTTATCTCTCCTTACAACCCCCTTCGGGAACTCTGCTCTTCTTTCAAACTGCTTCTATCTGTGCCCTTCTCTTCTACTGCTAACTCCAGACTTTGCTCCTTTCACCTTGCTGCGCCTTATGCCTGGAACAAACTACCTGTCTGTACACCAGGCGCCTTCTCTAACCCTCTTCAAATCCAGGCTGAAAACCCACCTCTTCGCTGCTGCTTTTGGATCTTGACTCACCTGATCTCCTTTTTCTTTCCTCTTGCTTTATCCCTACCTACACCTTCTGTGTTTGTCTTGACTATATTGTAAGCTCTGATGAGCAGGGACTGTCTCTTACATGTCTGTGCAGTGCTGTGTACGACTTGTAGCGCTATACAAATGCTCAGTAGTAGTAGCAGTAGAATGCATGGCTGTGTGGATGTTCTCATTGAGAGCATATTGGCTTCCTGGATGATTTTTCAAGGACTGCTGAGCAGAGATGGCATCCACCTGTCAAAGAAAGTGTAAAGTGTCTTCTACAGCAGACTGACTGACCAACTGAATAGGACTTTAAACTCAGATCATCAGGAAAGGGTGACTAAAGACACCAGGTAAGCAAAAGTCCTCAAGTAAGTAAAACATTAAGGGGTATGTTTACTAAACCGTCTTAATGTGCGCCTGGCGATAGTGTGCAGGCTGCCATAAAAGGAGTGGGCGTTTCAGTCTTAAAGCAGCAAAACGGGAGTATCGCACGATAACGCGCGCTGCTGCGCACATTATCGTGCGAGGCGCCGCTAAGCGCATTAACGCGCGGTAATCCTAAGTAGGTGCCCAGACACACAAACATTGAAACAGAGGTGTAGCACAATGGTTAATACACTGATTGATGATGCAGGTATCATGAGTTTGATCCCCCAGTGTGCCTAATACTTAAGGCTGGCTGAGGCATCAGCTTTGACATGTGAGTGTTGTTTCCTGCCGCACTTTATTTGTATTTTATTAATTGCTGCCAGCAAACACACCCTCACGTGCCGTAACCTAAGGTGCCGCATAAGGCACCCTATAAGGCACTCCATAGGGCACATTATAAAGTGCACTGTCCGCCACGGCAACCTATAATGTCCCCTATAGGGCACCCTATAAGTCGCTCCATAGGATACCGTATAGTGCACCTTATATGGACGGTAACCATAAGGTGCCCTATAGGGCGCCCTATAAAGCGCCCTCTGAGGCACCTTATGGGTACAGTACGCTGAGGGTGGTTTTGCTGGCAGCACTAATGTACATTAAAAATAGATAATGCTTTGGACAACCCTATCAAATAACCCCACTATGGGTTTGAACCCATGACCTCTGGCTCCACAGGTAGTGAAGTAACCAGTGGGCTACAGCTCTATAGCTGCTAGCAAGCCCCTGGCTGGCTGCAGAAGGACTACACGTCACCACACAAACAGTCTGCTGTGGTCACCAGGATAGGGTTAGCCCACCCGTACCCATGATGCACTGCGCATGCAAATCAGCCATCTACAGATGAACACAAGATAGGGTATGCACCCTCACAGCACCTCGGCCTGGTAGGGGGAACTGACCATGTGTGTTACTGGCACAGAGTAGATACACGCTGTCACATTGTGCGGGTACTGTGCTCACCCTGAGGGTGCGGTGGGGCACCCAGCACCAGGTCCACAGCACCTTCCATGGAAGAAATAGGCCATGCTGTAGGTCCCCAGCAGTGCTAGTGTGTGAGATAGGTAGTTCCTGCAGACACACCTTGGATACATCTGTATTTCTTAGTCAGGTTTGACCCTTATGGACCCATAGGCAGATTATGCACCATCACCCAACCCACTCTCTGGGGCTGAGGGTGGGAAACAGGCTCTCCCACCGACAGATCCACAGTTTACATCCCTGCAATGGCAGCAGTAGAGGGGACCACCAACCGCAGTCCTGCTGGGGAACAGACACCCTACAGCACAGTCAATGCAGCTCTGTACACATCTATAAAGCAATAGCAGACAGACATTAGGCCCGTAAATACTCAGCTGCACCCCACCACAATCTGATATTCTCCTGCAGCCACTACACCCTGCAAGAAGAACACTGGCCACCGCTCCAGTCCTGGGCACAGTGCAGGCATGGCTATGGTATGCAATACTGTTGGGGTCACTCCACAGACATCAGAAAGGTTGCTATGATGGAGCTCAATCAGCAAACTGTGCTTAACGTAGGAATTGCTATCTGCCAGTAATCATAGCAAACTTTTGATAGCTGTGTACCGTATTCCCAGGTGTAGGGTGGCATTGCTAAGGTATTCAAGTGCAAGTATTGGGAGATGCATGCAGGGCCCAATGTCCTGCCTCTCCAGGAGGCATTGGCTAATGGAGCCTGTGGGTGTGGGTGTGTCTGCCCCTGTTGGCTGCTGCTTTACGGTAGAGGTTCCCAAATCCAGTCCTGGTGTGCTAAACACTGTTCGGGTTTTCATGCTGTCCCTCATGAATATGCATGAGATACATCTGCATACCATGGGGGTGGTGCATAGATAAGCAGCACAGGCATCTTTATTAGAGGCAGCATGGAACCTGAATTGTGTTTGGCCCTCCAGGACTGCATTTGGGAGACTCTGCTGTAGGTAATGCGCCTGTTTATGGAGTCTGTGCTCTGTAGGGTAAAATGTAGGTGTTTTAGGCATGTTTACGTCATCTGCAATAAAGGTTCTGTCTGTATTAGCATGTTGTAGTAGTGGGTAAAATATGGGGACTGGGTTGGCAAGCACCATAGCTGGGACTTGAACCTGTGACATTCTGCCTCCAAACACACTGGTTGTGTGCACTGCACCACCATGTTGCCACAGAGACAGTGCATTCCTTGGTGATACTATGACTGTTCGTCCGGCAGGGCCTGTCTGTTGCAGTGCATGGCACCCACCTACATAGGGCTAGGCCATGGTCTGCTCTGGGCAGCTGCCACTGCCCCCCTCCACCACCAGTACCCCTCTGCTACCATGCTGACATGCCCTTCTGCTGGTGGTGCTGGTGGTGTGCAGTCTCAAGCCATCCAATGTGCAGGTAGGCGGCTGCCTATGGTGCGGGTTCTGGGGTAGGGGTGCCTGCATAGGCATCCACGCTTCCCCCCAACACCGCCTGCCAATGTTCTGTGCCCTTGGAGGTACCTGCTGGGTACTATCCCCTGTGACACTGTGATAAACACTCTCGTGCCCATGTTGGGCCCTCATCAGTTGCTGTCTGGCTGCTGTTCAGTTTCAGCATTCCTAAGTGCCATCTAGGCATCTGCCTAGTCCGCACTGTGCCCCAGCTGCAGCAAAGCATGTGCCGCCTGCAGCCCTCTGTATCCCCTTTCCCAGCATCTGTCCAGTTGCCCATTCCGACATGCCCGCCCTGCTGTTGTGGAACATGTGCATGCCATAGGTAACCTGTCCAATGGAGAGGGAAACCCTGATCAGTGCTATTTCACTGTGGGATCATTCACCTTGTATGGGGACGGAGCATAGACCCTTCCAAAGTTCATATATTTGTTTTGGGGCTTTCTTGGGTGTGTTTTTTATGTTTCCCATTGCTATCACTATTGCCCAGCTTGGTTATGTTTTTTTTACATTTACTTCTGTTCATTTTCAATATTTATTTGCCTTTTTGTTCCGTGCACATGTATCACACATCACTTTTTGTAGGTTTCCCTGGTTTTGCTGTACATTGCTGACGGAAATGGTTTCTTTTCCCTTTAAATCAGCTCTAACGCCAGGGTTTCACTGGCGTTAGTTTTGAGCCTCGGATTTCACAGCGTTGGTGTGCAGGGAGCCTCTCCCCTCCCTCTCTCCACCCATTGACCCCTTCTCTCCGCCCCTGGGGAGCCTTCCTCCGCCCTCCGGGAGCCTTTCCCCGCCTTCAGCGCTCGTTTGCGCCGCAGCGCGTGTTATCGCGCGATATGTACCTGTGCGCCTTAAAAAGCACCATCATCATGCGATAAGGTACCTTATCACGCGATAACGTCGCAGAGCGCACGTTAAGACGGTTTAGTAAACATACCCCTAAGTGACCATAGAAATGGAAAGAAAAAGGAAGTTATATACATTAATGCTCATAGTCTGGGAAATAAGGTTCTGGATCTAGAGGCGTAATGGAAGAAGCTGAGTTGGATTTAATAGCTGTCATGGGAAACATTGCTCATGGAGAATCATGATGGAGATATAGTTACACTGTGATATAATCCATTCATTTATTCATTCATTCATAAATCATCTATCACAATATCTAGGTGATATATAAATATACACAATAAAGCAATAAAAACAATATAAACAGTCAGTTACATTTGACAAGCTTCAACAGAAAATACATCTTTTAGCTGCCTATGGAAAGAGAAGAACTCCAACTGTTATCTCACCATCACAGACAGATCATTCATGTATTTATTAATGTTTAAAATGTGGTTCAGGAAGGACAGAGTAGGAAGAAATAGAGAAGTGGTGCTATATGTAAAAAATCATCTTAAAGTTGCAGAATTGCAAGGCTTACAAAGTAAGAAGAAGATATTGTGGGATAATTGGAAAAAGGAAATAGAACATCTATTTACATTGATGTGATATACAGACCTCCTTCTCAGGCAGAAGAAGTGAACAGAGATTGTTTTACGCAAGTCACATAACCCTCCATTGCCCCAGGTACAAACTTAGATTGTAAGCCCTCTGGAGACAGGCAAAAGCCTACTGTACCTGATTGTAAGTCATCTTGAACTACTACTAGAAAGGTGTGAGTTAAATACTACTAAATATTTGAAGATATTAGAATGGAGAAGTGCTACTGATAGATTATTTCAATATGCCAGATGTTGAATGGGACATTCCAGAAGTAGTATCATCTAGAAGTACGGTGATTCTGGATTCTCAATAGAGAATTGTTCTAGCAATTGGTAAAGGAACCCATGTGGAAGGGGGCCATACTGGATCTGATGCTTATGTATGGGGAGAATGTTTCAGAAGTTTTAGTAAATAGTCATCTAGCATCCTGTGACCACCAAATGAGGTAGTTCAGTATTAGCACATAGATGGAAATGGTTAACTCAAATTTATGGATTCTAGACTATTCCTGAAGTCTAGAATCCACAAATAATTGTATTTTTTTATTTAACATGTTTCATACCACAATATCCTTAAGTCAAAGCAATTTACATAACAACTTACACATTACAGTGAAACAAGGAACAGGTTAAATTGGGGGGGGGGGAGTATGCAGGTTAATAAAAATGAGCATTATAAACATAACATGAGGAACTATATACAATATAGTTGTGAAGTTATTTATGGAAATAACATGAGAACTATATACAATATAGCTGCGGACCTAAATAAGGATGAGATGATAGTCAAGGTTGCATGGTTTGCCAAGTAATGCTGCTGAAGTGCTTGATGCATAAGAATGTTTTTAGGTTTTTTTCTAAAGTCCTTATTGTCCGTGGTGGTTCTAATGTCTTCTGAGAGGGACAATGTTCTTTTGGATGTGGTTTGCTTGGTCCTAGAGTATTGGTTGGGCATGTATATTGAGTTTCCTTCTAGAACAATTGTTTGAGTGTTTGGTTATTAGGTCCTGTAAAACTTCTGCTGTGGAGTTTTGCATGATGTTGAAGATGGTCAGCATGGTTTTGAATTTGGTGCATGAGTGGATTGAGAGCCAGTGTAGTTCGCTGAGTATGGAGATGATATGGTTTTGTTTCAGTGAACCAGTGATGATGTGGGCTGCCATGTTATGTGCTAGTTTGTTTTGGGAGGCAGTGCAACAAGGAGTTGCAGTAGTCAAGAATTGGGTTACGATGGCCTGGCATACAGTCCAGAAATCTTGGAGTGAACTGTCTCCATCCATGTAAAGATGAGAGCAGAACTGGGGTTAGGACGTAGCAAACAGAGCAATTGTCCTTATGCTAAAAGACACCATAAGTCTTCCTCAGCTGAAGAAGGCATAACCTGCAGGGGGACTTTGGGGCTCCCTCACCAGTTTCTATCCTGGACCCCTACATTCTTAACACCAGCCCTGGATGAGGGACTACATCAAAGAATTGTTAGTAGAATGGGAACATATTAGAGTGGTAGAAAAACAGTGGGAAAAACTAAAACAAGGTATTTTAAGAGCAATGAACCTTTTAGCTGGAAAGTAAATAGAAGTAATAGGAAAAGGAGACTGTTATGGTTCTCAAAGGAAGTAGTAGCTAATAAGGTATGGAAACAGAGTTTAGCCTTATAAAGTATAAGAGATTGCAAAATGAGGAAGAGAGGCAATAATATGTGGAAAATCTAACAGAAGCTGGGAAAGTAGTCAAAAATGCAAAGATGCAAAAGGAAAAAAATAGACAATACAGTAAAATGCAGGGAAAATACTTTTAAATATGTTAATAACAAGAAGTACGAATGTGGCACCAGATATTAAGAATGAAGGGGCATCAAACTTAAGAATGAAAGGGAAATATGTAGAAATGGATGAAGATTAAGTAGAATTGCTTAATAAATATTTCTCTTCTATAAATGAAGGGTCAGGAACAGGACTGCATGAAACAAATACAAATAGGAATTGAAGTGTGTGGGACTCTGCATGATTTTCAGAAGGCTGTGTACATGAGAAATTAACTAAACTAAAAGTAGACAAAGTGATGGGTCCAGATAGGATACACCCAAGAATATTGAAGGAACTTAGGGTAGTTCTAGTGACCCACTGTATGACTTTTTCAATGCTTTATTAGAGTCCTGAGTGGTTACAGAGGACTGGAAAAGGATGGATGCCATCCCTCTCCACAAAAGCAAAAGTAAGGAGGAGGATGGGAATTATAGACCAGTTAGCCTGACCTCTGTGATGAGTAAATTAATGGAAATGCTGCTAAAACAAAGGATAGAACAGTTAGAGCACTGTAGCAAGCCAGCCTTTACTTTAAACAAACTATAAAAATCAGTTGGGGCTATTGTGTAGCAAACCAGCTTTCAGTTAGTGTTTCATTCACTCTCATCCGCCTCAACCCCCACCCACTCCAAGTATAATCTTAGATTTATAGGTTTTTAAACATATTAAGAGAAAAGCGGTGGTCTAATTCACTTTCAGGTTTAACTAGTTATCATCAGGAATAGATTAATAAGGCCCTGAACTTCTCCTTGAGGTAAACAAAGTCCCTTAAACCTATTAGGTATAGTTGTCTTGGTACAAGTATCCCTATTCCTATAGCAACTTTACATAAGTAAACAAATAGCTAAACAAATCCTTAAAACTGAGATGCAGACAGCAGTCCAGCAGCAAGATGGGGGCTATCCAGTCTTTTGCACTGAGTGTCATACAGTATGTATGATTTTTTTCCCATTTGGTGAGAGGTCTTATGTGTGCACTAGGTGCAAGGAGCTCTTTGCTCTCAGGGAACAAGTTTGATCTCTGAAAGCTAGAGTAGCAGAGGAGCTAAAGCAGACAGAAAGGCATATAGATGACACCTCTTATGAGGGACCTTGTCAAAGGCTTTCTGAAAATCCAGATACACTATTTCAACTTGCTTACCTTTATCAACATGTTTATTCATGCCTTCAAAAAAATATAACAGATTAGTAAGACAAGACTTTCTTTGGCTAAATCCATGTTGGCTTTCTCCCATTAAACCAGGACTATCTACATGTTCAGTAAGTTTGGGTGGGGGATATTCAGCAGTGGTAACTAGTGCTGCTAATGCGGCTAACAATCACCGCTGAAAACTACCCCCAGATATTCAATGCCAGGGTCATCACTCAAAGCGTAATCAAACTCTGGAATTCATTACCGGAGGATGTAGCAAAAGCTGTTAGTGTAACTGGGTTTAAAAAAGGTTTAGACATGTTCCTGGAGGAAAAGTCCATAAACCATTATTAAAGAGGACCAGGGAAGTCCACTACTTACCTCTGGGATAAGCAGCATATTATCTTTTTGGGAAACTGGCAGGTATTAGTGACCTGCCTTGTCCACTGTTGGAAACAGGATACTGGGTTTGATGGACCTTTGGTCTAACCCATTATGACATATCTTGTGTTCTTATGGATTTGCAGGCTCTGCACACACCCCTGCTTTCTGCCAAAGGTAGTCTCGGTGTTCCACCTCCACCAGTACATTGTCCTTCCAATGTTCTTTCCCCAGCCTCACGAGAATCACAGTGAGTCGGTCTTGCACATGCTGGTCTGTAAGCATGCGTTGGCCTTCTATCTGGAACATATAAAGGTGCACCATCGATGCACCCATCTGTTTGTCTCCTTTGATCCTCATAGGTTGGACATCACTATATCGAAGCGTATACTTTCCCTCTGGCTAGCAGACTGCATCGCTCATGCGTATTCTCTGGCTGGATTGAGCCTTGAGAGTCATGTCATGACTCATAATGTCCATGCAATGGCTATATCGGTGGCCATCCTCTGTTCTGTGTCTGCAGAGGAAATTTTCAGGGCTGCGACATGGTATTCAGTCCATACATTCGCAGCTCACTACTATCTGGATGGGGATTCCTGATGGGACAACAATTTTGGCCAGGCTATACTCCAGCATCTCTTTGGGTCTTAGAGTCAACTCCTACCCACCAGCCCTTCTGTATGTCTAGGCTACCTGCTCAAAATCCCCTCAGGTCAATGTCTGCTGAGGATACTGTATCAGATGAGTCCCTTGGCAGGGACTTGGCAGTGTTTGTTTGTTTTTATTATATTACATAGCTAGCTCTCTGACTGGGAGCTCTTAAAAGGGTTTTTTGTATATTTTTTAAAGCAAGGTTACTTTCTTTTTGGTGCTTTAGGGGAACTTTCCTTGAGCACAGTAGGTTGCTGAACTCTAGTTACCTCCTCAGGTTTAGAAACTGCTAACACCTAATCAGGAGTTAGAGGGCCTGATTTCCTGAGTGCAGCTGAGGCCTGCATAAAAGGCTCCAGTGCCCTGCCCTGTTGAGGTTTTCCTAACCAGGGCTCTACAGATCAACAAACAGTAAGGATTTGAGGGTTTATTTGTTTGTTTTTATTATATTACATTGCTAGCTCTCTGACTGGGAGCTCTTAAAAGGGTTTTTTTGTATATTTTTTAAAGCAAGGTTACTTTCTTTTTGGTGCTTTAGGGGAACGTTCCTTGAGCACAGTAGGTTGCTGAACTCTAGTAACCTCCTCAGGTTTGGAAACTGCTAACACCTAATCAGGTGTTAGTTCCCTCCCTATCCACCCCGACTCCCACCCACCCCTAGTGAGCAGTCTTGCTTTATAGGGCACCTCCCCCTTTAACAAATCACAGAGAATTGGACCAGCACATTTTGAATATAATTAAAGAGATTTAACTGCTTTTTCTCTGAAAGGACAGCTGGGAAACCGGCTGGTACTTGGTAGATCTCTCTCTTTTGCTTTAATAGATACCTAAGCACCATGAACCAAACAATGGCTGGGAAAAATCATATTGCTAAAGCTGTGCCCCCGTTACAGCTTCTGCCTTGGTCCAGACAGAGGTCCTAATGCCAGTTGAAGGACCAGTTCCATGTGCAGGGTGCCTGCATGCTGAAGCTCTGAGGAAACAAGTGCAGGAACTCAGAGAGGAGGTGGCAAGACTGAGGAGCATTCAAGACAGTGAGAAGTACATTGATGAGATGCTTCTACAGCAAGCAAGCTCTCCAGCACAGGAGAAGAAGGGTGCCAACAGAATGTCGATGGTTGGACACAAGTCACCAGGGCCTGCAAAATCACCAATTCAACTTTTCCAGCCCTTGAATTGAAGAACCATTATGCAGCCCTGGAAGTGGAGGAGGTGAAAGCATCACTGGAAATGGAAGAACCAGAGTTCAAGTACCCCAAAGTTGCAGAATCAGTGACCAGAAGGAAATGAAGGGTAGTGGTGGTTGGAGACTCTCTTCTGAGGGGTACTGAGGCGTCCATCTGCTGACCAGACTTGATGTCCAGAGAGGTATGCTGTCTGCCTGGTGCCAAAATCCAAGATGTTACGGAGAATTTGCCGAGACTCATCAAGTCCACTGACTATTACCCAATGTTGCTAATCCATGTTGGAACAAATGATACTGCCAGGTATAACTCGGAACGTATCAAAAGTGACTTCATGGCTCTGGGACAGAGGGTGAAGCAGTTAGCAGTTCTCTTCAATCCTCCCTGTTGAGGGTAAAGGCCAAGGCAGAGAGGCTCGCATCCTGGAGATGAATGCATGGCTGCGTGGATGATGTCATCGAGAGCGTTTTGGTTTCCTAGACCATGGGATGCTATTCCAAGGGTTGCAGAGCAGAGATGGCATCCATCTGTCCAAGAAAGGTCAACGCATCTTCGGTAGTAGACTGGCTAATCTACTGAAGAGGGCTTTAAACTAGATTTGTTGGGTATGGGTGAAGAAAGCCCCCAGGTAAGTGAAAGCCCCCAGGTAGGTGATATATTAAATACCTTTATAGAAATGGGTAACAGGGGTAACAAATGGAAAGCAGTGTGTATAAATGCCCGTAGCATGGGAAATAAGATCCCTGATGTTAAAGCTTTGGTAGGAGTGACTATCTTGGATTTAGTGGCAGTTACAGAAACATTGTTCACAGAAAACCATGACTGGGATGTAACTATACCTGGCTATACTTTATTCAGAAAGGACAGGGTAGGAAGAAGGGGAGGAGGAGTGGCACTATATGTAAAAACTACTATTAAAGATTTGGAATTACAGAGCTTAAAAGGGAGAAAGGAGGCATTGTGGGCTAAACTAGAAAGAGGGAAAGAGAAATCTATTTGCATTGGTGTGATATACAGACCTCCCTCACAAGAGGAAGAGGTGGACAGAGAGTTAATTGAAGACATACGCAGCATTGCTAGGAAAGGGGAAGTGCTACTGATAGATTTCAATATGCCAGATGTTGATTGGCACATTCCTGCTGCAGTATCATCTAGAAGTAAGGAGATCCTGGATTCTCTACAGGGAGAATTATTCAGGCAATTGGTAACAGACGCCACACGTGAAGGGGCCATACTGGACTTGGTGCTTACCAATGGTGAAAGTGTTTCTGATGTTGTAGTGGGAGATCATTTTGCATCCAGTGATCATCAGATGGTGTGGTTCAGTATTAGGACTAGGGCTGTTAGAATCCGTTCCAAGGTGAGGATCTTAGACTTTAGGAAGACTAACTTTGCGAAGATGGGCCAATACCTCAGGGAGTCGTTAGTGGGATGGGAACAGCTGGGGGATGTAGAAAAACAGTGGGCAAACCTGAAAGGGGGTATTTTAAGGGCAACCAACCATTTTGTTAAAATGGTAAATAAAGGCAAAAGGAAAAGGAGACCGCTATGGTTTTCGAAGGAAGTAGCTGAAAAAGTGAAGAAAAAGAGGGAGGCCTTCATGAAATACAAGAGATCACAGAGAGAGGAAGACAGGCATCTGTATTTGGAAAAATTTAGAGAAGCTAGCAAAGTAGTCAAGAAGGCAAAGATTCAAAGGGAGGAGGAAATAGCCAATGCAATAAAATGGGGGGATAAGCCATTTTTCAGATATATTAGTGAGAAGAGGAAGGGCAAACGTGGTATTGTCAGACTCAAGGGTGCAGGGGGGGAATATGTAGAAGCTGATACGGATAAAGCGGAATTGCTTAACAAATATTTTTGTTCTGTGTTCACAGATGAAGAACCAGGAGCAGGACCTCAGAAAACACCCACAAATAGAAACAGAAGCGAGGGACATCTTGAACAATTTTCAGAAGACTGTGCTCGTGAGAAACTAGCTCAACTTAAAGTAGACAAAGCGATGGGACCGGATGGGATACATCCTGGAATACTGAGGGAACTTGGGGACATTCTAGCAACTCCACTGACTGACCTTTTCAATGCCTCATTGGAGTCGGGAGTGGTGCCAAAGGACTGGAGAGAGGCTCATGTGGTGCCTTTACACAAAAGCGGAAGTAAGGATGTGGTTGAAAACTACAGGCCGGTTAGTTTAACTTCGGTGGTGAGTAAATTATTGGAAACGCTGCTGAAAGAGAATATAGTGAGGTTTCTGGAGTCCAGCGGATTACAGGATCTGAGGCAGCATGGATTCACCAGAGGCAGGTCTTGTCAGACAAATCTGATTGATTTCTTTGACTGGGTGACCAGGGAGTTGGTCCGAGGGAGAGCTCTAGATGTGGTGTGTTTAGATTTCAGTAAAGCCTTTGACACTGTTCCTCACAGGCGACTTATAAACAAACTGAGCACCCTTGGGATGGACCCTAAAGTTACTGCTTGGGTTAGAAATTGGTTGGGTGGGAGGCGACAAAGAGTACAAGTAAATGGAGCTCACTCTGAGGAGAAGGATGTTACCAGTGGTGTGCCCCAGGGATCTGTCCTTGGTCCGATTCTTTTTAACATCTTTGTTAGTGATATAGCGGAAGGGCTGTCGGGTAAGGTTTGCCTCTTTGTGGATGATACCAAAATCTGCAATAGAGTAGACACCCAGGAAGGGGTAGATAACATGAGGAGGGATCTAGCTAAGCTTGAAGAATGGTCTAGAATTTGGCAGCTGGGATTTAATGTTAAAAAATGTAAGATCATGCATTTGGGCTGCAGCAATCCGAGGGAGCAATACAGTATAGGAGGTGAAGTACTTTTGTCCACTAAAGAAGAGCGGGACCTAGGCGTGGTTGTGTCTGATGATCTTAAAGTAGCTAAACAGGTAAAAAGGTGATGGCAAAAGCTAGAAGGATGCTTGGGTGCATACGGAGAGGAATGGCTAGCAGAAAAAAGGAGGTGATAAGCCTCTGTATAAGTCTTTGGTGCAACCTCATTTGGAGTATAGTGTGCAATTCTGGAGACCGCACATTCAAAAGGATGTGAACAGGATGGAGTCGGTGCAGAGGGTGGCTACTAAAATGATTAGTGGGCTTCATTATAAAGCATATGAGGACAGACTTAAGGATCTTAATATGTACACCTTAGAGGACAGGCGGGATAGAGGTGATATGATTGAGATGTTTAAATACCTCCGTGGCATAAATGTTCAGGGAGAGAGCCTCTTTCAATTGAAAGCAAGTTCTGCTATGAGGGGACATGGGATGAGGGTGAAGGGAGATAGATTCAGGAGTGATATGCGGAAATATTTCTTTACAGAAAGAGTAGTGGATCCATGGAATAGTCTCCCAGTGGAGGTGGTAGAGATGAGGACAGTAACTGAATTCAAAAAAGTATGGGACCAACACAGAGGAACTCTAAAGGTAAAAAGTGGACTGTTGTAGTTGTTGATATGGAAGGACAGACTAGATAGGCCATGTGGTCTTTTTCTGTCATCATGTTTGTATGTTTCTATGTCTTCCTGACTTCTCCAGTTCTGGTTGCCTGGTTGGGCTGTTTATCTCCTTGGGTTCCAGTAGCCTGTAGTTTGGGACTCCCATACATGGGGACTTATTTCCTGCTTGTTCATAGAGAAAGCGTAGTTTCACATCTGTAGCAAGTGTTCTCCGTGAACAGCAGGAATAAGTCCTCACAACCCTCCCGCTTTCCCAGGGGAGTTGCCTTTTTGGATCCTGCTATGTTATTGTACTTGAGAGTATGGCACCACGGCAAGTGGGGAGGCAGGTGCGCATGCACGGTGTACCTACCAAAAACGTCTTTTGGAAACTGAGGAACATTCTATATGGGGTTCCATCGGTGGCAACAGCAATACATGAGTACTTATTCCTGCTGTTCACGGAGAATATCTGCTACAGGTGAGTAACTGTCTGGCTCTCTGGCTTGTTCAGTTTTCCAGATAAGAGTAAGGATGTTCTAAGGCCCATTGCAATATTCATGGTGGTGTTTTCTGGGTAGGCTTCTTATTGTGCTAATTTTAGAAACTGGAGTCATTATGGTATAGTAGATTTGCTTTATAAATCTTCAGTAATTTGTCTAGAATTCTGTGTTACTTCACAATCTGCCTGGCACTGGAGAGGATGTTAATGAGATGACACCAGAATCATTTTTTTTCTTGTCTATTGGGTTCTATGGTGGAATATCCTTGTTCTGCTCTGCACCTACTACTTGAGGAGAAGGTTTGTTGGATGCAAAATAGATGTTCAAAAAGAAAAAGTGAGCCATAGCATAGTTTTTAACACCAAAATAAAATTACTTATGATTTATTTAGTGTTAGAAACTGCACTATGGTTCTCTCTCTTTTTGTCCCTTGGCATTGAGCACTTTGCATCTCCATGGTTTTCTGCGAATAGATATTTACAGGTATAAGTATTTTTTAATCTTAGGGTAACATGCTAAGTAATTACACAACTACAATTTTTGCTGCATTTTAGTTTTAGTGCCAGGGAATATGTTGTTTTATTTTTTTATAGCAAAGCCACTAATGAGAGTCTCTGCTCCCTCTTTGAATATCTTGGGCACCGGCTCACCCCTCATCTGTTTGATATACTGGCTTCCTATCCATCTAGTGGTGTTTTTTTAAATAGCCATAATGAATATTCAAATGAGTATGCAAATGTGCAAATATGTCTCACACCCACCCAAATGAAGCAGTCACATTATAAGGAACCAGAAAAGAGGGGAGAGGAAGTTTAAAAAAGAGAAGTTCCTTAACTGCTATGTTTTGCTGTATTCACGTTTCTGGATACATATGCTGCATAATCTAGAACTATGTCGCCCATGCATTGGGCCATTTTGGGGACAGCTTATTCCTCTAGAGCCCCCAGTCAGATCAATGATGTGTCTTTTTGGGGGTTTTTTCTCCCATGCCAAATGCGGTCCTATTCTGTTAAAATTTCTGACTTTTGCCACCAGATGAACAGACAGACATTGTCAACCCCTTTATGTACAATGTTTTTCTAATATCTGTATATCTGTTAGGTTGGAAAGAATAAAAAGGACATAACCACTCTCCCCACCACTTACATGTGTCATGGTATAAAGAAAAAGTAGCCACCTTCTCTGCTAGAACTAATCAGGAAAAAGCAGTCTGTGGCTGTAGAGCAGATGAGTTGTGAAAACTAGCCTAAACAAACAAAAAAAATGGAAATTCTTTCCACAAACCCTTAAAACAACCTTATGAAAGATGTTAAAAAAGATTTGTAATGCTATGGAAAGGCTGCATTCTATATTGGCTTTATCAGCTAAATATCCAGTCTAGCAGATAAATAAAAGCACAATTTATGAGCGTTATATCATGAGTATGGTAAATCCAGATGAGAACAAAAGGTACTTAGGGAAAAATTATCTGAACTAAACTCTGAAGCTAAATTGCTATACAGACTTTTTACCTTCATGCAGATGAAACAGAAAGACAGATAATTAGCTTGACTTTTATACTGTTAGACACAGATAGCAATGCCAGTGAAACAAAATAATGAGGAGGATTCATGAAAGAGCTGCGGGTTTATTTTAAGAAAAATTATGTTTTTAACTTTGAAAGAGCCAAAGTTTTTCCCTCAGCAGATCTTCCAGTGTGTTGTGGGCAAGAACTTGCAATGGGCCCATTTATTTATTTACATTCTTTTATATACTGTATCAGTGCAGTTTACATTGAACAAACTGAAATTACATTGAACAGGGCATTATAACTTGGAGATAACTATTTTACAGGGGACATGGAGGGTTAAGTGACTTGCCCAAGACCACAAGGAGCACCTGTGGGACTAGAAACCCCAGTCCTTCTGGCCCAAGGTTGCTGTCCTCTAGTGGGATTTGAATCCCTGACCTTCTGGCCTGAAGTACCTTGCCCCAACCACTAGGCCACTACTCCATTCCTCATTCAATTCTCTAAGACAAATGTGCAACCCACTATGCAAACCTAGGTAACGGCAGTATTTAGAATAGTACTGCATGAAGATACAAGTACTCATCTTCTGATTTCTTACATAAAATTGCTATTTTTAAGTGCATACAATTTTAGTGCCTGCACACTGACATTGAAGCTTTGTGCTAGCTAAAATGAATGACCTTGATTTATTTATTTATTTGTTTATTTGGCTGTGCTTTTATACCGCTTTTCACAGAGGTCAAAACGGTGTACATAAAACTTAAATAGGTTAAACAACGTTTACATAGAACAAGGTCATGCACATAGAACTTGGAATTTAAACAGATTAAATAGTCCAAAAGACTTGTTTGGTCAGCTGCATTAGAAACATAGGGGTATGTTTACTAAACAGCGGTAACATCACAGGCAGTAAGTGCAGCACTGATGCTACCGATGCCATATAAGGCTATGGGTGGGTGTGGGCGGGCTGACGTAAAGGTAGCCAAGGGCCGTATACCACGCGGAGCAGGGTGCCATAGCCTCCTACCATGTGGAACAGGGTGCCCTGGGCCGTGTACCACATGGAGCAGGGCGCCCCAGCCCCCTACCACATGGAACAGGGTACCTGTCCACTGACTGGGTCATGCATCAGCTGCAGACACATGACCAGCACTCTCCAATGGTCCACAGCTCAGGCCACACACCCTCCCTGTCTGACAGGATGGCTCGAAAAGGGCATGCATAAAGTAGCTCACACAGAATAGATGCAAAGGTGTCTGGGGCCGTGCAGTACCTGCACCCCTCTTGGATGGTCCTTGCACCAGCCAAGAACAAAATGAACAGAAAAACCACCAGTAGGAACTGAACCTGCCCTCTGGGGTGGCCAAACACAGTGCCACAACCATTATGCTAACCTTTTATGGGGAGATCTACTAATATAGGAAATGTTTGTGTGTACAGTAAGTAATTATCTGCCTATAATGTATTCTTAGAAACATAGAAACATGATGACAGAAAAAGACCACATGGCTATCTAGTCTATCCTTCCATATCAACCACTACAACAGTCCCCTTTTTCCCTTTAGAGATCCTCTGTGTTTGTCCCATGCTTCTTTGAATTCAGATACTGTCCTTATCTCTACCACCTCCACTGGAAGTCTATTCCACAGATCCACCACTCTTTCCATAAAGAAATACTTCCGCATATCACTCCTGAATCTATCCCCTTTCACCCTCATCCCATGTCCCCTCATAGCAGAGCTTGCTTTCAATCAAAAGAGGCTCTCCTCCTGTGCATTTAGGCCAGGGAGGTATTTAAAGATCTCAATCATATCACCTCTATACTGCCTTTCCTCTAAAGTATACATATTAAGATCCTTAAGTCTGTCCTCATATGCTTTATAATGAAGACCACTAATCATTTTAATAGCCACCCTCTGTATGTACTCCAGCCTGTTTATATCCTTTTGAAGATGCGGTCTCCAGAATTGCACACAATACTCCAAATGAGGTCGCACCAAAGACTTATACAGAGACACTATCACCTCCTTTCTTCTTCTGGCCATTCCTCTCCCTATGCACCCAAGCATCCTTCTAGCTTTTGCCGTCACCTTTTCTACCTGTTTAGCTACATTAAGATCATCAGACACAATCACGCCTAGGTCCCACTTTTTTTTAGTGGACAAAAGTATTTCACCCCCTATACTATATTGCTCCCTTGGATTGCTGAAACCCAAATGCATGGCCTTGCATTTTTTAACATTAAATCTCAGCTGCCAAATTCTAGACCATTCTTCAATCTTAGCTAGATCACTCCTCATGTTATCTATACCTTCCTAGGTGTCCACTCTATTGCATATTTTGGTATCTTCCACAAAGAGGCAAACCTTACCTGACAGCCCTTCCGCTATTTCACTATTAAAGATGTTAAAAAGAATCAGATCAATGACATCTCCCTGAGGCACACCACTGGTAACCTCCTTGTCCTCAGAGTGAACTCCATTTACCTGTACCCTTTGTCGCCTCCCTCTCAACCAATTTCTAACCTAAGCAGTAACTTTAGGGTCCATCCCTAGGGTGCTCAGTTTGTTTATAAGTCACCTGTGAGGAACGGTGTCAAAGGCTTTACTGAAATCTATATATACCACATCTAGGGCTCTCCCTTGGTCCAACTCCCTGGTCACCCAGTCAAAGAAATCAATCAGGTTCCAGCTCGATCTCACCGGACAGTGATTGACCTGTGTGTTCTGCACATATAGGCACATACATACAGATGCAGCAGGTTGTCTTGCACTGAATGCAGGTGAATCAGTTGCATACCAATAGGCATACCTCCCACAGGGTGGTGCTGTGTACAAGGACAGTGAAGGAGCTCTGATCCTAGGCCCCTGCAACTTGTAACTGTGGGAAATCAGCAAACAATGCAGCAGCATGTGCCTGCCTGCAATGTGTGAGCATGTAGGCATCTCCCCATGTCAGCAGTTGATGGACTGGTGTGTAGTGCAGAGATGGGAAAGACACAAGGTCTGGTACCAACAGGTCCCATATACAAGGCTCATCCCCATGACAGATGCCGAGTAGGAGCTGCATTATGTGCATTGCACTGCATTCCCTCATTGCAGTCCATGGTCCATGGGTCAGAATGTTCAGAGCATGTGTGTAGACAACATGTTGCCAATTATGAGTCACCAACACTCATTATGTATGTCACACACTATATAACATTCATGCCTGTCATGTTATCCATGACAATCCAGCACATGCATACCCTGCAACAATGGTGGGGGTGTATGTAGAGCTTCAGATGTGTTAGTGATGGTGTGTGTACCAGAAAGTGCAAGTGGGGGCTCTTTGTTGCTCCTCAACCTGAGTTAGCCAGTGTTAAATAAGTCATAGGCCAATTATGTCCATAATGGGCCTGTCAAATGAGGATGTTAACCTACCAAGTTGGTCCTAGTCATCCTGCCTGGGGGGAAATACATGTGGACAAATTGAAAACTAGGCAGGAAGAGACGCAGGAGCTGACGTGCAGCTGAATGCTGTCTATGGGCCAGCATATTTTGGCTCTGGAAGCATGGCACTAACAATGTTCTCATTGTTCTCATTCAACTTCTTATGTATATAGTTTACCTTGTTCTCCAAGTTCCATTTCCTGTTAAATGTAATGACCAAACATATGTAGATTGTCGGATGTTTATGTTATATGTAAACCGCGCTGATGGCAAATAGTGCGGTATATAAGAAATGTTAATATATAAATAAATAAAATAAAAATAAATGTTGTTAGTTGGCCTGAATAAGAGCACCATAATGGTGCTGCACAGACATGGAGACAGAACCAGATGTAATTTCCTTGGACACTATGGAGCCCTGCTACATCAGGCACAAGGAGAGCAAGGGACTCTTGCAAAACCAGACAGCAATACACAGGAAGCAAGAGTGGAGGATGAACACAGTTGCTTTATTGGATCCCCAACACGTTTCGGCGGATGCCTTCTTCGGGGGAAGGATAGTTTAATATGTATAAAAAATAAAACATTAAAAACATAGTAAATCAAAAACCAAATTAAAACAGGCATATGGTTAAATTCTAACCATAAATAAAACAATCAAAACATCATAAAAAATTAAAAAAGACGAATAAATAAATAAATAATTAAATAATGTAATAAAAGAACACACAGATACAGTTAAAAACCATGTAGGCAAATTATAAAAATATATAGAATAGACGCAGGGCAAGGCGAAGTCTCAATCAATATAAAAATCAATGTACAAACATGGATGCAACATGTTACTCACATTCTAGCACTGTGGGTACAAAGACCCAAATGGTGGATCCTCTTATGATGTGGCTATTACCATGGAACTGGCAACGATAGGATCTTGCAAAATATAACTGTTGTGTATCTTTTTAAAAACTGCAATGTAATAATTAAAAACGATCTATAAGGAAAACATTGAATTTGCTAAAATGAAACCAGAGCTGTATTAAAACTTTAAACCACAGAAAATTCCAACTATAAATACCAGGGAGAAGGTGACAGGGAACCAAATGGTGTAGTAATTGGTATAATAGCAATTTGAAACCTATACTAAGCTGTCAAAGAACATTGTGGTGCTGTTGTAGACATAATCAATGACATAACAAATATGTACCTATACATGGGAGAACCATTGTGTTGCTATCAAAGAGCATCGTATTGAAACTGAAATTAAAAAGATAAAAATCTTTATCTAATTAAAAAGGGAGAAGTGATGGGTACTAGTGGTAAAAAACCCTTTGAACCTTCCTCAACTGACAAAACATGTGGAATGTAACCAGTAGTGCATGAAAATGATAAAATCGTGCAACTAACATAAAACATGGCTTAAAAGGACATTTAGGCATCATATGTTTAAAAGTGAACTCTAATCGCATTACAAAGATGTCCTTAAACGTAAAAATGTCCTTAAATATAAGAATGCCTGAAAAATGTTGTTAAAAAACTGCCAAACCTAGGGCTGTGTCTTGCGTATGAATAATCTGTTTCCAGCGGCTAAAACCAGCACTACGAAAAAAGACTAAAACCAGCACTTCGAGAGAAAGGGAACTAAGGGAATTAATGCACTCTTGCTGAGCCGAAGAGACGTAACTCCAACTTATCAAAATTTTTGTTCTAAGCACAAATCGTTAGAAGGAAATATTAAACGTACCTGTCAGAGTGAACCGCGGTACTCAAGGTGCATCGAAGAGAAAGCCGGTGGTGTGATAGAGGAAGGTTTTAAAATGCCGAAAACTGCGCCAAAACAGGGGGCGTGGCCAATTCAACGCTAAATATTTAGGAAGACCGAAATACACTAAGGGGTATGTTTACAAAACTGCGTTAGTGCGATTCGTGTTAGGAGCCGCGTTAGAGACAGAAATCCCAAATAAGGACATGGGCGGTACATCGTTGCCGAGAACGTGCCAAGAACGCGCGTTACAAGGCGCCATAAATGAACGAGTGCTACAGGGCTTGTTACCGCGTGTTAATCTTAAGAAGGCGCGCAGGCATACAATCACAGCAACAGAGCTGTAGCACAATGGTTACAACACTGACGGATGGTACAGGGGTCATGGGTGGGATTCCCCAGTGGGCCTAATGTATAAGGCTGGCTGAGGCAGCACCCTTTACATTTTAAGTTGTGATTGGTGAGGCATTTGACATGTATTTTAATTTGTGCTGCCAGCAAACACACCCTCACGGTGGCATAACCTAAGGTGCCGCACTCCATAGGGCACATTATAAAGTGTACTGTCCGCCAAGGCACCCTATAATGTCCCCTATAGGATACCTTATAAGGCTGTGAACAAAGCCCTGGCTGGCTGCAGGACTGCACGTCACCACACAAACTGTATGCTGTGGTTACCAGGATAGGGTTAACCCACCCGTACCCATGATGCACTGCACATGCAAATCAGCAGTCAAGAGATGGGCACAAGATTGGGTATGCACCCCCACAGCCAGGTAGGGAGAACAGACCATGTGTGGTACTGCCACAGAGTGTCACATTGTGCGGGTACTGTGCCCACCCTAAGGTTGAGGTGGGACACCCAGCACCAGGTCCACAGCACCATTCATGGCTGAACTACACCATACTGCAGGTCCCCATCAGTGTGTGATAGGTAGTTCCGTTAGACACACCTAGGATACATCTGTGCCCTGCTGTAGGTGAAGGGGGGGGGTGGTATGGACCCATGGGCAGATCATGTACCACCACACAACCCACCCTCTAGGGCACAGGATTACCACCAATAGATCCACGTCCCTACAATGGCAGTAGTAGAGAGGACCAGCAACCCCTGTTCTGCTGGGGAACAGACAGAGCGGTACACATCCATAACGCAACAGCAGACAGACAGCAGGCCTGGAAATGTTCAGCTGCCCCCCACCATTATCTAATATTCTCCAGCAGCAAGCCTCCAGCCGCTGCACCCTGCAAGGTGTTCCAGCAAGACACATACTAGCTGCAGACAGTCCGCCAGCTAGTCCATAGTGCATGGTCCTGGAGAAGATCCATGTACCCAGAACGGGGATGTCAGCATACACACCAAGCAGATAAATCAGTGATTGGGCCCCAAAAGGAAACCCATAAATATCACATGAGAGAAGCACTATGGGGGAACCTAGCCATGCCATGGTCACCGCTCAGTCAGGGTGAGAGTGACTTATTGTTTATTGTTTATTGTTTATACAACATTTGATATACCGCCCCCCGTTACATCGGGGCGGTTTACAATATAAATAAAAACAGTAAATCAGAGACAGAAAAGAAAGAAAAAGTTACAATTACTTGAGGAAAAGAGAAAAGAAAGTAGAGAAAAACAGGAGAAGCTAGAAAGAAGAGTCAGAGAAGTCAGCTAGATCCAGGAAAGGCACAGGAGAACAGATGGGTTTTGAGAAGGGAGCGAAATTTGGGGTATGATTCTTCGAGACGGAGGGCAGTGGGTAGTGAGTTCCAGAGGGAAGGACCAAGGTAGAAAAATGCTGATTTGCGGGTGGATTGGAGATGTGCACGGGAAGGAGCTGGGAGGTGAAGACGGTTGATATGGATGGAGCGAAGGCTTCGGGAAGGGACATGAAAAGAGAGCAGGTCAGAGAGGTATTGGGGTCTGTGCAGGTAAATTGCGCGATGGACCATAGTAAGAACCTTGAAAGGGATCCGGAATTGCAGTGGTAGCCAGTGAAGGTGTTGTAGTAGGGGGGTGATGTGATCGCGAGGAGAGGCATGTAGGAGCATCCGGGCAGCTGTATTTTGGATTAACTGTAGACGATGTAACTGATACTGAGGGATACCGGCATAAATAGAATTACAGAAGTCTAAACGAGTTATGACTAGGGAAAGAAGAAGGGTAGTGAGCGCCTGGGGAGATAGAAAAGGTCTAATGGCACAGATCTGTCGAAGGCAGTAGAAGGAGCGCTGAGAAATAGAAGAGATGTGGTCTTGAAATGTGAGTGCACTGTCAAGAATGACACCGAGATACCGAAGTTTGGGCACTGTGAGAATAGGAACACCAGAGAGAGAAGGAGTGAGAGATGGAGTAGGGGAACCATGGGTGAACCAAACAGCAGCTGTCTTGGAAATATTCAGAACTAGACCATTTGAAGAAAGCCAGGAAGAAACCGAGGATAAACAGACCTCCAGTGAGGCAATGTCAGGATGTGATGAGGAGGTGTGGTGCAGAAGGAGAATGTCGTCAGCGTAGTAATAGCCCGAAATACCCAGTTGCTGGATAAGAAGAGAGAGAGGTGCTAGAAAAAGATTAAACAACAAAGGAGCCAGGATAGAACCCTGAGGGACACCACAGGTCAAAGGGAGACGATCTGGAGTGGAAAGACCAGAAGCAGCTGCAAAAGAGCGAGAAAATAGAAAAGAGTGAAACCATCGATAAATAACACCACGAATACCCGCATCCCGCAGACGAGAGAGGAGAAGGGGGTGATCCACAAGATCGAAGGCGGCAGAGAGGTCAAGGGACACAGCAGGACATGCTATGGCCACCCTGTCCATACAGGTGGTGGCCAGGCACTACAATTGCCATTGCCCTATGCCGTGTGCAGATGCATCCAGGCCAGGCCACCCTATCCAGGCTATTCCCACGGTACCTTGCTCCTCATTATGCACATTGGCAGGCCAATACTGGCAACAGTGCTAGCAGTGTGGGCTGTGGAGGGTGTTGGCAGCCACCACACACTGGATAGACAGACACACACTCCCCACACCTATGCCAGCATTGTGCAACTATAGAGGTGTTGGGCAGCCCAGGCCACCACACAAGCCCTGGGCACAGTGCTTTTAACCTTAGCTGCTATGACGGCGTTTTTTGGTCTCTTTGTTGCCTTAATTTCTGCAATTTGGAAAAGCACTTGACACAGGGTTTAATTCCCCGAAACGTGCACGTCGTGCTGATATACATTTCTGAAGAGCGACGCTTTTGTGGATGGTCAACAAAGGATTGAGATAAGTGAAAAAGTTTTTTTTTTTTTTGGTAAAGAACCATTAATAAAATAAAAGAAGCTGACAGCCTGGTGGAGGTCTGGATTCCCCCAGCCCTTCCTACGGCCTAGCTCCGACAAAAGTTTTGTTTTAAACATAATTTATATAAATGTAAAAAAAAAAAAAGAAAGAGGTTCTTGACATAAGTGTTCCTTATTAATTCGTTACCTAATTTGTTTCACTTGTGGGGTGGATTTTGTTGGATTTCCTGGGCACAGTGCAGGCATGGCTATGGTACGCAATACTGTAGGAGTCACTCCCCAGGTTGGTAAACACTGTCAGACACAAGACCTGTAGCACACTCCACAGACATCAGGAAGGTTGCTATGATGCAGCTCACTCAGAAAATTGTACTTAACCTAGGACTTGCTATCTGCCAGTAATCATAGCAACCTCTTTAAAGATGTGTACCATATTCCCAGGTTTAGGGTGGCATTACTAAGGTATGCAAGTGCTAGTATTGGGAGATGCACCAGAGCCCAAAGTCCTGCCTCTCCAGGAGGCTTTGGATAATGGGGCCTGTGGGTGCGGGTGTGTCTGCCCCTGCTTGCTGCTGCTTTACGGCAGAGGTTCCCAACTCCAGTCCTGCTGTGCCAAACACTGTTCGGGTTTTCATGCTGTCCCTCATGAATATGCATGAGACACATCTGCATACCATGGGGGTGGCGCATAGAAATGCAGCACAGGCATCTTTATCAGAGGCAGCATGGAACCGGAATGGTGTTTGGCCCTCCAGGACTGCATTTGGGAGGCTCTGCTCTAGGTAATGTACATGTTAATGGTGTCTGTGTTCTATAGGGTAAAATGTAGGTGTTTTGGGCATGCTTACGTCATCTGCAAGAAAGGTTCTGTCTGTATTAGCACGTTATAGTAATGAGTAAAATATGAGGACTGGGTTGGCAGAAACCACAGCTGGGAATTGAACCTGTGACCTTCCGCTTCTGAATACACTGGTTTTGTGCTCTGCACCACCATGTTATCACAGAGATGGTGCATTCCCTGGTGATACCATGACTGTTGGTCAGACAGGGCCTGTCTGTTGCAGTGCATGGCACACACCTACACAGGGCTAGGCCACGGTCTGCTCTGGCCAGCTGCCACTGCCCCCTCCACCACCAGTATCCCTCAGCCACCATGCTGACATGCCCTTCTGCTGGTGGAGCTGGTGGTGCGCAGTCTCAGGCCATCCAGTGTGCAGGTAGGCGGATGCCTATGGTGCGGGTTCTGGGGTAGGCGTTCCTGCATCGACGTCCACGCTCCCCCCCAGCCCCGCCTGCCAATGTTCCGTGCCCTTGGGGGTAGCTGTTGGGTACTATCCCCTGTGACACTTTAGGAAACACACTCATGTCCATGTTGGGCCTTCAGCAGTTGCTGTCTGGCTGCTCCGCTGTTTCAGCATTCGTATGGGCCACCTAGGCATCACCCTAGTCCGCACTGTGGCCCAGCTCCACCACAGCATGTGCCACCTGCAGCCCTCTGTATCCCCTTCTCCGGCATCTGTCCAGTTGCCATTCCGACATGCCTGCCCTGATGTTGCAGGACATGTGCACGCCATAGGAACCCTGTCCGTTGGTGGGGAAAACCCTGAGCAGCGCTATTTCATTGTGGGCCCATTCACCTTGTATGGGGACGGAGTATAGGCCCTTCCACGATTTATATCTGTTCTATGGAGCTTACTCGGGTGGGGAGGGGTTGATATTTCTCATTGATACCACTATTGGCCAGCTTGGTTATTGTTTTTTTCCAGTTTGTTGGGGTCATTTTCAGTGTTTCTGTGCCCTTTTGTTCTGTGCACATGTATCACACTTATCACTTGCTTTTGGTTTCCCTGCCTGGGCTGTACATTGCTGAAACTGAAATGGTTTCTCTCCCCTGTAATGTGCCTTTAACGGCAGGTTTTCATTCGCGTTGGAATTCAGCCCTGAAAATCAGCACGTTAGTGTGAGGGGAGCCTCTCCCCGCCCACTCTCCGCCCACTGACCCCTTCTCTCCACCCTCTCTCCACCTTCTGCGTTGTTTTACTGCGTTGCGGGGCTTTACGATCGTTAGCGCATCATAACGCGAGTTATGTAACATTAACGATCGTAAGTGCAGCATAACGCACGTTATGCTGCGCTTATGATCGTTAACGTTACATAACGCGCGTTATTCACGATTACCGCAGTTTAGTAAACATACCCCTTAGAGACATTAGAATGATTAGGTAAACTGCTGAAACGAAGATCAATGAAAACTGTAAATACACAATCATATGGGGCACGATTTTATGCTCACTGTGGTTTGTTGCAAAGAACAAATACTTCAAGATGTTTCAAACCAGTAAAGGAGCACTCGCTTACAAATAAACTGTGTATGGCACACATAATCACCACCTTAGTGTGTAAATGAATTGAATAAATGAACAAAAAGGTAAAATCAATAAAGTTAAAAAATCAATAAAAGAGCACACGTTTACAAACCATATTGTAACCACATAATTGCCACCTTTGTGTATAAATAAATTAAATAAACAAGGGGAGTAAAATGAATAAAAACTATAACCGTATCTGAAAAAACAGTGAAGGAGGACTGGCATATGAAGTGATTCATGCATAGAAAAATATATCGATTTGGTTATATGAAAAAAATAAAAAAATAGGGGGTTTGAAATTAGAAGGTGACACATGAACTGTCATGATGTTGAATCTATATTACTTACTAATTGTATGTTGCATATGTAAAAATATTAATAGCAAATTGGATGTAATGAACTAAGAGATGTATTCAATTGTAATTAACAATGTAAAGATATGTGGATCATAAGAACACTGATAAATCTACCTCCTGGTTCAATCCATTAGGTTCCAAACTGTTGAATTCGTAGATGTATCTCTGCTCTAATTTAAGCAATATCTTATTGACATCTCCTCCTCTCCAATGAGGAACTACTGTCTTTATAACTAAATATTTCAAATCATTGATAGTATGTTGCTTTTCCAGCCAATGTGCCACTAGTGGACTGTCGACAACTTTCCTTTGTAAGCAACTCCTGTGCTCTATAATCCTGGTACGAATCTGGCGTATAGTTTTCCCAACGTAAATAGTTTCTGCCATTGGATCTCTTCTCGAACCCAAATCTAAGGGGTATGTTTACTAAACTGCGCTAATGTGCGCTGCGCACGTTAGAATGCGCTAAGGTACCTTAGCGCACGCTAATGTCGCGTTACGGGGCAGTAATGTGCACGCTCATGTGCGCGGCGCGCTAATGTGCGATGAAGGCGGGGAAAGGCTCTCGTAGGGCGGAGGAAGGCTCCCCAGGGGCGGAGAGAAGGGGTCAATGGGTGTAGAGTGGGAGGGGAGAGGCTCCCCGCACATTAGCGAGGCTGAAATCCGAGGCAAAAAATACCGCAAGTGAAAACCTCACGTTAGAGCCGATTTAAAGGGAAGAGAAACCATTTCTGTCAGCAATGTACAGCAAAACCAGGGAAACCTACAAAACAGTGATAAGTGTGATACATGTGCATGGTACAAAAGTACAAAAAAACATTGAAAAGGACCCCAACAAAATTTAAAAAAATTATAATCAAGCTGGGCAATAGTGATAGTAATGGGAAACATCAAAAAACACTCCCAAGAAAGCCCCAAAAAATAAATATGAATTTTGGAAGGGTCCACGCTCCGTCCCCATACAAGGTGAATGATCCCACAGTGAAATAGCACTGATCAGGGTTTCCCTCTCCATTGGACAGGTTTCCTATGGCATGCACATTTTCCACAACAGCAGGGCGGGCATGTCAGAATGGGCAACTGGACAGATGCTGGGAAAGGGGATACAGAGGGCTGCAGGCGGCACATGCTTTGCTGCAGCTGGGGCACAGTGCGGACTAGGCAGATGCCTAGATGGCACTTAGGAATGCTGAAACTGAACAGCAGCCAGACAGCAACTGATGAGGGCCCAACATGGGCACGAGAGTGTTTATCACAGTGTCACAGGGGATAGTACCCAGCAGGTACCCCCAAGGGCACAGAACATTGGCAGGCGGTGTTGGGGGGAAGCGTGGATGTCTATGCAGGCACCCCTACCCAAGAACACACACCATAGGCAGCCGCCTACCTGCACACTGGATGGCTTGAGACTGCACACCACCAGCACCACCAGCAAAAGGGCATGTCAGCATAATGGCAGAGGGGTACTGGTGGTGGAGGGGGCCAGTGGCAGCTGCCCAGAGCCGACCATGGCCTAGCCCTGTGTAGGTGGGTGCCATGCACTGCAACAGACAGGCTCTGTCTGACAAATTACCATGGTATCTCCAGGGTCTGCACTGTCTTTGTGAGCACAGTGTGGTGTGTTGAGCACAGCAGTGTGTTCAGGAGCAGAAGGTCACAAGTTCAAGTCCCAGCTGGGGCTACTGCCAATCCCATCCCCATATTTTACCTGCTACCAAACCGTGATAGTAAGGACAAACCTTTATTGCAGAGAACATACGCATGGTTCAAACGCCTATATTTTACCCCACCGAGCACAGACACCAGAAACATGCGCATTACCTGGAGCAGAGTCCCCCACATTCAGTCCTGGAGGGCCACAAATCATTCAGGTTTTATGCTGTCTCCAATATAAGGCCATGTTAGCATGGTGGCGGAGGGGTACTGTTGGTGGAGGGAGCAGTGGCAGCTGCCCAGAGCAGACCATGGCCTAGCCCTGTGTAGGTGGGTGCCATGCACTGCAACAGACAGCCCTGCCGGACAAACAGTCATGGTATCACCAGGGAATGCACTGTCTCTGTGGCAACATGGTGGTGCAGTGCACACAACCAGTGTGTTTGGAGGCAGAAAGTCACAGGTTCAAGTCCCAGCTATGGTGCCTGCCAACCCAGTTTCCATATTTTACCCACTACTACAACATGCTAATACAGACAGAACCTTTATTGCAGATGACGTTAACATGCCCAAAACACCTACGTTTTACCCTACAGAGCAAAGACACCATAAACAGGCGCATTACCTAGAGCAGAGTCTCGCAAATGCAGTCCTGGAGGGCCAAACATCATTCAGGTTCCATGCTGCCTCTAATAAAGATGCCTGTGCTGCATATCTATGCACCACCCCCATGGTATGCAGATGTATCTCATGCATATTCATGCGGGACAGCATGAAAACCCGAACAGTGTTTGGCATACCAGGACTGGAGTTGGGAACCTCTGCCATAAAGCAGCAGCCAACAGGGGCAGACACACCCACACCCACACCCACAGGCTCCATTAGCCAATGCCTCCTGGAGAGGCAGGACATTGGGCCCTGCGTGCATCTCCCAATACTAGACCTTGCTTACTTTAGCAATGCCACCCTACACCTGGGAATATGGTACACAGCTATCAAACGTTTGCTATGATTACTGGCAGATACCAATTCCTACGTTAAGCACAGTTTGCTGATTGAGCTCCATCATAGCAACCTTTCTGCTGTCTGTGGAGTGTGCTTCAGGTCTGGTCTCTGACAGTGTTTACCACCCTGGGGAGTGACCCACAACAGTATTGCATACCATATCCATGCCTGCACTGTGCCCAGGACTGGTGTGGTGGCAAGGGCTGCTAAACTCCTCTAGAGTAGCACAATGCTGGCATAGGTGTGGGAGTGTGTGTCTGTCTATCCAGTGTGTGGTGGCTGCAAACACCCTCCACAGCCCACACTGCCAGCACTGTTGCCAGTATTGGCCTGCCAATGTGCATAATGAGGAGCAAGGTACCATGGGTATAACCCGGACAGGGTGGCCTGGCCAGGATGCATTTGCACAGGGCATAGGGCACTGGCTGGGACATTGTAGTGCCCGGCCAACACCTGAACAGACAGGGTGGCCACAGCATGTCCTGCTAGGAGATCACTCATACCCTGACTGTGCAGTGACCACAGCATGGCTAGGCACCCCCATAGTGCTATTATAGTATTTCTCTCATGTGATATTTATGGGTTTTCTTTTGGGGATCAGTCACTGACTTATCTGCTTGGTGTGTATGCTGATGTCCCAGTTCTGGGTGCATGCATTTCTACCAGAAACATGCCCTATGGACTAGCTAGCAGACTGTCTGCAGCTGGTATGTGTCTTGATGGAGCGCCTTGCAGGGTGCAGTGGCTGAAGGCTTGCTGCAGGAGAATATCAAATAGTGGTGGGGGGCAGCTTAGCATATCCAGGCCTAATGTCTGTCTGCTATTGCGTTATGGATGTGCACAGAGCTGCAGTGACTGCCTTGTAGGGTGTCTGTTCTCCAGCAGCACTGGGGTTGATAGTCCCCTCTACTGCCACCATTGCAGGGAGGTAGAATGTGGATCTGTTGGTGGGAGACCCTGTTTACCCCCCTCAGCCCTGGAGGAAGGTGGTGGTACATAAGCTTCCTAGGAGCTACACCTGACTGAAACATACAGACATATCCAAGGTGTGTCTGCAGAAACTATCTTTCTCACACATTAGCACTGCTGGGGACCTGCAGCATGGCCTATCTCTGTTGTGGACCTGGTGCTGGGCCCCCCACCTCACCCTCAGGGTGAGTGCCATACCTGCACAATGTGACGGTGTGTAGCTACTCTGTGCCAGTACCACACACGGTCAGTTCCCCCTACCAGGCCGAAGTGCTGTGGGGGTGCATACTCCATCTTGTGATCATCTGTAGACTGCTGATTTGCATGTGCAGTGCTTCATGGGTATGGGTGGGTTAACCCTATCCTGGTGACCACAGCAGACTGTTTGTGTGGTGACTTGCAGTCCTTCTGCAGCCAGCCAGGGGTTTGCTAGCAGCTATAGAGCTGTAGCCCACTGGTTACTTCACTACCAGTAGAGCCAGAGGTCATGGGTTCAAACCCACAGTGGGGTTGTTTGATAGGGCTGTCCAAAGCATTATCTATTTTTAACATACATTAGTGCTGCCAGCAAAAACACCCTCAGCGTACTGTACCCATAAGGTGCCTCAGAGGGCGCCCTATAGGGCACCTTATGGTTACCGTCCATATAAGGTGCACTATACAGTATGCTATGGAGCGACTGATAGGGTGCCAGTCCATATAAGGTGCCTTATAAGGTGTCCTATGGAGCGCCTTATAGGGTGCCCCATAGGGGACATTGTAGGGTGCCGTGGCGGACAGTGCACTTTAAAATGTGCCCTCTGGGGTACCTTATGCAGCACTTTATGTTACAGTGCTTTGAGAGTGCATTTGCTAGTAGCATTAATTAAAATAAAATTAATATGCCTCAGAATGCAATATTACACATAATAGGTAGTGCCTCACACAGCCTTATTCATTGGGCACAGTGGGGGGTTGAACCCATGATCCCTGCATCATTGGTCAGTGTCTTAACTATTGTACTCTGGCTCTGTTCCTGTTCTTGCACATCAGCGCGCCTACTTATGCTTCCCGCACGCGTTTCTCATGCGCTAATGTGCGCGGCGCACATGAGCGCACAGCGCACATTAGCACATGATTAATCCCGGTTTGCTTTTTTCAGACTGACATGCCCACTCCTTTTATGGCATCCCGCACACTAACGCGGCACGCACCTAACGGGGTTTTAGTAAACATACCCCTAAATTTCTTGATATTTTTCTAAGACTCTTTGGCTCTAGAGCAGACTCCTATGTGCAAGATTCAACTCACGTCATTAATATACTGCAGAGTTTTTCAGGGTATCATGATAAGTTATTATTAGTCACCTTGGACATTAATTCACTTTACACCAATATACCTCAAAAAGCAGCCATAGAGATTTTAGCTGATACTCTGATTCAGAGGCCTAAGCCTATTCGCATCCCCACTTTTTATCTCACACAGTTAGCTTCTATAGCCATGATGGGAGTATTTTACAAGCAGGTTAAAGGGGTGGCCATGGGCTCGTCAATGGCCCCAGATGTTGCAAATTTATATGTGACGAATTTTGAGAAGCTACATTTAAGCTTTCACCCTTTCAAATCTCATATACGCCTTTGGAAGAGATATATTGATGATGTCTTGTTGATATGGGATGGCACTGAGTCAGTATTACAGCAATTTTTCCACTGGCTCAACAATTTGGATCCCAATCTGCAGTTTGAAGGCACGTTCAGCTCAGAACGTATAGCGTACCTTGATATAATGATCAGGAAGGGAGAAGTCGGATTCATCACAGATTTATACCGAAAACCAACTGATCGCAACACTCTTCTGCAATATGATAGCTTTCATAATACTTCCTTAAAAAATAATTTGCCCATAAGTCAGTTCTTGAGAATCAAAAGGCCTTGTACCAATGACAAAGATTTTGAGAAAAATGCAGCTGACATGCACCATAGATTTCAACAGCGTGGGTACCCTAAAAAGTGTATCAAGAAGGCCTTTCTCAGGGCCTGCACAACAGATCGCACGGTTCTTTTACAGAAGAAGCAACATCCAAAAACAGACAAAGTTGTCTGCTCGCTCACTTTCTCCCATCATTCAAAGGAGATTATGAGGATATTAAAACAAGAATGGCATTTGCTAACCACTTTACCCACCTTTGCATCTAAAAAAGTTATGGTAGCTTATAAACGCAATCCCAATTTAGCCAACATATTGGTTCCATCTGCCCTTACATATCACAAGCCATTACCCAAAATTAAGGGCCATTTTAAATGTGGGAATTGTTCTGTATGACCACACACTATTATAGTTAAGGAAGTTTTCATTCATCCAGTTACACAACAAAAAATGTACATAAATAATTTTTCTAACTGCAAAACAGACAAAGTGATCTATTTGATCTATTAGAGCACAGGAGTTGCTTACAAAGGAAAGTTGTCGACAGTCCACTAGTGGCGCATTGGCTTGAAAAGCAACATACTATCAATGATTTGAAATATTTAGTTATAAAGACAGTAGTTCCTCATTGGAGAGGAGGAGATGTCAATAAGATATTGCTTAAATTAGAGCAGAGATACATCTACGAATTCAACAGTTTGGAACCTAATGGATTGAACCAGGAGGTAGATTTATCAGTGTTCTTATGATCCACATATCTTTACATTATTAATTACAATTGAATACATCTCTTAGTTCATTACAACCAATTTGCTATTAATATTTTTACATATGCAACATACAATTAGTAAGTAATATAAATTCAACATCATGACAGTTCATGTGTCACCATCTAATTTCAAACCCCCTATTTCTTTATTTTTTTCATATAACCAAATTGATATATTTTTCTATGCATGAATCACTTCATATGCCAGTCCTCCTTCACTGTTTTTTCAGATACGGTTATAGTTTTTATTCATTTTACTCCCCTTGTTTATTTAATTTATTTATACACAAAAGTGGCAATTATGTGGTTACAATATGGTTTGTAAACGTGTGCTCTTTTATTGATTTTTTAACTTTATTGATTTTACCTTTTTGTTCATTTATTCAATTCATTTACACACTAAGGTGGTGATTATGGGGCATGTTTACTAAACTCCGAAATTGTGCGTGGCCCCGTTAGTGTGCCTGTGCCATATAAGGAGTGGGCGGTTCAGACAGAAAAAAGAAAAAAAAACGGGAGAAAGCGACTGTACTTGTGCGCGTCGCACAACTGTGCTGGGTCCGTATTAGCACGTGGGAAGGCTAAGTGTCACGCTGCTGGGCACACAAACGAACAGAGCCATAGTACAACGGTGAAGACACTGAGCAATGGTGCAGGGGCCACGGGTTTGAACCCCCACTGGGCGCAATGAACAAGGCTGGCTCAGGCAGTATCTATTATGGGGAGGATTGTTTTAGGAGGGAGCCTAATTTTGTGCAGCAGAAGGTGGCGCACCGATGTGCAAATACAGGAACAGAGCCACAGCACAATGGTTACGACACTGACCAATGGTGCAGAGGCCATGGGTTCAATCCCCCAAGGTGCCCAATGAAGAAGGCTCACAGAGGCATTATGTACTATGGGGATGAGTGCTGTAGGGGGCAGGTTAATTTTTTTATCTCAGTTAACACTACTAGCAAACGCACTCACAAAGTGTGTTAACATAAGGCGGCCCATAAGGCACATGTTAACGTTCACTGTCCGCCAAGGCACCCTAGAATGTCCCCTATAGGGCCCCATATATGTTGCGGTACAGGGTAATGTATAGTGCACCTTATATGGACGGCAACCATAAGGTGCCCTATAGGGCGCCCTATAAAGCACCCTCAGAGGCACCTTATGGGTACAGTACGCTGAGGGTATTTTTGCTGGCAACAACATATGTACATGACAGTTAGAAAAAACATTGGACAACCCTCTAAAAGAACCCTACTGTGGGTTTGAACCCATGACCTCTGGCTTCACAGGCAGTGACATAACAATTGGGCTACAGCTCTACAGCTGCCAGCAAGCCCCTGGCTGGCTGCAGAGAGCCGTCATGTCACCACACAGACAGTCTTCTGTGGGAACCAGGATAGGGTTAGGCCACCCATACCCATGATGCACTGCACATGCAAATCAGCTGTCCACAGATGAACACAAGATGGGGAATGCACCCCAACAGCTCCCCGACCTGGTAGGGGGAAGTGTCCGTGTGCACCTACACAGCACCTCGGCCTGGTAGGGGGTACTGACCGGGTGTTTTACTGGCACAGAGTAGCTACACACCGTCACATTGTGCGGTTACTGTGCTCACCCTGAGGGTGCGATGAGGCACCCAGGACCAGGTCCACAACACCTGCCATGCCAGAGCGCCAAAGCAGTAGTAATCTGAGAGATTGGTAGGTCCTGCAGAAGCACACTGGATTACTCTGTCTGTGTCAGTCAGTGGAACCCCCTTATGGACCCCTAGGTGGGCTATGTACCACCATTCCCCCCTCGGCTGCCAGTGAAAAACAGGGTCCCCTATCAACAGATCCACATTCTACCACCCTGCAATGGTGGCATTAGAGTGGACCATCAACCCCTGTCTTGCTTGGGAACAGACACCCTACAGGGCATCCAAAGCAGCCCTATACACATCCATAACACAATATCAGACAGAGATTAGGCCAGGATATACTAAGCTGCACCCCACCACTATCTGATGTTCTCCTGCAGCAGACCTTCAGCCGCTGCACCCTGCAAGGCGCTCCATCAAGACACATACCAGCTGAGAACAGTCTGCTAGTTAGTCCTGGTGGAGATGCATGCATCCAGAACTGGGATGGCAGCACACACAAGCAGATAAATCAGTGAATGGGCCCCACAAGGAAACCCATACATATCACATGAGAGAAATACTATATAGCACTATGGGGGTGCCTAGCCATGCTGGCATCACTGCACAGTCAGGGTGGAGTGTACCCCCAGCAGCACATACAGAGGTCACCCTGTCTGTGTAGGTGGTGTCCGGCCACTACAATGTCTCTGCCAGTGCCCTATGCCCTGTGCAGATGCATCCTGGCCAGCACACCCTGTCTGAGCTATACCCATGGTACCTTGCTGCTCATTATGCACATTGGCAGGCCAATACTGGCAACAGTGCTGGCAGTGTGGGCTGTGGAAGGTGTTTGCAGCCAACACACACTGTATAGACAGACACACACTCCCACACGTATGCCAGCATTGTGCCACTCTAGAAGGGTTTATCAGCCTTGCCCACCACACCAGTCCTGGGCACGGTACAGGCATGGATATGCTACGCAGTACTGTTGGTGGTCACTCCCCAGGGTGGTAAACACTGTCAGAGACCAGACCTGAAGCACGCACCGCAGACATCAGACAGATTTTTATGTTGGAGATCAGAGAGCCAAATGTGCTTTAAGTAGGACAGTCTACCTGCCAGTACACATAGCAAACGTTTGAGAGCTGTCCACCGCATACCCAGGTGTAGGGTGGCATTGCTAAGGTATGCAGGTGCTAGTATTGGGAGATGCACGCAGGGCCCAATGTCCTGCCTCTCCAGGAGGCATTGGCCAATGGGGCCTGTGGGTGTGGGTATGTTCGCCTCTGTTGGATGTTGCTTTACGGCAGAGTTTCCCAACTCCAGTCCTGGTGTGCCTACCACTGTTCGGGTTTCCCTGCTGTCCCTCATGGGTATGCATGAGCTACATCTACATGCCATAGGGGTGGTGCATAGATATGCAGCACAGGCATTTGTATTAGCGGCAGCAAGGAGCCTGAATGGTGTGTGGTCCTCCAGGACTGCATTTGGGAGACTCTGCTCTAAGTAATGCCCCTGTTCATGGTGTCTGTGATCGGTGTGCGAAAAGATAGGCGTAATACCAATGCGTAAGTCCCCAGCAATCCTGGTTTGTCTGTACTATCACAGTTTAGTTGTGTTAAAAATATGTGGACAGGATTGGCAGTAGTCCCAGCTCGGCTTTGAACCTTTGACCTTCTGTTGTCACACACACTGTCTGGGTGCACTGCACCACCGTGTTGCCACGGATTGACTGGGTTCCCTGGGAAGTCCATGACTTTACATCCGACAGGGCCTGTCTGTTGCAGTGGACAGTGCCAGCCTGCACATGGATAGGCCACTGTCTTCGGTGGCTAGCAGCCACTGCCCCCCCCCCCCCCCATCACCTGTCCCCTTACGCCAACATGCTGGCATTTTATTTATTTATTTATTTATTTTTTACAGTTTCTTATATACTGCACTATTCAGTATCAGCGCGGTTTACATCATAACATAACTACCATAACGACAACTTGTCAGGTTTTACATCGAACAGGGATACAAACTTGGATAACAGGGTAAACTATGTACATAAGCTATTTACACAGCAAGGATAGGTAAAAATCAGAAAATGAGTATCAGGGCATTTCTAGAGGGGTCTAGCGTGGGTCATTTATTGAGAGGGGTATCTAGGTTTAATTGCTGGCTGGGAAGTATTGTAGGAAGAGGTGGGTTTTGAGTGCCTTCCTGAACTGATATAGATTGGTTATGGCCCTAATGTCAGGGGGTAGTGCATTCCAGCATTTGGGGATATATAAACTGCAGGCCCTGTTTGTGGTTGTCTTGTTGCATTTTGCCGATGCCTTTGGTGTGATTAGCAGGTTGACAGCTGTTGCTCTTCTGGATCTGTTGGGGGGTACAATGTGGATAAGATGTGTGAATGAGGCGGAGGAAATACCTTTGATTGCCTTGAAAGCTAATAGAAGTGTTTTGAAGGTGATTCTCCCGTGAATAGGTAGCCAGTGTAGCTGTTTGAGAATGGGAGTCACGTGGTCGCTTCTGGTTGCTCCGTAGATGACCCTGGCTGCAGCGTTCATGGCCAACTGTAAGGGGGTGAGTGTGGATTGGGGGAGCCCTTGTAAGATGGCATTTGCAAAATCAAAATGTGGCAGGATCAGTGCTTGATATATGGTTCGGAAATCATCTGGGTCCAACAGGGAGCGTAGGTGCTTGAGTGAACGGATTTTAAAATAGACAGCTTTGACTATATTGCTTATGTGGCGTTTCATATCCAGGCGTTGATCCATCGTAACTCCCAGGTATTTTATTGCATCTTTAGTTTGCAGGTCAGCTTCCTTGACACTGACGTGGGATGGCGGAGTAAAGTTGGGGTCTCTGGTGATGAATAGCACCTCTGTTTTTTTATGTTGAATGCGTAGGTTCTGTGACTGGAGCCATGTTGAAACTGCATTGAAGCAATCCGTGAGTGGGGTCAGGTCCATGTGAGTTGTGGAGAAAGGCATGTATAAGAGAATGTCGTCTGCATATATCAAGCAGTTCACATTGAATGATCTTATGATATTGCAGATGGGCTGCATGTAAATATTGAAGAGTAAGGAGGATAACGAGGAGCCTTGGGGTACTCCTTGCTTTTGATGGAAATGTACCGACTCTTCTAATCCAGACTTTACATATTGCCATCTACCGTCCAGATAGGATTTACACCATCCTAGCGCACTGTTGCATACGCCTTTTTCTCTCAATCTTCCGAGGAGTATTTCGTGACTCACGGAGTCAAAAGCCGCGGCGATGTCTAGGAAGATGAGCACAAAACCTTGACGGATGTTATCAATTCCTGTGATGATGTCATTGAATAGACCAGTGAGTAGTGTCTCGACCCCATGATGTTCTCTGAACCCATGTTGACAGCTGTCCTTATCTTGGTAAAAGCATATGGCCTGATTGAGTTGTGGCATTCCCGGACTGCATTTGGGGGACTTGGCTGTAGGTAATGCCCATTGTCATGGTGTGTGAGCGGTGTAGGGTAAAATATGGGTGTTTGCACCATGCTTCTGTACTCTGCAATAAAGGGGTGTCTTTACTATCTCTGTTTAGTGGTGGGTAAAATGTGGGGACTGGGCTGGTAGGTGCCACAGCTGGGATTTGAACCTGTGCCTCTCTGGTCCTATAGGTACTGGCTGTGTCTGCTGCACCACACTATGGCCACAGAGACAGTGCAGTCCCTGGAGATAGGAAACCTGACCAAAAGAGTAGGGAGCCCTGCTCTGCACATTTTTACTGTGGGCTCATTCACCGTGTCTGGTGACAAAAGTGCAAATAAAACCTGCAACTGAACGCGAAAAACGGGGGTAAAAATATAACCAAGCTGGCCAACAGTGATATTAATGGGCACACATAAAAAACACACCCAGGAAAGCTCCACACAAAGGAAATGATTTTTGGAAGGGTCTCCGCTCCGTAGACCCTTCTAAAATTCATTTCTTTTTTTTGTAGCTTTCCTGGGTGTGTTTTTTAGTTTTGCCCATTGCTAGCACTATTTACCAGCTGGATTATAATTTTTAAACATTTTTGTTGTGGCCATTTTGGGTTTTATATGCACTTTTGTTCTGTGCACATGTATCACACTGCTCACATTTTGTAGGTTTCCCCGGTTTTGCTGTACATTGCTGACGGAAATGGTTTCTCTTCCCTTTAAATGCCCTCTACCGCGAGTGTTTCACTCGCGCTATTTTTAACTTGTAAATTCGGCCCCGATACTGTGCGGGGAGCCTCTCCCCTCCCCTTCCATGCCCATTAACCCCGTCTCTCCGCCCCTCGGGTCCCTTCCTCCGCCCTCCATTAGCCTTTCCACGCCTATATCGGACATTTGCGGGCCCGTACTTGTGCGGAGCCCGTTAGTGTGTCGCGCACATGCGCGGGGGTTCATCGCACGTGTGCGGGGCGCTTAAGAGCACTTAAGTGCTGCTTTTAGTGCGTTATTGTGCGGCGCGCAATTGTGCGGTTTTTAGTAAACATGCCCCTATGTGTTCCATACACAGTTTATTTGTAAGCGAGTGCTCCTTTACTGGTTTGAAACATCTTGAAGTATTTGTTCTTTGCAACAAACCACAGTGAGCATAAAATCGTGCCCCATATGATTGTGTATTTACAGTTTTCATTGATCTTCGTTTCAGAAGTTTACCTAATCATTCTAATGTCTCTTAGTGTATTTCGGTCTTCCTAAATATTTAGCGTTGAATTGGCCACGCCCCCTGTTTTGGCGCGGTTTTCGGCGTTTTAAAACCTTCCTCTATCACACCACCGGCTTTCTCTTCGATGCACCATGAGTACCTCGGTTCACTCTGACAGGTACGTTTAATATTTCCTTCTAACGACTTATGCTTAGAACAGAAATTTTGATAAGTTGGAGTTACATCTCTTCGGCTCAACAAGAGTGCATTAATTCCCTTAGTTCCCTTTCTCTCGAAGTGCTGGTTTTAGTCTTTTTTTGTAGTGCTGGTTTTAGCCTCTGGAGTCAGATTATTCATATGCAAGACACAGCCCTAGGTTTGGCAGTTTTTTTAACAATATTTTTCAGGCATTCTTATATTTAAGGACATTTTTACATTTAAGGACATCTTTGTAACGCGATTAGAGTTCACTTTTAAACATATGATGCCTAAATGTCCTTTTAAGCCATGTTTTATGTTAGTTGCACAATTTTATCATTTTCATGCACTACTGGTTACATTCCACATGTTTTGTCAGTTGAGGAAGGTTCAAAGGGTTTTTTACCACTAGTACCCATCACTTCTCCCTTTTTAATTAGATAAAGATTTTTATCTTTTTAATTTCAGTTTCAATACGATGCTCTTTGATAGCAACACAATGGTTCTCCCATGTATAGGTACATATTTGTTATGTCTTTGATTATGTCTACAACAGCACCACGATGTTCTTTGACAGCTTAGTATAGGTTTCAAATTGCTATTATACCAATTACTACACCATTTGGTTCCCTGTCACCTTCTCCCTGGTATTTATAGTTGGAATTTTCTGTGGTTTAAAGTTTTAATACAGCTCTGGTTTCATTTTAGCAAATTCAATGTTTTCCTTATAGATCGTTTTTAATTGTTGCATTGCAGTTTTTAAAAAGATACACAACAGTTATATTTTTCAAAATCCTATCGTTGCCAGTTCCATTGGTGATAGCCACATCATAAGAAGATCCACCATTTGGGTCTTTGTACCCACAGTGCTAGAATGTGAGTAACATGTTGCATCCATGTTTGTACATTGATTTTTATATTGATTGAGACTTTGCCTTGCCCTGCATCTATTCTATATATTTTTATAATTTGCCTGCATGGTTTTTAACTGTATCTGTGTGTTCTTTTATTACATTATTTAATTAATTAATTATTTATTTATTGGTCTTTTTAATTATTTATGATGTTTTGATTGTTGTATTTATGGTTATAATTTAACCATATGCCCGTTTTAATTTGGTTTTTTATTTACTATGTTTTTAATGTTTTATTTTTTATACATATTAAAGTATCCTTCCCCCCGAAGAATGCATCCGCCGAAACGCGTTGGGGATCCAATAAAGCATCCTCCACTCTTGCTTCCTGTGTATTGTTGCCCTGCTACATCAGCCATGAATCAGCTTGCTATGGACCTTGTGAAGATTGTAAACACAAGGAGAGATAGGGCCCTTGCACAGAGGCTCAAGAGAACACGAGAGGCGAGGGTCAAGTGAGGTCACTGGTGCTATTTTTTATTGGAAACAAACCCCAACACATTTCGGCGTTGCGCCTTCTTCAGGGGGGATGCATCTTAAAGAAATAAAAATACATAAATAACCAAAGTAAAATTGCAAAGTAAAATTACAACCTGAAAATTGTGTAATATAAGCATAAAAACACAAATAAAACTACATTTATTAAAATATAGGCTAAAAAAATAATAAATAAATTATGTAAACAATATGTCATATGAACCATCAGATAATAAAAACATCTATATATATAAAACAATAATGAAATGATAATACTAATAATATCTGTCAAAAAAATAAGGTGTTACATAACGTACATATAAAAACCATTGAAATCATTCTAAAAAGTCTTGGAAACGCAAAACAAATCAAGAAACAAGTCTGCAGAGACAAGGAAGACATACTTACAAAGGCAACGTGTGTGTGTGTGTAGTCTTTAAAAATACTGGAAGGCTAAAAATATAAATCATAGCAGAATGATTATATCCCAGAGCCAGAAAGGAGAAATTTAATGAATGTGTATCAAAAGAGCGTGTATCAAAAAAATGTACTCCATTTTTATATAAAGCTGTTTTCTCTCTCATTTTTTGATACACACTCTTTTGATACACATTCATTAAATTTCTCCTTTCTGGCTCTGGGATATAATTTTTATATTATACAATTTTCAGGTTGTAATTTTACTTTGCAATTTTACTTTGGTTATTTATGTATTTTTATTTCTTTAAGATGTGTACCCCCTGAAGAAGACGTAACGCCGAAACACGTTGAGGTTTGTTTCCAATAAAAAATAGCACCAATAACCTCACTTGACCCTCGCCTCTTGTGTTCCCTCATGAAGACTGTGCCATGGAATGTCTGTTGAGTTTCTAAGACAACATACTGTACATGTGCACACAAACTACACCTGTTGTACCACTATTGTATCTCTTGCAGTGTTGCCCAATGAAGAGTGGCTGTACAGGGTCTGGATATGTAGCATCCACTGAGCAGCTATGTGCGAACACAACACAATATGAGGGCAGCTGGAATACCTAATCTGTACAGTCATGTTGTTAAGCAATCATGTAGATGATGCCTTGCATGCCCTTCCATGATATCTGCGATATTACGCAAAGGTCTATTGTATGGGCACAATTAATGTATGTACATATGCAGTGGCCATCTGCAAAAGGGCTGCTGCTGACAATTGTGCATGTGTCACAGGGACTATGGGCCATGTGAAAGAAATGGTAGTCACAGCCAAATATGAGCATACTGTACACGTCGCCCGTGCCTCGCACATCGTTACTTAACTGACAACATTTGCCATTAAGAATGGGATATCTGAGTGAACCACAGGTCTGATAGCAGTAATCAGGGCCATATTGGGGTATGATGTGTCCAGATATATATGAACCTCAACGCTATCTCTGAGAGATGACCAGCTGAAAGAGAAATGGTGTACCCCAGCAATGGCTGTGACTGTGTGAACTGACTCATTGTGCAAACAGCTGAACAATAGAGGTGTGCACCTTTATACATATGTGCTGTCTTATAGAGATCAGAACCATGCATAGCACATTTGGAAAACTGTGCTTCCACATATACCTGTTTATATGTTTTAAATCTCCACAGTGGACAGTGAGGACACTGTTGCACTAGGGATGTCAGTGTGGTGAGTGAGTTGGAGGGCATGCAATGATGTGTCCTGCACCATCCCCGGAACTTCCATGGGACATATGGGACATGGCTGATGTTTCTACATAGTAATGTGTGCACATGTATGAATGCCATGTGCAAAAATACATGGTTTACAGATTCTCATCTGGGTGGTGCACAGTGATGGGTCGGTGCATTGCATAACTGCCATCTGTCTAACCTTGATGTGAATGATGTGGTCATATGTGGCATACCTATTGAAAACCAGGGTCCATACACACAAAAGAGAAGGAGCAGGATCTAGCCAGGTATTACACAAGTATCTGACACACCACAGAGACCCTAGTCTGGAAAGTTACTTCCAGAGAACCAATGCCAAGGGGTCATGCACAGATGGATATGCGTGTTGCCTAGAAAAATGTACCCATCTGTCAACCATGTTTATCTGCTCATGTGGTGCCTAATGCACCCAGATACCACTCACACATCATATGGGTGTGATCAGGAGCCACATAGCATCTCAGAGGGCCAACACCTGAATCGGTGCCGTGCCAAAACTACCCAGAAGTCATGTACACAGGTAAGTATGGCAGGCACATCTATAAATGTCTTCCATCATCTGGGCTATAATTTGCAATGTTGAGTTTAAGCCAGTTATGATAACCACATGTGCTGGCACATTAGAAACCATGTCCCACACAGGTTCAGACTCAGCAAAAGAAATAGCATTGGGGTGTCACTGTATTCTCCTATGTCCATTAGGTGAACAGGTCTGAGAATGTTAGACCGGTGAGCCTGACGTCGGTGCCGGGGAAAATGGTAGAAACCATCATAAAGAACAAAATTACAGAGCATGTAGATAGTCATGGCCTAATGGGAGACAGCCAACATGGCTTTAGACAAGGAAGATCTTGTCTACTAATCTGATATGTTTTTTTGAAGGTGTAAATAAACAGGTAGACAAAGGCGAGTCGGTTGATATAGTGTATCTGGACTTTCAGAAAGCCTTTGACAAGGTCCCTCATCAGAGACTTTTGGCAAAACTAAAAAGTCATGGGATAGGAGGCAGTGTGCTATTGTGGATCAGGAACTGGTTAAAAGATAGAAAGCAGAGGGTAGGGCTAAATGGCCAATATTCCCAATGGAAAAAGGTGAATAGTGGAGTACCCCAGGGATCTGTACTGGGTCCGCTACTTTTTGACATATTCATAAATTACCTAGAAAAGGGAATAACTAGTGAGGTTATCAAATTTGCAGATGATACAAAACTGTTTAAAGTTGTTAAAACCCAAGAGGACTTAGGAAAACTGCAGGAGGATCTGGATAAATTGGAAGACCGGGCATCCAAATGGCATATGAAATTTAATGTGGATAAGTGCAAAGTTATGCACCTAGGAAAGAATAACCCACAATATGGTTACACAATGCAAGGTTCCACATTGGGAACCACCACCCAGGAAAAAGATTTAGGAGTCATCGTGGATAACATGTTAAAACCCTCTGCCCAGTGTGCAGTGGCGGCCAAGAAAGCAAATAGACTGCTAGGTATCATAAGGAAAGGAATGGAGAACAAAACAAAGGATATTATAATGCCTCTGTATCGTTCCATGGTACGACTGCACCTTGAATATTGTGTGCAATTCTGGTCGCCATATCTTAAAAAGGATATAGCGTTATTAGAAAAAGTACCGAGAAGAGCCACCAAAATGGTAAAGGGGATGGAAGGCTACTCCTATGAAGAGAGGCTACAAAGGTTAGGACTCTTCAACCTGGAAAAGAGACGGCTGAGGGGAGATATGATAGAGGTCTATAAATTAATGAATGGAGTGGAAGGGTAAATGTAGATCGATTGTTTACGCTATCAGAATATAGAAAGACTAGGGGACATGTAATGAAGCTACAGGGTAAACTATTTAAGACAAATAAGAGAAAATATTTTTTCACTCAACGTGTAATCAAACTCTGGAATTTGTTACCGGAGGATGTAGTAAGAGCTGTTAGTGTAGCTGGGTTTAAAAAAGGTTTGGACAAGTTCCTGGAGGAAAGGTCCATAAACCATTATTAAAAAGGGACCCAGGATCAATGCTTGACCCAATACAAGCATTGTGGAACCTGTGTCTTTTGGGGATACTGCTAGGTACGTATGACCTAGATTGGTCACTGTTGGAAACAGGATACTGGGCTTGATGGACCTTTGTCTGACCCAGTATGGCATATCTTATGTTCTTATGTTCTTAATGTGCATGCAATACACAGTGTAACCCATGTGAGAGAATACAGATAAGCAGATCAGTAAATGTGTCATGTCATGTGTGTGGCACATCATCATGAGAGACACAGGATGAAGCACACATTTGACTGTGTAAGCTGTAAACATATCAAGACATTCCAAGTTTTGTTAGGAAATAAAAGGTCAGCATGGTATGTTACCCAGCCAAGCATTAAAACCAGGGTACAGCAACCCTCTCACAACAAACATCATCTGATGTCACTGTGTCACAACATATTCATGCACACAGATATGCACACTGTAAATCCCCAAATGTTGCCGAGACACTCTGTTGTCAGAGTAGCACACCTAATTATTCCCAAACAGACATGACACTGTTGTAGTTGTGCACCTTGTGGGTGATGCGCAACAGCCTGCCATGGTGAAAATGGCCAGCGCAAGGGTGACAAAGACATAACACACCCCATATGCAATCTGCCTCTGCTGCTACACAACCACTGTGAAGCTGTGTCAGGCAAAAGTAGTTTTTGTCAGTCATGGGACCATGGCAGTGACATGTTAAAACAAGCAAAATGTAAATGACAGTCAGGAGTGCCAGGCTGCAGTTGTCAGTGCCAGTGCTGCTGCTTGACTGTGTCCTGCAGATAGTCTGTATTCCTGGCCGTAATGTCATGTTGAGCAGCACAGCTATCTTTAAATCATGTCCTGCAGCTTGGTTATTGACAGTGAGGTTCAAGGTTTGACAATGATGATGGCAGAATCCACAGGAAGGGACTGTGACAACTAGGGTGTGCCAAGGAGCCACTCAGCACAAGCAGTGGACTTTCTTGCCAGCCCAGTGTGTATCCTCTGAATGTACCACACCACCACTTGTATAGCAATGTCCAGCACTGGCATGTGCTCCACAACAAAAGATCCTTTACTGTATGCCACCCCTTCTCAGCTATCATCTCCTGTTGTTGCTGTCTCATCCAACCTGTGGGCAGTGGTGATTTGGCATCGGCTGTGGGAGGTCCATGCTCTGAGAAAAAGATAATAGAAAGGTATGTCTGTCATCACATGTTACAAGGTACCATCACAGTGTCTGCTACTTTTATAAGTCAGTATGGAAAACTATAAACATGAAACAAGCACATTGCCACAACACAGCTACATTGAAGGCATAGGACATTCAAATGGAACAGTACAGATCATGTTCACATCTGCCCAACCACCTATACATGTCCATGGCCATGTGTAATGGGTATGCAAAAGGTCCCCATCATATCTATTAGTGCAGCATGACATGACAATGACGTCTCAGTGGTGCCCGAGTACCAAACCAGCCAATGACATACAGGAGATATGATGATACTAGGCAAACAGTTTCCAATGTGGAGGACATCTTGTGTGTGCTGTGTGTGCTGGATAGGGACTGTCTGGAGATGATACTGTGTGCAGCCTGTCATCCCTGTCCCAGAAGTGTCAGTTGCAAAGTATGAGAGTAGTCAGTATGGTTGATAAAACATCATTGCCCATTGTCCAAAGTAGCATGTGACAAATGTGAATGATGAAACATGTACATATGCCAGCAGACAAAATGTATACGAGTTCCCAGAAGGAAAACAAGGCTGGCCGTGATCACACCAGTCACATGGTGGCATCTGAATATCAGTATCAGTACTGCTGTGATATGTACAGGGCTAATCACACCTCTCACCAGGAACCAATAGAGAACATATGTCTGTAGAGTGTATCTGTACAATTGTCATAGTTCTGCACATACACTCCAATATACAACATATGCGCACCTGATCCCATGTCCCCTGTCTGACAAGATAGCCCTAAGGAAAGCAATGTCATGAGTCTATCCAAGGTCACAGTCATGCTGAGTGTGTGGACATTGGTAGGAAATGGTCAAATGCAATGTGCAACTCAAGCACTCCTATCACATGTGTACACTCAACATCACCATTGACCATGTCCGCAACACTATTGTGTGAAATAATCGCCTGCTGAAATCCCAGCAGACACATAAATGGTAAATCGCAAACATGTGTGACATGTAGGCATGCAAGACAGATCCACAGCACGTTATGTGAGAACATGAGGGAATATCACCCATGTCATATGTTGTCCTATGCCCTCAATGCAGGCAGGGTAAGTGGCACAACAGCATCAGCACATCAGAGAGATATTTTTGTGAAACATATGCCGGTCTGTGATGTAAAACACATACCTCTGATGCCTCTGTGTATGATGCACCATTCCCAAATCACTGCCATGTTGCCATGTGTATGGAGCTGCACCACTATCGGCTGCATGTCTATCCTCTTGGGCAGGAGTGGTAGCCTGCCAAACACATTCTGAAGAGTCACATACAAAGCAATCACACACATGTGAGGGTGTAGCCATGGAACACACAGGATAGTAGACACATTTGTACCCATATGCCCTTCCCCACATATACATCACTTACATGAGAAGAGCTGCTCAATTATACATTGCCAGATTGATGTGCCCACACATGTGTACCCACGGCCACATACAGGAGGGCACACAGGATTTTCCTCAAGATCTGGTTTAATGTTGACTGGGATATTGTGCCTGAGAGCAATGTTCTGCAGGATGCAGAAGGCCAGAACTATCTGTGCCACAGTCATGGGTTGATATTACAAGGCCCCGCCGGTCTTATCCAGATATCTGAAGTGACTCTCTAATACACCAAAGGTGTGCTCTATGACAGAGCGAGTGGAGGCGTGAGCCTCATTGTACCTCATCTCTGCATGTGACCATGGAAAACACACAGGGGTCAGCAACCAGGCACGACACCCATACCCAGCATCACCTACACACAGAAAAGGTAAGAGGTCACCATGTTATATGGGAGAACACATCATATCTGCATGTACATGCCTGCAAATCTCCATCGAAGCTTGCCCCTCCCCTTCACACATGCACACAAATAATGTAGCCACAACATCAAGCGCACACTATGTTACAACAAACACAAAGCAGCAGTGGAGCATCTGTGTCCCTTAGACACAAGATCTCTGACTAATGAGAGACATATCATGGATCCCCTGTCAACATGCTACTGCAAATATGGCTGTCTGTGTCAAACACATCTCAAGCATGCCATAATACAAAAACTGTGGCACCAGTTGTAAAGGACAAAACTCTACATGGCACAAAACATCTCTGCAAATATCGCAGCTACACATCTATCAAAACAAGAACATATCACCTACAGGTGAAAGAGAAGCAGTGCCACTGTCACATAAACAACATGATCATACCATCTAAGCTGTGTTAAACGTCCCAAGCATAGTCTGTCAGCAAATCAACAACCATGGAGCAGAGGCAACAAACCAACATACAGCAATTAAACAGCCTACCCAAAAAGCTACATCTGAACTGTTGAACAACCCTCGGATGTGAACAAAGTTAGATACCTGACTTGGGCAGTAGACTAATGGCAAAGGGGAGGCAACAAACATTTAAATCACAGAAATGTGCCAAACTTTGCTTCTCAGAAATATGAGTGAACATGTGATTAAGGCCTGTTACCCCCATCAAGTGTCAGCATATCCCCTGCTAGCTCACCATAGGCTGCTGTCTATTTGACCTGCCCTCCCATACCAGTTCCACTACCATTCATGTCCAACATCTGCAGCAACATGCTCAACCATCCACTTTTGTCTGCACTGCACTGCTCCCTCTACTCCCTGTGTTGTCCATGCAGATGTTACCCCACCATCCTCAGTTTGCACCTATTCTCAAATGCCTGGTTCAGGGCCCCCCATTGTTGCCTACTGTCAGGAAATACAATGTAATTTCTTACCCGGCTGACCATAGCTCGCAATACCTGGTGGAGACAGCGTGAGAAGGTGGGCCGGCTCATTCCACCTATTGCAGCCACTGATGTCTGGAAGCAGCCAGAGGCAAAGAAATGTAGGGCGTTCAGGAGCTTGACCAACCCTGATATGGCATGAGACTGGCTAGTTAGAGGCTCGAGGTCAGATCTCAGATCCTCATAAAGCTCTCGTATAGCTCCTGTATTTAGATGGTAGAGGGAAATGACCTGGTCCTCACTCATGCCATGGAGCATGGCCCTGGGCCTGTAGAGGAAAAGCTGTCTGGGGTGAATCTCAGCATGTCTACGGCACTGTGCCTCCGCATACCTGGCCTGTGGGTCCTACACAGCTGCAGGTCTGTGTTGCTGCGGGGCCAGACCCCTGCCCATTGCCACTCTCCCTGGTATACCATCTCCCTCATCAAGCAACTGCTGTTCTTCCTCAGTGAGAAACAACTGGACAGCACTTGCAGCAAAGCCAAAGTGAGCCATCTCCGATGATAGGACCTTCCAACATACTGTGGCTCAAATAGGGACAGTGAGAGAAGGGGAGGGGCCAGGCAGCTCATCATAGCAAACACCAAACACCTGCGCATCATGCAACACACAAGAGCCACGGAACGGATTTCCCCTTGTGACGATACCCTCTGCATGCTTGTCACAATGCACAGAATGCAGAGAGTAGGCGCCCTGCATCACCATTGCGTGCCCTGCATCACCACTGCGCACCCTGGATCACCGTTCCATGCCATGCATGGTGCAGGGTACCCTGTATCACTGTTGGATACCCTGTGCCAAGCAGGGCACACAAACGTGATACAGGGTGCCCCATGCCATGTAGGGCATATAACGGTGATGCAGGGTGCCCTGTGCCATGCAGGGCATGCTATAAACCCAACCGTGCCCTGCACATGCGTAAAGCGCGTTGTACAGATCCCCTGCAACAAGGCACATCTCCAGAGGAATGTGACAGTCCATAGGAGTATGCTGATGTGGAGGGCCCTGAAGTGTTGACACAGGGGCACCCAGGGGAAACAATGCTCTCTGTGGCACCATGAAAGAATGACCAACCTGGCCCATCTGCGCTGACACATCAAAGGCCAACAGGTGGAGCCATGAAAAAGCACAAGACAGTGCCTGAGGCAAGAGGGCACTGCGGTTCAGCCAGGAGGAGAATTATGTGCACTAAGAGGAGCTCTATGGCTGTCTCAGCAGCACAAAACCAATCAGCAGCAGAAATGCCATCTGGCATCAGATCTGGCAGACAGTTGCTGAGGTCAGCGGACCACCACGTGACAGCGAGAGCCTGAGAAAATGCTTTAATGACATTAAACACTCAGTGCAAGCGTATCTTACAGCTGAGTGAAGCCATGCGATGGGCACAGGTGGAGGTGATCCCCATGCAGCCCATGACCATCCTGGAGTGACAGCTTGCAGACAGACTCAGCCCCATCTACAACTATGGACTGCCCCCAGAGCTGGACACAGCCCAACCATGTGCTGGTAGGTGTTTAAGTGTGTGTACATGAGGTCCTACCATGTGCATGTGTAATACAATTTTTATTTATTTATTTATTTATTTACAATGTGTGTGTCCATGCCCATGCAACATCAGTTTGTACCAGGCAAGCTGAGGTGCATCACAGTGGTGTACAATCACAGCATTGGTCATGGCTGGTGGGGGTGATGCCCACTAGCCACACATTGCAATCTTATCAGGCCCCACTCCCCAACTGGCTCCCCTCACATCCAACCCCAGCTACCCACCATTTTCTCCATCCAACCCCCTCTCACCTACCAACAATATAGCCAGTGCCATGTTGGGCCTGCAATGTCCCACCATGCATCCCCTGCCCACACAAAAGCTAGATGGCACCAAGAAGTCACACACTGTGGCCCTCTGTCCCATATCCTGCATCCCTATCACCACACACCTATGTCATTGTGATTGACATCCTGCCTTTGTGTCCCTGCATGCACCAATGTGGACTGGCCTGTGGATATGGTGCATGTGACCTGTGACCTGTGGCCAGCATAAGCTGCACCAGTGTGATGCACATAGCCCACGTGTAGGTACAGTTCATTGCCACTGTGTCTATCCTCTATGTGTAGGTCATGTCATGTCACAGCACATTAAATGGGATCTACAAGGTTGGGGGGGGGGGGTGACACCATGTGCTGTACACAACATACCAAGATGTGTTGAGGAGTGTAACATCCATCAGTGAGACATAGGGGAGGCGTAGGCCTGTGTAAACATGACAGCATATCAACAAAGGGCAGCGTTGTCTGCACAGCCCCACAACATGACATTGTTGAGACCAAGGCCAAGCATCAAAATGACCCTGCGTCTTCAGGCCATCATGTGCACACTGTGACATCACAGCCCATATACTGGGGATGGGACCACAGAAGCACAGCACTGAACATCGTTCACATGTCTGGGGGTGAGTATCTACCAGTATGTGAATGGTTATGTCTGTCTGTTGTCCTCCACAGGTGACATCCGACAGGTACAGGAGGAGGTGCGAGACACCGGTGATGGAGCCATGCTGGTGCAGGGGCCTGCTGAGGGCACCAAGGGGGACCCGGCCCAAGGTGGGGACTCACCATGCACCTGTGATGTACAGATGGGTGACCCAGATGGGGCACCGGTGGGTATCAGTGTGGGGCAGTGGGAGTCAGAGCCAGATGATGGTGGGGAGGAGCAGGAGGATGTCATCAGCTTCCACCTGATGGCCAGTAGCAGCAGTGATGACGCTACACATTCTGTACCACACCAGTGCCACTGGGGCTTGACATGAAACCAGACCCTGCACCACACATGTCTGCAGCGGGAACATCTGCCAGGGTCTCACAGGACCTCATACAGGACATCATGAGTGGGCTAGAGGACCACACAGCAGCAACACAAGAGAACCTGTCAGGTAGGTGACAGACCATCATGTGGCATGTTCTGGCACATGGTGTGAAAGGGTGCAGTTGCCAACATGTGGGTGGGGGGGGGGGGGTAAGGAATGCACACCATGAGCAGACCTGTCACCCTTGACATCCGCAAATAGCATATGTTGCTAGGGTGCCAGGTCTCTGTCATCCCTGAGCCCCCAGTTGCATGTATTTGTAGGGCAGCTATATGCACATTACCTCACTGTTTACAACCATCATTCCACAGGTATCCTCCAGGAGCTGTGGGATGTCTGCCAGGAGCTGCAGGGCCTCCACCAGGACCTACATCGCGATGGTGAACCTACTTCAGGTTCAGGCCATGATGGCAATGGCAGAGGGCCTGCAGACCTTGACATCTACCATCAATAGACTAATGGACCTCCAGGCCAGTATGGCAGGCAGGGGGCAGCCACCAGCAGCAGCACCAGTGCCACCACCAGCAAAGAGTGGTTGGGGGCACGACAACATGGGCGTGGGTGGCCACGAAAGCTATGAGAAAGCCCAGGGGGGTATGGGTGTCATATGAATTATTAAAAAGGTCCACATGTGTCTGTCTGTCTCTGTTTTTCTGAACAACAGCAAAGGAACCGGTAGAGACCCCTACCTGATATGGGTGTGAGCGTGCACCCACCTAGGTGGACTTGTCATGGGTATTCCTAATCTCAGGTGTCCAGCATCATACCCCCACCTCACTCACATATATGTCCCATACCCCCTCCACTCACATTTGCAAACTAACATGAACATGCAGTCCATTGCTGTTGTATGGCCACACACTCATCATCTCCATGCCCTCTGGGACCCTCCTCATAATGGCATGTGTTCCATACTATCAATGTGCTACCAGACCAATTTTCACAAACAACAGGCTGCTTGGACCCACAAGAGAGATGGGGACATAGGTTTGTGAGGGCACTTAGGCCCAGTGACTCAACAGACTGGGGCTCTATGGAGGCTCACATATGTATCTCTGCCATTGCACAGGGGAATCTGCAAAACTGCAAGGAACACACATCTGTGGTTTCTGAGGTAACATGTGGTGGACCCCCACACTCATGGATGGAGTGTATCTGTTCATATCTGAACAGAGGGGTTCATTTGAACCCCATCACCAGCATTCATATCCACCATGTGTAACACTGAGCTAATACATCCCAACCCCGACACACAACAATCTGACAGTGCAGCCTGGTGGTGCGAACTGCAGGTTGTGGGGATGTTTTTCCTCAGCATAGATGGGCAAACAGGTCAGGTGTCATGGATTTTGGCATTATGCTACAAAAGGGCCCTTCCATGAATGGCAAACATTTTCATCTCCTTGGTGTCTGTCCTGTTTTGTCCCATTACATACAACCTTGCATAGACATCATGGTTCATTTGTATGTTTGGTGATAACCCTAACAGCTTGGTCTACTTTGTCTGAGTGTGGTTAAAGCATTACTCAGAACAGACACCTCAAGATGCACCAGGGATTCCCCACAGCATTAAAACCATGCGCAGGTTTGGTATAATGGTTGAATCACTGTGTTTGGACGCACCAGACCTGCTGTTCAATTTACACATGTTCCTTTGTTGTTTTAGGGGTCAAAGGGGTGCACAGAAGTTGTAAACTTAATTTGCAGCTCTTAGGGGGAGAGAATAAAGTTCCCTCCTAAGGCGTCTGCATTTCAACATGGTGTATACCAAATACTTTCCAGTGCCCAGAAACACTCACAGGAAAGCTGACCGATTTCCCTGTAACAAAACAATCTTTAAACCACCACTTTATCTATCCATCTTACAAAGTATACGTCCACTTAACTGAACAGCTTCCTGGATGTGGCACACTGAAGTAGTTGTAAAACACGTCTTCCAATCGCTACTGCAGCCGCGGACAAGTTGTCTAGCACCACGACCAAATATCCTTCTCAAGGGTTTTTCAATGCAGTGAATGCATCAGACGCATATTCTTAATGCAGGTGGAGATCAAACGGATGGAATATCTCCTCACTAACAGTTAACCTGCAAAATAATAAATTCTATTTATATGGTATACACCATGTTGAAATGCAGACGCCTTACTTTTAAATATTAATGTTATTGTCTTGTGTTGAGCTGTGAAGGATCGTTGAAAGTGTTATAATTGTTATAAGACTTGGATTATAGTACAAATAGAATTTATTAAATTAAAAATATTAAAATTATCAGGGGGAAGACCTATGATGTGAGCGTCTGCCATCTCCCTATGGTGATTAGGTTTGCCAAATGTAGGGGTTAGGCCATACTGAGGTCTTTTAATGCAGTATTGTGTTATCGTTATTTGAAATTTTGGAGACGGTATATTTGTAAAAAATTACCTGGAGTTAGTAATTGTATTGCGAGGTTTACTAAGGATATTATTGGGTGATTTATGCACAAAACTAACCCATTAGGAGAAACTACCCCATTAAAACCATATACATGATTGTGATAAAGGCCTCATGTCTAAGAAGGACCTTGCAAACCATCCAAGATTAAGAAACCAGACGCCACGAAACCTGACAAGGTGGTAAAGGAGAAGACTACCAGAATGGCATTGATCATAGAAGTGTCGGTACCAAGTGATTATTTTGTGAAGCATGTAGAGAAGCAGAAGATCTTGACATACCAAGAGATGCAGTCAGAGACCATGAAAATGTGGCAGGAAGATACAGATAAGTTTCCCATTGTACAGGGAGCCACAGGCTTGATAAAGAAGACCATCCAGGCACATCTTGACAATGTACCCATACATGTTAGCTCTTACAGACTCCAGAATGTGCCTCTCTTTGGCACAATGCAGGTATTACGCCAAGCATTATCAGTTGAGATGAGGGACACAGATCATACTCCACATACACTGGCTGTGAGGTAAGGTGCACAACTGCATTAGTATGTGCAAAAGTAAACCATTTGGAGATACTACCCAGTAGGTTGCACTTTGATATCAGATCCCAAATCCCACATATGTCACAGCACACCATTGGATCCATTCAGACAACACAGTATGGATATGGCAGTACTACACACCAGAGAAGAGAGGGCTACCCACCAAAACTCACAGACCATGTAGGAAGGCCATTCAGCAGAACTGGTACAAAGACACCAATGGTAACACTGCAGTGGAAGGGTGGCCATGAACAAGACACTGCCTACAGTGAGACATGAGAAAAGATATTTGGTGTTTTCACACCAGCATGTGACACTCTCCCCAAAACATATGGAGGAAGGTCCTCAGGGCTGTTGAGCTGGGATTTGCACTAGTTGGGCCATCAGGAGAAACGTCATGTTTTGCCCACACCCAACGCCCCCTAAAAACCATTCCCACAGTGAGACATGGTGGTCGCAGCATCATGCTGTAGGGTCTATTCTCATTGGAGGGTAACAGGAAACTTGTCTGGATTGCAGGACCAATGGATGACACAATGTAAAGATCAGTTCTCGGGGAAACCCTGCTATAGTCTGCCTGAGATTTGAGACCTGGATCATAGCTCAACAGTGAACCTACCCATACAGCTTGGGCTACACTAGGGTTGTGGAAGGGGACACATGTAAATGTCTTGGAGTGGTCTAGTCACTGGCCAGATCATGGTCCAATTGTGAATCTGTGGCATTAGCTGAGGAATGCTATACACTACTGCAAACCCTCATGACTGAAGTGCTTGATCAGTTCAGGTTTAGGGAATGCCAGGAGGTGCCAGTGGCAAGATGTGCTAGGCTGATAGGGACATACCCCCAAGAGACATGCAGCTGTAATGGCAGCCAAAGGTGGCTCTATGATCTCTGGACTTTGGAGGTGCATACACACTCCTGCTTTCATATCTATGTTACTGTTGTGATTATTGTTTGTGTCACCAAACAAGGTAGGTTGCACCTTTCAGAGTGGTAGGCATGGTGTGCATATCACATGATTCAGACCCCCAGAACCCCATTGTTTCACCCGGCCAGAGGATTATTGGTGGGACAGAGGTTCACCCTCTGACAGTACAGTGCACCTAAACATATATTACATATCACTTCAGTGTGACCTATGTTGATACCCTCTGATGGGCTGGACCAGGCCACAACCATAATGCACCCACGATATACCACCATAGGTTGCATAATGCTGTATCCCTTTGACAGTTATGTACCTTTCATGATTTGCCAATGTACTGCCCCTGGGCCTGTGTGATGACCACAGAGGCTGGGTATGGCAGCCTGATGCAGACCTATACCAGTTGAACTGCATGTAGTGACACTTCAGGGTCTGCAGCCACACCCTCCCAACCATGGATGGTGTATACGCATGCCCACACATGTTTTGTATTTTTAAGTTGCACATACCTGTAGTTACAGTGGTGAAAAATTTATGGAAACATTGTATGTTCTAGGTCCTCACAGTGTTGAATACCACACATCCTACTATCCGCTGTACCTGTGCAGGACCATGTAAGGGTGTCAATTATCCCTCCCCTGAGGTCTCGCTGCACTGTCATATACATATTCACACCTCACTGAGCAGAGAATTGCCCCTCTGTGTCTATGGTGCACCCATTAGATGATGTCTGCTGCCTACAACTTGCTATGTGCTGCTAAGTTGGTGGTGGTGCCTGTCCATACATACTTACTTCTCACGGGCAGTCAGCCTGGGCATTAAAATGCCTCTGGAGGCGCTTCCAGGAGAGGTGGACCCTGAATATGTCCTGCCAGATACTGGAGGTGGGAAATAGCTTCCTCTGGTGGCAGCAGGTGAGCCTGCCCAGGAGCTCAAGGTACGCCTCTGTGAAACACATCTTCCAGAAACGAGCAGCCATTTTGTCTGGCTGCATTGTTTGATGACATCCTGACGTCCTGGGCTTGAGGCATCCCACAGAGCACCCTGCTCAGTGTTCACAGCAAGGTGTCCTGCTCAGCGGCACACACAGCAAGGCGCCCTGCTCGGCGGCACACACAGCATGGTGCCTTACACTTACAGGGCTGTGACATTGACCTGTGAACCTTTGCTTTTGTTTGTGTACCACTCCTCCTGGTGTACTGTGTTTTTCAACGCTGTGTCCTGTCTAGTGAGATGAGTGTGTGATTCCCTTAACACAGTAACAATATTTGCGTACCCTTCTTTGGGCCAGAGAAGGATAATGTAGAACATTATGAGATGGCCACGGCCATTTTGTGTGTCTGTCAGGATCAAACCCTGCATGTGCTACATACTGGTTCATTGCCCTAACCACTGGGCTACCCACTCCACAACATATGTAGCTGTCTAGCTGTACTCAAGGGCAGCTCTATAATGAGGCCAAATGAGGCAGTAGCCTCAGGCGGCAACTTTTTGGGGGCGGCAAAATTAACCCCAAAAAGACCGCCTCACTCTGCCTTCAAAATGCAAATTTAAAAAAACCCCTCTAGCCTAAGAAGCAGCTGTCGCTGCTGCTCCAGCAGCGGTAGCAGCAGAATGAGGAGCCCTGCGGCCACCCGCCCCTCCCCCCCCCGAGAGCCTGCTGGTTTCCCTTCGCCCCGGCTCAGTTTTGCAGAGCCGCAGCGAAGGGAGAGTGTTTCCCTTTCGTGTGTATCTGTTAAAGCTGAGCCCACGGTGCTGATGGGAAATAGGAAATCTGGAGGCCATTATGGTGGACAGAGGAAATCCAGACACCCACAGTGGCACAGGCTTCAATCTTTCTCTCTAGAGCAATAAGTCGTTCACTATTAACTGGATCATCAACGGAGTATATTCCACCACTGCTGTTTTTTATGCAACCACAGCACTCCTCTATCAGTGTCAAACACTGCGAACAAAAAGGTCTCAGACTCTTGGTTGCCCTACTTATAGACTACCGTCTTAAAAATTAGTGCACCTTATTGCATCAATGACCTTAATGATCTTTTCACCTGAGGAGCCAGTGTAGTGGACAAATTGCAAGAAACCGCAATATCAGTTTGATAATATACATATACTGCCCACTTAACTTCTACGAGCTGGACTCCTCTGTTTTATGAAAAGGACGGTTGATCCCGACGCTGACACATTGCCCCTGGTACCAGCCGTGCATTTCACATGAATAGTTTCCTCAGGGGATCCTTCTTTTCACTTTTTACTTTAACCCTTTCAAGGCCTACTTTAAATTTTTAATCCACATTTTGCAGCTGGGTTAATTTTTGCATATTTCAGGAAAATTGTACCCGTCTTATTCAATATGTTCTAATAGTGATTTTCCTTCTGCTATGGTCATGTATTATATACCATTTGATAGGAATATTTAGGGGTATGTTTACTAAAACCCCGGTAAAGTGCGGGCCCCGGTAGTGTGCGTGTGCCATATAAGGAGTGGGCGTTCCGTCCTGAAAAAGAAAAGCCGGACTTTAAATATGCAGTAAGGTGCGCGGCGCCCTTGTGCGCCCCGCACCTTAGCGCATCAGATGGCTGCGCGGGAGGCATATGTGGTACACTGATGAGCAAGCAGAAGAGCAGAGCCACAGCACAATGGTTACGCCACCTACCAATGGTGCAGGGATCAGGAGTTTGATCCCCACAGAGCCCAATAAAGACAGCTGGCTGAGGTGTTAATTTAGGAGGCAGTGAAATAATGGGCAGAATAAGGCAGCACGCTAATGTTTTTGGCGGCATATTAATACTGGGCAGCATAAGGCGGCGCGCTGATGTCTATAGAGGCAGTATAATACTGGGCGGTATAAGTGGCGCGCTGATGTGCAGGAGAAAGAGCAGAGCCACAGCACAATGGTTAAGACACTGACCAGCGGTGCAGGGATCAGGGGTTTGATTCCCCACAGTGCCCAATGAAGATGGCTAGCTGAAGTATTACTTTAGGAGCCAGTGTAATATTGGGTGGCAGAAGGCGGTGCACTGATGGGCACAAGGTGGTGTGCTAATGTTTTAGGAGGATTTTTAATATTGGGCGGCATAAGGCGGCGCGCTGATGTGCAATCACAGGAACAGAACCACAGCACAATGGTTAAGACACTGACCAATGGTGCAGAGATCAGGGGTTCAATCGCCCAATGAACAAGGCTGACTGAGAAATAACATATTATGGGGGAGATTGCTTTAGGAGGCATTTTATTCATATTTTAATTACCACTACTAGCAAATGCACTCCCAAAGCGTGTTAACATCAGGTGCCCTATAAGGCACATTTTAAAGTGCACTGTCAGCCAAGGCACCCTAGAATGTTGCTTATAGGGCGCTTTAGAGGGTGCCGTATGAGGTACCGCAAGGTCAGTGTACTGTTTTTATGGCAGCACTGTGCAGTTTAAGGAATGAAAAGCATACGTAGGTGCGCTGAAAGGCAAGGAGGAGCAGACATGGAGCACAATGGTTAAGGCACTGTCTGCTGATACAGGGGTCATGAGTTTGCTCCCCAGTGTGCCTAATACGTAAGGCTGGCTGTGGCATCAGCTTTGCATTGTACATATTTTGTCCTGCAGCACTATATATTTATGTTATTATTTGCTGCCAGCAAACACGGCCTCACGTGCCGTAATTGAAGGTGCCGTATAAGGCACCCTATAAGGCACTCCATAGGGCACATTATAAATTGCACTGTCCGCCACAGCACCCTAACATGTCCCCTATAGGGCACCCTATAGGTTGCATCACAGGAGAATGTATAGTGCACCTTATATGGATGGGAACCATAAGGTGTCCTATAGGGCGCCCTATAAAGCACCCTCAGAGGTACCTTATGGGTACAGTACGCTGAGGGTGTTTTTGCTGGCATCAAAATATGTACATTAAAAAAAGATAATGCATTGGACAACCCTATCAAATAACCCCACTGTGGGTTTAAACCCATGACATCTGGCTTCAGAGGCAGTGCAGTAACCATTGGGCTACAGCTCTATAGCTGCTAGCAAGCCCCTTGCTGGCTGCAGAGAGCATGCACGTCACCACACAGAGTCTGCTGTGGTCACCAGGATAGGGTTAGCCTACCCATACCCATGATGAACTGCACATGCAAATCAGCTGTCCACAGATTAACACAAGATGGGCAATGCACCCCCACAGCACCTCGGCCCGGTAGAGGGAAGTGACCATGTGCACCCACACACCACCTCGGCCTGGTAGGGGGTACTGACCATGTGTTTCACTGGCACAGAGTAGCTACACACCGTCACATTGTGCGGGTACTGTGCTCACCCTGAGGGTACAATGAGGCACCCAGGACCAGGTCCACAACACTTTCCATGGCTGAAAGAGGCCATGCCGGAGGTCCAAAGCAGTGTTAATGTGTGAGATAGGTAGTTTCTGCAACAAACACCTTGGATATATCTGTCTGTTTCAGTCAGGTGTAGCCCCATGGACCCCCCAGGTGGGCCATGCACCACCACCACCACCACCACCCCCCCCCCCACCCCCAGGACCAAGGGTGGCAAACAGGGTCTCTCATCAATAGGTCCACATTCTACCTCCCTGCAAAGGTGGCAGTAGAGGGGACCATCAACCCAGGTCCTGCTGAGGAACAGATACCCCACAAAGGAGTCAATGCAGCTCCATACACATCCATACCACAATAGCAGACAGACATTAGGCCTACATATGGTGAGCTGCACCCCACCACTATCTGATATTCTCCTGCAGCAAGTCATCAGCCACTGCACTCCACAAGCTGCTCCATCAAGACACATACCAGCTGCAAACAGTGCACTAGTTAGTCCACAGTGCATGTTCCCAGTGGAGATGCATGCACCCAGAACTGGGATGTCAGCATACACAGCAAGCAGTTACATCAGTGATTGGGCCCCAACAGGAAACCCATATCTATCACATGAGAGAAATACTATATAGCACTATGGGGGTGCCTAGCCATGCTGTGGTCACTGCACAGTCAGGGTGAGAGTGATCTCTCAGCAGGACATGCTGAGGTCACCCTGTCTGTGTAGGTGGTGGTCGGGCACTAATATGTCCCAGTCAGTGCCCTATGCCCTGTGCAGATGCACCCTGGCCAGGCCACCCTGTCCGGCCTATACCCATGGTACCTTGCTCCTCATTATGCACATTGGCAGCCCAATACTGGCAACATTGCTGGCAGTGTGGGCTGTGGAAGGTGTTTGCAGCCACCACACACTGGATAGGCAGACAGCCACCCCCACACCTATGCCAGCATTGTGCTACTATAGAGGAGTCCAGCAGCCATACCCACCACACCAGTCCTGGGCACAGTACAGGCATGGATATGGTACGCACTACTGTTGGGGGTTACTCCCCAGGGTGGTAAACACTGTCAGAGACCAGACCTGCAGCGCACACCGCAGACATCACAATGATTGTTATGGTGGAGATCAATGAGCAACATGTGCTTAACGTAGGAATTGATATCTGCCAGTTATCATGGGCAACGTTTGATAGCTGTGTACCATATACCCAGGTGTAGGGTGGCAGTGCTAAGGTATGCAACTGCTAGTATTGGGGGATACAGGCAGGGCCCAATGTCCTGCCTCTCTAGGAGGTATTGGCCAATGGGGCCGGGGGGGGGGGGGGGTGTCTGGCCCTGTTGGCTGCTGCTTTACGGCAGAGTTTCCCAACTCCAGTCCTGGTGTTCCAACCACTGTTCGGGTTTTCATGCTGTCCCTCATGAATATGCATGAGCTACATCAGCATACCATGGGGGTGGTGCATAGATATGCAGCACAGGCATCTTTATTAGAGGCAGCATGGATCCCGAATGGTGTGGGGCCATCCAGGACTGCATTTGGGAGACTCTGCTCTAGGTAATGCTGCTGTTTATGGTGTCTGTGTTTGGTGTGGTAAAATATAGGCGTATGAACCATGCGTATGTGCTCAGCAATAAAGGTTTGTCCTTACTATGACGGTTTAGTTGTAGGAAAAATATGTGGGCTGGATTGGCAGTAGCCCCAGCTGGGCTTTGAACCTGTGACCTTCTGTTCTTGTACACACTGTCTGTGTGCACTGCACCACCGTGTTGCCACAGGTATGCTGTGTTCCCTGGGGAGTCCATGATTGTACATCCGACAGAGCCTGTCTGTTGCGGTGGACGGTGCCAGACTGCACAGGCCTAGGCCACTGTCTGCTGTGGTTTGCAGCCACTGCCCCCTCCACCACCTGTACCCTTCCGCCAACATGCAGACATGTCCCTATCTGGGAAAACGCATATGACCTGATTGAGTTGTGGCACTCCAGGACTGAATTTGGGGGACTCGGCTGTAGGTAATGCCCATTGTTATGGTTTGTGTGCGGTGTAGGGTAAAATATAGGTGTTGGAACCATGCGTATGTTCTCTGCCATACAGGAGTGTCTGTACTATCACTGTTTAGTGGTGGGTAAAACTATGGTGACTGGGTTGGCAGGAGCCCCAGCTGGGATTTGAACCTGTGACTCTCTGGTCCTACAGGCACTGGCTGTGTCTGCTGCACCACACTGTGGCCACAGAGACAGTGCAGTCTCTGGAGATAGGATACCTGGCCGCACGAGTCAGACACCCTGCTCTGCACAATTTTACTGTGGGCTCGTTTACCTTGCATGGGGACAGGGGTGCAATTAAACCTCAAAGATGACCTCCGAAAAAGGGGAAAAAAACCAAAACCAAGCAGGGCAACAGTGATATCAATGGGCAACATGAAAAAAACTCCCAGGACAGCTCCATTAAAATGCAGTGATTTTTGAACGAGTTTACGGAGTGTAGACCCTTCCAAAAATCATTTCTTTTTTTTGGAGCTTTCCTGGGAGTGTTTTTTATGGTTGCCCATTAATATCACTTTTGCCCAGCTGGATTATGATTTATTTGGAATTTTTTGTGGTCATTTTCAATTTATATTTGCTATTTTATTCTGTGCACATGTATCACACTGCTCACGTTTTGCAGGTTTCCCCGGTTTTGCTGTACATTGCTGACGTAAATGGTGTCTCTTCCCTTTAAATGGGCTCTAACGCGAGGGTTTCACTCGTGGTATTTTTATTGCCGAAATTCAGCCCCGCTCCTGTGCGGGGAGCCTCTCCCCTCCCACTCTCCACCCATTGACCCCGTCCCCCCGCCCCTCGGGAGCCTTCCTCCGCCCTCCGTAAGCGTTTCCACGCCTCTATCGCACATGAGCGCCCCGCACGCGTGCGCCGGCCCGTTAATGTGATGCACACGCATGCGCGGCGCTTAAGAGCACTTAAGTGCATCATTAGCGTACGCTCTTGTGCGCCGCGCACGGGTGTGCGGTTTAGTAAACATACCCCTTAGTCAGAATTTTGGATCCCGAGAGTTTTGGGCCAGGCCTGGAAAGGGTTAAGTGATATGCTCCGATGCTGCCTGCACTCAAATCTTTAAAACCCGAAAGCTTTAATCGTTTATTTCACTCTTCTCGCTAAGTTCGGGTGACGAATGCCGCGCATCATTCTTCAATCTTTCCCTGACACTGCTGCCTAGTCGGTTTACACCCATTACTACAGCTATAGCTGTTATCACCCTAATGCTTCAATCAGACACAGCTGGCACCAGCACTATGCATCTCTAAGAAGACCCAGGAACATTAACTGTGTGCACACTCCAGCTATCCTAAAGCTTTCTGCATGAAGAATATATGTGCTCTGTGCAGTCATATAACCTTGTTTGTCTGAATTTCTCACCAACCTCAGACAGCAGGTACATGACTCAAGCTATCAGGGAGACACCTATAGATTCTAGCTGTGTATAACTCTATGTGAGGTTATCAAATTTGCAGATGACACAAAGCTATTTAAAGTTGTTAAAGCCCAAGAGGATTGTGAAAAATTGCAAGAGGATCTTGATAAATTGGAAGACTGGGCATCAAAATGGCAGATGAAATTTAATGTGGACAAGTGCAAGGTTATGCACCTAGAGAAGAACAACCCAAACTATGGTTACACGATGCAAGGTTCCACATTAGGAACCACCACCAAGGAAAAAGATTTAGGCGTCATTGTGGATACCATGTTAAAACCCTCAGCCCAGTGTGCAGCGGCGGCCAAGAGAGCAAATAGAATGCTAGGTATGATAAGGAAAGGAATGGAAAATAAAACAAAAGATATTATAATGCCTCTATATCGTTCCATGGTGAGGCCGCACCTTGAATATTGTGTGCAATTCTGGTTGCCGTATCTTAAAAAGGATATAGCGATTTTAGAAAAGGTTCAGAGAAGAGCCACCAAAATGGTAAAGGGGATGGAAGGATACTCCTATGAAGAAAGGCTAAAAAGGTTAGGGCTCTTTAACCTGGAAAAGAGACGGCCGAGGGGAGATATGATAGAAGTCTATAAATTAATGAACGGAGTGGAACGGGTAAACGTAGATCGATTGTTTACGTTATCAGAATATAGAAAGACTAGGGGACATGCAATGAAGCTACAGGGTAAACTATTTAAGACTAATAAAAGAAAATATTTTTTCACTCAACGTGTAATCAAACTCTGGAATTTGTTACCGGAGGATGTTGTAAAGGCTGTTAGTGTAGCTGGGTTTAAAAAAGGTTTGGACAAGTTCCTGGAGGAAAGGTCCATAAACCATTATTAAGAAGTGACCGAAGATATCAATGCTTGACCCAGTACAAGCATTGCGGAACTTGTGTCTTTTGGGGAAACTGCTAGGTACATATGACCTAGATTGGCCACTGTTGGAAACAGAATACTGGGCTTGATGGACCTTGGTCTGACCCACTATGGCATATTTTATGTTCTTATGCCTACCTAGCCTGGGTAGAGTCACACCACAGTCGGGGTGATGGTGGCATATCAACAATCTCTGCTGTTTTCACCCTAGTCAGATTACCGGCTATCACATGTTCACCCATATCTTCCATATACATTATCTCCCGCACATGTGTATGCTGTGCTAATTGTGCAGTTTCATTTATTTCCCAGCATCCCCTCCCCTTTATTTGCATCACTTCCTACTGTGTAGCTGTGCTGTAGGACTGCACTGCTGAGTTTAATGGCTGATGTGCATCATTCCTGCTGCAAATGCATGCTTCATCACAGCACAATACATTTGCCACATTCGCAGATGCTGTGTGGCCCTACTCTGCCTGTGGCAGTAAGCAAGGTACCAGCGACTGTGCCTTTGGGCATCTGTCCTATTTTTCTCCCTACCCCTTAGACTGTGTTGCCATGAGTAGCAATGTGCACTGTGGCTGTTCATTGAATGTAAACTTGGGGAGGGGAGAGGCAAGTAGCACATTGTAGATATGATCATACCACTGGGCCATTACATGCATGCACACTGCATAGCTGCACCTCACACTCCACTGAACCCCCCCCCCCCCCCCCTACTGCCTATACCCACTTGGGAATGTTATTTCACATATGCTTCTCATATACCCCTGGATTGCATGTGGCTTCATAGTCTGCATGCACTACTGCAACTCCATTCACAGTGCTTGCACTTGCCACAGCCATCCCACCATATATGGTCATCTTGTATGCTTTGCCATCATGCCTTACACTGGCCATTTTCACCTTTTCACCCCTTCATGTGGGGGTCCCTGTCTGGTGTGATGTGGCAGGTTGCAGTTACTGCCACGGGTCATATCTGCTGCGGTACAGCCGTGACATTCATTTCTATCGCTGTTACTCCACATGTTTATTTATTTATTTATTTTATTTAACAACTTTTATATACCACGCTATTTGTTATCAGTGCGGTTTACATATAACAAAGGTTGTACAGACAGAAGACTGTTCTGTACTTACATTGTAATAGGAGTTTAAACTTGGAGCAACAGGGTAACTAAATACATATGTACATCAAACATAAATAGATCAGGTTGGTATTTTCAAGACGAGCTAAGGCAATCTCAAAAATACTTGTGACAGCGTTTATTTATGTGGAGAGTGAAAGGTTTGTGAGCGTTGGTGTGTGGATGATCAGAGGCGGGGTGAATGCTTGTGCAAAGTGAAGTAGGAAAATGTGGTGTTTGATTGCCTTACGGAACTGAATAAGGTCTTTGATTGATCTTATTTCTGGTGGAAGGTCGTTCCAGCACTTTGGGGCGTAGAAGGCAAACGTTCTTTTTTTGGTCGTCTGGGTGCACTTGATGGACTCTTTAGGGATGATCAAGGTGTTGTCAGTTATCGACCTTCTCATTCTGTTTTTCGGGGTGAGGGTGATAAGGTCGCTGAGTATCGTGGGGGCTAGGTTATTGGCCTCACTCCTACATCCCCTGGCTCAGTCGCACATTGACCTTGTGCTTGGTGTAACAGAGCTGCTGTACTTTTGTTTGTCATCATCTTTGGATGTCCTTTGTCTGGCTTCCTGTGGGCCTGATGTCATGTGTGGCTATGTGCACCTAACTGTCTGCTGGTTCTGAGATTTAGTCGACAGCTGCACCTACCATTTCATTGTGGAGCCATGGTTTCTGTCTATTGGGTTAGGGCCTTGACAACAGTGTGTGTGATGGCTCACATGCAGGGTCTGTGACAAGGGTGAGAGGCACAGGTGGCAACCTGGTTGGGGTACATACAGCATGTGCTTCCTTCTTTACTGATTGCATCAGAGGGCAGTGGCTCACTGGGGTGCAGGGTGGGTTTGCTTAAGGGTGATGGGGTTGGACATGTCTGTGCTCACAATGTCTGAGGTGGGCCTTGTACATGCAGTGGACTATGCATGCTGTCTATACTGGGGGGGGGGGGGGGGACTGATAACCAAATATCGTGTCCCAGGATGTTGAAATAAAAAGACATAGGTCCAGCTGTGCGAATTCATAGCCTGACCTTGAACCTGCCATCCTACAGACAGGCACAGAGTGACCATAGGTTTTGTGCCACGGGGCTACTGGGTACAAAGGCTATATAGGTATAGTTAAGTGTACGGATAAGGTGCATATGGCCATGTGGTATTGTCTTCCTATGTAGACATAGTTGGCTGCTGCCTCTGTGACATGTTGACAGACATACACACACACACACACACACATAGTTGAATCAACACTATGTCTACATATTGGTCTCATTTACTTGATCTGCCATCATAAACTATGTGACTATGTTACTATTCCTGCCTGCCACTCTGGTCCAGAACTCTGCTTAGGCATTTTAAAGGTGTGCACATTGTGCAGGGCCTAGTGGTGCACTTTGATGTTAGTAGCTGCTCAGTGTGCCAGTGCTGTTGGCCTGACTCCACATTCAGCTGAGCATTGTGGAGTCTGTCTGTGTGGATGTTTGCATTGTTGTTGGGTGATTCATTGGGGGCTGCACATGTTGGTGTTATAACTGCTCTGTGAGACATGATTTTGCAATAGGAACATGCAAAGCATGATCCATAGGCAGGACCCAAACCTGGGACCCTTTGCTTTCTTTATATGCTTACTGTGTGTGGTGCACCACAGTGCTGCCACATTGCTACTGCAATCCATGGTGCTTCTCATCAGGCAAGCCTTGGCATATATTGTATTGCACATGCCATACTGGATGTGACCATGGCTTATGTGAGCCAAACAGATTGGTGTTGTACCTGCACTGTGGGCTATCATTTTGCCACAGGGGCATGGAAAACAAAATCCACAGGCAGGACCCATACCTGTGACCCTCTGTTTCTCTATACACAAACTGTGTGTGGTGCACTACAGTGCTGCTGCATTTCTACAACCAGCCATGGTGATTGCATGCTTCCCATTAGATGGCCCTTGGCAGATGTTGTATTGCTAATGGCGCACAGGATGTGGTCATGGCTTTTGTCAGCTGCACGCAGGAAACACTCCCTCCTGCCTTACCACCCATGCCATGCTGAAATGCCTATATGCCATCGGTGTTGGTGGTGCCTGGTCCCAGGCCTGACAACTTGCAGATAGGGGGTAGTTAGGGCATGGGCTACATATCAACCACTACAACAGTCCACTTTTTTCTTTTAAAAAGCATTGCTGGCACTTACAAGGATGTTTAACGTTTAATGTATAATTAATTTGATACACCACTCTGAAGACAAAGATCAAAGCAGTTTACATGCTAAAAAAATTCTGGAGATACAGGACAGTATACAGTCAGAAGTTATGCAATTAAACTGCGGCAAGATCTGGCAGCAAACCAGAGCTTGACTTGAAGCTACATGGAGAGCAGCAAAATTCAGCCATTCTCCTGATGGCATTCACATCTGAATATGGAAACAGTAGGAATAACTTAATATAGATACTTTATCCATATAAAGTTATGCAGGAATTTTCAGCATGCCAGCTCGGGCACATTTTACAAATGATGTCCAAGTGTAATCTGGGATGTCCAAATCAGAACGTCTGAAAACAAAAAAGCAAGCACATCCAAGTTCAGGCATGATTTCACAAATGTGGACATGCCTGATATGGGCGTCTGAGGGGGCATCTACATACAGTAGATATCCCCACAATAGTATTCAAGATTAAGGCCATCTAATGGTTAGAGTCATGGGCTAGAACCAGGAATGTTTAAATCCCACTGCTGCTATCACTGTGATTGTACAGAGTGCTGGGGATAGTGGGGTTCCATCTTCATGCCCTTTGAGTGTTTTACACACAAAATGAGTACATTCCTGATGCCTGTTTGTGCCTGGAACAAAACTTGGATGCGTCCCTGATGTTTCTGAAATCTAGGTGCACTGCACCTCCCCCAGACACACCTCTACCATGCTACCTGCCTACTTGGACATTCCCATGCGGGAGTATCTTTAAAAGCCATTTGTGAAATGACTCTAGGGACATCTCTGTGATTTGAATGCCTGCATGCACGTTTTTGGATGTCCAAATCACAACGAAGGCTTTTAAAATGACCCCCATAGCCTGACTAAATAAAGTTACATGCATAAATGTCCATATATCTTTATGCACTGGCCATTCCACTGAATATTTAAATCAATGTTAGTACATACACTATAATAATTTGGCATTAACTTTTACATTTTGAAATGAAACTAACAAAAAGTAGAAAAGAAATAATTTTTTTCTGACATAAACCATCTCAATGCATGGAAAACCAGGACTTGGTCAACCTTTTCAAGATGATGTACTAATATTACCACTGATCCCACAGGGCTAGTGAACATGGTGAAGTTCTTCCTTTTTTTGCCCTTCCCGTTGACTGTAAACTATTTTAGCTGTTCATACAAGGCTTGCATGGGTAGTCACCTTTAGTATGTTTTATTGCACATTGGGGAATTCTGTGGTGTCTTTTAAACTTGGGCAAGGGAGAGCATGTTAGGGGATGGAAGGTGGCAAGGGAGTGAGAATGAGGCAGTGAACGATGGGGGAGGAAGTGTGTGTAAATGAACAGGGGAACATGATCAGGTGGGGGCAAGGGAATGAAGCAGCTAAAAGATGGGTGGGCAAGAAAAGGATGAGTGAGTGGTGAAAGTTAGACATCTGAAAGGCTTGCCTAATTTTTGTTGCTTCAGCTAACCAGGCAGTGGCTGAATATCGTCGCCTCCTGGTTAGCTGCTGTGCTATCTGGCCTGCCTGGATATTCATGCCCCCCTCCCCCCCCCCCCAAACCTTTTCTACCTTTGATGTTTGGCCATTTTTTTCAGTAGGCATAGCATATTGTACTCTTATGTTCTCAGCTCATTTATTGCTGTTCTTTACAGTATCCATTAAAGAAACCTTTAGAAAGTTCACAGTATGAATCATTGCCTAAAAGCTAATTAAGACGAAAAGGCCTCCTGTATCACTTAAATAATGACACTCAAGATTTTAATGAATGTACATAATCTGATTGAATAAAAGGGCTTTCTAGATTATAAATGAAGGTAATTATCTGTATTTCAGTTCATTTCCTGGATTCCAAATATTTCTTTGACTAAATACTGTAGGTAAAGTAGCATAGCAAAACATTCCTCAATAAATGTTTATCCATTCATTTATGAGTCAATTCAAATAAAATGTTATACTTAACAAATTGTTTGCAGGGCTGGCCCAACCATTAGGTAAACCTAGGGCAGCAGTTTCTGAGGGATGGCAAAGACAGCCTGGGGTGGGGGGGGGGGGGAGGAATAAGGCTTAAGTTTTGCCTTAAACCAACTCTGAGACTACCTTTATCTTTACTGAACTGAGAAAACTGAAAAGAAAGGCAGCCCAAAGTCTGCATATCTTGGGAGAAATAGCATTAACTCACTTTATATGCCTTCTTAAAGTTGGCCTTTGCTCAAAATCATGTAAATCATTATCCTCTCTGTTACAATAAACATGACTCTCATTGCCATTTTGCCAATATGCACCATTGATCTCCTGACGTCTCGAAGACCTGCAATCCAGTCGGAAATTGAATTTGAGCATCAATCAGTCTTTTGTCAGGTCTTTAATGGGTGTCATGCTTCCCTTCATACTCAACTACATCTACTATCGTTGTATGGAGAAAAAAAAGAAGATATATAGTGATTTCTACAAGACAGCTAATTTCTCAAATATAGTAGGGGTTTCTTTTTGCATTTATGTGAGCTTGGCTTCCTTGGTGGTAATTTTATAAGATGGCGCCTAGGGATAGAATTAAAAATGGCATTATTTTAAACCTATTTTTTAAAGGCAACATAGGTGCCAATGAGCCTTAATAAAATAGGCATCCAGAACCATTCTGAATGTGTTGGTACTCTGCATCCTTCTCAGTCTTGCTTCCAGAGAGGCCATTTTATTTTTTTATTTATTTAAACTTACTTTTATACCACCTTTCTGTTATTCAATGCGGTTTACAATTAACCAACAAAGTAACAGGGCCATGAGGCACTCTGTTGTACAGTGAAATTAAACAGTAAAATCAACAATATAACAGTAATGCTTATAACTATTTACAGTCAAGTTAATCTGAAGTGGTGTAGTAGTCGGTCCAAATATTAACGTGTGTATGGGGTTGATCTGACTGTATCTGGCTAGGGTGGCTAAGAGTCTTGAGTTAAGGTAATGTTGTATTCTTCTTGGAAGAGGTATGTTTTCAGTTTCTTGCGGAATTTGGTTAAGTCTGAGCATCCTCTTGGGGGGGGGGGGTGGTAGGGAGTTCCACAGTGTGGGGGCAAATAGAGTGAATAATCTGTTGCACATTGCTTGTTTACTCCTAATCTTCTGTGGTGGGATCATGAGGAAGATGAGGGTACTGTTTCTTCATAGTCTGTCAGTATCAAGTGTGGAAATCAGAGTCTGAAGACAAATGGCGGATTCTTTATGTAATATTTTGAATATTATAGTGAGGACTTTCTATCTGATCCTCACCGTGATAGGTAGCCAATGTGATTGTTTTAGCATGAGGGTGATGTGGGCTCGACATGGGGCTCCAGAGATTATTCATGCTGCAGTGTCCTGGGCTAGCTGTAGTGGCTAAAGGGTGTTCTTAGGAAGGTCTTGGTAAATAATGTCACTGTAGTCCAAGGTGGATGTAATTACGGCTTGGAATCAGTTTGGAATAAATCTTGAGTATGTAGTGGACAGAGGTTTCTTAGTGTTTTTAATTTGTGGTAGGCTGTGGAGATCGTTCTTTTTATATGTGGTTGGAAGGTCAATTGTTGATCTATTATTACACCTAGGTATTTTACTTCTGTTTTAACTTTGATGGTGACATTGTCTAGTTGCAGTGTCGGAGGTGGAGAGAAGATGGGTTGGTGGTAATGAATAGTGCTTCTGTTTTCTCTTGGTAGCTGTTCAAGTTGTGTAGGCTAAGCCATTTTCTTACTTCAGTGAATCATTTCTGAAATCTGGTGATGTCTGGGGTTAGAGGGTTGATAGAGGTGAAAAACATTATGTCGTCAGCGTAGATTTGATATAGGATCTTGTGTGAACTGAATATTTGGTATAGCAGTTGAATGAAGATATTGAAGAGTAAGGCTAAGAAACTTGAGTCTTGTGGTACTCCTATTTGTTGAGTAAACTGCTTTGATGTCTTTTGACTGACTTTTACCTGTTGCTTTCTGGAATCTAAGTAGGAGCAGAACCATACATGGGTAGTGCCTTGGAGTTCAATCTCCGAAAGTCTTTGAATTAGTAGGTGATGTGGGAGGGAGTCAAAGGCAGAGGCAATGTCTAGGAAAATTAGTATGAATGCTCTGTTGGTGTTTTGGAGGCAAGTTGAGAGTGTGTTCAGTAGCGAGGTAACAAGAGTTTTGATTCCATGGTATGGTCTAAACCCGTGTTGGTGAGGGTCTAGGGGGTGCATGCTCATCAAGGTAGTGTTGAAGTTGTGAGAGGACAATGTTTTCAATTATCTTAGTGACAAACTGGATGCTGGATATTGGTCAGTAAGACCAATATCCAGTAAGAGAAGATAGGTCAAGCTTTTAGGATAGGGCGAATTGAGAATAGGGCATTTTAGGATAGGGTGAATTGAGTTCTGTTGGAGTAGGGTGGACATTTGGCTCAGGAATGAATGGACTATGTTCATTATATATGGGCTTAGGTGAGATCTAGTCAGCTTGACCCAAGACACAGTGCAAGCTAGCATCATTTTGAGCTAGCTAACTGCTGTAAGAGAAGTGAATGGAGATCGCTTCTGCTTCCATCTCCTGGGGTGAGTTGGGTGCTGGAGGATGTGGGGAGGGGTGCAGGATGCAGGAAGGCTCTTTACTTTGTGAAGGGGTGGGGTTTAAGGAAGATATAAAAGCCCCCCCCCCATGAAGCCCCATGATGTTTTATCCCCATGTCAGGGTTGGGTGGGGGGGAAGAACCTCCAATTCAGGTTGAAGAGCCTTTTAATTTTTTGTTTGGCTATTGTGCAAATGGGCTTTTTTAAAAAAAACAATTTCACACCTTATGAATTAACTGTCTGTGGCAACACATGAAAACTTCATACAAACATTAGCTAAAAATGTCAATGAGCCAATAGCTTATTTGAATCTCCTAGGTATTTTTGGCATAAATGAGTACTTACCCATGAATATTTTAACACTTTCATGGGTTAGCACAGAAGCCCCTAAAAGATGACAGTGACAAAATAGAATCACAGGACAAATCACAAAGTGATACATCCTACGCCTTTCCACACCAGTTGGTGTTCTCCATCAGACAGGTATGAATTTAGTCACTCCCAGGTCACATCTTCAAAACCAGACTGCTTCAACCTTCCTAGCAATAGTTCATGGTCAGCTGTATCAAAGGCTACAGCGGATTCCATGAACACCAGCAAAGTTTTCAACCCTTTATCTGTGGCCATATTAGAATTTTAACAAGAGATATAAAAACTGTGTTTCTTTTGGACTGTGCATTCCTTCGGGGAGCAAGCACTGCAACTCCATCAGGACTCCTCCAGCACCATCAGAAAGACTTTATCTGGCTCAGCCAGCTGCCAACACGGAAGGTAAGCCTGCTACACGTGGCTCCTTTCCCTGCCCACAACTGACATCACCAGCGGTTTCCCCTCTCCCTATTTAAACCGACCTCACTTCAGCCATGCCCGTACCTTAGAGTGCCATTAGAGTACAGAACCTGCACACCACAGCTAGCCAGCACTTGCCATTCCCTCGTGCTGCAGAACCCCCACCCCACCAGACAGATGGAACACTTCACCAGAAAGCTACCACTGAGTCGCGCCAATCTGAACACCATGGAACAGCCATGCTGCCCTCCGGCTCAACATCGGCTTTCCCGAGGGGGGATAGAGCAGCCGGAGCAACTCAACACCCCCGGAAGCGTGATCAGCCCAATCGGGGCTGCCCGGACAACTTTAAATCCAAGCGCAAGTCAGGCGCACGTGCTCTTCACTGCCTGCTGCCCTCTGGCTCAACATCGGCTCTCCCGAGGGGGGATAGAGAAGCCGGAGCAACTCAACACCCCCGGAAGCGTGATCAGCCCAATCGGGGCTGCCCGGGCAACTTTAAATCCAAGCGCAAGCCAGGTGCACATTCTCTTCACTGCCTGCTGCCCTCTGGCTCAACATCGGCTCTCCCGAGGGGGGATAGAGCAGCCGGAGCAACTCAACACCCCAAGAAGCATGATCAGCCGAATCGGGGCTGCCCGGGCAACTTTAAATCCAAGCGCAAGTCAGGCGCACGTTCTCTTCACTGCCTGCTGCCCTCCGGCTCAACATCAGCTCTCCCGAGGGGGGATAGAGCAGCCGGAGCAACTCAACACCCCCGGAAGCATGATCAGCCCAATCGGGGCTGCCCGGGCAACTTTAAATCCAAGCGCAAGTCAGGCGCACGTTCTCTTCACTGCCTGCTGCCCTCCGGCTCAACATTGGCTCTCCCGAGGGGGGATAGAGAAGCCGGAGCAACTCAACACCCCCGGAAGCGTGATCAGCCCAATCGGGGCTGCCTGGGCAACTTTAAATCCAAGCGCAAGTCAGGCGCACGTTCTCTTCACTGCCTGCTGCCCTCCGGCTCAACATTGGCTCTCCCGAGGGGGGATAGAGCAGCCGGAGCAACTCAACACCCCCGGAAGCATGATCAGCCCAATTGGGGCTGCCCGGGCAACTTTAAATCCAAGCGCAAGTCACTTTGGCGTGGCCCTTAGGCGTCGGCCCTTTTGAAGCCCTACTGTCCTCGACAGACCCTCAACCTCCACAGATGTGCTACGACGATTTGCTGATATTTTGAAGAAGTGAGAATCATCTACCGATCACAAGTGTGATGATGAAGGCAGTACAGAGGCTATGGAATGCCAGGAAAATGAGACCTGTGCCTTTAAAACTGAGAGCATTCAGGGTTTCCTTAGCAACCAGGAGCTTCTGACTCATAGCACAGTCACGATTAAGCCCCGCCCACTTCAGCACGTCAGAGCTAGAGTGCCTAGCAGTTCCCACGTGTGCTGGGAAAAAGGCGTGGTCCATGAAAGAGAGCAGCTTAAAACTCCTGCGTGTGAGAAAGTTAAGAGCACCAGTGGAGGAACTAGAAGAGGAAGCACTGTCACTGGCACTAGCAGAAGCAGAAGCTTGCAAGAAGGAACTCCAGTAGAGGAACTACAGGGGAGTTGGTTGCAGAGCTGGCAGCAAGGAAGTCCAGTGGAGGGACGACAAGAGAGTCTGCAAGGAAGGCACAGACTCAAGGGAGGAGTGCCCAGTCCCCAGCAGAGACTCGAGGGAAGTCTCGGCAGTCAGCAGGAACAGAGACAGAAAGGAAGTTTGCCACAAGAGAGAGGAGTGCATACAGAGAGAAAGCAGTCTGGCTTTACCTATGAGAGAGGGAAGCTACCAAACGGCTCTCCACTAAGGCAAGTGTCTCTTCCTGAGTTTATACCTGTAAGGAAGCTAAAGGATTTAGTTCCTGAGAGGAGAAGTAATTATAAAAGTCAGAAAGATTACAGCAGTAGAAATAATACCCTGTCTACATATCAGTTACCTCAGTTATCTGAAGAGATAGAGCAGAAACAGATTCTGGTGGAGAAACTGAGTGATATGATTCAGAGACAAACCAGTCAGCTCATTAGCCAGATACAGCCTGAAGAATACTATGAGGATGTCAATGAGGAAATGGAGATAGGCAGCTGCTGTGAAGATTATAATGATGACCCAGAGGAAATGCAATGCTCTTATTGTAATGCTGGAGAGCTAGAAGAGTGTTGAGTAAAAAACCCCTCTGTGTGTGAATGAATGACGTAGCAAGGAATTGGCCTGAGTGAAGGTTACAGCACAGTGCACAGCTGAACATCGTTAAGCCAGCGTTTGCTCTGTGTGAAACCTGCAGCTAAAGGGAAAGCTCAGAGGAACATTTAAAAGCATTTCTGTATACGGGAGCTGTGAAAGGAACACTCTCTTAAAGAAGCTAAGTGTGCCCAGGAGAAGCTTTATGTTTGAGCTGTGAAAGCCAAGTTCCTAAGAAGCTATTTTGCTGTTACCAATAAGACTGTGCATATATATATTTTTCATACCTTTGTGTTGAAGAAGAATCCACTGTTCTTTTCAGCCTGTTACTTGCTTATGATGGAAAACCACAAACACAACAAAATAAAAATAATTCTCTGTTTTGCCTAAACCCTAGTCTACAACTACTTTGCCTAATGAAAGGATAAGTTAAAACTACAGATCCCAGCAGCCCTCCTGGCAGCCATATTGGGAAATCTTATTCTTGGGCATCAAGGCGGCTCCACCTGGTGTGCAGCTATACGCTCCACCAGTGGGGGCGACAGAGTGGCGTAGTTGCTACGGATCAGTGCTGAATACGCATGCGCAAAGGAAATTGCACAGCCGGTTCCAGGATCCACAGGAGGACGCCAACTGGAGGTACAAGCCGCGGAGACTGGGAGAGAGAGAGTCCCGACTGTGACTGATCCAGTGAGTCCAAGGTCCTGCGGAGACCCTACACTGCTGCTGAGTGAGACGCACCACCAGAATCAGGTACAGGGTATTCAGGAGGGTCATTGAGGATACCTGTACTGTGTGGGGCGGTTGGAGCAGGTAAAGAGGGGAAGACACTGAGTGTTGGGTGCCACACTTGGGTGTTTTTTTTTTTTCTCTCTCTTTGTTACAGTATGGCAAGCACCATTAACATGGAAGAAGTTCTCAAGTGGATGGCGTCACAGTTCGACCGCCAGAAGGAGCTGTCGCTAGAGCTCCAGGAGAAGGCTGCAGTCCAGTTGCAGGCCCAACAGAAGCCGTTGGTGGACTTGATGGAGGCCTACGTGAGGAAGACGTCAGCGCCAGATCCACCCACCACAGGATCCACAGGACTGGGGTTAGCCCAAGCTATTGGACTACGGTCCAAGGACATGCTATACTTTGGTCAGTTAAAAGAAGGAGACAACTTGGATGACTTCTTAGAAGCATTCGAGAAGGTAGCTCGAATAGCTGGTTGGCCACAGGAGCAGTGGGCGGCGAGACTGGCTGTTTCTCTATCAGGGGAAGCCTTAGCTGCCTACCAAGCCGTACCTACAACTTTGGCCAATGACTATTCTGAAGTCAAGAGAGCTATCAAAGATAGGCTGGGATTGACATCTTCTGTCTATCACCGACAGTTAAGGAATGCTAAGTTGCGTTCAGGTGAGACACCAAGGGCGTTTTATCACCGGTTAAAAGGGCTGGTATCCAAGTGGTTGGAGCCAGAGCGTAAAACAGTTGAGACAATTGTAGATGACATTGTTCTTGAGCAATTTCTAGCATCTGTTCCAGAAAGAATGCAAAGATTTCTCATGTTACAGGGTTGTAATAGTGCACAGAAAGCTATAGCGCTCTCTGAGCGATTTTTAGAAGCTGAGGCTATGGCTAAGGATAAAACTGTGGCTTTTACTAAAATGTCTATTGTTGCATCAGGTAGGGACAGAATGACTGGAAAGAGCGAGTGTGTTCCCACAGTTAGAAGTAAGCCTGTGAAGCGAGTGTGTTACCGCTGTGGTAGTGACCAACACTTACAAAGGGATTGCAAATTGAGGACAGCCTTAATTTTGAACAAATCTAATAAGGTTGGGGAAGGCTTCCTGTTAGATATTGCAGTACAAGGCTTGCCCGCAAAAGCATTGCTTGATTCGGGATCGGATCAGTCCATGCTGTCCAAAAGCTTATGGAAAAGGATAAGGGCCTTAGATTCAAAAACAACCTGTTCACCTGTAGCCACGGTAAAAATAAGGTGTGTTCACGGAACGTCGTCCACATACTCAGTTTACCATGTACAAGTGAAAGCCTTAGGGATAGAGAGAAAGATCCCCATGGCAATAGTTCCCCGATTACCACAAGAGGTAGTGCTCGGGAGGGATTGGCCTCAGTTCCAAAGCGGGGTACAACAAGGTCTGGGAGTCAAGGAAGAAATGGTTTCTACCCGAACCCAGTCCAAAGCCCTAAAGACAGCAGAGGAAGAATCCATAGGAGGAGAGACAGAGAATCTTCCCTCTCATGATGGTTTGGTAAAGGTCCCAGTAGATAAGGTAAAAAAGCAAAAGGGGGAGAAGTGTCGTAAGCGACGGATTCATTCTCAAAGTGGAGAGGATTTAATGGCTAAATTTCCTTCCTTCACAAAAGAGCAAGAAGCTGACCCTGCTCTTGCCCAAGCATTTAAATTTGCCAGAAAGGGGCGAAATAGGTTGCCCAAGTTTCTAATAGGTCAAGGGGTTTTGTATCGGGAAAGCCTGGATCCCTTTACAGGGAATTCACGCAGGCAGTTAGTAGTCCCGAATACATTAAGGGCCTTTGTGATGAGAGTAGCTCATGGCCGACCGGAGGGGCCGCACAGAGGTATACAGAGAACTGTAGATCAGGTTTTGACCCAGTTCTACTGGCCTGGGGTCTACAGGGAGACCATAAGGTTCTGTAAGGTATGCCCTGCCTGTCCGCAGGTCACGTCAGTCAGACCTAGGGAGGTTCTCCAAGCTCATAAGGTTGGGCACAAGCGCTTAAAGCTTGCCTCACAGATGGCTGAAGGCGATTTAAGAGTAGGCCGACAGCATTGGAAGTCATATTTTGACGGTAATGTTAAGCCGCACCAGCTAGCTACCAGTACCCAGGGTAGGCACGAGGAGGTTAGGAATGGTGATTGTAGGAGAATTACGTGCTGTGATGACAGTAGCACCCCTGCCCGTAATCTCTTAAGGGGGGGGATATGTGATGATGAAGGCAGTACAGAGGCTATGGAATGCCAGGAAAATGAGACCTGTGCCTTTAAAACTGAGAGCATTCAGGGTTTCCCTAGCAACCAGGAGCTTCTGACTCATAGCACAGTCACGATTAAGTCCCGCCCACTTCAGCACGTCAGAGCTAGAGTGCCTAGCAGTTCCCACGTGTGCTGGGAAAAAGGCGTGGTCCCTGAAAGAGAGCAGCTGAAAACTCCTGCGTGTGAGAAAGTTAAGAGCACCAGTGGAGGAACTAGAAGAGGAAGCACTGTCACTGGCACTAGCAGAAGCAGAAGCTTGCAAGAAGGAACTCCAGTAGAGGAACTACAGGGGAGTTGGTTGCAGAGCTGGCAGCAAGGAAGTCCAGTGGAGGGACGACAAGAGAGTCTGCAAGGAAGGCACAGACTCAAGGGAGGAGTGCCCAGTCCCCAGCAGAGACTCGAGGGAAGTCTCGGCAGTCAGCAGGAACAGAGACAGAAAGGAAGTTTGCCACAAGAGAGAGGAGTGCATACAGAGAGAAAGCAGTCTGGCTTTACCTATGAGAGAGGGAAGCTACCAAACGGCTCTCCACTAAGGCAAGTGTCTCTTCCTGAGTTTATACCTGTAAGGAAGCTAAAGGATTTAGTTCCTGAGAGGAGAAGTAATTATAAAAGTCAGAAAGATTACAGCAGTAGAAATAATACCCTGTCTACATATCAGTTACCTCAGTTATCTGAAGAGATAGAGCAGAAACAGATTCTGGTGGAGAAACTGAATGATATGATTCAGAGACAAACCAGTCAGCTCATTAGCCAGATACAGACTGAAGAATACTATGAGGATGGCAATGAGGAAATGGAGATAGGCAGCTGCTGTGAAGATTATAATGATGACCCAGAGGAAATGCAATGCTCTTATTGTAATGCTGGAGAGCTAGAAGAGTGTTGAGTAAAAAAACCCTCTGTGTGTGAATGAATGACGTAGCAAGGAATTGGCCTGAGTGAAGGTTACAGCACAGTGCACAGCTGAACATCGTTAAGCCAGCGTTTGCTCTGTGTGAAACCTGCAGCTAAAGGGAAAGCTCAGAGGAACATTTAAAAGCATTTCTGTATACGGGAGCTGTGAAAGGAACACTCTCTTAAAGAAGCTAAGTGTGCCCAGGAGAAGCTTTATGTTTGAGCTGTGAAAGCCAAGTTCCTAAGAAGCTATTTTGCTGTTACCAATAAGACTGTGCATATATATATTTTTCATACCTTTGTGTTGAAGAAGAATCCACTGTTCTTTTCAGCCTGTTACTTGCTTATGATGGAAAACCACAAACACAACAAAATAAAAATAATTCTCTGTTTTGCCTAAACCCTCGTCTACAACTACTTTGCCTAATGAAAGGATAAGCTAAAACTACAGATCCCAGCAGCCCTCCTGGCAGCCATATTGGGAAATCTTATTCTTGGGCATCAAGGCGGCTCCACCTGGTGTGCAGCTATACGCTCCACCAGTGGGGGCGACACAAGGTAACCATCTACTTAAAGAGAACTGTTCCAGTGCAATAAAGTAACTTAAGCTAACTCTAAAGTACAGAATCTTAGCGAGCATTAGTCAGTACTTTGATTATTTTACTTCCCAACAACCTTTTTAAGAGCTCCCACGGTCTACTTAATGCTTTATTCTTGACTTTAACATATATTGACAGTTTGCCTTCTACTTATTATCTTACCTTTTGTCAAATACCTAACTGCCCACCTACTCTCCCCACCGCACCAGTCCCATTTTCCACACATTTACACGTGTTCTGAGCCTCACTCATCTCTGCTAAATAACTCATTATTCCTCTAAGATGGTTCTATTCCTATCACTAGTTGCTGTCTTCCTCACTTCAGTGCTCCCCAGCATATCTCATGCTCTTAACCCCCGCATTAACCACATCCCGATACTCCACAGCAATGGTAGGAGATGGTCAGAAAACTTTTACCACACCTCAGCAAAAACGTCCACTACACTGCATCCATACTTACTCCACATCCCCTTACAGAACATAAAGAAGAATCAGTCTGAGAAGCACCAACCCCAACAGTTCATGAGATGTGCACTCATAAACGCCAGATCAACTCGCTCAAAATGGCCAGCAATCACCGACCTGATAACACTCTATGACCTTGACATCTTAATGATCACCGAGACATGGCTGTCCGACTGTGATAATGTAATTATCAATCAGATGATGCCAGATGGCTTCTCACTTTTTACCTGCCACAGAGCCAACCAGAAGGGAGGAGGAATACTCATCCTTGCCAAGGCAAATCTACAATTTAAACTAAATGATTCCAGCACATCTACCCACCTCGATATGATCACCATATCAAACAGTCACTGTACCATCAATCTACTCTACCGAGCCCCTACATCTTCTCCTGAAGACCTCCCAACAATCATTAATCTTGCTTGCAATTCAAACAACCCCCGTGCTGCAAATTGGATGTTGGGTGACTTCAACCTCCCGTCCTTACAAAACACACAAGCAAAAACCTTCCTTGAAGCGCTTGATGAGCTGGTCTATAAACAGCTCATTGACTCTCCCACACACTCAAAGGGGAGTATCCTAGACTTGATCTTTGCCCATTGGTCCGAGGCTAACACCATCCAACATCTACCAATATCTATAACTCCAGTACCCTGGTCCGACCACAACCTGCTCAGATTTCACATACCTGCCACCCGCGGCCGCTCTAACAGCAGCAATAGTCACGCCCCTTCCACTAGAGCTCCAACAACATGCTTTCGCCCCTTCGTCAAAGATGAAATCCTGGAGATGGTACTCCCCCTCCTCTCCGACACAACCCTCGACCCAGATGAGATGGTTGCCAACTGGAACAGCAGCTTTAAAGCCGTAGCTCACCTCCCCCCTATCAACAAGAAGTCAAGGAGACGTGCACACGCACCATGGTACTCCAATGACCTACGAGCATCACTCCGTCACCTACGCAAGCTAGAGAGACAGTGGCGCAGAACTCGATCTGATGAAGCACATTGCGCTTACAACTCCCACTTATCAACACACAGAGAGAAAATAATGGAAAAGAGGAAACAGCACCACACAGATATCTTAAAGTGATCTGTAAATAAATCACATGACCTGTTCAATATTGTAAAATCTTTAACAGGAGAGCCAGCTCTAGCCCACCCATACTTGCCCCAACCACAGGATTACTCTGACTACTTACAACAGACCAACATTAACATATCCTCTGCCAACATCAACATAATCCACACTGGGCCACAGCCAACACCATTTCGCAAATTTTATGAAATATCCACCAAGGAAGTTGAGGACACCATTGCTGCGATCAACCTCACCACTGCACCTAATGATCCCTGCCCAGCTACTTGGATAAAAGAGCTACGATGCGACCTCAGTCACACTCTGTGTAAAATACTAAACCAATAGCTATCAACAGGATCCTTCCCTCAGAGTCTCAAACACACATCAATCAGGCCTTTGCTAAAAAACAGTAAACTTGATCCATCCAAGGTCGAATCCTACAGACCAATATCAAGTATCCCCCTACTCGCCAAGATTATCGAAAAGACCGTCCAACGTCAGATCCAACAGCATATTGATACTGAAGCACCCCTCGACCCATCCCAACATGGTTTCAGGGAAGCCCATGGCGTGGACACCATCCTAACGACCCTCTTCAGTGACCTAATCACAGGTTTCGACAATATACACCAGGGTTTCGTTCTCATCTTCATGGACATTGCAGCCGCATTTGACTCTGTGAATCATGAGATACTGCTACAACGACTCCAAGATAAAGGGATACAAGGCACAGCTCTACAATGGTGCAAATCTTACCTGATTAACAGATGGCAACAAGTTAAGACAGGCACCTTGACTTCAGAACCCTTCCTTCAAAACAAGGGGTACCCCAGGGATCATCCCTATCAGCACTGTTATTTAACATTTACATGCAGCCAATCTGCACCCTGATCCGCTCCTTAAATGTACACTGCCTTGCCTATGCGGACGACATTCTGCTATACATCCCATTCAGGACTGAACAACCAGACTTTTCACCCATTATAAGATGCTTTGAAGTAGTTGCAGATTGGCTTCTCACCCAAAACCTACGAATCAATCACAATAAAACTGATGTTCTCTTCATCACAAGAAATCAGAAATTCATCCCACCTCCAGCACTACAAGTCAAAAACGCAGAGCTCAAAACTAAAACCAATATTCGCTACCTAGGCATCACACTAGATCAGCGACTTGACATGACAACACATGTGAAAAATGTCGCAAAAGCAATATACCATAAGATTGCAACATTACGCCTTCTTCGACCTCTCCTGGACTTCACTGACTACTGGACTATATTCCAAGCCCTAGTGATTCCACACTTGGACTTCGCTAACATCATCCTCCATGGGCTTCCACAGTCAACTCTAAATCCACTCCGCCTTTCCATGAACTCGGCCGCTAGAGTACTTATGGGTATGTCAAGGTCAGAACACATTACGCCTGTGATGAAGGAGCTCCACTGGCTACCTCTACATGCTCGAATACACTACAAGTCACTTGTCATGACATTTAAAGCCCTGAGGAACCAACCCTCCTCACCCATCAGTTAATTAATCAACAGTTTGCCTGACAACAGGAACAGAAGATCCGTAATGAGGAATGCATTAGAAATCCCTAAGATAATGTCAAAATGCCTAAAAATAACAGCCAACAGGGCTTTCTCGGTTTATGCACCCACAGCCTGGAACGCCCTCCCCTCTGAAATTAGATCTATCACGAGCCTTACATCATTCAGAAAAGCCATAAAATACCACCTATTCCAAAAACATTACCCAGAAGACAACCAAGAGAATCATGCAATAGGCCCCATGACCCCCTTCCACATCTGCCCCAATACTTTAACCCTACTGGAGAATGGTTAATCAATGCCTCCCCGGGCTTAAACCTATGATTCCATCTAGCCTACTCAATATGAATACTTTGAACTTTGTAAATGATCTGTAGATAGTTTTCACCCAAGTTCTTACCCATGTTATTACCCCGTTCATGGTTCACTGTAAGCACAATGTGTTTTTGTTACATTATACTATTGTTCTGTTTTGCTGTAAACTATGCTATTGCCCTGTTCATTGTAAGCACTGTGTGTTCTCACAAGTGCACTATCGTTCTGTTCACTGTAAACCACACTGATCTTAATAGCGCGGTATATAAGAAACGTAAATAAATAAATAAATAAAAACAAAGATACACCATCTACCTCCTATGTCTCTTGCTATTACTACTGCTAACTACTTTACTCACAGAGGCAGCCAGTCTAAATCACTATCACCGTATCCCCATAATTCACAAATATAGACACCCGCTTGAGGGAATGCCTATGCACCAGATGCATCCACAACACCTGCAACATCTGAAAAGACACTGCTTGCTAGTAAAGATCCCTCTAACAACTATCAGAGACAACTACTCCAGAACCCAAATCTGCAGCTCAATGTCACAGCCTCTAGCACTAATTGACACTTTAAATATAGCAAATGACTCCATCTCACTCTGTCCAGCCTATAGAGCCCCTCATGGCAACACCTCTGAGTTTGCTATGTTCTGAGAAACAGCCTGCTCCAACATGAAAAGACACCAACTGCAGGTAATAGTCAGCGACCTTAACCTAGCTTCAGCACCCACATCTCAAGCAAATGCATTCCTTGATGCCATGGAAACCCTAGGATACACTCAGATTCTTTCCAAACCAACCCATATGAAAGGAAACATCCTTGACCTAATTTTCATGCTTGCAGATCTCCTACTTGACTCCCATCCTGCACCTCATGCCATTCTTCCAATACCATGGTCTGACCATGCAGCTATTCTGTTCCTCATACCTCTCCCCACCCAACTAATACAGAACTCCACACCATAATCAGCCAGAAGATTTTGGGAACTCAATAATGAGCACTTCCTCAAAACAGTCATCCCCACAATTAGAATGCTTCAAAGACACGGAAGTGGATCTCAACAAGCTAACCTAAGGTTGGATGACACCCTAGCCAACACTGCTCTTGCCCTGCCAAGGAAAATCTCAACAAAGCATCATAATAGAGCTCCATGGTACTCCTCCTAGCTCTAGAAGCAGAAAAGCGACTTATGCCACCTCGAATGCAAATGCAGAGCCTCAACAAACCTCCTTCTCCAAACCACCTTTATGGAACAACTCAAACAATACAATGACAAAACACTAAAAAAAAGGAATACTACAACAATCTCATCACAGGCACAATAAACAAACCAAGGGGACTATTCTCTATATCAAAAACACTCTTGAAAGAACCAAATACAGGAACCTCACAAGACAAATTATGCCCTCAAAAGATGGCTACTTAACTACTCGCTAAATAGACACTGGCCTCCTCATTAGGTCAACCTCGGTTAACTCCAGGTCGGATTGACAAATAAGGCAGCTGACCTTTAATAGTAGAAGAATGAGACTACAAATAGAGGACAGTAAGTGCTATTTTGAGATAGGCAGTCTCCAGGGCAGGAGTAAGAGGGGATCATTCCTACCTGATCACGCCCTAGACCCCTTGGGGTGAATTGAGGTGTGGGAAGTGTCAGGGGAATACAGGGGAGGGGTGTGAAGCATAGGAATGTTTTTACTTGGTAAAGGGGAGTGGCTTAAGGAAGGGATGGGACTTTGGGGGCTATTATAATTGTCTAACTCTGCTTCAGGGCTGGAGCGAGGGCAACATGGTCACCGGTCCACCGGACCACCAGGGAATTGAGATCCCTCAGGGAAGGAGATCCAGAGGGTTCTCTGACTTGGGCCAGAAGGCTCTTTAATTTTTTGACCAGCCACCATGCAAAGGGGTATTTTTTTCTCACAACTATCTCATAAATAAATAACTACAGCCAGGCTGTACCAAGGTCTGTGCGAGTGGTGCAGCCACACAGAGGGAGCAAGCACAGAAGGGGCGCTGATATTATCACTGGGCTTTCAGAAAGCCCAATAAGAGCAAGTTCCTACTTCTGGCCAGGGAAGCAGGAGGGATCCAAGTTCACGAATCGTACAGGGCACCTTTCAAGCTTCATACGGTCCTGCCTACAGCTCTTGAGTTGTGGTATTTTTTCAGTGAAAATGGGCCTGTGAAGTTTTTTTCAAGCACATGTTTTCACATTCCTTAGTCTGAGCTGTGCTGCATAATTTTACATGTAAAAGTTAGGTAAACTTTCACAAGAATAGTATTTTGTGCTAAGGTTTCTAGCCGCAAAGTGTACAGGTGTACATTTCCAAGTGTTTTGTGCTGCTATTTTTCATAAAAGTTGCATTGTTGTGAAGTCCCTTTTCCCTTTAGTACTTAAGAGGGTAATTTTATAAGGTGTGCCTAGGTTAACGTGCATACTTTATAAAATAGGGGCATCAGTGGTCACAAACATGCATTAAATTTATGCACGAGGATTACATTGGTATAATAGTTAGCATAAATGTTTATGTGTATCTATAAGCCTGTATGTTATAAAATTCGCATGCAACTGCATGTTTTGCTCAAGCTCTACCATGTGTATACCCACACACCATCAACCTTACACATATACTTATAGAACAGTGACCAGCTAACATATGTATGTAAAAGCCCATTAATGCACGTGAATCACTAAAAATCCATGATTTACACACATTGATGGTGCATATCTCTATGCAGCTCCTTATAAACTTACCTTCTTAATGTGCACATGAGCCCGCTGTTTCGATCACAGTTTGGTTTGGGTTGAACTGTCATCTTTTCGCTGATGATCATATTTAGATAATCGTGCTGGTAGGGGCAGATCAGAGTGATGCTGTAAAACGTTTAAGACATGTTTGAATGCTGTGGCTACCTGGTTTGAGGGAAATAGCCTTAAGTTAAATCCATTCACAATTATGGGTTAGTAGGACTGTGATGGTATATATGTTCCCTTTTTAGGAAGCAAGAACACAGGACCAGGGCTTGGGTAGCAAGGTGTAGCAGGAAACTGAGAGACAGAGGTATCAGGAAGAATGTGAGATGACTATAATTCCCATGATTCTTGGGAATTCTGGGAGGTGGAGCCAAGGAGTCAGAGTAGAATCTTCCAGACTTCTTACCCAAATGTACATTGAAGCAAAGGAGGAGCCATTTAGAAGATGAGTAGTTTGTAGTGAAGAGAAAATCACTTGAAAAGAAGAGAGTGGATGGAGGCAGAACCCTGGACCCTTGTTAGAGGAAGGCAAAAGACTCTTTGGATCCTAGAGACTAAGAGAATCAGGAATGCCAGCAGGTGCTGGTTGCAGGATCAGATTAAAAAATGCTGGAGGGAAAAATGGTCCAACCCAGAAAGCAACTAGAAAGAGGTGGCAGCTGGATTGGGCCTAGCTTCAGTTCCCACTGGAAAACAGTCCTTGACCTGTCTGTGAAAGACTGTTGGAACTTGTAACTCTACTGTTAGATTGTGCTTGCTGTTGTTAATTTGTTTGTATGTATGTTTTATGTGAGATAAACGTCTTGTGAAGAATATTTTAACCTTTTAGAAGACTGGGGAAGCTGTATTGTATGTTTGGGAAATAAAACTAAGTCAAAGGGATTTGGACCTTGGGGCAAAGAATAAACTCTGGGTCAGATGTGAGGTTGGAATTTTGCATAGTAACAGTAAGCTATTGTTTGGCAGACTTTGTTCAGTACATCACAAGGCTACTGCAGAGTGAATCAAGCAGGAAAAGCTCGGACTGTGTATGGATCTTCACAAGGGCAGATAGGACTATGAATCTTCGTTATATTAAAAGGGCTGTTTGTTCCTCAGTACTAAAATAAAGAGCTTTAAAGTGCCACTGACACAGTCCTGCCATACTGGAGCGGTGCCACAGCTACCCCCAAAATATTTTTGCCCTAAGCAGATGCCTAGTCCACCTAGTGGTAGGACTGGCCATGTGCTTTCTGAAAATCTAGATATATTTTTGCAGAAGGACAGGGGGAATAGAACATTCCTTTTTCACCACACTTACAAATACTATTATGCTGGTCCACTGTCAAGTAATTGTTTCCAGTGTCAAATTAGATTACTACTACTATTAATCATTTCTAAATCATTACTAGGCATTTGCAGTGCTGTATGCATACATGTATATGTCAGAGAGGTCTTGCTTGACAGAGTTTGCAATCCATTCAAGACTTAAATTCCTTAGTTCTTTGTTCTGTTTTTCTTTTATAGGTAAATGATTAAAATACGTGGGTACTAAATAGGAGAACAAAAGGTCAAGATTTCAATTCCAGATGTTTGCTGTTGATATTCAGCTGTACCTTCCATTGGGTGAGGATCGGGCTACCCAATTGTGGAAGGGGGCGGCCTGCTTAGTGGCTATTAATGGGTGGTTGAGCGAAAATAAATTGGTATTGGATTGCTAGAAGACTGAGGTCCTTTAGGTTCAATCTCGGTGCTCTACGATAGTCCACCTAGTTATCATGGCGGGGGTTTCAGTTGGAAGTAAAGGATCAAGTAGAGTTTAGGAATTGTTTTCAATAGTGCCCCAACTTAAGAGCTGCAGGTCTCTAAGGTTGTAAAAGTATATTTCTTTTATCTTCGTCAGTTGCAGAGGGTGCGACAGTTATTTGATCAACCAGATATGATTACGCTTGTCCAGTCATTGATTTGTTCGAGGCTGGATTATTGAAATGTGCTGTATTCTGGACTCCCTGCAAAGACCTTAGAACATTTTCAGAAGGTCCAAAATGCAGTGGCCAAGTTACTGGTTGGTGTTAGGGATCATGTGATGCCTATATTGGAGGCCTTGCATTGGTTGCCTGTTCTACTTGTTAAATTTAAGCTGTTAGTTACTGCTTTTAGAATATCTCACTGGAGAAATTTTTAGTACAGAGAAGTATACAGTATATGGGAGTCATAAGCTTAAAGACAGTGTTGACAACAATGGGAGTTGATCAAGGCATCAAGGGAACAAGTATATAGGGAGAAGAGATTCCAAGACAGAACTCTGAAGTATATCAACTGATAGGATAGTACTGGAGGATCCACCAAAGTATACACTAAAAGCACAATGGAAGAGATAAGAAGAGAACCAAGTGAGAACAGCATATCAAGGATAAGGTGTGATCAACCGTATCAAAATCAACAGATAAGTCAAGAAGGATGAGGATCAAGTAAACGACCTTGGATTTGGCCAGGAATAGGTCACTGGAGATTTTGGTAAGAATTGTTTATATGGAATGTAGAGGACAAAAACCAGATTGGAATACATCCAAAATGTCTTGAAATGAAAGAAAGTCAAGACAATGGTGGAGAAGAACATGTTTAAATAGTTTGGATGTGAAAGGGAGAATGGAGATGGGATAATAATTTGAAGGGCCAGTAAGGTCCAGTGAAGGGAGCTTTTGAGGAATAATGTAACCAGAGCATGTTTAAAAGCAGCAGGAACTATTGCAGTGGAAAGCGATAGGTTGAAAATATAATAGATGGAACAAATGACAGGAGAGGAGATTGATCACATTCCCACCTGACTACTCAGCTCTGAGGAACATATTGCAAGTTTGGAGTAATTTTAGAAAAGGAAGAAAGGGAAAAATATGGGGGTGGGGGGGAGTCTGATTTCAAGCAGGAAGGTCGGCTAGAGTGGGTGCTCCGGAGGGACTCACCATTAATCCTGCAGAAAAGCTGCAAATTTGAAATATAAACTGTCGGCACAACATAGGAAGATTTCGGGGGGATGTCCGTCCCAAAGCCAACTAGGCTGGATTTCGCTGCCAGACAAAATAACAGCGCCAAACACTCTAAAACTGAACCCCCCTCTCCACAAAAGATGGCAGCGATGCGGGAAAGTCCTGAAGCTCTCCAGGAACTCCTTGCTGAGGTGAGAGGGATCAAAGAAATGATTAAAGCTAACGGGGAAGCTTTGGCAACAGTAAGGGAGGACACAGCTGTACTGAGGAGCAGTATGGAGGCACTTTCAATGAGGCAGGACAAAACCGAGCAAATGGTCACGGTGCATGGAGAGAGGCTCCTTGAGTTAGATAAACAGGCCAGGCAGATGGGAATAACCGGGCTCGGAGAAACAACGTCAGGATCATTGGGGTCCCGGAAGGTGCCGAAGGCAGGGACATGATCACTTTTCTGAGCAAGATGATCCCTATGGTTCTGAAGCTTTCGTTTGAAAAAACATTTGAGATAGATCGGGCTCATCGGGTCCCGACACAAGTGCAGCCTAATAACAAAAAAACGCGGCCGATTACATTGGTCAACAACTTTTTACAAAAGTCATGTTACTGAAATAAAAATAGTCATTTCTTATCAATTTTTATATGCTGAACATGAATATGACAATGAAATTGCAAAGTTGGCTCTAATATTTTTGTAATCTACAAGAATTAATGTTTACATCATGAAATGCATGTCAATGGTAAATATAATAGGCCTTCGGTTAATACCTGTAAAAAAACAAGTCACAGACTATTTCTTATATTTTTTTCGCCTGTCTCTTGTACAGCTGTTCGTGAGATTCTCTGCGGAGTGTCCAGCAGTAGTCAGCCAGCATTGTAGTGGACCATTTTCCCTGGTATCTTTTCTCCATCATTGTGATATCCTGGTGAAAACGTTCGCCCTGTTCATCACTAACCATACCACAGTTGTCAGGAAAGAAATCAAGATGGGAATCAAGGAAATGGATCTTTAGAGACATATTGCAACCAAGTTTCTGATACTGCATCAGCATGTCTTCTACTAGTTCCTTGTAGTTTTCTGCTCTAACATTCCCGAGAAAGTTTGTTGACACTAGGCGAAAAGCATTCCATGCTTGTTTCGCATCACCCTGCAGCAAGTTGTTGAACCGGTCATCTTTGAAGAGCTCTCGAATATGAGGACCCCAAAAACTCCCTCTTTAATCTTTGCTTCGCTGAGTCAAGGAAATTTTTCATGCAGGTATTGGAAAGCTGGCGAAGTGCGGTCCATGGCTTTCACAAAGTTTTTCATCAAACCTAGTTTGATGTGAAGGGGTGGTAGCAGGATTTTGTGAGCCTCAACCAGAGCTGGGTGCTGGATATTCTTCTCTCCAACTGTTACATTTTGTCTGCGATTCCATTCCTTCCGCAAGTAGTGACAATCCCTTGCTCGGCTATCCCACTCACATAAGAAACACATGTATTTTATATATCCCTGCTGCAGTCCCATTAAAAGGGCAACTATCTTCAAGTCACCACAGAGGTGCCAGCTGTACTTGTTATAGTTAATGGAAGTCAGTAGATGCTTTAAGTTATCGCATGTCTCTTTCATGTGGATGGCAGGCACTACTGGAATAGATGGAAGACGGTTTCCATTGCTCAAAAGCACAGCCTTCAGACTCAGTTTCGAAGAGTCTATAAATAGTCTCCAGTCTTGTGGGTCATGAGTGATTTTTAAGGCATTCATGAGGCTTTCAATATCGGAACAGAATACCAGATTACTTTCCTTTCTGAAGAAAGGCTCCAACTGCTGGTGGCGCTTTTGATATGAAGTAATGTTGACATCTTCTTCTAGAAGATTCCATTGTTGGAGTCTTGATCCTAGCAATTCTGCCTTGTTCTTGGATAAGTCCAAATCACGAACCAGGTCATTTAGTTCTTCCTGTGTTATACTGTGTGGAGCTGATAATGCATCCCAGTGAAAATCTGGGTCACTGCATGCTGACGGACCAGGAGAAGAACAGGTTGGCTCACTCTTGTCCTCATCAGATCAATCAAGAGAATATTCTGATTGAGGTTCTGGAATAGGAAGTCCCTTACCATGTGGAACTGGTCGCAATGCAGACGGAATGTTTGGGTAGACTATGCTTGACTTCTTTTGCTTCGTTATTCCGCTGGAAAGAGGAGGAACCAAGCAGAAGTAACAGTCATGTGGTTGCTGGGCTCTCTCCACACCATGGGGACTGCAAACGGCATTGATGGTCTTTTTCAATTCAACCACTGTGAAAGCTGTGTTGTACATGTAGCGCAGCATATATGCGGAGCCCAAGGCTTGTCTTGGTCACCAATCTTGCATCCAAAGTAAAGATGATATGCCTTCTTCAGTTGAGAAGTGATACTTTTCTTCTGGTTGGCAAATGTCACTTCCCCACAAATGTAGCAGAAATTGTTAACGGTATTAACGCACTTTCGCGGCATTACTGTTCTGTATTGTACCTAAATGGCTAAAATTATATGATTAATAAAAGTTACATGTAACAGTAGCGTAAACTGTCTTGCACACAGTCTGAAATATTTTAAATGCTCAACCTTTCCGACTGCATATAGTACACACTGCTGACGTCAGATGGCTTCAGCAGCCGTCTGGCAGTAGTATTGCATTGCATCAGAAAATGATGCAATCAACTCTGGATGATGTGTGCATGCTGGTATTATGCAATGGGATGCAATATTACATCATTCAAGGCTTATTTGGGATGTTGTTGATGTCCTACTGGATAAATTTACACGATGAAACGTCAAAAATGAACTACATGCAATATCTTCAAAACGCGAACCAATAATTTTTTTTTAATGTTATATTCGTGTTCAGCTCACCAAGATACTACAGATTAGGGCCTTTTAAAGTCAGTAACGATTTCAATGCTGACCAGTGTTATTCTAAGAGTACTGAGCTTCCAACAAGTGGCTCAAATCATGGAGACGGCACGCAGCTGTTCCCCTTTGGAATTTGAGAGTCACAGGCTGTTTTTCTTTCCGGACTTCACCAAAAGCACCGTAGATCGGCGGAGGAGTTTCCTATCATTGAGACCTTGTCTACGACAGCTGCAAGCAAGAAGATGATCCTGAAGCACTACATCTGTACCTGGAAGACAAAGAGAGGTCACAGATGCATTGATGCTCCTATTGATTAGTGGATTTATATTTGGTCCTGCTAAGATCAGTGCCAATCTCTGACCTTCTATTGGATTAGGTATAAGCAAGAAATAGTAGATTCTATGTGTAGAATGTTATTCTCATACTCACAAACCTATCATGGTTGTATTACAAATGTTCCTTACCATGTTGCTATCAAAGAAAAGGGGAACAAGAGGAAGGGGGGGAAGGGAAAAAAAAGAGATATAACAGAAATGGTTGATAGATTAGTGTTTTACCTCAGGTGGAGTTAGGGGGTGAACAATCAAAAATATGTTGTACTATTTATAGGAAAGGAGTGGCAGCAGTTTCCTTTTCTCTTTTGTTGTCCTATAAGTAGGGCGTGCCCCTCTGTGCCATCACTGTTCCTCGTGGGCTCAACATTGGGTTTGTGGGAGATAAGTTTCCTCTGGGGCTAGATGGGGAAATAACAGTACCGGTAATATTGGTGTCAGAGCCATTGGATAACCGATCAAAGGATAGTTTCCATAGGCTTGAGCACATGGGGCTCCTGTTAGTAAATGTTCAGAACTGGAGGATGAAAAGGTTCCCAAATGTTAGACTCTGTAAATGTCCTAAAATCTTGATATTAATATGTCAGACATATACATGATGGTCAAGTAGAGAAAATGGCCACTCTTAAAATACTTTCACTGAATGTGAAAGGTATAAACAACCCCATAAAGAGAAAAAATGATCTAGCTAAGTTCAGGAAGGCACTGAAGCACTACCTCTTCCTCAAATGCTACCCGGAGGTAGGCACACCAACCCCCTCACTCACAACAAAGCTACATGACCACATGTAACTACCCTCAAAGTAATGTATATACGTGTAAATACTTCTCTGTTAACCATACAGATGTAAATAGTTAATATGTTATCCAAGTTGAGCTACCTGTTATATGTAATTATGGTGTAATCCCCCACCGTAAAAACACCCCAATGTTCCATGTAAACTGCACTGATATCGAAGAGCGTGGTATATAAGAGAAAAAAATGCATAAATAAATAGAAAATAAAAAAATAATCATATACGGGCGTCAAGAGAAAGCAGACATCTTACTCCTACAGGAGACTCATCTTAATATGAAAGAGTCGCTCAAACTCAATATTAAACCTTTCATGCTGATGGTTTACTCCGCTGCGGTCAATAAACAAAACGGGGTGGCTATCTTGATTAGAAAATCCCTCTTGCCAACTGTTTTGCAGACTCATTCAGACAATCAAGGAAGATGGGTCAAAACAATTCTCAAAATAGGTGCTTTGGAGTTGGCCCTTGTCAATTTATATGCCCCCAATGCTGATTATCCAGAATTCTTTCATTTCCTAACAAAAGAGCTTCTTATGGATAGCGAAGAACATATAATCGTCGGAGGAGATTTCAGTCTTGTCTTAGATCCTCCTACGGATAAGAAGCCTCCAAAGACTATCAAGCCTTCCAAGGAGCAAACAGTGATTACCTCTTTGATCCGAGAGATCGGACTGGTGGATATTTGGAGGTTACAACACCCCACAGATCAAGACTTTACCTTTTTCTCGAACCCCCATCTATCCTTATCACGTATAGATTTTTTCTTAATTTCCAAGTCTTTGGTCCCCAGTGTTATAAGGTCAAGCATACATGCGGCACATATATCAGATCATGTGGCTATCTCCTTGGAGCTACAGGATATAACAGTAAGCTCTAGTCCCTCAAAATGGTTCTTTGATAGGTCCCTATTAGGAAACACTGACTTTTGGCTCAAAGTCCAAGCTGCAATCACAGATTATTTTCAGCTTAATTCTCCGCTGGACATGGCAGGTTGGGCCTGGTGGGAGGGCTTCAAGGCCGAGATACACACGAAGCAAGAGTGGAGGATGAACACAAATACTTTATTGAATCCCCAACGCGTTTCGGCAGATGCCTTCTTCGGGGGGAAGGTAAGAGAAAAACTTGTGGGTACAGAGACCCTAGTGGTGAGTCTTCTTATGTTGTAGCAATCACCATCTGTCAGAGAACTTGCGTTGATCAGAATGCGATCAACGCAAGTTCTCTGACAGATGGTGATTGCTATAACATAAGAAGACTCACCACTAGGGTCTCTGTACCCACAAGTTTTTCTCTTACCTTCCCCCCGAAGAAGGCATCTGCCGAAACGCGTTGGGGATTCAATAAAGTATTTGTGTTCATCCTCCACTCTTACTTCCTGTGTATCTCTGGTTGATTTGCAAGAGGGTCTCGCTCTTCTTGTGTCTAGGGCTTCAAGGCCTCCATCAGTGCTACTATTACTAGTTTTGGCATCATGCAGGCAAGACAATGAAAAGAACAAATAGTTTCACTCGAAACGCAGATTAAAGCTGGTGAACACATATTATCCCAACGCTCGGATCTTTGTATCCTGATACGCTTGCAGTGATTGAGATTTAGATATAATCAACTAATCACAGATGAAGCCTCACAGAATATAACAGCGCAGAAAGGTGCCTATTACTGGGAGGGCAATAAGGCTGGGCGCCTATTAGCAAATGCACTGAAGGCCCAAAGAGAAGCTGGCCGAGTTGCAGCCTTGTGGGATCCATGCAGGCAAAACCTATTAATGAAAGATGCTGAAATTGCTGAAGTATTCAGGTCCTTCTATGCCCAGCTATATACATCGGAGGTAGAGTTTTCCCAGGATGCATTTGATAAGCTAGTATCCGAGATTCAAAGGCCGACTCTAGACAAGGAAACATCTGAGTCACTGGAAAGTCCAATTTCTCTTGCAGAAATTTGTCAAGCCATAGATTTGTTGGCTACCGGCAAAGCGGCCGGGCCAGATGGTCTCCTTGCAGAATTTTACAAGGCCTTTTCCAAGGAACTTGGTCCTCATTTACAGCAATATTTCCTGACACTATCGCAAGAAACTCCTCATTTGGCAGCTTTCACCTCTGCAACGGTGATTGTCCTGGAAAAGAAAGGAAGGGACCCTCAAATAGTGGGCAATTATCACCCAATATCTCTACTAAATGTAGATTATAAAATCTTCGCAACGATTTTGCCTCGCTGGTTATCAGCAGTGATCCCTTTGCTGATTCATCCTGACCAGTGTGGGTTTGTGGAAGGAAGATCGACAGCTGACAATGCCAGACTCTTATGTCACATATTATCAAAAGGAGAAAGTATAGATAGCCCTCTAGTTGGATTATCCTTGGATGCGGAAAAAGCATTTGATCGCTTAAAATGGTCCTTCATGTTTTCTGCCCTCAGGTGGTTTGGCGTAGGGGAAGGGTTCATCAAGTTGCTAACTATAATGTATACTCAACCCTCGGCCAATATTTGGGTTAACGTGACTCAGTCCCAAGAAATAGCGCTACGTCGGGGCACTCGTCAAGGATGCCTTCTCTCTCCAATGCTATGTAATCTTGCATTAGAACCACTAGCACTTATTCTGTGACAAAGTCTGAAGATTGTGGGTGTAACAATTGCTGACAAAGAAATAAAGTTGTCGGCTTATGCTGATGACTTTCTCTTGTTCATCTCACCAGATTCTGTATTTTCAGTTTTGGAACAAATTGACCAGTATTCCCAGATATCCAGTTATAAAATCAACTAGTCAAAATTGATAGCCTTCCCGCTAAACTCACGCGTCCGTAAAGAAGATATGGGACAATATCTACTACTACTACTACTAAGCATTTATAAAGTGCTACCAGGCTCATGCAGCGCTGTACAATGAAAACACAAAAGGACAGTCCCTGCTCAAAAGAGCTTACAATCTAAAACTGGGATCTCAAACACGTGGGCCGCGGGCCGCATTCAGCCCGTGAGAGAACTTTGTGCGGCCCACAATGGAGGGAAACAAAAAAAAAAACCTGGCTTCTGCTGCTGCCGCCGCCGCCATGGCAGCGGCAGAATCAACTGTCAATTAAAAAAAATAAACCTGGCTTCTGCTACTGCAGCTGTGGCAGTGGCAGAATCAGCTGTCCCGCGGCCCCTTCCCCTCTGCCCGGAAGAGCTCTGAGTCTGCTCCATCAGCGGCGGGCTTTTCAAGCCGCGAAGAGAGTATTTCCCTCTCGCGCAAATTGGTTGCTAGGACTGGAAATGGGCTTAGTGGGGGGGAGCTAGGACAGGAAATGGGCTGATGGTGGGCCTAGGATAGGACTGGAAATGGGCTGATGCGGGGACTAGAAGGAAGCGGATGCTGGGTGGGGCTGGAACTAGAAGGGAGCTGATGTTGGGGGAGGATTAGAATGGGATGGGGCTGGGAGAGTGAAATGGAGAGGGGAAAAATATTTTGTGTGGGAGGGAAGTAAAATCTACAATTGGCCGGGTATTGGGAGAGTAAGTAGTGATTGAGGATGGAGGGGTAAAATTTGAGTGGATGAAATAGGAATGAGGAAGGAGCAAAAGGAGAAAGATTAATATGTTAAAGCAGATGTAGAGAGAAAATGGAAAAAAATTAGAAGAGAGAAGAAAGGACAAATGGACAGCAGACGATGGAGAGTAAGCAGAAGACACGAAGAAACCAGAAGAAAGTGGCTGGAACAATTGCAACTAAAAAAAATGCACAAAAGGTAGAAAAATATCTATTTTGAATTTATTAACTGGAATATGTCAGTTCTGGGAAATGTGCATCATTAATGTCTGCGCTTTGTATGGTAACATTATGCAAATATTTATGCAAATGAGGCCCCGCGTCTTATGCGGCCCATGGGTTACTTTAGAAGTCCTCATTTGGCCCTCAAAGCAATTTGAGTTTGAGACCCCTGATCTAAAAAGACAAAGCAAGAAAAGGAGTAGAAAAAGATAAGAACAAGGGCAAAGAGACAAGAGCAGGAGAGACAGGACAAAGGAAAGAGGTAAGAACAAGTGTAAGAGGAAGAAAGAAAGGTGAAATTAAAGAGGGGAAGGAAGGAGAACAGCAAAATCAAGAGCCAAAGGCAGAGGCAAAAAGATGAGCTTTTAACTTGAGTTTGAAGAGGGGCAAAGAAGATGCCTGACGTATAGACAAAGGAGCAGCAAGGTGAAAAGAGCGGAATCTGGAGTTGGCAATAGAGGAGAAGGGCATAGCAAGAAGCAACTGGGAAGAAGAATGGAGTACACAAGGGGGGAATAGGGAGAAATGAGAGAAGAAAGGTACTGAGGAGCCACAGAGTGAATGCACTTATAGGTCAGAAGGAGAAGCTTAAAGTGAATACAGAAACGGATAGGGAGCCAGTGAAGAGATCTGAGGAGAGGAGTGATGTGGGCAAAACGAGGCTGATGGAAAATCAAACAGGCAGCAGAGTGCTGAATAGAGTGAAGAGGGAAGAGATGAGACTGAGGGAGACCAGCAAGAAGGAGGTTACAATAATCAAGGCAGGAGGTGATTAGGGAATGGATGAGGGTTTTAGTAGTGAGCTCAGAGAGAAAGGAGCAGATTTTGCCAATTCTGAAGAGAAAGAAGCGACAGGTCTTAGCGATGAGTTGGATATGAGAGGAGAAAGAGAGCGAAGAGTCAAAAATAGCACCCAAATTGTGAGCAGATGAAACAGGTTGGATCACAGAGCCATCAACAGAGACTGAAAAAGAAGAAGGAGAAAGGGAAATTTTAGGAGAAAAAACGAGAAGTTCAGTCTTGGCCATATTCAATTTCAAACGACGATGGAACATCCAGGCAGCAATGGCAGAGAGACAGCAAGAGATCCGGGACTGGAAATCAGAAGAAAGATCAGGAGTAGAGAGACAGATTTCTGAGTCATCAGCATAGAGAGGGTACTGAAAACCATAAGAGGAAATAAGCGCACCAAGGGATTGGGTATAGAGAGAAAAAAGAAGGGGACCCAAGACAGAACCCTGGGGGACACCAATCGAGAGCGGGGTAACAGAGGAGGAGGAGCCACCAGAACATACACTAAAGGAGCGATGGGAGAGATGTGAGGAGAACCAGGAGAGAACAGAGTCCCTAAAGCCAAGCGAGGACAAAGTGTCAAGGAGAAGATCATGGTCAACAGTGTCAAAGGCAGCAGAAAGGTCAAGGAGGATAAGAACAGAGTAAAGGCCTTTAGATTTAGCCAGAACAAGTCACTGGAGACTTTGACAAGAGCAGTTTCAGTAGAGTGCAAAGGACGAAAACCGGATTGTAAGGGATCAAGAAGAGCATGGGAAGAGAGGAAGTCAAGACAATGGCGGTAAACCACACATTCGAGCAGTTTAGAAATGAAAGGAAGGAGAGAGATGGGGCGATAATTAGAAGGACAAGAGGGGTCAAGTGAGGGTTTCTTAAGGAGAGGCGTGACCACAGCATGTTTAAAGTCAGCCGGGACAGTAGCAGTGGAGAGCGAAAGGTTGAGAATATGAGAAATGGAGGGGACAACGGTAGAGGAAATAGAGGAGAGGAGATGGGAGGAGATAGGATCACAGGAGCAAGTGGTGAGCTTGGAGGAGGAGAGAAGAAGAGCAGTTTCATCAATAGAAATCGTGGGGAAGGAAGAGAGGGTAGGATGAGAAGGGAGGAGAGAATGAAAGCAGGAAAGGGAAATCGGGGAATTAGAGGGAAACTGGAGAGTGATCTTATGGATTTTATCATGGAAGTAATCAGCCAGAGCCTGGGCAGAAAGGGAAGGAGAGATCAGAGGCGGAAGCACCTTGAGGAGAGAATTGAGAGCAATGAAGAGACGGCGAGGATCAGAGGCATGAGAACTAGTCAGGCGAACAAAGTAATCTTGTTTGGCAAGAGCTAAAGCATATTTGAAAGAGCAGAGCATGAATTTGAAATGAAGGAAATCTTCAGGGGAGCGGGATTTGAGCCAGGTATGCTCAGCAGAGCGGGCACAGGAGCGAAGATAGTGAATAGTGGGAGAGAGCCAGGGCTGAGGTAAGGAACGCTTTACAGGATGAAGGATGAGAGGAGCAAAAACATCCAGAGCTGAGAAGAGCGCAGCATTATAGGACATCATTGCCATATCAACAGACTTGGAGGACAAAACAGAGGGGAGAGAAGGATAAATGGTAGACGAGAGAACCAGGGGATCAATGGCAAGAAGGTTCCTAAAAAGAGTGGAGGAGACAGGATGAGGCAGGGGGGGGGGAGGAGGGAGGTGAAGGTTAAAGGAGAGAAGGTGATGATCAGATAAAGGAAGAACAGTATTAATGAAGTTAGAGGGAGAGGAGCAAGAAAAGAAAACCAGATCCAGACAATGGCCATGAAGGTGAGTGGGGGCAGAGGAACAAAGTTGAAGGCCAAATGAGGAGGTAAGAGAGAGGAGCTTCAGAGTAAGAGGATCAGAGGGATTATCAACATGGATGTTAAAATCACCAAGAATAAGAGTAGGGGAGGTAGGGATAAGAAAGAGGGAAAGCCAAGAGTCAAAGTCAGAGAGAAAAGAAGAAAAAGCCTTGTCAGGGGGACGATAGACAACAGCAATCCGTCCTGGTTCTCCTCATATCTCTCCCATCTCTATGCTGATGACTCCCAAATCTATCTCTCTACTCCTGATCTTTCTTCTGCTTTCCAGTCCTGGATCTCTTGCTGTCTCTCTGCCATTGCTGCCTGGATGTTCCATCGTAGCCTTCCCGCTAAACTCACGTGTCCGTAAAGAAGATATGGGACAATATCCATTTGTGTGGGAACCAAAGATGATTAAATATCTTGGAGTGCATTATTGTTACCCACTAGAAGAAACAATCCATTATAACGCTAGTGCCCTTCTAGTCAAAGTCCGCAATATGACCACCAAATGGTCCCCCTTGGCTTTATCCTGGTGGGGTCGGCTGGAAACAATCAAAATGATGATTGTCCCAAAGATTAACTACATACTGGAAATGATACCCTGCAACATGATGCTACACATTTACCAGCAAATTGAGAGACTGTTAACGCAATTCTTATGGAATAACAAAACTTCCCAAATAGCTCTCAAAAAGCTTAAATCCTGTAGGGAAGATGGTGGGGTAAAATTCCCAGACTTTTTGCAGTACCACAAAGTGTTCTTGTTAAAACAGGGCTCTAAATGAATTGAGCCTGACTTAACTCAGAGACCAACTTGGTTGGAAATAGAGGAGGTGATTATGGCCCCTATCCCACTAACATTTCTACCGAAAATGTTAATACCTGAAAGCAAGGGTTGCCCCCCAATGATTATTGACACACAAAAAGCCTTTGCAACCTTAGCACATGCCAATGGCTCTGTCAGTAAAGTGTCTGGCCATCTCCCTTTGTGGTATAATCCCCTCTTTAAGATACAGCAGAAAACTTTTGCCTCGAGTCAATGGTACTCTAAAGAATCTGGTCTATTGGACAATTGATAGAAAATGGGAACTGGAAGAAATTCGACAGACTACAACAGGAGTTTAACCTTCTGGAATATCAATGGCTGCAGCTAAGACACTGTATCACAAGATCCATGGTCGATATCAAGTCGTTGGCTGGAGCTGAGAGACCTGAGGACAAGCCACAACAGAACACAAACGCATCATGCCAGGCCTCCTATTTTTACGAATCATTGTGTCAAAAATTCAATGTCCGACGTCGAGCATCCAACAGGTGTGGGAATTCGATCCAGGTATCACTCTTCCCCCCCAGCAATGGGAGAAGTTCTGGGCAAAACAGTTGAGGGTATCAAACTCTGCCTCTATCACTCAGTCTTTATTTTTCCTCACCCACAGAGCCTACTACACTTCTGTTAGGGTAGCTATGTGGGACCAAACCGCCAACAATCAATGCTGGTCCTGTCGAAGTCACACCGGTATTCTCGCCCATATAATTTTTGAGTGCCCTTGTGTGCGGTCTTTCTGGTCCCAGATATGGGAACGAATACAAGCTATCTTAGGTTTCAGAGCACCTCTCACATGGGGGATTGTAAGCTTCTGCTCGGCAGTTGCTATTCCTTCTCTGCGAAAGGAGCAGCACTCCTGTTAGACTTCATGATAGGAATAGCTTTACATCTCATAGTACTCCACTGAAACGTACCTATGACCTTAATTGGCAAACATGGTGGAATCAATTATGTTTATACAGTAAATTTGAGCAAATACCCAGGAAAGGGCAGCCACGGGAGAGCCCCGGTTCATATAAATTGAAAGCTCTAAATGATTTTGTAAATGCAACGTAATATACTGCAAAGAGCTATTGATGAGTGGCCTAACCTAAGACATCCCAGTGCTCATAATCAAGCTTATATATTGGTGACCTATCTGTGGCTCTGTAACACAATCTCCCTATAGGCTCCAGAGGATGGGGGGGGGGGGGCGCGTTTCTGTTCTTGTGTTTTTTGTAGTTTGTAATTGCTATGTTCATGGAATGCTGTATGATTGTCTTTTCTGTACTTCTATTTTATGTTTCATAAAAATAAGAAAATAAAGATGTTTAAAAAATAGAAAAGGAAGAAAGGATAGCAGGAAAGGTGTGAGAATGAAGTGGGGGAAGGGACCTGATGGAGAATTCAAGACTAATCTTTTGAACCTTGCTATAGTAGCCATCCATAGTCTGGGCAGAAAGTGAAGAGGGGGATGGAGGTGGAGACACTCTGAGAAGAGCTGAGCATGGCAAAGAGATGAGCATAGTACTCTTGCTTGTCAAACGCAACAGCAGACTGTAAAGAGATTAGCAAGAATTTAAAATGTATGGAGTCAGCATTGGCATGGGAGTTTAGCCAAAGGTTCTCACAGAGCAGGTACAGGTAGTGGATTCTTGAAGACAGCCAAGACTGAGGTATGGTATGCTTTGCAGCATTTCGAATGGGAGACGTGGGAGTGTCCAAAGCAGACGACAGTATATTGTTATAGGAAGAGACTGCCTCATCAACAGACTCAATAACATAGTGGATAAGGGAGGATATGAGATAGCAGTGGAGAAAATGCAACAGTCAATAGCCTGAAGATTCGGTGGAGATTAGGCAAGACTGGGGGGGATGTGTAAAAGTTAACAGATGATAGACGGGGGAAGAACTAAAGTAAAGAGGTTTGAGAGTGAGCAGTTGGGGAAAAAGACAAGAAACAGAGAAATATTATGGCAGATAAAGACCATATGGCCTATCCAGTCTGCCCTTCCATATGAACCACTAAGCTTTTCATTCCCTTTTGTATTCCTATTGAGATCTTCTGTGTTTGCCCCATGCTTTCTTGAATTCAGATACAGTTTTTGTACTAACTCCATTGGGAGACTATACCATGCATCTAGGATCTACCCCAACCTCATCTTCATCCCCACTAGGTTATGGGACCAGAACATCATTACACAACCAACAGTAATCCCAAATCACTGGTCAGATCACCATCCAATAAACTTCCTAATATCAATAAAATGAGCACCCTCAACAACACCAGATAACGTAAACATAAGAAATTTTGATGCTTTGATAAAGAGCATTTTCTCCAACAAACTCTGCCAAATCTTATCCATGAACCTATGGATCTCGATAAGACAACAGAAAACTAGAACCAAACTATCTCTTCAGCAGCATCAGTGCCAAAAAAATGAACATATCATCGAAAACAACAAAATCAGCACTCTGGCTCTCCAACAAAGTAAAACAAGCCAAAAGAGCACTCCCTGCAACTTTACATAAGCAAGCAGAAAGATTATAATGATCTAATCAACAGATGCAAATAAGAGCATCACAACAACATTATCATGAAATCCATCAACAAGCCCAGAGAGCTATTCCACATAGTCCAGTCCCTTACAAACAACCTATCACCTAAAAACAAGTATACAATACACCCACAAATAATGGCAGACTACTTCATCACCAAACACAAGCCCTCCCACCAAAAACCACCACCCCGCATAAGAACTCATGTGGCATACCTAACTTCCAAAGAAACCTAGGGGTGAATTTACCACACCTTCAAAGGAATAGATTATACCTACTATCTCTGTCCTAAACACAATGACTTCACCAGTTGACCCATGCCCAGTGATATGGATCAAGATAGCCAGGGAAGAACTCAGCCCTTACATACATAAAATAACAGAAACATCTCTCTCCTTAGGCTACATGCCTACTGACCTCAAACAAACAAGCATCAGACCAATTCCTAAAAACTCATCACCCAACAAAGATGACCCCACATCCTACCAACCAATCTCCAGCCTGCCCTTCATCACCAAAATTATAGAAAAAATAGTTCAAACTCAACTGCAGGACCATGTCGACCATCATGCACCCCTGGATCTGCACCAACATGGATTTAAGCCCAACCATAGTGTTGAAACTCTGCTAATCTCACTTCTTGATGGCATTATCAAAGACATCTACAGTGTCAAGAAAGGATTCATTCTCATCTTCCTAGATATATTCACAGCAATTGACACAGTATCCCACAGTATACTTCTGAAATGACTACAGGAAATTGGTCTATGCAACCTCACATTAAAATGGTTTCAGTCATATCTGCAAAACAGAAAGCACCAGGTCAAATGCGACATAAAAAAATCCAGGACCTTCACAACCCACAAGGGTTTCCAAAAGGTCATCCCTATCTGCACTGCTTTTTAATCTATACATCCAGCCGATCTGCAACATCAGGAACCATAATATTCTATACCAAATGTATGCAGATGATATCATGATCTATACTCCGATCGACATGGACAACCCAAACTACTCACCGATAACCAAATGCTTGGAGGAAATGACCACATGGTTCAATGGCAACAGCCTAAAGATAAATTGCACAAAAACTGAGGCATTACACATTACAAGAAACACTACATTCATCCCACCAAAAGCAATCAAACTACCATACACCACCATTACAGTAAAAAACAAAGGCAAATACCTAGGTGTCACACTAGATCAGAACTTGAGCCTACACTCACATATAAACAAAATGACCAAAAACACTACTTCAAACTACAGACCATCCAGAAACCTAAGCCACTATTAAGCCACCAAGACTTTCGGATTGTAACCCCAATTCTTATCTACTGCAACTCTTTGTTGCATGGTGTCCCAAAACAAACAATTTATCCAATATGCAATGATTCGTCCATTAAATGAATACTACTCAAATCCCATTCTGTGTGAAATAAATATCAAATCATCAATGACTACCTTACGGACAATCACATAAATATATTATGTGGCACAGGATCCTGGTTCCCCGATGCAGACAATATACTTATGAATCACATAATTAAACACAACTGTAGTCTCTTTAGCGCCACAATTCGAACAATTCGAAGAGGCGGTGAAGTGTTTTTCATCACTAAGCAAACCTTCAACTTCCAAGCTCTTACCTTTACCATGGATAAAGTACTGGATACATTACTAATCTCAAATAAACCCTTGTCACTGCTAGTTGTTTACAGATCTTCAAGAGCAAATCCAGATGTACTTGACATCCTTTTAGAAAGATATGCAGTCTTGATTCACACTCCAGCCAACTAATTTTATTAGGTGATCTGAACCTCTCTTCCATTCCTCCAAAAGCCTTGCAAGCTTTCATAGATGCCATGGATGCCATGTACTATATACAGATAATCACAGAGCCAATGCACAGTAAGGGAAACATATTTGACATGATATTTCTACCTCAGCCTCTGCTCAAAACGTGTTCTCCATTACACCTTAAGCTGTACTCAGTCCCTTGGTCCGATCACAAAGTAATCTCCATACTGTTGGCTCCACAGACAACTGCATGTACCACACAAGGTCAAAGGATGGCAATCCATTGATTCAACAACATGGATACTAAAGTCTTCTTAGAAAAAGCCATACTACACCTATGCAATACCCCTAAAAACCTTGACGCCATAATACTCAATTGAAATGAGACTATATTGAAAACAGCCGTAAAAGCAGACACACCTACAGTGCCTCACAGACAATACTCTGTAAATTAGTATTCTCCCTGCCTTAAAGATCTAAAATGCAAACTTAGAGCCCTAGAGAGAAGATGGGGATGCTCCAAATCTCCACTGCTAAACTACATGAATACCAGGCAGCTACATATTTTTTTTAGTGCTGTTAAGTCAGTGCTGACCCAGCTGCCTCTGGGTTTTCTTGGCAATGTATCACCAGAAGTAGATTGCCAGGCCCTTTTCTTCCAAGGCAATTGAGGGCAGAATGACTTGCCCAAGGTGTGCCAATGGGAACTGAACCTTTGATCTATAGGATATTAGGCAGTTGCTCTACCCACTAGGCTACTCCTCCACTCAGGCAGCTGCATACAAGGCTAAAAAAGAATACTATTCAAAACTTCTCAAAAAAATTTTGAACCATCCACAGGAGCTTTTTGACATAATTAAATCTTTGATAAAAGACCCATCATCAAACAAAGATGACTTAAAAATATCTCCTCAACTAATGGCGATCACTTTCAGTCCCTCGTTTGCCCACCTAACAACCCCCACCACAGTGGGTTAAATTATGATGCACCTAGCCTTATGGACAATCCATTCATCTGAGACTCTTTTACTACCGTCACAAAAGACCAACTGAAAAAATTGTCATTGGCATCAAAACCACTTGATCCATATCCAGTCAGCAGGATTCAAGCTGCTTGCACTGAACTATCCCCTTTAATGCTAAACATTGTTCACCTATCACTGAATCAAGGTTACCTACCAACTAAATTAAATATAGCTTCCATTTTCCCAGTGAAAAAAGCTTCAGGGAATGACCCTAAACAACCAGCCTCCTATTGATCTATTACCAGTATTCCTTTTTTAGCAAAAGTAATAGACCCAATCATGGCATTTAGTCCCTTATGACTGCCTTTTTAGACAACATAATCAAGAGTACTGACAGGCTTAACAAACAGCTTTATTCTCATCTTCCTTGATATTAAAGCAGCATTTGATTCAATCCCACATAACCAGATCATTCAGCACTTTTAATCTATTGGTCTAAGAGGTACCAAAATCAATTGGTTTAGATCCCATTTTTTTAAAGATAACTCCAAGTAAAAATAGGTAAAGAGAAATCAACCCCATACCTCTAGCTTCAAGGAGTTCCACAAGATTTGGCCTTTTACTGCCATTATGTTTAGTTATTAGGAAACACAATTCTCGGTACCACATCTATGTGGATGATGTTATGCTGTATTCTCCCATCAATACAACAAAGCCCAAAATTACAGACATTCATAACTGCTTCACAGCTATCACTAATTGGTTATCTATTCATAACCTCAATATAAATCATAATAAGATGGTGGTGCTCTGTTCCTGTTTGCTGCATTTACCTCTAGATTTGGACGCTGGTCTCAGCTGCTTTGCACTAGCCTGTGACATGTGACTGTAAGGGCTATTTCATTTAGCCCCACTGTGGGCCGCGGGTGTGTGGCTGTGGGTCCGTGCTACGAAGGGGCGTGTCCAAAGGGGCAGGGCCTGCCCCTTTGGAGCCCCTTCAGAGCATGAAGGAGGAGTAAGGAAGTTGCTTGCTCTCGGCATGGGGAAACAAAGAAATCTTTTGCTCCCCCGACAGTGAAAGCTGTTAAGGTTGTTGGTCCTCTTGATACTCATTTTGGAGTTATGGAGAAAGTTTCTGCAAGTTCCACAATCGGGAAGGAGTCTCCAGCTGTGAGTATTGTCTCTTCCTCCTCCTCAACCTCGTTGGGTTTTACTCCTCCCAACCTGAGTATTTGATTTATTTATTTATGTTTCTTTTATATCGCGCTATTTGAGATCAGTGCGGTTTACAAGTAACGCATTTGTCCAGTGTAGGTAGGGCCACAATGGACTTACAGTAAACAGGGTAACTATATACATTTTTAGTAGTAGTTATACATTTTTAGTAGTAGTTCTGTTAATGCTCTTCCTGCTCTACAAAAGAATAGTGGGGGAACATTGGAGCCTATTCCCCTGCCGGATTCTTTCCTACGTTTGGAATCTCTCTCTGACTCTAAATTTTTGTTACCTAAACCAGTTAGTTTCTTAGATGTTTCTGAGAAACCTGAACCTCCGCAAGATATTTCACTTAAAGATATATGGGACGTGGTGAAACGGACTGAATTATCTTTGCAATCTTCTCTTTCTCATATTTCTACTTTCTCTGAGGAGGTGGCGGCTGCTCTTGATGAGCATGAGGTTACATTTTCTTTATGTGATAATCGATGTTCTAAACTTGAATCTCAGACCTCATTGGTCCAGTCTGCCCTTGCCTCCTCAGTACAGGATTCTCATCGCCAGAGTGAATTTTGTGAGAATGCTCTTTGTTCAAAATATTTGAGGTTTGTGAATTTTCCTTGTACTCGTCTCTTGTCCTCTGGGATTTTGTTCTTCTAATATCTTAAGGATATCCTATTGCACCCTGATCCTGATTCAGTTAAAATATCAAAAATGTATTATTTGCCTCAGGGTGTGAAGGAGGCACTTAAGGATGTTTGCTTTGTTGGGCAGAAGATGGATCAATTAAGTGGGCTAAGCCTTGATTTGTCTGCTTATTTAGAGATGTCATTGGAGGAAAGTTCCTCAAGAACAACTCTTTTGGTGACTTTTCTAATGGAGTCAGACAAAGACTTGGTCTTAAAGCTCTATTTTTAAAAAAACAGGTGAAATATTTTGGGCAGACTATACAGATTTTTCCTGATGTATCACGGGTTACTCAGAAGCGTAGGAAGGCCTTCCTGGAGCTGCGACCTCGGGTCCTGGCTCTAAGGGCCTCTTTTTATTTAAAGTTTCCCTGTAAATGTAATTTGATTTATTAAGGTGTGAGGTATGTCTTTTTTGAGCCTTCTCAATTGGAGATTTTCTTGCAGGGTAAGGGTTGAAATATTATAATTTGTTTCTTTCTTTTGGATTTTATTTCCTTTGCTGCTCAGGGTATGGTAAAAGGAGTTAAGCACTTTGTTTCGGGGTGATTCTGGTTTTTTGGGTCTCGCCATTGGTGTGGACTGTTTAATATTTACAAATGTATTATGGCATTTGTATATATTTTTCCTTCTTTTATTATAAAAGCATAAAAACCCCATCCACAAACTCAGAACCATTTCGTTCTCAAAAGCCTTCTAGATTTTGATGATTTCCGCAACGCTCTACAAACACTTACTCTTCCATACCTTGATTTCTGCAACATCATTCTTCAAGGCCTCCCAAAATCCACAATTCACTCACTATAGCTGGCTTTATTTTATTTATTTATTTATTTGGTTTTATTTGTATACCGCTACTTCCAGCGATCAGAAGCGGTTTACTCTACACATCAAACATTTGTTACATATGGTAAGAATCAACAATTTACATTTTCATTGAGGTGTACTTGACTGTACATTTATACATATTTACATTTTATATTGTTTTGCTTGTTTTTTTACAGATTTGAATATTGAAATTTTGTTTTCATTTATACAGTGTAAGGCATCTATATAGTATTTAAACAGTATGGGCCATGTACAGTTTTGTTTCAGTGGTTGCAATATATACATTTTGGTTACAACAAATCGGTTCTTAATACTTTTGTTCATTTGGGTTGCGAGGTTATGTTCATTCTGGATTGTTTATGTTAAGTTGTAATGATCCTGGAAGAGGTGGGTCTTTAGTTTTCTCCTAAAGTCCTGTAGGTCGCTGTTCGATCTTAGTTCATTTGGTAGCTGATTCCATAATGTGGGTGCTGAGTAGGTAAATGCTCTGTTGCTTGTGCAAACTTTTACAGTTCGGATGTTAGTTGAGACGTGAAGGATGTTTAAGTTGTGAGTCCTTCTGCTTCTGTTAGGGGGTTGTGTGGTGATGAGGTTGGAGAGGTAGGATGGTAAACACAGCAGGATACATCCTCTGCAGTAAGTCGAAATCTGAACATATAACCCCCATTTTAAAGCAACTGCATTGGTATCCTGTCTGAGAGGGTTAAATTCAAATCCTTATTAAAAATCTTTAAAGTGATCCACCACCTCTCTGCTGTTCACTTAGTAACCCTCATACAAAAATACACCTAATAACAGAAGTAGAAGATCAAGCTCCACCAACACGTTATGCAGACCTATACTTAACGCTAAAGCCACTGTTTCAACCTCAAGAAGGGCATTTTCCCTCTTTGTTTCAACTTTATAGAATGCTATTCCCAACAAACCTCATGGCACTACTGACTTGCTGATGTTCAGAAAGAAACTAAAGACTTTCCTCTTCATCAACCACCTAGCGACTGATGAGACTACCCAGATGTGGAGCCCGATTCATGTAGGCGCATGTCCGGGCTGTCCGGATGACACCAGGCTAGATGGGCCCGTTTGGACCCAATCTGAACCGTGGGAATAAAATGTTCCCGTGGTAGCCAGAATAGAGCCCATGGAAGACCTGGTGTGTCAGTGGACGGCCCAGCATGCCCCTGCCTTCCTGCAGCGACATCTTCCCTGCAGGCTCTCTTGGCCACTGCGGCTGGGCCCCCCTCTTCCCCAGTGTCTGATCCACGGCTTGCCAGCTGGGGTCTGGATCAGGAGGCAGGGACCCCCCTGCACCTGGCCCCTGCACCGGGGGGTTCCTCAGCCCTGATTGCTCCAAAAGTGCTGCTTATACCACTTTTGTGGTGGCAAAAGCAGCACATCTCCACAGGCACAGCAGGACTTACAGGGCCATGATGTGAATCGGCCCTGTAGGTGTTGCCAGACTGGCCCACACCTGCTCCGCCCCCCACCGACTCTCCTCGTCTTAGAGCACAGGGCATGCAGTGAGGGCAGGAGGGGATTAGGGTCCAGTGTTTTTTGCAGTATATGTAAATTAAGCAAGCCTTCGATGTCCTCTCCTTTATTTTCCCTTAAGTTTTTATTCTGTGTAAACTTTTTTTTGGCTTTTCGTTTTATGTAAACCGCTTTGACTTTTAGACTAAGTGGTATATAAGCTTAGCTAAATAAATAAATAAAATAAATATGGAGCAGCAAGGTGGAATGAATGAAGTCTGGAGTTGGCAGTGGCAGAGAAGGGCAGAGATAAAAGGGATCTGCCAGAGGAGCAGAGTTCTCGAGGAGAGGTGCAGAGTGAGATAAGAAAGGAAAGGTAGAGAGGAGCCACATAGCGAATGCACTTGTAGGTCAGTAGAAGAAGTTTGAACTGGATGCGGAAACTGATAGGGAGGCAGTGAAGTGACTTGAGAAGAGAGGTTACATGAGCATAGCAACACTGGCGGAAGATAAGGCATGCTGCTGAGTTTTCAACAGACTGAAGGGGAGAGAGATGATTCAGAGGGAGACCAGCGAGGAGCAGATAGTCAAGACGGGAGGTGACTAGAGAGTGGATAAGGGATAAGTAGTGGATAAGTACTGTGTTCAGAAAGGACAAACTAATTTAATTTTAAAGGATCATCATATAGGAAGATCACCAAACCAATATATATTGGTTTATGCATCTTTAAAAATATTGCATATATATAACTACTATAAAGGCTCATCTTATGGTCTTTCATATAAATTCATAATACACAAAACGCTCACTTCTCCTCAATAGTCTTCAAGAAGTTCTCATACTTTTCAATTCACAATTCATTCACCAGTGGTTCTCCAGATGTATTTCTATACCTTTATTAAAATAACATCTATCTTATAAATCCAAAGTCCCAACATGACTTCATGTTTCTAGCTAAAAAGCTATGCTTCACGGTTCTAATCTTCTCCTAGATCATCTGTTATTAAACCACTGCTTAGCTGGAAACACGAATTCATGTCAGAACTTTGGATCTATTTTTTGCCTATTTTATAAATACACACAGGCACCTATGCATCTTTATAAATTACTAGCACAAATACAGCAGAAATAGCAATTAGATTGAAGCTGCAGACATTTCAAGAGACAGTGTCAATGTTGGCATATATAAAGTATGAACATACACTGTGACTAACTACACTCCACCCAGACTTCTCCCCTGAACATTCCCAAAGTTATGTGCAAATATGGGCCTTTAAGCAAGAAGTAATTGTATAAGAAACCTTTTGTGTGAAAATCCTTTAAGGTTAGACCTGCTATTTACCCATTGCCTTTTAGACAGACAACTTATATGCTTTGGCGGCAATTTTATAAGTGGCCAAGCATATGCATGCCACATGTGCCTTTGAGTCAATACTGACTCCTGGTAACCCAGAATCTCCCTGTGTTTTCTTGGCAGTGTGACTGAAAGTAGATTGTCAGGCCTTTCTTCCAAGGCAATGGAGGGTTAAGTGACTTGCCCAAGGCCACAAGGAGTGCTAGTGGGAATTGAACCCTAGTTTCTTAGCCGGTGTTCTAACCACTAGGCTACTCCTCCCCTCCCATATGCAAAACTGGGGGTTATTTTAGTTATTAAGACATACACGTTAAGGGCCTTTTATAAAATATCAACCAGAATCAAAGTACGCACATTGCATGATGATATGTACTTTGCCGGATGACATTCACATAAGCAGAGTTTGGACAGAGTGTGGGTGTAGCACACAAGTATGCACGTAGATTATAAAATGGATTCATGGGGGGGCGGAGCCTGATGTCCAGCGGGTAGGACGCTTTGCGTTGAAGCTCCCGAGAGGCCTACTCAGAATCCTGACTTAATACCTATATAAATTTACTATTTTGCTCCGAGCTGACCGGGGCACCTCGGGGGGGATGGCGGCCCACAAACCAGCGCGCTTGGACTTCGGGTCTCCTTCTTCTTCTCATGGAAAACGCTCCAAAACGGAGGTATCCTCCCCGCAGAAGATGGTTCCATTTCGTGAAAACCCCGCAATGCACCTGGAGATTTTGGAGGAAATACGCGGCGTGAAGGAATTGGTGCAGTCTAATGGAGAAGCGCTTCGAGCCATGCGAGAAGACTTTGGAGTGCTCCAAGACCGACTTGAAGGTCTTTCATTACGGCAGGACAATATGGCGGGGGTCCTCGACTCGCACGAGGTGCGCTTGGGCAAACTGGACGAGGCTGAGCGCCAGATACAGAATCTTCAAAAGGAGTTGGAAGATAGCAATAATCGCGCCCGTCGCAACAATGTGAGGCTCCTTGGAATGCCGGAGGGAGTGGAAGCAGGAGATATAAGAGAATTCTTGCTCAAAACTCTTCCCTCCTTGCTGAAGATTACTTTTCACAGAGAACAGGAAATCGATCGAGCACACCGTGTTCCTGCCCGCATGGCGCTCAACCGCACGACCCCCCGGCCTATTATCTTTAGCTTGCTACGATATCAACAAGTGGAACAAATTTTACATGCTGCCCGAGCGAATCATCATTTGGAATATGACGGTCGTAAGGTCTCCTTCTTTCCTGATTTGGCAAAGCCTACCGTTGACCGTCGGAAGAAACTCCTTGCTCTTCGCCCTCGACTTCAACAGCTACAGGCTCGCTTTGGCCTGTTGTATCCAGCGAAGCTCCGAGTGACTCTCCATAACCAGACCAGGACGTTCGAGGATCCTGATCTATTATCAACATTTTTGGACTCCAAAGAAGCAGAACAGATGCGCTAATCCCAAATTTTGGACTCTTAACTGCCGGCTCTGTCCGCCATTTTGAAGGGCCCGATGTGGCGATCATAGCCCAGCACAGAAATAGCCTGGACTTTCTTTCTTTCTCTGTATGACTTTTGTCTTTGGTCTCCTATCCCTTCATGATGTGTGCCTCGGTCGGATTCGGAGCATGCACAGTCCTACAGGTTATATGTTTTTTCAATTTCGGCCTTCTCTGGGGTTTCTCCCCGCAGACACATGGTCGCCAGTAATTTTGGGGTTTTGCTTCTCCTCTACCGTACTGCGGTTATCTTTGTTAATGTGGGGCGCTTCATTGTATTATATTAGCTTATTTTCCTATGTCATGTGTACAGCCAGATACAGTCAGTTTGAGGGACACAGTGAAATTATGTGTGCTATCATGCTCAGAATTTTAACTTTTCTAAATGGCCTCATGTAACATCTTATTATTCATCGTACAAGGCATTGCTGGTCCACTCAGCAGAAAGAAAATCCTTAGCTATTTTAGCCACGAGCACGTTGATTAGGTGTTTCTTCAGGAAACGCACTACACTCTGCTGAAACACTGAAACTCAATGCTAGGCCTCACATGGTAGCTGCCTACTCTCCCACTTTTCCAAATGGCACGGGATAGTCATTCTGGTCAAGAAGTTTTGCACGCTACTGTACCTGATATTAGCGCTGACATGGAGGGTAGATGGGCCCGTGTACACCTTAAGGTAGGAGATAGTGAATTCACGTGTATTTGCACTATGTCCCGAATGTGGACAACCCTGCTCACTATGCAAGTTTTGCGCAGTTGGCCTCGGCCTCCGCTAATGCTCCATTAATACTTGGTGGCGATTTTATTCAAGTGCTCCCTCAATCTTTTCTTCTCAAACAAGGTGCTTGTTGGTTGGAAGCTCCAGTATCGAGCAGACCTGTGTGGCTAGATATAGTAGCGGGCCTTTGCTCACCGATTCCTTTTACCTTACTCCCTGGTATGACTCTCCCATTAGACTCCCACTATCCACCAATGTTTTTCGACACTTTAGGTGCCTTTAATATTCCTATGCAACCTTTCGACTCCCGACTCTGGTCAGTGTAACTTCAGCATTGCATTCGGAGCTCTAGAGTACTCCCGCCATTGGCACTCTCTGCATAAGGTTGATTGGAAACTTCCGATCTCTCGGTAGTTTACCGGGTGTAGCATCCAATTTTACTAAGCCTTATGTAATGCTATCGCTAGAGATACCTCTATAGCGCAGAAAGTATGGGAGAGAGAACTGCATGTGACTTTAACCTCGGAGCAATGGAGCCTTATCTGGAGCAGAGGGACACGGGTTTCCGACCCGCCTCACTCACTCAGACCCTCTTCTTTCTAGCCCACCGGTGTGTTTACACTCCTCACAGTTTAGACATATGGAACACTACTCAGGGTAATGGTTGCTGGACACGTCCTGTGGCCATTGGTTTATTACTTCATTTCATGTTATGCATGAATATCCCGCACTACAGTATAACTGGCGTCGGGTCTGGGGTCGTATTTAGTCTATATTGCACTCTCAGGAGTCCCTTTCTCGGAGGGTAGTGGGACTTCGCCCAGTTGCGGGGATCCCCTCTCTCCCAAGAAATGGCTTATCTCCTTTTGAACTTTATGCTTGGCATTGCTGTTTCCCTCATTGAGTAATACTGGGAAATTAGTTCCCATCTGAGCCTCAATGAATGGTGGAATCATGCCTGTCTCTACAGTAAATATGAACAAATACCTCGTCTGTGTGCTTCCTCCGTTCAGACTCCTTCTTATTGGTCTTAATGGAAGATGTTCAATGAATATGTACATTTTGCTAAATGCTCTCATCTGACTGTCTAACTTTGTATATATCTCTGTCTCATGATCATGCTGTATTGTGGATATTTTTTGATTGTTTGATGTATAATCACTGTTAACTGGAAGCGCTCACATGCTGATACAAACGGGTAGAGAAGAAGCACCGGGGTGGGGGGTTATGGGTTTACTTTTCCTTATTGTATACTTGTTTTGTATCTTTTGGTGTGTTGTTTCTTTGTTTGTTGTTTGTTGCAAAATGAAAATAAAAGTTTCAAAAAAAAAATAAAATGGATTCATTTATTAGCTTTCTTGCTAATGTCTAAGCACAGGCTTTTAGACTAGCTCTAGGGTTGGGGTAAACATCCATGCCTTAACTTAAGGCATAATTTTTGCCACTTAGGCTAGCCTAAGACATGCAGGTGCCTATTTGTTTTTATAAAATAGGCTTAATATAGGCACCTTAAAAAGTGCTTTAATTACATGCTACCTTTATAAAATTACCCTCCACATGGGTGAATTTTGCTTCAGACTGTATGTTTTTACTCTGCTTTTGCCCTTTTTCAAACCATGCCTCTTTTTAAATGTATAACTTTACCATTTTGCAATAAACACAATCAAGGTTATATGCTTATATGCTGTAACTGGGGGGTTTTAATGACTTACATCCTGGTCAGTCTCTTTAGGTTTCAAACCTCAGCTTCCTTTGCTGCACTTTGCTATAGTCGTTGAGAACATGTTCTCATTCTCTGCACATAAGCATTTCTTTCAAAATGGCCACTGATGATTTCCTATGGAAAGTTCTGGTAGAACAGCCTTGACCTCTAGAGGGATCTTGAATCAGAATCTACACAGTCCTTTAACAAACAGTGTTCTCTAGTGAATAAGGAGAAAACTTCACAATATTCCTTTTAAAAGTCCAGGAATATCTATTCTTCTGCATACCATCCCTCAGTTGCTACCACCCACCCACTGCAAAAGCCACTCATTTGAGGATTATATAAATTCTTAAGAATATTTCTCAGCACCCCCCAACCCGGAAGCTGATTGGCTGGGAATGGTTCAGCATTTTATACCTGTCATTCACTTTAGTAATTCAGAAACAATTATAAGGTAAGTGTGGTAGACTGTACTACACTTACCATATAATTGCTTCTGAATATCAGCCTATCGTATTCCCAGAAAATCGAACCTACTACTTAAATACACAGAGTTCCTGTCAGCAAACAGAATACCCTTGAATACAGAAAAATCTTTATGCTTACCAATTCTTGCCATCTGCAACTCCCTCAAGACTGAAGTCTCTGCAACCCACTGCCTTCATATTTATCTCAGTTTCAGAACAATGACACTAATTGTAATAGTCTGGAAAAACAAAAGCAAGCAGACATTCAGAATACACCCTCTCACATTTAAAACACCTTTTCAAACAAAGCAACACTCATTTAAATTCCTCCAACAGTTAAGCTTTACCGTTCAAACTTTTAAACACTCATACTCCCAACAAACAATCTCATCTTCAGTTTATGGTAGGGATATGTTTTGTTAGTTTGCATTCGGTTGGTTAATGCACTTTAATATGGTATCGCTTGCAAAATCAATTTAATGTGTATTTACCTATGAATAAAAATTAATAGTTATTAAAACAAACGCATGAAGTGAAACAGTATAAATGGTTGAATATCAGAGAAAAGGCCAAATGAACCAAAATCAAAAAGAGAGATTTTTCTTTCCTCTGCACATCCCTTGTTATGGGCACGCCTTCCAGCAAATAGAATACCCTTGAGTTTAGAGAAATCACAGAACTTATCCCATGCAAATTTTTTTCACTAGCTGTAGCTCCCTTCAAAGTGATTGGTGTCCCAGCAAAAGTAAAGTTTACGGAAGTGAAATTGCATCGGTAGTGACGTCCTGACACAGTGTACAACTTCTGGGAGATACTTCATGTCAACAGCATTTCCAATGCATTTCATTTCCCTTTTCATTTTTTTATGTCCCTTGGCTGCAACTTTCAAATGTCCTGGCTGCTCCCTATGTGCCTCCACAGGCCTCTTCAGACTCATTCAAGCATCCAAAGATCCCCTTGGATCTCCCATTGCTTCCCCCCTTCTACCACATCTGCAACCCAACTGTCCTCTTCTATTAACAAGAATCAGCCACCTGTGGCCTGCTGCCTCACTGCTGTTAGTTTTTAAAATGGTGCAGGCCAGCCCAAGACCAACTTTAATCTTTTACATAGCCAGATTCTGCCATACAAGAAAATGACATGGGTTTTAGGTTGACTGGTGCCAGAGCCAATTCAAGGGTACTGGACGCCCTAGGTGAAATGTCAGCTTTGCGACCCATAACATTTAGTTTTTAGACCCCTAGCACTTCCCTCTCTCCCAAAGTGAACTCAGTTCTAGTCATTTCAACAACATCTCTCTACTAACAATCCAATAAAAATGCATATTTGGACATCACACTTATAAATAATAAACTTTGCTTTATACTCAATTATACACACAATGAGGGAGATTTCAAAAAGCCACTTACAAGTGCAAATGAGCTATTTGCATATTACCCATTTTTGCTTTAGATAAAAGTGCACATTGACGACTATTTAAGTTTGTGTGGCTGCCAGGGTGCCTTGCTTTGCTTTGACTGTAACTGAACCTTGCTGCCTTCCAGAAGTTGCTGTCCTAGGTGACTGCCTAGTTTGCCTAGTGCTCAGGCAGGTCCTGGCTGGTTGCATTTTGAAAGTTATCAGTGACAGGAACAGCAGGGGCTTGCTCCTGCGAACTGAAGAAGACTCCAGGGCTACAGATGAGGTAAGTAGTAATTCAGAGGAGGCCACTGGAATTCATTGTAAGCATGGGAAGGGGTCGGGAAGAGATCTGACTTTCTGTTTTGTTTTGTTCTGCACAAATGAAGAAGTCACCACCCCATCCCGAATGACAACAGTGAGGGATGCAATCATCAATTGTTTGAGGTCTTATAATATCCTTGGGCTATTTAGTTGTATAAAAATGCGATTGTTTCCTTTTTCCTCCTGACTAGGGTTGTCAACTGACTCCACATGCACTAGGTTTACCCCATTGCATGCATGGGGCATACGGTATAATTCTGATTTCTCTATTGCACTCCGTAAGAAAAGCAAGATTATCAGTCCCAGCATGCAGTGGGGAAAACCCAGGAGTGGATCAAGCCTGTCAGACACATCTGAAGCCAGTTGGCAACCTTACTCCTGACTGATAAGTTTCCTCCATTTATACAATTTTTTCAACATTCAGTGTTAAGAATATAAAAACTGAATGAAACAATAATCTCTCCAATAAGTCAAGATTATTTATACTGCCTCAGAAGTAGTAAAACTTAAAGCCTGAGTCCCATTGACTTCTACTGCTAGAACATGAGCCATTACAGTCATAGTATCTGACCATTTGTCATGTGAGTAGTTATTAGTTGCATGTAGAGCTTCAGTCTCACTCTACCATGGTACATTGAAAGGACAAGAGTACTCAGGTCGTGTCGGACAGACAACACTTTGCATCACACATTTTTGCACATCATATTATGAAAAAAAAGAGCAAAAGATTATCTGACATTTTCATGGCATCAATATGTTAGTCAAATGTGTGCGCTAATTTTAAATCTACAGTAAACAGTGTCCAGTACTGCTGCAGCACTCGATATATGTTTCTGTCAGAATTGACACTTTTGAGAAGTCAGTGATTCATGTAAATTGATGATTTTGCATTGCAACTGAGATTCATATGTGGGGTTTTTTTAACCGAAATGCTATTATATACAAATAGTGCACGTTTTATTGCTGGAAAAAGCCATCATTTTTCTTGAAGTACATTGTATGGAATACAACTACAGGAAGAAAGCGTTAGCAATCTGACAGCTTATATCTGGTGTGGAAAATCAAGATGTAGTGATCATTTCTCAAGGAACTCTTCACAAAATATGCTTAACACAAAATGTTCTATTTGAGGGCAGCACACTATATTAGTCATAAATAATGTTATGACAGTTACCATAAATGATGAATAACATGTCTAAACAAAAAAAAATTACTGTTGGAACAAAGGAAATGGAATGACTTGGGAGTTGAAACAAAATATTGTTATACAATCTATCTATCTATCTATCTATCTATCTATCTATCTATTTAACATTTATATAGTGCTTCAAACGTACGAAACGCTGTACATACAAGAAGAAGAGACAGTCCCTGCTCATCAGAGCTCACAATCTAGTCAAGAAGACCACAAAAAACAAATACAATTAAGTAAGACAAAGTATACAATAACAAGAAGAGCAAAAACAAGAATCAAGAACAGAAAGCAATAGAGAAGAGATGGGTTTTCACTCTGGCTTTGAAGAGGTCCAGAGAGGGCGCTTTGTGCACAGACAGAGGTAGATTGTTCCAGGCAAAGGGTGCAGCCAGGTGAAAGGAGCGAAGTCTAGAATTAGCAGTACGAGTGGAGGGCATAGATAGACGAAGGCTATTTGAAGAGCGAAGAACACGAGAGGAGATGTAAGGAGAGATAAGAGATGATAAGTAGTGGGGGGCTGAAGAGTGAATGCATTTATAGGTCAAGAGGTGGAGCTTGAATTGGATCTGGAAGTGGATGGGAAGCCAATGAAGGGACTTGAAAAGAGGAGTGATATGGGAAAAGCAATGCTGACGGAAAATTAGTCGAGCAGCAGAATGTTGAATAGATTGAAGGGGAAAGAGATGGTTCGCCGGAAGGCCAGCAAGGAGAATATTGCAGTAATTAAGACGGGAGGTGATTAAGGAATGGGCAATCATTTTAGTAGTGTCATCAGAAAGGAAGGGGCAAATTTTGTTGATGTTATAAAGGAAGAAACGGCAAGTCTTAGCTATGAGTTGGATATGAATGGAGAAAGAGAGAAAGGAGTCAAAGATAACACCCAGGTTACGGACCGAAGATAGAGGAAGGATTAAAGAGTTATCCACAGAGACTGAGAAAGGGGGTGGAGGAGAGAAGGCATTGGGGGGAAAGATAAGGAGTTCAGTCTTAGCCATATTTCATTTCAAGCGGCGGTGAGACATCCAAGTAGCAATGTCTGAAAGGCAAACAGTGATCTTGTCATGGATTGCTGAAGAGATATCAGGTGAAGAGAGGTAGATTTGAGAGTCATCAGCATAGAGATGGTAATGAAAGCCATGGGAAGAGATAAGAGCACCAAGAGATTGGGTAGAGAGAGAAGAGGAGCGATCCAAGGACAGAACCCTGGGGAACACCAACTGGGAGCTGGGTTGCAGAGGAGGAGGAGCCACCAGAACACACACTAAAAGAGTGATGGGAGAGATAAGAGGAGAACCAAGACAGTACAGAGCCTCTAAAGCCGAGTGATGACAGGGTGGTAAGAAGAAGGTTGTGGTCCACAGTGTCAAAAGCAGCAGAGAGATCAAGAAGGATAAGGACAGAATAAAGACCTTTGGATTTTGCTAGGAACAAGTAATTTGATACTTTAGTGGCAGCTGTTACAGTGGAGTGCAAGGGATAGAAGCCAGGTTGTAAAGGATCAAGAAGGGCATGAGACTAAAGGAAATCGAGACAGCAAAGGTGGACAGCACATAAGAACATAAGAACATAAGATATGCCATACTGGGTCAGACCAAGGTCCATCACGCCCAGTATCCTGTTTCCAACAGTGGCCAATCTAGGTCATACGTACCTAGCAGTTTCCCCAAAAGACACAGGTTCCGCAATGCTTGTATTGGGTCAAGCATTGATATCCTGGGTCCCTTCTTAGTAATGGTTTATAGACCTTTCCTCCAGGAACTTGTCCAAACCTTTTTTAAACCCAGCTACACTAACAGCCTTTACTACATCCTCCGGTAACAAATTCCAGAGTTTGATTACACGTTGAGTGAAAAATATTTTCTTTTATTAGTCTTAAATAGTTTACCATGTAGCTTCATTGCATATCTCCTAGTCTTTCTATATTCTGATAACGTAAACAATCGATCTGCGTTTACCCGTTCCACTCCGTTCATTAATTTATAGACTTCTATCATATCTCCCCTCAGCCGTTTCTTTTCCAGGTTAAAGAGCTCTAACCTTTTTAGCCTTTCTTCATAGGAGTATCCTTCCATCACCTTTACCATTTTGGTGGCTCTTCTCTGAACCTTTTCTAATAACGCTATATCCTTTTTAAGATACGGCGACCAGAATTGCACACAATATTCAAGGTGCGATCTCACCATGGAACGATATAGAGGCATTATAATATCTTTTGTTTTATTTTCCATTCCTTTCCTTATGATACCTAGCATTCTCTTTGCTCTCTTGGCTGACGCTGCACACTGGGCCGAGGGTTTTAACATGTTATCCACAATGACGCCTAAATCTTTTTCCTGGGTGGTGGTTCCTAATATGGAACATTGCATTGTGTAACCATAGTTTGGGTTGTTCTTCCCTAGGTGCACAACTTTGCACTTGTCCACATTAAATTTCATCTGCCATTTTGATGCCCAGTCTTCCAATTTATCAAGATCCTCTTGCAATTTTCCACAATCCTCTTGGGTTTTAACAACTTTAAATAGTTTTGTGTTATCTGCAAATTTGATAACCTCACTCGTTATTTCAATTTCCAGGTCATTTATGAATATGTCAAAAAGCAGAGGACCCAGCACAGATCCCTGGGGTACATCACTATTCACCTTTCTCCATTGGGAAAATTGGCCATTTAGCCCAACCCTCTGCTTTCTATCTTTTAACCAGTTCCTGATCCACAGTAGTACACTGCCTCCTATCCCATGACTCTTTAGTTTTGCCAAAAGTCTCTGATGAGGGACCTTGTCAAAGGCTTTCTGAAAGTCCAGATACACTATATCAACCGACTCACCTTTGTCCACCTCTTTATTCACACTTTCAAAAAAAATAACAGATTAGTAAGACAAGATCTTCCTTGTCTAAAGCCATGTTGGCTGTCTCCCATTAGGCCATGACTATCTGCATGCTGAGTAATTTTATTCTTTATGATGGTTTCTACCATTTTTCCCGGTACTGACGTGAGGCTCACCGGTCTGTAGTTTCCTGGATCACCACGGAACCCTTTTTAAAAATTAGTGTTACATTGGTGATCCTCCAATATTAAGGGGGTATGTTTACTAAACCGCGCTACTTTGCGGGGCGCACTTGAGCGTGCGCTAAGGTACCTTTGCGCATGCTAATGATGCGTTTTTGGGCCCCGCACACGTGCGCGCCGCACTAACGGGCCCGCTCATGTGCGCATCGCGCAAATGAGCGATAGAGGCGTGGAAAGGCTCCCGGAGGGCGGAGGAAGGCTCCCCAGGGGCGGAGAGACGGGGTCAATGGGTGGAGAGTGGGAGGGGAGAGGCTCCCCGCACAGGAGCGGGGCTTAAATTCGATGAAAAAAATACCGCGAGTGAAAACCTCGCGTTAGAGACGATTTAAAGGGAAGAGAAACCATTTCTGTCAGCAATGTACAGCAAAACCAGGGAAACCTACAAAACGTGAGCAGTGTGATACATGTGCACAGAACAAAATAGCAAATAAAAATTGAAAATGACCACAACAAAATTCTAAAAAAATATAATCCAGCTGGGAAACAGTGATAGTCATGGAAAACATCAAAAATCACTCCCAAGAAAGCCCCAAAAAATAAATATGAATTTTAGAAGGGCCTACGCTCCGTCCCCATACAAGGTGAATGATCCAACAGTGAAATTGTGCAGAGCAGGGTCAGAAACCCTGCTCTGCACAATTTCACTGTGGGATCATTCACCTTGTATGGGGACGGAGCGTAAAAAATAATAATTATTATTTTTACGCTCCGTCCCTATACAAGGTGAATGATCCCACAGTGAAATTGTGCAGAGCAGGGTTTATGTCTCCTTTGGGCAGGTTTCCTATCTCCAGGGACTGCACTGTCTCTGTGGCCACAGTGTGGTGCAGTGAACACAGACAGTGTGTTCAGGAGCCAAAGATCACCAGTTCAAGTCCCAGCTGGGGCTCCTCCAAACCCACTCCCCATTTTTTACCCACCACTAAACCATGATAGTAAAGACCAACCTTTTTTGCAGATAACATAAGCATGGTCCAAACACCTCTATTTTACCCTACAGAGCACAGACTCCAGAAACATGCGCATTACCTAGACCACAGTCCCCGCAATGCAGTCCTGGAGGGCCACATATCATTTAGCTGTGGTGCTGTCACCAATATAAGGCCATGTCAGCACGGTGGCGGAGGGGTACCATTGGTGGAGGGGGTAATGGCTGCCGCCCACAGCAGACGGTGGCCTAGCCCCCTTCACGTGGGTGCAGTGCACTCCAACAGACAGGCCCTGTATGACAAACAGCCATGGACTCCCCAGGGAATACTCTGTTTTTGTGCTAAGACGGTGGTGCAGCGGGCACAGCCAGTGCCTTTAGGACCAGAAGGTCACAGGTTCAAATCCCAGTTGGGGCTCCTGCCAACCCAGTCCCCTTATTTTACTCATGAAGAAAACATGGTAGTAAAGACTGAACCATTATTGCTCAGACCATTAGCATGGGTCAAAAACCTCTATTTTACCCTACACAGCACAAACACCATAGAAATGTGCTTTACCTACGGCAGAATCCCCCAAATGCAGTCCTGGAGGGCCAAACACCATTCAGGTTCCATGCTGCCTCTAATAAAGATGCCTGTGCTGCATATCTATGCACCACCCCCATGGTATGCAGATGTATCCATGCATATTCATGAGGGACAGCATGAAAACCCGAACAGTGTTTGGCACACCAGGACTGGAGTTGGGAACCTCTGCCGTAAAGCAGCAGCCAACAGGGCCAGACACACCCACACCCACACCCACAGGCCCCATTGGCTAATGCCTCCTGGAGAGGCAGGACATTGGGCCCTGCGTGCATCTCCCAATACTAGCACTTGCATACCTTAGCAATGCCACCCTACACCTGGGTATATGGTAAACACCTATCAAACGTTTCCTATGATTACTGGCAGATAGCAAGTCCTACGTTAAGCACAGTTTGCTCATTGAGCTCCATCATAACAATCATTCTGATGTCTGCGGTGTGTGCTTCAGGTCTGGTCTCTGACAGTGTTTACCACCCTGGGGAGTGACCCCCAACAGTATTGCGTAGCATATCCATGCCTGTACTGTGCCCAGGACTGGTGTGGTGGTCAGGGCTGCTAAATTCCTCTATAGTAGCACAATGCTGGCATAGGTGTGGGAGTGTGTCTGTCTATACAGTGTGTGGTGGCTGCAAACACCTTCCACAGCCCACACTGCCAGCACTGTTGCCAGTATTGGCCTGCCAATGTGCATAATGAGGAGCAAGGTACCATGGGTATAGCCTGGACAGGGTGACCTGGCCAGGATGCATCTGCACAGGGCATAGGGCACTGGCTGGGACATTGTAGTGCCCGGCCACCACCTACACAGACAGGGTGACCTCAGTATGTCCTGCTGGGGGATCACTCTCACCCTGACTGTGCAGTGACCACAGCATAGCTAGGCACCCCCATAGTGCTATATAGTATTTCTCTCATGTGATATTTATGGGTTTCCTTTTGGGGCCCAATCACTGATTTATCTGCTTGTTGTGTATGCTGACATCCCAGTTCTGGGTGCATGCATTTCCACTGGGAACATGCACTATGGTCTAGCTAGCAGACTGTTTGCAGCTGGTATGTGTCTTGATGGAGCGGCTTTCAGGGTGCAGTGGCTGAAGGCTTGCTGCAGGAGAATATCAGATAGTGGTGGGGTGCAGCTTAGCATATTCAGGCCTAATGTCTGTCTGCTATTGTGTTACGGATGTGTACAGAACTGCCCTGTAGGGTGTCTGTTCCCCAGCAGGACTGGGATTGATGGTCCCCTCTACTGCCACCATTGCAGGGAGGTAGAATGTGGATCTGTTGATGGGAGACCCTGGTTGCCACCCTTGGCCCTGGAGGAGAGGGGTGGTGGCGGCGGCATATAGCCCACCTAGGGGCTACACCTGACTGAGAGATACAAGGTGTTTCTGCAAAAACTACCTATCTCACACATTAACACTGCTTTGGATCTCCAACATGGTCTCTTTCAGCCATGGAAGGTGCTGTGGACCTGGTGTTGGGCGCCTCACCGCACCCTCAGGGTGAGCACAGTACCTGCACAATGTGGCGGTGTGTAGCTACTCTGTGCCAGTAAAACACACGGTCAGTACCCCCTACCAGGCCGAGGTGCTGTGGGGGTGCACATGGTCACTTCCCCCTACCAGGCCGGGGAGCTGTGGGGGTGCATTCCCCATCTTTTGTTTATCTGTGGACAGCTGATTTGCATGTGCAGTGCATCATGGGTACGGGTGGGCTAACCCTATCCTGGTGACCTCAGCAAACTGTCTGTGTGGTGACGTGCACTCCCTCTGCAGCCAGCGAGGGGCTTGCTAGCAGCTGTAGGGCTGTAGCACAATGGTTACTTCACTGCCTATGCAAGCTAGAGGTCATGGGTTCAAACCCCCAGTGGGGTTATTTGATGGGGCTGCCCAGAGCATTATCTCTTTTTAATGTACATTACTGCTGCCAGCAAAAACACCCTCATCGTACTGTACCCATAAGGTGCCTCAGAGGGTGCTTTATAGGGCGCCACATAGGTTACCTTATGGTTACCATCCATATAAGGTGCACTATACGTTATCCTGTGGAGCAACTTATAGGGTGCCCTATAGGGGACATTTTAGGGTGCCGTGGCAGACAGTGCACTTTATAATGTGCACTATGGAGTGCCTTATAGAGTGCCTTATGCGGCACCTTCAATTACGGCACGTGAGGACCTGTTTGCTGGCAGCAATTAATAAAATAAAACTAAAGTGCTGCAGGAAAAAATACATACATTGCAAAGCTGATGCCACAGCCAGCCTTACGTATTAGGCACACTGGGAAGCAGACTCATAACCCCTGTATCAGCAGTCAGTGCCTTACCCATTGTGCTACACTGCTGCTCCTCCTTGCATGTCAGCGCACTTACTTATGCTTTTCATTCCTTAAACTGCACAGTGCTGCCATCAAAAACATTGCTGTGACCTTGCGGTACCTCATACGGCACCCTATAAAGCACCCTATAAGCAACATTCTAGGGTGCCTTGGCGGACAGTGCACTTTAAAATGTGCCTTATGGGGCGCCTTATGTTAACACGCTTTGAGAGTGCGTTTGCTAGTAGTAGTAATTAAAATAAAAAGTAAAATGCCTCCTAAAGCAAACTTACCCATAATAGGCAATGCCTCCACCAGCATTCTTCATTGGGCACAGTGGGGGATGGAGCCCATGATCCCTGCACCATTGGTCAGTGTCTTAACCATTGTACTGTGGCTCTGTTCCTGTGCATTAGTGCGCCGCCTTATGCCGCCCAATATTAAAATGCCTCCTAAAGCATTAGCCACCTTATGCACATCAGCGCACTGCATTATGCCACCCATTATTTAAACATCTCCTAAAGTAATGCCTCAGCCAGCTGTTTTCATTGGACACTGTGGGGGATTGAATCCCTGATCCCTGCACCACTGGTCAGTGTCTTAACCATTGTGCTGTTACTCTGCTCCTATGCTTGCACATCAGCGCGCCACTTATGCCTCCCGTGCAGCTTTCTCATGTGCTAATGTGCGGGGCGCACATGGGCACCGCGCACATTAGCGCATGAATAATCCCGGTTTGCTTTTTTCAGCCAGATACGCCCACTCCTTATATGGCACCCGCACACTAGCGGGTCACGCACATTACAGGGGTTTTAGTAAACATACCCACAGGTATTAGAGATGATTTTAATGATAGTTCACGGATTACTAATAGCAGGTCTGCAATCTCATATTTTAGTTCTTTCAATACCCCTGGATGTATACCATCTGGCCCAGGTGATTTGCTACTTTTCAGTTTATCTAATAGTTGTAATAAATCTTCCCAATGTATCGATATTTCCTTCAATTCTTCTGCACCTTTAAATACCACTTCAGTCATGGGTAACATCCCTACATCTTCCTCAGTAAAGACCAAAGCAAAGAATTCATTCAGTCTCTCCGCTATCGCCTTGTAGCCTCTTAGTGCCCCTTTAACTCCTCTATCATCTAATGGACCAACTGACTCTCTCACAGGTATTTTGCTACGAATGTACTTGAAAAAATCTTTATTTCGCGTTTTTGCTTCCGCAGCAAGCTTCTTCTCAAATTCTCCCTTTGCCTGCTTTATCAATGCCTTGCATTTGACTTGCCAGTGCTTGTGGTGTTTCCAGGTTTTGTCGTTTGGCTCTTTTTTCCATTTCCTGAAAGATGCTTTTTTGGCAACAATAGCCTCTCTGACCTCACCTTTAAACCATGCTGGCAGTTTTTTGGACTTCCTTCCACTTTTCTTAAAGTGTGGAATACAGCTGGTCTGGGCTTCCAATATAGTATTTTTCAACAACACCCAAGCCTGATGTAAGTCTTTAACCTTTGCAACTGCTCCTTTTAGTTTTTTCTTAACTATTTTCCTCATTTTATCATAGTCTCCCTTTCGAAAGTTAAAAGGTAGTACTGTGGACGCTCAAGTAGTTTAGAGATAAAAGGAAGGAGAGAGATGGGTCGATAGATGGACAGGTAGGATCGATTCAGGGTTTCTTGAGGAGGGGTGTGACTATGGCATGCTTGAAGTCAGTAGGGAAGGAGCAGTGGAGAGGGATAGGTTGAGGATATGATAAATGGAAGGGACAATAGAGGATGAGATGAGGCATAAGAGACGGGTAGGGATGGGGTCGGAGGAGCAGGTGGGGGGTTTGGAGGAAGAAAGGAGTGTTGTTTCATCATCAGAGACCACAGGGAAGGAGGAGAGGGTAGCAGAGGTTAGTGGGGAGAGATGGGAGAAAGGTGAGGTAGAAGTGGTAATGGGGAATTGGAGAGTAATCTTATGGATTTTGTCATGGAAGAAATTAGCTAGTGTTTAGGCAGGAAGAGAGGGAGGAATCAGCAGTGAAGGCACATTGAGAGAGAATTGAGAGTATTAAAGAGACGACGAGGATCAGAGGCGAGAGAGTTAGTCAGATGGGTGAAGTAGGCTTGTTTGGCAAGTGCTATGGCTGATTGGAATGAGAAAAGGATGAATTTAAAGTGAAGAAGGTCAGCACGGCAGCGGAATTTAAGCCAAAGACACTCAGCAGAGCGGGTACAGGAATGCAAATATCGGGCAGTGGGTGTGAGCCAGGGCTGGGGAGAAGAACGCCTTACAGGGTGTGGGGTAAGGGGAGCAAGAGTATGCAGGGCAGAGAAGAGTGCAATATTATAGGATGTCACAGTCACATCAACGGATTTGGATAACAGAGTGGAGGAAAGGGGTGAAGAAATAGAGTAGGAGAGGGCTAAGGGATCAATAGCAAGAATGTTTCTGAATAGATTAGTGGAGACAGGATGAGGCTGAGATGGGGGATGATGAATAAGATAATTTCCATGTTTTTCGTATTGTATATTAACATCTACAAGAGAATCAGTCATGTCCTTTTCATTATTCAAAGCATGTATTGTTTTTAAGACCATCTGTCTGAAACTTTCTTGTATTTATGTTATAACTATGAATCCATGTTGAATCTCCAGCTTTGGAAATGTATGCTACTGTCACATATCTGCAGATGACATTATGCTCTACGGACCATTAGATCCTAGTCATCCCACAAACACAAACCTAACCCAGTGCTTCACAGAAGTCTCACAATGGTTAACAAACAACAACCTAACAATCATATATAAGAAGACTGAAGCCCTCTTCATCACAAAGGACAACATCTTCTTCCCACCAGACTCCATAACCTTAAACAACACCCCAATATTGGTACAGCTTGAAATCAAGTACCTTGGAATCACTCTGGATCAACACTTCTCCTTTAAATCACAAATACAAAACATCAGAAGAGCAATCTACCACAAAATCAAAACCCTTCAACGTCTGCGCCCCCCCTCCTTGAATCGCTGGACTTCCGCTCCGCATTCCAAGCCATAATCTTGCTGCATTTTGACTACTGCAATTCCACTTACCAAGGCCTTCCTCAAGCCACCCTACTCCCCCTACGTGCTGCTCTACACACAACTGCATGCATTCTGGAAGGATCTTCAAAATATGACCACATAACACCCACCTTGAAGCAGCTACACTGGTTTTCACTAACTAGCTGGATCAAGTATAAAATGCTCCTTCTAACCCACAAAGTCCTCAACTGTTACCCTACATCATATCTACACACCTTCCTTTAAACTCCGCAATACAACCGAGAGAGACGACAGTCCATGAAGAACACCCTGATCATCCCCTAACAAAAATAAAGTCAACCCAACAAGCATGTGCACGATCCTTTGAATTATATGCTCCATCTACCTGGAACACACTCCCGGACTCAATAAGAAACATCATGGACCTACCAACACTCTGAAAACACAAAAACACACTTATTCATCAAACACTTTGGCCCCCCTATCTAACCCCCCCCAACAAGATTAATCATTACCCATGAACAGTATTCAACCAATCTCCAAACAGGTCTAATATAAAGGGCCCGAGTCTGTCCTGCACATACATCCCCTTTGTATGTCCGGTTTGAGCCAGACGTACAAAGGGGATCACGATTCTGATCCCGCAGGGCACATCTAGCCCCATGAGATCAGGCTCACGAACAGGCCTGTACATGCCTGCATGTACAGGCACTGCATGGATAGCTCAGTCAGGCTTTTAAATGGAGCCACGGTGCCATAGAAAAAGATTTATTCCCCGCAGCCCGATCCCCGATCTAGCCCACTAAGGACAGGGTTGGGCTACAAAGAATAAACCCTGGTCCTCCCCAACCCCTCCCATGCCTGAGGTTGAAAACAAAAAACGTCCAGGGAAGTTATTCCACCTCAGAGGTGGAATAACTTCCCAGGCCATTTCGCCAGCCCTGGACGTACAGGGCTGACATTAGAATCGGCCCTGTATATCCAAGGCCTGTGCCCACCCACTGCCCACCCACTCTCTGTCCCCAGGCCACCTCTTCCCCGCCCCCGACTAACTTCCCGCACAACCGACAGGGAAGTTAGTTGGGGGCTGAAGCCAGCATGAATAGCAGGGATGAACATCCCGTTGGGACATCCATCCCCGCTATTGGTGGCTCAGAATAACCCCCAAACTGTATATAAGTTCTTCCTACATGTAAATACCGAACAATGTTTAGACGTTTCCAGTTAAATGTACATAATTTTTTATTTGTTTTAATGTAAGCTCTTATAACAACCGTTCACTGTAATCCACCTCGACTCCAGTGAAAGGCGGTATAAAAGCCTTGCTAAATAAATAAATCAAATAAATACTGTTATAAATCCAGTAAAATGTTAGCTACACTTTTAGATATTCTCTTTCTACTATTTCTAACATTTTGTTGCCAGAGAAGGCAAGCGTTTCAAGGGCTGGTGTCAGTTACCCTTACCCACCAATGATAGATTCTCTACAATGTTCTGTCTTCTGCTACTCATTAAATATTAAATCCATAGAACTAAACAATCCCACAAGAAAATGCTATAGAAAAATATTTTTTGTTGGAAATTTCCTGTACCAAGCTCTCCCTGAAATATGCCACCTCTACTAACAAATCACCCATTTACCTTTTGGTTCCAGACTGCTTGAAGGTGGCATTCAGATCAACTGCTTTGTAAGGATGTGCAGGGCTAAAAATAAAGGTCAATTAATGATCACTTAAAACTAATTTTTAGTGATTTTCATGTGGGGGGTTTCATGTTTTTGTGCATATTTATCTTAAATGTGCACCTTTTATGCATGCTACAACATTTTTCCATGTGCAAATTGATTGTACGTGCTGTCACATGCAGGGGTTTGCATGCAGTCTAGACGTCTAGAGGACACTCATAGACACAGTAGGAGTCCTTCTATCCAGAAGCAGCAATGCTGCAATGGTCTCTGCTTGCCAATAAAACGTCAGCTGTGGTATCACCTCTTCTTAAAGAGAACTGCTACACTATGGCTAGAAAACAAAAAACATGCAGTCCCTAGGTTGGCTTACTCCCCCCAAGGAGGTCAAACAGAAAAAAATAATTCTCCAATAATGCTGGTGGCTTTCTGTCCCTTCATAAGAAAAAAGAAAACAAAAGTCAATTTGCCAACCAGCTGCAAAGCTTACCGTATTTCCCGTATTATACGTCGCCCCTGAGTATAAGTCACAGTGGCTCACTTTAGCTTTTTCGCATGTAAATTCCTAGTACACGTCGCCCCTGTGTATAGATCACGACTTATAAACTGGGAAATACGGAGAGTTGCAGAATCTACCACAGCTCCAGCTCTTTAAGGCTGCTTATCCCCTCCCCCCCCCCCCCCTCGTTGCCTCTCCAGGCTCTAAGGGAGAGTAAGCAGTGAGGAGTTGGCTGGAAGTATGCAGACTAGATGGCCAAACTCTGAACTTCAGTGTGCAGCTCTCAGATAGCCCCTTAATTTTCCAGTAGCAATGTTCTGATCTCCTGCAGCTGAGACAATACAGGCTAAGTTCTTGTTTAACTCTCTTCATATTACTCACAGCGGTTGTAGTAGGATTGGCAGCCTTTATTTCTCCTGCTTAGTGCCTGACACAATCTCTGCCAGGAATCCACAGTCAGTGACTAGGTTGAGGGATGTGGTTAGGTAATGTTGAATGCCACAGCAACGTCCATGTAAATTTATAAGATAAGTCGCTCCAGTGTATAGGTCGCGCCATGGTTTCCCGATGTAAAAAACTACAACTTATAAGCCGGCAAATATGATAGTCCTCAACATTTTCCAGCATCCTACAGTGCTTTGCTTTCAGAACCCCAGCTTCAGAAAAAGAAAAGAAACAACCAACAGTTTATCCAAGTCTTAACAGCTCTTGAGTCACTGCAGTTTTAACCTGAGCCAGTCCAAGTTCTCCCTAAAAGACACACAGTCCTAAACAGGGTCAGTCCTCTGCTCATGCTGACATGGGGAACTTTACCAACACCTCATTGAGGACGTAAAACATTTGTTTTATCTTCTCTGCATGTTCTAATTGAGCTGCCCTCTGTTTCTTTTCAGTCTTCCTATGTCCCTTCCCCTTCCTGGGATATTCTAGTTCCTCAACAACATCCCACTCTTCAAAATGGAAGATTTCCCCATGGCCTGTACTGGAGTCCCATTACTCTTCCTTGGGGTGACTGGCAAACAGGTGGTCACATACCCTGCAAAGGAACTAATGGTGGGAGACCTTCCCAATCCCTTTCTAGCATAATCACAAGAGTGAAGTGCCAAAGTCACTACTGTTAACCAATATGTTTTGCCCCTACACAGAACTCAAACCATCTGTAAGGGATAAGGAGTGTTAGCTCCACAAGTGCATCATATCTCTACTTAGCCTTGAGAAATATAGACCTCTTTTTTTATTATTCTGCAAAATCTTTTGCCAGCTCTTTCTTGAAATCATGGACTAATTTACTCCAGAGTCCAACAGGGCTTGCATTTGGACTTTCTCTATCATCACTTCTCTATATTTAGGAAAGTGATCTCCTCAGGAATTTCCCTCCCCTGTCATGCACTCCTTTTTAAAATGACCTTTTCTACGACATAAACCCCAGCTTATAATTCCTCAACTTAGGGTACAAAGTCCAGCTTTAGGAAATTTAAAAAATGACTCTAAAGAAGCATTGAAAAAGTCAGCCAGTGGAATCCCCAGAACTTCCCTAAGTTCCTTCAGTACTCTTCAATGTATCCCATCTGGACCTATTGCTTTGTCTACTTTTAGTTTAGCTAGTTCCTCATGAACAAATTCCAGAAAACTGTGTTTGTGAGGAGCTAGCTAAACTAAAATTACACAAAGCCATGCACTCAGATGGGATACATATAAGAGTACTGAGGGAACTTAGGGACGTACTGGCAGCTCCATTGGCTGATCTTTTCAATGTTTCTTTCAAGTCAGGACCAGAGGACTGGAGAAGGGTGTGTGTGGTCCCTCTATATAAAAAAGGAAGTAAGGATGATATTGTGAACTACAGGTCAATTAGTCTGACCTATGTGGTAAGTAAATTAATGGAAGCACTGCTAAAACAGAGGAAAGCGAGGTTTCTCAGATACAATGGATTGAACAATCCAAGGCAACATGGTTTTACTAGAGACAAGTCTTGTCAGACAAATCTGATTAATTCCTTTGACTCAGTGACCAAAGAGTTGGACTGAGGGAGATGTGCCTAGATGTGGTGTACTTAGATTTCAGTCAAGCTTTTGACACATTCTGCACAAGTGACTTATAAATAAATTGAGCAGCCTAGGAAATGGTCTCTAAAGTGACCAATTGGGTTAGAAACTGGTTGAGTGGTAGGCAACCAAGGGTACAGGTAAATGGAGTTCACTCTGAGGAGAAGGAGGTTACCAGTGGTGTGCCACAGGGATCTGTTCTTGGTCCAAGTATTTTGAACATTTTTTAACTGTTATTGCAGAAGGGCCATAGGGTAAGATTTGCCTCTTTGCTGATGATACCAAACTCTGCAATTGGATTTATTTATTTATTTATTTAATTGCTTTTCTATACCGCACTATTTATTATCAGCGCGGTTTACAGGAAACTTTTGTGCAAAGAGGGTATTTCAATGCACTTACAATAAACAGGGTAAATAAACATGGATAACAGGCTAACAGGTAAAAAAAGCTATTTACAATTTAGTATGCAGGCTTGTACAATTATCTCGTTAGTAAGTACAATTGATACGACAATGACATTCTGTAAATTAAATAGAGGTGGGTTCAGAAGGTAGAGGTATTGTGGGCATGGGGCTCGTGTGGAGAGAGTTGGACATGATTGAAGGTGGCTGAGAGCTGTCATTTGAGATGGAGAAGTACTGGGTAAATAGGTGACGTTTCAGCGCTTTCCTAAATTGAAGAAGGTTGTTGATGGCGCGGATGTCAGGTGGGAGAGCATTCCAGCAGGAGGGTGCGTAGAAGGCAAAGGCACGGTTGCTCGTAGTCTTGGAGCATTTAATGATTGCTTTGGGAAGGATGAGAGTGTTAGTAGCAGCTGACCTCCTCATCCTGTTGGGGGGAGTTATCTGGACTAAGTCAGAGAGGGAGGTGGACGTGCAGTTATGGATGGCCTTGAAGGTCATTGTTAGAATCTTAAATGTAATCCTGTAGTGGACAGGGAGCCAGTGTAGGTGTTTTAGTATGGGGGTAATGTGTTCCATTCTAGAGGCTCCATGTAGAGTTCTTGCTGCAGCGTTCATTGCCAACTGTAAAGGATGTAGGGTGCTCTTCGGAAGTCCGTGCAGTATGGAGTTAATGTGATCGAAATGAGGCATTACTAGAGCTTGAAATACTGTTCTGAAGTCAGTCGGGTCTAGCAGTTGTCTGATGTGGCGGAGTGTTCGGATTTTATGGTATACTGCCTTTACCATATTAGATATCTGCTCCTTCATATTGAGTTGTTGGTCAAGGATGATACCAAGGTATCGTATCGTAGGTTTGGTGAAGAGTTCGGCATCACGCACTTTTATGGATGATGGTGGAGTGAATGCTTGGTCTCTGCAGACGAATAGGACTTCCGTTTTCTTGAAGTTTATTTTTAGCTTCTGAGTGTGTAGCCAGTCTGTAACCGCGTCGAAGCATGAGGACAGGCGGGAGAGATCTGGGTGCTCAGTTGATATTGTTGTGTACATCAGAACGTCATCAGCGTATATTAGACAGTTGATGTGGAAGGATCTAATGATAGCGCAGATGGGTTGCATGTAAACATTAAAAAGAAGTGCTGAAAGTGAGGACCCTTGTGGTACACCCTTCGCTTGCAGGAATGGATCTGATCTTGAGGGGCCGGAGCGAACATGTTGCCATCTTTCATTTAGATATGATGTGCACCATGATAGTGCAGTGCTGTGAACTCCCTTCTCAGCAAGGCGGGAGAGAAGTAGGTCGTGACTGACGGAGTCGAAGGCAGCTGCGATGTCTAGGAAAATGAGAGCGAAGGCTTGTCTGAGGTTGTCGATACCTACAGTTAGGGTGTTAAATGACGTGGTTAAGAGAGTTTCAACCCCATGTGACTCGCGGAACCCGTGTTGGCAGGTGTCCAAGGGTGAGTTGTTTTCAATGGATAACATGAGGAGACATCTAGAGAAGCTTGAAGAATGGTCGAGAATTTGGCAGCTGATATTTAATGCAAAAAAATGCTGGGTCATGCATTTGGGCTGCAAAAATGCATGGGAGGGTACAGTATAGGGGTACATTATAGGGTATAGGTCTCACTCTTCTTTCTGTCTGGATGTGATTGTTTCTGATGATCTTAGGATAGCTAAACAGGTAGAAAGTGCACCAGTGAAAGCTAGAAGGATGCTAGGGTGCATGCAAAATGCAATGCAATGTGTGCCTTCAAGCCAATGCTGACTCCTGGTGACCCAGTAGTTCCTAGGTTTTCTTGACAATGTGACCAGTATTATATTGCCAGGCCTTTTTATCTGAGGCAATGGAGGGTTAAGTGATTTGCCCAAGGCCACAAGGTGTTCTAGTGGAAATTGAACGTTGGTCTCTTGGTTACCAAGCCAGTACATAGGGAGAGGAATAACCAGCAGGAAGAAGAAGGTGATAGTGTATATGTATTTGGTGAAAACTACACAAGAAAAAAGAGGAGGTTAAGAACCCTTACCAATAAAGATCCATGACAAAAAGAAAAAAGATGGAGGGGTTAATGAAATTCTAGAGGAGTAGATTTATTTAGCCCGATGTGACCGTATGTCAGCACGATATGCCTGTGTCAGGGACAATTATTGCAATCCAAGAAAAATTTGTATAAAACCAGATCATGGCATCAGCAATATCCTTTGAAGTGCAGTCTGTGAGTCACACTTAATTGCACCCATGAAATTGGCAAGCAGATAGTATAGCCAATGTGCATGCCTAAATAGTAAAAACAAAGCACGGTTCAGATAACACACATACCCCCGATACATCCCCAGCTCTCTGATCATTGACCCAATCTCCATTATCCAATCTCCCTAGATCTGCCCTTCTTTGATACCTGACTCCAAGTGGTAAAGCTAAGAGATTACTGCTAGGGATTATGGCCGCCATTTTGAATTTTGGATGACAAAGAGCAGGAGTGACTGGAGACCTCCAGTAATGGCTATAAGAGAAGCTCTAATAGCTTTGGAAGGAATGTAATAGTGTATTTCAGACCTGCCACATGTACAGATTAAGGAGTCCATTCAGATGCAGAAATCATCTGGGCATGCCCCCAAACCATTTTAGAAAGACCCTAATATACTTGTGTCCGTTGCAATAACATCCAAGTCACAGGGAACATGATGGGACTGTTTTGGGGGTGTGCCCGGGATACACTGATAAAGATACACATGTGCGCCCAATTTTAGACTTAACCTGCAAGTCTCAGTTTGCCACTGGAAATATCCATGGCTACACCTGCTCCAGGGCACAAATAGGATTCTGAAAAGTGCTTGTTCCTATAAACCAATAATTGTAGGGTGAAGAGGGAAATGCACCCATAGGCATTTCTCCTGGCTCCCCTGCCTCTACATGTCCCCATTTGTAAAATGTATGGAGGGAGGGATACATAGGCACATCCTGAAATAGGGTTACAGGATGTCTATTTTACCAAATTGGCAGATGTCCGTATCCAACACATACAAGTTTCTAAAATCAAGTGAAAACCTACATGTGCTTGACCCATTTCTCTGCACATCCCAGTTTTCACTTTTATGTAGCAGCCACTTGTCCCTCCCACTGGATCAGATGTTTTGACTTGGACGTTCCAAATTTCATCTAAATGGCCTGTCTAAAATATGCCTTCACAAGGTTGGCTAAGCTATTGCATCCTTATGGGCATACCACAGAAACTAATACATATGCTGATTATGTTACAGATGTTGTTGGCCTATAAAGTAGGTTAGCTCACCTCTTTCTCCTCCATCTCCTTGATCCAGGTTCAACAATGCAGCCACGGGAAGTGGACCAGCTTCTGCAGATCCTCCATCTATAGACCATGTGAGTGAGTGAGAGACAGAGAGAGAGTGGGAGTCACATAGTCTTCTTTTGGTGAATTTCCCATCAGACATGCCTAGCCTAGACCCCTGTGAGTATGTGGCATAGCTCCCCTGTTGAAGATGTGCAGCTCTCTTGTACCCTTGCACTCGTTTGGCTGCTGCAGTTGAGCAGTTGATATCCCATGCCCCTGAAGAGGATTCCCTAGCTTCTTCCCATAATCTCATAGCATTTAGGAACATATTCAGATACCTGAAGCTCTAGATCCTCAAGGTTGCCATGATGCTCTACCAATAATGGTAGAGTATGTGCACATGGCGGCTATATAACAAGGTGGCAAAGGGATTTTAGAAAGGACCTTACAATCACTTCATCCAAAGTCCTATTCTATCTCTATATCCTTCCAGTCATTCTGCTTGCCCTCCTTCTCTCAATATATCACTATGCTATGGCAGCTGTGTACAAACCTAAGCTCTTACCTGTTGGGAGTAGGAGGCTTGGCAACTGAAGTGTTTGCAGAACCACTCTTAGGCATTGATTATCTTTTTGGTCCCCCCTCTGCTCTCAGGTTGGAAACAAACTTTCCTGACAGCCTTCCAATAGCTGGGTGATAGGTCCTCTCCAAAATTTGGTTTCCTAACCCAGTAAGCCATGCTGCCATTGTCCCTGCACCTGGTATGTCATGTGCACCTCACGTAAAAGTTCATGCATACAATATAAACACGTGCACATACTTTTAGCAGATGGTGCGTACATCCTGGGTCATGCACACGCTTATTTTATGACTTGTGCACCCCAATGCACAATTTATATAATATGCAGGTGCACATGTAGGAAATCACTTTTTATGGTACCCTCATCTAGCCTGCCAACCTATATAAAATTATTTCTAGAGTAGTATTTCTCAACCTAGTCCTAGAAGCATATCTAAACAGTTTAGATGGTTGCAATGAACATACATAAGATAAATTTGCACAATAGGAGGCTTTAATATAAGCAAACATATCTCATGCATATTTGTTATGAATATAATGAAAACCAGACCAGTTTTCATTATATTCATAGCAAGGTTTGGAGTTTTATTAACTTAAAAAATGGCTGTAACAATTAAAAAAAAATAAACATTAAACATTTAACCCTGGGAGTACCGATGGGGTCAAAAGTGACCCCATTGCAAGTTTCACAACACGTATCTCGGAAACTAGTTGTTCAAGAATGCAATCTTTTTATGACTTTTCACATGTCAATATTCTCTTTATATTGCGCCATGAGAGGAATAATTTTCATCCACTAGGTGACACTAGTGATGAATTGCAGCACAGAGTACCAGTGGGGTCATTTTTGACCACAGTTGCTTACGTCCGATTTGGATCGTGATACAATTTGCAGTTTTGTGAATTTTTTGATCTGACAAAGGTATTTATCATTAATTATGTATCATTTATTTTTTGTACTCTTATTTTATGAAAATTATACATTTTCTGTAATTGATACCATACGTTCTCTCATTATTTCCGATGAAATCTAAAGGCTTTCAGCTCGTTCATCACGATTATTGTACAGCTATAGTAAAACTGCTTTGCGTTTTATTCAACTTTATCTTTGTTTATTTATTTTAGGTTATTGTTTATGATGTCAAAACAAAGTATTCAGCTGCCCAAGTAAGAGAAATATTGCAACAAGATACTGACAGTGACGGCTCTGAGTCGTCTAATGATGCAGCATATTCAGCAAGCGAAGAAGCATATCAGCCAAGTTCGGGTGATAAATCTGATGATGACAGTCATGAATCAGATGATGACAGCAGTTGGTCGCCAAGTAAATGTGAGACTGATATTGAGCCGGTAACATCGCCTGCAGCAAAGAGTCAAGTTACAGGTTGAGGCAAAGGTCGAGGCTGTGCTGGACGGGGAAGAAGGCAGGAGTCCTCGGTGTCAGTATCATCTGTGAGGAATCTTAGTTGTGGTCGTAGAGGAGCTAAGAGGTCACCAACTATAAGCACAAATGTTGCCATTGAAGCCTATGCCACATCATGGAACAGGAAACCTATAAAGCAAGCTGCTTGAAGATATGCCAGAGCTAATGTCATGCCCGTACAACAAGGTCCTACAAGGTATGCTGTATGAAATGTTGATGGCCCTCTCACAGCATTCCACTTGTTCATGAGGAAGAACTTATTGAATGAAATCATGATGTGGACGAGCAAATAAGGAAGACACATTTATGATGACACCTGGAAAGATTTGACAGACGGAGAATTTCAATGCTTTCTTGGACTTCTGATCCTCTCAGGTGTGTACAAGTCACGAAATGAATCCATAGTTCAGTTGTGGAACCTTGAAGATGGTTGTTCTGTTTTCGGCAAAAATATGGCCTGTAACCGTTTTCAGCAAATTTCTTGTGCTCTCAGATTTGATGATGCAACCAACAGATGTGAACAACGAGGCATGGATAAGCTTGCTCCAATCAGACACGTTTTTGATACCTGGGAAGCAACTCTACGTGAAGCCTTTGTTCCTGGTGAAAATGTTACCATGGATGAGCAACTGCTTACATTTCGTGGCCGTGTTCCTTTCAGACAATATATTTCCAGCAAACCTGGGAAATATGGCATAAAGCTATGGATGTTGTGTGACAGTGCAACATCATATGTTCTGCATCTTCAAGTATATACAGGAAGGGAACTTGGACAAAACAGGGAACAGAATCAGGGTGAAAGGGTTGTGCTGCAACTCACTGAAGGATTGCCGCAATCTGGAAAAAATGTTACTGTTGACAATTTTTTCTGCAGTTTATCCCTGTCATGGAAATTGCTAGAAAAACAAATGACACTTTTGGGGACAATTCGAAAGAACAGAAAAGAATTACCTCCAGAATTTTCAACAGCAAAGGGCCGAGAGGTATCCACTTCACTGTTTGCCTTTTGCGATGACTCCATTCTGGTTTCCTATTGCCCGAAGAAAGGAAAAGTGGTTGTTCTTCTGAGCAGTTTGCATCATCAAGAAGAAGTAGATAACACACGTCCAGACAAAAAAACACGCATGATCTTGGACTATAATTCTAGTAAAGGTGGAGTAGATACGGCAGATCAAATGTTGCGCAAGTATACCACAAAACGAATGACAAGACGCTGGCCAGTGACAATCTTCTACAACATGTTGGACATCAGTGCTTTGAATGCCTTCATTGTTTGGATGTCACTAAATCCAGAATGGCAGTCCAAGTCAAAGCACAGACGTCATCTATTCCTCTTGGAATTAGGAAAGCAGCTGCTTCAAAGTAATTGCAGCGAGACTTCTTCCAGCATTGAAGAAGCCACTCATGCTGTTTGCAATGTCGGGATCCCAAAGAAAAGGGCAAGGTGTCACTGCTGTTCCAGAGAAAAAGTCAAGAAAAGCAACATAGTTTGCAACTCCTGCAAGCACAATGTTTGCAAAGAACATTCAGAAATTGTCTGTGTCTCATGCAAATGACTGTAGCACTTTACTGTGTTCATCAAGTGCATGCAAAAACTGCTTTCATGGCAACTCTTCTTCATGTAATTTTATGATAAAGCATTACATTTCAAAACATTTAACCTTCATAAATAAATAATTAATTCAGAATAATATTTTGTCTGTTTAGTTTAAAATTGACATGGTTAACAATTAAAATTTGTCGTGGGGTCATTTATGACCCCAACGGTATTCAGTGTGTGCAAAAAATCTCAGTAATTCCAGGGTTAAACATTAAACATCTAAAATTTCCTGTCATATAATGTAATATTATTCATGGATGTAGACTGATAACACAGGTACACTACCAAAAAACTGCCTCCAGTTTTGCAACTGATTCCTATAGATTTTGGGGTGCGGAATCCAGGAAAAATAGCCAAAATGTTCCATCACGTCACGTTTTCTTGCAAAATTAGATTTCTTACCCATATAAGGAATGTTCACATAATTTATTTTTAGCCGACTGCAGTTTATTTTCTTGGCCCAAAATAGAGGTTGTAATGGTTAACTAACTAGAAACACTCCCTCATGATATTTTAGAGTGTTTTGTATTCATTTTATACATTAACAGGACAATTGGGAGGCGGGGGGCTAAATCCAGTACTCGCGCTGGCGCATGTTCTTTCCTGTTCGCCTCGCCTCGTTCGCTCACTCAAACACGGTGGTTGCGACATGAACGTTCCTGTCAAATTTCAGTTTCTTGCAAGTTCATTATTACCTTTTGTTTGCTCAGTCGTAATCCAGCTTTATTCCAAAGTGGTTCACTACAGTTGTAGTTTGCAGTGCTGTGTATTTGTGATGGCTCACAGAGCCAGAGGTTGCGTCAACTCTCCGGACAATTTTGTTTTATTTGTGGGGAATATACCGTGAAAAAGCGGCAGAGGAACATTTCTGCATTTATTAAAAAAGTATATTTCGCCTATTTCGGTTTGAAGTTAGGCGATCAAGACAAACCGTGGGCTCCTCACAAAGTGTGCAAGACATGTGAGGAAGATCTACGCTTATGGATGAAAGGTAAAAAACAAGCATTTCGTTTCTGAATACCTATGATGTGGCGTGAACAAAGAGACCACAGCAGTGACTGCTATTTTGCTCTTGCATTGTGAAGGGATACAACTTAAAAAATAAGAACGTAATAAGTTACCCCAACCTTCCCTCAGCAATTAGGCCTATGCCTCATAGCAACGAAGTACCTGTGCCTGAACCACCAAAATCTTTGGATCATATTTGTGTGGACGGTTCTGATCATGATGAGACTCATCAGATGGCTTTTCCCGATGAGTCCAGTACTTCCGAGTTTGAAACTGAACCAGATCCGAAACCTGAACTTTTCTCTCAAACTGAATTGAATGATTTAGTCCGGGATTTAGGACTCCCAAAAGATGCTGCCCAACTGCTAGGTTCTCGGCTTAAACAGAAAAATCTATTGTCACCAGGATCAGCTTTTTATTGGTACCGCAACCGCGAGACACAATTTTTGAAGTATTTCAGCAAAGAGGAAGATTTGGTATTTTGCAACGATATATACGGAGTGATGGAAAAGTTTAAACTCAAGTATGATCCTGATGAATGGCGGCTGTTCATTGATTCGTCAAAAGACAGCATAAAAGGTGTTCTTCTTCATAATGGCAACACATTCGCTTCAGTTCCTATTGCTCACTCTGTTATTCTCCAAGAAAAATACGAGAATTTGGCCCTGATTCTTCAGAAGATTCGTTATGATGAGCATAAGTGGATGATTTGTGGAGACTTTAAAATTCTATCCATGCTATTAGGGCAGCAATCCGGTTTCACCAAATATCCCTGCTTCCTTTGCTTGTGGGATAGCCGGGCCCGCGACCTACACTGGGGGAAAAATGACTGGCCAATTCGGGAGTATTTGAGACCCGGTGAGAAAAATGTTCTTCATGAGAGCTTGGTACATCGTGATAAAATTCTATTACCACCTCTCCACATTAAGTTGGGTCTCATTAAGCAATTCATCAAGTCCCTTCCAAAAGATGGTGAGTGCTTTCGGTACCTTTGCTCAAAGTTCCCCCGACTTTCTGAAGCAAAGCTAAAGGAAGGAGTGTTTGTTTGCCCTGATATAAGGAAACTCATTTCAGATGGAGCATTCGCTGAAACGATGTCTGAGAAGGAAAAAGAAGCCTGGGATTCCTTCAAGGATGTTGTTCTCAAATTCTTGGGGAACAGGCGGGATGAGAACTATTAAGATATTGTTGCCAGGATGCTCAATGCCTTCAAAGAACAAGGCTGTAACATGAGCCTGAAAGTCCATTTCTTGCACTCCCATGTGAACTACTTTCCCGAAAACTTGGGGGCGTACAGTGAAGAACAAGGTGAAAGGTTTCACCAGGGCATCAAGGACGCAGAGAGAAGGTACCAAGGAAGATGGAACACCACTATGATGGCTGATTTTTGCTGGTTGCTGCTGCGGGAAACCCCAGATGAAAAATACGTCAAGCAGCACACCAAGAGAAGCATTCGGGGGAAGAAGAAACGGGCCCACCAGGAGATTGATTGACCCAAGAATGACTTTAAAATCTAAACTGTGTTGACAAATATCGTGTTTTTACTAAACTTTGAAATAAAAATTTGCTAGTTATTACCACAGTGTCGGATCTCATATATTAGAATTTTATTTTCACACCATCGGGTGTTTGTCTTCATGTATTGCAATGGTGCGGTTTGCGTTTTCTATTCTTACATACATACCTGTACAACATTTTTTGCACATTTCTTTGCTTTGCTTTGTGTCTAACCTCGCTCTTATATGCTCAATGTTTGTGCACATGTATGTGGCTGTTTTAAGTGCAGACAATTTTGCTACCATCACAGTGTGTTTTGTTGACATTACTCTATTCTTATGTGCTGCCTTGTTACAATTTTCTTTATTCTTATTTGAATAACTACTAAACAATTAGTATAAAGAATTCATCCAAGAAACTTTTATCTCGATCGCACTCAATCTGAAAAGTTCACCTCAAACTGCTAACCCAATGTAGCAAAAAATCTGTACGTGATGGAGCAAATTGGTTACCAGATTTGGATTCAGCGCACCAAAAAACGTAAAAATCAATGGAAACATTAGAGGCAGTTTAAAAAAATTTTTTTTTAGTGTACCTGTGTAATGAATGGCACACAAAATATGCACAATACACATTGCTTGCTTAATTCTGCCTCTTCAAATATTTGAAACACTTGTACATTCCATTCACATGAGTAATAGGTCAGGTACTTTATAATTTTTATAACAGAAGTCAATTGCAAGAGTTACACTTCTATAAAATACAGCTGAATATTTCACGCAGACAGGGTATAGTAGGTTAAGACACTATTTCAAAGTATAGAATTATTGAATTTTGCTTTTAACCTTCAATCTCTAGGTATATAGACTAAGTCCTTCATCAAAAGTTGTTGATATTGTTTGGGGTGTCCTATACCACGCTGTTGATGACACATAAATTACATTTCTCGGTTTTCTCCATCGCTCATTTTCAAAATTACCTGAAATGATATTTCAAATGACTTTCCATCCCTGGTTCTTGACTTCCTCTGCTGTTTTGAAACCATCTAAAATGATTCAAAATCGCTTTCCTGAGTGGAACTAGAACCCTTTTTTATAGACGAGAATTAGAAAGAAAAGGTTCTATATGCACTTACTTTACATACATCAGTGCTGCTTTACACACTTTATGACCCACTCACTCAACAAATAGCCACTGAAGAAATGAGTTGATATGCAATAAAGCATAGCTGTTCACCTGTAACAGGTGATCTCTGGGAACAGCATGAATCAGTCTTCACATATGGGTGACATTGGCACCAACAGAGCCCGCGCGAGAACGCTCCTCAGCATTGAATAGGAAAGCATTTGGGAGCACTCCACTATACCTGCGCATCAGCCTCCCCACCTTTACAATTCCTCTCCTCAGTTGAATTTGTAGCTAAGAAGAAGAGAAAAAAATAAACCAAACCTACAACTCCTAGGGGAGGAGGGTGGATTGTAAAGACTGATACTTGCTGTTCCTGGAGATCACCTCTTACAGGTGAGTAACTACGCTATCTCCAGGAACAAGCAGGAATGCAGTTTTGACATATGGGACTCACTAGCTCCCAGTTAGCAGACTGGCATGGGGGGAGAGCAGTGTGATCCCTGAGACTAAAGGTTAGATCCAAAGAGTGTGGACATGATGTGTCCCATTGGACTCAATTCCAGGAGGCTATACCCCCTCTAATGATAGTCTGGTCTTTTGTAGAAGTCCGGGACAGAGGGTAGGAGTTGAGCCTAAGTCCCAAAGAGGTGCTGGAGTACAGCTTGGCCAAAGGCAGCATCCCGATGGGAGTCCCTTCCCAGACAAGAATGTGTAGCAAAAATATGAACGGAAGACTAGGTAGCTGCCCAACAGATCTCCTCAGTGAAGACTGAACAAAGATTGGTTACGGAGGTTGCCATAGCCTGCACATTATGAGCAGAAACATGACCCTCTAGGGAGAGATCTGCCTGTGCATAAGCAAAATAAATGCAATCTGCTATCCATCTGAATAAAGTTTGTTTTGTCACCGGTAGGCCAAGGTGACTTTCAAAGGAAATGAACAATTGAGAGGATTTCCTGTGAACCTTAGTTGTATCTATATAAGTAGTAAGCCAGCACTTGCTTGCAGTCTAAGGTTTGGAGCACTGCTTGAGCCTGAGACGCATGTGTCCTCGAGAAGATCAATAGGATTACTGACTGGTTTAGATAGTAGGAGGAGACCACCTTTGGAAGGAAATGTGGATGGGTTCAGAAGACCACCTTGTCATGGTGGAACTGGGTATATGGTGGATCCGCCATCAGAGCCTGCAGTTTGCTGATGCGATGAGCTGACATGATGGCAATGAGGAAGATTACCTTCCAAGACAATAACTCCAGTGAAGTGGTGGCTAAAGGCTTGAAAGGAGACTTTAGAAGTTGAGTGAGAATGACGTTGAGGTCCCAGGCCACCAGAGGCAGCTTAATGGGTGGCTTGGACAGTAGGAGACACCGCATGAAGCATGCTACTAAGGGGTGTGAGGAGATGGGCTGTCCACCCAGTGGTTCGTGATAGGCCGCATTGGCACTAAGATAAACTCTTACTGAGTTAGTCCTAAGACCTGCCAAGGACAAGTGAAGGAGATGATATAGAATGGATTCTACCAGCAGGCAAAGGGGTCAATGACCTTTGGGGACCACCAGAGTGCAAACCTTTGTCATTTGAAGGTATAAGATTGCCTGGTGGACTGCTTGCATGAGGCAAGAAGGATATCCTTGACCTCCTGTGGCAGGTCAAGGTCAGTGAACACTATCCCTTCAGCAGCCATGCCATGAGGTGAAGGGAGTGAAAATTGGGATGGAGGAGCAGAGGAGTTTGGGTGCACATCCAAGTGTGAGAGGCTGAGCCTGCACAAGACAAAGAAACAGAGGAAAGTATGGGTGACGGGGCCAAAAGGGGGGTATGAGGATCATGGAACCCTTGTTGGCCTGTAGCTTGAACAACGTTTTAGGTATCAAGGGGATGGGAGGAAATGCATAGAGCAGACCCTATCCTCAATGGAGAAGGAAAGCGGGGCCTGTCATTGCACAAGAGTGGAAGATGTGGAGCCAATTCCATTACATGCACATCTTGGCCATGGGCACATTCAATTTAAATGGGATTCTGCATTAGACACACATGTGGTTTTGGAATAGGGACATACACATTTTCGGCGCTGCACGACCAAAGCACTATAGAGTATAGGACACAGCTATATGCAGCAAATGGCTTTGTACATCCCCACGCTCACCATATTCTGAAAGGTTAGACGTTCAAGAACCCACCTGACTCCCCAATAGACACATGCACAGCCACGCCTCCATGTAAAACATGCGTCTCCTATGCTGCTCCACTCACTGACAGTGTTTTGCTGATGCAAACCACACATGAATACTGATGATACAGATATGGTGATGCAAACTAGATTATCTATACCAGTCTGTTGCATGCCCAGAACACTGCAGAGATAGCTCTGTGCACCCTACTATAGTTTAAAAGCAGGTAGAAAGTGATGTGTTTGACATAACATACCTCACATCACAACATGAATGGCAATGGAAGATATCCTTAGATATGTTTTCATTGGTCATCTGAGAAAACAGTCTATGTAATGCTCAATATGGCTCAGAAGCAATCAGAAGAAGGTCTCTATAGCAAAATGTCAGAGCATATCCCTGTTACTGATAAGGAACACGTAGAACGGGACTATACAACATTGCAAACAGCGGTAATAAATGACCAAAAGCACCATCCTCGCTCTCTACAATTGTGCACATTTCTAGAGACCTATAATGGTGCACCTGGGCATGTCTTGGTGCTGTTTGCACTGTTGACTGCTCTCATTCTGAGGGGCCCTTATTAATGACAGGCATATGTTGTGGCGTTTTGCTATACAGAACCTCTTCTGATTTAACCTCCCTGATCACACTGAGATGTTCACCCCTACCCAGTTTGGAGGCATCCATTGTCAGGGTGCATCGAGGTGGAGGCATCTGAAAAGGTGACCCGTTGAATAGGTTCTGCGGAGAAGATCAGTTGAGGAGTGATGTGGATCTTGTCTCTGAGACACCCCTTTGCTTGCATCCATTGAGAGGACTGAGTCCATTGGGCTTGTCGCATGTGTAGTCGAGTATAAGGACTGACATGGACTGTAGAGACCATGTTTCCCAACAGACGTAGCATTTCTCAAGCCATTACGCAGCTCTGCTGTTGCATTTGTTTCGCCAGCTCGATGAGGTGGGCACAACAATATTGAGGAAGAAAATCTCAGGTCTGCTGAGTGTCTAAAAATGCTCCGATGAACTCCAGGCATTGAGATGAAGTGAGGTGAGACTTTGGGAAGTTTAGGACAAATCTCAGATGTTAATGTACCGTGATGGTGCGATGAAGTGAGAGTTTTACCTCCTGAATGGAGTCTCCCCTGATTAACCAGTCATCCACATAAGGGAAGACAAAGACCCCCAAAGTACAGACATAGGCAGTGACTATTGCCATGCATTTTGTGAATACTCACAGTGCAGAGGCTAAGCCAAAGGGCAGCACTCAGCATTGGTAGTGGTTCCCCTAAAACATGAAGCATAGATACAGTCTGTGCTGAGGATGGATCAGTAAGTGTGTGCACGCCTCCTTTAAGTCTAAAGAACATAGCCAATCTTGTCTCTGGAGGAATCATTTTGAATTTTTCTCAGACCAGGAATATGTTTAGGTCTCTGAGATCCAAGATGGGGCAGAATCCTCCTGTTTTCTTTGGAATGGAGAATAGAAGCCCATCCCTTCTTGAGGAGGAGAAACTCTTTCTATTGCAGTTTGAGATAACAGGCTGGACACCTCTTCTCTTAAGAGAGTGTTTTGAAGGTAATGTGTGGTAAAGTCCCCTGTGAAGCTGGTAGGAGGTAAGTCTTTGAAGTGAAGCAGATACCCCCTTTGGCTGATGTTGAAAGTCAACTGTTCTGAAGTTATGAGGTGCCACCTGTGAGCATATGAACAGAGTCTGCCTGCTATATGGAGGGGCTAGAGACTCTACAGAGGCAAAGTGGCAATGCTCTCTAGGAAGGAGTCAAAAAACAGACGCAGATTGTGCCTGAGCTGCTGGTTGAGGTTTAGGAGTCTTGGGCTTTTTGGGTTGGTGAGGACCCTGCTGCCACTGCTGAGGCTGCTGAGGCTAGTAAGCAGCTGAAGGTGGGTAGGAAGGATAATATCTCTCCTTCTTAGAATAAAAAGGTTTCTTGGCAAAAGCCTTCCTTTTGGAGGGGTCAGCCATTTTTTCTGGAAAGGTGTTTGAGGGTGAAATCATCTGCCTCAATCTCCCTGGCCTTTTCTCTCCAACTTTTTCTGAAAAGGTTTTCTTCCAATAATGGGATGTTGGCCAGCTTGTCCTAGACCCATCGTTCAAGATCTGATGTCTGTAACCAGAACATCCTCCAAGCCACAATGCAGACTGCTGAAGCTGTGCTCGTTGACTCACAGGCATTGAAAGATGCCCTGGTAAGACATTTTGAAGTATTCTGACTTTGCTCGATGAGTATCTGGAATGTACTCCACTTATCATCAGGAAGCATGGAGGCAAACGTCTCCAGATCCCTGGTGACATCTTTGAGAAATATACCCATGTATAGCATATAGGAATTTATCCTAGAAGCCAACATGCATGCCTGAAAGCATCAGTGCCCAAAGGCATCGAGTGACCTCAAGACTCTACCTGGAGGCATGGAAGAGTGATTTTTTTGAACTCTTTATTCAGCACATCACCGATTCCACCATTGAGTGATGGGGGAGCTGAGGCTTCTGAAGCCTGGACACTATGGAACTTGGTACATGTTATTGAGCCTCTTGCTGATAGGCGGAACCATAAGAGGAGCCTCCCACATGCTGAGCATAAGATCTTGTAAGATGAGATGTACCAGTAAAGTAGCCGCTTCCTTGGACATGGGAGGGTATTTGAGTATCTCTAATTCCTCTGCCCTTGGTTCCTTCTTTAAGGCTATTGTGATAGCCAGTCCTGCCATGTCATGGATGAAGTCTTAGAAAGACATATCTTCTGGTGGGGACCTGCACCACTTATCTGGAGGGGACAGGTCTGAAGGGATGTCTGGAAGTTCTTGGGAATCCAGTGATCCCTCGTCAGAATCAGAAGGACTAGGATTAGAGTTTGACAAGAAGTCAAAATATCACTGATCTTATGTTTGACCTCGATGCGTCATTGATGTCAAAGGCCAATGCTGTTACCAATGCTCAGATGTATCAGCATTGGAAGCTATGGCAGTCTTAGCCTGTTGGATAGTGATGGTATCAGTCAGTTCCAATGGAGGCATTGGTCTTGGGAGCTCCAACAATGTGGACTTGAGGGCCAGCATCGGGGTCAATACACTTGACTGTAGGCAGGATGCCAAAGCCTGCATTGCTGGAGTTGTCGATACTGTCTGTAATGAGGCTGCCAGGAGTGCAGTCAAACTCCTCTCGAGAGCCAGCATGCACTGGTCCAGGGAGATGGTGATGTCTGGATAGAATCACCAATGGGGTTTTGACATGGAACTGGTAGCTCTCCAGAGGTTGATTCCATGTTTCTGGAATCGGGAGATATACATTTCCAGCACTGCACGAACAACACATCTGGGGAAACACGGGCCCTCACTGCTATAATGGGACATGGGTATAATGTAGCAAGTGGCCTGCATGTCCCCACACCCACTGTATGCTGAAAATATAGACATAGAAACATAGAAACATAGAAACATGATGACAGAAAAAGACCACATGGCCTATCTAGTCTGTCCTTCCATATCAACAACTACAACAGTCCACTTTTTACCTTTAGAGATCCTCTGTGTTGGTCCCATGCTTTTTTGAATTCAGTTACTGTCCTCATCTCTATGAGGTGTACCAGTAAAGTAGCAAGTAGACGTTGCAGATGATTCCCGTCTCCGTGCAGCAATGCCTCCACTGGAAAAATGTACATCTCCTAAGCTGACAGTCCCTCTTCTGCTTTGGAGGACAGGTCCTCCTGCCATGGCTACTTGGCTTTCCGGTCTGCATTGAAGTCACCACTAGGGGAGTCTCGATACTTATGCTGTGACTTTCTTCTGGTCTCATCGGTCTTTGATGCCGATGCCAATGACTTTTTAGAAATCAAAGACTTACTCTTATGTTTTGACTTGGAAGATACCTGAGACTCATGAGAGGTGGCCGATACCCTTGATTATGTGGAAGCACTGAAATCGAGAGTGGGGCGAACAGTGATCCATACAGATTTGCTCTGTTCTTTAGGCCTCTCCTCGTCATTTGCTGACATAAAGGAGAAGAATTTGGTAAATGGTCAGGGCCCAAACATTTTAGATACCAGTCATGCTTATCCATGACTGATATGGTATCAGCACATTTGGTACATTTTTTAAAACCATTAGTTGTTTTTTCCATTTTAGAAAATATCTCTCAAAATTGAAATGATATGGAGGCTAGAAGGCCTAGTTAGCGGTGAACCTGCAGGAAAAGAAAAGAAATAGAAAATGTTATAACTAAAAAAAAGAAAATATTTTCGGGACTGTGTCGATTCTGACAGAACTGTCGTCGACGGAAAGGCAGAACACGGTATTACACCAAAAAAGAATAGGTTTTCAACAGTGACAGGATTTAGTAACCTGCTGGCTCTCTGGAAAATGAAGAACTGAGGAGAGGAGTTGGGAAGGTGGGAAGGCAGATATGCAGGCGCAGTGGCGTCCTTCCAAAGGCTTTCCTATTGGATGCCAACAACACCCATATATGAAGACTACATTCCTGCTTCTTCCTGGATATATATATTATCCTCTCAGAATGGCTAAGCAGAAGTGCGGAAACTGGATTATTTTACCCTTGAAAGCTAGAAAGTGCTTGTGACTTTAAAATGAAGAAGATTGAGGGGGCGGAGCCTGATGTCCAGCGGGATGGTCGCATAACGCTGAGGCTCCCGAGAGGCCTACTCAGAATCCTGAATTAACACCGTACATACTTGGAACTTCTACTCTGATCTTGCCAGGGCACATTGGTGATATGGCGGGGACCAAACCCACGCGCCTGGAATTTGGATCTCTAGCGGCTTCTCACGGCAAACGTTCCAAAACTGAACCTCCGTCCCCGCAGAAGGGGCTGGCCTTGCGCGAGGGCCCCGAAATGCAGCAGGAAATCCTCGCAGAGATTAGAGGGGTCAAAAACCTCGTGCAGTCAAACGGTGAAGCACTCCGAGCGCTGTGGGAAGATTTTGGTGTGCTGCAAAGCAAGCTAGAAGGGCTTTCTTCGCGTCAGGACAAAATGGAGAGCATATTGGACTCCTATGCGGCCCGGTTATCCAAACTCGACAAAGTTGAACGTCAGGTGCGGGCCTTGCAGAAAGAAGTGGAAGATGGCAATAATAGAGCGCGCCGCAACAACATACGACTCGTGGGCATACCGGAGGGAGCGGAATCGGGAGACATGAAAGAGTTTTTATGCAAAATCCTCCCTTCCCTGCTCCAAATCACCTTTACCAAAGATTTGGAGATCGATCGCGCTCATCGTGTACCCACAAGCATAACGCTCAACAGGAAGACCCCGCGGCCTATCATTTTTCGACTTTTGATTTATCAACACGTTGAGCAAATTCTAAGTGCCTCTCGGGCAAAGGGCCATATGGAGTTTGAGAGCCACAAGATCTCCTTCTATCCCGACTTGGCTAAACCCACGGTCGACCGCCGAAAGCGCTTTCTGGAATTCCGGCCGAGGCTTCAACAACTACAAGCGCGCTATGGCCTGATGTACCCGGCCAAGCTCCGAGTCACGCTTCACAATCAGACAAGAATATTTGAGGACCCTGATCTACTAGCGGAGTTTTTGGATTCCAAAGAAGCCGACTTGATGCGCTGACTTCCAGAATATTCCTGCAAGTATTCTCATATCCGCTGTACCTGCCATATTGGATCTGCCGCAGCCCAGCAAAGAGTCTGGCGAGGGCAGTTTGTTGCCTTACTTTTGATGATATCTGTGACCCGACTCCATCTACCCACAGTAGCCTCGATGAGTATCAGAGACAGTGTTAATTATGGACTCTGGTGTTTCTTTTCTTTTTTTTCATGTCTTTCTATTTCCTCTCTAGGGCCTCCTCCCGCAGACATATGGTCGCCATATTCTTTGGGGGTTTTGCTTCTTCTCTAAGATACTTTGGTACATACTTTTCAATATGGGGTGTATTAGCCAGAATACTCGGTGATTATGTCATTGTTGCACAGATTCTGATTATGTTGTATGTTTTCAAGCGCCCTTACCTAAAATGTCTATTACCGATTGATGGCACCATGTAAGATTTTCTCATTGAACGTAAAAGGAATCAATAATCCGATAAAACGGAAGAAAATCCTAAGCTACCTAAGTCAGGAAGCTGCGGATCTGATTTTCTCCAAGAAACGCATTTAAATTCGAAGGAAACTCTTAAACTCAATATTAAACCTTACATGGTGGCCGCCTAATGATTATGTACAATCTGCTCATTGCTCCAACATGCCTGTATAATGTGCACTCATCATGTTTCAGATCACCGTTAGGTTTGGTAACACAATAATGTAAGTACACGACCGCTTCGGGAATGATTAGTTTTCTAGAGAAGAAGCAGGGGGGAGTGGGGTGGCAGGGGTTTACTTTGGTGTATGTATTACACTTTATGTATCTGTCTTTTAGCTGTATGTCTTCCTTTTCCTTTGTTGTTATAAAACGAAAATAAAGAATTTAAAATGAAGAAGATTTAGCTGATAAAAATATCATGCACAAGTTATTCTTATATGAACAAACTACCACTAAAACTAAGAGAGATTAAGGACCTTATCTCCTTCAGGAAGAAACTTAAAACCTACCTGTTTAGTCAACATTACAGCAACCTACAACCTACAATCGAATATAATACGCAAGAATACACAACTAACTAAACACAACTCTACCCCACCTAATCCAAGACTCACTCCAATTAGCATCTGCTTATCACCATTTCTGATACTTCTAACCAGGTAAATCCTAACTAACTCCTTATTAGCTATTCCGAACAGCCCCCCTCCCAACACTGTACATACGATTACAAATAACTATTGTAAATAGTTTTGTTTTAACCATGTAATTAATTTACACACTGTTTTCTTTGTAACATAGTTATTATATTTCCATTAATGTTCTATGTAATACAATATTTCACTGTTTGCTATATTGTTTTTAAGTTCCTTGTAAACTGCCCCTGATCTCTGGAAGGGGCGGTATAGAAAAAACACAAATAAATAAATAAATTCTGAAAACAATTATATTTACAGAGATTATTTTGATAGGATGCATGAACATTTTTTGAAAAATCAAACCCTAAATTCTTATGCACCGTATACCAATCTAATTCAATTTTATAAAATATTACGTAGAGATGACAGATATTAATATTAGTAGAAGGCTTATCCTTTGGTAATAATTAGCATTCATGTAGTTCATCCTGCTCTTTAAAAAAACATACATTGATTATCAAGATTACCACTCAAGATGTCCTTTTGCTTTTGCTCTCTGTATTTCTGTAGTAAACTCATCTTTTTTACTTAATTTGTCACGCTTCAAATGCCAGAGCCACAGCAATCAAATTACTGTCAAAAATTGCATTACAAAATGCCATGTTCCGTTCAGAGCAAAGCAAACTCAATTTTTCTCTTACATCTTGTTATTTTGCTTCTGTCCTGCCCCCACTCCACTGTGAGCATTTTACTAAAAACATTTTTGTTCTTCCCCTGTCTAGTGTAGCATATAAAGTGTTTTATTACACTGCTCCTGTAAATAAGTACACTACACTATAGTAGAGCTGCCTTTCTTCTACAGAAACAAAGAACAGTACCATTGACCTCACAAACTGCTACAGAAAAAAAGTTCTTAATGTGTACATTGTCTTATGCTGTATACAGTACTTTTAGGAGTGCAGTAACAAGGCTATGTCCATGTTGATGAGAGTAACAGGGTGCTGGGATAGCCTTTGGCATCCCCCCCCCCCCCCACTCTACTGTTTGAGGAGGATGGGGAACCTTGGGGGAGAGAGGTCAAGGGCCATTAATTTTTGAAATTGAATATCTACAGTGAGGGTAGTAGTGATTGATCAGGAAGGGCCAAGAGCGTAGAAGAACGGAGGTAAGGTTGGCAGAAGTTAGGACAGTGCCAGTGGTGGAGGCATCACTTTTGAACTCTCTCCCTTTAAGCGCTGGTGGTTTTATTTTGTCTTAGGTAGTCTGTTAATTTAAATATATATTATAATATTCCTTGCAGTCAGCCAGGTCAGAATCAGCTTAGGTAAAAAAGAGACTAGTTGGGTTGTTAGAAAGACTTACAGATGCCTACAGATATAGAAAGAAGACTTCAGGCAAGGATTCTGGAGGCAGTGACTGGAGTTATGCTAGGAGAGTATCTGCTGCTCTCAGCAGCAGTTTTGAGGAACCAGAGACAGAGACCATGGTTTCTGGTCTATAAGTGTTGGCCAGCTGGGGAAGGGGACAAGGCAAGAGCACAAAATGAATGCACATCAGGCGTGGAGGCAATAGAAGGAGTCAGAATGTTAAGGGGGCTGAGGAGGACTTGAGCACTCCACTGCAGGAAGAGTGTTCCATATAGGACTTAGTGGGCCTAGCAGGAGATTTCTGGGCTAAGGGAGAGGAGCTCTGCACATCAAGGAGGCACAAAGGTCCCTGGCAGGATCCCAAAATGGCACACCAGTTCCACAATACTTGTCCCGGGGCAAGCAGTGGATTTTCCAGGTTCTCTTTAATAATGTCTTATGGATCTTTCATCCAAGAACTTGTCCAAATTTTCTTAAACCCAGCTACACTAACAGCCTTCACTACATACTCCGGTAACGAATTCCAGAGTTTGATTATGCGTGGAGTAAAAAAATATTTTTGCTTGTTAGTCTTAAATGGGTTACACTGTAGCTTCATTGTGTGTCCCCTACTTTTTGTTGGCTAAACAAATGATCCCTGTTTACCTGTTCTACTCCATTCATTATTTTATAGACCTTTCTCTGTGCCTTTTCTAATTCTGCTATATCCTTTTTAAGATATAGTGATCAGAACTGCACACAATTTTCAAGGTGTGGTCGCATCATAGAATGATACAGAGGCATTATAATATTCATAATTTTATTCTCTATTCCTTTCCTTATGATTCCAAGTATTCTATTTTCTTTCTTGTCTGCCGCTGCACACTGGGTGGAGGGTTTCAACATATTATCTACGATGACACCTAAATCTTTTTCCAGGGTGGTGGTTCCTATGTGGAACCTTGCATTATGCAACTGTAGTTTGGGTTGTTCTTTCCTAGGTGCATAACTTGTCCACATTAAATTACATCCAGTCTTCCAGTTTATCAAGGTCCTCTCGCAATTTTTCACAGTCCACTTGTTTTAATAACTTGCAATAATTTTGTTTCATCTGCAAATTTGATCACCTCACTTGTTATTCTCATTTCCAGGTCATTTATGAATATGTTAAAAAGCATCAGGCCCAGCACAGATCCCCGGAGTACTCCATTATTCACCTTTCTCCATTAAGGAAATTGGCCATTTAGCCCTGCTCTCTGCTTTCCATCTTTTAACCAGTTCCTGATCCACAATAGAACACTGCCTCATATCCCATGACTTTTTAATTTTGCCAAGAGTCTCTCATGAGGGACCTTGTCAAAGGCTTTCTGAAAATCCAGATGCACTATGAGAGTTATTCTATAACATCCACTTATGGCCACCAGAAACGTCTAAATTGGAATCGGGCATGTTATAGACCCTCTTCCAAAACCATGGGTATAGACGCACCCGTGTTTCCGGAATCGGGAGATATACATTTCCAGCGCAGTATGAACAGTATGTCTGGAGAAACACGGGTCCTCGCTGCTATAATGGGACATGGGCATATGCAGCAAGTGGCTTGTATGTCCCCGCGCCCACCGTATGCTGAAAAGACAGACATTGCAGATGATTCCCGTCTCCGTGCTGCAATGCCGCCGCTGGAAAAACATACATCTCCTAAGCTTATGGTCACACTGACAGTGTTGTGCTCATGCAAACACATCGATACTGATTAAACAGTTATGTTCTTGCAAACCAGACTATGTATGCTAGTCTGTTGCAGGCCCATAACACTATAAGATTATCTAAGTGCACCTAACCTAGTGTAAAGGCAAATGGAAAGTGAGATATTTGCCCCGACAGACCCTGCTGCAATACTTACATGGCATTTGATGAACATCATAGTTATACTTGTAGTGGTCATTGCTGTAAACAGTATTTGCAATGCTAAGAGTGGGCCATATAACACTGAAATGAGTCGCTACAACTACGTGTCAACACATATGCCTGTCAGTGATAGGATGAACATATGCAACAGTGCAAACATCAGCAATACATGCCCAAAAGCATCATCATCTGTCCTGACAAATGTGCACAATGCTAGAAACCTCTGATGGTGCATTTGGACATGTATTTGTGCTGTTTGCACTGTGGCTTGCCCCCATTCCAAGGGCCCCCCATCATTGACAGGGACATGCCCCGCTATGTTGATGCAGAGCAGTTTTGCAGAACTTACAGTCCATGAACACTAGCTCCTGGCGGTGCTGCAGTCAGCCTTATGGTCCAGGTACTGGCCAGGCAAACATGGCTACCCAAAGTTGCAGATCAGCATACCTGCAGTTCTTATACCACACACACACATACACACACACACTTGCTTGCAGTCAGATATAACATAGCTCTGTAAAAACCATGCCCTGCACCTATACACGACTGCTGGTAAGACATAATAGCATGGCGCCTCAGGACAACACATCAGATCTGCATTTCTCAGCCAAATGTGGTTCTACTATATATTGACTCACATACCATCCCTACATCTATATTCTCATTCCTACATAAGAACATAAGAACATAAGATATGCCATACTGGGTCAGACCAAGGTCCATCAAGCCCAGTATCCTATTTCCAACAGTGGCCAATCTAGGTCATACGTACCTAGCAGTATCTCCAAAAGACACAGGTTCCACAATGCTTGTATTGGGTCAAGCATTGATATCCTGGGTCCCTTTTTAATAATGGTTTATGGACCTTTCCTCCAGGAACTTGTCCAAACCTTTTTTTAAACCCAGCTACACTAACAGCTCTTACTACATCCTCCGGTAACAAATTCCAGAGTTTGATTACACGTTGAGTGAAAAAATATTTTCTCTTATTTGTCTTTTTATCCTGTAGCTTGTGATAGGGAAGCTTATCATAGCTCAGGTAGGAGCTATAGAAAAGATGATGTGACTCTGAACAAGCAACCTGTCAGTTCTGGTAGAAGCAAGAAAACAGAGTTTTCACATAAAAGACTACCAGTCCCAGAATGCACCAGGTTTCCAGCAGCCATGAGAGGGGCTGAAGTGAGAAAATGTGTGTGCAATCAAGAGAGCTATGAGGTAATCCCTAAGCACTCATCTCAAAGGGCAGGGCCTGATTCAACACAGCTGCGCTGTGTTAGGGAGCAGCACACATTAGGAAAGAATAAGAATAGAGCTTATTCTTCAGATAACAGCTTCAAGGAGAGTTTGAAGAACAGCTTCAGCAAAAGCCAAGCAGATAGAGAGAGAAGGAAACTCTCTGGAAGGAAGAGAAGAAAGGCCATTGGAAGGTCTGGGAGATTCCAAGGCAGTACTCATACTGGGAGGTATTCCAAAAGCCAGCAGAGTCCATTGGACTGGATTCAGCCAGAGGAATGGAGTGGCAGAGATAGGAATCACCAGTGGCTACCTGGAAGAGAGAAGACTGCATGTGGAAGGGACTTTCAGACCAAGGCCAGAAGGTATGTGAGAGAAGATCCAGTGTCCAGGGATCAAGATTGGAAGGCTGGACATCAGAATTGGGTTACATATTGGCCAGGCTATACAGAGAGGAATAATGATAGCAGGAGAGGCTCAGGTATGAACACTGATCCAGACCCTATCTATAACAGAATGGCAGCCAGGGAATAAGCATTCTCATGATAGTGCCTTAATGAAAGACTCGTCTGTGCCAATGTATGATAGTGACCATATGCTGATTGATGAAGAGGGAGATACAGCAAATGAAACTATTTATATGGACTGTTCTCTATCTAAATGCTATTGCTAGTTTTCCGTGAGCAAACACATCAGCCATCACAAAGAAACCTAACTTTGTTCTTTATTTCCACTGCAAACAGCTCTTAAAGCAGGATTTGGGCTCACACAGTAGCAGCCAGCCAGCTAAAGGCTTTCAGCTGGTCCATTGATAGTAATTAGGGCTGCACCTGATTGTGTGTGTGAGCAAGGGAGAATCACTGCTGAGATCGGCGTGGAAAATAAGCAGAAGTTAACCTAACCAGCAAAGTTTATTCTTTACTTTGTGCCTTTGTATTTGGTAATTATTTGCTAAGAAAACATTAGCTAATTGCCTGACAAGCTGAAGGTTGTTTTCTGGTTTACTTTGTGACTTTTTGTTATCCATTTTAAACACTGCAAGCAAGTAACCTCATTTATAGTGCTATCAAGCATACATGTGCTGGGTGAATTAAACCCCATCAATAAAAGAAGTATTTTATTGATCTTACCACTTGGTTTCACAACTCAAATTATTGTCATCAGCTGTGTTTGGGAGTGAATGAACTACAATACCCACAATACCTTGCAAGAATCATATGAATATATGCATCGTCAAGATTGTGTAAGTTCTCACCCTAGGCAGCCGTCTGACAAGCTTCATTACATGTCCCCTAGTCTTTCTATATTCTGATAGCGTAAACAATCGATCTACGTTTACCCGTTCCACTCCATTCTTTAATTTATAGACCTCTATCATATCTCCCCTCAGCCGTCTCTTTTCCAGGTTGAAGAGCCCTAACCTTTGTAGCCTCTCTTCATAGGAGTAGCCTTCCATCCCCTTTACCATTTTGGTGGCTCTTCTCTGTACCTTTTCTAATAACGCTATATCCTTTTTAAGATACAGTGACCAGAATTGCACACAATATTCAAGGTGCGGTCGTACCATGGAACGATACAGAGGCATTATAATATCCTTTGTTTTATTTTCCATTCCTTTCCTTATGATACCTAGCATTCTATTTGCTTTCTTGGCCGCCGCTGCACACTGGGCGGAGGGTTTTATTTTATTTTATTTATTTATTTAACAGTTCTTCTATACCGCTCTATTTTAGATCAGAGCGGTTTACATTTAACATCAACTATACAACACAAGGAACTTTGAGTTGTATTTACAATAAACAGGGAGATCAACTTGGAAGTAACTGGGGGAAACTATGTACAATTCTTAACTCTATACATTGTATCACACTGGTACCTGATTTCAGGCATTTAACATGTTATCCACGATGACTCCTAAATATTTTTCCTGGGTGGTAGTTCCCAATGTGGAACCTTGCATCGTGTAACCATAGTGTGGGTTGTTCTTTCCTAGGTGCATAACTTTGCACTTGTCCACATTAAATTTCATCTGCCATTTTGATGCCCAGTCTTCCAATTTATCTAGATCCTCCTGGATTTTAGCAACTTTAAACAGTTTTGTGTTGTCTGCAAATATCATAACCTCACTAGTTATTCCCTTTTCCGGGTCATTTATGAATATGTCAAAAAGTAGTGGACCCAGTACAGATCCCTGGGGTACTCCACTATTCACCTTTTTCCATTGTGAAAATTGGCCATTTAGCTTTCTATCTTTTAACCAGCTCTTATCATAGCAATTGTTAGGGAAGCCCAAAATAGCCCCTTTAGCACAAACAGCAAATTCCAGCATAGCCAGAGTAACGGTTATTGCAGAGCTTTCGTTTTCTGTTTGGGTGCTTTTTATTGTTACTTAACCTTACAAACATCCCTCCCCTGTGCACTCTTTTCTTTACGATTGCATGTTGTGCTCTCCCAGGCAGCAGACACACCAGATCAATGCAGACATTTCAGTCATTCAGCTCTATGTGACATGTTGGAGATCAGAGCAGAAATTCTTCTAAGTCACGGCCTTATTCTATCTTGCTGCTGGTATAACGTGCACAGGCCTTCCCTGAATATGCTTTATATCTGTTGTGGCTTGCCATGTCCACATTCTTCCCCCCCACACCCACGTTCTGAGATCCCCTTTCTAGCACCATGTACATGCAGGACACTCTGGTTTCAGAATACGGGTCTAGACATTTTTGCAAGAAAAACATCTATCCCACACATCCAGGCAGCCTATTTGCATTTCTGAATGACCTCTATATCAACCGACTCCCCTTGGTAAACCTGTTCATTCACATCTTCAAAAAATATAACATTAGGAAGACAAGACTCTCCTTGGCAAAATCCATGTTGTCTTTCTCCCATTAAACCATGACTATCTACATGTTCATTAATTTTATTCTTTATAATTGTTTCTACCATTTTTCCCGGTACTGACTTCAGGCTCACCGGTCTGTAGTTTCCTGGATCAGTCCTGGAACCCTTTTTAAAAATTGGCATTACATTGGTCATTTGTCAGTCTTCAGGCACTACAGATGATTTTAATGATAGTTCACAGATTACTAATAGTAGGTTTGCAAGCTCATATTTCAGTACTTTCAACACCCTTGGATATATACCTCCCGGTCCAGGTGATTTACTAATCTTCAGTTTATCATATCATTGTAATACATATTTCCAGTTTATCAATATTTCTTTCAATTTTTCTGATATATCACCTTTAAAGACCATTTCAGACATGGGTAATTTCCCTAAATCTTCTTCAGTAAAGACAAGCAAAGAATTCATTCAGTCTCTCCAATATGGCCTTGTCCTCCCTTTGCACCCTTTTTACCTCTCTATCATCCAATGTTTTTTTGCTACGAATGTACTTGAAAAAGCTGTCATTATGCATTTTTACTTCCACGGCAAACGTTTTTTCAAATTATCTCTTTGCCTGCCTTATCAATGCCTTACATCTAGCTGGCAAGTGCTTATGTTTTTTCCCATTTTCATCATTTGGTTCCTTTTTCCATTTCCTGAGAGATGCTTTTTTGGCTACAACAGCCCCTCTGGCCTTGCCTTTCAATCATGCTGGCAGTCTTTTAGTCTTCTTTCCACTTTTCTTAAAGCATGGAATACATTTGGTCTGGCCTTCCAAGATAGCACTTTTAAACAACACCCATGCTTGATGTAAATCTTTAACCTTTGCAGCTGCTCCTTTTAGTTTTTTCTTAACTATTTTCCTTGTTTTATCATAGAGCCTGATTCCCATAGGGGCATGTCCAGGCCATCCAGATGGCCCCAGGAAAGACGGTCCCATTGGGACCTGATTCTGGACCATGGAAACAAAGTGCTCCCACGGTAGCCAGAATTGGGCCCAAGGATAGCCCAGCATGCCTGTGAATGGCTTGGCATACCCATGGATGGCCCGGCATGCCCCTGCTACCTGGGAGTCTATTCTATTGCAGATTTTGGTATCATCCATAAAGAGGCAAACCTTACCCAATAGCCCTTTCACAATATCATTAACAAAAATGCTAAAAAGAATTGGAGCAAAGACAGATCTCTGTGGTACACCACTGATAACATCCTTCTCCTCAGAGTGAGCTCCATTTACATGTATCCTTTGTTGCTTCCCACTCAACCAATTTCTAACCCCGTCAATCACTTTAGGGTCCACCCCTAGGGGGGGGTCACAATTTATTTATAAGTTGCCTGTGTGGAATAGTGTCAAAAGCTTTACTGAAATCATCACACCACATCTAGAGCTCTCATTCAGTCCAACTCTGTGGTCGCCCAGTCAAAGAAATTAGTTAGATTTGTTTTACAAGACCTGCCTCCAGCAAAATAATTCTGCCCTGAATCCTGCAATCCATTGGACTCCAGAAACCTTACTATCCTCTATTTTAGCAACATTTCTATTAATATACTCATCACAGAGGACAGACTAACTGGTCTGTAGTTCTCAACCTCATCTTAACAGTACTTCCACTTTTGTCTAAAGGGACCACGTGCACCTTTCTCCAGTCCTGTGGGACCACTCCTGACTATAAAGAAGCATTGAAATGGTCAAACAGTGGAGCCACTAGAACTTCACCATGCTTATTCAAAACTGTGGGATGTATGCCATCCAGCCCAATTGCTTTGTCTACTTTTAGTTTACAGTAGCTAGTTCCTCATGAACAGTCTTCTCAAAATCATTTAAGATCCCCTTCACTTCTGTTCTTATTTGTGGGTGTTTTCTGAGGTCCTGCTCCTGGCTTTTCATCTGTGAAAACAGAAGAAAAATATTTGTTAAGCAATTCCACTTTATCCTCATCAGCTTCTACATATTTCTCCCCTTCACCCTTGAGTATGACAACACCACTTTTGCACTTCTTCCTCTCGCTAACATGTCTGAAAAATGTCTTGTTCCCCCCTCCTATTTTACTCCATTGGCTATTTTTTATTCCATTTGTATCTTTGCTTTCCTGATTACTTTCCTAGCTTCTCTTAGCTTTTCCAAATTTTGATTTTTGTCTTCCTTTTCTGTGATCTCTTGTATTTTATGAAGGTCACCCTCTTTTTCTTCAACTTTTCAGCTACTTCTTTCAAAAACCATAATAATAGCCTCCTTTTCCTTTTATATTTATTTACTTTCTCAACAAAAAGGTTTGTTGCCCTTAAAATATTCCCTTTAGTTTTGCTCACTGCTTTTCTACATCCCCCAGCTGTTCCCATCCTGCTAACAGCTCCTTCAGTTACTATCCCATCTTGGCAAAGTTAGTTTTTCTGAAGTCTAAGAGCCTTACTTTTGAATGGATTTTATCAGCCCTAGTCTAAATGCTGAACCATACCTTCTGGTGAACACTGGATGCGAGATGATCACCCATTATAACATCAGTAACACTCTTTGCATTGTTAAGTAACAGATCTAATATGGCCCTCTCATGTGAGGGTTCTCTTACCAATTGCTGGAATAGTTGTTCCTGGAGAGAATCTAGGATCTCCTTACTTCTAGATGACCCCACAACAGGGATGTGCCAATCAACATCCAACATATTGAAATCACCTATCAGCAGCACTTCTCCATAGCAATCCTGTAAATGTCTTCAATTAAATCTCTGTCCAGTTCTGCCTGTGACAGGGCTGAAAGCTGAGAGGGAAGGATGCTTGTAGGGTTGGTACAGAATTCCAGGTAGATGTGGTGGTAGCTTGAACCTCCTTACATGGCTTTGTGGTCCCTATTGATGTTCTATGGCTCTGTGGAACATCCTTTGAAGGGGGGGGGGTACAGTTCTTATATGCCTTGGTCTGGGGCTCTGGTGATCTTAGGTATTTGGGCAAATAACTTTGGGCACAGTAGTGGTTCTACCTCCTGCAGGTCTATAGTAGGACTGGGTAATTTGCAGGAGGAGGCAAGGTGGGTGCTGATCAGCTGGGATTGGCAGGGCACTGAGTGTTGCTTTTTTGCAGACTTTTGGAGTACCAGTGGCCCCCAGTGATCTCCATGTGGCAGGCAGAGCAAGGAATGGTTAAGTAGGTCGAAGAATCAATGTACAAGAAAGAAATCATTTGTTGAGAGAAAACATTCTGCAGGGATGGCTGTAGCAGTATGTCAAGGACCATCTGAGAAGCCATCAGATGAGACTCCAGAGAGAACCAAGCAGCAGTGATTAGTGGAATAGAGGGCTGCTATACAGACCTGAAAACTGTATAAATGCCTCTAAGAGGCATATTCAGCAGCAATAGCATAATGTCGCTGGATATCCATGGGTGCCACCACTACATTCCCCGATGCTATGCAGTTTTTGCTTCTACTGTACTGCCCCTTCCAGAGATCAGTTAGCATCGGGGCATTCTGGGAGGAGCGGAGGTTGCACCCATCGCTAACTGGGCAGTGGCGATATTGACCCACTGCCAGGTTTGCAACCTGTGCATAAAGTAAGCCACAGTAAAAGCCAGCCTAACTTTACTAGTGGGGGTTAACTGGCCAGTGACTCAATATTGACGATGCCCAGGTCTGCATTGACTCAAATACTCAATGTCAGCGGCTGGATATGGCCCTGACATTGATTATCCAGGGTTAGTTTTCAGCTGCTAAAGATCTGGATGATGCTGTAGAAGTTGTGAAGAGCACACTTATGAGTCAAGGGTGACTTGCACAATTACATCTCCAGCTGAATGTAGCTAATACTGAGTTTGTGTGGTTTGACCTTTCTGATTATTTGCCCACACTCTTGCATTCTGATGAAGGCATGACAGGTGTGTTTAGAAATTCAAGTCAGAACCTGGCAATTTAGATGGACTGCCAGCTTTCATTAGATTGTCATTTTCTAAAATGGCACAGGAAGTTTTTGCGGTTCTTAGAATTATCCATCCACTTCGCCCTTTTCTTTCCAAGGATGATTTATTAGCTATCACTAGAGATCTCATTCTACCTTCTTGGTTTATTGCAATCCATAATTTGGCGTTCCTTTCTATTTTCTCAGCAGTCTCTTATTTTGTTTGTAAACCGCTCTGGTGCTTGTAGTATGAGCGGTATATTAAATCCTTAATAAAGATAAAGATCCATTCTATTGGGTTTACCAAACAGATAAAGACATTACATGCAATTGTTCCAGAATACTGAAGTGCAGATAGTAATGGGTCTGGCAAAGTATGATTCTGTTTTCCCTATTTTAGTTCACTGACACTGGTTGTTCATACAATTTCAGACTCAGTATAAGGTCTTGATGTTGGCTAAGTCTAGGTGAGAAAGTTCTCCTACATATCTTCAAGATACGTTTTGGAACTACATTCCCACTTGACACTTTTGATCTCACGGCAATAGGTTGTTAGTTGTTCCAGACCCTAAAGAAGTTCACTGGGAATGTGTGTTTCTCTTAGAGGTTTTCAGTTGTGGAATGCCCTTCCTACTATAGACTGCTGTAACTGAAAGTGGATGTTGCCCAATTTAAGAAACACATGAATACTTCCTTTACTGTTCTGTCTTTGGGGGTTTGTGGGATACCGTAGCTAAGACAATCTATATTTTTTACTGAAGCATAGTGATAAGAAGCAAGGGGGAAAATACATTTCAAGGCCCTTGGAATTTATACACTTGGACTTGAAAAAAACACCATCCAATTAAAGGTCCCACTAGTCTGAATTGCAGGTCCCCTGGACCATCTCCACTAGGGAGACCTCCACTCCCTGGTGGAACAGTGGGCCCAATGTCTTCCTCTCTATCCACAGCCCTGATGTAGTATAGAAATGATAATAAGCCCTTCCTTTCACAAAGTCTACTCCATTCATAAGTGAAAGTCGGCCCACTGGTCAATCCCCCCCCAGGATCCCAAATCACACCTAGGGATCCCGGAACAGTGGGGACAGGAGAAATAGCCATTTGTTCCTGTCGCAGAGGTTGTCTTAACTATGGTTACACGATGCAAGGTTCCACATTAGGAACCACCACCCTGGAAAAAGATTTAGACGTCATTGTGGATAACATGTTAAAACCCTCCGCCCAGTGTGCAGCGGCGGCAAAGAGAGCAAATAGAATGTTAGGTTTCATAAGGAAAGGAACGGAAAATATAACAAAGGATATTATAATGCCTCTGTATCGTTCCATGGTGCTACCACACCTTGAATAATGTGTGCAATTCTGGTCGCCGTATCTTAAAAAGGATATAGCGTTATTAGAAAAGGTTCAGAGAAGAGCCACCAAAATGGTAAAGGGGATGGAAGGATACCCCTATGAAGAAAGGCTAAAAAGGTTAGGGCTCTTTAACCTGGAAAAGAGATGGCTGACGGGGAGAAATGATAGAAGTCTATAAAAATTAATGAACGGAGTGGAATGGGTAAATGTAGATCAATTGTTTACGTTATCAGAATATAGAAAGACTAGGGGACATGCAATGAAGCTACAGGGTAAGCTATTTAAGACTAATAAGAGAAAATATTTTTTCACTCAACATGTAATCAAACTCGGGAATTTGTTACCGGAGCATGTAGTAAAGGCTGTTAGTGTAGCTGGGTTTAAAAAAGGTTTGGACAAGCTTCTGGAGGAAAGGTCCATAAACCATTATTAAAAAGGGACCCAGGATATCAATGCTTGACCCAATACAAGCATTGTGGAACCTGTGTCTTTTGGGGAAACTGCTAGATACTGTGATGAGGAGAGTATGGCTGAGTCCATGGAATTGGAAGAAAATCAGTCATTTACCTTTAAGGAAAGAGACAGACTAGGAATCAGTAGCTCTCAAACTGCAGGCAGAGAAAAAAAACAAGCAGCTACTGAGGACAGGACACGCCCAAGCTCTGCTAATCTAAGGGTAGGCTTGGAAGTTAATGGGAGACACCTGGGGGAAGGGCAGTGCACGGTAGTTCACAGACACTCTTATAAACCCAGGGAAACAGAAGGAAGTCAGATTCAGACTCAGATTCAGCTTGAGAAGGGCAGCACCACTTAGGGTTACCAACTTTTTCACCGAGAAAAACCCGACACCTGTGGCTCGCCATGCTCCACCCATTCTCCGCCCCTAGTCCCACCCCTGTCCCGCCCACAGCCCCACCCACAAAAATTACCGAGGATACGTGTAGGCTAACTTCCTTGGTCATATAATAATTAAACTGGGAACCCCAAAATCCAAACATGAAATGTACAACACTGGAGAAATAAAACTATAAAGTAATTTCCTCTTGCACTAAACAAAAACGCAAAGATGTTATCAATACACACTTCCCAGACCAAACATATTCCAGCTAATAAATTCAAAATAAAAAGTATTTTTCTACCTTCTGTTTGGGCGTTTTATTTTCAGTTGCAATTGCTCCAGTCACTTTCTTCTGGTTTCTTCGTGTCTTCTGCAAGCTATCCATTTGTCCTTTCTTCTCTTTTAGATGTTTTCCATTCTCTCTCTATTTCTGCTTTAACATACTGATTGTTTCCCTTTTGCTCTTTCCCCCAATTCTTTCCTTATTCCTTTATCATCCATTTAAATTTCACCCTTCCATTCTCAAGCCCCTCACTCTCCCAATACCCAGCCCCTCATAGACTTTTCTTCCACACAAAATATTTTTTCCCCTCTCCATTCTCATTCCCCATCTATTCTAGTCATCCCCCAAAATCAGTTCCCTTATAGTTCTAGACCCACCCAGCATCCACTCCCTTCTAATCCCATTCTCCCATGCCCCACATCAGCCCATTTCCAGTCCTATTCCAGATCTTTATCAGCCCATTTCCAGTGCTAGCCCTCACATCACAGACCATTTCCAGTCCTAGCCCCCCCCCCCATCACAGCCCATTTCCAGTCCAAGTCCCCCATCACAGCCTATTTCCAGTCCTAGGCCCCCCCATCACATCCCATTTGCAGTCCGAGTCCCCCCGCACCATCACAGCCCATTTGCAGTCCTACCCCCCCCCACCATCACAGTCCATTTGCAGTCCTAGCCCCCCTAATCACAGCCTATTTCCAGTCCAAGTTCCCCCTCCCTCCACCATAGCCCATTTCCAGTCCAAGTTCCCCCCCCCCATAGCCCTTTTTCCAGTCCAGGTCTCCCTCCCCATCACAACCCATTTCCAGTCCTGGTCCCCCCCCCCCATAGCCCTTTTCCAGTCCAGGTCCCCGTCCCCCTCAAACCCAATTTCCAGTCCATGTCCCCCCCCCCCCCACAGCCCTTTTACAGTCCAGGTCCCCTTCCCCATCACAGCCCATTTCTTTCCAGTCCAATGCCCCCATAGCCCTTTTCCAGTCCAGGTCCGTCCCCCCCTTCACAACCCATTTCCAGTCCATGTCCCCCTAATCACAGCCTATTTCCAGTCCAAGTTCCCCCTCCCTCCACCATAGCCCATTTCCAGTCCAAGTTCCCCCCCATAGCCCTTTTCCAGTCCACGTCCCCCCCCCATAGCCCTTTTCCAGTCCAAGTTCCCCCCCCCATAGCCCTTTTCCAGTCCAGGTCCCCCTCCCCATCACAGCCCATTTCTTTCCAGTCCAAGTCCCCCCCCCCATAGCCCTTTTCCGGTCCAGGTCCCCCCCCCCCCCCATCACAACCCATTTCCAGTCAAATTCCCCCTCCTAGCCCTTTTCCAGTCCAGGCCCCCTCCCCCCATCACAGCCCAGGCAGTCCTTGGCCTCCCCCCCCCCCCAAAACCGTGGCTGTCTGAGGCTTTAGAGGGAGCCGGGGAAGCCCGCGCAAGGCCCCGGCTCCCTCTGAACAGCTGCCAGCGTGAAGAGCCTTTTCCTTCACGCTGGCGGCTGTTCCTGTGAAGCCGCGAATGCTGGGAAAGGTTAAAGGGCATTACCTTTAACCTTTCCCACCAATCGCGGCTTCACAGGAACAGTCTCCAGCGTGAAGGTAAAGGCTCTTCACGCTGGCGGCTGTACAGAGGGAGCCGGGGCCTCGCGCGGGCTTCCCCGGCTCCCTCTGAAGCCCTCCGGGTTGGGAGAAAAGCCGTTTTTTTTGCTCTGGCCGCTCCCGATCTTGCGGCCAGAGCAAAAAAAACGGCTTTTCAAGGGCCGGTTTTGCCTCTGCGCCGGCAGCCGGCCTGGCCATGGAAAAACCGGCCAGGCCGGCTGAAAACCGGCCAGTTGGCAACCCTAGCACCACTGGAAGAGAGTCTCAGTCTCAGACTCAGCTTGAGAGGGGCAGCACTACGAGAGGGCAGCACACAAAGCGATACCCTGGAAAGGGAGAGAGAAGGAAGCAGCACGCTGGAGAATTCAGTGGTGAGAGAAGCACCAGAGGAAGGCCCAGAGAGTTCACTATAGAGGAGAACGGTGGAGACTTCCGGGTGATTCTCAGAGGTGAAAACCCTAGTCAGAAAGAAAGCCAGGATTGCAAGGAAACTGCAATTGGTTTTAAAACTAGGAGAGCTGTGCCAGAGAGAAGTACTGACAAGGTTCAGGCTGCAGTGACAACTGTTCCTGAAACAGCTAAAGAGCTGCAATGTCCAAAAAGGTGCGTGAATAAAAGTGTAGCCAAAAGTGCTGTATGCCAGTTAGAGGCATTGTGTCATTTGATGCAAGAAAAGAATCTCCACGTTCCTGGTGGAAACCCTGTGCATGGGGAAAAGCCTCAGTGGAGAAAGATTCTTGAACTTTTAGAGAATATTAAGCCTGAAGTTTTTCATGCTGGTTTAGAGCCAGATTTACCAGGCACAGGTCCTGAGGAAACGCAGATAGACTATTATGAATCTGATGGAAACTCTGAAGATTCAGTAATGGATTGTTCTTTATGTCAGAAGGCAGAATAAAAGTTCTTGGATAAGAGAGAAAGCTATAACCTGAATGTCCTAGAAGGCAGTGTGAAAGCAGGGAGAATTGTGTTTAGCCAGGAATGCTAAGAACCCTGTTTGCTGAAGAGAGGATATTTCTTATGGGTTTGAAGAAAGGAGAAAACCATGTTTGATTGCTGAATCATTTGAAAAAACAGCAACCTATGTTAAAAGGCTACTAAAAGCAGCTACATTGTTTTGTTTAGTATAAATGCCTATGGATTATTGTTTGGAGAGAGAATCCTGTTTGTTTGCGTTGAGCCTTAATGCTCTTTTGGAGAAGAAATAAATTCCTGTGTTTTGCCTTGTAAACCCTCGGTCTCCACACTACTTGTTTTTCTAAACAACACAACCACAAATCCCAGCAGCCCCGGCGCTGGATGAGGAAGAAAACTCTATAATTAAAGGACTAACAAGTGCAGTCCTAGGCTTATAGGCTATTGCCTGGGTCAGGGGCCTCCACAATACATATGACCTAGATTGGCCACTGTTGGAAACAGGATACTGGGCTTGATGGACCTTGGTCTGACCCAGTATGGCATATCTTATGTTCTTAGAGCACCGATGTGCATAATGGTATATTTCCATCCATAGATCTTCTGTAGGAGTCGGAAGATCATTCCACTGAATCTCATGTACTGGGGTGGAGAGCCTCGTTGGATAGTCTGCTAGAATAGCACAATATAACCTGGCAAGAAGAGTGGAGAAACGTGTGGATTCAAATAACATTTTTTCCCACAATCGCAGAGTACGCCCATATTCATGTGCACGCTGTGAATACCCCAGGCAATGGCACAACTGATAATACTTATACAGAGTGGATTTAAACTGTGTCAGCTGTTCAAACCACACCTCATCAATTACAGTTTGGCCATCTAGGAGGTGTGTCAAGTGAACTAACCCACCTGATGCTATAGCTCGAGGACCAAAATTCCAATAGAATGAGAATGCAGCTAGTACTGGATAAGGAGTGTAGCACAGTGACATCTGGAATTGATGGCATAATGAAGTCCACCCCCTCCAAAATTGCCCTAAAAAGACATGGGCTAGAGCCCTTTGCTGGTTACCTGAAGTATGCACAAATGGTAAAGCCCTTAGTGGTATCGGGTGTATCCATTCTGTCTCCAGTGTAATCCAAGTAGCATTTGGGCTTGTCTTCCAGTGATACAGGGCCTGCAAACAAGAGCAACGGTAGTATAGTTCCATGTCCGGGAACCCCATACCTCCAGCTCCATGAGGCCGGATCCTAGTAGACCAACAAAATTATGGTCGATGACCCGCCCCCCCCCCATATGAATCTCATCAGAATACATCATAACTCTTGGAAAAAAGAGCCCTGAACCATAATGGGCAGCTGCGTAAACAAAAAGATCAACTTCAGCAGCAGTAACATTTTAATCACATTTATACATCCTAATCAAGAGACCGATACCATCTGCCAAGATCTAATGTCTTGGGCCAGAAGGCCCCACAGTACAGTATAGTTAAGAGCATATAGTCTTGAGAGGTCATGCGGTATCATAATATCTAAATAACAGAATTGCGTTACTACTAGAAAGTCCTTCACTGAGACAGACTAGTGTTTACTATTAGCCGAGAGGCAAAGTAAAAGCGTCGACTTCTATTTATAAGAGCCCAGAGGCTATTGAGAACATTTGAAGGATATTTCCAATTAAAGGTAAGGTTACCCTCAGGTTTCGCAAGAAGATAAGGGTATCATCTGCATAAAGTGAAACAGTATGATAAGACCCCCCCAGCGGTATTCTGATTTGTGAGGCTTCCTTCCACAAATGTGCTACAAGGGGTTCAATCGTCATTGCAAACAAAAGTGGAGAGAGAGATAGCCCTGTCTAGTGCCTCTACCTAGCTCAAAAGATGGCGAAAGAAAGCCATTCACCAATACTGTGGCCTTAGGGGCAGCATACATCGCTTTAATCCAGCCACGGAAACAGGGGTCAATGCCGAAGTACTCAAGAACCATCAGTAAATACCTCCATTCAACCTTATTGAAAGTTTTTTCGGCGTCCAAGGAAAGGATTGCAAAGTCTCCAGGAACACACCTCAGTCTGAACATAATATTTACTAGTCGCCAAACATTCTCAAAACCATAGTGGTGACATATGAAACACATTTGGTCTGGGTGTATAATGTCATGGATGCATGAATCAAGACGAGATGCTAGTATCTTCATTAAGATCTTATAATCGATATTTAGTAGCGAAATTGGACAATAGTTACTGCACAGCAAGTGGTCTTTTCCCTCCTTTGGGATTACCATAATCGTAGCATGATAAAAGGAGCTAGGAAGCTTATGATGCTGTAAAATCTCATTAAAGACCCACACCAGAAGTGGGGCAAAAAGATCTGGGGTTGCCTTTAACAGCTCTGTGGGAAACATATCGGGGCCCGCCGCCGTGGCATTTTTTAAAGAACATATCACCATCTGAACCTCAGATAGCATTATAGGACCTTCCAAGACATCTCGTATCTCTGGAGCTATATGGGGAAGATCTGCTTCCCTTAACCACCGTTGCATGGTCAACTCATCTGCCATTAAATATGAGGTGTAGAGTTCTGTATCAAATTTTGCAAATAGTTTTGCCATCGCCTCTGAATTCCTGGTCAAAAGACCTTGAGTGGAGGACAATGCAGGAATTTGATGTTTCTGGTGGTGACATTTTAATTGAGCTGGCCTTATTTCCATGCTCATAATGTGATTGACGCGTACATTGTAAAAGAGATGCTGTATTCTCTATTTCCAGAGATGCAAGCTCACCCCTAAGCTTGACCAATCTATGCTACACTGACCTTCCTGCCCCTTTCCGATGCACTAGCTCTAATCTTTCAATCTTGCTACGTAAGGACATCTGCCTGGCCAATCGTTGTTTCTTAAAGGCTGTCGCCAAGGATATCAGTTGGCCCCACAGCACAGCTTTCCCCTCCTCCCATAGTGTAAAAACGGATGTGCCCGCTGTATCATTGTAACTCCAATACTCCTTTCATCCAGTTCTAATAGCTTCTAAAAAGGTTGGGGTTTTAAGTAAATACCGAGGTAACGTCCATGACTGCAGAGATCTTCTGCCGTAACCCCCCACTCTAAGGATAGGACAGCATGATCAGAAGGCCCCATACTACCGATAGTAACTTGTGTTATCAACGGTAGAAGTGATTGGGATGCAAGCCAGTAATCAATGCATTGTGCGATCTGTGAACAGATGAGAAGAAGATATAGTCTCTTTCCCCTGGGTGAAGCACATGCCAGGTATCACATAGGTCTAAATCCAAACATAGCGCCATTAGTGGCGCTGGTTGCAAGCTTGAGCACTTCCTCTGCCTGTTCTATCCAGATCTGAGAAGACACAATTAGTCACCTCCGATAATGATTTCACCCTGTGCGTATAGTTTAATCATCTTCAATAGATCATCAAGTGTTTGTGCAATTTCATGTGGAGGCGTATATAGATTAATTAATGTAATATGGATCTCCTATACAGAGCCCACTAAGATGAGAAAGTGTCCATGGGGGTTGCAAAACTGTGTAGACAGCTGGAAAAGGCAGTTTTGAGAGATCATAATAAGCACGCCTCTTTTATGTGATGTGAAATTAGAGGCATACACTTGCAGAAATCTTTGAGATACAAATAGGAGATGTTTCTGGGACACAAGATGCGTCTCCTGGAGAAAGATCATCTCAGTCTGCGTCCTATGTATCTGATCCAACTCTCATCTCCTTTTGACTGGACTATGCATACCACTGACATTCCAGGTCAAAAGCTTAATCATTGAGCTGGAAGTGTGGATCATGAATAAAACCTCTCTGTGGAACTGGATGCAGCTCTAACAACATTCTGATCAGCAGATCTACACATGTATTTCTTAAATATCGTCCCTTGCATCTTTGATATTGATAGAATGAAAAACCCTCTTGGTTCCCGAACTATCTCCTCCCTACCCCCCCCCCAGCATTCCCCCTTCTCCCCCCCCCCCCAAACCGCACAGTCCTAAATTGTAAGGATGGAAACATCTATGGTTAATGCAACAGTTGAGATGAAGGTGCCAAGGCACCTAAGACTAGACAAAGGGGTCTAGTAGAGTGAGACCACTCCTATCCCTTCCTCCCCCCCCCAAGATCCTACGTGAACGACAATCCCCAATTCCATTTCCCCATTCCAACTTTAAACTAGGAAAAAGCGCTAGAAAAACTTCTATGGTATATGTCCAAATGGTTTATTTTTTTTTATGGAATGACCTCCATAGCACATAAACATACCAACATAAAATTAAAACAATGTGGTCATCCATGTAAGCAGCTAATGAAAAGCTCATGTCTATTGAGTCTAGCTATTTAAAGTTGATGTAATGTGTAATAACGATATGCCTAAAGGCTTATTATAGTGGCAGGAAAAGTAACTCCAGATAGTGCAAGCCTCCCATTTCCTGTCCCCTTTACCCTCCATAACCCTCCTGCTGACTTTCTCTCCTATCACTGAGACTATATATTGTTTCAGAAGTATCAGTAGAATATTTGCTGCTGTTATACAGATGGATATTGCTGATCCAAAATAAAGTAGCCCTGAGAAAATAAGGTTGTTTATAGCCATCCAGTGGTGAAAGTTGTGGGATACTGGCAATGGTGTCATGTCCTGGGGTATAGTGGATTTTCATAGTCCATGGGGCAGTGATGGATAGCTCATTAGGTGTTAGTCCCAGATGGCAAACCCAAAACCTGGGCTCTAATAACTGAAATTAGATAAATGACAGTGGCATTAGGGAATTAAAGATTAATGCATGGTTCAGACTTCCAGGAAGTTCAGTGTAAATAACTGCTTAATTAAGCTACAGTCCTTGCTTAACAAAGGATTTAATCACTTTGTTTCTCTTGGGATGGAGTCATTAGTGGGCTTACTAGGATAAGTGAGGCATGGAAAGGTGGTATGAGGACTGAAGCAGACAAGGATATTAGAATCCAGCTGCCTATCTGAATTGTAGCAGTACACAAACAGTCTGTTCTTCAGATGAAATGCAATGAATTTATAAACGATTTCTCTACTTAAAGATGAATTTGATTTCAACTAAAATTGGTTAATATATGGTTAATATGTTTTAGAAAAAATTCTTCACCTGATCTTCAGCCGAGCTGATACTTAATGGCAGTCAGCCTTGGACTTTAAATATGATCTGGATATTGAATAGCAGTTAGCTACAGTTCTCAACCCAGTTCTCGAGACTCCCAGGCCAATCAGGTTTTCAGGATATCCACAATGAATATTCATGAGATAGATCTGCATGCACTGCTTCCATTGTATGCAGATCTATCTCATTCATATTCATTGTGGATACCCTGAAAACCAGACTGGCCTGGGGGTCCCAGAAGACTAGGTTGAGAACCAGAGTTAGCACATAGTGCTGCGGAACATCTCTCAGCGCCCTTATTCGGATTACCCCCCCCCCCCCCCCTTGCCTGGGCTATCCAGGTAAGTACTATGACTATACAGTTAAGCCATCTTATACATTTAAAATTTTGAAACACGAAAGTAAGCAAACAGCAAACCTACATCATTCCCACAGTTCTTTAAGGTGTAATAAATCGTAGATGTGTATTTACTGCCAGGAGTTTCTAACTCAGATCAAAGATGCAGAAATAAATCATTTAGCAAGCAAACTGTAAATCTTCATCAGGAACGTCAGCCTAGATTAGTTTCTCTTACTTTATAACTCACAGAGTAAATAATGCATGCCAGTGTAGGTCTCTGTTTGCACCAATAGGAATTTGGAAAGAAAATACAGTAGAAAGGTTGTCATTGACACTGTTCCTCTTTCCCTGCCCCCAAAAATACAATCATCATGCAATGCCTTTAAATAAGTACATCACAGAGGCTCTATGCATCTTGGAAACTTAGGTAAATCTCTTGTATGCATCTATATACACCAGACCCTGCACAGAATTGCATAATAAATAATCTGCTACCAGAGCCATACCAAAGGCTGTATGAGTGGTGCAGCCGCACAGGGCACAAGCACAGAAGGTGGCACTGATACCATCACCGAGCTTACTGAATGGGGCTCGGTGTCACACAGGGTGCATTTCTAGCTTCACATGCTCCTCTCTGCAATGCAACAAAATGCATGGCCTTCATTTCTTCTGATATGCAGAGTTCTTCTCCTGAGACTGCCAACATCTCAAACTAGGAGGAAGGAGCCTACTGGGCATACTGCAAATGCGTAAGTCAGCTTAAATGAAAGGTGAGAGGCCAATGACTCTTCAGGCAATGCACTGCTTCATTTACACATAGTTCTTGTTTTTCTAGCGTACAGAATTCATCTCTTCGGCCCACTGATAAAGTGCAATCACTGGATGCAATGTTGCCATGGTATTTGCAAATAAAACAGAGTCATACACATGGTACCAATTTTAAAAAACTACCGTTAATGTGTAGGCATTCCCAGGGCGGTGCACTGGCAGTGAGGGAGCAGGAATGGCACTTATGCACATACGAGGTGTGACAAAAAAGAAACGAGACTGTCCCATAAATGTTTTATTTCAAAATCTACAGAGAAATTACACATTGTCCCCTTCAAAGTAATCCCCCCCCCCCCCCCAGAGTTAATGCGCTTCTGCCACGTACGGAAGCACTCGGTAAAGTCCTCCTCCTTGAGGTCCCTCAGCTCCCTCATCACAGTGGCCTTTATCTCTTCTACAGAGGTGAAATGAGTTCCTTTGAGCCAGAAGTTGCACGGTGCAAGATCTGGGAAATAAGGAGGGTGGTCGAGAGCTGTGATCTGTTTGTTGGCTAAGAACTGCCTCACACTGAGTGCAGTGTGTGCAGGCGCGTTGTCGTGGTGGAGCAGCCACGACTTGTCTCTCCACAGAGCCCTTCTGCTGCACCGAACCCGGTCATGGAGGCGATTCAGGACCTGCTTGTAGAACTGCTGGTTGACTGACCCTCAGGCATAAACTCATGATGGACCACTCCCTTCTGGTCAAAGAATGTGATCAGCATGACCTTGATCCTTGATTTGGACATGCGCGCCTTCTTGGGTCTGGGTGACAGTCGAGTCTTCCAGCTCCTGCACCAAAATGGTCCGCACTGACTCCCTGTTCAGGCTGAGCTCCTCAGCTATCATCCGCACCATCAATCTGCAATCACTCCGCACCAGCTGGTTCACTATGTCAGTGTTCTCAGCCGTCTTTGTCGTGGAAGGCCGTCCTGACTTGGGGTCATCCTCTACCTCCTCGCAGCCAGTCTTGAAGCGTTTGTGCCACTCGAAGACTCACAGCCTTGACATTGCATCTTCTCCATAAGCCTTTTGGAGAAGTTGGAGACACTCAGTTAGGCTGTTCTCCAACTTAATAAGAAATTTCAAGTTGATTCTTTGCTCCATATTTCTGCCACCTCCAGTTGCGTAACAAAGCGATGGAGCAGTGTGCTACAAAAAAACCTGAAAAAGAAAACAGAGTGAGAGAGATGAAAAATATTATTGCAGAATAGTGGTGAGATGTTGCACAACACAGTGACATAAGCGGTTAGCCAATTGGCATTGAGTCATGGTGTGGCTGCCACAGTCTCGTTTCTTTTTTGTCACACCTCATATTTTATCATATACACACAGATGTGTCTATTCTTACTATTACACTGGCCTCAGAGTAGATGTAAATATATGTTCTACGTTCCCTTGTGTAAGTTTATGAAAGTACTTAGAGGCACATAAGTCTCTTTTATAAAATAAGAACATAAGATATACCAAGATATACTGGTTGAGACCAAAGGTCCATCAAGCCTAACATCCTGTTTCCCACAGTGGAATATCCAGGTCATGTCAAATTCCCAAAAGCTAGACAGATTCCATACTGTTTAGTCCAAGGGTAAGCAATCCTCTTTAATAATGGATAATGTACTTTTCCTCCATGAACTTGTCCAAACTTCTTTAAAACCAAGCTGCACTAATAGATTTTATTGTTCAAATGTATATTGTTATGTATTCCTCCAACTGTATATAGTTAAATGTTCTCTGTAAAACAGTTCAAATTATTAATTGCAAACCGCTTTGACCTGGTGAAAAGCGGTATAAAAATCTTGCTAAATAAATAAATACATCTTCCGGCAATAAATTCTAGAGTTTGATTATGCATTGAAAGAAAAAATATTTTCTCTGATTAGTCTTAAATGTGCTACATTGTAGCTTCATTGCATGTCCCCTAGTTTTTCTACTTTTGAAGTAATAAACAACCGATCTATGTTTACCCATTCCACTCCTGTCATTATTTTATAGACCTCTATCATATCACCCCTCGGCCATCACTTCCAAATTGAAGAGCCCTAACATTTCAGGTCTTTCCTCATAGGAATATCTTTCCATCCCCTTTATTATTTTGGTTGATGTTCTCTGTACCTTTTCTAATTCTGCTGCATTCTTTTTAAGATATAGCAACCAGATTTGTACATGATATTCAAGGTACCATATCACAGTGGAGTGATAGAGAGGCATTATGATATCCTTGGGGGACTATTAAAAGGCACTTACATGGTTTGCAGATCTGTAAATCCCATAAATGCACTCATCAGGATATTCAGTTGCACTTAACCAGTTAGTGCCACTGAATATCCACTCCTAGTCCATCTAAACATTCTGATGCTAACTGGCTAGCATCGAGGCATTCCGGGAGCAGAACTCGGCCAGGTGGCACCCAAAGATAACCGATTATCTGCGATATTCGGTCAATAACCTGTTATCTTCAACTGGGTAAGGTAGATAAGGCTGGCCTAACTTTACCCAGTTACAGATAACTAGTTATTAACTGAATATCACAGATAACTGGTTTTCTAAATCACTAGCCAGGCAACCCATATATTCAATGCTGGTGGTTGGATATTGCCCCATCATTGTACATCTGGCTTTAAGATAGAAAGGTAATGGCCAGCCACTTTAAAAGCGCTGGCTACCACCATTGAATATCGACCCCCTTGATCCTATTCTCTATTCCTTTCCTAAGGATTCCTAGAATTCTATTTGTTTTCTTGGCTATTGCTGCACACTGAGCACAGAGTTTCAACATACTATCCACAATGACGTCCAGTTCCTTTTCCTGAGTGGTAGTTCCGTGCATTTTTATTTTTTATTTTTATTTTATACATATTTATATACCGCATCTTCCAAAGTTCAGTTGCGGTTCACAGTGAACAACAATTAACAAAGCAAGTTTGTTTTACAGAGAACGTCATAATATAGCAGAACATATGTACAGGGTAACATTATATAATAGTCTAAACAATGTGAAATAATACAGAACAGCACAAACTATATACAAATGTATATTTGTAAATATACATGGGAGTGAGAAGACAAAAGATGTGGGATCCTCAGGGATGTGTGCTATGTGAGTGGGTTGGAGAGATTTTGTTTGAGGCAGACAGATACCCTTTTAGCCTTTGTCTAAGGTAGGTGATTGGTTTTTCTATGTTATAGTGTTTGGTGAACAGATGAGTTTTCAGTTTTTTGCGGAGTTCCATGATCTCCGTTAGTGTCCGTAGCTCCTCTGGAAGGGAATTCCAGATAGTTGGGGCAACATGAGAAAATGCTCTGTTGTTTGTTGATTTATGGGCTCTTGTATACTCTCTCGGAATCTTTAATTTGTTTAGTTGTCCTTTTCTGTGTGTAGGCTTAGATGGTTCATTGTGTATTAGGTTGCATAGCGTAGTCGGGGCCATATCATTTAAGGCTTTGAATGAAGTTATTATTGTTTTGTAGATTATTCTACTTTGAATTGGTAGCCAATGGAGGGAGGCTAGTATGGGTGATATGTGTTGGAGTGAGTTAACTTTCAATATAATTCTGGCCACTGCATTTTGAGCTAATTGCATTCGTTTGATGCTTTGTTTTGATATGCCTATTAGAATTTGATTGGCAAAATCAAAATGTGGAGTTATGGTGGCCTGAATTATGTTGATAAAGTCTTGTGTAAATACTAGAGGACGAAGTTGTTTGAGGGTTTTGAGTTTGAAATAAATTTTCTTTATGGTATTGCTGATGTGTGTTTCTAGCGTAAGGTGTGTATCAAGTATAACGCCTAGATATCTTATTTCTTTTTTTATTTTAATTTCTTGGTTTTGAAGTCTTATATGTGTTGGGGGGGATATAGGATTTGTTCTTGGTCACGATTAGAACTTCAGTTTTAGTGTGATTTATGTGGAGGTTTTGTGCTTTTAGCCAGGTTGTAATATGTTAAAAAGCATTGAGTAACTGCAGTGTGGGTTGTTCTTCACTAAGCATTGAGTAACTGCAGTGTGGGTTGTTCTTCACTAAGTGCATAAGATTGCACTTGTCCACATCAAATTTTATCTGCCATTTGGACAACCACTTTATCAGGGTTTTCTTGCAATTTTTCACAATCCACTTGTGTTTTAACAACTTTGAACAAATTTGTGTCATCTGCAAATTTGATCACCTCACTCGTTATTCCCATTTCTGGGTCATTTATGAATATGTTAAAAAGCATAGATCCCTGAGGTACTTCACTATTCACCTTTCTCTAGTGAGAAAACTAGTCGTTTAATCCTACTCTCTGTTTTCTTTTAACCAGTCCCTGATTCACAATAGCACACTGCCTCCTATCTCATGATGTTTTAGTTTTGTTAAGAGTCTCTCATGAGGGTCCTTGTCAAAGGCTTTCTGAAAATCCAGATACATTATGGAGGTCATTCCAGAACATGAATAAGGGGGTTGTATGAGTGGCAGGGACACTTATCTGCCAAAAACGTCCGCGACTGTATTCTGAAACACTGCTGTCATGCACATCCACAGCGCAGCACAGGGATCTCTGAATATTCCCAGAAGGGGCAGAATGGGGGTGCGGTAAACCACGAAGACATGCATAGCATATTCTGGAAAGGCTCATATAGATCCTGCAATATCCTCACAGACGTCCCCATTATTCCTGCTGCAATGTGGAATAAGACCAGGGCTTAGAAAATATTCTGCTGTGCTCTTCAATTCATCACATATTGAAGAATGGTTGTGACAAGTATGTGCTGAACTGCTGTGACTGCAGTCTGGAAAAACACAAGATGCAGTTATAATGAACACACAGCAGAGGTGAGGGAATGTTGTAAAGTAAAGAAACATTAATAAACACCCTTACAGAAATATTAAGAAGAGCAATAGTGTTTATTCTGGCTATGCTGAAATGTGCTGTTTGTGCTAAAAGAGCTAATCCAGGGTATCCTAACAAATCATGTGTTCTGAAAACTGAGACTGTTGATACAAGAAAAGTATGTGAGTGAGTCAGGAAACAAATCATGTTGCCATACATTAGCTGTGCCAGCCACTAGGGGACATGACTGATATTGTACCAACATCCCTCAGATTGTGTCATGAGGCCTACATCCTTCCTCAGTCCAGGATCTATGCAAGCTGCAAGTGTGTATGATGGCACAGGGATTCCCCCCCCCCCCATGCCTCTACATGTCTGACCATGGGAACAGTGCCATAAAGCAGACAAGGGAAGGCAGATAGGGTTGCCCCACAGATAGCAGATGTATACAGACCAACATATGTCATGATGGGACAGGTGTAGCTGCTGTGAGAAATGCCAATACCCATATATGTAGGAATCAGATTCCATAGCCAGAAGACCATACTACTACTACTATTACTACTGATCATTTATATAGTGCTACAAGGCATACGCAGTGCTGCACAGACACAAGTAAAAGATGGTCCCTTTCAGGAGAGCTTACAATCTATCTAAGACACACAATACAGCAGCTGTGGACAGGTTACATCTTGGGGGACTGGTAAGGAAACACAAGGAAGATTAGGCATATCAGATCCTAAAGCAGCAATGAAGAGGTGAATGTTCAACCTGGATTTGAGAAGGGCCAGAGAAGAAGCCTGACATACAGATTCAGGTAGTTTGTTCCAGGCATAAGGAGCAGCAAGTTTAAAGGAGCGAAATCTGGAGTTAGCAGTAGAAGAGAAAGTGCACAGATAGAAGGGATCTGATAGAAGAGCGGAGTTCCCAGGGAGGGGGTGTAGGGAGTGATAAGAAAGAAACATAGAAACATAGAAAAATGACGACAGAAAAAGACCACATGGCCTATCTAGTCTGTCCTTCCATATCAACAACTACAACAGTCCCCTTTTTTCCTTTAGAGGTCCTCTGTGTTTGTCCCATGCTTTCTTAATTCAGATACTGTCCTCATCTCTACCATCTCCACTGGGAGACTATTCCACGGATCCACCACTCTTTCCATAAAGAAATATTTCCGCATATCACTCCTGAATCAATCCCCTTTCACCCTCATCCCATGTCCCCTCATAGGAAAGGTAATGTGGAGCAGCAGAACAAGTGCACTTATAGGCCATAGGTATGAAAAGGGCATATTTTGGTGCTCAGCAATATTATGCATCCTTTGGGGAACAGCAATGTTAGTTTCGGGTTTGCTGCACTTGGTAGAGGTCCATCCTTAGCACGTGTTTGTAGAGATGACCAAGGTAGGAATCACTGGGACCATTTTATAATGCCATATACCAATTAATGCAAGGTATGAACTGACATACATGTTCATATTTACATTATCTTATACCATGTTAGGATACACTGGGCTTACCTAGCTCTTTTCAGGGTCTGTAGAGGACAGGTATATGGTCTAGTTTGCAGCAGCAGTCATTTATCATTGGTATTTTTGTCTAGTTTGCATCAGCAAACTACTGTCAGTGTGAAGAGCAGCATAGGAGATTGAACCCCTTGTAGCACATTTGCGGAAGGAAGCCTCACAAATCGGAATACCGCTGGGGGGGTCTTATCATACTATTTCACTTTATGCAGATGATACCCCTATCTTCCTGTTAAACCCAAGGGTAACCTTACCTTTAATTGGAAATATCCTTCAAATGTTCACAATAGCCTCTGGGTTCTTATAAATAGAAGTCGACGCTTCTACTTTGCTTCTAGGTCCCCCCATACTAAACTTAAAATTCATGGTGGTCTAGGATAAGAATGGGAGAGGACTGATCCCATATGCTCCTACCCTGTCCATCGGACAAATCAAAATGGCTTCCAACACAAGTTGCTGCCCTCTAGCCTCTTGCTAGGGGGCAGCACTATGAGATCAAGGCCATTCTGATCCTACCCCGATCCCACCCCTAGGGAGATGTACTATGGGAAAATCAGATACTGCGGGAAATTGCCTGCAATATTTGATTCTTTCGTGGGTTAGCTGATACCACGGGGTGCTAATCCTGTGTTAGCCCCTGCGGTAGCAGTTAACTTACTTTAGTAGACATACCCCATAGTTTCCCTTTTGAAATGTAAAAGCTAGTGCTGTGGATTTTCTTTTCTGTCCTCACTCCATTTATTAAATCAAATTTGATCATGTTGTGATCGCTCTTGCCAAGTGGCACCAACACCGTTATCTCTTGCACCAGATCCTGTGTTCCAATAAGGACTAGAGCTAAAATAGCTTACCCTCATGTTGCTTCATGAACCAGCTGTTCCATGAAGCAGTCACTTATTTCATCTAGAAACAGCAAAAAAGGACTATTACTCCACTTTGATTTCTTCATCTGCCAATACTGCACGCCGGTTACACTCTATTCTAGCTGCACTTTCCAAGCTATCATCTGCCAGTTTGTCTTCATCTACTCATACCTTCCCCTCGCCACATGCTTTGGCTACCTACTTTCATGATAAAGTTACATCTCTCAGATCCACATTCAACAACTGTCCTTCCCCTTTGCTGCCATTCTCAGCTTCTGCTCCCCCTGACAACCCTGTCTTACTGCCTTTTCTTCACTTTCCTGTGAACCCCTCTTGATATGAGTTGACCCCTGTCACCACTTCTCCTGCTCCCATTCCATCCAATTCCTCCTGTACTCGTTTCTTCTTTATATGACACTTGGTCCTCTTTTTCCCCCATCTCTTCAGTCAAGCTTTTCAACATCATTACTACTTTCCACAAGACCACATCTCCCAGTGATCGCCCCCTTTCTTGCACTCTTACCCCTGTTTCTGTCCATGTTCAATAATAGTCTATCTTCAGGTACATTCCCAGCTCCTTGAAAGCATGCTACTATCCACCTCTTATTAAAGAAGTCATCCCTCGACCCTTCTGTACCGGCTCACTATCATCCAGTTTCTACTCTTCCCTTTCTTTCTAAGTTACTCGAGAAAGTAGTTTTCTCTCACCTATCTCTTCATCTGGACTCTATATATGCCCTGCACCCGCATCAATCTGGTTTTTGCCCTGAACACAGCACAGATACCATTCTTCTTTCTCTCTTGAGTGAACTCCACCAATCACACAACCATGGGGATATTTCTTTAGACCTGTTTTCAGCTTTTGACTTGGTGGATCACTCTATACGTCTTTCATGGCTGCATGATTTTGGTTCCACGTTACAGTTCTTCAGTGATTTCACTCCTTCCTTTCTCAAAGTTCCTTTTTGGTTTCTGTAGGTGATTCTTCTTCTGCTTTTCCTCATCTCTGCGGGGTTCCCCAGGATTCAGTTTTGGCCCCAGCAGAGGAGGATTCACCAAACATACTAAAAGTGCAATGGAAGAGATAAGAAGAAAACCAAGACAAAATAAGAGTCCCAAAATCCAAATAAGAACAGGGTATTGAGGAGAAGGTGGGTGAGTAACGGTGGTCAAAAGCAGCATATAGGTCTAGAAGGATGAGGATTGAGTAAAGGTCCTTGGATATGGCCAGAAAAAGGTTACTGGAGACTTTGGAAAGGACCATTTCTGTAGAATGTAGAGGATGAAAGCCAGATTGCAATGGATGCAGAATGGCTTAAGAGGAAAGTAAATCAAGAAAAAGGTAGTGAACTGCACATTTGAGTAGTCTGTATGTGCGAGGAAGGAGGGAGATGAGCCAATGATTGGAAGGGCATGTAGGATTCAGTGAAGTTAGTGAGAAACGGTGTAACTACATCATGTTTGTAAATACAACTCAAAGTGTAAATACAACTCAAAGTTGTAAATACAACTCAAAGTGCCTGTGTTGTATAGTTGTTAAATGTAAACCGCTCTGATCTAAAATAGAGCGGTATAGAAGAACTGTTAAATAAATAAATAAATAAATAAATGTTTGAAGGTAATAGGAACAGTTGCAGTGGAAAGAAATTGGTTGAGGATATGACAGATGGAGGACAGTGGGGGAGGTAGAGCTTAGTAGATGGCTGGGAATGGGATCAGAGAAGGCAGTGAGTTTGGAGGAGGAGAAAAGATGTGCAGTATCCTCTTTAGTGATTTTAGAAAAGGAAAAAAGGGTGGCAGGGGTTGAAGAGAGAATATGAGAATGAAGCATGGGAAGGGGAGATGGAGGTGGCCCGGTGGAGTCCTCAATACTAATATTGTGAATCTTTCAATGGAAATTGTCAGCCAAAGTTTGGGCAGAAAGCAAAGAAGAGGTTGTAGGCAGAGGCACTTTGAAGAGAGAGTTGACCATGGCAAAGAGACAGCAAGGATCAATGACAAGAGAGTTTGTCAGATGGACATAGTAATTTTGCCTTGTGAGTGCTATAGCAAACTGGCAGGAGTTTAGCAAGAAGGGATTTTAGCCAAAGGCACTAAGCAGAGTGAGCACAGGAATGTTGTTGGTGAATTTTGAAGGTCAGCCAAGTATGGGTTACAGTACACCACAAGAAATGGAATAGGAAGAGTGAGAGCATCAAAAACAGAGGAGGGTATAGTGTTATAGGAAGAGATTGTCTCATTGACAGATTAAGATGACATAGAGGATGAGAGAGAAGATGATGCAGCAGTGGGGAGAGCTGAAGGGTCAATAGACCAGAGATTCCTAAATGTGTTGAAGGAGAATGGAAAAGACAGTGGTGAGGGGTGATTAAGAGTGAAAGTTAACAGAAGATGGGTAGATAGGGGAAGAACTGAAGTAGAAAGGTTTGAGGGTGAGCAGGAGTGAAACTTAGATGGAAGGATGTTAGTGGCAGCTCAGAATCATCACTGTGCACAACCAGGTGAGGTAGCCTCCATGACAGAGGGCAACAACAGAAGATGAGTCTTCTGGAAGAAGCCAAATTAAAGCAAGTAAATGAAGAATATTAGAGATAAAGAGGTCATGAAAGTAGGTAAGTTTTTTGGAGGCAGAATGGACATTCCACAGAGCACATAAGAAAAGGAGAGAAGAGAGGGGGAAGGAGAAAGATATGAATACGATTGGAGAGGGTTGGCAGAGGCACAATCTTATTATCTGATCATACCCCTGTGATATTGGAGTTACAGGGTATGGATGAAGTTGAGGGGGGGGGGGGGGAGAGCAGGGTAACCATGCAGTGAATAGAATGCTCCTAACAAGCTTTCACTTTCAGGATGGCTTAGTTATAGTCTAGGAGGAATATCTCAGGTTCTGTAACACTGGAGGGGTCTCTATTTACCGGCTAAAGCTCTTAGAGATCAATTGATGTCCTAAAAGGAAAGATGGTTTAAGGGTTTTTTTATACCACCTTTGATAAGGCGGCATATAATACCAGTTAAATAAATAAAGCGGTATAAAAAATATCTAAATAAATAAATAAATACATTTGTAAAAGCAAAGCTTATGCTGATCACTTTGCTAGATTTTATAACGATCTCTATGCTGCCCTATTAGTTGCTTCCCAGATGAGCAGGAATTGTGGTTGAGTTAAAACAAATATGCCTTGTCTTGACCAGCTTAGTAGAGGTTTTTTTTTATTATTTATTTATGCAAATTTATAATTATAATCAAACAACACACTTGTACAGATAAAGACACAACTTGTTCAATAATAATACAAGGAAATAATTACAAAGAAAAACTTACATGAAGAGTGTCGTTAGCCCACCAAATAAGGGGAGCAGCAATAGAAAAGAAAGCCAGGGTTAGGTGACTCCCCGGTATTCATCAACATCAAAGAAACAAACCCAAAAATTTTTAAGAAGGGACAGAGAACAGAGCATATAATTATAATGGGGTCTTACTCACGAAGGAGAAGATGTCAGAATATGGGAGCTGATAAATGAGGATAAATCCTCCGGTTGAAAAAAAAAACATACTTATGCGATTTAAAGGCAAGTATACATTTACAAGGAAACCTTAATAGGAATAAAGCACCAATCTGAGTGACCCCGGGGCGCAATAACAAAAAAGCTTTACGCCTTCTTTGACTCTCTCTGGAGACATCCAGGAAGATCATAATTCTCTTCCCCATAAATAAACTGGTACGTTTTTTGAAATAAAGCTTCAGAATCCAGACCCTATCTGATGGGATCACGAAAGTCACTAACATAATAGACACCATTAAATCTTCTTCCTTAGATGTTTGTAAAAGGACTGATACATCCAATATATCCATTTCCAGTGTCCCAACGACCTCCTTCCCTTCTTTCTTATCACTTGGCAGAAAATAAGCTTTAGAAACTGGAGGGGTTATATCCGGTGGTACCAGCAAAACCTCATGGATATATCTTTTAAACAACTCCACAGGAGCAATCCCTGGCACAATTGGAAAGTTAAGTAACCAAATATTTGAAGCCCTGACAATGTTTTCTAGATTTTCCAATTTCATTCTTATAGCAACATTGTCTTTCATTAAAAAATCAGAAATCTCCGCCAGTTCCACCTTGAACCTATAGCATAATTTCTCCAGCTTATCCAGCCGCGACATAATTAAAACCACCTGTTGACTCACAGCACAGGATAATTGAGAAATTACCTCCCAGATGCTCTACAGAGAAATCTCCGTCGGGCGTGTAGGGATGGACAGATAAAGGGATACCAGAATCCCCAATATGTAATTGAAGATGGATGAATTTCTTGATACAAAATGTGTTTAGAAGTTTGACTTTTCACCTACTTCCTTTTAAATAGAATAGGATGTCATGATCATGAGTTCTCTGTAACTGTCTTTAAAATAGATGGAATAGTGTTAACGCAAGCAAAAAGAACATAGGCTATGAACTGTGCAAGCATAAAGTTCATTGTACAGTCAACTGGAAGTCCCTGCTGACAAAACATAATTTTTGCAACTTTTGCAAAAATAAATTTCATCTAATATACTGTAATCAGATCTTACTCTGTAAAAAGAACTTTGGCGACACCTTGTGTTATTTTATGGTTATAATAAATGACTGTTACTTCCTCTTTTTCTCTAATAAAAAGGGAGCTTTTAGGGAGAAGAATTTGAATTCGGCAGGCGTGAAACTATGCGTGTCCATAGACCGTCTGTTGCCATCTTCCCTCTGAGCTCAAAGAAAATAACACTTGTGTGTGTGATTGTGTTCTGTATTACTCTCTGCTTGTCTCTCACTACTGATGGACCAGAGACCTAAAGAGCCGTGGTATTGTGGTCAGATCATGGAGTTTTCTTCAGTTGGTGCTGGACTCGGATCTCTGTGTTCCTTCAGTAGCTGGAAACAGCAGACAAGTCTCAAGGACACAGGCAGTGGTTGCCGTGAGTAAGTATACTAAAGTATTGACAGATATCTGTGTGCATATTGTGATTGTAATGTAAAGCCGGTAAGGTTAATTAGAGATCTCAGTTAGATAAGTGAAGTGATATAGGGCAGAGAAAAGGAAGCCCTAATTGTGAAATGAGGCGCAAGTTTTGGTGAAGCGCCCTTATGTTAATATTCGATGACTGCCAGTAACCACAGTTTGCCGTTCCCCTTGGAACATTTCAGTGGGACAAATTGAGTTGATTACAGTATGAAATATGATTAGATTTAAGCAAATTTCATACCAGTCATGAATGGTTTTGTGGCAGTTTAAGGCTGAAAAGTGCAGCAAGCACTCTGTGTTTTGAAAAATGTAATAATCAAGTGTTTAGGATGGATAGTGTAAATATAAAAGAAACGGAAGCTTACAGGGAAAAACTTATATCGTTGCTGTATGACTGTAAAATAGAAATTAATCAAACAAAGTTTTAAAGGACTGGTTTTCATGTCATAACTTTAGTATGAAGTTTGTTTCCTCTAATTTAGTGGTTCGGGAAGTGTGCTGTGCATTGTACATTTTGATATTTACTGCAGTAATAATGTAGAGATTTCCGGCACAGATAACAGTTTGGCATGACTGCAATATTAGTAGGAAAGAAAGTCTTGAGCAACTGTGGTAAGCCTTATTGGGGAAGTTAAAAAAACCTCCAAATGTGATTAACTATTTCTCTTACTTGTGTATGTATAGTAAATAAGTTTTGTTTTTTAGGTCTGGATCTGAACCTATTTTGGGTTATGAGAATTTATTTACTGATTCCATTCTATGTGTAATAATGCAAATGCTGAAAAATATTATTAGAAATATTACTCTTTGGTGTTTATGTCTCTGGATATTTTGGGAAAAAATGATTGATGACATATTTTCCAACTTGTATTTCTAGTTATAATTAATGTGAATGAATGGGAAGATCTTCCATGCTTTGATATATTTAGATATTTGATAAAATTGTGTGATGTGATAAAGGTTAAGAAAAGGGAAAAAAGTGAATGATGCAACTATATTCAAACAAGTGAATTAAGTAATTAAAACAGTATGGCGAATATATGTATAATGTTGAAAGTTCAACTATGATAGTGTATGAGTAAATGTCTGAAGAAAAAAATGCTGATATTTCTCTTAGTCTCTTTTAAACTAATCTGCAGGAGTCGATTGGAGGAGTGATCTTAAATTCTCATGTCTTGTATGTTTTAGTTATTATGAAAGACCTCTGCAGAACTGATGTTGTTAATTGCAAGTGTGATCCAATATGCTTAACTCTTCTATTGCTACTGTTTGTGTTCTCACTCAGAAATTTCCCACTAGACTTAAGCCACTGGGTTATTTTTTTCAGACTTTTGTGACCCTGTTGTAGCAGGAATGCCTCCATGTTTTTAGTCTCTGGCAGCAGTAGTCTTTGCAATACTTCCTCATTAAGTTTTCGTGTCTTCTACACTTGAAAAAAAAAACAGTTTTCTTTCAGCTCTTTTCTTGTTACTGTTTGACCTCACACTGTACTGATGGTTCTGCTTTGCACAATGAATAAGGAAAATTGATGCAATTGAAAGAATTGATTCTGTGCAGAGTCGGCTGCTTTGCTATTTGCTAATGCTCAACTAGCTGGAGTGTTCGCTCTTTCTAGAGCTCTTGAGTTATCTGCTCACTTGATTGATACTGATTTTGCCTCAGGCTTCTTACATGAGGAGCCCTATGTACTGATATTCTACTACTATGCTGTTTTGTTCTGAAAAGAAGTGGTAATTAACAGTTCTAAGTTGGTTCAAATTTGGTGTTAAAGAGTTTTATAGTTGATGAATGTACACACCCTTATGTAAATGTTCCTTCCTTTGTGAGCTTAGATGTCTATGTGAATTAGAATAGAGTACTAGCACTCCTTGTGACCTTGGATAAGTCACTTAACCCTCATTGCCTTACAAAGAAAAATTTCAAGTTATCAATGTTCCTGTTTAATGTGGTACCAAGTTTTAGTTGCAATGTGAACTGCTGTGATTAGTGGGGAAAATAGTATTAAAAAAAATAACAAAAAAAAAACAAAGCAAAGTGCAAAAATAGATAAACCAGGTCAGTTGGGTGTGGCTGAGAGGTTATATGCTGAGGCGAACAGATGGGATTTAAGTAGGGGCCTGAAATTGGTGAAGTTATCTTCCAGACGGAGTGGAGTGGGAAGAGAGTTCCACAGAGCTGGACCAAGGAAAAAAAAGGCAGAATGACGGGTAGACTGTAAGTGTGCACGAGATGGTGGGGGGAAGTGAAGTTGATTAATGTGAAGAGAATGAAGACTACGTGTAGGGATATGGAAGTGGAGAAGACCAGTGAGGTATTGGGGTGTTTGTGTGTGCAGGATGCGGTGATAATGTTTAAAGTAATGTGAGTTGAATCATCACCTAAGATACGACAGCCTTCCTAATAATTGTTGACAAACAATAGATAAATGAGTTTAAATTATTTGTCATAAACTGCTAGCTATGTTTTAATGTTGTTACCCCTTGAATGAAAGACTAGGGGACATGCAATGAAGCTACAGGGTAAACTATTTAAGACTAATAAAAGAAAATATTTTTTCACTCAACGTGTAATCAAACTCTGGAATTTGTTACCGGAGGATGTAGTAAAGGCTGTTAGTGTAGCTGCGTTTAAAAAAGATTTGGACAAGTTTCTGGAGGAAAGGTCTTTTTCCCCGAGCCCTTCTTCTTCTGAGAAGGGGCAGAGGTCTTCCTGGACAGCCTTGTCCGGGTAAGAGTCTCGGTCTTGAGTTCTGCAGCCTTTTCAGCCATGGGTTTGCCAAAGAGGTTTTCACCTCGGCAAGGCACATCGACCAACTTGTCCTGAACCCACGGCTCGAGGTCGGAGGACTGTAGCCAGGCCTGACAGCGTGCACCAATGCCAGCCCCTGCTACACGGGCTGAAGCCTCAAATCCATTGTAGGCTGCTCGAGAGATAAACTTCGAGCACTCTCGAATACCAGAAGACAAGGCTTTGAACCTCTGCAAAGGTTCCTCGGACAGACCAGCAGAGAACCCGCCAATCTCCTTTGCCAGATCTCGAAGGTACATGCCCATGTACAGCTGGTAGGTCTGGACGCGGCAAGCAAGCATAGAGCCCTGGAAGCACTTTCTACCGAGGGCATCCAGGTTCCGGGCTTCCCTGCCGGGAGGCACTGAGGAATGCATCTTCTGACTCTTCAAACGATGCATGGCCGATTCCACCACCAAGGAATGGTGCGGTAGCTGTGCCTTCTGAAACCCGGGGCTCTTGCGGACTCGATAGATGGAATCGACACGCTTGCTTAGAACCGGCATCGAGGCCGGCGTCTCCCATATGCGGAAGAGCAACCGCTCCAGCATCAGAGGAACTGGGACAGTAAAGGCCTCCTTGGGAGGAGAGTCATACTGCAGAGCCTCGAGCTCCTCGGCTCGAGGCTCTTCCTCGGGGTCTGCAGGGAATGCCAGTGCCTTGGCCATGTCCCGTACGAAATCCGAGAACCTAGTATCCTCCGGGGGGGGGGGGGGGACCGTGTCTGAGGCTCGGAGCCCGGTGAGTCTGAAGGGACGCACCAAGTCCGGTAGGTGCCAGGGGACGACAACTCCTCCGTCTCCCATGCCGATGCCTCCGAGGAGGAATCGAGCGGCTCCGAGTGGGCGGGCATCGGTGCCATCCGCCCCGACGCCGAGGGAATCAGCGTCAACGACCTCGGTCCCGAACAGGAGGCCGAGGGTGACCTCGGCCGAGGATCGACTCGAGATCGCATGGTCTTGAGGATCGGCTCGGCCTCCGGGGTCGACTTGGACGTCGATGTCCCAGAGGTTGGGGCAGATGCGCCGGTGAGACCGGCGATCAGCACCTGCTGCTGCTCCATGAAAGCAGACAATATGCTCTCCAGGGCCGTCAACCTGAGTCCGAGCTCAGGAGACCCAGCAGCATCCGACATGGGCCCCAACGGCGTTGGGCTCGACAGCGGCTAGCCCGGAGGAGAGTCCACGAGGACTACAGAACTCATGTGACTCGGGGCCTCCGACTCTACACGAGGATGCTTGGCAGGCCTCTACGACTCCGAAGACCTAGGACGGCGATCGGGGCTATGCGACCTGGCCCTCGAGGAGCCAAGAGCGTCCACCGATGCCGCCCTCGTAGGTTTCTTCTTCCTTTGCATAATCAACAGGTTCATCGTTGAAGGAGAAGAAATTGAAATTGTGAACAACTTTAACCTACTTGGATCAACTATCAATAAAGAAGCAACAAGCAGTCAAGAAATCAGACGACGCATTGCTCTTGGCAGAATGGCTATGAAAGACCTAGATAAGATTCTCAAGAGCAGAGATGTGTCTCTCCATACAAAGATTCGACTTGTTCAAGCCATGGTATTTTCAATAACATCATATGGATGTGAAAGCTGGACAGTGAAAAAGACAGACAGGAAGAAAATTGATGCCTTTGAATTATGGTGCTGGCGGCGAATACTGTGTATACCATGGACTGCCCGAAGAACAAACAAGTCAGTACTAGAGGAGATCAAACCTAAGCTTTCTTTAGAAGCTCAGATGACAAGACTTCGACTTTCATACTTCGGACACATCATGCGAAGAGAGAGATCATTAGAGAAAGACATCATGCTTGGCAAGATAGAAGGTCAACGCAAAAGAGGAAGGCCAGCAATGAGATGGATCGCTACAATAACAGCAGCTACGGGTACCAGTCTGTCGTCAATGAGCCGCCTGACTGAAGACCGAACACAATTTAGGATAGCTATCCAGAGGGTCGCCATGAGTCGACTCCGACTCGACGGCACTTAACAACAACCCCTTGAATAACCAGATTGACTATATCTTGTATATTGTTAAGGCTAGAGAATACATCACAAATATAATTAGTGATATGAATATGTACAATTGTGTTCCTGACAGGAAAAAGCAATGTGTCTATCAGGCCACATGCTAACATTTGATTTGGCAAGTAGACAGAATAAGTTTAGGAATGTAGATGAAAATAATGAGTATGTTACAGACTAGCTATGTAATAGTTTAGTGCTAGCTATGGATGTATTGTAATTAACAATAGATAATATAATTCTGTTCAACTATTCAAGACTGTCATTAGGGATGAATAATTGTGCTTGTTTGCAATTGCGTGGAATCAAGAGAGATGCTGTAGTGGAGAATTGGATTTTTACAAATTATATATTGTATGCACTGAATCCTATGGGCCGAAGAGGAAAACGACTGAATGAAATGCTACTGGATATGGAGACTCCTGATAAAGATCAGCGATTCCAGAGGAACTACTCATGTATGCGCAGCAGTGAAGCCTGGGTGGATGGTCACTGAAAAGATTGATCTAAGATGTGCATAGCACAGCCCATGGTGCAAAAGGATGCTGCTGACGAATCTGGAGTGAAGACTGGTGTCATGATATGAGGGACTCATCTCTGAATTATTGCTAGATCTACGAGAAGCAGTTGGCCACTGCTGGATGAGGTAGTGCTTACAAGAATAATTGGTAAAGTCTTGCTCTCTGTACACATTTTTATTGAGGCTAAGCAAAGATAAACAATGTCACATGATTTTGTATAATGATTTCTTCCAATGAACAAGATGGAGCTCACCTATGGACCAGATGTGCCTAGGACTTTGAAAGAACATCTGCAAAATGAAGCCTACTGTAGAAGATTATTCCGGAATTGGACATGTTTCAGCTACTGTTCTTTTGTAATGATTCTTTCTAGAATCACAGGGAGGACTGTAGGGATGGACAGATAAAGGGATACCAGAATCCCCAATATGTAATTGAAGATGGATGAATTTCTTGATACAAAATGTGTTTAGAAGTTTGACTTTTCACCTACTTCCTTTTAAATAGAATAGGATGTCATGATCATGAGTTCTCTGTAACTGTCTTTAAAATAGATGGAATAGTGTTAACGCAAGCAAAAAGAACATAGGCTATGAACTGTGCAAGCATAAAGTTCATTGTACAGTCAACTGGAAGTCCCTGCTGACAAAACATAATTTTTGCAACTTTTGCAAAAATAAATTTCATCTAATATACTGTAATCAGATCTTACTCTGTAAAAAGAACTTTGGCGACACCTTGTGTTATTTTATGGTTATAATAAATGACTGTTACTTCCTCTTTTTCTCTAATATAAAGGGAGCTTTTAGGGAGAGGAATTTGAATTCGGCAGGCGTGAAACTATGCGTGTCCATAGACCGTCTGTTGCCGTCTTCCCTCTGAGCTCAAAGAAAATAACACTTGTGTGTGTGATTGTGTTCTGTATTACTCTCTGCTTGTCTCTCACTACTGATGGACCAGAGACCTAAAGAGCCGTGGTATTGTGGTCAGATCATGGAGTTTTCTTCAGGGCACTTCAAGGAAAAACCTTTTGGCAACTCAGATGTCACAGTTGCAGTCGGAGGAGCTACCCTTCCATCAGCCCCAACCACTCCATGAGCAAGCACAGCCAACTCCACAGGTTGAACACCGAACACATCCACAGCCCCAGATTGCCTGGGCTGCCCCCCGGGGCTCTCCTCAAGCAAGGCCCGCTCACGAGACTCTGCTCCCACCTCTTTGGACAGAGCTCCGTCTCCTCTCGCAGGAGGGGTCACCAGGAAGGTCAAAACAGAAGGCGGCTGATGCACATTCGGGGAGAGAGAAACATCCAGGGCTGACAACGCCGAAACCACCTCAGCCAGCAATGAAACGCCCGCTCGAATCTCCCCCTTTTGTTGCTCCATTAGCTGAATGAAACGATCCATAGGACCCTCAACGGCAGGAACAGGCTCCTCGGGAGAAGCCCTTTGCTTGCCTTTACGCTTAGGCATGTTCAGTCCGCTATCACTCCACCGCCATCTTAAAGTTTAGCCACACCTCCACCCGGACGGAAAGCTTTTAAACTTACTTAATGCTTAGTAGAGATTTTATGGCTAGGATATTCTCCTTATATAAGGTGCTTAAAGCTATAGCGAGCTTGAAGAACAACAAGATAGCATGTCCTGATGTTTTACATGCTGAATTTTATAAATGTTTGAAGAATTCAATATTACCTGCTATGGTAACATAATAACATAGTAAATGACGGCAGATAAAGACCAGTATGGTCCATCTAGTCTGCTCAGTAAGATGGCAAGAGTAGGTGCACCTGCCGCTCTGTGCAGGCCATCTCTCCCCATGCCTTTGTTTAGGGGGTGAACCCACCGCTCCGTGTAGGACACCCCTTTGTTGAGAAATTTGATAGTTAAGTTTATTTTGATTTTATCTTGTTGCTGTGAAGGGATCCACTGTGTCTGTCCTATGCCATTTTGAATTCTGTCACTGTATTTGCCCCCACCATTCCATTGGGAGGGCATTCCAAGCATCCACCACCCTTTCAGTGAAAAAGTATTTCCTGACATTGCCTTTCAATTTACTCCCTTGCAGCTTCATGTTATGCCCTCTAGTTTTACAGCTTCCCCATCTTTGGAAGACGTTTGTTTGTTCATTATTTCTCTTTACGGATTTAAAGGTCTGAATCATATCTCCCCTATGCCTCCTCTCCTCCAGAGTGTACATATTTAGATCTTCAAGTCTCTTCTCCTAAGGCTTCTGACGCAGGCCCCAAATCATTTTGGTCGCCTTCTTCTGAACAGTTTCCAGTCTTTTTACATCCTTTGCAAGATATGGTCTCCAAAACTGAACACAGTATTCCAAGTAAGACCTCACTAGTGACTTATACGGTGGCATTAGAACCTCTTCCTTTCTGCTGGTAATTCCTCTTTGTTTGCAACCCAACATCCTCCTGGCTTTTGCCACTGCCTTGTCAAACTGTTTTGCCACCTTGAGATCCTCAGAAATAATCACACCAATGGTGGATGCTTTTAATGCTGTTTTGAAGCAAGGCAGACTTCCATACTCATTTTACCAGGTCCTCATCTCCATGATTTCCCAAGAATATAAAGACAAGATACTATCTGCTAATTAGAGACCATCTCCATCTAAAATATTTATTATAACACTTTTACAAACATTTTGAGATTCCTTCTTGGTAATATTAAAAGACTGCTTAATGTTCTTTATTCAGTTAGGAGGGCTAAATGTAGGTGTACATAAGAACATAAGATATGCCATACTGGGTCAGACCAAGGTCCATCAAGCCCAGTATCCTGTTTCCAAAAGTGCCCAATCTAGGTCACATGTACCTAGCAGTTTCCCCAAAAGACACAGGTTCCACAATGCTTGTACTGAGTCAAGCATTGATATCCTGCGTCCCTTCTTAATAATGGTTTATGGACCTTTCCTCCAGGAACTTGTCCAAACCTTTTTTAAGCCCAGCTACACTAACAGCCTTTATTACATCCTCCGGTAACAAATTCCAGAGTTTGATTACACGTTGAGTGAAAAAATATTTTCTTTTATTAGTTTTAAATAGTTTACCCTGTAGCTTCATTGCATGTCCCCTAGTCTTTCTATATTCTGATAATGTAAACAATCGATCTACGTTTACCCGTTCCACTCCGTTCATTAATTTATAGACTTCTATCATATTTAATTTATAGTCTTCTATCATATTATGGTGCCTGCAACAGAGAAAATTTTGATAAAATTGAGTTGTCCTATCCTTTTTGGGATAAAGGATTGATAGTTGCAGCCCATGAAAATGAATTACAGGCAAAATGGTCCTGCTAAGTATAGGAAAAACTGGTAAAACAGACATATGCAGAATATGTAAGAAAGAGCTGGAAATGATTACTCATATCATAGCTAGCTGAGAAATTCTGATGGGAACAAATTTCTATACAGAAAGACATAATAACATTGCACATTTCTCCCTCTTAGAAACTCTGTAAAGAAATTCATTACTATACTGAAAAGCACTAGGATCACGACCCTATGAGACTTATGGAGAATGAAAAGGTTGAGATCACCTGGGACATTCCCATTCTGACCGATAAAGAGTTGATGCGGAAAGCAGACACAGTGGTAAAGGAGAAAGCAACGAGAAGTCCATTGATAAAAGAAGTGCCAGTGCCAGGTTATTAATCTGAAAGTCATGCAGAGAGGGAGGAGATCTTCAAATACCAACAGATGCAGCCAGTAGTAGATGCCACAGATTTTATTAAAAGCAATTTTTAAACGCATCTTCATAGGTTGTCTTTACAACTCCAGAAGGAAGTGTTTATGGCAGGATGCAAGTGTTACTGTATGGTGGGCATTAGCATTACATTTGAGAGACTGAGTGCTGTTCATTGCTGTCATGGTACAAGAGGACAAACCCATTTGAAGACATTGATCCCATGAGCACCACAACCCTAAGGCCTCACATAGGCACAGAGACAAATACACACAGAAGCTCTTACACAGACTTAAATGTTTTATTCTGAAATAGCCTTCTCTTCTTTTCTGGCATAGTTTAATTTTCATTGTAGTCATGACAGAAAGGTTTGAATAAGTTGTAACAAGTGGAAAAAAACATTCCGACATTCAGCATGCCCTTGATATGTAATGTTAGAATGTTCTGATACCGTTCCACAGATCTAAGTTGAAAATAATTCCCAATTATGCCTCTACATGCTTTTCCTATTTCTAGAAAATTTATGCCACTTACTAATGTCAAGAAGAAAACCAGGGGCTATTTTTTTTCTATCTGGGATCCCTGAATATGTGGCACCATGTACCAGGTACATTTTAACGCTATGCAATGCAATGTGAGTAGAAGCCATTCAAATGGAAGTTGGTCAACCAGAAAACATAGTAAAGACTTTTTCTGTGTGTATGTTGCATGTGCATATGTGCCTGTGCGAGGCCTTAGATAGAATTGTGGTACTCACGGGGTACAATGCCTCCTAGTTAGTTTTTAAAATTATGAACATAGTAACTACAAAAAAGAATTTCTATTACATTTGGGGGGTTATTTTAGAAGCTGAGGAGCCCGATTCAGAGAGGGGCACTTCCGGGCATTGACATTCTCCCTGCAGGCGCCCCCGACTCCCTGCTGCCTTTGTGGATGTCTTCCCTGCAGGTTCCTCCGACTCCTGTGGCTCCAGCCCAACTTTTCCTCACGACGCAACACAAGGCTAGCCTGCCATGGCCTGGATCAGGTGGCAGGGACCCCTTCCCCGCACCCAGCCCCGGCCCCAGTCGTGCCAAAAGTGCTGCTTATTCCACTTTTGAGGTGGAATAAGCAGCATATCGCCACAGGCCTGGCAAGACACAGGGCCGTGACCTGAATTGGCCCTGTACATGCTGCTGGGCTGGCCCACCCCTGCTCCACCCCGATCTCGCCCTCTCCCGCCCCCCGTTGGCTCTCCTCGTCCTGAGCATCAGGACATATGGGGAGATCTAGAGGGGGAATCAGGCCCAGACGGCTTGCAGGGCTGTGTGAGGCCCTTCGTCTCATTGTACATATGTAAATACAATCACTTACACATGTAAATTGCGTCCACATGTAAATGACCGTTTTAGAAAAAGGCTCATTTTGAACAGGGCTGACACAACACAATAATCAAGGCAAGCATGGCAGGGGGTGCCAACCTTTGAAGAAGGAGTGCCAAAATGCTGAAAAATAACAAATGAGAAAATGAAAAATAAGAAAATAAGAAAAATAGAACAGCAAGAAGTGAAGAAACATTTAAAACAAAGGTGTTGCTAAAAACATTTTGGGTGTAACCATGGGTCATCAGCTAATGAGGAAAAAGGGCACCAATTTATACGTTGAAGGGGGGGGGGGGGGTGCCAAAAACCCTAGCACCAGTCCTTCAGGTGGATGTCCATTCCATGTCGAAATTGCAATGAGGCATGCTGGGGGCGTGTCGGGAGTATGGCCTGGATGGGATAAAAATTTGCATGCGCATTTCCTATTTCATATAGGAAAAATACGTGTAAGCCCAAAACTTGTGCAAACCTCTATGTACACCTGCTCCCTGACACTCTTTTGGCTATCCCTTTACAGGAGGGATGGCCCTTTAATCCCCCAATGTTTATTTCCCCCTCCATATTGAAATGAGATAAAGCTAGAGTCCTCTGTAGTTAATTGGCAGCATCTAATGCCTCGGTTTGCAAAATGGTTCAGATATACGTGGAAGTGCTGACATTCACATGTGCATGTTTTGAAATGCCGGCACATACATGTGTAAGTTGACAGGTTCTCTCCATAGTTTTCTCCTGCATGTATTTCTGTGAATTGGCTCCCCCCACTGCATGTGGCCATAAATCCCCGTGCTCTCCTGCATTCCCCTCTGTGCATTGTAGAAATGGCTCCATCTTTAGCAAACATGTTCCTAAAACACTGTCGGAATTAAGTACGTCCTGACCTTGACACCTCAATTCGGATCTCCACATACTAAAATATGCCCACCACACACCAATGAGTTCAGTCTTTTTTGTTTAATTTAGGAGTTACTATGAGTGTACAGTAGTGAAAGAAATTGGAAGGTTGTTACCCTAAATACACAGCAGCAACAAAGCCATGCCAATATAATTACGTGGCAACTAGGTCGTAAGTTGGAAAACGTTTATTATCGCAGGCTGAATTTAGAGCATCTACTTTATTTCCTATTAATGTCAATTAAAAGTGCTCTAATGTGTTTAACCTCTCATTATTGTGTATTTTTACGATTCTATAAAATCTCTGCTGTAGACCTTGTTTCTCTCTTGGATTATAGTATGTTTTATCTTTGACAGTAACTGCTGTGCACAGCGATCCACCACAATATGCAGCAGTCACTGTCTACTCTAACCTATACTATTAGCACTCCTACAATGTCTCTTGAAAGATCCATACCTTTAGAAAAGCAATTGTGCTTCCTTTAAGTGGATATTATTGTACTATGGAATGTGTTTTGATTTAACATACAGAATTTCTTGATTGAACAGAGCTGTTTATGCAGCAGTTAAACTTTTGATGCTTATCTCTAAATGTAATCTTTGTTTTAACATTTAGTTATCTTCAGGTAGTCAAGTGAAAAAAATATGTAAGTGCATGTTTTAAAAAATATTGCATGACTGGTTTCTTGTATTAAGATCTGTATGCTTCCACGGGGTTTAATAACAAAAGCTTTTTCAAACCACCTGATATGTGAATCAAGCATAAATAGTATGGGGGTCATTCTGACACACGAATAGCGGGGATGGATTTCAGCCCTGACTAACTTCCCTGCCGGTTGTGCGGGGAAGTTAGTCAGGGGCAGGGAAAAGGCAGCCCAAGGGCAGAGAGTAGGCGGGCAGTGGGCGGTCGCCTACCCTGGACATACAATGCCGATTCTAATGTCGGTCCTGTATGTCCAGGGCCGGCAAAATGACTGGGGAAGTTATTCCACCTCAGAGTTGGAATAACTCCCCTGGACATTTTATTTTTTAAAGTTCGGAGCTTCCTGCTTGCTCCTGGAGAAAGCGTAGTTACTCACCTGTAACAGGTGTTCTCCAGGAGCAGCAGGAATCAGTCCTCACATATGGGTGACGTCGGCGTTGACAGAGCCCTCGTGCAGAGCATTTCCCCAGCTTTCAAGGAAAGCCTTTGGGAATGCGGCGCGCATGCGCAGTCCCCTTCCCGCCCAAGGGTGCCATCTTGCTCAGTCTGATGACATAGCTAAAAGACAGCAAAAAAACAAAATGAAATATATATATATGACTGCAACTCCAAGGGGAGGAGGGAGGGTCGTGAGGACTGATTCCTGCTGCTCCTGGAGAACACCTGTTACAGGTGAGTAACTACGCTTTCTCCAGGACCAAGCAGGAAGTCAGTCCTCACATATGGGACTCCCCAGCTCTAGGCTACCGAGAACTCCAAAGCTGAAAAATAAGCTCCCTCTAGAGCCTCAGCATGCGTGATAAGAATCTTCTCTGAGAACGCCCCCGAACGGTAGCCCAACACAAGGACCGGAGGGTAGGAGTTGCCTAAACCTCAAAGAGATTACGGAGTACCGCCTGTCCGAAAGCACTGTCCCTGCGGGACTCCCTCTTGAGGCAGTAATGGGCCACAAAAGTCTGGCTTGAAGACCAAGTAGTGGCCCGGCAGATGTCTGCCAACGGAACAGAGCGGAGATGAGCTACTGACGCAGCCTTCACCCTGACACGATGGGCCGTAACTTGACCCTGCAAGGAGAGGCTGGCTGCCCTGCTTGCCCAGGCAATACAGTCTGCTACCCAAAAGGACAGGGTACGCTTGGACACAGGTAACCCCAGCTTACTAGGGTCAAAAGATATGAAGAGCTGAACAGCCCTTTGATGCCCCTGCGTACAGTCAATATAGAAAGACAATGCCCTCCTACAGTCCCGGGTATGCAAGACCATCTCAGCCCGGCTGGCATGCGGCCTGGGAAAGAAGGTCGGAAGAACCACCTCCTGATTGAGGTGGAAGGAGGAGACAACCTTTGGAAGGAACTTAGGATGAGTCCGTAAGGCCATCCTGTTCCTATAGAACCGTGTGTACGGTCTATCAGAAACCAGAGCCTGTAGTTCACTCACACGCCTGGCTGAAGTAAGAGCCACCAAGAACAACACCTTCCAGGAAAAGAAGCGTAAATGACAGGTAGCCATCGACTCAAATGGTGGGCAAGTTGTTGCAAGAACACATTCAAATCCCACTCAAGGGATGGTGGACGAATCGGGGGCTTGAGCAAAAGCAGGCCTCTGAGGAAATGGGCCACTAAGGGGTGGACCGACAGAGACTGGCCCTCCACCGGCGAGTGGTGCGCTGACAGAGCACTGAGGTGGACCTGAACAGAGTTGGATTTAAGGCCGAGGTCCAACAGGTGAAGCAGATACTGCAGCACCACTGGTACCAGACACGAAAACGGATCCTCTTGGTGCTGAGCACACCAGGTGGAGAACCTACGCCACTTGAGGGCATAAGATTTCCAGGTGGATTGTCTCCTAGAAACCAAAACCACCTCCTCCACTTCTCTAGGTAGAAGTAAGGGGGCTAGAACTACCCTTTCAGCAGCCAGGCCATCAAATGGAGGAACTGGAGGTTGGGGTGCAGGAGAAATCCCTGATCCTGAGACAGGAGATCGGGCTGCAGCCCCAGAGGGAGTGGAGTGTCCACCGCCAATTGCAGAAGGAGTGGAAACCACGGTTCCTCGGCCATCTGGGTGCTACCAGGATCAGCGAGGCCCTGTCCCAAAGAACCTTGAATAGGGTTCGGGCTACTAGAGGTGTTGGAGGAAACGCATACAGTAGGCCCGTAGACCAAGAGATTAGGAAGGCATCTGCTGCCATTCTCAGAGGATGTGGTTGTCTGGAACAGAACCTGGGTAGCTGACGGTTCAGTGGACTGGCAAAGAGATCTATGGTTGGAAGACCCCATTTCAGGAAGATCTGCTGGACCACTAGGGGATTCAAATGTCATTCGTGAGGCTGTAGAATCCTGCTCAATCTGTCTGCCAGGTAATTTTCTTGGCCAGGCAGATAAACTGCCTTGAGAAACATGCCCCGCTTGATTGCAAAGTCGCACAAGGCCTGCGCTTCCTGGCACAGAAGCTTGGACGCTGTGCCTCCCTGTTTGTTCACATAGAACATGGCCACTTGGTTGTCCGTTTGAATCATGACAGACTGACGAGAGAGGGCATGGGAGAAAGCTTGTAGAGCTAATCGAATAGCTCTCAACTCCAAGAGATTGATCTGCTGTGTGGCTTTCCGAGGGGACCAGAGGCCCTGAGTGCATGCCCCCTGGCAATGTGCACCCCAACCTCGAAGAGAAATATCGGTCATCAGCACCTGTGTGTGCGATGGTGCCTGAAAAGGCACCCCTCTGATCAGGTTCGGGAGATGCAGCCACCACTGCAGGGAGGCTGCTAGCAGTTTGGACACTCTTACTCTGTCTCTTAAGTCTCCTGTGGCTTGTATCCACTGAGCTCTGACGCACCATTGAGCAGGCCGCATATGCAGATGAGCATTTGGCGTTACATGGACCGTGGATGCCATGTGGCCCAAAAGCCGCAGGAAATGTCTGGCAGAGACCAGAGATCCACTCCAAAACTGCTGGGCCAGAGCCATCAGTCTGTGAGCCCTGTTCCCTGGTAAATACGCCATTGCTTGCAAGGTATCCAATCTCGCCCCTATGAACTCCAGGTCCTGTGAGGGGAGCAAAGTGGACTTTGCGAAGTTTATGACGAAGCCTAGGTGCTGGAGAAGAGAGACAGTGCGAAGAGTGGCTTATCTGGCCTCCTGTGGAGACTGACCCCTGATGAGCCAGTCGTCCAGGTATGGAAAGACAAAGATGCCCTGGTTTCTGAGATAGGCCGCCACCACCGCCAGGCATTTGGTGAAAACCCTGGGTGCGGAGGTTAGGCCAAATGGAAGTACTCTGTACTGGAAATGATTTCCTCCCACTACAAATCTGAGATATTGTCTGTGGTCTGGATGAATGAAGATGTGAGTGTAAGCATCTTTCAGGTCTAAGGAGCATAGCCAATCTCCCTGCTGGAGGTAGGGCAGCAGTATCCCAAGGTTAAGCATCTTGAACTTTTCCCTCTCCAGGAACTTGTTGAGATTTCACAAGTATAGGATGGGCCTGAGGCCTCCTGTCCTTTTTGGTACCAGAAAGTACCTTGAATAGAAGCCTTGGCCTCTCTGGTGGTGAGGCACCGGTTCCACCGCCTGCTCCCTGAGAAGATTTGCCAACTCCTGAAGGAGGAGGTTCCTGTGCAGAGGGAGTCTTGGAGGCTCCCCTGGAAAAAAGGAGGGGGGTAACTGGTTGAAGTGGAGCAAATAGCCCTTCTGGACTATGCTCAGTACCCAGGCATCCCCTGTTATGGCTAACCACCTGTGGGCGTACAGTGTCAGCCGGCCTCCTGTGCTGAGAGGAGCCAGCTGAGGAGGACAGGCTATGCAGTGGGAGTCAAAACCCCGCTCCCTGCTGTGCAGGAGCCGGAGCTGGCGGCTTGGGTGTTTTCTGCCTACGGAGCCCATGTCCCTGCTCCTTGGCCTGCTGACCCTGTTGGGGGGCTGCAGAGGCCTGGAATTGAGGGTAGGATTTGTAGGCAGAGGCCTTCCTCAGGTAAAAGGGCTTCTTTCCTGAGCCCTTCTTTTTCTGAGAAGGGGCAGAAGAATTTCTGGACAGCCTTGTCCTGGTGAGAGTCTCAGTCTCGATTTCTGCAGCCTTTTCAGCCATGGGTTTGCCGAAGAGGTTCTCACCCCAGCAAGGGACATCGACCAACTTGTCCTGGACCCATGGCTCGAGGTCCGATGGCTGTAGCCAGGCCTGTCAGCATGCACCGATGCAGGCCGCTACTACTCGGACTGAAGCCTCGAAGCCATCATAGGCTGCTCGAGATATAAACTTCGAGCACTCTCGAATCCCCGATGACAAGGCTTTGAACCTCTTCAAAGGTTCCTCGGAGAGGCCAGCAAAGAACCCGGCAATCTCTCCTCCCCCCTGCACTCCTGCCCAATCGGGGCAGTGGGAGCCAGCCAGAAGCCACCTTAAAAGCGGTGTCCCTGCATCGAGGGAGCCGCTGCCAGGTCTCTCCTCCCCCCGGCGCTCCTGCCCAATCGGAGCAGTGGGAGCCAGCCAGAAGCCACCTTAAAAGCGGCGTCCCTGCATCGAGGGAGCCGCTGCTGGGTCTCTCCTCCCCCCGGCGCTCCTGCCCAATCGGGGCAGTGGGAGCCAGCCAGAAGCCACCTTAAAAGCGGCATCCCTGCATCGAGGGAGCCGCTGCCGGGTCTCTCCTCCCCCCGGCGCTCCTGCCCAATCGGGGCAGTGGGAGCCAGCCAGAAGCCACCTTAAAAGCGGCATCCCTGCAGGGCGCGCCCGCGCCTGGCGGGCCCACACCTGAGTGCCTCGCCAGAGGGCCCTTTGGCATGGCCCTTGGCACGGCACGGAGACGCGCAGAAATTAGAACCGCCCAAAAAACAGTCGAAACAAGCCAGAAAACTGCGGAACTCAAGAAGGACAAACATCAGAACTCGCAGCAGCAAGCAGCAGAATACACCAACCAATACTGCAGCGGAAGTACGACAACAACCACAATCTCACAGAGAAAGGACCCCACCATTCCAAGAACTCAGAAGGAAATTCCAACACAACCACTAAACACCAAGGTACTCTCGCACACCATGCCACCCTTCCTAGCCCCCATCTACCTCCTAACCCCCCTCCTAACCCTCTACCCCTCCCCCACAGACACACTCAATAACCTCGTCTACCCAGACACCACTGCCACCCAACCCACAAACATCTACAACCCTGCACGGAACCACTCCCACACACACCCTACGCCAACCCACATCACCAACCCCCCAAACCACCACCACTTCTCCATCTCCCTAATAAACGTACTCTCAGTCAGAAACAAATACCACATGCTCCAAGACCTGATCACAACCAAGAAGATCGACATCCTATGTGTAACGGAAACCTGGCTAACAGATAGCAACACGGTAATAATGAACCAACTAACACATAAAGGATACAACCTCCAATACTGCTCCCGAACGCATGCCAGAGGAGGAGGCGTAGCCATCATTGCAAAGGAAAACCTCCACCTCAGGATCCATACCTCAGAAACCTCCAATGAAGCAGACATACTCACCCTCACTAACAAACACCTCTCAATATGTCTAGTCTACTGTGCACCCACCACAAGCACCGACCTACCGAAGATACTACACCTCATTTCCGAAAGCACCAGCTCCACGAAAGAACAAATAATCCTAGGAGACTTCAACCTCCCATCACTCCAAGACAAACAAGCTGAAACGTTCATCAACGCCATGACAGCAATGAACCTGACACAGATTATACAAGAACCAACACACGAAAAAGGGAACACACTGGACCTCATATTTCTGAACTCCCAAACTGCCTCTTCATACAGAAACCCAGAAGTCTCACCGGTACCATGGTCGGACCACTACATCTTCAACATCTCCCACACTTACCAACCGATAAATAACAAAGAAAACAAGCAACACACAAGAAGATTTAAAGCATTTATCAAGGAAGATTTCCTAGCAGAAACTCTGCCCAAACTCCAAACAAACACCAACAACATTGACGACCTAATTTACAACTGGAACACCACAATCGCAGCAGCATCCAGCACAACAACAAGCAAAACTGCCACCAAACCCACCTCCTCAAAAGCTCAATGGTTCACCCCCCACCTCCGGAAACTAAAAACCAAACTCAGAAGAATTGAAAGAAATTGGAGAAAAACCAAACAAGAAAGGGACAAAATAAACTACCTCTACGAACTTGACGCATACCACTCAGAAACCGACAAAGCGAAAAAAGCCTACCATTCAAAAATCATAAACACAGCCATAAACAAACCTCGGTAATTCTTTCAGATTGTCAAAAAACTGACAAGAATGCCTAGTAACTCTGACCAACTACCAAACATCCCATCAGACCTATTAGCCCGACAATACAAGCAACTTCAACAACCGCAAAATCCATACCAGAACGCCAAGACAACCAAGACAAACCACTGCATCATCATAAATAGCGACTGGAACACATTTGATGCAACCACCGAAGAAGAAATATCATCCACCATCTCCTGCCTAAACACCACCACCTCCCCGATGGACCCCTGCCCCACTGACTGGATAAAGAAATCCAAAGAAGAATTAAGTGCCCCATTAACCCACATCGTCAATGAATCCTTCACTCAAGGACACATGCCAGACATTCTCAAAACCACAATCATTCGACCAACCTTAAAAAAGCACAACCTGGACCTCCTGGACCCCACCTCCTATAGGCCGATAGCAAGCCTCCCGTTCACCACCAAAATAATCGAGAAGATAGTCCAACGCCAGCTTCAGGAACATTTGGACATCAACAACATACTGGACCCACAGCAACACGGTTTCCATCCTCTACATGGAGTAGAGACCCTCATGACCACACTGATGAATACCCTCATCATAGGTACTCAAGAAAAACACTCCAGATACGCCATGATTTTCCTGGATATATGAGCAGCCTTCGACACCATCTCCCACAACATCCTCATACACAGACTCCAAACAATAGGGATCAAAGACACTGTACTTCGATGGTTCAAGTCCTACCTAACTAACCGACAACAATTGATCTGCACCTGCACCTCAACCTCACCCCCCTTCCAGCAACATCAAGGAGTACCTCAAGGATCCACACTATCAGCCATGCTCTTCAACATTTATCTCTGGCCACTCTGCTCAGTCATATACACCCACAACATCAACTTCCACATATATGCTTACAACATAATGCTCTATGCCCCAGTAAAAACCACAAACCCAACAAATGATCAACTATCAGCCTGCTTCACTGACGTATCCAACTGGCTGCAAGAAAACAACCTCTCCATTAACATAAAGAAAATTGAAGCTCTTATAGTGACCAAAGAACCAGACTTCAAACCACCCACACACCTCAACATGGGAACTACAAAAATTCAAATACAGCCACAAATAAGATATCTGGGCGTTATCATTGACCAAGCCCTAACCTTCAAGCAACAAATCACTAAGACCACTGGAACCATATTCCACAAGGCTAAAACATTACAACGTCTCCGACCTCTCCTTGAACCTCAAGACTTCAGGACAGTAATGCAAGCTATGACACTCCTACATCTAGACTACTGCAACATAATCTACCATGGACTACCTGCCACACAGACCAACCCCCTCCGAACTGCCTTGAACACCACAGCGAGAATTATTTAAAATGCGAAGAAACAAGATCACATCACCCCAATTCTGAGGGACCTACACATACTTCCCCTCCAAGCAAGAATTAAATACAAAGCAATTCTACTCACCCACAAAACCATCCACCAAACACAGAACACCCAGCTCCACACCCTACTGTCCTGAACAGCCCACGGAAAAACAACAAGGCAGACCTCCAGCAACTCCCTCACCATCCTTCACAAAAGAACCAAATGCACACAACGGACCTGCAACAGAGCCTTTGAACTCTATGCTCCTTCCCTCTGGAATGCTCTACCAAACCACCTCAGGAACAATAACGATCTCTCATCATTCAAAAAGCAGCTAAAAACTATCCTATTCCAAGAACATCTCAACACAGAAGCACCCTCCCACAAATAGCTACACCAACCCCTCTAAACCACCCCCAAGAACCTATGACCAAAAAAACTATGCTACCTTGTCCATGTCTATGTCTATCCTCTGTCAAAATCATCAATGTTGCCCTCCTGGTGATGGCCCCATCCCTATAACTGATTAAACACCCCCCCCCCGCCCTTTTTTGTTACACCACTTTGACCCAGTGAAAAGCAGGATATAAATACAGTTAAATAAATAAATAAATCTCCTTTGCCAGGTCTCGGAGGTACATGCCCATGCACAGTTGGTACGTCTGGACACGGCAAGCCAGCATAGAGCACTGGAAGCACTTTCTACCGAGGGCTTCCAGGTTCCGGGCCTCCCTGCCGGGGGGCACCAAGGAGTGCATCTTCTGACTCTTCAGACGATGCATGGCCGATTCCACAACCATGGAGTGGTGCAGTAGCTGTGCCTTCTGGAACCCAGGGCTCTTACTGACTCGATAAATGGAATCGACCCATTTGCTGAGAACCGGCGCAGAGGCCGGTGCTCCCACATGCGGAATAGCAGCCGTTCCAGCATCAGAGGAACTGGTACAGTAAAGGCCTCCTTCAGGGGAGAGTCATACTGGAGGGCCTCGAGCTCTTCGGCTTGAGGCTCCTCCTCAGGATCCGCAGGGAAGGCCAAGGCCTTGGCCATATCCCTCATGAAGTCCAAGAACCGGGTATCCTCCTGGGGGGGACCTTCTCTGAGGCTCGGACTCTGGTGAGTCCGATGGGATGCACCGGGTCCGAAAAGTATCTGGGGACTCCTCGTCCTCCGTCTCCCACCCCGACCCCTCCGAGGAGGAATCGAGCGGCTCCGGTCGGGCGGGCGGGCACTGATGCCAATCCGCCCCGACGCCGAGGGTACCGGTGTCGATGACCTCGGCCCCGTATGGGAGGCCGAGGGAGACCTTGGCCAAGGATCGACTCGAGACTGCATGGACTTGAGGATCGGCTCAGCCTCTGGGGTCGACTTGGACATCGAGGTCCCAGTGGTCGGGGCAGATGCACCAGTCAGACCGGTGATCAGCACCCGCTGCTGTTCCATGAAGGCAGCCAAGCTGCTCTCCAAGGCCGTCAACCTGAGTCCGAGCTCAGGAGACTCAGCAGCCCCCGACTCGGCCCACGACAGTGTTGGGGCCGACGTCGGCTCCCCTGGAGGAGAGTCCATGAGGACTACAGCACTCACGTGACTCGGGGACTCCGGCTCCACACGAGGCAATTTTGCAGGTCTCTCCGGCTCCGAGGACCCGGGACGGCGGTCGGGGCTATGCGACCTGGCCCTCGAGGGACCAAGAGCGTCCACCGATGCCGCCCTCAGGGGTTTCTTCTTCCTTTTGTGTTCCCGTGAGGGTGACCCCCCCGCTCAGAGGAGCCCCGACGATGCTCAGGGTTGGACTCCCGAGACGTTGAGGCCTCTGACGAAGTCCGGGCCCGGCCGGACGCGGAGTCAGAGAAGATCCTTTCACGCTGATGCTGACAGCTCCTCAATGCCTTCGAGGACATTTTGCCACATGGGCCACAGATCATCGGGTCATGATCGGGCCCGAGGCACCGGAGGCAGCAGTCGTGTGTGTCGGTGAGAGACATGAGTTTCTTACACCGATCACACTTCTTGAACCCGCTGGCAGCCATCGGGGGAAAAAGGGCCCCTGCAATGTCAAAGGACCGGGCTGCCAGTGAAAAAGAAAAAAGAGCGCGAACGCTAGTCTCGAAGGACAAAAACCGAAAAAAAACAGTTCCGGGCTCGATACCGGTGTACCATGCCCAGGCGGGAAGGGGAGCCGGCGTCAAACCGGCAAAAACACGACGAATTCTCAAAGGAAAATTAACTTTTACAGGGTGACTAGGACAGATGTCTGTCGGGCTCCGCGGAAAAAAGAAGACTGAGCAAGATGGCACCCTTGGGCGGGAAGGGGACCACGCATGCGCGCTGCATTCCCAAAGGCTTTCCTTGAAAGCTGGGGAAATGCTCTGCACGAGGGCTCCGTCGACGCCAACGTCACCCATATGTGAGGACTGACTTCCTGCTTGGTCCTGGAGAACAGCCTTTACTACATCCTCCGGTAACGAATTCCAGAGTTTGATTACACATTGAGTGAAAAAATATTTTCTTTTATTAATCTTAAATAGTTTACCCTGTAGCTTCATTGCATGTCCCCCAGGGGGGTTTTTGTTGTTGTTGTTTTTTTAATTTTTTTATTTATAGATTTTTCCAAACAATTACTATACATCGGAATTAATACAGGAAAATCAATTGATGTAGCATTAGAATCATACAGAAAAAAGAAAAATGAAAACTAGATAAAGTCCACATTATGGGAACTGGTTGTGATCATTCTAATAAACAGAAAAAAAATACATGTAAAAGAAATCAAAGCAATAACTTGCCCATCTTAGGAGGCCTATAACAATCACTCACCCTGATTCACCCCTAATACCTAATACCACCTGTCACTCAGAAATAAACCGTTCTAAATGAGTACTATCAGTAAATACATAAGAAGCGCCTTCATACATGATGACGCATTTGCAGGTAAAACGGAGAAAGAACATAGCTCCCAAACTCAATACCTGAGGCTTCAAAGCTAAAAAAAGCCTCCGTCTGAGTTGGGTGCTATGTGCCACATCAGGAAAAACATTTGCTACGTGCCCACAGAACTTTACAGCCTTAAATTTAAAAAAGGCCTTAAGAATATGATATTTAAGATCAAGGGACTTAAAAGTCACCAATAACGTGGAGCGTGAATTTATAAGGTCAAGGGAATCCTCAAGGAAGGCAGTCAAATTGGATATAGAAGGCTCCAATACGTCCATCTCTCCTTCTGCAGGGTGTACCTTTTTGGATCTTGAGGGGAGGTAATATATAGAGGATACTTCAATAGGATCTATAATAGACAGAACTTCCTTTAGGTATTTATCCAATAAAATCTGAGGCGCAAGAAGAGATGTATGCGGAAAATCCAAAAAACGCAGATTATATGCATGCATGGAGTTCTCAAGAGCCTCTAATTTACTATGTACAACCAAGGAATCTTTGATGCCAGCAACATTTACTGTATGAAGAGGTACAACCTGAGCCTCCAATTTGGAAACTGCTCGGTCCATTAATATAACCCTCTCATCAAGTTGCTGCAGCGAAGCGACAGTTTCTTGAGAGAAGGTACATAATAATTTTGATGTTTGTGTTATCTTACTATCAATACATTGTAATGCCCCCCACAAATCCTTTAGGGTAACTTCTGCATCTGGAGGGATAACAGGGAGCTCAGAAATTGAACCAGATAAAGAAACTGGTTTGGGCAAAACCAGAGAAGAATCAAAATGACTTACCAAACCTGAGGGCTCCCGAAGTGGAGCGACAGACGGAAGAGGCCTAGGACAGGGTGGAGGAGTCCGTCCCTCAAAACTCAGGGAGGCCCCTTCTGGAGAGGACTGTGCCAGCAGACAGGGAGCAAAATGCTTATCCAAGGGGCCAGCTGTTTTTTCCCCACTTACTACAGCACCTTGCATCTTGCCCCCAGTTTCTGCCTTCCTCTTCCCCATATTAAATATCACTGCTTTAACCAGATAACAAAAGCAACAAATATTAACATTACAAAATATACAGACTTAACTATTCTAACACCACAGAGAGGCCTCTAAGGCGCCTAAATGGCGCCGAAGGGGCGCAAAAGGGGCAGAGCCTGCCCCTTTAGACACGCCCCTTCGGACCACGCCCCGCGGTCACGCTCCGCGGTCGCACAGATCAAGGTCAAATTTATAAGAAAAAAAAAAAAAAAAGGACTCCAAACACAAACAAGTCCTACAGTGCCTGCCCGATATTCCATGGCAGGAGAAGGCGTCGTCAGCGGCGTGAAAACCGCTGCAGCAGTCCCAGGAGCCTACCACTAGGCTCCGTGTACCTCCTCACACTCACAAAGCCAGATCCGGTGAGGAAAACGCTGTGGCACGATTTTAACATTTCAGCTAGGGTCCTTGCAGAACCAGATAGCCTCAGCAGTGCCCGCCAGATTTTCCACGGCAGGAGAGGGCATCGTCAGCAGCGTGAAAACCGCTGCAGCAGTCCCAGGAGCCTACCACCAGGCTCCGTGCACCTCCTCACACTCACAAAGCCAGATCCCTCCCCCAGGGTTTTAACATGTTATCTACAATGATGCCTAAATCTTTTTCCTGGGTGGTGGTTCCTAATGTGGAACCTTCCATCATGTATCTATAGTTTGGGTTGTTCTTCCCAAGGTGCATAACTTTGCACTTGTCCACATTAAATTTAATCTGCCATTTGGATGCCCAGTCTTCCAATTATCAAGATCCTCTTGCAATTTTCCACAGTCCTCGTGGGTCTTTACAACTTTAAATAGTTTTGTGTCATCTGCAAATCTGATAACCTCACTCGTTATTCCCTTTTCCAGGTCATTTATGAATATGTCAAAAAGCAGCGGTCCCAGCACAGATCCCTGGGGTACACCACTATTCTCCTTTCTCCATTGGGAAAACTGGCCATTTAGCCCTACCCTCTGCTTTCTATCTTTTAACCATCTCATTCGAAAATGTAACAAGCACAGTGGCTCTTTGAATAATATTATCCTGGGAGTTCTCAACAAATGCTGCTAAATCAAAATCTTTATCACACCGCAAACAAACAACCCCCCCCAGCCAGAGACACCTGCTTAAACTGAGATGGAATATCATATAAATTAGAACTCTTTAAAGCAGCAACAGAGGAAAAATTCAAAACCTCTTTAAAATATTTCTTTAGCAAGATCGCAGCAGACAACTTATAAATTTGAGAAAAATTAATAAAACAAATTATTTTTACGAAATAAATTTTCCAAATGTTCTATTTTAGAATGAATTTACAAGGTAGCCCAGACCCAGGGCTCCCCCAAACCATGCACTCCCCAAAGTCTCAACACTCCCTGCCCTGCATCATGCAAAACAAACAAGATACAAGTTTTTTGGGAAACCACTGGCCACAGCTTTATTCCAAAAACAATTTCTTAAACAGCATAACCTTCAATCAAAATAGTAAAATAGTATAAATTCACAACCATAGATGCTTCTGTATTGGCTGTCCCAGCCCCTTGTGCGGTTGATCAGAATCTGGACGTACAGAGGTAGACCCGATTCAGATCCCGAGAGGGCATGAGCATGGAATCAGAATCAGATCTACGGCCTGGACATGTAGGCTGGGCCCTGATTCTGAGTGGCTGCACTTCCAGCCACATACACGGCTAATTCAGCCAGGTCTCTGAATGACAGACAGCTTTTTTTGTTGTATACCTTTGAACATACTATTAAAATATTACGATAACATACAGTTGGAATATTTCCAATTATTTCACAAAATATTGTACACAGCATACATAAAACACAAAGGTGCCAGTAATGTTGATCACCACTGTAATATGCTATATCATATTTACGCAGTCAACATAATGCTGTATGCCCCCTTCTCCACATTACAGCCTACTCGTAAACACCTCACTAATAGAATACGTTACATCAACCATTCATTGGCTATCAGAACACAAGTGGAGGAGTGGCTTAGTGATGCTCTCACTCCTCCTATTCCATTTCCCGTCTGTGTAGTAGACCAATTTTCAGAAAACAATAGTTTTCAGAGTTTTCTGGTTCAGTTTAGTCAGGCCAGACTCCCAATAGGAAAATGCAGAACCTTAAATACAAAAACTGGACCCTTCTTTATAACTTCCCTGTAGTATATTATCAAGAAAGCTCACTATACAGCCAGGTAAGACAAGCCTTGATTTATACAATAAGTTCAAGCAGAATTTGATACCTACAAATTTCAAAATGTAACAAACGTAAATGAAATGAAGATGAGGCATAAGATAAAGGAAAAAATCGGAATGTTCAGTATTAAATTATGTGGAAGTCTTTAAAAGTTAGTCTCATAACATAAGGATATAATAAATGCCATTCTGGGTCAGACCAAGGTCCATCAAGCCCTGTATCCTGTTTCCAACAGAGACCAATCCAGGTCACAAGTACATGGCAGGTTTCCAAAAGGCACACAGGTTCCACAATGCTTTTCCCAGAGTAAGCAGTGGATTTCCCGGGTCCTCTTTAGTAATGATTATGGACCTTTCCTCCAGGAATTTGTCAAAACCTTTTTCAAACCCAGCTACACTAACAGCTTTTATTTCATCCTCCAGTAATGAATACCAGTTTGATTACATGTTGAGTGAAAAATATTTTCTCTTATTAGTCTTAAATGGATTACGTTGTAGCTTCATTGCATGTCCCCTAGTCTTTCTACTTTTTGATGTCGTAAACAACTGATCTCTGTTTACCCGTTCCATTCCATTCATTAATTTATAGACCTCTATCATATCTTCCCTCAGCCATCTCTTTTCCAAGTTGAAAAGCCCTAACGTTTTAAGCCTTTCCTCATAGGGGTATCCTTCCATTCCCTTTACTATTTTGGTGGCTCTTCTCTGTACCTTTTCTAATTCCGCTATATCCTTCTTAAGATATGGCAACCAGAACTGAACACAACATTCAAGTTGTGGTTGTACCATGGAATGATACAGTCATTCCATTCCTTTCCTTATGATTCCTAGGCATTCTGTTTGCTTTCTTGGCCACTGCTGCACACTAAGCAGAGGGTTTCAACGCATTATCCATGATAACACCTAAATCTCAAATATCTACCAAGAAATAACTGGCCATTCTCTTACAACTGTCAATAACATTATATTTTCTTCCCTGACCTAATCTCTGCAGGAAGGATAGTGATAATGAAATTGCATTTTTAAGTGGGTTGGACTACTTGGGCTTGCCTGCGCATGTGCACTGAGTGAGTTGAGAGAGCTGCATGGTTGCCACCACGTGTCTCCAGCATCATGAGCAAGGACTGAGTGTGGCATCAGCAGCCTCCCTATCAAGTAGTGGGAATCAAACTCCGGTCTCTTGGCTACCAATCAGTGCTCCACTCCCCTAGTAAGTAGTTTTATCTTATACTTGAGACTGTCCCCAGCTGCCTGTGTTTTTTTCCTTAAAATGAATTTCTTCCAGCTGTGGTGTTGTCTGCTGCCAAATCTGCGTCACTCCATCGCCATGAGCTGGGCTGCTATGATCATCAGGGGCTCACTGAATCTCTATCACCACGGGCGCCTCTGCTACTGACTCCGCCCCTATTTCAGCACACAGTGTTGGTGCTCAGAAGTCTTTCTGGCCCGTTCTGTTTGCTCTTTGTTGCCCAATCTCCCATGGCAGCCTGCCTGAGCCAAGCTTCCCTCATCAATGAGATTTGTTTGGATTTTATTAGCAGCAGACAGCATGAGTAATGAGTACGAGCACCAGCAGAGAGCGCTCAAAGCACGGCAGTGTTACTAGCATGAGCTCAAGAGAGGAACAGAATCTGACTCATTCAGACTGCTCCAGTCTCTCTGGCTGCTGCTGGTAACACTGCCCTGCTTTGGCTGTAGGTGCTTATGGTTATATTTTATTTGATATACCACAACATTGCATAGCAGTCTATGCAGTGTACAATAATTAAAAAAGAAAAGAAGTGAAAGGAACTCCATAGTATAGACAGGACTCATGCTGTCCGGTGCAAGGAAAAAAACTCATTGCTGGGACAGAGGCAAAAAAAACCCCTCACGTATCTAGCAACAGCCCCCTCTCCCCCTCAGCACAGACAAGATCTCCCAAGGCTGCAATACTATAGCGTCTGTGAAATCAAGTGCTACCTACCCCAGTCATCATCATCATCTTTCCTATGTTGAATGTTAGGCTGTTTAACTAATCTGTATTGTGAAGACAGTATAATTTTCTCATTTTAAAAGCAGATATGTGTTGCATTTTTATTTGTGTGTATTGGCCAATAAGAACTGAGCTTTTGCAGAATATGAAAGTCACAGGCTTGATGCTCTATATATTCACCTATAACAAAATAACAGTTGCTAACCAGTTGTGCAGTAGCCTAGTGGTAGACTGCATGTTTTGTATATCAAAAGTTCTAGGTTCGAACCCTGAAGTCTCCGGTTGTTGTTTGTAATTTTTTGTTTGGTATTTTATTCAGCAGTGATTTTTTCCAAAATTCCTATGTAAATGTATAAATCAAAAAGAAAAAAAAAACACAAGAGTACCTGTACGGTTTTGCTTACTTACAAGTACAGTAATTGAAAATATACTTTGTGCTAGGAGAAAGATCAGATTAGGGACTATTAAAAAAAAAGTTCCATTTCTCCCACCATGCTCCTGCAAGCAGATATTTTTTGGAATGCATGGTCATAGCATCAAGCCCTGTGCTGTGCCGGCAATCTTGTTCTGCAGCTTCCTGGCCCTCTTCCAGGTAGTAAGGGGAAAGTAGAGTCAGAGCTGCACATACCCACCCTGTGGCAGCAGCCCCCTGCAAGCACTTCCAGCTTTTTACAATCCTGTTTCCTTTCAAGTGTTTAGTCCAGTGCTATCACTGTTCAGTGGTCACTAGAGGGCTGAAGAATCAGCCTCAACTGCTCCAAGTTGAAGATGCTCAAAAACAAGTTACAGCTTCATTCTGTTATTTTCAATGTAAGAGCCATAGAACAAAAACATTCAGATTCTGTGTCATAGGTGTTCATCAGTGCAAAATATCTTGCTGTTTTATCTTTACAAGCATTTATCCATGCCCTCTCTGTGGATAGATTGGACTGAATTTTGGTAAAAGGGTCTCTTATTGGGATACCAATACTTCTGCCATATTCCAGCCAAATCCATTTAGGGAGAGGTCCTCAACATATGGTGTGAGAGAGCAGGGCCATCCATGATTTAGGATAAAGGCACATGTATTTTTTGTAGCAAGGTAGTTACGACAGCAGTTTTGCTTGTTATATGTTTAGGTGTACTTATTTATTAACTATTTTTTAAGAGAATATTGGAGGGGAAATGTGCAACAATCTACACAAGGGAGGGCTGAGTGGAGGAGTGGCCTAGTGGTTTGGGGCAAGGTACTTAAGGTCAGAGGTTCAAATCCTACTAGAGGACAGCAACCTTAGGCCAGAAGGACTGAGGTTTCCAGCCCCACAGGTGCTCCTTGTGGTCTTGGGCAAGCCACTTAACCCTCCATAGCCCATGTTCCCTGTAAAAATAGTTATCTCCAAGTTATAATGCTTTGTTCAATGTAAACCACACTGATGCAAAATAGCACAGCATATAAGAAAATATAAGTAAATATGTCTCTGGCCTTGTAATGAAACAGAAAGCTATGGGCACACTTCAGTTCTGGAGGTCTCAATGATCTCTCTGCAGTTTATCATTCAGACATCAGGAACTGAAGTGTGCCCTTAGCTTTCTGTTTCATTACAGGGCCAGAGACTTATCAGTCCCCACTGGTACAGTTTGTACAAACTGACAAGCTTCTTTTTCCATATTAGCTATCAATTTTTTCTATGGAATTGAAAAATTACAAATTAAATAAAACCAGACGCAGCTAAATATCATGTTGTGGTGCTTTTTTATTTGCCAAGCAATAGAACATGCAGATCTTTACAAATTTATACTCCCAATGTACTGCGAGAAAACAAACTCACTCATTGGCCTTCAATCCCATTCATTGGAGCAGTACATCTCACTCTTTGGGATGAGACACCCTTGGCATCTCTGGATGCAGTGAGTAATGGAGTGAGGGTGCAGGGAGCAAAGAAAGAGAACAATGACACCTTTCAATTGTAAAGACCTCATGGCATCTTGAAGTATTCCTTGATCAGCCAACACTGCTAAATTGAGCAGCTAGATTAAATGTACTGTGATTGTGCTTCTTGTTGTTGTTAAGTGCTGTTGAGTTGGTGTCAACTCATGGCGACCCTCTGGATAGTTGTCCTAAACTGTGTTTGGTCTTCATTCAGGTGGTTCATTGTTGACAGAGTGGCACCCACAGCTGCTGTTATTGTATCGATCCATCTCATTGATGGCCTTCCTCTTTTTCATTGACCTTCTATCTTGCCACAAATAATGTCTTTCTCTAATGATCTCTCTCTTCGCATGATGTGTCCAAAGTATGAAAGTCAAAGTCTTGTCATCTAAGCTTTTAAGGAAAGCTTGGTTTTGATCTCCTTTAGTACTGACTGGTTTGTTCTTTAGGCAATCCATGGGATATGCAGTATTTGTCACCAGCACCATAATTGAAAGGCATCGATTTTCTACCTATCTATCTTTTTCACTGTCCAGCTTTCACATCCATATGACGTTATTGAAAATACCATGGCTTGAATGAGTCAAATCTTTGTATGGAGAGAGACATCTCTGCTCTTGAGAATCTTGTCTAGGTCCTTCATAGTCATTCTTCCATGAGCAATGCGTCGTTGGACTTCTTGACTGCTTGTTGTTTCTTTATTGATTGTTGATCCAAGTAGGCTAAAGTTGTCAATTATTTCAATTTCTTCTCCATCAATGATGAACTTATTAAATTTGCCAGATGTCAGGATCTGTGTCTTCTTTACATTAAGGTGCAAGCCCATTTTAAGACTATGGGGTATGTTTACTAAGATCCCGGAATTGTGCGGGCCCCGTTAGTGTGCCTGTGCCATATAATGAGTGGGCGGTTCAGGCAGAAAAAAGAAAAAAAACGGGAGTAAGCGATCGCACATTTGCGCGGCGCGCTATTGTGCGCCGTGCACAATAGTGCGTGGGAAGGCTAAGTGACGCCCTGATGTACACACACAAAGGAACAGAGCCATAGTACAATGGTTAAGACACTGACTGCTCGTGCAGCTGCCATGGGTTCAATTCCCCATTGTGCGGAACAAAAAGGGCTGGCTGAGGCATTAACTCTAATAGGTAAAAGTGCTTTAGGAGGCATATTAATTTTGGGCGGCATAAGGCGGTGCACTGTTAATTTTGGGCGGCATAAGGCGGCACACTGTTGGGCGGCATAAGGCGGTGCACTGTTAATCTTGGGCGGCATAAGGCAGTGCACTGTTAATCTTTGGCGGCATAAGGCGGTGCACTGTTGGGCGGCATAAGGCAGTGCACTGTTAATCTTGGGCGGCATAAGGCGGTGCACTGTTAATCTCGGGCGGCATAAGGCGGTGCACTGTTAAGTTTGGGCGGCATAAGGCGGTGCGCCGATGCCCAAGCACAGGAACAGAGCCACAGCACAATGGTTAAGACACTGACCAATGGTGCAGGGATCAGGGGTGCAATCCCCCACAGTGCCCAATGAATAAGGCTCACTGAGGCAGTGTGTATTATGGGGATGAGTGCTGTAGGGGGAAATTTAGTTTTATTTCAGTTATCACTACTAGCAAACGCACTCACAAAGCGTGTTAACATAAGGCGGCCCATAAGGCACATGTTAAAGTTCACTGTCCGCCAAGGCACCCTAGAATGTCCCCTATAGGGCACCATATATGTTGCGTCACAGGATAATGTATAGTGCACCTTATATGGATGGCAACCATAAGGTGCCCTATAGGGCGCCCTATAAAGCACCCTCAGAGGCACCTTATGGGTACAGTACGCTGAGGGTGTTATTGCTGGCATCAACATATGTACATTAAATTAAAAAAATGCTTTGGACAACCCTATCAAATAACCCCACTGGGGGTTTGAACCCATGACCTCTGGCTTCACAGGCAATGAAGTAACCATTGGGCTACAGCTCTATAGCTGCCAGCAAGCCCCTGGCTGGCTGCAGAGAGCCTTCATGTCACCACACAGACAGTCTGCTGTGGTAACCAGGATAGGGTTAGGCCACCCGTACCCATGATGCACTGCACATGCAAATCAGCTGTCCACAGATGAACACAAGATGGGGAATGCACCCCAACAGCTCCCCGGCCTGGTAGGGGGAAGTGTCCGTGTGCACCCACACAGCACCTCGGCCTGGTAGGGGGTACTGACCGGGTGTTTTACTGGCACAGAGTAGCTACACACCATCACATTGTGTGGGTACTGTGCTCACCCTGAGGGTGCGATGCGGCACCCAGGACCAGGTCCACAACACCTGCCATGACTGAAAGAGGCCATGCCGGATCTCCAAAGCAGTATTAATCTGTGAGATAGGTAGTTTCTGCAGAAACACCTTGGGTATCTCTGTCTGTCTCAGTCAGGGGAACCCCCCCCAGGTGGGCCATGCACCACCATTTCCCTCCCCCAGCCACAAAACAGGGTCTTCTATCAACAGATCCACATTCTACCTCCCTGCAATGGTGGCAGTAGAGTGGACCATCAACCCCAGTCCTGCTGGAGAACAGACACCCTACAGGGCATCCACAGCAGCTCTATCTATACACATCCATAACACAATATCAGACAAACATTAGGCCTGGATATGCTAAGCTGCACCCCACCACCATCAGATATTCTCCTGCAGCAAGCCTTCAGCAGCTACACCCTGCAAGGCACTCCATCAAGACACATACCAGCTGAGAACAGTCTGCTAGTTAGTCCTAGTGGTAAAGCATGCACCCAGAACTGGGATGGCAGTACACACAAGCAGATAAGTCAGTGACTGGGCCCCAAAAGGAAACCCATAAATATCACATGACAGAAATACTATCTACCACTATGGGGGTGCCTAGCCATGCTGTCATCACTGCACAGTCAGGGTGGAGTGAAACCCCAGCAGCACATACAGAGGTCACCCTGTCTGTGTAGGTGGTGGCCGGCCACTACAATGTCCCTGCCAGTGCCCTATGCCCTGTGCAGATGCATCCTGGCCAGCCCACCCTGTCTGAGCTATACCCATGGTACCTTGCTGCTCATTATGCACATTGGCAGGCCATTACTGGCAACAGTGCTGGCAGTGTGGGCTGTGGAAGGTGTTTGCAGCCAACACACTGTATAGACAGACACACACTCCCACACGTATGCCAGCATTGTGCTACTATAGAGGGGCTTATCAGCCTTGCCCACCACACCAGTCCTGGGCACAGTACAGGCATGGATATGCTACGCAGTACTGTTGGGGGTCACTCCCCAGGGTGGTAAACACTGTCAGAGACCAGACCTGAAGCACGCACCGCAGACATCAGACAGATTGTTATGTTGGAGCTCAAAGAGCAAACTGTGCTTAACAGAGGAATGTCTATCTGCCAGTACTCATAGCAAACGTTTGAGAGCTGTGTACCGTATACCCAGGTGTAGGGTGGCATTGCTAAGGTATGCAGGTGCTAGTATTGGGAGATGCACGCAGGGCCCAATGTCCTGCCTCTCCAGGAGGCATTGGCCAATGGGGCCTGTGGGTGTGGATGTGGGTGTGTTTGCCCCTGTTGGCTGCTGCTTTACGGCAGAGGTTCCCAACTCCAGTCCTGGTGTGCCAAACACTGTTCAGGTTTTCATGCTGTCCCTCATGAATATGCATGAGCTACATCTACATGCCATGGGGGTGGTGCATAGCTATGCAGCACGGGCATTTGTATTAGAGGCAGCAGTGAACCTGAATGGTGTGTGGCCCTCCAGGACTGCATTTGGGAGACTCTGCTCTAGGTACTGCCCCTGTTCATGGTGTCTGTGCTCGGTGGGGTAAAAGATAGGCGTATTACCAATGCATATGTCCTCGGCACGAAAGGTGTGTCCTTACTATCACTGTTTAGTTGTGGGAAAAATATGTGGACAGGATTGGCAGTAGCCTCAGCTGGGCTTTGAACCTGTGATTTTCTGTTCTTGCACACACTGTCTGTGTGCACTGCACCACCATGTAGCCACAGATTGGCTGACTTCCCTGGAAAGTCCATGACTGTACATCCGACAGGGCCTGTCTGTTGCAGTGGATGGTGCCAGCCTGCACATGGCTAGGCCACTGTCTGCTGTGGTTAGCAGCCACTGCCCCTGCCACCACCTGTACCCTTCCGCCAACATGCTGGCATGTCCTTATCTTGGAAAAGCATGTGACCTGATTGAGTTGTGGCACTCCAGAACTGCATTTGGGGGACTTGGCTGTCGGTAATGCCCATCGTTATGGTGTGTGTGCGGTGTTAGGTAAAATACAGGTGTTGGAACCATGCTTATGTTCTCTGCAATAAAGGAGTGTCTTTACTATCTCTGTTTAGTGGTGGGTAAAATATGGGGACTGGGTTAGCAGGAGTCCCAGCTGGGATTTGAACCTGTGACCCTCTGGTCCTAGAGGTACTGGCTTTGTGTGCTGCACCACACTGTGGCCACAGAGTTAGTGCAGTCCCTGGGGATGGGAAACCTGGCTGGCAGAATCCTAAACCCTGCTCTGCACATTTTTACTGTGGGCTCATTCACCTTGTCTGGAGGCAAATGTGCAAATACACCCCGCAAATGACCGCAAAAAAAGGGGGAAAAAAGATAACCAAGCTGGGCAACAGTGATATTAATGGGCAACCATAAAAAACACTCCCAGGAAAGCTCCCAAAAAAGGAAATGATTTTTGGAAGGGTCTCCGCTCCGTAGACAATTCCAAAAATCATTTCTTTTTTGGGGGGCTTTCCTGGGAGTGTTTTTTGTGTTGTTTCCCATTAATATCACTGTTGCCCAGCTGACTTACGCTTTTTAGTAATTTTGTTGTGGTCATTTTCTATTTTTATTTGCACTTTTGTTCTGTGCACATGTATCACACTGCTCACGTTTTGCAGGTTTCCCCGGTTTTCCTGTACATTGCTGACGGAAATGGTTTCTCTTCCCTTTAAATGCCCTCTACTGCGAGTGTTTCACTCGCGCTATTTTTAAATTGTAAATTCGGCCCCGATAATGTGCGGGGAGCCTCTCCCCTCCCCTTCCCCGCCCATTAACCCCGTCTCTCCGCCCCTCGGGAGCCTTCCTCCGCCCTCAGACTGCCTTTCCACGCCTCTATCGGACCTTTGCGGGCTGCGTACTTGTGCGGGGCCCGTTAGTGCAGCACGCAATTGTGCGGGGCCCGTTAGTGTGACGTGCAATTGTGCGGGGCACTTAAGAGCACTTAAGTGCATCATTTCCGTGCGCTATTGTGCGGTGCGCAATTGTGCGCGGTTTAGTAAACATACCCCTATGTTTCTTGATCTTAAGAAGGAAATGTTTCAGATTTTCTTCACTTTCAGCCAGTAATGTGGTGTTATCAGCATAGTGAAAGTTGCTGATGAGTCTTCCACCAATCTTCACACCTCTGTTGTCTTCATACAGTCCTGCTTCTCTGATGATTTGCTCTGCATATACATGAGGAGTGGCCTAGTAGTTGGGGTAAGGTACTTTAGGCCAGAAGGTTGGGGGGTTCAAATCCCACTAGAGGACAGCAACCTTGGGCCGGAAGGACTGGGGTTTCTAGTCCCACAGGTGCTCCTTGTGGTCTTTGGCAAGCCACATAACCTTCCATAGCCCATGTTCCCTGTAAAATAGTTATCTCCAAGTTATAATGCCCTGTTCAATGTAATTTCAGTTTGTTCAATGTAAACCACACTGATGCAGAATAGCACGGTATATAAGAGAATGTAAATAAATAAATATTAAACCGGTGGGGGAAAGTATGCAGCCTTGTTGTACACCTCTGCTGATTTTAAACCATTCTGTTTCTCCTTGTTCCATGTGAACTGTTGCACTCTAAACAAAACAAAGGCACTGGAGATTGACTCAGACAGTAAGGCTGTTTCATACACTCCTTGGCTACACGTTAGCAGGGCCAGCCCTGATTTGGTTCAAGGTGCTGGCCTCCTACACAAACCTTAATCCTTATGCCCCCCCCCCCCCCACCCCATGTCAAAATCTATTGTTTAGCTTTGAATGCCCTGTCCTTTGCTGCCCATCCCCCAAAACTATCATCCTAGGCCACTGCCCCGTGTGCCTGATGGTTATGCTGGCTCTACACATTAGAAGGGGTTTGGGCAGAGGTGACCTACATTATCAGCTTGAAGGACAGAAACTCTTTGAATCTATGGAGTGTTTTTGGCACTGGTGTTTATTAAAGCAAGTGCATATAAGATCGGGATCTTACGGTATATCTAAAAAGAGGTCAGCAAAATGTTTTCCCAACATACAATAGCTCATAATCAGTGAAACAAAATGAAAGTTATCTATGAAGCAACATGGAATAAAAGTGAAGGACCTTCCTCACTAATAAACCTGAATTCCAAAGCTTCAGGAATGAATGCATGTACAGCTTTTTGGATATGCAAACTTTGACTTTGAAGAAAGTCTGATACTTTTCTCTACTGAATTTTTGTAAAGCTCTGGGAAATGCTGCAAAGCTACCTTAAAATGTTCCTCTTGAAAATGAAAACTGCATGAAAAGCCTGTGTAAGTCTGCAGGAGAGGAAAGCACTAGAAGCTACTCTACAAATCACTGAGGTTGCAGAATTAATTTCTTACTTGGACACACACCAACTAGCTCCCTGATGGTCTGAACTATAGATAACAAAGCCACATATGCATCTGTGTTATTTAAGTTCAGTAGGGAGAGAAGCCTCAAATCAAAATCAGATCCAAAAATAACAGAAATGTAGCCAGAAAGTGGAGAGGCTAAAATGGCATTCGACTCGGTGAGCAACCAGTCACAAAATCTGACATTTTAATGATGATTTATGAATTCCAAACTTCTCAGGGCAGATATCTCTCAAGCAGTAGCAGAACTGAACTTAAAGACCGTGTAACTCAAAATGAAATCACTATAGGAAAGCAACTAGACACCTTAGTTAAACTTTCTACCAAAACCGAAACCTAGAAAAGTATGCTAATGGCCTAAAAGAAGACCAGAACAATGCTGAAAACCGACAGGGATATTAAAAATATAAGAACATCTGTCATATGGGAAATGATTTAAAAAGATGTTACAAGGTAATATAAGTCATATATAAATCAATTATGTTGAGGGCGACACAGAAATTAAAAGACATCTCACAGAGCCAGGGGCGGCTCAAGGCAATCTGCTGCCTGAGGCAAAGAATGAGATGGTCCCCCCCCCCCCCTCCCACACACAGCTTAGAGGGGGAGGGGCTTTTTCAGAAATCTAATCAGAGACTAAACCAAACCAAAAAGCCGATTAGATTATATGGAGGAAATGCAAGATGTTTGCACACAGGGCTGTATAGAGCTGCAATCGCGCCCTGTGCGACTTGCAGCTCAGGTGCACGCCCCCCTCTCCCCCCCCCCCCCCCATATCTCCGTCCAGCACTGCCTGCTCTTTCCCTTCTGCGGCTGCTCTCTTTTCTTTTTTCATGGTGGCGCCGGAAGCAGGGAAAGAGCAGACAGCGCTGGACGGACGTATGGGGAGTAGGGGGGATGTGCCGATCTGAAAGGCACCAGCACTTTAAGCAGATCGCATCGGAGGAGGGAGGGACCAGACCTGCTTAAAGTGCTGCGAAAAGGCTTGGGGATTAATTTTGGCTGCCTGCTATTGTCCTTCCAGGGGCAGCAGGACAACAGCAGACAGCCGAAATGCGCCCCCCAAGCCTTTGCGCCCTGTGCGGCTGTACTGCTTGCACAGGGCTAGGTTCGGACCTGTTTGCACACCAAAGAACTAAAAGACAGCAAGAACCAACAGCACAGTTTATAAAACTAAATTATAACTCATTTGTATTTTGTTGTTATAAACTGTGTTATGGTTCTTGCTTTTTTCTTTTTCAACATATTTTTTGCATCCATAGTAGGTGCAGAGCAGAACCAGGACATTCACCCACAGAACTCAATATTTAAAAATAAAAATCTGATTCTGATCATCTCACTAACAACAAGTGTTCCACACAGGTGACTTATAAATAAATTGAATGCACTAGGGATGGACCCTAAAGTGACTGACTGGATTAGAAATTGGTTGAGTGGGAGGCAACAAAGGGTACAGATAAATGGTGCTTCCTCTGAGGAGAAGGATATTACCAGTGGGGTGCCACAGGGATCTGTCCTGGGTCCAATTTTTTTTAACTTTTGTAAGTGATATTGTAGAAGAGCTGTTGGGTAAGGCTTGCCTCTTTGCAGATGATACCACATTCTGCAATAGAGTAGACACCCAAGAAGGTGTAGATAACATGAGGAGGGATTTAGCGAAGGTTGAAGAATGGTTGAGAATCTGGCAGCTGCAAGGTCATGCATTTGGGCTGCAAAAATCCAAGGGAGCAATACAATATAAGGAGCAAAGTTTCTCTGTCCACGAAAGAAGAGCAAGTCCTGGGGGAGATAGTTTCTGATTATCTTAAGGTGGCTAAACAGGTAGAAAAGGTGACTGTGAAAGCCAGAAGGATGCTTGGAAAAGGAATGACCAGCAGAAAGAAGGAGGTGATAGTGCCCTTGTATAAGTCTTTAGTGAGACCTAATTTAGAGTATTGTGTACAATTCTGTAGACCACACCTTCAAAAGGATAAAAACAGAATGGAGTCGGTGCAGAGAGGAGTTGCCAAAGTGGTCAGTGGGCTTCACCATAAGGCATATGGGAAAGACTTAAAGATCAAAATATGTATGCTTTTGAAGAAAGACAGGGGAGGGGAGATGTGATAGAGACATTTAATACCTCTGTGGCATAAATGCACAGGAGGAGAGCCTCTTTTGATTGAAACAAATCTCTGCAAAGAGGGGGCATAGAAAGAAAATGAAAGGAGATAGACAAGAGTAATTTGCAGAAATATTTCTTTACGGAAAGAGGGATAGATGTGTGGAATAGTCTTCCAGTGGAGGCAGCAGAGATCAGGACAGTATCTGAATTCAAGAAAGCATGGGACAAACAGAGAAGATCTCCAAAGGAAAAAGACTGTAGAGCTTGATGGTTTGTATGGAAGTGCAGACTGGATAGGCCGTATAGTCTTTATCTAATGTCATGGTTCTATGTAAACTCCATTTACCGCTACCCTCTGTTGCCTCCCACTCAGTTTATTTATGTCACCTATACAAAATCTTGTCAAATGTTTTCATCAAATCTAAGTATCTCACATCAAGCACTCACCCAGTCAAAGAAATTAATCATATTTTTCTGCCAAGATCCACCTCTATTAAAACCATGTACCTCAGAACTGGCAATAAATTGGATTCCAGAAACTGCACTATTCTTTTTTTTTTAGAAGTATTTCCATTACTTTACTCACCACAGAGGACTAACCAGCCTGTAGTTCCTAACCTCATCCTTACTTCCGCTTTTGTGAAGTAGGACCACATCCACCCTTCTCCAGTCTTCCAGGACTACTCTTAAAGAGGTCAGACAGCAGAGCTGCTAGAACTTCCCTAAGTTCTTTCCATATCCTTGGATGTATCACATCTGGCCTCGTCACTTCGTCCATTTTGAGGTTAACTAGTTCCTCATGAACACAGTTGTCTGAAAATCATTGAAGGTCTTCCTCACTTCCATTCCTATTTGTGTGTATTTTCTGTGGTCCTGTTCCTGGCCCTTCATTTGTGAATACAGAACAGAAATATTGTTAAGCAAGCCTGCTTGATCTTCATCTATTTCTATATATCCCCTTTCATTTCACTCTTAAGCCTTAAAAATGCCACTTTTGCACTTCCTCTTGTCACTAACATATCTAAAATAAAGTCTTATCCCCATTATACTGTATGGTTCCGTTTTTTCTTCTGTTTGCATCTTCGCTTTCCTATTTTTCCAACTCATTTTAGTTTTTCCAGATATCGTTGTTTGCCTTCCTCATCCTGCAACCTCTTGTATTTTATAAAGGTTAGTCTCTTTTTTCTTACCTTTTCAACTACTTCCTGCAAGAACCATAGCTGCATCCTTTTCCTCGTACACTTATTTATTATTTAAGTTATTTATTTTTATTATGAAGAGATAACTTTTTCCATGTTCTCAGAATGTCCATATTTGGTTAACTTTTCTTCATGGTTTTCATGCTTTGAAAATAAGCATGTAGGCAGGACATAAATAATACTGTAACTATATAGTAAGAGTCATTTATGGTTTTATTGGCGCTATACAGGTATATGAATTATGTGGCCAACCTTGATTGTTTTGAGCAAGAAGCAGAGTTTAGTCTTTTACTTTTCACTTACTTTTCTTTCCCATGTACTTTTTTCAACCTATTCAGAAAAAGTAATTTGACCAAGATGACTTGGCAGGTTTATAAGCTAGTAATTGGAAATCAATGAGCTTTTAAGCCATAGGCAGGAAACATAATAAACATGCTTAGCTCCAAGGGACAAGAGATTATTTGTTAATGACATAAAAAGGTCACAACTTTAGTAATTAAATCAAACCTACAAAGCTTTATGAGAAAAAAAACATTTAGTTGCAAAGTTCTTGTAAGGAAAGTGCTTCTTTGAAATGAACTTCTGCTCAATCTGTCAATGGTTTATATTCCAGTAAACACATTTGTGCAGAAGAGCTCACTGAAAAGGACTGAGAAGTCTCTGATCTAAGATGATGCTACATTGGTGAAATAAGCCCAAAATTAAGGACAAGAATCAGTTTTCATAGATATAACATAAATAGGGTTATTTACTAACAATTAGCACTTTCTAAAGGCATTAGTGCACACTTTCTACCTCAAGGCCCAAATGAATAAAATGGGTCCTGTGACAGATAGAACATACTAATGTCATTACAGTAACCGGGGTATCCGGAGGGGCCTCCCCGCACCCCAACCCGTGCCCCCTCCTTCCCCCCCCCCCCAACTTCACCTCTGAAGCCCGTACACAAATACACTCTCACCGAGGTTGGCTTAATACTGTTACTTTATTGGTCGCAGCTACATAACCATAAACACACACCGGCCCAACACGGGCCAATTCAACATTTTAAATCCACATAACAACTCCCCCCCCAACCCCACTCCAATCCGGATGATGCCCGCCCACCAGCCGTTTAGCAAGGTGGGGCATCATCCACCCCCCGTTCCCCCTTCTGCCCGCCTCGCCGTGCTATAGCAAAGGCCGGCTCCCGTTGCTTCCCACCGGGTAGAGACCCCACAGTGATGTCTCTCCCCAACCCGGAGCACCCGCTCCCCTGCAAAGTGGCCTCAGCCGCCACTGCACCGCCGAGTCGGCGAGCGCCAGCTCGCTACCCTGCCTACCCACTCGACTTCCACCACACAACACCCCACCCAGCTGCGACAACCTACCCCCCAATCCGCTCCCACCCCATGCCCCACAACCGGAGCAAAGGGAGGGCGGGAGGGACGACCACTCAGTCCGCCGGCCACGACAGGAAGAGGGAGATCGCACGCCGGCGATCTCCCACGCTTCCTGCATGGCCCCGCCCCCCAAAGAACCCGCCGGACCAATCAGCACGTCCCACGTCACGGCGTGGGCACGATGCCGACGGCCCGGCATGTGCACACCTGCCCCCCCCCCCTCACCTCGCCTGCAACACCAGCGGGCCTGGCCCCCGGGGACCCGGTTACTCTGCCGGCCTCGGGACCGGGCCCAGCGGCGCCGCGCGATTACCCTAATCTTTATTAAATTACACCACCCCTCCCCCCCCCCCGAAAAGCATAACTTTGAGGCCCTTGTACTAAAGTGCAATATGTTTTGCACTTACCATGAATTAGATGTCAAATAAACATGTAATAAATGCAACGCCTGTGTGGTAACTATTGGGGGGGGGGGGCATTATCAGCATGTTCCCATAAGGTTACTGCTGAGTTAGCATGTGAATTAGTGCATGTTATCATGCCAGGAAGATAATGACAGGGCTGGCTTAAGGGGGAAGCCAGCAAGGCACTGGCTCAAGGCACCAAAGCTTAAGAGCCATATAGTATAGAAAAGGGACAGAGTTAAGTGCTTAGATTGGAAACTGTATACAGTTTAACCTGAACTTCCCAGGAAGGCTTGACTGAAACAGTATGCTTTCAAGTAGACTCTGAACTTCTTATAAGAAGATTTGGAGCATATATATGTGGGTAAGGAGTTCCACAGAGTTGGTGCTAGGAAGTAAAAAGCAGTGTGGCAAGAGGCCTGAATCCTGGCTCGAGAAACTGGAGGGATGGTCAGTAATTTTGAGTTTTGGGAGCCAAGGGACTGCGCAGGGCAGTAGGGAGTAAGCAAAGGGGACAAATTGAGCAGATATCTGGTATATAATGCTTTGTGGGTAAGCATGAGAACCTTGAAGTGAAATCAATAAGATAGAGGGAGCCAGTGGTGCTGAAGGAAAAGGAGAGTAACGTGATCAAATTTAGTAACATAACAAGCGAATGGCGGTATTCTGGACTAGTTGTAGTTTTTTTCAGGTTGATGGTGTGAAGACTGTAGTAAATGGTGTTACAGTAACCTAACCAGGATATTATGAGTGTAAGAATTAGAGTGAGAAGGGCTAGAAGGTTAAATAAACACTTAATGGAATGAATATGGTATGTCATCTGTGAGTAAAGTGTCCCCCTGATGGAGCCTTTTTTAAGGAGAAACAAGGATCTTTATTGGGTTAATGTGTGATGTACAGGCGACGATGTTTGACAAAGCTGAGAGTGAAGCATTCAGATAAGTAGAATTAATGTTTTAAGCTTTTCAAGTGATTGGCCTTGTGCTGTTGGAATCTTGTATTTCTTGAAGAAACTTGTTGAAGAATGTCCTTGATGGTGTGTAGGAGTTAATAAGTGAAACAGAAGCTTCTTTGACTTAATGATTGTAGATTTTAGAAATTAATATAAAATTGAGTTGAATAAGTAAATGATATTTGAAAACAAAACAAAAAAAGTACTTTTTTCTGTGTGGAAATGGATAAATAGTTTTGTTGTTTAATGAAGGGAGTTTTCTGAGACTGGTGATGTATGAAACTTTATTACCTTATGGTGATTCAATTCGCCACATAGTGAGAGGCTGTGCATTATCCCGAGGTCTCTTTCTCCCATATAAATGGTTGTATTTATTGAGTTATTAGGGAGTGTGTTAAGACAGAGTTGGATTAAAAATTTGGATTGTTTATCTAAGAGTGTGGTTGTGTATATTTATGTATGTCCCTTAATGCAGTGTTATAGGTTAATAAGGAAAAGAAGGATCAGATGACAGAAGCTAGTTGGGAGTTAAATGTCAAATGAGTGTCGAAGGTAATGCCTAAGTGAGTGAGAGAATTTACTGCTGGTACCGTAGTGCCATAGATCAAGGCACAGATCTGCAGAGAAGAGGAGCTTCTGGTGATTTTTCTGGGTTAAGTTTCAAGTGATGTGCTAAAAGCCATGAGGCAATGGAGTCAAGACATGAGTTAAGTTAGGAAAAAAAAAACTTTTAAACTAGATAATAGAGGAAAGATGACAGTTGCCCAAGAGTGCATGGCTGAGAAGGATGTATCCTTGAAGGATACTAGCAAAAGAAGGAAGTTAGGGAATCCTAATAGGGAGGTTCCAATAAAGATAGAAGTAACCCAGATGCCTTTAAGTACAGAGCAGACAGAGCTGAAAGATTCCAAATTACCCTTGTCAACTGATAACTAGATTGTTAATATGATTAAAATACAACCTCTAAAATAACTCTATGCAAATGCTAGAAGATTAAAAAATAAGATGGGAGAGTTAAAATATATAGTACTAAATTAAAGATTAGATATAATTAGCATCTCAGAAACCTGTTGGAAGGAGGAAATCCAATGGGATACAGTATCATGATATCTGGGTACAGATTATATCACAATGATAGGGTAGATCAAATTGGTGGAAGGGTTGCGCTCTATGTTAGAGAGGGCATTGAGTCACTCAGGATAAATGTTTTGCAGCAAACAAAGCACACTATAGAATCTTTATGGATAGAAATTCCATGTAAAAAGGAGAAGGCGATAGCAATAGGGGGTATACTACCAACTGCTTGGCTAGAATTAACAGATGTATGATGAAATACTATAAGAAATCAGGGAAGCTAATAAAAGTTACAACACAGTAATAATGGATGATTTCAATTACCCCAGTATTGACAGGTCAATGTCACAGCAGAACCAGGGAGATAAAGTTTCTAGATAAAATAAATGGCTGCTTCTTGGAGCATCTGGTTTATGAACCGACAAGAAGGGAAGCTATTTTGGATTTCATCCTTAGTAGAACACAGGTTCTGGTGCAAGAGATAAGGGTGTGGAGGCCACTTGGCAACAGTGGTCATAGCATGGTTACATTTGATTTAATAAATGGAGGGAGGATGGCAAGGAAATTCACAGTATTACCTTTTAACTTTCAAAAGGGAGACTATGACAAAATGAGGGAAACAGTTAAAAAAAACTAAAAAGAACAGCTGTAAAAGTTAAATGTTTACATTGTTTAAAATTACTATCTTGGAAGCCCAGACCACATGTATTCCATGCTTTAAGAAAGGTAGAAGGAAGGTCAAAAACCTGCTAGCATGGTTTAAAGATGATGCCAGAGAGGCTGTTATAGCCAAAAAGACAACTTTCAGGAAATGGAAAAAGGATCCAAATGATGAAAACAGGAATCGACATAAGCACTGGCAAGTCTTGAAAAGACTACCAAAAGGGACTGCTGCAACTGGAAGTAGATCTACACTTGTGAGTATAATCTTCTGGAATAAACTCTAAATCTTGGGGTAAAAGGGACTTCTTGGGGTTAAAGCTGATAAATCGGTATATTTTAGAATTCAGCGTTTTTGCTGAGTCTGTCAGGTCTTCAGACCAAAAGTGAGCTTTGTATTTAAGTCAAAGCAGAGTATAGCTTAGTATAGAAAATAAAATATGAGTAAATAGACTTTGAAATAAATTTGTTTCTAGAAAGCTTTTCATTTAAATAAAATCAGAGTATAGTTTAACCTAGAAAGTGAAATAGAGTAAATAGTTACTGAAATAAATTTGTTTCTAGAGAACATTTAACTTAAATCAAATCAGAATATAGTTTAGCATACAAGTAGAATAGTTATGAGTAGAAAGAAAAATAAACTTGTTTCTAGTGATCTTTACAAAGAGCCCATCCAATTAAGAGGCAAAAGATCTGTGAATTTGCCTTAAATAGGTGTTAAAGGCAAATAACAGATCAAAGGGGTAATTTAAAAGGCCCTTTCTATCAAATGAGGGGCTGTGTGAATCACCCAGAAAATTAGTAAGACTTTACCTTAGAAGCACAGGAGAGGGCACTGTTTAGCAGCCAACTTTTAATAAGTCTTCTTTCCCTCCCTCCCTCCCCAACTCCCACCCATTCCTGGGATAATCATAGTTTTATAAGTATTTAAACCTCTTAAAGTGTAGGAGGTGCCCATATTCACTCTCAGATACAGAAGTCTTGAAACAAATTTTGATAATCCAGGAAGATATATTACAACTATTTGATAAACTAAAGAGTATCAGATCACCTGGACCAAATGGTTTACATCCGAGGGTGCTGAAAGAACTGAAATGTGTGATTTCAGGTCTACAATTAATCTGAAGATTGGAGAATAGCCAATATAATGCCAGGAAACTATAGACCGGCAAAATGGTAGAAGCCATTATAAAGAATAAAACTACTGAACATGTCATGGTTTAATGGGAGAAAGCCAACATGGATTTAGCCAAGGAAGATCTTCTATTAGTAATCTGTTATATTTTTTGAAGGTATGAATAAACAGGGCGATAAAGGTGAGCCAGTTGATATAGTGTATCTGGATTTTCAAAAAGCCTTTAACAAGGCCCCTCATGAGAGAGTCTTAACTCAGTGGAGAAAGGTGAATAGTAGATTATCCCAGAGATCTGTGCTGGGCCTGCTGCTTTTTTTCAGAATTTTGATAACAAAAGGAACGATCCATGACATAACCCTAAAACAGTTACAACCAAGTATAAAACAGGTATAACCCCCCCCCCCCACCCCCTCCCTCCCTGGTTCTCTGAGGAAGTGACAGTTTTTTGTGGTATTTGCAGGACAGCCATTAATGGACAACCAAAATGGGAATAATATAGTTTTGGATTTTGATCCATATTTGCTTCCAGAATCTCTGGACCAAGGGGCAGTCAAAAAACATGTGTACAAAGGTGCCTGTCTCCTTCTGACATGACCAGCACTTGCCCGAAGACGACATCCCATTTAGATAATTTTGCAGGTGTGATGAAAGCCCTATGTAAAAAAAAATACATTGACTGTGTGATCGCAGCCGATCTAGAAGCCCTTGTTATAGGACCCCATAATAGTTTCCAGGAATTGGTGTGTAATGGCTAGGATAGATCAGACTCCCAGACTTTAGTCAGCCCCCATAGGTTACAGGGAGCGTAATCTCTAAATATGCCATAAAGCCTAGACATGGCACCCTTCTGCCCAACTGTTTCTTTGATGCTTTTATATAGCGCCCCCTCTGTTGCCAACTCATGTATCTTTATTTTGGACACAGCTAAGCTATGTCTAAGTTGCACCCATTGGAAGTGATTGGCCTCTAGGAGTGAAAACTCTGATTTCAGAAAGGCAAAATCTTTCCAACCATTTTCACCAATTAAGTGCCCTAGCGCTCAAATACCACAGTCTTGCCATTTTTTCCATGCAAACTTTTGCCCTCTGATTTTAAACAGTAGGTTCCACCACAACGGAGTCTGTCTTGAGGGCGGATTATCCCTGCCTACCATTTGTGCCAAATTTAAGTAAGCATCCTGTGTGGCCCGAATCACTCTCCCCACGGCTGCCCATTCTGGGTGTTTCATTCCCAGCATATATACTAAGGAGTATGGGGCGACTGTGCGGGTCTCTACCTCGAGCCACATTGGTCTTTGAACAAGACCGTCTGAGTCCAACCACAATGCCCCTTATTTTAGGAGAAGGGCATGGTGGTACCACTGGAAATCGGGGAAGTGGACATCACCTTTTTCTTTGGGAGCTTTAAGTTTCTTGGTAGCAATCCTCGGCTGGGAGCCATTCCATAAGAAATTTATGAGACTTCTTTCCAGGTTTGCATATAATCCTGCCGGAAGTGTGAAGGGAAGCATACCTAGTACGTAGTTGATTTTTGGAGCTAAAGCCATTTTAATTGTTTCTAACCTTCCCCACCAGGAGAAATGAAGAGACCATGAAAAAGTCATTTTATGAATCATATGTAATAACTCATCTATGTTTGTTTTAATTGTGTGATCTACTGAGGCATCATACCATATTCCCAGGTATTTAATGTTTCCAGCCTCCCACCAGAAAGGAAATGGTGCCATTAATTCCGAATTAGAAAAATTATTCAGTGGGAAGGCTACCAACTTAGACCAGTTAATTTTATATCCCGAAATTTTGGAATAAGACTCAGTGCTAGGATTTTTGGTACCTCAGAAGGTTGAGTGAAAAGGAGGAGATCATCTGTATACGCCGAGAGTTTCACTTGTAGATCTCCTAAATTTAAGCCAGTTATATCCTTATTTTGTCTGACAGCTATGGCCAAAGGTTCCAGTGCAAGGTTAAAGAGAAGAAGGGAGAGGGGACAGCCCTGTTGGGTCCCTCTATGTAAGGAGAAGGAACGGGATAATATGCCATTGGCAAATACACGGGCTCTAGTTCTCAAATACAATGCCTGTACCTTGTTTATAAAGTCCTCGCCAAGCCCAAACCATTCCAAGACGGAGATAAGAAATGACCACTCTAGTCTATTGAATGCTTTTTCAGCGTCGAGGGAGAGGCCAACATAGGGGGAGTTATCCACTGAGGCCCTTTCTAATAGGTTACAGAGCAGCCGAACATTATCTGATGTTGATCTCCCTGGTACAAAGCCGCATTGATCGTGGTGCACTAAGGGGCTTGTTTACAAAGCTGCGGTAGTGGTTCGCACATCATAAATTACAGACCAATATCCCTACTAAACGCAGACTATAAAATCTAGAGTTATTGGGGACTTAGGGGCTTGTTTACAAAGCCGCGGTAGCGGTTTGCGATCGTAATCGGAGCCGCGGCCCCATTGAAATCAATGGGGCCGCGGCTCCGATTACGATCGCAAACCGCTACCGCGGCTTTGTAAACAAGCCCCTAAGTCCCCAATAACTCTAGATTTTATAGTCTGCGTTTAGTAGGGATATTGGTCTGTAATTTATGATGTGATTGGGATCCTTACCAGGCTTTTCCAGGACTATTATTGTGGCTTCAGAGAAGTTACCTGTGTAACCCTGCCCTACGGCTCACTCCTCATAATATAGCAGTAAATATGGAATCAGTTCATCTCAAAACACTTTATAAAATTCGGCGGGGATCCCGTCCGGGCCTGCGGCTTTTCCCGCGGCCATGGTGCTAATTACCATACGAAGCTCTTTGCTTGAGAAGGGTTTGCCCAGACTCTTGGCTTGTTGAGCCTCCATTTTGGGCTGGTTCAAGTTACCCGCAAAATTTGTGAAGGCTTCTGGGTCTAATTTTGATTCTGAGGAATATAATCTGCCATAGAATTTTGAGAATTCATCTAAGATTTGATCACTATTGGTTAGCCTTATTTGGTTGTTGTCCAAGATGGAAATTATTCTTGATCTTTCTTGTTTCCCTCTTAAGGCGTTCGCCAGGAGCTTACCAGCTTTATTTTGTTTGACATGAAACCTAGCTGATTGTTTCAACATTACCTGTTCTACTTCTGAGCTTAGTATTTCATTGTATTGGAATCTTAATCTTTGTAGCCTCAACAATATACCTGAATCAGGATGCTTAACCCACAACCTTTCCCCGACTTTAATTTGGTTATCCAAAGCTATTAGTTGTGCCTTTCTCCTTTTATTCTCCTTAATTTTATAATTAGTGTTTGTTGCCCGGAGCGTGGCCTTAAAGGCCTCCCACCAAGTCCAACTTGCAGAGTCACCTAGTACAGAAATAGGATCTGATGGTAGACCTCAGTTCATCTTGAAAGGAGGGCTCCACTAACCAGGCTCTATTGAAAGACCAAGGCGGTCTAGACCTCTCCATTTCTGGTAACACCATTTTTACGGTAATAGCTGCATGGTCAGAAATATTCATGCTTAAAATATCTGCCTCACAATTATCGGATAGTAAGGCTCTAGATATTAAAAAGAAGTCAATACAAGAGAGAGTGTTATGCGGAGGGGAAAAAAAGGTGTAATCTTTATCGACAGGGTGAAGCAGTCTCCAGATATCTACTAGTCCGCTAGATTCCATAAGCGCTGTGAGGGCTATACCTGCTCGAGAGGGCCTCTCCACTCTCCATGGATTGCAGTCTAACAAAGGCTCCATGACCAAATTAAAGTCGCCTCCCATAACTGTTGGGACCACAGTATCCATCTGTAAGATACTAGTTAGGGCACAAAAGAAATCGGGGTCATCCCTATTAGGACCATAGACATTGAGAATTGAGAGTCTCAAACTCCTGATCATAATTAAGGAATTGGCCCACCTCCCTGAAGCATCATTACTAGCTCTTTCTATCTTTATCCCCAATGATTTGCGCGCAAGTGTTACCACACCATTTTTCTTGTGGTCTGCTGGGGGGGGGGGGGGAACCGATTAACATATATTGCTTATCCTCCAGTTTACTCGTCTCCTGTGAGGAGAGGTGGGTCTCCAGTAATAAGATTATATCGGCTTGTTGTTGATTACAGTATATTAGTATCTTCTTTCTTTTTATCGGGGTCTTAATACCCTTTACATTCAGGGATAAGAACTTTAACCCATTAGACATGACAACTTAAAGAACTGGCATCTATTGCAGCTTGTGACAAGCAGTAAGTAATAACATCCATTTTACCTTCCCCGAGAACCAACCCATACTCCCCAAATCAACAAATAACAAATTGGGTGAGACAGCGAAAGCATTTAAACATGGCACAGCCCGGACCCTGGGATACGCTCCCATTATGAAATAATTAACAATTTACCCCATCTCCAACCAAACAAAGCTTTTTGAGCTTCCAAAATTATCCTGTTAAACCACGAGGTTATTGGCACCACCGTGTCTCTAGACAGAGACCACCGGACGATTTCCCTTGGTTGAATGCACCAAGACAAATGTTTGAGACAGTTCCGTCATGAGTGTAGAAACAAACCCATTATGCAATTAAGTCCTGAGCTTCTGTGGATACCACCCAAGGCACAGTGCAGGTTTGGCGGCATTATGAGAAAGCGAAAGCCAACATCCAGGCTAGTAGCTAGCATCCCTGCAGGCCCAAATAGGCAGCATCTGAGAAATCCAAAAGAGATTGGAGTTAACAAATCTAAGCCCCTCTTCTCTTTGCTGGTTACTTTAACCACCTCCAGTCTGACTAAATTTTCCAATACTTTTCCCTAAGTTCATTCCATGGAGGACTATTTCTTGGCAAAAATAGTAACTATCCACGCCTCTATGAACAGTGCTAGCGCTGCTTGTTCCTCAAATTATTTGGTTGCATTGTTTAAAGTTACTTTAAATCATGCGGGGTTAAATAGGCCTTACCTTGCCTGGAGGCGTTGAAGCCTTGGTCTCAAAGCGAGGAATTGTTTCCTCTTCTCCACGGTATGCTTACTGAAGTCAGGATAGAAGGCAATTTTCTGGCCTTCATATTGCAGAGAATGGCAAGCTTTTGCCGCAGCAAATATTTGTACAACATGCTGGTGCCTCAGCACACACAGGATCAACAGACGCGGACTCTTGTTTTGCGGGTTAGGTGAGGTTGGAATACAATGACCCTTTCAATCTCTAGAGGGCGTGGAAATTCAATTTTTAAAAGCTTTGGTATTAGAGTTTCTAGGAAGCGGATGGGATCTCCCCCTTCTGCACCTTCCAACAATGCGGATGTTATTGCGCCTTGCTCTATTGTTCATGTCTTCTATGCTTTTTTCAAGCCAATCCATTCTGCATGACAACTTTGTAATTTGAGAGAAGCATTTCTCATGAGCCATAGTGGTCGCTTCCACTCTATTCATTCTGAGTGTTAAAGTTTGTATTTGCGCTCTCAATTCTTTCAGGTCTGGTTGCAGTTTGGATAAGGACTCTCCATTAGAGTCTACTCAGTTGCAGATCGCCCTTACCTCCTTTAAGTTCTCTTGCATGCCTTTGGACGTATCTTGCTGAGGCGCCATTTTATGTGGGGATAGCGGGTCCGACTTAGTTCTTTTTCTGCCAGACGCCGAAGGATTCGTGAACTCCAAATGAGTCTGTTGCCCCCGGACATGCTCGCTGTCCGCAGCCCGACTTTCACCAATAAAGAAGGTTAGATTTATGGAGATGGCCAGGATTAGCTCGCTTCTCACCTCAGCAGACAGTTATTTCTTCTTTGGTTCAGGATGTTACCTCTTTACGTTCTCAACACGAGGTTCTTGAGAACTCTCTGCGTTCCAAGAATCTTCATCTTTTGAACTTCCCTAAAACACATTACCTAGCACCTCTTATGCTTTTTCGTAAATATTTGAAGGAGGTACTGTTGATTTTGGATCCAGAAGCTATTTCCCTACTTAATATTTATTACCTTCCCTCCAGAGACACGGTCTCTTTAGCTGAGCCTCAGGAGGGACGTGTTGAGGGAGAGCCTAAGGCTTCAGCTTCTTTGAATATTTCAGAATTTTTGGAATCTTCTCATGATGAGATTTCTACGAGAGCCACCTTGTTAATTATGGTGGCTTCTGAGCTGGATTGACAGAGAATATTTCGCGCATACTTCAAGAAAATGTTTGAAAAGTTTTGTGGCTATGCCATTCAATTTTTCATGACGTTTCAAGGGCCACGCAGCAAAGGCGGAGGGCCTTTTTGGAAATTCGCCCACGCGTCTTGGCCTTGGGCGCATTGTTTTACCTGAAATTCCCTTGCAGGTGCCACATCATTTATCAAGGTACTCGTTACATTTTTCTTGAAGTTGCGCAGTTATTGGAATTCTTGAAGGGTAAAGGCTAAGTTCTGGCTCTGTTTTGTTATCTCTTGATTTCCTTGTTTCATTTGCTGGGGTTACCAGGTTTTTGTCAGGGATTGTTTTTTTGTTTTCTTAGGTATTGAACTTCTCCTGGATGTGGGCCAATAATATGCTTTGTTTATGTTTGTTACTTTATTATGGAGATAGGGTTCTAGTCCTAATCTCCTGATGACTTTTGTTTATTAATGTATGTTTCTTTTTATTCAATAAAAAATTAATTTAAAAAAAAAAAAAAGGTTGGATTTATGGAGATGGCCAGGATTAGCTGTCTGGGTCCCTGGGAGAGATTCTCTTATGCGGCCATGTTGGATCTTCTCTGGCTCTGCCTCAGGCCTGCTGCTTTTTAACATATTCATAAAGGACCTGGACATAGGAATAATGAGTGAGGTGATCAGATTTGCAGATGACACAAAATTATTCAAAGTTGTTAAAACGCAAGAGGACTGTAAAAAATTGCAAGATCTGAACATCCAAATGGCAGATGAAATTGAATGTGGACAAGTGCAAAATTATGCACCTACGAAAGAACAACCCAAACTACGGTTACATGATGCAAAGTTCAACATTAGGAACCACCACCAAGGAAAAGAATTTAGGCAGCATTGTGGATAATATGTAGAAACTCTCCACCCAGCGTACAATGGCGGCCAAGAAAGCCAGTAGAATGCTAGGAATCATAAGGAAAGGAAATGAGAATAAAACCAAGGATATTATGATGCCTCTGTATCATTCCATGATGTGACTGCACCTTGAATATTGTCTGTAATTCTGGTCGCTATATCTTAAAAAGAATATAGCAGAATTAGAAAAGGTACAGAGAAGAGCCACCAAAATGCTAAAGGAAATGGAAGTTCTTCAACTTGGAAAAGAGGTGGCTGAGATGAGATATGATAGAGGTCTATAAATTAATGAATGGAATAGAACGGGCAAGCATAGATTGATTATTTACTGCATCAAAAAGTAGAAAGACTAGAGCACACACAATGAAGCTACAATGTAACCCATTTAAGAGAAATAAGAGTACATATTTTTTCACTCAACACGTAATTAAACTCTGGAATTTGTTACCAGAGGATGTAATAAAAGCTGTTAGTGTAGCTGGTTTTAAAAGTTCCTGGAGGAAAGGTCCATAAACTATTATTAAAGAGGACCCAGGAAATCCACTACTTACTCATTGGACAAGGAGCATAGTATATCTGGACCTTTCAGGAACCAGACAGGTGCTTGTGACTTGGATTGGCCACTGTTGTAAACAGCATACTGGGCTTGATGGACCTTGGTCTGACCCAGTATGGCATTTCTTATGTTCTTATGTTCTTCTCAGGAGCGGACAGGGAGGAAGTATAGTTAATCAAGAGGATATCATCCGCCTAGCAAAAGCAACTGTTACCATGGTCATAGAAAAGGTGAGGAGAGGGATGAGCATGGGAGACAGAATTGATCCTTGAGGGACCTTGCAGAGAAAAGAAGTGTAGGAAAAGGTCTTGTGGGTTGTATGAACATGAAAAGTCCAGTCCTATAGAAAAGATGTGAACCAAGTGAGAACCCGGTCTGTGATACTGTCTTCCTGGAGGCGACAAAGGAGAAGAACATGGTCGATGACTTCAAAGGCAGCATAGAAGCATAATGAGCATCCAAATTACTAAGAAACTCACTACATAAGGTGTTGACTGTGGTTTCAGTACTATGGTTATTGCGAAAACCTGATTGCCTAGGATGAAGAAGATTGGGCTTTGTGCCATAGCCGGTTAGTTGGAAGAAAACTGCTTTTTTGAAAGTTTAGAGAGAAAAGATATGTTTGAAATTGGACAATCATTAACTGGTAGAGCAGGGTCTGAACTAGGCTTCTTCAGAATTGATTAAATGATGACTTGTTTTATTGAAGGAGGCATGGAAGTCAAGGAAAGGTTAGTTTTGACAAGGGTTTCAAGCATAGATTGAAGTTAAGTTAGCAAGTAAGCCAATTTAAGGGCAGCGGATCGAGGGGGGCAAAATGTGGTCCTCATATTGCTAAGGAATCTCTTGATCAGAAGTGGAGATACATGATTGAACAATGAAATAAAATGATCAACTGGGAGGAAACTGAAGTGGATAGTTACTATTTTTGCCAAGAAGTAGTCCTCCATGGAATGAACTTAGGGCAAAGTATTGGAAAATTTAGTCAGACTGGAGGCGGTCAAAGTAGCCAGCAAAGAGAAGAGGGGCTTAGATTTGTTTTGCCTGTTTTCAATGGCAATTGTGAAAAATATTTGTTTCACTTTTCTAATTTGATATTTATATTGTAATTGCAGATATTTATAATGAGACCTGTATGTGAACAGTCCAAGAAAGGGGTTTGTGTGAATAGTTCTAATAAGATAGGATAAAGTGTTGGTATGGGAGAGTGAACATGTTGTGTTAAGCCTAAATTAGAGAGATAATCTTAAAAGAATGAATCCTTTGGTCAGGAGTAGATCTACTGTGAAACTAATGAAGCTTAAGCTTCAGGCCCCTAAATCCCAGAGAGGCCACAGAAATGACGTGTTAAAAATTTTGGGTCTATTGTATGAGAAGGGGTTTTAAAAAAATAATAATATTAATAATATAGTGTAATTCAATACAAAATAATAGTTAAAATAAAAATTGAAGCTTATTAAAGTATCATGTAGGCTAGCCGTAAACAAAAAAATCACATTAGTGGTTACATTTTTAAAAACTTTGTGGTGATCTGTCATGGAACAACCCCATTGAAGAAGATAACAGTGGTTACCCAGACCTCATTGCTGGTTGAGAAGGGGCCCCCATAACAATTCACAAGCTTCAGGACCCCAAAAATGTAGGTCGGCCACTGCTTTTGCTTGTGAGTGATATTCAGCATGAATATTACAAGCACCTATGATTATGAGTTTAGAGAATCAGATAGACATCAGAAATAAAGGAATAAAAAAGACCCCAAGTTGATGAAGAGATTTGGGGGGTGGGGGGGAGTAGATTAACAGAAGGTGGAAGAAAAAGGAAAATTAGTCCATCTTGACAAGTAAGACTTCAGGGAAAGAAATAAGGTCACTGTCACATCTAGTTACTGAAATGTCAGAGGAATAGATGACAGCCAAGCTCCTACCATTGCAGTTCGGGCAGGGGTGTAAAAAAAAGAATAGCCATGGGGTACTGCAGAGATTAAGTATCCATCGTCCCTGGGGTAGAGACAAGTTTCAGTTAGACATAAGAAAGATAAACTAGAATTGTAGAGGAGATCATTAATGAGGGTGGTTTTACAGTGCAAGGAGCGAACATTTAATACACCAGCTTTCAGAAAATATGGCTCAGAAAGGATTAAGGCATCGACTGTAGCATGGCAAAAGTCTGCAATGCACCAGGAATCTTACCTTGAGTTGACATGGCTTTTTGAAGTACAGAGATGGGTGATGTCCCCATAATGAAGGGAAAGGCAGAGACTGCACCACGATGGAGAGGAGAAATGTGTAGACTGTGAGTGAATGGGGGAACTGTTGAAAGGCAATATAGGAGGCGTCCGCCCCAGAACTCGCCCTAAGGAGCTTGCCCAAGGAGCAAAGCCTGCTCCTCGGATGTGCTCCTCCAGCACACACTGCCATGGCGCAAATGCCATGGTATGCTGAAAGATATAGGCAGCAGAGCTTCTGATGTTATCTTAGTGCATCAAAGAGGGCAGGGCTCAGAATCAGGTAGCGGAGGGCTTGTAGACAGCAACACAATAGAGAGACTATGAGAAAAGCACAAACAAAGAAATCACAGCACTAGTAAGTAAAGCACAGCTTAGACAAGTACAGCAGAAGGTTATACACACGCAAACACCACGGTATGCTGAGAGATATAGGCAGCAGGGCTTCTGATATCACTTTCACGCATCAAAGTGGGTGGGCTCAGATAAGGGCAGTAGCAGGCTTGTAGACAACAACATGATGGAAAGACTCAAAAACCTGATATTATAAATGTAGGGTCCAATTTTCGATGGCATTTATACAGGTAACTGCCCTAGTTACCTGTGTAAATGCCATATCCAGGATTTTTAAAGGGCACCTACACAGGTAGTGCCCTTTGAAATTCCCGTATAAGTCTCTAACGCAATCAGATGCTATGAGGTTAACATTGGGGTGTGTTAGGTGTGATCTGGGGCGGAGCGTGGGTGGAGGAAAGGGTTACTGGGTAGCACTGATTTTCAATGCTACCCACTTAGCTCTCTGCAACTTAAAGATAGGCTAAGAAAAACCTCGCTTATCTATCAGGCGCAGGGGCTAAGCAGGTAGCATCGAAAATCGATGCTACCCAGCTAGTTCCTGCGGCTTTCGGGTTGTGTGGCAAGACACGGATTTTCAATGCCGGGGCTGCATATGACCCCAGCATTGAAAATCTGGATTAGGCGGAATGGGGGTAGGCTATGGACCGATGTGGTGCATAGCACTACCCAGTTGAAAATCGGGCCTGTAATCTTCAGACAAAATGTCTTCTTTTCTTATGGTAACTCATTTGTGTTTCCCTCTACAACTCTCACATAAGCACTAGGTCTTATCTGAATATGTGAGAATTAAGCTTCCTTTTTTTTCTGCAGTTTGGATCTTGATTTAACTAATTGTCGTTCTGTATGCCTATGAATCCAATAATGGACAATCTCATGAGTCAAAGCAACTGTCACTCAAAATGGCCAATATTCCATCACAGAACTTTCAGCACCATTCTAGTTACTTGCATCAAATTTCCCCCTGGTCTTTTTATTCAGTGCCAGCTAAACCAAACGCCCTCCACCACCCCACTGTTAGAACAAGTTATACATTTAGTTGAGGCTTGCCAAATAGTAGATCTAAACAGATAATGCTGATGTCTTCACATTTCTGCCATATATTCAGTGCTGTTACCCATATGGATAGTAATGCTGCATATACAGATTAAGCTAAATGGCAGCACCAGCACTTAACTTAAGCCAGTGGCCAGGCCAGCTGAAAATTTACCTTTATTTGCATATACTACAATATTAGCCCCAAGAGGGATGGGCACAAAATCAGGAATTGGCTCAGGACACCACACCTCCTTGAGCTGGTCCTGGGTCATGGTTATTATGTTTCTACCACTCAGTACATACCAATTCATATACTAACTGCTCAGTTGTTAGGTCAACTAAGGCTTAAGCCTGCAACCTTGAGGATTAGAAAGTGGTGGTGTGCAGATGGAGCCACAGAGGCTCTCTAGCCTGAAACTGAAGTCCAGGAAAAGCATTCTAGAAGCAGGTGAAGGAGAAGCCCACCCCCAGAGGACTCCATTGGACTAAACATTTGTGTGTCTTATTATATATATATTATATTATTTGTGTGTCTTATTATATATATATATTGTATAATAAGGTACACAAATGTCTAGTCCAATGGAGTCCTCTGGGAGCGGGCTTCTCCTTCACCTGCAAATATGGAGTTTTTCTAAATACGTACAGCATGTTAAAGCAGCACATATATTTAGTACCACACAGTATAAGACCAAATTTACTAAAAGAAATTGTTAAAAAAGGAGCATCATCAGGGGATTTGCATATCTAAGTAATGCTACATGAACATATAAGAGCTGATTTTGCCATTTATCTGAGTATGTGATGATACTTACACATACAAGTTTCAAATTTTGGAAATCTGCATGTCTGCAGGAAACTGATTAAGAAGCCATCTTTCAAAACTCAAACTTTTTACAATTGGAGATGGTTTTGAAAGGGAGATAAATAAGCAAAATTTCCCAGCAGCTCTCTTCCAAACCACAAGTCCTAACTAGAAATTTGCCAAGAGTTATGTGTAATTATTGTAAACTGCTCTGATGCCTTGCTGTCTAGGGCGGTATATCAAATAGTAAATAAAGATAAAGATTAGAAGCAGGTTTATAGGCGAATGAGTACATTTTGTAGAGTACGAGGGGGGGCTGATAAGTCTCTGGCCTTGTAACGAAACAGAAAGCTACAGGTCCGAATGATCAGTTTTGTTTTATTTGGTAGCTTTCTGTTTCGTTACAAGGCCAGAGACTTATCAGCCCCACCTCATATAAACACATTGCTGTTATAAAATCTGGAGTACAAGTATACCTTAAAGGAAGGCCAAAACCATGTACCTGCATGTCAGTGCACATATAAATAAGTAGAACCTATTCCGGTTCTAACAGTTCTAGTTACACATACATAGAGGCCAATTCCATGCTGTACGTGCCTGGCCTGTCCGGGAGTTCAGAATCGGGACGGCCAGGAGTTGCACCCAATTCTGATCTTGCAGGGGTTAGAAGTCCCCACGGGATCAGAATCATATACAACTGGCCTGGACATGCAGGCCTGATCCTGAATCTGGGCTCCTGGATGTCCAGCACACTACCCAGCTAACTCAGCCAGGTTCCTGCATGGAGCTGCTGTGGCATGGCTTCCCATTGCCATGCCACCAAGGCTCCATGAAGGAGCCGCAATCACAAGCCGCCTGCCAGACCCTTCTTTCCCCAAAGCCTAACTCCCAAATCGAGCCTTCCATGGCCAGGGATGGGTTGCAGGGAATCTCCTGCACCCCTCACCTTTCCTCCGCTCCCCGGCACCGCTCTCCCCCGCTGTCCCCTGATGTCCAAGGGGACTTATTCCACCTCCGAGGAGGAATAAGTCCCCTGTCTATCCTGGTGGACCAGACGTACAGGGCTGTGCCCTGTACATCTTGTTTGAGTACCCCGCCCCAGCCCACCCACTCTCCTCCCCATCGCCGCCCCTACCCTTCACTCCACTCTCCTCCCCATCGCCGCCCCTACCCTTCACTGTCCAAAGCTCCCCACATATCTCCTATGTACGTGCGGGGAGCTTTAGACAGAGAATACAGTCCCGGGTGTTTAGCGGGGATGGATGTCGATCCCCACTAAACATGGCTCAGAATCTACCCCATACTGAATAACATGTAAATATGATTTTTACAGGTGCAAATAGCATTTAACTCTTCTAAAATCACCTCTAAAACATTATGCTTGCTAAATATTAGCAAATGCTTTCTGCCACGGTGCCAGAGGAATAACATGGGTGCTGCAGCAGATAGTGTGCAATAATGTTGAGTAAAAATGACCCTATATATGTGAACAGAATGATTCTGTTCCTCGGTTCGGTTACAGCTCTGTCCACTTCCTCCAAAGCCCTTACCTCTCCCATCAATGCGCCTGATTCTAATTGTCTCGCCTCTTTTTTCTCTAGAAAAATTGAGTCTCTTCGTGCTACCTTCCCCACCTCTGTCCCCCCTCTGCTATCACACTCTGTTGATTCACCACCTTCTCTCTCTCCTTCCTGTCCAAACAGGGTTTTCTCCCACACCTGGCACATGTTTCGCCCAGTTACCATGACTGAGCTTTCCAAGTCCATTGCCACCTCTCACAAAACCACCTGTCCACTTGACCCTCTACCTTTCTCCTGGTTGCTAGATCCTTCTCTCACCCTCCTTCTATACATACTCCACATTTTCAACAAGAGCCTCTCCTCTGGTGTTTTTCCTCAGCCTGGAAACACACCCTTATTTGCCCGCTCCTTAAAAATTCATCCCTTGATCCTTCCATTCCGGCTAACTGGCGTCCCGTGTCCAACCTCCCCTTTCTGTCCAAAATTCTTGAAAAACTCGTGTTTGCCCAAACTCTCTGCTCATCTTGATTTCACCCTCTCCCTTCACCCACGTCAATCTGGCTTTCACACGGGTCACAGCACAGAGACCGTTCTCACCTCCCTCCTGAATGAAGTGCACCAATCCCACGACAGAGGTGATCTCTCCCTTGTGATGGCTTTGGATCTATCCTCTGCTTTTTCGGCATTGTGGATCATCACAACCTCCTAGCCCATCTGACTGATCTTGGGATCCATGGATCTGTACTTTCCTGGTTTCGCTCCTTTCTTTCTTCTCGCACCTTCTCAGTAAAGACCAGCTCAAGCACCTCTCCTTCTCTAGCTCTTCTCTGTGGGGTTCCCCAGGGCTCAGTTCTCGCTCCCCTCCTTTTTAATATCTTTCTTGCCCCTCTGGCTCTTATTGTCCAACAGTCTGGTATTTCTGGCTATTTCTATGCCGATGACATTCTTCTTGTCCACCACACCAGTTCCCTCTCACCAGATCTTTCCGCCCTAAATCTTTATCTTGAATGTGTTGCATCATGGATAAGTAGTAACTTCCTTCATGTTAACCCATCTAAATCTGCTGCACTTTGGCTTTCCTTTAGTACACCTTCCCCTGCCTGTTCCCCTCTCTTCCTCTCTACTCCGATTCCTCTGGTTTCCTCCCTCCACTACCTAGGGGTCATGCTCGACACCTCTCTCTCCTTTCACCACCATATCTCTTTGCTCATTCGTCGCTCCTTCTTTTTCCTATGCCAAATTTGCGCTGTCTGCCCTTTCCTTCCTTCCTCCTCCCTCACTTAATTAGTTATTTCACTTGTTCTCTCAAGGCTGAACTATTGTAACACCGTCTTAGCAGGCCTTCCAAAATATCAACTCCGGCGCCTCCAATTGGTTCAGAACACAGCTGCACGTTTGCTCACTCACTCTTCCTCCCGGGACCACATCACCCCCCTCCTTTCCCGTTTGCACTGGCTCCCTCTCAACTTACGTTTCCTCTATAAGATTCTTATTCCTACCCATAAAGCACTACACACTGGCTCTCCCCAATATCTGGCTGACTCTATCCATCTGCAGCCTTCTCCCAATCTCCTACAATCAGCACATGGATACCGTCTCTTTCTTCCTTCCCCCTCCTCAGCTCACTTGGAATCTACACATCACTCCGCTTTCTTCTTCCTGGCCCCCGCCCTCTGGAACTCCCTTCCCCTTACTCTCCATACTGAACTGTCCTATCACCGCTTCAAAAGCTCGCTCAAAACTCTCACCTCTTTCAGCAGGCATTCGACCTCCCTGATCCCTAAGGTTATCTCGCTCCATCAGCTCCCCTCTCCATCAAGCTATTTCTTCTCGCTCCCCTTCCCTGTCTGTCCTTTTATGTCTCTTCCTATCCCTCTCTTTCCTATCCAAATAATGGCGTTCTTTTCTTTTTCTAATTGATTTTATTGTACACCGCCCTGACGCATATGCTTGGGGGGTATATCAAGCACTAAATAAAGATAAAGATAAAGATTGCTTAGTAAGAGGCCGATTCCATACTGGCCGTCCAGCCCCTGTGTGGCTGATCAGAATCAGGGCGTACAGAGGTAGACCTGTTTCTGATTCTGCAGGGGTTAGACGTGCCCTCGGGATCAGAATCGGGTCTATGGCCTGGATGTGCAAGTTGGGCTCCGGTTCTGATCAGCTGCATGCCCAGTCCACATACCCATCTAACTCAGCCATCTAACCCATCGCCTTGGCACCGCGGATCCATTCAAGAACCACAATCCCAGCCAACAGAGACATCATCCTTTCCCTGCAGCCCAACCCCTGATATTTCCTCCCATGGCCAGGATCAGGCTGCAGGGATCCCCCTGCACCCCCTCACCTTCCCTCTTTGCCTGGCGCCATGGTCCCCCGACATCCAATGGGACTTATTCCACCTCCGAGGTGGAATAAGTCCCCCGTTTCCATGGCCGACCCCGTACGTACAGAACCAACCTCAGAATCAGTCCTGTACATCTGGGGTTGCTCTCTGCCCACTGCCTGCCCTCGCTCTGCCTCTGTCCCATCCCTTCCCTCCCACGAACAGCGCTCCCCATACAAATTGCCTGCTCATACAGAGAGCTCAGTCCCCGGCAATGGGTCTGGATGTCCAGATCAATCGACCCGCTAAACTGAGTTCAGAATGAGCCCCTAAGTCAGTATTTCTCAAAGGACGATCACTTCCTTAATGGCCTCTTGATGAGTGTACTTAAATGAATGTTAGGAACAGAAACAGAAAAACATTTGAAATTAAGTTGAACAAACACTGAAACAAATACATTATCAGAGATAGGACCTTTCAACTTTTAACTATAGGTTTTGCTGTCTTATTACCTCCAATTAAGCCCCACTCCCATTTCCTGAGTAGCAATGGCAAATAGAGGCACTCCAGCACCTATAGGACTCTATACTGTTGAGCTCAGTGTAACTATAGTGTTGCTTCACTGACCTTCTAAAGAAAGGAGAATGTTCCCAATGTAGTCATAGGTGAATGGAGCTAGCCCAGCAAAGGCCATTGCCTAAAACTTAACTGTTAAACTTTGGTTGTAGACAGACTGTCAAATTTGTGGACTAACATGGAAACCACAATTCTTTGCTCTGATTGGGAAGAACATTTTTGCAGATGAAGACCAATATTGTTTAACATATGGTACAAGTAGTATCTTTGTCTAATTATGCAGTCAACTGTAAGTTGTAGAAAACCATATGGACTTTCAAATGAGATTGTTTCATCAAATTGTCTACTTTTCAGATTAAAGCATTATGAAAATCATGTTAATAAAGAGAATCTAGCCAGAATTAACAAGCTGTTTAATAAGGCCTTAGGTACTCATTATCATCTCACATTCAAATATTTGTCATGAAAAATACTATTTAAATGAAAACTGGGAAAATTCATGTCACAGCAAATAGAATGAGAAAATAAAGCAATATCCTGCTCATTTTCAGGGATGCCTTTTTCACCATCCAGTTATTTGAAGTTTTATTTAACAGGTTTCTAATTATTTTTGCTTCCGGGGAGTCTTTTATAAACAGACAAAAGGGGTTGCCATGGGGTCTCCCATGGCACCAGATGTAGCTAACTTATATGTTACTGATTTTGAATCTAAATTTTTAACGTTCCACCCTTTTAAATCTAATGTTCTCTTATGGAAACGTTATATAGATGATGTATTTTTAATTTGGAATGGGACAACATCTCTACTGAATGCTTTTCATACGTGGCTCAATACATTGGATCCCAATTTACAATTCGAGGGTAATTACAGTATGGAAGCCATTCCATACTTGGATATCCTCATTAAGAAATCTAATACTGGTTTTTCCACTACTCTGTATCGTAAACCCACAGACCGGAATACGTTACTCAAATATGACAGCTATCACAATTCTTCCTTTAAGAAGAATTTTCCAATTAGTCAGTTTTTAAGAATTAAGAGATTGTGCACAGATAATACAGATTTTGAGGAACATGCTATTGACATGTCTCATAGGTTTCAACAACGTGGTTATCCCAATACATGCATTCAAAAAGCTTATCAAAGAGCTTGCGCCACTGACCGCTCCACATTTTTGGGTATTTCATCTTGGACATGTACGGATAAGATTGTCTGCGCCCTCACCTTCTCTGGACTTTCTAAAGCTATTGATATTTTGAAGCAGGAATGGCGAGGCCGCGTGGCCCCCCCCCGGGGCATGCGAGCGGCCGGCGTTAACCGGGGGGGGGCGGCCGGCCACGTGCCCACCGCGGCGTGGCTGTGCGGTTCGCGGGTGGGGCCCACGGTGCGTGGAGGGCTCCCATTGGCTCCCGCGGCACATGGCAGGGCGCGGGAGCCAATGGGAGGAGTGGAGGAGTTTTCGGGGGGGGGAGTAAGGGGAGCGTTGCGGTGTCCTCCGGCCTTTCCCTCGAGGTGGCCGGAGTTGCCGGACGTGGGTGTCCGTTCTGTGTTGGTCTCCTTGGCGGCGTTCCTTGTTGGAGGTGGGACTCGTGTGCCATTTGTTCACGCGGGAGATGGGGTCTCATTTGTAGGTGCCAAGGTGTTGTATTTTTGTGTTTGTGGAGTTGGGGGCACATCTCGTGCGGGTCGTCTTTCTCTGCAAATGGTTGAGCGTTGGGCAGCAACTGCATGGAAATGTGGCCAGCGTTTGTGGTTGGTTTTGGGGGACATTTCGGAGATGTGTTCGTCGGGATCAGTTCTTCCCTCGCCATTTGTTGTCCATCATCGGTGCCAGGGTGTTTTCTTGTTCGCTGGGAGCTGTGGATTCATTGAGTGATGACATAGAGGAGAAATGAGGGGGCACATGGCTTAATGTAATGTGGTGTAATTCAGTTTGTTGATTTGGACACTGCCTTTCCATCCACGGGGGCAGCTCGGGGTGGGGTGTAGAGTGGTGGACCCTACACAACAATTTTTTTTTTTTTTTGAGGGAAACTTGCTCTCTTTTTCCTTTTTCAAAGATGGGGAAACAGCAAAACTAGAGGGCAAAAAATGCAGTGCAAGGAAGTAAATTTAAAGGCAACATCAGGAAGTGCTTTTTCAATGAAGGGGTGGTGGATGCTTGGAGTGCCCTCCCCATGGAGGTGGTGGGGGCAGGTGCGATGGCGGAGTTCGGGGTGGCATGGGACAGACACAGAGGATCCCTTTGTAGCAGGAGGACAAAATCAAAATAAGCTCAAATATCTTTTATTCAACAAGCAGAGGGGGTGAGTACAACCCTAAACAAGGGTATAGGAGGGGGGTGACCTGCACAAAGTCTGGGTATAGCCCTAAACAAGGGCATGGAAGGGATGACTGGCACGGAGAGGTGGGTGCGACTGCTCTGGCCACCTTGCTGGGCAGACTGGATGGAGCATACTGGCCTTTATCTGCCATCATATACTATGTTCCTATGTTTAAGAATGATGGCCTGAACTGAATGCACATATATGACAGGATGCCTAATTCTATATCTGCGGGTCTCTTACACACTTGCTCTAGACATCTGTGACAGTTTGCATGCATTAGAGTGTCATAAGGCAAATCACAAAGGACAATGAGGCCAATATGCATTAGCAAGGGCACTGTTACATTTTAAACTTATTAAAAGTTATGGGGCTGTTTTCATGAGGGAACCGCCTAAAGATGTACACCATTTACGTGCATAAGTCCCTATTTTAAAGGATGCACCTAAATAGGCACTTAGGTGTGCATGTTAGGTGGTTGCCATTCTATAAGCGCATCCCTAAATGCAATAGCGTGTGCTTTCATTTAGGGCCTGCACTATGGTAAATATCACTAACTGATTGTTCTATTGTAATGTCACTGACTTATTGTCAAGCTAATTGTCATATTAAATAGCTTATTAAATACCAAAAAAAAAAAAAAAAAGGTGGCGCGCAACGTAACGAATTGGGCGCGGGCATTTCTGCGGCTGGCTAGTGTGTGGGGGAGGGCGCATCATGACCAGTACGGGATGCTGCTGGCTTATGCGGACTCCATCCTGGAGGCCTCTCAGTGTCCGGAATGCCCTGTCGGTGAGGCGTTTTGCCAGCGTGGTCCGGGATAAGCTAGCAGTGGAGATCGGGTTGGGGTGGGTAGCGGGCCCTTTTGGGGAGCCGCCCTTCCCGGGGAGCCAGGAAAATACCGGTTGATCCATAACCTGTCCCACCCTATCGAGGGTTCGGTGAATGATCATATCCCCAAGGAGTTGAGTGAAGTGCGGTATGCTTCCTTCGACTAGGCGGTTGAGTTGGTGCTGGGGTGCGGGCGGGGGTGCCGGATGGCCAAGGCGGACATTGAATCGGCTTTTTGGCTATTGCCGGTGCACCCTTCGGCATTCCCGTTGTTGGGGTTTTGCTTCGAGGGTAGTTATTACTTCGATAGGTGTATGCCTATGGGGTGTTCTATCTCTTGTGTGCACTTTGAGTGGTTTAGTACATTCCTGCATTGGGCGTTGGTAGACCGGGTGGGGTGTGCTCAGGTGGTACATTACCTGGATGATTTTCTGGTAGTGGGGGAGGCGCGGACTGGGCCGTGCACTGCGTTGTTGGTGGGCTCGTGCAGATGGCGGGGGAGTGGGGAGTTCCATTGGCGGAGGGGAAGACAGAGGGCCCCACGACTCGGTTAACCTTTTTGGGAACGAGCTTGATTCTGGGGAGTTAGTGGCGCGCCTGCCGGTGGGTAGGATCCGGAGGCTCCGGGTTCTGGTGGCGAACGCCTTGGGTTCTAGAAGGATGACATCGCGGGAGATGCAGGCATTAATCGGCTCCCTGAATTTTGCCTGTAGAGTTATCCCTAAGGGGCGAGTGTTTATGAGGCGTTTGGGAGCCGCTACGGCAGGTCTCTCCAGACCGCATCATCGTCTGAGGGTCGCAGAGTATTCGGGCCAATCTAGCTATATGGGATGAGTTCTTGCGGGAGTTCAATGGCACTACGGTGCTCCGAGATCGGGAGATCTCCAGTCGGGACCTGCAGTTGTTTACCAACGCGGCCGGAAGGTTGGGCCTTGGGGTGTACTTTGGCGGCTCGTGGTGTGCGGTGGAGTGGCCTGATTCTTGGAAGGCAGTCGGTCTCACGGCCAATATAACCTTCTTGGAGTTGTTTCCGCTACTGGTGGTGTTGGAGGTCTGGCCGGACAAGGTTCGCAATCGTAGGCTCGTATGGTGGTGGGACCACGCAGCGGTGGTAAGAGTAGTGAACAACTACACTCCGCACTGTAAACCGGTAGCAAACTTGATGAGGCAGGTCATACCAGTTAGGCTGCGACTGCTTGGTGCAGTTTCTGGGGGAGCATGGATAGGGGGGGGACCACCCCCCGATCACCTGATAGGTCTGTATGTGGCGGCGGTGGAAGCCGCAGGAGTGTCCCGGGCTATGGTGAGTAGGAATTTGGCGGGGTTCTCGTTCTTTGCTACGGCAGTGGGGTGGGGGGCGGTCGGGGGGGGGGGGGATTGGTAGCGCGCCGGATGCTGCAGGGCTGGGAGCGCTCTGGTCCGTTGCCCAGGGACAGCAGGCGGCCCATTACGCCTGAGTTGCTGCAACGCTTGTGTGCTATTTTGCCACAGATTTTATTTATTTATTTATTTATTTAGACAGTTTTTGTATACCGCCTTATCCTTCAATCAAAGCGGTCACAACACAATTGGGGGATACATTTAACACGCGGGGATATGAGACACATACACTAATACTTACAGGGAACATGGGCAATGGAGGGTTAAGTGGCTTGCCCAAGACCACAAGGAGCATCTGCGGGACTAGAAACCCCAGTCCTTCCAGCCCAAGGTTGCTGTCCTCTAGTGGGATTTGAACCCCCGACCTTCCGGCCTGAAGTACCTTGTCCCAACCAGCTATGAGGGCGCCTGCTTCCGGGTGGTGTTTTCCGTAGCGTTCTTGGTGCGGGGTTGTATGCGCCGCATTCCTTTCGTATTTGAGCAGCTCCTAGTGCGGCAGCGGTGGGCTTACCTGAGGGGGATATCAGGCGGATCGGAAGATGGACTTCCTGGGCATATCGGAGATATGTGCACCTCTAGGGGCGCTGGGGGGCTGGCTAACTGTGGATCTGTTTGTTTTGCAGAAGTTGTTCCTGGCTCGTGTCGCTGTTGGGTGATTGGCCACTCATTTGAGTTCTGGGCCGGTTGGCGAGCAGCAACACGCCTGGTGGAGCAGAAGATTGGTTTGGACCAGTTCGGGGTGACCGTTTCATGGCTGGGTGAGCGCGTCTGCGATGGATTCAGCTCTTGCCTTTGCTGCGGCACCACGAGCGACTGCGGGGGCCACCGGATGCCGTGGTGATCCACCTGGGTGGCAACGATCTGGTGTCCTGGACGGGCCTGCAGTGGAGTCGGACTGGGATTCGGGACATGGAAGCGCTATTTGAGATATTTCATGGTGTGATTTTGCTGTGGTCAGATATCATTCCAAGGCCTGCTTGCAAGGCTCAGTGGCGGGGGTCGTGGGGTCTAACGAAGATCAATCGACAAATTGGCAGATGGGTGGGGGAGCAGGGTGGGGGCCCAATTTTGCACCCCTGGGCTGATGCGGAGTGTGCGGGCCTGTATCGGGACGATGGGATCCATCTATCCCCGGTGGGATGGATTTGCTCCTCAACGATTGGCAGGAGGCCTTGGAGGATAGGCTGAACCGGAGGGGTGCTGGTCGCAGCTTAGCCGGGGGGGGGCAGCTCAGGCCGGTGAGGGCCAGAGCCGGTGGTGGGATCCCGGAGGTTTCCGGGTCCGGAGCAGGAGCCAAGCAGTAGGGCGGGGGTGAGGTACCCCCGCCCGGGCGGTCCCTCAGGCTTTTGCTAATAATATGGCGAAGCCGGATGAGGGAGGCTAGGCAATTTGCCGGGGCCTGGACAAGGCGGAAGCGGAAGCGGCATCACTTTGCTACTCACATGGCTGGTGAGGGTTCGCTATGCTGGGGGGGGGGGAATACAATTTAAGGTTTGGATTGTTGATGTTATGGTTTATGGCAATAAAGCTGCGACGAGTTGAATTCCCATATATGTGTGGTCTACCTTTGTTATGATGGTTGAGGGGGTAGGGGGGGGTGTTGCGGTGTGGCGGTGTGGCGGAGGCCGGTCCGCCTTACCCAGTTATGGCGAGGCCGCGTGGCCCCCCCGGGGCGTGCGAGCGGCCGGCGTTAACCGGGGGCGGCCAGCCACGTGCCTGCCATGGTGTGGCTACGCGGTTTGCGGGTGGGGCCCGCGGCGCGTGGAGGGCTCCCATTGGCTCCCGCGGCACATGGCAGGGCGCGGGAGCCAATGGGAGGAGTGGAGGAGTTTTCGGGGGGGGGAGTAAGGGGAGCGTTGCGGTGTCCTCCGGCCTTTCCCTCGAGGTGGACGGAGGTGCCGGACTTCCCGCCCTCCCGCCCTTTATTGGGGTTCGGGGGTGGGGTGGCTTTGGAGGGGTGTTGCAGCTGGGGGGGGGGGGGGTGGGGCGGGATCCCAGAGGTTTCCGGGGTCCGGAGCCGGAGCCAAGCAGTAGGGCGGGGGTGGGGTACCCCCGCCCGGGCGGACCCTCAGGCTTTTGCTAATAATATGGCGAAGCCAGATGAGGGAGGCTAGGCAATTTGCCGGGGCCTGGACAAGGCGGAAGCAGAAGCGGCATCACTTTGCTATTCACATGGCTGGTGAGGGTTCGCTCTGCTGGGGGGGGGGAATACAATTTAAGGATCCGCCTTACCCGGTTATGGCATCTTTTGTCCACTATACCTTCCTTTGCGACTAAACAATTGATGATTGCCTATAAACGTGCCCCAAATCTGACAAATTCTCTGGTTCCATCCGCTCTTACTGTTCCCAGACCGTCTCCTAAGGTTAAAGGTCACTATAGCTGTGGTAATTGCTCAGTTTGTACACATGCAATTACAATCAAAAATAGTTTCACATATGCACCTACTGGTCAAAAAATATTTCTTCAACATTATTCGAATTGTAAGACCATTAATGCTGTGTACTTAATCCAATGTCCATGTAATAAGTTATATATAGGCAAAACTTTGAGACAAGTCCATTCCCGCATTATAGAGCACAGGAGTAGCATTCAAAGGAAACAGTCTGATAAGCCATTAGTATCACACTGGTTAGAAAAGAGTCATATTATCAGTGATATTAAATTTGCAGTAATCAAAACTGTTATTCCACACTGGAGAGGTGGTAATATAGATAAAGCCCTATTGAAGCTTGAACAACGCTTTATTTATGAGCTTGATACATTAGAACCACATGGTCTAAATCAGGAGGAAGACCTGTCAATGTTTCTGGGTTAGTCTTTTATAGTCCTATTTCTTATTCATAACATTTAATTATAACAATACATAAGATGGATATAATGTTTCGCTATTGGCCCTTGCACAATATACTGCATATACTATGTTAGTTATGTGAGGTTTTCTTACTGATTCACAAATATTTTATATGGTGGATTCATATCGTTATGTTCTATATTAACCCTTGTACAATTCTCTTGAGCTCTCTTCCGCATGTGACTTCGTAGTTATTTGTGTTACAGAGGTGCTCGTTCATATTATTCAATTTTTAGTGTAACGTAGTCATTGTCATTTTTTCACCATTTGCATTTTTTCTACTAGCATAACATTTTTCCTATTGTTAGCTTTTACATCCTTGGGTCAGCATGTCTACATAGTTTCAATTCCTTGTATATGCTTTTACTTGGCGATCCTCTGGACCCCATGAGTGACAGCTTGCCTGCATGAACATTGTCTTTACCAACTCCTCCCCTCAGATCGGGTTACCTTCTATTTGGCGCGAAAGTCGGCGTTTTTAAGCAGTCGGTCTGATCTCAGTTTCCCTTTTACTGCACACAGTGCTCTTTGTACATGAGACTTGTCGATGTAGCTGAACTTACATGGTATGATTTCTACAATTTCATATCTATCTCTCTTTGTTTCAGCAAGTTTTAATTTGCATCTCCTTCCTTTAATCACAGATCTAATGTTTTATTTATCTATTATCTACCACACAAGCTGTCTTCTGACCGCTTTCAGTCCTTTCTAAATGGCATTCCCTTAACATCATACATTTATGGTTGACACTTACGTTGTTTTTATGCTTTGACATCAAGGTTTGATTATTTCATATACTTTTCTATTGCTGTTTCAGTGTTTTTACCTCTACAGTTCCTGCAGATTTATGTCGCTAAAGCACATACCATTCACGCGCTTGTATTAGGTGAGTGCCCTAGGCTTTAAGCTACATTGTACACCTCATTACTTGATATCTTACGGTGATACCACATGCTGTTTTTCAACATCCACCGGTTACCCATATTGCTCCTCAAAATTATACAATCATGGTTCACATTTACGTTGGTGTTTTCATGCTTGGACATCATTTTTTACTCCTGTTTCAGTGTTTTTATCTTTACTGTTTCTGCAGAGTTATGTCGCTAAAGTACATGCCATTCACGCGCTTGTATTAGGTGAGTGCCCTAGGCTTCAAGCTCCATTGTACACCTCATTACTTGATATTTTACGGTTATACAACATTGCTGTTACTTAACATCTACCAGTTACCTATACTGCTTCTTACCTAGGTTGCATTGTGTACAGTATCTTTTAGTGTTGTTTCATAATTTTGCTTTTATGTATTCTATTTGTAGCGTTTAGCATATGTACCATTTAACAGTATGTTATAATTACTCCTGCTGTTTAACATTAAATCCAGTTTTAGTATTGTTTGTTATTGTTTTACATGGCTCTCTTTGCTTTAGTGTTTTACTTATATTAAATTTTAAGTATTTAGTCTTATTTATTGGTTTGTTCCCTTTTAATCTCTCATTTTACTTATTTAATTATTTATATTTCTACAACCAGTCACCTCTTCTTTTATTATAGCATTATGTATAGCTATTATGTTGTACAATACAGTTCCTACTGTTAGTGACTTGATACATTGTAACAGAGCAATGAACTTGGAGAGCGGTTAATATAAAAGAAGAGCAATAATTGTGGGGGGGGGGGGGAGTAGGTGTAGGGGATAAGTGGGGGGGACAGAGGCAGTTGCATGAGGCATTATGTCTTATCCTTAGTGTAGCTTTGACACGTTCAGCTATTTTACAAAAAAAAAAAAAGAGAAAAGCAGCGGCAAGATATTTGGCAACCTCTGGTTACTTGTCGGTTTTGAAAATTGTCTAAGGAGAAAAGTCATGCACAGGTTTGTTGCTGTTTCTGCTGTGGGTACTTTTTCTGACCAAAATAACACAAGTACTTCTGAAAATATAAAAGTACACATCATTGAAATTCCTGCCCAAAATCTAGCTCTGGAAATGTTTCTGCTAAAGAGGAAATGGATTCGGGGGGCTGAATTTAGCTCTTGCTTTTCTGCATGCTAGGCAAACAAAATGGTACTTTCATCTTCACATGGGGTAAGCAGTTTTCAAATAGTCCATCTTCCTGGGCTATTTTTACTCACAGAAAGACACAATCACCCTCTCCCATTAGAAAAGCCTGTCAAAAATGGCACAGCCCATTCACAACCCCCTGCCTGCTCTGACGTAAAGTCACTCCTCGTCCTCTACACAAAAATGCAATTCTATTTATTAATATTTTTTTAAATAGTTATAGCCCGCACCATCCATTATTCTGACATGCATAAAAATCACAGCAAAGTTATCAGGCATATGGACAAAAACAAAAACTCAGGAGATAGCTTATTCAGATAAATGAACCGCTTTGACCCGGTGAAAAGCGGTATATAAATGCAGCTAAATAAATAAATAAATGAAGCAGTCAATCACCAGAGGCTTGTTTCAAAAAGAAAGATATTTCCAAAGCTTACTGTATCAGGTCATCAACGGCCTTAGGCTTACATTGTAACAGGATGGATAACTTGGGGATGTAACTGGGGAAGCTATGTACAATTGCAGTATACAAACTATATACAAGTACAAACAGTAGTGGTTGGGAGGCTTTTTACAATTTATAATACATGGTGGAAGGATGTGATTTATGCTTTGTCTAGGTCAGGTTATGGGTGTGTTAGGGGCTTCATGAGTGAGTTGTGGTGTGGGGAGTGGTTGCGTTGGGGTAGGGTGGGCAAAGTGTAGGAGGAACAAGTGATGCTTAAGAGCTTTCCTGAACTGAGCAAGGTCGCTAATTGCTCTAATGTGTGGTGGGAGGTTGTTCCAGCATCTCGGGGCATAGAAGGCAAAGGATCTATTTCTGGTTGTTTGTGTGCATTTCGTCGCTTCCAAAGGTATAATTAGCGTGTTTGCAGCTACTGATCTTCTTAGCCTGTTGTTGGGGGTGGCAGTGAGGAGAGCAGTTAAGGATGAGGGGGCTATGAGGTTGATTGCTTTGAAAGTTAATAGTAATGCCTTGTAGGTGGGTCTGCTGTTTAACGGTAGCCAATGTAACTCCATAAGTAAGGGCATGATGTGATCTCTTCTAGATAGGCCGCAGAGAATGCGGGCTGCTACATTCATCGCCATTTGTAATGGATTGAGGGCGCTCTTGTGTTATTAAGAATACCCTATGGAGCTAAATTTATAAAAAAATATGTGCCATGTGCAGGGCTGGCCTGAAGGTTTCTGCAGCCACAGACAAAAGCCCTGACCGCACCCCCCACCCCCCATCCCACCCCATGGCAACAGTAAGTTGCATACAGGGGGGTCAGAAGCAGGGCCGGCCCATCCATTGAGCAAGAATGTTTTTTGCACAGGGCCCCGCGTTTCAGGGGGCCCCGCGCAAAAAACATTCATTAGCCCAAGTAGATTTTAAAAAAAAAATGGCTGCTGCTGCTGCCGCCGCCGTCGAGGCAGCGGCAGAATCAAACGTCCACGCCGCGGGGCCCCGACTGCCCAGCAGAACCTCCCTCGAACATCAGCTCCCGAGTCCCTCCCAAAGCGTGGGCTTTCAGAGCCGTGAGAGTTTCCCTTTCTTCTCGCAGCTCTGTTAATCTTCACCATCAGCTCCGGCGGGATTAACAGAGCCGCGAGAGGTCAGAGAAGCTCTCTCGGCTCTGAAAGCCCGCGCTTTGGGAGGGACTCGGGAGCTGATGCTCGAGGGAGGTTCTGCCGGGCAGTCGGGGCCCCATGGTGTGGACGTTTGATTCTGCCGCTGCCACGGTGGCAGCGGCTGCAGCAGCCGGTATTTTTTTTAATCTATTTGGGCTGGTGGGAGGAGGGGGGTTAGGACTGGTAATGGGCTATGGGGAGGGGGGTTAGGACTACTAATGAGCTATGGGGGGGGACTAAGACTGGAAGTGGGCTTATGGGGGGAGGGGGTTAGGACTGGTAATGGGCTATGGGGGGGAAGGACTACTAATGAGCTATAAGGGGGGACTAAGACTGGAAGTGGGCTGATGGGGGCGGGGGTTAGGACTACTAAGGAGCTAGGGGGGGACTAAGACTGGAAGTGGGCTGATGGGGGGAGGGGGTTAGGACGGGTACTGAGCTATGGGGGTTTAGGACTACTAATGAGCTACGGGGGAATAATACTGGAAGTGGGCTGATGGGGGAGGGGGGTTAGGACTGGTAATGGGCTATAGGGGGGCTAAGACTGTAAATGTGCTGATGGGGTGGTTAGGACTGGTAATGGGCTATGGGGGGGCTAGGACTGGAAATGGGCTGATGGGGGTTAGGACTGGTAATGGGCTATGGGGGGGGCTAAGACAAAATGGGGTGATGGGGGGGGCTTAGGACTGGTAATGGGTTAGGGGGGCTTAGGACTGGTAATGGGCTATGGGGGGCTAGGACTGGTAATGGGCTGAGTGAGGGGGGCTAGGACAGGAAATGGGCTAATGGAGGGCTAGGATAGGACTGGAAATGGGCTGTTGGGGGGCTTGGATTGAAATGGACTCATGGAAGGGTTAGAACTGGAAGTAGGCTCATGGGGGGCTTGGATTGGAAATGGGCTGAATGGAGGGGAGCTAGGATTTGACATGGGCTGATGGTGGGGCTAGGAAAGGAGTAGAAATGGACTGATGGTGGTGCTGGGATTGGAAATGAGCTGATGGAGGGACTCGGATGGGGGAGCTAAGACTGGAAATGGGCTGATGGTGGGGCTAGGATAGGACTAGAAATGGGCTTATGGGGGGCTAGGACTGGAAATGGGCTGATGCGTGGAGTAGAAGGGAGCGGATGCTGGGTTGGGCTGGAACTAGAAGGGAGCTGATGTTGGGGGAGGATTAGAATGGGATAGAGCTGGGAGAGTGAAAAAATATTTTGTGTGGGAGGGAAGACAAATCTACAATTGGCCGGATATTGGGAGAGTAAGTGGGGATTGAGGATGGAGGGGTAAAATTTGAGTGGATGAAATAGGAATGAGGAAAGAGCAAAAGGAGAAAGATTAGTATGTTAAAGTAGATGTAGCGAGAGAATGGAAAAAAACTAGAAGTGTGAAGAAAGGACAAATGGACAACAGACGATGGAGAGTTAGCAGAAGACATGAAGAAACCAGAAGAAAGTGGCTGGAGCAATTGCAACTGAAAAAAAAAGCACAAAAGGTAGAAAAATATCTCTTTATTGAATTTATTAACTGAAATATGCCAGCTCTGGGAAATGTGCATCATTAACGTCTGCGCTTTGTTTAGTACAAGAGGAAATTAATTTATAGTTTTATTTCTACAGTGTTGTTGGGCTTTTGGGGTTCCCAGTTTAATTATTGCCTTCCTGTTTCTAAATTGTGATTCCTTGTTTGGTGATGGTCTATGTTCTGCATGTGTAACTGAGCTGAGGTATTCTGTTTATGTAATTCCTATTTGACATTGCCACTTGTTCTCTTTCCCCAGTAGGTCATGTATTGTTATTCTCTGAAATGTATTGGTTTAATATTTTCAGTGTAGCCTTTTGATAGGTAGGGTCTTGTGCTTTGTGAGTCCTGGTAGTGCTGTTATTATACGGCGGGTTTGCTATGGGTTGTAAATGGGCAGTGCTTGTAGTAGTTCCTAATGTTCCTGGCAGTTGGCACTGGATTATAGTAATGTAGAAATCTTTTAGTCTTTCTTTATCCATACACTCATTAAGAGGCATGTTTACTAAAAGTTAGTGTAAGGTAACATTATGCAAATATTTATGCAAATGAGTTCCCTTATGCAAATGAGGCCCCACACCGAGTCTCTGCACATGGCCCCACACCCCCCATGGGCCGCCCCTGGTCAGAAGTGGCAGGTCATGTGTGCCAAAGCACATGGCCTGCCACAGGCCCAAAGCCGCTCACCCGGGTTGGCCGCCCTCTGTAGCCGCCTAGCTCACCTTGTGGACAAGCCGGCCCTGGCCATATGTGCACCAAGCTTGAGCATATAGTCTCATATATGGTGCTCTATTGGCACGATGCAAGTACTCTCACAAGCATTAGCAGTAAATCTAAGAGACTGAGATCCTTTTCCACATAACCTGGCTTACAAGTGAGGTTCATTGTTCTCATGGTATTTGTTGTTGCTAAGTGCCATCGGGTCAGTGTCGACTCATACACAAGACTAAGGGGCTTGTTTACAAAGCTGCGGTAGCGGTTCACGATCGTTATCGGAGCCGCGGCCCCATTGATTTCAATGGGGCCGCGGCTCCGATAACGACCGCGAACCGCTACCGCGGCTTTGTAAACAAGCCCCTAAATGTCTCTTGAATCAGTCCCAATGGATTTTATGTGTTAACAGACTTTTTGAAAATATTTTTTGAGAATTTCTGGGAGGGATGGTGGGTTTCACTTTTGAGGCTAAATCGATTGCAGTTTCTGTTGCTTACTTCTAACTGACTCCACAGCAGAGATGTGCCAATCAACAAACGGCATATTGAAATCACCTATCAGTAGAATTGGTTTAATGGGAGACAGCCAACATGGATTTAGCCAACGAAAGTCTTGTCTTACTAATCTGTTATATTTTTTTGAAGGTGTGAATAAACAGGTAGACAAAGGTGGGTCGGTTGATGTAGCGTATCTGGATTTTCAGAAAGCCTTTGACAAGGTCCCTCATGAGAGAGACTCATGGCAAAATTAAAAAGCCATTGGATTGGAGACAGTGGGCCCACTGCTTTTTAACATATTCATAAATGACCTGGAAAAAGAAATAATGAGTGTGGTGATCAAATTTTCAGATGACCCAAAATTACTCGGTTGTTAAAATGCAAGAGGATTGTGAAAAATTACAAGAGGACCTTGAAAAAATTGGAAGACTGGATGTCCAAATGGCAGATGAAATTTAATGTGGACAAGTGCAAAGTTCTGCACCTAAGAAAGAACAACCCAACTATTTATTTTTATTTTATTTAGCTGCATTTATATCCTGCTTTTCACTGGGTCAAGGTGGTTGGGGGATACATCTAACATGAGGGGATATGACACATACACTAATACTTACAGGGAACATGGGCAATGGAGGGTTAAGTGGCTTGCCCAAGACCACAAGGAGCACCTGTGGGACTAGAAACCCCAGTCCTTCTGGCCCAAGGTTGCTGTCCTCTAGTGGGTTTTGAACCACCTACCTTCTGGCCTGTGGTACCTTGCCCCAACCACTAGGCTATGCCTCCCTCAATTGTGCACTATGGTTGCACAATAGAAGGTGCTCCCTTAGAAACCATCACAAAGGAAAAAGATTTAGTCATCATCATAGATAATTTATTTATTTATTTAAACAGATTTGTATAGCACCTTATCCTTCAATCAAAGTGGTCACATCACATCACAATGGAGTGTTACATTTAACATAAGGGAACTCAACAACATTTAACATAAGGGAACTTAGAAGATCTAAACAGTACAATTGGAGGGTTACATTTATCATATAGGTCACATTTGGACATTACAAGGTAATCAACAGTGTTATATTATGTTTGTTTGGGGTTAGTGTATGTCTATTTGAGGATGAGTGAGGATAATACATTGAAACCCTTCGCCCAGTGTGTATCAACGGCCAAGAAAACAATAGAATGTTAGGAATCATAAGGAATGGAATGGAGAATAAAACAAAGGATATTATAATGCCTCTTTATCGTTCCTTGGTGCGACTGCACCTTGAATATTGTGTGCAATTCTGGTCGCCATATCTTAAAAGGGATATAGCTGAATTAGAAAAGGTACTGTGGTAGGCGACGGCCTATGATCCATGCTAATTGAACTAAGCAGACAGGCCTGAGCAGCTTGACCTGTAACTGAAGCCTGTAGTTAGGCCCAGAGGAATGAAAACCCCCCTGAATGATGACACCATAGAATTGAAACTTAACTCAGTTTAACTGAACATAGCTAAGCAGAAACGAAACTTAGAAAATATAGAAAAACAAGTTTAATTGGTACTGATAAGGTGTGCTATGCTTCTATGGAATTAATTAACTCTGCAAAAAGCAAGGTTACAGTGCCCTGCTTCCCATATGTTTTAACAAGCTAAGCGACCTTGGAGGAGATGTAACAAGTTAGAGACACTGACCATTGTAATTGGGACTAGAAGGGGGGCAACCAGGTGCTGGGCCCAGACCAGAGTCCCTATTGGGTAGCCATATCAGTACCGGGACCAATAGATGGGTGAGAGGGGTACTGGGACCAATGAAAAGTTTCTCTATACCTAGAATGGAGAAGAACGCTATAAAAGCTGTTGTTTTGCTAGAAACCATTGCTCAGCCATTTTGAAATTGCTTATTGCTTGAGCCATGTGCACATTAAACTGGCTTGGATCCTTGAAAAGACTCCTGGATTTATTTATTGCATGCTTATCTGCTGCTACATTCTTGGTGCGTTGGCCTGGAAGTGCGAGTGGTGGATAGTGTTCAAGTGAATAAATCCACGTAATTCGCCTTGAGGTTTGGTCCAGTTGGAACCATGCCAATCCGACGCAGGGGAATTTCCCTGGGCCCACCGATCCTCTTGTATCGGAGGGAGTTCTGCCTGGCCTCGGCAGGCACTGAGTCCAGCTGGCCAACACTTCCGACCCGGGGGAGTCCAGGATCCAACTCAGAAGCTTGGGAACCAGATCTGGTAAGTATAGTTTTGAAAACCTGTCTAGACAGATGAGTTAGAACTGCAGTTTGAAAACTTTGGTAAGACTTAAGTCTTTGTTTGAAAATCCTTGCATGAGTATTCGCTAGGTACAGCTGTTATAGAGAATCATGATTCAGCCTGGTCAGAGCAGACAGGACTGGGTTTTTGGTATGTCTAGACAGAAATAGAAAGAGCAGTACTGCCAGTGGAACTTGGAATTTGTAATCTCGAGATATTGGGAATTGGTAAGAGAGCTCTCAAGGAAGGGCCGAGTAACCCCGCATGGGAATTCGCCGGGTGAAACCCTCATCCTTTTTGTAATTGGGAAAAAGACTAGTCAGAATAGATAGAAAGGAATGCATTCTGAGATACGTTGCTAGCATGATTGTGTGAATGAAGTGTGAATGAGAGGTCTGGCAGCACGGACCAAGCGAGAGTGGACTCTGGACTAGCGCAGTTCCTAGTCGGGTGACTGCGTCTAGGTCGCGAAACGGATGAAGCGTTTGGTGTATTGTCCGTCCTGTGTATTTGATTTTTTGCTATCTGTTGAAACTGCGAGTTTCCCTTTTGTTATAAATGTGAGATTATTCTGTTGAGTAATTTGTGACAGTTCACTGATTAAGAAATTGTATTAATAGAGCAGAATGAAGACCCAAAACACCTACAGTCATTTTTAGAAATCAAAAAGCTGGTCTGACCCAGTTAGTTTTTCTACTGCAGTGTGAAAAACTGACAGGGGGCGTGTCTGAAGGAAAGAATGTCTAGTGTCGTCTTTCTAATCTTGTGCAGGCTTAAACCTCAATGCTGGTAGTTTGTGCTTATTTAAGGCAAATTGTACCTGTTTTATTTAATATGTTTTTGTTCCTTCTGCTGTGGTTATGTAATATATATCATTTATTTATCATTTAATAAGAATGTTTAGTCAGGATTGTGGGTCCCGATAGTTTTTGGGTTTAGCCTGAAGAGGATTAAGTTTGTATTAATCCCTTATGGGTTGCGGACCAAGTGAGAGGAATTTCTGTCGGCTGTATGTTCAAATTTTCAGTAAGCACTGAAACAGTTTAAATAGGAAATGATAAAGAACTGTTTTTGTTTTTCCTTTGATCTACAAAGTAATTAGATCACGACTTAACATTGATTTAAATTGTTTTTTTTCTGGCATCTCTCTGTCCATGTGAATGAGAAGTCTCTTTTTATGAGCACAGTTCAATTGTTTCCCCCGCGAGCAGAGGGGTGTGGCTTCCACATAGCCTGCAGAAAAAAAAAAAAAAGGTTCTGGAGAGACAGCTGGAGACTGCAGGAGATTTCTCCTAGGAATGAAAAGGGACTCCCGATTTGAAAAGTCTCTTCATTTAATCGAAGCGTGATGAATTTATAATTAGTTTTTTCTCTGGTTTCACTAGCTCTGTTTAACCAAAAGTTTTAAAAACAAAGTTTATCTTTTTATGAATGAGTATAAGTCATTTGAATGCATGCTTCCCCTCTGTGCTGGTTACTAATGAACAAATCAGTTAGCTACACTGACCTTTACAATATTGGCTTTTAAGATAAATTAATCTGTGTTTCTGTATTTAAAAAAAAAAAAGGAAAGGGGTACTGTATTTTATGAAAAATATCCGGAATGTCTTTTAAATATTTGCTTCCTGAACTAAAAAATAATTTCTTTTGCAGAGACATGCTGACAGATAGCTATAGTTCTCTCTATAAGAAGCATAATGGATGTATGTGCTCAATCTAAGTGTTTCCTGCCTGCCCTATGTTTACAGAAATAATAAGTGTCTTTTCAAGTATGATCAAGAATTTCAGTAAGGGATTTACTGAAGATTATGAAATGTCTCTGTCCCAATCAGGATTTTGCCCCAGAATTTCTAGATATCCTGTCTCGTCTCTCTCTCTCTCTCTGTAAGTAGTTCTGTTCAGAGTGCTTAAGGGAGGGATGGAGCCCAGTCCACCAATGATGTCAACCCCCCCCCCCCCCCCCCGGTGGGCGTGAACTAATGTGCCCACAGCAGAGAAGTGGATCCTTAAAAAAAAAAAAAAATCAACCTCCTGGATAGAGCATTGCTAGGAGAAACAGAATCCAGGAGGGGGGGGGGGGGGACTACAGATTCCCAAGTAGTTTGCTAGCCACCTCTGCAACAGGGGAATGTCCACCCCCTCCGGACTAGAAGTGAAAGTCAGCTGACCAGACTTGTTTAGAACTGAAAAAAAACTGCATTATACACTGAGAAGTTTTAGGACTTGATTGAACTAATGAACGGAAATTGCAAAGAACTGGATGAATTTGCGGGCATAATGGTTAAATGAAAGTTAATCAGAGGGTGTGTGAATTGTGAAAATAAATGTAACAGAGAAAGTGAATGATATTTTAGTTGAATGATGTGAGGAGGTTATCCTAATCGAAGGAACAGAGGAAGTGAAAAACTGGGTGTGAGTACGCCCATTATAGAAAAAGAAGGACATTAGAGAAGTGAATGCCCGTATCTTGACTCCACCCCAGGAGGGAGTACTTGATTGTAGAATCATAGACAGAATAAAACCAAGCACAGTGTTTCAGCACGAGAGTGGAGCAGCTATAGCGTGAGTGGCAGCCTGAGAGGGCTACAGCATGGATGAAGACTAGGCCAGACCGGACTCTCCAGTTTCCCTGGGTCCCCAGGAGTCAGTCTGAAAAATAGGGGACCAATATATGGACTTTTATGGGGGATACAGGAGCAGAATACTAAAGCCAGTAGCCCCTGTGTTTTTCTCGCAAAGCCTTTTCTGCAGAACCACATGTGTGAACTAGAAAAAAAATAATAATAATAATGTACCAGTTCCTGTATATGCCTGAATGGCCTATTCCATTTTTGGAGCCGAGATCTGCTTGCAAAGCTTCAAGCACAGATATCCTCTGTTGAAGGAAAAAAAAAATGAAACTCAAACTGTCCCCAAGAAGAAGAATGGCGGTTCTATTCACCTGCATCCAAAGCAACAAGCTGTACACTTACCAACCTCATAGCCCCACCTGGAGGATGGGCAGAAGATAATCCACCTGGCCTAGCGAAGAACATAGCCCCTGCCATTGTCACCCTCAAGCCAGTCAAGAAGCCTGGGACAGGTGATTACCGCCCAGTGCAGGATCTAAGAAGAATGAATGATGCAGCTGAAACTATACAACCAGTGGTACCAAAATCCTTATATTCTCTTGGAACTGATCTCTGCTGAAGCTATACATTTCATCATTCTGGACTTAAAAAGATGTTTTTTTCTGTATACGCTTAGCCCAAGACCCCACTACAAGGAGGCGGGGCCAACTCATCTGGACAAGATTACCTCAAGAATTCAAGAACTCGCCTCACACAGCAAAAGATTTGACAAGTTATCCAGAAACTCCAGAAAAAAAAAAAAAAAAAAGAAAAAATTCTACTTCAATATGTGGACAACTTGCTCATAACCACCAACTCAGAAAGTGAATGTCCACCAGCCACCAGTGAACTCTTGCACCTTTTTAATGAGGCTGGATACAAAGTCTCAAGAGCCAAAGCATAATTATGTCAAACAAGTTAAATACCTAGGATTCCAGTTGTCCAGCGGAATTCAACGCCTGGAACCCTTACCAGAACGCAAAGCAGCTGTATGCAGTATTCCTACTCCAACCACCAGGAGGCAAGTGAGAGCCTTCTTGGGTGCCACAGGGTACTGTTGTATATGGATCCCCAATTTTGCGCTGCTAGCAAAACCATTGTATCACATTGTATCAAGCTACCAAAGGAATGAAAAAGTCTCCATTGGAATGGGGACTTGAATAGGAATGCAGTCTTTTGATCTTTGAAAACCGCTCTGATGTTATCACCAGTTCTGGGTCTACCCGATGTCCAGAAAACCTTGCAGTCTCTATGTTCATGAGTCGCAAGGAAATGTTCTGGGAGTGTTGACTCAATCTCTTGGACCTTATTTGAGAAGCTGTTACAGCTACAGCCTTCCTAGTAAGCAAAAACTAAAAGAAAAATCACTTTGAGATAGAATCTTCAAGTTACTGTACCACACTCTGTTCTAACCATTATGAAACACAAAGGAAATTACTAGCTAACAAATCTATGGATGTTGAAGTATTAGAGTATGTTGTGTGAAAACCCCAGATACAACTGAAGGGTCAGTCAAGCTTTCAATCCTGCTATGTTATCAGTTAGTCTTGATCCCCTGATCATGACTGTTTAGAGATTATGGACACTGTATTCTCAAGCCACCTGGATTTGACTGATGTCCCTCTGGAGAACCCTGAACAGACTTTCTTTGTGGCTGAAGGCAGTTTCATCATCAATGGACATTGTTGTGCTAGATATGCAGTGGTGACCCCTGATTTGGTAGTTGAGTCCTCAGCCCTGGCCCCAGAAACTTCACCACAGAAAGCTGAACTGATAGTCCTCACTAGAGCACTAACAATAGGAAAAGAGCCCTGTCTAAATGTGTACCCAGATTTCAAGTATACCCTTACAACCTTGCATGCATATGGGGCCCTGTACAAAGAATGAGGGTGGATAACCCTAGGAAGCAAGTCCATTAAGTATAGCCCCAAGATATTGATATTAATAGATACATACTGCCTATAGATCTCAGAATTTAGGAAAAGTAGAATGTATGAATAGAACCCTGAAATCTCAGTTGTCTAAACTTTGCCAAGAGGTTTACCTGAAGTGGCCCCAGGTTCTTCCCATAGCCCTTCTTAGGATATACTTAGCCCCTGCTAAGTCTTTAGGAGTTTCCCTTTTGAGATTCTGTATGGGCAACCCCTGCCTATTGTATAGGAAATAAAAGGAGATATGAGACAGATAGGATCTGAAATTATTAGACATGAACTATTGGTTTTAAGTTCTGTTTTGCAGGAGTCTTCATACCTGAGTACAAAATCGATTACTCATCAATTTGCCTGTACCCCTGCATCCTTTCAAGCCTGGAGTCTCGGTGTGGATCAAAGAGTGGAGAAAGATACTGTTAGCCCTGCATTGGAGGGGACCCTATGTCGTCATCCTGTCAACAACTCCAACTGCAGTAAAAGTCGCAGAATTTGAACCTTGGATCCATCATAATCAAGGGAAGCCAGCAGCTGCTCTTGAACCTGATCACTGGACTACTGTATAGCATCCTGAGACTCCATTGCACCTCACCCTACAACAACAACCACGGACCTAAGACTTATTGGTCCCTCAGAAACTGCACTGTTTCAAGACTGTTTGTTTATCTGAAGGTAAGCCTCACATCTGGGAAAAAAAAAAAACTGCAATCATCAGAAAGAGACTGTGTTGTGTTAAGAAATTGAATCTTCTAAGAGACTGTGTTTAAATACTCTGAAAAGACTGTTTTGATCTCCTAAAGAGTGAACTGCTCTAAGGAAGCAATAATAGCCTAAGAGACTATGCTATGATATTTTAAGAAATTGAGACATCCCAGAGGACAGTGATACTTTGGAATCTACAGCCCTACTCCTGCCAAAAAGCTGGTAGGTCTACGTACGGCAGAAGCTTGAGGATCTACAATCAACCCTACATCTGTTATCTGTTGTGGAAGTCGACAGTTCCACCAATTTTCCAGAGACTATGCCCATTATGAATTATTATTATTGCTTTATTTTGGCAGCAGCCTTGGAGTGCTTTGAAATGACTTTTGCCTTATCTCCCTGGGCAGCCTGTATAAGTACAACATGAACTGGACCGAAGGTCACTCAGACCTTGATTTATCATTCTCCCTATACTTGCATTGGTATACTCTCCAATCCAAAAGTTGTTCTAGATCTTGACTTTCTACAAGGCTATGCAAGCCACCGTTGCAATTCCTCATACCACCACCAGAACTTGTTTCTTGAACTTGCTGGAGCAATAGCATCTAGTCTCCACACTTCTGACTGTTTCTATTGTGGAGGAACTAAGATGGGAGATCAGTGGCCCTGGGAGACGCAAGAACTGAACTATTCTATCCTATACAATCAGACTGATTTACATAATACTACTAGTGAGTGGGTATTGGCCCACCCCATTGTTGACAGTTTGTGTTTTGTTCGGACTGGACCACAATCTACTACGAAGGATGGACAGCTGGTCTGTCTAAATCAGAAGCTTTACGACAGCACAACAAAGATGCAACCGAACCTTCTAATCCTTTAGTTCTTTTTCCCACTCTTGCCAAACTATGGACTTTGACTATCTGCTTGTTGCTCCCTTGTTTCTTGCTACTTTGCTTGCGAATGATAACTTCAGTTATTAATAACACTGTAGAGCATAAGGCAGCTACAAAGATATTAGCTATGTGAACTTACTACCCTATACCACAGAGTGATACCTTTACCTAGTATTATGTGATTTGATTCTCACACCTTATTAACATGCGGGTGAGAATAATCAAAGGGGGGAATGTGGTAGGCGACGGCCTATGATCCATGCTAATTGAACTAAGCAGACAGGCCTGAGCAGCTTGACCTGTAACTGAAGCCTGTAGTTAGGCCCAGAGGAATGAAAACCCCCCTGAATGATGACACCATAGAATTGAAACTTAACTCAGTTTAACTGAACATAGCTAAGCAGAAACGAAACTTAGAAAATATAGAAAAACAAGTTTAATTGGTACTGATAAGGTGTGCTATGCTTCTATGGAATTAATTAACTCTGCAAAAAGCAAGGTTACAGTGCCCTGCTTCCCATATGTTTTAACAAGCTAAGCGACCTTGGAGGAGAGATGTAACAAGTTAGAGACACTGACCATTGTAATTGGGACTAGAAGGGGGGCAACCAGGTGCTGGGCCCAGACCAGAGTCCCTATTGGGTAGCCATATCAGTACCGGGACCAATAGATGGGTGAGAGGGGTACTGGGACCAATGAAAAGTTTCTCTATACCTAGAATGGAGAAAAACGCTATAAAAGCTGTTGTTTTGCTAGAAACCATTGCTCAGCCATTTTGAAATTGCTTATTGCTTGAGCCATGTGCACATTAAACTGGCTTGGATCCTTGAAAAGACTCCTGGATTTATTTATTGCATGCTTATCTGCTGCTACAGTACAAAGAAGAGTGACAAAAATGGTAAAGAGAATGGAATGATACCCCTATGAGGAGAGGCTTAAAAGGTTTGGGGCTCTTCAACTTGGATAAGAGACGGCTGAGTGGGGATATGATAGAGGTCTATAAATTAATCAATGAAGTGGAAGCTTTGTGGAATCTGTGTGCCTTATTGGGAACCTACCAGGTACTTGTAACCTGGATTGGCCACTGTTGGAAACTGGATACTGGGCTTGATGGACCTTAGCCTGATCCAGTAAGGCATTATTTATGTACTTATGTTCATATGTCACAGCATTAGAATCGGATTACTTGTAGAGCAGGCAAACTGTTTAACAACTTTATGTGATGTCCCTACTCTAATAATACAGGAGCTCAGGATTCTTTTAGTTTTTAATGATCTAAATCTTTAAAATTATGGTGCATACTTGATATCTGCTGGTATATTGTTTTGTGTGGATCTCCAGTGAACACTGCATTGCTCTAGTAGACTATGTTATAATGAGTTCTTAGTTCTCTGAATGTTCTTTATAGTAACTTCATTCACCTCACTAGCATCCTTCTTTGTTTGTGACGATATTTTGAGAGTGTGCTGTCCCACGATGTTCTCCTGAGAATGTTGTGCCATGCTCAGTTTAATCTTATTGGAAGTTTCTTGTATAATTTTGATTTATTGAATCAATAGCCCTTTTGACGTATGCTGGCACTTTGGGAATTGCTGTGTGTTTAATCAGTTGATAGCTCCTGAGCACTCTTATGCCAGTTGACTTTGATTACTCCATGAATTCCAGTTCCATCCGTTGATTAGCATCAGTTTTTAAAGATCCTCTTTGCACTGGCAAATATAAGTTCTAATGTATGCCGGAGCATTAGAGCATTTGTTTTTTTCCCATGTGTGATTGAATCACAATCTAACGGTTTGAAATATCGTGTTAGTATCAGGTCGGGTGTTTCATGTTTCCTTGACATTATTGTGGAGCTTGCCCTGTTAAGTGCTATTTCCTTTAGAGTGTTTGGAATTTTTGCCCATTTTTATTAAAGATAATATAATGATATACCTCATTCTTTAATTACCTGGCTACACTCTTGAGGCAGCCTCATGGTAAAATGTGGCTTTGTCGGGTGTTAAGACTGCTGATGACATAGAATCTACTATCAATTGGACAGTCCATCAGTTGCCATTAATGCCGATGGTTTAAGGTGCTCACTAACTGCCAGCAATACTGAAGGGTATGTTTACTAAGCAGCGGTAGCGGCTTCCATGAGATACATAAACATACCCATGAGTGTTATTTGAGTACCGATATCCTGGACAAATGAAGGTAAGTTCTTAGGAGCTTTTTGATTATAGTTTATAAAAGAAATTTAGTATGTGGAATGGGGTTAAAAAATTTTAAATTAACTTAAAAACAGTAGGAAACATTAGAACAATACGTGGAGGGGGTTTTCTGATCTGTGTGGAGTTGTGCCCAGGCTTTGCTAAATGGATCCAGCTCTGGACAATAGGGCCAAACTGAGGTCTTTTCCCCTTCTTATTTAATTTATAGTGACATCTGAGCACAAGTATTTTTTGTAAAAGCATTTTTTAAATAATTTATACCGATTGCATTTATATTTTGTATTGGGAGACTTTTACCATAGAAACATAGAAACATGATAACAGAAAAAGACTACATGGCCTATCTAGTCTGCCCTTCCATATCAATTACAATAGTCCCCTTTTTACCTTTAGAGATCCTCTGCGTTTGTCCCATGCTTTTTTGAATTCAGATACTGTCCTCGTGTCCACCACCTCCACTGGGAGACTATTCCACACACCTACTACCCTTTCCATAAAGAAATATTTCTGCATATTACTCCTGAGTCTATCCCCATTTACTCTCATCCTATGTCCCCTTGTAGCAGAACTTGCCTTCAATTGAAAGAGACCCTCCTGTGCATTTATCCCACAGAGTTATTTAAATGTCTCTATCTTATCACCCCTGTCCCGCCTTTCCTCTAAAGTTTGAATAAATAAGATCTTTAAATCTGTCCTCATGTGCTACATAACGAAGACCACTAACCATTTTAGTAGCCACCCTCTGCACCAATTCCAATCTGCTTATATCCTTTTGAAAGTGTGGTCTCCAGAATAACACACAATACTCAAAATAAAGTTGCACCAGAGACTTATTCAGAGGTATTGTCACCTCCAGTTTCTGCTGGCCATTCCTCTCCCTATATACCCAAGCATCCTTCTGATTTCACAGTTGCCTTTTTTACCTGTTTAGCTACTTAATTACGCCCAGGTCCCACTCTTCTTTTGTGGATAGAAGTACCTCAACTTCTACATTGTTCTGATTAAATTAAATTAAATTAAATTTCAGCTGCCAAATTCTAGACCATTCTTCAAGCTTAGCTAGATCATTCCTCATGTTATCTACTCCTTCCTGGGTGTCTATTGCAGATTTTGATATCATCCGCAAACAAAACTTACCCAACAGCCCTTCTGCAATATCACTGACAAAGATGTTAAAAAGAATCGGACCAAGGACAGATCCCTGTGGCACACCACTGCTAATCTCCTTCTCCACAGTGTGAGTTCCATTAATCTGTAGCCTTTGTCGCCTCCCACTCAATCAATTTCTAACCCATATAGTAGTTTGCTGATGCACATTAGACATAAATTCCAATGAGAAATGACAGCTGCTGCAACCTAGACCATATTCCAGTTCCCCTCATGCCCTAAAAAGTGCTAGGCAAGCCCAATGCACCCCAATATGGTATACAAGAATGTAAATATGAACATGTATATCAGGACATACCTTGCATCAAATGGTATGTGGCATTAGGAACCAGCCCCTGTGAGTCCCAGCCTGGTCATTTCTACAAACTTGTCTTGGGATTGACCCACACTTGGGATGGACCCACACCAAGTGCTCAAAATCCCAAATTAACCTTGCAGGTCCCCAAATGATGCATAATATGGCTGAAAAACAAATATAGGCCCTTTCCATGCCTCTGGCCTAGAAGTGCATTCATTCTGCTGCTTTGCACAACCATTCCACTCTTATCTCTCCCTACACCCCTCCCCATGTCAGATTGCTTAAGAACATAAGATATGCCATACTGGGTTAGACCAAGGTCCATCAAGTCCAGTATCCTGTTTCCAACAGTGGCCAGTCCAGGTCACAAGTAACTAGCAGTTTCCCAAAAAGACACACAGGTTCCACAATGCTTGTATTGGTGCAAGCTGTAGATTTTGTGAGTCCTCTTTCATAATAGTTTATGGACCTTTCCTCCAAGAACTTGTCCAAACCTTTTTTAAACCCAGCTTTACTTACAGCTTTTACTACATCCTCTGGTAACGAATTCCAATGATTATGCGTTGCGTGAAAAAATATTTTCTCTTATTAATCTTAAACGGGTTACACTGTAGTTTCATTGCATGTCTCCTAGTCTTTCTACTTTTTGATGGCGTAAACAATCAACATATTGTGGCAAAGTCAACCATTTTGGGCATGGGGGAGGTGAACAGCATAAGGAATTCACCTTAATCAAGGGGCCTCTGTTAGGTGTGCAGGGTCAAAAGGCCAGAGCCACAGTTCAAAGGCAGAAAAAACCCAGCTGGAACAAGTTCCAGGAAATGCTTGACAGTGTAAGAAGGATAGATTGCAAGCACGAGGATAAAAACCCTCACTCTAATAATTGCACTGATTATCCTGATGTCAGAAGGCAGGGGGATTACAAACACCTGGGAGAGAAAGAGGTGGGGTTGGATCCCAGTGAGTATAAACCTTGGTTAAATTATGGCAGAAGCAGTAGGAGTAGGAGCTGGAGGAGAAGTGATTGCAGAGGACAGACTTCAGAGCAGCAAGGATGATGGAATGCTGGAGAAGCCAGAGCAGGTGCTAACTTCTGGAGACAGGCTGAGCTACCCATTGCTGAGAAAGGTGATTTCCCTGAATCACGTTTGAAACAAAGGTGGGAGCCAGGAAGGAGAGAAGCTTTCAGGCCACCAGAGAGGTTTGTCAGCAGGGCACTCTCATCAAGTGGGTGAGTCAGAACCTATGCAATTGGGAGAAGGGGCAGAGCTAGGGGCAGAAGAAGATATGTTGATGGATTGTTCTTTATGCCAAGCTCTAGACTTAAAGTGTCTGAAGAAAGGCCAGCCTGGAAAGAACTGTTCCTCTTGCTGAAATAACCTCAGAGCTAAGCAGTAAGAAAGTAAATTCCTGTGTGTTTTGAAAGGAGGAATTTACTGCAGCATAAGCTAATGAAGTAAGGCTGTGATTCATGCTTCTGTGTCAGCTGTGTTGAAACTCTACAACGGAGAGAAAGTTAATTAGCTGTTAGAAGTGTTTGTGCTTTGCTCCTGTTTATAAGAGAAGTCTGCTATAAGAGTCTTGAGGACACTGTGAATGCTTATTTCATAACCTAAGTTTGGTTCTTCACCTCGATGGGCAGCCTAGAGAGAATTATGGCTGAGTGAAGATAATTTTGCCATAGAAGTAAAGTTTGTTTTTCTATTGCTCTGATTGACAAAGGACAATAAGAAAAGTGGCATCTGGTTATATGTGAAAAGGCTAGCTTCTGCAGTGAAGAGGACTTTAAAAGCCAATATTGAGTTCTGTTTGTTTTGCCACCAACCTGCTGAACCTTAAGCAAAAATCCTATAATTTAAAATTCTGTAAATGGTACCAGGAACCTGATCTGTTCTATTGTGTTCAAAATAAATTATTTTTCTGTCATAAGCCTTACCCTTGGTTTAACATGACTACAATCCTTCTACTTAAAGCATAAATGTTACAGCTGATAGAAGAAGATTCTCAACCACCACGCCCTCAACAACTAGAAGACTAGTGGTTATGGCATTGTGCTTGTGACAATACATTACCCATTCCACTCCATTCATTAATTTATAGACCTCTATCATATCTCCCCTCAGCAGCCTCTTTTCCAAGTTGAAGAACCCTAACCTTTTAAGCCTCTCTTAATAGGGATATCCTTCCATCCCCTTTACCATTTTGGTGGCTCTTCTCTGTACCTTTTCTATTTTCAATGTATATCCTTTTTAAGATACGGCGACCAAAATTGCACACAATATTCAAGGTGCAGTTGCACCATGGAACAATATAGAGGTATTATAATATCCTTGGTTTTATTCTTCTTTCCTTTCCTTATGATTCCTAGCATTCTATTGGTCTTCTTGGATTTCTTGGACACCGCTGCATACTGTGTGTAAGGTTTCAATGTGTTATCCACAATAACGCATAAATCTTTTTCCTGGGTGGTGGTTCCTAATATGGAACCTTGCATCATGTAACCATAATTTTGGTTGTTCTTTCCTAGGTGGATAACTTTGCACTTAAATTTCATCTGCCATTTGAACGTCCAGTCAAGGTCAATTTATCAAGGTCCTCTTGCAATTTTTCACAATCCTCTTGGGTTTTAACAATGTTGAATAATTTTGTGTCATCTTCAAATTAGATTACCTCACTTGTTATTCCCATTTCCAGGTCATTTATAATCCCCATCCTAAGGGTCATTTATAACCCCCATCCTAAGGGATCTACACTGGCTCCCGATAAGTTGCAGGATCTCATATAAAGCCCTCCTTATTACCTTCAAGGCCATTAATAAAATGTCACCCTCCTCAATCTCAGCCCTTCTCAACCACACCCCCAACAACAGATCTAGGAGGTCATTAGCTGCCAATACACTAGTTATCCCAAGGAAAACCACAAAATGTGCACAATCAACTAACAATAGAGCATTTTCGTCCTATGCGCCTAGATACTGGAACAGCCTCCCTCCCAGCATCAGATCGATCAGCAACCTCATGCAATTCAGAAAATCCCTCAAGCACCACCTGTTCCTTATGTACTTCTCACAACCTAACAACACCTCTCCTCCTCCCTCACGACAACACAATCCCTCAATATGATTTCTAAATATGTACTTACGGAGCATGAATCACAGAACGGATAGTACCTGTATTCAAATGGTACTGCCTCAAGATGTACTTTACTGTAAATATACTGGCCAATATGTAAATAGACTACCAATATTGTAACTGTAAAATGAACATAGTTTCCCCCAGTTCAAATCCATGTTACGTTCCCTGTTATATGTAAACTTAGGACAGATCTGCCACTGTCTGAGAGTCATATTGTTAAATGTAAACCGCACTGATAACAAAGAGCGCGGTATAGAAGAGCTGTTAAATAAATAAATAAATAAATAAGTATGTTTAAAAGCAGCGGACCCAGCACAAATCCCTGGGATACTCCACTATATACCTTTCCCCACTGGCCATTTAGTTCTACCCTCTGCTTTCTATCTTTTAACCAGTTCCTGATTCAGAATAGTACACTGCCTCCTATCATATGACTTTTTCATTTTCCCAAGAGTCTCTCATGAGGGACCTTGTCAAAGGCTTTCTGAAAATCTACACTATATCGACTGGCTCACCTTTGTCTACCTGTTTATTCACTCTTTCAAAAAAATATAGAAGATTAGTAAGACAAGACCTTCCTGGCTAAAGCTATGTTGGCTGACTCCCATTAAACCATGACTATCTACATGTTCAAAAATTTTGTTCTTAATACTATTTTCTACCATTTTTCCTAGTATTGATGTCAGGCTCACCAGTCTATAGTGTCCGAGATCATCCCTGGAACCCTTTTTAAAAATTGGCAGTACATTGGCCATCCTCTAATCTTCAGGTATTACTAATGATTTTAATGATAGTTCACAGATTACTAGTAGTAGGTCTGAAATCTCATATTTCAGTTCTTTCAACACACTTTGATGTGTACCATCCACTCAAGTTGATTTGCAACTCTTTAATTTATCAAATAGTTATAATACATCTTCCTGGTTTATCAATATTTATTTTAATTCTTCCAATGCATCACCTTTAAATACCATCTTCTTCAGTAAAGGCCAAAGCAAAGAATTCATTCAGCTTCTCTGCTTATGGCCTTGTCCCTTCTGAGTGCCCCTTTTACCCTTCTATAATCTAATGGTCCAACTGACTCTCTCACGGGTTTTTTGCTACAAATGTATTTTGAAAACATTTTTATTATGTATTTTTGCTTTCACAGCAAGCTTTTTTTCAAATTTTCTCTTTGCCTGCCTTATCAATGCCTTGCATCTAACTTGCCAGCGCTTGTGTTGTTTCCAGTTTTCATCATTTGGCTCCTTTTTTCATTTCCTGAAAGATACTTTTTTGGCAACAACAGCCTCTCTGACCTCACCTTTAAACCATGCTGGTAGTTTTTTGGACTTCCTTACACTTTTTTAAAGCATTGAATACAGATGGCCTGGGCTTTCAAGATACTATTTTTAAACAACATCCATGCTTGATGTAAATCCTTAACCTTTGCAGCTGCTCCTTTTGGCTTTTTCTTAACTATTATCCTCACTTTATCATAGTCTCCCTTTTGAAAGTTAAAAGGTTGTACTGTGGATCTCTTTGCTGTCCTTTCTCCATTTATAATATTAAATCAAACGCGATCATGTTATGATCACTATTACCAAGTGGCCCTAACCCCCTTCTCTTGCACCAGATCTTGTGTTCCACTAAGGTCTAGATCCTCTTGTCAGTTCATGAACCAACTGCTCCAAGAAGCAGTCATTTATTTTATCTAGAAACTTTATCTCCTTAGCATTTCCTGCCATGACACTGACCCAGTCGATACCGGAGTAATTGAAATCACCCATTATTATTACTGTGTTGTAACTTTCATTAACTTCCCTGATTTCTTTGAGCATTTCATCATCCATTTGTTCATTCTGGCCAGGCAGTCGGTAGTACACCCCCACTGCCATTGCCTTCCCCTTTTTACATGGAATTTCAATCCAGTGTTTTATGTTTCCTGCAAAACATTAATTCTGTGTCACTCAATGCTCTCTCTAACATACAGTGCAGCCCCTCCACCAATTTGATCTACTCTAGCATTATGATATAATTTGCACCCAGGTATCACAGTGTCCCACTGGTTGCCCTCCTTCCATCAGGTCTCTGAGATACCAATCATATCCAACCCCTCATTTAGTGCTATATATTCTAAATCTACATTTATTTTTTAGACTTCTAGCATTTGCATACAAACATTTTAGAGACTGTATTTTATTCATATTAATCTGGTTATTGATAAACAGGGGCAATTTAGAATCTTTAAGCTGTTTGCTCTGTTAGAACATAAGAACATAAGAACATAAGATATGCCATACTGGGTCAGACCAAGGTCCATCAAGCCCAGTATTCTGTTTCCAACTGTGGCCAATCTAGGTCATACGTACCTAGCAGTTTCCCCAAAAGACACAGGTTCCGCAATGATTGTACTGGCTCAAGCATTGATATCCTGGGTCCCTTCTTAATAATGGTTTATGGACCTTTCCTCCAGGAACTTGTCCAAACCATTTTTAAACCCAGCTACACTAACAGCCTTTACTACATCCTCCGGTAATACATTCCAGAGTTTGATTACATGTTGAGTGAAAAATTATTTTCTTTTATTAATCTTAAATAGTTTACCCTGTAGCTTCATTGCATGTCCCCTAGTCTTTCTATATTCTGATAATGTAAACAATCGATCTACGTTTACCCGTTCCACTCCGTTCATTAATTTATAGACTTCTATCATATCTCCCCTCAGCCATCTCTTTTCCAGGTTAAAGAGCCCTAACCTTTTTAGCCTTTCTTCATAGGAGTATCCTTCCATCCCCTTTACCATTTTGGTGGCTCTTCTCTGAACCTTTTCTAATAACTCTATATCCTTTTTAAGATACGGCGACCAGAATTGCACACAATATTCAAGGTGCGGTCTCACCATGGAACGATATAGAGGCATGATAATATCTTTTGTTTTATTTTCCATGCCTTTCTTTATGATACCTAGCATTCTATTTGCTCTCTTGGCTACCGCTGTACACTGGGCCGAGGGTTTTAACATGGTATCCACAATGACGCCTAAATCTTTTTCTTGGGTGGTGGTTCCTAATGTGGAACCTTGCATCGTGTAACCATAGTTTGGGTTGTTCTTCCCTAGGTGCATAACCTTGCACTTGTCCACATTAAATTTCATCTGACATTTTGATGCCCAGTCTTCCAATTTATCCTCTTGGGTTTTAACAACTTTAAATAGTTTTGTGTCATCTGCAAATTTGATAACCTCACTCGTTATTCCACTTTCCAGGTCATTTATGAATATGTCAAAAAGCAGCGGACCCAGCACAGATCCCTGGGGTACACCACTATTCACCTTTCTCCATTGGGAAAATTGGCCATTTAGCCCAACCCTCTGCTTTCTATCTTTTAACCAGTTATTGATCCACAGTAGTACACTGCCTCCTATCCCATGACTCTTTAGTTTTGCCAAAAGTCTCTGATGAGGGACCTTGTCAAAGGCTTTCTGAAAGTCCAGATACACTATATCAACCGACTCACCTTTGTCCACCTGTTTATTCACACTTTCAAAAAAAACACAACAGATTAGTAAGACAAGATCTTCCTTGTCTAAAGCCATGTTGGCTGTCTCCCATTAGGCCATGACTATCTACATGCTGAGTAATTTTATTCTTTATGATGGTTTCTACCATTTTTCCCGGTACTGACAGGAGACTCACCGGTCTGTAGTTTCCCGGATCACCCCTCGAACCCTTTTTAAAAATTGGTGTTACATTGGCGATCCTCCAATCTTCAGGTATTAGAGATGATTTTAATGATAGTTCACAGATTACTAATAGCAAGTCTGCAATCTCATATTTTAGTTCTTTCAACATCCTTGGATGTATACCATCCGGCCCAGGTGATTTGCTACTCTTCAGTTTATCTAATAGTTGTAATACATCTTCTCGATGTATTGATATTTCCTTCAATTCTTCCACATCTTTAAATACCACTTCAGTCATGGGTAACATCCCTACATCTTCCTCAGTAAAGATCGAAGCAAAGAATTCATTCAGTCTCTCCGCTATCACCTTGTCGCCTCTTAGTGCCCCTTTAACTCCTCTATCATCTGTTCTGAGGGGGATTTGGGTTACCTTTATCTTTATTGGAATCTCTCAGTCAATATGCCTTAATTTCAATATTTTTCTAGTATCCTTTAAGGCTAAATACTTCCGAACCATGCATTCTTGGCCCACTGTCGGCTTTCCCCTATTACCTAGTTTAAAAGCTGTTCTATTTCCTTTTTAAAGGTTAATGCCAGTAGCCTGGTTCCATCCCAGTTAAGGTGGAACCATCCCTTTGGAAAGGCCCCTTCTTTTCCCAGAATGTTGCCCAGTTCCTAATAAATCCAAAGCCCTCTTCGTTGTGCCATCATCTCATTCACACATTGAGACTTTGGAGCTCTGCCTGTCCCTTGGTTCCTGCACATGGAATGTGGAGCATGTCAGAGAATACTTTTCAGAGAATGCTACCCTGAAAGTTCTGGATTTCAACTTCCTACCTAAAGCTTAAATTTGGTCTCCAGAACCTCCCCCCCAAACTTTCCTATGTTATTGGTACCAACATGTACCAAGACAGCAGACTCCTCCCCAGCACTATCTAAAGCCTTGTCTAGGTGGTACGTGAGGTCCGCTACCTTTGCACCAGGAAGGCATGTTACCAGGTGATCATCACATCTACCAGCCACGTAGCTATCTACATGCCTAATGCTTGAATCAGCAACTATAATGGCCATCCTAACCCGTCCCTCATGGGCACATGGCCCTGGAGAAACCTCCACGGTGTTTTACATCACCTGGAGGACAGATCCTAGCTACAGGATCACTTCCTGCCACACCAGGGTGATACGTTCCTGTCACATGACCTCTCTCCTCCATGACAACAGTGAGGCTATCAGACTAGAGGTGGGACTTCTGTACTATATCCCTGTAGTTCTTGTCTATATACCTCCAAGTCTGCTACTCTAACCTCCTGAGATTGGACTTATTCCTTGAGAGCAAAGAGCTCCTTGCACTTAGTGCACCATGGCTCCATTTAAAAAATGCTTATTCCCTGCAGACCAGCCCCCAATCTAGCTCCTAAAGTCAGGGTCGGGCTGTGTGGAATATCCTCCGGCCCCCCATGACCCATCTGTGCCCTGGCATTCAGAGAAAAACATGTCCAGGGAAGTTATTCCACTTCGGAGGTAGAATAACTTCCCTGCACATGTTGCTGGCCCTGAACATACAAGGCCAACATTAGAATCAGCCCTGTATGTCCAGGACTGGCGAAAGTCCAGATTCCGCCTCTGAGCTGCCCCTTCCCCATCCTGTCTAACTTCCCTGCACAACTGGCAGGGAAGCTAGACACGGGCAGAGAAGGCACGAATAGTGGATAGAATAATCCCAAATAAGTTTAATTGTTCAACTCAAGATTAATTAATCTCAGACTAGATTGTAAGCTTTTCTGAGCAAACACCATCTGTTATGTGTGTCTGTGCAGTGCTGCATAAGCCTTGTAGTGCTATACAAATGAGCAGTAGTAGTTGTTGTAGTTCTAATAGGGCCTTCTGGCTATGGTATCTAATGCCCACCTATCTGGGTAATGGCATTTCTAACAGCAGCTACACCTGTCCCATTGTGGCGTATGTCGGTCGGTATACATCCGCTACCAGTGGAGCAACCCTATCTGCCTTCACAAAGCCAGCTTTGTGGCACTGCTTCCCTGGTCAAGGCTATGTGGGCATGGGAGGGGAGATCCCTGTGCATCACACCAAGTAGTCAGACTCCAGATATATTACCACTCTCGCAGCTTTCATTGATCCTGGCCGGAGTAGGGATGTAGGCCACATGGGACAATCTGGAGAATGTTGGCACTATATCAGGTGTCTCCCAGTGCCAGTCACAGAGGATGTATGGCTGCTCTATCACACTGCCAACAATATCTGATCTAATTAGAGTACCCTATGAAAAAGAATCCAGAAAGAATCAACATAGATTCCCTATGGCTAAATGTCAAAAACATGTCCCTGTTAATAATAGGGAGCCTCAGAGCACCCTCCCTCTGGAACTCCCTCCCGAACCAGATCCAAAGCACCAAAGACCTCTCCGCATTCCAGAAACAGTTAGAAAACATCCTGTTTCATAAATATCTTGGACCTGAAACAGACACCTCTCAATAACTGCTTACCAGAACCTCCTGACCTATCCCCCCAGCAACCATCTAAGAGACTACCGAAAAACGTCTACTGTCTAGTACTGTTACTTTCTGTGAAGATCAACAATGTTATCCCCTGATGATGGCCCCCCTCCCTATTTCTGTCAACTTTATTATTGTCCCCCTCCCCTTTTAGGTTAAATCGCTTTGACCCGGTGAAAAGCGGGATAGAAATGCAGTTAAATAAAATAAATAAATAAGGGCATTCAGATGTGCAAACAGCACTAGTACATGCTCAATAGCAACACCATTGGTCCCACAAAATGTGCATTATGGGTATGCATTAGTACCCTTATTCTGAGGGACTCTTATCATTGATGGGGATATGTTTTGACATTTAGCTATAGTGAACCCTCTTTGAGTTTGACTGCCCCATCACACTGGCACCTGTTGATGCTGTGGACATCCATATAGTCCAGGTACTGATCAGGCTTTCATATCCCCCATGAATTGCAGATGAGCACACCAGATCCCCCCGTGCACCCTTCAAATGACACACACACACAAACACACTTCTCACTTTCTGTCACAAAAACATGATTCTGCCCAAAAGATGTCCTGAACCTATACTCATACATAACAGCTATGACATCACATAATCACATGGGGTACCAGCACTACAAATATGATCTCCTTTTCTCACCCAAAAAAGAATCCTTTCCCTTCTCACACCCATACTATCCCTGCATCAGCAATCCCATTTTTCTGAATATCAGAATTGTTAGGGTCCCATAGATTGGCTCCTTTAGCACAAACAGCACATAGGTGTATAGCCCGAATATACACTATTGTTCTTCTTAATTTTTCTGTAAGGGTGTTTAGAAATGTTTCTTTACCTTACAACATTCTCACACATGTGCTCCCTGTACCTTAAGACTTAGAAAAGGTACAGAGAAGAGCCACCAAAATGGTAAAGTGGATGGAAGGATACCCCTATGAAGAGAGGCTAAAAAGGTTAGGGCTCTTCAACCTGGAAAAGAGACGACTGAGGGAGAAGATATGATAGAGGTCTATAAATTAATGAATAGAGTGGAAAGGGTAAATGTAGATCGATTGTTTACATCATCAGAATATAGAAAGACTAGGGGACATACAATGAAACTACAGGGTAATCTATTTAAGACTAATAAGAGAAAATATTTTTTTCAGTCAACATGTAATCAAACTCTGGAATTGTTACTGAAGGATGTAGTAAAAGTGGTTAGTGTAGCTGAGTTTAAAAAAGGTTTGGACAAGTTCCTGGAGGAAAGGTCCATAAACCATTACTAAAAGGGACCCGGGATATCACTGCTTGACCCAATACAAGTATTGTGGAACCTGTGTCTTTTGGGGAAATTGCTAGGGACTTATGACCTAGATTGGCCACTGCTAGAAACAGGATACTGGGCTTGATGGACCTTGGTCTGACCCAGTATGGCATATCTTATGTTCTTATGTTCTTATCTTGCATTTTTCCAGACTGCAGTCACACCAATTCAAACCATACTTGTCAAAACTATTCTTCTATATGAGATGCCTTGCAGAGCATAGCAGAATATTTTCTAAGTGCTAGCCTTATACCACGTTTCAACAGGAATAACGTGGATATTGCCAGGAAACACTGAATACATACATCTGCCTTTCCTGAATATGCTTTCTACGTCTCGTGACTGAGCATGCCCCCATTCCACCCTCTCTCGCCCATGTTCTGAGATCTCCATGCTAGCGCCGTGGACGTGCATGTCAGCAGTGCTTTAGAATATGGTCGGGGACATTTCCGGCACATAAATGACCCTGCCGCACATATAAACTCCTTATTCGTGTTCTGGAATGACCCCCCCCCCCCCACAGTGCTTTGAAGAGGGTGGGCGGAGTTCACACATTCATACATGAATTATAAAATACCTTAATCTATGTGCGTAAAGTATACATGAACATTACAACTATTTGCAAGTATGTATAAGCAATCTTGCCTGCATTCAAGAATTGTTCTCTGCTACTTACTCTAGTATTGTATAAAAACAAGTGGACTCCTATTTGTATTTATAGTAGAGAATCTACATAGACAGCTATGGAGGTGCCAACCCATGGTACCTTGTTATAAAATTACCCTCTTAGCTATCAGGCCTCCTGCAGGTAAAGAGGCCACATAGAAGAATAGAAAGTCCTTTCCTTCCCTGATCATGCTAGTGGGCTGCAGTGCCTCATACACATTAATTGATGTGTGTGTCTGCTACCCAAACTTGCTTCATGATACCTACATTCTTTCACAATCATGCCTACATGATAGATTTGAAAGTAGCCAGATCACCAGGGGTTGGCTTCTAGGTATATACATACCACCCCCACACAATAATAGCAAACTCTTGCCCACCCCCACAGAAGCCTCTCTGAATATGAACCTACCAGCCCTAGAAGCATCAGGGACCATGTATGCACCAAGTACACACTCACTCGTATACCTCTGCTTTTTCCCCTGCAAATGATAGAGACTATCCTCTCAAGATTAGGCTTATGAACCCCATAGCCAACCACAAGGAAGAATCATAAAAGAAATATTTAAAAGTTCTACAAGTTGACCAAGACTGTCATTGAGAGGATTCATGGCATACTGAAGACTTGTTTCAGGAGCCTGCACAGGTCAGATGGAGAATTTTTCTGCATCCTAGGCAAAGCATGTGGCATTTTCCTAGCCTGCTGTATGATCCACAGCCTTGCTCTTACCTGCAGGATGCCCAAATCTGTGGGCCCTCAGCTGCAAACTACTGCAGTGATGAGAAGCAGAGCAAATACAACAGCAGGAACCAGCATCCCCACAAACACATGATTGGGATGTAGTTGCAAGGAATGAACTTATACAGAGACATTTCTCTCTTCAGGGGAGGAGGCTGCAACCTGCTGTTGCATCTCACCATACTTCCTTGAGAGCCGGAAGACTCCTGACACCCTTTCTCTCATATCTGAGCCCTATCTGACATCTCCATTCATGTTTTTAAGAATGGTAGTTACAGGAGGAAGGACAAAGGTGGCATTGTGAATCTCAAGACTGAAAAGAAGGAATAGGTAGAGGCTGATGAGCATAAAGTTGAACTGCTTAACAAATATTTCTGTTCTCTGTTCACAGATGAAGGGCCAGGATTGGGATCTCAGAAAACAAATACAAATAGGAATGGAAATGAGGTAGAATATAAACTATTTTTAGCAGACTGTGTTGGCGAGGAGCTAGCAATCTAAAAGTGGACAAAGCAATGTGATAGAAAGGATTCATCTGATAATATTGAAAGAATTTAAGTACTGGCAGTTCCTCTGTCTGACATTTTTCAATGCTTCTTTAGAGTCAGGAGTGATCCTGGAGGACTTGAGATGGGTGAATGTGGTCCCTGTCCACAAAAGCCGAAGTAAGGAAATGGTTGGTAACTACAGACCATTTCATCTGAGCTCTGTGGTGAATAAATTAATGAAAAAAGCTGTTAAAACAAAAGATGGTGTAGTTTCTGGAATCCAAGGGATCACAGGATCTGAGACAGCATGGCTTAAGTATAGGTAGTCAAATCAGATGAGAATGGAGGTAGGCAATGGCCATAAATAGTCCAAAACAATAACTTTATTGATGAACTCGATTCAGCTGAGTTTCAGCAAGCTTACCTACATCAGGGTTGAGATGGATAATCACCAAAAGACTTTACAAATAGTACAACTACTGTTTAGGGGGAAATGTTTATTGCTGTGATGAATCCTCACAACTGCAATAACTAGAGGTAGGTCTTGTCAGACAAATCTGGTTGATTTCAGCAAGGCCTTTTACATTATTCCACTTCAACATCTTATAAATAAACTGAATGCCCTTGGGATGGACCCTAAAGTTATTGACTGGGTTAGAAACTGGTTGAGTGGGAGGTGACAGAGGGTAGTGGTAAACAGAGTTCATTCTGAAGATAGAGGTATTACCAGTAGCGTGGTGAAGGGATCAGTCTTTGGTTCTATTCTTTTCAATGGTTTTGTAAGCAATTTTGCAGAAGATCTGCGGGAAAGGTATTTATTATTTTATTTATTTAAACTGTTTGCTATACCACTTTATCCTTCAATTAAAGCATTTACATATCAACTTGAACTGTTTACATTATAACAATAATAGGTTGGGAGGGGGATAAAGCATGCAGGGGAATTTAACACATTAGAACTATATACAAGAGCAAGTATTAGTCATCAAGTGGTACCTCATAGTTGCTGTCCTTGCGGGGATATTCATTTACTGAGGGCTTGGTGATGTTACCAAAGGGGGTCATTCTGAGACATGAATAGTGCCTATTCAGCCCTTTCCTGACCCTGTTTACCTTCCCAGTGTGTTGTACGGGGAAGGTAGATGGGGCATGAAAGGGTCAGATCGGGGGCGGCATTAGGGTGGACAGTGGGCGGTCATTGGTCCTGGACATACAGGGCTGAATCTAATGTTGGCCCTGTATGTCTGGGGCCGGTGGCTTGTATGGGGAACTTATTCCACCTCGGAGGTAGAATAAGTTCCCTAGTCGGGTGGATCTGCGCGACATAGGTTTGCAACTGGGCCCTTATTGGAGCAGCTGTGTTGCCCTTTTCACATGTAGCCTTCCAGGGAGCCTATGTGCTCTCCCTTCATGAACCTTCCCTGCAGCTGCAAAGTGCCACCCATTAAAATTGTGTCATACAGATTAGATGCCTAGCTCAAACTCCCACTGTTTTAGCTCATTCTCTCACTCATTGAAGTCTTTAGATATGCGCACTTACCCAGATCACTGTTTTCATAAGAGGAAAAAAGCCAAGTGCCCTCGCAGTTGGATGACATCAGAGTACACCTTTCTATGTAGTTTGCCTCTGGCTTCACTTACAGGTACATATGCTGTGAGACCCATGCACATATTAGTTTCCACTGCATGATGGCATGTTTTCAGGTTGGTAATTTATGGTGGTAATTCCTTAATTTGTAGGACAAAATCCTTAGAAATGTATTGTCATATTGGCTCTACTCTATTTCCTTTAATCAGACCCAGGAGAGCCTATTACCATTTAACACTGGTTTTCTTCCTATAGCAAAGCTATATGACACTTACATGTTTTACATTTTATACCATAGACACACTGTCGGAAACATCTCACTGTCTGGCGTGAAAAATTTCACTCTTAAGGATAGTTCAACCTTGCCATCTCAGTCCCCTGATGGCACTCACATCTCTGGGGCAAGGCGTTCTAAAGTACAACACATTTTTGGCATGTTCCTCCTCTGGCCCAGTACTGAGAAGAAGTGGTTCTCTCGGTCCAACATAGCCTGGTGAGGAAGAGGGTGTCCTGCTGGCCAAAATTTGATCTCCTTTCTCTGAGTTATTTATATTCTCTTATATACTGTGCTATTCTGCATCAGTGTGGTTTACATTGAACTAGGCATTATAACTTGGAGATAACTATTTTACAGGGAACATGGGCTATGGAGGGTTAAGTGAATTGCCCAAGACCACAAGGAGCACCTGTGGGACTAGAAACCCCAGTCCTTCCGGCCCAAGGTTGCTGTCCTCTAGTGAGATTTGAACCCCTGACCTTCTGGCCTGAAGTACCTTGCCCCAATCACTAGGCCACTTTCAATGTCTCTGCCCCTGTCATATCAGCATGCATGTCACATAATTGTTCGCACTTATGTAGTAGTAAGCACACACATACATGGTATGCACCTGTTTTATTAAGTGTGTGACCAAGTACGCACACTTTATAAAATACTGGTGCACATCTAGCCACCCCATTTTTAGGTGTCCCACATACATTAGGTGAACTATATAAAATTACCTTCTATTAGACTACCTTATATTATGGTGGTGACATGCAGGCATGATGAGAAGAGGGGTCAAGATGGTGCATGATCCTGGGGCATCTGGGGGACCAGTCTCAGCCTTTCTTACAGCACCCATGTCACTCTAGGCCGGCTGCATCCTGCTCTCTCCAATCTAGAGCGCAATTGACCTAGAGCACGTATGGATGCTGCAAAGCCTTTTGCCACACTGTTTTGTTTTTTAAAGCCTAGGCTCGGCGGGATGCTGGTAGTAAGGGTCCTTAGAAAGACTGTCTGCCTGGAGCCTGTGCTGGCTTTCAGTGCCCCTGGCCACATGTTATACATCCAACTTGCTTTACAAGCCTTCACCTTCTTAGAACATAATAAATTTACCTGAGGTAAATTTATTGTAAATATATAAATACTGTGATAATGATTAACAAGCTTGTCATTACCGCATTCATCTATTTGACCTTCAGGGTCATGCTAAATTTAACAATCTGTTGCTAATTTTAAGATAGTGTTGTTAATAAGGGTTATTGTATACTGTATATTGGTCGCCTTAGTACATATGAACTGTTAGAAAATAGGCTGCTAGGTTTCTATTAGTCTTTGTTGAAGAGTTTTGAAGAGCTTTACTAAACTGAGTAGCGCTTTTGCTGCTAGTCTTACTTAGATATATAGAAATAAAGCTTAAGAAACACATTTAGAGTGAAAACCTTTATGGGTCTATGCAAAGGATGATGATGCTCCAGCAAACAGGTCACTATAGGCTGAATTATAATATCAATGCTTCTTTTCAATCTAATTGAATAATGAGACATCATAATCCTTATCTCATTAAAAATATTGATGCTGAAATTCAAATGCACTTTTGCAATCATTGGTGGGGCTGGCTGCAATAATGCTTATTAAAACTAAAGCCTGAAAACTTGAATGGATAGTTTTGGCCCTAAATTGTTATATGGCCATAATTATCCAGGAGCCTGGATTTGAGGCGCTCTGGGAGTGGCTTCTTACAAAATTACTCCCTAAACCCATAAATAAACATCTAGGTTTAATTTACAAATAGCAGGTATGACTTAAGCTGTCTGATTAAGATAGTTCTGCTTATACGCAGATATTCAGCAGCACAATCTAAATGGATAGCATTGCTGAATATAGGTATGATCTGAAAACATCTAAGTTAAACATTTGAAATTATACGTTGACGGCATGGCTGCTTATTGGACTTACTGTATATATGCACTTTAATAAAAGAAGCTTAAACATGCACATGCAGACAATGATCCACAGGAAAAATAAATACAAAATCAAGGACACTTAAAGAAAATGTCATGAATTATACATACACTGGAGAACAGTAATAAAGAAAAGGAAGAAAACAATCTCCCACCTCAATTGCAGACTTTGGGAGAAGTATTTAAAGAACCATCAGCCATATAACTGAGGTGCCTAGTTAAGACACGTGTTAAGGTACCTATGGGTTAGGCCTATTTTATAAAGGGGTCAACGTGTCTTTATAAATACTAGCCTAAGTGGCCTACATTGCAGGCATGGCTATTTGCACCAGCCATGTGTACTTGTGGGCTCCTCCTGTGCTCCCAAACATCACTTAGGTGCACACCCACCAGCATGTACTTTTATACCATTAGATATTTTATAGGAGATCATTTATGCATCTATGCTCAGAAATAACTTTATGAAATAGCTTCTTTTTTGGATAAATTATCCACACCGTTATAACCTTATTCAGCAGTTTCACATGCATAAGTGCTATTATAGAATATATATGCATAACTATGAATGGATAACTTATCTGTATAAAGGTATCCCTGCTATTTGGCTATACCAGTTATCAGGGGTGGCTCAAGGCAATCTGCTGCCTGAGGAGAGGGACGAGATGGTGCCCTTCCCTGCCGCAGAGTGGGGGAGGGCAACTTTCTCAAAACTCCAGTTAGGGACTGAATCAAACCAAAAAGCCAATTAGATAATAATTTGAAATTAATTGGATATTTGAAAACACCTAAAAACACACCTATTCACAGAGCATTTCAATCCTATCCCATAACCCCTCCACAGAAGGAACAGAACAGATGTTTATCACTAACACTACATAGTTATAATTGTATATAGTTATGAAATAAAAACCTAGCGTTTGTATGATGTATATAGTTTGAGACATGTTATAATGTATTTCAACTTTGTTCCCTGTAAACTGCCTTGACTTGGTGAAAGACGGTATATAAATATAGCTAAATAAATAAGATAATGTGGAGGAAATGCACTATGTTCGCATACCAAGGAACTAAAAGAAAGAGCGAGAACCACAGCACTGTTTATAACACCAAAATTATAACTCATTTTTATTTTGTTGTTATAAACTTGTATTTTCTTTTTGAACATGTATTTTGCATTCACAGAACCCCCTTCCTCAACAATGGGTGCAGAGCAGAGCTAGGACATTCACCCACAGAACTCAATATCTAAAAAAATAAAAAAATAATAAATCTGCTTCTGGTCATCTCACTAACAACAACAAACATTCTCCAGTGCCAGGCATATTGTGAACTAACACAAAACTCTACAACAAAGTCACTAAGGATCTATAGAGCTAATCTACCATAACAGCACCAAATTCCAAAACTCACATAAGGAGTCTACCCAAAAAAAACCATCACTATAAATACTGCAGCAGGCCCTGGAACATACAAATACATTCAACTTACTACAGTACAGATCCTTACATACAAACTCCATGTTAACAGAACACCTGGTCACGCAATCAGAACATAGACCTTCACCAAGTACAGAATAAGTGATCATAACCTAAAAATAAACATATGCAGATAAAAATTAAACTGCAACCCCAAGAAGTCAGATTCTGAAGACAGTGCAACACCAGAGAAATAGAAAGAGATGCATTCCCTTGTATTGTTTAAAATATAAAGATGGCACCAAATCTGATCATTAAATTGAAAATAAAATTTTCTTCTACTTTTATTGTCTGACCATTTTATTCTCCAATCATGCTGGTCCCATTCTGAGATTTCTACTTTCCTCCACCTCCCAGTGCCCCCTCCTGTCTACTTCCCCCAAGCTACGGCATGAGGGTGATGCTGGGCCATGTGCGAGACTCACTGCAGCATCATCTGCATAAATTTAGTATACTTTATTTTAAAATGTATATGCCACTTATCTAAAATCCTAGGTGGCTTCCAAACATACACATGCAATATGGGAAAACAGATGTTACAATAAAACAAACATAATAATAAAACATTAAATTAGATTAATGAAAATCACTTACACAGCCCTTCCCTTAAATCAAACCATTATAAGTACCTGCACATCAAATTTATTTTTCTATGACCAGATTACTGATGAGGAGGGAAGCTATAGAATGAAAAAAACTAATCTTGGTAGCCATGAATTCAATGGCTGGATTGGACTGTGCTTTAAATTTGAAATTTCCTTGAATCTGAACTGACAAAATATTTTAAATTTCAGTCTGGCCATATTCCTATTCAGAAAACTAAACAAGTCAGATTGCTACAGATCCTTACATAGAAACTCAATGCTAACAGAACACATCGCCTCAGTCACACATGTAGAACAGAGAGAGATATTCACCAAGTAGGGAATATATCAGTACAAACTAAAAAACAGACATATGTAGATAAAAAATGCTTTAGCCCATTACTCTTAGGTTTACAGGATTTCTTTCTCATAATTATACTTTACTCCAGAGTGAGGCAAGAGAAAGAATTCTCATACACAGGCATCTGCATTGTTGGCAGAAACTAAAATAGCTAACAAGTAGCACAAATGAAACTAATGCTACCTCAGTGGGTGGCCTTAGTTGCAACGGCAGCCATTTTGCCATGTTGAAATATGGTAACAGTATTTATTTATTATTTATTTATTTAAATGTTTCTTATATACCGCCCCTTCCATGAATCAGGGGTAATTTACAGTGAACAACAATTTCCAGAAATTGGATACAGAGAACATATCAAAACTATGTTACAGAAACTATATACAAGTCAGCTAGGTACCTAAACAGTAGTATCGGGGCAGCTGAATCTGAACTATTTGCAGTATATAATGGCAGTGGAGCAGGTTATGAGGGGTATTCATACCAATGGAGGAAGGTGGGTCATTGTTAGGGATGGGAGAAGATGGGATAGTAGGTGAAGAATAATCATAATATTCTACGAAAAGTAGGGTTTTTAGTTGTTTGCAAAAAGTCTGTAGATCCTTAATTGATCTGATATAGTCAAGGAAAAAGTTCCAAAGGGTGGGAACATAATACCTGAAGGCTCTATTGCTGGTAGATTGCTTAGTTTTTCATGTTGATTGGGTGTATAGCTAGGAACTCCTTTGTACATTTTCTTCTGAGTCTGCTATCAGCTTGTGCATGTATAAGGGTGGATAGGTGGAAAGGGGAGATGCTGTTGTATAATTTGAGTGTTGTAACTAACATTTTGTATCTTACCCTAGAAGCAATGGGGAGCCAATGGATGCTATAGAGTATTGGGGTGATGTGTTCCGTGAGGCTTGCTTTGACAATAATCTTAGCGGTTACGTTTTGCACAAGTTGGAGCGTGTGGAGTGTTTTTTTAGGAATACCCTGTAAGAGGGGTAATCAGGGCTTGGACTACTGTTCTGAAGTCGTGTGATTCTATAATTAGTCTTAGGTGCTGCAAAGTTTTAATTTTAAGAATATTGACCTAGCAGTTTGTTTGATTTGGACAGCCATACTGAGGGATCTGTCGATGACACCTAAGAACTTAACCTCCTATTTAACCGGGAGATCGATATTATAAAGTTTGAAAGTAGAGGGAGGTGTGAAGTTTTCATTCCTTGTTGTGAATAAAACTTCAGTATTTTTGAAATTTATTTGCATGTTGTTTGAGTTGAGCCATGATTCTGCTTCGATTATGCAGTTAGTAATGATGTGGTATTGAGGATTTTTTATGTCGATTTGAGCATAAACCATTATATCGTCTGAATAGATGTGTTATTTGATATTATATTTATTGAAAATTGTGCAAATAGGTTGAAGGTATAGATTAAATAGTAGAGATGAAAGGACAGAGCTTTGAGGAATACCCTGTTCCTGGGGGAGTGTCGATGATGACTCTTGGTTGATCTTAGAAATTGGAAGCGGTTAGATATATGATTTAAACCAATTTAGAGTTCTTCCAGTGATATCTAAGTGTGCTAGTCTTGACAAGAGGATGGTGTGGTCAATGTTGTCAAAAGTGGAAGAGATGTCCAGAAAGATCATGATGAAGGCTTGATTTGGGTTGTCCAGCCTGTAGATGAGTGTATCGAATAAAACTAAGAGAAGGGTTTCAATGCCATGAAACAGGCGGAAAATGTATTGATGGATATATAGGGAGGAATTAATGTCAATGAAATCTTGTAAGTGTATTTGGACTACGTTTTTGATTATTTTTGCTAAGAATGGAATGCTGTCTATTGGAAGTTATGAAGTAGGGTCATCTTTGTTGAGGGATGTTTTTTTAAGTAATGGGCAAATGATGGATAGCTTAAGTGAATCTAGCATGATTCCTTGGGAGAGAGATTGATTTACGATGTTGAGTATTACAGGTGCCAGTTTGGATTTAGTATCCTTTATCCAGGAGACTGGACATGGATTGAGGTGTGAGCTTAATTTTAGTTATTGTTTCAAGTTGTTGTTTTCCTTTTATGAGATGGAAAGTGGACCATTTATTAGAGTGGGGTTGTGTTACAGATGAGCAAAGTTGGGTTGTTTTTTTTTAATTTAGAAGCTAGATAGTCTGCTATAGTCTGTGGTTTAATAGGGGCGCTGTATGACAGGTTAGTATGGACTTGGTTAGAGTTTTCACTAATTCAAATAGCTCCCTAGGACGGTTGATGGCCTTGTTTAGAATGGAAGAGTGATAGTCTCTCTTTGCATTGTAAATTGCCTCTTTATAAGTGTTTAATGCTAAGTTGTAAATTTCCTTATTTACGTAGGTTTTGGATAACCTCCATTTCTTCTCAAGTTTCCGCAGTGTTTTTTTGAGATTGCGTAATTCTTGGGTATACCATTGTTCTGATAGTTTTTTGAAGGTTCCCTTATTGCAATAGTTGGGCCTTGCTGCTTTATTGATTATAGAAGACCAGGTTTTTTTAATGTCATCAAGGTCCTGCATAGGTGTGATGAGTTTAGGTATCACCTCTGAAAGGAATGCATCTTTGTCAATTTTTTTAAAGTGTGGCTTTTTGTAGGCTGGGCAGGTGAATACTTTAGAAAGGATGCATATTGGGAGGGTCATTCATAAGATGCAGTGGTCTAACCATGGAACCTGTGTCAAGGATGGGTGGGTAAAGTGAGGATGCAAGAACAGTGATCTAGGTATGAAAATCAGGTCTAGTATGTTACCTTTTGAATGGGTAGGCTGTTTCACTATTTGAAGGAGTCCAAGACTTCCATAAATTTAAGAAAGTCATTGGATTGTTGTAAAGTGAGGGATGCTAAGTTGAAGTCTCCAAGGATGATATGAGGTTTTTTTGTTGGAGATGCGCATGCTAATTCGAGTATAGTAGTGAGATTGGGGTGATTAATGGTTGGCGGTCTGTAGAGGAGCCATAATGCTATGTGTTTGTTTTCCATTTTTACCAAGTCTATGCCATCACAATCTGTGCATAAACTGGTGAAGAGATTAAGGCTTGGTTTTGTAAGTATGAGTACTCCACCACCCCTTTTGGAGTCTCTGGGGCAGTTGAATATGGAGTAACCACTTTGTGTTTAGTTGATTTAGAAGGATGGAATCATGGTCAGTGAGTCAAGTCTCTGTGATCCAGAGAAATTCCGGAGATTCATCAGTAAGGATGTCTCTGATTAATGGAATATTATTTCTTATGGAGTGTGCGTTTATCAACTGACTACTTAGAGTAGTGAATGATTCAGTTTGTGTTAGAAGAGGGGAGGTGAAGGTTGTGTTAATGCGAATTAATCTATGATGTTGTTGTTTTTTGGGGGGATGGGGGACAAATTTGATTCCATGTTTGTCAGAAGTTAAACATTGGTTGTAAGATATGTATTGCTGAATATGTAGGATAAAAGGGTTCATGGCTCCAATATCGCACGGAAGCCGCTACCACTGCTTAGTAACCATACTCCTTAGCTCTCTTTCTATGGTCTCTAGTCCAACTGCCATTTCTTGTCTCTCCTTTTATTTCTTCACTTCCTTCCATCTTGGATATTGACTTTTTTTCCTTTCAGCATTTTTCCATTTATTTCTCTCTCTTTCTCTCTCTCTCTCTCTCTCTCTCTCTTTCTCTCTCTCTCTTTCCACCCAGATTTCACTGCTCCTTACTATCCAGTTCTCAATCTCCCTCTTTTTTATGCCATCTACCTACCACCTTTCAACCTTTACCCCAGTTCTTCTATTCCCCAGTTCTTCTTTCCTGTTCCATTATTCCCCAGTCTTTTGCTCATAAGAACATAAGATATGCCATACTGGGTCAGACCAAGGTCCATCAAGCCCAATATCCTGTTTCCAACAGTGGCCAATCTAGGTCTATTGTACCTAGCAGTTTCCCCAAAAGACACAGGTCACTGTCTCCATATCTAACATCTCACATCACCCATCCAGTCTCTCTCTCTCTCTCTCTCTCTGGCTCTCTCTTTTCCTCCATCCAGTAGCTCTACTCTCTCTTTTCTTCCAGGTCTGCCCTCTCCCTTCCTATCCCCCTGCAACCAGCATCTACCCTATCTCCATACCATACCATCCCCTCCCTATTACTCCCATGTCCATCATCTCTCCATATCCAATATCCACCTTCTCCCCTCTCTCTGTCTATTACTCCCATGTCCTGCATTTCCTTCTCCCCCTATTATCCTGTGTCCAGCATCTCCCCTCTGTCCCCCACTCCCCAAGTCCAGCATTTTCCTATAGTCTCCCTATAAACCCTTGGCCAACATCACCACTCCATCTCCCCTCCTTGCTTCTCCCTATGTCCCTTTCCATGTCCAGTATCTCCATAGCCCTCCACCTCAATCTTATCCCACTGCCTCTCTATTTCCCACCCCTGCATCCAGCATCTCCCTTCTGACTCCCTTTGCCCATCCACATCCACCTCCCAATGCCTCCCCATCTCCACCTCTTGTATGTATAAGGGGCAGAGTCTGCCCATGGAGCAGCACGTCCCACAGGTAGTAGCTGTGCAAGCCATAATCCCAGCCCAGAGGGACAGGACACAATTGGTCTTGAACAGCCCCTACCCGCAGAACTTGCTGCTTCCATGAGCAGGCTCCTCTTCTCTGGGCCATGATCATTGCTTCCCACACCTTTCTGCCTGCAGGCAGGAGTTGTGCAAGCTGTGACTATGGACCAGAGAAACAGAGCCTGCCTGCAGGAGCCGATGTCAGGAGGGCACTGTAATAGGCTGCCTGGTCCCCACTCCCCATTCAGGAGCATGCCCATGAGCAGAAGGTTGTGAATAGTGATGGAAGTCTCTCAATGCCTTCTGACCACTGGAGCAGTGTGTCCTGCGGATAGGCTCTCCACTAGGCTGTCGGCGCTCTGCAGACCATCCTGAATGGGGAGTGGGGGTGAGTGGCTAGCAATGGCACCCTCCTAACTTTAGTGCCCCCCTTCTGCACTTACCCAGCTTACTAGGTAGCGCCAGCCCTGGACCAGCATTTGTCTTTAAGCTTCCCCCCCACCTGTCCAGCATTTGTCCTCCTGCCTCCCCATTGTCCAGCATTTGTCCCCCCCCCCCCGCTATCCAGCATTTGTCCTCCCCCTTCCCCCCGTCATTAGAATTTGTCTTCCCAGCTTTCCAACCATCATCAAGCATTTGTCTTCCTGCTTCCCCCACCTGTTCAGCATTTGTCTTCCTGCCCCCTTATCCTGTTCTCCAGCATCTGCCCTCCTGCCCCTGCTGTCCTACATTTGTCCCCACTCCCCACTGTCCATTTGTCCTCCCCCAATTGTCCAGCATTTGTTCTTCCTGCACCCCCCGTTGTCCAGTATTTCTCCCTCCCCTGCTGTCCAGCATTTGTCCACCCCACTTTCCCCAGGTCATCCAGCATTTGTCTTCCTGCTTTCCTCTAGTCATCTCGCATTTGTCTTCCTGCTTCCCCCCACCTGTCACACATTTGTGTTCCTGCCCCCTCACCTGTTGTTCAACGTTTGTCCTCCTGCCGCCTACTGTCCAGCATTTGTCCTCCTGCCCCCCCCCCTCACTATCCAGCATATGGGTGATTGTCTCTCCTGCCCCCCCCCCATCCCATCGTCCAGCATCTGCAGCAAGAAAGGAAAAGTGTGTGGTTTTCCAGACTCCTGTGCATTCATAAGCCCCTGCTGGTTCCGCCCTCCTCTGAGGCAAAAAGCATCATCAAAGGGGACAGGACCCATCAGAGTTTTACAAGCATGCTGGAGTCACAAGAGCCGGTGCTTTTGTTTTCTGTTTTTCTTTTTTCAAAGTTGAAAGCTCACTGAGTATTATCCGATTTGCTCAGCCGCCATGTCGGCACAAATAATACTGCTAGGTATCCCTCCGAGCAGATCAAAAGTGACTTCATGGCTCTGGGGCACAGGGTGAAGCAGATAGATACACTGGTGGTGTTCTCTTCAATCATCCCTGTTGAGGGTAAAGGTCAAGGTAGAGAAACTCATATCCTGGAGATGAATGCATGACTGCGTGCATGGTGTCATTGAGAGCATTTTGGTTTCCTGGACTATGGGATGATGTTCCAAGGGCTGCAGAACAGAGATGGTGTCCATCTGTCCAAGAAGGGTCAAAGTGTCTTCAGTAGCAGACTAGCTAACCTACTGAAGAGGGCTTTAAACTAGATTTGTTGGGGATGGGTGAAGAGAGCCCCCGGGTAAGTGAAGAAAGGCCCCATGTAAGTGAAACATTAAATACATCTGTATAAATGGGTAATAGGGGCAACATCTGGAAATAGGTGTGTATAAATGCCCGTAGCATGGGAAATAAGATCTCAGATGCTGAGGCTTTAATGGAAGAGGCAGACTTAGATTTAGTGACGGTTACAAAAACATGGTTCATGGAAAACCATGGCTGGGATGTAATTATACCAGATTATACTTTATTCTGAAAGGACAGGGTAAGGAGAAGTGGAGGCAAGTTACCCAAAGCTACAAATCCTATTGGAGACAGCAACCTTGAGCCAGAAGGACTGGGGTTTCTAGTCCTACAGGTGCTTCTTTTGGCCTTGGGCAAACCACTTAATCCTCCATTGCCACGGGTACAAAAACATAGATTGTGAGCTCTTCAGGGACAAGAAAAATATATATACAGTACCTGAATGTATACCACTTTGACTTGTAGAAAAGCAGTATATAAGCCTAGCTAAATCAATAAATAAAACTATAGAAATGCAGGGCATAAAGGAAGAGAGGAGGCACTACGGGTTAAACTAGAAAGAGGGAAAGGGAAATCCATTTACATTGGAGTTATGTACAGATCCCCTCACGGGGCATAGAAGTAAATGAAGATTTAATAGAAGACATACACAGTATTGCCATGAAAAGAGAAGTGCTATTGATAGGTGCTTTCACTATGCTGGATGTGGATTGCAACATCCCTGCTGCAGTGTCATCTAGAAGTAAGGAGATCCTGGATTCTCTACAGGGAGAACTATTCAGGCAATCGGTAACAGAACCTACATGTGATGGGGCCATACTGGACTTAGTGCATACCAATGATGAGTGTTGCTGATGTTACAGTGGGAGATCATCTCACATCCAGTGATCACTAGATGGTATGGCTCAGTACTAGGACCTTGCTGATAAAATCCATTCAAAAGCAAGGGTCTTAGACTTTAGGAAAACTGACTTTGCCAAGATGGGACAATACCTCAGAGAGTCGTTAGTGGGATGGGAATAGCTGGGGGATGTAGAAAAACAGTGGGCAAAACTGAAAGGGGATATTTTAAGGGCAACAAACCTTTTTGTTAGAAAGGTAAATAAATGTAAAAGGAAAAGAAGGCTGCTATGGTTCTCGAATGAAGTAGCTGAAAAGGTGAAGAAAAGGAGGGAGGTCTTCATGAAATACAAGAGATCACAGAGAGAAGAAGAGAGGCATCTATATTTGGAAAAACTTAGAGAAGCTAGCATATTAGCCAATGCAATAAAGTGTGGGGATAAGACATTTTGCAGATATGTTAGTGAGAGGAGGAAGGGCAAAAGTGGTATTGTCAGACTCAAGGGTGCAGGGGAGGAATATACAGAAACTGATGAGGATAAAGCAGAATTGATTAATAAATATTTCTGTTCTGTGTTCACAGATGAAGGACCAGGAGCAGGACTTCAGAAAACACCTACAAGTCAGAACAGAAGCAATAGGAATCTCAGAAGACTGTGTTCATGAGAAACTAGCTAAAATAAAAGTAGGCAAAGCCATGGGTCCAGATGGGACACATCCAAGAATAGCGGTTCCACTGTCTGACATTTTCAATGCTTCTTTGGAGTCAGGAATGGTGCCAGAGGACTCAAGAAAGGGACATGTGGTCTCTTTACACAAAAGTGGACGTAAGGATGACACTGAGGACTACAGGCCGGTTAGTCTAACCTCTGTGGTTAGCAAATTATTGGAAAAACTACTAATAGAGAGAATAGTGAGGTTTCTGGAGTCCAATGGATTGCAGGATCCAAGGCAGCATGGATTCCCCAGAAGCAGATCTTGCCAGACAAATCTGATTGATATCTTGGACTGGGTGACCAGGAAGTTGGATTGAGGGAGAGCCCTAGATGTAGTGTATTTAAATTTCAGTAAAGCCTTTGACACCGTTCCGCATAGGCGACCCTAGGGATGGACCCTGAAGTTACTGATTGGGATAGAAATTGGTTGAGTGGGAGGCAACAAAGGGTACAGGTAAATAGAGCTCCCTCTGAGGAGAAGGAGGTTACCAGTGGTGTGCCACATGGATCTGTCTTTGGTCTGATTCTTTTTAGCATCTTTGTTAGTGATATTATGGAAGACTGTCGGGTAAGGTTTGCTTGTTTGCGGATGATACCAAAATCTGCAATAGAGTAGATACCCAGGAAAGAATAGATAGCATGAGGAGAAATCTAGTTAAGCTTGAAGAATGGTCTAGAATTTGGCAGCTGAAATTTAATATTAAAAAATGCAGGGTCATGCATTTGGGCTGCAAAAATCTAAAGGAGCGGTGGAGTGTAGGGGGTGAGGCACTTCTGTCCATGAAAGAAGAGCGAGACCTGGGCATTATTTTGTCTGCTGATCTTAAAGTGGCTAAACAGATAGAAAAGGCAAAAAGCCAGAAGGATTCTTGGGTATATAGGGAGAGGAATGGCCAGAAGAAAACATGAGGTGATAATGCCTCTGTATAATTCTCTGATGTGACCTTATTTGGAGTATTGTGTGCAGTTCTGGAGACTGTACCTTCAAAAGGATATAAGCATGTTGGAGTCTGTGCAGAGGGTGGCTACTAAAATGGTTAGTGGTCTTTGTTATGTAACAAATGAGGACAGACTTAAAGATCTTAATATGTGTACTTTAGAGGAAAGATGGGATGGGGCGATATAATAGAGACATTTAAATACCTTCATGGCATAAATGCACAGGAGGGTCTCTTTCAATTGAAGGCAAGCTCTGCTACGAGGCAACATAGGATGAGGTGAAAGGGGATAGACTCAGGAGTAATATGCAGAAATATTTCTTTATGGAAAAAGTGGTAGATGCACAGAATAGTCTCCCAGTGGAGATGGTGGACACAAGGACAGTTGTTGTTGTTGTTAAGTGCCGTCGAGTCGGAGTCGACTCATGGCGACCCTCTGGATAGCTATCCTAAATTGTGTTCGGTCTTCAGTCAGGTGACTCATTGTTGACAGACTGGTACCCGTAGCTGCTGTTATTGTATCGATCCATCTCATTGCTGGCCTTCCTCTTTTGCGTTGATCTTCTATCTTGCCAAGCATGATGTCTTTCTCTAATGATCTCTCTCTCCGCATGATGTGTCCAAAGTATGAAAGTCGAAGTCTTGTCATCTGAGCTTCTAAAGAAAGCTTAGGTTTGATCTCCTCTAGTACAGACTGGTTTGTTCTTCAGGCAGTCCATGGTATACACAGTATTCGCCGCCAGCACCATAATTCAAAGGCATCAATTTTCTTCCTGTCTATTCAAAGGCATCAGTTTTCTTCCTGTCTATCTTTTTCACTGTCCAGCTTTCACATCCATATGATGTTATTGAAAATACCAAGTCGAATCTTTGTATGGAGAGAGACATCTCTGCTCTTGAGAATCTTATCTAGGTCTTTCATAGCCATTCTGCCAAGAGCAATGCGTCATCTGATTTCTTGACTGCTTGTTGCTTCTTTATTGATAGTTGATCCAAGTAGGTTAAAGTTATTCACGATTTCAATTTCTTCTCCTTCGACGATGAACCTCACTTGGTTTGCAGCTTGTCGTAATGTGAGGGCTTGTGTGCATCAGTGATGCTGAGAGCTAAACTATCGGTAGTTTAACTACTGGCAGGGTCTCCCAAGATGGACAGGTCTCAGCTGAGATGCCAGACCAAGACAAACCACCCATCTGGGCAGCAGCAGAATGGAATAGTGTTGACGGCGGAGGATCACATTTCTGTGACAACGGCAACAACACCAAACTTAAACTGCGCGGAAGAAAGGCCCGGCAATCTACTTCTGTATCTTGCCATGAAAACCCAATGGATAGTTACAACAAAACAAATTGTGCTGTAGTGCTGGAAGATGAGACCCCCAGGTTGGAAGGCACTCAACTAACTACTCGGGAAGAGCTGAAGACTTTTCAGAGTAAAGCCAGCATTTATGATGTGGTTGGATCAAAGCCCTCAGGATGTCTGACTGCTGATGTAGCTGCACATGAAATGAGAGTCAGAAGCTGTAAAGATGTCTTACACATTGGAATATGGAACGTACGAAGCATGAACCAAGGGAAGTTGGAGGTGGTCAAGAATGAAATGGAACGTGTACAACTTGATCTGTTGGGTGTCAGGGAACTGAAATGGACTGGCATCGGGCACTTTGCATCAGATGATCACATGGTCTACTGTGCTGGAAATGAAAGACAAAGAAGAAATGGTGTTGCATTTATAATAAAGAAAAAACTTGCAAGAACTGTAATGAAATACAATGCAGTCAGCGAACGCTTAATCTCTATTGGTCTACGAGGAATGCCTATCAACACAACTATAATTCAAGTATATGCCCCAACAACAGCTGCAGAAGAGAATGAAATTGAAGAGTTCTATGAACAAGTACAAGCTGAAATTGACAGAACATGCAAACAGGATATCCTGATAGTCATGGGTGATTGGAACGCAAAGGTTGGCAACAAAGAAGACAAAGTAGTTGGAAAATATGGACTTGGCAACAGAAATGAAGCTGGAGAAAGACTGATAGAATTATGCAAGACCAATGATCTATTCATCTCGAACACCTTCTTCCAGCAACACAAGCGGCGACTGTACACATGGACTTCACCCAATGGATTGTATAAAAATCTAATTGACTACATCTGTGGAAATCAACGATGGAAAAGCTCTATAACATCAACAAAGACAAAACCTGGAGCTGACTGTGGTACAGATCATCAACTTCTAGTATGCAAACTCAAGCTAAAGCTGAAAAAGAGCAAACCACTAATGAATGCAGCAAAATATGACCTTGAGAATATACCACTGGAATTTAAAGACTGCCTGCAAAATTGATTTGCTGCTTTAGATACAAATGATAGAGTTCCAGAAGAGTTATGGAATGACATCAAGAGGGTTGTGTTGGAAGAAAGCGAGAAGTCTCTACAAAAGGTAAAAAAGAAAAAACGGCCAAAATGGATGACGGAAGATACTCTGAAAATTGCCCAGAAACACAGAGAAGCTAAAGCCAGAGGAGAAAGAAAGACAATCACAGAACTCAACAGAGATTTCCAACGTGCAGCAAGACAGGACAAGGAAAAGTACTACAATGACGCATGCAAGGAAATAGAAGCAGAAACTATTAGAGGAAGAACAAGATCAGCTTTCCTAAAGCTACGAGAGTTAAAGAAAAAGTTCCAGCCTCGAATTGGAATGTTACAAGATGCTCAAGGTTCTATGTTGAATGATGCTGAGAAGATCAAGAAAAGATGGAAGGAATATACAGAGTTTTTATATGATAAAGATCAAGTGGACCAACGGCAATTTCAACCTGTACCTTATGATCTGGAACCATTGGTGATGAAAGAAGAAGTTGAAGCAGCATTGAAAGCCTTATCAAAGAACAAAGCACCAGGCATTGATTGCATTCCCATAGAAGTATTACAGCAATCTGATGCAGCTGTTACCGTACTTACAAGGCTCTGCCAAGAAATATGGAAGACAGCATCATGGCCAACTGACTGGAAAAGATCTGTGTTTATACCAATACTAAAGAAAGGTGATCCAACTGACTGTGGAAATTATCGCACAATCGCTCTGATCCCACATGCCAGCAAGATTCTACTGAAGATTATTCAAAAGAGACTACAATCATACCTGGAACAAGAACTACCTGAAGTGCAAGCAGGGTTCAGAAAAGGGCGAGGAACGAGAGACATCATTGCGGATGTGAGATGGATCCTTGAAAAGACTAAAGAATACCAAAAGGATATCAATTTGTGCTTTATCGACTATAGCAAAGCTTTTGACTGTGTAAACCATGAGAAACTCTGGGCCACATTACGAAGCATGGGTATACCAGAACACCTGATCGTTCTCTTGCAAAATCTGTACATTGATCAAGAAGCAACAGTTTGAACGGAACAAGGAGCAACAAGGACAGTATCTGTATTCAAAAAAGCATGGGACAGACCCAAAGGATCTCTAAAGGTAAAAAGGGGAGTATTGTAGTTAATATGGAAGGGCAGACTAGATAGGCCATGTGGTCTTTTTCTGCCGTCATGTTTCTATGTTTCTAAGTTATATGGACAGTGGCTGAACTTCATCTGTCTCCATAGAGGTTTAAGCCGCATTCCCAGAATTCCAATAAGCCCACCCTACTTTGAATAGATATCTTAGGTCCAGAAGCTCGGTGTTCCATGGGCGGAAATATTTTTTAAAGGAGTTAGGTGGTTGGCATCTGCTGCTGGCCACAAAGGTTCTTTTCAGTATTAGCTAGTTCTTGCATATTGATGGTAGATAGAAAACGAACTCAAGCAAAAATATCTCAGGTGAAGATTTCATGTGGTATAGGAAAATGGATGGAATCCTAACTCATTTTGCCCTAGCCTGAGAAAGGGTGCATAACTTTCAAATGCTAGTCACAAATGTTGAGTGAGTCCGATAAAAAAGGGGTCAACTATAATTTATTTAAAATTTATTTTAATCTTTCTTGAAAGATTTTTTTGTAATTCTATAGCACTTGATACACCATTAAACATCATTCTTATAGAATAGCATGCTATTTGAGAGTATAAGTATCTTGCGCCCTCTTGTCCACATTTTTTTCTTGATTTGATTTTAATTTTTAATTTTTATATAGCATTTTAAAGATAAGAAACAATACTCCCCACAACCAGTGGGTATTAACCTGAAATTACACAAACTGTTTCAAGCTTCTCCTACCCCCCCTCCCCCACCAAGTCCCTCCTTCCCTAGGCCTCGGCACAACCTAAATAGTCCAATGATGGTTTCCAGCGCAAGTCGAAAATGCAGTCCTCAGAGCTAGAGGCCTGAACATGGAGACTGCAGAAAGTGGTTATGATGGAATGTCTCACAGCCTTTTGCTGGAATTGAGTTCTCCTCGATTCTGGGGAAGGACTGTGAGACGTTCCATCATGACCACTTTCCGCAGTCTCCATGTCCAGGCCTCAAGCTCTGGGGACTGCATTTTTTTCAAGTTCCAGGCTATTTTGCAAACAGCTATTACACAGGCTCGGATTGAGCAGCACCAGCGACAGCACAATTCCTCATTTCCATAGCCCCAATAAGTAAAATGCAGGGTTAAGCCTCATAGTGAGCCCAAATGTACATTGGATTTGTCATTCAATACAATCCCAATAGGCTCTTATCACTGGGCACGCCCACCAAATATGATACATAGTCCCCAGTGCCCCACACCCCCTCCAGCTCCAATCAGATATTCCCGGGAACATTTTATGCAAACGCTCAGGGGTATAATACCATCACATCAGAATCCTGTGTTTTCTTTGATAATGACCGATATTGCTGAATATGCTGCCTCCAAACAGCTGGATTCCCATGTCTTGTCATCCAGATTCAGCCCCAGGTCCTGTTACCACTTTAACATGTAAGGAAATTTGGTCCCCTGATGCTGTGTCTGCAAACTACTATAAAGAAACTGAATGACTCCCCAGGATTTGATGTATTCCAACCACAGAGCCTCTAGATCATTATACCCTGACTCATACATCTGTGGGCAAGTAATGAGAGACCTGCGGATATGCAAGAAATCCTTCGAGTCTAGATGATATTTCCTCTGTAATTTTGCAAAGGTTTGCACCTCCTCACAGTCAAGATCCAGACAAAGGAGTCAATCCACACTTGCTCCCATGTTTTGAACACTCCTTCTCTCCCCAGTTGGAAGTCCGGTACCACTCGTATAGGGACCAGGACCGAAAAGCACGATCCTGGGGTCACCTTCCTCCAACCCAACTGCCACTGCTCCCAGAGGTGTCACACATATGGATTCTTAGTCCAATTACCCAGTAGAGGGGAGGGGCCCAATCAAGGCACATGCTGAAGAAGGTACCCAATGGTCCAATATTGCTCTATAGATCAAAATGCTGGGGGGCCCCTCCCCCAACCTCTCATCCATCATTTGTCAAAATTGTGCAGCTAAATAATAAGCAGAAATATTGGGAACCCCAAGCTTCCCTTGCATCGTGTCACATGTAGCACTCAATGTGCCACCCTTGGTGGACAATGTTGCCAAATAAACTTGAAGAGCTTCCACTGGAGTCTTCGCAATATTAATTGCAGCATCCGAACTGGCAAAACCTGAAACAGGTATAGCAATTGTGGGAGAACTTGCATTTTTATGGTTGCTATTCGACCCAGCCAGGAAATCTCCTCCTTATTCCACTGCTCCAAATCCCACCCTATCTGATCCAGTAAGGAGGGGTAGTTGACCACATAGACCCCCTCAGGAGAGCATTGGAGGCTAACCCCTAGATAGTGAAAGGAGATCTGCGCCCATTGAAGATGGCAATGTTCTTTCAAACACGGCACTAGGATCCTGGAGAGATTAACATTCAAGGCTTCAGTCTTAGCCAAGTTAACCTGAAAGCCAGATAGGGCTCCAAATTCCTCCAGAGCCCAAAGCAGCACCAGCTGCAACAAGGGTCTAGTCACAAAGAACAGGATGTCACCCACAACACAATTTTGTGGATATCCTGCCCCACCATCACCCCTGCAACATCCTGGTCCACCCAGATCCTAGTTGCCATGGGCTCCATCACTAAGGTGAAGAGGAGAGGCAAAAGGAAGCACCCATGGCGAATACCCCTGTCCAGAGGGAAAAATTCTGAATACTGTCCATTGATCTTAACCACTGCTTCTGGAGATGCATAAAGCGCCTTAATCCAGGCTAGGAAGGCCAACCCCACATCCACATGCTCCAACACTGCAAACATAAAGTCCCAATGGACCCGATCAAATGCCTTCTCGGCATCTATGGCAAGGAGCATCAGATCCTGATGCACCATCTGAGCTGACCACACAAGCTGAAGCGCTCTCTGGATGCTATACCCTGTCTGAAAGCCTGAATAAATCCCGTTTGGTCCGGATGCACCAAGTGCAGCAAAACCACCACAAGCCATTTCGCCAACACTTTAGCCAAGATCTTAACGTCCACATTCAGAAGAGAAATGGGGCAACAAGAACCACAAAGCACCAGATCCCTCCTCGGCTTCATTCTGACCATGATAGCAGCCTGTCGCATAGAGGGAGCCAGTGGGCCCCCCTCTAGCACCCCATTACAAACTCGTTACATGAGCAAGATAAGCCTCAGGCCCAACTTCTTATAGAAGAGGGTCACCAGGCCATCTAGGCCTGGGGCCTTCTTGAGGGGTAATTCCTTAATAACAAAGCTGATCTATTCCCCATTAATTGGCCTGTCCAAGCCCTCTCTCTCTTCACTACTCATAGCCTCCCCCATTCCCCCCTTGCCCCAAATACTCTGCAATATGTTCCCAATCTATACCCTCCTCACCCTTATACAAGTCCTTATAATAATGCACATTAGACATAAATACAATGATAAATGACAGCTGCTGCAACCTAGACCATATACCAGTCCCCCTTATACCTTGAAAAATGCTAGGTAAGCCCAGTGCAACCCAATATGGTATACCAGAATGCAGGGCCGGCCCGTCCATTGAGCAAGAATGTTTTTTGCACAGGGCCCCGCGTTTCAGGGGGCCCCACGCAAAGAACATTCTGCTTTTTTTTTTATTACATTTAAAAACAAAAACCTGGCTCTAGCTGCTGCCGCTGCCGCGTCCGTCGCAGCAGCGGCAGAATGGCGTGTCCCGCGGGGCCCCTTCTCCTCTTCGAGCCCTCTGCAAGGGCTTTCAGATTCGCGAAGGGAGAGTTGTGCTCCCTCGCGTCTCTGTAAAGCCCGCAGGGGCTAATGGGAAATTTCCCATCAGCCCCTTTAGACGCGAGGGGCTGATGGGAAATTTCCCATTAGCCCCTGCGGGCTTTACAGAGACGCGAGGGAGCACTCTCCCTTCGCGAATCTGAAAGCCCTTGCAGAGGGCTCGACGTGGAGAGGGGGCCCCGCGGGACACGCCATTCTGCCGCTGCTGCGACGGATGCGGCAGCAGCTAGAGCCAGGTTTTTGTTTTTAAATTTGCCGGAAGGGAAGGGAAGGGAAGGGAAGGGAAGGGAAGGGGGGGGGCTGATGGAGGCTGTCTGGAAATGGGGTGATGGGGGTTAGGACTGGAAATGTGCAAGGGGGGGGGGTTAGGACTGGAAATGTGCAAGGGGGGGGTTAGGACTGGAAATGGGCTGGAGGGGGGGTTAGGACTGGAAATGGGCTGGGGCTGATGGAGGCTGACTGGAAATGGGCTGGGGAGGGGTTAGGACTGGAAATGGGCTGGGGGGGGGGTTAAGACTGCTAATGGGCTGGGGCTGATGGAGGCTGACTGGTAATGGGCTGGGGGGGTTAAGACTGGTAATGGGCTGGGGGTTGATGGAGGCTGACTGGAAATGGGGTGGTGATGGGGGGTTAGGACTGGAAATGGGCTGGGGGGGGTTAAGACTGGTAATGGGCTGTGGGCTGATGGGGGCTGTCTGGAAATAGGGTGATGGGGGTTAGGATTGCTAATGGGCTATGGGGGGGGGTTAGGACTGCTAATGGGCTATGGGGCGCTAGGACAGGAAAAGGGCTGATGGGGAGGGGTTAGGACTTGAGGTGGGCTGATGTGGTTAGGACTAGTAATGGGCTGTGGGCTGATGGGGGGGGGTTAGGACTGGCAATGGGCTATGGGGGGCTGACTGGAAATGGGCTGATGGGGTTAAGACTGGAAGTGGGCTGATGGGGGGTTAGGACTGGTAATGGGTTATAGGGGGGGGCTTAAACTGAAAATGGGTTGATGGGGGGCTAGGACTGGTAATGGGTTGGGGGATTGCTATGACTGGAAATGGACTGAGTGGACGGGGAGGCTTGAACTGCAAATAGCTGATGGGGAGGGAGCTTGGAATGGAAATGGGCTGTGAGGGAAGGGAGCTAGAACTGAAAATGGGCTGATGGAGCAGCTAGGATAGGACTGGAAATGGGCTGTTGGGGGGAGCTAAGATTGGAAATGGGCTGTGGTGGGGGCTTGAATTGAAATGGACTCATGGAGGGGCTAGAACTGGAAGTAGGCTCATGGGGGGCTTGGACTGGAATTGGGCTGAGTGGAGGGGAGCTAGGATTTGACATGGGCTGATGGTGGGGCTAGGAAATGACTAGAAATGGGCTGATGGGGGGCTAGGATTGGAAATGAGCTGATGAAGGGACTCAGACTGAAAATGGATGGGGGAGCTAGGACTGGAAATGGGTTGATGGGGGACTAGGACTGGAAATGGGCTGATGCAGGGACTAGAAGGGAATGGATGCTGGGTGAGACTGGAACTAGAAGGGAGCTGATGTTGGGGGAGGATTACAATGGGATGGGGCTGGGAGAGTAAAATGGAGAGGGGAAAAATATTTTGTGTGGGAGGGATGAAAAATCTACAATTGGCCGGGTATTGGGAGAGTAAGTGGGGATTGAGGATGGAGGGGTAAAATTTGTGTGGATGAAATAAGAATGAGGAAAGAGCAAAAGGATAAAGATTAGTATGTTAAAGCAGATGTAGAGAGAGAGGATGGAAAGAAAACTAGAAGAGAGAAGAAAGGACAAATGGACAGCAGACGATGGAGAGTTAGCAGAAAACATGAAGAAACCAGAAGAAAGTGGCTGGAGCAATTGCAACTGAAAAAAAATGCACAAAAGGTAGAAATATATCTCTTTATTTTGAATTTATTAACTGGAATATGAAAGTTCTGGGAAATGTGCATCATTAACGTCTGCGCTTTGTTTGGTACAAGAGGAAATTGATTTATAGTTTTATTTCTACAGTGTTGTTGTACATTCCAAGTTTGGCTTTTGGGGTTCCCAGTTTAAATTATTGCCTTCCTGTTTCTAAATTGCGATTCCTTGTTTGGTGATGGTCTATGTTCTGCATGTGTAACTGAGCTGAGGTATTCTGTTTATGTAATTCCTATTTGACATTGCCACTTGTTCTCTTTCCCCAGTATTCTCTGAAATGTACTGGTTTAATATTTGCAGTGTTTCCTTTTGATAGGTAGGGACTGGTGCTTTGTGAGTCCTGGTAATGCTGTCAGGATACAGCGGGTTTGCTATGGGTTCTAAATGGGCAGCGTTTGTAGTAGTTCCTAATGTGCCTGGCGGTTGGCACTGGATTATAGTAATGTAGAAATCTTTTAGTCTTTCTTTATCCATACACTCATTAAGAGACATGTTTACTAAAAGTTAGTGTATGGTAACATTATGCAAATATTTATGCAAATAAGGCCACTTATGCAAATGAGGCCCCGCACCGAGTCTCCGCACATGGCCCCGCACCCCCCTTGGGCCGCCCCTGCCAGAATGCAAATGTGAACATGTATGTCAGGACATACCTTGCATCAAATGGTATGTGGCATTAGGAACCAGCCCCTGCCCTGGTAATCCCTATATACATGCCTTAAACTGCTAGGGATGGACCCTCACCAAGTCCACAAAACCCCAAACTATCATTGCAGGTCCCTAAAGGATGCATAATATTGCTGAGCAACAAATGCATGCCCGTTTCGTGCCTATGGCCTATAAGTGCACTCATTCTGCTGCTCCGCACTACCATTCCCCTCTTATCTCTCCCCACACCCCTCCCTGTGAACACCACTCTTCTGTCAGTTTGCTTCTATCTGTGGCTTCCCTTCTACTGCCAAATCTGAATGTCGCTCCCTTCACCTTGCTGCTCTGTAAGCCTGGAACAAACTATCTGAGTCTGTATGTCATGCTACATCCCTGGTCCCTCTCTGATCCAGGCTGTTGGATCAGATCCACCTAAACTCCCTTGTGTTTCCTGACCATTCCCCCTGGATGTACCTGTTCATAGCTGCTGTGTTGTCTGTCCTAACTAGATGTAAGCTACGCTGAGAAGAGAACATCTGTTATGTGTATATACCTAGTAGCGCTTTACAATGAGTAGAAGTATTTTATTGTAGTTATAGTACAGCCTTCTGGCTATGGCATCTGATGCCCACCTATCTGGGTAATGGCATTTCTCACAGCAGCTACACCTGTCCCATCGTGGTATAAACATCTGCTACCTGTGGGACAACTCTGTCTGCTTTCCCACAGCCAGCTTTGTGGCACTGCTCCCCTGGTCAGTGCTGTGTGGGCATGGGATGGGAGATCCCTGTGCCATCACAGTAAGTAGCTAGAGTCCCGATATACCACCACTCTCGCAGTTCTCAGTGATCCTGGCCTGATCTAATTAGAGTACCCTATGCAAAATAAGCCAGGAGGAATCAGCATAAGTTCCCTATGGTTAAATGTCAAAATATATCCCTGTCAATAATAGTAACCCAAAGAAGAAGGGCATTCAGCAGTGCAAACAGCACTTATATATGCTGAACGGCAACACCATTGGTCCCACAAAATGTGCATTATGGGCATGCATTAGTGCTGTTTGCACTGTTGAGTGCCCTTATTCTGTGGGTCTCTTATCATTGATGGGGATACATTTTGATATTTAGCCCATGTTCTGAGATCCCCATGCTAGGGCCATGGACATGCATGTCAGCAGTGTTTCTAAATATGGTCTGGGACATTTTCAGCACATAAACATCCCCACCACACATAAAAACCCCTTATTCATGTTCTGGAATGACTCCAAACTGTGCTTGTATTTCCTCCATCCGAAAGAGAAGAGTATCTCCCAGTCCTTTCACTTTTATGACTGCGTCCCGGCACTCTTACTCGTGCAGCTTTCTAGCCAATAAGCCCAATTATTAAATTCATAATAGTACTGATTTACCTTCTGCATATGGTAATTAATTATCTCCAGTTGAGACTCAGCCAGTACTAACCAGAAGGCCTCCAACTGCACTATCACCCTACGGTCCCCAGTCCATTTAGGTAGCCGTTCCTGATCTACTATCTTGCACAACAGGGAGTCCACTTTTCCTGTCGGGCTCTCTTCTTCCAAGCAGCCCAATGGGGCTGTTCGCACCCTAGGATCGTATAAGCCAGGGGTGGGCAATTCCAGCCCTCATGCACCATAATCCAGCCTGGTTTTCATGATGTCCCTAATGAATATTCATGAGATCTATTTGCATCCACTGCCTTCCATTGTATGGAAATAGGTCCATGAATATTCATTAGGGCCATCATGAAAACCAGGCTGGATTGTGGTGCACGAGGGCCGGAATTGCCCACCCCTGGTTTAAGCCATCCCATAGGACTCCCACTCCCACTGTTCCCTGATCATTAAACTGCATATATTATACAGTAGCTTCCTCCAGACTCTTCACCACTCCTTCAGCAGCCCCTCATTGAGCCACCAGAAGGTGCGACCTTGTCACTCCAGGGATCCCTCAAAGCTCCTCCACAGGGGGGCATGGTCTACCCACTTGATGGATTCAATTTGAGTGTGCTTCAATTGGTGCACCCAGTCCGACTCCTCAGTAGCAGATTGATTGGCTATAACTATCATGGACTGCAGAACAAAAAGTGTAATCCCTCCCAGATGGATGTGCCATCTGCCAAAGATCTATCAGCCCATGTTTCCACATCCATTCCTGAAGGATGAGATGTTTATCCCTGTGGCCACCTCCCCTCCTCATCCCAGGATCTGTCCGGGAAATGTTGCCAACATGGTATCATCAAGCAGGGCCCCACCATAGTTCCTTGCTCTTGTGAGTGCATGAGTACATTTGGTGCTCCTTCCTTCTGGAGTTGTTCCCAAGCCTCCTCTCCTCTACTCTCTTGGTATCACCTTTATTTTCAAACTGCAGTCCGAAGGGGAACAACCACCAGTATCACATTTTTTCTGCACTCAGATAGGTAGTGAGACCTTGGAGGGCACACTGCCTCTCCAGCATCTCAGGAGCTAGATCATGGTAAAGTTCTAACTCGTAGTTGTCCCATTTGAAATGGCCTGTCTTTGTGGCAATGCATATAATCTGCGCTTTTTGGGCAAAGCTTGTAAAACACACCATGATATCATGGGATCTTACCCCTGGGGGAGGCCCCAGAGCACGATGAGCCTGCTCAAAGCCTTTGGAATCCCCTGTGTCATTAGAGCTGACTCCCGCCTTCTGCAACGTGATTGGCCTGATGGTATTGCTCCTCTTCAGGGACACCTCTTATGCGAACATTCCAGTGTCGCAACCTTTTTCCGGGTCTTCAATTTTTTCCCATATTAGTTCATGCTCATTAAGTAGTTGTGTGATGGCATCTGGCCTGTGTGCCGCGTCGGTATGCTGATCCATGTGGTCCTCTAGGTTGGTGATCCATTGTCCAAACTCATGCAGTTCAGTTTTTAATGCTCCCATAGCCTCACGTAAACTTTCCTTCACAGAGACCACCTCTTTCCAGAGCTACCAGAACCACTGCAACATATCTCCCTGGGTGTATTGCTCCTCTGTCCTTTCAAGATCCTCCTCAGTGTCCATCTCTGGTGCCATTTGATTGTCTGCCTCACACTGCCCCACTTCATTTTTATGGGCATATGGGGATTGAAAGAACTCCAGGTTCTTGCACACCGACATCCGAGTGATTCTTATGGTTCAATATCCTAGCTCTGTGTGACAAATAGCACTCCAGGTGATGCAGCTTTTTGCACTTTGCTGCCATCTTGATGGGAGCCCAAGCCTTAGGCAGCCATCTTGATGATGTCACTTCCTCTATTTTGCTTGATTTATACTATATCTTAGTAAAGCATTTTGCAAGAGTTTTATTTCTGGAGAACAAAGAAAAGCCTTTGTTATTAATAATGATCACAATCGCATGTTTAAAAATGGGTTCCTGGAATGGTTAAATGAAAGCATTCTGAACTGAGAGATAATCATGAAAAAAAATGATCCATGAATTAAATCATGCAGTTATATTAACTTAAAGGAAATACTTAATGTCTTTGACTAAATCTCTGTTATTTAATGAAAGTAGCTGATATGGAATAGAAGAAAATCCTTTTTCACAATTTATAGACTTGAGCCTAATCAAATAGTTATCTGTTTCCCTTAAGTTCATTATCTGGCAGCTGTACTATTGTGACTGTTGTAGTGTTATAATATGGGCCCCAAGGGATTTTTAGCTCAGAATTTAATCACCATATCCAGTATTTATGTATTTTACTTCTCTTCTGTATGGATAATGTTTATGCTTTTTTAATTACTAATGGCTCAAAATAAGCCATTGGCTCTAACTGGAAGCTATAGTATCTATCTAGCTTGTGGTATTTAATGACTATGTTTCTAATTCTTCTTTATTGTTGCACACTTCTGGTAAAAAGCATGACCCAAACTGAAATTAAGTTAAATAGATATAGGCCTGTCATAGGATATAGGAACCACAGCGATGCTTTCTCAACAACAAGAGACTCCATCTCTTCCTCTGATTCTTGAGGGTGGCTGTATATGGCCTTCTGTACCTGAATTTTCCTGCCTCTGTCTGTAGCTATGGATGCATTCCAAGCTGGCCCATACCTAGGGCTGTGCGAGCGGTGTGACTGCACAATGTGCAAATACGACAGGGGCAACATCATCAGCACTGGACTTCCAGGAAGCTTAAAAAAATAGTGAGTTACTGCATGTGGCTGGGTGGAGGTGGGGGGCGCCAGATTCATTAGTCACACAGGGTGCATTTCTAGCTTGGTAAGGTCCTCACTCCAAGTACCAGTAGAACAGTTAAAGCTAGAAGAAGCATGCAAGCACAGATGTTATATCATAGGACTGCCGCATGTTCAGCCTGCTCTTGCTGTGGGTTGTTCCCTTCTCCGTCAAGCTCAGCACTTATCCTCTTAAGCACACTTTCAGCATTCATGCTGCTATCATTTCCATGCATGCGGAAAGTTAGTGTCCCCTGTCATACTCCATTCAGAGTCGCATTTCTCTTGCAAGCCCTAATACAGAGGTTGATAACACTTGAGACAGACAGGGACCGACAGGCACTCTCCTTCATAAAGATCAAACAACAGAAAGAGAAGCAGTAGAAGGAACATGAGGTTCAAGCCACTGTACATAGAGCTTTTCTCAAATCTCTTTCTCTTTCTCCATCTCCCGATTCCCTGTCTCTGCCAGCCTCTCCCCTGTGTATCCATGCAACACAGGCAACCAAAGTATGTGGCGGCTTTCCATTCTGTGTTTTTGGAGAGAGAGATGAGGGAGCAAGGAGAAAACAGCATTATGTATGTGCCAGACAGTGCTGAGATGTTAAATACCCATCATGCACATGGGCCCTGCTGATCAATTGCTAATTTTCTAGTATTGTGCATGCTAAACATTTAACCACATGTTTTTAATGTGTATGTGATTGGCACTGCATTGGAACATTGGAACATTGGCACTTCATTGGAACACTGGAACATTGGCACTGCATTGGAACATTGGAACTGCATGTTAACCGGTCTAGTCATTTACTAGATCTGGTCTGCATCACCATGGTGCCTCATGAAAGATCAAGGTTACTCATACTATTTGATCAGTCATTTGGTTCAGTTTATGCTATCTGGAGGCGCACCTGCCCTTTGGGTATGACTAGGAAACTCTACCTGGGCCAAACTGGACTCCACTGAGCAAACCCATTGCTCAGTGGAATTCCAATTTAAAGAAAAAAATTCATGTTCTAGCTCCTGAAAGAACCCAATCTATTTGCTCAAAACGCTATCTAACATAGTTCTCACATAATCTAGGAGTGAATAAATGCTTAGGGTCCTGTCTTCTAAGCTGTGCTTGGTAATTAAAGTGGCTTTTAATGCATATTAACAGTATGTGCTAACTGCTGCAATGTATACCTAACATGGAGCTTCCTATTAAGAGTATAGTATGGACGAAGAATTGTACAGAGGTTGCTATTGCATGTTAATCGCCAATGAGGCCAATAATGTGGTATAATTAGCTACATCTTTAGGAACAGCATGTCGTGCCATTAACGTGCAATAATGACCATTGCTCAAATTTCATTGAATGGTTGCTGTCTCCAAAGTGCTGGCAACTCCTCCAACAGTTAACATTCTGGATTTTTACTTAATGCCCCTGAACTTGGCTGTTAACACATGTTGTATGCAAAACCTTAGTGCAGCTTAATAAATAGGCCCCTTAGAGACAGCTGGTAAAAGGCAATAGCTCAAATCAGAAGACCTGCCAAACAAAACTAACTACCTTAATCACTGGAAAGTAGACCAAAAAGCTATATTTGATGCCAGGTGAGATTTTTTACCTTAATTTGATTGCTCTTGTAATGACAGCACACAAGAACAACGGTTCCTGATTGCTAGCACAGTGTGACATTAATCCTAGACTGTGAAATGTTCTCCAGCCATTTCCTAGATAACATAATAATATAGTATATGACGGCAGATAAAGACCAGCATGGTCTATCTAGTCTGCCCAGCAGTGTGGCAAGAGCAGCTGCACCTGTCGCTCCGTGAAGGTCACCCCTCCCCAAACCTTTGTTTAGGGGTGTAACCACTGTTCCATGCAGGTACACCTATTTGTTGAGATATAAGAGATAGTTAAGTTTATTTTGATTTTATCTTGTTGCTATAAATGGATCCACTGTGTCTGTCCCATGCCATTTTGAATTCTGTCACTGAATTTGTCCCCACCACTTCCATCGGCAAGACATTCCAAGCATCCACCACCCCTTTCAGTGAAAAGTATTTCCTGATGTTGTTTTTCAGTTTATCCCCATGCAGTTTCATGTTAATTTTACACTTTCCTGTCTATAATAAGGTAACCACTATCTGAGCAGGCGTTTAGCAGTTGTATTTTACTGGACAATTCTATAAGCATTGACTTCTTATAGTCTGAAGCAATTTGATCACGTATATGCATTGGAAGTGAGTTATTCCCTTTCACCTGTATTTCGGATCTATGCCCATCACATTTGTTTAAAGAGTGCAGGGATGGTTTGACAGATGTCTTGAGTTCAGTTATTAAAGCTTCTTTCCAGAAAGATCCTTTACAACCTATTTTGAAAGAAGCTGTCTTTTATCTGGTCCTAAAGGAACTATCCTTCAATCTAAATAATAATTATTATTTTTACGCTCCATCCCCATACAAGGTGAATGATCCCACAGTGAAATTGTGCAGAGCAGGGTTTATGACTCCTTTGGGCAGGTTTCCTATCTCCAGGGACTGCACTGTCTCTGTGGCCACAGTGTGGTGCAGTGAACACAGACAGTATGTTCAGGAGCCAAAGATCACCAGTTCAAGTCCCAGCTGGGGCTCCTGCAAACCCAATCCCCATATTTTACCCACCACTAAACATGATAGTAAAGACCAACCTTTTTTGCAGATAACATAAGCAAGGTCCAAACACCTCTATTTTACCCTACAGAGCACAGACACCAGAAACATGCGCATTACCTAGACCACAGTCCCCTCAATGCAGTCCTGGAGGGCCACATATCATTTAGCTGTGATGCTGTCAGCAATATAAGGCCATGTCAGCATGGTGGCGGAGGGGTACCATTGGTGGAGGGGGCAGTGGCTGCTGCCCACAGCAGACGATGGCCTAGCCCCTTCACGTGGGTGCAGTGCCCTCCAAGAGACAGGCCCTGTCTGACAAACAGCCATGGACTCCCCAGGGAATGCACTGTTTTTGTGCTAAGATGGTGGTGCAGTGGACACAGCCAGTGCCTTTAGGACCAGAAGGTCACAGGTTCAAATCCCAGCTGGGGCTCCTGCCAACCCAGTCCCCTTATTTTACCCATGAAGAAAACATGGTAGTAAAGACTGAACCATTATTGCTGAGACCATAAGCATGGGTCAAAAACCTCTATTTTACCCTACACAGCACAAACACCATAGAAATGTGCATTACCTACGGCAGAATCCCCCAAATGCAGTCCTGGAGGGCCAAACACCATTCAGGTTCCATGCTGCCTCTAATAAAGATGCCTGTGCTGCATATCTATGCACCACCCCCATGGTATGCAGATGTATCCCATGCATATTCATGAGGGACAGCATGAAAACCCGAACAGTGTTTGGCACACCAGGACTGGAGTTGGGAACCTCTGCCGTAAAGCAGCAGACAACAGGGCCAGACACACCCACACCCACAGGCCCCATTGGCTAATGCCTCCTGGAGAGGCAGGACATTGGGCCCTGCGTGCATCTCCCAATACTAGCACTTGCATACCTTAGCAATGCCACCCAACACCTGGGTATATGGTACACACCTATCAAACGTTCCATATGATTACTGGCAGATAGCAAGTCCTACGTTAAGCACAGTTTGCTCATTGAGCTCCATCATAACAATCTTTCTGATGTCTGCGGTGTGTGCTTCAGGTCTGGTCTGTGACAGTGTTTACCACCCTGGGGAGTGACCCCCAACAGTATTGCGTAGCATATCCATGCCTGTACTGTGCCCAGTACTGGTGTGGTGGGCAGGGCTGCTAAACTCCTCTATAGTAGCACAATGCTGGCATAGGTGTGGGAGTGTGTGTCTGTCTATACCATAGGTGTCAAACCTGTCCTGGAGGGCCACAATCCTGCCAGGTTTTGGGATAGCCCTAATGAATATGCATGAGATATATATGCATTAGAGATATCCTGCCAACCTGACTGGTTTGTGGCCCTCCAGGACTGGATTTGGAGACCACTGCTTTACACCTCTGTCATTTAAGATTGTGAGTGGACAAGGTGCAGATGTCCAAGACATCAAAAAGGTTAGATAGAATTTGTCACAATCCTCCTCACTTCTCACCACCACCAAAATATTGTCCATTAGACATCTTTTTGGTGGTGGTGAGAATCGAGGATGAATGTGACACATTCTAGCTACCCTTTTGATGTCTAGGACATCTGTACCTTGCCCACTCACCATCTTAAATGACAGAGGTGTAAAGCAGTGGTCTCCAAATCCAGTCCTGGAGGGCCACAAACCAGTCAGGTTGGCAGGATATCTCTAATGCATATATATCTCATGCATATTCATTAGGGCTATCCCAAAACCTGGCAGGATTGTGGCCCTCCAGGACAGGTTTGACACCTATGGTCTATACAGTGTGTGGTGGCTGCAAACACCTTCCACAGCCCACACTGCCAGCACTGTTGCCAGTATTGGCCTGCCAATGTGCATAATGAGGAGCAAGGTACCATGGGTATAGCCCGGACAGGGTGACCTGGCCAGGATGCATCTGCACAGGGCATAGGGCACTGGCTGGGACATTGTAGTGCCCGGCCACCACCTACACAGACAGGGTGACCTCAGTATGTCCTGCTGGGGGATCACTCTCACCCTGACTGTGCAGTGACGACAGCATGGCTAGGCACCCCCATAGTACTATATAGCAATTCTCTCATGTGATATTTATGGGTTTCCTTTTGGGGCCCAGTCACTGATTTATCTGCTTGTTCATGCTGACATCCTAGTTCTGGGTGTGTGCATTTCCACTGGGAACATGCACTATGGACTAGCTAGCAGACTGTTTGCAGCTGGTATGTGTCTTGATGAAGCGGCTTGCAGGGTGCAGCGGCTGAAGGCTTAATGCAGGAGAATATCAAATAGTGGTGGGGTGTAGCTTAGCATATCCAGGCCTAATGTCTGTCTGCTATTGTGTTATGGATGTGTACAGAGCTGCATTTATTTATTTAGTATACATTTGTATACTGCTACTTCCAGCGATCAGCAGCGGTTTTGATTACAGATTGGAAATTGTCAAATCATGACAGGAAATTTTTGAGGTATAAACACATTGATTAGACAGGAAAGCACAGCACACAAAGAACTATTTTACAGGGAACATGGGCTATGGAGGGTTAAGTGGCTTGCCCAAGACCACAAGGAGCACCTGTGGGACTAGAAACCCCACTCCTTCCAGCCCAAGGTTGCTGTCCTCTAGTGGGATTTGAACCCCTGACCTTCCGGCCCAAAGTACCTTGCCCCAACCACTAGGCCACTCCTCCACTCCACTGACTGCCCTGTAAGGTGTCTGTTCCCCAGCAGGACCGGGGTTGATGGTCCCCTTTACTGCCACCATTGCAGGGAGGTAGAATGTGGATCTGTTGATAGGAGACCCTGTTTGCCACCCTCAGCCCTGGAGAAGGGGGGGTGGTGGTACATAGCCCACCTAGGGGTCCATAGGAGCTACACCTGACTGAGACAGACAGAGATATCCAAAGTGCTTGTGCAGAAACTACCTCTCACACAATAACACTACTTTGCACCACAAGCAAGGCTTCTTTCAGCTATGGAAGGTGCTGTGGACCTGCTGCTGGGCGCCTCACCGCACCCTCAGGGTGAGCACAGTACCCGCACAATGTGACGGTGTGTAGCTACTCTGTGCCAGTAAAACACACGGTCAGTACCCCCTACCAGGCCGGGGTGCTGTGGAGGTGCATTCCCCATCTTGTGTTTATCTGTGGACAGCTGATTTGCATGTGCAGTGCATCATGGGTACGGGTGGGCTAATCCTATCCTGGTGACCACAGCAGACTGTCTGTGTGGTGACGTGCACTCCCTCTGCAGCCAGCCAGGGGCTTGCTAGCAGCTATAGGGCTGTAGCACAATGGTTACAAGACATCAAAAAGGTTAGATAGAATTTGTCACAGTCCTCCTCACTTCTCACCACCACCAAAAAATTGTCTATTAGACAACTTTTTGGTGGTGGTGAGAATCGAGGAGGAATGTGACACATTCTATATACCCTTTCGATGTCTAGGACATCTGTACCTTGCCCACTCACAATCTTAAATGACAGAGGTGTAAGGCAGGGGTCTCCAAATCCAGCCCTGGAGGGCCACAAACCAGTCAGGTTGGCAGGATATCTCTAATGCATATATATCTCATGCATAGTCATTAGGGATATCCCAAAAACCTGACTGGCCGGTGGGCCCCATAGGACTGGGTTGGGGACCACTGCTATAGGGGACATTTTAGGGTGCCGTGGCAGACAGTGCACTTTATAATGTGCCCTATGGAGTGCCTTATAGGGTGCCTTATGCGGCACCTTCAATTACGGCACATGAGGACCTGTTTGCTGGCAGCAATTAATAAAATACAACTAAAGTGCTGCAGGAAAAAATATGCACATTGCAAAGCTGATACCACAGCCAGCCTTACATATTAGGCACACTGGGGAGCAAACTCATGACCTCTGTATCAGGGGTCAGTGCCTTACCCATTGTGCTACACTGCTGCTCCTCCTTGCATGTCAGCGCACCTACTTATGCTTTTCATTCCTTAAAATGCACAGTGCTGCCATCAAAAACATTGCTGTGACCTTGCGGTACCTCATACGGCACCCTATAAAGTGCCCTATAAGCAGCATTCTAGGGTGTCTTGGCGGACAGTGCACTTTAAAATGTGCCTTATGGGGCGCCTTATATTCATGAGGGACAGCACTTTGAGAGTGCGTTTGCTAGTAGTAGTAATTAAAATAAAAAGTAAAATGCCTCCTAAAGCAAACTTACCCATAATAGGTAATGCCTCCACAAGCATTCTTCATGGGGCACAGTGGGGGATTGAACCCATGATCCCTGCACCATTGGTCAGTGTCTTAACCATTGTACTGTGGCTCTGTTCCTGTGCTTGTGCATCAGCGCGCCGCCTTATGCCGCCCAATATTAAAATGCCTCCTAAAGCATTAGCACACCACCGCACCGCCTTATGCTGCCCATTATTTAAACACCTCCTAAAGTAATGCCTCAGTCAGCCGTCTTCATGGGCACTGTGGGGGATTGAACCCCTGATCCCTGCACCAGTGGTCAGTGTCTTAACCACTGTGCTGTGGCTCTGCTCTTCTGCTTGCACATCAGTACGCCACTTATGCCTCCCGCGCAGCTTTCTCATGCGCTAATGTGCGGGGCGCACATGGGCACCGCGCACATTAGCACATGAATAATCCCATTTTTTTTTTCTGCTTGAAACGCCCACTCCTTATATGGCACCCGCACACTAGCGCGGCCCGCACATTAGCGGGGTTTTAGTAAACATACCCCTTAGTCACTTTAAGGCACTTTGCCTTTTAAACAAAGTGAAATACCTGCTCTTGTGAGGAGGTCAGAGAGAATATTGAGTGGCACTATCCTTACAGTGTCACTGAATGTCACACTCAGCAGCTAGTTCAAATGCTTTTCTTAAGGTTATTGTGGGTAATTTATAACAGGGCACCTAGGCTATGAGGGTACATAGGTGCATATTTTTCATCTATTTTATAAAGGCATCATGTGCCTATTTGCCATTATAAAATTGGCACCTCTCTCCCCCCCCCCCTGGAAATTAGGTGCAGTCATTAACACCTATTCGGTAGCACAAATAACCTACGTTTAAAAAGACAGGAGCAGAGGTGTAGCCTAGTACCCAAGAGATCAGGGTTCAGTTCCCACCAACACTCCTTGTGACCTTGGACAAGTCACTTTACCCTCCATTGCCTCGGAAGAAAAGGCCTGGCAATCTACTTCTAGTCATACCTTGCCAAATAATCCCAGGGGCTGCTGGGTCTCCAGGAGTCAGCATTGACTTGATGGCACTTTAAAAAAAAAGTTTAAACAGATACATAAAACATATTGGCCTAACTTTGCCCAGCCTCCACCACCGGGAAGAGCTAAACATGGCACTGCATAGGAATGCATAGTATGATTGGGGAGTGCATGCCTTTATGTGTAGGTAGCTGTGGTCAGTTTTATAAGCATGTATTTCTGGGGGACGACGACAGAGTTTATGTGCAAGAAAAGCTTATAACATTGCCTCCTATTAAGTGCTGTAAATCACAACCATTGTATAAGGTGAAAGCATCCCATGGTCTTGGGCCAGTGTTTCTAGGAGAGTGCTGGTCATTTTCAATACGAGTTTATGCAGACTTCTGAAGCCCCCTACTGAAGATATCATCTTTGAGGAATTTTAAACTGGTCAGGACGTATTCATAGTATTTTGTTGCTATTTATTATTTTGAAAACTCCCAGAGGCCTTGATAAAATGGACTTTTGTCTTCAAACCCCAGCCTCAGTAAGCCCCCTTTGATTGTGGCATTCTTTATTTTGCTTTCTGGTTGCTTTGATGAGTTTAATTTTGTATTGCTATGAGTTGGTTTCATCTGTGCATTTAATTAATGTTTATGTACAAAACCTTGTGAACATCACAGAAAACACAGTTTAAAATATGACTAAACAGATAATAGCATGAGCATGCAGCTGAAGATATTATTACTGCTAAAACTTAATGCATCGTTCATTAAGTGGCAATTTAATATTTTTTAAATTGATTCAATGAGGTATGGTAAATTTTTTAATGGATAGGACCTTTAGAGTTTATAAACTCTAAGGGGCTTGTTTACAAAGCCGCGGTAGCGGTTAACGATCGCGAATCGCTACCGCGGCTTTGTAAACAAGCCCCTAAGTGATATGTTTACTAAACCGTCTTAACGTCGCAGAGGTGGTATTATCGTGCGATAAGTGACGTTATCGCACGTTTATGTAACATTATCGCGCGATAACGCTGTGGCGGCGTTAAGGCACACTAACGCTGTGAAATCCAGGTCGGAAGGGTGGAGTAAGGCTTCCCAGAGGGTGGAGAGAAGGGGTCAATGGGCGGAGAGTGGGCGGGGAGAGGCTCCAGGCACACTAACGCTGTGAAATCTGGGTCTGAGCACTAACGCCAGTGAAACCCTTGCATTAAGGCACATTTGCAGGAAAGAGAAACCATTTAAGTCAGCAATGTGCAGCAAAGGCAGGGAAACCCAGAAAAAGTGAAAGTTGTGATACATGTGCAGAAACCAAAAAGGCAAATAAACATATAAAATGACCAGAACCACATTTAAAATCACATTAACCAAGCTGACCAATAGTGATATTAATGATAAACATAAAGCAACACTACTGACAAAGCGTAAAAATTAAGATATCATGTTTGGAGGTCTCTATACTCTGTCCCCCTACAAAGTGAATGATCCCACATTGAAATAGTGCTGATCAGGGTTTCTGTCATTTAGATTGGGCAGGTTTGTTATGGTGTGCACATGTTCAGCAACAGCAGAGTGGGCATGTAGGAAAGGGCAACTCTACTGATGCTGTAAATGGGATCAGGGGGCTGCAGGCAGCACATGCTGTGGTCCAGCTGGGGCACAGTGCGGACTAGGCAGATTCCTAGGTGGCACATAGGAATGCCAAAACTGTAAAGCAGCAAGACAGCAGCTGATGAGGGTCCAACATGGGCATGAGTGTGTGTCCCACAGTGTCATAGGGGATATTACCCAGCAGGTACCCCAGGGCACATAACATTGGCAGGCGGTGCCGGGGGGAAGCGCACATGTCCATGTAGGCACCCCTACCCGAGAACCCACACCATAGGCAGCCGCCTACCGGCACACTGGATGGCCTAGGACTGCCCACCACCAGCACCAATGGCATAATGGCATGGCAGCATGGTGGCAAAGGGGTGCTGGTGACGGAAGGGGCAGTGGCATCTGCCCACAGCAGACCATGGCCAAGCCTCGTTTAGGTGGTTGCCGTGCACTGCAACAGACAGGGTCTGTCTGAGGAACAGTCATGGTATCCCCAGGGAATGCTTTATCCCTGTGGCAACAGTGTGGTGCAGTACACACAGTCAGTGAATTCAGGAGCAGAAGGTCACAAGTTCAAGCCTCAACTGTGGCTCCTGCCAACCCTTTCCCCACATTTTACCCAGTACTAAACCGTGGTAATAAAGACAGAACCTTCATTGCAGATAAAATAAGCATGCCTGAAATGCCTATATCTTACCCTACAGAGCACAGACACCATAAACATGTGCAATCCCTAGAGCAGAGTTTCCCATCTTCAGTCCTAGAGGGGCAAACACCATTCATGGTTCATGCTGTCCCTAATAAATATGCCTGTGCTTCATTTGTATGCGCCGCCCCCATTGTATGCAAATGTATCTCATGCATATTCATCAGGGACAGCATGAAAACCTGAACAGTGTTTGGCCCACCAGGACCGGAGTTGGGAACCTCTGCCCTAGAGCAGCGGCCAACAGGGGCATAAACACCCACACCCACACCCACAGACTCCATTATCCAAAGCCTCATGGAGAGTCAGGCTGTTGGGCTCTGCGCAGAGCAGCATCTCCCAATACTGGCACCTGCATACCTTAGCAATGCCATCCTAAACTTGGGAACACGTTCCACATATATCAAAAGGTTGCTATGATTAATGTCAGCTAACAAATCCTAAGTTAAACACAATTTGTTGATAGAGATGCATCATAGCAACCTTTCTGATATCTGTGGAGTGTGTTTCAGTTATTGATTCTGAAAGTGTTTACCACCCCGGGGAGTGACCCTAACAGTATTGAGTACCATAGCAATGCCCGCACTGTGCCCAGGACTGGTGTGGCGGCAAGGCCTGCAACAAACCTCTATATTTGCACAATGCTGGCATAAGAGTGGGAGTGTGTGTCTGTCTATCCAGTGTGTTGTGGCTGCCTACACTTTACTGAGCCCACATTGCTTGCACTGTTTCCAGTGTTAGCCTGCCAATGTGCATAATGAGGAGCAAGGTACTGTGGGTATGGCCCGGACAGCGTGGCATGGGCAGGATGCATTTGCACAGGGTATAGGGCAATGGCTGGGACACTGTAGTGCCCGACCACCACCTGCACGGACAGGGTGGCCACAGCACATCATGCTGGGAGGTCGCTCTCACCCTGACTGAGCAGTGACCATGGCATGGCTAGGTTCCCCCATAGTGCTATACACTATTTTTCTCAAGTAATATTTATGGGTTCTCTTTTCTGGGGCTCAATTGCTGATATATCTGTGTGGTGTGTGTGCTGACATCCCAGTTTTGGGTACACACAGTTCCTCTGGGAACATGCACTATGTACTAGCTAGCAGACTGTCTGCAGTTAGCATCTGTATGGCTGCACCACTTTGCAGGGTGCAGCAGGTGCACACTGACTGCCCTCTGCTGGTGAATGTCAGATCATAGTGGTGGGGAAGCTGAGCTGACTGGGCCCATTACCTATCTGCCAGTGGCCCTGTCCCAAGTGCAGATCTTCAGCAGCTGTCCGTTTGCCACCAGGACTGGGGTTGCTGGTCCCACAGCCTGTCCTCATGTACCTCCACTGCTCCTCCTTGCAAAGGGTGAGAGTGCAGGTCTGTTGGGGGGCAGATTATGTCCCCCACTCTGACCCAGAAAGGGTGGTTTGCTAAGTACATTGTCACCCTGTGAGCCCTGACACACCCCCTAAACAGGTGACCATAGCAAGCACAGTGGCTATACACTATATTGTGTGCATCATGGTCCACAAGGGCCAGACATGACTAGCAATTACAAATGGACACAGAGACCTCCTAAAAGTGTCTGCAACAAATACCTGTCACACACTAGCACTGATGGAGACCTGCAGTACAGCCCCCTTCAACCAACCCGGGAACTGCGGACCTGGTGTTGGCCACTCCACCTCACCCTCAGCGTGAGCACAGAACATGCACATTGGCATGGCCTGCGGGTATTCTGTGCCAGTAACACGCACGGTCATTCCCCCCTACCAAGCTGACGTGCTGTAGAGGTGCATACCCCATCTGGTGAGCAGATGTAGACTGCTGTTCTGCATGTGAATTGCATTATGGGTACTGTTGGTTTTATCCTATCCTGGTAGCCACAGCAGACAGTTTTATGATGACGTGCACTCTTTCTGTAGCCAGCCATTAGTGTAATAGCACCCATAGTGATGTAGCACAATGGTTAATGCAATGGCTTCAGTAGCAGAAGTCATGGGTTTGATTTCTCTCTGTTCCCCTTTTTTTTATGGCTGTCCTACACAACTACGTTTCATTAGTGTAACAGTCATATCTGTGCAGATCTGTGCTGCCGCCACATTATACCCTCATCACTGTTGCCATCCATCCTTGTGTCCGTCTATGTGTGTGTGCCAGCTGTGTGGTGTCCTGCCCTAATGTGCAGGCTGCTACCCCATGCCCTGCATTGGCACACTTTTCTGCATTGTGGCTCTTCATGCTTGCCTCTCCTGTGTCTGCTCTGAATGGCACTGCTCTACTCTGTCCTCTTGTCATTGCACTTATTCTGCCACCTCTACCTCCTCTGGTGGACACATATCCCCATCCTCTGCCACACACTGTCATTGTTGCACTGTACATTACCATCACCTTGTACATTGGTACAGCTGCCCCCGATATGTTTGTCCACTTTACCTGCTGCCACATGGGCTGCACGCAGATTTGGCTGGTCCATGAGCTCTGTCATCTACTTTCTTCCGTCACTTGTTCATTGCCTTTCCTTGGTGCTCTGTGCAGTGTTATGGTTACATCTGTGTTTGAACCATACATTTCATGCTTGTGACTTTGGGGCACCTTTGTGCCCCTGGGCACCATCTCCTGTGTCACTTTGGCATCCCTGGGGCATCTTTTGCGGTACCTTAGGTTTGACCAGCTTATGGGGCGCCTTATATGCTGCCTTGGAGGGTGCCAACCTTTCCTGCCACCCTCTGGGGCACATTATGACCTGTCTTGGATGACGTGGTGCTTTATGATGTGCCTTATGGTGCGCCCTAAAAGGTGCATAAGGTTGTGGCACTGAGGTGAGGCTTTTTTGGCTGGCAGTGCAAATTGTTGGGATGTGTCTGACTGTTACAAGCAGGAAAAGGGACTGCCTCAGCCAGTCTTTTAACTGAGCCCACTTAAGGATCAAACTCATGACCACTGTATCAGCAGTCAATGCATTAACCATTGTGCTACACTTCTGTTGCTGTGCTTGCAGGTCAGCGTGCCTAATTAAGGCTAACGTGCGTTAACGTGCCACGACTCCTTCTATCATGCGATAACAGACTTTATCTTGCGATAACCCGAAATGCTACCTTAAGACCGGAACGCCCACTACCTTTTATGGCATTCGTCACAGTAAGACTGCAACTAACACCGGTAACATTAAGGCGGTTTAGTAAACATACCCCTAAGTGCCGCATATTTCCCTACTTAACAGAGCACCTGTGTCAAAGTGGTTAGAGAGCACAGGTAGTATGGCAGAGGGTGAGTACATTTCCCCCAAACCACTTTGGATCTTTGTTACTTGGCTCAGCTACCTCCAGAAAATGTGAAATTTTCCTTTTGTAGATCATTGCTACATCAGCAGACATCTTTGAGCTCCCAGAGATCTTGGGTTTGCTTTCTCAGTGGTCAAATTTGGAACTTCTCCAACCGGTGCTATGGCCTACCGAAGCAGTCAGTTTCTGTACTCCTGGTTTCCTGCCTGCATGCAGACCTTTGCTGGGTGCCTGAGTCTGCTGTCAATTCCTCTCTGTTGTCCGGCATGTCCTTCTGATATCACATCAGAGCACTTTGAATGGGGTGACACAGATGATCAGCACTGACAGGACAGTCTCACATTGGCGGACTATAGCAGTCACTCCATGGTCTCCTCATGCTGCAGGGTTTTAATCTTGATGATATCCTGGCACCATTCAAACAAGTGAATACAAAAATGAAACAGAGAAACAGTTAGACCAACACATGAGATCCTGCCAAGGCTGCCTCAAAGTGGGCAAAGAGGAAAGGGATCTCTATTGAAGCCAGCCCTTTAACAATCACCCCCCCCCCCCCCTTATCAGCATTAGAGATACTACAAATATAACACCAGAGTCAGCTGTGTACTTTGTCAGCAGGTACAGATATTTTAATGACTGGAACATCCTCAGAATCACAGGGTAGCTGCCAGCACCCACAGCAACAGCTACCTTGAGGCTTGCCAGTTCTGACTACTAATATATCAAGCAGCACATTTCCTACCGCACCCATGTGGAAATGGCAATGCCATTATTTCCACTCACAAATCTGGGTCCTTATTATTATGCCACTAGACAAAGGAGTTGACAGCAATATATATGGCAGGGAAAAGGCTATCAATATTTCACATAAATTCATCCAGCACAGAATGGTGAAAGTGGGTGGGATGGAGTCGGAGTGAGAAGGTGGCAGTGTGGCTGGATGTAATGGGCCTATTCAGGTCAGGGCCCTGTACGTTCACTGGTTGTATGCTGCACACCTGGTTTATTCTACTCTGAAGGTGGAATAAGTGTCGGGCGTCATAGCAATTTCCAGCCTCAGCTCCATTGCCCTAGCGTGCCACTGCAGGGGGTGATCCCAAAGCCCTTTCCCAGGCTTGGGGGACCTTCCCAAGGGTCAGGCAGCAGGGAAAAGAGGCTTTTCCACTGTGGTGTCCATTGCTGCTCCTGCTGGATGTGCTGATAAAATGGCAACAGGACATCGCTGCACCAGCACACCAGCAGGAGCTGGATGGGCAGGGGCTCTGAGCATCTTCTGCAGAAGAATTTGGGGCACACTGGGCCATCAAAGTGCCCTGATTCTGCTACTGCAGGAATGCATAGCTCCTACAGTTGCAGATTCTGGTACATTTCGGCCTGCGCAGCTTTTGTGCATGCGGATGGCCCGGACGTGCCCCGCTCAGAATCAGCCTCCACACTTTTTCCAACAGTGATCAATCGAGATTATACGTAACTAGCAGGATCCATAAAATCAGTGGTTTTCCCCAAGTCTGTCTTGTAAATAATGACTTATGTATGCTTCCTCCAGGCATTTATCCAAATCATTTTTTAGATTTAACTTTGATACTGCTTTTTACCACATCCTCTGACATTGAATTCCAGAGCTTAATTATTTGTTGGGTAGAAAAATATTTTCTTTGGCTTGTTTAAATGTGTTACTTAGTAACTTCATGGTATGTCCTGTAGTCTTTGCACTTTTTGAAAGAGTAAACAATCAATCTGTGTTCATCCACTCCACTTGTGATTTTATAGAACTCTGTCATATTCCCCTTCAGTCATCTCTTCACCAAACTGAACAGTCATAACATCTTTAGTTTTTCTTCAACAGGAGGTTGTTCCATCCCCTTTCTCATTCTGGTTGTCTTTCTCTGTACCTTTTCTAATTCCGCTATATTTATTTTTGAGAGGCAAATCGACGAGAATTGTACACAATAGTCAAGGTGGAGTTGCACCATGGAGAGATTCAGAGTCACTATCATATTCTCAATGTTTTTGTCTATTCTCTTCCTAATAATGCCTAACATTCCATTTGGGGTTTTTTTGGCCACCACCACACATTACACTGAGGATTTCTATGTACTGTCTACGATGAGGCCTAGATCCTTTTTATGCATGGAGTTTCCTATTGCATAGCTATAGTTTGGATTATTTTTTCTCTATGTACATCACTTTACACTCATTCACATTAAAATTCATCTGTCTTCTAGATGCCCAGTCTCCCAGTCTCACAAGATCCTCTTACAACGTATCACAGTTTTCTTATGATTTTACAACTTTGAATACTTTTGTGTCATCTGCAGTCTGACCACCATACTCATTATTCTTATTTTCAGATCATTTATTAATATGTTAAAAAGCCTCAGTCCTAATACAAATCCATGGGGCACTCCACTATTCAGCTTTCTCCACTGAGAAAGTTGACTATTTAGCTCAAGTCTCTGTAGCCTGTTAACAGTTTTCAATCCACAATAGGACATTGCTTCTTACCGACTTACCTTTGTCCATGTTTGTTCATGCCTTCAAAAAATATAGCAGATTTGTGAAGCAAGACTTCTCTTGGCTAAATCCATGTTGACCATGGACCAGTAAATCTAACTTTATATATTTAATAATTGTATTCTTTATAGAAGATTCTATCGTTTTCCCTGGCACTACTACCACCCCCCCCCCCCCCTCAATACTGAGCAGTAACAGTATGTGCAAGCAGCCTAAAGCACTGTGTAAATCCATTTCAGTTGTGTTGTTTCCTCACTGACCAGGTTGATGAATGAGATTAAGGACTGTGGTTTCTAGTCCCACAGGTGCTCCCTGTGGCCTTGGACAAGCCACTTAATCCTCCATTGCCTCAGGTACAAAAACATAAATTGTGAACCCCTTCGGGGACAAGATAAAAAAAAATATATATATAGTACCTAAATGTACACTGTTTTGACTTGTAGAAAAGTGGTATATAAGTCTAGTCAAATAAATAAATAATTCTCAAAAGCTTGCCACAGATATATTCAATACCATCAAAAGCTATTATTTGCACCTTGACTGTTGATCCTTATTTGAACTAACATGGCAGCACCAGCTCTTAATCAGGTTCAAAAATATTCCCAGAAATGCTTCGGATTTTGGCCAGAAGAACCAGAGTTGTTCCAGTATGCATCAGGACTGTACTGGCTGAGACCTAAAAAAAAAAGTTCAAATTTCACCAAGGTTTTCAATAAGTCAAAATATTCAGACCAACTTATCGGCTATCATTTTTTAAAGGGTGTCAGCCACTGAAAAACTGGTGAAACACCAAGCCACAGTGCCTGCCTAAATATATTTTGCAGTTTTATCGTATGATGGTTCATATAGCTATTCTGCCACATTCAGCAAGGTTGAACTAGCTTTGGCATCCAAAGGGATTGTAGGCCTTATGAAAAAAGGCTTTTTAGTAGTTTGTTCAAGTTCATCTTCAATTGAATTAAAATAAGCTGCAGTGCATTTTCTTAAATCAATACATTTATATCCATTTTTAAGTTGTATGGTGTTTGAAATGCAATGTGGTAACGTTTCATTTGAGGTATATTCTCTATTTTATACTGTCATAAAAATGATTTATGAGATCGAGTTTAAGAAATGCAATTACTCCAAGTGGAACTCTCCAGAAGATAAAATTGATTGTGTTTGCTAAGTGGAATAGCGCAAGGCTAGCTAAGGCATAAAAATGTAATGTCTGTATTCAAACAATGAAAAAGCAGGACTCCTGACTTGTCTTCATGCAGCAGCAAATGCTACAGGCCTTCCATTCCACTCCAGATTCAAGAAAACCTGCCTATGAGTCTAAAGTTGATCTAGTGTGACTTCGACATACCTCTCTCCTGCTCTAGGCTGTCTTTAGTCCTACTCTGGACACTGCAGCACTCCCACTACCATGGTTACTGTTGCAGCCTCCTTTTCCTACTACTGACAGCAGTTCTGTCTCCCCACTGTTTCCAGCTTCCATATCTACTCTTTGTGGCTACAGCTGCTACCCTATGCTCTATCCCAAAGCCCAACCCCTCTAACTGCTACTGCCTCTTAGGGGTATGTTTACTAAACTGTGGTAATGTCACTTGCTTTAGGTTCCGCAGTAAAGGTACAGATGCCCATATAAAGGCGTGGGCGTTGCATCGTTACAGCAAGCTGTATCAGCTAACGCACGTTACAAGGTACCTTAGACTAATGCGCGTTACAAGGCGCCTTGTAAGGCACCTTACAATGCACATTACAAGGCTCCTTATAAGGCGCCTTGTAAGGTGCCTTGTAAGGTGTTCTATAAGGTGCCTTGTAAGGTGCCTCATAAGGCCCACTGGTTACTTCAATGACTCTGGAGGCAGAGGTCATGGGTTTGATCCCACAGTAGTGTTGTTTAATAAGGCTGTCTGAGGCTTTTTCTTTTAATCTAAATCAGTGCTGTCAGCAAAATGCACCCTCACAGTGCTGTAACCTTAAGGTGCCTCATAAGGCGCCCTATAAGGCACATTAGAAGGCGCCTTGGCGGACAGGGCACTTTATAATGTGCCCTATTGAGTGCCTTATAGGGCACCTTATGCCGCACTTTATGTTACTGCACTGTGAGGGTGTTTTTGCTGGCAGCACTGATTTAACTTAAAAAGGAAATGCCTCAGACAGCACTGATTTAGATTAAAAGGAATTGCCTCAGACAGCCTTCCTACATAACACCACTGCAGGATCAAACCCATGACCTCTGCCTCTACAGACATTGCAGTAACCAGTAGGCTGCATCTTTATATCTTCCAACACTGCACTGGCATGAATTTAGGATTAACGCACATTAATGTGCCACAGCGCCCACTATCACGTGATACAGATTCTTGCTACCTTGCCGCCGGAACGCCCACTCCTTTTATGGCATTCTTCACATTATCGCTGCAACTAGCGCCGGTAACATTAAGACGGTTTAGTAAACATACCCATATATTTACCCATTCTACTCCATTAAATTTCTTTATAGACCTCTCTCATATCTCCCTCAGCCGTTTCCTTTCCAAGTTGAAGAGCTGTAACCTTTTAAGCCTTTCCTTGTAGGGATATCCTTCCATTCCTTTAATCATTTTTTGTTGCTCTTCTCTGTACCTTTTCTAATTCTGCTATATCCTTTTTAAAATATGGTGACCAGAATTGCACACAATATTCAAGGTGTGGTTGCACCAAAACTTGACTCACATTCTTGTTCAGCGACATTCATAGAAGACAAGATGCAGGTAAACAAACACTTATAATTTCACTAGATCTCTCTCAGCAGCATTTGACCTGGTAGATCACCATCTATTATTAGAATGCCTGGCATTCATTGGCATTGCAGGACCCAAATATAATTACTTAGAAATGATGAGAACCAATCAATCCTTTACAGTAAATTCCAACTCTGTGTCTTCTAAAGTCCGTAACCAGTGCCATGGAGTCTCTCAGGGCTCCATTCTATCTCTTATGCCTTTTAATCTGTAGCTATTTTAAGCTCATTAATTCTATTCATAGAGTCCCTAGGTTTTCCTCATCATAATTTTGCCAATAATATTCAACTAGTGGTATGTGTAGATACCCACTCTCCAGATCTGCTTGTTTCAACAACTGTCTCTGAGGTCTCCATTTGGCTGGATCATCATTTACTCATCAAAATCAAGAGCCATGTAGATCACGGATCATGGTCCTCTCCCTTCTATCGCCTACACTTTGGCAGGTCATTTACTTCCATTCTCACCATAATTAAAAATTATCGGATGTTATATTGCCTCTCAACTTACATTCAAAGCACAGATCTCATTGGTAGTCTCCTCATGCTTTTTTTCACTCCAGTCAATTCTAGCCATCAGATTATTTCTTGATAAATCTGTTCTAACTACTCTCACTATAAGCCATTTAGATTACTATAACTCTCTTTATAATGCCCTACCTTTATCATCCATCAAAAGTCTTGAATTAATTCAATTTGTGGCTGTGAAACTTATTACTCCCCTTATAAAAGACAACCACTGGCTCCTATCTCATATCGTATCAAATTTAAGGTACTGTTGTGCAGAAATCATTCTGTTCAGGTTTCCCCAGCTACATATCAGATCTTCTCATTCCATACATTCCCTCAAGATCCCTACGTTCTCAAAAGCAGAATCTGCTAGTCAACCCATAAAACAATTCAGTAATTCATGAATCTACTCATCACCCAGCATTTTATTTCCTAGTCCCTTACTTTCTGGAATTCTCTGCCCATATTTATTAGGTTGAAATCATCCTTAATGAAGATTTCTAAAAATCTTTAAAAACACACTTTTTCAGCTTTGCTTTTGAGGAAGACTAGATTCAACTCACATTCTCCAAAACACTCTGATTTTGTCCAATTCACTATGTGCTGGTGTTTGGTGTTTTATTGTTTATTTTAATCTTAATTTTATAAATTCAATTGTATGTAATATGTCTTTTTTATTAAGAATATATATATATATATGCTAATGTTATTTATTATATAAATCATTATGAAGAATCATGAAAGGCAGTATAACAAACTTTTAAATAAACTGTAAATTGTAAGCACAAAAATGTCATTCTGAGATTCAAAGGCAAATGGGGTAATATGTATAGGCTGTTGAGGAAAAAACAGATTTGCTTAACAAAGATTTCTATTTGGTGATCACTGAAGAAGGACCTGGAGTAGGGTCACAGAAGATGAGAGGGACACATAGAAATGAAAGAGCAATATACCTGGAATGATTTTCAGAAGATTGTGCTTGTAGGCCAGGGATCCAAGATGGCTGCATAACCTGCAGCTGTCTCAGATGTGCTTTTTGTGGTGCCGAAGAGGAAGGAGAAGCCACGGAATTATCCCCCCAATTCTTCAGGGACTCTCTAGAGCTCCATTCCTGCGATTGCCCCAATGGATTCCTTTGTAGCATGGGCTGAGCATCATCAAGCAAAATCTGGTGGTTTCCCAGCTGAATCAATACCGGTGTTGGGGGGGCATGGTATCTTCCTCGGGATGTGAACTCTCACCGGATCTACGTTTGCCCCCTGTGCTCCCTGCCGGGTTTCTTTCCCTTGGGGTGGCTGGGTCATCCAGTTCAGGTTCTGGACTGGAAGTTGCCCCACTGGGAGGAGAGGCACCAGGGCTGTCCCCATTGTCGATGTCGTCGGCTGGATTAGCTGCAGTGGAGGTTTCAGGGGAGAAGAAGTCTGCCATTAAGAAACCACTGGGAGAGCTACAACTGGCTGTTCAACAACCTGGGATGGCAGGAAGTTGTGTGCCAGGTGGAGAGACGTGATCAGAGTGGGCAGTACTCCCTGAGTTTGTTTTGGAACACCCTGATAGTTTTTCATCGGAATCTATTTGGACTGTTATTTCCAAGTTAGGTGAGACCATGGTTTCTAATTCTGATATGATTTTGGGGTTGGTTCATCATAATACTCTTGCCATTCAGAGAAATGTGTCTGACGTTTCTACTCTGCTGAAGAAACTTGAGAGTTTGAAGGGATTTCAACATAGGCAGAAAGATTCTGTTTCTGCCTTGGTTAAAGGTCTGATGTCAATTAAATTTAAAGCTGAGACTCTGGAAAAACAGGTTCACTCTGCTAATCTACGTGTGTTGAACATTCCCCATTCTTTTCTAGACTCAGCTAGAGATATGTCTAAAAATATATGGCGGAAGCCCTGGGGATTCCATTGGAGTCTCAGCCACCTTTATTGAAAATATACTACCTATCTACTGGCAAGAGGATTTTGGGTGATGCATCTCAGCAGACTTCAACAGGAGTACAGCATATGGATATTTTAAACTGAAGTTTTGGAATCCTCTGATCTGGAAACTGTTGTTCCTGCGACATTATTAGTAACTTTTGCATTAACTGCCGATTGTGAATGGTTGCTTAGAGTATATTTTAAAAAATGTTCTGTTTCTTTCAAGGGATTGCTGATCCGTATGTTCCCGGACCTTGCCCGGGACACACAGAAAAAGATGTAAGGAGTTTCTTCTCCTGAATCTGGGGATATCTCAACTGGGGGGGGGGGGGGGGATTTTTCCTTAAATTCCCATGTAAGTGCTTGGTGAAATTACATTCTAAATCTTATGTCTTTTATGATCCTAGTCAGCTAGCGGCCTTTATTAACTCTCACTTATCTGGGGTCTCATAGGTGTGAGACTATAACGCAGTGTATTAGTTTAGTTTACTGACTTTGCAGAGTTATTGCTTTTCTTTTTGATCTTTATATAATTTGTTTTTCCTTTTTGTTGCCTTGGATCTCCTATGGTTTTGGGCTAGTGAGAAGAGGGTTTTATTCTTGTTTTCTTGGGTATAATTGATTGCCGTATTTGGTTTTCTTTTCTATGTCTTTTTCTATTTCTGTATAAATTGTTTTGCTTGTAAAGCATCTTTAAAAGTGAATAAAAAAAGAAGACTGTTATTGTGAAGAAGTAGTTAAACTAAAAGTAGATAAGATAATGGAGCTGGATGAGATGCATCAAAAGATATTAAAGGCATCTAGGGAAGTTCTGGTTAACTCATTGTCTGACCTTTTCAATGCTTCTTTAGTCAAGAGTGGTCCTGGAGGACTAAAGAGGGGCTGATATGGTTTCTATTTCCAAAAGCAGAGACAAGGAGGAGGCTGAGAACTACAGACCAGTTAGTTTGACCTCGGTGGTGGGTAAATTGATGAAATACATGCTCAAATAGATGGCAATATGGTTTCTGGAATTCAATGGATTACAAGATCTGAGGCAGCATGGTTTTAGATGAGGTAGGTCTGATTGATCAGATGAGTCTGATCGATCAGATGAATCCGATCAATTTCTTTGACTGGGAGATTATACAGTTGGATTGGGGAAGAGTGCCAGATATGGTGTACTTTGATTTCAGCAAGTTTTTTAATACAGGTCTTCATAAGCGACTTATAAATAAACTGGAAATTTTTGGAACGGACCTTAATTCATTGACTGGCTAGTAACTATTGAGTGGGAGGCAACAAAGGATAGTAGTAAATGAAGTTGACTCTGAGGAAAGGGAAACTTTTCCTATGGGGAGGGGGGTGGGAGCTGATAAGTCTCTGCCCTTGTAATGAAACACCAAATAAAAGGAAACAGGTACAAAATAAAACAAACTGCAGAGAGATCATTCGGCTCTCCGGAACTGAAGTGTGCCTGTAACTTTCTGTTTCATTACAAGGCCAGAGACCCATCAGCCCCCCTCCCATAGGAAAAGTTTGCCTTTTGGAGGATGATACCAAAATCTGCAACAGGGTAGAGCAAAATGACACAACAAACCAGTAACAGAGCATTCTCCCTTTATGCCCAATCTTTATGGCATTCACTACCAGAAAACATAAGAGCAGTAAAATCCATTACAGATCTAAAAAAGTCACTCAAAACACACCTGTGCATTGAATACTATGGACTCAATAACATTACGTAACCTCAATTAGCTCATCCTACCCCTCCTGACCTCTCAGATCACCCCCACTCTTTTCCCTCCCTGTATATGATAACCACTTCGCTATGTGCATAGTTTATATCTTTACTTCATTCTACCCTATATTTATCTCCAAGTTGCCATCCAATGTTTAATGTAAAAACAATTCTTATGTAATTGTTATGTTGTTCATTATAAACCTGCTTTGGACAAAGGCGGTATAGGAAAATTGTTAAATAAATAAATCCTGGATGGTCTCAAAAACATAGTATAGTGTTGAAGTATTCCATGAACAGGAATGTTTTTAGTTGTTTTCGGCAGTTGGTGGTATCTGTAGCTGCTCTTAATTAATGTGGGAGTGAGTTTGAGAGGGACAGGCTGTAGTATTTAAACACTCTTTGGCGTGTTGTTTGGGAGGAGCTGGTATTGATAGTTGTTGTCGAGAGGGTGTTTTGATGTTATTTCCTCCTTGATCAAATATTTGGCACCCTCTGGATTAGCTCTTTTAATCATTTGGCGGACTGATTGTACAAGGTCTTGAAAGTCATCATCATTGAATTGTATTTTATTCGGGATCATATCGGGAGCCAGTGAAGGGATTTTAAGATTAGAGTGATGTGTTCTTGCCTTTTTGATCCAGCGATTAGTCAGGCTGCAGTGTTTTGTGCAATTTACAAAGTTTGAGTTGTGCATCTGGGTAGTCCTTGAAGTATCAGATTTCAATAATCTAGATGTGGAGTGATTATTGCTTGATATACAATGTGAAAGTGGTTATGGTCAAGAAGAGGTCGTAGGTTTTGTAGGATCCTCATTTTATAGTAGGCTGTGGATGTAATCTTCTTGATGTGTGATTGGAAGTTAAGCCTTTGGTCTACTCTAGAGTTACCCCTAGATATTTCACTTCCTTCTTCCTTTCCTATTAGTAGATTATCCGGTGGATTGAAGGCAGTGTCTCTTGTAATAGTGAGAACCTCAGATTTGTTATAGTTGATTGTGATGTTGTGATGTGCTAGCCATTCTCTAAATGATGTCATGAATGAGGTGATGGTGGAGTAATCGTTTTTTTCTGATGTCAAATTGGGCATAAATCATCAGGTCATCTGCATATAGGTAGTGTTGTAAATTGTGTTCTTGGATAATTTTACAGACTGGTTGTGCGTATATGATGAATAGAAGGGCAGATAGTGCAGAGCCCTGTGGCTATATTAAGAAGCATGGGATGCCAGAACATTTGATAATTCTCATGTTCACCCTTTATATTAACCAAGAAGCTAAAAGGAACAAGGAAAAACAAAATGGTTTAAAATTGATAAAGTGTAAAAGACTGCATTTTTCCCCAAGAAGCTATATGCCATGTTGTAACTATGTATCCAGGGGGGCATAGCAGGGTGGAGAATGGGAGCAGCCCCCACATATGCTTGCAATGGCAATATTCTGTGATGGTGTGCTGTGAGATAAAATAGGTGTAACTCTAGGCCAGCATTTTATCCGGTTTAATGACGGGCACTACAAAACTTTGTGCATTTCGCTACATAGGCTTGGGCCAACCAATGCAGTAGTGAAACTAGGTAAGAGATCTCAAAAGCCAAGGGATGTATCAAACAACAGCTGAGGTGGAGAGGCAACAGACAGGCAAAGCAACAGCTTAAGCAGCTGAGTGTGAGCCAGGCATCTGCAATGTCACACTGCCTTTACACCAGCTCTCTTCAGATGGCTCAGTGAATATGTTTGCTTCCCTGCCTCTTCAGAAAGCAAACAACAGATCATGTAGGCCCTTGACCAGATTACATCCTTCCCATCTGTCCTAGGTGTCATTGACTGTACCCATGAGGCCATCCTGTCAGGATGAGAGGGCCTACCACAACAGGCACCAATACCACTCAATGAACATGTAGGTTGTGGTTTATTTATTTATTTAACATTTCTTATATGCTGCCCTTCATGATATCAAGGTGGTTCATATTGAACAAACTGAAATTACATTGAACAGGGCATTATAACTTAGAGATAACTATTTTACAGGGAACATGGGCAATGGAGGATTAAGTGGCTTGCCCAAGACTGCAAAGAGCACCTGTGGGACTAGAAACCCCAGCCCTTCCAGCCCAAGGTTGCTGTCCTCTAGTGGGATTTGAACCCCTGACCTTCTGGCCTGAGGAAACTTGCCCCAACCACTAGGCCACTCCTCCCTCCAACATGGCAGCATGCATTTGTGTGTGCTTCCCTGGATCCTTCCATGATGCCTTTGTGCTATCACAAGCCACTGCTTCTGGAAAACTCAGTGATGACTGGCTACTTGGTGAGTGATGCATAATGGAAACACATGTGTAAAGCCTTACCTGCATGCTTATATGTGGCTGTGGAGTTGCAAAGGGGTCAGTGACAATCCCTGTTGGGGGAAGTGTTGCGTAGGAATGGCACAAGTCGGGGAGGGGGAGAGGGGTGGGGCTGTTGGTTGGGGAGGCAATGGAAGTGCTAGGACAGAAGCAGGATCCAGATTGGTAGGAAGGTAGTGCCGCCCCAGCCACAATAGCTGCTGCAGCTGACTCCTGCTAGTGAATTGTTAGCAAGTGCTGTCAGCACACCTCTTGGAGGCCAAACTAGGGGGAAGTAACGTTTAGGGCACTGCTTGGCCACAGAGTTTGCAGGGTCTGGCTGATGCTTTTGACTGTGTAGAGGGGGTGAGCATACGGTCCCAGCTGTCACAGTTATGTTTATGTTTATGTTTATTGCATTTGATAAATAGAAAACAGGACAAAGCGTAGGCAAAGGATGGGCCTAGGGAGGAACAAGAGGTGGGGGAGAGTATAGATCACACAAAAGGGGAGGGAATATTAAAAGCTAGGGAAAACAGGTGGGTTTTTAAATTTTGTTTAAAGGTTACAGTTGGGCTGTAGGGGACTGTATGGGACTGTAGTGATGCAAGGGTGGCAAAGCATGGTAGTGTAAGATGTCAAACAGGTATCTGATGTCCTGTAGTTGTGACAATGGCTGCTGCAGATACCACAATCCCCCACAAATATCACAACACTCATGTGTGGCCCTCCCTTCATGCCACCGCAGATGACAGGGGATATCCACTGAGGACCTGCCTCATGACACCTTTGCACAATCCACAGACAGCACAGGAGGAGAACTGTAATAGAGCACTGGCATGTATAAGAGTGGTGGTCAAGCACACATTTCGTCTCCTGAAGAGCAGGTTCAGGTGTCTAGACAGAAGTGAGAGCTACTCTAGAGCCCCGAGCAGGTCTGTATATATTTACAGCATGCTGCATCCTCTATAACATTGCCATCCAGCAGAGAATAGATCTGTCCCAGGAGAAAATGAGCATGCAAGTAAAATGCTGCCATGAGATGCCAGAGGAGGAATACCAAACGGGCAGCTAGCATGTGACAGCAGCAGTGCAAGAAGCACAGAACCGACTGATCCAGGAGAACTTCTAGTGTGAGTAGATGCATTTATTCCCTGAACCAACATTTCCCCCAAATGTACATCAATGTTCCCTCTTCCTAGCTGCACCCTTATCCATTCCCCTCCTACCAATCCGTGCACTACACCTCAGTGATGGTGCCTCTAAGGCATTGCTCACAGTCTCATCATCTGCCCTGAGCTGAGAGGCATCATCAGGTTGTAGGCTGCCTGTCACTGTTGCCATGCTGTGGCTACCCAGAGGTGCCAAGTCTCAGATGGCTGCCTAGCCATGCTATGTCATGGAGGGAGTGTGAGATGGAGGCCATGTAGGCAGTTATTTCATGGGTGAGGCGGAACTGTGCCTCCTGGTGTCTTTCTTGGTGCTCTGTCATTTTCTGCTGCAATTGTATAGCATCCATCAGTTTTTGCCTGATAGCCTGCAGGCTTGTGAAGATGCCCTTAGTCAGTTCAATGATCTCTGCCCCTTCCTGCAGCATCTGCTGCTCTGCGAGATCTGCAAAGGTGTCCATGGGTAGCTCAGGGATAGGGAACTCTAGGTCCGTCAGATCCTATGGATGACACTGTGGCTGAGAGCGATGACACTGTGGCTTAGTCAGTTCAATGATCTCTGCCCCTTCCTGCAACTCACCTTCTTATGCACCAGTGGCTGAGCCCTCCCATCCTGTCGCCCGTGTGATGCTGATGTCCTCCATACAGGCAGTCACCTTCTCCTTCAGGTCAGTGAGGGGCTTCTGCTGTTCCTGTGGTAGCTTTAGGTTCACTGCCTACTTCTCCTTAGCATGCTGCCATATCACCTGCCATTTTTTTTCTCTATGTCCTTAACCTCCCTATTATGGTGGTGGACAGCGTTAACCTGCCTGGCAATCTCATGCCAGGCATGCTGCTGGGTATGGGCATCCTCGGCTCCAAAGAGGGTCCCAGGCTCTCTCAGGATCAGGCTAATGGCAAACTCCACCTCCACTGGAGAGAAAGTTTGCTTGCAAGTCATCTTCATGGCCGCAAACTGTCATCGCAATCCTAACTTTGCATATTTAACACCTATCTGGGTATGACAGAGCCAATCCACAGGCATAACAATGAGAAATTAGACATTACACAGCTTTGGATGGTTAGGATAGCTATACCCATGCTATTGTGCTCCCAGTTGTATGTGGCTGCGCCATTCCACACCATGTGCAAGACAAAGGATGGCAGATGAGATGCTGCGTAGATGGATGCCCTATCTGGCAACAGTCCCTCGTTGCATCTGGATAAAGGTTGTAAAGAGAAGTCACACTGTACCCCATGTGGTGACAATATGTCATTAGCCTATGCTGTGACTGATGCCTGTGGGAAAGCAAGAACCAGGGTGAGTGGCAAAAGCAATGCATCATATGACACTTTCCAAGGGTCAGCCTTGAACTGGTAACGCTGACACTAGAAAGCAGGACACTACCCTGATGAGATAACAGCACATTCAGCTGGCACTGAATGTCCAGATACCAGGGGATGTATTTAGACACTGGCCAGCCACAAATAGGGCATGGTAGAAATAGACAATGAAGCAGGGAAGTGTGGAGGAGACTCCATGTCATGGGCTCTGCTCCTACAGTACATGTGGGCAGGTACACTAGGGTGTCTAAGGGCGCCCACATGAGGTGGTTGCTGATTGGTCATGGGTGTATCTTGGGGGATCTGGAAAACAGTTGTCCATCCTGGGTGGGATATGTTATAGTCTCCATGCAGGATGGGCCATGAGATTCAGCCTATCTGTTGGGGTGAACCCCTCAAACCATCCCTGGGAGCAGACCAGTGTGATCCCCTGAATATGGTGTCAATATTGGTCAGGCCTACCATCCATCTGTGCGGTTGTGCTAGCTTGCAGACCCCCACAAGCATGTTGGTCTGGGCAACAATCCCCTATGCCTTGGGTGCCTCCCTAAGCACAGCTGATGTGTAATGTGCACCACATAGCAACCACCACTGCCTACAAAATAGAGTTAGACTGAACACGGATGAATGGAGTAAAAAACACTTTATTGTTTGTAAACTCATTGAAAAAATGGGATACATAACAGGAGATACATTGCACAGGAGAATCATATTTACACTTCCCCCATCCATTTCCCTGACCCCAACACCTCTCTACCCCTCTTCCCTAAGAAAACACAGTACCTGGACACTCCCCCCCTCAACATGGTCCTGATCCTGTCTTCCCCCTGTGATGACTGCTGATCCTCCCCTGGGACCCTGGGGGCTGCTGGCGCAGCACTACTTCTGTCAGTGCCTCTAGACTGTTCCAGATCTCCTCTGCTGCTCCCACCACTGCCTCCCTGAGGAGCCGCAGCTCATGCCCCACAGTTTGCCAATGATAGTATCAGCTCAGAGTGAAGTGGAAGATGGTGCTGCATAGGTGGCAGGTCGTGGTGACTTTGCTGGTGGCACACTTGGTAACCCCACAGGGGCTGCTACTGTGTGTCCATGGACACTAGCATAGGTGAGGAGCATCAAGCCCTGGAGGGGGTGGGATGGCATAATGGCAGTTCTCCTGTAACAGCATCCTCCCCCGCCTCTACCTTGCCAACGGCTGAAGTTAGCACCGCAGCCATAGGCCCAACAGGTTGAGCACCCTCTGTGCCTGCAGGTTCACCCTCCCTCACCTCCACTACAATGCCTGCGAGCCCCTCACCAATGATGCCATGCAGTTCCCCTACACCCTCCTTGTCTGAACAATCCTTCTCCTTCTCCTCCTGCTCCATGTCTCCCTTCTCCTCTTCCTCATTACTTTCCTCTGTCTCTTCTTCTTGGTCCTCCTCCTCCACATCCCCGTCCTCATCACTTTCCTCTGCCTTCTCTTCTTCGTCCTCCTCCTCCTCCTCTTCCATGTCTCTGTCCTCCTCTTCCTCATCACTTTCCTCAGTCTCCAATCCTCAGACCTCTTGTTCCTCCTCCACATCTTCTTCTTCCTTCTGCTCACCCTCATCTCCATTATCCTCTTCCTCCTCCTCCATGTCACCCTCCTCCTCCTCCTCTTCTTCTTCTCCATCCTCGCCATTCTATGAGCCCTCTTCCTTTTCATGCACCGAGTGCACTGACGAGGAGGATGTGGTCGGGGGGGGTGGGGGTGAAGTAGAGCTGGCTTCTTGCTATGTCCTGCCTCCAGCTGCTGTTGCTGATGTGTTAGGGGGCTGCACCATGTGGTCTTCCTGCTGGTCTCTCTGTGACATCCTGCTGCCGTTGCATTGCATATAGAGAAAAAGTTGTTCAGTGTATGTCATGGCTATATATTATGCAGATACAATGCAATAGGTGCATGTGCAACTGAGGGTGACAGCAACACATTGTTCAATGCTGTCCCCTCTCCATTCCCAGTCCATTGGTTTACTCATATCCTTCCATGTTTTTCTGTACCATCATGAGGCTGCTAGCTCTCAGAATAACCTCTCAGAATCTGTATTTGGGGTGAAAAGCCAGGCCTATATCTCTGTCGGTATATATGACATAGCTTGCTGGACCTCTCCACGCAGTGTGCTGGTGAACCTAGCCACAAATGAGCCTGGCTTCTGTCCCCTTGACCCACCTGTCCCCGTTCTGCAATTCTATGAATGATGTTCTCATCCTGTATCCCGCCTTTCCTCTAAAGTATACATATGAAGATCATTAAGTCTGTCCTCATATGCTTTACAATGAAGACCACTAAAATGGTTAGTGGTCTTTGTTATAAAGCATATGAGGACAGACTTAAAGGTCTTAATATGTATACTTTAGAGGAAAGGTAGGGTAGAGGAGATATGATATAGATGTTTAAATACCTCTGTGGCATAAATGCACAGGATGAGAATCTCTTTCGATTGAAAGCAAGCTCTGTTTCAAGGGGACATAGGGTGAGGGTGAAAGAAGATACACTCAGGAGTAACATGCGGAAATTACAGAAAGAATGGTAGATGCATGGAATAGTCTCCCAGTGCAGGTCGTAGAGAAAAGGACAGTATGAATTCAAAAAAGCATGGGACAATGCAGAGGAACCATGAAGGTTAAAAGGGGACTATTGTAGTTGCTATAGAAGGGCAGAGTAGATAGGCCATGTGGTCATTTTTTGCCATCATGTTTCTATGTTTCTATCCTCCCCTTCTTCCAGGCTCCCACCTTTGGAGTTATCATGGACTGCGTGCTTTGCTGCACTCACATGCAACTGATAGTTAAAACATGTCACTTCCCTGCCTTGTACCTTGGTGCAAAGTGACCTTTCCCATCTGAATACACTACAACAGCATGTTTTCATTCTTCCATCCATTTTGGTTGGGACTAGTGAAATCTCTGCCTTGCTGCTCTCCCTATGTATCATCCCTCTCCCCTTCATTCTGTTAAAGATTCAGCTGTGCAGCTCATTGTAAGCCAGGCATACACTGTTCATATTACCTGTCCTCTCTGGTAAGATCATTGGTTTTCTGTGCATATCAGTATTCACTGCAAGGTTCTCTGACCTAGCGATACATGTCTTGCATTTGCTCCTGCTCATATCCTTTCCTCTCCTATCTCTCCCATCATTCCTCTAGGGAACAACACTGACCTAAAAGACTGCTTCTATCTGTGCCCCCCTTAACCACTGCCAACTCCACACATTCATCTTTTATACTTCGCTGCTCATCACACTCGGGACAAATTACCTGTGTTGATACATCTGATGTCATCACTGCCTTTTTCCAAACAGGACTACAGACATACCTCCCTGAGGCTGCATTTGGAGCCCTACCCATCTAGTCCCCTGCTCTCCAGCTATGTGTGCCATACCATTACCTTATGCATATTCTATGCTCCAGCAGTTCTGTTGTCCCATTTGCCCAGCTTGTAATCTCAGCTGAGCTGGGACTGTCTCTTACATTGGTTTATCCTGCTCTGTGTAGGTCTTGTATCACTTGACAAGTGGGCAGTAGTACTGCAAGTTGTGATAGTTATAGTGGTGTTCATGCACGTATATCTGCACTGTGCTGAGTGCACCTCCCAGTGCTCCACCACCACCCAGCATGTGTGGCTATCCGTAGCAATGGATTGATGGCATCTAAAGAGGCCCTAGTGAGGGATGCCATGACCGGACGGGTTGCAGTTTTAAGAAAAATAACATTGGGGCTTCGTAGGAAAGCGGACATGCTGTCCATAGTACACACTGGGGAGGGTATGTGTTGGGCACTGTGACACCGAAGATCTGCCCTATACCTTTAAAACACAGAAGGCTGCTGAGTTTGGCACAGATTCTGACAGGAAGGGAGATCAAAAGCTTCACAGTTACCATAGGCAACCAAAGCAGGCTGAGACACGAGGTCTGAGGGCACGCCTAGCCAACAAACACTCCCCAAGTAATGAAGAGAACAGTTTGCACATGTGCAGGAAAACGCCCCTAACCATGTATAAGAAACGTGGTAGAAGGGTCAGGCCCAGCAGTGGCTGAACTAGTAGTGGATAGTTAGGCACACTGCTGGGCCTGACCCTTCTATGAAAGAAAGTGTAGTTGAGACAGAGTGGTCAGGTTTAAATAAGGATTTATTCCCCTCCCGGGCTTGCTGGATTTTCAAAACAGTACACAAATACCAAACTTAAGAGGCAGCTATGCTTCTGGCAAAAACAAAAGGTGAAAGGAAAACACAGCTTCTTGCTTGAACAGAACCAATAATTATAACAAACAGAAATCGGGTAACAACGTTGGCAGTTCCCTCTGTGCACGTTTATCTTTCTCTCAGGCACACTTATCTTCTACTAGCATAGAGAAGTTTCATCAGTTATTAATAAAGAACAGTCCATGTCCTCAACATAGGGAAAGCATTCACTTTGCTCCGTGCACATCGGTTCATCAACTATCTTATCTTCTTTAGGGCAGAGAGTCTGGAACCTTCTCCAATCAGTTCCTAGCTTCTCTTCACCACTCTCTCCACAGTATGGCAAATAATTATCAGATAGTTTGTAAAACTGCCTTGTTCTGTTTCTAATAGGTCTCTCTCTTGGCAGTTTTCTGCCAGGCTTTAAATACATGCAATCATCTTCTTCACTCATACATATGTCCTCAATCACTTTACTTTACTTTTCCCAAGGTTGTAAATATCTTAGGCCATTCTGCCTTTCAGTAATACAGAGTTCCTTACCAGCTGCTCTCCGTTCTCCCCACTGACCTCTGTGTCTGGGAAATTCTTCCTGCGTCACAGGTGAGGGTTTTTCTGCAGTTAATCCCTCTGCTGGTAAACGGCTTTCTGTCTCTTTTCAAAGCCCTGCTTGGCTTTCTATTCCAAGACTCAAATGAAACAGCATTAGGCTGAGAGTGTTCTGACCTTCTGTTAGAGAGCTGCAAGTCTTCCCTTACTTGCCAAGTTTCCAAATCACTCTCAGCTTCTGAGTTTCCAAAACCACCGTCAGAATCAGCACATGAATCCAACTCAGCCTCTCTCACTGCAACTCCTGCTGGGTCTCCTACCAGCTTTCTTCCTCGATCTAACTCTGTTTGCCTACCACGTTTCTTATACATGGTTAGGGGCGTTTTCCTGCACATGTGCAAACTGTTCTCTTCATTACTTGGGGAGTGTTTGTTGGCTAGGCGTGCCCTCAGACCTCGTGTCTCAGCCTGCTTTGGTTGCCTATGGTAACTGTGAAGCTTTTGATCTCCCTTCCTGTCAGAATCTGTTACAAAATCAGCAGCTTTCTGTGTTTTAAAGGTATAGGGCAGATCTTCGGTGTCACACATCCCCCTTCTTAAGATATTACGAGCTGCGGACGTCCTCGTCGGACAGCGCGTAATTCTATCTGAGCGGAATCTTTCGCTCACTACCTGCACTAATCTCACTTCTGCTGATCTGTCCCGCCAAGGCTTCAGCAGGTTTAAGTGGTATACTTGGTGGCGCCCATTTTTGTGTTCCACTCTGTAGGAAACGGAACCCACCTGACCAACTATTGTAGCCGGGCCTTTCCATCTGGCCTCGAACTTCGGACCAGCGTCCGCTACCAGGATTACAACTTTATCCCCTATGGACAACTTCCTGGTTCTAGTTCCCTGGTCATAGTATTTTTTCTGCCGGCGTTGGCTGGCCTGCAGATTGTCCATAGACACTCTAGAAGTCCGTTCTAAACGGTTCCTGAGGTCTTTCAAGAATTGGGGTACCCCTACTTCTGTCTCATCTGGTGCCACTCACTGCTCCCGAAGGATATCTAAGATCCCCCTCGGGGCCCTACCAAATAACAGTTCATAAGGTGATGTCCCCAACGATGTCTGTACGCGTTCCCTACAGGCGTACAGGACGAATGGGAGGACGTTGCTCCATTCTACCATATTGCCTCCTAAGCTCTGCCTTAACATCTGCTTTAGGGACTGATTCATGCGTTCCACCAGCCCGTTGGACTGGGGGTGGTACGCTGAGGTGCGGATATGTCTTATCCCAAAGGCGTCCCAAAGCATGGCCAAGTGTTTTGACGTGAAATTGGTCCCTTGATCCGTTAGGATCTCTTGTGGAAACCCAATCTCACAAAACAGCTTTATGAGCTCTATTGAGATGGTCTTTGCTGAAATATTGCACAGGGGTATTGCCCATGGAAACCTGGTTGCATGGTCCATGATCACCAGAATACATTGGAAGCCCCTTGGTGTTCGTATTAATGGGCCTACAATATCCATGGCTAACTTTCTCACTGGGGTTGCAATGGTAACTGTGAAGCTTTTGATCTCCCTTCCTGTCAGAATCTGTGCCAAACTCAGCAGCTTTCTGTGTTTTAAAGGTATAGGGCAGATCTTCGGTGTCACAGCACACATGGTTTGTTGTGCTTGTGCTTATATGATGGTCTCCTGTGCATGGCTGTTTCAAGCAATGTAGCAGCTTTTGCTGCCTCTGTATATAGCTCATAGTCTTCTTGCACCCTCTCTGGAACCTACCCTCACTGTATCCCTGAGGGCTACTGCCTGGCTACGACTATTGTTCTCATAACCAGGGGGTGAGGTTCAAATCTCACAGAGACTTCATGACATTGGCCCTTGAATGTCTGATTCCCCCCAAAACAGATCATTTCCAATTTTGCACTGGACTCCTACATCAGAGACCTCACAGGTGCTGCTGCTAGAGCTGGTGTCAGGTATAGCAGACTGCATGCCCTGGCATTTCATCCTACACATGTACAATTCTGGTAACTCATGCCATATGGCCCTACCTGGGTGTCATTCCGCTCAGACACCGCTTTTGGGATTCTGCCATTTGATATTTTGCATTGTGCCCTTGCCCCAATCTTTGGATGGTAGGTGTCAGTGTTGGTACATTGTCGGGTCTCGCTGACTGTACAGCAGCCACTGGGCAGACCCTCCACAATGTTTATTTGTATGATGAGATGGAGATGGGATCTGTATTGTATTAACAACCAGTTGCCTGCAAGCATGCCAGTGGCAGGGATGTCATCAAGGGAGGGCAGTGGAAGTTGTATAGCCTGCAGGGCATGTCACTGCATCGCACCTGACTCCACCCCCTGGTGCAGTCAACTGACTGCATGCAGTTCTATCATGTGGCTGTATGTGGCATGTAAAAGGCAAGACTCACTAGCTACAGTTTACCCCTCCTTGCACAGGCACTGGTTGAGGTCTGTGTTCCACTGCCTCAATGTCTTGAATCTGCATTTCAGGGCCTCCATGGTCCGTCTCACACCAAAATCCCTATGGGAAGGGAATATGAATCATAAGGTGGCCCTTCTGGCCCCACATGAAATCTGAGGGCTGTGCCTCCCATGTCTATACCTGCACACTGTTCTCAACAGCCTCCACTGCATCTACCACCCTTGGTGCCTTCTAGACTGATGTCCCCCATCCCTTCACCACAGCCCCTGCTGTCCCATTTTTTGTTGTCCCTGTGTCAGCACCTCAGTTGCCATTCAGGTTTTCAGACCCAACACTTACATAATAGGCCCACTGACACCCACCCTCTAATCTGACACACCCTCATCCTCTTCTACACCGTTTTGTACTCTGCCTCTACATTGCTGCTTACCTCCCCTTACCCTCTCAGCTTCCTCGGACTTCTCCTGTCTCTGTGTAGTTGCCTCTCTCACTTGTCTGGATCAGCCCATGACACACCCACACACCCCTATGCTCACCACAACCCATGAACACTTGCCTTCCCCTCTACAAGAGGTTATATTTTCTTGTATGCTGGCATACAGGTGCCAAGGACACACATCACTCAGGTCAATATATTCATCTCCCAGCAGCCAGATAGCAGATGTTGAAAATGCCAAACGTATAGCACATTTTGGTGTTTGAGTGATTTTGTGTCAGATGTACACCTCCAGGTTGGTGACTCTGTGCACTGATGTGCCACCTTGGAGTTCCTTGGTTCTTCAGTTGCACTTATGACCCTCCCACAACCATTGCCTAACACCCATGGCTTACTCACACGCGCAGCCACAACTGGATTGCTCTCCATATTTACAGGACCAGCTGCATATTGGCCCTGTGGTGGCCCCTGGGGTACAGTACCCTCTCCCAGCACAATACTATGCATGCTAGGGCCTCATCCTCCTCCAAGCTGAAGTTCTCCTGTCTCTTTCAGGATGCTATGTTGCTCATAACTGCTCCATAAGGGGAGCCCTTATGATTCATGGAGTGTGCCAATCGGAAGCAGGCATTGACATGCAGGTCTTGTGGTAGCCATGTGTGGGATTGTGCTATCACACAGGTATTAATGGGAGCATTTTCCATGTAGCATGGCTTTCATGGCTCGATCCGCATTGGCATTTTGTGCCCTGTGACACTGCCCATACTCATACACTAGCGGACCTTTGTACGTATGGTACACAGGTAGGCACTGCTCTGAAGGATACACTTACTATGCTTCTATATGCCCCAATGCTAACTGCTTAGCATCGGGGAGTGTTGTGGGTGTTCTAGGGTGTGTCTTGGGCAGCGACAGTCACTAGCCGGGTAGCGGCAATATTGCACCACTACCCGTTTAGTGACCTGTGGATAAAACTAGTTGAAGCAAAAGCTGGCCACGTTTTATTCATGGGAGTTAACCAGGTAGCAGTACAATATTCACCCCTACTCAGTTAGCTTCTGCGGCATCGGAGGCTGTGTGGCGACCCCAGATATTCAATGCTGGGGCCACATATGACCCCGGCATTGAATATCTAGGGTAAGAGGTCAGCGGCAGTGGTTATGTGCCATAATGGTGCATAGCCATCCCAACTGAATATCGGGCTTGCAATCTATAAAATCCTGAGTGGAGTGGAATAAGTAAGCACAAATCAATTGTTTACTCTTTCAAAAACTACAAACATTATGGGGGGCAGAGCCTGGGCTTTGGCGGAATGAGTGCCTAAGACGAAGCTCTGAAGGACCTTGCTTAAAATTTGGCGTTAGCGCTGGTATTTGTGAACCCCAAACCAAACCAGTGAGATTTCTTGCTTTTGGACTAGCCCGGGAGCATGTCGGGTCCAAAACCAAACCATCTAGACTTTGTTGGAAGCCAAAATTAGAGCGTCAAGAGATCAAAGACGGAACCTCCGTCTCCACAGAAAATGGCGTCGAACCGGGAAGGCTCAGAGGCGATGCAGGAGATCCTTTCAGAAATAAGATCGGTCAAAGAAATAGTCACGCTTAACAGCAATGCGCTATCGTCCATGCAAGGGGATATTAGCCTCTTAAAGCAGCGAATGGAAACCATCGTCGAGCGGCAAGATACCGTGGACTCAAAGTTAGCTATCCACGAGGAGAAACTACAGGACATCGGCAAACATGCAAAGCAAATTAAGGCCTTGCAATGAGAAATAGAAGACAACAACAATAGATCCAGAAGGAACAATGTACGGATTATAGGGGTGCCCAAAGGTGTGGAAGGCAAAGACATGTGTGCGTTTGTACAGAGGTTGGTACCAGCAGTATTGAAGTTATCGTTTGATATGCCCTTTGAAATCAAAAGGGCTCATCGGGTCCCCTCGCAGTCTGCTTTGAATAGCAAGAAGACTAGGCCTATCATCTTTAAAGTCCTGCGCTTTCAGCATGCAGTGAAAATTTTAGAAGCAGCGCGGGTACACTCGCCGCTGGAGTATGAGGGCCACAGATTGCTGTTTTTTTCCGGACTTTGCCAAAGCGACTGTAGATAGGCGTAAAGCTTTCCTCTCGCTAAGACCCAGACTCCAACACCTTCAGGCCAGATTTGGTCTTCTGTACCCGGCTAGAATGAGGGTCACCCTCCATAACCAAATGAGGAACTTTGATGAACCGGAAGCCCTGCGAAGCTATCTGGACTATAAAGAAGCGGAGTTGATGTCCTGAGGTTCATCTGGGACATTTGATTGATGTATTTGGCGTGGTCTGTGGGTGGTATTGGATTTGGGGTTCATACAGTATGTGTTAAGGTCGGCAAGAAGCCTGAGGTTCTCAGCAGCTTTTTGGCCACCGGTTTTGAGGGTTATAGCAGTGGGCTGACTAGCGCATGCGTACGTGTACTGTGAGCCGGTCCTAGGGCCTCTCCTGCTGTAGCAGGTTCACCTATACAGGGGGTGGGTGGTGTGTCCTTCAAAGGGTTCACTGGAATCAAGCTCATGGGTTGTATCACTGGGATTTTATGTGTATTTTGGCTAAGCAGAGGTATGCTGTCCAGCTTAATGTGTGGTCTCAATATCATGCCCCGAGTGGCAAGATGACTGCTGGTTCAGAGCAATTGCTAGAGTGTGATGAGGAAGCAATATAATGGCACCTATTAAGATTCTTTCTCTTAACGTCAAAGGCATCAATAGCCCTATGAAACGGAAGAAAATAATTCAATATGGCCAACAAGAAAAGGCAGATATAATATTGTTACAAGAGACTCATTTAAATTCCAAGGAGTCTTTAAAACTAAACATCAAGCCTTTTTCAGTGGTGGGATTCTCGGCCGCTGTGCAGAAGCATAATGGAGTGGCGATACTTGTGCGGAAAGCTCTTGCCCCGCAGGTGGTTCAAGTCCAAGCAGATCAGATTGGTAGATGGGTTAGAGTTCATCTTCATGTAGGGCAGCTAGAGTTAAATGTTCTAAACGTATATGCTCCAAATAGTGACAATCCCGAGTTTTTTAGGGCTCTTGCACAAGAATTGCACGGGGAAACGGTGATTCCGTCCCTTGTTGGGGGGGATTTCAACTTAGTCTTGGATTCATTGGTGGATAGGAAGCCTCCTAGATCATGTAGGCTGCTGAAAGCTCATTCAGTTTTTATTTCACTATTGCAAGACCTTGGATTGGTGGATATCTGGAGACTAATGCACCCGGTGGAACAGGAATTTACGTTCTATTCCCCTCCGCACAGATCCCTATCCAGAATAGATTTTTTGTTGTTCTCTAAAACCCTGACGACTAGTGTTATTGGCACTGAGATCCACGCGATGCATTTGTCGGACCACGCTGCTGTTTCTCTTATTCTGGAGGATGGGAGACCAGAGCGGGTTCCGGCTCAGTGGTTTTTTGACAAAACCTTGTTAGAGAATAGTGATTTTAAAGGCAAAATACGCTCGGCTATTAAAGACTACTTTAGTTTTAACCTGCCTCAGTTAACATCGGGTTGGGCAAGATGGGAAGGCTTTAAAGCCTCCATCAGGGCTGTGGTTACTAGTTTTAGCATTTATCAGGTGAGGCTCCGCAAGGAACAGTTGGCCGAATTAGATCTGCAAATTAAAGCGGGCGAACGCATCTTGGTCAAGAGACAGGATCCTTGTATCCTACTTCGTCTGCAGCGCTTGCGGTATAAATATAATCAGCTGCTGACCAATGAGGCAACTCAATATATTAAAGCCCAGGAAGGGCTATATTATTGGGAAAATAATAGGGCAGGGTGGCTATTGGCCAATTCGCTGAAGGCAAAAAAGGAGGCTAGTCGTATTGCGGCCATTAAGGCCGATGGTGCCTCGGTACTGTTATTGGGAGATAAGGACATCGCGGAGGCCTTTAGGGTCTTTTTTGTAAACCTATATTCCTCTGAAAAAAGTTGTTCACTAGAGGCATTCGCGCGGTTAGTAGATAAGGTGGATAGACCGCGTCTAGAGGAGGACAGTGTAGACATGTTAGACAGCCCTATTACCCTGGAGGAAATTGAGCACGCCATACGCTTGTTACAAACTGGTAAGGCGGTTGGCCCCGATGGGCTGCCTGCTGAGTTCTTTAAGATATTTGCCAAGGATCTTGGCATCTTTATGCAGGAATACTATAACTCTCTAGTGGCAGAAAGCCCCCAGGTGGGCATGTTTGCAGCAGCTAGAATTGTAGTTTTGGAAAAGCCAGGAAGGGATCCACAGATAGTGGGCAACTACCGTCCGATCTCTTTATTAAACGTGGATTATAAGATCTTTGCCTCAGTATTAGCGCGTAGGCTGTCCTCTGTGATCCCCCGCTTAATCCATCCAGATCAATGTGGGTTCATAGAAGGGCGTTCTACTGCAGACAACGCCCGGTTATTATGTCATGTGATTGCGGGGGCAGAGTGTCAAGAGGAACCCTTGGTCGGCCTCTCCTTAGATGCCGAAAAGGCTTTTGATCGCCTTGAGTGGTCGTTCCTCTATGCAGCCTTGGAGTGGTTTGGATTTGGGGAGCGATTTCTTGGATTGCTTAAGGTCATGTACGCTTCTCCCTCTGCAAGTATCACCGTGAATAACATCCAATCCGGGGATTTTGCATTGTGTCGGGGTACGCGTCAAGGCTGCCCTTTATCGCCCCTTTTATTTAATCTTGCACTTGAGCCGCTACTCCTTCTCCTTAGACAGAACAGTCAAGTTCAGGGTATTAGGCTGGCGGGGGGTGATATCAAGATTTCTGCATATGCGGATGACCTCCTGTTGTTCACCAATCCAGGGTCTGTGGCAAATATCCTAGAGCAGATTCAGGAGTATTCCTCTTTATCGGGGTATAAAATTAACTGGGCTAAATCTGTTGCTTTTCCTCTCAATTTTTGAGCTCTCAGAAATGATTTGGAAGAATTCCCGTTTGTATGGGAGTCAACTAAGATTAAATACCTCGGAGCATACTATTGTCACTCTCTGGATGATATGCTGCAACATAATATGGAGGCAGTTATGGCCAATGTACAGAGTCTGACCACAAAGTGGTCCCCACTGTTATTATCCTGGTGGGGCAGATTGGAAACAATCAAAATGACCATTGTGCCCAAAATAAATTACATATTAGAGATGGTGCCATTCTATTTTCCTCTACACTTTTACCGGCAACTTGAGAAGCTCCTTGCACTTTTCCTGTGGCAGCACAAACCCCCGAGAATTGCCCTTAAAAAGTTGAAAGCCTCAAAAGAGGACGGAGGGGTTCATTTTCCCGATTTTTTCATGTATCATCAGGCTTTCCTACTGAAGCAGGGTATTAGATGGAGAGAGCAGCATTCAGATCTGAGCCCGGTCTGGTTAGATCTGGAAAAGAGGTTGGTAGCCCCTGTCCCTCTGTACCTACCCCCTGGAATGGTGTTTAGTGAGACCTCTGGCAGGCCTCGGATGATTATTGACACTCAGCGAGCATTTAGGTTCCTAGCTAAAACAGTGGGGACTGAGGGGAATGTCACGCTTGATCTCCCTATCTGGTACAACCCATATTTCAAGATTCAGCAAAAGCCCTTTGCTTGGAAACCTTGGTATGAAAAGGGCATTTGGACTGTTGGGCAGTTATTGGATCAGAAAGAGTGGAAAAGCTTTGGTAGTTTGCAACAGGAGTTTCAGCTTCCCGGGAAGTTATACTTTCAATGGCTTCAATTAAAGCACTGCTTAAGTAAGCTCCTCGTGGGGAGCGTGTTGCTGCAGGAAGTGTGGGACGTTGATACTACAATTCAGCTGGCACAGCAGTCTGGCAACAAATAGGGGTGTCCTGCATGGAGCGGTGGGTTCACCCTTAAACAAAGACATGGGTAGGGGTGGCCTGAGGGGTGGCCTGCATAGAGTGGCACCTACTCCTGCCATCTTACTCCAGCCATCTTACTGGGCAGACTAGATGGACCATACTGGTGTTTATCTGCCGTCATTTACTATGTTACTATATTATGCATCCTTTGAGGAAATGCAAGGTTAGTTCCGGGTTTTGAGCACTTGGTAAAGGCCCATCCCTAGCAGTTTAAGGCGTGTTTGTATAAATGACCAGGGCAGGAATCACTGTGGCCAGTTCCTAATGCCACGTACCATTTGATGCAAGGTATGTCCTGACATACATGTTCATATTTACGTTCTCATATTCCATACTGAGATTACCTAGCATTTTTCATGGCATGAGGAGGACAGATGAATAGTAGTAGTAGGTTAGAAGGCTCTCAACGGGCTACTGGGAAAAAGTTAAAGGCTCTACGTAGTAAAGCCAGCATTTATGGTAAGGTTGGAACAAAGCCTTTAAGACATCTGACAGCTAATGTAGTTGCACGTGAAATGAGAGGCAGAAGCTACAAAGATGTCTTACATGTGAGATATGGAATATATGCAGCATGAACCATGGGAAGCAGGAGGTTGTCATGCTTTAGATAGAGCATCCACAACTCAATCTGTTGGGTGTTGGTGAAATGAAATAGACTAGCAGTTTGAATCTGATGATCACATGGTTACCTACACTGGACATGAAAAATAAATAAGACATGGTGTTGCACTTATAGTTATGAAAAACCTTGCAAGAACTGTAATGAAATACTGTGCAATCAGTGAATGCTTTTTTTTCTACTTGTCTATGAAAAATAACCATCAACACAGCAATTATTCAGGTATATGTACCAACACAGCTGCAGAAGAGAACAAAATTGATCAGTTCTATGAACAAATGCAAGCTGAAATTGACAGAACATGCAAACAAGATAAACTGATAGTCACGGGTGACTGAAAAGCAGAAGTTGGTCACAAGGAAGAAGGCAAAGTGAGTAGAAAATAACATCAATAAAGACAAAACTTGGAGGTGACTGTGATTCAGATCATTGGCTACTAGTATGCAAACTCAAGCTAAAGCAAAGTATGATCTTGAAAATATACCACTAGAATATAAAGACTGCCTGTGAAATCAATTTGTTGCTTTGGATAAAAATAACATAAGTGGTGTAGAATGACATCAAGAAAGTAATGTATGAAGAAAATGAAAAATCTCTGCAAAAGGTGAAAAAGCAAAAACAGACAAAATGGCTAACCAAAGAAACTCTGAAAATTGCTCAAAAAGGCATACAAGCTAAAGCCAGAGGGGAAATGTAATCATGGATCTTAAAAGAAATTGCCAACATGCAGCAAGATGAGAAAAATAAAAGTTCTATAATATCATATGCAAGGAAACTATTAGAAGAAAAACAAGATCAGCTTTCCTAAAGCTGTGAGAGTTAAAGAGATAATTCCAGCCTCGAATTGGAATGCTAAAAGATGCTCAAAAGTCCATTTTGAATGATTTATTTATTTAGCTGGTTTTATATATCGTTTTACTGCAAGGCAAAACGGTTTACATTGAACAAATAGTAACATTTACATGGAACAGTTAGAACTATGGACAAATAACTGGTAGAAATATTACATTGAACAAGTAGTAACATTTGTATGGAACAGTTGGAACTATGTACAGATGTTGATGTTGAGAAGATCAAGAAAAAGTGGCAACAATGTACCAAGTTTTTATACTATAAAGTGGATCAACAGCCATTTTAAGCTAAACCTTATGATCAGGAACCATTGGTGATGAAAGAGGTCAAAGCAGTATTGAAAGCATTATCAAAGAACAAAGCATCTGGCAATGACAGCATTTTCACTGAAGTATTACAGGAATCAGATGCAGCTGTTACAATATTTGCAAGACTTTGTCAGGAAATTTGGAAGACAACATCATGACCTGACTGACTGGAAAAGATCTATGTTCATGTCAATATTGAAGAAAGGTGATACAACTGACTTTGGAAATTATTGCACAATCGCTCTGAGCCTGCCCACCAGAAAGATTCTATTCAAGAGTATTCAGTGGAGACTATAACCATACCTGGAACGAGAACTACCTGAAGTGCAAGCAGAGTTCAAGAAAGTATAAGGAGCAAGAGACAGCAATGTAGATATGAGACAGATACTTGAAAAAATAGAAGGATACCAAAGGAATATCTCCATATGTCTTTTTGACTACAACAAGGCCTTTGATTGTCTAAATCATGAAAAATTCTGGGTCACATTAAGAAGCATGATTATATCAGGACTCCTGATAGGTTTCATGCACAACCTTCACATTCATCAAGAAGCTACAGTTCAAATGGAATAAGGAAAAACAGTATGGTATAAAAAGGCAAAGGTATAAGACAAGGCTGCATACTTTCCCCATACCTGTTCAATTTATATGCAGAACAAATCATCAGAGAACCATCTTTAGGAAAACAATTGCGGTATGAAGATTGGTGGAAGACACATCAACAAACTTTGCTATGCTGACAATATCACGTTTCTGGCTGAAAGAGAATACAATCTGAAACATTTGCTTATCAAGGTCAAGGAACATAGTCTTAAAATTGCCATGCACCTTAACATGAAGAAGACAAAGATCCTGACACCTGGCAAAATCAATCTTATCATCCTTGATAGAGAAGAAATAGAAATAGTAGATAACTTTACCTGCTTGGATCAATATATTGAAATGACAAGCAGTCAAGAAATCAGATTACACATTGCTTTTGTCTGAAAGGCTATCAAGGACCTAGACAAGATTTTCAGGTGCAGAGATGTATTTCTGCTTATAAACATTTGACTTGTCCAAGCCGTGTATTTTCAATAACATCATATGGATGCAAAAGTTGGACAGTGAAGAATAAAGATAGAAAGAAAATTGATGTTTTTGAATTATGGTGCTACTGAAGAATACTGTTATACCATAGGCTGCCCGAAGAACACATCACTTGATACTAGAAGAGATCAAACCTAAACTTTCCTTAGAAGCTCAAATGATGACTTGAATTGCATACTTTGCACACATCAGATCACTAGAGAAAGACATCATGTTTGGCAAGGCTGAAGGTCAATGCAAAAGAGGAAGGCCAGCAATGCAATGCATCAATATAAAAACAACAGCTAAGCTGCCTGATTGAAGACCAAACACAATTTAGGAGAGCTATCTAGAGAGATGCCAGGAGTCGACATCAACTCAATGGCACTTAACAAGAATAACTGCTATGGTGCTCCTTTAACTGTTAGCAGAGTGCCTGCATTAATTATGTGCACCAACTACCATCTCAACAGATAATGCAGCTTAGTAAATAGTACTTTTAGTAGATTATCCCTACTGCTGAAATGGGGCATATGTTAAATAATATGTGTTAGATTGCATAAATGAGAATTAATATATGTTAGCATAGTTTAGTAAATGAGGCTATACATTTGTATATGAGGCAATTGAGGGTGAACTAACTTGCCAAAGTCAAAACATCAGATTGATCAGCGACCTCAGGCAATTCAGAAAAGCCCTCAAGCACCATCTGTTCCTTACACACTTCTCACAACCAAATAATGCCTCACCTCCTCCCTCCTCACAACCCTATCCCTTAATATGAATCACAAAATAGGAATTTACATAACATGTAATACAGACCAGACAGTATCTGTAATCAAACAGTTGCCCTGCTTCCTGAGGTACATTATTGTAAATAGAATATCAACATTAATCTCTGCTTAAAATGTACATAGTTTCCCCAGTTCAATTCCATGTTACTTTCCTTGTTATATGTAAACTCAGGCCAGATCTGTTCCTGTCCTAGAGTCAAATTGTTAACTGTAAACCGCACTGATAATAAAGAGCATGGTATAGAAGAGCTGTTAAATAAATAAAACAGGCAGCATTTAGAAAAGTAACATAGGGGTATGTTTACTAAAACCCCGGCAAAGTGCGTGCCGCGGTAGTGTGCGTATGCCATATAAGGAGTGGGCGTTCCCCGCTGAAGAAGAAAATCCGGAATTTACATATGCGCTAAGGAGCGCGGCGCCCTTGTGCGCCCCGCACATTAGCGCATCAGATAGCTGCGCGGGAGGCATATGTGGCACGCTGATGGGCAAGCAGAAGAGCAGAGCAAGCACAATGGTAGAGGCACTCACCAATGATGCAGGGATCAGGGGTTCAATCCCCCACAGAGCCTAATAAAGACAGCTGGCTGAGGTGTTAATTTAGGAGGCAGTGAAATAATGGGCAGCATAAGGCAGCGTGCTAATACTTTTGGAGGCATATTATACTGGGCGGCATAAGGCGGCACGCTAATGTTTTTGGAGGCATATTATACTGGGCGGCATAAGGCGGCGCGCTAATGTTTTTGGAGGCATATTATACTGGGCAGCATAAGGCGGTGCGCTAATGTTTTTGGAGGCATATTATACTGGGCAGCATAAGGCGGCGCGCTGATGGGCATAAGGCGGCGCGCCAATGTTTTGGAGGCATTCTAATACAGGGCGGCATAAGGCGGTGCGCTGATGAGCAAACAGAAGAGCAGAGCCACAGCACAATGGTTAAGGCACCTACCAATGGTGTAGGGATCAGGGGTTCAATCCCCCACAGTGCTCAATGAACAAGGCTGGCTGAGGCAATGTGTATTATGGGGAAGATTGCTTTAGGAGGCATTTTATTTTAATTATCATTAATAGCAAACGCACTCTCAAAGCGTGTTAAAATAAGGCGTCCTATAAGGCACATTTTACAGTGCACTGTCCGCCACGGCACCCTAAAATGTCCCCTATAGGGCACCCTATAAGTTGCGTCACAGGATAATGTATAGTGCACCTTATATGGACGGGAACCATAAGGTGCTCTATAGGGCGCCCTATAAAGTGCCCTCAGAGGCACCATATGGGTACAGTACGCTGAGGGTGTTTCTGCTGGAATCAGAAATGTACATTAAAAAAAAAAATGCCTTGGGCAACCCTATCAAATAACCCCACTGTGGATTTGAACCCATGACCTCTGGCTGCATAGACAGTGATGCAACCATTGGACTACAGCTACTAGCAAACCCCTGGCTGGCTGCAGAGAGCCTGCATGTCACCACACAGACAGTCTGCTGCAGTCACCAGGATAGGGTTAGCCCACCCGTACCCATGATGCACTGCACATGCAAATCAGCTGTCCACAGATGAACACAAGATGGGGAATGCACCCCCACAGCACCACGGCCTGGTAGGGGGAAGTGACCGGGTGCACCCCCACAGCACTTCGGCCTGGTAGGGGGTACTGACCGTGTGTTTTACTGACACAGAGTAGCTACACACCGTCACATTGTGCGGGTACTGTGCTCACCCTGAGTGTGTGATGAGGCAGCCGGGACCAGGTCCACAACACCTTCCATAGCTGAAAGAGGCCATGCAGGAGGTCCAAAGCAGTGTTAATGTATGAGATAGGTAGTGTCTGCACAAACACCTTGGATATTTCTGTCTGTCTCAGTCAGGTGTAGCCCCCATGGACCCTTGGGAGGATTATACACCACCACCACCACCCTCCTCCCCCAGGGCTGAGGGTGGCAAACAGGGTCTCCCCTCAATAGATACACATTATACCTCCCTGCAAAGGTGGCAGTAGGGGGGAACATCAACCCCAGTCCTGCTGAGGGTCAGACACCCCACAGGGCAGTCAATGCAGCTCTATAGACATCCATAACACAATAGCAGACAGACATTAGGCCAGGATATGGTATGCTGCACCCCACCACTATCTGATATTCCCCTCCAACAAGACACATACCAGCTGCAAACAGTCTGCTTGTTAGTCCATAGTGCATGTTCCCAGTGGAGATGCATGCACCCAGAACTGGGATGTCAGCATACACAGCAAGCAGAGATATCAGTGACTGGGCCCCCAAAAAGAAACCCATATCTATCACATGAGAGAAATACTATATTGCACTATGGGGGTGCCTAGCCATGCTGTGGTCACTGCACTGTCAGGGTGAGAGTGATCTCTCAGCAGGACATACTGAGGTCACCCTGTCTGTGTAGGTGGTGGCCGGGCACTAACATGTCCCAGTCAGTGCCCTATGCCCTGTGCAGATGCACCCTGGCCAGGCCACCCTGTCCGGCCTATTCCCATGGTACCTTGCTCCTCATTATGCACATTGGCAGCCCAATACTGGCAACATTGCTGGCAGTGTGGGCTGTGGAAGGTGTTTGCAGCCACCACACACTGGATAGACAGACAGCCACCCCCACACCTATGCCAGCATTGTGCTACTATAGAGGAGTCCAGCAGCCATACCCACCACACCAGTCCTGGGCACAGTACAGGCATAGATATGGTACGCAATACTGTTGGGGGTCACTCTCCAGGGTGGTAAACACTGTCAGAGACCAGACCTGCAGCGCACACCGCAGACATCACAATGATTGTTATGGTGGAGATCAATGAGCAAAATGTGCTTAATGTAGGAATTGATATCTGCCAGTTATCATGGGCAACGTTTGATAGCTGTGTACCATATACCCAGGTGTAGGGTATGCAACTGGAGGCATTGGCCAATGGGGCCTGTGGGTGTGTGTGTGGGTGTGTCTGGCCCTGTTGGCTGCTGCTATATGGCAGAGTGTCCCAACTCCTGTCCTGGTGTTCCAACCACTGTTCAGGTTTTCATGCTGTCCCTCATAAATATGCATGAGCTACATCAGCATACCATGGGGGTGGTGCATAGATATGCAGCACAGACATCCTTAATAGAGGCAGCATGGATCCTGAATGGTGTGGGGCCCTCCAGGACTGCATGTGGGAGACTCAGCTCTAGGTAATGCAGCTGTTTATGGTGTCTGTGTTTGGTGTGGTAAAATATAGGCGTTTGAACCATGCGTATGTTCTCAGCAATAAAGGTATGTCCTTACTATCACGGTTTAGTTGTAGGAAAAATATGTGGACTGGATTGGCAGTAGCCCCAGCTGGGTTTTGAACCTGTGATCTTCTGTTTGTGAAAACACTGTCTGTGTGCACTGCACCACTGTGTTGCCACAGATGTGCTGTGTTCCCTGGGGAGTCCATGACTGTACATCCGACAGAGCCTGTCTGTTGAGGTGGATGGTGCCAGCCTGCACAGGCCTAGGCCACTGTCTGCTGTGGTTTGCAGCCACTGCCCCCTCCACCACCTGTACCCTTCCGCCAACATGCAGACATGTCCCTATCTGGGAAAAAGCATATGACCTGATTGAGTTGTGGCACTCCAGGACTGAATTTGGGGGACTCGGCTGTAGGTAATGCCCATTGTTATGGTTTCTGTGTGGTGTAGGGTAAAATATAGGTGTTGGAACCATGCTTATGTTCTCTGCAATAAAGGAGTGTCTGTACTATCACTGTTTAGTGGTGGGTAAAACTATGGGGACTGGGTTGTCAGGAGCCCCAGCTGGGATTTAAATCTGTGACCCTCTGGTCCTACAGGCACTGGCTGTGTCCGCTGCACCACACTGTGGCCACAGAGACTGTGCAGTCTCTGGAGATAGGAAACCTGGCCGCACGAGTCAGACACCCTGCTCTGCACAATTTTACTGTGGGCTCGTTTACCTTGTATGGGGACAAAGGTGCACATAAACCTCAAACATGACCTCCTAAAAAGGGGAGAAAAACCAAACCCAAGCTGGGCAACAGTGATATCAATGGGCAACCTGAAAAACACTCCCAGGAAAGCTCCATTAAAATGCTGTGATTTTTGAAAGAGTCTACGGAGCGTAGACCCTTCCAAAAATCATTTCGTTTTTTTGGAGCTTTCCTGGGAGTGTTCTTTATGGTTGCCCATTAATATTACTGTTGCCCAGCTGGATTATAATTTATTTGGAATTTGTTGTGGTCATTTTCAATTTATATTTGCTATTTTGTTCTGTGCACATGTATCACACTGCTCACGTTTTGCAGGTTTCCCCAGTTTTGCTGTACATTGCTGACGAAAATGGTTTCCCTTTAAATCTGCTCTAACGCGAGGTTTTCACTCGCGGTATTTTTGTTGCCGAAATGCAGCCCCCCTCCTATGCAAGGAGCCTCTCCCCTCCCACTCTCCACCCATTGACCCCGTCCCTCTGCCCCTCGGGGGCCTTCCTCCGCCCTCCATACGCCTTTCCCCGCCTCTATCGCACATCAGCGCACCGCACACTTGCGCGGGCCCGTTAATGTGACGCGCCTGCGTGCGGGGCACTTAAGAGCACTTAAGTGCATCATTAGCGTACGCTACTGTGCGCCGCGCACGTGTGCGCGGTTTAGTAAACATACCCCATAGTAACATAGTAAATGACAGCAGATAAAGGCCAGTATGATCCATTTAGTTTGCCCAGTAAGATGGCAAAAGTAGGTGCACCTGCCGCTCCATGCAGGTCACCCCACCCATGTCTTGATTTAGGGGTGAACCCACCGCTCAGTGTAGGACACCCCTGTTTGTTGAGAAATTAGATAGTTCAGTTTATTTTTATTTTATCCTGTTGCTGTAAAGGGATCCACTGTATCTGTCCCATGCCATTTTGAATTCTGTCACTGTATTTGCCCCCACCACTTCCATTGGGAGGGCATTCCAAGCATCCAGCATCCTTTCAGTGAAAAATTATTTCCTGACATTGCCTTTCAATTTACCCCCTTGCAGCCTCATGTTATGCCCTCTAGTTTTACAGCTTCCCCATCTTTGGAAGAGGTTTGTTTGTTCATTAATACTCTTTAAGCATTTAAAGGTCTGAATCATATCTCCCCAGTCACTCCTCTCCTCCAGAGTGTACAAATTTAGGTCTTCAAGTCTCTTCTCATAAGGCTTCTGACACAGGCTCAAAATCATTTTGGTCACCTTCCTCTGAACCGTTTCCAGTCTTTTTATATCCTTTGTGAGATATGGTCTCCAAAACTGAACACAGTATTCCAAATGAGGCCTCACCAGTGACTTATACAGTGGCATTTGAGTCCTGGCTTCTCTGGTTCTCAGCCTACTACTCTAACCATTAAGCTACTTCTTCACTGTTGGAGTAGTTGCATTCCTTTAGCTTTCATTAAAAAAGTCTTGTTCATCTAAAACAAGGCCTCTACTCTCAGACTCCCATGTTTTTAACGATGTTATGGTCCCAGCAAGTCACCAAACTTCTGCTAAGATTTTGGCTCAAGGTGTCTCCTAAACTTCTGTAATGATCATTTTTCTACTAGGACCCCAACCCAAGTAATATAATATGGCATTTTACAAGGGGTGCCTAGGAAAATCGGTGACATCCCGAGCAGTACATCCAAAAAACAATAAAGTGGCAGTCATGCCTTCTGAAATCACTCCATCTCTACCCCGAAAAATGAATGTCCCAGTAACTGGATCTAGAGATGGAATCCATACAGATGGCAAGACCGACTATGTGCACGGGTGTAGGCCATTTTACAAATGGCCTACACCACCTTTTAATTTACGAGATGTTCTCAATTTTTTTGGAGGAAACCAAAAAGCGGGTACAAAGGACTGGCGAATGTCAGATTCAGGTTTATAAACCCCTTTTATTAGACCCCTACATGTTTCGGCTCGTAGGCCTTCTTCAAGGGGTTTCTGAGGGAGCAAACCTCAAAACAAATAAAACAATGAGTATTGACAATAATGAATATGAAACCATAAAAACTATTAAAAACTACAAATGGTCATAAATAATAAGTACATAAAATAGAATGTATCATGACATTATGTCTAGAGAAATACAAACCGCTCACATACATATTTAAATAATAGTACAATAAGACATAAAAAGAAATTGTTGCATGTAAAGGTATAGGTTTGTTAAAAAACTCATTAAACATAAAATTATTATTAATTAAAAACCATATCACCTATACGTTGTTATACTATGTTATACTATGTAGTGAAATAAATATTATGTAGTGAAATAAATAACACAGATGCATAAAGACCAGAACTGAAAGTAAAAAACAAGGATGAGGAGGATATGAACAGGAAAGAATGCAAAAAATATAGAAAATATATGACAATACCTTTAAAATCTTGTCAATTCACAAAGACAATGACCACTAAAAGTTGATAAAAGGCATAAATAAATAAAAAATAAATAGTTAAATAAACATGTTTCCATAAAATATTTGTAAAACTTACTAGCCACTAAAAATTGGTAAAAGGTATAAGATAATAAATAGTGAATAATAAATAATGAGTAATAGATAATAGAAAAATAAATAAATATGTTTCCTATGTATTGCTATATAATCTGTTATGAGGCTGTATTATTATATATGATGTTGAATTATGTGTGAAGCCAAAGAGCCATTTTGTAATGTTAAAACTATATTTGTAATCCTATATGGAATCACTTCCACCGGGATTGCCAAGCCAGACTCTGTCAGGTACAAAAGATATAAGAAATTGACTCTATACTTTAGATAAGTAAAAAATTGCAAAGCATATGGTTAAACGCAATATTAAATTATCTACCAATATGCTTTTAGAGCTAGCTGTAATGAAACCGCATACCTAAAACCAAAGGTTGTTTTCTGATGTAAACCTTTCTTTAAGAATAAAGAAAGTGTTGCCATATGTCAGAGTGCTCTATATGTATGGTGCCCTGAAAAGAATTGGTATGTCAATATTCAATAGATAAAAACACTGAATAGTATTCTGAAAACAATTTTTAAACCAAATTTGAAATGATTAAAAACAGCCTGCGGTGTGAATGAGTCAACTAAACATGGAAAGGCACGCTTTTATGCCACCAAAAATAGGCAAACAACTTTCCATATAATAGATGTGATGTTTCTATACCGCCAAATTGGAAATAATAGTGAGGATATAGTGAAGTCTGTGGTCTTATTAAAGTTATATGATAGAGAGCCGAACATCTATGAATTTACATATTTGTACCATCAAAGTAATCTCTTCAAAATATAATGAGGCCTACAGTCATATAATAGATAGCCAAACTATCTGTGTGTGTCCGGTAATTTCTCACTAACGAATGGAAGGAGCACCCTTACCGTATATCGTGGTGTTCTGTATTCTCCGTTTCAAATAGAACTCCTCTGCTTGCACCCATCAAAGTTATAGGCGTTTTCCCACCGCTGCAAAGATGAAAGGTTGTTGGCTCACAAAAAAAACGATTGTGAGTAAAACGGCCCCAAAAAAACATAGTTCAGACTGAATAGTAAGAATAATAAAACACTGTCATGAAAATAAAAAGAATTAATATTATCACAATGAGTTTTATTGCAATGGAAGGGGAGGGGGGAAAAGGGGGAGGGGAGGGGACCCATATTGGGATCCTTTTAGTTACCTTGGATATAAAATCTTTATACACTAACATTCCCCAAGATGCGGCAATTAATATTTTAGAATGTAACCTCATTACACGATCAAGACCTGTACGTACTCCCACTTGTTTTTTAATGCAATTGGCTTCTCTAGCTTTATGTAACAACTATTTTCGCTTTCAAGACCTTTACTACTAACAGATAAGAGGAGTTGCAATGGGTTCTTCCGTGGCACCGGATGTCGCTAATCTTTATGTCTCTAATTTTGAGAAAGTTTTTCTAACCACACATCCGTACAAGGCACAAATACATATGTGGAAACGATATATTGATGACATATTCCTTATTTGAGAAGTTACAGATGATCAATTACTTGAATTTATTAGCTGACTCAGGAACGGTCGCGTTCCACTTGCTGGGGATCCCGGTGAGTTGGGTTTTGTTGGGGGGGGGGTAGTTTGTGCCGCGGGGTGGTCGCCTTCGGTGGGGGGGGTGCTTCTGGCAATCGGGGCCCGTCAAAATAAATAAAATAAAGTTGTGGTAAACCGGAGGAGGGCTGCCGCTTTACTTTTGGCCCCCTTTGTCATTTGGGGGAGGCACTGCGCAGGGCAGCCCAACATGGCTGGCGGTAGCAGAGCCAGGAGGACGTCGGGGGCACGGGGCGGGGGCAATCCGTGGGGATCCCGCGGGGCGGGGGCAGCACCGGGCGCCGGAGCGGGTCGTGGGGGGGCGCGGGGGGGTGGTTGGAAGGCGGGAAAGCGTCGGGTAGGGGCCGGGAAGCGTGGAGCTCTCCCTACCCCTACAGTCTGTCTTAGTGGTCCTGGGGAGGGGGGGAGTCCCCTGGGGGGGGTCGCTGGGCCAGGAGCTTTGGAGGCCGATGGGTTGTTGGGGGGGGGGGGAGTGACTGGAGGGGGGGTGGTGGATGGGGTTGACTGTATAGGAGGGGGGGGGCCTGGGTGTGTTCCGGCCCCGGCTGGTGCTTATGGGCCCCTACCGCTGGGTTTGAGTGGAGTTGGGATGCATGGGGGAGGGTGGCCGGCTTTGTCCCCATCACCTGGGCAAGCTATGGCCTGGGGAGCGGGCTGGGGTGGGGATCGTTGGTGCGCCGGTCTTCCAGCGGTGGGGCAGCCCCCCTGGGGGGCTGCAGCCTGGGCGGCTGGGGGGTTAGGGTCCTCTGGAGGGGCGCAGGGGCGGGGTGTGGGGTGGGGGATGGGGCCTTACGGGTGGGTGCCTCCGGGAGCGGGCTTTCCTCCTTCCCCGTGTGTTGGCTCTCCTCTCCCATTGCAGGTGTCGGGGTCTGCTCAGGTTCCTCCGAGTGGGTCCTCAGCGGCGGTTGTGGGATCAACTGTGATGTCGTCGATGGTCAGCCAGCCGGGCCAGACTTCGGTGGCGCAGCCGGAGTCCACGTCGGAGGCGCAGGCGACGGCGGCGCAGGTGGCAGCAGGTGAGTTCTCTGGGGTCACTGCGGGGGGAGTTGGGGCGGGGGTGTTACCGAGCGAATCTGCTCCGCCGGCACAAAAAGCCAAGGCTAAGCGAAAGCACCGACGGCGTCGGCGGAGGAGCGCGTCGTCTTCCTCCTCGTCTTCGGGGTCCTCAGCCACTTCCTCGGTGGACTCCACGGTCGTCCCGCCTTCGGGAGCGGGGGCGGGGTCCGAGGGGGCGGGGTCTGCGGTGGTCTGTTGCGCGGAATTGTGGGAGAGTGTTCCGCGCAAGTTGCGGAGGCGGATCGTGAAGCGGCATTACCTGGATATTTTCCGGTTGTTGGAGGGGAGAAAACGTTCAGGGGAGAGTCGCAAGAAGCGTAAAGAGGACGAGAAGGCGGGGAGGGTACGGAAGGTGTCACGGAACACGTTGAATTGGACGCGGGCCTTTTTGCGTCTGGCGAGCGTATGGGGCCATGAGGACCCGAGTTGTTACGGTGAGCTTCTGGCATATGCCGATGCTATCTTGTCGGCTTCCCAGGCGCACGAAGGTTGGGCCTGGCTTAATTACGATGAGGAGTTCCGCGATAGGATGGAAGAGAACAGGCAGTTGTCGTGGGGAATGAAGGATATCAACCTTTGGCTCACGCAAATGTCGGCTAAAAGGGGCGGCATGGGGGGGGGTATAGGTTCGGGTAAGGCGGCGGGTACGGCAGCACCGGCCGGCCTTCGGCCCTTTCGGTCAGCGGGCCCGGGGCCCGAGACGAGCAGAACGGGGGCAAGTGGTCCCGGCGGGGACCTGTGCTGGCGCTTCAATAAAACGTCCTGCCCCTTCCCGGACTGTAAGTTCCGGCACGCCTGTTCGCTTTGCGGCGCCGGTCACTCGGCCGTCAAGTGCAGCCGTAGAGCAGTGCCTGGGGCGGCGGCCGCCAGTAAGTGACGGGAATGCGGGGGGGCTGGCGCCTACCCCCATTAAGAGGCTGGCGCTCCAGCCGTGGCTGGAGCTCTATGCGGCTACCAGACATGGCAAGGCGGGGACGATGTTATGGGCGGGGTTTTCCGAGGGCTTTCGTATTCCTGTGCAGGGGGAGCTTAGGGGGTTGGAGAGGGGGAATGCGGTGTCGGTGCTGCGATTGGCGGAGGTGGCCCGAGCAAAGATTGCGGCGGAGTGTGCTCTGGGCAGAGTGGCTGGGCCTTTTGAACGGCCCCCCTTCTCGCCTTTTATCGTATCGCCGCTGGGGGTCATCCCTAAGAAGGAGCCTGGACGCTATCGGCTGATCCATAATCTTTCTTGCCCCCTCGGGGCTTCGGTAAACGACCATATCCCACGGGAGCTGTGCTCTGTGCGCTATGCGTCTTTTGACGAGGCATTGGAGCTGGTGCGCCAATGTGGAACAGGGGCTCTGTTGGCGAAGGTGGACATTGAGTCAGCCTTTCGTCTCTTGCCCGTGCACCCGTCCGCCTTCCCCTTGCTGGGATTTCGTTTCGACAATCAGTATTACTATGATAAATGCATGCCCATGGGTTGCGCGATTTCGTGCGCTTACTTCGAAGCCTTTAGCTCTTTCTTGCACTGGGTGCTGGTTCGGAGGTCTGGGCGGCGGACTATAGTGCATTATCTTGATGACTTCTTGTTCGTTGGGCCGGCCCAGTCCGCCGTGTGCGGATCCTTGCTGGGGCTTTTTCTGGGCCTGGCGGCGGATTTTGGCATTCCGTTGGCAGCGGGTAAGACGGTCGGACCGGTGACTCGTATCTCCTTTTTGGGGATTGAGATTGACTCGATTGAGTTTGTGGTCCAGTTGCCTGCGGATAAAGTAGATCGGCTGCGGCTCTTGGTAGCGGAGGTGGGCTCCTCGGCAAAGGTGACTTTGACTGAGCTGCAACGATTAGTGGGTCACCTGAATTTCGCGTGTCGGGTCATTGCTATGGGACGGCCGTTTGCGCGAAGATTATCTCTGGCGATGGCAGGGGTCAGATGTGGGCACCATCGCATCCGCGTGAATGCGGGGATGCGAGCCGATCTGCGGGTGTGGGATGTGTTCCTGGCAGACTACAATGGTTGCTCGGTGTTACAGTCCAGTGAACTATCCAACCGGGATTTGGACTTGTTTTCTGATGCAGCCGGTGGTTTGGGCATGGGATTGTACTTCCAGGGCGCGTGGTGTGCGGTGCCGTGGCCTGCATCTTGGGGTTCATGTGGTTTGACGCGTAATGTGACCTTCCTGGAACTGTTTCCGATTGTGGTGGCCTTATGGGTGTGGCCGGAGAGGTTACGGGACAAGCGGGTTGTTTTCTGGTGTGATAACGCTGCGGTGGTGCAAGTCATTAATCGCCACTCTCCCAAGTGTCCACGGGTGGCAGCGTTGATGCGGGTGTTCGTGCTGGCTTGTCTTCGTCTTAATGTCACGGCTCGGGCACGTCATGTGCCGGGCGTTCAGAATGGTATTGCTGACGCTTTGTCTCATATCCAGTGGGAGCGGTTTCGGGAATTGGCACCGGGGGCGGACGAGACCGCGGCGGTAGTGCCGGAGCACCTTTGGCAGCTTGGGACGCTGGAATGATCTCGTTGCTGCGTTCTTCCCTGGCTCCAGGTACGTGGAAAGCTTATCTGCGGGGGTATGCACGGGTTCATGAATTTCTGTGGGGTAGGGGCTGGAGGGGCGGCAGTGTTGGGGACCTTATGGCAGGCTCTTTCATTGTATGGGCGAAGGAGTCTGGTTGGTCCCGGTCAGCGGCACGGGCGGCTTTGGCTGGTTTCTCCTTCTTTTGCAGGGCGGCGGGCTGGGGCAGTCCGGGCACTTCGTATGTAGTGAAGCGGCTCTTAGCCGGTTGGGCACGTGTGCGCCCCCCTGTCTCAGATTGGCGCCATCCCGTGTCGCATGACTTGCTGTTGCGTATTTGGGGTGTCCTGCCCGAGGTCGCGGCTTCTTCGTTTGAGGCCGTCCTATTCCGGCCGTTGTTTGTCACTGCCTTCTTTGGGGCCTTCCGAGTTAGTGAGCTGGTCCCCCCGGCGGGCAGGCGGGGTGGTCGAGGAGGGTTGCGGGAGCATCAGGTGGACCTGCAGGAGCAGCTGGTTCGGATATTTCTGGATCGCTCGAAAACCGACCCGCAGGGGCGGGGTCGGTGGGTGCTGCTGCGGGCCATCCCTGGTCTGGGATCTTGTCCGGTGCAGAACTTGCTGACGTATCGGCGTCAGCGTCGGGATGGGGCTGGCTGTTTCTTTTGCCATGCGAACGGTTCGGCAGTCACCCAGTTTCAATTCACGGCGGTCTTCCGCCTGGCCTTGCGGCGGTTGGGAGTGGATGAGCGCGGGTATGCTTCTCATTCCTTCCGGATAGGCGCGGCGACCAGTGCTGCGGCCGCGGGCCTCGGGGGTGAGGTAATTCAACGCATCGGGCGTTGGAGCTCTAGAGCCTACACGGGTTATGTGCGCCCGGAACAGTTGTGAACTGCAGGGGTGTCGGGGGGGGTGGGTGCGGGGGGGTATTAATGCTGTGTTTCTTTTCCAGGTGTTCTGCTGAGCGTGCCGACATGGAGTGCTGCACGGGGCCTACCGGGCGTATGGTGGCTTATGGGACATTCCTTCGTGTACTGGGCGGAACGCAGAGCCTCAACTCGTCCGCTGGGTCTGCACCTAGGCTTGGTTTCCTGTAATTTTCGGCTGGTGTGGCTCGGCCAGCGGGGCATGCGTTGGTGGCAGCTACTTCCAGTAGTTCAAGAGCACGCGGAGCGGCGGCAGCGGCCGTTGGGACTTCTGATACACCTGGGAGGCAATGATCTTTCCGGTTGGACGTGCCGGCAACTCATTTGTGCTGTACAACGGGATCTGCGGTCGCTGCAGGAGCAGTGGCCGGGCTTGGCGATTGTGTGGTCGGACATCATCCCGCGGCCGGCCTGCTTGTCACAGCGGCGGTGGTCGAGAGGGCTAGCCAAGGTCAACAGGCAGATCGGCCGTTGGTTGCAGCAGGCTGGCGGGTGGCAGGTCCAGCACCCTTGGGCGGACCCCCGGTGCGCTGGACTGTACCGTACAGACGGGGTACATTTGTCCCCAGTCGGCCAGGACTTATTGCTTAATGATTGGCAGGAAGTTTTGGAACTGATTGGTCGCAGCTTTATGGGGGGGGCGGTGCGAGGATAGTTCATACCTCGCACCGGTGGCGGGGTACTGAGCCAGCGCTCGCAGGAGCGGCGCGGGCTTGACCTGGTTATGAGCAGTGGGGGCGAAGTGCTCCTTGGGGTGGGGCGAGACAGCCCGGTTGGGGGTCTCGACCCGGTAGCTGGGGGGGTGGGAGCCGGCCTTTGCTACTAGGATGGCGAGGCAGGCGGCGGGGTTTGGGGGGGAGGAGGATGCTCCGCCTTGCTACTAAGATGGCGGGTGGGTGGGGGCCATCCTCCGGTAATGGGGTGCGGGGCTGGGTTATGTTCAATTGTTATTCAGGCCCTTTGGGTCGGTTTACAGGTTGTAAATAAAGCTGCGACCAAAATGTTTGTACCAAATACTGTTGTTTGTGAACTTTGTTGGGGGGGGGGGGGGGGGGGGGGTGGGGGCGAAGTACTGGAGGGGGTGTGTTAATGATGGGGACGGAGGCGAGGAGGGCTTCCGGGTTACCAGAGTTAGTGCTCGAGGCCGCGGGCCGGGTCCCGCGGCCATCAGTAACCTGGGCCCGGGCCCGGCCTCGGCCTCCACCTTGCTGTTGGCGGGGGGGGGGGGGAGGGGTGGTGTGTATGACGGCCGTGCGCGGCTTTTGAAATCGCACCGGCACACCGGCGGCGCGATTTCATTGGCCGGCGGGCGGCGGGGGGGCGGTGCTGTGGCAGCGAGGAGCCGCGTGGCCGTCTCTTTCTGGCCGCGGCTCCTCAGGAACGGTCGCGTTCCCGCCCGCCCGCCCGCCCCCTTTGATGGGGGTGTCGCGGTTGTCGCAGCGGGTGGGGGTGGGGGTACTGAGCCAGCGCTCGCAGGAGCGGCACGGGCTTGACCTGGTTATGAGCAGTGGGGGCGAAGTGCTCCTTGGGGTGGGGCGAGACAGCCCGGTTGGGGGTCTCGACCCGGTAGCGGGGGGGGGTGGGAGCCGGCCTTTGCTACTAGGATGGCGAGGCAGGCGGCGGGGTTTGGGGGGGAGGAGGATGCTCCGCCTTGCTACTAAGATGGCGGGTGGGGGGGCATCCTCCGGTAAAGGGGTGCGGGGCTGGGTTATGTTCAATTGTTATTCAGGCCCTTTGGGTCGGTTTACAGGTTGTAAATAAAGCTGCGACCAAAATGTTTGTACCAAATACTGTTGTTTGTGAACTTTGTTGGGGGGGGGGGTGGGGGGGCAAAGTACTGGGGGGGCTGTGTTAATGATGGGGAAGGAGGTGAGGAGGGCTTCCGGGTTACCAGAGTTACTATTTTCGCTTTCAAGACCTTTACTACTAACAGATAAGAGGAGTTGCAATGGGTTCTTCCGTGGCACCGGATGTCGCTAATCTTTATGTCTCTAATTTTGAGAAAGTTTTTCTAACCACACATCCGTACAAGGCACAAATACATATGTGGAAACGATATATTGATGACATATTCCTTATTTGAGAAGTTACAGATGATCAATTACTTGAATTTATTAGCTGACTTAATTCTTGTGATCGCTATCTGCAATTCGACTATACGTATAGTCCAGACCAAATAGCTTATCTTGTCATATTAATTAAAAATACATCTGATGGTTTTATAACTACAATCTACAGAAAACCTACCAATAGGAATTCTCTTCTTCACTTCAGCAGTTTTCATTGATCTTTGAAGGAAAACCTGCCCACAAGTCAGTTCTTAAGGGTTCGGAGGCTTTGCACTACAGACACTGATTTTGAGATTTATGCCGTTGACATGAGTAATAGGTTTAAAGATTGTGGTTATCCTTTGGGATGTGTCGAAAAAGCTCTGTATCTAGCTCCCCCTTTTAAAAGGCTGCACTAGGGAAAGAACCAACAACATCGTTTGTACACTTACTTTTTCCGAATACTCCAGGGATATTGCTTGAATTTTAAGAAAAGCTTGGCATATTCTAGATCCACTTCCTTTCTTAAAAGACACAAAGCTCTTAGTGGCTTACAAGACAAACTCTAACTTGAGAGACATCAAAAGTATATGGCCATTTTAAATGTGTAAAATGTTGTATCTATAATAATGTAATGGTAACAAAGAAAGAATTTATACACTCTGTTTCAACACAAAAAGTATATCTTAATGATTTTTCTAATTGTGAAACAACAAGCGTGATTTATCTTGTTTGTCCTTGTAGCTTATGTTATATTGGTAAAACTAAAAAAATATTAAAACAAGGATTATTGAACATAAACGTAATATTTGAAGAAAAGTGATGGATAAATCCTTGGTACAACATTGGGTAGAAGCACAACATTTACCTTCTGATCTTCGGTTTTTAGTCCTAAAAGTGGTACGGCCTAACTGGCGAGGAGGGGACACAGAAAAACTCCTTTTACGCATGGAACAGCGGTTTATATATGAACTCTGTACACTACATCCCATAGGACTCAACCAAGAAGTGGATCTCTGTCTGTCAGTGATAAAAATTCTTTTCCCCCTCCCCCTTCCCCTCCCTCCCTCCTCCTCCCCTCCTACCTCCCCCCTCCCCCTTCCCCTCCCCCTCCCTTCTTCCCCTTCCCCCCTCCCCTTTCCCCCTCCTCCCCTCCTCCCTTTCTCTCCCCCTCCCCCTCTCTCCTCTGCCCTCTTCCATTCCTCCCTCTTCTCCCCCTTCCTGCTTCCTCCCTCCCCCTTCCCTTCTTCTTCTCCCCTCCCCCTCTCTCCCCACACCCCCTGCCCCCTCCCCCCTCTCCCCTCCTTCCCCTCCCCCTTTTTCCCCTCCCCTCCCCCCTTTTCTGCCTTCCTCCCTCCCCTTCCATTGTGATAATATTAATTCTTTTTATTTTCATGACAATGTTTTATTATTCTTACTGTTCAGTCTGAACTATGTTTTTTTGGGGCCGTTTTACTCGCAATCATTTTTTTGTGAGCCAACAACCTTTCACCTTTGCAGCAGCGGGAAAACGCCTATAACTTTGACGGGTGCAAGCAGAGGAGCTCTATTTGAAACGGAGAATACAGAACACCACGATATACGGTAAGGTTGCTCCTTCCATTTGTTAGTGAGAATTTACCAGACACACACAGATAGTTCAGCTATCTATCATATGACTGTAGGCATCATTATATTTTGAAGAGATTTCATTACTATTATATCCATCTCGGCGATATAGAAACATCACGTTCATTATATGGAAGTTCTTTTGCCTATTTCAGCAGTATAAAAGTGTGCCTTTCCATGCTCTGATGACATTAACACCACATTTACTTTGGCGGTACAAATATGTAAATTCATAAATATTTGGCTCTCCATTATATAACTTCAATAAAATTGCAGGCTTCATTATCATTTGGCGAGTTAAAACATCCCTTGAGATTCTGTCATTATTATATCCATTTCGGCGGTATAGAAATAACACGCTCATTATATGAAAATTTCTTTGCCTATTTCGGTGATATAAAAGTGTTTACTTTGATGGTACAAATATGTAAATTCATAGATGTTTGGCTCTCTATCATATAACTTTAATAAGACCACAGACTTCACTATATCTTCACTATTATTTCCAATTTGGCGGTATAGAAACATCACATCTATTATATGGAAAGTTGTTTGCCTATTTTGGTGGCATAAAAGCGTGCCTTTCCATGTTTTGTTGACTCATTCACACCACGGGTTGTTTTTAATCATTTTAAATTTGGTTTAAAAATTGTTTTCAGAATACCATTCAGTGTTTTTATCTATTGAATATTGGCATACCAATTTGTTTCAGGGCGCCATACATATAGAGCACTCTGACATATGGAAACACTTTTTTATTCTTAAAGAAAGTTTTACAATAACATATGAGAAAACAACCTTTGGTTTTAGGTATGCGGTTTCATTACAGCTAACTCTAAAAGCATGTTGTTGTTGTTAAGTGCCGTCGAGTCGGAGTCGACTCATGGCGACCCTCTGGATAGCTATCCTAAATTGTGTTCGGTCTTCAGTCAGGCAGCTCATTGTTGACAGACTGGTACCCGTAGCTGCTGTTATTGTATCGATCCATATCATTGCTGGTCTTCCTCTTTTGCGTTGACCTTCTATCTTGCCAAGCATGATGTTGTTCTCTAATGATCTCTCTCTCCGCATGATGTGTCCAAAGTATGAAAGTCGAAGTCTTGTCATCTGAGCTTCTAAAGAAAGCTTAGTTTTGATCTCCTCTAGTACAGACTGGTTTGTTCTTCGGGCAGTCCATGGTATACACAGTATTCGCCGCCAGCACCATAATTCAAAGGCATCAATTTTCTTCCTGTCTATCTTTTTCACTGTCCAGCTTTCACATCCATATGATGTTATTGAAAATACCATGGCTTGAACAAGTCGAATCTTTGTATGGAGAGAGACATCTCTGCTCTTGAGAATCTTATCTAGGTCTTTCATAGCCATTCTGCCAAGAGCAATGCGTCGTCTGATTTCTTGACTGCTTGTTGCTTCTTTATTGATAGCTGATCCAAGTAGGTTAAAGTTATTCACGATTTCAATTTCTTCTCCTTCGACGATGAACCTGTTGATTATACCAGTTGTCATGATCTTTGTCTTCTTTATATTAAGGTGCAGGCCCATTTTGAGACTATGTTCTTTGATTGTGAGAAGCAAATGTTTCAGATCATCTTCACTTTCCGCCAGTAATGTGGTATCATCAGCATAGCGAAGGTTGTTGATGAGTCTTCCACCAATCTTCACACCTCTCTTGTCTTCATACAATCCTGCTTCTCTGATGATTTGTTCTGCATATAAATTAAACAGGCAGGGGGAAAGTATGCAGCCTTGTCTTACACCTTTGCTTATTTTAAACCATTCCGTTTCTCCTTGTTCCGTTCGAACTGCTGCTTCTTGATCAATGTACAGATTGTGCAAGAGAACGATCAGGTGTTCTGGTATACCCATGCTTCTTAATGTGGCCCAGAGTTTCTCATGGTTTACACAGTCAAAAGCTTTGCTATAGTCAATAAAGCACCTAAAAGCATATTGGTAGATAATTTAATATTGCGTTTAACCATACACTTTGCAATTTTTTACTTATCAACCGTATAGAGTCAGTTTCTTCTATCTTTAATAAATGCAAGACCGTGGGGCAGGGTCCCGGCGGCCGCTTGTAACCGGGTGTTCGGCCGGTGCGGGGACCCTGGCTCGCGGCCATCGTCATCAAGGGGGCAGAGGCGTGATGACATTGTGGGCGCCGGTGGCGATGATTGGCTCTACCCGCGTGCAAGAGTACGGTGGAGCCTGGGAGGAGGGAGGCGGTGAGGCGTTGGGGGTTGAGGAGCCAGGAGTCAGCAACGGTTGACTCGGCTCCTGCGTCTCCTCGGTGATGGTGCCTGCTTTGCTTTGCTTGGAAGCGCGGCCGGTTTGCATAGAAAGAAAGCTAAGGAAGTTGCGCGGGGCGTGGCTACAGAGGCCCGTCGTGCGGAATGACAAGGCGCAAAACAGTGGCAGCAGTGGCACTGCAGTGGCGGTTCTGGCCGCCGAAGTGGGAGCTGGCTGGAGGCTGATGGAAGGGGCTCGGAGTTCAGAGCCGGCGGCGAGTGGCGTGATTTGTCAGGCACGAGCAGGTGGTCTGGGCCGAGAGAATCTGGCAGCTATGTCGGGCAATGTGTTGCTGCGCTTCAGCTCGGACGGGTCTGTTGTGGAGGCCAGCCCGAGGGACCGGGCCAATGACCGGGAGCGGGGCTGCTCCTTGCATTGCTGCGGCCTTGAATCTCTGACTTGGGGGCCCCAGGACGTTCATGTGAGCGGCAGCGGTTACCTCTCGAAGGTAGGGAAGGGGAGCTCACGATGGGGAAAGAGGAATGCAATGGAAGATGGGACAGAGCAGTTGAAGTGTGGGACTGCAAATGGCCGCAGGTTCCCTTGCAGTGGGGAGGGCTATTAGGACTCGGAGGAGGAGGCACGGGGGAGGACTGTGTTGGAGGAGCCCCCCTTTTCTCGCTGACCTCGGCGGACTGTTGGCGGTGTTGCTCAGATTGGTGTTAGAGGATCTGCAGCAGCGATGGGAACAGTCTGGGGAACTGCGGGAGGGGGGGGTGGCTAGGGCAGCATGAGAGTGGCTAGCATGACTGGGATTGCCGGGAGTCTGGACATGGGTGGCATGTTTGAGGAGGAGACGGGAAGGGGAAGATGTGAATTGGGCTTGGGCCATTTCACGGTGTGCTGCAGCTCCTGGAGAGAGATCGGGCTGCAGCTAAGCACAGATGCTATTCTCGAGCCAATGAGCAGGAGGAGGATGGACGGTCATGTGGGCGATGGTGAGATTGGTTTCAGCTCAGAGCCCGGGATTTGTTCGGGGGGTGAGCTGCTTCTGCAGTTCAGGGGAGAGAGGGTGTCGATGGTCGAGAGCTTCAGTGCTCATTGTTTGTCTATCTCTTTTGGCTGCTGCGTGCCTCCTTCTCATATTGGGGCTTGCCTGCCTGAAGAGGAGAGGTTCGGGGGTATCGGAGGAGGGACAGATTGCAGGTTGTCCTGGGGGGTGGGTCACAGTGCGGTGGGTCTGTTGGAGTGGAGGAGTGGTCTAGTGGTTGGAGCAGCTGCCTAGTGCCCAGAGGGTCGGGGGGTTTGGTTCCCACTGCCATTCCTTTGTGACTTTGGGCGGGTCACTTTGCTCTCCATTGCCTCGGATGACAGGGCTGGCAGTCTACTTCCGGTGATGCATTGCCAGTAGCACGGTCACTATGAGTCAATACTGACTTGATGGCACAAAAAAAAAAAGAATAAATAAATAAATAAAATACTTTGTTTCAACCATGCGGGGCGGAATGGTTGGGGGCTTTGCAGCCTTTCGGGTCTGCTTTGGTTCCCCCACCTTGGTTTTCTTTGGTGTTTCTCTTTATGTCTCCACAGGTGGCGATAAGAAATTGGCACGCTGACAGGAGAGCGTAGGAGGCCAACTGTGATCAGAGCGCACAGGACAGGCTGCATCAGTGGACCAAGGAGGGTGGACACTTGATGTTGCGTCCATTGGCAGCATGGGGGCCGAGATAAGGACAGCAGGTGAGTTGCAGGTGAATCGGGGAAGGTATTGTGACTGAGATTGCAGGGTGGAGAGGGGGTACAGCGCGCAAGAAAAGGAGGCATTAGTGTCGGTAGCGCCACTGGTCGAAGTCATCCCCCTCTTCGTCACTGACTATTTGTCCTCGTCGCTGGGGGCGTATGTCATTGAGCAAGGGGCGGGAAGCAGTGTGTTAGAGGAGAATTGACTCGGGAGTAGAGTCCGAAGACTTTGCGCCGGAGGATTCGGAAGCGGCGATATATAGATCTTCCACCTTCTAGAGGGCAGATGACGGTCAAGGGAGCATTGAAGAGGAAAGAAGACGAGCAGGTGGAATACGTCAAAAAAAAAAGAGGGGGAGGAGAGCTAGTTGGGGGTCGCACAGGATTAGACCACTCCGGCGAAAGGTAGGACAGGGCAAGTACTGAGTGCCCACAGGGTTGAAAGGGGACAGGGGGTCGTTCCGGTCGGGCAGGAGATGTGGTGATACAACAGATGGGGGGGCAGAGGGGCAGACGAATTGTGTGGGAGGTTCGCAAGTCTTCTTGCCCATCTGTGACTTCAAATATCGACCGGCGGACTCAGTCTGTAGGGAGGACACTCGGCAGGAAAGGTGTAAAATAAAAAAAAAATAAAAAGAAGGGCCCGTTGGGCCTCTGTGCCGGCCCCTCAAGCACTCAGGAAGGGGTAGCCAGCCTACTATACTAATTCAGGTAGGGGCCTTAAGTCCTTAAGTACTTGGCTGCGGCAAGACCCTCAGCAAGGATGGGGGAGCGTCCCAGGCGCAAAATTCGCCTTTGTTGCAGCGCTGTCAACGCATGGTTAGGTATGAGTAGGAGGTCAAGCTGACTTTAGGCGGAAGCCCAGCCCCCCTTATAGGTATCAAACAAAAAAAAAAAAAGAAAACGTCAGAAATTCCAGCAGATTCATAACTTTGTTTCCGTTGGGCGTGCAGGTGAATGATCGCATACTGTGGAGCGGGGTACGGTTCGTGCTCCTTGTTGATCGGACAGCGGTCAGCTGTGATGGGGGAGGTTAGTTAAAAAATGCATGACTATGGGCTGTGCCGTGTTGGTTTGGAGATTTCGTATGTGCCGCCTATGGGTGTGGGGCGGAAGGTAGGCCGGACAAATGTTGTTCAGGAGTAGATAACAGGTGCGTGGGAGCAGTACCATCAGTGGGGGGTTAGGAGCTATTAAAATGCGTGGCGGATAGGCAGCACGAACTGGATAAGACAGATGGCCTGGGGCTGAGGAGGAGCTGTTAGGCGGGGATTTGGAGTTCACGGAGGGGGGGGGAATCGTCTCCCTCTTGATAAAGGTTGAGATGGCGGGGGTGGGTGGCGAATGGGCGGGGCTTCATTGTAATTAGCTTTGAAGGAAATGCAGGCTCCCTGATGGCGGGGTTGCTGCGGCAGGGGGTGGTGTCAACTTCGGGAGTGCATGAAATGCACTGACATATGTGGGAATCAAAGGTAGGCATGCGGAGCTGCGGATCTGGGATGTCTGGGAAAAGACTTTCCATGGCCCTGATGGCCGTCCTAGGCTGGGACTGCCAGTCTATTGGTACGGGAATTATGTTAGGGGAGCGTAGCGTGCAGACAGCTCGTAGCAAGCTTGGTGTGAAGCCAGCCTAACTCGGAAATAGCCTTCCGGGAATTGTCGTCCAGGTAGGGGCTGTAGAATTGTGGTTCGATAAGTGCGCAGTCGCAGGGGAGTGTGGGGGAGTGACAATGCAGCAATGGTCAGAGGAGGGAAGAGGTGTGAGCATGTTTGCGTCGGAATGTGGGAATACGTCTCGGCATATCCCAGAAGGTTCTAAAGGGATGGCGGACGCTCTTTCTCGTCCCAAAGGGGGAATGGTGGTGGACCAGAAAGGATGAGGGCTCCCGCAGAAATGATGGACCATTGGCCGGGAGAGATGCGGGAATTACAAGTAGCTACAGGGTTGGGGCGTTTGTGATCAACGCCTCTTGACTCCAGGTGGCTTATTACACAGGGGCTACTGGGGAGGTGCTGCTTTGTCTTACCTGGTGGGGGATGTTACAGTATAATGCCTCCCTATTCCGGGCAGTGACGCCTGGTATAATTTTGGCGCATTCTATATTAGCAGGTCCGTAGCGAATGCCAGCAAAGATGGGGTGGGTGTCGGTATACAGTGACAGCAGGTACGGGCAGACGAAGGGCTGTTGCGGGTCATCCTAGCGAAATCGGAGACGGACTGCAAGGGAAGGGATTTTGGAGGTAGCGGTGGATGGCTGGACTAGGGTTATGCCCAGTGGACACCTTGTGGGGCTTGTGGCGGTTACGACCGCGCGGGAGGGGAATCTTCAGCTAGGAGGATGCATGGCTCTGGAAGCATTTTGTAAGTTCAGCTGGGCTGAGGATGCTGCTTTAGCATGTAGGAGACGGATGCGTTTTATAAGTTCAGTGGGCTGAGGATGGTGCTGCAGCATGGAGGGGATGGCCCGCGGCAGTTCGCAGCACACTCATCCGACTTTGGGGCAGCGACTGGTGGGGTCGTGGTGGGGTTGCTGGACTAAGAGCTACAGGCATCAGCCGATGGGATGCCAGGGTGTTCGGACTGGGTTAGGCTTCAGGGAGGCGAGGGGTCAAGTAATTGTTGATGTTAGTCGGTTGGAGTTCAGATGCGGAACAAAGGCCTAGGGTCGGTTGGCCGATGGGTTATTCCATCATAGCGGGGGATGGTTAGGGAGAATCGTTGTGGCCGGCGTGGACTCATCAGGTTGGGATCCGGCAGGGGAGCCATTTTATGGCTTGGTGAGCGCGGTCACAGTTGGCTGCAGCTAATACCTTGGCTGGGACACCATGAGCGATCAAGGAGCAGGCCGGCATAGCTCTGGTTACATTTGGGGGGCAACGACAGGGTCGTGGATCGGCCTTCTGTGCAGGTTTCAAGGCGGAATTGATGTGTCGGATATAATGTCAAGGCCTGCTGGCTAAAAAAAAAAAAAAAAAAGAAGGGGGATTCGTCTGGGCGCTGGTTGGGGTCCGGGCAAGGCAGTTAGCTACGCAGGCATTCATGAATGGAGAGCGAGTGTGCATGGTTGTTAGGGGAGGGAGGGCACATATTCCCTAGGGGTGTTGAATTGCTTAGCAATGGGTGTCGAATTGCTTAGCAACCACTGGCAGGTGGTATTGGAATGTGTGCTTCGGCGGGGGGCTAACTGGTCGCAGCTTTGTCATGGGGGGGGGGCAGCTTCGGGACATTAATGTCACCAGTACCGGTAGATGTATCCCGGAGGTGTCCGGGGTCCAGAGCTGTAGGCCATACTGGGGCTAGGGGCGGGTCGCCGATGGCCCTTCATTAATGTCCTCTGTGCCGGTGACGGGATCACAGAGGTTTCCGGGGTCCGGAGCCTTAGGCTATACTTGGGCCGGGGGCAGGGTGCCCCCAACCAGACAACCCCTGGCTGACTTTTGCTAATTACATGGCGAGGTCGGGGAAAGGGGATTAGGAAGATTGCCGTTGGCATGACAGCAGCAGAAGCGGAGGCAGGTTCACCTTGCTAATAGCATGACTGGTGACGCATTGCTCAGCTGTTTGGATTGTTAAAAGGATTATTCTTGGACTGTAATGTTTGGTATGTTATAAAAGTTAATAAAGCTGCAACCAGTTATTTTCCCAAGAGCGGTTGTATGTGTGTATTTTGTACAAAAGGAGGGTGGAACTAAAGGTGGGAGGTGGATGGTTAGAGGGGCCCGGAGCACCGTGTCCGAGCTACCTCGGTTATTGTACCTGACAGAGTCTGCCTTGGCAATCCCGGTGGAAGTGATCCCATATATTACAAAATGGCTCTCTGGCTTCACACATAATTCAGCATCATGTATAATAATACAGCCTCATAACAGATTATATAGCAATACATAGGAAACATTTATTTATTTGTCTATTATCTATTATTATTTACTATTTATTATCTTATGCCTTTTACCAATTTTTAGTGGCTAGTAAGTTTTACAATAGATTTTATGGAAACGTGTTTATTTAACTATTTATTTTTTATTTATTTATGCCTTTTATCAACTTTTAGTGGTCATTGACTTTGTGAATTGACAAGATTTTAAAAGTATTGCCATATACTTTCTATATTTTTTACATTATTTCCTGTTCGTGTCCTCCTCATCCTTGTTTTTACTTTCAGTTCTGGTCTATATGCATCTGTGTTATTTATTAAAGTTTCACTACATAATATAACAACATATAGGTGATATGGTTTTTAATTAATAATAATTTTATGTTTAATGAGTTTTTTAACAAACATACTTTTGCATGCAACAATTTTTTTTTATGTCTTATTGTACTATTATTTAAATATGTATGTGAGCAGTTTGTATTTCTCTAGACATAATGTCATTATACATTCTTTTTTATGTACTTATTATTTATGACCATTTGTGGTTTTTAATAGTTTTTATGGTTTCATATTCATTATTGTCAATACTCATTGTTTTATTTGTTTTGAGGTTTGCTCCCTCAGAAACCCCCAGAAGAAGGCCTACGAGCCGAAACACGTAGGGGCTAATAAAAGGAGTTTATAAACCTGAATCTGACATTCACCAGTCCTTTGTACCCGCTTTTTGGTTTTCTCCAGTAGTGTGCAGGTACTTTGCTGCTCTATTTGGTTGTACCTCACTTTTTTTGGGCCACCCTATATATGCGCACAGTCCAATATTCAAAGGGTTTATCTGGTTCGCAGGGTCTGCTAACTGGATAAATCCCGCTGAGAGGGATATTCAGCAGCATTAACTAGTCAGTGCTTGTGAATATCCCTCTAAACACTGTGGCATCATCTGGAGAGTTCCAGGGTGGTCCATGGGCGGGATGAAGGTAGTCCCAGCATTTAACTGGTTAGCAGCGATTTTCAGTCTGCTAACCAGCTAAGTGCATGTATAAAGTCAGGTCATCTCAATAAATGTCTTAGCTTTATGTGGTTTCAACTATCCAGATAGAGGCTGAATATTGTCGCTGTCTGGATAGCTGTGTCAGTCAGGACTGAAACTGGATATTGAGCACCAGAGGATATCCAGGTTCTAGCTCTGAATATCTGCTTTCACTTTTGCCCATAGCGGTCATGTGCTTTTAAAACACTGACGGTTGCAGCTTGACTATCAGGCCTTTGAAGTCCAAGGACAGACATTTTCTAATCACTAAACCATAAATAAAATCAGATTTTCTACCTTTTACTATCCGGACATTTTATTCTCTAATCATGTTGATCCAAGTCTCTGGTTTCTGCTTTCCTTGTTTTCTCTTATCTCACCCTCTAGGATTTCTGGTTCATCTACAACTTCCTTCCCGTCCTGACTTCTTGATTACCTTCCATCTCCAACATTGATTCTTTCCTTTTGACTTTCTTCTATTTTTCTTCATCAATTCAGATTTTATTTCTCTTTCTTTCCATCCAGTTCTCAATCTTTTAATTGTGTCTTCCTATCACTTTTCAACTTTTAGAGCAGCTATTTCCAGTTAACTCTCTCCTTTCTCTTTCTCTCTTCCGCCCTCCCTGTATCCAGCATCTCTCCCTTTCTCTCCTGAAATCATGTCTCCCCCTCTCTCACTGTCTAGCACCCCTCCTCTTTTCTCTTCCTATTCCCTCCATGTCCAGCATACCTCTCTCTCCCCCACCCCATGTCCAGCATCTGCCCTCCAACTGCCCCATTTAGTGTCCAGCATCTGCCTTCCATCCCTACCCTGTGTTCCGCCTCTGCTTATTATCCCCTATACCCCAAACCCATGTCTAGCATCTGCCTTTCTTTCCCCATGACCCCTACCCTATCTCCAGTCTTTACTATCCAACCCTCCAACCCATATCCATCTGCTCTCCCCACATGCCACCAGCCCATGTCCAGTATCTGCCTTCTGCGCCTCCACTTCTCCACCCTATATCAACTATCTGCCCTCATCCATGTCCAGCCTCGGGTCAGAACCCCATGTCCAACATCTGCCCTCCAGGCCTCTACCCCACCTTGTTTCCCCATGTGCCCTCTATCCTATTATGTTCCCTTCCCTGTGTCTGCTGTCTACCCCTCCACTATATGTCCAGTATTTGACATCCACTCTCTATTGTTACCCTTCTCCCTTACAGCTATTCTCACCAATTCCTCTTTGAGTCCTGCATCTCCCTCCCAGCCTCTCCCCATCCCCTTCTGTGTCCTGCATCTTCCTTCCAGCCTCTCTCCCCATCCCCCCTACATGTCCTGCATCCCCCTTCTAGCCTCTCAGCCCCACCCACCTTCATGTCCTGCATCTTCCTTCCAGTCACTCCTCCATCCCCCTTCATGACCTGCATTCCCCTTCCAGCCTTTTCCCATCCCTCTTCATGCCCTGCATCCTACTTCTAGCCTCTCTGCCCATCCCCCTTTGTGTCCTGCATCTCCCTTCCAGTCTCTCTCCCCATCCCACTTCTGTGTCCTGCAACTCCCTTCCTGCCTCTCTCCCCATCCCACTTCTGTGTCCTGCAACTCCCTTCCTGCCTCTCTCCCCATCCCACTTCTGTGTCCTGCAACTCCCTTCCTGCCTCTCTCCCGATCCGATTCATGTACTGCATCTTCCTTCCAGCCTCTCCCCATCCCCTTCATGTCCTGCATCTCCATTCAAGTCTCTCTCCCCATCCCCCTTCATGTCCTGCATCTCCATTCAAGTCTCTCTCCCCATCCCCTTTCTGTGACCTGCATCTCCATTCCAGCCTCTTTCCATCCCCTTCTGTGACCTGCATCTCCCTTCCAACCTATTCCCATCCCCTTCTGTGTCCTGACTTTCCCTTCCAGACTCTCCCCATCCCCTTCTGTGTCCAGCATCTCCCTTCCAGCCTCTCCCCCATCCCCTTCTGTGTCCTCTATCTCTCTTCCAGCCTCTTCTCATCCCCCTTCTGTGTTCTGCATCTCCTTTCCAGCCTCTCTCAATCCTCTTCTGTGCACTACATTTTCCTTCCAGCCTCCCCCTCATTCCCTTCTGCATCCTGCATCCCCCTTCCAGCCTCCCCCCATCCCCCTTCTGTGTCCCACATCTCCCTTCTAGCCTCTCTCTACATCCCCCTTCTGTGTCCTGCATCTCCCTTCCAGTCTCTCCCCTCATCCCCATTCTGTGTCCTGCATCTCCCTTCCAGCCTGTTCCCTTCCCCCTTCTGTGTCCTGCATCTCCCTTCCAGTTTCTCTCCCCATCCCCTTCTGTGTCCTGTATCTCCCTTCCAGCCTCTCTCCATCCCCTTCTGTGTCCTGCATTTTCCTGCCAGCCTCTCCCCACCCCCTTCTGCATCCTGCATCTCCCTTCCAGCCTCTCCCCACCCCACCCCTTCTGTGTCCCACATCTCCCTTCTAGCCTTCCTTCCCATCCCCTTCTGTGTCCTGTATCTCCCTTCCAGCCTCTCTCCCCTTCCCTTTCTGTGTTCTCTATCTTTCTTCTAGTCTCTCTCCCTTTCCCCTTCTCTTTCCTGTATCTCTCTTCCAGCCTCCCTCCCCTATCCCCTCTGTGTCCTGCATCTCCCTTCCAGCCTCCCTCCCCATCCCCCTTCATGCCTTGCATCTCCCTTCAGTTTCTCCCCCCATCCCCCTTCTGGTTACTGCATCTCCCTTCCAGCCTCTCCCCACCCCACTGCTTCTATGTCCCACTTCTCCCTTCTAGCCTTCCTCCCCATCCCCTTCTGTGTCCTGTATCTCTCTCTTCCAGTCTCCCTCCCCTTCCCCTTCTGTATCCCGTATCTCTCTTCCAGCCTCCTTCGCCTATCCCCCTCTGTGTCCCGCATCTCCCTTCTAGCCTCTCCCCATCACCTTCTGTGTCCTGCATCACCCTTCCAGCCTCTTCCTATCCCCTTCTGTGACCTACATCTCCCTTCCAGCCTCCCTCCCCATCCCCTTCTGTGTCCTGTATCTCTCTTCCAGCCTCTTTCCCCTTCTCTTTCTGTGTTCTCTATCTCTCTTCCAGTCTCTCTCCCCTTCACCTTCTGTGTCCTGTATCTCTCTTCCAGCCTCCCTCCCCTATCACCCTCTGTGTCCGGCATCTCCCTTCCAGCCTCTCCCCCCATCACCTTCTGTGTCCTGCATCACCCTTCCATCCTCTTCCCATCCCCTTCTGTGACCTACATCTCCCTTCCAGCCTCCCTACCCATCCCCTTCTGTGTCCTGTATCTCTCTTCCAGCCTCTCTCCCCTTCCCTTTCTATGTTCTCTATCTCTCTTCCAGTCTCTCTCCCTTTCCCCTTCTGTTTCCTGTATCTCTCTTCCAGCCTCCCTCCCCTATCCCCTCTGTGCCCTGCATCTCCCTTCCAGCCTTCCTCCGCATCCCCCTTCATGCCTTGCATCGCCCTTCCAGCCTCTCTCCATCCCCTTCTGTGTCCAGTATCTCCCTTCCAGCCTCTCTCCATCCCCTTCTGTGTCCTCTATCTCTCTTCCAGCCTCTCTCCATCCTCTTCTGTGCCCTGCATTTTCCTTCCAGCCTCTCTCCATCCCCTTCTGTGTCCTGCATCTCCCTTCCAGTCTCTCCCATCCCCCTTCTGTGTCCTGCTTCACCCTTCCAGCCTCTTCCCATCCCCTTCTGTGACCTACATCTTCCTTCAAGCCTTCCTCCCCATCCTCTTCTGTGTCCTGTATCTCTCTTCCAGCCTCTTTCCCCTTCTCTTTCTGTGTTCTCTATCTCTCTTCCAGTCTCTCTCCCCTTCCCCTTTTGTGTCCTGTATCTCTCTTCCAGCCTCCCTCCCCTATCTCCCTCTGTGTCCGGCATCTCCCTTCCAGCCTCTCCCCCCATCACCTTCTGTGTCCTGCATCACCCTTCCATCCTCTTCCCATCCCCTTCTGTGACCTACTTCTCCCTTCCAGCCTCCCTCCCCATCCCCTTCCGTGTCCTGTATCTCTCTTCCAGCCTCCCTCCCCATCCCCTTCTGTGTCCTGTATCTCTCTTCTAGCCTCTCTCCCCTTTCCTTTCTGTGTTCTCTCTCTTCCAGTCTCTCTCCCCATCCCCCTTCTGTGTCCTGTGTCTCTCTTCCAGCCTCCCTCCCCATCCCCTTCTGTGTCCTGTATCTCTCTTCCATCCTCTCTCCCCATCCCCCTTCTGTGTCCTGTATCTCTCTTCCAGTCTCTCTCCCCATCCCCCTTCTGTGTCCTGTATCTCTCTTCCAGTCTCTCTCCCCATCCCCCTTCTGTGTCCCGCATCTCCCTTCCAGCCTCTTTCCCCATCCCCCTTCTGTATCCTGCATCTCCCTTCCAGCCTCTCCCCCATCCCTTTCTGTGTCCTGCATATCCCTCCCAGCCTCTCCCATCACCTTCTGTGTCCTGCATCACCCTTCCAGCCTCTTCCCATCCCCTTCTGTGACCTACATCTCCCTTCTAGCCTCCCTCCCCATCCCCTTCTGTGTCCTGTATCTCTCTTCCAGTCTCTCTCCCCTTCCCCTTCTGTGCCCTGTATCTCTCTTCCAGCCTCCCTCCCCTATCCCCCTCTGTGTCCTGCATCTCCCTTCCAGCCTCTCTCCCCATCCCTTTCTGTGTCCTACTTCTCCCTTCCAGCACTCCCCATCCCCTTCTGTGTCTTGCATTTCCCTTCCAGTCTCTCCCCCTATCCCCTTCTGTGTTCTGCATTTTCCTTCCAGCCTCTCCCCATCCTCCTTTGTGTTCTACTTCTCCCTTTCAGTCTCATCCCATCCCCCTCTGTGTCCTGTATCTTCCTCCCAGTCTCACCCTCATCCATTTTCATGTCCTTCATCTTCTTTCCAGTCATTTTCTTTCTCCCCCAACCTCGTCGCTGCCACTGCTTTTCCTATAATTGCAGTGACAGCAGACTTTAAAACACTCAAGAAAAGCAGGCATCATTGCAACTCTACGCTTAGATGGAATGCAAATGCCCACTCCCTTTGATGTATTGGATGTGTCAGAGAGTGTGGACATTTTTAGGTCTTTTAAGTGTGGAGTCCAAAAACCTACGCGCTTTTTTTTTTGTTTTGAGCGAAGTCTGAGGTCTGCCGCTGCTGCAATCATAGGAAAGCCAGTGGTGGCGGAAGGAGGTTATCACCATGATTATCATTTGATTTTTTTTTTAAGGCAGTGTGAGGTGGCTGCCACTGCCCTGTTATTTTGGGGGGGGGGGGGTGCATTTTTGCCGCTCCCAAAATTTGCTGCCTAAGGCAGCCTCCTCACCCTGCCTCATGATAGAACCGCCCTTGCTGCTTGCTGTTTTCTTGAGAAGCTTTTCTTGAGGAAAAGATTTGGGAAACTTATCCTGGTATTTATGTTTATTGTGTTTGATGGTCCTGTAGGTTGTTTGAGTTTGTTGATGTACCATGATTCAGTCTCAAATTCTTCTTCATCACCAGGTCTTTTCTAGTGCAGACCTCATCCAACAGCCACTGAGTGGAGGAGTGGCCTAATGGTTAAGGCAGTAGCCTAGAGCCAGAAAAACCAGCATTCAAATCCCACTGGCATTCCTTGTGGCCTTGGGCAAGCTACTTAACCCTCCATTGCCTCAAATACAAGCTTAGATTGTAAATTCTCTGGGGACAGGAAAAGAAAGGCATGAGCTAAACACCACAAACAAAATTTACATTATCTATTAAATAATCATCGCAGTTCCAGAATCTTGTTCTCAGGTTTTGTGAAGCCTATTATGTGTTGGTGTGGTTATAAACCAGTCTAGAACATTTTTCTTTAGTCTCCTGGTAGCCAGTATCCTCTCTTCTCAACTGTGATAAGCAGCAACATGTGACAGATATACATTTTAAGTCTTGTTAAAGAAGAAGGCAGAGCAAAGAGGGACAGAGAACCGAGCATGATCAATTCAGTGTAGCCTTGCTATTTAATGCCCTGATTCTATTTAACACTCAGCTAGTATAGATTAACATGCATGCTAATTCATGAATCTTATTTTTGCTGCTTAATGGTAAAATTGAATGCATTTTAACATGCATGTTAAAGTTTTAGTGATGTGCAAACTAAACCATTTTCAGCATGAATTTTAGTCCCTAGACCTCCAGATATTATATATATATGTATATATATATATATATAAGTGCTCATAATATTGGATTATGACTTTCATTTTATTCTTATACTGCATTTTGATAGAATTCTTTCCTGGAATGTATTGACTAACAATAGTAGCTATAGTTTGTTTGCAAGCTACTGCACATAAACTGCATTGCTTCTTTATTATGTGGACTTTAAAACCCTTTTATCAGCTTAGATGTCAGCAGTATTGGTCCACTAATGGCATACTTCAAAGACTTATTTCTTTTGACTGATTATTGAACATTTGGAATTTTGCAACTACAGTACATTTAGAAATTCTTGAAATTTTCTATTAGTATAATTACCTCTGTAAGCCTTTTCTTCTTCAATTAAAAGTCTTGCTCACTTTCTACCATTCATTTCAGAAACCATAAATTTCATTATGCAAATGTATGCATAAAGAGGATCGCAATATTTAACTGTGAAGCAGAGCCAAATTATAAAAATTTCCAAGTGGCCTCCAGAGATAAAAGTCATTTTGTAAGAATTAGACCTTCATGCTTTTAAGTATATTTTATGACTCACAAGTAGTTAACTGCTTAGTTTAATGTTTAGAACAATCACTTTATTTTTTACATTGTTTACAGCTATTGCACTAGAACTTTGTACTGCTATTTTTTTTATTAATATTTTTAAAATTTTACAATACCACCAAAACAATGAAAACAAAACTGTTATGCAATCCAAACAGTACACAACCACACCCACCCCTCCCTCTCTGGCTCTCTGTGGGTCTTCCCTCTCCCCCACTTCTCTTAAAACACCATTAACTTTCAAAATGAACTTGCAATCTACCTACCTGGGGGAGGAGAGAAGACAATACCTGTACCAAAGCAAATAACCCAGACCTTGCTATGCAGTAGCAAGGGCAGCAAACATATCCAGTATTGTCCATTTTCCTAAGTTCGGATCTCTGTTATCAGTATGAGCTATTTTACTATAAGCTCTCTCGTATTTGGAATATTGACACAATCGATCTAACAGAGGACCTAGGGTCATGTTGAAATCTCCTCCCACCACTATAGGCAGCGGAACTTCTTCCTACAACTTTTCCACTAGTAACTTAAAATAGACGGGATCATCATTGTTGGAGGTATAAATATAAATACTGCCAACTTTAATTCACCAATAGTGAGACACTATTAGCCCATCTTCCTTTCAGATCATTTCTAGAAGAGTCAACTTGTATCCCCAGGGTTTCACGCACTAGAATAGCAACACCATTCTTTTTATGGATTGTCGGGGCATGACCTGCCAGAATATAATGCCCCTCCTCCAATTTTTTGGACTCTATTGTAGACAAATTAGTTTCTTGCAATAGAATCATATTAGCTTGCTGCTTCCTGCAGTAAGTAAGGATCTTCTTCCTCTTAATTGGTTTCTTGATGCCTTTAACGTTCAGTGATAACAACTTCAGGGGGTTCGTTGCAGATGCCATGACAGCAGAGACAATACAGCAATACCAAAACCTACATCACATACTTTAACTTTAAAAAACGTATTTCCTTTAAAGATCCCACAGAGAGCCACAACCCACCCCAACAACAGGGAAAAACAAACACCTGAGTGAGACAGCAAGGCAGTACACCTATGACCACCTCCAGACCCTTAAACTTATACATTTCCCTAACCCTCCTGACCCTCCCATGTCCAACCTAACAACTTAACCATACACTCTACAGACTTCTACCCAAATATCTGTTAAAGTCATAGCAGTCCTACCCCAATCGCTCCACTACCCCATCCTCCTATTTACTTGATATACCTCGGCCCTCCCTCTACCCCCATAGGAATTACCCCCAAATACATAAAACATAACTATAGGTTTGTTAGTCCTAATAAAATTTAGCAGAACTATAACCACATTAAAAGTCAATTAAAGCCGTATCTTCAGAGAAGAGAGGAGGGATTTGGCTTCTAATTTCCACAGAGCGCTCATAAGAACACACCCTAACAGAAACTCTGGCCATCCAAAAAGGCTTCGTGGATGTCACCTACTCCTCCAGCGCGATATGGAAATTAAAAGGAGGATGGGAGAGAACCCAGAGACTCCGAGCAGTAGTTGCACATCAAGCACATACAAGCCTTCCTCCACAAAAGTATAGAGTCCAAATCTCTAGTGCATTTGGAGTGCTTCCTGTTCTTCAAAAAATGCTAATAACAAGGTTGGGTCATCAAAGGATTTGGTGCGATTGTTCATTGTCACTTTAAAATGCACAGGATAAAACAACCCATACCGGGTCTGAAGCTGCTGGAGCCTTGGTCGAAAAGCCAAAAATTGCCTCCTTTTCTCCAAAGTGGATTTACTGAAGTCTGGGTAAAAGAAAATGTTATGACCCTCAAATTGCAGTGAGGTCGATGACCTGGCAACCGCCATTATCTGTGCAACTTGTTGATACCGAAGGATGCATAATATCATAGGCCTGGGTCTTCTGGTTTGTGGGCTAGCCTGAATTGGAATGCGGTGAGCCCTTTCTATTTCAAAAGGTCGAGCAAACTTGATACGCAGAAGTTTAGGTAATAAGCCCTTTAGAAACACAATTAGATCTGCTCTTTCCGCCCCTTCTGGAATGCCCGCAATATGTATATTGTTCCTTCTGGCTCTGTAACTAAGATCTTCCAGATTGTGTTCCAACCATTTGACCCGTTTAGAAGCCCTAGCAAGCTGTGTAATATGATCCTTGGGGCTGCCATGATCCCTTCAGCTTTGTCCATGCAGGAAGTAAGGGCTGTCAACTGAGTTTTTACTTCTTGCAGGTCTGCTTGTACCATGGTAAGGGTCTCACCATTTGCTTCAACTAGCGCTCGTACTGCTCAGATCTCTGTCAGCAGCTCCTGCAGCCCTTCAAAAGCATCCTGATTGGCAGCCATTTATTGTCATGAAAGCAGATCCGACTTCGCTCTCTTTGCTCCTGCTCCTTGAGTGACTGTGAAGTCTAACCGTGTTGGTTTCCCACTGGTCATGCTCACCCCCACCGGTGATTTAATAGGGCACCACAACTTCCAGATATTCCCACTTCAACATGGCAATGAGGCAGGATTCTTGCCTGGGTCTTTGGGAGTATAGCTCCTAAGTGGCCATATTGGACCTCAGCTGGCTCCACCCCCCAGTACTGCTATTTTAGCATTCAACTTTATTAAGAAAACTCTTCCTTTTGTTTAATGTTCTCAACATCTAGAAGAATCTTTGAACTATACATTCCAGTCTAGTGAAAATGTCATGTAGACAAAAACTTTAGAGTTTCTCTCATAAAAAGAATCATTAGGATAGGAGGCAGTGTACTATTGTAGTGCAGAAACTGGTTAAAAAATAGAAAGCAGAGGGTAGGATTAAATGGCCATTTTCCCAGTGGAAAAAGGTGGTGTCATCTGTAAAATTTGATCACCTCACTCGTTATTTCCATTTCCAGGTTATTTATGAATGTGTTAAAAAGCAGTGGGCCCAGCACAGATCTCTGCAGTACTCCACTATTTACTTGTCTCCATTGACAAAATTGGTCATTCAGCCCTTCTCTCTGCTTTCTATCTTTTAACCAGTTCCTTATCCACAATACTACACTGCCTCCTATCCCATGACTTTTTGAGGGACCTTGTCAAAGGCTTTCTGAAAATCCAGATACACTTTATTAATCAGCTCACCTTTGTCTACCTGTTTATTCACACCTTCAAAACAATATAACAGATTAGTAAGACAAGACTTTCTTTGGCTAAATCCCTGTTGGCTTTCTCCCATTAAACCATGACTATATACATGATCAGTAAATTTTATTCTTTATAATGCTTTCTACCATTTTGCCCAGTACTGACATCAGATTCACCAGTCTGTAATTTTCTAGATCACCCCTGGAACCTTGTTAAATATTGGCATTACATTGGCCATTCTCCACTCTTCAGGTACTACAGATGGTTTTAATGATAGTTCACAGATTACTAATAGTAGATCTGCAATCTCAAATTTCAGTACTTTCAATACCCTCGGATGTATACCATCCAGTCCAGATAATTTGCTACACTTCAATTTATCAAATATTTGTAATACATCTTCCAGGTTTATCAATATTTCTTTCAATTCTTCCAATTCATCACCTTTATATACCATTTCAGGCATGGGTAAATTCCCTACATCTTCTTCAGTAAAGACCGAAGTAAAGAATTCATTCAGTCTCTCCTCTATGGCCTCGTCCTCACTTAGTACCCCTTTTACCCCTCTATCATCTGATGGTCCAACTGAATCTCTCACAGATTTTTTGCTACGAATGTACTTGAAAAAGTTGTTATTATGCATTTTTGCTTCCATGGCTAGCTTTTTTTCAAATTCTCTCTTTGTCTGCCTTATCAAATGTCTTGCATCTAACTTGCCAATGCTTATATTGTTTCCTGTTTTCATCATTTGCCTCTTTTTTCCATTTCCTGAAAGATGTTTTTTGGTAGCAACAACCTCTCTGACCTCACCTTTAAACCATGCTGGCAGTTTTTTGGCCTTCCTTCCACTGTTCTTAACACTAGAAGCCCCAAAGTGCGTCAATTGACGCAAATGCATCTTTGAAGTTGTATACCAGCGTCACTGCTAGAACCATGTCAGTCATGTTCCATGACTTTGTTAGCAAGGTCAAGATGTTCAAATATGTGCATCGAAAATTAATGATAGCTGCACCACCTAGTGGGAAAATGAATTTATACCTAGAAGCCCCAAAGTGCATCAATTGATGCACTCAATTGTTTTGGATGCGTCAATTGACGTACTTTGGGGCTTCTAGGTATAAATTCATGTTCCCACTAGGTGGCGCATCTCAATCACTGTTTACAGTTTTACTCCGACATTAGAAACAATAAACACACGATGACATGTAATGACGTCTCATACTGCACATATTTAACAAATAAGTAACTTCACATTAATTTACATCTGCATTTCATGCTAAACGCAGTCATCATGATAATGTGTCAATTGACACACTTTGGGGTTTCTAGGTAAAATTCCTTTTGGGGCTTCTAGTGTTAAAGTGTGGAATACATCTGTTCTAGGCTTCCAAGACAGTACTTTTAAACAATGCCCACATTCTATGTAAATCTTTAACCTTTACTCTGCTCTTTTTAGTCTTTTCTTAACTTTTTCCTCATTTTATCATAGTCTCCCTTTTGAAAGTTAAATGGTAGTACTGTGGATTTCCTTGCTATCCTTCTTTCATTTATTAAATCAAATGCAATCATGCTTTGATTGTATTTATTTTATTTATTTGCTTGAACTTTTATACTGCTTTTTGCAGAGGTCAAAGCGATGTACATAGAACTTTGAAATGGTTAAACAATGTTTATAAGGAACAGTAACTTTTTACATTACGTTTTGGCAAAGGCATGTTACCTTTAACTATTTACAAAGCATACTTCATTGTGGGAAGTAGGTTTAAAAATGTGGGGGGGGGGGGGTTAGGTGGTGGGTCCAAAACGTGGGTTTTGAGAAATTTGCGTAATGTGAGGGGGTCTTTGATGTTCCTTATTGTGTCAGGGACAGAGTTTCAGATGGTGGGCATATAGAGCTCAAAGGATCTCACATATGCTTGCTGAGTGCTTCTTGTTTTTACTTGTGGTGTGGCTAGGATGTTCCTTGTGGAGTGTCTTCATGGTCTGTTTGTCTGGGGTGGTCCAATGAAGATTTGAAGGTGGGGAGATGATTAGTTATTGAGGGTTTTAAATAGTATTAAGAAAATTTTGTATTGTATTCTGCTGTGTAATGGGTACCAGTGAAGATGCTTGAGGATGAGGGTGATATGATTGTATCTGGAGGCTCTTTGGATGAACTGAGCTGTCATGTTGAGGGCTATTTGCAGAGAAAGAAGCATTGAGTATGATAGTCTATGGTAGATGGAGTTACAGTAGTCAACATGTGGCATAATCAGAGCTTTTAGGATGGAGCGGAAGTCTGATGGAACAAGTAGTGGGCAGAGATGCTGAAGGGTTTGGGTTTTATAGTAGATTGACTTTGCTATGTTCATTACGTGGGTCTTCAGGGTGAGGTGATGGTCTAGGGTGATTCCCAGGTATTTTACTTTTGGTTGGACTTGAATTTCTGTGTGATTCAGGGTGATGAATATGGATAGGGTGAATGAGTCACTCTTGTTTATGAATAAAGATTTGATTTTCTTGAGGTTTTTGGATAGCAGCAGAGCAGACCTGACTTAAATTTAAAAAAACAAAACACGTGGGTCTTTCTGCAGGTCCAGTCCTTCCCTCCCTTCTCTGATGTAGGTCGTGTCAGAGAAGGGAGGGACCAGACCAGCCATTTAAGCGCAGAATTACAAAAACCCGCTTTTGAATAGCTGGTCTGGTCCTGCCCTTCTCGGACGTGAAACTACGTCAGAGCATGGAGGGATTAGACCTGCCTAAAGCGTGAAGTTGGAAGACCAGTGTGGCTTTTGGGAGTTTTTTTGAGGGCAGGTCTGCTCTGCTGCTGCCAGTGCCACCAAGGAGACAGAAAAATGTGACAGCAGCAGTGCAAGAGCAGGCAGCTGGCTGCTTGCAGGTATGGGTGAGGGGGTGCACCTGATGTACATGTTGTACATGGAGTAACAATGGATTGGTACAGCCCAGTCAACACCGTCCCATTCTGCTACTGCCCAAATGGGTGGTTTGTCTTAGTCTGGCAGCTCAGTTGAGACCTGTCCATCTTGGGAAATCTTGCCAGTAGTTATGCTACTGATAGCATAGCTCTCAGCATCACTGATGCACACAAGCGCTCACAGCACGACAAGTTGTAAACCAAGTGAGTGCATACCTAGGAATTAACATGAGTATAATCAATTGCAAGCATTTTTAAGTGATTGTGTGCAAACAGTGCTTGCCTAAAAACAAATAGCTCAAACAAACATAAAAAAAGCCCCATATTTTCTCAAAAAGGTTTTTCCCATAATGCTTGAAATTTGGGAAAAATGTGTTTTAGTGAAATATATTTATTAATTTTTTCACCAAATGTAAAGATCAAATAGCAAAAACAAAGAAAAATCATAAACCACCGATCGAGATACCTCGATCTAAGTAATACAACAGGCAATTAAACACAAATGATATAGTCCACATTATGGGAGCAAAATTTAGATAATTAAACAAAATATAATCAATCGGAAACCAGGGTCAATACTGGCCCACTCAATAAAGGGGATTATAATCTATCTGCCTTATCCCTCACCGAACCCTGTCTATCTGTCAAAAATTTCTCCAAATGGGTCACGTCCACAAAAATAAAGGAAGCGCCATCATAGTTGACAACGCACTTGCAGGGCAACCTCAAGAAGAATGTGGCACCCATTGCAATCACACAAGGCTTCAAAGATAAAAACTGCCTACGCCGCAATTGGGTGGTACGTGATACATCTGGGAAAACATTGACAACCTGCCCACAAAACTTCACAGCTTTAACACGAAAATACGCTTTGAGTATACTCTACTTAGCCACCACCGAAGGAAAGGTGACCAGTAGGGTAGACCGCAAAGAAATGATCTCTAAAGAATCTTCAATAAAGGCAGTAAGGTTAGAAATAGAGGGAACTACCTCATCCAGTTCACCTTCCACCAAGTTAACCTTTTTTAAGGATGAGGGGATATAATAAATCTGAGTAACATTGATAACATCAGAAATGGCCAATATTTCTTTAAGATACTTATCCAACAGAATCCTGGCAGAAAGCATTGGAGACTGAGGAAAATTTAAAAACCTAAGGTTACACATCCTCAACGAATTTTCAAGCGATTCCACTTTGGAATGTAAAAACAAGGAATCTTTAATACCGGCTGCACTAGCCGAATGAAGAGGAGCCACCTGAGATTCCATTTTAGAAAAGGCCAAATCAATAGTTGATACTCTCTCCTCAATATGCTCTAGAGCCACCACAGCATCTTGAGTAAAGGTACAAAGGGAATTAAATTTAGAAGACACTTTCAAGTCAATACACTTTAAGGCGTCCCACAAATCTTTTAAGGTTACTTCTGCGTCAGGTGTTAACTCCGGAAGCTCTAAACAGACCTCCAAAGTTAAACATTGAACCGGCATTGGTAAATTCATCCTCCGTTTCAATTCCCTATCTGCCGAAGCAAACAAACTAGAAGAGGCAGAAAGAGCTGACCCAGGGCAAGGGGGAGGAAATCTCCCGTTGGGGCTCAAAGAAACCCCTTCGGGAGAAGACTGAGCTAAGGGAGGGGGGAAAGTAATTAAGTGTTTGTCCATGGGACTGACTGGTTTAGATCCCCCAGAGTCGGTCCCAGCACTCTTATTGCCTGCTTTAGCTTTCCGTTTCCCCATAGCACTCAATACAGGAAAGAAACTACAAAGTAAAATTACTTAACTGGGACAAGGAATCACACAGCAAACACATCAACCAACACACTGCTGCACAAAACAACGATAACCTAAATTAAGGCGTCAAAATGGCGTCGAAGGTGTGTCCAAGGGACAGTACCTGCCCCTTTAGACACGCCCCTTCAGACACGCTCCGTGGACACGCTCCGCGGTGACAGATACTGAAAAATATAACTCCCTGAAGGCCCCTCAGGGGGGAAAGACTGTCCCGGGCGTGCCTGCCCAATTTCAAGCAGCACCGTCACCTCCACAGGCTCAGACCGATAGTCTCAGGTCACAGTCTCTACTGCGAGCTCCCCTCACTCCACTCTCCAATCTCACTCCAAGGGTGAAGTAGCTCAGCAGGCGATTTAACTCCCTCAAGGCCCCTCAGGGGGGAAAGACTGTCCCGGGCGTGCCTGCCCGATTTCAAGCCACAACGTCACCTCCACAGGATCAGACCGATAGTCTCAGGTCACAGTCTCTACTGCGAGCTCCCCTCACTCCACTCTCCAATCTCACTCCAAGGGTGAAGTAGCTCAGCAGGCGATTTAACTCCCTCAAGGCCCCTCAGGGGGGAAAGACTGTCCCGGGCGTGCCTGCCCGATTTCAAGCCGCACCGTCACCTCCACAGGCTCAGACCGATAGTCTCAGGTCACAGTCTCTACTGCGAGCTCCCCTCACTCCACTCTCCAATCTCACTCCCAAAATGTGTTTTAAAGGATCATGAAGCAAGCTTTTTTTTTGGCCATGCACACTCCTAAAATGAGGTCGTTTTATAAGGAACCACAAAAAGTTGCACGCCATTTATGTGTACACCACTATTCACCTTTCTTCATTGGGAAAATTGTATTGCCTCCAGGCTAAATCCATAACTCAAAGAGTTGATAAGAGTACTCATTGGATAAAGCACCATACGAAACTGAAGTGGTGACAGGGAATCTTCCTGAAATATTCCTTGCTGGATCTTGATGCTAGGAATGAAGTACTGACCATCTTTATACTTCAAAAAGAGTGTGGTTTGCCACATCATCATGGTGAACTTAATGTACTCTATCAGACTGGGATTTCTTTTATACATTTCAAGGCAGTTGCTGCTGCAGGGAGTCGGCTGTGTTGAGTTTTGCTTTTAGCTGTTACTTTCTGCTTGGGAGCCATTTCCTTCACCCCTGATGGAAAAGAGAAAAGGTAGGTAAAAACTTACCTTGCAAGCAATTCCTTCCCTAGTCAGTAGCACATTATGCAGTTTTTTACTGGTGCAAAGAAGTCTGTCAGAGTGAGTGCTGCAGCTGGAAGTGAGGAGGCCCTTTCAACATCGGACGGCAGTCTGAGGCATGAATAGCGCTATCTGCCTGTCGAGCATAGACCGCAGTTAAGCCCAGTGCTATCTGGCTTGGCTTTGAAAGCAGAGGAGTTGCTGGTGGTTGGAGTGCTGAACGTCTCAATGGAAGTGGTGTGCAGGCCAAGAGGGGAGGCTGCTCTTGCTGCAGCTGCAAGTGTGAGCGGTGTTCAGATGCTATTGCTTGCAGATGTGTCTAAAGATTCAGTTGCTCAGCATGCTGAAACTGATTCACCTTTTCCTCCTCCAACAAAACAGCTTAGTGCCAGCATTTTGGTCAAGCCTTTGGTGGCCATGCTGAATGAGATTTGGACTGCTATTGTTCAGCTGGAAAGTCCTATCTCCAAGCATCTTGAAACGGTGGAAGACTCCACTCTGGCGCTTCAGGAACGAGTAAAATTGCAGGACCTGGCTCGTTCTGGCTCAGAGGCAAAGGTACAATCTTTACAGAATATGAATGAGTCCCTTGTACGGGATAATTCTGATATACATGGGCAATTAGAGAAATCTGCGACTTTTTCCAAGCATTTGAATTTAAGATTTGTTAATTTCCTAAATTGACTGTGATTTCTCGCATGGAATTATTCAAGAAATACATGATGGCAATTTTGACAGTTCCTGAGAAGGCTATGCCCCCTAATTCCATGGTATATTATTTGTCTATTAAAAAAAGGTTCAGTAGTGCTGCAGTGGATACTGGTCAGGAATGGGCATCAGTGGATACTTTGAAGTTAACTCAACTACTGGAAGATTTCATAGCTGAAGGATCACAGAGAGCTACCCTAATGATATCCTTTGTCGTCAAGCCCAACAGAGAATGGATCCTTAGACTTTTCTTTCATAACAGAGAAAAAATATTTCTTGGTCAAAAAATCTGGGTTTTCCCAGACATTTCCTTTCTTACTCAGAATAAGACACCAATTTCTTTCCTTTTTTCTTAGATTCCCCTGTAAATATCTGTTGAAAGTTGATAATAATAAGTTTATATTCTATAAACCTAAGCAATGGCAAAGTTTTCTGAATGTGCAGAGCCCTTCTGGCTCTTTGGTGGTTACAGCCCCTTCCAGTTGAAGTTCTGGCTGTCATGTCGAATGCAATAAGTTATAAGTTAAGCTGATGCTTTTTTTTTCCTTTCTTAGATTTGTTTTGGTGTTTTGATGGTTAATATCTGCCTCTTTATTTTCTTTTTGTGATTATCTTCCTCTCAGCTTGTGGGCTTATTTTTTTGTTCCATGTGTTAGGGTTTATTTGCTTTGTATCTTCCCTGTTTCTATTATTTCGGGTTTATTGCTTGATTTGTATTTTTGAAAAGCTTATAAATAAACTTTTTTTTTTTTTAAATTGCTCTGTTGCATAAGCAGGGAGCAGACGCTGAAGAAGAGCGTACATAACTCAGCTAATATGTGCTGGTTTCTTCTGTCACAACATACTCAAAGTAGGGTAGGTTCATGGCAAAAAGTGGTGAATGTTCTAGAAAACATCTAACACCTCCTAAGTGATTAGCTCGCTACAGTGGCTTAAATTCTACCCAAGCAGCTCCTGCAATGCGGTGGGTGGAGCACAGGCAGAAAGGGGGCCCACGCAGCAGTGGCAGCAGCAGTGCGGAAAACTTACTTTATTGTGTTTGCCATACTGCCTTCACTCTTGTATGTTTTCCCTGGCCCAGCAGCTGTTCCTCGCCGGGCTGAAGTCTCGCGTTAATGGCCACACTTTGAGACTTTGGCTTGGCAGGGAACAGCCGCCAGGCCCGCAGCGAACTTACAAGAACGGAGGCAGCGCAGCAAACATAATGAAGTAAGAGCAGGGGCCCACCGCACAAAGGAAGGGCCCACACATAGGGCATGCCACTACCATGACAATGGGGGGCCCTCATTGTAACTTATGCCACTGGCTCACTACACAAGGCAGGAAAGATGTAGGGAGTGGTTCAAGAAGGAGAAATCCAAATATTGAAACCATATTTGCAAATAAGATGCATCATTTCAGATTGTTATAAAATACTGGGATATAATAGAATTGAAAAAAAAAGAGTATTAACAAAGAAATTAGGTTTGTTAAAATATATGGTAGAAATGAAAATTCCAAGAATGGCTAAAATGAAGATTATAGGAGACAGAAATTCAAAGGTCAATATTCAGTAAGCTGCTGATCAGGATTATTGTAGCCGAGTATCTTCAAGTGAGTATTCATGTGAACCCACCCCATGAGGTTTTTCAGATAAATTTTTCTCTAAATCTGATTGGTCACATTTTGACCAGCTAGATTCACTGCAGTATTGGAGGGCAGGGTGGAGGCTCCCTCAGTAAGCCATCTCTCTCCTTTTAAGGGCAAAAGGGAGGAAGGCCGGGATCCTGGAATTTTACTGCAGTCTTTCTTTGTCATTCTGCAGCATTTGACAGTGAGATTTATCCACGGACAGAACACCAATGTATTTTTCCTAGCAAAAAAGATGCCAGTTCTCATATGCAGGACTTTTTCTTTAATACATGAGGGCTGTGGGTCAATTTTAGCAGGCAATGAAAAAGGTGCTGGTACTCAGTACCACTGAAAACCCCCTCAAAAAAAGTCCTACACCACACTAAGGTTTTTTGCAGACAGAAAAGAGGGATAAGGGATAAAATCAGAGACCAGGGAGGGCAGGGAAAGGGGCATGCACATCGTTCCATTTTTAGACTGACTATCGAGAGGTAAGATAAGCATAAGGATAGTGCTCACAGATCATCTTGTTTATAAATTGGCCATTGGGAGATAGGAAAAGATGTGGGTTGTTTGCATGGATATCTTTTTTATCAAAGACCATCGGGGGAGGATAAGGTTACCAGATGTCCAAATTTTAGGGAATTATCCCCAATTTTGAAATAGTGTCCCTGACTCCATCGGCTATAACCACCTCATGTCCCTGATTTCAAAGGACTTTGCTTCTCCTGCTGTCTCAGATTAGCACTCCAGAAATCAAGTAACCCTAATGGATGCAGGACACCGACTAGATTTAGGTGCATTCTTTCAGCAGCTGGATTTCAAGCTAGGCAACTAGTGCTGAAAATCAGTAAGCTTCAGATTCCTGACATATTACCCCCTCCCCCTCCCCCACCCACCACCACCTGCCCCCCAACACATACACACACACACACACACACACACTCCTTCAGAATTTGATTGTCTAAATTTAACCACCTAGTAGAATGTAGATGGATAAATGTAGCTTGATTACTCAGTTAACATTCAAAGGCTTTAACCTAGCCAGCTAAGTCCCCGCTTAACAGCTAGATCTCCTTTAACACTAGAAGCCCCAAAATACGTCAATTGATGCAAATGCATCTTTGAAGTTGTATACCAGCGGGACTTCTAGAACTATGTCAGTCATGTTCCATGACTTTGTTAGCAAGGTCAAGATGTTCAAATATGTGCATCGAAAATTAATGACAGATGCACCACCTAGCGGGAAAATGAATTTATACCTAGAAGCCCCAAAGTACCTCAATTGACACACTCAATTGTCTTGGATGCATCAGTTGATGTACTTTGGGGCTTCTAGGTATAAATTCATCTCAATCACTGTTTACAATTTTACTCTGACATTACAAACAATAAACACACGATGACATCATGTAATGATGTCACATACTGAATGTATTTAACAAATAAGTAACTTCACATTGATTCACATCTGCATTTCATGCTAAACGCAGTTGTCATGATAATGCGTCAATTGACGAACTTTGGGGTTTCTAGGTAAAATTCCTTTTGGGGCTTCTAGTGTTAATGGTGGCCACTCATTTTCAATATCCAGTTGTGTTTGTTTTTGGAATTTACATAGAGATTAATTTTTTAAAAAACGTTTTGTCCAAGAAAATATATTTACCTGGCCAGATGGATGATAGTCTACCGCTACCACTGTTCTCTTTCCCATAACTTGGAATTTCTATCCATTAAGATCCCACAGTGCATCCTGTTCCCTGCACGCCTGTTATTCTGTTTGATTCAATGTCCTCTTTAACATATAGCATCACCTTTCCAGCAATTTAGTTTATTCTATAATTGTGATATAATTTGTAACCTGGTATCATAGTATCCCACTGGTTATCCTCCATCCGCCAAGTGTCTGAGAAGCTATAATATCTACCTCTTCATTCAGTGCTATATATTGTAACTCTCCCATCTTATTTTTTAGGCTTCCTGCATTTGTATACAGACATTACAGATTATGCTTTTTTGTTTATATTTACAATTAGTTAAGTAACTGACAGAAATTATTTACAATCTTTCAACTCTTTCTGCTCTTAATTTACAGGCACTTAGACTACTTTTTCTTTTATTGCAACATCTCTATTAGGTTGACTTGTCTGTTTCAATAGTATCCTTCAAAGATACCTCACTCTAAGCTCTTAAATGACTGTCAGACTTCCCCTAGGTTCAATTTTAAAAGCTGCTCCATTTCCTTTTTAAATGATAGTGCCAGCAGCCTGATTCCAGCCTGGTTAATGTGGAACCCATATTTTTAAATAGACTCCACTTTCCCCAGAATGTTGCCCAGTTACTAACAAATCTAAGTCCCTTTACCCTCTACCATCATATCATCCACACTTTGAGACTCCCGAGCTTTGCCTGCATCTTGGATCATGCGCTTTGAACAGGAAGCATTTCTGAGAATGCTACCCTGGAAGTTCTGGATTTCAACTTTCTACCTACGAGCCTAAATTTGGCTTCCAGGCCCTCCCTTATGCACTTTTTTACATCATCAGTGCTCTCATGTAGCAAGACAGATGATTCCTCTTCAGCACTGTCTGAATTCTTATCTAGGTGATACTTGAAGTCCACTACAATACTACTTATCAGGCAGTTACCAAGCGATTCTCATGTCCACCAATCACCCAGCTATCCATATGCCTAATGATCCCTGAGGTACCTCCATTGTCAAGTTTCTAGTAATGACATCTCTCCTGTACTTCTAGGGGCCCATTCCGAACAGGGAATAGCGGGGATGTATGTCTGGAGTAGATGTACAAGCCCCGCTATTCCCTGTGCTGCTATTCTCACCCAGGAGTTCTCCACATGTAAAGGGGAGTTGTGTGGGGAGCTCCAGAAGGGGGCAGGGAGGGGTGGCGACAGGGAGGAGAGTGGGCAGTGTGGGGGCATGGGCACAACCCAGGCACACAGGGGTGATTCCAATTGTGGCTCTGTACGTCCGGAGTGGAGGGGAGAGACAGGGATTTATTCCACCCCAGAGGTGGAATAAGTCACCCCAAGGATGGGGATCGGCACCAGAGGACCCTGCCTGAAGAGGTGAGAAGAGAAGCCCGATCCCAGCCTTGGCAGGCCTCTTCAGGGGTCAGGCACCGGGGAACATTAATCTTTAACTTTTGCAGGGCAGTGGGATTCCTGCTTGGCATCCCGGTACCATAGTGACAGGACACCACAGCATCAGGACACCATGCAGGTCAATCCGAAATATCTCCCTGGCAGGGTTAGCTGCTGACAAAGTGGTCTGCTTTTCTTCCCTTACCAGATTAAAATATTTACGACTAAGAGCATACCGTTGCCTACAAACCCCCTCTACATTACATTTCTCCATTTACTCCCTAAACTTTCCTTTAATCTCTTTAAATTCAAGGCTACATCAGGTGACCTAAAGACCCTTTCCTCCACTTGTCCTTAAGCTTCCTGCTAGGCACCACCTCATTCAAACAACTAATAAGTCCTTTGTTCCCATGCATCCACCATAGTCTCTAAACTCATATCTTGTCTCATAGTAGCATTCAAACATGGCAGCAACCGATCTTGCAGTTTCCTCTTATCTATAAAGCCTCTGTACCAGCACCTCCTTTTCTCATATCCTCTGACCCAGTTACCATTGTTATATGTGTAAGACAATCTACTTACTATAGGGTATGTTTACTAAATCACAGTAGCGGATTCCATGCAATCCGATAACGCATGCAGTCCGCTACCGCAGTTTAGCAAACATACCCCTATAAGTTCTATTCCTATTATCCTAAAAGAAAGAATTTATCCTTACAACAACTAATGTCATCTATATATAGATTAAAATTTGCCACTACTCATAAGTCCACTAACACATCTCTGCCTTGAGGGAGGCCTAAATCACCATCACCCCTCCCCTTCCCACACACACACTTGCATCTCCAAAGCTCACCACCAAATATTTCATTCCCTCTAACTGCCATGTTCAAATCCAAAGGTTTTCTTGAAGACCAACAACACACCACCTCCTCTTTTTGCCATATGGGCTTCAGAGATCATTTTATACTCCACCGGGCAAATGGTTGTTAATTCTACTCCAGCAACTCCTTCTTCAGGTTTCTGTGCCTGTCAAAAACTTCAACCCATGTTATTCTAAAATTTCGGTGAAAATATACTCCTTTTTACAAATGTCTTGAGCATTAACCACATCCCCTCAAATCAATTATTTCCCTAAGACCCTCCTCCCAATACCATCTCCTTCTCCAAAGAAACCAAAAATTCCTATCTCCCTCCCACTGAAACTACACAAATATTTATAATGTCCCTGTCCTATACACACAGAAATACCACTCTCCTCTCTAATTTCCTCTTTTTTAAGCACATTACCTCTGCTGGAAGGAGAAACCCCCACTCACAGCTTTGCTTTCACAACCAGCCAACATCTCTCAAGCCCTCCCACAATCACACCCTTCAAACTATTCCCACCTACTCACCTTAAACATTTTTTTTCCTTAAAACACTTTCAGAGGTATACTCCTTTATTAGATCACTTTGGGAAGATCTTCTAAGGTGATCTGCTGTAGAAGGCTGGTCCCTCATGTTTCTGAGACTCCCCAGAAGTGAGAGTGGGGGCAAGCAGTCTATTTTGAGTTGGCTTGAGTGAGCTGCCAACACTAATGACATATGCTTTTGACTATTGTGCAAATGTGAGTGTACGAGTGTATAAGGTATGACAGAAAAAATTTGAAAAAGGAGAGATATAGTTAGGAATGTGATTGTAAATAAAAGCAGATTTAACAGGGAAAACACAGATGGTGTACATGCTGTAGTTGAGATTCTACCTTTGTGATTTTTCCAAGGCATTTTCAAAAAAGAAATGATCTATGCCTTGCAGTAAAAGATCACATGCTGGGATTATGGTGTGAATATAAAAACAATGTACACAAAATATTGTGTTGTCTATACCTGCCATAAAGTTATAATAAGGGCTGATTATTTTCAGGGATTATTATTCCACAAGGCTCAGTACCCAGCAGGGGCATTGAGCTGCTAAGAGTAGAAGCTTCCATCTATTACTGGTAGCTGTTACATCATAGCAGATTCCAGACTGAAAACACTGAACTCATGAGCTGCCACACCTACCAACAGCCAAAGGAAGTCAGTATTGTCAGTAGTTGAGAGCCCGGATCGGGACTTGATTCTTGCACAATAACTCCTAAAAATAACACTGGTCAACACTGAAATCGTTACTGACTTTAAAAGGCCCTAATCTGTAGTATCTTGGTGAGCTGAACACGAATATAACATTAAAAAAATTTTATTGACTCTTGTTTTGAAGATATTGCATGTAGTTCATTTTTGACGTTTCACCGTGTAAATTTATCCAGTAGGACATCAACAACATCCCAAATAAGTCTTGAATGATGTAATATTGCATCACATTGCATAATACCAGCATGCACACATCATCCAAAGTTGATTGCATCTTTTTCTGATGCAATGCAATACTACTGCCAGACGGCTGCTGAAGCCATCTGATGTCAGCAGTGCACTATACGCAGTCGGAAAGGTTGAGCATTTAAAATATTTCAGACTGTATGCGAGACAGTTTAAGCTACTGTTACATGTAACTTTTATTAATCATATAATTTTAGCCATTTAGGTACAATGCAGAACAGTAATGCCGCGAAAGTGCGTTAATACCGTTGACAATTTCTTCTACATTTGTGGGGAAGTGACATTTGCCAACCAGAAGAAAAGTATCACTTCTCAACTGAAGAAGGCATATCATCTTTACTTTCGATGCAAGCCTTGGGACCTGCATATATGCTGCGCTACATGTACAACACAGCTTTCACAGTGGTTGAATTGCAAAAGACCATCAATGCCGTTTGCAGTCCCCATGGTGTGGAGAAAGCCAAGCAACCACATAAATGACTGTGACTTCTGCTTGGTTCCTCCTCTTTCCAGCGGAATAACGAAGCAAAAGAAGTCGAGCATAGTGTACCCAAACATTCCTTCTGCATTGAGACCAGTTCCACATGGTAAGAACCTCCATCAGAATATTCTCTTGATTCATATGATGAGGACAAGGGTGAGCCGACCTGTTCTTCTCCTGGTCCGTCAGCATGCAATGACCCAGATTTTTACTGGGATGCATATCAACTCCACACAGAATAACACAGGAAGAACTAAATGACCTGGTTTGTGATTTGGACTTATCCAAGAACAAAGCAGAATTGCTAGGAGCAAGATTCCAACAATGGAATCTTCTAGAAGAAGATGTCAACATTACTTCATATCGAAAGCGCCACCAGCAGTTGGAGCCTTTCTTCAGAAAGGAAAGTAATCTGGTATTCTGTTCCGATATTGAAAGCCTCATGAAAGCCTTAAAAATCACTCACGACCCACAAGACTGGAGACTATTTATAGACTTCGAAACTGAGTCTGAAGGTTGTGCTTTTGAACAATGGAAACTGTCTTCAATCTATTCCAGTAGCACATGCCGTCCACATGAAAGACGCTTTTCTAACAACTGGTCAAGTAAGAAAAGAGACTGAACATAGGAAGACACGAAAGGTCGGCAGCATCGTTTTGTACATGAACTTAGGGTAATGAGGTTCTCCTGATGAAACCACAGGCCGTGAAACGCCGCAGTGGGACCCCTATGAGAGCGTCGGGAACCCAGTGGAACTCAGTGGAATTAGCATACAGATTCCAATCTATGCAATATTTCTGAGAGCTTGGATTACAACAGCTAAGAGCCAGTTAAGTGCCATTTTTTGGAATATATGAGTGATTTCGATATACACGCTCTAAGATACCAAGCCTTAAAGATTGATATTATCACTTTTAGTAGTGCGGGACTGTTCTAATAAATTGATTTCCATAAAAAAAAGGTCATTGATGTGACTATCAGCTACAGCTGTGGAAAATTTATTAGCCCGGCTGGCTAGAAACTGAGACCTTTGGAAATCAGAAGATATGATAAGTAAACCCTTAAATAGCTGAGATGTATATTTAAGCATTATTTTGTTATTTTTGAGCGCAACCTCAGATATCACTATTAGCTCGCTCAGTTAAAGACCTTGGACTTTTGTAAAGTCCACATGAAAGAGGCATACGATAACTTAAAGCATCTACTGACTTCCATTAGCTATAACAAGTACAGCTGGCACCTCTGTGGTGACTTGAAGGTAGTTGCCCTTTTAATGGGACTGCAGCAGGGATATATAAAATACATGTGTTTCTTATGTGAGTGGGATAGCCGAGCAAGAGATTGGCACTACTTGAGGAAGGAATGGAATTGCAGACAAAATGTAACAGTTGGAGAGAAGAATATCCAGCACCCAGCTCTGGTTGAGGCTCACAAAATCCTGCTACCACCCCTTCACATCAAACTAGGTTTGATGAAAAACTTTGTGAAAGCCATGGACCGCACTTCACCAGCTTTCTGATACCTGCATGAAAAATTCCCTCGACTCAGCAAAGCAAAGATTAAAGAGGGAGTTTTTGTGCGTCCTCAGATTTGAGAGCTCTTCAAAGATGACCGGTTCAACAACTTGCTCCAGGGTGATGCGAAACAAGCATGGCATGCTTTTCGCCTAGTGTCAACAAACTTTCTCGGGAATGTTAGGGCAGAAAACTACAAGGAACTAGTAGAAGACATGCTGATGCAGTATCAGAAACTTGACTGCAATATGTCTCTAAAGATCCATTTCCTTGATTCCCATCTCGATTTCTTTCCTGACAACTGTGGTATGGTTAGTGATGAACAGGATGAACGTTTTCACCAGGATATTGCAATGATGGAGCAAAGATACCAGGGAAAATGGTCCACTACAATGCTGGCTGACTACTGCTGGATACTCCCCAGAGAAGCTCCTAAACAGCTGTACAAGAGACAGGCGAAAAAAATCTAAGAAGTAGTCTATGACTTGGTTTTTTACAGGTATTAACCGAAGGCCTATTATATTTACTATTGACATGCATTTTGTGATGTAAACATTAATTCTTGTAGATTACAAAATAACTAGAGCCAACTTTGCAATTTCACTGTCATATTCGTGTTCAGCATATAAAAATTGATAAGAAATGACTATTTTTATTTCAGTAACATGACTTTTGTAAAAATGTGTTGACCAATGTAATCTGCCCTATTGATAATTTACCGTAGCTTCTGGTACCTGACATTTTGTACTGTAATAAAAACAACTGAAGCAATAAAACCACGAAAAGGCTCGATTCAAACCTATTTTGAAGATGCATATCCCTCTATGACCTTTGCATGTCACAAAAGGTCAGATCAATCTAGGGAATTTGCAGTTCTGAACCTTCTAGTGTTCATAAGCCCCTCTATCTAGGATTATGTGGTTCAGGAAAATATTTGACTCCAAGCACAATGTGATTAACGATTAAAGTGGAGAAGCTGAAAATGTGGGGATGAGTAAAAGGAGACGTCAAAAGATAATACAATAAGAACACTATAACCCATATGGTATCATACCATAATTGGCAAATGCTGCTTAGAGAACTCCATTGGTATTCTTACTGCTCAGAAACTAAATACAATTACCATCATTCATCAAAGCCATCCTAGTGTGTCTGCTAGATATCCACTTCTGAGATGCACTGCAATTGTTTGCCAGTTATAAAAATTGTCTTTAACTATGAATAAATGGGTGAACAAGTAGGCCATTTGACTTTTTCTGCCTTCGTGTTGCTATGAATGCTAAGTAGCTACAATGAAGTATTCAAAAGTCTTTGTAAACTAGACATACAACTTGTAATTTAGCCAATGCTGATTTATTCTTGTCAAATTTAGTCATGCTTGAATGAATCTGACCCTTTTGAACTTGATTCTCAAATTTTAACACGTTCGGTCTTCTGCAAAATGACAAAATGACTAGCTGATTCACTCAGTATAAGTGCAGTGGCAAGATTTTGATTAATGATTACAAAGTGATTTATTTTCCTGAAAGGTGCAAAGACACAAAAAACAACGTGGTAAAGGTACAAATGTACAGATGTCATGTACACCTGCATTGTGTGCCTTTTTTTTAGGATGACTTCCACTATTAACTGCTTATTTGTTCAACTTTATTTCACCAGGCATGAGTTATTCTATCTATTTTCTGCTAAGTTTCTCACTTTCATGACAGGGAGGGTAATTTTAAGAAGCATTACCCTAAGTAAAAATTGATTTAACTGCAGAAATGGGCTTAAATAAAACTGCCCTCTCGATATGCAGCTAAACATATGTACCTACAGCATGTGTGCTCGTAGGCTTACCAGGACTGAGCCAAGGAGTTCCTGAGACTGGGATTGGGAAGCAGTTTCTATTTAAGTACATACTTCTTAAAATCTGACCGTAAAATATAACTTAACCTTGAGAGTTTGTGCATGCCAAAGAGAAGTGTTAATGTGCGTGCAGAGTTTCCCTGAGGTAATTTTTATAGTGGAAATGCATGCATATTTCTGTTTTGAAAATTTGGTAAAGCCCAGACAAAAATGGTCTGGGGATTATATTATAAAAAGCCGCCTAGATTTATGTAGTCCCACAGGTGCTCCTTGTAGTCTTGGGCAAGCCACTTAACCCTCCATTGCCCATGTTCCCTGTAAAATAGTTATCTCCAAGTTATAATGCCCTGTTCAATGTAATTTCAGTTTGTTCAATGTAAACCGCACTGATGCAGAATAGCGCGGTATATAAGAGAATGTAAATAAATAAATAAATTAAATAAATGTACAAACAGCACACATAAATCTAGACATTTTAGTCATATATGTGTAAATGGCTATTTATGTGTACATGTATTTGATGTGGTGCTCAGCCGGGCAAGACGCATGACGGCCTCGGGTAGCTATTCGTACCCCCCCCCCTCCCTCCGCCCCCCATACATATCACAGGGACTCTGCTATTTTCAACAGAACAACATTTGTTTATTTTACAATATTGGAAATAACAGTAAAAACTGTTGGCCACAGCATAATCAGCATATTCATACAACGAAAAAGTACAGGTTTTTTTATTGCACACATAACAATCAGTACATTCCATTTCCTTCTTGAGCTATCCTTTTTGCCTAGACTACCACGCCCCCCCACCCCTCCCCCTAAGAGGCACAGCCCTTCCTATCCAATGACACCCGGCAGGGATGGTTGGAAAATGCCATCAAAACCTTTTCCCCACTGCCCACAGTCCTGAGTACCCTCTAATAGGTAAAGGGGTCGCCTGACATTCAAAAACAGGCCTTAATACTCCCTACCTATTCGCAGCAGTGTCCCGATCTGCCTCTGCCCACTGCCCGTCAGAAGGTTGGCAGCAGTGCTCCGTTAGTGTCAATACTATTCCATATTTGTCCCTCCCTCCCCCCGCCATGAATGTGTTCCTGTTTAAACTCTGTGTACCATTGGGGAAAGGTCAACTCTTATATGACCACTCCCCCCATGCCTGGGCTGTGCGCTCTCTCCTATGGGGCCCTAGTTCTCCTGCTATGCTGTGACAATGCTATCCCTTCCTGCTCCTTGGGTGAGTCAAGAGTGTGCTCGTCTCGATGCCGAGCCGCTATTGGGGGAAAGAGGGCGGGCCGCCGCCCATTCTGCCTTTTATCGTTCACTGTGGCCTGCCCCCCCCAGCTCCCCTGCCCCCCGCCAAGGTTAACTCTTGGCCTGCCGCTGCCTCGGCTGTGCCCGGCCGCGCTATTTCGCTACCGGGTCTATTCTGCAAATCTGCCATCAGGCCGATCACTCATACTTTCATTGCGGATGTGCACAGGGGTGGAGATTGTGCGCACATTGGGAGGAGCAGACATGTGTGCACATAAAATGGTAAAAATTCTGTGTATTCTTCAAATATTTAGGCACGGGCACATACACCAGCTATAAGTGCTTTTGCCTTAAATTAACATGCATTTTTGCTCATTTAACCCATATTTTATAAAGTACACACACCTTATTTCATAAAATAGAATTGAAATACATGCATAGAAATGAATGTTAATCTAGATTTTAAAATCATCATTTTGGAGGGTAATAGCAATATGCTGAGTCTATGAAGGCACATTGTTGCATTTATTGTGCCTGTTTTATAAAGGCACTTAGGCTATGTTTACTAAACCATCTTAACGTCGCAGCAGTGGTATTATCAAGCGATAAGTGACGTTATCGCGCGGAAATGTAATGTTATCACGCGATAACGTCATTTATCGCGCGATAACGTCATTTATCACTCAATAACGTCACTTATCGTGTGATAATACCATCACTGTGATGTTAACACGGTTTAGTAAACACACCCCTAAGTGCCTTTATAAAACGGCGGCGGCGTTAAGGCACACTAACGCTGTGAAATCCGGGTCTGAAGGGTGGAGTAAGGCTTCCCAGAGGGTGGAGAGAAGGGGTCAATGGGCGGAGGGTGGGAGGGGAGAGGCTCCAGGCACACTAACGCTGTGAAATCTGGGTCTGAACACTAACGCCAGTGAAACCCTCGCGTTAAGGCACATTTGCAGGAAAGAGAAACCATTTAAGTCAGCAATGTGCAGCAAAGGCAGGGAAACCCAGAAAAGTGATAGTTGTGATACATGTGAAGGGAACAAAGAGGCAAATAAACATATAAAAGGACCAGAACCACATCTAAAAGCCCAAAAACCAAGCTGGCCAAAAGTGATATTAATGATAAACATAAAGCAATACCACTGACAAAGCTCAAAAAATAAGCTATCATGTTTGGAAGGGTCTATTCTCTGCCCCCTACAAAGTGAATGATCCCACATTGAAATAGTGCTGATCAGGGGTTTTTCACATCTATATTGGGCAGGTTTGTTATGGCGTGCACATGTGCATTAACAGCAGAGTGGGCACGTAGGAAAGGGCAGCTGTACTGATGCTGTAAATGGGATATAGAGGGCTGCAGGTGGCACATGCTGTGGTCCAGCTGGGGCACAGTGCATATTAGGCAGATGCCTAGGTGGCACATAGGGATGCAAAAACTGTAAAGCAGCAAGACATCAACTGACAAGGGTCCAACATGGGCATGAGTGTGTGTCCCACAGTGTCACAGGGGAGATTACCCAGCAGGTACCCCCAAGGGCACATAGCATTGGCAGGCGGTGTGGGGAGGGGGGGGGGAAGCGCGCATGTCCATGTAGGAACCCCTACCCAAGAACCCACACCATAGGCAGCTGCTTACTGGCAAACTGGATGGCCTGGGACTGCGCACCACCAGCACCACCGGCATAATGGCATTGCAGCATGGTGTTGGAGGGGTGCTGGAGGCAGAGGGGGCAGTGGCATCTGCCCACAGCAGACCATGGCCTAGCCCTGTTTAGGTGGGTGCTGTGCACTGCAACAGACAGGGTCTGTCTGACGAACAGTCATGGTATCCCCAGGGAATGTACTGTCCCTGTGGCAATAGTGTGGTGCAGTACACACAGCCAATGTGTTCATGAGCAGAAGGTCACAAGTTCAAGTCCCAGCTGTGGCTCCTGCCAATCCAGTCCCCATATTTTACCCAGTACTAAACCGTGGTAATAAAGACGGAGCCTTTATTGCAGATAATATAAACATGCCTGAAACACCTATCTTTTACCCTACAGAGCACAGACACCATAAACATGTGCAATACCTAGAGCAGAGTTTCCCAACTGCAGTCCTGGAGGGCAAAACACCATTCAGGTGTCATGCTGTCTCTAATAAATATGCCTGTGCTGTATTTGTATGTGCCTCCCCCATGGTATGCAAATGTATCTCATGCATATTCATTAGGGACAGCATGAAAACCCAAACAGTGTTTGGCCCACCAGGACCGGAGTTGGGAACCTCTGCCCTAGAGCAGTGGCCAACAGGGGCATATACACCCACACTCATAGGCTCCACTATCCAAAGCCTCATGGAGAGTCAGGCTGTTGGGCCCTGCATGGAGCAGCATCTCCCAATACTAGCACTTGCATACCTTAGCAATGCCGCCCTAAACCTGGGGATACGTTATACATATATCAAAAGGTTGCTATGATTAATGGCAGATAACAATTCCTAAGTTAATCACAATTTGCTGATCGAGCTGCATCATAGCAACCTTTCTGATATCTGTAGAGTGTGTTTCAGTTTTGGTTTCTGACAGTGTTTACCACCCCGGGGAGTGCCCCCAACAGTATTGCGTACCATAGCCATGCCTGCACTGTGCCCAGAACTGGTGTGGTTGCCAGGGCTGCTAAAAGCCTCTATATTTGCACAATGCTGGCATAGGTGTGGGAGTGTGTGTCTATCTATCCAGTGTGCTGTGGCTGCCTATACCATACTGAGCCCACACTGCTTGCACTGTCTCCAGTGTAAGCCTGCCAATGTGCATAATGAGGAACAAGGCATTATGGGTATGGGCCGGACAGGGCGGCCTGGGCAGGATGCATCTGCACAGGGTATAGGGCAATGGCTGGGACATTGTAGTGCCCGACCACCACCTGCACAGACTGGGTGGCCACAGCATGTCATGCTGGAAGGTCACTCTCACCCTGACTGAGCAGTGACCACAGCATGGCTAGGTTCCCCCATAGTACTCTATAGCATTTTTCTCCAGTGATATTTATGGGTTTCTGTTTTTGGGGCCCAATCACTGACATAGCTCCGTGGTGTGTGTGCGCCAGATCCCACACCAGGGTGCACAGTGTATGTGGCAGCAGACGGTCTGTAGCTAGCATGTGTATGGCTACAACACCCGGCAGGATGTGGCAGGTGCACACTGACTGCCCTCTGCTGTTGAATGTCAGAATGTAGTGGGGGGCAGCTTAGCTGACCAGTTGCACTGGCAGTGGTTGAGTTCTATGTTCAGATCTGCATCAGCTCTCTGTTCCTTAATTGGCAGGGCGTTGCTGAACCCACAGTCTGTCCTCATTTATCTCAACTGGCCCTATTGGAAACAATGATAGTGTGTCTGTTGTTTCCAGATCATGTTCCCTACCCTAAGCCACAGAGGGTGGGCTTGTTCCATATATAGTCCTCATGTGAGTCCAGAGACACCCCTGCTCCAAAAACAGGTGTCCATGGCAACCTCACTCAATATGCATTATGTTGCAAGCATCTTGGTCCACATGGGCTATGCATTAATGGCATATAGGAATGTACATAAAAAACTTCCAAGGCTGTCTGCAAAGAATACCCCATACGCTGACAGTGATAGTGAACTGCAGTAAAACCTACTGCAAACATCCCACGTACTGTGGACCTGGTGCTGTCCCCATGACTTTACTCTCAGGGTGATCACAGAACACGCACAATGGCATGGTCAGTAGGCACACTGTAACAGTAACATGCATGCTTGGTCCCCCTACCCAGTTGATGTGCTGCAGAGTTGCAAAACCCTATCCGGTGAGCAGATGTAGACTGCTGATCTGCATGTGCATTGCATCATGGGTACCCTTGGTGCTAACTTATCTTGGTAGCCACACCAGACAGTGTGTCTGGTGACCTGCACTGGTTGAGTAGCTAGCTATAGTTTAATTACAACCAATATTGTTGCAGGACAATGGTGAATACACTGACCTCAGTGGGAGAGGTCATGGGTTCAATACACCAGTGGGCCTGTATATTGATGTATCAAGATGTATAGGATATAGTGTATTATCATCACATCAGAGCGTGTTACCACATGACAGCTGGGGGATGTAGAAAAACAGTGGGCAAAACTGAAAGGGGGTAAATAAAGGCAAAAGGAACAGGAGACCGCTATGGTTTTCAAAGGAAGTAGCTGAAAAAGTGAAGAAAAAGAGGGAGGCCTTCATGAAATACAAGAGATCACAGAGAGAGGAAGACAGGCATCTGTATTTGGAAAAACTTAGAGAAGCTAGCAAAGTAGTCAAGAAGGCAAAGATTCAAAAGGAGGAGGAAATAGCCAGTGCAATAAAATGGGGGGATAAGACATTTTTCAGATATATTAGTGAGAAGAGGAAGGGCAAAAGTGGTATTGTCAGACTCAAGGGTGCAGGGGGGGAATATGTAGAAGCTGATAAGGATAAAGCGGAATTGCTTAACACATATTTTTGTTCTGTGTTCACAGATGAAGAACCAGGAGCAGGACCTCAGAAAACACCCTCAAATAAGAACAGAAGGGAGGGACATCTTGAACAATTTTCAGAAGACTGTGTTCGTGAGAAACTAGCTCAACTTAAAGTAGACAAAGCGATGGGAACGGATGGGATACACCCTAGAATACTGAGGGAACTTGGGGACGTTCTAGCAACTCCACTGACTGACCTTTTCAATGCCTCGTTGGAGTCGGGAGTGGAGTGGTGCCAAAGGACTGGAGAGAGGTTCATGTGGTGCCTTTACACAAAAGCGGTAGTAAGGATGTGGTTGAAAACTACAGGCCGGTTAGTTTAACTTCAGTGGTGAGTAAATTAATGGAAACGCTGTTGAAAGAGAAAATAGTGATGTTTCTGGAGTCCAGCAGATTACAGGATCCGAGGCAGCATGGATTCACCAGAGGCAGGTCTTGTCAGACAAATCTGATTGATTTCTTTGACTGGGTGACCAGGGAGTTGGACCGCGGGAGAGCTCTAGATGTGGTGTATTTAGATTTCAGTAAAGCCTTTGACACTGTTCCTCACAGGCGACTTATAAACAAACTGAGCACCTTAGGGATAGACCCTAAAGTTACTGCTTGGGTTAGAAATTGGTTGGGTGGGAGGCGACAAAGAGTACAAGTAAATGGAGCTCACTCTGAAGAGAAGGATGTTACCAGTGGTGTGCCCCAGGGATCTGTCCTTGGTCCGATTCTTTTTAACATCTTTGTTAGTGATATAGCGGAAGGGCTGTCGGGTAAGGTTTGCCTCTTTGCGGATGATACCAAAATCTGCAATAGAGTAGACACCCAGGAAGGTGTAGATAACATGAGGAGGGATCTAGCTAAGCTTGAAGAATGGTCTAGAATTTGGCAACTGGGATTTAATGTTAAAAAATGTAAGGTCATGCATTTGGGCTGCAGCAATCCAAGGGAGCAATACAGTATAGGAGGTGAAGTACTTTTGTCCACTAAAGAAGAGCGGGACCTAGGCGTAGTTGTGTCCGATGATCTTAAAGTAGCTAAACAGGTAGAAAAGGCGACGGCAAAAGCTAGAAGGATGCTTGGGTGCATACGGAGAGGAATGGCTAGCAGAAAAAAGGAGGTGATAATGCCTCTGTATAAGTCTTTGGTGCGACCTCATTTGGAGTATGGTGTGCAATTCTGGAGACCGCACCTTCAAAAGGATGTGAACAGGATGGAGTCGGTGCAGAGGGTTGCTACTAAGATGATTAGTGGTCTTCATTATAAAGCATATGAGGACAGACTTAAGGATCTTAATATGTACACCTTAGAGGAAAGGCGGGATAGAGGTGATATGATTGAGATGTTTAAATACCTCCGTGGCATAAATGTTCAGGGGGAGAGCCTCTTTCAATTGAAAGCAAGTTCTGCGACGAGGGGACATGGGATGAGGGTGAAGGGAGATAGATTCAGGAGTGATATGCGGAAATATTTCTTTATGGAAAGAGTAGTGGATCCGTGGAATAGTCTCCCAGTGGAGGTGGTAGAGATGAGGACAGTAACTGAATTCAAAAAAGCATGGGACCAACACAGAGGATCTCTAAAGGTAAAAAGTGGACTGTTGTAGTTGTTGTTATGGAAGGACAGACTAGATGGGCCTTGTGGTCTTTTTCTGTCATCATGTTTCTATGTTTCTATGTAATATGTCCAAAAGTGTGGCCAGTTGCATGCAGTGGTTATGTTGGAAGAGTGGCATGGGCTGCAGGTTGCTAGATTAGCTGGTGAGCTGTATACAAAGTGCGTCCATCAGTATAACTGTCAGAGGATACGGCTGTCTATGCATGTAGCAGTCTGACATAGATCTGAAATTCATGTGCACATCCCAAAACACCTGCAGCTCGGTTGGCCAAACCAAGGTGCCCTGTAAAGTGCCCTCGCTGTGTCCGTACACTAGCCTGGTAAGCAGAGTAGAAAGTGTATGTATATGACCTGGTGTAACTGTTTAGCCAGCCATTGCTATGTGAAAAGGCATAGCACACCGGTTAATACAATGTCCTCACAGCCAGTGGTGATGGGTTTGAGACCCCAGTGTACCAACACTGAGATAAATGCATAATAAACAAATTGTGTTAAGAAACGTCAGACACATCAGTGTAATGTGTGTCTCTGCATCATAGATCTTTATATATATTGACGGTGCCACCGTTTGCTGTGTACCGGCCGTGGCACAGGCACGGCACATTGCTAGCACGCCTTAATGATGCACGGAGGCTTTGAGGTGCGCATATGCGACGTGCGTGCATGTGTGCATGAGCAAGGCATTGCTGAAAATGGCGACTCATTCTAGAAAGCCTGCTTTTACCAGCAGAGAGCTGTGCCACCTTGCAGGGCTGATCTGCACTAGGCAGAATAAACTATTCCCTGGCTCCTCCAAGTGGCAGGACCTCTGGCACGTAAGGAGGGCCTGGGACCGCGTCACCAGGCGTTATAATCATCTTGCTGACTACCTACGTGAGGTAAGTGTATGGGGACAGGTCAGTATATCCATATTTATTTATTTATTTATTTATTTAACATGTTTTGTATCCCGCCTTTTCCTTCAATCAAAGCGGTTAATACAGCACAAAGTTAAACAAAGGTGAGGGAAACATACATTGCATTATCATTACATCACAACAAAACACTAGGAGTACAAACAGGGAACACAGTACATAACTTACATTACATTACCTTACATTAACTACAAACAGCATATCGCTGAACAGAATGAGCATATAGCAGCAGATAGTGGGTCTCGCACGGTCCACCGCCTAAGGGCCACGCCAAAGGGCCCTCTTGCGAGGCCCTCAGGCGCGGGCCCGCAAGGCACGGGCGCGCCATTGCTGAAGGGATTTTAAATGATTTGAAAAGTGCTCAGATTCGCTGCAGTTTTCTCTCACACACAGTTCCCAACTAAGTAGGCACAGCTGATTCTCACTCACTGCTCACAGGATCGTTGGAGCCTTTGCTGAAGGGATTCTAAATGATTTGAAAAGTGCTCAGATTGGCTGCAGTTTTCTCTCACACACAGTTCCCAACTAAGTAGGCACAGCTGATTCTCACTCACTGCTCACAGGATCGTTGGAGCCTTTGCTGAAGGGATTCTAAATGATTTGAAAAGTGCTCAGATTGGCTGCAGTTTTCTCTCACACACAGTTCCCAACTAAGTAGGCACAGCTGATTCTCACTCACTGCTCACAGGATCGTTGGAGCCTTTGCTGAAGGGATTTTAAATGATTTGAAAAGTGCTCAGATTGGCTGCAGTTTTCTCTCACACACAGTTCCCAACTAAGTAGGCACAGCTGATTCTCACTCACTGCTCACAGGATCGTTGGAGCCTTTGCTGAAGGGATTCTAAATGATTTGAAAAGTGCTCAGATTGGCTGCAGTTTTCTCTCACACACAGTTCCCAACTAAGTAGGCACAGCTGATTCTCACTCACTGCTCACAGGATCGTTGGAGCCTTTGCTGAAGGGATTCTAAATGATTTGAAAAGTGCTCAGATTGGCTGCAGTTTTCTCTCACACACAGTTCCCAACTAAGTAGGCACAGCTGATTCTCACTCACTGCTCACAGGATCGTTGGAGCCTTTGCTGAAGGGATTTTAAATGATTTGAAAAGTGCTCAGATTGGCTGCAGTTTTCTCTCACACACAGTTCCCAACTAAGTAGGCACAGCTGATTCTCACTCACTGCTCACAGGATCGTTGGAGCCTTTGCTGAAGGGATTCTAAATGATTTGAAAAGTGCTCAGATTGGCTGCAGTTTTCTCTCACACACAGTTCCCAACTAAGTAGGCACAGCTGATTCTCACTCACTGCTCACAGGATCGTTGGAGCCTTTGCTGAAGGGATTCTAAATGATTTGAAAAGTGCTCAGATTGGCTGCAGTTTTCTCTCACACACAGTTCCCAACTAAGTAGGCACAGCTGATTCTCACTCACTGCTCACAGGATCGTTGGAGCCTTTGCTGAAGGGATTCTAAATGATTTGAAAAGTGCTCAGATTGGCTGCAGTTTTCTCTCACACACAGTTCCCAACTAAGTAGGCACAGCTGATTCTCACTCACTGCTCACAGGATCGTTGGAGCCTTTGCTGAAGGGATTCTAAATGATTTGAAAAGTGCTCAGATTGGCTGCAGTTTTCTCTCACACACAGTTCCCAACTAAGTAGGCACAGCTGATTCTCACTCACTGCTCACAGGATCGTTGGAGCCTTTGCTGAAGGGATTCTAAATGATTTGAAAAGTGCTCAGATTGGCTGCAGTTTTCTCTCACACACAGTTCCCAACTAAGTAGACACAGCTGATTCTCACTCACTGCTCACAGGATCGTTGGAGCCTTTGCTGAAGGGATTCTAAATGATTTGAAAAGTGCTCAGATTGGCTGCAGTTTTCTCTCACACACAGTTCCCAACTAAGTAGGCACAGCTGATTCTCACTCACTGCTCACAGGATCGTTGGAGCCTTTGCTGAAGGGATTCTAAATGATTTGAAAAGTGCTCAGATTGGCTGCAGTTTTCTCTCACACACAGTTCCCAACTAAGTAGGCACAGCTGATTCTCACTCACTGCTCACAGGATCGTTGGAGCCTTTGCTGAAGGGATTCTAAATGATTTGAAAAGTGCTCAGATTGGCTGCAGTTTTCTCTCACACACAGTTCCCAACTAAGTAGACACAGCTGATTCTCACTCACTGCTCACAGGATCGTTGGAGCCTTTGCTGAAGGGATTCTAAATGATTTGAAAAGTGCTCAGATTGGCTGCAGTTTTCTCTCACACACAGTTCCCAACTAAGTAGGCACAGCTGATTCTCACTCACTGCTCACAGGATCGTTGGAGCCTTTGCTGAAGGGATTCTAAATGATTTGAAAAGTGCTCAGATTGGCTGCAGTTTTCTCTCACACACAGTTCCCAACTAAGTAGGCACAGCTGATTCTCACTCACTGCTCACAGGATCGTTGGAGCCTTTGCTGAAGGGATTCTAAATGATTTGAAAAGTGCTCAGATTGTCTGCAGTTTTCTCTCACACACAGTTCCCAAGTGTTGATTGTAGCTGTGTATGCTGCTGTGTGTAGGCATTCTATCTCATTTATGTTTTGTAGTTAAACTCACATGATATACCGCCTATTTATCACATCAAAGTGGTATGCCCTAGCCCCAGGAGGCTAAGGACCTGATCACAGAGGTCCAGTTGTCAGCCTGTTGTTATGGCAGCTGCTGCTGTTGATGTGTTAAAATACACCCTAACACAAGGAGCCCCTAGATCTGCCTAAACAGGTCTTGTAAACAGCATGCTGATATGGTAGGTTCTGCAGTTGCAGAGTCACACATCTGCCCTACCCCTAGGGGTCCTGAGACCTGTCCAAAATGGTCTGTCAATCACCCTGGTGATATGGTTGTGTGTGCATTTGCAGGTTTAAACAATTTCCCTACCCCCAGGAGTCTTGGGACCTGCTCAAAGTGGTCTGTCAGTCACCCTGGTGGTATGGTTTATGTTGCTGTTGATGTGTTATAATCCACCATACCCCCAGGAGTCCTGAGACCTTCTCAAAGTGTTCTGTTAGTCACCCTGGTGATATGGTTTATGTTGCTGATGAAGTATGCTGACACCCTACCACCAGGAGTCCTGAGACCTGATTGCAAAGGTGGGTATGGCATCTAGATATTGTGGTAGGTTATGCCGGGTTAGGTCACATATTTGCCCTATTCCCCGGAGGCCCAGACCTCATTACACACGTCTGTTATGGATCCTGATGGTATGGTAGGTGCAGCTGTGGATGTGCTCTAAACCACCTCACCCCCAGGAGCTCTCATACCTGATTACAAAGGTCTGTAACAAATCCAGATATCATTGAAGTGTATGCAGTTTCAGGTCACACATCTGCCCACTGTCCAGGAGTCCCGTACCTGATTGCAGAGGAACATTATAGATGCTGGGGTAAGGGTACATGCACCTGTTGGGGTTTCACAGCTCTGTCATAACCCCAGACAGGAGCACAGATGTTAATAGGCCAGCTAGGTGTGGTGTTCCATGCCCCTGTTGTAGTCAGCCACAACTGCTCTAATCACAGGAGGCCCTAGTCATGACCATGGAAGTATAGTAGAAAGCCAAATGTCATGGCATTGGTGCTTGGCAAGGTGCACAGGGCCACCCACCTTCCGCTCTATGTCAGAACACATCACCCAAGCGTGGTAGGATATCATGGTGCCATGGCAGGTATGTCGGATGATGTGTGTAGGTCAGACAAACACACATGTGTTTGCCAGACCACACAGGGAGTTAGGGAAGACCTCCCCTGGACACCAGCATGGCCAAACCACACGTGGCATGGTGCTGCCATGTCATGCAAGGAGAGTGTAGGAACAGGGTATGGGGTGTCCGGGGTGTTTTGCACAGTACACATAGGTGGCACTGCACACATGGCCAGACGCACAGCCACACATGCAGGTGGCACTGGCAACAGTTAGTAGAGGACACACTGGCCCGAGGAGCAGGAGCAGCACGATGCTGCTCACAGAGATGTGTGATATGTGTTGGGCACCCACCAGAGATATATGGTCATTAATGCTCCCACCCATTGCTTTCCCTCCCAGGTAGAGGACCTATGGAAAAAGGGTCAGGAGTTGCAGCTGCACTGCCCCGAGGTCCTTGCCCGCCTCCAGAGGGGGGCGATGGCACGAAGTGGACGTGAGTGTTGCAGCCTCTGCAGCTCAGTACAGAATGTCACAGTGGCCCACCAGCCTGTGCGCGGCCAAACTATGTACATGTGGTATGTGGCTCACATGATAGTGTGCTAATGACTGTCATCCCCCACAGCGGATGCTCCTACTGGTGAGGGCCCCTCAACATCAGGGCACACAAGAACATGCCCCACAGTACAACACCGGACAGAGGAGGAGGAGGCAGAGGAGGAGGAGGAGGAGGTGGCAGAGGAGGAGGCAGCAGAGGCGGCAGAGGTGGAAGAGGATGATGGGGACATGGAGGGGTGGAGGGTGGAGTGGCAGGGGAGGGTGAGAGTGTGTGTGATGTTTTGGGAGGTGAAGAGGAGGAGGATAGCGTGGAAGGTGGTGAGGGTGGGTGGGAGGTGCCAGGGGGGGAGGAGGGGGTGTGGAGAGGGGAGAGTAGGAGGGAACACAGGACAGCACAGGGCACTGTGGATCCCTGCCAGCTGCCACATGTGTGTGGCGATGGTGCCTGTCTGGGTGTAGCTACGCCACCCATTGCCACAGACAGGGCCCACGCACATGCCACCACACAGACACCTGGCACCTTGTGTGTATGTGGTGGCAGGTGCATCCAGGACCTGTATGTGGCAATGGAAGGCTTGGTGCAACGCCTGCGGGCCCAGGACCGCACCATCCAGTGACTGGCAGGCTCCAGTCAGTGGATGGCTGCCAAGATGCAGCTATCCCCTAATTGGCATCCCAGGAATGTGTGATGGCCCCTGTGGCGCCCACACATGTGCCCTGTGCTGTCCTGTCTCCCGGGACCCAATATGTGGGCTTTGGTATATAATACCTGTTGTAAATATGTTTTTAAATACAGTTGTGTTACTACATCACAATGGTCATGTGTCTCCCTTACAGACAGACTGTGGACGTAAGCATGGGACATGTGTGTAGATCACTATGTGTATGCATGGTAGAGATGGGTAACATACATGGACAGTTTCCACATGCAGTTGTGGGAGCTGCCCATGTGTGTAGGTGTCTGTGTCCCATGGTGCCCCTGTGATGTGCCAATGTGCAGTGTGTCCCAACAGCTATGGTCACATGCATGCTGCCTGTGATGTTTAGGTACCATATCTGATGCACCATGCTCATAGGGGAATAGTGGGGATGGCCAGCAGCAGGTATGTGGCAGGAAGGATGAGATGGACTGCTGTACCCAGGAGCTGCCCAGTGGGATAGCTGGTGAGGTCAAGACAGGTGGATGTTGGTCTGGAGGGGGATCAGAGGCTCACTACAGGCGCAGGGGGAGAGTAAACAACTGACTGTCGCTAGTTACCTATGTCTGCCTGTGTCTTACACAAACATCTACAGCTAAACAGCCAGGTGTGGGTCAGAGGGAGTGGCACACATGTGGGTGGGGCACTGGAGAGGATATGGGGTGTGAGAGACTGACTGATCCGTAAAACATACATGTACCACCATATACATATTACTGCCTAACTGGAGAGGTAGGATATACCCCCACGCATAGGTAGAAGGGTGCACACATGGCATGGTTCCTGGCACACAGGGCATGGTATAAGGTCTGTGCGTTGATTGGTGGTAGTGCATACACCACACCCCAAGGGAACTGGGAAGGCACATGTGACCATGTTGACAATATGGGGGACAGGGTACTCAGGGGAGTACAGTGTCAAACACCGGAAACGGGCACATAGGTATAATCAGGTTTTGTCTTCTTTATTGGCACACAGTGACCCAATCCCCCCAATCAGGACCTGCGTGGGTGCCCACGTCCACGGCGACCATGGCCCATGCAACCCCGTTGTTGTGGTTCCGCTGATGCTGCCTCTGGGGCTGTGGCTGGCTTCTGCGAATGCCTAGCCATGGCCTCGTGAGCATCTGCAATCCACAGTAGTGCCGCTGCCATCACCTCAGCTGTGGCATGCATCCGGTCCATCCTCTCCTGAATGCCCATCAGAACATGCTGAGTGGCTGTGGGTGAGACACAAGGTGATGTGTGAGACATGTGTTGCACCCCCCCACCGTGACTCATGCAAATGTCCGGTGTATCCAAACACACCAGTCCGCAGACCAACCATGTATGTGATGGCTAGCAGCGCAGTACCATGTTTACATCTGTGTGTCCCATGACCCATCCACAGGCCAGCAAATGATCCCGCTGGGGGTCGTGGTGATCACAGATATGACACATGGTACTGTGTCTCACTTCATTGTGTCGCTGCTGTATCTGTGCACTGGTCGTATGAGATAGGTTGGATAATGTGGAAATTCATGGCACACAGATAGATATCTGTGGGGCACTGTTCACTCTAAACTCGACGCATAGTACTGAGTACCCTGACTATCTCTGCTTCCTACCACTACCCAGGGAGAGGGGTTCGACGGGTAAACTGTATTGGTGATCTGGGATAGCTGTGTACCACTGTACATCTTCATGGGGTATTTTGTGGTGAATAGTAGGCGGATGTATGAACCCATTATCATGACAACACCAGATGGCACATGATACAAGGGGGGGGAGTGCACATGGCACCCACCCCCACTACACATACAGAACTATGTGCTGTGGTGTCCTAATATTAGGGGCACATGGAATCTCATTATGGATGTGCCATCAACCCCCAGGTGGCTTGTTGTGCATTCTGTTACCCACCTTCCGCATCATGCTTTGCAGAGGCAGTATGAGCCCGCAGCTCTGCAAGGATGATATCCATGCTGGTGTGTTGCGTGCATGATGTTCCTGGTGCCTGCATCCTGTGGGGACTCCCCTCCAACTCTGTGTCCTCCACAGCCTGTGTGCTGCTGTTACTGGCCCCCACCTGTGCATTAGCATCCACCTCCCAGTCCTCTGCCTCGGCCAGCGCGATGTTACCTGGGGTCTCCCCGACAGTGCCTTCTGCATCCCCGGACTCAGCGGCCTCTGGCCCCTCAGCATCCCCTAGCGCCAGCACATCCCCCTCCTCATATGCCTCCATGGCATGGATGTCACCTGGGGGGTAGAACAAGGTACATAGCAAGGATGAGTTAGCACAGGTCACATATCTACACCTGTGTAGTACGTCCCCGCCAACAGCAATGTGGTGTGCACCTATACCTGCTGTTACTACACCTGCAATGGTGACAGCACATGTGCGCACAGTGTGTGGTACCTGACAGGGGGGGGGGCGGCCTCACGCACTGGTGGAGCTGTGTCACATTTGCTGTTATGTTGGGGGGGATGGGGTTTAGACTGGCGGACCCACTATATGCAGCACGAGTTATGCTCTGTGCGTGTGTCCTTGGATGCGGGCTCAGCGTTACATGTGGCCAGTGTGCGTGTGTGAACCATGAGTGGGATTGTGGCCTGGCATTTTCTGTGTGAGCAATGTGTATACATTGGCCTGAGTGGTATGGGTGGCAGGTGTTGCTTAATATGTCCAGGTCAGCCAGATGTGTGTGGGGAATGCCTCATGGGTAGACCCTGTGTGGTGTGTGCGGACAGCTATCACATAATCGGTGTGTGTGGTGGGTTGTTGCAGGGCATGTGTTTACACTGTGGGTGGGGGTCATGGGAATGTGTCTGTGTCTGTGGTCTTGGCTAGGTGCAGTTGGTACAGCTGTGGCAATGTGCACCTTAATGTCTTGTGAGGGTGTGTGGGACATCCACACTGTATGTTGGACAATGACAGAGTGTGATGTGTCAGAAATCTGTGTGATGTGGTCATTGGGGTTTGTTTGTGTCTACCTCATCATCACAGTGTGATAGGCCTTCCTCTGTCTCTGGTCTGGGATATGTCCCTGGACATGTGATTTCAAACACACGTCATAGCTGTTGTACGTGGTGTGTGTGGGTCCCCCCAGTTCAGTGTTTTCTGCCCTATTTGTTTGCCCCTCCTGTCAGTGTCCCCCTGTCATATAGTGTTGTGTGCCTGGCTGCAGATGTATGCTGTTCTGTATGACCTATAAGGCATGTATGTATAGCTGCTGCATGTTCTGGGTTCATGGGGTGGGGGGTGTTCGGACCCCCTGTATGGATGGTCAACCGTCCCACTCATTTGCAGTCAAGGGGGGGTGGCACTACGTCTGGCTTGGGGACTGCCCCCCAACCAGTTTTGTACACCTGTGCAGTGCTGTAAAACATCCAGGACTGTGTCTGTCGTGCAAGCAGCCCCAGGTACCTGTCACACCCACCCTGTACCTACACAGCCATGTTTTGCTTGATATGTGGACCCTAGTTGCCTGTGTTAGGGCACATGTGTTCTCAGGACATAGGCCCCCCTACCTTCCCATCCATGGCAGGCATGTACTGGGCCATGTGGTTTACATGTGTAGCACATCTCTGACCTACCTGCCTGTGGATGGGCGGTGTCCAGCGCTTACGGAAGCCCTCGCAGGTAGATGGGGCCCAGACGGTCTGCCAGTTCCTGCTCCAGGGGTGTCAGAGTTGGGGCAAAGGGACTACCCCTTCCGGTGCCCATGGCATGTTGCCTCTCTGCCACCATGTGCCCCAGGCACCCGCTTGATATCACTGAACCTTTTTCTAAGGCTATCCAGGTCCCTGGATGGCCCCCCTGCCTGGGCTACGGCCTCCTGGATCTCCTCCCACACTTGTATCCGTGTGCCCACAGTGGTGCTTGTGCTCAGGCGGCCATACAGCACATCATACCTCTCCAGAACACTGGCCAGCAGGATGTGGTTCTCCTGCTAGCTGAATCTAACAGCCCTCCTCCTTTCCTCAGCTGGCACAGCTATCCACCTTTGTTTGGTGCTGGGTGGCCCCTGTGTGGGCTGGGATACACACGATGGGCCTGCAGCCACCACCACAGGCCCCACACTCCCTGCCGGCTCTGGGTCCTGCTGAACAGGTGCCCCCCCCCCTCCTCCACTCCTGCCATGTCCTGTCTATCCATCTCCTTGCCCTCTGTGACCTCTCCCTCCCTGTCACACATACCTGCTCCTTTGCTCCTCAGCTCCACCTCACATCTGCTTCTGCCCCCCTCCTCTCCCTGCTGTCTGCTCCTCAGCTTGTGTCTCTCTCACCTGCTCCTCGCCTCCCCCTCACTCTCTCCCCTGCTTTGCCACACACCTCTCAACAACAACCTGCCTCTGACACTCTCCACTACCACTCACGAACTCAGACACTCTCCACGACACACCTGCTTCTGACTCTCTCCTTGCTTCACCGACAATGCACGCCTTCTCTCCCTCACCTACAAAAACCCCTCAACGTGATCCAGGTGTGCAGGTGTATTTATAGGGTGTTTTTACATTGTGCACTTTGCGCATGCGCAGCAGCGATAGCGTTGTGGCTGCGCATGTTGCACATGTGCAGCAGAGCTAGCGAGGCAGCTGCACACGTTGTGCATGCGCCACAGAGGCGTGGAGGGTGCATGCACAGGACACAATGTTACACATGCGCTGTGCGTGCGCATGAGGCGTGGCGCATGCGCGTAACAGAATGCAGTGCATGTGCATGTCTCACACTCACGCACAGTGCAATCTGCGCACAGCACATTTACTGCATCTCTGCAGTGCATGCACAACCCTATAAATACACCTGCACACCTGGATCACGTTGAGGGGTTTGTGTAGGCGAGGGAGAGAAGACGTGTGTTGTCGGTGAAGCAAGGAGAGAGTCAGAAGCAGGTGTATCATGGAGTGTGGCTGGGTTTGTGAGTGGTGGTTGTATTGTGTGGCTGGGTTTGTGTGTGGTGGGAAAGGTGTGTGGCTTGGTTAGTGAGGTGGGCGTCTGTGTTTGAGTGAGTTAGAGGAGTTGGTTGGGTGGAGTTCATGGTGGTCTTTGTGTTTGCTGCATTTGCGGTGGGAGGTGAGCAGGGGCTGCAGTTGCCTGACGGAGCATATGGTGTCCATGGGGCTGAGGCACAGGGCATGGGTGTAGTCCCGCTGCAACACGGACCTGCAGCTGTGGGGGCAGGCCAGGCAGGGGCTGTGCGGGCACAGCGCAGAAGACGTGCAGAGGTGCAGGCTCACCAGCCTCGCCTCTACAGGCCCAGGGCCCAGCTCCAGGGCATGCTATAGCTGATTTAACTGACTTTAGAAGAAAACTAAAAACCCACCTCTTTATAGATTACTTCAGCAACAAGTCCTAATCTCACCCCTTTATATAAACCATATGACTCTACCGCATCCCTACACTCTCTCACAGCTTTGCCTCCCTATCCTCACTCCATGCTATCTTAAAGAGTTAGATCTATGTGTTATCTAGTTACAGTTGTGTTTGATGTAAAGCTAATTTGAGCTCATTGCTGTTCAAGCTGTAACTTTTATGACTTGTGGTTATGGCCGTATATACGAACAGCTAAATAAATAAATAAATAACCGGCATTTACACGGTTTGCAGGTCTGCAAACCATGTAAACGCCTTTGAATATCGGGCCCTACATTTGTTTCAAGAAAATATGGATTCAAAATGGAAAGTGGAGACAGAACAGGGGTGGTGCAAGGATCTGATCTAAACTGAAATTATGACAGAGATGACTCCAAATTATACAAATTGCTCTTAACTCCCCTACTTTGAGGCTTGCTTTATTCAGTCAATTTCGTGCCATTTATGAGTTTACTAGAACTTACTATAAAATAATATGAATAACAATAGAAAAGATCACATTTCCAGGAAAATGGTACCTGCATGGTGACTGTTCAGTCTTTAAAATATCTGAAATATAGCCTACCTCAGATGCATCTCTACACAATAAAGGAACAACCTTAGATAATGGATTTTTAAAATGCCACACATCACTTTTCGAGACTGGAGATGCTTGAATTGGACAGGTCATTCTGAGACTTTCTATGGCATGAAAGTTCAGATAATTGGCAATGATTTATTTTTTTCTCCTCAGACTGTCTTAATAGACACTTAGAGATCATATTCCATTTTTAACTGAGAAAGAAGTCAAAGGAAGAAAAAGTCCAGCCAAGGGCAAAAGTACAAAAACAAAAAGAAACAGCACTAGACTTGCAGAACATAAACTAGAGCTTGGAATACTTCCAGTGGGTGTACAGTGGATATCTCTCACCAAAAGGTATGTGAATAAATCAAATGGCAGCAAACTGATACATACCTGATGCATAAATATTGTGGATGCTTCTCAGATTTTCATTTTGGTTGGTCAATAGACCACACTGAATTCTGGGTACCAGAATTAGATGTGTCTTCTTAAACTACCATGGTAATATGCAAACAGGATTCATTATTAAAAGCTAGATTTACTAAAATGCACTAGCACATTAGTGCACACTGGGAATGTGTGCATGCAAGAAAAATTCAGTTAGTTTCTGTTTTTTCATAATTTTTCCCAATTTTGGGGTGTTTCACACATTCATTTTAATAGGCATATTTTAGTGTATGCTAAATAGATTTAATGCACACTAACAGATATATCAGGGGTGGACAACTCCAACCCTGGTGCACCACGATCCAGCCAGGTTTTCAGGATGTCCCCAATGAATATTCATGAGATATATTTGCATACAATGGGAGGCAGTGTGTGCAAATATATGCCTCATGAATATTCATTAGAGACATCCTGAAAACCAGGCAGGATCGTGGTGCACTAGGACCGGAGTTGGCCACCCCTGAGATATGTAAAGGCCAGTGGCATGGAGTCAGGACCTTCAAGGGATTCAGTGAATCCATAGCCCTGCCATGACTGCCATCAGGTTTATTTTAATGTTTTCAACAGCAGGCAGCAGCATTCCCCATAGCCTTCCCTTCCCCTACAGCTGCTGCAGCAGTTTCTCCACAGAGTGGCAGCCACAGTGACAATAAAAAAAATATAGTAAATATGGGGCCTTTGTGATTCATGCACTTCTCAAAAGCACTGCCGCTCTCGCCCCCTCTGTCATGAAAAGCATGTGTCAGAGGGAGCTGGACAAGTGGGACCTTCCACTACAAGGAGTGCTTTAGTCGCAGAGGCACCATGTTTATTGTATTGTTTTATTGCCCCTGTAGAGATGCTGCAGCAGCGGAGGTGAGGGAAGAGAAGGCTACAAGAAATGCTGATTCCTGTATCTGCAAACAGCATTTTTTTAAAAAACATAGGGGAAGGGAAGAAAAACAAGAGATTTGGGACACAGGTATGGGCAAACTAGGGAGACTAAGGTAGCTGCAGGACAATGGGGCCTAGGAAGATGAAAGAAAGATACTTGGGAGTGGGGCATAGGGAAATGGAGGGGAAGGGTTGGAAATTGAAAGGGGATTCTGAGTATTGGGGGGGTCACAGGAAAATGGAGTGGAGATGATAAGGGTGGAGGCATACAGGAAGAGTGAATATACTGGACATGAGAGAGCATAGGGAGGTGAAGGAGAGATGCTGGACATGGGGAGGCATGTGGGGAGGAGGAACGGGAGATGCTGGATACAGGGGTGGGCATAGGAAAGTGGAGGGGAGATTTTTGAGATGAAGGGCTGGACATGGGCATAAGGAGACAGAATAGAGATGCTGGAAATGAAGGGATGGGTATAGGGAGGAAGAGAAAGAGAGAGGTGGGGAAATGTTGGACATGGGATTAATAGAGAATGAGACATAGAGAGGGGGAGATTCTGGACATAAAGAGAATAGGGATAGAGAGAGAAGAAAATCTGCATGGGGTGGGGAGAGAAAGGGAGCAGACACTGGATTGGGGGAGAAATGTTGGACATGGCGGAGAGAATGAAAGGGGAGGGTTAATGAAAAACTGGTGAATAATGGGCTGCAGAAGGAGAGAGCTTGAGAATGGGAAAGCTGGAGTGAGGGTTGAAAAGTGGTAGAGGGTGGAGTACAAAGAAGGGGGTTGAGGACTGGATATTAAGGAGGAGTGAAATCTGAATGGATAAAGAGAGAAAAAAATAAATGAAAGATAGCAATATCCAAGATGGAAAAAAGTGGAAAACACAAGAGGAGAGTCAAGATATAGCATATGGTCTGAGACCCTAGAAAGAGAGCTAAGAAAAGACTATGGAAAGCAGAAACCAGAGTGAGACCAAAACAATATGGGGGTCATTCCAGAAAACGAATAAGGGGTTTGTACATGCGGTGGGGACGCTTATGTGCCGTATTCTGAAACACTGCTGTCTTGCACATCCACGGCTCTAGCACAGGGATCTCAGAATGTGCACAGAAGGGGCAGAATGGAGGCGTGGTCAGCTACAGAAACATATAAAATGTATTCAGGAAAGGACCATGTATGTTTTAAGTGCTCCCCAAAGACGTCCACGTTATTCCTGCAGAAATGTGGAATAAAGCCAGGAATGAGGAAAAATTCTGCTCTTCTTGCAGTGCTTCCCATATTGAAAAATGGTTTTGAACTGATGCAACTGCAGTCTGTAAAAACACAAGATACAGTTTTAAGGGGAGAGGAACTGTTTGTAGGCAGCTGCAGATCATCAGAGCAGCAGACTGTGGGCAGGACAGCCCTGACGTCCTCGGGGGCCTTTCTTGCATCTACTTCATAGCACCTGGTCCATCTTGCGCGGGTGAGCGTATGCGCGTGGCGTGATACAAGGGGCATTTTAGGCCCATTGGGAGCACTGCTGGAGCATTAGAATTATGATACGTTTCTACCCATGGAGAGGCGAAAGAAGAAAGTGACAACAGCAGCACTAACGTCTGTGGTGAGTGGCCCTATGGATAGACATGTGTTACGTTTGACGGAGGCTGATGTGCACGCAGCTACAGTTTCCCCTTTAGAGCTATCTGAGGGGGCTTCCTTAAGCTCCGTGGATTGTACTCCGCCCCCTCCTCCTATGGGTTCCACTCCTGTGAATTCCGCCGGTGGTCTTCCGTTGGAACAGACCGCTTCAGTCCCTGTGATGAGATCTTTAACACCAGTATTTGGAACTCCCCCTCTGGCTGAGCTCTCGGAGATTCTGGATTCTCAGATCTCCTTGGCTGATGTCTGGAGGGTAGTGACATGGACTGAGTCCACGGTGACCCAGCTCTGTTCTTTCACCCAAGATGTGGTGGCAGGGCTGGTTCAGGTGGAAAAGCAGGTGAACATAAGAACATAAGAACATAAGATATGCCATACTGGGTCAGACCAAGGTACATCAAACCCAGAATCCTGTTTCCAACAGTGGCCAATTTAGATCATACATACATAGCAGTATCCCCAAGAGACACAGGTTCCACAATGCTTGTATTGGGTCAAGCATTGATATCCTGGGTCCCTTTTTAATAATGGTTTATGGACCTTTCCTCTAGGAACTTGTCCAAACCTTTTTTTAAACCCAGCTACACTAACAGCCTTTACTACATCCTCCAGTAACAAATTTCAAATGGAACGATACAGAGGCATTATAATATCCTTTGTTTTATTTTCCATTCCTTTCCTTATGGAGAAAGATGAATAGTGGTATACCCCAGGGATCTGTGCTGGGTCCACTGCTTTTTGACATATTCATAAATGACCTGGAATAACGAGTGAGGTTATCAAATTTAGGTGTCATTCTAGATAACATGTTAAAACCCTCGGCCCAGTGTGCAGCGGCGGCCAAGAGAGCAAATAGAATGCTAGGTATCATAAGGAAAGGAAAGGAATGGAAAATAAAACAAAAGATATTATAATGCCTCTATATTGTTCCATGGTGAGACCGCACCTTGAATATTGTGTGCAAGTCTGGTCGCCGTATCTTAAAAAGGATATAGCGGAGGAGGCGGAGCCAGCCGAAGACCAGCATGGCCGCATAAGAGTGATTCTCCCGGTTGAAGGCACCTAACTTAGCCCCCATCGGGGATAACACCCCCCTGAACCGCGTCTGCGAGATAGCACATTGAGAGGGCATGTCGAGCGGCAAGCAAACGCGGCTGGAATTTGCAGGACCGTCCTCTACGGGGTCTAAAAGATCTAAAACGGATCCCCTTTCCCCGATAAAAATGGCGCCTGGGCAAGAACGGCCTGAGGGCATCAAAGAATTGCTCCTTGAGATCAGAGCGGTCAGAGCCCGAGTGGAAGCGAACGGGGACACTCTTGCTGAATTGCAGTCCGATATGAAAACTCTGGGCATGCAACTGCAGACACTCACGGTTAGGGTGGAGACGGTGGAAGGCATGGCAGCGAAGCAAGCTGAACAGATCAAAACGCTTACCGCGGCGGCCCGGAAAATAGATTGGCTTGAACGCAATCTAGAAGATATGGGAAATAGGAGCCGCCGCAATAATGTACGCATACTGGGCCTTCGTGAAGGAGTTGAGGGAAATGACCCGATTCGTTTTCTTGCAGACTTTCTGCCCTCTTTGCTCAAACTTGAACTGAAGTTCCCGCTGGAAATCGAAAGAGCCCATCGCATCCCAACCACAACGGCTCAACATAATATGAGGCCGAGACCAATGATCCTGTGCATTTTGCGGCATCAACAAGTCCTGCAAATTCTCGAGGCTGCTAGGAAGCAGCAACCACTTCAACATGAGGGGCAGAAAGTAACCTTTTACGCGGATTATTGCAAGCATACGGTGGAGAAGAGAAGGCAATTCTTGGCCCTACGACCGCGGCTCCAGCGCCTACAAGCGCGCTATGGCCTTTTCAATCCTGCGAGGTTTAAAGTCACATTAAACAACTCTACTAAAACATTTGACGACCCTGCAGCCTTACAACGATATATTGTCGATCAGGAGGCACTGGCGATGCAACTTACTTGAATCCGCCTACAGTCCTGTTCCTTTTTTTCTCCTGAGTGCTGCCGCCTGCTAAAGTCCGGGCCTGGCCTAGGGACTTTTCGTATCTGGAACCAGACCTGCATGGCAAAGAGTGTGCAGTAGGGGGTGAAGTAGCCGATGGGGGGTTTCATCATAATTACAATTATAGTTGTATTTCTCTTTTTTTTATTATGCTTCTCTTTCTTTTCTTACTTTAAGGGCCCTCAACCGGGCTGCGCTATGCTGTAATAGTGTTTTCGCTGTCTAGCCCTGTTTGTTTTTGTTGGGGGATTGAGGGAAATGGCTCTCCGGGGGGTTGCGTAGCATTGGCATCTTTTAATTTGGAGCTTACGGCTGTTATTATTGTCAAAATCTTTAGTTGTCATTGCCATGGCTAATTCATTCAAGATACTGTCTTTAAATGTTAAAGGTATACACTCCCCGCTGAAACGTAAAAAGATTATGTCCTATTGTAAGCGTCAGAATCCAGACGCCATCTTTTTACAAGAAACTCACTTGTCTCAGAAAGAGACCTCTAAGCTAGAGAGCAATGGGTATCAATTAGTGGGTTCTTCACCTGCAGCTCACAAGAGAAATGGTGTAGCTACACTAGTTAAAATCTCGTTAAGCTGTAAGACAATATATGCTAACAATGACACAGAGGGCAGATATGCGCAATCCTTAGTAATGATTGGAGGTGTGCAGATTTTGCTTATCAATGTTTATGGGCCCAATAGGGAAGATCCCGGTTTTTTTTTGCAACTTGAATGAGAAGATACAGAGAGCGGGAGAGCCCTTTGTCATTCTGGGAGGAGACTTTAATCAAGTACGGGATCCTTTGATAGATAGGTGCCCTGGGAGAATAGAGCGCCCATCTCGGACGAGCTCGGCGCTCTCTGCCCTAATGGACACGTGTGAGCTAGTAGATATTTGGCGATTACTCCACCCACGTGATAAAGATTACTCTTTCTTCTCTCCAGTACACAAGTCTTCGTCCCGCATTGACTTTTTTCTAATATCCAAGCTTCTGGTCTCAGATGGCTGCGCGGCGGAGATTCTTAGTGTAACAGTATCGGACCACGCAGCCATCACGGTTACTCTGACGTTCCCAGGCATTGAGAAGATTCCTCCTAGTTGGTCCTTTAGTAGAGCTTGGCTGGCAGAACCCACATTTAAAGCGGAGGTAAAAGCGACTATTGCCTCTTATTTCAGTGAGAATGTTCTGGGAGAATCATCTAGTTGGGCATGGTGGGAAGCTTTCAAGGCCACGTTGAGGGCCTCAATCACTAGCTATAAAATTAGGGACTCCAAGCGACGTAGAGCCCAGCTAACGGCTCTGGAAAGCCAGATCAAGGCAGGCGAGCGGCTGTGGCTCAAACAACCAGTACCTGGCCTTCTTCAGCGCTTACAGCGACTAAGATTCCAATACAATGAAATTCTCAGCTCTGATGTAGAGCAGGTAATGCTGCAACAGTCAGCCAGATATCATGTTGAGCGGAATAGATCAGGGCGCTTACTCGCCCAAGCCGCTAGCGGTCAGCGCCAAAAGACTAGGATCACGGCTATCGAAGATAGTCAAGCAGCGCGGCATACCGCCAGCTCCGAAATAGTCGAGGAATTTTCCAAATTTTATAGGACCTTATATGCATCTGAGACAAAGGCTGAACTAGGGGACTTCCGGCAATTTGTGGAGAAGTTAGATCATCCTGTCTTGTCAGATCAGCAAGCCGCTAATCTTGGCAAACCCTTCTCGGGTGCTGAAATCAGTGAAGCAATTAAGTCTATGCCTCAAGGAAAGGCTGCAGGACCTGATGGTATACCCGCTGAATTTTATGCTATATTTAGAGTTGAACTGCAGCCTTTTCTATTGCAATATTACGAGGAGTTAGGAGAAAATCATGCGCAAACAGGCTTATTCTCAGATGCAATTATAGCGGTCATTGAGAAGCCCGGAAGAGACCCTAGCAAAGTGGGAAACTACCGCCCCATCTCTCTCCTAAATGCTGACTATAAAATTTATGCAAGCATTTTGGCAAGGCGATTGTCGACTCTCATGGGAACGATAATACATCCCGATCAGTGTGGTTTCATACCTGGGCGGTCTACGTCTGATAATGCCCGGTTGCTATGCAATCTTTTGGACAGAGCGGCGGTGGTAACTAGGCCATATGTAGCCCTCTCTCTTGATGCAGAGAAGGCCTTTGACCGTTTGGAGTGGCCTTTCCTATTTTTCATCTTAAATTGGTTTGGGCTTGGAGAGGGATTCATTAAAAAAGTGCAGGCCTTATATGCTAAAACCTCTGCACGTATTGTGGCAAATGGGTTCCTGTCTCGTTCATTCTCATTACATAGAGGTACCCGGCAGGGTTGTCCCCTTTCCCCCATGCTTTTCAATTTGGCAATGGAGCCGCTGCTCCTGGCGGTTCGGCAACATAGCGGTCTGGCTGGCATCGAAGGGGGAGTATCAGTTGCGAAATTATCGGCATATGCGGATGACTTGCTCCTTTTTGGACAGCCATCTGAAATTCCAATAATCCTGGACTTGATAGAGTCTTACTCTGCTGTGTCTGGCTACAAAATTAACTGGCACAAGTCGGTGGCTTTCCCGCTTAACAGGGTCTCTACGTCTGCTGAAATGGCTAGCTTTCCTTTTAGGTGGGAGGCTGATTGTATCAAATACTTAGGAGCTTGGTACTGTTCCTCAATGGAGCTCATGATCCAAAAGAATGTAGAGGAGTTAGTACAGGTGATAAGAGGGAAAACTTTATCGTGGTCCCTTCTTCACTTCTCATGGTGGGGCAGATTGGAGCTTATTAAAATGATTCTGGTGCCAAAAATTAATTATGTCATGAACATGCTTCCTCTCCCTCTGCCGCGCAGCATATTTATTAGGTTGGAAAAACATCTCACTAGCTTTTTGTGGAAAGATGCCCAACCGCGCATTGCCCTTCGGAAGCTTAAAGCGGCAAGGGAAGAGGGGGGCGTGCAGTTCCCGGACCTTTTCCTATATCATCAGGCTTTTTTGCTGAAGCAAGGAGCTCTATGGCTAGGCAGGGCAACATTAGAGTCATGCCCGACCTGGTTAGAGTTCGAAACAGGACTGGCAGCTCCTTACCCTTTGGAATCAATGCTAGGGGCTCTGCAGCCCGAATGGCTGAATGCGGGTAGTGTTATAAGAGCGACGCAAGATGCTTATTTAAATCTGGTTAGGCGGATGGGTGTAAGCAACTTACTTGTGGAAGCCTCACCGATTTGGTGGAATCCACAACTTCGAATACGAGGTAAAATGTTCGCATGGAAAGCCTGGCAAGCGTGCGGAATTTGGTCGATTAGCCAGCTAGTGGGCCTGCAAGGCTGGAAGGATTTCGCTGTCTTGCAGCTGGATTACTCTCTCCCGTCCGCTAATTATTTTAAATGGGTGCAGCTCAAGCATTGCCTTGTCAACTTTCAGGCTAAGTCACAGCAAATGCCAGTGGAAAGTGAGCTGCTAAGTCGGCTCTGGGGCACGATTGGACAGCATGGTGCGCTTTCTAAATTATATGCGTTCCTTAGGGACAGTGCCCCAAAGGGGTTGGTTGGGTTGAAAAGAGTGTGGGACTCCGACATGGCTGGCCCAGTCCCGGTAAACACATGGAAATTGCTATGGGGCCCTGTAACTAGGGTCTCCCGATCGGCAGCAATCACACAGTCACTCTACTTCTTTCTTCATAGGGCTTTTATAACCCCAGTGAGGCTGGCCAAATGGCACAAAGAGGCCTCAGATAAATGTTGGTCCTGCCAGACCGGAACAGGCACATACTCTCACATGTTCTTTGACTGTCCCTACATCAAAAACTACCTGGCTCAAATTTGGGAGAGAATCTGTCACATCTTGAAGCTATCCTGCGATTTCACGTGGAATATATTATTCCTGCGCTCCTTGGCGCCGAGTTTGGCCCTAAAGCGCGGGGAAGGCTTCCTACTGAACTTTTTGTTGGCTATTGCGATTAAGCAGATCCTGGCCAATTGGAAGTCTTTCCCTAAGCTTACTTTTACACACTGGTGGAACTCGGTCTGTCAGTATTCCAAATATGAGAAATTGTATTGTAAACTATATCGCCCGAATGATGTTAAATTAGCTATCACGCGTTGGGAGTTACTAGATCAATATATTGCATGCTCCAAAGTAACGTTGTAAACATTACCTTTAATGGAGGTACGCTTTGTCGAGGCCGCTGTTTTGGGTCGCTGTTGTGCTGACCCAGAACTGCGGCTGGTCAATGCCCAGAGAGCCGGGTGGAGGGAGGGTTGGGGGGAATTTTGGGGTTTTTGTATAGCAGCAGCTTCATTGTTATCATATTGATCATGAATGTTGATTTTGTGTTTCTTTTTTCTGTTTGTTTTCTTGAAATTATAAATAAAGAATTAAAAAAAAAAAAAAAAGGATATAGCGTTATTAGAAAAGGTTCACAAAAGAGTCACCAAAATGGTAAAGGGGATGGAAGGATACTCCTATGATTAAAGGCTAAAAAGGTTAGGGCTCTTTAACCTGGAAAAGAGACGGCTGAGGGGAGATATGATAGAAGTCTATAAATTAATGAACGGAGTGGAACGGGTAAACATAGATCGATTGTTTATGTTATCAGAATATAGAAAGACTAGGGGACATGCAATGAAGCTACAGGGTAAACTATTTAAGACTAATAAAAGAAAATATTTTTTCACTCAATGTGTAATCAAACTCTGGAATTTGTTACCAGAGGATGTAGTAAAGGCTGTTAGTGTAGCTGGGTTTAAAAAAGGTTTGGACAAGTTCCTGGAGGAAAGGTCCATAAACCATTATTAAGAAGGGACCCAGGATATCAATGCTTGACCCAGTACAAGCATTGTGGAACCTGTGTCTTTTGGGGAAACTGCTAGGTATGTATGACCTAGATTGGCCACTGTTGGAAACAGGATACTGGGCTTGATGAACCTTGGTCTGACCCAGTATGGCATATCTTATGTTCTTGGCTGCTGCTGCACGCTGGGTGGAGGGTTTTAACATGGTATCCGCAAGGACTCCTAAATCTTTTTCCTGGGTGGTGGTTCCCAATGTGGAACCTTGCATCGTGTAACCATAGTGTGGGTTCTTTCGTAGGTGCATAACTTTGCACTTGTCCACATTAAATTTCATCTGCTGTTTGGATGCCCAGTCTTCCAATTTATCCAGATCCTCTGCAGTTTTTCATAATCCCCTTGGGTTTTAACAACTTTAAACAGTTTTTTTTTTAATTATTTATTTATGAATTTCAAATTGAACAGCAAGAAAAACAATCAAGCACAATCTTGCTCAGAAAATGAGATATACGCAGGAGCATAAAGATAAAGAGATACAGCAAGTAGAAAATAAACCCATGATTCCCATACAGTCCAACATCAGTGGGGGGGGGGGGGGGGGGGGGGGAAGGGAATTCTAAGACCATACAAGAGTAGAATGGTCTAACCATAAAGATATTGATACAAAGAACACAAAATGACTAAGAGGTACTCCAGATATCACGAATAAGTGATAAACAGTTTTATGTCATCTGCAAATTTGATAGCCTCACTTTTTTTTTTTTGCCATCAATTCAGTGTTGATTCATAGTGACCCAGCTACCTCTGGGTTTTCTTGGCAATGTATCACCAGAAGTAGATTGCCAGCCTTTTCTTCTGAGGCACTGGAGGGTAAAGTGACTTGCCCAAAGTCACAAAGAGTGTCAGTGGGAATCAAACCCTTGATTTTCTGGGTACTAGGCAGTTGCTATAACCACTAGGCTACTCCTCCACTAGTTATTCCCTCACTAGTTATTCCCTTTTCCAGGTCATTTATGAATATATCAAAAAGCAGCGGACCCAGTACAGATCCCTGGGGTACTCCACTATTCACCTTTTTCCATTGGGAAAATTGGCTATTTAGCCCTACCCTCTGCTTTCTATCTTTTAACCAGTTCCTGATCCACAATAGTACACTGCCTCCTATCCCATGACTTTTTAGTTTTGACAAATGTCTCTGATGAGGGACCTTGTCAAAGGCTTTCTGAAAGTCCAGATACACTATATCAACTGATTCACTTTTGTCTACCTGTTTATTTACACCTTCAAAAAACCAGATTAGTAAGACAAGTTCTTCCTTGTCTAAAGCCATGTTGGCTGTCTCCCATTAAAACCATGACTATATACATGCTGAGTAATTTTGTTCTTTATGATGGTTTCTACCATTTTTCACAGTACTGACGTCAGGCTCACTGGTCTGTAGTTTCCCGGATCACCCCTGGAACCCTTTTTAAAAATTGGCGTTACACTGGCGATCCTCCAATCTTCAGGTATTACAGATGAATTTAATGAAAGTTCACAGATTACTAATAGAAGGTCCGCAATCTCATATTTCAGTTATTTCAACACCCTTGGATGTATACCATCCGGTCCAGGTGATTTGCTACTATTCAGTTTATCAAATAGTTGTTATACATCTTCCCAGTGTAGCGATATTTCTCTCAATTCCTCTGCAGTATCACCTTTAAATACCACTTCAGTCTTGGGTAACATCCCTACATCTTCTTCTGTAATGACCGAAGCAAATAATTCATTCAGTCTCTCCGCTATAGCCTTGTCTCCTCTTACTGCCCCTTTTATCCCTCTATCATCTAACATTCCAATTGACACTCTCGCAGGCTTTTTGCTATGAATGTACTTGAAAAAGTATTTCTTTCACGTTTTTGCTTCCATAGCAAGTTTCTTCTCAAACTCTCACTTTGTCTGCTTTATCAATACTTTGCATTAAACTTGCCAGTGCTTGTGCTGTTTACAGCTTTTGTCATTTGGCTCTTTTTTCCATTTCCTGAAAGATGCTTTTTTGGCAGCAACAGCCTCTCTGATCTCACCTTTAAACCATGCTGGCAGCTTTTTGGACTTTCTTCCACTTTTCTTAATGCATGGAATACAGCTGGTCTGGGCTTCCAAGATAGTATTTTTCAACAACACCCAAGCTTGATGTAAATCTTTAACCTTTGCAACTGCTCCTTTTAGTTTTTTCTTAACTATTTTCCTCATTTTATCATAGTCTCCCTTTCGAAAGTTAAAAGGTAGTATTGTGGATTTCCTTACTATCCATCCTCCACTAATTCAATTAAATGTGATCATGCTATAATCACTATTGCCAAGTGGCCCCAACACCCTTATTTCTTGCACCAGATCTGGTGTTCCACTAAGGACTAGGTCCTCTGGTCGGTTCATGAACCAGCTGCTCCAAGAAGCAGTCATTTATTTCATCTAGGAACTTTATCTCCCTAGCATGTCCTGCCATGACACTGACCCAGTCGATACTGGGGTAATTGAAATCACCCATTATTATTACTGTGCTGTGACTTTTGTTATCTTCCTTGATTTCTTTGAGCATTTCATCATCCATTTGTTCATTCTGGCCAGGCGGTCGATAGTACACCCCCACTGCCATCACCTTCCCCTTCATACATGGAATTTCAATCCATAGAGATTCTACAGCAAATTTTGTTTCCTGCAATACTTTAATCCTTTCTGACTCAATGCCCTCTCTAACATAGAGCGCAACCCCTCCACCAATTTGATCAGTTCTATCAATACGATATAGTTTGTACCCGGGTATCACAGTGTCCCACTGGTTGTCCTCCTTCCACCATGTCTCTGAGATTCCAATCATATCTAACCTCTCATTTAGTGCTATATATTCTAACTCTCCCATCTTATTGTTTAGACCTAGCATTTGCATACAAGCATTTTAGAGACTGTATTTTATTCATATTAATCTGACTATTGGTAGGCATGGGTAATTTGGAATCTTTACGCTCTGCCTGCACCATACTGAAGGGCATTTGGGCTACTTTATTCTTTTTTGGAACCTCTCTGCTTTAGGTAGTATCCTTCAAGGATACCTTCTTCCGAACCATGCGCTATTGTGTGACTGTCGGCTTTCCCCTGTTTTCTAGTTTAAAAGCTTCTCTATCTCCTTTTTAAAGGTTAATGCCAGCAGTCTGGTTCCATCCTGGTTAAGATGAAGCCCATCCCTTTGGAAGAGTCCCTCCTTTCCCCAGAATGTTCCCCAGTTCCTAACAAATCCAAAACCCTCATCCTTGCACCATCGTCTCATCTACGCATTGAGACTCCGGAGCTCTGCCTACCTTTTCGGTCCTGCGCGTGGAACAGGAAGCATTTTGGAGAATGCTACCCTGGAAGTTCTGGATTTCAACTTCCTACCTAAAAGCTTAAATTTAGCCTCCAGAACCTCCTTACCGCATTTTCCTATAACATTGTTACCGACATGTACCAAGACAGCAGACTCCTCCCCAGCACTATCTAAGACCTTATCTAGGCGGTGTGTGAGGTCCACTACCTTCGCACCAGGCAGGCTTGTTATCAGGCAATCCTCACGTCCACCAGACACCCAGCTATCTACATGCCTAATGATTGAATCACCAACTATAACAGCTGTCCTAACCCTTCCCTCATGTGCACATGGCCCTGGAGAAACGTCCTCAGTGCGAGAGGGTTTTACATCACCTGGAGGACAGGTCCTAGTTACATATCACATCCTGCCACACCAGAGTGATGCTCTCCTATCACGTGACCTCTCTCCTCCATGGCAACAGGGATGCTGCCAGACTGGAGGTGGGACTTCAGGACTGTATCCCTGTAGGTCTCGTCCATGTACCTCTCTGTCTTTCTTATGTCTTCCAGGTCTGCTACTCTAGCCTCTAGAGAATGGACTTGTTCCCTAGAGCAAAGAGCTGCTTGCACTTAGTGCATACGTAAGACCTCTCACCAACTGGGAGAAAATCATACATGTGACACTCAATGCAAAAGACTGGAAAGCCCCCATCTCGCTGGTGGATTTGCTTAGAATTCAAGTACCTTAATGTGAATCATTGTGTCAGTCCTTGCAGGCAGATCAGTTAGCTGTAGTGAAGGATAATATGTTGCTTAATCGTAAATTAGAAATGTATGAGAATGTTGCTAAATCTAAGAATATTAGGTTTTTGAATTTTCCATCGTGTCATTTGTTATCTTCAGAGATTTTTGTTGCATAAATATTTTCGTGAGATATTAAAATTGCCTAACGCTGATGTTATTTCCCTTTCTAAGATGTATTATCTCTCTGGTGGGGGTATTTCTGATGGGTGGTCTGCTGCTGGTGGTCAGCAACAGTAATCTCCAAGGCTTTATTTAACTGAGTTTCTGGAGGACACCCAGGATAATATCCCTTCCAGAGCCACATTACTTGTGACTTTTGTTTCAGACTGTGATAAAATCTCTGTATTTAAAGAATATTTCAAGAATAGAACTGTTTCCTTTTGTGGGGCCCCCGTTCAATTGTTTCCAGACGTGTCTAGGGCCACGCAAGCATGGAGGAAAGCCTTTCTGGCTTTAAGATCTTGTGTCTTCGCTCTCGGTACTTCTTTTTTTGTGAGATATCCTTGTAAATGTTTGTTGTCTTTTCAGGGGCTTAGATATGTTTTTTTCGACCCGCTCCAGTTAGAGAAATTTCTTTCTAGCAAAGAAGTCACAGATCTTGAGGTTTGGAGGGTGTTGATTAGGTTTTTGGCTGTTAATATGGAGTTTAGTCTCCTTGTGATTACTTATTTGGTATTCCCTTTAGTTGATTTGTTCCTCCCCTTTTGTGGACTATATTGTTTCATTTTCTTTTTCCTTATAATGTGAATGATTAAGTGTTTTTTCAGTTTTTGCTTGGTTGCTTGTAATTGGAAACAATATGGAAAAATCAAATAAATATTACAATACCAAGATGTAGTTTTAAGGAACAGAAGAGCAATAGTTGTATGATGGCAATGCTGAAATGTGCTGTTTGTGCTAAAGGCACCAATCTAAGGGACCCTAACAATTCCCATGTTCTGAAAAATGAGACTGCTGATGTAGAGCTAGTATGGGCATGAGCAGGAAAAGGATTCTTGTTTGGGTAAGAAATGGAGATCATATTTTTAGTACTGGTACCCCATGCTATTATGTTACTGTATGTCATAGCTGTTATGTAGATGTTCAGGGCATCTTTTTGGCAGAATTATGTTTTTGCGACTGAAAGTGAGAGTGTGTGTACATGTAGTTTGAGAGATGCATGGGGGGATCAGGTGTGCTCATCTGCAATTCAGGGGGGACATGAAAGCCTGGCCAGTACCTGCACCATATGGATGACCAAAACGTCACCAGGTGCCAGTATGATCGGGCAGACAAAATCAGAGAAGGTTCTCTATAGCTAAATGTCAAAACACATCCCTGTCAAAAATAAATGACCCACAGAAAAAGAGCATTCAACAGTGAAAATAGCACTAATACATGCCCATAATGCACATTTTTCGAGACCAATGGTGTTGCTGTTGAGCATGTATTAGTGCTGTTTTCACTTCTGAATGCTCATATTCTGAGGGTCCCTTATTATTGACAGGCATATTTTTTGACATTTAGCTATAGGGAACCTATTCAGATTCCTTCAGGAATATTTTTCATAGGGTACTCTAATAAGGTTGTATAATGTTGGCAGTGTGATACAGTAGCCATACATCCGCTATGCCAGGCACTGGGAGACATGACTGATGAAGTCAAAAGAGTTCCCAATTATGTCTTAAATTGTAAATAGTTACCTGTTATCCAAGTTGCATTACCTGTTCAACTGTAAACACAAAGTACCATCGGAAATGTGTATTTTATTGTTCATTGTAAACCGCACTGATGCTGAATAGCGCGGTATAAAAGAGACTCTAATAAATAATAAATGTGCCAACATTCCCCAGATTGTTCCATGAGGCCTACATCCCTATCCAGTCCAGGATCTATGAGAGCTGCGAGAGTGGTGACATATCTGGAGGCTGGCTACTTGGTATGATGGCACAGGGATCTCCCCTTCCATGCCCACACAGGTCTGCCCATGGGAGCAGTGCCACAAAGCAGATTGTGGGAAGGAAGATAGGATTGCCCCACAGATAGAGGATGTATACAGACCGACATATGCCATGATTAGACAGGTGTAGTTGCTGTGATAAATGCCAATACCCAGTCATTTCTCCTTCTCCACACCTACAAGATGTTTACCTGATAAAACGAGCACTTTTCAGAAGCCTGTTTGTGCATGGTGCCGTTTAACCTTAAATACAATTTGGGACATCCAGGGCCTTTCTGAGATCAAGTGGGGACATCCAGGTTCTTGGGAATGCCCCAACCACATCTCAGCCACACCCTCATTCAGACTTAGACGTCCTCACACTGGGGACATCTACAGACCCGACTTCTAAAATGTCTCTGGAGACAACTCTTTGATTCAGAGAGCAGCATGCCATTTGCAGATGTACAAATTGTGAATAGTGCTTTTAAAATAACACCCTACGTGTGATGTCTTTATATTTTGCACATTACAGAGGAAATGCATCTCTTTCTATTTCTCTGGTGTTGGAATGTATCTGGCTTTTTGGGATTCCAGTTTAATTTTCATCTACTTATTTGTATTTTTACTTTGTGTACTCTGTACTTGATGAGCATCTGTCTCTGTTCTGAGTGTGTGACCAAGGCCAGGTGTTCTGTTAACATGAAGTTTCTACATAGGGATTTGCACTATAGTAATCCAGCTTCTTCAATTTTCTGAATTGGTATATGGATGCTCTATGGCCTGCTACAATATTTAGAGTGCAGCTTTTTTTTCTGGTTAGGCTCCTCGTTGTGTGAGTTTTAGAATCTGGTGATGTTAATGGTATAGTAGATTTGCTCTGTGGCCTGAGTGACTTTTGCAGGGGTTTGTATTAGTTTACAATATTTTTGGTACTGGAGAGTGTTTATGTTGTTGCTACTGAGATGACACTAAAATCAGATTTTTTTTGTACTGTACATTTTTATGGGGAAATGTCTAGTTCTGCTCTGCACCCACTGTCAGGAGAGGAGGGTTTTTATGGATGCAGAATATATTCAAAAAGAAAACCAAGAACCAATTTTGTTATAATTTTATTTTGGTCTTCTAAACTGCACTGTGGTTCTCACTTTTTCTTTTTGCTCCTTGGTGTACAAGCATCTTGCATCATCTTTGTTTTTGCAGAATTGATAAGCGGTCTAGAAAATATTTAAATTAAATTAAATGAAATATTAAAATTGTGCTGGTCTAGTGTACAGTGTCAGGAGTTGGTATATTTTAAATTAGAGTTTGAAGCTACATTTTGAAACTGCTACAATTTTTGCTGCATATAAATAGCATTGCAAAGTTTTTTTTTTAATTCCATAGCCTGGAAATATATTGGGGGTTTTCTCTTGAGACAGTCACTTGATTGGTGTTCTGAATAAGGGAACTCCTGCTCCCTGAATGGAACTCTGAGAAGGAACTTCCCATTTTGGGTGCTATGAAGGGAGGGGTGCAGGCACCAGCTCATCCCTCACCTCAGGTAGCAGATTGCTTTGAGCCACCCCTGCCTGAGACACCTTATATTTGAACACAGCATGTATCAGAAAAGGCGAGAAACAGTTCCCCTGGCCTGTACATGAATTTCAGCTGCAGCCATTGCATCTGCCTGCCATGCACCACAATGAGTCACGTGCAGGCCAGGGGGAGTTATTTTGCTCCTTTTCTGATGCATGTTTAACAGTGCCATGCTGCTGATTAAGGACCTGAGCTAGAGGACCTGCGCTGACCACCACAGCTGCCATGCATCCTTCCTACCCCAACTCCAAACAACATCAGCATCTGACCTGGATCCAGCCTGAAGCATTGAGCTTACTGCCACTCCCCTTCTGAACCCCTCTGTAACTGTGGGTGTTTACTCTGCCTATCAACATCCCTGTAAGTGTTGCTATAGCTGTGCCTGTGCTGCTGTCTGCTAAAATTGGGTAGGCCCAGCCCAAATGGGCCAACAGGCCTTTGAAGGAATAAAAATACAGGTTGGGGCATAAGGAGAAGGAACGTGGGGTAAAAAGGGATAGAGAGGGAATGGTAGGGCAGAGAGATGCTGGGTGTACAGAGAGGAAAAAGGGATGTGGTGGGGCAGGATGAACACAGAGAAGGTAGCTGTGGTTAAAGGAACAGGTGGGTGAACAGAGTGAGTGAAGATCAGGGCACAAGAATGGAAGAATAACAGCATGGAGCAGAGAGAGGAGTATGGAGTGGGGTCAGCATAGGAAAAAAGAGGATATGGAAATAAGAAAGAAAGAGAAAGTAGGGTGCTGGGAGGGTAGAGCCAGAGAGACAAGGTTCAAATATTACTGCAAAACAAACCCCAGAACAATGCCGATAAGTCCAACAATACCACAAAAGCAGCACCACGTAAGTTCCATGCCTTTGACAAAGACGCGATCCTCGACCAAACTCGCTCACTCCTCGACTTGACATCGATCGACCCTGATGAGCTGGTATCTGCCTGGAATGAAAAGTTCACTGCTATTGCTCTGCGACCACCATCAAACAATCCAACTAAGAAAAGAACCTCTGCAGCCTGGTACTCCGCTGAACTTAGAGCGCCATTAACCTGCCTAAGAAAAATGCAAAGACGCTGGCGCAAAACCCACTCCACGGATGATCTAAAAGCATACAATGTGCAACTGGAAAAACACCGCCAAGCAATATCCGAGAGCATAAAAAGATTCCACACAGACACACTAAAGTGGTCCCTAAACAAACCACACGACCTATTCACCCTGGTAAAGAACCTAACAAAAGAGCCAGCACCTGAGAAACCTAGCCTGATCCATCCTCAAGTCTTCGCTGACCTCTTACAAACGAAGCTGTGCCAGACCAATAAGTTCACTGCTCCCAACACTCCAATCAAACCAGGATCACTAGCACTACTGCCCATTTTTTCCAAGCCATCTAAAAAACAAATTGAAGATATAATCGCTGGAATTAACACAACCACTGCACAAACCGACCCTTGCCCGGTGTTCTGGATAAAAGAGCTACGATCGACTGTCAGCCCTTTTCTATCCAAGCTAATGGACTGCTCCTTCACAAATGGGACCTTTCCCGAATCCCTGAAACGTACCTCTATCAGGTCACTACTAAAGAACAATAAGCTTGACCCTAAGAAGCCAGACTCATATAGGCCGATATCAAGCATCCCACTCTTGGCGAAAATCATCGAAAAAGAAGTTCAAACACAAATCCAAGAACATATTGATGCTTCTGCCCCACTTGATTCATGTCAGCAAGGTTTTAGAGCTGCTCACGGCGTGGAGACTCTCCTCACCATCCTCTTCAGTACCATAATAACAGGAATTGATAACATACGCCAGGGATATGTGCTCATCTTCTTAGACATCGCAGCCGCGTTCGACTCAGTCTGCCATGATCTCCTCCTACACTGCCTCCAGGAGAAGGGGATATGTGACTCTGCATTTAAATGGTGCAAGTCGTATCTCTCCAATAGACGACAACACGCAAGATCAGGAGAAACATCAGAACCTTTCCACCAGAGTCAAGGGGTCCTGCAAGGATCATCTCTCTCTGCACTCATGTTTAATATATATATGCAACCTATCTGCGAGATCATCCGGTCCTTCAAGGTGAGCTGTCTGTTGTACGCTGATGATGTTCTCCTATATATGTCATTCACTACTGAGAACCCTGACCTTTCCCCACTGACAGGTTGTTTCAATGCAGTATCCAGCTGGCTCCAAACGCAAAATCTTCGGATACAACATAAGAAAACCGAAGTCCTTTTCATCACAAGGAACCCAAATTTCATCACTCCTCCTTACTTGAAGGTCCAAGATGCAGAACGTCTGACCAAATCCTCCATCGGATACCTGGGAGTCACACTTGACCAGCGACTAGACATGAAGACCCATATAAGCAATGTAGCAAGAGCCATATACCATAAAATCCGATCCCTCAGACACCTACGCTCCCTACTTGAACCAGATGACTTCCAGACAGCGTATCAAGCTCTGGTCTTACCACATATCGACTATGCCAACGCAATACTCCATGGTCTACCACAATCCACTTTGCTTCCATTACAGCTAGCAATGAACTCAGCAGCACGAGTTCTCCAGGGCGCTGCCATGAGGGAACACATGACACCCATCCTGAAACAATTACACTGGCTCCCTATAAAAGGCAGGATCACATTCAAGACCATACTAATGACCTTCAAGATCATAAATGGACTCGCCCCATCTTCCTTATCCGATCTCATACTGATAACCCCCCCCCTAATAGATCTAGAAGATCTCATGCCGCCAATAAACTAGTAGTCCCAAAAGAAACAACCAAGTGTTGCCAAAGCACAATGAACAGAGCTTTTAAGCTCGCCGCACCTAAATGCTGGAACACTCTTCCACACAGTATCTGTGATATCACCAATCTAACCCAGTTCAGAAAAGCCATGAAACATTACCTCTTCCTCTTACATTACCCGGATGACAGCACCACTGATCACTCACCATCCAGCTAGGCAAATCTACGCAAATGTCCAATCAATTCGCATTGTACAGATGTAAATAGTTACCCTTGTTTCTTTCCAAGTTCCTATTCCTGTTATCTGTAAACACAAATCAAGTCATTTGAAATGTGTATGTAAAATGTTCCATGTAAAGCGCACTGATGGAAAATAGCGCGGTATATAAGAAAATGTAAATAAATAAATAAAGGAAGGAACAGCAGGATAGGAGAGAGAAGTGTGGGGTGAACTTCAAGGGATAAGAGAGGAGAAGAAAAAACTGTTAGATAGAGTGTGCAAGGGCAAAAAAAGATTGAGAAGAGATAAGGGAAGTGTTTTTGTAGGGGTAGAAGATGTCTTGTTGGGGACAAATGAGCCCCTTCTGTCTTCATTGGGCGTTTGAATTGTTATGTTGGGGCTTCCAAGTTCCTCATTAGAGTGGAAGGTTTTGTGTTGCGGTTGCAGACCCTCTGCTGTTTTTGTGAGGATGGGAGGCATTATGTTGGGGCTGCTGAGCCCCTCTTGTTGTTTTTGTGATGGCATGAAGTGCTGTGGTGAGCTGTCCAGCCCTTCTTGTTGTTTGGCATATTTACTGAATACCCTACTGCAAATGTCACCACACACTACTGATTAAGGCACATTAAGGGGCTAATTTACTAATATGCACTAAGCAATTAATGCACATTTTCATGTGTGGTAACTGCTCAAATGGCTGCATACCTCAGTGTGGGAGCAACACCAAAGGCAAAGAAGAACTGAGGCCATTCCTGCCCCCATCGATTCCTGTGGCAAGTTCTACCCACACACACCTCTCACTCATCCGGGAGAGAAGACTGGGGCTGAAAGAAGCTGATTCGCTGCTCAAACGGCTGCATATCTCAGCGTGGGAGCAACACTAAAGGCAAAGAAGAACTGAAACCATTCCTGCCCCTATCAAGTGCAGAGAGAATCCCTGTGGCATGTTTCGCCCACTCACACCTCTCACTCACCCAGGAGACAAGACTGAGAGTCAAATTCCCCGCCCCAGGCATGGCCCCTAGGCATGGTCCAAGCGTGTGACCATTTTCACCATTGTCATCACATTGAATCAAAGGCACTGCTGATAAGCTTATGCCAACTCTCCACAGATCTCTAACCTCTATTGGTTAAGACAGCCTACGAAAGATAAGCAATAACCTAATAGATTACCACTTATGATCTCTATAGTGTGGCACCAAATCCGTGAACATTAGCTTCATAGTTACCACTCACAACAGCTTTAAAAGCACCAACACGATGCAAAACAATATTTATATCCTACTGCTTCATATCTACAATCATTCTATCTGAGTCCTTAACACCAGTTGCCAGCCACATCCTAATCATACAGAAACTATGCAATAGGGGATGCTTTACAAAGAATTAGGAACAAAACTTAAAGTGTTTTGAGACAAATTGAAATACAAGACCAAACAGCACTAAGATACCAAACTCATTCATCATTCATTCTACAAGATTTAAAGGGTATGTTAATGACTACTAGCTCAGTTAAACATGGCTCACTCTAGACAATGTCCTCATAAATCTTCTTAAGATATCAGGATATAAGCTATTCAATAATACTAGAAACGGCTGCAGAGGAGGAGGTGTTCTTATCATTACGAAGAACAAATTTAATTTTTCTACCACAGCACTAATTAGCATTGAGGGCCTTGATATGATTCTCATTGAAAATAAATACATCTTTATGTGTAGCCTACACATCACCCAAATCAGATGATGCAGTACTCTCTAACATCCTGGAAAAAGCATGTTGAAACACCACTCAAAACAAACAGCTCATTCTATTAGGTGACTTTAATCTTCCTTATCCCTAAGACAATCAAATGCATTCATAGAAGCTATGGAATCATTATACTACAAACAGATCATCAACAGCACTACTCATAAGGGAGGAAATATACTAGATCTAATATTCACCCCAAAATAATTACTAAATCCTCATATAAACCCTGTGACTCAAATCATCCAGATACCATGGTCCAACCACCATTTAATCTCATTCCACCTTCCATACAGCTACCCAATTTACCACAATAATGCCAATATAAATACTGAACACTGCTTCAGACACTTTGACAGTCATTCCTAGATGAAATCTCTCCAGTGCTAGACATAGATTTAAACAATCTCGATGACCTCATCAAGAACTGGTACAATACCATAAGTGAATATGCCACAGTGCCACAAACTAGACAGAATAAGACTCTTATTAGCACCATTTGGTACAGCATAGAATTAAAACAGTTGAAAAGGGAACTCAGAAGATTAGAATACATGTGGTGCTACTCACAAAATAACCAAGATAAAAATAGTTACTTGCATAATCTGAATATTTATCGACACAAAGTCAATGAGCATAAAAAGGAATATCATACAAAGCTTATCATTAGCTCCATAAATAAGCCTAGAGAGCTATTTGACATTATAAAATCTCTACTAAAACGCAATGACGGGGATCCAAGATGGTGTTTCTGGTGATGAGCTGAGTGGCACGGCGTTTTGCGTATGGGAAGGAAGCAGAAAGCTAGAGGGGCGAAACAGCCTACTGTCCCTCTAGCTTCAACGCCATTACCTGTGGAGGTGGTTGGGCCTCTTGACTCATATTTTTCGCCAGTGCCACAGCAGTGGGCTGCAGGGGAGAGTAACCAGGCTAGGCGGCGTTTGGAGGAGGTGTCCTTATCCTCCGCTTCTGGTGTAGATCCTTTATCCCCTGGCTCAACTCAAGCCTCGAAAGTGCCTCGACAAACCAGCGTTGGACCAGGAAGTCAGTACGAGAGCGGTTAGCCGATGGACTCTGCTAGCGGATGGAGCTTGGGAGTGGAGTGTGACCTGGGCTCCGGGACTTCTGGTGAACAGCAGCAGAGGGCTGAGGCTTCGATTGGGATGGCAGAGGCAGGCGCTGCTCCGGCATCAAGTTTTTATGCCCCCTCTTCCTTGATGCCGTGCGTTGTTATCTCGACTCCTCCGGTGGAGGTTTCCTTGCCTGTATCTATGGATCCTCCGAAGGTGGTGACATTGGAGGTGATTTGGACTGCTATTATGAAGCTCCGTGAAGAGTTGGTTCCGCGAATGGCTGCCTTGGCTGTACAGGTTTCTACTAATACTGTGGATGTGAAGGAAGTTATGACCAAAGTCGCTGCTTTACAGATTGGTGTTTCTCAGAATCAGACTAAAGTTTTGGCCATTGAAAATGAAGTTGAATCTTTAAAGAAAGTTTCTTTACCTATTATTTCTAAATTGTAAATGTTGGAAAATGCAGTGCGTATGCCTAATATTCGTTCAGTTAATTTTCCTAGAGTGTCATTAATATCAGCAAGAGATACGTTCCGTAATTATTTAATTGAAATTTTAGGTATTCCTCCTGAATCCCATCCCCCATTAGTTAAAATCTATTATTTGCCTTCTGGTAAAAAAGAACTGGGGCAGGGTAGTGTTAGTGGTTTACCTCATATGGATGTATTAAATGTTACTGATATGTTGGAGTCTTCCCAAGAGGAAAATATTACTTCGTCTACTTTATTGATTACTTTAGCATTAATATGAGATAAGGAATGGCTAATGAAACTGTTCTTTAAAAAGTCATATTTTTTTTAAGGGTCTGGCTGTTCGGATGTTTCCGGATTTATCCAGGGAGACCCAGAGGAGGAGACGCAAATTTCTTTTGTTGCGTTCTGGGATACAGCAGTTGGGGGGGGGGCTATTTTTCCTGAAGTTTCTGTGTAAATTTTTGATTAAATATCAATCTAATTCTTATATATTTTTTGAACCTTCCCAATTGATTTGTTTCATTAATGCTCGGGTCTCTGAAGGGGGGGTAGATACCCTGTCTGTTCCGGTTGAGTGAATTATATATGTCACTGATTAGCTCATCCTATTTCTTCTCAGTATAATGGATTGTTTTATTATCGAATTATTGTATCCCCTTATTTTGACGGCTAGAGGGAGGTGGATCATCAGTATTATTTCCTTTTGGGGACAATTGTGTTAAGTTGTACATATTGTTTCTCTATTGATGTATTGAGCATTTTTGTGGTATCCATCTCTATTTCCGTTCAAGGTGTATTCTTGATTTGTTTTTGTAAATTCAAAAAAATTTAAATTAAAAAAAAAATGCAATGACAATAACAGAATTCATAACACTCCAACGCCACAAGAACTGGCCAAGTATTTCCAAGCTAAAGTTGACAGCTCCCACGTGAATCTAGCTATACCACAATATGACTGCGTACCCAATACTTCTCTGCTAAAACTCAATCAACCTTCCCTGAAAATTTTGGAAAGCATCATAAGGGACCTCAATACAGCATCATCTCCGCTTGACCCATGCCCTGTAAGCTGGATCAAGCTTGATCGCTCTGAGCTAGCCCCATTCTTAAAATAAATAATACAGTTTTCCTTCACGCAAGCTTACTTACTCTCCTGTCTGAAGAATTGATCAATATGCCCTATTCTAGAGTCCCAAGTTAGAGGCAAGTGACCAGACCAATCACCAGTCTTCTTTTCCTAACTAAAATAATTGAAAATGTTGTACAGATACAACTACAGGATTATGCCAATTCAAATACTCTACTATACCTACAACAGCATGGTTTCAGACAGAATCATGGTGTTGAGGCACTAATCACCTCCCTCTTTGACAAGATTATAAAAGGCATACAGAATTCTGAACAAGGATTCATTCTCATTTTCCTTGATACTAAGGCTTCATTTGATTCAGTATCCCACAAACTACTGCTTGCATGTTTACAAGCCATAGGAGTTCAGGCTACTATTTTGGAATGGTTCCACTTATATCTAACTAGACGTCAGCAGCAGGCGAAAATAGGACCCATCAAATCAACCCCTTATAAGCTGATGCAGAGAGTTCCCCAAGGTTCAGCGCTATCCTCCCTTTTACTTAACAGTTACCTTCAGCCAATCTGCAACTTCATTCAGACTCATAACATCTTATACCACATTTATGCAGATGATATTATGATTTACACTCCATTTTCCATAACAAAATCCTGTTACACACCTATAATAGATAGTTTTAATGCAATCACTAATTGGTTGTTATAACACCAACTTAGAATACATGTCAAAAAGATGGAAGTACTTTATATTACCAAGAATGAAGATTTATGCCCACCAACAGTTATGAAAGTCAGTAATGCAGAGCTACTGTAGAAGTAAAGGCTGAGATCCAACACCTCGGAATAACACTCAATCAGCGGCTAACTCTACAAACCTATATCAGCGGATCTACCAGAATGATTTCTCCAACACTTATGCCCACTAAGGGGTATGTTTGTTAACAGCGCTAACATCTCCTTACTTCTAGATGATACTGCAGCAGGAATGTGCCAATCAACATCTGGCATATTGAAATCTCCTATCAGTAGCCCTTCCCCTTTCCTAGCAATGCTGCATATGTCTTCAATTAACTCTCTGTCCACCTCTTCCTCTTGTGAGGGAGGTCTGTATATCACACCAATGCAAATAGATTTCTCTTTCCCTCTTTCTAGTTTAACCCACAATGCCTCCTCTCTCCCTTTTAAGCTCTGAAATTCCAAAGCTTTAATAGTAGTTTTTACATATAGTGCCACTCCTCCTCCCCTTCTTCCTACCCTGTCCTTTCTGAATAAAGTATAGCCAGGTATAGTTACATCCCAGTCATGGTTTTCTGTGAACCAGGTTTCTATAACTGCCACTAAATCCAAGTCAGCCACTCCCACCAAAGCTTTAACATCAGGGATCTTATTTCCCATGCTACGGGCATTTATACACACTGCTTTCCATATGTTACCCCTGTTACCCATTTCCATAAAGGTATTTAATGTATCACCTACCTGGGGGCTTTCACTTACCTGGGGGCTTTCTTCACCTATCCCCAACGAATCTAGTTTAAAGCCCTCTTCAGTAGATTAGCCAGTCTACTACCGAAGATGCGTTGACCTTTCTTGGACAGATGGATGCCATCTCTGCTCTGCAACCCTTGGAACAGCATCCTGATGACACCATCCACGCAGCCATGCATTCATCTCCAGGATGCGAGCCTCTCAGCCTTGGCCTTTAGCCTCAACAGGGAGGATTGAAGAGAACACCACCTGTGCACCTAACTGCTTCACCCTCTGTCCCAGAGCCATGAAGTCACTTTTAATAAGTTACGAGGCATACCTGGCAGTATCATTTGTTCCAACATGGATTAGCAACTTTGGGTAATAGTCAGTGGGCTTGATGAGTCTCGGCAAACTCTCCGTAACATCTTGGATTTTGGCACCAGACAGACAGCATACCTCTCTGGACATCAAGTCTGGTCGGCAGATGGACGCCTCAGTACCCCTCAGAAGAGAGTCTCCAACCACCACTACCCTTCGTTTCTTTCTGGTCACTGATTCTGCAACTTTGGGGTACTTGAACTCTAGTTCTTCCATTTCCATGGATGCTTTCACCTCCTCCACTTCCAGGGTTGCATAATGGTTCTTCAATTCAAGGGCTGGAGAAGTTGGATTGGTGATTTTGCAGGCCCTGGTGACTTGTGTCCAACCATCGACATTCTGTTGGCACCCATCTTCTCCTGTGCTGGAGAGCTTGGTTGCTGCAAGAAGCATCTCATCAATGTACTTCTCACTGTCTTGAATGCTCCTCAGCCTCGCCACCTCCTCTCTGAGTTCCTCCACTTGTTTCCTCAGAGCTTCAGCATGCAGGCACCCTGCACATAGAACTGGTCCTTCAACTGGCATTAGGACCTCTGTCTGGACTGAGGCAGAAGCTGTAACGGGGGCAACAGCTTTAGCAATATGATTTTTCCCAGCCATTGTTTTGTTCGTGGAGCTTAGGTATCTGTTAAAGCAAAAGAGAGAGATCTACCAAGTTCCAGCCGGTTTTGCAGCTGTCCTTTCAGAGAAAAAGCAGTTAAATCTCTTTAATTATATTCAAAATGTGCTGGTCCAATTCTCTGTGATTTGTTAAAGGGGGAGGTGCCCTATAAAGCAAGACTGCTCACTAGGGGTGGGTGGGAGTCGGGGTGGGTAGGGAGGGAACTAACACCTGATTTGGTGTTAGCAGTTTCTAAACCTGAGGAGGTTACTAGAGTTCAGCAACCTATTGTGCTCAAGGAAAGGTCCCCTAAAGCACCAAAAAGAAAGTAACCTTGCTTTAAAAAATATACAAAAAGCCCTTTTAAGAGCTCCCAGTCAGAGAGCTAGCAATGTAATATAATAAAAACAAACAAACAAACCCTCAAATCCTTACTGTTTGTTGATCTGTAGAGCCCTGGTTAGGAAAGAACACCTTAAGCCTGCCTGTTGAAAAACTAGGATTCAACCAAACAACTTGCTCACGTGCTCTCTCGCTGTATGTCTGGAATAGCCTTCCTGCAAAACTTAGAAACATAGATGACATCACTAACTTCGGAAAGAAAGTAAAAACTCTGCTCTTTAAAGACTATTTTGATAAAAAAACATAACATGAGTATAGATGTAATGTTACAGTAGCTGATGATCTCTCCACACTTCCTAACGCATATAACAATGTTGAACAATCTCCTTTTAGCTTGACAGGACCTCAGTCCCATCATTAAACATACCATTAAACGAACATATTTTACTTCCATGTACCACATCATTTAAGCAAAACCATGTAATATAAGTTAAATACTAAAACTTAGTAGTCAATGTTTTACCCTCTCTGTTAACTGTTTTGTTCCATGTTTCTTATTCCTTGTTCACTGTAAACTGTAAACTTTAAAGTTTGTTCCATGTAAACCGCATTGACCTTAGGAACTGCATTATATAAAAAAATGCTGAATAAATAAACTGCCTGCTTGGGCACATAGTAACTGTTACCATGAGGCATGACAATTACCGCATGCTGATTCACCACTAACTGCCACTCATTCGTTGGGGTGCTGAATGGGTCTGATAGAGCAGAGAATGGGTGTGGTGAGCACATTACAGTTAGGGTAGGGGAGCATATCGTGAGCTGTCAATGTTGCCATTACCATGGGTCCACTTAATGTATCCTGTGTTAACTGTTGGGAACATACTGGTCTTACCCCCACAGTTGCTGTGCATGCTTTGCACTTAAACACGTTATGTTTAGTTCTAACTGTGCGTTGGGTGCAAAATACTAATACACTTTAGTAAAAGTGCACTTAAATTGATTAAAGCATATAAAATCAATTTAGTGCACTAAATAATATAAGGTGCCTTAATGTACCAAATGCACACTAACAAAAGCATATCACTAATGCACAGTAAGGCTGTTAATGTGTGTTATTGGTAATTAGGTCCCATTGCATAAAAAGGAATTGTGGTAAACAATATGAGTTAATGCATGCTAGCCCTAAAACAAATGTGCTAGACTGATAATCTCCTCCTGGATATTCTTCATTTCCTAAGGACATCATAGAAACAGTTGATCTCTGGTTTTCCCCTCACTTCTACATAATGAGGGATCCTCATTATTATTTTTGTGAATTCCAAGGCTGTTCCATGTTTCTACCACCTCTTATAAGAAAAATACTTAATTTTTCTCCTGAATCTATCCTCATTGTCTGTAAACAGTAAGGGGTGTATATATATATATATATATATATTCAATGAGCTGATGAATGGTTAAAACATCTATTTATTTTTAGATAACTATTTGTTTTTCATGGCAAGATACAGAAGTAGATTGCCAGGCCTATCTTCTGTGGAGGTAATTCTAGTGTTGCTGTTGTCACAGAAATGTAATCCTCCATCGCCAACACCATCCCATTCTGCTGCTGCCCAGATGGGTGATTTGTCTTAGTCTGGCATCTCAGTTGAGACCTGTCCATCTTGGGACACCCTGCCAGTAGCTACGCTACCGATAGCTTAGCTCTCAGAATCACTGATGCACACAAGCCCTCACAGCATGACAAGCAATATCTGGGGATATCCAGTCAATGGCGAAATTCGACCACTATCTGGTTATCCCTCAGCAGTGAAAGTAAGGTGCAGTAAATGCTGGCCTATTTTTTCCACTGCGGCTAACCAGGTAGTGGCTGGATATCACCACTGCCCAGTTAGCTTCCTTCTTCTGCAGCTGACCTGGATATAAATGCCAGTGGCTGGATATGGCCCCAGCATTGAATATCCAGGTTTAGTGTTCAATGGTGACAGCATGCCACTATAATCACACTAGCAAGCCACTTAACCCTCCATTGCCCATGTTCCCTGTAAAATAGTTATCTCCAAGTTACAATGCCCTGTTCAATGTAATTTCAGTTTGTTCAATGTAAACCACACTGATGCAGAATAGCGCGGTATATAAGAGTATGTAAATAAATAAATAAATAAAAATAAACTAGTACTGGTGCTGAATATCGAGCCCTATGTTCTTAAGACTTTTTTCTGTAAACGCGCGATGATGCTTTCAGGTTGAAGCTTTTCATTTTTCTGGATGTTTCTAGGTCCACTTAGCTTAAATGGTGAGCGTTTCTGGCTTTTAAGCCACAGGCCCTCCACATTGGTGATCAGCTTGTCTTAAGATTTCTCTGCAAATATTTTATGCATATATCAAGGACAGCAATACATATTTTGGGACCCTGATCATTTACAACAATTTCTTTCAGATAAAGGACCCGATATTCAGTTAGGGCAGCTAGGCGCGAGTACAGCTCCTAACCGTCGCCACTGTCCTCTAACCCCGGCTATTCAATGCCAGGACCATATGCATATGGTATTGAATATCTGGGGTCGCCACACATGCCCAGAAGCCACAGAGGCTAACCAGGTAGCAACGATATTGCACCGCTGCCCGGTTAGCTTCTACGGGTACAGATAGGCCAGCTTTTGTAGCACCTATCTTTTACCTGTAGAAGGTAGCAATGCAATATCGCCGCTACCCAGTTAGCCTCTGTTGCTACCCATGACATGCCCTGGAATGCCCATGACACCCCCTAATGCTAAATGGTTAGCATCAGGGAATGTAGGGGAGAAGATCGGGGATATTCAGCCGAACTAACTGTGTTAGTGCCATTGAATATCCCACTGAGCAGCATTTACACAGTTTACAGGGCTATAAACCATGTAAATGCCTTTCAAATATCGGGTCCAAAGTTTCTAAATGATGGGTAGCCGTCTATCCAGGAAAATATCATCCACTGGGTGTGGTCTCTGAATGCTATATTTGAATTAGTTACCTTTCTCTTGGTGCTTTTGTTAGATGATGTCTAATTTTCCTTTTTCACTTTTCTAGTTTTTGTTTCATTTTATAATGATGGTCTAATAGGGCTTTCCATTATCATTTCCATTATCATTTAGTTGAATTATTGTGTTTAATCTTTTTTCCTTATTCATATTTTCTTGTAATGGAAATCTATCTCTTGTATTGTTTATTATGATGTGTAATATTTAATATTCTAAAAAATATAACATTTTTAAAAATGTAAAAAAACAAAAAGACGTTGTGCTTTATTAGTATAACTTTTATATTATAGAACAGAACTGTGCTAAGGGAGCAAGGACTACTGGTTATTCACAGAGATAAACAGCCACAACAGAATGAGCTCCCTTTTTCACTTTCTACCCCCTTTTTCAGTTTATACATTGGAAGATTCCAGTTTCCCTCACTGATTGCTAGACTTAAAGTGAGCTCTCAAAAATGCCCCAAAGAGAACACACTTAAACCTAAAAAGAAGAAAATAAAAATTTCAGCAGAATACACAATAGAATTATTTTTCATATTATTTTGCTTTTTTGCATCTTTTACAGTATGCTACCTAGAGGCCCAAATGACTACTACATTTAGACGTTCATATTTTGGTCATACTATGGAAAAAAGACTCCTTGAAGAAGGATATGCTGGGAAAGATAGAGGGGCAATGTAAAAAAGAAAGACCAACAGCCAGATGGACCGCTTCAATAGCAAATGTAATGACCATCACCTTATCAGCAATCAAGCACATTACAGACACCAAGGGCAACTTTACTAAAGATTAACATGCATTAATTAAATTAACATGTGTTTTGGTGCTTTAGTAGACATATTTTCTTTAGTGGGGTAGGTTTAAAACTCTCTGCTTTGGTAACTTTCTCAGCTCTTGGGAACTGCTGACACCTAATCAGGAGTTAGTGGGCCTGATTAGCCTGTGAATGAACTGAGAGCAGCTGAGGTCTGCATAAAAGGCTTCAGAGCCCTGCCCTGTTGAGGCATTCCTAACAGGGGCAATACAGTTTGACAGAAAGATTTAAATTGTTGTTTTTACAGAAGTATCTATACAAAGGTGATAGAAGAATATAAATTGTTATTTTTACAAAATGATCAGGAAATTAAGCAAAAGTAAGTTTAGTATTTATAGAGGCTTCTAGATGTGTGTTGCAAAAACTGGCATGTAGATTCTTATTTCACTCTCTTGTTCTGCACTTAGAGATAGTGGTTCTTAGGCTTTGTTAAGCACATACACCCCCCCCCCCTCCTTATCTTTATGATAAGGATTGACAGAAGGAACAGAAACCCAAAGCTAGAAGGCATCATGAGAGCCACAAATTATTAAAAGAAGTCAAATGGATGACCCCATATAAGACATAAAATATTATGTTATTAAAGTGTGTCTATTTATAAGAAAGCTACTTCTTTTAGTTGCCATATTAGACAAAAGCCCTCAGCAGAAAATGTATGCAAGACAGAAAAACAAGTTTCGCAGAGGTCAGGGTTGGTCTTAAGTTATAAAGCTATGTTAAATAAAAGAGAGATCCTTGCTCTGTTGACCTTTTGTAATGCAAAGGTCTTATGGAACAAGCACAAAAGTAAATAAACCATTGACCACCTGAACATGCAAAAGAAAGATATGGCCTGACATCAGTATGTACTACCATAAAGGGATAAAAGATGTCAGAAGATCAAGGTAAATTGCATTCTTGCATATGGTCTGTCATGTAAGAATATGGAATTATGTTAAATAAAGTAAAATAATAAATAAAGGGGATGAGCAGAAACCCACGTGTGCTGCCTGAGCACAGCAGATAGGTCAATACCACTGTATTAGTTAGCCAATAAGATGCAGGGGGTAGGGGCTTGCTGATTTGACAGATGTATAAATGTCACTGAAATATGTCAAAGTGTGTACTCATTTATCAAGAAATATGATATTTGACCACCCCTTCTTGCAAGATTGTAATAAATAAATAAAAGGAAACCTTTGGTTTCACTGAGGTGTCTGTTATTGTGATAAAATTATTATTGTTTATTACAAGTTCAAACAACGGTAAGAATTTGAGGGTTTATTTTTTTTAATTGCTAGCTCTCTGACTGGGAGCTCTTAAAAGGGTTTTGGTATAGTTTTAAAACAAAGTTACATTCTTTTTGGTGCTTTAGTAGACATATTTTCTTTAGTGGGGTAGGTTTAAAACTCTGCTTTGGTAACTTTCTCAGCTCTTGGGAACTGCTGACACCTAATCAAGAGTTAGTGGGCCTGATTAGCCTGTGAATGAACTGAGAGCAGCTGAGGCCTGCATAAAAGACTTCAGAGCCCTGCCCTGTTGAGGCATTCCAAACAGGGGCTATACAGTTTAAACAGCGGTAAGAATTTGAGGGTTTATTTTTTTTTTAATTGCTAGCTCTCTGACTGGGAGCTCTTAAAAGGGTTTTGGTATATTTTTAAAACAAAGTTACATTCTTTTTGGTGCTTTAGTAGATATATTTTCTTAAGTGGGGTAGGTTTAAAACTCTCTGCTTTGGTAACTTTCTCAGCTCTTGGGAACTGCTGACACCTAATTAGGTGTTAGTTCCCTCCCTACCCCCCACCAACTCCCACCCACCCCTAGTTAGCAGTCTTGCTTCATAGGGCACCTCCCCATTTAACAAAATGCAGGGACTTGGATGAGCATATTTTGAATGTAACTAAAGAGACTTAATTGCTTTTTCTCTGAAAGGACAGCTGGGAAACCAGATGGTACTTTGGTAGATCTCTCTCTCTTTTGCTTTAACAGATACCTAAGCTCCACGAACTGAACAATGGCTGGGAAAAATCGTATCGCTAAAGCTGTTGCCCCTGTTACAGCTTCTGCCTCTGTCCAGACAGAGGTCCCAATGCCAGTTGAAGGACCAGTTCCATGTGCAGGGTGCCTGCATGCTGAAGCTCTGAGGAAACAAGTGGAGGAACTCAGAGAGGAGGTGATGAGGATGAGGAGCATTCAAGACAGTGAGAAGTGCATTGATGAGATGCTTCTTGCAGCAACCAAGCTCTCCAGCAGAGGAGAAGATGGGTACCGACAGAATGACGAAGGTTGGACACAAGTCACCAGGGCCTGCAGAATCGCCAATCCAACTTCTCCAGCCCTTGAACTGAAGAACCATTATGCAGCCCTGGAAGTGGAGGAGGTGAAAGCAACCCTGGAAAGGGAAGAACCAGAGCTCAAGTACCCCAAAGTTGCAGAATCAGTGACCACAAGGAAGCGAAGGGTAGTGGTGGTTGGTGACTCTCTTCTGAGGGGTACTGAGGCGTCCATCTGCTGACCAGAATTGATGTCCAGAGAGGTATGCTGTCTGCCTGGTGCAAAAATCCAAGATGTTACAGAGAGTTTGCCGAGACTCATCAAGCCCACTGATTATTACCCAATGTTGCTAATCCATGTCGGAATAAATGATACTGCCAGGTATCCCTCTGAGCATATCAAAAGTGACTTCATGGCTCTGGGACAGAGGGTGAAGCAGTTAGGTGCACAGGTGGTGTTCTCTTCAATCTTCCCTGTTGAGGGTAAAGGCCAAGGCAGTGAGGCTCGCATCCTGGAGATGAATACATGGCTGCGTGGATGGTGTCATCGAGAGCGTTTTGGTTTCCTAGGCCATGGGATGCTGTTCCAAGGGTTGCAGAGCAGAGATGGCATCCATCTGTCCAAGAAAGGTCAACACATCTTCAGTAGTAGACTGGCTAATCTACTGAACAAGACTTTAAACTAGATTTGTTGGGGATGGGTGATGAAAGCCCCCAGGTAAGTGAAAGCCCACAGGTAAGTGATACATTAAATATCTTTATGAAAATGGGTAACAAGGGTAACATATGGAAAGCAGTGTGTATAATTGCCCATAGCATGGGAAATAAGATCCCTGATGTTGAAGCTTTGGTGGGAGTGGCCGACTTGGATTTAGTGGCAGTTACAGAAACATGGTTCAGAGAAAACCATGACTGGGATGTAACTATACCTGGTTATCCTTTATTCAGAAAGGGAAGGGGAGGAGGAGTGGCACTATATGTAAAAAATACTATTAAAGCTTTGGAATTACAGAGCTTAAAAAGGAGAGAGGAGGCATTGTTGGTTAAACTAGAAAGAGGGAAAGAGAAATCTATTTGCATTGGCGTGATATACAGAGCTCCCTCACAAGAGGAAGAGGTGGAAAGAGAGTTAATTGAAGACATACGCAGCATTGCTAGGAAAGGGGAAGTGCTACTGATAGGGGATTTCAATACGCCAGATGTTGATTGGCACATTCCTGCTGCAGTATCATCTAGAAGTAAAGAGATCCTGGATTCTCTACAGGGAGAACTATCCAGGCAATTGGTAACAGACCCCACACGTGAAGGGGCCATACTGGACTTGGTGCTTACCAATGGTGAAAGTGTTTCTGATGATATAGTGGGAGATCATTTTGCATCCAGTGATCACCAGATGGTTCAGTATTAGGATTAGGGCTGTTAGAATCCATTCAAAGGTGGGGATCTTAGACTTTAGGAAGACTAACTTTGCCAAGATGGGCCAATACCTCAGGGAGTCATTAGCGAGATGGGAAGAGCTGAGGGATGTAGAAAAACAGTGGGCAAAACTGAAAGGGGATATTTTAAGGGCAACCAACCTTTTTGTTAAAATGGTAAATAAAGGTAAAAGGAAAAGGAAACCACTATGGTTTTCGAAAGAAATAGCTGAAAAGATGAAAAAAAAGAGGGAGGCCTTCATGAAATACAAGAGATCACAGAGAGAGGAAGACAGGCATCTATATTTGGAAAAACTTAGAGAAGCTAGCAAAGTAGTCAGGAAAGCAAAGATTCAAAAAGAGGAGGAAATAGCCAATGCAATAAAATGGGAGGATAAGACATTTTTCAGATATGTTAGTGAGAAGAGGAAGGGCAAAAGTGGTATTGTCAGACTCAAGGGTGAAGAGGAAGAATATGTAGAAGCCGATGAGGATAAAGCGGAATTGCTTAACAAATATTTCTGTTCTGTGTTCACAGATGAAAAACCAGGAGCAGGACCTCAGAAAACACCCATAAATAGGAACAGAAGCGAGGGACATCTTGAACAATTTTCAGAAGACTGTGTTCGTGAGAAACTAGCTCAACTTAAAGTAGACAAAGCGATGGGACCGGGTGGGATACACCCTAGGATAATGAAGGAACTTGGGGACGTTCTAGCAGCTCCACTGACTGACCTTTTCAATGCCTCGTTGGAGTCGGGAGTGGTGCCAAACGACTGGAGAGAGGCTCATGTGGTGCCTTTACACAAAAGCGGAAGTAAGGATGTGGTTGAAAACTACAGGCCGGTTGGTTTAACTTCGGTGGTAAGTAAATTATTCGAAACACTGCTGAAAGAGAAAATAGTGAGGTTTCTGGAGTCCAGCGGACTACAGGATCCGAAGCAGTATGGCTTCACCAGAGGCAATCTTTTCAGACAAATCTGATTGATTTCTTTGACTGGGTGACCAGGGAGTTGGACCGAGGGAGAGCCCTAGATGTGGCATATTTACATTTCAGTAAAGCCTTTGACACTGTTAGTCACAGGCGACTTATAAACAAACTAAGCACCCTAGAGGTGGACCCTAAAGTTACTGCTTGGGTTAGAAATTGGTTGGGTGGGAGGCAACAAAGAGTACAGGTAAATGGAGCTCACTCTGAGGAGAAGGATGTTACCAGTGCTGTGCGCTAGGGATCTGTCCTTGGTCCGATTCTTTTTAACGTCTTTGTTAGTGATATAGCGGAAGGGCTGTCAGGTAAGGTTTGCCTCCTTGCAGATGATACCAAAATCTGCAATAGAGTAGACACCCAGGAAGGTGTAGATAACATGAGGAGCGATCTAGCTAAGCTTGATGAATGGTCTAGAATTTGTCAGCTGGGATTTAATGTTCAAAAATGTAAGGTCATGCATTTTTTTATTTTATTTTTATTTATTTATTTATTTTTATTTATTGTTTTTTATATACCGCGCTCTTTAAAATCAGTGCGGTTCACAGGTAACATTTGAGCATCTCAATAAAAACTGATATGCTTTTACATTGAACAGGGGGTACAACTTGGATTTCAACTAGGGTAACTATTTACAACATTTACAATTCTGTACATTGTGACAATAGGTTGCCACCTGGCTTATTGTTTAGCTGGATATGATGTGGCTGGTATTAGGTTGTGAGTAGTGTAATAGGAAGAGATGATGTTTTAGGACTTTTCTGAATTGGTTAATGTCGGTGATTGCTCGTATGGAAGATGGAAGCGCATTCCAGCATGTGGGGGCATAGAATTTGAAAGCTCTTTTCTTTGTTGCCTGGTTGCATTTAGTTATTTTGCGGGGAATTTGGAGGGTATTGATGGAGAAAGATCTTCTCGCTCTGTTTGCTGGGGTAGGGTGAAGCAGCTATTTGGGCTGCAGCAATCCAAGGGAGCAATATAGTATAGAGGGTGAAGTACTTTTGTCCACTAAAGAAGAGCTAGACCTAGGCGAGGTTGTGTCTGATGATCTTAAAGTAGCTAAACAGGTAGAAAAGGTGACAGCAAAAGCTAGAAGGATGCTTGGGTGCATACGGAGAGGAATGGCTAGCAGAAAAGAGGAGGTGATAGTGCCTCTGTATAAGTCTTTGGTGCTACCTCATTTGGAGTATAGTGTGCAATTCTGGAGACCGCACCTTCAAAAGGATATAAATAGGATGGAGCCAGTACAGAGGGTGGCTACTAAAAAGGTTAGTGGTCTTCATTATAAAGCATATGAGGACAGACTTAAGGATCTTAATATGTACACCTTAGAGGAAAGGCAGGATAGAGGTGATATGATTGAGATATTTAAATACCTCCGTGGCATAAATGTACAGGGGGAGAGCCTCTTTCAATTGAAAGCAAGTTCTGCTACTAGGGGACATGGGATGAGGGTGAAGGGGGATAGATTCAGGAGTGATATACAGAAATATTTCTTTACGGAAAGAGTGTTGGATCTGTGGAATAGTCTCCCAGTGGAGGTGGTAGAGATGAGGACAATATCTGAATTCAAAAAAGCATGGGAGAAACACAGAGGATCTCTAAAGGAAAAAGGGGACTGTTGTAGTTGTTGATATGGAAGGACAGACTAGATAGGCCATGTGGTCTTTTTCTGTCATCATATTTCTATGTTTCTATGTGCCACCTATAGAAACAAAAGGTCTGTTGGAACTTAACACGCATTAATTTAATCAACACACATTAAAACCTTTCGTAAACATGCCGCCAAAGGTTCTATCAGAGAAGTCTAGAGAGTGGACATCATTTTAAACTTCTATCATATATCTCAGTAGTCTCTTTTTCAAACTGAAGAGTCCTAACCTGCTTAGCCTTTCTTCATAAGAGAGGTACTGAATCCCTTTTATAATTTTTGTCTTCTGTCTCAAAACCTTTTCTAGTTCTGCCATATCTTATTTGTGTAAGTGTGCTTGCTCCAGGGACCGATCCAAAGGCATAATGATATTTTCATTTTGTTCTCCATCCCTTTTCAAATAATCCCTAACATTCTGTTTACTTTTCTGATCACAGTGGCTTAAACTTTCAGGTTAACATCCACAGTGACACAACAGTCCTAATCTAAGGAAGATGTTTTTGGCCTCTAAAAGTAGTCATAAAGGAGGCAATTTTATAACAAGCCGTGTAAAGTTTCACACCATCAATGTGCATAAATCATGAGAGAGACCCATTCTTTCAAGAGTGATACTCTGAAAAAGTCTCTAGTATTGGTGAAATAACCAGCCAGGTTGGCTTATTTTGGTTGATTTTGGGTTTTGGTGAAGTTCCAGAAATGGAGGTTGGGTGATGAACAGTGGTGTAAATTCTACCCAAGCAGCCCCTGTAATGCGGAGGGACCCAGGCAGGGAGGGGGCCCACACAGCGGCAGTAAGGCAGTGTAGAAAACTTACTTAACATATTTACCATGCTGCCATCGCTCTTGTAGGTTTCCAGCAGGCCCAGCAGCTGTTACCTCCTGGGCCAAAGTCTCGTGATAACAGCCACATCGAGAGATTTTCGCCAGGGAAGTAACAGCCACCAGACCTGCTGGAAATTTACGAGAGCGGAGGCAGCATGGCAAACAAATTAAAGTACATTTTTCACCACCACCGCATGAGGCAGGACTACCATGAGGGTGCATCGCCACAACAAAGGGAGCCAGTGGGGGTCACGCCATGGTGAGAAAGGGGGGCCATCAGTGAAATTTTGCTTGGGGGCCCTTCACTGGAACTCATGCCACTGGTGATGACCTTTAGATCATAATTCCAAGATAAGTACATTGAACTAATCATCATCAATGATTTATTGTGCATTGAATACAAGAGCAAAGTTTCAAATTCAGACATAAAGAAATATTTCTTAGAGAACTATGATGAATTATAAGCCAGTGGCAGGCAATGTAGGTACACCTTTAAGTGATTTTAAGGACTGTTGCAAGATATGATAACTACTCTGATATGGTTCTTTGCTTGAAAGCCCAAAGTAATATTACAAGAAGTTACACTTACGAGTTTTTTCTTTTTAATTTTCCATGACTTATGCATTCGGATGGGCCTTTACATGTGTATTTTAATCAGACGCTATTCTATAACTATGCACATCAGGCCTTTGATGCGTATTTTCGGAATGGGCAAGCACAGGGGTGGAGCTTGGGTAAGGCATGGGAAGATCCTACATTTGCATGTATAAATTATAAAATGTTACAACTCATGAATGTTCTTTACAAATTTACACCATCTAGGGCTGGCATAAGTGTTCTCGCCTAGGTTTACCTCATGTGTCTTATGACTTACACCCTATTTCCTAAAGAAAAGCAGACATCCACTTTTCTTTATAAAATAGGTGAGATTTATGTGCTTTTGGAACATCTGTTCACTGTGTATGCCTTGCACAGTGCTGCGTACGCCTTGTAGCGCTATACAAATGATAAGTAGTAGCAGTACTATGTGACCATTATAAAATTACCTTCAAGAATGCAGGGAGATGGATTTATTTATTTATTTATTTCACATTTCTTATATACCGCCTTTCATGATATCAAGGCGGTTTACATTGAACAAACTGAAATTACATTGAACAGGGCATTATAATTTGGAGATAACTATTTTACAGGGAACATGGGCTATGGAGGGTTAAGTGGCTTGCCCAAGACCACAAGGAGCACCTGTGGGACTAGAAACCCCAGTCCTTCCGGCCCAAGGTTGCTGTCCTCTAGTGGGATTTGAACCCCCGACCCTCCGGCCTGAAGTACCTTGCCCCAACCACTAGGCCACTCCTCCACTCCTTCAGAAATTCTTTGGGAAGGGTCAGCTCTCAGGGATGGGAAGGACTCTAGGCCAGGGGGATCTCCACTGGGATTGAACATGTATAGCCTTGAATGTTGATCCAGTTCATTCAGACCCAGGCTGAAGATCATTTCTTGGAATGTGTGTGGGCTGAGCTCACCCGTAAATTGTTATAAAGTCCTGCGAGCATTGGCCCACCAGCGATGTGACATAGCTTTCCTACAGGAAACTCACCAGGATATGAAAGAATATGCAAAACTTCACAGGGATTGGATAGGACAAGTTTGTGGCTCCCCTGCAGTTGGGAAGAATAGTGACGTGGTGATCTTGGTGCACAAGCAAGTCTGATTTGAGTGTTGGCAGGTGGTTTTGGACCACCAGGGCCACTATGTGGTGCTTAGTGGTCAGGAGATTGTGTTGTGCAATCTATATGCCGTGAACTGTCCTGATGTGCAATTTTTTCAACATTGGCATTGCAGTTCAAACAGTTCTCAGATGGTTGCCTTGTAATGGGAGGTGATTGTAATGGGGTGTTAGACCCCAGGTGGCTTCATCCCTAGGTGATGTCATGGGGCGAATGGGAATTTCCTGTATTCTGCAGCATTTTAAGAACCATCTGCACCTGATGGATGTGTAGCATGTCCTGTATTCAACCGAAACAGATTGTACCCGTGTTTCTTAAGCACACAAGAGGGAGAAGTGGCCTAGTGGTTAAGGCACAGTACTTCAAGCTGGAGGGCCCAGCGATCTTTTCCCATCTGGGAACAGCAATCTCAGGCTGGAGGGACTGGGGTTTCTTGTCCTATAGGCACTCTTTGTGGCTTTGAACAAGCCACTTAACTCTCCATTGCCTCAGGTACACATGGATTGTGAGCCCTTTGTGGACAAGGGCATGTATCTAGTACCTGTTTGTAGTGATTACATAATGTAAACAGCTTTGATTGAAGGATAAGGCAGTATAGAAAACTGGTTAAATAAATAAGCATGAAAATAATCTTATTTTGGGGGGCATTATTTGACTCTGTTGATGATGCCTGTATCAGCCCGAGTGAGATATCAGACTATGCCTTGCTTTGGGTGGATTTGCCGTGATGGGATACGAGTGGAGGGACCTGTATCTGGCTGTTTACCCTAGAACTGTATCGAGACAAGCAGTTTGCTCTGTACATGAGGGATATTCGTCCAGACAAATGTTCAATATGTGGAGACTCTCAAATTGTTTTGGGAGATGGCCAAGGTGGTCCTGAGGGGCGGCATTATAGCGTATGTGGCTCGACGATGGAGGGTGCTGAATGCTCGTGTTCTTCGCTTAGAGAGGCAAGTGGTGACGGATAGATGGAGATTTGACTGTTTTCCCCTTACTGCGAACAGAGCTCGGCTCCTAGAAACTCACTCAACCTTAAATGAAGTGCTCTACCAAAGAGCCACAAAATTACTCCTATACTACAAGTATCAGCTTTATAGATATGGCAACTGGACTGGGAAGCTGTTGGCATAGTCTGCATTGCGTACAAGGCCCTAAAAGTGTCATCACCCTCTGGGATCAGCAGGGCATCCTGGAGCACCAGATGGGGAAAACTGGAGGGATTTTCCAGGAATTTTATTGGAGGTTGTATGCAGGGGGCCAGGTATCCCCCACCCAGATTGCATCTTGCTTAAATAACATACACCTGCTTACAGAGCATCAGGTCAGTGTGATGATCATGGCAGAAGAGGTGCAGCGGTTTATTAAGGGGACACAGTGCTACAAGGCACAGGCCCTGATGGGTTTAGGGCTGAATTCTTCAAGTTGATTTCGGATAAGGTGGTATCACCCATGGTAGAGATGTATCAACAGGGGGCAGCTCATGCAGGACTCAAATAGAACATATATCACTCTTATCCCAAAACCGGTGAAGGATCCCCTAAAAGTGGACTCCTACAGACCCATTTCCTTTATCAACTTTGATCTTAAATTGATGGTGAAGGTCCTAGCAGATCGGCTGGCTTGCTGTTTCCCAGGTTGATCCATGAAAGTCAAGTGGATTTTGCCCAGGGTTGGTATGTTGCTAGTAACCTAAGGCATATTTTGGCTTCTTTGAAGTGGGTATATGCGATGCAGCAGCCTTCTCTGTTTATTAGTTTTGATGTGGAGAAGGTATTCAACCAAGTGGAATGGGACTACCTGTTTGGGGTTTTATCAGCCTATGGCCAGAGACCAGTTTCTGTGGATGGTCCGTTCTTATATTTGCATTCGACTGCAGTGGTATTAGTCTATCGTACCGCAATGGAGGCATTTGACTTGTTGTGGGGACCGCATCAAGGCTGTCCTTTGTGCCCCTTCTGTTTGTTTTATTCTTAGACTCTTTCCTGCGAAAGTTGATTGATAATTGGGAGATGGAGGGATTAAAACGGGAGCGAGTGAATTCAAAGTAGCGGCCTTTGCCGATGACCTACTTACTGGTGCATGTCAGGACCCCACGCCAATCTCTGCCTCTCCTCTTGGAGGAATTTCAGATATATGGGGCTAAAGCAGGGCTAAAGCTGAACATAGATAAATCCGAAACACTGGATGTTTTGGGGCACCTGCAGGGAGATTGGGGCCTGGGATTTCTGTTGCGCTGGGCTGGGGAGGCCTTTACCTACTTGGTCATCCAGCTTCCCACGGCCCCCCTTAAACTCTATAAATTGAATTATATGTCCTTGGTGAACCGCTTGAGGACTAAGATGAGGAGATTGGGGACCCCTGCTTTTCACCATGTTGGGTAGAGTGGCAGCATTTCATATGAGACTGTTCCCTCAGCTGCTGTACATGTTTCAGACACTGTTGCTTCAGCTCCTTTCTAAAGATTTGCATGTAAAGTAATAGAGAGGGAGGTGCATCGGTTTGTGTAGAAGAATAAACAGGCAAGGGTGCTTATGGTGTGGATGTGTGGCAGTTGGAAGACTGGGTCTGTCAGACATCTCATTGTATAAACTTGCACGTCAGTTGTGGCACCTAAGAGACTGTCTTGGCTTTACATCACAATTCACCACCCGGGCGACGGAGGAAGATTTTGTTTCCCCGCATAGGCTGGTGGTGGTATTGCACTTAGATTCGCGGTTGTTGCCCCCACGCATTAAAAGTAGTTAGTTGATTAAACTAGTTAGGGGGGGTATAACGGTTTCTGTGCCAGAAATAGTAGCCTTCTCCTATGATGTCTGGCTTCCTACTGATACAAGGCAATGGTCAATTCTCCCCCACTATGGAGAGGCACCCATTCTGACTGTGGGAGGAAGAGGGAGTATGCCTGCTCAGGCAGGTGGTAGATGGCTCCAGTTCTATGCGGCCATTCCCGTGGTTGCAGGAGGAGTTTGGGGTTGCAGGGGGTCACCACTTCGTGTATTGGCAACTCTGACACTATGTGGGCTCTCTACCGAGGGATGCTTTAGCTGACCAAGCCATGGATCGGATTGTACAATTTTTTGAATTAAAGGATAGGGATGCCCTGTCTATTTTGCAATATTGGAAGCTCAGAGTGTGGGTCCCTTCTCAAAATTTTACTGTCTTGGAGGCCAGATGGGGTGAGGAGCTTCAGCAAACGGTGGTGCCAGGAGCTCTGAGTAGGGCGATTGCTCAAACTCTGGGCTTGGTATAGGGCTCTTGGCTTTGTAATTGAACATAAGAACATAACATAAGAACATAAGATATGCCATACTGGGTCAGACCTAGGTCCATCAAGCCCAGTATTCTGTTTCCAACAGTGGCCAAACTAGGTCATATGTACCTAGCAGTTTCCCCAAGAGACACAAGTTCCACAATGCTTGTACTGGGTCAAGCATTGATATCTTCGGTCACTTCTTAATAATGGTTTATGGACCTTTCCTCCAGGAACTTGTCCAAACCTTTTTTAAACCCAGCTACACTAACAGCCTTTACTACATCCTCCGGTAACAAATTCCAGAGTTTGATTACACGTTGAGTGAAAAAATATTTTCTTTTATTGGTCTTAAATAGTTTACCCTGTAGCTTCATTGCATGTCCCCTAGTCTTTCTATATTCTGATAACGTAAACAATCGATCTACGTTTACCTGTTCCATTCCATTCATTAATTTATAGACTTCTATCATATCTCCCCTCAGCCGTCTCTTTTCCAGTTTAAAGAGCCCTAACCTTTTTAGCCTTTCTTCATAGGAGTATCCTTCCATCCCCTTTACCATTTTGGTGGCTCTTCTCTGAACCTTTTCTAAAATCGCTATATCCTTTTTAAGATACGGCGACCAGAATTGCACACAATATTCAAGGTGCGGTCTCACCATGGAACGATATAGAGGCATTATAATATCTTTTGTTTTATTTTCCATTCCTTTCCTTATCATACCTAGCATTCTATTTGCTCTCTTGGCCGCCGCTGCACACTGGGCCAAGGGTTTTAACATGGTATCCACAATGACGCCTAAATCTTTTTCCTGGGTGGTGGTTCCTAATGTGGAACCTTGCATCGTGTAACCATAGTTTGGGTTGTTCTTCCCTAGGTGCATAACCTTGCACTTGTCCACATTAAATTTTATCTGCCATTTTGATGCCCAGTCTTCCAATTTATCAAGATCCTCTTGCAATTTTTCACAATCCTCTTTGGTTTTAACAACTTTAAATAGTTTTGTGTCATCTGCAAATTTGATAACCTCACTCGTTATTCCACTTTCCAGGTCATTTATGAATATGTCAAAAAGCAGCGGACCCAGCACAGATCCCTGGGGTACACCACTATTCACCTTTCTCCATTGGGAAAATTGGCCATTTAGCCCTACCCTCTGCTTTCTATCTTTTAACCAGTTCCTGATCCACAATAGTACACTGCCTCCTATCCCATGACTCTTTAGTTTTGCCAAAAGTCTCTGATGAGGGACCTTGTCAAAGGCTTTCTGAAAGTCCAGATACACAATATCAACCGACTCACCTTTGTCCACCTGTTTATTCACTCCTTCAAAAAAACATAACAGATTAGTAAGACAAGATCTTCCCTTTCTAAAGCCATGTTGGCTGTCTCCCATTAGGTTGTGACTATCTACATGCTGAGTAATTTTATTCTTTATGATGGTTTCTACCATTTTTCCCGGTACTGACGTCAGACTCACCGGTCTGTAGTTTCCTGGATCACCCCTGGAACCCTTTTTAAAAATTGGTGTTACATTGGCGATCCTCCAATCTTCAGGTATTAGAGATGATTTTAATGATAGTTCACAGATTACTGATAGCAGGTCTGCAATCTCATATTTCAGTTCTTTCAACACCCTTGGATGTATACCATCCGGCCCAGGTGATTTGCTACTCTTCAGTTTATCTAATAGTTGTAAGACATCTTCCCGATGTATCGATATTTCCTTCAATTCTTCCACACCTTTAAATACCACTTCTGTCATGGGTAACATTCCTACATCTTCCTCAGTAAAGACCGAAGCAAAGAATTCATTCAGTCTCTCCGCTATCGCCTTGTCGCCTCTTAGTGCTCCTTTAACCCCTTTATCATCTAATGGACCAACTGACTCTCTCACAGGTTTTTTGCTACGAATGTACTTGAAAAGGTCTTTATTTTGCGTTTTTGCTTCCGCAGCAAGCTTCTTCTCAAATTCTCTCTTTGCCTGCTTTATCAATGCCTTGCATTTGACTTGCCAGTGCTTGTGCTGTTTCCAGGTTTCGTCGTTTGGCTCTTTTTTCCATTTCCTGAAAGTTGCTTTTTTGGCAACAACAGCCTCTCTGACCTCAACTTTAAACCATGCTGGCAGTTTTTTGGACTTGCAATGTAAGGCACTGTGTAGAGCACATATTTCCCCAGTGAGAGCACTGCAAATTGGATTGGATAGGAGGGGTGCCTTCCCATAGCGTGCCTAGGGTTGGGCAGATCTGGCCCATATGTGGTGACACTGTGTGCGGGTTCAGCGATACTGGCAGCATATTCAGGCTTATTTTTGTGGTCTTGGTGGGGTGGATGTTCAGTATGACAGCTGAGTTGGTACTCTTTGATGATGTAGGAGGTTAACTATTGCGCAGATCAGGAAATTCATTTGTTGGTGCAGAATGTATGCCTGGTGGGGAAGCAGTTGATTCTTCGGAATTGTCGTGTGGAGGAGGGCCCTTCATATTGGAAGTGGCAAAGCTATCAGCATAATCTGATGTAAATGGAGCGATTGGCTTCACATGGATCAGAGAAGGAGAGAGTTTGGTCCCTTGTGTGTGGGGTGATTATGTTTCCACTTTGGCTCCATAAGCTCGGAATGAGTTGCTATCGCTGTGTTGATGGGTGTGGTGTGGGTGAGCCCATCCCAAAGGGGGAGGGGTGCTGAGCTGTCTGGGAGAGTCAATCCTGGTATTAAGAGGAGGGTGAGAGGGGAATGAGCCTGGAGATGAGCCGCCCTATCCAGAAGGGGTGGGGTATTGAAGGACTAGGGAGACCTTTGGGGGAGGGGTAAAGTATCCCCATTGTATATGGAATCTCTAGGTAGGACAGGAAAGTGGTCCTATGTCTGGTGTCCATAGAGGGGGCGACGGGATAGAGTTTGAGGGGAGATGGTAGGGGATGTAGGGGAGTGTGAAGTTTGAATAATGATGGTTCATGTTGTTATTGCCTGCTTAAACGCTCCTGGTTCTGTGAAGAGTACCTGTAGACTGGGGGGGGGGGGGAGCGGGGGAGGACAGCTGCATTGTGTTATGCTTAATAAAACAGGTTTAAAAAATATACCTTCAAAATGTATTAAATTACTCCAATAAAATATATCACCTTATTTTCTTTTTTTGGTTTATTTTTATTGAATAACCTTTAAAGTCCCAGATCAGACCAAAGTCCTTTTAAAAAAATGGCATTATCCTGAACACCCTCGGTCTTCAGGTACTATGGCTGTTTGAAATGATAGGTCATTAGTTATAGGTTAGCAATATCATGTTTGAGTTCTTTCTGAACTCTGGGATAAATACCTTTCCCATACTGGTAATTTGTCATTCTTTAGTTTGCTAATTTGCTCTGGAACTTCTAGATGTGCTGTGATTTGCTTTAGTTGCTCTAAATCATCATCATCTTCCCACAACCAAGGCAAAGAATTCATTTAATCTGTCTACTGTTAACTCGTCCTCCCTGAACACTCCATTTACCCCTTGATCAGCTAGCAATCCAACTGACTCTCTTTTGCAGGGTTTTAGCTTTGAATATACTTGAAAAAGATGTTTATTATTAGTTTTTGCCTCTGCAGCTAGCTTCCTTTCAAATTCTCCCTTGCCTGCCTTATTACTGTTGTATTTAGGTATTTATTAATTCGGTATTTGAGCTACCATTGGAGCTCATTTAAGACATCTTGGGAGTTTATGCAGGCATGTGATTGCAGAAACAGGGGCGTAGAGTAAGTTTTAATTTGTAGTGCACCAGAAAATTTGCTGTTGTCACGCAGCTGAAAAAAAAAGAAATTTGAGATGCTCCAGTAGAATTATATAACACTAACTCTATCCAAGCCATTAGCAAGTACCTTGAGAAGAAGTAACACAAAACCTTTCAATTAAGACACTCAGAAGCTGTATAATAAACCTGCTGTCCCAAAAGAGCATTAAATCCTAGAACTCGAACAGTAAACATTATGGCCGGCATTCTGTCTTGTGAATAATGGGGTTGGACGCCCAGGCTAGACATTCAATCCGCGCTCAGAGCCTGTCCCTGATTCTGCCACCAGCGCTCTCCTCATGTACACAGTGTTTGTGCAAGGAGTGCTATACATGGGCAGACCAGGGATGGGGCAAGATGCCAGGATGTACAGAGACTATTCAGGAAGATCTTCTGTACATCCCCTGGTGCTGACATGGACGGCCTGCCTATTCCACCACGAGGGTGGAATAAGTGCAGGCTGCAGCTCTGATGGTGGCCTGCAGCTCCTTGCTCACCACAGCACCCAGCCAGGGCGGAGTCTGCCAGCACGGCATGTTCTTGTGGGACCTCGCTGGTAGACAAATAGTCCTGCTGGTGCTTGTGTCAGCCACGCTATTCCCGTCAGCCGGCTGGATGTGGTGGTGCCATGGTGACAGGACGCCACTGCACCGGCACTCCATCTGGAGCGAGCTGTGCAGGGGACGGGTAGCATTTCCGACATCTTGCACCGCAGAATACGATGCATGCCGGGCAGTCTAAGTGCCTGACTCCACAATCACAGGTGCGTCTAGCTCCTGTGGTTGCGGAATCAGGTACGTCTTGGCCCCAACCAGATTTTGGCCATTCAGACGGCCCAGGTGTGAACCATTTGGAATTGGCCTCCACATGAAAAGGGAGCACAGCAAATATGCAACTGGCCCTACTAGAACACCAGCACACATCCTATGGGGAAAATAGAACAACTAGATCTACTACAGATCCCTACATAAACTACATACCAGTAGCACATATGCAGAACAAAGACCCTCAGATAAATGACCACAAATTAGACAAAGAAATTACCAGGAACAAACAAAACTAAATTTGCCTGTCCTCTGTTGTCTTCTACTCTGAAATTAGCACTATAAGTATCCCCATTTCCCACCTCCACCCACAGTATTCCCTTCTGACAACCCCTCCCCCAAGTCAGTCTCCCCATACTAAACCATTTTTTGGTAAGATAGAAGGTAAGGCCAAGGAAAGGAGGATACCTAAAAGCAAGAAATCTTGACAGAATGAAGAACTAGACGTGTCTCCTTGTAATGCCTGCAGTTGAGTCAATGCTGACTCCTGGTGACCCTGCGACCCCTGGGTTTTCTTAGTAAGGTGTGAACCTTAGCAAGATTGCCAGGCCTTTCTTCTAAGACAATCAGGGATGCCAACTGGCTCCAGATGCGCCTGACAGGCTTGATCCAGTCCTAGGTTTACCCCATTGCATGCAGGGACTTATAGTCTTGCTTTTCTTACAGAGTGCAATAGAGAAACCAGAACTACATGTCCCCGCATGCAGGACTGGATCAAGCCTGTTGGGCGCATCTGGAGCTGGTTGGCAACCCTAAAGGCAATGGAGAATTAAGTGACTTGCCCAAGGCCACAAGGAGTACCAGCAAGAATCAAACCCTGGTCACCCAGCCACTACTCTAACCACTAGGCTACTCTTCCACTGCTATACCTGATTGCAACTTGTACCTACTGTACTGAATTTTAACTTGCCTTGAACTACTACTGCAAAGGTGTGAGCTAAACACTAAATATTAGTGTTACCTCAGTAGTACCAACACAAATTCTCTCCAGTACCAGGCAGATTGTGAAATATAAAATCTTGTAAAACAACACACGCAACACATATGTAGCAAAGCTGCCACAGGAAACCAGCACTAATACCATAACTCAAACAACAATACTGCAAAGATTCCACTAAGCCTTACAGTACACCAATACACCTCCTATTGGAAACACAAAATAGATACACACACAGAAATTATGCAATAGCAGCAGAAACCCTCATCTCGGCCACACACACAGAACATAGAGCAACCCTCACCCAATACAGAATAAGAGACTATTAATTTGAAACGTACAGGTAAAATCTGAAAGAGAAATCTAAGGGTGTATGTACACTGGGCGATCAGAATATTTAATGGAACATGCAACAAAACTATTGCTACCTGAGATGCAGAACGGGTGCCAAGCACACATTTGCTGAGACAGGCTACGCACAGTGTGAACCACTTTGTTCACGAGCATGTAGCTGCTGTTGATGCAAGCATGTCTTCTCAAGAAGAAATCGGGAGTTTAGTCCTTGCTAGTGGCGCTATAATAATTTTAGCACATCTCATTAAAAAAAAAAGAGAAAGCCTCAACATTGGTGGCACACCTATTTAAAAAAAGATCTGGCTCAGAGTTACTTCAAGATTTAAAGTTTCAACATGTGAGTGGACAGTATAAAAACGTCACCTTTATGTCATCTACAGACTTTGAAAACCTATTAAATATGGTAGGACACAGGACTGCAAAAAAGGAAACAAGTTTTCAAACACCCATTTCAATCAAGTTTTCAAACACCCATTTCAATCAAGTGTAATCTGTAATCTGTAAGCAAGTGTAATCTGTAACCCAAAGTTTGCTGTGTTCCTAACTTTCCCTCCCAATCACAATGTATATTTTGCTAATTCCTGGCCTGTACAGCCACCCTTAATCATGTATAGCAACCGCTGCTGATCGCTGGAAGCAGCGGGATACAAATGTACAATAAATAAATAAAATAAATAAATTCTATACAGGTTAACTCTAACTCTACAGTTTCTTGCCACTGGTGATTTGTGCACAGACCTTCAGTATCTATTCAGAATATCCAAACAGTCTATTGGAAGAATAATTCCAGAGGTTTCTGCAGCACTTATTGAGGAATTAAAGGAAATGTTAAGGTAAGTATACGAATATTTCCTTAATGGTTTTCTCCATTTAGCTGAATCATAACTATTTTACTTCATCATTTATCAAACCTCACATGCAGTATATCAGACAAATCATCGGAAAATTCTGATGCTTGAGGAGCTGGAGTGTATGTGGAATGACGGGAGATGGGTAGATGGAGTGCAAGCAGACTGTTGTGGAGCGGGTTCCGAGGGTAATATATATGACAATTCAAGAGTAGACTGTTGTGGAGCGGGTTCCGAGGGTAATATATATGACAATTCAAGAGCAGACTGTTGTGGAGCGGGTTCCGAGGGTAATATATATGACAATTCAAGAGTAGACTGATGTGAAGACTGTTGTCGTGGTTGTATTTGTGGACATGGACTTGGGTTTGGCACTTGCTTTGTAAAGGGTTGTTGTTGTTGATTGAAATAATAGTTCTGTTGCTAGAAGTCATTAAAAACGCTGTCTGCTATTACTATGATATCAAATATAGCATGCTGAACACTTGTCCTAGTTTGTGGTGAATACAAATTCATTTTGGTCACCACAAAAGCAAAGAATGATTTTCTCTCTTCATTGACAGAAGAGGTTTCTAACCTTTTTGCTGTAGTTGTTAAAATCCCCAGAGCATCCTTTATCAATACAATGTCATCTCTTTTTTTTTGGTTTTGGGAGTTTTCAGTGCTACAGTCTCAGCTGAATCTGGCCGATCTTCAGTGTCTTGTTCCTCATTTTCCCCTTCACCTTGTTCTTCATTGTTTTCTTCACTTTGTTCCTGAAAATGAATAATCAAATTAATAAAGAAATGTATGTTAAAAATGACTTATTTTTTGCTTTTCCAGCTTCCTACTACTCCCATGGCCTAGATGGAAATAAGCAAGATATTTGAGGATATCTGGCACCTTCCTCACTGTGTTGGGGCTGTGGATGGGAAACATGTTGCATTACAGGTACCAATGAATACTGATACTGAAGTCTTACAATTACAAAACACAATTTAGCATTGTGTATTTTTGCATATTTTGATCGAGATTACAACTTCTTATTTGCAGACGCAGAATATCAAGAAAGAATTTCAGATGGTGGGGTTTTTATAGACACAAAACTATACATGATCCAAGATGGCACTAAACTGCGAGGGTATACATAGTAACATAGTAAATGACGCCAGATAAAGACCAGTATGGTCCATCTACAGTAGTCTGCCCAGTAAGATGGCAAGAGTAGGTGCACCTGCCACTCACCTGCCGCTCCGCGCAGGCCACCCATCCCCATGTCTTTGTTTTAGGGGTGAACCCACCACTCCGTGTAAGACACCCCTGTATGTTGAGAAGTTAGTTAAGTTTATTTTGATTTTACCCTGTTGCTATAAAGGGATCCACTGTGTCTGTCCCATGCCATTTTGAATTCTGTCACTGTATTTGCCCCAACACTTCTATCAGGAGGGCATTCCAAGCATCCACCACCCTTTCAGTGAAAAAGTATTTCCTGACATTGCCTTTCAATTTACCCCCTTGCAGCTTCATGTTATGCCCTCTAGTTTTACAGCTTCCTCGTCTTTGGAAGAGGTTTGTTTGTTCATTATTTCTTTTTAAGTATTTAAAGGTCTGAATCATATCTCCCCTATCCGTCCTCTCCTCCAGAGTGTACATATTTAGGTCTTCAAGTCTTTTCTCATAAGGCTTCTGATGCAGGCTGCAGATCATTTTGGTCACCTTCCTCTGAACAGTTTCCAGTCTTTTTTATATCCTTTGCAAGATATGATCTCCAAAACTGAACACAGTATTCCAAGTGAGGCCTCACCAGTGACTTATACAGTGGTATTAGAATCTCTTCCTTTCTGCTGGTAATTCCTCTTTGTATGCAACCCAGCATCTTCCTGGCTTTTGCCACTGCCTTGTTGCACTGTTTTGCCACCTTGAGATCCGCAGAAATAATCACACCAAGGTCCTTCTCCTGGTCCTTGCACACCAACCTCTCGCCCCCTATCACGTACATTTCCCCTGGATTTCTGCTTCCCAAGTGCATGACACTACACTTCGTCGCATTAAATCTTAACTGCCAAGCATTAGACCATTCTTCCAGCTTTTGTAGATCTTTCCTCATGTTATCCACTCCCTCAGGGGAGTCCACTCTGTTGCAAATTTTAGTATCATCTGCAAAAAGGCAGACTTTTCCATGCAGTCCTTCAGCAATATCACTCACAAATATATTGAACAGTGCAGGGCCCAGGACCGAACCCTGGGGCACCCCGCTAATCACTTTTCTCTCATCCGAGTGAGCTCCATGTGCCATCACCTTCTGTTGTCTGTCAGTCAACCAATTTCTAATCCAGTTTACCATCTTGGGACCCATCCCCAAGCTACTGAGTTTATTGACAAGCCTCCTATGAGGAACAGTATCAAAGGCTTTGTTGAAATCCAGGTAGATGACATCTATCGGATGCCCCTGATCTAGTTCTCTGGTCACCCAGTTAAAGAACTCAGTCAGATTTGTTTGGCAAGATCGTCCTTTGGTAACATAGTAACATAGTAACATACTAAGTGATGGCAGATAAAGACCAGCATGGCCCATCTAGTCTGCCCAGCAAGATGGCAAGAAAAGGTGCACCTGTTGCTCTGTGCAGGCCATCCCTCCCCATGTCTTTGTTTAGGGGTGAACCCACCACTCCATGTAGGACACCCTTATTTGTTGAGATGTTAGATGGTTCAGAAGTTAGATTGTACCGTTTATTTTGTTTTTATCCTGTTGCTGTAAAGGGATCCTCTGTGTTTGTCCCATGCCGTTTTGAATTCCGTCACCGTGTTTGTTCCCACCACTTCCATCGGGAGGGCATTCCAAGCATCCACCACCCTTTCAGTGAAGAAATATTTCCTGACATTGCCTTTCAATTTACCACCTTGCAGCTTCATGTTATGCCCTCTAGTTTTACAGCTTCCCCGTCTTTGGAAGAGGTTTATTTGTTCATCATTTCTCTTTAAGTATTTAAAGGTCTCAATCATATCTCCCCTGTCCCTCCTCTGCTCCAAAGTGTACATATTTAGGTCTTCAAGTCTCTTCTCATAAGGCTTCTTACGCAGGCTCCAAATCATTTTGGTCGCCTTTCTCTGAACAGTTTCCAGTCTTTTTACATCTTTTGCAAGATATGGTCTCCAGAACTGAACACAGTATTCCAAGTGAGGCCTCATCAGTGACTTGTACAGTGGCATAAGTATCTCTTCCTTTCTGCTGGTAATCCCTCTTTGTATACAGCCCAACATCCTCCTGGCTTTTGCCACCGCCTTGTTGCACTGTTTTGCCACCTTGAGATCATCAGAGATAATCACACCAAGGTCTTTCTCCTGAACCGTGCATACCAACCTCTCGCCCCCTATCATGTACATTTCCCTTGGATTTCTACTACCCTAGTGCATTACACTAGACATTTTCACATTAAATTGTAGTTGCCAAGCATTAGACCAGTCTTCCAGCTTTTCTAGATCTTTCCTCATGTTAACCACTCCCTCGGGGGAGCCCACTCTGTTGCAAATTTTTGTGTCATCTGCAAAAAGACAGACTTTTCCATTCAGTCCTTCAGCAATATCACTCACAAATATATTGAACAGTGCTGGGCCCAGTACTGAACCCTGGGGCACCCCGCTAATCACTTTTCTCTCATCCTTCTGTTGTCTGTCAGTCAACCAATTTCTAATCCAGTTTACCATCTTGGGACCCATCCCCAAGCTACTGAGTTTATTGACAAGCCTCCTATGAGGAACAGTATCAAAGGCTTTGTTGAAATCCAGGTAGATGACATCCATTGCATGCCCCTGATCTAGTTCCGTGGTCACCCAGTCAGAGAACTCAATCAGATTTGTTTGGCAAGACCGTCCTTCTGTAAAACCATGTTGCCTCGGATCTTGAAACCTGTTGGTTTTGAGAAAGTTCACTATTCGCTCTTTCAGGAGTGCTTCCATTACTTTTCCCGCCACCGAGGTAAGGCTCACGGGCCTGTAGTTTGACACTTCTTCCCTGTCACCACTTTTGTGTAAAGATACAACATCAGCCATTCTCCAGTCCTGAGGAACCTCTCCTGTTTCCAAGGATCTGTTGAAGACATCCTTTAACGATCCTGCAAGAACCTCTCTGAGCTCTTTCAGTATCCTTGGATGTATCCCATCTGGTCCCATGGCCTTGTTCACTTTCAGTTTTGCAAGTTGTTCTAACACATTATCTTCAGTGAATGGTGTGGTATCTACTTCATTCCCATTTTTATATTTGGGAGTCACAGATGGTCCTTCTCCAGGATTTTCTTTAGTAAAAACAGAGCAGAAGTATTTGTTTAGCAATTTTGCTTTTTCAATGTCACTTTCCACAAATCTGTTCCCAGCACTTCTAAGTCCTGCAAGTCCATCTCTGATTTTCCTCCTCTCCCGAATATACCTGAAGCAAGTTTTGTCGCCATACTTCAGATCTTTAGCCATCTTTTCCTCTGCCTTTGATTTTGCTTTCCTTATTTCTCTTTTTGTCTCTTTTAGTTTGATCCTATATTCCTTACTGTGTTCCTCTGTTTGCAAGCTTTTGAATTTTGTGAAAGCTGTGGTTTTTGCCCTTATTTGATCAGCCACTTCTTTGGAGAACCAAATAGATTTCATTCTCCTCTTGTTTTTATTTAATTTCCTTACATATTTATCTTTTGCCCCTTTTATTGCCCCCTTTAATTTAGCCCATTGCAATTCTACTTCCCTTATCCCTTCCACCCTGCCAACTCCTCCTTCAGGTACTTGGCCATTTTACTGAAGTCAGTGTTTTTGAAGTTTAGGACTTTGAGCTTGCTGTGATTGGACTGCACCTTGGCTTTTATCTTAAACCACACCGTGTGATGATCACTGCTACTCACAGGGGCACACACCCAGACACTCGACACGCTCTCACCGTTGGTGAGCACTAAATCCAGCATTGAGCTTTCCCTGGTTGGTTCCATCACCATTTCCTTAAGTGACACATCTTGGAAAGCATCAAAAATTGTTTTGCTTCTTGCCAGATTTGCAGAAGGAATACTCCAATCCACATCGGGTAGATTAAAGTCACCCAATATGATCACTTCCCCCTTTGTGGCTATCTTGGCAATATCTATATTCAATTCATTATCTATTTCTTTGATTTGAGTCGGAGGTCTGTAGACTACAGCAGTATGGATGACAGTGCCATCTCCTCTTTCCAACACAATCCAGAGCACTTCTTCTTTTCCCCATGCCCCCTGCATTGCAGTAGCTTTAATATTGTTTTTTACATACAAGGCTACTCCTCCTCCTTTTCCACTTTCTCTTTCTCTTCTGAATAGATTATAGCCAGCTATGGCTCTATCCCATTCATGTGATTCATTAAACCATATTTCTGTAATGGCCACAATGTCCAAGTCCGTTTCCACCTTTAGGGCTTCCAGGTCCGGAACTTTGTTGGCTAAGCTTCGAGCATTTGTGCTCATTGCTTTCCAGCATTTAACTGGCTTGCATGTATTTTGCATTGATTTTCTTCTGCCTACGTCTTCCCACTTGTCGTTGATGTGTGGTTTAAGTGTGGCTGTTTCCGATGTTGTTCTGCATTTGCCAGGAGTGATGTCCTGAACTAGTACTTCTCCATCCGTCACCCCCTTTTTCTAGTTTAAATGCATATCCACATACTGCCTGAATTTTTCACTTAGGATTCTCTTCCCTGCGACAGAGAGATGTAGTCCATCAGTACAGTATAGTCTTTTGTTGGTCCATCTGTTTCCCCAGTCGCCAATGAATCTGAATCCTTCTCATTTGCACCAGGTCTGGAGCCATGTATTAAAGCTGCTTATGCGATGCAGCCTTTCTGCCCCCTTACCATGAACAGGTAGAACTTCTGAGAATGCTACAGTGTTAACAATAGGCTTGAGTTTCTCTCTCAGAGTCTGGAAGTCCCTTTGAACTGCAGAGGCACTGTTTCTAGCCAGGTCAATTGTACCCAGGTGGATGACAACATCAATTTTGGAGTGCCCACTTTCTGTGCTAAGTACATCAACAATTTGGTTTGTATTCCTGCTGGATGAAGAGTCTGGGAGGCATTTGACTATCTTCTCTCCTTTGAACTGTGTTCCCAAGATGGTGTCTCTGATGATGGAATCTCCATGTAGTAATAGTTTTCTGTTTGGTGAGTTGTACTTCATATTTGATGCTTTAGCAGGAGACTGGGCATTGACTGACTCATTTAAGGGCGCTTCAGTTTCCATGGATTGGTGATCCTCATTAACCAAAGCAGAGAAGGCATTATGCAGGGATATCTCTTGATGTGCAGGATGTCTCTGCATTACAGGTTGCAATCTACCAGAGCCCACTGTGGTCCATTTGTTCCTGGGATGTTTGATTCTTTGTGGAAGCGGTGGTGGACTTTGTTTTGTTTCTATCCTAGAAGAGGAGCATTTCATTGCAGCTAGTTCTTCCTTTAGTAGATGATCCTAGGGATTGTTTCCACTGGAGGAACTTCTAAGATGACACACAAAATTGCCCTATTCCTTTGCTGCAGATAGTGCATTTGCGCTTAGTGAAAATATCATGAAACCATACTCAGGAAATCATGAATGTGGATCTACTAAATGAATATTCAATTAGCAGAACTCGCAGAGTGATGGATAATGCTTTTGGCATGATAAGTGTGGTATTTAGAGTTTTATGAAAACCAATTCTTTTGGAACCCAAGACAGCAGAAACAGCTGTTATGGCTGTTATTCATTTACATAATTATCTTAGATGATATTCACGCAATATTTATGAAAGGAAGCTTGTCTGTACAGGGCTGTGTACACAGTGAGGGTACTTAATAACATCATATTACTGAAAGCTCTCAGAAAGAGTTAACACCACAGATTCAGTAACTCAGATATTCCAGGGCTTATTACTCAGCAACAACCTTGAAAGACTCTACTGAAATAACTAGGCTGAACTTTCCTAAAACAAAGACACTAAGCTTGTTATGAAAAAGATAGTGCAGGGAGAAGCTGTCTCTTCAGTATCTCAGTCTCGAATCAGAGATATCAAAACTGCTAGTGTTAGAATTATTGTTTAAAAAGTTATGTCTGGGAATACATGTATGTCTCCTCATGATGACCTATGCTAATAAGAACTGACCTATGACATAGAGATGCACGTTATGAATATATGTGATTTTATTTTATTTATTTATTTAACAATTCTTATATACCGCACTATTTGTTATCAGTGCGGTTTACATTTAACAAAGAGTTTTCGGATCAGAGAAGACTGATTGAAATTACATTATAACAAGGAATAAAACTTGGAGAACATGGGAAACTATTTACATATTGACATGTAACAGAATGGTTGAGGAGTATAAGGAACTATATACATAAAGATATGGCATAATCATTGTTACTTGATCTGAAAGTACATAGGTTGCTTTAGGACTGACAAGTGAGTGCGTGGGATTTGGGCGTTATGTTGTGTGGGAGTCTTTAGTAGGGGAAAGGGGTTGGTTTCTTAGAGTCGGGGTGGCAGCTTGGGCAAAGTGGAGCAGAAAGAGGTGGTGTTTTATTGCTTTCCGGAATTGTAGAAGATCCCGGATCGCTCTGATTTCTGGGGGAAGGTCGTTCCAACATTTTGGTGCATAGTAGGCAAAGGTTCTACTCCTGGTTGTTTGGGAGCATTTTATGGAGTCTTTGGGAATCGTCAGAGTGTTGTCTGTTGTTGTCCTTCTGATTCTAGTTTTAGGAGTAGGTGTGATAAGTTCATTGAGAGACTGGGGGGGCGATGTTGTTGATAATCTTGAATGTTATTAGCAGAATCTTATATGTTAGCCTGGAGTATATTGGTAACCAATGGAGATCCTTGAGTATTGGTGTGATGTGATCTGATCTGGCTAGACCACAGAGGACACGTGCAGCGGCATTCATGGCTTGTTGGAGAGGGTTGAGGGTGTTCTTTGGTAGGCCATACAAGATTAGGTTTGCATAATCTAGATGTGGTAGTATGAGGGCCTGGAAGATGGTTCGGAAGTCGTCAGCAGGTAGCATAGGTTTGAGAAGTCTCAGTGTTCTGATTTTGTTGTAGATGGATCTGGTGATGTTTTTTATATGCTCCTTGAAATCCAGGTGCTGGTCAAGAGTAATGCCGAGGTAGCGTTTGGCATTACGGCTTGGAAGCTCCGCATCTCTTACTCTTAGGCTGGAGGGGGGAGAGAAGTTTTTGTTCCTTGACATGAAAAGTACCTCCGTTTTCTTGAAATTAATGTGGAGGTTTTGGGTGGTTAGCCAATCTGTAATTGCGTTGAAGCAGTTGACAAGGTTGGAGAATTCAGGTTGTTTGACTTTGAACGGGGTGAATAGTAGAACATCATCCGCGTAGATTAGGGCAGAAATGTTGAAGGATCGGATGATGTTGCATATCGGCTGCATATAGATGTTGAACATCAGCGCTGATAAGGAGGAGCCTTGCGGGACACCTTGTTGCTGGTGGAATGGTGTCGAAGTTTCAGAACCAACACGGACTTGTTGCCAGCGATCCGACAGGTAGGATTTACACCACTCCCAGGCAAGGCCATGGATGCCTTTTTCCAGGAGGCGGGTAAGTAGCTGGTTGTGGTTGACGGAGTCGAAGGCAGCAGAAATATCCAAGAAGATGAGTGCGAAACCATTTTCGGCATTGTCAATTCCTCTATTGAGAGTGTTGGAGAGGGAGGTGAGCAGTGTTTCTATTCCATGCGATTCCCTAAAGCCATGTTGGCAGGGGTCGAGGGGGGCTGCTATGTCTATATGTTGTTGGATTTGTCTGTGGACGACCTTCTCGATTATTTTAGCGAGTAGAGGAATGCTCGCGATAGGCCGGTAGGATTCTGTTTTTGATGGGTCAAGTCTGCTGTTCTTTAGGAGGGGTCTTATTGAGGTTCGTTTGAGTAAAGAGGAGAATGAGCCAGTAGCAAATGAGAGATGGATGATGTTTAGTAGAATTGGGCTGAGTTCAACTCTGAGGGTCCGGATCCAGTGTGCTGGACAGGGGTCGTTTGGAGCTGTTGAGGTGTTGATGCTGACAATGAGGTCTTGGAGACTCCTCTCGTCAGGAGGGGTAAAATGTGTGAGTGAGTTTTGTGAGGTGGGAGTTTGGTAAAGGGGGGGCGCTATTGCTGTTGGCTGATTACTTGCTGTTAGTGATTTGGAATGGAGGAAGTCGGCATATAACTGGGGGGGAATCGGGGCCAGTTGGATGGGGGAGGGTTCCTTGATTAGGGATTTTGCTAGGTTGAATAGGGTTTGTTGGTTTGTTGATTGAGCGTTGAAGGAGCTGGGTATGGTATTCCTTCATTCTGAGATAGATCTTCTCACGGTGAGACTTCAGGAGTCCGAGGTAGGTTGATTTGTGGGACTGGGATTGGGAGCGTCTCCACTTCCTCTCGTGCTTCCTGAGTTCGATGAGGGAGGCACAGAGTTCTGCTGAGAACCATGGAGCATGCTGTCTTCTCTTTTTACATCTGTTGTGGGTTTCTGAGTTAATGGAGGAAGTTGGGTGGGCGAATTCATTCAATGTGTTGTTCCAGATGGAGATTGCTTCTTCTAAGTTGGTAGATTTCTGTTGTAGGGTTGGGAGGACTTTCTTGGAGAATTCTTCTATAACAAGAGGTCTGGAGCGTGGTGTGGCTGAGGATCTAGTTGCTTCACACTGTGGTGCTGGAACATGGTGTGATGGAATATGGAAAGTAATCAGGTTATGGTCGGACCAAGGGACAGGACTGATTGAAATGTTGAAGTCTGCTATGTGGCTAACTGAAGTGGTAGGGGCAAAAATTAGGTCTAATAGGTTTCCTTTTTGGTGAGTTGGGGCTGTCACTAATTGTTTGAATTGCAAGTCTTGCATTGCATCCAGGAAGGCCGTTGCTTGGTTGGGTTGCAGGGATGGTAGGTTAAAATCACCGAGTAGCCAGTTGGGATTGCGTGGATTGGCTGGGTTGCGGGCTATGTCAATGAAGGTGGAGAGGTCATCTGGAGGGGAGGAGGGGGCTCTGTATATGAGGTTTATGGTGATGAATTTATTTTCTATGGAGACAATGTCGGCATGTGTATTGCTCCTGGAGGAGCATAGTTGAAATTTAAAGTCTGTTTTGGCTAGGATAAAGACTCCTCCGCCTTTGCGATTGGATCTGTGGCAGGTGTAAATGGAGAAATTAGGAGGGATGAGTTGATTTATTAGAGCGGCATCTGAGTCAGACAGCCAGGATTCTGTCACCATGAGGAGGTCTAGGTTGTGCACAGCTATAAGATCAGTGATGGCAGGCCATTTCTTGCGAACAGAGCGGGAATTTATGAGTGCGCATTTGAGGACTTGCTGTTGGGTTGCCTTGCTGTATTTAGATTGGATAAGGTCTATATACAGGAGGTGCGAACGACATGGCTGAAGTGGTAGCCGTGTGGCTGAGTAAAAGGGGTTTTCCTGGTTTCTTTTGCCCAGAAGGTGGATGGTGGGGATATGACAGTGTCTGTCTACTAGGGCAAAGGAGAATTGTATGGCATTTGCTAGGAGGAAGAGTATGGTAAGATAAGGTGATGCGTAGGCCATAGTGGGGTGTGAGTGGCTGAGGTATGAGTTTCGGTCAGGGGAGTTGTGGCAATATAGAGTAATTGCAAAATTACAGAGCAACTGAGAATAATGTTATAAACAACAATAGAGTAGTTGCAAGGTTACAGAGGTACTGAGAATGGCGTAATAACCACATTAAAGACTTACTTAGAGTTGTAGGCTACAAAGTGGCAGAGTTGTAGCTTATAGTACACAGATGAGAGAATGAGTGAGAGATACTGAGTGAGTAACTGTTACAATGTTACAGAGTTATTGTAAAATACAGGATGATAGGTAACAGGGATACAGATCACATTAATCCTAGTGGAAAACATGAATGGGAATACTTTGTTATGCTTGATGCTTGTGACGCTTGACGTAGAACAATAAGGTGAAAATTATGCTGTGTAATGGAATTTTGACCTATAAATAAAATAACCAGAGTCCATGTCGGTAGGGTAAACAAAGTGCTAACTTTGTTTTCTCTCCCAAAGCTTTGGTTGTTTTTATAATACAAGTGTGTGTTGTGTTTTGTATTATTAACCGTGCTTGCTTCCTTCTCATTGCTTTGGGTGTGGAAATCTGTTACCCAAGAGTCCAGGTGCTGTTACCGGTGAGGGGAAATGCAGTGTAGACTTTCAATTTATACTTCACAAGGATCACTGGAAGGTTCCTGGCACAATAATCAAAACATGGCTTCCATGTTACCCCTAAGGAATATACCTAGAATATCTCTTGCTTTTCTTCATAAAATAAGAGATGAGTTAGCTGATTATTGTGTAAAAGAAGGAGTTATATCATGGCAACATGAATATGTTTAATTATATTATTATCGTTCACCATATGTTTGTGCTTTCTGGGCTTATCCCTATTTCCCAAGAAATGGAGCGCTTCATATGCAAACCATCAGCTAGAGTAAATTAAGATTGTTATTAAAACCTGGAATGTGATCCTGTATGAAACGTTTTTGAATAAAATTACTTTACCTTTTTCTGTCCCCTTGGACTTATTCTCCTTTGCTCTCTCTCTTTGGTAGGATGAAAGTAAACTTAGCATTTTGTTTCTATATATGTCTTCTGTTTCCCAAATATGGTGGCTATTTCCCTCCATGCATCTTCCTTCGGATTCTTTTTGTAGTAATTTATGTCCTTCAGATCCCACAACACTGTATAGTATTTATAAATCTATATCAGGTGCAAGGCACTTTCTTCCATCCAGTTGTCCATGTTCGCGAGCACGTACTAGTTGAAAGGAATGCCACAATAATGTCCCAACAGGCACTGTGCACCCCTTTGTTGTCGCGGCAAAAACCAACTAAGTTTGGATCTGCAGGATGCACACGGGCCATTAGCGAACACGTCCCAACTAGGCAAACATGTTGCAAGCTAGGTTGCATTGTGTGTTGTGTGACACTATCCGGTTAATGTCGGGGACGTTCCAGAGTGGAGCAGAGGAGATGATAAGCGATAACCAGGCAGTAACAATATTGCATGCTGCCCGGTTAGCAATCTGTGCTGAAAAAATAGGTGAGGAAAACCCTACCCAATCTTTAAGGTGCAGGAGCTAACCAGGCAACATCCAATATCATTGCTGCCTGGTTAGCTTTGATGGCTTCTGGTGTGTGTGGCAATTCCCAGATATTCAATTCCGTCACTGTGACATTGAATATCTAGGTTATAGGTCAAAGGGGAGGGCTAAGCACCGACGAGGCGCATAGACCTTCAAAAATGAGCCTAGCTCTATATTGGGCCCATTGCCTTTCTTTAATAATATTTTTCTTTGCATGATATGTCCAAAATATGAAAGTCAAAGTCTTGTCATCTGAGCTTCTAAAGAAAGCTTAGGTTTGATCTCCTCTAGTACTGACTGGTTTGTTCTTTGGGCAGTCCATGGTATTCATAGTATTCTTCGCCAGCATCATAATTCAAAAGCATTGATTTCCTTCCTGTCTGTCTCTTTCACTGTCCAACGCTCACACCCATAGGACATTATTAAAAATACCATGGCTTAGACAAATTTAAACTTTGTATGGAGAGAGACATCTCTGCCCTTGAGAATCTTGTCTAGGTCCTTCATAGTCATTCTGCCAAGAGCAAAGTGTCATCAGATTTCTTGACTGCTTATCATTTAGCATACAAACATGATGACGGAAAAAGACCACATGGCCTTTATAGTCTGCTCTTCCATATCAACTACAATAGTCCTCTTTTTTCCTTTGGAGATCCTCTATGTTTGTCCCAAGTTTTCTTGAATTCAGATACCGTTCTCGTCTCTACTACTTCTATTGGGAGACTATTCCAAAAATCTACACTCTATCTATAAAGAAATATTTCCGCATATTACTCCTGAGTCTATCCCTTTCACCCCTATGTTCTCTAATAGCAGAACTTGCTTTCAATCAAAAGAGGCTCTCCTCTTGTGCATTTATATCACAGAGGTATTTAAACATCTCTATCATATCTCCTCTATCCCTCTTTCCTGTAATGTGTACATACTAAGATCTTTAAAGTCTGTCCCCATATGCTTTGTAATGGAGACCACTAACCATTTTAGTAGCCACCCTCTGCACCAACTCCATCCTGTTTATATCCTTTTGAAGGTGTGGTCTCCAGAGTTGCACATAATACTCCAAATGAGGTTGCACCAGAGATTTATACCGAAGCACTATCACCTCCTCTTTTCTGCTGCCCATTCCTCTCTCTATGCATCCAAGCATCCTTCTGGCTTTCCCAGTCACCTTTTCTACCTGTTTAGCCACTTTAAGATCATCAGAAACAATCATACCCTGGTCCTGTTCTTCTTTCATGGACAGAAGTATTTCGCTCCCTACACTGTGCTCCTCCCTTGGATTTTTTCAGCCCTAATACATGACCCTGTATTTTTTAGCACTAAATCTCAGCTGCCAAATTCGTGACCATTCTTCAAGCTTAGCTAGATCCCTCCTCAAGTTATCTACTCCTTCTTGGATCTCTACTCTATTGTTGATTTTGATATCATCCACAAAGAGGCAAACCTTACCCGACAGCCCTTCTGCAATATCACTACAAAGAAGCTAAAAAGAATCCGACCAAGGACATATCTCTGCAGCACACCAATGGTAACATCTTTCTCCTCAGAGTGAGCTCCATTTACCTGTACCCTTTGTCGCCTCTCACTCAACCAATTTCTAACCCAGGGAATCACTTTAGGATCCATCCCTAGGGTGCTCAATTTGTTTATAAGTCGCCTGTGTGAAACGGTGTCAAAGACTTTACTTAAATCTAAATACACCACATCTAGGGCTTTCCCTCGGTCCAACTCCCTGGCCACCCAGTCAAAGAAATCAATCAAATTGTCTGACAAGACTTGCCTCTGCCTCAGATCCTACAATCCATTAGACTCCAGAAACCTCATTATTCTCTGTTTTAGCAGCCTTCTTCAATAATTTACTCACCACAGAGGTTAGACTAACTGGCCTGTAGTTTTCAACTTCATTCTTACTTCCACTTCTGTGTAAAGGAACCAAATATGCTTTTCTCCGGTCCTCTGGGACCACTCCTGACTCTAACAAGCATTAAAATGGTCAGTCAGTGAAGCTGCTAGAACATCCTCAAGTTCCTTCAATATTTTTGGATGCATCCCATTGACCCCATCACTTTGTCTATTTTTAGTTTAGCTAGATCCTCATAAACACAGTCTTCTAAAAATCATTCAAGATCACCATCACTTCTGTTCTTATTTGTGGGTGTTTTCTGAGGTCCTGCTCCTGGCCCTTCATCTGTGAATACAGAACAAAAATATTTGTTAAGCAATTCTGCTTTGTCAACATCAGCTTCTACATATTCCTCCCCATCACCCTTGATTTTGACAATACCACTTTTTCCCTTTCTCTTCTCACTAACATAACTGAAAAATGTCTTATCCCCCCATTTTATTGCACTGGCTAATTATTCTTTTTGTATTGTTGCTTTCCTGACTACAGTACTTTGCTAGTTTCTCTGGGTTTTTCCAAATATAAATGCTTGTCTTCCTTTCTCTGTGATCTCTTGTATTTTATGAAGGCTACCCTCTTTTTCTTCACCTTTTCAGCTACTTCTTTTGAGAACCATAATGGCCTCCTTTTCCTTTTACATTTATGTCCTTTCTAACAAAAAGGTTTGTTACCCTTAAAATATCCCTTTTCAGTTTTACCCATTGCTTTTCTACATCCCCCAGCTGTTCCCATCCCGCTAACGACTCCTTGAGGTATTATCCCATCTCGGCAACGTTTGTTTTCCTAAAGTCTAAGACCCTCACCTTTGAATAGATTTTATCAACCCTAGTCCTAGTACTGAACCACATCACTGGATGTGTGATGATCTCCCACTATGACATCAAAAACACTTTCCTATAGGTAAGCACCAAGTCCACTATGGCCCCTTCATTTGTTGGTTCTGTTGCCAGTTGCTGGACTAGTTCTACCTGTAGAGAATCTAGGACCTCCTTACTTCTGCATGGCACCAAAGCAGGGATGTGCCAATCAACATCTGGCATATTGAAATCACCTATCAGTAGCACTTCTCCTTTCCTGGCAATGCTGTGTATATCTTCTATTAAATCTCCATCCACTTCTTCTCCCTGTGAGGGGGATCTGTATATCACACCAATGCAAATGGATCCCCCTTTCCCTCTTTCTTGTTTAACCCACAGTGCCTCCCCGCTCCCTTTTAAGCCCTGTAATTCTATAGCTTTAATATTATTTTTTACATATATGTTTATGTTATGTTTATGTTTATTTGAATTTGATATACCGCTCAGGCCGAAGCATTAGAGCGGTTTACAATAATATATCATTTGTGGAAATATGAAAGGAACGCCATTTGTAAGATAGGAAAGAGTAGAGAACAGAAACAGTCAAAAGGATAGGCAAAGAAAAGAAAGGGAACAGCAGGTTACCATAATATAAGCGTATGACAATCCAGACCACATATGGACCAACGCCTAAGGGCCATGCCAAAGGGCTCTCTGGCGAGGCCCTCAGGCGCGGGCCCGCCGGTGGAATGGCGGTTTAAAAGCCGATGGAGTGGGCAGTCTCTGTGGAGGGAGGTGGAGCTCCCGCTCTCACCTCTGATGCTGGCTGCTGCTCTCCCCTCACAGAACACGCTGGTGGAATGGCGGTTTAAAAGCCGATGGAGTGGGCAGGCTCTGTGGAGGGAGGTGGAGCTCCCGCTCTCACCTCTGATGCTGGCTGCTGCTCTCCCCTCACAGAACACCCTGTCCTCCCTAAATAAAGTATAGTCCAGTATAATTACATCCCAGTCGTGTTTGTCCGTGAACCATGTCCCCATAACCGCCACTAAATCCAAATCATCCTCTTCAAATAAAACCTTTTGCAGTGCCTATCTATTACCCATAGAAATTAACTGGTTTAGCCTCTGTCGCCACCCATGAGTGGTCTAGTGGTTAGGACAAGGTACTTCAGGCCAGAGGGCCAGGGGTTCAAGTCCCACCTGGGGACAGCAATCTCAGGCCGGAGGGACTAGGATTTCTAGTCCTATAGGCACTCCTTGTGGTCTTGGGCAAGCCACTTAACCCTCCATTACCCATGTTCCCTGTAAGTATTAACGTATGTGTGTCATATCCCCTCATGTTAAATGTATCCCCCAATTGACCGCTTTGACCCGGTGAAAAGCGGAATATAAATACAGCTAAATGAAATAAATAAATGACATGCCCATAGAAGCTAACCGGGCTAGCCTCTGTTGCCACCCATGCCCTGGAATGCCCACAAAATGCCCTGATGCTAAGCAGTTAGCATTGAGGCGTGTAGGGGAGAAGATCAGGGATATTTTAATATCACGCTGTACAGCATTTACATGGTATACAGAGCTGTAAATTGTGTAAATGCCTTTTGAATATCGTGCCCTATGTACCTTGATATTGAGAAGCAAATGTTTCAGATCATCTTCACTTTCAGCCAGTATTGGGGTATCATAAGTATAGCGAAGGTTGTTGATGAGTCTCACGCCAATCTTCATACCTCGGTTGTCTTCATACAGTCCTGCTTCTCTGTTGATTTGTTCTGCATATAAATTAAAGAGATAGGGGGAAAGTATGCAGCCTTGTCATACACCTTTGCTTATTTTAAACCATTCTGTTTCTCCTTGTTCCGTTTGAACTGTTGCTTCTTGATCAATGTAAAGATTGTGCAAGAGATCTATCAGGTGTTCTGGTATATCCATGCTTCTTAATGTGGCCCAGGATTTCTTATGGTTTACACAGTCAAAAGCCTTGCTGTAGTCAATAAAACACATATAGAAATCCTTTTGGTATTTTTTTGTCTTCTCAAGAATCCTTCTCACATCCATCATGATGTATTTTCTGCAGCTGTTGTTGGGGCATGAATAATAGCTGTGTTTATGGACATTCCTCGTAGATGAATAGAAATTAAGAATTCGCTGATTGAATTGTATTTCATTACAATTCTTGCAAGTTTCTTCTTAATTAAAATTGCAACACGATTTCTTCTTTGTCTTTCATTTCTAGCACAGTATACCATGTGCTCATCAAATGCAAAGTGCCCAATGCCTGTCCATTTCAGTTTGCTGACACTCAATAAATTAAGTTGTACACATTCCATTTCATTCTTCACCACCTCCAGCTTTCCTTGATTCATGCTTCATACATTCCATGTCCCATATGAATGACATCTTTGCTTCTTCTGACTCTAATATCCTGATGACTTTGATCCAACCACATCATAAATGCTGGCTTTACTCTGAAAAATCTTTGGCTCATCCCCAGTAGCCAGTCTAGTGCCTTCCAACCTGGGGGATTCTGATCTTCCAGCATTATAGTGCAATTTGTTTTGTTGTGACTATCCATTGGATTTTCGTGGCAAGATATGGAAGTAGATTGTCAGGCCTTTCTTCCAAATGTGATCCTCTACCGCCAACACCGTCCCATTCTGCTGCTGCCCAGATAGGTGGTTTGTCTTAATCTGGCACCTCAGCTGAGAGCTGTCCATCTTAGGATACCCTACCAATAGTTAAGCAACTGATACCTTAGCTCTCAGTATCACTGATACACACAGGCCCTCACAGCATGACAAGCTGCAAACCAAGTGAAGGAATTATACTTTTAACACACTATATATATTAAAATGCCATACATGATGAAGATGTAGAAACTTACTTCAAGTTCTGACAACAGTTGGATTGAAATCAGTGCTAGATGTTCCTTCTTCAATGACATCACATAGATGTAGTCAACATCGGAAGCACCTGTTCATATTCAGGCAGTAGTAGTACCACAGATAGAGTTCTCTTAGGGACCACCTAAACCATTTCAGAATATTCTGTGTCATCACTGCCTGATTTTAGTTCAGCAGAAATATCCCCTTCAAAACCCAGCATCTTCAGGGATGAATTCAAAAACTCTTGTTCTTTTATAGAAAACTATAGTGATCGCGTCTTTTCACCTTCAGAATACCTCTCTTTGATCTTTTTCACTTTCATACACCCATAACAGGTAGCCAAAACATACATCTCTTAAAATAACATTTTATTTTATTTTTAGGCACTGCACTTTGAAACAGTGCATAACTTTTTTTATTTTTTTAAGGCTTAACTCCATTTAAAGGCTGATTTACCACTGTTAGCTCTATACCTTTCTGCCCAGAAATGTTTTTTTTTCACACAGCATTTGAACATAGAACACAGCTAGGAACAGTTATCGCAGAAATTATCTTCTCGGTTACAGTTATCACTGCAAGAGTTCACAATTGGTCACCTGCCTTTTCAAGTGTTCTGTTTCCATTTTATAAGACCAAGGTTTCTCAGAGTCCAATTGAGAATCCTTGAGTCTCTTTAGTCTTCAAGAGCCTATTATTTTATTCAGGATCATAACACAACCGCAGTGGTACTCCCCAGTTTGCCACTCCCTCTCTTTCTTGAAGTCTTTCTCCACAAAAAAAAACACGAAGGGAAGAAATAGACCCTTTCAATAGAGTCCTACATGGCCTATCTGGGTCCATTAAAGAACACTGCAGTCTACGCGGCTCTGGCAGCAATTCTGCAAAGTCAATTGCTTTAGAAAATGCAGCATTTAAATCATTCCATGCCTTTTCAGTGTGTATCATCTGTTTATCCTATCACAAAATAACTCGGAAATATGAATTGGACCAACAATTTGATGGTCTGAAGAAGCTAGGACTCAGGATTCTAAAAAGAGCACTAAAAATATAAAAGATAAAAGTCTGCAGAAGGACCAATTGCAAATGTTATAAACCATATCAGTCACTTTAATACGTTAACATTCCAAGCAAGATGGTTAAAACTGCAATATATTGCTCAGCAGGTATAGGAATGAAGAGAATGCCTGCTGGTGTGATGAGAGTTAGATTGTACATTTATGTTAGATTACCAAGGGTTAAAGTGAGACAGGAAGCAAGGCATTACTAGGAAAAGCTGGCAGAACTAAATACCCATGAAAATCTTAGCAAGAGGGATCTTTGAAGCTGCACTGCATAAGCAGCAACCTTTTCAGTGAGTCCACGCTCAGGCTGTTTCTTTCGTTGGTCCACTGGTTTTCCGTCAGTGATAAAAATGCACTCTACTTTCACATTGTGAGAGGGGATAGCAAACAACTGTGTGATCTTCAGTGATTCTGAGTGACATTCAAAGATTTAAGATTTTCCAAAATACTGAATGTGACAGCAGATTTTGGAACTCTTCATCATTGTTGAAAGCTTTCACAAATTTCAGTAAATTGCTCTATTCATCAAAGCATTTATTTATTTATTTAAAGTTTTTTATATACCGTCTTTCTACAATTCAAGACGGTTTACAGGGAACTGTAATAAATAAATAAATAAACTCAACATAACAGTGCAGATGCATCTATTTCCAGTTTATCAAAGTACTTGATGTCTTCAGTTTCCTCACCTTTCTCTACCAGGTATTTGGCACAGGCTTTCATGTTAGTCCAGTTTGGTGTCTCACTAAAAGCAATCCACATGAAGAAAGAGAAGTCTTGAAAAGGATCCATCCACATTGTCAAATATGCTGTGCACATGCTACACAGATTTTGCACTCTTGTCATAAAAAATATCACAATTTGCATCTAACTCCTCCTTGCACGTTTGTGCCAGCATTCTCTTGACTTTCAGAGAGAGGAAATGTTGGGTCTTGCAATCAAGAAGGATGTTGTGCACTGAATGAAATGTTTTTATCACTTCCTCAAAGGGGTTCTTTCATGTACCAGTTCTTCAATGTGGGAGCAGAATACACTGATGCAACAGTGTCCGCGCCAGGGGAACATCTCACTGAAGTCATCATCAAAAACTTAGCAGAGTGTGCGGGTTGCCTTGGGATAACAAAAAAAGTTTAAAGCTTGAAATATCAAAAGCAGCCTTTTAATTCCAGGACACAAGGACAGCCTGCATGTCAGAGAGCAGCTTTCTATATTAAACATCCACAGGAACTTGATTGATGCAGTGTAAAAGTGGAAGTAGTTGTACATTTTCAGGACAATGCTCTCAATGTCCATATAAGAACATAAGATATGCCATACTGGGTCAGACCAAGGTCCATCAAGCCCAGTATCCTGTTTCCAACAGTGGCCAATCTAGGTCATGCGTACCTAGCAGTTTCCCCAAAAGACACAGGTTCCACAGTGCTTGTGTTGGGTCAAGCAGTGGATATTCTGGGTCCACTTTAATAATGATTTATGGATCTTTCCTCCAGAAACTTCTACATACCTTTTTTAAACCTGGCTACACTAACAGCTTTTCCTACATCCTCCGGTAGCAAATTCAAGAATTTGATAACACGTTGAGTGAAAAAATATTTTCTCACATTAGTCTTAAATAGGTTACCATGTAGCTTCTTTGCATGCCCCCTAGTCTTTCTATATTTTAATGGCGTAAACAATCAATCTGTGTTTACCCGTTCCACTCCATTCATTAATTTATAGACCTCTATCATATCTTCCCTCAACTGTCTCTTTTCCAGGTTGAAGAGCCCTAACCTTTTTGTCCTCTCTTCATATGGGTATCCTTCCATCCCCTTTACCATTTTGGTGGCTCTTCTCTGTTCCTTTTCTAGTAATGCTATATTCTTTTTAAGATACGGCAGCCAGAACGGCACACAATATTCAAGGTGCGGTCACACCATGGAACAATACAGAGGCATTATAATATCCTTTCATTTATTCTCCATTCCTTCCCTTATGATACCTAGCATTCTATTTGCTCTCTTGGCCGCTGCTGCACACTGAGCAAAGGGTTTTAACATGTTATCCACAATGACGCCTAAATCTTTTTCCTGGGTGGGGGTTCCTAATATGGAACCTTGCATTGTGTAACCATAGATTGAGTTTTTCTTTCCTAGGTGCATAACTTTACACTTGTCCACATTAAATTTCATCTGCCATTTGGATGTCCGGTTTTCCAATTTATCAAGATCCTCTTGCAATTTTTCATAATCCTCTTGGGTTTTAATAACTCTGAATAGTTTTGTGTCATCTGAAAATTTGATAACCTCACTTGTTATTCCCATTTCCAGGCCATTTCTGAATATGTTAAAAAGAAGCGGACCCAGCATAGATCCCTGGGGTACTCCATTGTTCACCTTTCTCCATTGAGAAAATTGGCCATTTAGTCCTACTCTCTGCTTTCTTTTAACCAGTTTCTGATCCACAATAGTACACTGCCTCCTATCTCATGACTTTTTAATTTTGCCAAAAGTCTCTGATGAGGGACCTTGTCAAAGGCTTTCTGAAAGTCCAGATACACTATATGAACTGACTCACCTTTGTCTACCTGTTTATTCACATTTTCAAAAAAACATAACAGATAAATAAAACAAGACCTTCCTTGGCTAAAGTCATGTTGGCTGTCTCCCATTAAACCATGACTATATACATGTTCAGTAATTTTGTTCTTTATGATTTTTTCTACCAGTTTTCCTGGTACTGACATCCGGCTCATGGGTCTGTAGTTTCCCGGATAATCCCTGGAACCCTTTTTAAAAACTGACATTACATTGGTCATCCTCCAATATTCAGGTATTACAGATGATTTAAATGATTACTAATAGTAGGTCTGCAATCTCATATTTCAGTTCTTTCAACACCCTTGTATGTATACCATCCGGTTCAGGTGATTTGCTACTCTTCAGTTTATCAAATAGTTGTGATACATCTTCCCAGTGTATCGATATTTCTTTCAATTCTTCCACGGCATCTCCTTTAAATACCATTTCAGTCATGGGTAACATTCCTACATCTTCCTCAGTAAAGACCAAAGCAAAGAATTCATTCAGTCTCTCCGCTATGGCCTTGGCCCCTCTTAGTGCCCCTTTTACTCCTCTATCATCTAATAGTCCAACTGACTCTCCCACAGGTTTTTTGCTATGAATGTACTTGAAAAAGTCTTTATTATGCGTTTTGCTTTCATAGCAAGCTTCTTCTCAAATTCTCTCTGCCTGCCTTATCAATGCCTTGCATCTAACTTGCCAGTGCTTGTGTTGTTTCCAGTTTTCATCATTTGGCTCCTTTTTCCATTTCCTGAAAGATGCTTTTTTGGCAACAACAGTCTCTCTGACCTCACCTTTAAACCATGCTGCCAGTTTTTTGGACTTCCTTCCACTTTTCTTAAAGCGTGGAATACAGCTGGTCTGGGCTTCCAAGATAGTATTTTTAAACAACACCCACGCTTGATATAAATATATAACCTTTGCAACTTCTCCTTTTAGTTTTTTCTTAACTATTTTCCTTATTTTATCATAGTCTCCCTTTTGAAAGTTAAAAGGTAGTACTGTGGATTTCCTTACCCTCCCTCCTCCATTTATTAAATCAAACACGATCATGCTATGATCACTATTGCCAAGTGGCCCTGACACCCTTATTTCTTGTATCATATTCTGTGTTCCACTAAAGACTAGGTCCAAAATAGCTTCCCCTCTGGTTGGTTCATGAACCAGCTGCTCAAGAAGCAGTCATTTATTTCATCTAGAAACTTTATCTCCCTAGCATGTCCTGCCGTGACAGTGACCCAGTTGATACCGGGGTGTGCCTGCCTTGTGATCAACATGGTTGTTTAAAATATGTGCCAGGCAAGCCACATCAATTAAAGTCATTTTCTGCATCCATTTCTTTAGTTTACAAACACATATGTTCCGTCTTCATCTTGCCAAAAGTCAACCAGATTTTGTATTGCAGCTGTCATCAGCAAATGACACACGCTTGCCAAGCAAATGGTTCCTTGTCAGAGTTTCAGTGACAAAATCTGCAATTCTGGGTTGGCTCTGGATTTCTATCCATTTGCTCCACAACCCGTCATTTTTCCACTGTTACCAGTGAATAAAGTTTGATAGCTCTGTGATTGCTACCATCCATGGTTATGCCACATTAAGGAATGCCATTCTTTTCCAATGCAATCAGGGCACAGTCAATGGAAAATCAGGCAAGCACAGAGTTTTGTCTGAGCTGCTGAAATTTTTCTGACAATTTCTGGATCAGAAAATGTTGCCTTCATACAAATAAAAGTGCAGTCCATTTACAGTACTTATTTCTGTTATGATGCATAAGGGGATGAAAGTAAAAACACCTTCAGCAGCAGACATTGCATCTTCGGCTTTGCTACAATGGTTTACAAAAGACTCTGTGAAGATAAATCCTTTCCTTGGTTAGATCTTATGCTTATCTCAGTATGTGCGAGCTTGTAAATCACCTGCATCTTTGTTTGCCACAGAGATATAGGTGCCAGATCTGCAAACTAAGCACTCAACTTGCCATTCACCTCAGCCTTTCTGAGTGCATGGAAATTTCATCTGTTTAACTTCCTTTACCATGCGGCTCAAACTCCTTGAAGAGAGCAGATCATGGTGAGCAAGAAAGTCAGCTTTTCCTGTGCAGTGCTGCATATGCCTTGTAGTGCTATATAAATGATGAATAGTAGTAGTAGTAGTAGCAGTAAGAATGCTGAGAGGCACCTGGTGATGTCTTGGAGGCTATGAGAGAGAGAGAGAGTGGGACATACTAGGGAGCATGTATATTAAAGATTAACATGTGTAAATGAAGGTTAACATGCGTTAATGAAGGTTAATGTGTAGTAAATGCCACTGCTTCCATAGAAATAAAATGGCTATAGAAATTTAATGTGCATTAACTTTCATTAATCCGCGTTAAAACATTTAGTAAACATGCCCTTAGGTGATAAGGGGGGGGGGGGTCATGAAAGAGGGATTGAGAGAGAGAGAGAGAGAAACACTAAATGATGACTGGAAAGGGACCATGAGAGAGAGAGAGAGAGAGAGACACTGGGGGGCATGTTTACTAAAGCACCTTAGGCTTTCGCAGTAACACAGGGTGATAGCTGCAAAAGGCTGACATTAGCTGCAAAAGTCTCACAGTATCTGCAGAGGGTGTTCCCAGCTTTCCCTGTAGATAATGTGAAGAAAATGCAGGGATTGCAGAGTGGCAGATTCACGGATGCAGCTAATGCCACCCATTAAGGTGGCAGTAGCTGTACCCATGATGTCTGCACAACATGCGGTTACTGCATGCTGTCGATGCTCGCAGTAATTGCACATTACTGGCACTCTCACTCTCCACTCTCCACCCACACCCTGCCCAGGCAGGCAGCTACCACATGATGTCCATACATCACAGAAAAACACCATAATGTCTGCATTTTTCCCACATTAACTGCTGCCACTGCATGATATTTCCACATTAGTGCTGTAGTAGCAGTTAACGCCCTTCAGTAAACATGATCCGAGGTGATGGCTGGGGAGGTACTATGAGAGACTGGGTGAAGGTAGGGTGTGAGGGCTATGAGAGATTATTTTTGTTTCACATATTGCCAGGACATGGTGATATGTGAAGCAAAAAAGGAAGTTAGCTCTGATGCAGCTATAAAGGGTCACCAATATGCTGCTGACAATGTACTCATTTTGGATAGTGGGAGGAGGAGGAGGAGAAGAGTTGATGCCTTCTATTGGCACTGTATAATTGCATAGAAAATGGGTAAACATTAAATCAGGCCCTTATCAGGGCCTGACCAAAATCAACTCAAAGCATGTCCAGTGACTACAAAGAAGAAAGGAAGTAAATGGAATGTTTCAGAGGGAAACAGAGTGGAGATCAGCTAAGCAGAACAAGACACTGCCTTTAGAGTCTGATGCCTCTCTCTCTCTCTCTCTCTCTTTAGCACACCCATGTGTCCAGACTGACTAATACGCAAGAGTTGGTTTCTCTTATCATGTGGGTAGCAATGTTGATCATCGGCACATGAAAGGACACTCCTCCCATGAAAAATAGGACATTTGCCTAAAAATCAAAAAACCTGGAGGACATACCTAAAGGACTCCAAAAGGAAGATATGTCATCTTGAAAAAGGACAGATAGTAGCCTACTGTCTTCTGTGTTGGGATCCAGTAAAAAATCTCACTGAAAGATACAACAGCCTCAATCCCACTAATCCAAAAAATGCAACAGGAATTCAAAAGAATGGAACAAAATGGAATTACTGAGAAAATTACAGCATGGTGCACTCCCATGGAACCAATTTTGAAGAAAAGTGGCCAGATTCAATTTTGTGTAGGTTGGACAAAACTCAATGAAAACTGAGAAAGAGAAAGATATCCTCTATCTGTAAGAAGATACAATTTCACAATGGCCAGGAGGCAAAACATTCTCTCTGCTAGGGTAACATAGTATATGATGGCAGATAAAGACCAGTATGGCCAGTAAGGTGGCTAGAATGGCTGTAACTGCTGCTCCATGCTGGTCACCCCTCTCTATACCTGTGTTTAGGGTTGAACCTGCTACTCCGTGCAGGTCAGCCCCCCTTTATTTATTGAAGTATAAAATATAGTTAAGTTTGCTTTGATTTTATCTTCTTGCTATAAAGGGATCCACTGTGTCTGTCCCATGCCATTTTGAATTCCGTCACTGTATTTGCCCGCACCACCTCCATCGGGAGGGCATTCCATGCATCCACCACCCTTTCAGTGAAACAGTATTTCCTAATGTTGCTTTTAAGTTTATCACCTTGCAGTTTCATCATATGCCCTCTTGTTTTACAGCTTCCCTTTCTTTGAAAAAGGTTTGTTTTCTTCATTAATATCCTTTAAGTGTTTGAAAGTCAGTATCATATTTCCCCTCTCCTGCCTCTTCTCTAAGGTATACAAATTAAGGTCTTCAAATCTCTTATCATATGTCTTCTGGTGCAGACTCCTTATCAATTTGGTCATCTTCCACTGAACCATTTCAAGTATTTTTATATCCTTTGTGAGATACTGTATGGTCTCCAAAACTGAACATAATACTCCAAGTGAGGCTTCACCAATGACTTGTACAGGTGCATAAATAGCTTCTCTTTTCTGTTGGTTATTCTTCTCTGTATGCAGCCCAGCATTCTTCTGGCTTTGGGTACTGTCTTGCCACATTGTTTCATCACTTTGAGATCCTCAGACACTAGCATTCAGAGGTACCCCTTCTGGTCCATGCACACCAACCTCTCTCTCCCTATCGCATACAATTCCTTAAGATTTCTGCATCCCAAGTGCATGACTCTGCACTTCTTCACATTATACCTTAACTGCCAAGCATTAGACCATTCTTCCAGTTTTTTTAGATCTTTCCTCATGTTGTCCACTCCCTCAGAAGTGTCCACTCTGTTGCAAATTTTCATATCATCCGTGAAAAGGCAGATTTTTCCATTCAGTCCTTCTACAATATCATTCACAAATACATTGAACAGTATCATTCCCAAGACCGATCCCTGAGACACACCACTATGCACCTTCCTTTCTTTTGAGTGAGTTCCGTTTACCACCACCTTCTGTCATCTTTCTGTCAACCAATTTCTGATCCAGTTCACCACCTTGTGACCCATCCCCAGGCTGCTCAATTTATTGATAAGCCTCCTATAAAGAACAGTATCAAAGGCTTTGCTGAAATCTAGGTATATCACATCCATCACATGCCCTTGATCTAGTTCTCTAGTCACCCAGTCAAAGAACTCAATCAAATGTGTTTGGCATGATCTTACCCTGATAAAACCATGTTCCTTCAGGTAATGCAATCCATTGGTTTCCAGAAAGCCACTATTCTTTCTTTCAATAGTGCCTCCATTTCTTTTCCCACTACAGAGGTAAGGCTTACTGACCTATCGTTTGTCAACCCTTCTATATCACCCATCTTTATGACTTTTGAAAAGAGGCATCACATCAGCCCTTCTCCAGGCCTGCAGAACTTCTCCCATCTCCAAGGATTTGTTAAAAACATCCTTTAAAGGCCCTGCCATTAAAGGATGTTTTAATAGATCCTTGTAGGCGGGAGAGGTGATCTGGGAAACTACAGACCGGTAAGTCTGACATCAGTACCAGGAAAAATGGTAGAAACCATTATAAAGAATTAAATTACTGATCATGTATATAGTCATGGTTTAATGGGAGAAAGCCAACATGGATTTAGCCAAGGAAAGTATTGTCTTAGTAATCTGTTATATTTTTTTGAAGGTGTGAATAAACAGGTAGACAAAGGTGAGCCAGTTGATATAGTGTATTTGGATTTTCAGAAAGCCTTTGACAAGGTCCCTCATGAGAGACTCGTGGTGAAATTGAAAACTCAAGGGATTGGAGACAATGTAGTATTGTGGATCAGGAAATGATTAAAAAATAGCAGAGAGTAGGGCTAAATGGCCATTTTTCTCAATGGAGAAAAGTAAATAGTGGAGTACCGCAGGGATCTGTGCTGGGCCCACTGCTTTTTAACATATTCATAATGACATGGAAATGGGAATAACAAATGAGGTGATTAAATTTGCAGATGACACAAAATTATTCAAAACCCAAGAGCAATGTTCCTGCTAAGCTGCGCTGGGTCCTCCGCCAACATTCCTGACGGGGGGGGGGAGGTGCAGAGCGATCGATGCTCTACACCTCCCCCCACCGGCAGGAATGCCGGCGGAGGACCTGGCACAGATGAAAGAGACCCTTGCGAGGGTGCAGCGGCGTGTGTTAGACCCTTGGGTCTTACACGCGCCACAGCACCCTCACAATGTTCTCTTTCATCTGCGCTGGGTCCTCCGCCGCTATTCCTACCGGTGGGCGGAGGTGCAGAGCGTCGATCGCTCTGCACCTCCCCCTCCGGCAGGAATGTTCGTGGAGGACCCAGCGCAGTTTAGCGGGGACATTGCCCAAGAGGATTGTAAAAAATTGCAAGAGGACCTTGATAAATTGGAAGACTGGGCGACCGAATGTGAGATGAATTTTATTTATTTATTTAGCTATATTTATATACCGCCTTTCACTGGATCAAAGTGGTTTACAGAAAACAAACTTGATCATACATTATAGCAGTGTCTCAAACAATATGCATCATGCAACCTCTAGGTTTTTGATTTCATAACTGCATACAATTATAACTATGTACAGTGTTGGTGACAGGTTCCTTCTGTGGAGGGGTTATGTAATAGGGTTGAAATGCTCTGTGGATAGGTGCGTTTTTAGTGTTTTCTGAAGGATTTGAGGTCTGTGATGTTCCTTAATTGGTCCGGTAGAGTGTTCCCATACAGAGAGTGCATATAATTGAAGGCTCATTTATATGCTTGCTGGTTGGATTTGTTTCTGATGTGTGGGATGGTGAGGGTGATCATCGTTGAGGTCAGTCGCAACCTGTGTGGTTGGGAGGTCTGAAGTATTGAATGGAGGTATGTAGGAGGGTCTGAATGGATTGCTTTGTGGCAAGCATGATAGTTTTGAATTTTATTCATCTCTGTAGAGGGAGTCAGTGGAGCTGTTTAATATAGGCATGATATGGTCATGTTTTGAGGCTGCTAGAAGGGTCCTTGCTGTTGAGTGAAGAGCCAATTGGAGGGGTAGGAGTGTGGATTTTGGTAGGCCTTGATAGACAGCATTACAGTAATCTATGTGGGTATGATGGTGGCCTGTAGTGCAGTGCAAAAGTACGTTGGCTCTAGGAGGGAGCGGAGACATTGAAATGTTTTTGTTTTGTAATATATTGTCCGGGCAGCTTTCTTAATGTGAACTTGAAATGTGAGGCATTGATCAAGGGTGACGCCCAAGTATCTGACTTCAGTCTTCACTTTAATTTCCATGTTGTTCATTGTTATTGAGGGGGGGGGTCTTTCATTATGTAGAGTGCCTCCATTTTGTTGCAGTTGACTACCTTGTCCTTTATCCAATTGACTACCTTAATGAAGCATTCTTGGTGGGCAGATAGTGAGGGTTGGTCCGTAGATCATGATATCATCAGTGTACAGTAGATGTGCATGTTGAGGTTGTGTGATCTTATTATTGTGCAGAGTGGTTGGATATAGAGGTTGAAAAGGAGTGCAGAGAGCGTGAATCACTAGGGGACTCCTTGAGTCTGTTTGTATGGAAGGGAGGTGTTGTGTCCGATCCTTATTTGTTGCTGTCTGTCTGTGAAGTAGGAGGAGAACCATTTGAGCACTGTCCCTTGAATTCTGTTGGTATTGAGCCATTGCAGGAGGATGTGGCGGTTCACTGTGTCAAAGGCAGACAAAATGTTTATGAAGATTAGCAGGAAGCCTTGATTGATGAGCTGTAGTCCTTGTATTAGAGTATTTACCAGGGTGGTCAGAAGTCTTTCTATTCCATATTGTGGATGAAACCCATGTTGTTGTGGGTCCAGAAGGTTGTGTCTATCTATATGGCCTTGAAGTTGGCGTTGGATGGTTTTCTCCACAATTTTGTCAACAAATGGAAGGCTGGAGATGGGTCTGTAAGATGAAGGGTCAGAAGGATCCAAGGTCAGTTTTTTTAGTGTTACCTGTAGGGATGAGATTTTTAAACATGTGGGCATGATGCCTTGTTGTAGTATTGAGCATGTGATTCCAGTGTGCATGGCGCCTAATTCTCTTTTGGATGCTTTAATCTATGAGACAGGGCAGGGATCCAGGGGGAAGGTTGTAGTGTTTAGAGATACTATGGTGTCCTCTATTTGTCTTTTTGTAATAACTGAGAAGGTGGTCCAGGAGTCTTGGTGGTCTTCTTTGTCAAAGGAGCGGTGTGGGTTTTCTGATTGGGGATGTAGCTGTTTGTAGTGTTCAGCCAGTTGTTGTGGGGTAAGTGTTATGTTGTGGTTGGCAGTGGTTGGTATTTTTAATGTGGACAAGTGCAAATTTAATGTGGACAAATTTAACGTGGACAAGTGCAAAGTTATGTACCTAGAAAAGAACAACCCAAACTTTGGATACATGATGCAAGGTACCATCTTAGAAACCATACTCCAGGAAAAAGATTTAAGCGTCATCATAGATAATAATTGAAACCCTCCACCCTGTATGAAGTGGTGGTCAAGAAAGCAAATTGAATACTAGGAATCATAAGGAAAAGAATAGAAAATAAAACCAAGGATATTATAATGCCTCTGTATCGTTCTATGGTGCGACCACACATTGAATATTGTGTGCAATTCTGGTCGCCGTATCTTAAAAAGGATATAGCAGAATTAGAAAAGATACAGAGAAGAACCACCAAAATGGTAAAAGGGATGGAAGGATACCCCTATGAGGAAAGGTTTAAAAGGTTAGGGCTGTTCAACTTGGAAAAGAGACGGCAGAGGGGAGATATGATTGAGGTCTATAAATTAATGAATGGAGTGGAATGCGGTAATGAGGATTGGTTGTTTACGCCATCAAAAAGTAGAAAGACTAGAGGACACACAATGAAGCTACAATGTAACCCATTTAAGACTAATAAGAGAAAATAATTTTTTACTCAACACTTAATCAAACTCTGGAATTTGTTACTGGAAGATGTAGTAAATGCTGTTAGTGTAGCTGGGTTTAAAAAAGGTTTGGACAAGTTCCTAGAGGAAAGGTCCATAAACCATTATTAAAGAGAACCCAGGAAATCCACTGCTTATACCAGGACGAGCATTGTGGAACCTGTGTGCCTTTTTGGGAACCTGCCAGGTACTTGTGAACTGGATTAGCCATTTTTGGAAACAGGATACTGGGCTTGATGAACTTTGGTCTGACCCAGTATGGTATTTCTTATGTTCTTAACATGGCATGCACATATTTTACACCTGGTGCAACTTTGTAAGACAAGCAGGGGTTACTATTTGGCAATAAAAAACAATACAATAAAATACTTAACACCAATCAATTACCACATAAATCTTTAAATGGATTTAACAGTAAATGTGCATAAAGACCATAAATACATATGAAGCAAACATTGTGCATCAGATTAAAATCTTTTTTAGTTTGGCTTTTAACTGATTTTACATACATATAGTGCCACATAGGCTTGAAAGTAACTTTAGAAAATTACCCCATGAGGTTCACAGCTTTACAGAAAACCAATGGCATTCTGCTCCCGGACTCTAACTTCAGTAGAAAATGAATGTTTTGCCAAGATTTGGTCATGTGAATGATCCTATTATTACCTCTAGAGTCTCAGTACTATAAAACTACTGACTGAACACAAGCCCTTGATTCCTAAACCTTTGTTATGGTTAACAAGGTTTAAAATGCTTGCAGAATATGTACCAGAGGGAATCCTTTATTATTGAATATTCTCTGTTTAGATATCCATTGTCAGTGAGAGTTTCTGAAGATACTGAGGTCTGTATCAAGGCAGTGAAAGTTACCATATTATTTCATTCATTTATTAAACATGTATGGACCATAATAGTAGTTTAAAGTCATTCACGGCAATTTACAATATAAATCAAATAAAATAAATGTAATCCACACCAACTAACAATAAAATCCTAACTCAGTCAAAATCCATACATTCCATTCACTCACCTATACATAACCTGATCCAACAGGAGACATCACAAAAGCTGTCTAAACAGAGAGGTTGCATACTAAAACCTTCAGAACATTAGCATGGACATAGTCAGGTTTTCAACTGTAGACTGCTGCTATAAGAAGTAAAGTGAACCTGCTACAAGAGACCAAGAGAGAGGATATGATTCAGGTGTTCCTAGTTCACATTGGTGTATATATATCATTTTTTAAGCGTATTATTTTTCAAGCATATGTTTCCAAAAAAATTTTTTAGACTTTGTAGTCATCTCATACCCTGTCTTTTCTCCTCACTCCTTATTCCACCTTCCTTTACTTTATAGTTTTTGAAGGATATTAAATCATACTTTATTTACTTTGTTTCTCAATTACTCTATTTTTGTCTTTTAGTAACAATGTTTCTCTAGACTTTTCTACATAAGTGTGGTGTAATACTTTTTAGAGCCTGCAACAGAGGTTGGTATATTATTTTATCTTCATGTATTTATATGATTTTATGTTTTTAGCCTTCGAGCACTTTTAATTTTCTATTTATTTCCTATTGTTTATTAGTCATATTTGATTGTATGATTGTCAGTTTTTTTATGTTTTTAATGATTTTAGGTATTAATATGTATGATATGTTTATGAGTTCGTCTGTCTGTTCCTTTATGTTTTTAATGGTTGTTAATGGTTGTTATTTATGATTTTAGTTTTTGTGCCTGGCTAGCTCCTGACAAAGGGTGACGAAACACGGCCTGTGTCGGGCGGCCTAAGGTTTAATAAAGGACTCTGTCTTTCCATCTACTCATGCCTCAGGTTGGTTTGTTCCTAGTTCACATTGGTCCAGAGCAATATTAGAAACAAGGGATGTGCATTCATTTGAAAACAAATGGGAAATATAAAGTGTTATTTCATGTCATTTTTCACCTAAAACAACAAGAAAAGAAAAACAAAACTTTGTTGAATTATTTTTCCCCGTGTCATCAATAGTTGTCATATGCTGGCTTCAAACAGGTGACTCTTGCATTGGAGAGCACCTAATCTGTCTCCTGAGACTCTTGCTCTAGCCAGCCTATTCTTTGCTGTATTTTGTATATCTGGTAATCTCAGTACCTGTTTTGTTATTGACCCAAAGTTTCCCCATCTGGTCTTGAGCTCCATGGAAAATCCTTCCTGGATATTTTGCCTTGTGAATTTATTGACTCCTGCTCTAGAGACTTGCACCAAAAATGTTTCTTATGCCATGTTTCCAGTCCTGTAAGTTCTGGAAAAAGTAACCTGGAACCCTTGTTAAAATGTTTTCCTTATTGAATTCTTGGCCTTACAATCCTGAATCCTTATGTGACATTCACGGTTATTAATGTGCTGAGACATTTACAAAGCCTACTCCAGATCATGGTTATCCAATTGATCCAGTTCAGAAATTTTGTGAAACCATGCCTATAAAAGTAAAAGCTGCAATTAGTAGGGATGTGCATTGAAACAACATGGGAAATAAAAAACCCAAACTATTACATTGGATTTTTTTTTTTTTCATTTTTGTTAGTGCTTTCTTAGGGGTTGGCCTCAAGCTGGTAATCATCGGGTTGGAGGACACTTGTCTTCCAAGAAGAGCTATTCTGCCTCCTGAGGATTTTTTCTCTAGCTAGACTATTCTTAGCTGTGTCTTGTATTTCTGGTAATGTTAGTTACTGTTTCCTGATTAACCCCAAAACTACCCAGTCTAGTCTTAAGCTCTGTAGAAAACCCTTTCTCATTACTCCAAATACTCTTCTCATACCCTTGTTGAATTCTTAAACTTACAATTTGGAATTCTTGTGTGAAATTTCCAGTTACTATATATGATCAGAGATATTTACCAAGCCTACCACAGATCCTGGTTGTCCAATTAGTGATCCAGTTCAGAAAGTAGAAACTGAAATTAGCACCATGCCTGAAAATCTCTAGTAATCCTTTAGTCATTTTTTTTGTTTAGGTAGCAGATACAGCCACCTCTTAATTTCTTAATTAACAAACTTTATAATAGCAAAATGAAACAGCACAAAAATGTATAAAAATAAAATGAAAAATCTGCAAACAAGATAGGAAGCTAAATAAAATGAAATACCCCTATTATAAACTTTTACCTACTCTAATGCTAGTTATCTGAATGCAATAGGCTACTGACAAATGACCATCACATTGTTGTTCCACATTTTTGAGAGAAGAAATTCTAAGTTGCATACATGAAGGACACCTGGTTCTTAATAAAAGCAGAGTAAGAGTGTCATCTGTGGTTATCAGCAAAGGAGAAACTTTGTCATAAAAGTAAAGGTTGAACCCTGCAATTTATGTTAAGCCACTAAATTGACTCAAAATAAAAAACCTCTATTGATAACTGCACCCCTGACAAACAATGGCAATACACTGTAGCAGGGATATGTAGTCACACTTTCAAGTGATGTCCTTGATGTTGCCAGTGTGCCTCCCCTGGCACGCATCCATTCTCTCGCCTTGCCCATCATCCCTTACCATGCCAGTCCATAGCAAAGCTGAGTGTCAAGATAGAGATGAAAAGATTTCTGGTTGGGTCTTATTTGTTGGCCCTATTTTCTGTCTTTTTTTTTTGAGGGGATGGCAGGAGGGTAAGTGTGGCTGCATACCCTTGCTGTCTACAGAGAACCTCCATCACAGGTAAGCAACTACACTTTCTCTGCAGACAGGCAGGGGGATACAGGCACACTTGCTGGTGCATCCAAAGCTAAGGGTTGCATTGAAAAGTCAAGCATTTGCAGCCTGCATCTAAATTGGGTGGAGGCTGAACTTGTACGTGGAGCAAACAGTTAGGAAGCAAAAAGATTGCAGAGACCCACTTATCCGAAGGCAAGATCCTTTATTAAGGAATGATCCAAGCTGTAGTGCTTCATGAAAGTATGCATAGATGTCTTCCACAGAGACTGAAGCAAAGCTGGCAACAGTGTAGCCTTGTCATGGAGATGATGGGGCCCAATTTGATCTTGAGGTTGTACGTGGACTTGGGAGTAGCAAAATGAGATGCACTCTGCTATCCAGGAGCAGATGGTGTGCTTCGAGGGCAGCTGGCCTGAGTTATTCGAGTTATGCATAATGAAAAGCTGAGAGGAAGTCTACAGGTCCTTCATTGTCTCCAGATAGAAAAAGAGTACCTTTCTGCTATCTAAGGTGTGGTGGGCTTGATCTGGAGAGGTAGTAAGAGGTTCCAGAAAGAATGCAGTTAGCACAATGGTCTGATTTAAATGGAAGTTAGCGAAAACCTTGGGAAGAAATATGGGGTGTGTATGTAGAACCACCTTGTTGTGGAAGAATTGCTTGCAGTTCACTTCTTGCTAAGTTATGGCTATGAGGAAGACTGTCTTACAGATGAGGTACTTGTATGATGCAAGCCCCAGAGGCTCAAATGGAGGTTTCATGAGCTCTGTGAGGATGACGTTCAGATCCCATGCTTATAATGGTGGTTTGAGCAGAGATGTTTTTGTTAATAAGGCCTTTCATGAATCTAGATATGAGGGCTGTACAAAGATTGGCTTCCCTTCAACCAAAGCATGACAGGCTGTACTAACCAAGAGATGAGAGAGAACTGAAGTTGTTTGTAGGCCAAACTTAAAGAGGTGTAGCAGGTAAGTGAGGATTAGGTCAATGGGGCAGGAGACTGGGTTGTGCCCCCATGATCCAGTCCAGTGGATGAAACAGGATCATTTCTGCTCATAAGATCATCTGGTTGCAGGTTTTCTGATGGCTAGAATGATGGTGCAAACATCTGGAACAGAGATGTTGTGCATCAAGTACTGTTAAATTTCCATGCCATGAGGGAAAGTCTGCTGAGACTGTGATAAAGCAGGAAACCATAATGATACATCAATGAGGGGTGCAACCCCAAGAGTATGGGGCATCCTCCATCAGAGCTAGGATACGAGGGAACGATGCCTATCTGTGCCACCTGGGGACCACTAGTATGATGCTCACTTTATCTTGATGTATCTTGAGCAAAACTCGAATGATAAGCAAAAATAAAAGAAAGGTGTAGAGGAGGCATTGACTGGAAGTCCCTCTTGTTTGCTGGGATCCAGGAGTCACTGAGTGCAGGTGCCCAAGAGATCTTTTTAGGAATTGTGGATAAGAATAATCCTCCATGCTGTCTTTAGGTGTAGGATCAGGTGAAGGTTCTAGTTCAGTGCTAGCTGATGCCGGTATGGAATCCAAATCTTGGGAACAGGAGGTACTTGGTAGTGAGCTGGTATCCTCAAAGGAGGGAGCAGGGGCCCAATCTTCATAGGAGGGAGATCCAGAGCACTGCAGAGGTCAGGTGTCATCCTGGGAAGACTCGGTGGTACCTGTAAACAGTCTGTGGAGTGGCCTGGAGCAGTGGGGGTAGAAGCTTGAACAAATTTGAGGAGGCAATAGGGAGGAGTTTGGACTAGCAGAGTCCGTGTGGTGCAGGAGGTGGAGACGATGGGCAGAGAACACATATAGAGTATGGAGGCATCAAGATTCCTGTTTGCTTGAGTGGAAGGTGGGGACAGCTGGAGGCTCTTGTTTGCTTTACATTTGTGGTTGGTTTTCTTACCTGGAGAAGAGGCAGGTGTTCTTGGCTGACTCCCATTGTCTTTATGGGTCTGAGCATCATGTTTTTAAGGAGCCTTCCTCTTATTTTGTAGGGGATTTTAGGCTCCTGCAGAAGGATCAACTTAGAGATAGAATCGGACGAGAAATCATATTCCACAGGGATGGGGGATGAGTGGAGCAATGTTACCAGGTCTGTGGGATCTGTGCTTCTTCTCTAGTTGCTGAAGCCAGAGGGAGATCTGCTTTCTGTTGTACAGCTGCCCAGGAGAGGGCCCCAATTGAGCCTTGTCTGCGCCCAGTGGGGTTGGGCAGGCAGTGAGGCTGATCATCATGCAGTATCAGAGGCAGCTAGCTTCCCCAAATTCAGGGCTTTTTTTTTATTTATGCTGTTTGGGGAGGTGGTTTTTGATAGAGACTGTTCGGTGCCATGATGAACAGCGTAGTTCATTTTCTTTCTAGAAGTGATCCAATGGTGAGTCAGGAGAAGGGAGAGCTGTGCCTGGTACTGGCAGTGGCTGAGAGAAATGGGCATGCCAATGGATGGTGAGCAAGGCGGGGGGATGGATACATGTTCAGAGAAGTTAAAAAGACTTCTTTGAACAGGGGGAGAGCTCCAGCACACTGGCAAAGTTTGGGACATCACCTGCAAGTGCACCTACATCTCCCTGCTTGTCTGGAGAACACAAATATCTTTGTGGAAATCCTTCACATGACTGACATAACAAGTCAGCAAGTAGTAGTGAAACTAAAATTCATCTTTGGTTGTTTTGGCATGCCTGAAATGTACATGATTGATGAGCATTGATTCATTAGAAAGGTACTCCAGCAGTTTGTGTCAATCTATGATATCACACATATGACTTCATTTTTTCCAGATCAATAGGAATCTTATAACAACCAGATCCGCTGTTAGCTAAAGACTTCCAGTGCTGAGCCCGAGTTCTGCAGAGTTACTGATGAGCTAACAAATTAGAATGACTCTACCCACTTGATGGAAAGTCACCTTCTAGTTTGGCCAGACTGAGAAAAAGTATATGAAGCAATCCTATCTACTTCAATAGGTGCTAAATTGCTCATCCTTTGCATCAACTGAAACGTGGAAACAACATTTGAAGTTGAAACACATCTGCAACCATAATTAAAGAATCCACAGCACCAAAATCTTACTTGGTGCACATGAAACAGCATACCCAAGTAAGAGATGCCATATTGAGTTGCCTGCCAGCAATGTCTCAGCTACATCTTCTGTCCCAATGAATAGTGCACCAAAGCCTCCAAGTCATTCAATGGACTGCAGTGGTGAATCCGGATTCTACCATTGATAAAGCAGCCGATAGCAATTGTTCAATAGCTCCAACATCAATGGTCACCTGGTCAGATTGCATATGGCTACCCGTCAGCAAAACTATGAGACTGAGTCACTAATGTTACGGAGTTCTCAAAAAGGGCAAGATATTATAGGAGAGAGAAATCATAAGAATATATTGTGTCAATAGAGGGTACTGGGATAAAGGAAACACAGCATTAATGCAGAAATCTTGCAGACTCAAGTTTTGTTGTGGGTTCAGGGTGTTAAAAATTACTGACCTTTAAACTGCCTCCAGTCTCCCATGAATGGAAGATGCCCATGGTAGCTGGGAACTTATATATTTATTATCCGAAAATGCATATTTATATATGCTGTGATTTTATTTGTTATCAGTTGTTCTTGTTATGATCGGAGACATTTTATTGCTCACTGCCTGAAGCAAGGAGAAGGCAATGAAAACATTTTAATAAATCAACAAGGGCTTAGGATTTGGATACTGGGGGTTTTACTGAAGAGAGTACAACACTGATTGAACTGATGATAATCAAGAAAGAACATCCTGTGTATGGTCCTCTATACTAGAATATATCTCAGACAATCTTTTGTCTTTTATTGTTTTATTTCTTAAAAAATAAAATCCACCAGAGACGAATACAGGCAAAAAGCACCAATATTAAAAAGTGAACATACAGTAGATTATATGGGAAAGCATAAAGTCAGCAAGCTGGAGAAAATGAAAAGACAACATAAGAACATAAGATATGCCATACTGGGTCAGACCAAGGGACCATCAAGCCCACTATCCTATTTCCAACAGTGGCCATTCCAGGTCTCAAGTACCTGTCAGATTCCCAAGGGTAAACACATTTCATGCTGCTTATCCCGGGGTAAGTAGTGGATTTCCCCAGTCCTCTTTAATTATGATTTAAGGACTTTTCCTCCAGGAGCTCATCCAAACCTATTTTGGACCCAGCAACACTAACAACTTTTACTACATCCTCCAGTAACGAATTCCAAAGTTTGATTACATGCTGAGTGAAAAATATTTTTTTCCAATTAGTCTTAAACGTGCCATATTGTAGCTTCATTGTATGTATCCTAATCTTTCTGCTTTTTAAAGCAGCAAACAAATGATCTACATTTACCCGTTCTGTTCCATTCATTTTTTTATAGACCTCTATCATATCTCCCCTCAGCCATCTCTTTTCCAAGTTGAAGAGCCCTAACCTTTTAAGCCTTTCCTCATAAGGATATCCATCCATCCCCTTAACCATTTTGGTTGCTCTCCTTTGTACCTTTTCCAATTCTGCTATATCATTTTTAAGACAAGGCGACCAGAATTTCACACAATATTCAAGATGTGGTCGCACCATGGAGCGATACAGAGGCATTATAATAGCCTTGATTTTATGTTCTATTCCTTTCCTTATAATTCCTAGCATTCTATTTGCTTTCTTGCCACAGCTGCACACTGGGCAGAGGGTTTTAACGTACCATCCACGATGACAGCCAGATCCTTTTCCTGAGTGTGATTCCTCATGTGGAACCTTTCATTGTGTAACTGAAGTTTGGGTTGCTTTTCCCTAAGTGCTTAACTTTGCACTTGTCCACATTAAATTTCATCTGCCTTTGAAAAAACTGTATGAAATCTTCTAAGAGATGTTTCAAATAGCTTTTTATTTTCTTTTTTTCCAGAAACCTGAAAAGAAAAACCACAGATATGATCTTTGTAGAAAATAGCAAACAGGTCACACAAGGTGTTGACCTTTTTATTTGTGCTTCCTACATAGCTAGGTTCATTCTATTTTCACCTTGTTTGGGTAGCCTCTGGAACTGCCACATTTTCTCTTGTTCACTCAACCTTGAAGTGTTTCCCGTCTAAAAAGAACAACAACAACAAAAAATAGATATAGATCAAACACTTTTTATAACTTCCTCAGATAGAAAGCACTACTTCAAAGAATAAATCATTTTAAGGGACCTTTTTACTGAAATGCAGTAAGTAGGCTGCTGAGGGGGAGTGGCTTCTCTAAGATGGCGGCGGCGTTTGTGTGAGCAGCATGCCTAAACGTAAGGGCAAATTTTGAGCTCTCCCCACGGAGTCCGTACCTGCCATTTCTGGCCCAATGGATCGTTTTGTACGGCTCACCGAGGAACAGAAAGGGGAGATTCGGCAGGGCTTGGTCGCGCCGGCTGAGGAGGGCCCGGCTGCTTCCGCCCATGAGATCTCTCTCTCCCCGGATGAACGCTTCCCTCCTGCAGTCCCGGCGCTATCGAGCAGCACTTCAGAGCGCGGATTTACAGCGACACCTGAGCAGGCGGTTGCCGTGACGCCGGTGTGGGGCACGCGGAAGTTAGCTGATGATAGTGCTCTGACCGGGACTGAAAGCCAGATGGTTTTTCCTGGCAAAGAACAGCACGTCGAGGTGGTCGGTGCCTTTTGTTCGGGGGCTGAGGCTGAGAGAAGGAAGAAAGAGATTGGAGTTCCTGTTACTGTGAGTCCCCCATTGATAGAGCTTGTACGACCGGTCAAGGTGACTCTTGAGAGTATATGGGAAGCTATAAATCAACTTTCCCATGTCGTTAATCAACAATTGACTGTGTCTTTCTCTAATTTAGCTAAAATGGAGAGTAATGTTAATGAATTGTCTGTGGACTCTGAGGAAACGAAGAAACAAGTATTGCTCTTGACCAGAAACTCTCACAGGTCTCTGGTCTAACTGAGTCATTGATGAAAGATAATATGGTTTTGAAAGGGAAATTAGAGACCCTGGAAAATGCTACCAGAGCTTCAAATATACGCCTGTTGAATTTTCCTGTTATCTCTGCGGTAGCACCAGTAGAGACTTTTAAGAAATACCTTCAAGAGTCTCTAATGATACCTCCGGATTTGATTCCCCCGGTTTCGAAAGCGTACTTTCTTCCTGCTGGTAAAAAGGAGGGGAAACGTGTAGTTGGTGTGCTGGAGATGGATTCGCTGGATGTGTCAGCATTGCTTCGCTCCCCTCAAGAGGAAGATATTGAGCTTTCCACTCTGTTGGTGACTTTTGCGTTGTCTTCAGACAGAGACTGGCTTCTTAAGATGTATTACAAAAAGAGAAATGTTCTGTTTATGGGGAAAAAGATTTCTATCTTCCCCGATATTGCTTGAGACACCCAGAGAAGGCGTAAAGCTTTCTTACTGTTAAAACCTGGGGTACTTCAGTTAGGAGCTTCCTTTTTGCTGAGGTTTCCTTGTAAATGTATTGTGGTTCATAAGTCTCAAAAATATGTATTTTTTCAGCCTCGTTCTCCGTCACTATGCTTATTTCTTTACTTTTTGCCTAAGAGTTATATACACATGGGGGTCTCTTCCCCTGTGTGCGTCTTTCTTTTTAGCTTATCTCCCCCTCACTTGGGGACTAATGATGTGTCACTGTGGTTTTCTTTATATAATGTTCTTTTTGAAATTGCTTAAGTGTACACTTTTCTGTACAAGCATGTTGCTTGGTTTAGTTGTTGAAAATTCAGAAATAAAATATTTTAAAAAAAATGCAGTAAGTAGTTACCTCGTGAATTAGTGAGGGGTAACTGTTTCCACGCATCTGCAACACCTGCCATGTACTAACTGGGACAGTAACTGCTTGCCATAGAAGAGGGCAGGAAATGGTTGGAGAATGGGCTGGTTAAGAGCATGGAAAGGGTCTTACAGTAAGTTGTCATTGACTGTCATTGTTGCTGATAGCACGGATGTACTTACCACCTTGAGAAGACGGTGATGCATCACAATGGCTGATCAGCTACAGAACCCTGCCCTCAACACCCCTGATATGCATAAAGTAGAACCTCCAGCCTCCTGAACCCTTCCAACATCTACAAAGATGATGTCCTACCCTTGATTCTCCCCCCAGCTCTCTCTAGAGGGTTTCCTTGTGGCTAGTGGCTTACAAAAGCAATCTCCAAATGCTCCTGCCTTGTCAGCGGCCTGGGTTCAAAATGGTGCCTTCAGACTCTCACTGTAGTCTTCTGTTCCTCCTGCTAGGGGTCAAGCTACCATATGCACTAGAGGTCAGAAGCATCATTTTGAACCCATGATGCTGAGAAGACAGGAGCATCCAGGGATGGTTCCTGCCCCCTCCCCCCCTATTAGCCTCCAGGGAACCACCAGCAAGAGTCGAGGGGTGTCAGAGGGTGAAAGTCTTCTTAATGAGTGTTGGTGGTGGGGTTGTCTTCTTTATGGATGTCAAAGGGAATTTTAGGGGCCCTTTTACTAAATAGTTAACATGTGTCACACTATAGATGACCCACCACTCTAGACCAGACGGTCCCTGAAGGCTTCCCTAAAATAGTACGTTTTCAAGAGGGTCTTAAATTTCTTAAGGACAGACTCCATACCCATGGCAACTGTAAATCGTGTGTTTGAACAGGGAATGGGTGGGTTGGTGGTGGAGGGAGGGCATGGACAGCACATTGCAGTTAGCATAGTGCACGCTCTCAATGTTACAGTTAGCTTGGATGCATGCAATAACACCTTAATGGGTGAGGTTAAGTGCATTCAAGTTTTTTGTGCCTCATGCTAAGGTACGCATCTGCGAAGTGTGACATAGTGAGTCCTTCTAGCCCGGTAGAAACTCCCAAAAACCAGGTAAAAAGTGCAGGGCTGCAATATAAACAAAAGCACATGGCTTCTGGTTCTCAGGGAAACCAAGCCCGAGAGAAAGAAACACGCCCCTGCTACCAGTTTAACAGAGAGTTACAAAGTAATTCAGAACACCTGCTAGGGGGCGGAGTCAGGCCCTACCCGAGAAAACTGACTCATAAAGAGGTCCCAGTAGGTAGAGAACAGAGAGAGGAGGAAAGCCAGAGTGGAGAGAGTGAACAAGAGGAGAGACGAGCAGAATCCCCTTGGAGGAAGGAAAGCCAGTTTCCAGTAAGGAGGTGGACTGAGTCTCTAGCTGAGGAAAGGTCAGAGGCTCTGAGGCAAAGATACAGCAGGAGCAGACCAAGGCAGCTGAAACACTCTCTGGATTATAAACAGAAGGAAAAGCCAGGAAGGCAGTTGAATTCTGTTTTGCGCAAGTCAGGTTGGGAACCAACAGCTATCTATAAGCCACGGAGAAAACCTTCCACAGCCAGGTTCCAAGGTAAGCCTAAGGGCTGGAATCATAATAATTGTGAGTTTGGTGATCTGGAAGGTTGGGACTATGCTGGAAAGGACTATAATGGGAGTGCTTGTTTCAAACAGTACTTAAACCCCGAGTTCACCATAAAGCCTAGGGTTGGAGAAAAGGGTGCGGCTCCAGTGGGAGCGTGGCAAACAATTCCTACCCCAGAGGTGGAATTTATGGAAACAGAGCCATCCTATGTAAATACTCCTATGGAGGAAATGGACTGTATGATTTCACTGGCTGAGGAGATAATATCTCTATGTTAAAGTTGTGCTGTGAAGAAAATACAGACTTACTGTGAGAAAGGAACAGAGCTGTAAGAAACAGTACTGTGGTGCTTAATTTGCTGGAAGGAAATGTTTAACACTGACTGAAGCTATTTAAGTTGGATATCTTATTTTGTCCTTTTTCTGCCAAAGTGCAAGATATTTGTGTTACCTTTATTCCTTGTGAAATCCACCCCGGGAGGGGAAATAAATCCTTTTGCTTTAAACACTTGAGTCACACTACCCTTCATTGAACTCTTAAAGAAACTACATTTCCCTACAAGCACTGCTTCAGGAAATAGTGGAACATTGGTTCAGGAAGGAACTTAACCTCCTTAAACCCTACTTGCCTACATGGTATCAACAAGGGGGGAGGATCACAGAAGTAACTACTAGTGTGGTAGGCGAAGGCCTGTGATCCATGGTGTCTGAAGTGAGCAGACAGGCCTGAGCAGCTTGACCTGTAACTGAAGCCTGTAGTTAGGCCCAGAGGAATGAAAACCCCCCTGAATGATGACACCATAGAATTGAAACTTAACTCAGCTTAACTGAACATAGCTAAGCAGAAACGAAACTTAGAAAAGACAGAAAACAGCTCTAATTGGTACTGATAAGAGAGCACAGCTTCTATGGAATTAATTAACTCTGCAAAAAGCAAGGTTACAGTGCCCTGCTTCCCATATGTTTTAACTAGCTGAGCGACCTTGGAGGAGAGATGTACCAAGTTAGAGACACTGACCATTGTAATTGGGACTAGAGGGGGGGTGAGCAGGTGCTGAGCCCAGACCAGAGTCCCGATTGGGTAGCCATATCAGTACCGGGACCAATAGATGGGTGAGAGGGGTTACTGGGACCAATGAAAAGTTTGCCTATGTCTAGAATGGAGAAGAACGGTATAAAAGTTGTTGTTTTGCTAGAAACCATTGCTCAGCCATTTTGAAATTGCTTATTGCTTGAGCCATGTGCACATTAAACTGGCTTGGATCCTTGAAACGACTCCTGGTTTTATTTATTGCATGCTTATCTGCTGCTACATTTCTTGGTGCGTTTGGCCTGGAAGTGCGAGTGGTGGATGGTGTTCAAGTGAATAAATCCACGTAATTCGCCTTGAGGTTTGGTCCAGTTGGAACCATGCCAATCCGACGCAGGGGAATTTCCCTGGGCCCACCGATCCTCTTGAATCGGAGGGGGTTCTGCCTGGCCTCGGCAGGCACTGGGTCCAGCTGGCCAACACCTCCGACCCGGGGGAGTCCAGGATCCAACTCAGAAGCTAGTGAAGTATCGGGGACCGGATCCGGTAAGTATAGTTTTGAAAACCTGTCTAGACAGATGAGTTAGAACTGCAGTTTGAAACTTGTGAAACTTTGGTAAGAATTTGAAACTTGTAACTTGGAATCTCGAGAACTTGGAACTTGGAATTTGGCAATGAGAGCACTGATCCCCTCTCAAGGACGGTCCTATTACCCTTGCATGAGTATGCGCAAGGCGAAGCCATCGTCCTTCTTGTTTGGTAAGACTTAAGTCAACCTCGTATGCATATTCGCGAGGTCCCTACATGAGTATGCGTGGGGAAAAATTTGTTTGAAAATCCTTGCATGAGTATTCGCGAGGTACAGCTGTTAAAAAAAATCATGATTCAGCCTAGTCAGAACAGACAGGACTGGGTTTTTTGGGATATGTTGCTAGCATGATTGTGAAGCGTTTGATGTGTATTGTCTGCCCTACTGTGTATCTGGTTTTTTTTGTTCTCTGTTGAAACCACGAGTTTCCCTTCTGGTATAAATGTGAGATTATTCTGTTGAGTAATTTGTGACAGTTCACTGATTAAGAAATTGTATTAATAAAGCAGAACGAAGACCAAAACACCTAGAGTCATTTTAGAAATCAAGAAGCTGGTCTCACCCAGTTCGTTTTCCTACTGCACAGTGAAAAACTGACAGGGGGCGTGTCTGAAGGAAAGAATGTACAGTGTCTTTCTAACCCTGTGCAGGCTTAAATCTCAATGCTGTTAGTTTGTGCTTATTTCAGAACAGTGTATCTGTTTTATTCAATATGTTTTTAATAGTAATGTTCCTTCTGCTATGGTTATGTATTATATATATCATTTATATATCATTTAATAAGAATGTTTAGTCAGGATTGTGGGTCCCGATAGTTTTGGGACTTAGCCTGGAAAGGGTTAAGTTCTTATTCGAATGCCGGCATGTCTCTGTCTGTGTGTGTGTGTGTGTGTGTGTGAACAGTAAGTTTCTTGCTTGTTTAAAATAAAGGATTGGAGTGTTTGCATTTTGAATGCATGCTTCCCCATACTGTAAGATTTAAGGTAATTACATTGGATTGTTAAACTCTGTACTAGTGACTAATGAAGACCTTTACAATTTAGGATGGATTTGAATTTTGTATGTCCGTGTCCAGTGAAAGAGGGTACTTTGTTTTTTAAATTTCAAGACGTTATTTCCTGATATACTGTGGCAAGCACCTGATAGAAGACATTTAGTGTTAAAAACAAAACAAAAAGAGGGTGTATATGCATTCTAGATATCCATCCACTTTATGGCAAAAGTATTCGGAATGTCTTTTGAATGTCTGCTTCCTAAAAACTGTAAGATTTAAAGAAATTTCTTTGCAGAGACATTATTCAGCTTAAGTGCTGAGTACGACTAGCAGTTAGTTTTATGCCAAATAATTATTCCAGTCATACTTAACAGATATGTGGCCTCTGTTGGGATTGTTGTTTTAACATGTCGCAAAATAATAGTTTTATATTTTAAAGACTTTATCTAAATTATACTTATTTAGAATGAGCACACATCTATTATGCTTAGTCACAGGAAAATGCAGCCTGACTGGTGTGGGGGGAGGGTCAGAGTCCATGCAGATTTTGTTGAAATGTATGCCTAGGGATTTAGCAAGGACTCTAAAAAAATCTCCCTCCCTATTAGAAATGCTCTGTGAAAGGGGGGGTGGCCAGTGTTAATTACTTCATGGCCCCGTAGTTTCCCGTGTTTATCAGATTGTAGAGAATATTTCCTGATCAGTTCTACATAGGATTCCTGGTTAAATGTTTAAAAAAAAAAAAGAAAAAAAAGAAAAAACTGCCCGTTTATTTTCATAGGCCAGTTCCCTCAGCTCTGCCATCATCCCGGGCAAAGCCTGAAGAAGGGGGGGAAGGGGGATACCTCCCTGCAAATGTCACTAGCCACCTCCGCAGCCCCGGCACAGTTTAAAGTACCAATGACACTACAAGTAGGGATTTATTTGCTAATTCAGCCTGATTGCCGTATGCCTTCAGATGCACAAATACCAGTAAAAGAGAGGGTCACGTAATTCTAATCCCATTGCACTAGGTCCAGGGCCAGCTTTGCACTAGCCATGAACAGTATTATGCAGACCCAATCCAAATAGCGCAGGCAGCCCTCACTATATACCCCATGTGACCCAGCAGCCCAGGAGAATTTACGTTTTTGTCAGTCAGTCCCAGAGAGATATAAAAACAGAAATTGCAGAAAACTGGATGGATTTGCGGGCATGATAGTTAATGAAAGTAGCGCAGAAAAGTTTGTGAATTGTGAAAATAAATGTAACAGAGAAAGTGAATGATATTTTAGTTGAATGATGTGGAGGAGGTTATCCTGATCGAAGGAGCGAAGGAAGTAAAAACTGGGTGCAAGTCAGTGCGCCCATTGCAGAAGAAGGACACTAGAGAAGTGAATACCCGTATCTTGACTCCACCCCAGGAGGGGAGGAGGGAGTACTTGATTGCAGAGTCAAAGACAGAATAAAACCAAGCACAGTGTTTCAGCACAAGAGGGCTACAGCATGAATGAAGACTAGGCCAGACTGGACTCCAAGTTTCCCTGGGTCCCCAGGAGTCAGTCTGAAAATAGGGGACCAATATATGGACTTTATGGGGGATACAGGAGCAGAATACTAAAGCCAGTAGCCCCTGTGTTTTCCTTGATGCATCACCATTATCAGAGCTACTGGGGCTAAGGCCACAAAGCCTATCCCGCAGAACCGCGCCTGTGAACCAGGGGGGCAGCAGATAACACACCAGTTCCTGTACATGCCTGAATGCCCAGTTCCCCTTTTGGGCCGAGACCTGCTTGCAAAGCTTCAAGCACAGATATCCTTTGTTGAAGGGGGAAAAATGAAACTCAAAATCTGCTGGCCTGATGGTGTTAACTGTCCCCCAAGAAGAAGAATGGCGGTTCTATTCACCTGCATCCAAAGCAACAAGCTGTACACTTACCAACCTCATAGCCCCACCTAAAGTATGGGCAGAAGATAACCCACTTGGCCTAGCGAAGAACATAGCCCCTGTCATTGTCACCCTCAAGCCAGTCAAGAAGCCTGGGACAGGTGATTACCGCCCAGTGCAGGATCTAAGAAGAATGAATGATGCAGCTGAAACTATACAACCAGTGGTACCAAAATCCTTATATTCTCTTGGAACTGATCTCTGCTGAAGCTATACATTTCATCATTCTGGACTTAAAAAGATGCCTTTTTCTGCATACGCTTAGCCCAAGACCCCACTACAAGGAGGGGGGGCCAACTCATCTGGACAAGATTACCTCAAGGATTCAAGAACTCGCCTCACTCAGCAAGGATTTGACAAGTTGTCCAGAAACTGCAGGAGAAAAAATTCTACTTCAATATGTGGACAACTTGCTCATAACCACCAACTCAGAAAGTGAATGTCTACAAGCCATCAGTGAACTTTTGCACCCTCTTAATGAGGCTGGATACAAAGGGGCATGTTTACTAAAAACCGCTAATTTGCGCGCCGCAAAATAGCGCACTAAAAGCGGTACTTAAGAGCACTTAAATGGCCCGTAAACGTGCGGGTCACCACCGCACGCGTGCGCGTCACACGAACGCGCCCCGCACAAGTACGGGCCCGCAAATGTCCGATAGAGGCGTGGAAAGGCTAACGGAGGGCGGAGGAAGGCTCCGGAGGGGCGGAGAGACGGGGCTTATGGGCAGGGAAGGGGAGGGGAGAGGCGCCCCGCACATTATCGGGGCTGAATTCGCAAGTAAAAAATAGCGCGAGTGAAACACTCGCGGTAGAGGCCATGTAAAGGGAAGGGAAACCATTTTCGTCAGCAATGTACACTTAAACCGGGGAAACCTTCAAAACGTGAGCAGTGTGATACATGTGCACAGCACAAAAGTGCAATTACAAATATCAAATGACCACCACAGAAATAGTACAAAGAGGAGGTCAGCTGGGGAACAGTGATAGTAAAGGGCAAAACCAAAAAACACACCCAGGAAAGCCCCAAAAATATAAATGAATTATGGAAGGGTCTACGGAGCGGAGACCTTTCCCAACACACATTTCCTTGTTACGTACGTTCCCTGTGAGTGGTGTTTATGGTTGCCCATCAATAGCAAGGTTGCCCAGTTTGTTTATATATCAACCCCCTTCTGCGGTGGTCAGTTCCGGGGTTTATTTGCACGTTTGTCACCAGACAGGGTGAATGAGCCCACAGTAAAAATGTGCAGAGCAGGGTTTGCGACTCCATCCTGCCAGGTTAACTATCTCCAGGGACTGCACTGTCTCTGTGGACACACTGTGGTGCAGCGGACAGAGCCAGTACCTCTAGGACCATAAGGCATAGGATCAAATCCCAGCTGGGGCTCATGCCAGCCCAGTTCCTATGTTTTACCCACCACTAAACAAAGATAGCACAGACACCCCTGTATTGCAGGGAACATAAGCATGGTGCAAACACCCATATTTTGCCCTACCCCGCACACACCCCATAACAATGGGCATTACCCACAGCCCAGTCCCCCACATCCGGTCCCGGAGTGCCACAATGCAATCAGGGCATATGCATTCCCTGAGAGTAGGAATGCCATCATGTTGGCGGACGAGTACAGGTGGTGGAGGGGGCAGTGGCTGCTAGCCACAGAAGACAGTGGCCTAGCCATGTGCAGGCTGGCACCGTCCACTGCAACAGACAGGCCCTGTCGGATGTACAGTCATGGACTGCCCAGGGAATCAAGCACATCTGTGGCAACACAGTGGCACACTGCACACAAACAGTGTGTGCAAGAACAGAAGGTCACAGGTTCAAAGCCCTGCCAATCCTGTCCACATATCTTTACCCACAACTAATCTGTGATAGTAAGGACAAACCATTATTGCTGGGGACATACGCATTGCTCATACGCCAATTTTACACCCCACTGATCACAGACACCATGACGAGGGGCATTACCTAGAGCAGAGTCTCACAAATGCAGTCCCAGAGGACCACACACCATTCAGGTTCAATGCTGCCGCCCATACAAATGCCAGTGCTGTATATCTCTGCACCACCCCCATGGCATGTAGATGTAGCTAATGCATATTCATGAGGGACAGCAGGAAAACGCGAACAGTGTGTTGCAACCCTGGGCTGGATTTGGGAACCTCAGCCGTAAAGCAGCAGCCAACAGGGGCAGACACACCCACACCCACACCCACAGGCCCCAATGGCCAATGCCCCCTGGAGAGGCAGGACATTGGGCCTTGTGTGCATCTCACAATACTAGCATGTGAATACCTTAGCAATGTCACTCTACACCTGGGTATACGGTACACAGCTTCCAAACACTTGCTCTGAGTACTGGCAGATAGATATCCCTACGTCACGCACATTCTGCTCCTTGAGCTCCATCATGACAATCTGTCTGTTGACTGCAGTGGGTGCATCAGGTCTGGTCTCTGACAGCGTTTACCACCCTGGGGAGTGACTCAAAACAGTATTGCTACCATATCCATGCCTGTACTGTGCCCAGGACTGGTGTGGTGGCTAATGCTGACAAACGCCTCTACAGTAGCACAATGCTGGCATACGTGTGGGAGTGTGTGTCTGTCTATACAGTGTGTGTTGGCTGCAAACACCTTCCACAGCCCACACTGCCAGCACTGTTGCCAGTATTGGCCTGCCAATGTGCATAATGAGCAGCAAGGTACCATGGGTATAGCTCTGACAGGGCGGGTTGGCCAGGATGCATCTGCACAGGGCAGAGGGCACTGACTGGGATAGTGTAGTGGTTGCCCACCACCTACACATACATGGTGGCCTCTGTATGTGCTGCTGGGGTTGCACTCCACCCTGACTGTGCAGTGAAGACAACATGGCTAGGCACCCCCATAGTGAATGATAGTATGTCTCTCATGTGATATATATGGGTTTTGTGTCGGGGCCCAGTCAATGACTTAACTGCTGGTGTGCACTGCCATCCCAGTTCTGGGTGCATGCATTTCCAACAGGACTAACTAGCAGACATATGTCAGCTGGTGTGTGTCCTGATGGAGCGCCATGCAGTGGCTGATGGCTTGCTGTAGGCAAAGATCAGATAGTGGTGGGGTGCAACTTAGCATATCAAGGCCTAATGTCTGTCAGATATTGTGTTATGGATGTGTATGGAGTTGCTGTGACAGCGCTGTAGGGTGTCTCTCCCACAGCAGGACTGGGGTTGATGGTCCAGCCTACTGCTACCATTGCAGGGAGGTAGCATGACGATAAGAGACCCTGCTTTCCAACCTGAGGGGGAGAAATGGTGGTAAAGAGCACACCTAGGTCTCACATAAGGGGTGCCCCTGACTCTGACCGACAGAGATATCCAAGGTGTCTCTTCAGAAACAACCTATCTCACAGAGTAATAGTGCTGTGAAGCTCTGGCATGGCCTCATTCTGCCACGGAGGTTGTGGTGGACCTGGTCCTGGGTGCCTCCACGCACACTCAGGGTGAGCACAGTACCCGCACAATGTGACGGTGTGTAGCTACTCTGTGCCAGTACAACACCCACTCAGTACACCCTACCAGGCCGAGGTGCTGTGTGGGTGCACATGGACACTCCCTCCTACCAAGCTGTGGAGATGCCGGGGTGCATTCCCGATCCTGTGTCTATCTGTGGACAGTTGATTTGCATGTGCAGTGCATCATGGGTATGGGTGGACTAAGTTGACCAGTGGTCCCCAACCCAGTCCTATGGGGCCCACCGGCCAGTCAGGTTTTCGGGATATCCCTAATGACTATGCATGAGATATATATGTATTAGAGATATCCTGCCAACCTGACTGGTTTGTGGCCCTCCAGGGCTGGATTTGGAGACCCCTGCCTTATACCTCTGTCATTTAAGATTGTGAGTGGGCAAGGTACAGATGTCCTAGATATCAAAAGGGTATATAGAATGTGTCACATTCCTCCTCGATTCTCACCACCACCAAAACGTTGTCTAATAGACGATTTTTTGGTGGTGGTGAGAAGTAAGGAGGACTGTGACAAATTCTATCTAACCTTTTTGATGTCTTGGACATCTGCACCTTGCCCACTCACAATCTTAAATGACAGAGGTGTAAGGCAGGGGTCTCCAAATCCAGCCCTGGAGGGCCACAAACCAGTCAGGTTGGCAGGATATCTCTAATGCATATATATCTCATGCATAGTCATTAGGGATATCCCGAAAACCTGACTGGCCGGTGGGCCCCATAGGACTGGGTTGGGGACCACTGGACTAACCCTATCCTGGCTACCACAACAGACTGTCTGTGTGGTGACATGCAGGCTCTCTGCAGCCAGCCAGGGGCTTGCTGGCAGCTATAGAGCTGTAGGCCAATGGGTACCTCATTGCCTGTGAAGTCAGAGGTCATGGGTTCAAACCCACAGTGGTGTAATTTTGTAGGGCGGTGCATAGGTATTTAACATTTAATGTGCAGATGTTGCTGGCAGCAAATCAACCCACAGCGTACTATACCCACATGGTGCCCTTGAGTGTGGTTGATAGGGCACACAATAGGCCATCTTTTAGTTTAGGTCCATATGAGGTGCACTAGTCTCTATCCGGAGACACAACATATATGGTGCCCTATAGGGGACATGCAAGGGTGCCTTGGCGGACAGTGCACTCTAACATGTGCCTCATGAGCTGCCTCATGTCAACATGATGTGCGAGTGCGTTTGGTAGCTGTGCTAAATAAAGGAAAACTAAAAGCCACCCTACAGCACTACTCACCAAAAACATACTGCCTCAGCCAGCCCTGTGCACGATCGAACCCCTGATCCATGCACCATTGGTGAGTGTCTTCACCATTGTGCTGTGGCTCTGTTCAAATGCTTCCACATCAGCGCGCCGCCTTAGCCTCACACTATTCAAGTGCCTCGTAAGACATTAGCGCGCCGCCTATTGCTGCCCATTATTTCTATGCCTCCTAAAATTATGCCTCAGTGAGGCTGGTTAACTGGGCACTGTGGGGGATCGAACCCCTGATGCATGCATCATTGGTGAGTGTCTTCACCATTGTGCTGTGGCTCTCTTCCTGTGTTTGTCTGTTGGCGCACTGCCTTCAGCCTTCCAAATTTGCAGCGCACCGCCTTCTGCCGCTCAAACCGCAAGGACTTAACAGCACATCGCCTAATGCACACAATTTGCAGCGCAAAGCATTCTGAGCCCAATATTAACAGTGCGGCGCACTCTGCCGCCCAGATATGAACAGTGTGCCGCCTGTTGCTGCAAAAGGTTAGCAGGGTTCCTCTTTCTGCCGTACAGGATTCATATGCCTTCTAGTGCACCTTTAACCATTAAAGTTATTGCCTCAAGCTGGCGTTTTTGTGGTGCACAATGGGGAATTGAACCCATGGCCCCTGCACCATTGGTTAGTATCTTCACCATTGTGCTACGGCACTGTTCCTATATGTGCCCAGCAACGCCCCACTTAGCCTTCCCACGCGCTAATGTGGACCCCGCAAATGTGCGCGCCGCGCACAGGTACGGTCGTTTTTATTCCTTTTTTCTGCCTGAACCGCCCACTCCTTATATGGCACAGGCACAATAACGGGGCCCCGCACAATTTCGGTGTTTAGTAAACATGCCCCAAAGTCTCAAGAGTCAAGGTGCAATTATGTCCAACAAGTTAAATACCTAGGATTCCAGTTGTCCAGCGGAATTCGACTCCTGGGACCCTTACCAGAACGCAAAGCAGCTGTATGCAGTATTCCTACTCCAACCACCAGGAGGCAAGTGAGAGCCTTCTTGGGTGCCACAGAGTATGTTGTATATGGATCCCCAATTTTGCGCTGCTAGCAAAACCGTTGTATCAAGCTATCAAAGGAATGGAAAAGTCTGCATTGGAATGGGGACTTGAACAGGATGCAGCCTTTTGATCTTTGAAAAAAAAACAAAAAAAAAAAACACTCTGATGTTGTCACCAATTCTGGGTCTACCAGATGTCCAGAAAACCTTTCAGTCTCTATGTTCATGAGTCACAAGGAAATGTTCTAGGAGTGTTGACTCAATCTCTTGGACCTTATTTGAGAAGCTGTTACAGCTACAGCCTTCCTAGTAAGCAAAAACTAAAAGAAAAATCCCTTTGAGACAGAATCTTCAAGTTACTGTACCACACTCTGTTCTAACCAATATGAAATACAAAGGAAACTACTAGCTAACAAATCTATGAATGTTGAAGTATTAGAGTATGTTGTGTGAAAACCCCAGATATAACTGAAGGGTCAGTCAAGCTTTCAATCCTGCTATGTTGTTATCAGTTGGTCTTGATCCCCTGATCATGACTGTTTAGAAATTATGGACACTGTATTCTCAAGCCGCCTGGATTTGACTGATGTCCCTCTGGAGAACCCTGAACAGACTTTCTTTGTGGCTGAAGGCAGTTTCATCATCAATAGACATTGTTGTGCTAGATATGCAGTGGTGACCCCTGATTTGGTAGTTGAGTCCTCAGCCCTGGCCCCAGAAACTTCACCACAGAAAGCTGAACTGATAGCCCTCACTAGAGCACTAACAATAGGAAAAGAGCCCTGTCTAAATGTGTACCCAGATTCCAAGTATGCCCTTACAACCTTGCATGCATATGGGGCCCTGTACACAGAATGAGGGTGGATAACCTTAGGAAGCAAGTCCATTAAGTATAGCCCCAAGATATTGATATTAACAGATACATACTGCCTATAGATCTCAGAATTTAGGAAAAGTAGAATGTATGAATAGAACCCTGAAATCTCAGTTGTCCAAACTTTGCCAAGAGGTTTACCTGAAGTGGCCCCAGGTTCTTCCCATAGCCCTTCTTAGGATATACTTAGCCCCTGCTAAGTCTTTAGGAGTTTCCCCTTTTTGAGATTCTGTATGGGCAACCCCTGCCTATTGTATAGGAAATAAAAGGAGATATGAGACAGATAGGATCTGAAATTATTAGACATGAACTATTGGTTTTAAGTTCTGTTTTGCAGAGTCTCCATACCTGGGTACAAAATCGATTACTCATCAATTTGCCTGAACCCCTGCATCCTTTCAAGCCTGGAGTCTCGGTGTGGATCAAAGAGTGGAGAAAGATACCGTTAGCCCTGCATTGGAAGGGACCCTATGTCGTCATCTTGTCAACTCCAACTGCAGTAAAAGTCGCAGAATTTGAACCTTGGATCCATCATAATCAAGGGAAGCCAGCAGCTGCTCTTGAACCTGATCACTGGACTACCTTACAGCATCCTGAGACTCCATTGCACCTCACCCTACGACAACAGCCACGGACCTAAGACTTATTGGTCCCTCAGACACTGCACTATTTCAAGACTGTTTGTTTATCTGAAGGTAAGCCTCGCATCTGGAGAAAACTGCAATCATCAGAAAGAGACTGTGTTGTGTTAAGAAATTGAATCTTCTAAGAGACTGTGTTTAAATACTCTGAAAAGACTATTTTGATTTTCTGAAGAAGTGAACTGCTCTAAGGAGGCAATAATAGCCTGAGAGACTGTACTATGATATTTTAAGAACCTGAGACATCCCAGAAGACAGTGATACTTTGGAATCTACAGCCCTACTCCTGCCAAAAAGCTGGTAGGTCTACGTACGGCAGAAGCTTGAGGATCTACAATCAACTCTACCTTTGTGAAATCCGACAGTTCCTCCAATTTTTCAGAAACTATGCCCATTATGAATTATTATTATTGCTTTATTCTGGCAACAGTTTTGGAGTGCTTTGAAATGACTTTTGCCTTGCCTCCCTGGGCAGCCTGTATAAGTACAACATGAACTGGACTGAAGGTCACTCAGAGCTTGTTTTATCATTCTTCCTATACTTGCATTCCAATCCAAAAGTTGTTCTAGATCTTGACTTTCTACAAGGCTATGCAAGCCACCGTTGCAACTCCTCATGCCTCCCAGAACTTGTTTCTTGAACTTGCTGGAGCAATAGCATCTAGTCTCCACACTTCTGACTGTTTCTTTTGTGGAGGAACTAAGATGGGAGATCAGTGGCCCTGGGAGACGCAAGAACTGAACTATTCTATCCTATACAATCAGACTGATTTACATAATACTACTAGTGAGTGGGTATTGGCCCACCCCATTGTTGACAGTTTGTGTTTTGTTCGGACCGGACCACAATTTGCTATGAAGATCGGACAGCTGGTCTGTCTAAATCAGAAGCTTTACGACAGCACAACAAAGATGCAACTGAACCTTCTAATCCTTTAGTTCTTTTTCCCACTCTTGCCAAACTATGGACTTTGACTATCTGCTTGTTGCTCCCTTGTTTCTTGCCACTTTGCTTGCAAATGATAACTTCAGTTATTAATAACACTGTAGAGCATAAGGCAGCTACAAAGATACTAGCTATGTGAACTTACTACCCTATACCACAGAGTGATACCTTTACCTAGTATTATGTGATTTGATTCTCACACCTTATTAACATGCGGGTGAGATTAATCAAAGGGGGGAATGTGGTAGGCGAAGGCCTGTGATCCATGGTGTCTGAAGTGAGCAGACAGGCCTGAGCAGCTTGACCTGTAACTGAAGCCTGTAGTTAGGCCCAGAGGAATGAAAACCCCCCTGAATGATGACACCATAGAATTGAAACTTAACTCAGCTTAACTGAACATAGCTAAGCAGAAACGAAACTTAGAAAAGACAGAAAACAGCTCTAATTGGTACTGATAAGAGAGCACAGCTTCTATGGAATTAATTAACTCTGCAAAAAGCAAGGTTACAGTGCCCTGCTTCCCATATGTTTTAACTAGCTGAGCGACCTTGGAGGAGAGATGTACCAAGTTAGAGACACTGACCATTGTAATTGGGACTAGAGGGGGGGTGAGCAGGTGCTGAGCCCAGACCAGAGTCCCGATTGGGTAGCCATATCAGTACCGGAACCAATAGATGTGTGAGAGGGGTTACTGGGACCAATGAAAAGTTTGCCTATGTCTAGAATGGAGAAGAATGGTATAAAAGATGTTGTTTTGCTAGAAACCATTGCTCAGCCATTTTGAAATTGCTTATTGCTTGAGCCATGTGCACATTAAACTGGCTTGGATCCTTGAAACGACTCCTGGTTTTATTTATTGCATGCTTATCTGCTGCTACACTAGGAACAGGTAGGCCACACCTCTGACAGTTAACACGGAGGCTTTGCATTTACTACATGTTAGTTTTAGCACTAAAAGCACTTTAAGTGCAAAAGCTTAATGCACTTTAGTAAAAGGGCTCCTTAGGGCATTGCTGATAGCTTGGAGGTAATTGTGCTACCATCAATGCACTTAACATGTGGTAGATTTCTACATGGATCAGATACAGGGCATGCTCCTAGCTGTTACCATATAGGCCTAGCAGTTGCTGCATAGTAATTTTTGCAAGTAATGTACCACAACTTACTAAAAGAGCCCCTGACATTATTCTCTATGCTGTTGTTGTTAAGTGCCGTCGAGTCGGAGTCGACTCATGGCGACCCTCTGGATAGCTATCCTAAATTGTGTTCGATCTTCAGTCAGGTGGCTCATTGTTGACAGACTGGTACCCGTAGCTGCTGTTATTGTATCGATCCATCTCATTGCTGGCCTTCCTCTTTTGCGTTGACCTTCTATCTTGCCAAGCATGATGTCTTTCTCTAATGATCTCTCTCTCCGCATGATGTGTCCAAAGTATGAAAGTCAAAGTCTTGTCATCTGAGCTTCTAAAGAAAGCTTAGGTTTGATCTCCTCTAGTACCGACTGGTTTGTTCTTCGGGCAGTCCATGGTATACACAGTATTCGCCGCCAGCACCATAATTCAAAGGCATCAATTTTCTTCCTGTCTATCTTTTTCACTGTCCAGCTTTCACATCCATATGATGTTATTGAAAATACCATGGCTTGAACAAGTCGAATCTTTGTATAGAGAGAGACATCTCTGCTCTTGAGAATCTTATCTAGGTCTTTCATAGCCATTCTGCCAAGAGCAATGCGTTGTCTGATTTCTTGACTGCTTGTTGCTTCTTTATTGATAGTTGATCCAAGTAGGTTAAAGTTATTCACGATTTCAATTTCTTCTCCTTCGACGATGAACCTGTTGATTATGCCAGTTGTCATGATCTTTGTCTTCTTTACATTAAGGTGCAGGCCCATTTTGAGACTATTCTCTTTGATTGTGAGAAGCAAATGTTTCAGATCATCTTCACTTTCCGCCAGTAATGTGGTATCATCAGCATAGCGAAGGTTGTTGATGAGTCTTCCACCAATCTTCACACCTCTGTTGTCTTCATACAATCCTACTTCTCTGATGATTTGTTCTGCATATAAATTAAACAGGTAGGGGGAAAGTATGCAGCCTTGTCTTACACCTTTGCTTATTTTAAACCATTCTGTTTCTCCTTGTTCCGTTCGAACTGTTGCTTCTTGATCAATGTACAGATTGTGCAAGAGAACGATCAGGTGTTCTGGTATACCCATGCTTCTTAATGTGGCCCAGAGTTTCTCATGGTTTACACAGTCAAAAGCTTTGCTATAGTCGATAAAGCACAAATAGATATCCTTTTGGTATTCTTTAGTCTTTTCAAGGATCCATCTCACATCCGCAATGATGTCTCTCATTCCTCGACCTTTTCTGAACCCTGCTTGCACTTCAGGTAGTTCTTGTTCCAGGTATGATTGTAGTCTCTTTTGAATAATCTTCAGTAGAATTTTGCTGGCATGTGGGATCAGAGCGATTGTGCGATAATTTCCACAGTCAGTTGGATCACCTTTCTTTAGTACTGGTATAAACACAGATCTTTTCCAGTCAGTTGGCCATGATGCTGTCTTCCATATTTCTTGGCAGAGCCTTGTAAGTACGGTAACAGCTGCATCAGATTGCTGTAATACTTCTATGGGAATGCAATCAATGCCTGGTGCTTTGTTCGTTGATAAGGCTTTCAATGCTGCTTCAACTTCTTCTTTCATCACCAATGGTTCCAGATCATAAGGTACAGGTTGAAATGGCTGTTGGTCCACTTGATCTTTATCATATAAAAACTCTGTATATTCCTTCCATCTTTTCTTGATCTTCTCAGCATCATTCAACATAGAACCTTGAGCATCTTGTAACATTCCAATTCGAGGCTGGAATTTTTTCTTTAACTCTCGTAGCTTTAGGAAAGCTGATCTTGTTCTTCCTCTAATAGTTTCTGATTCTATTTCCTTGCATGCATCATTATAGTACTTTTCCTTGTCCTGTCTTGCTGCACATTGGAAATCTCTTTTGAGTTCTGTGATTGTCTTTCTTTCTCCTCTGGCTTTATTTATTTATTTATAAATTTCTTCTATATCGCCCCTTCCAGAGATCAAGGGCTGTTTACATGGAACAGTTAACAATTTTGTATACTTCAGTATACTTTACATAGAACAGTGTTTAAACTATGTACAGGTAAGATTACATGGAACATTAACTGAACTAAATTACAGGAACTATTTACAAGGCGCAGTAAAACAACAGTTTGCATAAGACATTTGCAGTGAGTAAATGGATAGTAATGAGAGAATTATTGACGTTAATCATTTGTTCTGTCTTGAGTCCTGTGGGGGTGTTTCGGTGGATGTTGGGGGGAAGTTTTCTGTTGGTGGGGGATTTCAAAGTGGATTGTGAAGAGGTAGGTTTTGAGTTCTTTTTTGAATTGATGTATGTCTTTTATCAATCGCAGAGTTAGTGGAAGTTCGTTCCAGAGGGTGGGGGCGGCAAAGGAGAAGGCCCTAGTGCTTGTGGTTGTCTTTGTTTTTCTGATAGTTGTATTTATGGTGAGAGAGTGGGTTGCATTTTGTCTGCGCGTTCTTGTTCTTGATGGGGGGTGTAGAAGGGTGGATAGGTGTGAGGGGGAAATGTCATTAAGGAGTTTGAAGGTTGTTAGTAGGATTTTATATTTTATGCGGCTATTTATGGGGAGCCAATGCAGATCTAACAATATTGGAGTCACGTGGTCGGTTAGTCTAGCTTTAGTGATCATCTTGGCACATATGTTCTGAGCTCTTTGTAGTAGGTAGATGCTTTTCAGTGGTAGACCAATTAGGAGACTATTACAGTAGTCGAAATTTAGCTTCTCTGCATTTCTGGGCAATTTTCAGAGTTTCTTCCATCATCCATTTTGGCCGTTTTTTCTTTTTTACCTTTTGTAGAGACTTCTCGCTTTCTTCCAACACAACCTTCTTGATGTCATTCCATAACTCTTCTGAAACTCTATCATTTGTATCTAAAGCAGCAAATCAATTTTGCAGGCAGTCTTTAAATTCCAGTGGTATATTCTCAAGGTCATATTTTGCTGCATTCATGAGTGGTTTGCTCTTTTTCAGCTTTAGCTTGAGTTTGCATACTAGTAGTTGATGATCTGTACCACAGTCAGCTCCAGGTTTTGTCTTTGTTGATGTTATAGAGCTTTTCCATCGTTGACTTCAACAGATGTAGTCAATTTGATTTTTATACAATCCATTGGGTGAAGTCCATGTGTACAGTCGCCGCTTGTGTTGCTGGAAGAAGGTGTTCGAGATGAATAGATCGTTGGTCTTGCAGAATTCTATCAGTCTTTCTCCAGCTTCATTTCTGTTGCCAAGTCCATATTTTCCAACTACTTTGTCTTCTTCTTTGTTGCCAACCTTTGCATTCCTATCACCCATGACTATCAGGATATCCTGTTGGCATGTTCTGTCAATTTCAGCTTGTACTTGTTCATAGAACTCTTCAATTTCATTCTCTTCTGCAGCTGTTGTTGGGGCATATACTTGAATTATAGTTGTGTTGATAGGCATTCCTCGTAGACGAATAGAGATTAAGCGTTCGCTGACTGCATTGTATTTCATTACAGTTCTTGCAAGTTTCTTCTTTATTATAAATGCAACACCATTTCTTCTTTGTCTTTCATTTCCAGCATAGTAGACCATGTGATCATCTGATGCAAAGTGCCCGATGCCAGTCCATTTCAGTTCGCTGACACCCAACAGATCAAGTTGTACACGATCCATTTCATTCTTGACCACCTCCAACTTCCCTTGGTTCATGCTTCGTACGTTCCATGTTCCAATGTGTAAGACATCTTTACAGCTTCTGACTCATTTCATGCACAGCTACATCAGCAGTCAGACGTCCCGAGGGCTTTGATCCAACCACATCATAAATGCTGGCTTTACTCTGAAAAGTCTTCAGCTCTTCCCCAGTAGCTAGTTGAGTGCCTTCCAACCTGGGGGTCTCATCTTCCAGCACTACAGCACAATTTGTTTTGTTGTAACTATCCATTGGGTTTTCATGGCAAGATACAGAAGTAGATTGCCGGGCCTTTCTTCCGCGCAGTTTAAGTTTGGTGTTGTTGCCGTTGTCACAGAAATGTGATCCTCCGCCGTCAACACTATCCCATTCTGCTGCTGCCCAGATGGGTGGTTTGTCTTGGTCTGGCATCTCAGCTGAGACCTGTCCATATTGGGAGACCCTGCCAGTAGTTAAACTACCGATAGTTTAGCTCTCAGCATCACTGATGCACACAAGCCCTCACAGCATGACAAGCTGCAAACCAAGTGAGGGTCTCTATGCTGTATATTTAGCCAAAGATGCAACTTCTTTTGTGTCAGCTTGCACTCTGTTCGCACGTAAATCCAGCCACCAGCCAATTAGTGGATGCCTGGCCTTAATGGATCAGCATTACTCCTTTAATCTAATAAAAAAGAGAGTCATTCCAAATATCAAAGAGCAGAATGCTGAGAAACAAATGCAAAAATGTAATATGCCTTCTATTTCGCTCTGTTTAAATCCTGAATTATGTGCCTTCCTAATGGGGATGCTGCCAATTCAAAAATACTGTATATTGCTCACAAAGTACAGGCGGTAGAAGAGACACAAGAAAAAGAGAAGAGGAGAAAAAAGGGAAATGGTTCAGGATCAATAATGGGTTTAATAACAAACATTACTACAATAAATCCCCTAACTATCTATTTAAAAAAAAAAAAAAAAGCTTTCAAGAGCCCTTAAAGAGTGCACAAACTAATTAGTTAAAAGTATTCAAGGTCACAAAACCGAGGAAGCACTAGCTCAGCTGAACTTCAACAAAGGATAATTCATAACAAGGGCAATAAATAAACCCTGAGCTACAAACTCTTGGGTGTGTTGGGGCAGGAGGGTCCTGAATATAGCAAAGATGTTCTGAGAAATATACTGCAACTATTTTATTGATCATGAAATCAATTCCACAGAACTGAGGCTGAAGATGCTGTTTTCTTTTAGTTGTGCTCTTTCTTGAGGGTTTTTCCAGTGCTTTTGACAATGTTCTTTAAACCACTTTTAGATTTTTTGAAGTGGGCATGTAATTTATTTGAGTGATTTTAGACATGGAGTAGTAATGGCTGAAAGATCTCTTTGGTGTATGATTATCCCATATTCTCTCTGCTTTATTCTTTATTTTCTGTGTCTATTACAATTGATAAATTTATATTTATTTGCTGCATATCCTAGAGGGAAGCCTTATAATTCAGGATTTTTACAGATTAAGTAGGACACTTTTTTTACTTGCATTCTTTCAATCTCATAGCCAACTGTGCAGCTATGTAATAACATTAGTAAAACAATGCATCTGTTAAAATTTTAATTTTAAGGGTGGGTTTACTAAGCATCAATGAGCTTTTGCAGCTAATGTCGGGTAATAGCTGCCAAAGCCCAGCATTAGTTGCCAAAGTTCCATGGTATCTGCAAGGACATTCCCAGCTGTTTCCCCCGCAGACACCATGGAGAACGCTCAGGCTTCACGAGAGGACAGCTTCGCAGATGCAGCTATCGCCAGCCATCAAGGTGAAAAAAGAGCAGCTACCACACAGTGCAAACGCCCATGGGAGCTGCTCCAAATTTGAATGGCCACTCTCTCTGCCAAGTTCCTGTCCACTTTTGGACACAACATGAGAAATGCAGCTACCATGGAAAAAGGCCCACGGTAGCTGCATTTCTCATACTTTAACTGCTACCTCCGGGTGCCAATTGCATATTAGTCCTGTGATAGCAGCTAACATCATGCCTAAATTAGGGAGCATGTTTACAAAACGTTAATGCATGTTAAGTTATTGGGCCAGATTTTCATTTAGGCAGGCTACGTGCCGCATAGGCGCATAGCCTGCCTGCTGACCCCCTTAACACAGATTTTCATTTCCAGAGCGACGAAAATCTGGGTTTGGCTGGATGCGCCCGGAGCTGCCGAGGCTAAATGGGTAAAGCAGTGATTTTTGATGCTACCCGCTTAGCCCCTGCACCTGAAAGATAGGCAAGGAAAAACCTCTCCTATCTTTAAGGTGCAGAGGGCTAAGCGGGTTGCATCGAAAATTGCTGCTACCCGTTTAGCCCATTCCTCCGCCCACGCATCGCCCTGGTATATCCCCAACACACCCCAATGCTAACTGCATAGCATCTGGGCACATTAGGGACTTACCCAGGATTTTCCAAAGGCACTACCTGTGTAGGTGCCTGTGGAAAATCCCGGATAAGACATTTACACGGAAAACTAGGGCAGTTACCCATGTAAATGCCTTCGAAAATGTCGCCTATTGCGTTTTAGGTGCTGCCACTGCCCATTCATTTCTATGAGCCATTGCAGAACTTAATGCACGATAACTTTACTTAACATGTGTTAACCTTTAGTAAACCTGCCCCTAAGTTTGTTAAATGTACAGCAGATCAAATCACCCTATCCTGCTAACTTTGGGGAAAAAAACAATAGTGTGCCCCTTCTTTTCTCACAAATCATAGGTCAGGATTGCACTTGCCAAATGAAGTATTAGAACAAGGCAGATCATCTAAGGAGCTACCAGAAGTTGCTGATTGTACTCAGTGTTTCAGTTTCATGTTTAAGTGTACCCATCAGGAAGATTATTCTTATAAGAGCTTGTGAGATTATTCTCACTTAAGGAAATCACTTTCACACTATTAGCCTCAGGCTCTGCGGTTTAAAGCATTACAGTAACATTTTTTCAGTTAGCCTGGCAATTTGCTAGCAGGGAAAAAGGACAAAGACTAGAAGGACGTGACCATCATGTTTCCCCATTAGGGTCATTAAGGAGAGATCTAAACTTACATGGGTAATTTTGTAACCTTCAGTCTTGACCGCATTCCTGTATTGAGAAGGTCCAACAAGGACACAGCCTATGGGATAAATCTTCAGTTCTAGTCACTTTTCTTAGCATCTGGGTAAGAAAAACTTCAGAAGTCATTTCCTCTTGCAAATAGCAATTTATTCACACAAATTAGCTGTCTAAAAATTGCTTGCCCTCAACACAGCCAAAAATATGCTCTCTGTACTTTTAGTTGCATTGAGAGACACTGTTCCTGGGGGTGGGTTACTACAACAACTACAACTAAGCAATGCTGTACACGTACATGTAAGAGTCAGTCCCTGCTCAATAGAGTTCACAATCGATGCAAGACAGATAAATACAACAAATGATTAGGGTAGAAACTAGGGAAATGGTTATAACACACATCGTAGTAAACAGGAGAATAAGGGGAGGAATGTTTCAGGATCAAAAAACAGCCTTGAAGAGGTTTGTTTTAGCCTACATTTGAATTGGACAAGAGATGGAGCATCGGGGAAGGAAACAGAGACCTATAGATTGCATATTCAACTCTATGAACATTTTTCTGTGTGTTTTTATATCTTTGTTCACTGTGCTGAACCATTGTTCCTAAATCAACAGTTGAAACCAAAATAAGTAATAAAGAAATAAACTATGAAGAAAAGAAAGTGAAGATTTGGGTTTGTGAAACTGCCAAAGTTTCTGTGTTGTATGAGAATTTGGAGAGCTAGGCTTCGATTTGGGAGCTGGTGATCAGTAAGGATGATACCAGCGTTAAATTGTTGTTGATAAACTTTTTGCCTTGACATGATATGACATGCAGAAGTTAATTTCATAAACTCCCACATAGTAACACATGTTGCCAAATATTTATTTGGGGCCTATTTTATCGTGAAGTATATGCATACTTTACTTGCTAAAATAGGAGTGTAAATGGTATAAAAACATGCATAAACTAATAGCAGCACTTGCGTCTGCTCTGTGTCAGATGTAAACGCCCACACCTAGATTTTTCAAAGACATACATAAGTTATAGCATTTTATAACTTACACATATAAATTTGCACTCCATCTATTCTCTCCCCACACTCCAACTTGTGGATGCTTGCATTGAAATTACACATGATAGTTAAGCACATACTTACAGAATAGCAACTGCCTAAAGTACCCATCTAATGTGGGGGAGGGTTCTTCTTCCACATTTGGTTGGCCTGCCTAAAGTCACAGCTTTACTGAAAGGCAGGTATGAAGTTAAGGAAGAGCTTCTGGGGCATAGCCTGCTGAGAGATATTTTGGTTCTATTACATATCGCCTGAGATCTCTGAGAAGTAGTGGGTCTGTTGAAGTACTGTTTAGTCATGATGCAAAGTGAAATAGCTTGCAGGCAGAAGGGAGAATATTTGTCTGATTGGTAGTGGTTGACTGTGAAATCGAGGAATTACTACCTGTTGAGTACCTCGTAGATTAACAGCAATTAAGCAAAAACATGTGGTGATTTTCATGACAAATGGGTAAAGTATTTTTTTCTTTAGCATTTATCTCCATAAGCAGTAGTTGTTCAAGATCAGTTACAATGCTAGGTATTTTCCTGCCCCTAGAGTGCTTACAATCTAAGGAGCATGTTTCTTAAAGTGCTGCAAATAGAGTGGGGCTAATGTGCAGTTAGCATGCAATTATACTGTGATAGGGCATAGAGGCAGTTGCAAATGCAGGGAGTGCAGCTACAGTAGAAAGCTAATGCGGTGCAAGCTGCATCAGTAGCGCGGTCATATTTGTTTGCTAGCAATGCAATGCTGTGGGCAGCAATATGCATAGGCACCAAATCCCTGCAGAGAACGCAGATAGCAACACATGGCCCCTGACCCCACTAACATGGCAGTGAAAAGATGACTGACTTGAGACTAGCCACGTACCAGTGCACTGCTCAGAGCTGTCAGCCAAAGTGCAGGGAGGCAGGGCATGCAAATCTGGAAAGCAAATGCATGTATATTGACCATGCTGCAGCCCTGTTTGTGGGAGAGAGGGTGAAAATAAAAACATAGAAACATGACGGCAGAAAAAGACCACATGGCCTATCTAGTCTACCCTTCTATATCAAACTACTACAATAGACCCCTCTTTTCCTCTAGAGATCCTCTGTGTTTGTCCCATGCTTTTTTGAATTCAGATACTGTCCTCATCTCTACCACCTCCACTGGGCGACTATTCCACGCATCTACCACTTTTCCGTAAAGAAATATTTTCGCATAGTACTCCTGAGTCTATCCCCTTTCACCCTCATCCCATATCCCCTCGTAGCAGAGCTTGCTTTCACTCGAAAGAGGCTCTCCTCCTGTGCATTTATGCCACAGAGACGTTTAAACATCTCTGTCATATCTCCTCTATCCCACCTTTCCTGTGAAGCATACATATTAAGATCCTTAAGTCTGTCATCATATGGTTTATAATGAAGACCACTAACCATTTTAGTAGCCACCCTCTGCCCCGACTCCACCATGCTTATATCATTTTGAAGGTGTGGTCTCCAGAATTGCACACAATACTCCAAATGAGCTCGCACAGAGGCACTATCACCTCCTTTTTTTCTGCTGGCCATTCCTCTCCCTATGCACCCAAGCATCCTTCTAGCTTTCTCAATCGCCTTTTCTACCTGTTTAGCTACTTTAAGATCGTCAGACACAATCATGTCCAGGTCCCGCTCTTCTTTTGTGGACAGAAATACTTCACCCCCTCACTGTACTGCTCCCTTGGATTTTTGCAGCCCAAATGCATGACTGCTTAATCTATGCCGACGATGTTCTCCTTTACATGCCATTCTCGACAGAAAACCTAGACCTCTCCCCACTGGCAGAATGCTTCAACGCAGTATCCATCTGGCTCCAAACCCAAAATCTTCGAATTCAACATAAGAAAATGGAGGTCCTATTCATCACAAGGAACCCAAACTTCATCACACCACCCTATCTGAAGGTCAAAGAAGCAGAACTCACCAAGCCCACAATTAGATACCTTGGAGTCACCTTAGACCAGTGTCTAGACATGAAGGGGCACATAAGCAATATAGCACGAGCAGTATACCATAAGATCCGATCTCTTCAGCACCTACGCTCCTTGCTGGAACCAGATGACTTCTGGACAATCTATCAAGCGTTGATCATACTGCATTTCGACTACACAAATGCCATACTGCAAGGCCTCCCTCTGTCCACTCTGCATCCGCTATAGCTTGCGATGAACTCAGCAGCAAAAGTCCTTCTCGGAGCAGCCAGGAGCGATCACATAACCCCCATCTTGAAACAGCTCCACTGGCTCCCCATACAAAACCCTACTGCTGACTTTCAAAGCCACCAATGGGCTCTCTTCCTCATCTCTAACAGAGCTCATACAGAGGAACCCCCCTAACAGATCTAGAAGGTCTGCAGCGGTCAACACGCTAATAATCCTGAAAGCAATAACCCAGAGCAACCAAGCAACAGTAAACAGAGCCTTCAAATTCTGTGCACCTAGGTGCTGGAACGCCCTCCCACCCAGCATCTGAGCAATTTCTGATCTAACTCAGTTTAGGAGAGCACTATATAAGAGAATGTAAATAAATAAATGACCCTGCATTTTTAGGATTAAATCTCAGCTGTCATATTCTCGACCATTCTTCAAGCTTTGCTAGATCCCCACTCATGTCATCTACTCCTTCCTGGATGTCTACTCTATTGCAGATTTTGGTATCATCCACAAGGAGGCCAACCTGAAAAAATATCACTAAGAAAGATGTTAAAAAATATCAGACCAAGGACAGATCCCTGCGGAACACCACTGATAACCTCCCTCTCCTCAGAGTGAGCTCCATTTCCCTGTACCTTTTGTCGCTTCTCACTCAACCAATTTCTAACCCAATCCGTAATTTTAGGGTCCATCCCTAGGGTGCTCAGTTTGTTGATAAATTGCCTGTGTGGAATGGTGTCAAAGGTTTTACTGAAATCCAAGTACACCATATCTAAGGCTCTCCCTCGGTCCAACTCCCTGGTCATCCAGTCAAAGAAATCAATCAGATTTGTCTGACAAGACCTGCCTCTGGTGAATCCATGCTACCTCCAATCCTGTAATCCACTGGACTCCAGAAACCTCAATATTTTCTCTTTGAGCAGCAGTTCCAATTACTCATCACAGAGGTTAGATTAACCAGCCTGTAGTTTTCAATCACATCCTTACTTCCACTTTGTATAAAAGAGTGGAGGAGTATCTAATGGTTAGAGCACTGGCTTAAAAACTAAGAGACCAGGGTTCAATTCCCACTAGCACTCCTTGGGCAAGTCACTTAACACTCCATTGCTCAGAAAAATCCAAGTTATCAATGTCCCTGTTTAATGTACATTACCAAGTTTAAGTTACAATGTAAACCACATTGATTGAAATGATAAAGCAGTATAAAAAACTGTTAAATAAATAAATATGTGCCTCTTTCCAGTCCTCTGGTACTACTCCTGACTGCAAATAGGTATTGAAAAGGTCAGTCAGTGGAGCCACTAAAATATCCCCAGGTTCCTTCAGTATTCTTAGATGTGTCCCATCGCTTTGTTTACTTTTAGTTTAGCTAGTTCCACATGAACACGGTCTTCTGAAAATCATTCAAAATTCCCGTCACTTCTGTTCTTATTTGTGGATGTTTTCTGAGGTCCTGCTCCTGGCCTTTCATCTGTGAACTCAGAACAGCAATTCCACTTTATTCTCATCAGCTTCTATATACTCCTCCCCTTCACCCTGACAATACCACTTTTGCCCTTCCTCCTCTCACTAACATATCTGAAAAATGTCTTATTCCCTCATTTAATTGCATTGGCTATTTCTTCTTCTTTTAGTATCTTTGCTTTCCTGACTACTTTGCTAGCTTCTCTAAGTTTTCCAAATACAGCTGCCTGTCTTCCTCTCTCTGTGATCTCTTGTAATTCATGAAGACCTCCCTCTTTTTCTTCATCTTTTGAGCTACTTATTTTGAGAACCATAGTGGCCTCCTTTGCCTTTTACTTTTATTTACCTTTCTAACAAAAAAATTGGTTGCCCTTAAAATATCCCATACACGGTTTGCCCACTGTTTTTCTACTTTCCCCAGCTGTTCCCATCCCACTAACGACTCCTTGAGGTATTGGCCCATCTTGGCAAAGTTAGTTTTCCTAAAATCTAAGACCCTCACTTTTGAATGGATTTTATCAGCCCTAGTCCTAATACTGAACCACCATCTGGTGATTACTGGATGAGAGATCACTATAACATCTGAAACACTTTCCCCATTGGTAAGCACCAAGTCCAGAATGGCCTCTTCATGTGTGGGTTCTTTTACCAGTTGCCTGAATAGTTCTCCCTGTAGAGAACTATTCAGGCTATAAGGATCTCCTTATTTCTAGATGAAACCCAAGCAGGGATGTTCCAATCGACATCCAGCATATTGAAATCACCTATCAATAGCACTTCCCATTTCCTGGCAATGCTGCATATGTCTTCTATTAAATCTCCATCCACTTCTTCTGCCTGTGAGGGGGGTCAGTATATCATGGCAATGCAAAAGGATTTCTCTTTCCCTTTTTTTAGTTTAACCCACACTGCATCCTCTCTCCCTTTTAAGCCCTGTAATTCTATAGTTTTGATATTATTTTTTATATATAGTGCCACTCCTCCTCTCTTTTTCCTACCCTGTCCTTCCTGAATAAAATATAGCCTGGTATAATTACATTCCAGTCATGGTTGTCCATGAACCATGTCTCTGTAACCTCCACTAAATCCAAGTCAGCCTTTTCCATTAAAGCCTCAACATCTGGGATCTTATTTCCCATTCTACGGGCATTTATACACACCACTTTCCAGATGTTGCCCCTTTTACCCATTTCTGTAGAGGTATTTAATGTTTCACTTCACTGGGGGCTTTCTTCACCCATCCTCAATGAATCTAGCTTAAAGCCCTCTTCAGTGGGTTAGCCAGTCTGCTACTGAAGACATGTTGACCCTTCTTGGACAGATGGACAACATCTCTGCTCTGTAGCCCTTGTAACATCATCCCATGGACATGGAAACCAAAAAAGCTCTCAACGTCACCATCCACGCTGCTATGCATTTATCTCCAGGATGCGAGCTTCTCTGCCTCGGCCTTTACCCTCAACAGGGAGGATTGAAGAGAACACCACCTGCACACCTATCTGCTTCACCTTCTGTCCCAGAGCCATGAAGTCACTTTTGATGCACTCAGAGGGATACCTGATAGTGTCATTAGTGCTGACATAGATGAGTAACATTGGGTAAACGTCAGTAGGATTGATGAGTCTCAGCAAACTCTCCATAACATCTTGGACTTTGGCACGTGGAGATGCAGCAACTGGAGGAGCAGGAGGTCCTGTATGGATGCAGGCAGGGCATCAACAGGAGCCGCTATGTGGAATAGCTGTATGAACTCCTCTTACCCTGAGTCACTCAGGGTGTCTGTTTACCTAAGCTGCAGTGGATAGATTACCAGATCTCTGGTAGGAGAAAGATGAGATGCCCTTCCTGTCACTTCCCTTATGCATCTGGCACAATTCACTAGCTATTGAGAAGTGCTGCACCCATGTGGGAAAAGAGGGTGTTAGAGTTTGCAGATCTGCATGACCAACACAGTGACCACACAAATGTGGGGGGAATCTTGACTGGGGAACCACCACTCCTTACACCATATGGGGCCCACACTGTCCAACTGCAGCCCCTTGGCCTACCATCCCTGTGGACTAATCTTTGCCAAAGGGATGGGAGACACTCAGCAAAGGGCACCCATGCTCCCACCATGGAGATGCCTCTATGGACACCCCACAGTACCCCTCTGCACCCCCATGAAGATGGGAAGTCTCGATCAGCTCCCAGTCAGAGCACTCTAGGTTTCAGGGACTTAAAGCCCACAGACCATTAGGAGCTTACAACTCCTCCTCAAGTCTGTGGAACACATCATCCTCTGAGCAAAGGTGCTAGGGTCGGGAGGCTGATCAAACAGCTCCAACCAAGCCAGCCCATGTCCAACCAAGCCAGTCCATGTTCAGTGGTAGAAACAGCGCTATCTGCTCAGAGCCAGGAGGCCAAAGACATATCCTCATATGGGCAGAGTGGGGGACATATGCCCACAGGAACAGGGCCTATGGCACTGGCAGGGGTCCCCAGGTGCACATATACACCTTTATGTGGCCACTCATGCATTGGAGATGGTGGTCTGACAGAACCATTTAGTGCCAAACCTTCCTTCTATCTGAGGTCAGATCACTATATTTGCATGTCCCAACCCCAGCTGAACTCTACTAACTCCATCCCTGGTTATGTGGTCAGTACCAGCTGTTTCACTGGGCACAGGCTCTATCTCCTAACTCATCCATAGCTGATCACATCAGCAACCCTCCTGTATCCAGATGAGAAATGCATACTGTCAAGACAGCCATTACCGTGTATGCAGAGGTGTGCCCACTCTCCCAGCTGGTACACTCATGTGTTCAGACCCTGGTTTTGTGGCTGGCAGGCTGTGGTGCTCCACTGCTATGGCAGCTGCGCCATAAAAACGCCTCTGATAAAGGTGCCCTAGTCAAGTGCCTGGTTCACATATGAACTTTGCTATTCTGTGTTATGATGAATGGTATATGTGTGGGATGGTTATGGCCTTTAAACTATGTGGGATTCACGGCCAGAATGCGTTTTCATGACTCATTTTAAGTAACTCAGAAATGGAAAGCCCTGCCTGCATTTTTACTAAAGGTTTTTTTTTTAATTGTAAACTTTGCTATTCTGTTTCTTACTCTTAACCTGTGTAACCATTTTTCCTGTTCCTCAACACTATCCTTATATAATCATAAAAGAATGCATACTTGTTCTTCCCTAACTACAAGGAGACTGATTTTGTCTTAAATTTCAGTCATTCAGAGCTTCTAAAGTTTTCACTTGCCCCAACAGCTGTTTATCACTCAACTTTCAAAGCAATATTTCTGTTACAATAACTGCTTTTAGCAGCAGCCAGTTTTTATAGTAACTCTGTTAGTTTTGTTAGCACTGTGACAGCTTCACAAAGGCCTAAGCCGTTTTCTCTCACAGGGCCTGACTCTCCTCATCCAAGCCAAACCCAGGACTTAGACAGGCTTTACCAGTCTGCCAATGAATCAATCAGGAGTTACTCCTGAATCAAACTGTATTAAAACCTCTCCTCAGAACCCTTGTCACTTCATACATACTTAGATCAGCTAAACACCACATACCGCTAAGGTTGTCAGATGTCCCCGATTTTTGGGGATTGTCCCCAATTTTGAGGTAGTGTCCCAGATTCCATGGACTAGAACGTAAGAGCATACGAAATGCTGTACTGGGTTAGACCAAGGTCCATCAAGCCCAGTATCCTGTTTCCAACAGTAGCCAATCCAGGTGACAAGTACCTAGCAGGTTCCTAAAAAGGTACATAGATTCCACAATGATTGTCCTAGAGTAAGCAGTGGATTTCCTGGGTCCTCTTTAATAATGGTTTATGGACCTTTCCTCCAGGAACTTGTTCAAACCTTTCTTAAACCCAGCTACACTAACAGCTTTTACTACATCCTCCGGTAACAAATTCCAGAGTTTGATTACTCATTGAGTGAAAAAATATTTTCTCTTATTACTCTTAAATGGGTTACCTTCTAGCTTCATTTTGTGTCCCCTAGTCTTTCTAATTTTTGATGGAGTAAACCACCAATCTATATTTACCCGTTCTACTCCATTCATTAATTTATAGACCTCTATCGTATCTCCCCTCAGCCGTCTCTTTCCCAAGTTGAAGAGCCCAAATCTCTTAAGCCTTTCCTCATAGCAATATCCTTCCATCCCCTTTACCATTTTGGTGGCTCTTCTCTGTACATTTTTTAATTCTGCTATAACCACCTCTTGTCCCCTATTTCAAGTGGACAAGGTGGTTACTTCTCCTTCATATATCTCTAATGCAGTCTTCTGTATCCTGGTAGAAGCAGATGTTACATGAACTTTTGTGAAAAGGAGGGGTAATTTTAGAAACATATTGAATATATGTATCTATATTTATAAAATAATGTTTAAGCATATATGTATACATGCACACTTATAATGCGAGAAGGGCTGCTGCTGTCTTTGAAATTACTGAATGCAACCTAGCATGCACATTTTGAAACATATGGGGAAAGATGCCTGAGGTGGCCCCTGCTCCTCCCAGCCCAGCTCAGACCTGCCCAGGTGTACCAAATTTGCTCTCCAAAAATGTGATAACCCTACGCACCACTCAAAGAGACATATATACTAAACCATGCTACCCGATAGTGTGGGGCTAAACATGCAGTTTGGGCGTCATGCTAAAAAGTATCACAGGGCCTAGCATTGGTAGCATGCATTAAAGTGGTGATTGGACAGGACGGGGAAATTCCTGGCACAGTGCAGTTAGCACACGTGCAACTAATACCACCTCAGAGGGTAGCATTAATTGCAGCCAAGACAGGTTTGCCATGCTACAGTCTGGTAACTGCAGGGGGAAGGATGTACACTCCCTCCTGCAATTATCCAGAAGCCCACATGCACATTACTTTACAGCGTTTAATAAACACCCCAAAGTTTGTTAATAATTACACTCACACTTCTTTCAATCAATAAGAATTAACTTTTCAATATTTTTAACTTAAATTCTAAGCCTAGTCACTCGGCGCTCACAAAGTAGGTCTAATTCAGTGGTTCTCAGATCCTTTTGCTACAAGGCCCACATTTAAAACTCAAACATTTTTGCGGCCGACGTGTTAAATAAAGTTAATAAACTAATAAAGTGCTTTATATTTATACTATAAATATAACTTTATAAAGTATTATGTTATATTTTTCTCTAAATGCTTAACTGCGTATTGATTGGTACACAAAAGTTCTTTTCATTTACCTTTATTGTTAAAGATGGCACTGTTTTCAGTTGGATAGCATGTGTACTCTGGCTGGAATTTGTGACAAACACACTGGAAGATCATCCTCCATGTTCATTCTTGATCGATATTTGGTTTTCATGGCAGTCAATGCAGAAAACGAAATCTCGCATAAATAAGTTGTTGAAAAAGGTAGAAGAACTTTCATTGCCAGGGCTGACAACAATGAATATTCCAGCGAAACAGTACACCAAAAGGAAGAGATATCCACAGCGGGGTCATTAAATTTGATTTGTAATGTGTGATCGGTAGACAGCTCTGCAAATTCTTCTTGTGCACAACCGGTTAATTCAGAGAATGCACACTGAAAAGGATTACGAATCCAGTCGTAAACTTCAATGTCTTCATGCGTGAAGTATTTGTCAAAATATTCAGCAAGAGATCTCAGGTGCTCTTTGATTACACCAGTGACCCCTTTCAACATCTCGCCATTAACTTCATTGCTCTCTATAAATTGACAAAACAAGTCAAACATGTCTTGTGAATTGTTCTTGAGTCGCGGGCACCAAAGTCGTAACGTCTTCTTAAAGGCTGCAACTTTGTTGTATGTCTTGAGTATACTGGCATCTTTACCCTGCAGGGATATGTTCAAACTGTTCAAAAGGCTAAAAATGTCAGCAAGGTAGGCCAGCATGGCAAGCCACTCAGTATCAGCGACCTTAGCTGCCAGGTCGAGATTGTGTTCGGTCAGAAACTGCAACAATTCTAAACGAAGCTCAAACACCCTTGCAAAAACTTTTCCTCTGGACTGCCAATGCACAGCCGAGTGCAATAGGAGATGCTTGTGTTCTGCATCTGACTCAATACAAAGTTGAGCAAATAATCATCCGTTCACTGTTCTAGTTCTAATGAAGTTTACAATCTGTACACAGTCTTCGAGTACAGATCCCAGAGTTTCATTCAACTTCTTTGAAGCCAATGCCTCACGATGGATCATGCAATGGGTGCCTACAATCTCAGGTGACACTTGCTTTATGCGAGTTACAACACCACTGTTGTGGCCGGTCATTGCAAACACCGATGCAATTCATCCACTGCAGTCCAAAAGTCATGAAAAACTTGTTTAAAACATAAAATATTTCATCGGCCGTCGTTCTCGCTGGCAATGACTTGCAAAAAAGAAATTCCTCTTGTATACCATTTTGCCAACAATAGCGAATATAAACAAGCAGCTGTGACTCGCCGGTGATGTCAGTTGACTCATCTAATTGAATAGCAAACTTATTAGATTGTCATGCAGCTAACTGAACGATTACAATGTCTTACAATGACATTTCAGATATTCTTCTGCGGATAGTATCATTTGAGATAGGAATGCTTTTCATTTTTGTAGCATATTCTGAGCTGAACAATACATCACAAATCTCAACAGCGACTGGCATGATAAGATCTTCTCCAATCATGTGCGGTTTCTTTGATTTTGCAATTCTCTGGGAAATCAAGTACGATGCTTTAAAAGCTTTTTCATTGAGAGTGATTCTTGTTTTTAATACTGTCTTTTGTTTACTATATTCCTCGGCTTTACGTTCAAAAAAAATCTTTGGTTTTATTCTGTAGATTTGGGTGTCTTGTAGTTAGATGACGACACATTTTTGTCAGCTTCATTGCCTCATTAGAGAGGATTTTCAAACAAATAACACACTGTGGCAGATTTTGGTCATTTGCTGATGGAACGAAACCGTACTTAATATACTCCACATCATATTTTCGAACATATTTAGTTTTCTTACAAGTATCAACTTTAACATCATCTCGATCACAATCACTTTCACTGCCACTACTATCAATTTGTTTGCATGAAGTCAAAGGCTTACGTTTCACAAATTGATCCATTGCCTGCTGCAAATGGCGCCAGCCGGGTCTTACTCTCGCGTGCTGCGAAAGCAAGTCACACTCTCACAGTCACACTCTCACAGCAGCGACTCACAGTGCCCTCACAGTCACACTCTCACAGCAGCAACTCACAGTGCTCTCACAGTCACACTCTCACAGCTGCAACTCACAGTGCTTTCACAGACTCACAGTCACACTCACACAGCAGCGACTCACAGTGCTCTCACAGTCACACTCACACAGCAGTGACTCAGAGTGCTCTCACAGACTCACAGTCACACTCTCACAGCAGTGACTCAGCAGCGAGCAGGCCTCCTCAAATGCCTGCCTCACAGTGCTCTCACAGTCACACTCTCACAGCAGCGACTCAGAGTGCTCTCACAGACTCATAGTCACACTCTCACAGCAGCGACTCACAGTGTTCTCACAGCCACACTCTCACAGCAGCGACTCACAGTGCTCTCAAAGTCACACTCACACAGCAGCGACTCAGAAGCAAGCAGGCCTCCTCAAATGCCTGCCTCAAATGGCGCTAGCCGGGTCTTGCTCTCGCGCGCTGCGAGAGCAAGTCACACTCTCACAGCAGCAACTCAGCAGCGAGCAGGCAACAGCTAATTGAGCTCCTGTCAGGTGGTGGGGGGGGGGGGGCGGCTCGTGCACAACTTACTCGAGTCCTGATTGGTTGGTGAGAGTGATGAATCTTATCTGATGATGACGAGCATAAGACTGGAAGTGACATGACTGACATCACGTAACCGGAAATGACAACTCGCCGGCGTGGCGATGCATGGTCTTTAAAAAAAAACAAGCTTTCCAATGAAAATCCCCAGATCCCAAGATTTGATCTAAAACCCCAAGATCTCGTGAAAAAAGCCCAAGAGTGGTGTGACTTCGGCGTGGCCCACAATTCTCCCTTTCACAGCCCACCTTTGGTCCGCAGCCCATGGGTTGAGAACCACTGGTCTAATTCCTTCAACATCTCTTTCCCACTCCCATCTGGCAGTTGCTATGGCATTTCCAGGGAAACACCAATCAGCATAACTTGTTTGGCTTCACTTTGGCTTGGATTATTCAGACTCTAAACTGCACATCCTTGGAATGCTGCTAAGCTTGAATGTTTTTATATAGGAATGGCTAGTTCATTTCATTAAAATTGATTCCACAATTTATTTATTTATGTGATCTTATATACCACTTTTCCAGCATCAAGGTGGTTTACATTAAATTAAGAACGATTACATGTAACATGTTATAACTTGAGTAAAGCAAATAATTTTACATTTAACATTTAACACTAAGCACAATGATTTACAGCTGATTTGAACTTATTTACAGGTATTATTATGCAATTCAGGATTTAGTCCTTTGAGGTCTAGTTAATAGTTGTGTGGACTATGTAACTAGGTTCATTATCCTGTTCAGTGTCTTAATCAGGTCACTCCAAAGTGTTCATTAAATAGGAATGTTTTTAGATGTTTGCAGAAGGCCTGTGGATCCTTAGTGGTTCTTATATTTTCTGGAAGTGTATAACCAGGTAGTCGGACCCGGCGCTCCCCTTCCTGCCTCTCGTACCCCCATCCTTCTACCTCCCCCTCCCCCCCCTTCACAAATGCAACAGACAACCAATCTTGGGTAACAACTGGTCGCAGCTTTATTTGCCAAATTAAGATCCAGAACATACCAAACCAGCATAATCAACACCTAACCAAAGCCCCCCCCCCCCCCCCAACGAAGCGATGCGTCACCAGCCATGCTATTAGCAAAGTGACCTCGCCTCCGCACCGGCCGCATTCACCTCCACCGGCCAAATTCCTAACACCCCTGTCCGACTTCGCCATATCTCTAGCAAAAGTCTACCCGGGGTTGTCCGGGCCTTGGGCACCTCGCCCACGCCCCAAGTGGCCTAAGGCTCCAGACCCCGGACACCTCCAGGATCCCACCACTCCGCCCCCCCAAGCTGCAACAACCCTAAGTCTCCAAACCCACCGCCTCCCACAAGGGTGGGCGGGCGGACCATCACGCTCCAGGCTCTCCCACATGTGCCCAGCCGCCGCTGCCACCGGCTGAGCACATGCCCTGCCTCAGTCCCTGATTGGCTCCCATGCCCAATCGCGTGCACCGAGCCAATCAGTTTAAAGGACACACAAGCGTCCTCGCCGCCGCTCTGCACCCCCCACCTCCTCTTACCTACACACGCGCAGGGTCCCACGCCGGGCCGAGCACCCGGTTAAATTCGGTCGCCGGGACCCTGCCCGCGCCCTTTCCCTAACTGGGTAGTCGGACCCGGCGCTCCTCTTCCTGCCTCTCATACCCCCATCCTTCTACCTCCCCCTCCCGCCTTCACAAATGCAACAGACAACCATTCTTGGGTAACAACTGGTCGCAGCTTTATTTGCCAAATTAACATCCAGAACATACCAAACCAGCATAAATAACAACTAACCAAAGCCCCCCCCCCCAACGGAGCGATGCGTCACCAGCCCTGCTATTAGCAAAGTGACCTCGCCTCCGCACCGGCTGCATTCACCTCCACTGGCCAAATTCCTAACGCCCCTGTCCGACTTCGCCATATCACTAGCAAAAGTCTACCCGGGGTTGTCCGGGCCGTGGGCACCCCGCCCATGCCCCAAGTGGCCTAAGGCTCCTGACCCCAGACACCTCTGGGATCCCGCCACCGGCTCGGGCAATCTGAACAGCCCAAGCCTCCCCCCCTACTCACAAGCTGCGACCAATTCCTGCCACCCTGCACCACATGCTCCAACACCTCTTGCCAATCATTCAGAAGGAGGTCGACCCCCACCGGAGAAAGATGCACCCCATCGCTCCTGTACAATCCTCCACACTCCACCTCCGCCCACGTATGCATCACTTGATAACCCCCTTGTTCGCATACCCACCTCCCAATCTGTCTGTTGATTTTTGTTAACCCCCAAGACCACCGCCGCTGTCCCCCACAAGTGGCCGCGGGACAATATCTGACCAAATTAGCACCACCCCCCCAAACATTTGCAACACTAAGGCCAAATCCCTCTTAGCAGCTCTAATCAGTTGTTTGCAAGTCCAGGCAACCAAGTCATTCCCCCCCAGATGCAGCAGGATAATCCCCGGCTGTCCTCTTATGCGCTGATGGTGCCGAAGCAAAGGCAGCTGCTGAGTACACCGCAGACCGCGCTCACCCAGCCATGATATCGACACCAACACCGGATCCAGCCCCAGATTCAGCCCAACTGACCACACTGCTGCATGTTCGCCCGCCCAGAACACGAAGGAATGCCCCAGCAGCCAACACTTCCAAACACTCTGCCCCCCATCTGCAAAAAAGAATGTATTACTCCTCCTCGCCCATCAGCCTCACCCTTTAGACACTAACATAACTTTGGAAAGCTCTAGACCGCCATCTGCCTATACATTGTATATGCCCCCCCCCCCCCGACAACCCAACCTCCGCTGCACTGGTCGCCGCCCCGATCCGAAACGAATGAGCCGCAAACAGGGAAGGGTCTTCGCCTATATGCCGAATAATCATCCACAAAAATGCCGATACTTGAAACCGCGTCAGCATCCGCACGTCTCGGTGGATGAATAGCCTGCCTTCATGCTCAGGACGCACGCCCGAGTAGACCGTAATCAGCGCCACCGGACATGTGGGCCCCCCGATCTCCTTCAATACCACCCACTGCCCCTTACCCCGCTGGTCCATTTTGGAACTCGCTAAGAACACCCGTAACTGCCCGTCACACACTTGGACATGTCGCCGTTGCAAACAACTACCCGCTCCCGCCTTCACCGAGTCCGCTACCAACTCACTCACCCGGAAGGCGCCAAAGAAAGCCAAGCTGAAAACCGCCCGAAAAAGTATGGCCTCATAGTGCGACTCCGTCACTTGCGGCAATTCCTCGCACAATCTCACTAGTAACTGATGCGTGATCGGACGTTCCCATCAGCCCCTGCGGGCTTAACAGAGACGCGAGGGAGACACGCTCCCTTCGCGCCTCTCACAGCCTGCACGGAGGGAGGGACGGATCGACCTTGCAGAGGGGGCCCCCGCGGGTCAGTCCATGCTGCCGCGGCAGCAGAGGGGGCCCCGCGGCGTCAGCCAGCAGGTTTTTTTTTAAATTTTATTTTTTAAAAAAAAGCTAACTTCCATTTTTGTGGGCCCTTGCCAGCTGTGGGCCCTACGCCATGGCGTACATGGCGTATAGGTAAATCCGGCCCTGCGTATAACATAATACCATGTGCATAGATGTGGTAATGAACATTGTTTCTCTGGATGATCTTGCAGATGGGTTGTATGTAAAGGTTGAATAATAGAGCTGATAGGGTGGAGCCTTGTGGTATACCCTGTCTTTCTGTAAATGGTTTAGATGTGTTGTTACCTATTTATGTAGTTTAATTTATGTAGTTTAATTCAGCCATCGCTCAGAAAATATCCAAATGCACCAGCAATAAAAACTCAAGAATAAACTCAGGGACATTCCACTACCTCCAGGAACTTTCCTGTTGGCCTAAGCCCTTCAGCAGCACTGTGGCAGTTTTAAACCTTTTAAAAGCTTTTCCTTCCTCACCATAGCTCTGTCACTCGCACAGTTGCTACCACTGTCCCAGTCTCGCACTTACCCTCAGTCAGCTGTCATTTTTTCCTTTGTTTATGCTGCCCAGAATCTCTCCTTTAACAGGCTCTGGTCCTTTAAAGTTTGGCTGCCAGTGCCACATTGTCTCTTTCTTTTCCCAGTCCTGCCAGCAAGTTCCTTTTAGTGTGTTTTTCGGCCAGTCAGCTCTCTCCAGTTATCGGACTTTTATCTGCTGCAATTCCTTTAAATTCTTCACAGCCTCAACTTAGCCTGTCACTCATCCAGCCAAGCCCTGCTGTTTATCACAGCTGGCTATTCCGCTACACCCTTTTAATTTGAGAAACTCTGGTGCCAGCCTCTTTAAAAATAGCATGGCCCTAATCACCACGGCCTCTCAAGATTATCTGCATCTCTTCCTCTCCCCCTCCCAAAGGGAAATCTCAGCCACATCAGGCCTTACCCCATCAAAGCTGCCAAAGGCATTGCAACTCCTTTAAATTCATGTGCATCCTAGTGATGCTCTCATTCAAGCCCCTTAGAACTCCTCCAGCTGTGATTATCACAGTTTGCCTCTTTCTGCCTCTCCTGGGGCCTGAGGTCCAGCTTGCCCTTACAACCATAGCTTTCAGAGCTGCCAAGTTACCCAGTTCCAGGAGTGAGCTTATAAGCTAGCCCTAGATTTCTCATAAGGTCACCATGATGCATTATGGCACCTGCAACACTGATTCCATGGATAAAATCAGGGACTACAAATCCCATACTCCACTGCAATGGAAATTTAAACCCAGAACTGGCTAAGTCTCTCACTCCTGGAAATGAGTAACTTGGCAACTCTGAGCTCTGCTTTTTTTTATTTAAGCATGCAGTCCAGGCACCGCTTGTTTCTTGGCCCCCTCAGCTCTGTGTTCAGCTTACCCCCACCTGCCAGCTTTCACCCATGGCCTTATTCAGCAAATTGCTAAAGTAATGTGACCTTGCTTCTTCAGCCATGCCACAGCCTGCTCTGCCCAGACTTGGCGTACTTCAAAACGTGGCATTAAACCTCATATTTCCCAGTGCTGCAAACCCCACAACATGGGCCTTGCAGAATTCATATGGGTCTGATCTTTTTTTTTTTTTAATTTACAGTGATCACCATGCCTCTTCCTGTTGCTGTCCAGCTGATCTCAAGCTGACCCTCCCATGGCCAGCATAGGGTTACCAACTTTTTCACCGAGAAAAACCCGACGCCTGTGGCTCGCCATGCTCCACCCATTCTCCGCCCCTAGTCCCACCCCTGCCCCGCCCCCATCCCCACCCACAAAAATTACCGAGGATACGTGTAGGCTAACTTCCTTGGTCAGATAATAATTAAACTGGGAACCCCAAAATCCAAACATGAAATGTACAACACTGGAGAAATAAAACTATAAAGTAATTTCCTCTTGCACTAAACAAAAACGCAAAGATGTTATCAATACACACTTCCCAGACCAGACATATTCCAGCTAATAAATTCAAAATAAAAAGTATTTTTCTACCTTCTGTTTGGGCGTTTTATTTTTCAGTTGCAATTGCTCCAGTCACTTTCTTCTGGTTTCTTCGTGTCTTCTGCGAGCTATCCATTTGTCCTTTCTTCTCTTTTAGATGTTTTCCATTCTCTCTCTATTTCTGCTTTAACATACTGATTGTTTCCCTTTTGCTCTTTCCCCCAATTCTTTCCTTATTCCTTTATCATCCGTTTAAATTTCACCCTTCCATTCTCAAGCCCCTCTTACTCTCCCAATATCCAGCCCATCATAGACTTTTCTTCCACACAAAATATTTTTCCCCTCTCCATTCTCATTCCCCATCTATTCTAGTCCTCCCCCAAAATCAGTTCCCTTATAGTTCTAGACCCACCCAGCATCCACTCCCTTCTAATCCCATTCTCCCATGCCCCACATCAGCCCATTTCCAGTCCTATTCCAGCTCTTCATCAGCCCATTTCCAGTGCTAGCCCTCACATCACAGACCATTTCCAGTCCTAGCCCCCCCCCCCCTCATCACAGCCCATTTCCAGTCCAAGTCCCCCATCACATCCAATTTGCAGTCCGAGTCCCCCCGCACCATCACAGCCCATTTGCAGTCCTAGCCCCCCCCCCCACCATCACAGTCCATTTGCAGTCCTAGCCCCCTAATCACAGCCTATTTCCAGTCCAAGTTCCCCCTCCCTCCACCATAGCCCATTTCCAGTCCAAGTCCCCCCCATAGCCCTTTTCCAGTCCAGGTCCCCCTCCCCATCAAAACCCATTTCCAGACCATGTCCCCCCCCCCCCCCATAGCCCTTTTCCAGTCCAGGTCCCCCTCCCCATCAAAACCCATTTCCAGTCCATGTCCCCCCCCCCCCACACATAGCCCTTTTCCAGTCCAGGTCCCCCTCCCCATCAAAACCCATTTCCAGTCCATGTCCCCCCCCACATAGCTCTTTTACAGTCCAGGTCCCCCTCCCCATCACAGCCCATTTCTTTCCAGTCCAATGCCCCCCCCCATATCCCTTTTCCAGTCCAGGTCCCCCCCCCCCCCCCACTTCACAGCCCATTTCCAGTCCAAGTCCCCCTAATCACAGCCTATTTCCAGTCCAAGTTCCCCCTCCCTCCACCATAGCCCATTTCCAGCCCAGGCAGTCCTTGGCCTCCCCCCCAAATCCGCGGCTGTCTGAGGCTTTAGAGGGAGCCAGGGAAGCCCGCGCGAGGCCCCGGCTCCCTCTGAACAGCTGCCAGCGTGAAGAGCCTTTTCCTTCACGCTGGCGGCTGTTCCTGTGAAGCCGCAAATGCTGGGAAAGGTTAAAGGGCATTGCCTTTAACCTTTCCCACCAATCGCGGCTTCACCGGAACAGCCGTCAGCGTGAAGGAAAAGGCTCTTCACGCTGGCGGCTGTACGGAGGGAGCCGGGGCCTCGCGCGGGCTTCCCCGGCTCCCTCTGAAGCCTCCGGTTGGGATAAAAGCCGGTTTTTTTGCTCTGGCCTCTCCCGATCTTGCGGCCAGAGCAAAAAAAACGGCTTTTCAAGGGCCGGTTTTGCCTCTGCGCCGGCAGCCGGCCTGGGCATAGAAAAACCGGCCAGGCCGGCTGAAAACCGGCCAGTTGGCAACCCTAGACCAGCAGCAGAACATCCTACATGGCTGCCAAAGTCCTGTGAGAACCAGGTAATTACATTTATTTATTTTTTCACCTATTTATATTACCTTCATCTACGTGCTTTAGGCACTTTATGTAGTCACAAAACACAGCCCAAAACAAGGTTACACATTAAGAAAAAACTCAGATTGACCAATAAAGTGTATAACAATACTAATATATAACCCTTCGCACCATCATTGGTCTCAAAACGTGCTTTTTCATTTTATATTATGTATACTATATTTTACTAAATATTCAAAAACTTTCTTCAAACAAAAAAATGAAGTAGCCTCTTATCTAAATGAAAAAAATCTCAACATGAATTCATGTTTCAGGCTCTGATCCTACTTAGTCATGTGCTTGCTATCCCTTTTCACAAACTCTGATGTCACTTCCTTTCTTCACAATGATATTTGAAGAACGATGGGGTCTGTTTACTAAGTAGATGTAAATGTCCATGCCCGAATTTAAGTGATGATCCCTGTCAACTACACTAGAATTTAATAAAGACAAGAAAGCATCTTCTTGGTTTTATGAGAAAAACTTACAATAGATACATTTTGGCTGTATTAACCCATGTACCGTGTTATAAAATTATTGTCATAGGAGATCACGTGATGCTGCGAGCAAGAGAGCGGGGTGAGTCTTTTGCTCCTAATCCCCTCCGCAGACTGGGGCCCAATTTTTGCTGCTAGCTATCCTGCTTGTGCCTTTTTCATGTCTTGGTGCCTTGCTTGGGGCTTATGGACAAATTTATGCAAAAAGCAACATTGTCTATGGCAGCAAAAGCAGGGAAAAGGACCGAGACTGGATGCGGCCCACGGAGCCTAGGATGGCCACTAGAAGTGAGGAAGAGCCATGTTTAAGCACTTCTGCTGTGCAATAGCTTGCTGAAGCAGTGGTACAGTCTCTCAATGCTCATTCTGTGCAACCGAGGACTCAGTTGGGCTCAGTGTTAAACTCTATTGCAGACTTCATTGCCCGAATGGTGGAGGTGAAACAGAATGGGAGAATTGGAAGATTCTCTTAGCAGGGCCTTAAAGGAATTGGAGATGCTGAAGGCCAAGATGGTGCAGTTCAATGAAAAACTAGATGATCTCGAGAATTGATCTTGATGCAACAACCTGCACTTTGTGAGGCTGCCTGAGATGCTGACTGATGCCAAGCTTATGAGCTACCTTGTGCACTGGTTTGCCATAGAGCTATCCTTGCCTGCAATTTTGGGTCCATTGCACCTGGAAAGGGCACATCATTTAGAGCACTGTGCAGAGCAAGAGCGGGAGCAGAGACCATGCGTTGTTATTGTATGAGTGTTGAATTATGTGTACAAGTCTACCATCCTGTAGGAATTTTGGCAAAAAAATAATCTGTCGTACCAGAACCATTAAATCTTTATCTTTCAAGACAATTCAACGAAAGTGGCCACCGAGTGTCGGGCATTTACGCCCGTTTGCAAGATTTTGGCCAACCAGAAGATCTTCTTCTCCCTACAGTTTTCTGCAGTCTTGCAGATTCAACATAGGGAAAAGACCTGTGTTTATACTGACCTGAAGTCAGTACAGACAGTGATGCAGAGCTGGGAAACTCCGACTTGATCTTCAGTGGCCATGGTTGCTTCTCTAGATTGTCAACGTTAGACCTCTTTGGTGGCCGAGGATATCTGTTCTAGTGTGGACTTGCTGCATTTCTTTCAGATTTGAATGGCTTATTTGTTCTGCTCCATTTCTCCCTCTCTCCTTTGTCTAGCTTTTCCTCACACTGTTTTCATTTTGCTTGTGGGTTTGGCTTGTAGGTTGTTTGTGTGGGGTTTAGGTGGTTTTAGGGGATGGGGGTTAGACTTGAGCACTGAAAATGGGTTACTTTTGGATGGATTTGTACTTGTGCAAGAGGTGAGTTTGATAGAGGTGCTGTTGCTATGGTGTGTGTGAGGGCCCAGTTTGTTGAGAAGATGTGTGGTGATCTTATATAGGTGTGTGGATGGATTTTGTGGTAGTGTGGGGGAGAGCGCTGGTATTGCAGCATTGGGTTTGGAGATTTGGGGGTTTGGGGGTGGGGAGGGAGGGCAGGGGTCTGGAGATTGGGGCAGTGAGCAAGGTTTTGGATTGCTAACGAATGTGGAATGTATGGGTTTGGTTTGGTTATGTGGGCAACAACAGACTATCGGTTGGGGCGAGTTTGTGCACCTTGAGCGGGTAGGTTGTATATGCTATACTTTCTTTGTACTGATGTACCAGTGGAATGTATGATGTCACCTATTGTCGCCACCTCCTGGCCGGGCGTATAGCCGGGCAGCAGGAGAGTGTCGCCTTGTTGCCCTTGGAATAAGGTTCACCAATATGTCTACCAGCTAGGGTTGCTGGGTACTGTAGTTTACTTATCCTATCAGGCAAAGTAGTGTGACCACAAGTGGTTAGGCGAAAACAGAGAATATTTTATTTTCTTGGGATTTTTCCCCTCGCATCAAATTAACAGTGCTGAACTCAAAAATGGATTCTTCTCCAAAAACAAAGAATAAAGCTCACAAGTTGTATTCACAGGTAGGTCAGTTTAAGCAGTTAACTTTGACACCGAAATTAGCTTCCAAAGCTCAGGCTGTAAACTTTCTTTAAAGCAAGTTAACTTCACAGGAAGACTGTTTTACTCACAGATTTCTCACATACAGACAGCTTCAAAATGTCCATTAAGTTTCATTTCACTTCCAGGCATATAGGAGAAACAGCTTGGCTTAAAACCTCCAGTTATTTTCCTTTGCTGTATCTTTCATTCAAACAAGCTTCACTACTTTAAACATTCATTCATTCACATGTGCTTTATGCTTCAACACACTTCCGGCTTGTTTGCCCTACAAAATGAGCATTGTATTTCTTCAGGCTCATTATCATAAGATTCTACTTCCATCTCCTCTACAGATTCATTGCAGCAGTTCTCAGAGGGTACCTGGTCGAAGAGCTTACTACTCTGCTTCTGCAACAGTTCATTTAATTTTTCTAGCAAGAGTTTCTTCTGCTCTATCTCCTCAGAGAGACTTAGATTAGGAAATGCAGACAAGCTATTCTCTCTACTTTTACAGCTTAGCTGGCTAGCTGAGTTACTTCCTCCAGTAGGAACTAACTCCTTCAACTTTCTCTTATGCAGGGACTCTGGAACATACACTTGCCTGAACTCTGGGCCTCTTAGTTGTTCCACTCCTTCCTGCTCAAAGCCATGCTGCCTTCTCTCATCAAACGCTTGCCTTCCTCGTGGCAATTTCCCAGTTAGCTGTGTCTGCCTTGGACCTGTTGCTCCTAGATCCCACAGCTCGTCTCTGCTCTTAGTTCCAGCTCTGCTCGAGCCTCCCAAGGCTCCTCTGCTGCTTTCCGGAGCTCCTCTCGAGACTCCTTTCCTTGCACTCGTGCCTATTCTCGTGCCAGTGCTCTTTCTAACTGACTGCTCAAACTCAGCAGTTTTAAACTGATCTTTCCTAGGGACCACACCCTTCTCCCAACACACGTGGGAGCTGCTAGGATTCCACCTAGCTCTGATGTGCTGACATGGGCGGGGCTTGATGCTGGCTGTACTCTGACTCAGAGGTCTTTGGTTACTAGGGAAACCCTGAATGCTAGCATTTTTAAAGGAACAGGGTTCACTTTTCTGCCATTCCATTTCCTCTGAACTGCCTTCATCATCACACTATACAGGTTGTGTCTTGGAATGTGGCATAGATAGGCTCTCCAATTAAGCGGGTGCAGGTTCTGCAAGCCCTGAAGCAACAGCAGGTGGTGGTGGCCTGCCTGCAGGAAACTAAACTTAGTGATATTGAATACCAAAAACCAAAGACAGGCTGGGTGGGGGAGGTCTTTTTTGCCTCCTTGGGATGCCACTGAGTGGGTGTGGATATCCTTTTGGCAAAGTCCTTGAATGATCAGGTAGCACGGGTGGTGTGAGATCCTGAGAGCCGATTCATTGTTTTGCAGCTGCACATGTTGGGACTAGAGCTAAATCTAGCATCTATCTATGCTCCCAATATTTTCATTCAAGCTTTCTTTTGGAAGCTAAACTGTGAGTGTGTGGTACTTGGTGACTCCATTATGATTTGGGCTGGGGACTTTAATTCAGTTATGGATGCAGGGCTGGATCACTTGGTGCCAGCCTCAGGGAGATGCCAGGTCCCATGAGGTGGCTTGCCTTGTAATCAGTTAGACCTGGTAGATGTCTGGCGTACCTTGCATCCTTTGAAACGGGACTATACTCATGTTTCTAGGGTGTATGGAACAATGTCCGTTAGTGATTATATCATGGTCTCACGGTCCCTTTTTCTGCCCTACCAGCAGTTCAGATTGGCCTTTGGATAGAATTGGAACCAGTGGGAGAAGATCATAAGAATATTAGATATAAGAACATAAGAACATAAGATATGCCATACTGGGTCAGACCAAGGTCCATCAAGCCCAGTATTCTGTTTCCAACAGTGGCCAATCTAGGTCATATGTACTTAGCAGTTTCCCCAAGAGACACAAGTTCCACAGTGCTTGTACTGGGTCAAGCATTGATATCTTCGGTCACTTCTTAATAATGGTTTATGGACCTTTCCTCCAGGAACTTGTCCAAACCTTTTTTAAACCCAGCTACACTAACAGCCTTTACTACATCCTCCAGTAACAAATTCCAGAGTTTGATTACACGTTGAGTGAAAAAATATTTTCTTTTATTAGTCTTAAATAGTTTACCCTGTAGCTTCATTGCATGTCCCCTAGTCTTTCTATATTCTGATAAGGTAAACAATCGATCTACGTTTACCCGTTCCACTCCGTTCATTAATTTATAGACTTCTATGATATCTCCCCTCAGCCGTCTCTTTTCCAGGTTAAAGAGCCCTAACCTTTTTAGCCTTTCCTCATAGGAGTATCCTTCCATCCCCTTTACCATTTTGGTGGCTCTTCTCTGAACCTTTTCTAAAATCGCTATATCCTTTTTAAGATACGGCGACCAGAATTGCACACAATATTCAAGATGCGGTCTCATCATGGAACGATATAGAGGCATTATAATATCTTTTGTTTTATTTTCCATTCCTTTCCTTATTATACCTAGCATTCTATTTGCTCTCTTGGCTGCCGCTGCACACTGGGCCAAGGGTTTTAACATGGTATCCACAATGACGCCTAAATCTTTTTCTTGGGTGGTGGTTCCTAATGTGGAACCTTGCATCGTGTAACCATAGTTTGGGTTGTTCTTCCCTAGGTGCATAACCTTGCACTTGTCCACATTAAATTTCATCTGCCATTTTGATGCCCAGTCTTCCAATTTATCAAGATCCTCTTGCAATTTTTCACAATCCTCTTGGGTTTTAACAACTTTAAATAGTTTTGTGTCATCTGCAAATTTGATAACCTCACTCGTTATTCCACTTTCCAGGTCATTTATGAATATGTCAAAAAGCAGCAAACCCAGCACAGATCCCTGGGGTACACCACTATTCACCTTTCTCCATTGGGAAAATTGGCCGTTTAGCCCTACCCTCTGCTTTCTATCTTTTAACCAGTTCCTGATCCACAATAGTACACTGCCTCCTATCCCATGACTCTTTAGTTTTGCCAAAAGTCTCTGATGAGGGACCTTGTCAAAGGCTTTCTGAAAGTCCAGATACACAATATCAACCGACTCACCTTTGTCCACCTGTTTATTCACTCCTTCAAAAAAACATAACAGATTAGTAAGACAAGATCTTCCTTGTCTAAAGCCATGTTGGCTGTCTCCCATTAGGTCGTGACTATCTACATGCTGAGTAATTTTATTCTTTATGATGGTTTCTACCATTTTTTCCGGTACTGACGTCAGGCTCACCGGTCTGTAGTTTCCCGGATCACCCCTGGAACCCTTTTTAAAAATTGGTGTTACATTGGCGATCCTCCAATCTTCAGGTATTAGAGATGATTTTAATGATAGTTCACAGATTACTAATAGCAGGTCTGCAATCTCAAGACCGGTGTGGACGGTGGCGGTTTCTTGCTTATCTGTATTATGATCTTTCTTTTTTGCAAGTTTCTTCAGGCAAAGTGGAGGGAATTTTGTGAGAATAATCATCATGATGAGGAAACACCCATTTTATTTTGGAATACAGCTGAGGCAGTGTTGTTAAGGGGATCATAGCATATGTCTTGCTTCGAAAGAAGTAGTTGACTGCTTCCATTTTTTGACAGAGAGGTGTGCTTACATCAGCAGAAGCAGAGACTTGATTCCAATCATACTATGGCTGCTTACAATGCCTTTATGGCTATGCAGAGGGTACTGAATGATTTGCTGTTTGAGCACTCACAGAGGTCATTGGTTTTTCAGAACTTCTTCCTCTATAAATTTTGTAACTGTCTGGGCCATTTGATGGCTAGATTGTTTAAGCCTACATTTGGGGCATGATTGGTGGCAGCGGGATGCACACCGGAGGGTCATGTGGTATCGGGTGCTCGGAAGATGGTGGCAGTTTTCCATACATATTTATGCATAGCCAGGGCCAGTCCAAGGGTTTCTGCTGCCAGAAACTCTAGCCACGCCGCTTCCCCCTCCCCCATGCTGAACTGTGCCACACCGCCATCCCCCACTGCTACTGATTCCATCTTGGGGGGGTGGGTGGCGACAATAGTATTTTAAAAGCGGCGGCTTTGTGCTGCCAATTTGTTGCCGTGGCAGGCCATGTGCTTCAGTACATATGGCCTGCTGCTTCTGAACCCCCTCTAGCAGTAAGTTGCATTGGAGGGGGATCAGAAGCAGCAGGACATGTTCCGCAGGCAACAAAACAGTGGCATAAAGCCGCTTACCCGGGCCACCTAGCTTGCCTAATGGACGGGTACAGCTGTACTCATCAGAGGGTGCTGTTGACCCCTTCATAGTCACAACTTTTTTGGAGGGGCTTTTTTGGAGGGGCTGCTGATGTAGACTGAGGTGAAACAGCTATGTGCACCTCTTGCAGTGGCAGAGATCCAAAGGGTTCTGCATGAATTGCCCCTCCATAAGATGCCAGGGCCAGACAGTTTTAGTCACGAATTCTATAGGTTTTTTGCAGATGGAATAACTGGGACCTTTAGAGGCCTATTACGATACAGCGGCTCGTGTAGGAGTATTTCTATCAGTTTCAAAGCAGGCATTTAGAACACTCATCCCTGAGGAGGGAAGAAATCCATGCTTCTGAGGTCATATCATCCTATTTCTCTCTTAAACGTGGACTTGAAAGTGCTTGCCAAGTTATTGGCGAACCAGGTGGTGTCTTACCTGCCTAGACTAGCAGGGGAAGAACAGGTCAGTTTTGTCAAAGGCCACCAGGCAATAGTGAATGTCTGTAAGTTAATCATGTCTATGACAAGTATGTGGAAGGGGGAACCCCAGCTCTTCTCATCAGTTTCAATGCTGAAAAGGCTTTTGTTTGAGTGTGGTGCAGTTTCCTGTTTCCTGTCTTGCAGCATTTTGGCTTGCGGGGATTTTTTATGTAGGTGGTACAGGCATTATACCAGGCCCATCTGCGATGGTGCCAGTAAATAGGGCCATTGCCTCCTGTTTCCCTCTCTCCCCCTTTCCCAGTTGCTTTTCTTGCTGTTATTGGAGCCACTGTTATGCTTTTTGAAGTCTTCGGATAGTATCTGTGGGGTAACTGTGAGGACCTTAAAAGTTAGATGCCTGGTCTTCATTGATGACATTCTTTTACTGGTTAACCAACCCCTGGAATCTTTGCAGAGCACATTGGCTCTGTTTTCAACCTTTGGAGCTCTGTCTAGGCAGAACTGAGCCTTAAGTCCAAGGTGATGTCCCTAAACTGTGATATAATGGAGAAGTGGGGCACAGATTTTCTGTTACAAGTGGTATGTTCTATGTTGCATTATCTGGGTATTCATGCCCCACGTGACCTCCAAAAGCTCTGTTCTTTGAATGTTGAACCGCTCGCTGTTGTATTATACACTAGAGCGTTTCCAGAGTTGGGAGTCGCTGACATTGTCCTTGTGGGGTCCGGCCTTTTTATATCATATGGTCATTTCCCCAAAGTGGCTTTACATCTTACAGTTACTTCTAATACTCTTGAAGTAGCAGGACTTATGTCTGGTCCATGCGGCTTTGGGGCGGTTCTTGTGGAAAGGGTGGAGGATTTGTATCGCTTTGGAGACATTGATGTCTCCTAGAAGTGCTGTTGGTATCAATCTGCCAAATTTGTTTCAATATAATTTGGTGGATTACAGCATATCTGTGATTAGTCAGATCAATCCTCCTTTTATTCTCTTTATGAGGCAGAAATGTCCATGGTCGGCCCAGGTATGGGCTCTTTTGTCTTACATGCTCGGGTGGTAGCATTGACTGGGTTTTTCTCGGTGATAGCCAGTTGTTTGGTATATGTGTCAGGTTTGGCGGAGGGTTTGTGGGAGACTGCAGCTGGACCCCTTCTGTATACCTTTGCCACAGATTTGTGACAATCTAGATTTCAGGGCAGGGCAAGAATGCTTGGTTTTTCAGTGGTGGTGGGAACGTGGCCTAGAGTATCTGTAAGACCTGTTTGAAGGAGGAGGTCTCCATACTTTTCCAGGCCTAGTCTTGGCTTTTGATTTGTCCCAGAAAAAAACATTCTGTTTATTTAAAGATCAAACAATATGTGATATCGCTTCATTTGACGTCAGTGTTGGTGCAACAGCATGAATGGATTGAGTCCTGTTTGGCTTTGCAGGCTGGTGTACATGTTAGACTAGCTGCATTTCATAATGCTTTGGCCAATCTGGTGCGAGGTGTTAGCTCTGAGGATTTAGCAGTTCTGGAGTCAGAAGTTGGGGTCTGTTGTGTCCCTGGGTCTTCTAATGGTGAGTTTGTGAAAAGTCAAAAAGATATCTATGAATATGATGCATCAGAAGTCACAATACAAGTTTATATTGCGTACATATATTGCTACGTGGAGAGCCTTTCAGGCAGGATTTCCTGGTACTGGGAGCTAGTTTGGGTTGTTCTTCCCTAGGTGCATAACTTTGCACTTGTCCACATTAAATTTCATCTGCCATTTTGATGCCCAGTCTTCCAGTTTATCAAGATCCTCTTGCAATTTTCCACAATCCTCTTGGGTTTTAACAACTTTGAATAGTTTTGTGTCATCTGCAAATTTGATAACCTCACTCGTTATTCCCCTTTCCAGGTCATTTATGAATATGTCAAAAAGCAGCAGACCCAGCACAGATCCCTGGGGTACACCACTATTCACCTTTCTCCATTGGGAAAATTGGTGTGTAGGCCACATGTTCTGGTTGTATCTAAAGGTGGAATCCTTTTGGAAGCAGAGTTTCTTGGGTGCGTCCATTCTGTGGCAGGTGAATATGTTTTTATTTTCTGACTTTTCTGCCTTGGACCCCCGCTGAAGTGGTGCCATAGCCTTTCTTTGGAAGGCCATTTTTATGGCACATAAGGCATTTCGATCTCTTGGTTGAAACAAGACCCTCCAATATTGGCTCAGGAGCACGTCTACTCTTTGAGTTATTGATGATGGACTGGAAAGCACTGGGAAAATATTGATGGACCTAAATAGTGGTGTTTCCAAGATATCTGGAAGCCGTTTTGATCTTGGTTGTCACAAAGGCTGAGACGTTTGGTATTAAATCAATGATGCCCTTCTGTACTCTTGTTTGCTTTCCACAAATGTGAAGTGCACTGGGGATGCTTGTCCACTTTGAGGGGACTGGGGAATTTGTCTGCTGGGGTAAAAGAAAAATGTATAATGTCTGTATTTGTCTCTGTTTCAAGGTCTGTAGAGCCAAAGTACATAAAAACCAAATATATGTTGACTATTGCTTGTAGTGGTTTTTTTTGGATATTTATAAAAATTATTAACCATAAAATTACTGTCATAGAGGCTGAAAATATACAGATAGCAAAGTTATACAATTATCAGATGGAGGTACATAAGAATATAAGATATGCCATACTGGCTCAAACCAAAGGCCATCAAGCCCAGTATCCTGTTTCCAACAGTGGACAGTCCAGATCCCAAGTTCCTGTCAGGTTCCCCAAAGGAATAGAGTTGCCTGCTGCTTATCCCAGGGATGAGCAGTGAATTTCCCCATACGGGGTCATTCCAAGGCACAAATAGCAGAGACGGACGTCCAAACATTGGGACATCTATCCCCACTATTCGGGCCCTTTCCTGAACTCATCTACCTTCCCTGCACGTTGTACAGGGAAGGTAGACGGGGGCAGGAAAAGGATGGATCAGGGGTGGCATTAAGGTGGGCAGTGGGCGGTCATCGATCCCAGACGTACAGGAATAAGTTCCCTAGTAGGTGAGGGATGGCAGGCCCAGGGCGCGGAAAGAGCGGGAGGGCACAGAAGACATTCCCCACAGCCCGACCCTGGCCTTAGGAGGCCAGATCGAGGGTCGGGCTGTGGGGAAAGCACCTTTGCAGCCGACAGCCAGGGATTGTGGCTTTTCAATGGATAAGCGCTGCCATGGCACCAGGACACCATAGTGCCACGGCTCCATTGAACAGCACTGACTGAGCTATCCGGGCAAGGCCTGTACCTGCAGGCTGGACTGAATTGGGGTCCTGGCCTACAAATACAGGCCTGGTTGCGATTCTGATCCCACAGGGCTAGACGTGCCCCACGGGATCAGAATCACAGCTCCCTCTGTGCATCCGGTTCCAACCAGGCGCACAGAGGGCCGACACGTCTATGTCGGAATCGCACCCATAATGGTTTATTGACTTCTCCTCAAGGAAACTCTGTTAAACCCAGCTACATTAACAGCATTTACTACATCTTCTGGTAACAAATTCCAGAGTTTGATTACACGTTGAATGAAAAAATATTTTCTCTGATTAGTCTTATCAGAGAAAATATTTTTGCTTGTCTCCTAGTTTTTCTACTTTTGCTTGTCTCCTAGTTTTTCTACTTTTTGAAGCAGTAAAGAACTGATCTACATTTACCTGTTGCACTCCATTCATTATTTTGTAGGCCTCTATCACATCTCCACTCAGTGATCTCTTTTCCAAACTGAAGAGCCCTAGCCTTTTAAGCCTTTCCTCATACTTCTACTACTGATCATTTGTATAGCGCTACAAGGCATATGCAGTGCTGCACAGATATATGTAAAAGATGGTCCCTGCTCATTAGAGCTTATAATCTAGTTAAGACAGACCACACAGCAGCTGTGGACAAGGATATATCTAGGGGGAATGGCAAGGAAACACAAGGGGAACAAGGTGAATCAGGATCCTAAATCGCATTGAAGAGGTGAGTTTTCAGCCTGTATTTGAAAAGGGCCAGAGATGAAGCCTGACACACAGGCTCAGGTAGATTGTTTCAAGCATTAGGAGCAGCAAAGTAAAAGGAGTGAAGTCTGTAGCTGGCAGTAGAAGAGAAGGGCACAGATAGAAGTGATCTGCCATGTCTCATGTCTGAGGGGGTATGTAAAAGGGTTGTAAGGAAAGATGGGGCCACGTTGTTGATCAACTTGAAAGTGGTCATAAGGGGTTTATATTTTATTCGGATCACAATTGAGAGCCAGTGAAGTTCATAAAGAATGGGTGAGATATGGTCTGCTAATCAAGCCTTGCAGATGATTCTGGCTGTAACATTTTGTGCCCCTCTGGAGGATACTCAGTTTCTTTTTGCTAACGCCCTGTAACAAGCTGTTACAGTAGTCAAAGTGAGGAGTGATGAGGGCTTGTACAACAGATCTAAAGTTGTGAATGTCAAGGAGGGGTCTCAGATGCTGAATGATCTTTAGTTTGTAAAAGATGTTTCTTGTTGTTTGCTTTATGTGAGCTAGCATGTTGAGGGATTTGTCAAGTGTTATTCTCAGATATTTTATCTCCTGCTTCACTGGGAGCACAGTGTTGTGAAAGATGACAGATTGGGGGTGGGGATAAAATTTTGATTTCTTGATATGTATAGAACTTCTGTTTTGTTGAAATTAATGCTAAGGTTGTTGGAGTTTAGCCAGGATTCTGTTTCATTGATTCAGTCTTCAAGATTGTGGTAATTGGGGTTTGTTATATTAATAGGAAGGTATAACATGATGTCATCTGCATATATAAAATATCCTATGTTGAATTTTCTGAATATGTTGGTGATAGGTTGGAGGTAAAGGTTGAATAAAAGGGCTGAAAAGGCAGAGCCTGTGGATATGCCTTGTTCGTGGGGGAAGGCAGCAGAAGTATCTTGACCTATTTGTACTTGTAACATCCGGTCTGTGATATATGATTTAAACCATTGGAAAATCGTTCCTCCTATACCAATTTGGGCAAGTCTTGATAGAAGGATATTATGGTTGATATTGTCAAATGCAGAGACGATGTCTATAAAGACCAGTATGAATGCCTGTTTTGCATAATCCATTCCATGGATGAGGGTCTCAAATAGAGCTATTAATAATGTTTCAATCCCATGGAATGGGCAGAATCCATACTGGTGAACATGAAGTGGAGCATATAGGTCGATGAGTCTTAAAGTTGCAATTGTATAACCTTCTCGATGACTGGATACAAATGGGATGCTAGCTATGGGCCTATATGAGCTTGGGTCATCTCTGTTGAGGGTCTTATTCTTGAGAATAAGCTGAATAGTGGAAAGTTTGAGATTTTTCACCATTATTCCTTGAAGGAGGGATTAGTTTACTATATGTAGGAGGTGAGGAGCTAATTCTGCTGTAATTGCCTTAATCCAGGAGACTGGGCAGGGGTCTAGGGGGGAGGTTGTAGTGTTGATCTTGGTTATAGTGGTTAGTAAATGCTTATGATGTAAGTTATTCCAGGAATTGGGATTTAATGGGGGGTCTGGGGGGCGGATGGTGGAGTGAATTATTTTCTTTTTAGCTTGTTTGTGTAAACGTTTGCTAATGTTTGGGGCTTGATGCTGGTTTTTGTCAGGTTCAGTTAGGGTGGTTTTGGTTAATGATTTGATCATTTCAAACAGTTGCCTCGGAGGGTTGATAGCTCAATTAAGGATCTTAGTATGGTATTCTGTCTTTGTTAATTGCATCTTTATAAGAGTTGAGTGCGGAGAGATAGTGTTGTCTATTTTCCAAAGTTTTGTTGGCTCTCCATTTATGTTCCAGTTTTCTTAGACCTTTTTTTAAATTTGTTAGTTCCTGAGAATACAATTTTTCGGACTACTTTTGTGTAGGTTTAGGGTGAACGTTTGTGGGTGTGACTGCTTTTTGTATTGATGAGTTCCAGCTATTTAGTGAGACATTGATTTCGGAGGAATGAGTAATTAGATGAGGTAAGACGTTTTCCAAGAATGTGTCTTTGTTGAAAAGATTGAATCTTCTGAGTTGGGGTGACATGATGGGTGAAGGCGCAGTGGGAGGGTATATGGGGAGGGAGAAGGATACTAGATGATGGTCAGACAATGAGATTGGTAGAGTATAAGGGTGGGTGTATTGCAGGTGTTTAGTGGCAGATATGGGGAGGAAAACCAGATCAAGGACATTTCTCTTTGTGTGAGTGGGTGAGTTTAGAATCTACTGAAAACCCATGTCAGTCATTGAGTCAAGGAAAGTGCTGGAATGTGTTCTATGGAGAGAGGGGAGGTTAAGGTCACCTAATATGATATGGGGTTTCCTTATGGACGGTGAGCAGGCTGATTCACGGATGAAGGTTAGGATGCTGTGATTAGATGAAAGATAGAGCCATGTTTTTATTTTCAATTTTAAACATATCCATCCTATCTAGACTGTTGCAGTGGGTGGCAGTGACTCTGAGTTCTGATTTGTATAATAGGAGGATTCTGCCTCCTCTCTTGCTGTCTCTGGGACAGTTAAAGAAGTTAAATCCATTTATATTTAGCTGGTTTAAAAGTACATTGTCTGTGGCAGAGAGCCAGGTTTCTGTGATACAGAGTATGTCAGGTTTTTCAGCTTTGACCATAAGAGCATAAGAACATAAGATATGCCATACTAGGTTAGACCAAGGTCCATCAAGCCCAGTATCCTGTTTCCAACAGTGGCCAATCTAGGTCATACGTACCTAGCAGTTTCCCCAAAAGACACAGGTTCAACAATGCTTGTACTGGGTCAAGCATTGATATCCTTGGTCCCTTCTTAATAATGGTTTATGGACCTTTCCTCCAGGAACTTGTCCAAACCTTTTTTAAACCCAGCTATACTAACAGCCTTTACTACATCCTCCGGTAACAAATTCCAGAGTTTGATTACACGTTGAGTGAAAAATATTTTCTTTTATTAGTCTTAAATAGTTTACCCTGTAGCTTCATTGCATGTCCCCTAGTCTTTCTATATTCTGATAACGTAAACAATCGATCTACGTTTACCCGTTCCACTCAATTCATTAATTTATAGACTTCTATCATATCTCCCTTCAGCCGTCTCTTTTCCAGGTTAAAGAGACCTAACCTTTTTAGCCTTTCTTCATAGGAGTATCCTTCCATCTCCTTTATCATTTTGGTGGCTCTTCTCTGAACCTTTTCTAATAACGCTATATCCCTTTTAAGATACAGTGACCAGAATTGCACACCATATTCAAGGTACGGTCTCACCATGAAACGATATAGAGGCATTATATCTTTTGTTTTATTTTCCATTCCTTTCCTTATGATACCTAGCATTCTATTTGCTCTCTTGGCCACCACTGCACACCGGGCCGATGGTTTTAACATGTTATCCACAATGACGCCTAAATCTTTTTCCTGGGTGGTGGTTCCTAATGTGAAACCTTGCATCGTGTAATCATAGTTTGGGTTGTTCTTCCCTAGGTGCATAACTTTGCACTTGTCCACATTAAATTTCATCTGCCATTTTGATGCCCAGTCTTCCAATTTATCAAGATCCTCTTGCAATTTTCCACAATCCTCTTGGGTTTTAACAACTTTGAATAGTTTTGTGTCATCTGCAAATTTGATAACCTCACTCGTTATTCCCCTTTCCAGGTCATTTATGAATATGTCAAAAAGCAGCAAACCCAGCACAGATCCCTGGGGTACACCATTATTCACCTTTCTCCATTGGGAAAATTGGCCATTTAGCCCTACCCTCTGCTTTCTATCTTTTAACCAGTTCCTGATCCACAATAGTACACTGCCTCCTATCCTATGACTCTTTAGTTTTGCCAAAAGTCTCTGATGAGGAACCTTGTCAAAGGCTTTCTGAAAGTCCAGATACACTATATCAACTGACTCACCTTTGTCCACCTGTTTATTCACACCTTCAAAAAAACATAACAGATTAGTAAAAGAAGATCTTCCTTGTCTAAAGTCATGTTGGCTGTCTCCCATTAGGCCATGACTATCTACCAAATTTTGGAGAATGCCGTACAGTAATGAGAGGTCGGGGTGCAGGAAAATGAGGAGCAATTGAAGATAATGATAATGTGAACGGAATAAGAAAATAACTATGCAATCTTGTGTTAGAGGTTTGAAGACAATAAATCTATAAATTCAGCATTGTTAAAGGGAACAATTACAGTTCATGAGCAAAATATTATGGAACACAAGGTATAGTATAGATAGTATCAACAATTCAATGGGAATGGCATTGCATTAAGAAACGCAGAGTAATATAAGTAGAGCAATGACAGATCAAGGACAAAGGTTAATGAAATACCAAGTATTGTATAGAAAGAAACGACATGTGTACAATGGTGCAGGATATGAATTTGTATAGAACTACTTGTTGATCGAGTATTGTATGGCAGCTGTGAGGGGTGAATTTACTCAGCATAACATGGGTAACTCTTAATTTACACTTACGGTTTATCAGGTTTGACAGCCTCGGTCTATGCCAAAGGGCCCTCTGGCGCAGGCCCACCAGGCACAGGCACGCCTGCTGTTGGTGCTGCTTTTCAAGTGTCCGGTGCTGTGCTGCACTTGAGTCCAATTGGCCTTGTCGGAGGGAAGCGGGGAGGAGCTTACCTTCCCACTCTCCCTCGATTATGCTGATTAGGTGGCAGAGGAGTGAGGAGAAAACAATATTATAATGTCTCTGTATTTATTATTTATTTATTTATTACAACTTCTTATATACCGCGCTATTTAGTATCAGTGCGGTTTACATAATAACAACATTTTGCATTAGAAACAAGATCTTTTGCTTACATTATAACAGGGATTGTAACTTGGAAGTAACAGAGTAACTATATACAGTTCAAACAAAGGAGTTTATAAATTATTTAAGTTGTATTATCTATTGTCCCACCTTGAAAATTGTATGCAGTTCTGGTCACCATATCTTAACATGGATATAGCAGAACTAAAAAATGTACAGAGAAGAGCCACCAAAATGGTAAAGGGGATGGAGGATACTCCTATGAGGAAAGGCTTAAAAGGCTGGGCTCTTCAACTTGGAAGAAAGAGGGCTGAGCAGAGATATGATAGAGGTCTATAAAATAATGAATGCAATGGGTAAACATAGATCAGTTGTTTACGCCTTCAAATATATTATTATTGTTATTTATTACACTTCATTTCAGTTTACATGGAGGCACATTCTAATCTGCCCATCCAGCCCCCTGTGTGGCCGATCAGAATCAGGACGCCCAAAGGTAAACTTGATTCTGATCCCACGGGGGCTAGATGTACACACGGGATCAGAATCAGATCCAAGGCCTGAACGTGCAGGCCAAGCCCCTGATTCTGATCAGCCTGCATACCCAGACATATGCCCGGCTATCTCAGTCAGGCTCCTGAATGGAGCTACAATGCCATGGCGTCCCATCGCCATGGCACCGTGGTTCCATTCAGGAGCCATGAATGCTGGCCGCCACCGGACGTACAGGGCCGACCTCAGAATTTGCCCTGTATATCCAGGGTCATGTCTCGGGACCCCCCCCCCCCGCCTCCTCTAGGCCTCTCCATACAGGGAGGCATTAGCTGGGGCCCAGCAAGGGATCGAGTAGCGGGGATGGATGTCCAAACCACATATGCAGATATGCAGCATATCTTAGAGCTAAGAATTCCAGATGCACTGATCTTCTGGAGAAGAAAATAAAGCAAGATATGGATAAAATGATTTGCCCAATGCGATTTTCCCACAATTCCAAAAAAATTGCTGACATCATTCGTCATGTATGGCACATCATTCAAACAATTCCTGCATTTTTTAGACAAAAACTACTTATCGCATACAAGAGAATCCTAACCTATCTAATATTCTTGTCCCTTCGGCCTTGCCAGTTCCTCAACGCAGTGCTCCCACCAAAGGACATTTTCGACCTTTGATGCAATATGTGAGGCAATCTCTTTTTCTTGACACTGGCATGGTATTTGTATGGTTTGTTTAGGATTTTAGAAATTGTACAGCAGTCAGAATGATTTACTGCTTTGTACACACACATATTTGCTCCCCTTTTGGTTTCCCACCAATTTGGCAGTTTCCCCTCTTCCGTCATTTCAAACCTTAGTATTTGGTTACAAGACCTTTTGTAAGGATAGATTATGGAGATTTGTAATTGTATGGCTTATTCTCTGATTGACAGAGAACATATATGTATATATTTTTTTACATCTTTTTTAGATTTCTTTGCATACACTTCTGGCTTTTATTTATTTGTGAGATTTGCTTAATATTAGCTGTGCTTCACTTTATATGTACTTCTTTACATTATCGTAAACGATGATCTGGCATTTCCACCCACTTATTTGTTAATCAGGTATACAGTAATGAGCGTTTTCATAGCCAGTGAGTATAATTTAAGGCAGTTCTCTTAGGGATTTTGGAATTTAAAGTGTCTCTCACTTATTTTCTTTTCATAATTGACTAGTTTGGAGTCCCCCCTTCCCTCCCATGCGGACATTGTTCTCACCCCTATACATATGCTGACTTCTATATTAGTACACATAGAGAGAATTATTTATTATTCACTATTATCTTGATGGTAGCTTCAGTGTATAGAGGTTATTTTTACCTTGGATGTTAGCAGTATCTACATCATAGTTTTCCTGTTCCCTGGTATATGATTTCCTCTGCCTTCTGCTCTCTCTCCTTTACAGTACCCTTGGACAGTGAGATAGGATTTGCCATTGACCTTCAGTCATTAAATTGTCTTTTAGTGGTGAGTTTATCATGTGATCTATATATTTCTTTGGTTATCACCTGACTAGGTCTTAATGTCAAGGGTTCTTTTGAATTACTTTTTATTTGTTCATTTTGAGTTATACTTCTAGTTTGGATGCAATATATGTATTATGTATGGTTTTATGTCTGGTTTTAATGGCTTTTATGGCTTTTCTGCACATCTGACTGGTTTTTATTTAGTTTTTTAATTATTTATTATGGTATTTGTGTTCATATTTTATGTTTTATAAATTTATTATTTATGTTTTTACATCTGTATGTATGTTTATACATAAGGTCACAGTTCCCTGAAGAAGGCTTCGGCCGAAATACCTGTTGGGCGGACCTAGTTGACAATAAAGCTCTTTCCTCCAGTGGCATGGCTCTCCTGCTCCTTTGTGCTTTCCTCTTAAGTATACATATTAAAATCTTTAAGTTTGCCCCATAATGCTTATAATGAAGACTACTGACCATTTTGGTAGCCACCCTCTGCACCAACTCCATCCTGTGTATATCCTTTTGTAGGTGTGGTCCATCAGGAAGAACATCACTAGGCCGATTAGAGGATAACCACAGGATCTCTGTCTTCTGTAGATTCAGATTGAGAAACGTCTGGGCAAAGCCCTCTCACAATGTGAAAATACACATATTAATCCTCCCAAGAACATCTGACTCACCTGAGGTTAAAGGGAGCAACACCTGCACATCATCTGTGTGCATATAAAATTTCAACCCCATATTTCTCATCAAGGAGTATAATGGTAGCATATAAATATTACACATTAAAAGTAGAAAGACTAGGGGACACAAAATGAAGCTACAATGTACTGTAACATATTTTAAACTAATAGGAAAAAATATTTTTTCACTCAACGCATAATCAAACTCTGGACTTCGTTACCAGAGGATGTAGTAAAAGCTGTTAGTGTAGTTGGGAATCCCTCGTTCGCAAGGCAAGGGTACAGCAGGACATTAGCTTGCTGTACATTGGGTGGGGAGTAGGCAAGAAGGGACACTTCTCTGGGAGATAAGTCTAAGGATGAGAGTCCAGAATCATCTTTTTAAGTCAGTTTGCAAGTTTCAGAGTACACAAGCCTTAAAAAGAAGGGGGCACTGAAAGCAGCCCTTGCCCAGTACAGCATTTCATCCATTAACTACTCTGAGGAAAGTGGGGGCTCGGAATACCATTCAACGTGTGTTGGATGAATCATGAAGGGCCCCTAGCTTGCAACAACAGCAGGAACCTGGGGACTAGACTTAGCTTATTGCTTGATGGGCTCAATGAGGTACAAGGGCAGCCTAACTAAACTACAGTAAACTGCCGAATATAAGAATGATGCTTGGTTTGGAATATATCTTACAGAATTATGGCTTGTTGAGGGTAATATTATAAAGAGGGCCTTGTGAAAGCACTTTTTAATGTGCCTAAATTATGCCTGTTTTATAGAGACAAATAGACAAGAACTTGTCTTTACAAATTACTAGCATAAAAGACAGAGAATATAACTTAAATTAAGGCACAATCACCGTATGCCAGCCCTAGAGTCCACCCATTTGCATGCCCACAGTGCATCCGCATGTAAACAATATGCAAACGTTTACCCTGGTTGCTATTTTATAAGAAGTCATTTATGTGTATAAATAATATACAGGCATTTGTGTGCATTGTTGGCACCTAAATCTAGGAGCCTCCTCATAAAATTAGCTCCATTATGTCAAGAAAGATGGGACCTGTTTATTCCACAAATGTCTCCAGAGTAAATTTTTTGCAAGGAAGGGGATCAGGGGAAGAGAAGAATGAGAAGAAAGAGGGTCATGACCACCTATGTTAGTTAGCAAAAAAGAATAGTAGATTAATTTGAGCACAGAGATGGTTTACAATTGTCTGATCAATCATAACTTCTAGGCATGTCTTGTTTTGTTTTTCTGCTTTTTGGGCCTTTCCTAAATGACTAAAATTGCCAGTCCTTTTATATGATATAGAACAACATTCGTTCAGCCTGCATTTATAGTTCATTGCAAGAGTAGCAAAACATGAACCTAAATATATTACTGCACAGATACTGTAACCTGACTTATTGCTGCCCCCAAGAGGACATTTTTAAATACATCTTCATGGTTACATCAGTATAGCATAACATTCATTAGGGACATGAACTGTAATTCTGTTGACATCCGCTGACACCCCCTCTTTTTCTCCCATTCCCATCCTTTTAAAGCAACTCGTGATTTACTCGTGTTTGGGAAAATTATCTTTGCATTAGCCTGCTTATGTTGCTTTGACCCAGAAAAGGAAAACTAGCTCTCAAAAGCTAGTCAAAAGATATTTTAGTCCAATAAAAATGTACCTTTTCCAGTCGTCCAAATAACTTTTGGACAGTCTTCTACCATGACCACACTTTCATGCATAACTTTATCTAGTCAGTACTGTATATCAGCACTGAGAGCCCGATATTCAAAAGGGTTTATGTGGTTATAGGGTCCTACTAACCCTGAACACACCGCTGAGCCCAATTCAGCTGCACTATCCAGCCAGTGCTGACAAATATCCCCACAGACCAAATTGGCGAAATCTGGATAGTTCCCAGGCAATCCATGTGCAGGGTTAAGGTGCTCCTAGCACCTATCCAGTCAGCAACAATTTTCATTCCACTAACCTGATAGGTAAGCATATTTAAGACAGGTCAATGGCCGTCCTATCTTTATATGGTTTTGCTATCCAGTAAGCAGCTGAATATCACTGATCAGATAGCAAAGGAGATATGCGGTGAAAATGGATATTCATTGCCAGTGGATATCCGGCATCCGCCGCTGAATTCCCAGTTTCACTTTTGCACATGGCAGCCAGGTGTTTTACAAGTGCTGACCACTACAGGCTGAATATCGGACCCTGAATGCAGAAGGTTTTACTATAGCCAAGGAACATCTCCAGCCCCACTGTTTTTATACAGATGAATTTTGTGTACACAATAGTTTACCCACACACAGGGCTTTATTTATTAAACTGCATTGCTCCTGCTTCTCCGACTTTAGAGGTTAGAAGTGGTGGTTATGGGGGGCAAGGAGTATGAGGGGTTGTCTGGGAGGTTCACTTGGACTTCCAGAGTCTTTTTTATGGTTGGAAGAGGGGAGGGTTATGAGATTTTGGAGCCTACCTGGGTTACAAGGGACATTTTTGGGGAGGTTGGAACAGAAGTGGTGATTTTGGGTCCCATTTGGGCCACCAAGGATGTTTTTGGGGGAGTCCAAGGCCCACTTGGACCACCAAGGACGTTTTGGGAGGATCAGAGATGGAGGGCAGGGCAGGCAGTGATCTTGGGTGATCTGAGTTTTAGTGCCACACTTCACCTCCTATCATCCTTCTGCACACATGCTGCATCTTTACTTAAAGATTCAGTGCTAGGCGAAAAGTAAGAAAAAAAAAGCTAGATTATAGTGTGTTTTCTTTTCCATGAGAGCAATTTTTTATTCAGCAATTTGCATACACTTTGCACTACACTTTAGCATAGTGTTTTTATACTGATTTTCTGGTCCTCAAATTTCTTACTGCATCGGGAGTAAGATCAGGAGTAAGCCACTGCACTAATGGATGGTGGACTTTACAGCATCAGGGCCTTTGTCATTTCTTTTCTAAACATACTTCCAGAATTCTTATGCATATTCTCATCATCTCCCAGTTAGACTACTGCAACCCGATTCTCCCAAGTCTTTCACTGAGCCATCTCTTTCCACTTCTATCTATTCAAAATTCAGCTGTGCAACTTATTTTCTGCCAGTACCTCTAACCTGCATAAATCTCAAGTCAGTTGATTGGTTTCTTATCTATTCTGTAAGACTAATGCCTACAGCTAAGGCCTCCTGAACCAAAATGACATGGTTTCCTGCTTCATAGGCCTCTGACCAGCAGATGCCTCAGAAGTCATCACGTCCAACTCTTTTGATGACCTTGGAATATGCAACATTGTATCAGACCATATATCACCTTGTATTACATTTAATCTCTTATCATAGACTCTACTGTGCATGAGACTATCTCAAGATGGCTGTTTCCTGATTCATCCAGTCACTCAGAGGAGCCATGTGTCAACTAATCCCTGAGGTGTGCATATGCTGAAATGAGGACTCAGCACAAGTCATATCAATGTTTTACACAGAAACAGATTGGGCTTTTGCCACCTAACATGCCTTGCACTCCTTGCTCTATCAAAGACACTGCATTGTCACCTAAGGTAGGTCTGCTATCATTGTGGGACAAGCCCAAGACTCTTGGTATTCTGTACTTTCTATTAACACCCCCCACTGCTCATGTGCAAAGGCCAGAGCCTGCATAATCAGCAAAATCTGCCTTTCTCTGAGCCATGTTGCTCTTGGAACCTGACTTGGACCTTGCTATGTTCCACCCTCCAGGCAGAGCTGTAAGCCATTGGTCTTTGCTTTCCTCTTGGCTGGGAGAATTAGTAGTTAGAGGGATTCATTTTGTTTTCCCAAACGCAAAGCAGACCACCTGGCATTTGGTAATTAGTCTTTGGGATTTATAAGTGTTGACATAAGAATCGCTATTGGTTGTTGCTATGAATATGGTTGCTATTTTCCTATCATAATAAATTATAGCACATACAGAATTCATCTTGTTTTGCTGATCATAGTCAGTAAATCATAAGAACCGCAAATGTTTTGTGCAGACAGATTCCACTCTCTTGGGGGAGTTCTGTGTGTTATGATCTATTATGGCTGAAGTGGCAGAGCATTCCAGTAGAGAACTCCTTGTCCAACAGAAACAAGCTGCATTCTGTTGTTCCAAAGAGAAGGTTGTTACTCACATAGAGTAGATAACCCATTCATTAGAATTGAGTGTCAAGAGCTTGCAAAGACTGATGATCTTTACAGTAAATAATTTGTTCACTCACAAAGGCAAGCTCTCTGTGGACCTTATTGCCAAATATGCATGTATATTACAGGTCTTGAAGAATAAATTCCAAGATGCCTTAACCCACATACCAGTGCTGTCCGAGTATCTTAGGGCATATTTACAGCAGTTGTGAACCCAGCATGGCACTGTTACAACAAGGCCTGCACAGTTGGAACTTGTGAAAAAAAAAAACAGCTACTTCATCAACTCATGGAGATTGAACACAAAATCAGGGAACTTCAGCAGGCTGCACTCCATGTCACTTCCCCCACAGTTATACCAAAAATGCTAGATCCTGAAAGCAAAAATTGCCCAGCTGCTTCATGAAGGCAGCGATACTGTTAAGGAATGTGACTCATTAAATCAGTTCAGGGTTAACTTGGAAGGAAAGAATCTCAAAATTCAAAGTGAAGACAGATAAGATGGAATGAGACTGTGTTACAAGGTCAGAATCTGAGTTTACAATCTGCCCTGGCCACAGAGAGAGAGAAATATGCTGACCTCCAAGCACAGATAGCTGAGTTGCAGAACACATGCCAGAGCAGATTAAAGTGCTGCAGACACAGGTGTCTGATTTAAGACATGAATGTTTTCAATTAGCTCATGATCATTACTTATGGCAGAGTCATAGAGACTAGTACCTGCCTAGCTACTGCATTATAAGACCTACAGGAATTGCAGTGCCAAGGATTGGACAACTAAGATGAATGTTTGCCAGATGGTAGCATGACCAGGCTTGAGAGACTTTCATAAAAAGGTATATTCTGTGAAACCAGAGTCTGAGCTGCCAAAACAGACATTCATGGGGGAGAGTCACTGAACTTGTCTCTTCCTCTTGAGGGAGCGATGACAGGAGGGGCAAATCTTCCACTTCGTGAGGAGAGGTTATACCAGCTTTAGCCCCAATAGGGTACCAAAGTTAAACAAATCTTCCTTATTCTGATTTTCAGTTGGAAGAAAATAAACACAGAAGTACTTTTTTCCAAGCTGAGTAGGTGCAGATAATTAAGTTTCTCCCACTTAAGGGAACGCCTTTTGAGAAAAAGTGTTGTTTAACCATAAATGAATATCTAGCTACAGTTAGGCAAGCCTTCCAGACTCTGGGAATCACCTAAGAGGAGGACATGATTCATTTTCTGCTGTGGTCATTTGATAAATATTGCCAATAGTTCATTAGGACCATGGCGGGGGGGGGGGGGGTGCGGGGGGAGAATAATAGAGAAGAATAGTCTTGCGGTCTTTAAGCAGGACTTGAAAAAACATTATGGCAGCTATCCCAATGCTATAAGTGTTAAGCAAGAAGCCAATGGTATAACCTGTGAGAGGGATGAATCACCTAGAGAGTTCACCTACAAGCTCAGGAAGTCTTTTTTCCAATGTGATGCCCACTAGCAGGTGCTAGAGAGTCATGCTGAGTTATGTGAATTGTTCTATTAAACCCTACTCATTTCACTGAAGGCCTTCCTGGCTGATAAAGGAAAGGAACCTATCTTTCACTTAATTGAAAATGCCAAGAGAACTTTTGAGGACTAATAATCATGCTATCAATAAAAGTAAGGCCAAGGGTCAGAATAAAGCCAAGGAGCAAAAACAGAGTGTCAGTGCTGCACAATCCACTCTAAAACTCTTCCTTTTCTGCTTCACTAAAGCCTTCTCGGACATTCCAGAATAGAGAGTCATCTGGGTCCAAGGAATCCAAGGAAATCGGTGGCCTAACCAGAAAAACCAGAACTGGAAAAAGAAGCAAAACTTCAATAAGATCTAGATCCTGGAAAATTAAATAAGACTTACCAGCTGCCTTGCAACTGCCTTTGTCCTCAGTTCACCCAAAGAGGCCCCTGCTGACAAAGGGCTACAGAAAACAGGCCAAATCCAGTGGGGCGAAGAAGAGCCCTGGCCTAGCACCTCTAAGGAAAGGGAGGCAACTCCCCTTCCCCTGTCAATGACAGTGAATGACTAATCATCTCTGTTTATTGTCCACAGACTGGGGTCTCAAGGGCACCGCAGTCCCAGAGATCTGAAGCTACTGGAGAGGCACCCTACCAACCTCAAGTGACAGCTCACCAGATAAGGACAGGGTTCCCACTTCTGACTTCATCAGGGAGCTCAAATACTTTCTGGGCAAACTCAAGCCAAAAGGACAAAGGTACACTATTCCTATTAAGGTCCAACAGGAGTTTCTCTCAAAGTCTGATAGATTCAGCCTCTGAGGTTACCTTGATTACCCAGAATCTTTTTAAAGGGCTCACTGCTTCCTTGAAGCTTCAAAATACCCCACGAATAACACCCGGTAATTTGTCACTTGTAGCCTATGGGGATCAGTTCATTGAGACAGCCAGCCAAGTCTGTCTTACCCTACAAATGTCCTAGTGAATAATTATTAATTGGCAATGAACTTAAAAAGGTTATGTCCCATCCTGGATAATGTCCAAGAAGTGATATGGACACTGGTCAAACACCCTGTTCCTTATGTCTGGGTAACATCAATACAATGCAACTGAAAAAATTCACTAACATCAATTATACATATAATTCAATATTTAATATGTTTACAAATTAATTTAATATCGGAATGCCAACAAACACTATATACATTACAAATTTCAAATAAAATTTATTCTGCTTTCATAATCTAATTCATCATAACATTACAAATTAATTTTACTTTTATAATTGCAAAATAACACAATATAAACTCAATTCATATATATATATACATACCCCCCATTAAAAGTATCACTATACAAAACTTTATAAAATAATAAATCCCCTATAGAGGAAATGCAAAATTGTGTCAAATACAGCAAATGTGGCGAGATTGAATGAAATTGACTAACGTGTGGGGAGATTCTGTGAAGTTGATTAACGGAAGCTTGTGATAAGGAAGCTTATCATAGCTCAGGAAGGGGCTATAGAAAAGGTGAAATGACTCTGAACAAGCAACCTGTCAGTTCTGGTAGAAATAAGAAAACAGAATTTTCCCATAAAAAACTACCAGTCCCAGAATGCACCAGGTTTCCAGCAGCCATTAGAGGAGCTGAAGTGGGGAAATGTGTGTTCAATCAGGAGGGCTATGAGGTAATCCCTAAGCACTCATCTCAAAGGGCAGGGCCTGATTCAGCACAGCTGCGCTGTGTTAGGGAGGATCACTCATCTAAGCAGAATAAGAGTAGAGTTTATTCTACAGATGATCATCTTCATGATCACCTTGGATATTCAGAGAAGGATCATCAGTTTCATCTGAAGGATCATCAGAAGCAGAAGCCAAACCGGACGGACAGAGAGGGAAAGAGACCCTTTGGAAGAAGGAAGAGAAAAGCCTTTGAGAGGTCTAGAAGAGTCCAAAGCAGTACATATACTGGGAGGTATTCCAAGGGCCAGCATACACCATTGGACTGGGGAAAGCCAGAGGAATGGTGCTGCAGAGCTAGGAATCACCAGAGGCTACCTGTGAGGGAGATGGCTGCACGTGGAAGGGACCCTAAGACCTGTGCCAGAAGGTATGTGAAGAGAGATCCAGTATCCAGGGATCTGGATTGGAAGGCTGGACATAAGAACTGGACTACATACTGGCCAGGCTATATAGAGAGGAACTCTAACAGCAATGGAAGCTCAGGTATGAACACTGATCTATGCCCTAGCTATAACCTTGAAAGACAGCAGGGAAACAAGTATTCTCCTGAAAATGCTCCATTGAGAGATTCATCTGTGCCAATCCATGATATTGAACCCATGCTTATTGAACAAAGGGGGAATAATAGCAGATGAGGATCCTGTTTATATGGACTGCTCTCTATCTAAACTCCGTTGGTAACTTTCTGTTATAAAGTACAACAACCATCACAAAGAAATACAAATTTGTTCTTTAATCTACTCAGAAAAGCTCCTGAAGCAGGATTTGACCCACACAGTGGAAGGCAAGCCAGCTAAGGGGTTTCAGCTGGTAACTGCTAGCAATTAAGCCTTACCTAATTGCTTGTGAGCTAGGAGAGAATCACTTCTGTATCTATGTGGGAAGTAATCAGAAGTTAATCTAAAAAGAACAGTTTGTTTTTTTTGCTTTGTGGCTTTTCATTTGTTGTTTTCCTGATTTTGACTTTGTTTTTCCAAGTTAACACTGAAAGCAAGTAACCTAATTTATGTGCTACCAAGCATATCTGTGTTGGGAGAAATAACCCCATAAATAAATATCTTATTGGCTTTACCCAAGAGCACAACTAAATTATTGTCAGCAGCTGTGTCTGGTGTGAATGAACTACATTGCCCACAATACCTTGCAAATCATATAGAAATATGCACTTGCCAAGAGTGTGAAGATTCTCACCCAGGCAGCCGTCTGACAAGCTTTGTGTGCTATACAGTACGGGATGGCAAGGTCTTATAACTGTGATTGTTGTACGGTGGAGAAGGGTGATACAGGGGCTTCTATATGAACGTGATTCCTGTGGGGAAACAAGTGAGGAATGATTGTTTGTCCTGTATTCTTGTACTTCACTGGGAACTTTGTTCTGCTGCATTTTGCCTGGACTCAGCTGTGTTCCGTGGCTTTTGTTATTTGGCCATGGTTTAGCCAAGTTTAGGCTTAATGAGGCATTTTGTGCTCTTACAGTTTTTGTAATCTAGCTGGTTAATAATAAATCCATACATCAAGTGAGCAGTGTAAAAAAAGATTTTTCTATTTCAATTTTTATAGTTTACAGTTTGATAATGATATAAAAAGTGGGAGCGAGAAGAATTTTTGCTTTATGTATCTGTTTTTTGTACTTTGCTGTATTTGACACAATTTTGCAGTTCATCTATAGGGGGTTTATTATTTTTATAAACATTTTTGTATAGTGATATTTTTAATGGGGGTATGCATATATGAATTGAGTTTATATTGTGTTATTTTGCGAATTATAAAAGTAAAATTAATCTCATTAAAAATTTGTAATGTTATGATGAATTAGATTATGAAAGTAGAATAAATTTTATTTGACATATGTAATGTATGTGGTGTTTGTTGGTACTCTGATACTAAATTAATTTGTAAACATATTAAATATTGAATTATATGTATAATTGATGATAGTGAATTTTTTCAGTTGCATTGAATTGATGTTAAGTTTGATTATTTGTAACTATGGTGATTTGATTTAAGTGCTTTATGTCTGGGTGAAATTTGACAAAAGGACCAGTGGTCCTTGTTCTGTAGAATTAAAAGGCCTTCAATCAGAATTAATTTTAAGAGGTCAGCCGACCTACAATTCCTGGAACTCAAGTAAAGGGGATGGGAAAGTGTGACTGGGAACTGTGAAATTGTGGCAGTCGAGCAAGACTCAGGCTCAATAGTAAATATTGTTCTTGATGCTGACGAGCTAGAGGATATTCTTGAAGGGACCACTTGTCCAGAAGGACCAACCAGAAAGTACCCAAGAGGGTCAAGAGCTAACAACATCTTCTCCCATAGGCTCTTGCTTGTCACATCCTAGGAAGCTGACAGACGTGTCATGATAGAGAAGGTCCTCTCATATATGTACAACTGGGCATTCTCCAGAAGGAAAAGGCAACCTGTTTCCACACTGTGAGAACTCTCCTATTAGTGAGTCTCTCTTCCATCAGTTCAGAAGGCAGGCCACACAACTCAGTTGAGCAAGCTAAAACCATCTTTCAGGTGCCTGTGGAAGGTCTGAACTCATTAATGTGAAATTACAGTCTTCCTTTGCAGTTTGTTGACAAAAATTTCAAATACAAAGTCTCCATTGTAAGAGGGCTTGAATTGCCCCTCTATATAGGCTCAGACCGAGAACTTATGTGGATTTGGTGAACAACATCCTCTGGAGTAGGATAAAGGGAAACAAGTTGAACTACCATACATCCAGTGGTGGGATTCAGTTGGTTCGGCCCAGTTCACGCAAACCGGTTCTTGCCACAGGTCACGTTCACCGAACCGATGCCGGCACTACACTGGCAGTAATCGCCCCCACCTGCCAGTGGTTTGATGGAATCAGGGGACCGTGGCATCGGGGGAAGCCCCCGATGCCAACAAATGACTAGCAGGTGGGAAGGATTTGGCTGCTGGGCAACCAGGGAATTACTGCCCTGTGGTGGCCACCAGCTGCCCAAGCATGTGGCACCAGTCTTGCAAATGCATGTCGTGCTTGGCTTCTTCAGTGGTGGGATCAATCCAAACCTATTCCTGGTCAGATCAAATCCCATCACTGCTTACATCTATTCCTCAGTGATGTGGGTGGAATATAGTTCCTCAGATTTGTGAAGTGCTAAGTGCTGAAGATTCCTGTGAGAGTACAGGATTTATTTATTTACATTTTCTTATATACCGCGCTATTTTCCATCAGTGCGGTTTACCGGGATAGAACCAGGCTGCTGGCATTAACCTTTAAAAAGGAGATAGAGCAGCTTTTAAACTAGATAATAGGGGAAAGCCGACAGTAACCCAAGAGCAGATGGTTCGGAAAAATGTATCCTTGAAGTATACTACCAAAAGCAGAGAGGTTCCAAAAAAGAGAAAAAAAGAGCAAAGTAGTCCAAATGCCCTCAAGTATGGAGCAGACAGCTTAAAGATCCCAAATTACCCATGTCTACCAATAGCCAAATTAATATGAATAAAATACAGTCTCTAAAATGCTTGTATGCAAATGCTAGAAGTCTAAAAAATAAGATGGGAGAGTTAGAATATATAGCACTAAATGAGAGGTAAGATATGATTGGAATATCAGAGACATGGTGGAAGGAGGACAACCAGTGGGACACTGTGATACCTGGGTACAAACTATATCGTAATGATACAGCTGATCAAATTGGTGGAGGGGTTGCGCTCTATGTTAGAGAGGGCATTGAGTCAGAAAGGATTAAAGTTTTGCAGGAAACAAAATTTGCTGTAGAATCTCTATGGATTGAAATTCCATGTAAAAAGGGGAAGGCGATGGCAGTGGGGGTGTACTATCGACCACCGGGCCAGAATGAACAAATGGATGATGAAATGCTCAAAGAAATCAAGGAAGCTAACAAAAGTTACAGCGCAGTAATAATAATGGGTGATTTCAATTGCCCCAGTATCGACTGGTTCAGTGTCACAGCAGGACATGCTAGGGAGATAAAGTTCCTAGATGACATAAATGACTGCTTCTTGGAGCAGCTGGTTCATGAACTGACCAGAGGGCAAGCCGTATTAGATCTGGTCCTTAGTGGAACACCAGATCTAGTGCAAGAGATAAGGGTGTTGGGGCCACTTGGCAATAGTGATCATAGCATGATCGCCTTTGATTTAATTAGTGGAGGAGGGATAATACGGAAATCCACAGTACTACCTTTTAACTTTCGAAAGGGAGACTATGATAAAATGAGGAAAATAGTTAAGAAAAAACTAAAAGGAGCAGTTGCAAAGGTTAAAGACTTACATCAAGCTTGTGAGTTGTTGAAAAATACTATCTTGGCAGCCCAGACCAGTTGTATTCCACGCTTTAAGAAAAGTGGAAGGAAGTCCAAAAAACTGCCAGCATGGTTTAAAGGTGAGGTCAGAGAGGCTGTTGTTGCCAAAAAAGCATCTTTCAGGAAATGGAAAAAAGAGCCAAACGACGAAACCTGGAAACAGCACAAGCACTGGCAAATCAAATGCAAGGCATTCATAAAGCAGGCAAAGAGAGAATTTGAGAAGAAGCTTGCTGTGGAAGCAAAAACCCGAAATAAAGATTTTTTCAAGTACATTCGCAGCAAAAAACCTGTGAGAGAGTCAGTTGGTCCATTAGATGATGGAGGAGTTAAAGGGGCACTAAGAGGCGACAAGGCGATAGCGGAGAGACTGAATGAATTCTTTGCTTCAGTCTTTACTGGAAGATGTAGGGATGTTACCCATGACTGAAGTGGTATTTAAAGGTGCGGAAGAATTGAAGGAAATACCGATACATCGGGAAGATGTATTACAACTATTAGATAAACTGAAGAGTAGCAAATCACCTGGGCCGGATGGTATACATCCAAGGGTGTTGAAAGAACTGAAATATGAGATTGCAGACCTGCTATTAGTAATCTGTGAACTATCATTAAAATCATCTCTAATACCTGAAGATTGGAGGATCGCCAATGTAACACCAATTTTTAAAAAGGGTTCCAGGGGTGATCCGGGAAATTACAGACCGGTAAGCCTCACGTCAGTACCGTGAAAAATGGTAGATTCCATCATAAAGAATAAAATTACTCAGCATGTAGTCATGGCCTAATGGGAGACAGCCAACATGGCTTTAGACAAGGAAGATCTTGTCTTACTAATCTGTTATGTTTTTTTGAAAGTGTGAATAAACAGGTAGACAAAGGTGAGTCGGTTGATATAGTGTATCTGGACTTTCAGAAAGCCTTTGACAAGGTCCCTCATCAGAGACTTTTGGCAAAACTAAAGAGTCATGGGATAGGAGGCAGTGTACTACTGTGGATCAAGAACTGGTTAAGAGATAGAAAGCAGAGGGTTGGGCTAAATGGACAATTTTCCCAATGGAGAAAGGTGAATAGTGGTGTACCCCAGGGATCTGTGCTGGGTCCGCTGCTTTTTGACATATTCATAAATGATCAGGAAAGTGGAATAACGAGTGAGGTTATCAAATTTGCAGATGACACAAAACTATTTAAAATTGTTAAACCCAAGAGGATTGTGAAAAATTGCAAGAGGATCGTGATAAATTAGAAGACTGGGCATCAGAATGGCAGATGAAATTTAATGTGGACAAGTGCAAAGTTATGCACCTAGGGAAGAACAACCCAAACTATGGTTATACAATGCAAGGTTCCACATTAGGAACCACCACCGAGGAAAAAGATTTAGGCGTCATTGTGGATAACATGTTAAAACCCTCGGCCCAGTGTGCAGCAGCAGCCAAGAGAGCAAATAGAATGCTAGGTATCATAAGGAAAGGAATGGAAAATAAAACAAAAGATATTATAATGCCTCTATATCGTTCCATGATGAGACCACACCTTGAATATTGTGTGCAATTCTGGTCGCCGTATCTTAAAAAGGATATGGAGTTATTAGAAAAGGTTCAGAGAAAAGCCACCAAAATGGTAAAGGGGATGGAAAGATACTCCTATGAAGAAAGGCTAAAAAGGTTAGGGCTCTTTAACCTGGAAAAGAGACGGCTGAGGGGAGATATGATAGAAGTCTATAAATTAATGAATGGAGTGGAACGGGTAAACGTAGATCGATTGTTTACGTTATCAGAATAAAGAAAGAATAGGGGACATGCAATGAAGCTACAGGGTAAATTATTTAAGACTAATAAAAGAAAATATTTTTTCACTCAACGTGTAATCAAACTCTGGAATTTGTTACCGGAGGATGTAGTAAAGGCTGTTAGTATAGCTGGGTTTAAAAAAGGTTTGGACAAGTTCCTGGAGGAAAGGTCCATAAACCATTATTAAGAAGGGACCCAGGATATCAATGCTTGACCCAGTACAAGCATTGCGGAACCTGTGTCTTTTTTGGAAACTGCTAGGTAAGTATGACCTAGATTAGCCACTGTTGGAAACAGGATACTGGGCTTGATGGACCTTGGTCTGACCCAGTATGGCATATCTTATGTTCTTATGTACATGGAACATTTTACATACACATTTTCAAATGACTTGATTTGTGTTTACAAATAACAGGAATAGGAACTTGGAAAGAAACAGGGGTTACTATTTACATCTGTACAATGCGAATTGATTGTCCCTTCAAGGTCCATGTTACCCAAGGTCAAAAGGATTTGGGCAAAGTTTTCTTCGGCAATCCTAACTCCCACATTGAGGAGTTGGCCTGACTACTTGTGCCATACCCTGCATGGAAGTATCAGAGCCTATCATAAATATTCTGGTCACCAACTTAACACCTTAACATCTTAACATGATAAGAACATAAGAACATAAGATATGCCATACTGGGTCAGACCAAGGTCCATCAAGCCCAGTATTCTGTCTCCAACAGTGGCCAATCTAGGTCATACATACCTAGCAGTTTCCCCAAAAGACACATGTTCCACAATGCTTGTACTGGGTCAAGCATTGATATCCTGGGTCCCTTCTTAATAATTGTTTATGGACCTTTCCTCCAGGAACTTGTCCAAACCTTTTTTAAACCCAGCTACACTAACAGCCTTTACTACATCCTCCGGTAAAAAATTCCAGAGTTTGATTACACATTGAGTGAAAAAATATTTTCTTTTATTAGTCTTAAATAGTTTAGCCTGTAGCTTCATTGCATGTCCCCTAGTCTTTCTATATTCTGATAACATAAACAATTGATCTACGTTTACCCGTTCCACTCCGTTCATTAATTTATAGACTTCTATCATATCTCCCCTCAGCCGTCTCTTTTCCAGGTTAAAGAGCCCTAACCTTTTTAGCCTTTCTTCATAGGAGTATCCTTCCATCCTCTTTACCATTTTGGTGGCTCTGCTCTGAACATTTTCTAATAACGCTATATCCTTTTTAAGATACGGTGACCAGAATTGCACACAATATTCAAGGTGCGTTCTCACCATGGAACGATATAGAGGCATTATAATATCTTTTGTTTTATTTTCCATTCCTTTCCTTATGATACCTAGCATTCTATTTGTTCTCTTCACCGCCGCTGCACACTGGGCCGTGGATTTTAACATGTTATCCACAATGACGCCTAAATCTTTTTCCTGGGTGGTGATTCCTAATGTGGAACCTTGCATCGTGTAACCATAGTTTGGGTTGTTCTTCCCTAGGTGCATAATTTTGCACTTGTCCACATTAAATTTCATCTGCTATTTTGATGCCCAGTCTTCCAATTTATCAAGATCCTCTTGCAATTTTCCACAATCCTCTTAGGTTTTAACAACTTTAAGTAGTTTTGTGTCATCTGCAAATTTGATAACCTCACTCGTTATTCCACTTTCCAGGTCATTTATGAATATGTCAAAAAGCAGCTGACCCAGCACAGATCCCTGGGGAACACCACTATTCACCTTTCTCCATTGGGAAAATTGACCATTTAGCCCTACCCTCTGCTTTCTATCTTTTAACCAGTTCCTGATCCACAGTAGTACACCGACTCCTATCCCATGACTCTTTAGTTTTGCCAAAAGTCTCTGATGAGGGACCTTGTCAAAGGCTTTCTGAAAGTCCAGATACACTATATCAACCAACTCACCTTTGTCCACCTGTTTATTCACCAGGGGTTCCTGGTGGGCAAATCCTTTCCTGATGTGGAATTGAATCTCCAGGTCATAAGGAAAGCACCCGTCTCCTGGGATCTCTGTGAGGGGGGAAGATACATGAATGTGTAAGGACTTGTCCCAGAGGCCTCCTTAACCTACAATTCATCTGGCCCTATGATGCCAAAAAGTACAATAATCTCATAAGTTTTGCCGGGTTTGATCAGCTCTATCCATGACTGGAGCATCATTAGAGCCGTGGCAAAATGTTTTATGTAATTACTGGTTTTCTTTCATAGAGCATGTTTACTAAAATGTGGCAACTTACTATGCATTCATCTCCAAAATTTTGCATGAGGTGGAGCAGGACCCATGCTAAAAAATGGAGGCATGCCTGGCATGTCCCCATGTAGTTAGTACAGGTTCCACACCACCCCCATGCTAAGCAGTTTGCCATGGATTTCTTGCCAACGTGTCACCAATCGGGTTTGTTGGAGCAATTTGAATACCAACTCCAAATGCAAAAGATTGCTCCACTCACTAACTTACTCAAAAAATACTATATTAGTTGGGGAACAGGTCTCAGACTAGATCGGGGAAGGATTGTGTGAGGTGAAATACCTCTAATCACCATTCCCCTATATTGCATCAAGGACCTTAAATTTCCCCTTATAAGTTCCAAATAAATTTACTATCCATGCGTCATTTAATTGTTTACATGTTCTTGACTCATTTACTTCTTAGATACGTAGCAAAAACGCTTATCTGTGAAAATAGTATGTGTCAGAACTCGGGTCCCAATGCGAATCCTTAGCGCTTGTGTGTTTCACCGACCAAACGGTTTCTTCGAGGGATTCCAGCTCAATGTGAACAAGCGCCAACTACTCATCTAAGTGAGTTCTAAATAAGATGATCAAAAATATAAATAAGCACAGTATTTTTTTACAAAAATTAAATGTTTTTAGACTATAATGTACTTTCAAAGACATTCTAATCATTACGATAGGAGAACTCATACCTCGCTTTTCTCCCCACCAGACTTGTCATTGTTAAAAAACGCTGCGCATGTGTAGTTACGATAGGGTAACCTGCTTTTATACAGGCACTGCCTTCTAATCCAAGCTCTTTGGAAGCAGCTGTTTCACATAGAAATCTACCGTGCCCATTGATGTTCGATCAACAGCCGGTTTTTTTTCTATAGTGGATAATCCAATCAATATAGTCCAAGACGCCGTTCTTCTTCTATATTTTTATCAGATGTATTGTTTCCACAAATCTTCTTCAATTATTCAATTATTATTTCTTCAATTATTCTTCCAAATATTTCTCTCCATTTTTTTTCAAACACAGACCGTCCAATCGATTTGTGCATTTAGGCCTTCTGGGTAAGTAGATCGTAAAGTATATATCCAACGTTGTTCACATATCAACAGACTTTGATCCCTCGTCTTGCCAGCAAAACCTGCCATCACTTGGTCTACACAGAAACAACGAAGTTGATCAAAATGATGGTTAAAGTTTAAACAATGAGCTACAATTGGTGCTTCTGTCTTCTTGCAGCGCAATCTACTTTGATGTTCATTGATCCTGATTCTCAAAGGACGAATAGTTTTGCCAATATACAATAACTGACAAGGGCAGTGAATACCATACACCACATAAGTTGATCCACATGATGTCTGTTTCCTTAAAACGTAGGTTATTCCATGATATTTAAATATCATGCAGTGCCTGTATAAAAGCAGGTTACCCTATCGTAACTACGCATGCGCGGCGTTTTTTAGCAATGACAAGTCTGGTGGGGAGAAAAGCGAGGTATGAGTTCTCCTATCGTAATGATTAGAATGTCTTTGAAAGTACATTATAATCTAAAAACATCTATTTTTTGTAAAAAAAAATACTGTGCTTATTTATCTTTTTGATCATCTTATTTAGAACTCACTTAGATGAGTAGTTGGCACATGTCCACATTGAGCTGGAATCCCTCGAAGAAACCGCTTGGTCGGTGAAACACACAAGCGCTAAGGATTCGCGTTGGGACCCGAATTCTGACTCCTACTATTTTCACAGATAAGCGTTTTTGCTATGTATCTAAGTAAAATGAGTCAAGAACATGTAAACAATTAAATGACGCATGGATAGTAAATTTATTTGGAACTTATAAGGGGAAATTTCAGGTCCTTGATGCAATATAGGGGAATGGTGATTAGAGGTATTTCACCTCACACAATCCTTCCCCGATCTAGTCTGAGACCTGTTCCAAAACTAATATAGTATTTTTTGAGTAAGTTAGTGAGTGGAGCAATCTTTTGCATTTGGAGATGGATTTCTTGCTAGCATGGGATTTATTGTTTGTAGTTTTTCAACAGTGGTTAAAAGTACACATGAACCATGTCACTGCCATAATGCAAAACATTTTGAGCCAACTGGAGATGGTCATGATCCAACCTATACCACAAGAAGACACTAGACCTAGAAGATTTTTAGGATTTGTTATTGTGCACTACTATTCACAGCTTTAGGTTCCTTATTTGGTTCTTCCAATGTCCGCTGCTCATGCTGTATCTGTAAGTAAGCTCCACAGCAATATCTCTGAATTACCAGATGATATGAAATACTGTATATCAGAGCCCTGATCCATTAACAACAAGGTCCATTAATTGCACATGGCAAGACCCTACCCCTCACTTGGTTTGCAGCTTGTCGTGCTGTGAGGCCTTGTGTGCATCAGTGATGCTGAGGGCTAAGCTGTCGGTTGTTTAACTACTGTCAGGGTCTCCCAAGATGGACAGGTCTTAGCTGAAGTGCCAAACCAAGACAAACCACCCATCTGAGCAGCAGCAGAATGGGACAGTGTTGATGGCGGAGGATCACATTTCTGTGACAACAGCAACAACACTAAACTTAAACTGTGCAGAGGAAAGGCCCAGCAATCTACTTCTGTATCTTGCCATGAAAACCCATCTGGGTAGTAGCAGAATGAGATGGTGTTGGTGGCGGCAGATCACATTTCTGTGACAACGGCAACAACACTAAACTTAAACTGCGAGGAGGAAAGGACTGGCAATCTACTTCTGTATCTTGCCATGAAAACCCAATAGATAGTCACAACAAAACAAATTGCACTATAGTGCTGGAAGATGAGACCCCCAGTTCGGAAGGCACTCAACTGGCTACTGGGGAAGAGCTGAAAACCTTTCAGAGTAAAGCCAGCATCTATGATGAGGTTAGATCAAAGCCCTCGGGACGTCCGACTGCTGATGTAACTGCGCATGAAATGAGAGTCAGAAGCTCTAAAGATGTTTTACATATTGAAACATGGAACGTACAAAGCATGAATCAAGGGAAGTTGGAGGTGGTCAAGAATGAAATGGAACGAGAAACAACTTGATCTGTTGGGTGTCAGCGAACTGAAATGGACTGACATCGGGCACGTTGCATCAGATGATCACATGGTCTACTATGCTGGAAAGACAAAGAAGAAATGGTGTTGCATTTATAATAAAGAAGAAACTTGCAAGAACTGTAATGAAAAACAATGCAGTCAATGAACACTTAATCTCTATTCGTCTAAAAGGAATTCCTATCAACACAACTATAATTCAAGTATATGCCCCAACAACAGCTGCAGAAGAGGATGAAATTGAAGAATTCTATGGACAAGTTCAAGCTGAAATTAGAACATGCAAACAGGATATCCTGATAGTCATGGGTGACTGGAACGCAAATGTTGGCAACAAAGAAGAAGGCAAAGTAGTTGGAAAATATGGACTTGGCAACAGAAATGAAGCTGGAGAAAGACTGATAGAATTCTGCAAGACCAACTATTAAAAAGGGACCCAGGATATCAATGCTTGGCCTAGTACAAGCACTGCAGAACCTGTGTCTTTTGGGGAAACTGCTAGGTACGTATGACCTAGATTGGCCACTGTTGGAAACAGGATACTGGGCTTGATGGACCTCGGTCTGACCCAGTATGGCATTTCTTATGTTCTTATGTTCTTATGTTCTTATGATCTTTTCATCTCAAACACCTTCCTCCAGCAACACAAGCGGTGACTGTACACATGGACTTCACCCAATGGATTGTACAAAAATCATATTGACTACATCTGTGGAAGTCAATGATGGAAAAGCTCTATAACATCATCAAAGACAAAATCTGGAGCTGAGTGTGGTACAGATCATCAACTACTAGTATGCAAACTCAAGCTAAAATTGAAAAAGAGCAAACCACTCAAGAATGCAGCAAAATATCACCTTGAGAACAGGGGCGGCCCAAGGGGGGTGCAGGGCCATGTGCGGAGACTCGGTGTGGGGCCTCATTTGCATAAGGGGCCTCATTTGCATAAATAGTTGCATAATGTTAACATACACTAACTTTTAGTAAACATGCCTCTTAATGAGTGTATGGATAAAGAAAGACTAAAAGATTTCTGCACTACTATAATCCAGTGCCAACCGCCAGGCACATTAGGAACTACTACAAACACTGCCCATTTAGAACCCATAGCAAGCCCGCCGTATCCTAACAGCACTACCAGGACTCACAAAGCACCATACTCTACTTTTCAAAAGGCAACACTGCAAATATTAAACCAATACATTTCAGAGAATAACAATACATGACCTACTGGGGAAAGAGAACAAGTAGCAATGTCAAAAAGGAAATACATAAACAGAATACCTCAGCTCAGTTACACATGCAGAACATAGACCATCACCAAACAAGGAATCACAATTTAGAAACAGGAAGACAATAATTAAACTGGGAACCCCAAAAGCCAAACTTGGAATGTACAACAACACTGTAGAAATAAAACTATAAATTAATTTCCTCTTGTACTTAACAAAGCACAGACGTTAATGATGCACATTTCCCAGAGCTGACATATTCCAGTTAATAAATTCAAAATAAAGAGATATTTTTCTACCTTTTGTGCATTTTCTTTTTAGTTGCAATTGCTCCAGCCACTTTCTTCTGGTTTCTTCGTGTCTTCTGCTAACTCTCCATCGTCTGCTGTCCATTTGTCCTTTCTTCTCTCTTCTAGTTTTTTTCAAATTCTCTCTCTACATCTGCTTTAACATACTAATCTTTCTCCTTTTGCTCTTTCCTCATTCCTATTTCATCCACTCAAATTTTACCCCTCCATCCTCAATCACCACTTACTCTCCCAAAACCCGGCCAATTGTAGATTTTTCTTTCCTCCCACACAAAATATTTTCCCCTCTCCATTTCATTCTCCCAGCCCTATCCCATTCTAATCCTCCCCCAACATCAGCCCCCTTCTAGTTCCAGCCCCACCCAGCATCCGCTCCCTTCTAGTTAATGATGCACATTTCCCAGAGCTGACATATTCCAGTTAATAAATTCAAAATAAAGAGATATTTTCTACCTTTTGTGCATTTTTTTTCAGTTGCAATTGTTCCAGCCACGTTCTTCTGGTTTCTTTGTGTCTTCTACGAACTCTCCATCGTCTGCTATCCATTTGCCCTTTCTTCTCACTTCTAGTTTTTTTCCATTTTCTCTCTACATCTGCTTTAACATACTAATCTTTCTCCTTTTGCTCTTTCCTCATTCCTATTTTATCCACTCAAATTTTACCCCTCCATCCTCAATCCCCACTTACTCTCCCAATACTCGGCCAATTGTAGATTTTTCACCCCTCCCACACAAAATATTTTCCCCTCTCCATTTCATTCTCCCAGCCCCATCCCATTCTAATCCTCCCCCAACATCAGCTCCCTTCTAGTTCCAGCCCCACCCAGCATCCGCTCCCTTCTAGTCCCCGCATCAGCCCATTTCCAGTCCTATCCTAGCCACACCATCTGCCCATTTCCAGTCCTAGCTCCCCCATCCATTTCCAGTCCTATGAGTCCCTCCATCAGCTCATTTCCAATCCCAGCCCCCCATCAGCCCATTTCTAGTCCTTTCCTAGCCCCACCATCAGCCCATGTCAAATCCTAGCTCCCCTCCACTCAGCCCATTTCCAATCCAAGCCCCCCATGAGCCTACTTCCAGTTCTAGCCCCTCCATGAGTCCATTTCATTCCAAGCCCCCACCACAGCCCATTTCCAATCTTAGCCCATCCAACAGCCCATTTCCAGTCCTATCCTAGCCCCTCCATCAGCCCATTTCCTGTCCAAGCTCCCCCCAGCCCATTTCCAGTCCTAGCTCCCTTCCCTCACAGCCCATTTCTATTCCAAGCCCCCCTCCCCAACAGCTATTTGCAGTTCAAGCCCCCCTTCCACTCAGCCCATTTCCAGTCCTAGCAACCCCCCCAGCTCATTACCAATCCTAGCCCTCCCCATAGCCCATTACCAGTCCTAAGCCCCCCCATAGCCCATTACCAGTCCTAACCCCCCATCAGCCCACTTCCAGTCCTAACCCCCCCATCAGCCCATTTCCAGCCTTAGCCCCTCATAGCCCATTACCAGTCCTAACCCCCCCATCAGCACACTGCCAGTCCTAACCCATCATCCCATTTTCAGTCTTAGCCCCCCCATAGCCCATTACCAGTTCTAACCCCCCCATCAGCCCATAGCCCATTACCAGTCCTAAGCCCCCTCCCCCCATCAGCCCAAGTAGATTTAAAAAAAAATGGCTGCTGCTGCCGCCGTGGCAACAGCAGAATCAAGTGTCCCGCGGGGCCCCCCCCTGCCTGGCAGAGCCCTCCCTGCCCCATCAGCTCCCTCAGCATGGGCTTTCAGAGCGCGAAGGGAGAGTTTCCCTTTCTCGCAGCCCATCAGCCCCGGCTAGCTTAACAGAGCCGCAAGAGAGAAACTCTTCCTTCGCGGCACTGAAAGCCGACGCTGAGGGAGCTGATGCTGCAGGGAGGGCTTTGCCGGGCAGCGGGGGCCCTGCGGGACACTTGATTCTGCGACTGCCATGGCGGCAGCAGCAGCAGGAGCCAGTTTTGGGTTCTTTTTAATCTACCTGGGCTGATGCAGAATGTTTTTTGCATGGGGCCCACTGAAACGTGGGGCCCTGTACAAAAAACATTCTTGCTCAATGGACGGGCCGGCCCTGATTGAGAATATACCACTGGAATTTAAAGACTGCCTGCAAAATTGATTTGCTGCTTTAGATACAAATGACAGAGCTCCAGAAGAGTTATGGAATGACATCAAGAAGGTTGTGTTGGAAGAAAGCGAGAAGTCTCTACAAGAGGTGAAAAAGCAAAAATGGCCAAAATGGATGATGGAAGAAACTCTGAAAATTGCCCAGAAACACAGAGAAGCTAAAGCCAGAGGAGAAAGAAAGATAATACCAGAACTCAACAGAGATTTCCAACATGCAGCAAGACAGGACAAGGAAAAGTACTACAATGACACATGCAAGGAAATAGAAGGAGAAAGAGGAAGAACAAGATGAGCTTTCCTAAAACTACAAGAGATAAAGAAAAAATTCCAGCCTCGAATTGAAATGTTACAAGATGTTCAAGGTTCTATGTTGAATGATGCTGAGAAAATCAAGAAAAGGTGGAAAGAATATACAGAGCTTTTATATTATAAAGATCTATTGGACCAACAGCCGTTTCAACCTGTACCTTATGATCCGGTGATGAAAGAAAACGTTGAAGCAGCACTGAAAGCCTTATCAAAGAACAAAGCAACAGGCATTGATGGCATTCCCATAGAAGCATTACAGCAATCTGATGCAGCTGTTACCGTACTTACAAGGCTCTGCCAAGAAATTTGGAAGACAGCATCATGGCCAACTGACTGGAAAGGTTCTGTGTTTATACCAATACTAAAGAAAGGTGATCCAACTGACTGTGGAAATTATCACACAATCGCTCTGATCCCACATGCCAGCAAGATTCTACTGAAGATTATTCAACAGAGACTACAACCATACCTGAAACAAGAATTACCTGAAGTGCAAGCAGGGTTCAGGAAGGGCGAGGAAAGAGAGACATCATCGCGGATGTGAGATGGATCCTTGAAAAAACTAAAGAATACCAAAAAGATTTCTATTTGTGCTTTATCGACTATAGCAAGGCTTTTGATTGTGTAAACCATGAGAAACTCTGGGCCACATTAAGATGCATTGGTATACCAGAACACCTGATCATTCTCTTGCACAATCTGTACATTGATCAAGAAGCAACAGTTCAAACGGAACAGGGAGAAACAGAATGGTTTAAAATAAGCAAAGGTGTAAGACAAGGCTGCATATTTTCCCCCTACCTGTTTAATTTATATGCAGAACAAATCATCAGAGAAGCAGGATTGTGTGAAGACAACAGAGGTTTGAAGATTGGCGGAAGACTCATCAACAACCTTCGCTATGCTGATGATACCACATTACTGGCTGAAAGTGAAGATGATCTGAAACATTTGCTTCTCACAATCAAAGAACATAGTCTCAAAATGAGCCTGCACCTTAATGAAAAGAAGACAAAGATCATGACAACTGGTAAAATCAACAAGTTCATCGTTGAAGGAGAAGAAATTGAAATCGTGTACAACTTTAACCTACTTGGATCAACTATCAATAAAGAAGCAATAAGCAGTCAAGAAATCAGATGACGCATTGCTCTTGGGAGAATGGCTATGAAAGACCTAGACAAGATTCTCAAGAGCAGAAATTTCTCTCTCCATACAAATATTTGACTTATTCAAGCCATGGAATTTTCAATAACATCATATGGATGTAAAAGCTGGACAGTGAAAAAGATAGACAGGAAGAAAATTGATGCCTTTGAATTATGGTGCTGGCGGCGAATACTGTGTATACCATGGACTGCCCGAAGAACAAATCAGTCGGTACTAGAGGAGATCAAACCTAAGCTTTCTTTAGAAGCTCAGATGACAAGACTTTGACTTTCATACTTTGGACACATCATGTGAAGAGAGAGATCATTAGATAAAGACATCATGCTTGGCAAGATAGAAGGTCAACGCAAAAGAGGAAGGCCAGCAATGAGATGGATCGATACAATAACAGCAGCTATCGGTAGCAGTCTGTCAACAATGAGCTGCCTCATATACAAGGATAGATTCCATCGTACTTGATATTCACAGACCTTATTATTGATGTCTTTGCCAAAATAACAACAAATAGCATTGAGCCAATCCAGATGCAGATTGCTTTTCACATGGGAAATGCTATTCCATTACATGTTGATGTAAAAAAGATGGAAACTGCTTAGCTTTTCGGTTATCTTTCATTTTGCCTGATATTTACCAGTTGAAACAAGTAATTATTATCAGCACCCAGTTCAATGATCTTTACCAGCATGCCGATATATCTGTATATTTGGCTTACCATTATGATCATCCACAACAAGAACTTGTACTCAATTTGGTTTCAACACACCAAAGACATTCAAACTCTTTGTGGTTTATTACTGAAGATGTGAAAGAGAAATGCAAAATTATCACAATTAAGTATAAAGGGCCCGATATTCCACGCTGGAGGCTAGTGCTCCTACAGCAGCTAGCCACCGGCACTGAACTTAAAAACCCAGATATTCAATGCTGGGGACATATCAGCGCTCCAGCATTGAATATCCAAGTTGCCCAGACTACTGCAAAGATAACCGAGCAGTGAAGATATTCAGCTGCTGCATGGTTAGCTTCTGTGAGAAAAGTTAGGCCAGTGCTTCCTGCGCCTAACTTTCACTGCGTGTTGCTAACCAGGCAGCGACTCAGTATGGCCACTGTCTGGTTAGTGATGGGTGCCACTCTGGAACTCAGAGCATGTAGCAACAGCACCCATGGATATTCCGCGGCACTATGTTAGTGCCGCTGAATATCCCACTGAGTGGCATTTATACAAATTGCAGGTCTGCAAACCATGGAAATGCCCTTGAATATCTCCCCCCCCCCCCAATGATTTTTCTGAAACTATGGTTGCCATTGTAAATAATTTTCAGCTAGTCAATATACCATTGAGTGAGCTCATGGTTACCATGAATAAATAGGACAGCAATTTCAGAGTTCCTCTACCCTGTAATGTTTGCCTTATTACTGTTTCTGTCAATTCCATTGTAAATGTTGGTGGAGTACCGCTGTTTTATCTTGATTAAGATCCTGTTTCTACCAAGGTCCAGATGTTGGATGTATTTTGAGGCACACAGAAGGAGCAGAAACACAGACCATATGTGCACAAAACACTTTATTCTGAAAAATTTGATTTATTTTATTTATTTATTTATTTATTTGTAAGTCTTTTATATACCGCCACTTCCCAAGATCAGTGGCGGTTTACATCAAACAATAAGAGATACATAGAACAGCTCAATAATAAAACTGGTACAATGAACGGTAATCAGAACTATAAACAAATAGTGTGAGTATAATTTTAAACTATTTACAGATTTTTATGATATTTATACACATATATATACATCATGTTTCATCCTATGTTTAGTTATGTGATTGAGTGTCATGATTATTAGGGCAGAAGAGAGCCTTGGTGATTTATGGTGATTTGGCCAAGTTTCAGCAGTTAAGCCTTCATCAGGGGTCCGTTGCAGGCAATACTATGCCGGAATAAGGTGTTTTGTGCTCACAAGGCCTGGTCTGTGTTTTTGCTTCTCCCATGTGGTGATTGCCTTTAATGTGGACATGTTGCCTCCTTTGTGGTGTTTGATTTGGATGTATTTTGAGGACATGAGATCAATTTCGCCAAAGCCTTGGAATAATTTGTTGGACTATAAGCCTTTCATACGATTGAATTGTCTGTAACCAAGTAAACATGCAGATTGCTGACTACAATTTTGATTCACATGATGTGAACATTTTGCAGACTGATATTATTGCTACTATTGTCATCCCTTTCTTTGCTGTTCTCTGACCCATACAATTTCAGATGTTCTTGTGCCAGGGAAGACAGATCTTTATTCTGCATCGCCTTCCACACTACAGACCTACTACTCTTACCTTGCATCTGCATGATTTTGTGGAACAAGACTTTCATCAGAGAGGTGGATCCCATCTGGCCTATGGAGTGTGGGTGGCTCATGTATGAGCAGTGAATTGGTTATGGTGAAAACACCCTCTGGGCTACAGAAACTTCATCATCCAGGAGTTCATCTACTTCTGTTTTTTCTCAGTGCCACACCCGGTGCAGGATAATGTGTGACCAGCCAATTCTCACATAGGTCATCAAAAACTCTCTTAAAAGCATGAGTAAAGACTTCATAGCCATGACAATTGAGTCCTGTCTTTCGCAGCATAAAGAGACCCAAGCTAATGCCTCCTTAATCAAGAATGTAATATTGTAAGTCATCCTGGAAATGTGGTGAGGGAGATGATAGAATTGTAGAGCAATTAGAATAGAACATTGATTTAAGAATCCTCAGCAGGCTTTTGGGTCTTCAGAAAAGCATAGAGGATCTCAATCCTCGATTGCTTATGAAGTAGAATGGGGGCACTAAACTTCAGCAAGTATGTGCTGCTGGCCGTGCTCCCATGGGCTGGACAGTCTGACTCAGCTCCTCAATCTGTGCATGCTGATGTCTCTAGCTGGCCCAGCTGCCGAATTAATTCCCCCAGAATTTTCCCATGCATAGACAGGACCATAGCCAACTCAGCAGGATCCATGGTGAAAGCTTGATGTGACAGTTTTCGTCAGGGGGAAAGACTCAAGAATGGGGAATGAGTGAGGTTCATGGGCAGTTCTCTACAAAACAGGGTATGCTGAGTCCAGGGGTAACTAGGTCTTCCACCTGTAACAGCTGCCTTCTCTTCTGGTTCAGCTCTTTGCCCACCAGGATTTTTCTGCCCAAACCCAGGACCCAGGCAGAGAACTAGGAACCAGGAGAACTCTGCAAAGATGGGAGTTGCAAGCACAGGATACTCACCACAGAGTGAAGGAACTAGTACAGGATCTAGGAATGTCCAAACCAAGAACCAGTGTAAAGCAGACAGCCAAGGTACAAGGCAACAGTAAGGTGTAGACTAAGTTTATATACAGATCTAGACAGGAACAAGATGGCCTCAGAAAGTGTAGAAAAGGCTAAGGTGGACAGTCAACCAAGTAGAACCTACTAATGCCTGCTGGTTGGAGGTCAGAGATTCATTGCGGTAAGGTTCTTACAGGAACTGATCTGCCTGCAGGCAGGTGATAGAACCCGACAGCATCCTCTGATCAGTTTCATAGTCCAGGGAATCATGGCCACTACCCTCTGAGAACATTCCAGATGATGCCACCAAAAGAGACATAAATGGCAGGCTGTAGCAAAAAGATTGCCAGACACTGTGCATGAACAAGATGAGTCAAAACAAGCAAGCTGTAGAGACAATATTTCAGAAACATTAGCACTATTGTCTGACCATATTTTATAAATAATTGTGAGAGAAACAAATAGGAAGGCAGTGCATAAGTTCACAGAGAGGAGGGGGTGGCATCCCGATAACACAAAAACATGGAAGTAGCTGGAAATACTGAACTGAAGGACTCTTCATTTTGAGTGGCTTGTTCCATGGATGCTGTGAAATCCTGAAAGAACTGTGGCCAGCACACACAGTATGTTCTTGTTTTGGTGCCACAGTGAGTCTGGAATGATTCCAACAAATAGCAGTTTTGTGGCTGGAAGGAGAACTATGGATAAGTTTAATGCCTTCCTGATGTGTGAATAATGTTTATGGAGGAATTTCAAAAATAGTATGTGCAGGGATACGCTTGACTGTGAACAAGCAGTTTGTAGTTTTCAGGGGTCACTGTTCCTTTAGACAATATGGAAATAATTTTATAAAGCATTTCCATATTTAAAGTAGTTGGTATGCATGGAAAATGGCTCTTATAAAATTGTGTGGCCAAATACTTGCACATAGGAATTCCCATGTGTGTAGTTTGAATGGAATGGGAAGGGAGCTGCAATATTTATGTCTATTTAATAAAATACAAGAATACATCAATACAGTTTATGCACATATTTTCACCTTCTTTGGAAAAGGTGTAAATTTGTGCATGAGAACTTATGCACTATTGGGGTTAATTATGGGCACTTGCTTTATAAAGGCACACTGGCACCGATGTTGCCTTCATAAAATAGGCATCTTTCTGAAACTTTCATATGGGCATCCTTTTGTAAAATTACCCTCCAATCTACCCAGCAAACCCTCAAAATACGGCATCAAAACTTGGCGGTGCTCTGATGTGGCAACATCGTATTCCCTATCCACTCGGACAAACAAGCTGGAGATGAGGAGCCAAACAGATAGCCATGTTTGGCAGAAAGTGGTTTGACGCTGATACAAATCAGAAAGGAATGTGGTTGATGATAATTCTTATACTAATTACAAACCTAGCAGAAAAATTGCTAAGTGAAAACCTGACCTCCTCAGGAGAAACAAGGATGACATTCCAAATGAAAGGCATCCTAACTTTACATGCATCCAGGAAATCGAAAGGAATCTTGTTGCTATCAGCAACATACTGCGATGTGAAAGCAGTTGTAAAGGAAAGAAAACCACTTATCACCATGGATCACTTAGTAGCATGACTACTTACAAATGCAAAAGAAATAGTCAATCACGATGTTTTTTCAGTTTGACTGATGGTGCAATTGGCATCTTTCTTGTTTGGATGAGAAATCACACGACTCAGAACAGCAGATTACCTTGAGAAAGACAACACTGATTCCTTAGTCAGCTCAGAGGTGATTGATGGACTGATCAAGAGAAGACTACAAAATATCAATAATCTGACAAGACCAATCACAATTGCCTTGATAACATTTGATTACAAACTCCTATTACTATCTACCACTGCACTGGCTGAGTTAAAAAAGGTATATTGTGCTGTCTGTCCCAGACCAGGAGATCACAAATCATATACAGTAGATGTTGTGAAGACTGCAAAAGGTCTGTGCATGGCAGGATATAACTGTCCTAGAGTTGTGTCTTGATTGTGTTCAGCAAAAAATTTAATGTTGATGCTTATATCTTATTACTTAATACTCGCTGATTCATTAAAAAAAAGTATTTCTGAGAAAAAGGTTTTTTATCCTAGGTTTATAGAAAATAAAGATGTGTTTTCATGGGGCATAATCTTGTTTTATAGGGTATTTGGTTAGGAGTGCAAAACGATACCAAAATTGCATCAATATCAGTTTATGGGACTTGAATGTCCTTCAGAATATTAATAGGTTTTTTTTCCATGACAGATGATGAGAGTTAAGGAAATTGCATGGAACCCAAATTACTGCAATTAGATTTGCAACCTGAGAAATAGACATGGCACAGTCCATAAAGAGTAAATCTAAGCTTCAATATCCATTCTCGCTACATGTTGCACACTTGGAATTTATGGTCAAGGTTTCTTGCGTCTTCTCCATTGTATATTCTGGACATTTCTAGTCAGGAAACACAGGATAGAAAGTTATTTGAATAACTCTTGACTCATTTAGGGGTTAACATGGATGTGAACTCTAATTAAAATGAGATTAATCTATTTTTCCTTGTATTCTGGCTTATCTTAATGTGCAGTTGAGATTCTCATGGACTAAATTCTGTTGGCTGTGAGAGGACAAAAGTGAGTAGAGGATGACTGTAATAAGCCTTGCAGCATATGCTGGTTCTACCCCAAGAACCCTAAGAACACTGAGACCCAGATCTGCAAGCAAGAACCCGTGCCAACCAGGGCGAGAGTGAGTGGCTGGAGTCCCAGATCCCACGGTGTTAGCAAATTTTTTCTCAGATAAAATTCAGACTCTTCGATCCTCTTTTCCTTCATGCCCTGATATGCTTTCTCCCTCCCTCCCTATCACCGTCCCCTCCCCCTTTGCTTCCCCAACTCCTTTTCCCCTCCCGATGCACTCTTGGTCAGCCTTCAGCCTCATCTCTCCTCCTGAGCTGCTGTCGTCTCTCATGGCGACCAGGAAAACTACCTGCTCTCTTTATCCTAATCCCTCAACCTGGCTCCTTGAACCTTCTCTCTTTCTTCTGGCTCCTCTCCTATCTATGCTTAATGGTAGTTTGTCCACTGGTTCTTTTCCTGCCCCCTGGAAGCACGCCCTTGTATGCCCCATCCTTAAGAAACCCACTCTGGATCCCTCTCTCCCAGCTAGCTGGTGACTGGTGTCTAACCTTCCTTTTTTATCCAAAATTCTCAAACGTATGGTATTCTCACAGCTATCCTCTCATCTCCTCGCTGTTAATGCACTCCACTCTCAGCAGTTTGGGTTTCAGGAAGGCCATAGTGTTGAAACTATCCTCCTTATTAAATGAACTTCACGTCAACAATGAGCAGGGTGACCTCTCTATCATAGTCTCCCTGGACCTGACAGCTGCTTTCGACTTGGTGGATCACCGGACTCTTCTTTCTCTCTTGTCTGGCTTTGGTGTTACTGGTACTCCCCTCAACTGGTTTCATTCTTTTCTCATGGCCCACACTTTTTCTGTTCACTCAGAGTTGTGTTTTGCCAAAGGTTTCCCCCAAGGGTCGGTTCTGTCTCCCCTGCTGTTTAATGTTTTTTTAGCTCTTCTCTGTCTTTTAGAAACATGATGACAGAAAAAGACCACAAGGCCCATCTAGTCTGTCCTTCCATAACAACAACTACAACAGTCCACTTTTTACCTTTAGAGATCCTCTGTGTTGGTCCCATGCTTTTTTGAATTCAGTTACTGTTCTCATCTCCACCACCTCCACTGGGAGACTATTCCACGGATCCACTACTCTTTCCGTAAAGAAATATTTCCGCATATCACTCCTGAATCTATCTCCCTTCACCCTCATCCCATGTCCCCTCGTCGCAGAACTTGCTTTCAATTGAAAGAGGCTCTCTCCCTGAACATTTATGCCACGGAGGTATTTAAACATCTCAATCATATCACCTCTATCCCGCCTTTCCTCTAAGGTGTACATATTAAGATCCTTAAGTCTGTCCTCATATGCTTTATAATGAAGACTACTAATCATCTTAGTAGCAACCCTCTACAACCGACTCCATCCTGTTCACATCCTTTTGAAGGTGCGGTCTCCAGAATTGCACACCATACTCCAAATGAGGTCGCACCAAAGACTTATACAGAGGCATTATCACCTCCTTTTTTCTGCTAGCCATTCCTCTCCGTATGCACCCAAGCATCCTTCTAGCTTTTGCCGTCGCCTTTTCTACCTGTTTAGCTACTTTAAGATCATTGGACACAACTACGCCTAGGTCCCGCTCTTCTTTAGTGGACAAAAGTACTTCACCTCCTATGCTGTATTGCTCCCTTGGATTGCTGCAGCCCAAATGCATGACCTTACATTTTTTAACATTAAATCCCAGCTGCCAAATTCTAGACCATTCTTCAAGCTTAGCTAGATCCCTCCTCATGTTATCTACACCTTCCTGGGTGTCTACTTTATTGCAGATTTTGGTATCATCCGCAAAGAGGCAAACCTTACCAGACAGCCCTTCCGCTATATCACTAACAAAGATGTTAAAAAGAATCGGACCAAGGACAGATCCCTGGGGCACACCGCTGGTAACATCCTTCTCCTCAGAGTGAGCTCCATTTACTTGTACTCTTTGTCGCCTCCCACCCAACCAATTTCTAACCCAAGTAGTAACTTTAGGGTCCATCCCTAGGGTGCTCAGTTTGTTTATAAGTCGCCTGTGAGGAACAGTGTCAAAGGCTTTACTGAAATCTAAATACACCACATCTAGAGCTCTCCCTCGGTCCAACTCCCTGGTCACCCAGTCAAAGAAATCAATCAGATTTATCTGACAAGACCTGCCTCTGGTGAATCCATGCTGCCTCGGATCCTGTAATCCGCTGGACTCCAGAAAACTCACTATTTTCTCTTTCAACAGCGTTTCCATTAATTTACTCACCACCGAAGTTAAACTAACCGGCCTGTAGTTTTCAACCACATCCTTACTTCCGCTTTTGTGTAAAGGCACCACATGAGCCTCTCTCCAGTCCTTTGGCACCACTCCCGATTCCAACGAGGCATTGAAAAGGTCAGTCAGTGGAGCTGCTAGAACGTCCCCAAGTTCCCTCAGTATTCTAGGGTGTATCCCATCCGGTCCCATCGCTTTGTCTACTTTAAGTTGAGCTAGTTTCTCACGAACACAGTCTTCTGAAAATTGTTCAAGATGTCCCTCGCTTCTGTTCTTATTTGTGGGTGTTTTCTGAGGTCCTGCTCCTGGTTCTTCATCTGTGAACACAGAACAAAAATATTTGTTAAGCAATTCCGCTTTATCCTTATCAGCTTCTACATATTCCCCCCCTGTACCCTTGAGTCTGACAATACCACTTTTGCCCTTCCTCTTCTCACTAATATATCTGAAAAATGTCTTATCTCCCCATTTTATTGCATTGGCTATTTCCTCCTCCTTTTGAATCTTTGCCTTCTTGACTACTTTGCTAGCTTCTCTAAGTTGTTCCAAATACAGATGCCTGTCTTCCTTTCTCTGTGATCTCTTGTATTTCATGAAGGCCTCCCTCTTTTCTTCACTTTTTCAGCTACTTCCTTCGAAAACCATAGCGGTCTCCTGTTCCTTTTGCCTTTATTTACCATTTTAACAAAAAGGTTGGTTGCCTTTAAAATACCCCCTTTCAGTTTTGCCCACTGTTGTTCTACATCCCCCAGCTGTTCCCATCCCACTAACGACTCCCTGAGGTATTGGCCCATCTTCGCAAAGTTAGTCTTCCTAAAGTCTAAGATCTTCACCTTGGAATGGATTCTAACAGCCCTAGTCCTAATACTGAACCACACCATCTGGTGATCACTGGATGCAAAATGATCTCCCACTACAACATCAGAAACACTTTCACCATTGGTAAGCACCAAGTCCAGTATGGCCCCTTCACGTGTGGGGTCTGTTACCAATTGCCTGAATAGTTCTCCCTGTAGAGAATCCAGGATCTCCTTACTCCTAGATGATACTGCAGCAGGAAAGTGCCAATCAACATCTGGCACATTGAAATCTCCTAGCAGTAGCACTTCCCCTTTCCTAGCAATGCTGCGTATGTCTTCAATTAACTCTCTGTCCACCTCTTCCTCTTGTGAGGGAGGTCTGTATATCACACCAATGCAAATAGATTTCTCTTTCCCTCTTTCTAGTTTAACCCACAATGCCTCCTCTCTCCCTTTTAAGCTCTGTAATTCCAAAGCTTTAATAGTAGTTTTTACATATAGTGCTACTCCTCCTCCCCTTCTTCCTACCCTGTCCTTTCTGAATAAAGTATAGCCAGGTATAGTTACATCCCAGTCATGGTTTTCTGTGAACCATGTTTCTGTAACTGCAACTAAATCTAAGTCAGCCACTCCCACCAAAGCTTCAACTTCAGAGATCTTATTTCCCATGCTACGGGCATTAATACACACTGCTTTCCATATGTTACCCCTGTTACCCATTTCCATAAAGGTATTTAATGTATCACTTACCTGGGGGCTTTCACTTACCTGGGGGCTTTCTTCACCCATCCCCAACGAATCTAGTTTAAAGCCCTCTTCAGTAGATTAGCCAGTCTACTACCAAAGATGTGTTGACCTTTCTTGGACAGATGGATGCCATCTCTGCTCTGCAACCCTTGGAACAGCATCCCATGGTCTAGGAAACCAAAACGCTCTCGAAGACACCATCCACGCAGCCATGCATTCATCTCCAGGATGCGAGCCTCTCTGCCTTGGCCTTTACCCTCAACAGGGAGGATTGAAGAGAACACCACCTGTGCACCTACCTGCTTCACCCTCTGTCCCAGAGCCATGAAGTCACTTTTGATACGTTCCGAGGTATACCTGGCAGTATCATTTGTTCCAACATGGATTAGCAACATTGGGTAATAGTCAGTGGGCTTGATGAGTCTCGGCAAATTCTCCGTAACATTTTGGATCTTGGCACCAGGCAGACAGCATACCTCTCTGGACATCAAGTCTGGTCGGCAGATGGACGCCTCAGTACCCCTCAGAAGAGAGTCTCCAACCACCACTACCCTTCGTTTCCTTCTAGTCACTGATTCTGCAACTATGGGGTACTTGAACTCTGGTTCTTCCCTTTCCAGGGATGCTTTCACCTCCTCCACTTCCAGGGCTGCATAATGGTTCTTCAGTTCAAGGGCTGGAGAAGTTGGATTGGTGATTTTGCAGGCTTTGGTGACTTTTGTCCAACCATCGACATTCTGTTGACACCCATCTTCTCCTGTGCTTTGATTCAGCAATCTGCACACTGAATGAGATGACGTGACAACCCCCTGAGGGGGTACCCCTCCAGGTTATCTGCTGCTGTTGTGGGGATGGGGAGGTAACCAGGATCTCCATATCTATTGGACCACTCTCAGCTGATGGCTGCTGCTGCCCTGTGCCACCGTTAGAGGCAAGATGCTGTTCTGTGCCCTGAGTAGCTGCTTGCCAGACCTGTTGTTGCATCACCTGACATGAGGAGTTGCACAGACCCCTGTTGAGCAGCAGCAGCTGCAGCACCTGTGAAGACACAGCATAGGTAGGTCAAACATGGCACCTGTGACCACAGACCACCAAGGAGTGGCACTGTGGCAGCCATGCAGATGGCCCAGATGGCCACAGAGGTACAGTCACTGATGGCAGGCACATACCCAATCACCAGGGCAGATCCCACATGTACATATGACCATATGCACATATACCTACACAGGTGTGTAATGCCACCAGCCCTGTAGCCTTGTGAGCACATGGCTGTGTATTTGCACAACAGACCACTTACGGAGCAGACATGTGCCATGAAGTGGTACCACTGTATGCATCTCTAGGCTGGAGGTAATGATGGATGGGTGCACACTGCCATATGCACACAATGGGGGTAAGAACACCAGGGCACCTGAACATGACACACCCTGACTCATACCTGGCTCCTGGGAGGGCTGTGATGTGTCAAGGGATCCGATTCCCTCCACAGTTGCTGGGTCAATCATCTCCAGGACACGCTGCTCCGGCTCTGTCAACTGCTTGCCCTGCCCATCAGGGCCCACATGCCTCGCCTTCCTGGCAGTGTTGTGCTGCACCTGCTGCCACTTCCATTTCACATCCTCAATGTTGCGGTTCTGGTGGTAGACAGCACTGACTGACAGCATACGTCCAGCCACTGGCGCTGCTTCTCATATGCCCCCACCTTTGATGAAACCTTCCCAACCAACACTGGCAATCGCTCAAGGATCCCCCCCAACATGAGGGTCACCTCACCCTCGGAAAACTTGCTTTTTCAACTTGCTACCTTTGGTGCCATTACAGCAGAACTGCACGCACACACGCGCAAGATGCCCGCAATGCAGGGGCAGGCCCAGCTGAGACATCCCCGTATATGTCATGGAGCCATGTATGTAGCCCCGTGGAGATCCCCACAAATGGGCGTGCAGACTCACGGGCACAGCGATATTGCCACACACTGGACACCCTCCGAGGCAGCAACCATGGCCCCATAAGGGTCTTCTACCACTGCTACAGATATGGGGCAGTGGGAGGAACCTCAGCAAACAGTGTTTGTTGGTATTGCGGTGTCTATAGTGTAGTGGGTACGCTACCTCATGTAACTATTGATCAACATCTTACACTGAAGTCCCATATTAACAGTGTGACAAAGAATATCTACAGCAAAATAAGGACACTCCAATGACTCTGTCCACTTCTTGAACCCCAAGACTACAGGACTATATTCCAAGCGATAATACTTCCCCACATGGACTTCTGCAATGCAATCCTCTAAGGCTTGCCGAAATCCCAGCTGCACCCATTACAGCTTGCTCAGCATACCGCAGCTAGGGTCCTCACTGGGACATCAAGGGGCTCCCATATCACCCCCATGAAGAAATACCTCCACTTGTTTATTGTAAACCGCTTCGACCCAGTGAAAAGCGGTATATAAGCACAGCTAAATAAATAGATAAATAAATACTAGACATAAAAACATCATGACAATATTTAAAATCTTTCATGAGCAATCCTCTGATTACGTGCAAACTATAATAAGGAAGTTCCCTAGCAATTGGCAGAGAAGAAGCACTGCAGAGCACCTCCTCACCTCTCTCCTGGACTTCATTAAATTCAACCAATCAGCATTGGACGATCTTTCTCCTTATATGCTCCAGCAATATGGAACTCCTTACATGTAAAAATTAGAACTACCACAGACATTAAGGACTTCAGGAAGCTATTAAAAATGCACCTGTTCTGAAGGCACTTTGAGGGTGTCACATAAATACAGACTAATTAGTGCATTCTCGACTCCTGTTATAAATATATGACCATCGTTTCAGAAGATACGGGTCTCTTTACCCTTCCCTTCACACTCTTAAGTTACCGTTATGTCCCTTATTAACAGATAATGGTAATGTTAACTATATTTTCTGACATTACTGGTTCCCTGTAATGTTTCACTAGTTCATTATATGCCACTAGTACTTTGAAATGTTTACTGGTTCTTTAATTTATTTATTTATTTACAGTCTCTTATATACCGCACTATTCAGCATCAGCGCGGTTCACATGGAACAAATGCTCATTACAGTTAACATGTATGAGTTTACATATAACAGGGGACAGAAACTTGGCTAACAGGGGTAACTATTTACAGACTTAGTAATGTTTACTAATTACTTGTATTGCTTATCTTGTTCCATGTAATGTTATATACTGTTACCTGTAAACCAATTTGATCTTTGGAATGAGGTATATAAGCTTTTCAAAATAAATAAATACATGATTAGCTGGATGCCATGGTTTGTTTGCTATATGTATGGCAGCTCTACATTGGGGGGGGGCAGGTGGCTGGGTGTGGTGGAGGGGCAGAGTACTTTGTTTTTATCATTCCTGGGGCATCTATCCGGGCCAGTGCTGTCTGTGCTTACCTCCTGACAGTGTTCTTGCTATTGCTATTGTGGTGGAGCAGCCTTCCATATGGGCTTTGTAACACTTCACTCGGTGCACATCATGCAGTGTTTTCCCTCGTGGGAACACCATCTCTCATGTCCCTCTCATATTCTGTCTGCGGTTGTACAGCAGGGATTACAGCTGGGAGCTCTGGGCATTTCTTGGGTAGTTTTTGTCTGTCCCTGCTCTATTGGGGAGGTGTCTGCTTGGACTGTGATTATGCATGGCACCACAGTGGGGAGAATGTCATTTTGGTTGTGCCCATATTGTAGCAAATTTGTATGGTTCCCTGAGAAGGTCTGCCCATGTGGGCGGTGCTTGTCTGCCTCCCACCCAGCCTGGGTCTCTGCATAGTCACTCACCTTGCTCCTGCAGCAGCTGTTGCATGTGGAAGGCACCTGGTATACCTTCATGTTGTGCAGGAAGCAGAATCGTCTGTGGGGGAGAGACAAACCTCATCATTCCTCCATATAGGTGCACAGGCATGCTGCCTCAGACCTTGTGTATGCAACATGTGACCATTCTAGATTAGATGTCCATGGCAGCTTGGCGGGGGGGGGGAGGGTTGTATGATATATATTTTGGTATTCTGTCCTGGCCCCAGGCTCTTTGGACACACATGGGGGTCATTATCAGTGTGGCGATATGGTGTAATGGTTGGGTTACTGGCTGCAACACCAAAGGACTTGGGTTTGATTCCCATTCCCTTGACGCACCTCTGTATTTGCTTTGTCCATCCCAGGGGGTGCTGCATGTTTTTATCAGCTTGCCTTGCTGTGGTATCTACAGCTCCCCCACCCTCATCTAGCTTGCCTGCTACACGTACCGCCTGTGCTACTGCTTCCGGGACCTTATTCCATATTCCAGTGACACACAAGCTACACATGTGTGATAGATTCTTGATCCATTTCTAGGTTCCCTGTGGCTTCAGTTCCATGCGCCCTACTGTCTCCTATTCATGTGGTTGGTGATATGGTGGGGTTGTGGCCACCTGGCAGTTATCTGACTGTGGTTCACTCCCATGCATGGTCCTATGATGGGTTCTTTTACTCTCTATGGCTTTTGGGGTTTGACCATCACTGCCCCCTCTGATCGTGCCTTCCATTGTCTTCACTTGGGATGCTAGGTCACCTGGGGTTTTCCAACCCTTGCTGTGACTCTTACAGCAAAGAGTGCTATACATGGTACACTGGCATTCATTCGACTGTTGTTTCTGGTATCCCCTCTGCCATATGTGTTTGGGCCTGTGTGTGGCTCTCCATTGCTCATATTGCGCAGCAGGGTCTTTTCACATCTCTTTGGGCAGTGAATTGTACCTTGGGCATTTGACTTGTTCTGCCAAAGTCTGCATTTTGGTGCTGACCTTCCTGGCCTGCTCTGCCTGCCATGTGTGGTGGGTTGCAGCACTGGCCTAATGGTTATGTGTCTGCTTTCTGGACCCAGGGAGCTGGGTTCAAGTCCCACTTAAGGTGCTTGCTGTCCATGTCACTTCATCATACATCTGTTATAACAACATAACTCCTTATTTCTGTTTAGCTGTGATATCATTTCATATTGTCTATGTAGATTATCATCTTCTAAGACAATTATCGTGTGAGAGGACACAACCTCAGTTTTCCCCTGTGTCAACAGAAAACAAATCGCAATGATGAGGATAGGTCCCCAGTATGACTATAGGTGGGTTTACCCATACCACAGCAGTCAGGCAACCTGTCAGTGATTAATGATCAGGATATGCTATGTAGATCTCTGATCACACATCTGGCATAGCTGCCATGTCTTGCTACAACACAAGATGTAGACTGTGCGCAGACTCGCAATTATGTGACAGCTGCTACAATTTGTGCGGTTACATACAGCCTACCCTTTTTGCTTTTGCACGATCTGCCTGCCATGTTTTAGGTTTGATTATGGATCTGACCAGCATATTGTGGTCATTCCTCACTGAGAGGATTTTTCTACCGCTGATGTATGGGTGGACCCACCTATAGTTCTACTGGGAACCGTTCCCCTTGATTGTGTATCGTGTTCCATTGACTAAGGGATTTACTGAGGTTTTTCCTCTCACAATTTATTTTTGATGGATGTTCTTCCACATTTACAAGCAAATTTTATTTTTCAGCTATGCCTCAGTAAGGCGGTTTTTTGAGATATGGTATTTTGGGTCAGCTGCTTGTGTGGCGTTTTACCTCATAATGCCTGACTTTTGTTGTTATGTCCAATTGGGCTTCACAGACCCATCTCTGCTATGTGCGGACATGTTCATTTAGCCCTGTATGGCACTGGGAATACATGCTGGTGTGCTGCAGACACCATGCCTGTTGCCTGCCGCCATTGTGGGGTGCTTTCTCCCTTCTGGGACTATTCACTTGGTGCATCTTACATACTTGGTTGGTCACCATGGCACACTGGGTACAGGTTCCTCTAAGGGTACAGGGGAGGAATATGCAGAAACTGATCAGGATAAAGCAGAATTGCTTAACAAATATTTCTGTTATGTGATCACAGATGAAGGGCCAGGAGCAGGACCTTAGAAAACACCCACAAACAGGAACAGAAGTGATGTAGATCTTGAACAATTTTCAGAAGACTGTGTTCGTGAGGAACTAGCTAAACTAAAAGTAGATAAAGCCATCAGTCCAGATGGGATACATCCAAGAATACTGAGGGAACTTGGGAAGGTTCTAGTGGCTCCACTGTCTGACCTTTCCAATGATTCTTTGGAGTTGGAAGTGGTGCCAGAAGACTGGAGAAAGGCACATGTGGTCCCTTTACACAAAAGCAGACTTAAGGATGACAATGAGAACTACAAGCCAGTTAGTCTAACCTCTGTAGTTAGTAAATTATTGGAAAGGCTACTAAAAGAGAGAATAGTAAGGTTTCTGGAGTCCAGGGGATTGTAGGATCTGAAGCAGCATGGGTTTACCAGAGGCAGGTCTTATCAGACAAATCTGATTGATTTCTTTGACTAGGTGACAAGGGAATTGGACCGAGAGAGAGCCCTAGATGTAGTGTATGTAGATTTCAGTAAAGACTTTGACACAGTTCCACACAGGCAACTTATAAACAAACGGAGAACCCTAAGAATGGACCCTAAAGTTACTGATTGGATTAGAAATTGGTTGAGTGGGAGGCGACAAAGGATATAGGTAAATGGAGCTCACTCTGAAGAGAAGGAGGTTACCAGTGGTGTGCCACAGGGATCTGTCCTTGGTTCGATTCTTTTTAACATCTTTGTTAGTAATATTGCAGAAGGGCTGTTGGGTAAAGTTTGTTTGTGGATGATACCAAAATCTGCAATAGAGTAGACACCCAGGAAGGTGTAGATAACATGAGGAGGGATCTAGCTAAGCTTGAAGAATGGTCTAGAATTTGGCAGCTGAAATTTAATACTAAAAAATGCAGGGTCATGGGCTGCAAAAATCCAAAGGAGTGGTACAGTGCAGGGGGTGAAGTAGCTCTGTCCACAAAAGAGGAGCGGGACCTGGGCGTAATTGTGTCTGATGATCTTAAAGTAGCTAACAGGTAGAAAAGACAACTGTAAAAGCCAGAAGGATTCTTGGGTGTATAGGGAAAAGAATGGCCAGCAGAAAAAAGGAGGTGATAATGCCTCTGTATAAGTCTCTGTTGTGACCTCATTTGGAGTACTGTGTTTAATTCTGGAGACCGCACCTTCAAAAGGATATAAGCAGGTTGAAGTCGGTGCAGAGGGTGACTATTAAAATTGTTATTGGTCTTCGTTATGAAGCATATGAGGACAAACTTAAAGATCTTAAAATTTATACATTAGAGGAAAGGCGGGATAGAGGCAATATGATACAGACATTTAAATACCTCCATGGCATAAATGAACAGGAGGTTCTCTTTCAATTGAAGGCAAGCTCTGCTATTAGGGGACATAGCATGAGAGTGAAAGGGGATAGACTCCGGAGTAATATGCGGAACTATTTCTTTACAGAAAGAGTGGTAGATGCGTGGAATAGTCTCCCAGTGGAGGTGGTGGACATGTTCTGAATTCAAAAAAGCATAGGATAAACATAGAGGAACTCTAAAGGTAAAAAAAGGGATTATTGTAGTTGATATGGAAGGGCAGACTAGATAGACCATGTGGTCTTTTTCTGCCATCATGTTTCTATGCACATGTAGTGCTTTTGCCATCTTTATTTAACTAGGCTTATATACCACTTTTTTACCAGTCAAAGTGGTGTACATTCAGGTATTGTATATACAAAAATGCAATGTGTGCCTTTGAGTCAGTCCTGACTCCTGGTGATCCAGAAGCTCCTGGGTTTTCTTGGCAGTGTCACTGGAAGTAGACTGCCAGGCCTTTTGTCTGAGGCAGTGGAGGGTTAAGTGACTTGCCCAAGGCCACAAGGAGTGCTAGTGGGAATTGAACCCTGGTTTCTTGGTTACCAAGCCAGTGTTCTAACCACTAGGCTACTCCTCCACATTGTACAAACAGGGTGGCCCAAAAAAAGTGAGAACATCTTGTAAATTAAAAGCTTAAATAGTTTACTCATTTACCTTTTTTAGCTATATAACGTCTTTATTTTGACAATTTCTGGTCGCCATATTTTTTTTAAATTTGTCAATCATTTACATCTGTCTTTTTGAATTTTTAAATAACTTATATGCTATGAGATGTTCTCACTTTTTTTGGGCCACCCTGTATATTTCCCTTGTCTCCAAAGAGCACATAATCTGTGTTTTTGTATCTGAGGCAATGAAGGGTTAAGTAGCTTGCCAAAGGCCACAAGAGGCACAAGTGGGACTAGAAACCCCATTCCTTCCAGCCCAAGGTTGCTGTCCTCTAGCAGGAGTTGAATCCCTGGTCCTCCAGCCTGAGATAACTTGCCCCAACCACTAGGCCACTCTACTCATCTGTGGACTGATTCCGGATTCCCATGTGTGTCTCAGCACACGGTTGCAGAATCAGGCTCAGGGGGTCACGTCTTCACTGTGGACTTGCCTGTGGCATAAACGTGCTCATTTTGAAATTGGTCTCCACATCAACTGTCTCACCTTTGTCTACCTGTTAATTCACACCTTCAAAAAATATAACAGATTAGTAAGACAAGACTTTCCTTGGCTAAATCCATGTTGGCTTTCTCCCATTAAACAATGACTTCTACATGCTCAGAAATGTTATTCTTTATAATGTCTTCTATCATTTTGCCCAGTACTGACATTAGGCTCACTGGTCTGTAGTTTCCAGATAATCCCTGGAATTTATTTATTTACATTCTCTTATGAATCCTTTTTTGAAAATTGTCATTACATTGGCCATTCTCCATTTTTCCGGTACTACAAATGATTTTAATGATAGTTCACAGATTACTAATAGTAGGTCTGCAGTCTCAGATTTCAGTTCTTTCAACATCCTCAGGTGTATACCATCTGGTCCAGGTAATTTGCTACTCTTCAGTTTATCAAATAGTTGTAATAGATCTTATTTCTTTCAATTCTTCCAGTTCATCACCTTTAAATACCATTTCAGATATGGATAACTTTACTACATCTTCTTCAGTAAAGACTGAAGCAAAGAATTCAGTCTCTCTGCTATGGCCTTTTCCTCACTTAGCGTTTCTTTTACCCCTCTATCATCCAGTGATCCAACTGAATGTCTCACAGGTTTTTTGCTACGAATGCACTTGAAAATGTTATTATTATGCATTTTTGTTTCCACTGCAAGCTTTTTTTCAAATTCTCTTTGCTTGCCTTATCAACTTGCCAATACTTATGTTGTTTCCAGTTTTCATCATTTAACTCCTTTTTCAATTTCCTGAAAGACTTTTATCCACTCTTTAAAAGGATGCTTGGGTGCATACGGAGAGGAATGGCTAGCAGAAAAAAGGAGGTGATAATGCCTCTGTATAAGTCTTTGGTGTGACCTCATTTGGAGTATAGTGTGCAATTCTGGAGACCGCACCTTCAAAAGGATGTGAACAGGATGGAGTCGGTGCAGAGGATGGCTACTAAAATGATTAGTGGTCTTCATTATAAAGCATATGAGGACAGACTGAAGGATCTTAATATGTACACCTTAGAGGAAAGGCGGGATAGAGGTGATATGATTGAGATGTTTAAATACCTCCATGGCATAAATGTTCAGGGAGAGAGCCTCTTTCAATTGAAAGCAAGTTCTGCTACGAGGGGACATGGGATGAGGGTGAAGGTAGATAGATTCAGGAGTGATATGCGGAAATATTTCTTTACGGAAAGAATAGTGGATCCGTGGAATAGTCTCCCAGTGGAGGTGGTAGAGATGAGGACAGTAACTGAATTCAAAAAAGCATGGGACAAACACAGAGGATCTCTAAAGGTAAAAAGGGGACTGTTGTAGTTGTTGATATGGAAGGACAGACTAGATAGGCCATGTGATCTTTTTCTGTCATCATATTTCTATGTTTCTATGTTTCTTTATCCACCTCTTGTTTAGACTATTGCAACCTGTTCCTCACTGGTCTCCCCCTGCATCATCTCTCTCTGCTTCAATTTATTCAAGATTCAGCCACAAGTCTAATCTTCTGCCAATGTTGTTATGCTCACATAACCCTTCTCAAATCACTTCACTGGCTTCCTCTCAATTTCTGTATACAGTTTAGACTTCTCCTACTGACCTCTAAATGCATTCATTCAGTGGCTCCTTATTACATCTTCTCTTATCCTCTCTCTATACCCCTCCTCAGAAACTCTGCTCAGCAGGCAATCTCTTTTATTTATGTTCTTCTCTTCCACTGCCAACTCCAGACTCCATTCCTTCCAACTTACTGCACCATATACCTAGAACAGACCACCTGAGTCGGTACTTCAGACTCCATCTCTTGTTCTATTCAAATCCAGACTAAAAAACATCTTTTTGAGGCAGCTTTTGGATCCTGACCCCCTAAATTCTTCTGTTTATCACCCATTTGTGCTTTAACCATTTCACCTTAGTTTTAGCCTAGTCCCCTGTTTGTTGTATTTGCCTCTCTTGGATAGATTGTGAGCTCTGATAAACAGTGATTGTCTCCTACATGTATGTGTACAGGGCTGCATATGCCTTGTAGCACTATACAAAAGAGAAATAGCAGGTAGTAGTAGTGGTTTGTGTGTGTATGTGTGCGTGTGTTTGTGTGGGATTGACTGTGTGTCCGTGTATGTTAGAGGGGTGTGTATCTGTATGTTCTCTTGTCCTCCTTGTCCCTCCACCCTCTTGCACTATTCTGCATTGCTATCCTTCATTCTCTCTTGCACTCTCCCTCTTTTCCCTCCACCCACTCATGCATTCTGCCTCCCCTTCTATCCAGCCTTGCACTTTCTCATGCCTTTCACTCCATCCCTCGATACACTCACCATCTCTTCTCTCCTCAAATTTTGCTCCTTCCCTTATGCACCAGCCCTTTCTTTCTTTCTAACTTCACCCCTTCACTTAGAGCCCGATTTAGAAAGGGGCACGTACAGGCCCCCTTGCATGTCTCCAGAGAGGATGTGCATGCTTAGCACTGATTCCACAACCCCACACAGACACGCACATGGGGATATAGAATCAGCATGTGGCCGTTCCTGGGGAAGCAAGCCTACCTGGTGGCCTATTGCTCCATCCTGAGCCACGCACATGTGTAGGCCATGTGCACACTGGTTGTGTTGCCCCAGCCGCTCCATGCACCTGCAACCCTGAAAACATCCGCAACTCCATGTCCTGCAGACCACATGTGACTAGAACCAGGAAGAATGCTCCCCTCCATCATAACTCACAGATCAACATGGCTACCAGGCAGCCTAATTTCAGCGAGGTGGAGACGAGGCTGCTGGTGATCATGGTCCCGAAGCAGGAGGAGAATCTCCTCCCCACCTGGCAGAGGTGGCCAGCCCACACAGCAGCACGCAGGGTCTGGGAACACATCAGGACCACCCTCGCCCAGTAAGTACATCACAACACGGACAGACAAACTTGGAATCAGAGAGAAGTGGGCAGGCTGGAGCAGCACACAAATTGATAAAGAGACAGGCATGCAGCAAGGTGGAGAGGATGGGCAGGGAAATTCAAAATCAAAATCAGGATAGCACAGCATGGCACAGACAGAGCAGCCCCATAGCAGGGGCCCAGGAAACAAAGGAGAACAGGATGCAAGCAGGCCCACAGTGAAGGCACAGGGGGACACAGAGACAGATGGAAGGGACACACATAGCAGAGAGCAGTCTCAGAATGTCAGTCACAGCCCCAGATCACACAGATGCCCCATGAAGAGTCCAAAAAAATGACCCTGTACAGGCCCCCATGCGGGAGGCAAATGTAGCACCCTGAGCACTGTGGGTCAGGCATAGAACCACCAGGCTAAAGCTGTGAGTGTTCCTAGGCCCTAGGAAGTGAGAACAGAGCAAGTCAGAGGGGAAGCATAGTGTGAATGATATAGGTGCAAAATGAAGTAGCACAGGCCCCCAGGCGGGAGACGAATGCAGTAACCTGAACCAGGCACAGAGCCACCACACTAGAGCTGTGAGTGTACCCAGGCCCTAGGAAATGAGAGCAGAGCAAGGCACAGTGTGAATGGTACAGGTATAAAATGAAGTAGTACAAGCCCCCAGGCGGGAGGCAAACCTAGCACCTGGGTCAGATACAGACCCACCAGGCTAGAACTGTGAGTGCTCCCAGGCCCTAGGAGAGGAGGGAACTTGGCCCTGTGCATGTACACCAAATGCAATGACCAGACGCAGACCCTCCCATCAGGGCACCACATGTAAGAGCACACACTGCGGTGACATGGAGACCATGGAAACAGCATGCCCCCACCCCAAGGTCCCACAACACATAGTCCTGGCCCATACTGCCGCACCCCCTGCAGAGCGGGGATGTGCTGGAACACCCTGTGTGTGCCCCCCCCCCCCCCAGTAACCACAGGAGTGCAACAATAGGAAAAGCAGGGCATAGACATGAAGTGACGCAGCCACTACAATGTCTCACAGAGAGGTATGGGCACTGAGCATGGTAAGGTGACACAAAGAGGCCTGCCTGCCCCACCACAGTGGTAGCAACAGGAGCACTGTGTAGAGGTTGACCCAGGAAACACATACCTGATGTGGGCCACCCATGGGCCCAGAAGGACAGCACCCTGCGCCACTAGCACACCAGGAACCATTTAATGTGGACAAGTGCAAAATTATGCACCTAGGAAAGAACAATCCAAACTAAAGTTATACGATTCAAGGTTCCACATTAGGAACCAACACCCAGGAAAAAGATTTAGGCACCATCGTGGATAACGCATTGATACCCTCCACCCAGTAAGCAGCAGTGACCAAGAAGGCAAATAAAATGTTAGGAATCATAAGGAAAGGAATGGAGAATAAAACAAAGGATATTATAATGTCTCTGTATCGTTCCATGATGCGACCGCACCTTGAATATTGTGTGCAATTCTGGTCGCCGCATCTTAAAAAAGAAATAGAGGAATTAGAAAAGGTACTGAGAAGAGCCACCAAAATGGTAAACGGGATGGAAAGATACACCTATGAGAAGAGGCTAAAAAGGTTAGGGCTCTTCAACCTGGAAAAGAGACGACTGAGGGGAGATATGATAGAGGTTGTGATGGCGGGAGTGTAGCTGAAGCTATGGATTGGCAAGAAAAACAGTCATTTACCTTTAAGGAGAGAGACAGGCAAGAAAGCAGTAGCCCTCAAACTGCAGGCAGAGAGGAAAAAACACACGTAGTTGATGAGTGCAGACCACGCCCAAGCTCTGCTAATCCAGAGGCAAGCTTGGGAGTTAACAAGAAACACCTGGGGGAAGGGCCGTGCATGGGAGTTCAGGCACACTCTTATAAACCCCAGGGAATAGAAGGAAAAGGGAGCACCAGGAAAACAGAAGGAAAGAGAACCACCAGAGAGACGGAAGGAAAGAGAATCGCCAGAGTCAGCACCAAAGAGGATTCCAGAGGGAAGCAGCACACAGGAAGGCAGCATACTGGGAAGGAAGCTGTGAGAGAGTGGTGGAGAGGCCACGAGAGGGAAGGGCCGTACACGGGAGTTCAGGCACACTCTTATAAACCCCAGGGAATAGAAGGAAAAGGGAGCACCAGGAAAACAGAAGGAAAGAGAACCACCAGGGAGACGGAAGGAAAGAGAATCACCAGAGACAGCACCAAAGAGAATTCCAGAGGGAAGCAGCACACAGGAAGGCAGCATACTGGGAAGGAAGCTGTGAGAGAGAGTCACACGAGAGGCCTAACCAGGGAGAACGCTGAAGAAAGCAGTGGGGTTCTCAGAGGTGAAAGCCACGACCCAGTAGGAAGCCAGTACTGCAGGGGAACTGCATCTGGTTCTGGAGACAGGGAAGCTGTGCCTGGGAGGAGTGCTGACGAGGAGCAAGTTACAGTAGCAGGAGTTTATGAACCTGCTGGGAAACTGCCAGCTCCAAAAAGGTACGTGAATAAACCTGTAACAAAAAAGCAACTTGAGCCAGTTAGAGGCATTGTGTCAGTTACTGAAGGGAAAGAATTTCCACGTGCTTGGGGAAAAACCTGTGCATAAGGAAAAGTCTCACTGGAGGAAAGCGTTAAAGCTTTTAGAAAATATTAAGCCTGAGCTTTTGCAGGGTGACTTGAAATCAGAGTTACCAGACTCAAGTTATGAGGAGATGCAAATAGATCCTTATGAATCTGACAAGGAGTCAACTGCTTCATTAATGGACTGTTCTCTATGTAAGAAGACAAAATAAGGAGTTCTTGGTTTGAAAGGGGAAAGTCCTAAAGCCTAAAAATGTTCTACAAAGCAGAGAGAGGAAACAGGGATAATGTTGCTTAGCTAGTGTTTGCTAAGAATCCTGTTTTATCTGAAGAAAAGAACATTTTCTTTTGGGTTTTGTAAAAAGAATGAAAAGCTTTATTTTGAATGCTGAAAGTTTTTGGGAGAAACAGCTACATGTGTTTGAAAGCTAATTGAAGCACTTACAGTGCCTTGTTTTGGATAAAAGGTATTTGGAATCTTGTTTGGAGAAAAAATCCTATTTTTGTTATGCGTTGAGCCTTTAAATGCTCTTTAGGAAAAGGGAAATAATAAATTCCTGTGTTTGCCTTGAAAACCCTCGGGTCTCAACATTATTGTCTTGAAACCACACAACTACAACTCCCAGAAGCCTCGGCCCTGGGAAGACTCCAACCATTCTTTATTTAAAAGGATAATACAAAGGCAGGTCTGTGCCTATAGGCGGTTGCCTGGGCACGGGTTGCGACAGGTGGCGTAGTTTTGAGGATTGCTTCCTTTTTCCACGCATGTGCCAAAAAGATTGTAACCACACAAGAACTTCCACAGAAGACTTGTGATAAAACGCCGAAGCCCTGCGGAGGATTTAAAAGCGGAGTTGCAGCAGAGGTCAGAGCTGGAGTCGGGAGGACAAGCGGTGTTCTTCATTGCTGATGAGCTTGACTCTACACCTGTATCAGGTAACCCGTGAATAAGGGGTTGTAATAGGATACTGGTGCAGAGGTAGCAGTGGTTGGCAGAAGCCTGAGTAGGAGCTGTTGTTTTGTTAGTGCCGCACTTGGTGGTGTTTTCTCTTTTCTTCTTGTTGCAGCACAGACACCAACATGGAGTATAAAGAGCTTCTTCAATGAATGGCTGGACAATTCGAGAAGCAACGCAAAATGTCCATACAGGCTCAGGAGCAGACTGCTGCAGTGATGCAGGCGCAGCAGAAGCCCTTTCTGGACATGATGGGAGCTTGGCTGGGAGCGCAGGAGAAAACAGCGGAGCCAGCATGGACAGTTCCAGGTCCCATGGGAGCTTTGCATGGGCTAGGGTCACGTTATAGTGAGACATTCTCATTTGGTCAGCTTACTCAGAATGATGACATTGACGACTTTATAGAGGCGTTTGAGAGGGTAGCACACATAACCGGTTGGCCTAAGGACCAATGGGCAGTGCGCCTGGCCACCTCCCTTACCGGAGAAGCGTTGGCAGCGTACAGGGCCATGCCTGTAGCCTTGGCAGGCGATTATGATGAGCTAAAGAAGGCTATAAGAGACTGCCTAGGTCTAACGCCCATGGTTTATCATCGTCTCTTGAGAAGCAGTAAGTTAAAGCCTGGTGAAACACCAAGGGCTCTCTGCCAGAGAATTAAGAGTTTAGCATTGAAATGGTTGACACCAGAGGCGAGAACTATAGAATCCATTATAGATTACATTGTATTGGAACAGTTTATGGCCGCAGTCCCAAAGGACATACAAACCTTCCTGATCCTACAAAACTGCCGGAACACCAATGACGCGACCTTGTTGGCCGAGCGCTTTATAGAAGCGGAATTGGCAGGCCAAGAGAAAGGGGGTGTTTCAAAAAGGGCAGAGTTGGTACTATCAGAAAGGAAGGTAAGGCCAAGGATGGAGGAAATGAAATTGTGTATGTCAATGGATAAAAACTGCTATACACGGAAAAAATGTTTTTCATGTGGTAGTGAGGGACATCTAAAAAGAGACTGGAGAGTAGGGAAGGGTTTCTTTTGGCTATGGAGGTAGAAGGTATCACTACTGAAGCCTTGCTAGATTCAGGAGCAGATCAAAGCATGATCTCTCGCAAACTCTGGCAAGAGATCGAATCTCACTATAATCAGGTCTCAAAAGAACCTGAGGGAAACGTGAAGATTAGGTGCATTCATGGCGCAGCATCATTTTATCCCATACACAAAGTGTTAGTAAAGGGTTTAGGGATAAAGAGAAAAATTCCTGTAGCCATAGTACCCAGATTACCAAACGCCCTGGTATTGGGGAGGGATTGGCCCCAATTCAGGAAAGGGCTGGAAGAGGGGTTGTATCAAAAGGTGGGTATGGTAGCTACCCGAGCACAGTCTAGGACCTTGGGGGAGGAAGAAGAACTCCCCAATGAGGGGGTAGAGGATCTGCCATCTCATGAGGACTTGATAACTCCCTCTGTGGGTAAAAGGAAAAAGGGGAGAGGGGAAAAACACCAGTAGAGGCAGTGTAGATCTCAGAATAGGGCTGAACTAGAAGCCAGACAAGAAATACCTTGCGTCCCAGCCGAACTAGTAGAAACATTTCCATCCTTTCCCAAGGAGCAGAAGGCTGATCCTGCTCTTTTACGTGCTTTTGAGCACGCCCGAGAGGGGTCAAAAACCCTACCAAGATTTTTTTTAGACGGTGATGTGTTATACCGGGAAAGTTTAGATCCCCGAACAGGGAATATCTGGAAGCAACTCGTAGTTCCTACCACGTTCAAGACACTGGTTTTAAGACTAGTGCATGACCATCCGGTAGGAGGTCATAAGGGAATGCACAGAACACTAGACAAGATTCTAGCTCGCTTTTACTGGCCCGGAGTTTTTAAAGAAACTTCCAGATTTTGCGAGTCGTGCCCTTCATACCAACGGGTCACTGCGATCCGTCCACCAGAGGTACCTTTGTTACCCATGCCAGTGATATCGGAGCCCATATATAGACTGGCCATGGCTATAGTGGGACCACTGATAAGGACACCTCGGGGGTTCCAGTATATGCTAGTCATAGTGGACCAAGCTACGAGATTTCCATGGGCCATTCCACTTCGTAATATATCGGCAAAAACCATAGCCTCTGAAGTGGTGAAGTTATTCTGCGAGGTGGGATTTCCACGGGAAGTCGTAACCGATAGAGGCAGTAACTTTATGTCGCGGTACCTTGCCCAAGTCTGGGATGCATTTGGAATCCGTCACGTTAGAACAGCGGCCTATCACCCACAGTCAAATGGACTGGTGGAGAGGCAGAACCAGACGTTGAAGAAAATGTTGAGGAGAGGTTTGGAGGGGAACATGGCGGACTGGGATATGATGCTCCCTTTAGTTCTGTATGCCTGTAGAGAGCGGAAACAGGCATCTTTGGGCACGTCTCCATACGAGTTAATGTAAGGGCGGGCACCACGGGGCGTCTTAGATATATTGCGGGAACAGTGGGTTGAGCCTGCCACAGGAGAAATAGGGATACCCCAGTTTTTGAGGGATCTGAGAGGAAGGTTACACCAAACGTCCCAAGTGGCAGAGGAGAATTTAAAGGCCAGCCAGACACGCCAGAAGAACTATTACGACCGACACACAAAGCCTCTCCAACTAGAGATATGGGAAAAGGTAATAGTAATGGTGGCGGGAGCCAGTCCTAAATTTGAAAGTAAATGGAAGGGGCCCTATAGGGTAGCCGAAAAGGTGGGTCCTGTATCTTACTCGGTAGTAAATAGGAGAGGGCGGCAACAGGTCTATCATATCAATGTGTTGAGACCTTGGCATGAGCGGATAGCATTGGCTCATTTGGCCGCGAAAGAACGTAAGGTGGATAGGTGGCAGACAGGCCTTCACATCCCAGCGAGAATTACGAGCTGTGCGGATTCTGTTACGCCAGCCCGTAATATCTTAAGGGGGGGGATCTGTGATGGCGGGAGTGTAGCTGAGGCTATGGATTGGCAAGAAAAACAGTCATTTACCTTTAAGGAGAGAGACAGGCAAGAAAGCAGTAGCCTTCAAACTGCAGGCAGAGAGAAAAAACACATGTATTTGCTGAGTGCAGACCATGCCCAAGCTCTGCTAATCCAGAGGCAAGCTTGGGAGTTAATAAGAAACACCTGGGGGAAGGGCAGTGCACGGGAGTTCAGGCACACTCTTATAAACCCCAGGGAATAGAAGGAAAAGAGAACACCAGGAAAACAGAAGGAAAGAGAAGCACCAGGGAGACGGAAGGAAAGAGAATCACAAGAGACAGCACCAGAGAGGATTCCAGAGGGAAGCAGCACACAGGAAGGCAGCATACTGGGAAGGAAGCTGTGAGAGAGAGTCACACGAGAGGCCTAACCAGGGAGAACGCTGGAGAAAGCAGTGGGGTTCTCAGAGGTGAAAGCCATGACCCAGTAGGAAGCCAGTACTGCAGGGGAACTGCATCTGGTTCTGGAGACAGGGAAGCTGTGCCTGGGAGGAGTGCTGACAAGGAGCAAGATACAGTAGCAGCAGTTTATGAACCTGCTGGGAAACTGCCAGCTCCAAAAAGGTGCATGAATAAACCTGTAACAAAAAAGTAACTTGAGCCAGTTAGAGGCATTGTGTCAGTTACTGAAGGGAAAGAATTTCCACGTGCTTGAGGAAAAAGCTGTGCATAAGGAAAAGTCTCACTGGAGGAAAGTGTTAAAGCTTTTAGAAGATATTAAGCCTGAGCTTTTGCAGGGTGACTTGAAATCAGAGTTACCAGACTCAAGTTATGAGGAGATGCAAATAGATCCTTATGAATCTGACAAGGAGTCAGCTGCTTCATTAATGGACTGTTCTCTATGTAAGAAGATAAAATAAGGAGTTCCTGGTTTAAAAGGAGAAAGTCCTAAAGCCTAAAAATGTTCTACAAAGCAGAGAGAGGAAACAGGGATAATGTTGCTTAGCTAGTGTTTGCTAAGAATCCTGTTTTATCTGAAGAAAAGAACATTTTCTTTTGGGTTTTGTAAAAAGAATGAAAAGCTTTATTTTAATTGCTGAAAGTTTTTGGGAGAAACAGCTACATGTGTTTGAAAGCTAACTGAAGCACTTACAGTGCCTTGTTTTGGATAAAAGGTATTTGGAATCTTGTTTGGAGAAAAAATCCTATTTTTGTTATGCGTTGAGCCTTTTAATGCTCTTTAGGAAAAGGAAATAATAAATTCCTGTGTTTGCCTTGAAAACCCTCGGGTCTCAACATTATTGTCTTGAAACCACACAACTACAACTCCCAGAAGCCTCGGCCCTGGGAAGACTCCAACCATTCTTTATTTAAAAGGACAATACAAAGGCAGGTCCGTACCTATAGTCGGTTGCCTGGGCACGGGTTGCGACAAGGTCTATAAATTAATGAAAGGAGTGGAACAGGTAAATGTAGATCGATTCTTTATGGCATAAAAGAATAGAACAACTAGGGATCATGCAATGAAGCTATAGTGTAACCCGTTTAAGATTAATAAGAGAAAATATTTTTTCACTCAATGCATAATCAAACTCTGGAATTCATTACCAGAGGATGTTAAAAGCTATTAGTGTAACTGGGTTTAAAACATGTTTGGACAAGTTTCCAGAGGAAAGGTCCATGAACCATTATTAAAGAGAACCCAGTTAATTCACTGCTTGCCCCAATACAAGCATTATGGAACCTGTGTGTCTTTTTGGGGAGACTGCTAGGTACTTGTGACCTGAATTGGCCACTGTTAGAAACAGGATACTGGGCTTGATGGACCTTGGTCTGACCGAGCATGGCATTTCCTATGTGCTTATATATAGAGGGTCCCCATTATATTAAAGTAAGCAGGTTATTTGGCAAGATTTTGCCCACTCACTGAGAACCTCTGAAATTCATTTGACTAGTACAAGGTATTCTGTGTTTCAATATCAAAGGCTCCATCTATGGAGTCAGCTCCCACAAGAGATCAGGAAAGAGAATAACTATCTAGTATTATGAAGACCTGGTTGTTTATCATGTATCATGCAGAAGTTGGAATTTATTGAAGACTAAGAGGGGTGATACTTTTTTATCACTGTTTTTATACCAGTCCTGTATTTTAATTATTTTATTTTGAATTTGTAAACTGCCAGGATACTTCTGGCAAGTGGCAATATATCAAATAAAGCTCATTCATTCATTCATATACACATAAAAATTCCTTTATAAAATTACTTCCTAAATTTCATCTGCCACTTTGATATCTACTTCTCTAGTCTGACAAGATCTTTTTGCAGTTCTTGATACTTCAATATTTTTGTGTCATTTGCTTTCCTTTCCCGATCGTTAATGTATATGTTAAACAGCAGTTCCAACACAGCTTCCTGGGGTGCTCTATGACTTACCTTTTCCCATTGGGAAAACTGGCCATTTAGACCTATGTTTTGCTTCCTATCTGTTAAGCAGTTGCCCATACACTGTAAGAAACCCCGTGACTTTTTCATTTCCTGAAGAGTCTCTTATGAAAGACTATCAAATGCTTTTTCGAAAAACAAACAATTGGCTTTTATCCACATGCTTTATCACACTTTCAAAGAAATATAATAGGTTGATTAGGCATGACCTTCATTTTCTAAATCCGTGCTGGCTCTTCCCCATAAAGTCAGAAGATATATGTCATGGTGCTTGCCAAGAATGTGTCCATTGTTTCAAAACAAAATTAAAAAATGCAATGAAACAGGTTGTTTCATTTCAGGTCATTTTCAAATAAGACAAAAGAAAGACAGAAGTATTAATTTTTCATACGCTTTTCTTTCAGTTTGTTTGCCATTAAAGTCTATGGGGATACCCAAGCACTACATGTCTTTTTTCCACCCCAAAGAGCCTGGTGATAGAAGATTGGGAAAGGCTTGTGATACTCTCTGGTTTCTAGCCAGGACTTGCCCCCAAGTAGAGGGATTCAGCACCATCATCCCAAGCAAGTGACTAGAGAGCATCTCCCCTTCCTTCTGCTCCTCCCACACACACACACACACACAGTAAGGGGGTCATTTTTGAAGGGCTAACTATGATTTCGACATGCCAGTGATGCTGGAAAACTGTGCAAGTCGCGGGCATATGCAAATTGCCATTTTAGGAAGATGATGACATAGACATGTGTGCTGCAGACACATCCATGTATGGATATTTCCGAACAGGTTGTTCTGTGGGGGGGGAGGGGTGTCCAGGTGGGACGAGAGCATGTCTGAAAGCTGCACTTACAGAGTGAATTTCAGAAGTGTCAGATATATGCAGAGACAATGCTAGCCCTGCAATAAAGCTGGAATAAGCAGGGAATTTTGCTGTCTTCTTGAACTGGCTGCATTATTGGTGATTGGAGGAGAATGACATGAGAACTCAAGGCCTCACTTTTGCCTTTGTGCATGTCAGAACCCCTCCCTGTGCCTTGTCCTATCCAGTGTCCGATTGCCTCTCAAACCTTCTCCGACTCCATCCCATCTGTTCCAAGCATGCAATTCCAGTGTACCAAACTCTCTCCCATGCTGCATCTGCTGTATCTGTTGACTTTGTGCCCAAGTGTCCTGTGAGCTATGCAGTAAGTCTCAGAATGTTGTGTGTCTTTGTAGACCGGTGTCCTGTGTTTGTGCTGTTAGCTCCCATTGTGTCTGTGTGGCTCCCTACCCTGTGCTTGTGCTGTCCTGTTAGTCCTTGTGTGGGTGTGGGTATGTGTGGGTATGGATGTCAGTGTCTGTGGGTGGGTGGGTGTTTCTGTGGATGGTGAGTGTCTGTGCAAGTGAGAGTGAATAGTGTGTTAGGACATCACTGAGTGGTGGGGTGCACTAGGTTACTAGTGTTGGCATTGAGGAAATGAACACTTTGTGCTGGCAATGCTGCACAAGGCGCAGAGGATGAGCAGGAAGGCAGCAAGGAAGCATCCACATCACAGGGTATATAGGCCCAGAACCCTATACATGGACCTGAAAGATAAGCAGTGCCTCACGAAGTTCCACTTTGATAAAGAAGCTATCTACCATCCCTGCCAGGAGCTAGAGCTACTCCTCAGCTCAGCCACACTCAAGGGCCAACCCATGCCAGTCCACCTCAAGATCACTACAGACCTTGCCTTCTTAACAACCGGCAGTTTTCAGTCTATGTTGGCAGCCACTGCAGGTCTCAGTCAGTTGGCAGTATCACGATGCATCTCACAGTTCCTGATGGCCTTTCTAACCCATACAGCCTAATATGTAGCCGACCCAGAGACAGTGCAGCAGAGGCAACAAACAATGCTGCAATTCCATGAGGTGGCTGGATTTCCATCAGTGCTGGGGTGGATAGACTACATACACAAGGCCCTCAGGCTCCCATAAGGGAGAGAGATGACCTTCCACAACAGAAAGGCATTCCACTTTCTCAATATGCAAGATGAAAAAACATATGTCTTTCCCAGATTTCCAGGTTAATGTCATTGTAATGGCAGAGAAAAAAAGTTAAAAGTATCTGCTGACATCCACAGTAAAAATAAATGAAAAGGGTCAGTAAGGTCTCAACTAAGGAAATAAACATTCAAAATGAAAGGCTGGATAGTTCAAATGAAGTGTCAAATAAGAAAATATGCCAAATAAATAAATCGTTACTAATTCTGAAGGAATATATGTGTACATAAGTGTGTATGAATGTATAGAGAATCAGACTACAGTTTCAATATAGTGTTAAAGGAGATATTGCACAAAGCAGGACTGATGCAGGAAGCAGTTGAGCCTGGGACAAGCCCAGGTAGAGCTCACAGGAGATAAGAAGAGCTCACAGGAGATAAGAAGATAAAAAGCATGACCCAGTTAAGTAAATAAAACAGGTTCTTTGGGAAACTGCCAGGTACTTGTGATCTGGATTGGCCACTGTTGGAAATAGGATACTGGGCTTGATAGACCTTGATCTTACCCAGAAAGTTATGTTCTTAACTTCTTACTTAGAAAACTTTAAAGAAAATGACCTGTAAAAATACTTTATGTGTACAAAGGTCTGCTAAGGGCTTTAGAGCTCTGAAAGTGTGCTGTGTGAGTTGAAATGAAGGTAGTAAGGGACTATAAATGGTCAGAGTTGGGTGTAAGAATACATTTATAGAGAGGATAGAATCCATGTACAGGAACTTTAGCTGTAGGGTTTTTTTGGCAAGAAGATTTCTGATGGAGAAAGGTGTGCCAGAGTGCCTCTATGTGGAAGAGCTGTGAAAGGATTTGTTTGATATCAGAATTGCAAGTAGCTAAATTATTTACAAGGAGAAGTGTTCAAGGAGCTTACATGAAAGCTGGAGAGAAAAATTAAAAGTAAATGTGAGAACTTTTTTTTCCTTAGTGATGAAAGCAAGCTGAGGGAGCCCTGAAGCTCATTCAAGCACTTTTTTTTTTTTTTTTTAATTTATTTATGCAATTTTTACAATACACCAAGAAAGGCAACAACGCACTCTCTTGAAGAAACAGGTTATTCATTTGAAAACAAAGCCATAGTAAAAAGAAAAAAAAATTTCTCATTAGTAAGAAATAGGAAAAAACAAAATGAAACATTCAAGCACTTTTAATACCAAGCTGAATGAGGATTTGAATTGATTGGCCAGACAGTGAATTTTAGAGTGAGTTTAATTTTCTGGGCTGTTTTGGATAAAAGCTTAACAGTATATAACTTCTTTTTTATAGCACTGAGGTCCTTCAAGCAGTGAAGGAAAAGTAAGGCTGAAGGTATAAAACTCCCAGTGCAGTGAAAAGACAAACCTTAAAAGTGAGCTGTTTTAAAACAGTGTACTGCTCCCAAGGTTTATTGAATCCTGAAGCATATTGAACTGTTTCCATGAGGAAGAGAGTGTATGTTTGAAATAGTGAAGGACTGAATGTGTTATTGAAGAAAGAAAATAAATTACCTTATTTAAAGATGTAAATTTATTAGCAATTGGTATATTTTTCCTGAACAGATTGGAAGTTGTAAGGATTGACTTTTCCACGTACCTAATGGAAAACTGATTTGTGTACAAAGAGTTATGTGGAAGGGAAGGACAGGAAATCTGACTATCTTTGGGTTTTGGGAAAAGAAAGTCCTCACAAATAACAGAAATAGAAACAGAAAAAGAAAAAAAAGGTAGGAACACTTTCTAGTTACTGCACACACAGCTAGGGAGGTAGTTTCATTTACTGATTTCACAGGTCTGCAAAAACATTTTTTCGAGAGCTGTTTTGGTTATTCCACGTAATCTTTATGTTTTTTGGTGTGCTGAATCCGAAAATGACCTCCATTTTGTCATAGGACATCACGTTTCCTGACAATTTAGGTAACTATGTTAAATAAGGCAATACCTCAAAATAAATGGAAATAGACTTATAAAATTAAAGTTTTATTACAATATTTTCATGAAAATCCTTTTTTGAACTGAAATGAGCTCACCTATACACACTAAACTCGATTCTTCTTCCTTGTGAGGCTCCTCTTGGTGCATTTACGCTTGTGAGTAGCATCTGGAATGTCTCTTTGAAGCATCCAACAGTAGTCTGCCATCATTGTAATGCTCCATTTTCCCTGGTATCTCCTTTCCATCTCTTTAATGTCTTGGTGGAATCGTTCACCTTGTTCCTCACTCACAGCTCCCAAATTTTCAGGAAAGTAGTCAAGGTGGGACTGGAGGAAATGCACTTTCAAACTCATCAGGCAACCTAAAGCTTGAAATGCTTTCAGCATTCGTCCGACGATCTTTTTGTAGTGAGGATCTTTGTTATTTATTTATTTATTTATTTATTTATTTATTTATCTGTATTTATATCCCGCTTTTCACCGGGTCAAAGCGGCGTTACATAAAGGGGGAGGGGGAATTTACGTGTAGGGGTGGGGCCGTCACCGGGGAGGCTACATTGATGATTTCAAGGTAAGACATAGGACAGACTTTGGACGTAGACAGATTTTTGGACAAGGTTGGGTTAGTATAGTATAAATTGGGTGGTCATGGTGGGTGAGATCAGAGGTTATTTCGCTTTTTGGTGGGCGTCATGTTGAGGTATTCCTGAAACAGGATGGTTTTCAGCTGCTTTCTAAAAGATAGTAAATCGGTGTTATTTCGGAGACAGCTTGGTAGAGAGTTCCATAAGGATGGAGCATACAGTTCAAAGGCTCGATTGCAGGTCCGTTGCGAGCATTTGGTTCTTTTGTGAGGGATGGTGAGTGCGTTGCTGGAGGCTTGTCTGGTAGTTCTGCCGTGAGCTGGCCGAGACAGTAGGGTGTGAAGTTGGGAGTTTCGTGTTTGATGTATGGCTTTGTGGGTGAGTAGGATGGCTTTGTATTTAGTCCTTGCTTCGAGGGGGAGTATGTGTAGGTCTTTCAAAATCGGGGTGATGTGGTCGGTCTTCTTTGCTCCCTGAATGATTCTCGCCGTGGTGTTCAATGCTGTTCGGAGAGGGTTCGTCTGTGTGGCTGGAAGTCCATGGTATAATATATTGCAGTAGTCCAGATGTGGGAGCGTCATGGCTTGCATTACAGTTCTGAAGTCTTGATGTTCAAGAAGGGGTCTGAGACGTTGGACTGTCTTTGCTTTGTGGAATATAGTTCCGGAGGTTTTGGTGATTTGCTGGTTTAAGGTGAGTGCTTGGTCGATGATAATGCCCAGGTACCTTATTTGTGGTTGTATTTGAATGCAGCTTATTGCCTAAAAATTTCTGTATGACTTCTTTAAATGCAATCCACCCTTCTTTTTGAGGATCCGTCATGGTATTGACAAATTCTTGATCAACTATAAGCCTTCTAATGTCTGGTCCGACGAACACACCTTCCTTCAATTTTGCCTCCAACAGGCCTGGAAACTTGGTGACCAAGTATTTGAAGCATTCTCCATCTCTTGGAAGTGATTTTACGAATTGCTTCATCAATCCCAATTTTATGTGGTGGTAGAAGAACTTTATGGGAAGGTACAAAAGTTTCTCGGAGGACATTTTTTTCACTGACTGTTAGCATCCTCGGATGCCAACTCTTCTTGGTCCAGTGATTTTGTCGGTCTCGACTGTCCCATAGACACAGAAAACAAGGATATTTGGTATACCCTGCTTGTTGCCCGAGCAGCATGCACAAGACCTTCAAGTCCCCACACACTTGCCAACCATGGCCTTCATATTTAACATAGAAACATAGAAACATAGAAATATGATGACAGAAAAAGACCACATGGCCTATCTAGTCTGTCCTTCCATATCAACAACTACAACAGTCCCCTTTTTACCTGTAGAGATCCTCTGTGTTTATCCCATGCTTTTTTGAATTCAGTTACTGTCCTCATCTCTACCACCTCCACTGGGAGACTATTCCACGGATCCACTACTCTTTCCATAAAGAAATATTTACGCATATCACTCCTGAATCTATCTCCCTTCACCCTCATCCCATGTCCCCTCGTAGCAGAACTTGCTTTCAACTGAAAGAGGCTCTCTCCCTGAATATTTATGCCACAGAGGTATTTAAACATCTCAATCATATCACCTCTATCCCGCCTTTCCTCTAAGGTGTACATATTAAGATCCATCAGTCTCTCCTCATATGCTTTATAATGAAGACCACTAATCATTTTAGTAGCCACCCTCTGCTCCGACTCCATCCTGTTCACATCCTTTTGAAGGTGCGGTCTCCAGAATTGCACACTATACTCCAAATGAGGTCGCACCAAAGACTTATAGAGATGCATTATCACCTCCTTTTTTCTGCTAGCCATTCCTCTCCGTATGCACCCAAGCATCTTTTTAGCATTTGCCGTCGCCTTTTCTACCTGTTTAGCTACTTTAAGATCATAAGACACAACCACGCCTAGGTCCCGCTCTTCTTTAAGTTTACGAAGAACCAATTCCAAGTTCTCGTAGGTTTCCTTCAAGTGTACTGAATGACCTACAGGTATGAAAGCGTAAAAACCGTTGTGGAGTAAAACAGCTTTGAGACTTCTTTTTGAAGAATCTATAAAAAGACGCCATTGCTCTGAATCATATTGGATTTTAAATTGACCCATCAGACCTTCGACATTGATGCAATAAACCAACTTGTCTTCCTGGGCGAAGTAAGGAACGAACTCCTTTTCACGATGTCTGAACCATGAAGATGACACTCCTGGCAACAATAAATTCCTGCTTTTCAGCCTTGATCCGAGTAACTCAGCGGCATCTTTGGGAAGATTCAAGTCTCTTACCAAATCATTCATCTCCTCCTGAGAAAACAATTTTGGTCTTGTATCATCTTCAAAGTCAGAACTTGATTCGTCATCTGGTTCAGGTATGACTTCACCTTCATCGGAGCTAGGTATCTCTTCCAAGGTAGCAGGGGGCTTGGGTACTGGTATATCTGTGCCATGGGGGATGGGATGAATTGCCGAGTGAAGATTTGGGTATGAAATAGAATGCTTCCATTTGGAATTAAACCCTTTCACATCGCATGAACAAAAGTAACAGTCATCACTATGGTTCTTTTGCTCTCGCCATACCATAGGAATCCCATAACGGAAAGATTGTTTCTTACCCTTGGACCAGTTTCGGAGGTCCTCAACACACCGTTTGCACACTTTATGAGACGCCCAGACTTTATCTTGATCTCCAATTTTTAGTCCAAAGTATGCAAAGTATACTTTTTTCACGAAGTCTGTAATATTCTGATGTTGCTTCAACACTGTATATTCACCACAGATGAAACAGAAACTGTCTGGCGAATTAATACACTTTCACGGAGCCATAACATAATGGTTGAAGAATGACGAGCTAACACGAATTGTGCCGAAAAAGTGTGAACAGCCTAGAACCAAGAACCTGATGATGATTCGTGCCCAAGTGTGGCATGCAGGAGAGAGCAGCTCTGTGTCTGTACACGAGACGTCACAGTGCTGGCCACGCCCACCTGCACTGACCGGAGCTGTTGCTATCTGCCCTGTGTCTCCCTCCCACTGGATTCTTCAGGAAAGATTAACCCCTTCTACCATTAGAAGCATGGACTTAAAACTTGCTTTGCTTATGTATATATTGCTGAACATCAGATTTACAGTGCTATATTTTTTTTTACATAACTCGGACAACCCCTTTAAGTGTTTTCTTGCATTTTATATCTTAAATGCACTTATGTGAATTAATTAATAGTAATTTGAATTAATTAATAGTAATTTGAAAAAATTTGATAAATTTCAAGACAATTTTGCATGTTGTGGCAAATTATGACGTCTAGGAGTTTTTTTCAAAATTTTATTTGTTTTCAGCACACCAAAATACATGGAAATTAGATGAAAATAATCAAACAGCTTTTTAGTCGCAGACCTGTGTTTTTAAAGATAGGGAGTAGGTATCCTAACTACAGCTGGACATCGCTGGAGCAGAGTGGATCCTAAGGCACCCACCATCAAGAAAGTAGCCAGACCTGGAAAGAAGATTTGAGATAAGTGACTGACACACCTCAGTGACTATTTTTTGACAAAACACTAGTGCACTAGTAGTTGAATTTGTTGAAATAAAGGTGTCTTTACCTGAATGATAATACTCATTTACCTGCAAAGTTACAGAAAAAGAGACAATGTTAGAACTGAACTTTTCTTTTACTAAGGAATAAAGAGACTTAAGCTTTAAACTGGTTAACTAATACTTGCCTGTTTTTGAAAGAAACAATGTTGTACTACTGCTGAACAGAAGCATTGTAAGAATTGTACACAGAAAAATACTTGACTATATTTATAAATATAGTTATTGTTTATTTATAAAAATTGAATTGACACTATTTTTTAACAAATTAAAATTATTTTTTTTTACAAAAGTTAAACTTGTTCAAGTGGTTCCTTGTGTGAGAGTTCTCATGCCTTGGTTCTTGCCGGTTTAGTAAGTTCGGATTTGAATTCAAGGTTCAAGAAGTTACAAAGTGCATTGAGAAAATAATAAAAAAATATATTTTCTCTGTAAACTGGGAATTTCCTTTGGTGGCTTACCTGAGGTAACTTAGCCACCCATGACACTCATAATATCGAGGTAAAATAGGATAATGCCTCCGTGAGCCCCCGATTTATATCATGATGCCTACATCCTCACTCGCTCAAGAATCTATGAGCGATTTGAGAGCAGCACAATATCCAATGGAAAGCTGCTAGATGTCTCTTGGTTCCCCCCCCCCCCACCCCCCCACACCTTGCTTAGATATGGCACGTGGCTGACTGAGACCCAGCTTGCACTATGCTACAACAGAAGGAGGCTACAGGTAACTAACTATACTTTTGTTCTCTTTCTCTTGTCCATGCAGGTGACAGAAGATACCCCTTGAAACCATGCCTCCTTACCCCAAATGGCACTATGTTCACAGGCAAAGGAGTGCTACAAAAAGGTCCACAGACTCACAAGGCCTATCATAGAAAGAACAGCAGGGGGAGCTCTCTCTCTCTTTGTTAACCATTACACCATGTATTGTCATTACATTGTTCCTGCCAGATCTGGAGTGTATGCACTGCAGCAATAGGGGTCTGTAGCACCATGATTGCCTCCAGGTCCCTCAGAATGTGGAAATGTCTGCAGAGAGTGGGGGGGAATGCAGCTTAGCATTTACCACCTTTGGCTGTTCAACCCCCTGTCATGCATCTGACTCCGTGACAGTTCTTGGGGAGTGGGCTAGGCTGTTCCATGCACTGTGATGGCATTTTGTTGTGCCCCCTGCTCCCAGATACATCCTACATCTTGCTTCCTTCCATGCTGACATCTTTGTTCCCTGAACATCTCTTGCACAACCATGCTCATCAATGAGAGCTACCATCAGACAATCTGCACTCCATGCCCACACTGTGGACCAGGTTGTTGCCCTTGTGTACCTGCTCCACCTGCATCCATATGTACTTTGTGCAGTGCTAGGGAGCCAGCAGGGGTATGACATCTTCATTAGCCCCAATTTAAAACCACACACATACCATTGCCACCACATAACCCTATGACATGGCAGCTGTAGCATAACTCTAGTGTTCCTGCTACCACATGTACACATCATTCCCATGCAAGTATTGCTACCATTTCACATGCTACTATGCCTCCTGCCCATGTATGTACCCATTCCCTCCCTGCATAATTTCCTGCATCAGCCTGTTGACATATACATCTCTCTATATGTATGTGTCTCTCAGCTTGCTCCAGTGGTTCTGCACAGTCTTCATAGCTCCCTTTTTGACCATCATCCATCTGCCACATTTCCATGTCTGCCTACTGCGTACCTGCCTGCTGTTACATGTCTCCTAATGTGTAGTATCTTTGGTTGACTCACTGTGTCAGGATGGTGCAGATGCACTCCCAGACCTTCCTTGCTGTAGCATGTGGGAGCCAATGCCACTACGTGGAAAATAGCACATCCTTCACCTCAATACAGTCTGATTAGGATGAGGCTTCCCTCCCAACAGAAATGTGCCTGCCTGGTGGCCATGTTGTTCCTCAGCAAATAGTAGAGAGGTTCTGTGGGTGGGGGGAAGTGAGGGGGCTTGCCACATCCTGTTTCATGCTGCATGTGTGCTTCTCCCTTTTGTGAAGCACAGGTAGCCACATCTTACAACAACATGCACTTTTCTAACAATAGGCGTGACAGCAGCACTCTAGCACATCCCCTCCTCCTCATTTCCATCAATGCGCATGTCCTCTCCTGCTGCTAGTGTGCTTGTCTATATTTCTGCATGTCCATGCCAGTATTTTGTAAGCACTGTGGATGTTTAGGGGAGTGTTTAGAAAACTGTAACACTTGCACACCTCTGGGAGGGCCTGCATGGTCTTTCTAAAATGTGCCTTCACACCTCCCACTCCTTAGGGAGATAGACTCAGGAGTAATATCAAGAAATACTGTCTCATGGAAAGGATGTGGATGCTGTATGGAAACCAAGCATTGGGCAGTTCAGCTCAAAACAGCAGTGAATTGCCTTTTGTACCCCTAAGAAGGCATGGGAGTAACCTGCATGTAGCAGCAGTTATAATCATAACCACCTTACTAGGCAGCCTAGATGGGCCATTTTAGTCTTTGTCATCATCTACCCTGTTATTATGTTAATGCATCCAGCCATCCACTTAATCCAGCCCCTACTGCACTCTTAAACAGCATTCCTACAAACTAATCCTCTCACCTCTTAATGCACATCCACATTTGACGCATCCTTTCACTAAGGCTCCAAACCCATGAATGAATATCTTTGGCCCCTAAACTTAATAATCTCTTTGATCACCTAAACCTAATTATATCTAAATTTCATCCCTAATGCTAGTTATATCACCATTTCAACCCCTAACCTGAGGAATATACCCCTTTGAACTCCTAAACAGAAATACACCCTTAAATCTCATAAACCTAGTTACATTTTTCCTTGACTCCGTAACCTTAGTATTATAGATTTGAAGGGCCCGATTTTCGAAGGCCTTTACATGGGTAACTGCCCTAGTTACCCATGTAAAGGCCATATCCGGGATTTTCGAAGGGCACCTACAGGGTAGCACCCTTCAAAAATCCTGGATATGTCCCTAATGCGCCCTGATGCTATCTGCATAGCATTGGGGCGTTCCAGCATGGAGCGGAAGCGGGTCATGGCACTACCCATGTGTCAGCATACATTTCATGCAGCTTTGGACTCTGGTGATTTCAGTCTCCAAAGGTAATAGGACAGTTTACAAGATGAGATTAACTCTGACCCCCTGGTGATTTCAGTCTCCAAGGCCTGTCTGAAGCCCCTCCTTGCTAAATCAAGAATGGCAGACCTTAAAGGGAGTGGCTAGCAGACCTCAAGGGGAAGGGCTGGAGAGGATTCAATTCACTATAAAGGGCAGAAACACTTCCTCTCTCTCTCTCTCTTCCACCATTCATCGGACATGAAGGACAGGAGGCTCTGATAATTAATTCCCTTCACCCCTCCCCCGCTCTCTCTCTCTCCCTTGCCATGAGGCTCTGACTCACATGTCCTGGCCTATCTCTCTCTCACACTTCACACATGCACATGCACACACAGATTCATTGATGCACACTGAAACAGCTCTGTAACAATCACTATATACCTCTGTTCAATACCTATGTAATAAGCCTATTTCTACATAAAAAAACCTTTCTCCAAGCCACACCTGTTTGGTTGTTTTATTTCAAACCCTACTGCCTCTGTGAAGTGAAATGAACCCAGGACCTACCGGAAAGTAACCTGACCAAATCTTACATCTTTATGGGGGCTCGTCTCTCGGATTTCACAGCAGACCTCCAGTTGGGTAAGTAATAATTTTGTATAATACATTAAGTAGATTTCAAACAGAATCAAAAGTCCTTGTGACCATTTACAATTGACAGACTGGATGACACTTAGACACTATTTAGTGAACAGTTCCAGTGATAAATTTGTTTTGTGGGTTAGACAAGGTGAGATTTTTATTGTCAAAAGGCTCTGTAAGCATCTAGAATTTTAAAGACATCACACAGAGTGGCTTGCAATTGTCTTATTTTGATGTATAGGCTTGCTATATTACTTGAGCTGCTAAGAAAAGACAGAGAGATAGTCCAGATTTAGTTTGGAAGTGGTACACAGGTAAACAGTCCCTCATTGAATACAATATACATCTTTCCTGATAAAGCTATTACCTCCTGTCCCTTTTAACTTTTATTTCTCTGTCTCCTGTCAGTAACTATCTTAGTGAGAGCAGGCTTAAAGCTGGCTGCAATTGATACAACAATTCTGTTAATCTCCTAACACCCTTCTTACTATAACTTCACCCTAAACTTCCACCCTGTTAAAAAGGTGAGAAGCACTTTTTATTCAGGTATAATTTTAAGGTGTGGTCTGTATGCCAGTACTCTTTACTGAACACCCATAAAATTTATACCATTCCAACTATAATTCTAAGTCTCACTTCTTCATAAAAGTGAGCATTCCTCCTTCTAAGGTTACACATTTGAGATAGTCCAACTACAGCCTTTCTGCAGTATCAAATATGGAAGCCTTTGATTTTAAAGAACTTAAAGAAATTTTAATTTCATACTGTAAGAGGAAAGGGGGTCCCTTTGAAGGTGAATTCCCTGAGTCATCATGGTATAATATTCAAAGACAAATGTTAAACCATGATCAAGAATTCAAAAAGAAAACAAATAAAAGAAAATGCCTTTTTATCCAAGGCATGTGCAGGGGGCTCATTAGCATGAAAAAGGACAATACTGAACTGACTTCTCAGTGTACCCAATTGACCAAAGACCTTGAGGAGGCACAAATTTGCATCTCTATACAAAGAACTCAAGTGATACAAGCCACAAATTCTTTTATAACTGTTAGTGAGCAATTAGAAGCACTTAAACTTGAATTGAGGCACGTTAAGGATCAATTGGCCTCTGGAAGACAAAAGCCAACACCCACTACTCCCTCAGCCTCCTATGCCAATGACACACCCTATCAACAATGCATACAAGCTATTGACAAACAAAAGAATACTAAAGTATGCATAGTTGGACTTAGAAATGGGAAGAATACAGATGAATCACATGAAGAAATTCATGATAGTTTATCTCAGCCAGAACCCAGCAATAATCAGGATCTCTGTCAGGAGGATAATTCAGATGACTTAGACATGGCACCCAGTACTGAACTCAAAGCACCAGTTAAAGTTATGTTGCAGGAACATTTAAAAGATAGAGATATAGAAAAAATAGTTGAGAAAATTGGCACTATGCCTCTTAATGTAAATCAGTGGGTTAAATGGGCGATTGATATTCTGATTCACTGGGGTCTAGGGAAATACAGAAGAAAACAATCAGACTTTGATAGACTTATGCATTTGGCTCTGGGGCCACACTATTATAGAGTTGGCTCTCTCACTCACCCATACCAGTTGGTTAAAAGGGGTACTGAGAAACTATTTCACTGTTCCCCAATGCAAGTATTTAAAATTATTTCACCTTTACCAAATGATACACTGGAACAGTTTGCATATAGAGCCTGGATTTTAAAAGCAGTTCTTAATGAGCAGGAGTCCTGGCCCAAGGCAGAAGATTATGGGGAGAGCATGCATAAGGAATTTGTATTAGAATTGCTATCCCCAGAGATTACAAAACACCTTCTGTTATTTTCTGAAGACCCCGAAGCAACCCCTTTTGATACTTTAATGCTCAGAATTGGGTCTGTTTGGAAGACCCAGCCCTCGCAGGTCATTACAGTATCAGAAGCACGGAAGTGGCAAGCCAAGGAATCCTCTCAGTACATAAGAAACACAGACAGAGGACACACACCTAAGTGGCAAGCCGAGGGATCCTCTCAGTACACAAGAAACACAGACAGAGGACACACACCTTGGAGAGCACATGGCAGAGGTACTTTTAGAAACTCCTCAGGTTACATTCCTTTTCAAGAGCTCAAAGCACAGAGAGATGGGCTAGAAAAGGAGAAAACTAAATGGGAACAAGACAAACACATACTGCAGATAGAAATAGATAAATTAAAACAGGATTTACAAGCAGCTCAGGACAAACACAAGGCTAGTGCATAGGGGTGTCCTGACCTCTTGAGTTCAGATATCAAAATGTCTCAAGCCTTCATAGCGCAGCCTGCCTCCTTTATCTCAGCAGAGGACTCAATTCCAGAGCCTCTGGATGATGAAACGGATTCAGGCCCAGGACACAATTTAAGGCTTGTAACACCCTTGATACTGGACTCTTGTGCACGCCCCAATGTTATCAGCAGAATAGGGGGTCAGGATAAATTAGCTTTGATTGACACAGGGGCTGGAATTAGTTTTAATAACAGAGCTTCTCCCACTACAGATCAGAAAAATATGGAAATTTATGAAATTCAAGGAATTAATGACACAGCTTCCAAATGTGTGGCTATCCCAGTTAAATGGGGTATCCCTGTACACAGTGAACAAAATAAGGAAATGTTGGAAACCACTGCCTCCACTATAGTGAACACACCAAAAGAAATAATTGGAATTGATGTTCTCAACCAGTTAAATTTGGTGGTGGATATGGCTAATCTTAAATTGTGGCAGTATTCAGGAACTTCAAGTGCTTCTAAAACTTTAGTGCATGAAGTCATTCCCATGCAGTTAGCAACTCAGTGCACCAAGGCAGCTCAGCAGTATGATCTGTGTGTAATTCCCTCAGAAGTGGCTGATATTCCAGTCTGGGCTCAAGACAAGTTATATTGTGGGAAAATGCACACAGAAATACTGTTGGAAGGTGAGGATCCTCCACCACAGAAGCAATACCCAGTACCTCATCAGGCTATAGAACCAGTGACTAAAATTGTGAAAATACTGGAGGAGAGGGGTCTGATTAGACCTATTTCTTCCACATGTAATTCACCAGCCTGGCCGATAGTTAAACCGGGGGGTTCCTTCAGGCTCACTATGGACTTCCGTGCCCTGAATCAAGTTTCAAAATCTGTAGTGCCCGTGGTAGCCTCATACCCTGAAATGATCTCTAAACTGAATCCCAAATGTACATTTTTCTCTGCTTTAGACATATCCAATGGGTTTTGAAGTCTGCCCCTGGCCCTTGAATGCCAGTACAAAACAGCCTTTCAGTGGCTGAATAAACAATATGCATGGACTGTGCTTCCACAGGGATATAAGGATTCCCCATCAATATTTCATGAATACATGAAGGAAGCCCTGTCACTAGTGTCTTGCAGAGATGAGACCTAGACCAAACCTCCCCTTTGGAACTGCACAGTGGGAGGGACCGTACTTAGTTACTGATATCTTAGGCCCAAGCCTATACCAGATCCTAATGCCTGACATCCAGCAGTACTGGAAACACACCACCCAGTTAAAACCATATGGGTAAAACGTGTTTTATCAGTCTTTGTTTTCAGACACCACCTGAAGACAGCACGGACAGCTGCTTTCTGTAGACAGCACGGACAGCTGCTTTCTGAACAAAAGTCGCTTGAGGACGGTAACTATTTACTCCTGCTGTATAGTTGACATGTGTTTAATAGTTATGTAAAAATTATTATTATTTTTTTTGTTTTGTTGTTACATAGTATAAGTGGGGAGCATTAGTTTACTCCCTAGTAGAGTGAAACAAGTTAGCTTTTATTATGTCTCGGTTTCCTGTTGTTCTTGTATCTGCTCTCTTCTACTCAAGTCTCATTACAGGAACTATCATCCGAATATGCACGATTGGCTGTGCTAATTCCACAGGTGGAGTGTATCGCTATTAAGAAATACCCCCACCTTTCCCTGAAGGAAAGGATCTGGTCATCCTGAGTTTCTGTTTGGTACAGGACAAGCCAGTGTTCTATTCATTAAACATCACTCAAGTACAGTGGGAGCCACCAGTTTCCACTTAAATTCTGATCACTGCTAAGTTAGGACACTGGCCACCATCTCTCATTCATATGGCTAGTACCAAAATACCGGAATTTGCTATAGCTCACCTTGATTGGTGGACAGTTAGTGTTCCCATTTGTTCACCACAAGGCTGCTCTATCTGTACTTTGATCCCATGGTCAGGACAAAACACAGTTATTTATCCTATTGTTACATTCGCCTTCCCAAGAACACTTTGTTGTACAGTTCAAACTATTTACCAAACAATACCTGGTGCAGTCATACACCACTGGTCTCCCTCACCATTAATGGGACAACTTATTCCACACCGCTGGTTACCAATGACTCTATGGACATTCCAGACTTTATCTCATATGCTGTGCATCCCTTACCACTTGGCATGGGAGAAGAGACACTACATAAACTGCTCAACTTTACAGAACTCCGTGCCTATATTGATCACCTTAAAACAACATCCACTGGGGGGGGCGGAGCCTGATGTCCAGCGGGTAAGACGCTTCGCGCTGAAGCTCCCGAGAGGCCTACTTAGAATCCTGACTTAATACCTATACAAACTTACTATTTCGCTCCGGGCTGACCGGGGTACCTCGGGGGGGATGGCGGCCCATAAACCAGCGCGCTTGGACTTCGGGTCTCCTTCTTCTTCTCACGGAAAACGCTCCAAAACAGAGGTGTCCTCCCCACAGAAGATGGCTCCATTTCGGGAAAACCCCGAAATGCACCTGGAGATTTTAGAGGAAATACGCGGCGTGAAGGAATTGGTGCAGTCCAATGGAGAAGCGCTTAGAGCCATGCGAGAAGACTTTGGAGTGCTCCAGGACCGACTTGAAAGTCTCTCATTACGGCAGGACAATATGGCGGGGGTCCTCGACTCGCACGCGGTGCGCTTGGGCACACTAGACAAGGCTGAGCGCCAGATACAGAATCTTCAAAAGGAGTTAGAAGATAGCAATAATCGAGCCCGTCGCAACAATGTGAGGCTCATTGGAATACCGGAGGGGGTGGAAGCGGGAGATATGAGAGAATTCCTGCTCAAAACTCTTCCCTCCTTGCTGAAGATCACCTTTCATAAAGAACTGGAAATCGATCGTGCACACCGTGTTCCTACCCACATGGCGCTCAACCGAACGACCCCCCCGGCCTATTATCTTTCGCTTGCTACGATATCAACAAGTGGAACAAATTTTAAATGCTGCCCGGGCGAACCATCATTTGGAATTTGAAGGTCACAAAGTCTCCTTCTTCCCTGATTTGGCAAAGCCTACCGTTGACCGACGGAAGAAACTCCTTGCTTTTCGCCCTCGACTTCAACAGCTACAGGCTCGCTTTGGCCTGTTGTATCCCGCGAAGCTCCGAGTGACTCTCCACAACCAAACCAGGACATTCGAAGATCCTGATCTACTATCAACATTTTTAGACTCCAAAGAAGCAGAGCAGATGCGCTAATCCAACGACTTGGACTTTTATTTGCCGGCTCTGTCCGCCATTTTGAAGGGCCCGATGCGGCGGTCATAGTCAAGCACAGAGACTACCTGGACTTTCTTTCTTTCTTTCTTTCTCTGACTTTTGTTTTTTGGTCTCCTATCCCTCCATGATGTGTGCCTCGGTCGGATTCGGAGCACGCACAGTCCTACAGGTTATGTGTTTTTTCAATTTCGGCCTTCTCTGGGGCTTCTCCCCGCAGACACATGGTCGCCAGTAATTTTTGGGGTTCTGCTTCTTCTCTACCGCGCTGCGGTTTTTCTTTTTTAATGTGGGGCGCTTCATTGTATTATCTAAGCTTATTTTCTTTTATGCCATATGTACAGCCAGATACAGTCAATATGAGGGACATTGTGAAATTATGTGCGCTATCATGCTCAGAATTTTTAACTTGTCTGAATGGCCTTATGTAAAATCTTATCACTCAACGTAAAGGGCATTAATAGTCCAATCAAAAGAAAGAAAATCCTTAGCTATCTTAGCCATGAGCATGCTGATTTAGCGTTTCTTCAGGAAACGCACTTAAACTCTGCTGAAACACTGAAACTCAATGTTAAGCCTTACATGGTGGCTGCCTATTCTCCCGCCGTTTCCAAACTGTGCGGGGTTAGCCATTCTGGTTAAGAAATCTTTGCAAGCTACTGTAATTGATACTAGCGCTGACAAGGAGGGTAGATGGGCCCGAGTACATCTTAAGGTTGGAGATAGTGAATTTATATGTATTTGCATTTATGCCCCGAATGTGGACAACCCTGCTTACTATGCAAGTATTGCGCAGTTGGCACAGGCCTCTGCCAATAAGAACATAAGAACATAAGAACATAAGAAATGCCATACTGGGTCAGACCGAGGTCCATCAAGCCCAGTATCCTGTTTCCAACAGTGGCCAATCTAGGTCATACGTACCTAGCAGTTTCCCCAAAAGACACAGGTTCTGCAGTGCTTGTACTAGGCCAAGCATTGATATCCTGGGTCCCTTTTTAATAGTGGTTTATGGACCTTTCCTCCAGGAACTTGTCCAAACCTTTTTTAAACCCAGCTATACTAACAGCCCTTACTACATCCTCCGGTAACAGATTCCAGAGTTTGATTACACGTTGAGAGAAGAAATATTTTCTCCTATTTGTCTTAAATAGTTTACCCTGTAGCTTCATTACATGCCCCCTAGTCCTTCTATATTCTGATAGCGTAAACAATTTATCCACGTTTATCCGTTCCACTCCATTCATTAATTTATACACCTCTATCATATCTCCCCTCAGCCGCCTCTTTTCTAGGTTAAAGAGCCCTAACCTTTTTAGCCTCTCTTCATAGGAGTAGCCTTCCATCCCCTTCACCAATTTGGTGGCTCTTCTCTGTACTTTTTCTAATAACTCTATGTCCTTTTTAAGATACGGTGACCAGAATTGCACACAATATTCAAGGTGCGGTCGTACCATGGAGCGATACAGAGGCATTATAATATCCTTTGTTTTATTCTCCATCCCTTTCCTTAGGATACCTAGCATTCTATTTGCTTTCTTGGCCGCCGCTGCACACTGGGCGGAGGGTTTTAACATGTTATCCACGATGACTCCTAAATCTTTTCCTGGGTGGTGGTTTCTAATGTGGAGCCTTGCATCTTGTAACTATAGTGTGGGTTGTTCTTTCCTAGGTGCATAACTTTGCACTTGTCCACATTAAATTTCATCTGCCATTTGGATGCCCAGTCTTCCAATTTATCCAGATCCTCCTGCAGTTTTCCACAATCCTCTTGGGTTTTAACAACTTTAAACAGTTTTGTGTCATCTGCAAATTTGATTACCTCACTAGTTATTCCCTTTTCCAGGTCATTTATGAATATGTCAAAAAGTAGCGGACCCAGTACAGATCCCTGGGGTACTCCACTATTCACCTTTTTCCATTGGGAATATTGGCCATTTAGCCCTACCCTCTGCTTTCTATCTTTTAACCAGTTCCCGATCCACAATAGTACACTGCCTCCTATCCCATGACTTTTTAGCTTCGCCAAAAGTCTCTGATGGGGGACCTTGTCAAAAGCTTTCTGAAAGTCCAGATACACTATATCAACCGACTCACCTTTGTCTACCTGTTTATGCACACCTTCAAAAAAACAGATCAGATTAGTAAGACAAGATCTGCCTTGTCTAAAGCCATGTTGGCTGTCTCCCATTAGGCCATGACTATCTACATGCTGTGTAATTTTGTTCTTTATGATGGCTTTCTACCATTTTCCCTGGTACTGACGTCAGGCTCACCGGTCTGTAATTTCCTGGGTCACCCCTGGAACCCTTTTTAAAAATTGGTGTTACGTTGGCGACCCTCCAATCTTCAGGTATTACAGATGATTTTAATGAAAGTTCACAGATTACCAATAACAGGTCTGCAATCTCATATTTCAGTTCTTTCAACACTCTGGGATGTATACCATCTGGTCCAGGTGATTTGCTACTATTCAGTTTATCAAATAGTTGTAATATATCTTCCCGGTGTAGCGATATTTCTCTCAATTCCTCTGCAGTATCACCTTTAAATACCACTTCAGTCTTGGGTAACACCCCTACATCTTCCTCAGTAAAGACCGAAGCAAAGAATTCATTCAGTCTCTCTGCTATAGCCTTGTCTCCTCTTACTGCCCCTTTTACCCCTCTATCATCTAGTGGTCCAATTGACTCTCTCACAGGCCTTTTGCTACGAATGTACTTGAAAAAGTCTTTATTTCGTGTTTTTGCTTCCGTAGCAAGTTTCTTCTCAAATTCCCGCTTTGCCTGCCTTATCAATGCTTTGCATTTAACTTGCCAGTGCTTGTGCTGTTTCCAGTTTTCATCATTTGGCTCTTTTTTTCCATTTTCTGAAGGTTGCTCTTTTGGCAGCAACAGCCTCTCTGACCTCACCTTTAAACCATGCTGGCAGTTTTTTGGACTTTCTTCCACTTTTCTTAATGCGTGGAATACAGCTGGTCTGGGCTTCGAGGATAGTATTTTTAAATAACACCCAAGCTTGCTGTAAGTCTTTAACCTTTGGAACCGCTCCTTTTAGTTTTTTTCCGAACTATATTCCTCATTCTATCATAGTCACCCTTTTGAAAGTTAAAAGGTAGTACTGTGGATTCCTTTACTATCTGTCCTCCACTGATTAAATCAAACATGATCATACTATGATCACTATTGCCAAGTGGTCCCAACACCCTTATTTCTTGCACCAGATCTGGCGTTCCACTAAGGACTAGGTCCAGTATGGCTTCCCCTCTGGTCGGTTCATGAACCAGCTGCTCCAAGAAGCAGTCATTTATTTCATCTAGAAACTTTATCTCTTTAGCTTGTCCTGCTGTGACACTGTCCCAGTCGATACCGGGGTAATTGAAATCACCCATTATTACTACTCTGTTGTGGCTTTTGTTAGCTTCCTTGATTTCTTTGAGCATTTCATCATCCATTTGTTCATTCTGGCCAGGTGGTCGATAGTATACTCCCACTGCCATCACCTTCCCCTTCATAAATGGAATTTCAATCCATAGAGATTCTACAGCATATTTTGTTCCCTGCAAAACTTTAATCCTTTCTGACTCAATGCCCTCTCTAACATAGAGCGCAACCCCTCCACCAATTTGTTCAGCTCTATCATTACGATATAGTTTGTATCCAGGTATCACAGTGTCCCACTGGTTATCCTCCTTCCACCATGTCTCTGAGAGTGCAATCATATCTAACCTCTCATTTAATGCTATATATTCTAATTCTCCCATCTTATTGTTTAGACTTCTAGCATTGGCATACAAGCATTTTAGAGACTGCATTTTATTAATATTAATCTGGCTATTGGTAGGCATGGGTAATTGGGAATCTTTATGCTCTGTCTGCTCCTTACTCAAGGGCATTTGGGCTACTATACTCCCTTTTGGAACCTCACTGCTTTTGGTAGTATCCTTCAAGGATACCTTTGTCCGAACCGTGCGCTCCTGGGTGACTGTCGGCTTTCCCCTATTTTCTAGTTTAAAAGCTTCTCTATCTCTTTTTTAAAGGTTAATGCCAGCAGTCTGGTCCCATCCTGATTAAGGTGAAGCCCATCCCTTCGGAAGAGCCCCCCCTTTCCCCAGAATGTTCCCCAGTTCCTAACAAATCCAAAACCCTCATCCTTGCACCATTGTCTCATCCACGCATTGAGACTCCGGAGCTCTGCCTGTCTTTTGGGTCCTGCACGTGGAACAGGAAGCATTTCGGAGAACGCTATCCTGGAAGTTCTGGATTTCAACTTCCTACCTAAAAGCTTAAATTTAGCCTCCAGAACTTCCCTACCACATTTTCCTATGTCATTGGTACCAACATGTACCAAGACAGCAGACTCCCCCCCAGCACTATCTATGATCCTATCTAGGCGGTGCGTGAGATCTGCTACCTTCGCACCAGGCAGGCATGTTACCAGGCGATCCTCACGTCCACCAGCCACCCAGCTATCTACATTCCTAATGATTGAATCACCAACTATAACAGCTGTCCTGATCCTCCCCTCATGGGGACATGGCCCTGGAGAAACGTCCTCGGTGCGAGAGGGTTTTACATCACCTGGAGGACAGGTCCTAGTTACAGGATCACTTCCTGCCACACCAGGGTGATGCTCTCCTGTCACGTGACCTCTCTCCTCCATGGCAACAGGGATGCTGCCAGACTGGAGGTGGGACTTCAGGACTATATCCCTGTAGGTCTCGTCCATGTACTTCTCTGTCTTTCTTATGTCTTCCAGGTCTGCTACTCTAGCCTCTAGAGAACGGACTCGTTCCCTGAGAGCAAAGAGCTCCCTGCACTTAGTGCATATGTAGGACCTCTCACCAACTGGGAGATAATCATACATGTGACACTCGATGCAAAAGACTGGAGAACCCCCATCTCGTTGCTGGACCTCTGACTGCATCTTAGTTTAAAGCTTGTGTTTAGGTCTTTTAAATCGGTATATAATAAGGATTGGTGTAGATGCTTATACTAATAAAAGTGTATCTAATACCCCTAATACACCCTGTGTACCTGAAGCTAATTAATCACAGGTCCTCTGTGTATGACTGATTTGGATTAAGAGCTGCACCTGAGAGCAGCCCCTTTCCTCTAAGATGTCCAAGTACCTATAAAACTACAATTTCCCCAGGGGTGGGTGGGTGCTGGGGAGGGAGGGGGGGAGATAAGTCCTATTAAAGAGGGCAGTTACATTAATACTTGGTGGTGATTTTAATCAAGTGTTAGACCCTCTGATAGATAGACAGCCGCCTAGAACGAGTAGTCCACCCAAGAGTCTTGCTACCCTTACAGCTCTGATGCAAGATCTTGCGCTGGTAGATATATGGAGGCTGCTTCACCCCTCCGACTTAGAGTTCACTTTCTTTTCTGCCCCCCATCACTCCCAATCTAGAATAGATTTCTTTCTCATTTCCAAAGCACTGATTTCTCAAGTAGACACGACTAGGACTCATCCTCTCCATATTTCAGATCATGCTGCCATATCTTTATCATTACATGTCACTGCGCGGGACGATTCTCCCCGAGCTTGGTTTTTTGATAGATCCCTACTGGGTCAAAAAGATTTTCAGGTTGATATAAAGGCCGCTATCCAAGATTATTTTCATTTTAACTCACCCCATGACACAGCGAGCTGGGCTTGGTGGGAGGGTTTCAAAGCATCTATCCGCGCAACTATAACTAGCTATCAAATTCGGCAGGGGAAACAAAGAAAGCAGCATTTACTGATTCTAGAGCAGCAGATACAAGCTGGGGAGCGTCTCCTCACGTCCCGTACTGACCCATGTATTTTACTCCGTTTACAACGCTTGCGTTTTCAATACAATCAGCTTTTGTACACTGCTGCTGTTAAAAATATTGAATCACAACAAGGGCTATATTATCGGGAAAATAATCGTGCTGGCAAATTATTAGCAAATGCCCTAAAAGGTCAAAAAGAAGCCAAGCGTGTTACCGCCCTCCGTAATCCGTCGGGGGGGGGCTTGGTCACTAAAGATACCGAAATCTTAGAACTCTTTCGTGATTTTTATACTCGGCTTTATCAATCTGAATGTGATTTTGAGCCAGATGTATTTGAACGCTTACTTTCAGGGGTACAAAGACCGACCCTATCTGACGAAGATAGAGTGGCCTTGGACACACCATTTACTATCTCAGAAATTCATTCTGCTATCAAGAAATGTGCCTCAGGTCGAGCCGCAGGCCCAGACGGTCTCCCTGCTGAATTCTACAAAACCTTTCACGCTGACTTAGCTCCAGTTTTGAAACTTTATTTTTCTGCTCTGGCCGAGGAGGGTTCTCCTTCTGGGTCCTTTTCAATGGCAAATGTAGTAGTTTTTGAGAAAGAGGGGAGAGACCCGCAACTACCAGCTAATTATCGTCCAATTTCCCTCCTAAACGCGGACTATAAAATATTTGCCACCATTCTCTCTACCCGGCTCTCTGATAGGATGCCTACCTTAATACACCCAGATCAATGCGGTTTCATTCCTGGTAGATCAACTGCTGACAATGCTCGGACTCTATGCCATGTACTGACTACCGCAGTTAATCTTGATCGCCCATTTGTTGGCCTCTCACTTGATGCTGAGAAGGCCTTTGATCGCTTAGAGTGGCCCTTTCTATTTGCAGTCCTCCGCTGGTACGGATTCGGGGAAGGTTTTCTCCGTTGTCTTCGCACCATGTACGCACAGCCTACAGCCAGTATATGTGCCAATGCTTTAAAGTCTCAGCCTTTTCCCCTTCAACGCGGCACTCGCCAGGGATGCCCACTGTCTCCACTTCTCTTCGATCTTGCACTCGAACCCTTGGCTTTACTAATCCGGCAATCGGAGGAGATTCATGGAGTCCCCTTCACCCATAGGGAAATCAAAATTTCAGCGTATGCTGATGACCTTATGCTTTTTGTCTCTATAGACTCAGTACCGGCTGTCCTAGAGCAAATTGGTAAATACTCACAACTGTCCGGTTATAAGATAAATTGGACCAAGTCGGTAGCCTTTCCACTAAATCCTTTGCTTCATCAGGCAGATATGCAACCCTTCCCCTTTTTATGGCAACCTCGCATGGTCAAATACCTTGGGGTTCACTATTGTTCTCCTTTGGAAGACACTATCTCCTTCAATGCCAAAGACTTAACCTCTAAAGTCCGGGCGCTTACTCACCGCTGGACTCCTTTAACACTTACCTGGTGGGGTCGATTAGAAACCATAAAAATGATGATTGTTCCGAAAGTGAATTATATCTTAGAAATGTTGCCCTGTCTCTTACCTCGACGTATATATAAAGATATAGAGGGCCTTCTGACTAGATACTTGTGGCAAAACAAGACACCTAGGATAGCGAAACACAAGCTGCAAGCAGATAAGGAAAATGGGGGTGTCAGATTCCCTGATTTCCTGAAGTATCATCAATCTTTTCTTCTCAAACAAGGCGCTCGTTGGCTGGAAGATCCAGTACTGAGTAGACCTGTGTGGCTAGACATAGAAGAGGACCTTTGCAAACCGATTCCTCTTACTTTTCTTCCTGGTATGACTCTCCCATCAGACTCCCACTTTCCACCAATGCTTTTAGACACCTTAGGTGCCTTTAATAATCTTATGCAATCTTTAGACTCCCGACTCTGTCCGTTAGACAAGCTCCCACTTTGGTACAATACTCGATTTCGAATACAAAATAAGCCGATGGCGTGGAGCCCCTGGTACACTAGGGGCATTTGGATTCCTAGTCAGTTGTTCCATGAAGGTCGCTGGAAAACTTTTAGTGAATTGCAAATTGAATTTGGTCTCCCAGCGAAACACTACTTTCAGTTGGTGCAACTTCAGCATTGCCTTCGGAGTGCTAGGGTGCTCCCGCCATCGGCCTCCCCTACACAAGGTTGGTTGGAGACTATCCGATCTATCGGTAGTTCACCGGGTGTAGCATCCAATTTTTACAAAACCTTATGTAATGCTATAACTAGAGATACCCCTATAGCGCAGAAAGCATGGGAGAGAGAATTGCATGTGACTTTGACCCCGGAGCAATGGAGCCTTGTCTGGAGTAGAGTGACACGGGTCTCCCGATCCGCCTCACTCACTCAGACACTCTTCTTTCTAGCCCACCGGTGTTTTTTACACTCCCGACAGATTAGCCAAATGGAACACTACTCAGGGCAATAGTTGTTGGACATGTCATGCGGCCATTGGTTCACTACCTCATGTTATGTATGAATGTCCCGCACTACAGTATTACTGGCATCGGGTCTGGGGTCGTATCCAGTCTATTTTGCACTTTCAAGAGCCCCTTTCTTGGAGGATAGTGGGACTTCGCTCAGCTGCGGGGATCCCCTCTCTTCCAAAAACGGCTTACTTCCTTTTGGACTTCATGCTTGGCATTGCTATTTCCCTAATTACGAAATACTGGAAAAATAGCTCCCATCTGAGCCCCAATGAATGGTGGAATCATGTCTGTCTCTACAGTAAATATGAACAAATACCTCGTATGTTTGCTTCCCCCATTCAGACTCCTCATCATCGGTCTAAATGGAAGATGCTCAATGACTATGTACATTCTGCTCAATGCTCTCATCTGACTGTCTAAATCTGGATATATCTTTGTCCCATGATTATTCTGTATCGCAGATACTCTTTTGATTGTTTTGATGTATAATCACTGTTGTTTGGAAGCGCTCACATGCTGACATAATCAGCTAGAGAAGAAGCGTGGGGGTGGGGGGTAATTGGGTTTACTTTTCTTTATTGTATATTTGTTTTGTCTCCTTTGGTGTGTTGTTTCTTTTGTTTGTTGCAAAATGAAAATAAAAGTTTAAAAAAAAAAAAAAAAACAAAAAAAAAAAAACAACATCCACTGAAGTGAATCACACCATCGCTTATGAGAATGGACACATTCAACAAATTGTTGGACACTTGCTACAAGATGCTCATGTGTCTGTGTGGGAATTGTTATTTGGTTACTCACCTACTGCTGATCATGTCTTTAATGTTTTTATTCACCCTATTATTATTTTAACTGCTGTACAAATATTTCTATGCATTATCATAATTTTCCTGTGTTGTAAAATGAAACAAATGTACATATCCTTGCAGCACATGTCATACAGAAACAAAACATTTTAAGGTAGTTACACTGAACTTCTCCAGCATCCACCCCTACATCCAGGCTAATTTGGCTAATTTGGCATTTCCTATTACACTGAATACCAGAGTCAGCTGCAGTCTAGTATTGCTTCCTATCCTCACTCATAGCATCCTGGTACATTTTTGCTTTAACCTCCTCAAAAATTCCTGCAGACCTTATGCACTGTTCACTCTCTCTAAGACGGGCACGGAGGTAGCATATTGGGTCCCCCCCCCCCCCCCTCCAGTAGTGGCTGCTCTACCTAAGACACGAGGTTTGGACTCATAAGGAGACTTGTTTATCTCTAGAACACTAGAGACAGTACTAGAGACAGTACTGTTCAGGACAGGGGACTTGCTGGACATAGCAAGGTATTTAATACAGGAGGTATTAGACAAGCTGCCTACTATCATGTAATGGCAGCTGGGACAGGTACCACAGGCTTGCGTCCACCATTTCCAGGCACAAATAATAAATAAAAAAGGTGTGGGAGATGTCAGCATATATTTCATGCAGCTTTGGACTCTGGTGATTTCAGTCTCCAAAGGTAATAGGACAGTTTACAAGATGAGATTAACTCTGACCCCCTGGTGATTTTAGTCTCCAAGGCCTTGTCTGAAGCCCCTCCTTGCTAAATCAAGAATGGCAGACCTTATAGGGAGTGGCTAGCAGACCTCAAGGGGAAGGGCTGGAGAGGATTCAATTCACTATAAAGGACAGAAACACTTCCTCTCTCTCTCTCTCTTCCACCATTCATCGGACATGAAGGACAGGAGGCTCTGATAATCAATTCCCTTCACCCCTCCCCCGCTCTCTCTCTCTCTCCCTTGCCATGAGGCTCTGACTCACATGTTCTGGCCTATCTCTCTCTCACACTTCACACATGCACATGCACACACAGATTCATTGATGCACACTGAAACAGCTCTGTAACAATCACTATATACCTCTGTTCAATACCTATGTAATAAGCCTATTTCTACATAAAAAACTTTTCTCCAAACCACACCTGTTTGGTTGTTTTATTTCAAACCCTACTGCCTCTGTGAAGTGAAATGAACCCAGGACCTTCCGGAAAGTAACCTGACCAAATCTTACACCATGTAGCACTGATTTTTGTTGCTACACGGTTAACACCCTGCGCCGTAAAGATAGGCGTGTGAAAACCTCGCCTATCTTTAAGGCACAGGGGTTAACCGTGTAGCATCAAAAATTGGTGCTACACGAGTAGCCCCTGCGACTTCCCAGCTGTGCGGCATGACACAGATTTCACAGGTCTGCGACTAAAAAGCTGTTTGATTATTTTCATCTAATTTCCATGTATTTTTGTGTGCTGAAAACAAATAAAATATTGAAAAAACTCCTAGACGTCATGATTTGCCACAACATGCAAAATTGTCTTCAAATTTATCAAATTTTATCAAATTTCTATTAATTAATTCAAATTACTATTAATTAATTCACATAAGTGCATTTAAGATATAAAATGCAAAAAAAACCTTAAAGGGGTTGTCCGAGTTATGTAAAAAAAAATATAGCAAGGTAAATCTGATGGTCAGCACTTAACCCTCCATAGCCCATGTTCCCTGTAAAATAGTTATCTCCAAGTTACAATGCCTTGTTCAATGTAATTTCAGTTTGTTCAATGTAAACCGCACTGATGCAGAATAGCGCGGTATATAAGAGAATGTAAATAAATAAATAAATAATATATACATAAGCTAAGCAAGTTTTAAGTCCGTGCTTCTAATGGTAGAAGGGGTTAATCTTTCCTGAAGAATCCAGTGGGAGGGAGACACAGGGCAGATAGCAGCAGCTCCGGTCAGTGCAGGGGGGCGTGGCCAGCACTGTGACATCTCGTGTACAGACACAGACCTGCTCTCTCCTGCATGCCACACTTGTGCACGAATCATCATCAGGTTCTTGGTTCTAGGCTGTTCACACTTTTTCATCGCAATTCATGTTAGCTCGTCATTCTTCAACCATTATCTTATGGCTCCGCGAAAGTGTATTAATTCGCCAGACAGTTTCTGTTTCATCTGTGGTGAATATACAGTGTTGAAGCAACAGCAGAATATTACAGACTTTGTGAAAGAAGTATACTTTGCATACTTTGGACTAAAAATTGGAGATCAAGATAAAGTCTGGGCGCCTCATAAAGTGTGCAAACGGTGTGTTGAGGACCTTCGAAACTGGTTCAAGGGTAAGAAACAATCTTTCCGTTATGGGATTTCTATGGTATGGTGAGAGCAAAAGAACCATAGTGACGACTGTTACTTTTGTTCATGCGATGTGAAAGGGTTTAATTCCAAATGGAAGCATTCCATTTCATACCCCAATCTTCACTCGGCAATTCGTCCCATCCCCCATGGCACAGATATACCAGTACCCAAGCCCCCTGCTACCTTGGAAGAGATACCTAGCTCCAATGAAGGTGAAGTCATACCTGAACCAGATGACGAATCAAGTTCTGACTTTAAAGATGATACAAGACCAAAATTGTTTTCTCAGGAGGAGATGAATGATTTGGTAAGAGACATGAATCTTCCCAAAGATGCCGCTGAGTTACTCTGATCAAGGCTGAAAAGCAGGAATTTATTGTTGCCAGGAGTCTCATCTTCATGGTTCAGACATCGTGAAAAGGAATTTGTTCCTTACTTCGCCCAGGAAGACAAGTTGGTTTATTGCATCGATGTCGAAGGTCTGATGGGTCAATTTAAAATCCAATATGATTCAGAGCAATGGCGTCTTTTTATAGATTCTTCAAAAAGAAGTCTCAAAGCAGTTTTACTCCACAACGGTTTTTACGCTTCCATATCTGTAGGTCATTCCGTACACTTGAAGGAAACCTACGAGAACTTGGAATTGGTTCTTCGTAAACTAAATATGAAGACCATGGTTGGCAAGTGTGTGGGGACTTGAAGGTCTTGTGCATGCTGCTCGGGTAACAAGCTGGGTATACCAAATATCCTTGTTTTCTGTGTCTATGGGACAGTCGAGACCGACAAAATCACTGAACCAAGAAGAGTTGGCATCCGAGGATGCTAACAGTCGGTGACAAAAATGTCCTCCGAGAAACTTTGGTACCTTCCCATAAAGTTCTTCTACCACCTCTCCACATAAAATTGGGATTGATGAAGCAATTCGTAAAATCACTTCCAAGAGATGGAGAATGCTTCAAATACTTGGTCACCAAGTTTCCAGGCCTGTCGGAGGCAAAATTGAAGGAAGGTGTGTTCGTCAGACCAGACATTAGAAGGCTTATAGTTGATCAAGAGTTTGTCAATACCATGACGGATCTTCAAAAAGAAGGGTGGATTGCATTTAAAGAAGTCGTACAGGAATTTTTAGGCAATAACAAAGATCCTCACTACAAAAAGATCATCGGACGAATGCTGAAAGCATTTCAAGCTTTAGGTTGCCTGATGAGTTTGAAAGTGCATTTCCTCCAGTCCCACCTTGACTACTTTCCTGAAAATTTGGGAGCTGTGAGTGAGGAACAAGGTGAACGATTCCACCAAGACATTAAAGAGATGGAAAGGAGATACCAGGGAAAATGGAGCATTACAATGCTAGCAGACTACTGTTGGATGCTTCAGAGAGACATTCCAGATGCTACTCACAAGCGTAAATGCACCAAGAGGAGCCTCACAAGGAAGAAGAATCGAGTTTAGTGTGTGTAGGTGAGCTCATTTCAGTTCAAAAAAGGATTTTCATGAAAATATTGTAATAAAACTTTAATTTTATAAGTCTATTTCCATTTATTTTGGGGCATTGCCTTATTTAACATAGTTACCTAACTTGTCAGGAAACGTGATGTCCTATGACAAAATGGAGGTCATTTTCGGATTCAGCGCACCAAAAAACATAAAGATTACGTGGAATAACCAAAACAGCTCTCGAAAAAAATTTTTTTGCAGACCTGTGTTTTCAATGCGGCGCATAGCACTGCCCAACGGAAACTCGAGCCCAAAATTCTAAACTTAGTAATGCATCCCTAAATTCCATAAAACTAATATTGTTTATCTTTGATGCCCCTAAACCCCCCCTAATACTAGTAGCATCTGCTTTTGAATCTTAAACTTAGTAATATGTCCCTTAACCCTAATAATTCTCTCTTTGACCTCTTAGATCTGGTAATATGCCCCCCCCCCCCCACTGTGCACAACCTGTCAATGATCTCCCACCATAATCTACCTACCAGCACACCATTGTAATACCTAAAACTCCTCAAACACTGTACACACATTCACACACTATTCATTCTCTAAAAGGCTTTAAAAACAAACAAACCTTAAATAGAAGCTATTTTCAATCTACCCAGGTATGTTAGAAACACAGTTGTCCAATTAATAACTTTTTTGTGTTCAGTCTTGTCTAAACACAATTGCTCCTGGGGGATTGTTTCCATTAGTTCTGATATTTTTCAGTTAACTGCATCAACTGAAGTACTGTTCCAGGAATTATCATGGTTTAGACTTGATTGACCACAAAGGAATTGATTAATTAACTAGGCAACTGTGTTTTTTGTGCACCTATTTATGCTAAATACAGAAATTATAGAATGTTTTTAAGTCCTTTAGAGAATGAAAAGTGCATGGGGGGAGGGGGGAGGAATGTAAGGGTTTTGGGCAGAGTGAGGATTGCTGTTGGGTAGAAAAGCATGTTGAGGCATTTTTAATGGTTAAGTGGGCTTAGAGGGTCCAAAAGAGAAATAGCTAGGTTTAGGGAATTTAGAGGTACAATATATTACTAAGTTTAGGGAGTCAAAGATAAATCTTATTAGGTTTAGATACCCAAAGAGAGATGTAAATAGGTTTAGAGGGTCAGAGAGAGGTGTAACTAGCTTTAAAGGCTCAAAAGAATCAAAGGGGTACATTAGTAAATTTAGAAGGTCAAAGAGAGACATAATCAGATTTAGGAAGTTTAGGGGCAAATTGCTAAATTTAGGAAGTCAAAGAGATATTATGAGATTTTGGGGCCAAAGCGAGATGTAACTAGAGTTAAGGGCTCAAATGGGTTTACTAGTAGATTTGGCCGCTCATATGGGTTCATTAGTGGATTTATGTGGGAATGAGGATGCATTAGGGAGCAGGGGCCTTTGTAAGCAGAGGCAAGACTGGGAGACTTTTTGTGATGCCTGGCAGTCCTTAGCTAGGGATTTTGAGTTAAAGGGCTTCTGCCCGGAGATCCCTGAGCCAGATATCAGAGAACCTTCCCCCATGCCCTCCTGGCACCAGACTGTATGGAAAACAAATATGCAGTGCTTCTGTTTCCTCATAGAATTGAATGACAAATGAAATGAAAATTACTAAAACTTTGTTCTCTGTTTCACTTGCAAATGCATTGTATGTTTACGTTTATTTTCTAACTAACGTACATCGGGGGGGGGGGGATATTCAAAGGCATTTCCATGGTTTGCAGACCTGCAGATTGTGTAAATGCTGGTTAGCGGGATATTTAGTGGCACTAACATGGTTCGTGCTGCTGGATATCCGCAGGGGCTGGTGCTACACACCCTGATGCTATGCGGTTAAAATCAGGGCGTGTTATGAGCATCGCGGGGGAGAGTGGATGCAGCACCCATCGCTAACTGGGCAGCAGCGATATTGAGTCATTGCTCGGTTAGCAATCAGTGGGTAAAATCAGGCATGGCAAATGCTGGTCTAATTTTACCTGCAGAAGCTAACCAAACAGTGTCTCAATATCGCTGCTAGAGGTTAGCTTCCAGGTCCTGCAGCTACCCCAGCTATTCAATGCTAGTGGCCGGATATGGTTCTGACATTGAATATCCAGGGTTAGTCTAGCGACAATGGCTATGCGCTTTACCCATCCTTACTAAACAATAAGGAGTGATGAGATGGACATAACAATGCAGATATGCAGTATAAAAGTACATTGGAAAAAGGTTCTGACAACTTCACATCACTGAAAGGGTATGGACGTGTGAGAACAGAGATTTCTACTCACAAGGACAATTACCCTGTAGGGATGTGCATATGTTAGTCTGCATTTGGTTCATTAGCACATCATAAAAAATTTAACACTTGCAAAATCAATTTAATTGAAGAAAGAAAGTGGCCTAGTAGATAGTACAATAGGTTAAGAACCAGGGAGGCCAAGGTTCAAATCTTGCTTCTGCCATGGACACTCCTTATAATCTTGAGCAAGCCACTTTGGAGCATGTTTACTAACAGAAATATAGAAATATGACAACAGAAAAAGACCACATGGCCTATCTAGTCTGTCCTTCCATATCAACAACTACAACAGTCCCCTTTTTACCTTTAGAGATCCTCTGTGTTTGTCCCATGCTTTTTTGAATTCAGTTACTGTCCTCATCTCTACCACCTCCACTGGGAGACTATTCTACAGATCCACTACTCTTTCCGTAAAGAAATATTTCCACATATCACTCCTGAATCTATCTCCCTTCACCCTCATCCCATGTCCCCTCGTAGCAGAACTTGCTTTCAATTGAAAGAGGCTCTCTCCCTGAACATTTATGCCACGGAGGTATTTGAACATCTCAATCATATCACCTCTATCCCGCCTTTCCTCTAAGGTATACATATTAAGATCCTTACGTCTGTCCTCATATGCTTTATAATGAAGACCACTAATCATTTTAGTAGCCACCCTCTGCACCGACTCCATCCTGTTCACATCCTTTTGAAGGTGCGGTCTCCAGAATTTCACACTATACTCCAAATGAGGTCGCATCAAAGACTTATACAGAGGCATGATCACCTCCTTTTTTCTGCTAACCATTCCTCTCCGTATGCACCCAAGCATCCTTCTAGCTTTTGCCATCGCCTTTCCTACCTGTTTAGCTACTTTAAGGTCATCAGACACAACCACGCCTAGGTCACGCTCTTCTTTAGTGGACAAAAGTACTTCACACCCTATATTATATTGCTCCCTTGGATTGCTGCAGCCCAAATGCATAACCTTACATTTTTTAACATTAAATCCCAGCTGCCAAATTCTAGACCATTCTTCAAGCTTAGCTAGATCCCTCCTCATGTTATCTACACCTTCCAGGGTGTCTACTCTATTGCAGATTTTGGTATTATCCGCAAAGAGGCAAATCTTACCCAACAGCCCTTCTGCTATATCGCTAACAAAGATGTTAAAAAGAATCGGACCAAGGACAGATCCCTGGGGTACACCACTGGTAACATCCTTCTCCTCAGAGTGAGCTCCATTTACCTGTACTCTTTGTCGCCTCCCACCCAACCAATTTCTAACCCAAGCAGTAACGTTAGGGTCCATCCCTAGGGTGCTCAGTTTGCTTATAAGTTGCCTGTGAGGAACAATGTCAAAGGCTTTACTGAAATCTAAATACACCACATCTAGGGCTCTCCCTCGGTCCAACTCCCTGGTCACCCAGTCAAAGAAATCAATCAGATTTGTCTGACAAGACCTGCCTCTGGTGAATCTATGCTGCCTTGGATTCTGTAATCCGCTGGACTCCAGAAACCTCATGTGCGCGAACAGCATGGGGTTTAGCATGTGCTGAGCATGCAGTGAAACCACTACCATGTGATAAACGTACACTGTGCAGTGCAGGTTGAGACAAAGACTGGGTGATTCAGTATGCACATTGTGCTTAGTACAAGTGTCTAGCTTGCAATGTTGCAGTTGGTGAAGACGCACCTCAGTAGGTGGTGGTAAGAGCACCCTCTTTAATCACAGCAAATTTCGATCCAGCAAAGCAATTTACAATAAAATGCATAAAAGAGAAATTAAGGAAAGAACTCCAGTCAACAAAAGGATAGAACCATTCATAAGAAGAGAAACTAGCCTCAGCACATGCTAACTTAGCACATCTAAGTAAACCTGCCCCTTTATCTCTAAATGATCAGCTGCTCATTTAGATTGTAAGCTTTCCATACAGCATAGTTTACATCGAGTAGCACTATGAAAATGAAACTATTAAACCTACAAATTAGGCCACATAAAGTTGATTTATTGCATGTGTTAGAAATTTCTAACATACATTTAAAAAGCGGTTATTGACACAAATGTATGAAATGAACCAAAAAAGGCCAAAAATATGAAAAAACTAAGAGTCTTTTCCCTGTGTATGTTCTTACGTCCCTGCTATCTGTTTCTAGCTTTTACAGAAAGCTTGATTTAGAACTGTTTTTAACATACTGCCTGCAGGTACTTAGGAAAACATTTATGGTATTTATGCTTATTCTCCCCCCACCCCCCCTCCAAAAAAAAAATAGTTAAGTAAGAAATTTCTGCAAGACAGCGGAGACAAATCAGGACTGAATTAAGTTGTCTGGAGCGAGGTGGAATCCGTATGTCTAAGGACCTGCTCCATGGATGTTGAAACCTAGGAGCCTCCTGGTTTACTGTGTGTCAATGTGTGCAAGCAGTCACTATATTTACTGGCATGAAAGAAGCAGCGCTGGAGCTTATGGAAGAGTCCATATCCGATACATGTTTCTTGCTTCCACCACTACCCTTTAGAGAGTGGAGGGTACTGAATCAATGACAGGAAGGGGCCCAGTTTGCTGATAAGCAGGGCTCCATCCCCAAGTTAAGTTTAACTTATCATACTGGGAGCAGCTCCATCACAGTAGAGCAGTCTCCCTCCCAGAATGTTAAGCCCAAGGCAATTGCCACACTTGCCTTCCCTCCTGGTTGAGAACGCTACACACATATCTTACCTTCTTTCAAAATCTTGTAGAAGCATGCTCTCTGATCTGAACCAGAGATGGCCCCATAGGAGGGGACAAAAGGGCAGATGGTTTTTGGAAGTAAAAAGAGTAATTAGACCTTACCTGCTAATTATTGTTCCTGGAGACACTCCAGTCCAGTCCCACACTTCCGGGGTAATGCACCTCTTCCAGCAGCTTGGAGACTGAGCATGCCATCTTTTTGATGACATCAGAGTACTTATACCGTTGGCACCTCCCACCAGCTCCATTAAACTAATGACAAAGCAGACTCAGAGGAGCAACAAATAAGTAGTTCCATTCAACTATTTCGTAACTAAATTGTAACTGGTCTGAAACCCCAAAGAAACCAATACTCCCCTCTCCCTTGAGAAAGGAATTCCCATAGTCCCTTGAAAGAGGAGGAGGCCAACCTGTGACCTGCTGGGTCCAAGACGGCGCACCTAGAGCAAGAACCAGGCATCTCCTAGTGCGCTCACACCACCATCACTAGTGCGGCATCCTCTTGATGCCCCGACCCCTATTGCCCCTTCCAGATTCCTTGTCAGGGCCGGGGTTGTGTAAAGGCAATTCCTACAGCACCACTCCGGGCGGGATCCAGGACTGGACTGGAGTCTCTCTAGGAGCAATAATTAGCAGGTAAGGTCTAATTACTCTTTCCTTATCATTCCTCCAGTACTACTACTACTACTACTATTTAGCACTTATATAGCGCCACACACGCAGCGCTGTACAGTCAAACATACAAGAGACAGTCCCTGCTCGTCAGAGTCTTACTCATCAGAGCTTACAATCTAGTCGCAACAATACAGGCATAAGTCAAATATGTTACAATTCGGCTATGAGAATTAATTAATGAGGGTTAGGTTGAGATGAGGATAGAAGTCAGGATCTGAATGTGACAGTGAAGAGGTGGGTCTTCAACCTGGATTTGAAGAGGGCCAGGGAGGGTGCCTGGCGTATAGGCAGAGGTAGGCTGTTCCAGGCCTATGGTGCAGCAAGGTGAAAGGAGCGAAGTCGGGAGTTAGCGGTGCGAGTGAAAGGCCTAGATAGAAGTAATTTGCTAGCGGAGCAAAGTTCCTGAGAGGGGGCATAGGGAGAGATAAGAGATGAGAGGTATTGAGGGGCCATAGAGTGGATGCATTCATAGGTCAGTAGGAGAAGTTTGAATTGGATGCAGAATTGGACAGGGAGCCAGTGAAGCGACTTGAGAAGAGGAGTAATGTGGGCATGGCGAGGCTGGCGTAAGATTAATTGAGCCGCGTGATTTTGTATAGATTGAAAGGGAAGGAGATGGCTCATGGGGAGACCAGCAAGGAGCAGGTTGCAGTAGTCAAGACGAGAGGAGATTAAGGAGTGGATAAGCGTTTTGGTAGTGTGTTCAGAAAGGAAGTGGTGGATTTTGCTGATGTTGTAGAGAAAGAAGCGGCAGGTCTTAGCTACGAGTTGAATATGTGTGGAGAAGGAGAGGGAGGTGTCAAAGATAACCCCCAGGTTGCGGGCTGAGATAACAGGAAGGATAGTGGATCCATCCACAGAGACTGAAAAAAGGGGAAGAGGAGGGGAGGAGTTGGGGGGAAAGACAAGGAGTTCAGCCTTGGCCATGTTCAATTTCAATCGGCGATGAGACATCCAGGCAGCAATGACAGAAAGGCAGGCAGAAATCTTGGTCTGGATTGCTGGAGTGATATTAGGTGTGGAGAGGTAGATTTGGGAGTCATCGGCATAAAGATGGTACTGAAAGCCATGGGAGGAGATGAGCGCGCCAAGGGCTTGGGTGTAGAGAGAGAAAAGGAGGGGGCCCAAGACAGATCCCTGGGAGGCACCAACATTGAGCGGGGTAGGAGAGGAGGAGGAGCCGCCAGAGCATACACTGAAGGAGCGATGGGAGAGGTAGGAGGAGAACCAGGAAAGTACGGAACCCTTGAAAACCAAGAGAGGAGAGGGTGGTGAGGAGAAGATTGTGGCCAACAGTGTCAAAGGCAGCGGAGAGGTCATGAAGGATGAGGATAGAGTAGAGGCCCTTAGATTTAGCCAGGAATAAGTCATTGGAGACTTTTGTAAGCGCTGTTTCAGTGGAGTGTAGGGGACAGAAGCCAGATTGTAGAGGGTCCAGGAGGGCCTGGGAGGTGAGGAAGTCGAGGCAGCGGCAGTGGACCGCTCATTCTAGTAATTTAGATATGAAGGGAAGGAGGGAGATGGGATGATAGTTAGAAGGACAGGTAGGATCGAGTGAGGGTTTCTTGAGGAGGGGTATGACAACAGCATGTTTGAAGTCTGCAGGGACAGTTGCACTGGAGAGTGAAAGGTTGAGAATATCAGAGATGGAGGGGACAAAGTTGGAGGAGATGGGGTGGAGGAGATGGGTGGGAATACGGTCAGAGGAACAGGTGGTGGGTCTGGAAGAGGAAAGAAGGAGTGCGGTTTCCGCACTTCTGGGATGTAACAGAGCAGCTCGATCAACGAGAGGGAACCACGATACCAGCCCGAAGGACCGCCCTGCTGAAACAGGCATCCTCCTCGGCCTGGACATCCAGGTGATAATGCTTCACAAAGGTGTGCAGAGAGGACCACATAGTCACCCTACAAATCTCCACTGGCGGAACTAGGCTGTACTCTGCCCATGAGGCCACCTGGGCCCACGTGGAACGTGCTCGCAATCCTGCAGGCACTGACCTGCCCTTTAATTGGTACGCTGAGACAATCACCTCTCTGATCCACCTGGAGATGGAGGCATTGGACACCGCTTCGCCCTTGCGCACGTCCATAGCCTCTTTCCCCGCACTTGCTAGCGCCGGAAGGCATTTTCACATGAAAGGTTGAGACTACCTTGGGACGGAAGGAAGGCACTGGCCGAAGGACCACCTTCTCCTTCGAGAAGGATAGAAATGGTTCCTGACAAGACAGGGCTTGAAGCTCCGAAATTCTTCTCGCTGAGTAAATTGCCACGAGGAACACTATTTTAATGGTTAAATCCTTCAGCGAAGACTGGGCCAAAGGCTCAAAGGGCTCCCCCATAAGAGCCATCAGCACCAAATTCAGATCCCAGGGTGGCACCACTGATCTCTGCAGCAGTCGGAGGCATCCCATCGCCCTTAGGAATCGTACCACGTCCAGAAGGGGTCCCCAACGATACTCCTTGGACCCTTCCTCAATAGCAGGAGATCACTGCCGGCTGGACCTGCAGGGAACTGGCAGCTAACCCCTTCTCGTGACACACCTGTAAGAAGGCCAATATGTCCGGGATGGAAGCAGAGGAAGGCCGGCATTGCCGATCTTTGCAACAGCCCTCAAAGATAAGCCACATCCGGACATACGAAAGACAAGTCGACCTCTTCCAAGCCTTGAGCAGAGTAGAGATTACCGAGCTCGAGTAACTTCTTTTACTTAACCTCGCCCTTTCAAGAACTATGCCGTAAGTGAGAATTGATTCACATGGGGAATCCAGACCGATCCCTGGGTTAACAGATCCTCTCTTGTCAGAAAATGCCACGGCCGGTCTGCCAGGAGCCATACCAAGTCGGCATACCACGGGCACCTTGGCCAGTCCAGGGAGATCAGAATGACCAACCCTTAGTGTGCCTCGATCCTCTGAACCACCCTGCCTATGAGTGCCCATGGGGGAAACATAAAGTAGCCCCTTCGAGAGCCACCTTTGCACCAGAGCATACAGGCCCTCTGACATCCTCTCTCGCCTCCTGCTGAAGAAGCAACTGGATTTGGCAGACACCCACATTGCCATGAGATCCATGATCGGAGAGCCCCATCTGTCTTCCAGTTGAGAGAACACCTCCTGGCAGAGCACCCACTCGCCGGGGTCCACCTGCACCCGACTTAGGTAATCTGCCATTCTGTTGTTGACACCTGCTACATGTGCCGCTGACAACACTTGGATATGGCTTTCTGCCCATCCTAGGAGACTTTCCACCTCCTCCTCTAAGGAGGCACTTCCCGTGCCTCCCTGGCAGTTGATATAGGCTGCCGTGGTCGCATTGTCTGAGAAGACCCGGATCACCTTTCCCTGTAAACACGGCTTGAAGCTCTGGAGAGTCTGGGCCATCGTCCTCATTTACAACCTGTTGATGGACCAAAGAGCTTCCTCCAGACTCCAGCGGCCCTGGGCAAAGTGTCCCTCACAGTGGGCCTCCCCAGCTGGACAGGCTTGCATCTGTAGTTAGTGGGATCCAATGTGGAGGCTCAAGGGGTATGCCTTCCACCAGGTTCCTTGAACACAGCCACCACTTGAGAGCTCTCCTGGTCACTGGTGGGCAAGAGAGGCATCTCGACAGTGGATGTTTCTGGTGAACAGCACCCTCTGCAATGGTCTCATGTAGGCCCTTGCCCATGGAACGAACTCGAGGGTCACTGTCATGGTCCCAAGGACTTGCAGATAATGTGAAGCCAACAGGTGTGCCATGCCCAAGAAGCTGCACATCAACATCCGCAGTCATTGTGCTCTTGTTCTGGCAGGAAGACCTTCCCCCTGCGAGTGTCGAAGTTTGCCCCCAGGTACTCGATCTCCTGGGATGGAACCAGACAGCTCTTGGCCAGGTTGATCACCCAACTGAGACCCTGCAAGAATTCCACCACTCTTGCAGTTACCCGTTCTCTTTCCTCCTTTGACTTTGCCCGAATCAACCAGTCATTGAGGTACAGGTGTACTAGCTCTCCTTCCTTGTGGACTGCCACCGCCACGACAACCATAACCTTAGTGAACGTATGGGGAGATGTCGCCAGGCCAAATGGCAAGGCCCAAAACTGGAAGTGGCACCACAAACTGGAGGAACTGCTAATGTTCTTGCCAGATGGGAATGTGTAGGTATGCCTCCGTGAGATCTAGTGATGTTATATACTCCCCGCTTTGCACCACCACTATCATGAACCTCAACATATCCATGTGAAAGTGTGGTACCCGATTCACATGCTTGAGGTCGAGAATTGGATGGAAGGCACCCTCCTTTTTTGGCACCACAAGTAAATGGAGTACTGACCGCTTCTGCACCACCACCCCTAACTGGAGGAGCCGCATCAAGGTGTCCCCTACCGCTGTGGCCTTGCCTCAGGTTTTGCAGGGAGACTGAACAAAGAACGGGGGTACCAGCCGCACCAGCTCAAAGGTATAGCCCTCTCATATGACCTCCAGGACCCATTTGTCCGAGGTGATCCAGGCCCAGACGGAGTAGAACTCCCGCAGATGACCTCCCACGGGCTGCACCTCTGCCTGGGCCCTCCTCACTTCATTGTGCTTTCTTAGGTCCCAAGGATGCTCTAAATCCCCTCCCCGCTCCTCAGAACCCTCAAAACACCTGCCCCTTTGAGGAGAAACGTCCCCACTGGTAGGGAGTAAAGTGAGTCATCTGAAACCTCCTGAATTCCCAGGGCTGAGTCCGCACAAGAGGTGCGTTGCAGCCTGGCCTGTGTTTCTCCTCGGGGAGCTGTCCTCCCTTGGACTCCCCCAAATCCTTCACCAACTTGTCTTGCTCCTCTCCAAAGAGGAGCTTCCCCTTGAAGGGGAGCTTGCTGAGCTGGGACTTAGAGGAACTGTCCGCTGCACAATTTCATAGCCACAGGTAGCGGTGTGCTGCCACCAGGAATGCCAACCTCTTAGACAGGCTCTGGATCAGATCGTAGTGGGTATCTGCCAGGTAGGCCACACCCGATTCTAATTTTGCTGCCTCCTCTTCTGATCCTATTTCCAGGTCTTCTGGCTGATGGATCCATTGAGACCAACGAAGGCAAGCTCTGGCCACCCAGTCTCCACAAACCAAAGCCTGCAGTGTGAGAACGTTCATATCAAAGACCTGTTTTAAGATCGTATCCAACTTTCTCTCCTGGGGGTCCTTGTGCTCTGTGCTGCCCTCGACCAGAATCATTGTTTCTTGATTACCACCAACACTGTGGCATACACCTTTGGAGATTGGAGCAACTCCTTTTCCTACTCCGTTAGAGGGTACAAATGTGCCATGGTACGCACCCCATGCAAACCCGCTTCCGACAGGATCCACTCATCCTGGATCATCTGCTTAACCACGCTATGGACAGGGAAGACTTCTGTGTCTTCCATAGTGCCTGAAGCAGTGGGTCTTCCAACACATCCTCCTCAGCTGTGACCCCTGTGAGCATATTTAGGGCCTTTAAAGACTTGACTATGAGCACCGGCAACTCCTCCCGGCAGAATACCCAAACAATCCGGGCCTGTTCCTCCTGCTCCGGAATCTCTTCTTCCTCGAGCTCCTCATCATCCATGTCAAATTCCACATCCAGGCCCACCCCATCTGTGCCCTCCAGCAGTGGAGATCGGTCCTCCCAATCCTCCCCAAGTCTCATCCTCTTGGTGGGACTTGAGGCCGGTCCCAAATCGTTTGGCACAGCCCTCTTGGCACCTAGTTCCTGCAATGGCCCTGAAGCCCCCAAGCCTTGGCGCAGGCAGAAGGCCTTAGGAAGTAGTAGGAAAATTTCAGGCGAAAACCCTCCCAGGGTCCCTCTGTTCCCCATGTCCTGGGACGTGGAGGGTCTGGGGAGAGGCTAGAGGCAAGGCGTTGGCTCCAACTGCATAGCCTCTGCATTCCCTCTCCCAACTCCGCCTCTGTTGTGAGCCAAGATTCCTGAGACAGGGAGGGGCTTGGCTCCAGACTCCCCCTGCCTGTAAATCCCACTCCACCGAGGAGGCCTCAGTAGCACATCCGCGGCAGACGCCTGCCTCGGAGACAGTGTCACGCCAGGTTCCGCACATGAGTTATTGGGGGCTGGCTGACATAATGCCTCCTGTGCTCTTCCCCTTAACTCCCTTGCTCTTTTTTTTTTTTTTAGCAAAGGCAACACAAAAGGGTCAAGGAAAGATTCAATTTCCAACCATGAGACCTACCAGGCTACAAGGAAAAAGATACCCTGAAGAGCTTGCCTTCAGTTCCTTATCTTCTTAATTCTTTTTTTTCAAAACTGAACTCTGAAGGCCAGTCCTTTGCAGTGCCACTGAAAGAAAAGCGTCACGCAGGAAAATCCGTGCAGGGGAAGCCTAAAGAGAGGCTCTTCAAGTGCAGGAGAAAATGGCACGCTTTTTCCCGTGCCAAAGGCACTGCTCAGAAAAAACACGTGGCAGCCCACCGCGCTTCTCTCTTCTCAGCGAGCATGTTCGCAGATCCTGTACTGCCCTCTGCTAAATCTGACGGCTTAGGGAGTCCCTTTACCTGAGTCTGCTGCTCTCATCTTCTCAAACCGCTCAATAGAAGCTCTGGGGATAATCAGGGACTTCTGACTGCCCCCTCCCCACTCAGCCCTCCAGTCCAGCTTATGCAGAGAGGCGGGGCCGAGAAACTGATTGAAGGTTCTCACTCTGACCGCAGACTCCTCACCCGTTCATGGGTTCGGGAGCCACTGAAGACTCAGGCAGTTCTGCACTACCCCACACCCCTTCTGAAGGGTCCTGGGAAGGAGGGGAGAGGAGGGCTCCTCCTGATCCTTTTTAGGGCTTTATTTCCCTTGATTTAAAAACTTTAGAGACACTGCTAGGCTAGCTCAGAAAGCAAGGAATCCAAGGATGGAAGAAATTAAAAATATGTTATCTCACTTGGATGAAAGAAGCGACATAAATAATGTATTGAAAAAGCAAAAAAAAAAAAAAAAATCAAACCAAAATATAAATTAATCTAAACTAAATTCCTTAGTTGTTCCTTCAGTAAGATAGCACTCTGACTCACCACCTCCTCCAGTTGCTTGGAGACTGAGCTTACTGGAGCTTGTGCGTAGTGCCAGTGGTATAAGTACTCCGATCAAAAAGATGACATGCTCAGTCTCCAAGCTGCTGGAAGAGGAGCACTGCTTCAGAAGTGCGGGACTGGACTGGAGGAACAATAAAGAACATCAAAATATGAAAAGTAGATTAGATTGCTTGCTAGTAACCTCCCCTCAAGATGAGAAAAGGTGCCACTTTTGGAAAACTTACATGAAGACATGATGGAATCATCTTTCTGTAGACTTAACTCCAAGATGTGTGCAAGAGACAGAGAGATCCTTATTGAGATCAGGTTCAATGTTGGCACCAATGTTGTTCCTGCTAGCAATATTATGAAGGATGTAACAAGCAAGCACTATCTCTGCCACTTAAAAAAGCACATGCTGTAAGGCACTACCTGATCTGTGCAAACACCTGGAGTGACCTTTAACACTCCAAACATGTACTCAATGACAGAGCTAGTGAACGTGTGTGCTTCATTGTCCTTCCTTTCTGCTGGTGTCCTAGAATGAACCAGAGCCAGCCACCATGTCTTGCATTACCTTTACAAAAGACAAGATAGCTTATGTGAGGAAGTAGAAAATAGTGTGTCTCACTCACACAAAGCCAAGTCCATGATTTATTTTATTTATTTATTTAACCTCTTTTATATACCGCACTATTCATAATCAGCGCGGTTTACATAGAACAAGAAACATCAGACAAAATACAGATATCTGTTTTTACATCGAACAGGAACAATAACTTGGGTAACCGGGGCAATTATTTACAACAAATAATAGTCATAATGATAGAGATTATAGGAGGTTGACAGATGACTTTAACTGTTCTGGACAGCTTGATCCACTCCAGATTGTATCCCATTGCCTGCATGGTCATTAGACTGTTCCTGTAAAGTTCCCAGAAATACCAAGATAAGTCTATATAGGCAGCAGGATCAGTGCTAGAGTACATCTTACTGTCCTAAATTTGCGGAGGAAGGTGGCAACCTTAGAAGGATGTTTCTGCCTAGTTGGAAGTAAGCATAGACCTGTGTGTGGACAAGTAGCCAGCAAAGCTAAATAGTGGATGCTTGGAAGGAAAAGGCTAGATAAAAAGATGAGAATGTTTTATTTATTTGCATTTCTCTGCCTGGCTTATCAAGTAACACCCAGTACTTACTCTACAAACATCTGCTGCCGAATCTGCCCTCTCTAACTCTCAGAAGAGGGTACTTTGATGAAGAAGTAGGAAACATGAAAGGAATCCAGATGCATGGGCATTACATTCATGAAAGTCATGTTCACATCACATTCCACCTGCGCACTGAGGTAGTGGTAGTACTTAAGATTTCTATATGCTCCTTCCCTCTCATAAGGTGGCATCAATGGGATAATTGCACCAGTGACATTTGGATTGCCAGCTATGTCACTGAGGGGGTAATTTCATAACAGAGCACCTATGTGAAAAGCCTATAAAAGGTGCCTATTTTATAAAGGCAAAGTAAAACTTCAAATATCACTCTTGCCGAATGTGGATTAACACCAGTATTCCAGAAAAGTTTTAAAAGGACCATCAAAATCAAATGAGAGCAACTTCACTCATTTCAAGCTCTCTATGGTTTCATCATCGGTCCAGTTTATAGTTTGGGCATAGCTATTAGTCAGTAACAGAAGCTTCCAAAATTTAAAATTAACTTATTTATAGCTTATAATGTCCTCTGACATGTCACATGCTTCAAAGAGCTCAATCTTCTGCAATATGGAGCTACATTCCTGTATGCTCCCTTCGTCACCATGGAGCTTTCACAATGTGCATCTGAAAGCGAAAGAAACATCATCAGCATTTAAGGCACAACATATGACTTGTACAGCCAATCCCAGCAATGACTGCCATTCCACTTCAACATTCATAGTAACATGGTATATGATGGCAGATAAAGACCATCATGGTCCATCTAGCCTGCCCAGCAAGACAGCAAGAGTAGGTGCATCTGCTGTTTCATGGAGGTCACCCCTCCCCCATGCTTTTGTTTAGGGAAGTACCCACCTCTTCATGCAGGTCACCCCTATTTTTTGAGATATAAGAGATAGTTATGTTTATTTTGATTTTATCCTGTTGGAATAAAGGGATCCACTGTGTCTGTCCCATATCGTTTTGAATTCTGTTACTATAGTTGCCCCCACCACTTCCATCGGGAGGGCATTCTAAGCATCCACCACCCTTTCAGTGAAAAAGAATTTCCTGACATTGCCTTTTAATTTTCCCCTTGCAGCTTCATATTATGCCCTCTAGCTTTGCAGCTTCCCCATCTTTGGAAGAGGTTTATTTTTACATTTATACTCCTTAAGTATTTAAAGGTCTGAATCATATCTCCACTCTCTCCTCTCCTTCAGTGTGTCCATATTTAGATCTTCAAATCTCTTCTCATACGTCTTCTGATGCAGACTCCAAATCATTTTGGTTGCCTTCCTCTGAATCATTTCCAGTCTTTTTATATTTTTTGTGAGATATGGTCTCCAAAACTGGACACAATATTCCAAGTGAGGCCTCACCAGTGACTTGTACAGTGACATTAGTACCTTCTCCTTTCTGCTGGTAATTCCTCTCTGTATGCAACCCAGCATCCTTCTGGCTATTGCCACCACCTTGTCACACTGTTTCAACACCTTGAAATCCTCAGAAATAGTCACTCTGAGGTCCTTCTCCTGGTCCATGCACATCAATCTTTCGCCCCCTATAGCATACAGTTGCCTTGGATTTCTGCTTCCCAAGTGCATGACACTGCATTTCTTCACATCAAATCTTAACTCCCAAGCATTAGACTATTCTTCTAACTTTTGTAGATCTTTCCTCATGTTATCCACTCCCTCAGGGGAGTCCATTCTATTGCAAATTTTTGTGTCATCTGCAAAAAGATTTTTCCATTCAGTCCTTCAGCAATATCACTCACAAATACATTGAACAGTACTGGTCCTGGGACCGAACCCTGGGGCACACGGCTAATTACCTTCCTTTCACCCGAGTGAGTTCCATTTACCATCATCTTCTGTCATCTGTCGGCCAGTCAATTTTTGATCCAGTTCACCACCTTGGGACCCATCCCCAAGCTGTCTAGTTTATTTATAAGCCTCCTATGAGGAATAGTATCAAAGGCTTTGCTGAAATCTATATAGATCACATGCATTGCATGCCCTTGATCTAGTTCTCTGGTCACCCAGTCAAAGAACTCAATTAGATTTATTTGGCAAGATCGTCTTTGGTAAACTCATGTTGCCTCAGATCATGCAACCTTTTGGTTTTGAGAAAGTCCACTCTTTGCTCTTTCAGGAGTCCCTCTGTTACTTTTCCCACTACCGAGATAAGGCTTACTGTCCTGTAGTTTGTCACTTCTTCCCTATTACCACTTTTGTGAAGAGTTATCACATCTGCCCTTCTTCAGTCCTTTGGAACTTCTCCTGTCTCCAAGGATCTATTAAAAACATCCTTTAACGACCCTGCAAGAACTTCTGTGAGCTCTTTTAGTATCCTGGGATGTGTCCCATCCAGTCCCATAGCCTAGTCCACTTTCAGTTTTGCAAGCTGTTCAAATACATCATCATCAGTGAATGGTGTGGTATCTACTCCATTCCTATTTGTATATTTGTCAATCACAGGTGGTCCTTCTCCAGGATTTTCTTTTGTAAAAACAGAAGTATTTGTTTTGCATTTTTGCTTTTTCAATGTCACTTTCCACTCCCACACTTTTGAGTCCTGCAATTCTACCTCTGATCTTCCTCCTCTCCCAAATATATCTGAAAAATGTTTTGTCACCACACTTCACATCTTTAGCCATCATTTCTTCTGCCTTTGATTTCACTAACCTTATTTTTCTTTTTGACTCTTTTAGCTTTATCCTGTATTCTTTTCTTTGTTCCTCTGTGAATTTTGTGAAAGCTGTGTTTTTTGCCTTTATTTGTGCAGCCACTTCTTTGGAGAACCAAATAGGTTTCCTTTTCCTCTTGTTTTTATTTACTTTCCCTACATATGTGTCTGTTGCCCCTTTTATTGCCTCTTTAGTTTAGCCCACTGCAATTCCACTTCCCTTATCCCCTCCCACTCTGCCAACTCCTGCAGGCACTTGGCCATTTTTCTGAAGTCAGTATTTTTAAAATCTAGGACTTTGAGCTTGCTGTGATTGGACTCCACCTTACCACACCGTGTGATGATCACTGCTGCTCACATAGGCACCCACCCGGATATTCAACACGCTATCTCTGTTGGTGAGTACTAAATCCAGCATCGAGCTTTCCCTAGTCAGTTCCATTACCATTTGTCTAAGCAATTCATCTTGGAAGACATCCACAATTTTTTACTTCTTTCCAGATACTCCAATCCACATCAGGTAGATTAAAGTTACCCAATATGATCACTTCCCCCTTCATGGCTATCTTTGCAATATCAATAATCAATTTGCTATCCATTTCTTTGGTTTGAGTTGGAGGCCTATAGACTATATCAGTATGAATGACAGTGCCATCTCCTCTTTCCAACACAATCCATAGTGCTTTTTCTTTTCCCCATGGCCCCTGCATTTCAGCTGCTTTAATATTGTTTTTGCCATATAAGGCTACTCCTCCTCCTTTTCTACCCTCTCTATCTCTTCTAAATAAATTATAGCCAGCCATGGCTATATCCCATTCATGTGACATGTTAAACCATGTTTCTGTAATGGCCACAATGTCCACATCCATTTCCACCATTAAGGCTTCCAGGTCAGGAACTTTGTTGGCTAGGCTTCAAGCATTTGTGCTCATTGCTTTTCAGCATTTGTTGACTGTCTTGCCTGTATTTTGCCTGTATTTTATTTTACATGCCTCTTCCCACTTGACCTTGATGTGTGGGTTAATACTGCAGCTGTTTCCAATGTTATTATGTTTTTGCTGGGAGTGACATCCTGAACTTGTTCTTTTCCATCCATGATCCCCTTTCCCTAGATTAAATGCCTCTGCACCTAATGCCTGAATTTTTCACTTGCAATCCTTTTCCTTGCAACAGAGAAATGTAGTCCATCAACACAGTATAGCCTCTTATTATTCCATCTATTTCCCAATCACCTATATATCTAAATTCTTCTTGTTTGCACCAGGTTTGGAGCCTTGCATAAAAGTTGATTATGCGATGCAGAATTTCTGCCCCCTTATGAAGAACTGCTAGAACGTCTGAGAATGCTATAGTGTTAGCAATGGGCTTGAGTTTCTCTCCCAGAATCTGGAAGTCCCTCTGAACTGTAGAGGCACTGTTTCTAGCTAGGTCATTTGTACACAAGTGGATGATAAAATCAATTTTGGAGTGCTCACTTTCTGCACTAACTATGCCAGCAATTTGCTTCATATCCCTGCTGACTGAAAAGCCTGGGAGGCATTTGAGCATCTTCTCTCCTTTTAACTGTGTTCCCAAGTTGATGCCTCTGATGATGGGATCTCCAAGTAGTATCCTCTTTTGTGATAGGTTTTTTTTTTCATATTTAGTGCATTATCAGTAGATTGGGCATTAACCTTCTTGTTTAAGGGCATTTCAGTTTCCACTAATTGGGCACTCAAATTTCCCAAGACAGAGAAGGTATTATGCAGGGATATCTCTTGATGGAGGGGTGTCTCCATGTTACAGGTCGCAGCCTACCAGAGCCCACTGTAATCCATTTGTCCCTGGGCTGCTTGATTCTTTGTGGAAGTGGTGGTGGATTTTATTAATTTTGTAAACTAGAGGAGAGGTGTGTTTAATTGCAGCTAATTCTACCTGTAATAGAATCAATTCTTTATGCAAGGCAGATAACTTGAGACATATAGGGCAAGCTTTTAGGCTCCAAATGATTTTTTTTAGAATGAAGGCACCACAACTATTGCATTGAATACATGACATACTGATTAAGATGGTTATAAAGCAGTTCTAGGACAAGGAGAAAAGGTGGGTGTTACACCTAATTGAAGGACAGATATCAGTCTATATGATGACTATATAGGCAATGCAACCCTGGGGTGGATGGGGTGAGGGGTAGGGTGGGCGGGAAGCTAAGTGTCCCTGGCCAGTAGACCTTCTATGAACTGAGGGCACACTCAGATCTAAGAGAATATAAACAGGTAAACAGGCAAGGAAAATGTCTATCAAAACCAGCCCAAATAATACATTTAGAAAATTATCTTTGTAATCTCTTGGGATTGTGATGGCAGTTGCTGGATCAGAACTCCTGCTCAGGCAGCACAGACTGATTGAATTAACCACACCCTGTTAGATGGGGTTCTAACAGAGCAATGGAACTTTAAATGTTCAAATGAAATCCTACTTCTTTATACCAGTCTACTATGCAAAGGACCTTGGAACTTTAAAATGTATACCTTTACTGTAAAATTTAGTAGGAAACCAGGTCTTTGCAAATCTAAAAGCAAATGTGTACTGCAAGTCCTAGTAGATAAATATCAAGGATATAGTGTCCCTGGCCAGTAGAACTGCTATGAACTGAGGACACACTCAGATCTAAGAGAATATAAACAAGTAAATAGGCAAGAAAATTTTATATCAAAACCAGCCCAGTAAATTTAGAAGCTTAGCTTTGTAGTGTCTTGGGGTTGTGATGGCAGTTGCTGGATCAGAACTCCTGCTTAGGCAGCAGAGACCAACTCAGGCAGCAGAGACCTGGGGGACTATCATAGTCAATTTAAATATTCAAGATTGCTCCATATAATTCAGGACATGTTCTCTATTGCCTCCCCATATAGATTTTCTCCACGATCCACTATTTAAGGTCTTCAATTTTCCACAAAAGGGGCAGACATTGACTTTGTCACAATCCTTCTGCAGTGCTTGTTTAAACCCAAGCAAATCTTACATTTAGTGCAGCCAATATTCAGCAATAAACAATAAGCTTGGGCAGAGCAGGCATAGAGTTGAAATAAACACTCACAGTTTATAAAAGGGCCCTTTTACTAAAACCCAGTAAGGCTATACACATAACATGTGTTTGAAATATTTGTTAAGTGCAAAGCTTACATGATAACTGTTGGGGGCATGATCTTCATGTTCCAGGCAGCTAACAGTCAACCAAGTACATTAACATGTAGCACAATTAACATGGGTGCACCAAACAATAGAAGTATCATTTGGTGCACCTACGCTAATTGCCTCATTAATGGTGCTCACGTGCTGATGTACTCTCCATGCCCACACTCCACCATTAACCCACTCACCATGCGCATTAGTGCATGAGTGCCACTTAACGTGTTTTGGTGGTCAGTAGCTGGCATTTTCATTTATCAGTGCTTACTGTGGCCAGTTACTATATGCTGTAAGGCACATGGCGCTTAGTTAAAGGGCCCCAAAATGTGCAAGTATATGCATAGAGAATACACACAAATTTATGACTTCTTTGGAGCAAGTGTAAATGTGTACACTACTGGAGCTGGTTCAGGGTGCTACATTTTTAGAGATATATAGGCACCTATGTTGTATTTATAAAATAACACAAATATAATAATTTAAAGTATGGAAGAGTACTATATCCACTGACCAATCCAAAAATCTCCTCCAATCAATACATATTTTAAATCAAATGTCAAATTTCAAATTTTATTGGACCTCAAATCACTTATATCAGGCAATCAAGCCCAAAATGAACAGTCTATCGGGCCAGATAGATAAGATTCATCAGGCTTCAGCTATATAACAACAGCATATATATAGTTGTAGTCAACATTATTGGCATTATTCCCTACGTGCTAGTTTACCAGTGAATCAGTACCTTTGAGCACGTAGGATTTGCTCCTCTGATATTGCCTTTCACGAGAAGTCTTGCAGTTTGACTGCCCGATTTCAATCTAGGGGTTATCCATCTTATTTGATCTTCAAGCATATAAACAGGCTAAATTTGCCCAGCATGAGTTATTGCTGGACTACTGTAGTCACCAAGATCCATCTGCCCATCTAGTCTGTGTTCTTCCTTTTTTCCACAGTTTCTCAGCCGATTTTTAATATCATGAGATCTCATTGGGAGGTCCTTCACCTTCATCCACTGTTTTCTGATTTCCCCATGATAGCATACAAACGGGGACTCAATATCAGAGAGATTGTTACCTGTTTTGTGCCTAACAAATTATTGGTTGAAATCTCGGGTTGTGACCAATGTGGCCATCGTTCTTTGTTTCAATTTACAATTGTTGTGCCTTCTTGAGTCAATCCTTAAGGGAAGACCCACTTTAGTTGGTTCAGCAATAACTGTGATTCTTCTTGGGTAATTTATATTGTTTTGTGCCCCTGATCTTTGATATATGTAGGTCATACTAAATGTTAGATACGCCTTCGTCTGAATGAGCTCAAGAGCCATATTGCTAATGCTGTTACGACAGCTCCTTTGGTTGATCATTGGGTGGCTAGGGGACATTCTGTTTGTGATTTGCCTATCAGAGAACTGTGATCATATATAGTCATGAATACATTAACTTTATAAATATTAAACACATCTTTTATTTCTGATTAAATGATTATAGATACTTATGAAATGTATTCATCAGACAGATTAACTATAAGAGCAGTGTTCTTCACAGGTTCTATTTTCTACAGCATATATGTCTTCAATTAAAATGATTTTACACAACAGAAAAGAACAAATTTGTAAATCACAATGGTAAATGTTTGAATGTCTGGGTTACATATATTTCTTCTGTTTGAGGGATATACTGTATGGCTCACAAGAAAGTCTGAATCAGGCCTACAGTTCTTCAACTTAATTTGAAACAGTCAAGCATACAGTAATGCATCTGCAAGACTGGTTACTGTTTTAATGAGATTTACTTCTACATTCATAGGTTAATGTTAATTCACCTTCCTTTTTCCCCCCGTAGGAGCTTTCCTAGAACACTAGCCTTCTGAAACAGTTTTTTTTTTCTTTCTTTACTTCTGCCGTCTACAAAAGGTTGTTTTTTTTTCCTGATGAGCTACTGAGCATGCAGCTCCCTTTTCATCACAAAGCATAATGTGAGAGGTGTAATCTTCACCCTTTTAGAGGAGAGTGAGTAAATCACCCTACTAGAGGCATGGCAATCTGATTACATGCTTGAACTTTGATCAGTGCAGCAGCATCATGGCTTGCCTTCTTGCACTTCAGATTCAGAGTTCTGGGAAATAACTGTGTTGGTTCTAGAATAAAAGATTCCCTGCAGTGCACAATTCCAGATAGAAGAAAGGGAGCTCTGTGCTTGCACACCCCAAAAGGTATTAAAAGAAAAGCATTTAAGTAGCTGGATAGAGTCAATACTTTGTTCAGCTTTCAACTAACATGTTTTTTTACAAATGAGCATTTGGTTTTTTGTTTCATTTCAGAAAACTACGCGCATGAACCTACAAATTAATGCCTGTAGTTGATTTATATGTGCTAAAACATTTTGCATGTGTTAATCAAATTTTACATGCCATTCATTTCTGAAACAAACTAAAAACGTCCAAAAAAAACATTTAAAAAAGTGAAAATGTTTCTCTGCACGCCCCCAGTGTTTTTGGATGCAATCTTCCAGAACGGCAATGTCACAATTGACACCATCTTAAAACACTTATTAACCTACTAAAAATATTGGGTTTGATATTCAAAAGCACATATTCCAAAGAGCTTTTTATTTAAAAAAAAATGCTTTATTTTGACAGATACCATTTGGCTGTGTAAGTTGCCATACAGCTGAAATTGCATATTTTAAATTGTGGCAAGATTTGGGGCACTGTGGCGGCCAAACTAAAAATTATACCGAGAACAGCAAAAGTCACTCTCCACCTAACTTATGAGTGTAGAAATAGCAGCTTTAATTTCAAATCAAGTTCAAAATACAGGAAAAAACTTTCTTTTTCGGCCTGGCTTAACTACCTCTGCTGAATAGTCCCAGCATAACTCTGCCCTTTCTTGCAGCCATAATTCTGAGGAAATTAAAAAAACCTCTGATGCTAGTCCAAGAGAAACTCGGACTTTGCTTGTAGAGACAGACCTCCGGATGAGTTATGCCTTCCTGCCACCTCCCTCCTGTGACATGGGTTCTCCTCTCTCACATTACTGTATGCTTTCTATTAGCTTTAACCTTTAATGCCTCTGGAGAACATCCAGTCACAGCCTCCCATTGGCAGATGTTGTTATATGGCAACATGATCCCGCTCTGTAGTACCCAGTGCCGGAGGGGGCAAGAGAAATCAAAATCGCTCCTACTCTAGACCGCCAAGCATTTTACAAGGTACACCTGTGGAGATGGATCTACTCCTTCTTCAAGGTTGGAGAGGGGTCGGAGCAGTGACTTGGGGGGGGGTGGAGAGTCTAAACGATATTAAAGCTACACTGGCCCCTTTAAGATGGCGCCGGAGCATCAGCTGTGTGTTAGTGGCCTAATGTTCCCGGCCAGAAAAAACAACACCAGCTTGAACCTGGCATTATTTTGCCCAGAGAATAATGCAGCTTGTGAAGTTCAACTGAAGCTGCATTACTTGATGTACTTAATAGTGAGGTGTTTTGCATCCATTTGCATGTTTTGCATCTCATTATTGTTTAATGTGCACTGCAACAAATTAAAGTGCATTATGGTAAAATAACACACACTTTTGCCCTTTAATGTATGTGAAGAGACAAAAATGGTGTTTTACCTTTATTGCATGTTAGTAACCACCCCCAGGACCGTACCGAGCCCTGTGCAAACGGTGCGGCCGCACAGGGCGCAAAGACTTAAGGGGCACATTTCGACTCTCTGCCGTTGCCTGCCGCCGCCACTTTAGCGGTGGCAGGCAGTGGCAGAGAGCCGAAATGCACCGGCACACTAAGCAGGTCTGGTCTCTCCTGCTTAGTGTGCCGGCGAGTTGTACATCGGGTGCACGCCTCTTCTCTCCCGCCCCCATAAAGTGACTAGATGGAGGTGCGGGAAGGGGAGTGCACGCCCGATGTGCAACTCGCACAGGGCGCTTTTCACCATTGGTACGGCCCTGACCACCCCCCCCCCCCTTAGGGCTTACCCTAAGAGTCCCTTTGCATCTTGGAGTTTTGCCAGTTCCTCCCTTCTTCTGCACTGCACATCTTCTCTCTTCGCTTTGAAGGAATGTAGGATCTAACACAGCAAGTATTATATTGTGCATATTAAGTAAGTGTTTTCCCACCATGCAATGACTACTTCCCAGAGTCTGATCTTCCCATATATCTTCTAGCAGTCATTTATAGTCACGGAACATGCTATTGTTTTCTTGCTGTATTTTCTCCATGTTTCTTTATTTGTTATTCTTTTTTAAGATTTTGCAGCTTACAAAGATGCAACATGCAAGGAAATTACAAAGAAAACATCTTATTCCAAAAACATCCTAACATACAGTAATAATGTTTTTTACCCCATGTTATGGAGAGAGGAAACTAACTCACCTGGTTGGATTACATGTCTAATCCCCAGATAAATGCCACCCTAACTCAATAACATTGTAAGGGGGAAAAAAAGAAGGGAAAAATATCAGAAAGGCCTTGGATGTACAACAGGATCCAAGTTACTTATCTTTCAAGAAATTTTTCACTTGAGCAGGATCAGTAAATATATATCTAACTCCCTGTTACAAAACCAAACATTTGCAGGGAAAGCGTAAGAAGTGTTCCCCAAACCTAAACTTAAGAAAAGGCACAGCACTTGAATGGTGTAAATCCTACCTATCCAACAGGTGGCAACAAGTAAAAACAGGTCATACATCCTCGGAACCATTCCTGCAGTCCCAGGGGGTACCTCAAGGATCGTCCTTATCGGCATTAATGTTCAATATATATATGCAGCCGATATGTGATTTGATCCGATCTTTCAACGTACGATGCCTGGCTTACGCAGACGACATCCTCCTCCACATGCCGTTCAAAACTGACCAACCGATGTTCTCCCCAATAATCAATTGTTTCGGAGCGGTAGCTGATTGGCTACTGACACAAAACCTTCGGATCAATCATAGTAAAACTGATGTCCTTTTTGTTACAAAGAACCGTAAATTCACACACCCCCCATCGCTACTTGTCAATGATGTAGAATTGAAGTCCAAACCTACAATCAGATATCTTGGCATCACATTGGACCAGCACCTAGATATGACCACACATGTGAAGAACGTTACAAAGTCTATATATCACAAGATCAGAACATTACGTCACCTCCGCCCCCTACTGGAATCCAATGACTACCGGACAACCTTTCAGGCATTAGTCCTCCCACACCTGGACTTTGCGAATATCGTCCTCCACGGCCTCCCTCAATCAATTTTAAATCCGCTCCGCCTGGCTATGAATGCAGCCGCAAGAGTTCTCTCTGGATCATCAAGAACTGACCACATAACACCAATCATGAAAAATCTGCATTGGCTACCATTACACGCCAGACTCCAATATAAGTCATTAGTCCTTACTTTTAAAGCCCTGAATAACTACCCACCTACACCGATTAGCAAACTAATTCACGGCACCCTGGAAAACAGAGACAGGAGATCCACTGCAATGAACACCTTAATAGTCCCCAAGATGATGACGTCATGTACTAAGACCACTTCCAACAGGGCTTTCTCTATATTCGCTCCCCTAAATTGGAATGCCCTTCCACATGAAATCCGTGGCATCAAAAGCTTAATCCTATTCCGTAAAGCTTTGAAACACCACCTATTCACAATATGCTACCCTGACACCAACCCTGACACCCACACATCGGGTAAACTTCCTTCATGTCTCAGCTACCACAGCACCTTATTACAACCAGAAAATGGCTAGCCTATACTATTGCCCACCCACCACTTTTACGCCTGTCCCTCCCACACAAAATGAAGATGATACCAAATTAGCTCAGAGTACTGGTGACAATACTAATGTAACCTGTAAATAGTTACCCTGTGAATAGTTACCCCGGTTGTCCTATGTTTTTTTTTCCCTGTTCTATGTAAAACTCAATGTTGCTTGTATGCATTGTAGTATGTTTTGTTCGATGTACACCGCACTGATTTCAATAGCGCGGTATAGAAGAAATGTTAAATAAAATAAATAAATAAATAAATAATAAGATTTCAATTGAAGGGACCTCCTCCTTCTCAATTGCGTAGCTGTAGCTACATCAGGAATAATCATAAGGTTCTGACCACAAAAGAAGAAGAAATGTGCCTTCCTGATTCTGGATTTTTCTGCATCTAAAGAAAGACTAACAATCAATGTAGTTCTAGAGGAAATATCATCAGCAGACGCTTCCAAAAACCCTGTCAAATCCAATTCAGGTGATCTTGCAACCACTGAGATATCTACTTCCTCACCTTGAAAAAGGGATCTAGTTGGTAAATAATATATATTTGAAGCTAGCACAGATTATGCATCAGTAAACAACAACAATACTTCCTTTAAATATTTCTGAAACAAAATAGACGGAGACAATAAATATATCATAGGAAAATTTAACAAATGTTAAGTTTCTAGCTCACATAGAGTTCTCCAGTGGATTGCAAGGAATCAACCTGAGTGGAAATTTTATTGAATTTCTGAAGAGCAGCATCAATCCCAGCATCATGCACCTGCAGTTTTTTAACAGTGTCAACAGATAACTTCATTGTTTGGTCAGTAAAACCTCCCAGTAATGTATTGGACTATATGTCAGGTTTAATATTTTTTAGGGAGTTGGAACATTGAATAGGAACAAGCATTAAAGCACCCCCCAAGGAACCCTGCAGTGTGTCCTTCAAAAGGAAAGATCTGCATTCCCTGAAGGATGCATGAAGAGAGTGATAACACTCCCACCCTCTAGCCTAAACCTTTCTGCAGGAGAGTTAGAGGGAGGTCCTAGAAGATGAACATAAAGAAACCCCAGAAGCTGCAGTGGAGGAAAGAGCAACTAAGTTAGACTGAGGTATAGCAGGAGCAAGCTGCCCCTGCTTAATGTGTTTGTCCATAGGGCCAGACACTGGTATCAGGATAGATGATGACACAGGTTGCTTACTGGTTTTATATTTCCTCTTCCCCGGGCCCTTCAATATCTCCAAGAAAGCACCAAACATCGAACTGGCACTGAAGGGGCACCAATGAGGTGTATACTTTGATCTCATGCCCCTTTGGGCAAGCGCCCATGGGCCGCGCAATCTTGGCCACATTTTATTCTTTTTAATTGTTCATAGAATAACTACAAGTTCCTGTTTAATACATATTTAACTGGCTTCACTCTCAAAATTGAATTGGTATGGAGAAAGAATTACTCTTTCATCCATACAGGCAGGCCCTCCAGTCTCCAGAACAGGTAAGTAGCATGTTAACAGGGCCGCAAGTGGAGGGTACCACTGTCACTGTGAGTGCTGACCCTGCTCTGTGAATAAAAAGAGAATTTGGGTTCCCATTGTACTTTGCACAAACACTAACTCCACTAGAGAGATTCTTAAGAAAGGAAAAAATAATCTGTATGAAAACTGCTCTACAATATGTTTTTTGCTGTTAGTCACCGAGAAAAAACTGTTTCCAGGATGCTATAATATCTCACAAAATGGTATCCAGAGAGCAGTTGTTCCTTTTTCTAAACAGTATAGAGAAAGAGAATATTATACATTTGGGGTATATTCTTCAACAAACACAACTATTGCAATTCTTAAAAGACTGCAGCTGTTTGTTAACCACATGAAATAAAAAAAATGCTTGAAAAAGCTACCAGTTCAGAAAATAAACTGTGGGAAAGTATCCCAAAATAAATATATTTATGCTGATATGTTTCTTATCAGTGGTCACCCTCTGGACCAATTCAGGATGGAGTTGGTCCAGAGGGTGGCTACTAAAATGGTCGTTGTTCATCATAAAGCATGTGGGAACAGACTTAAAGATATATTGTAAATATGTATACTTTCAAAGAAAGGCAAGAGAGGTATTTAAATTCTTCCAAAGTCTAAATGCAGAGGAGGCAGACCTATTTCATTTGAAATGGAGCTCTGGAATGAGGAGCCCAAGGATGAAGGTGAAAGGGGGTAGACTCGGCAATAATCTAAGGACACATTTGGTTATGTAAAGGGAGGTGGGTGGATGTAATAGTCTTCCAGCACAAGGGATGGAGATGAGGACAGTATCAGAATTCAAGAAAGCATCTAAGAAGCACAGAGAATTTCTGAAAGCTGAGAAAGCGTATTTACTCACCTGTAGCAGGTGTTCTCCGTGGACAGCAGAAATAAGTCCTCACATATGGGTGACATCGCCGATGGAGCCCTGCGTGGGAATGCTTCCCAGCTTCCAATGGAAGCTTTTGGGAGGCTCCAGCGCACATGCGTGCATGCCTTCCTGCCTGCCATGGCGCCATCTTCTGCAGTAGAATATAAAATCTTTAGCCTAGAACTGGCAACCTGGAGGCAAGTTGGCGTCTGACTGAATGTCAAGCTCTTACCGTTTCTCAGTGCTCTCTGCCTCAATGCTGCTGGGATGGGCAAGAAGCTGAAGCCCAAGCTTTTTCTCTCCAGTGCTGGACTTCCTGTGTCAGGGGTTCAGAGGATGCTGTTGGAGTATAGTTTGAGCTCAGCCCCGTGAAATGGAACTTCAGCGGGGTCGGTGTTGAACATGTCAGCTGGGAGTGGGGCATCTCTAAGCCCCAAAGAACAGACCACACTGCTGCAGCCTGGAAGCATAGCCAGCGTAGTCCTACCTCGGCGGGTAAATCCTCCATTGGGGGGGGGGCCGGAAGAGTGTGTGGAGGGAGCTCCTATGACATCGTCATCACTGCTGGATCAGTGGCGGATTTCATCTGGCAATGTGCCTTTGGAGGGGCTTGGCTCCGCAACTAGGAGAGAAATGGTGCTTTCAGTTCCAGTGGCACTTTTGAAACCTGCGGTGGTGATGATAGATTCATTATGGGAGGTTGTGGCTATGGTAAACTCCTCACTGATGGCAATGGCAAGTTATTTTTCTTGTGAATTGGGAACTTTGAAGGAAATGGAATCGGTGCTGTCTCAGGAGCAGGTGAAGGGTGCAGCCAGGATGGATCTTCTAGAGGCCCAGGATGGGGAACTTCAGGAATTTGTGAGCACCCAGACTAAAGACTCTTCTATTTTGGCACTCAAGTTGGATCTTATGGAGAATGTATCCAGACGAAATAATCTCCGGTTTGTGAATTTTCCCAAGACTCTTCTACTCGCTCCGGTTGAGATGGTTAGGAAATATCTACAAGAGATCTTGGATATGTCTAGTGAAAATTTCCCACCTATCACAAGGGAACAAGATATATCTTTGCGGCTAGGGTCTAGGTCCACTATGGAGGAACAACAGCAGCCCCAATTCCAACAGGGACTATTGTACCTAACAACTTTTTTGGAAAGTTCTTTGGATATGATTACTGGCAGATTCACACTGGTAGCTAGCTTTACCCTTGAGATGGACTGAAATATTGTGTTGTGATTATATTTTCTGAATATGCGTAAGTTGTTTATGGTGGTCAAAGTGCAAATTTTTCCTGATTTTTCAAGGTCCACCCAAAGGAGACATAAGGACTTTCTGGAATTAAAAATGAGGGTCCTTACTTTAGGTGGCTCATTTCTTTTAAAATTTCCTTGTAGATGTTTGGTTTTTTATGAAGGTAAACAATATATTTTCTTTGATCCAAAACAACTGTTAAGCTTTTTGTTAGCATGGGAGGTGAGGGCCATGGGCTAAATACAACTGAATGCTGGTTGTTTGAATAAAGCGGCTGAAAATGTTTTCCTTACCCAATTTATGGAGTTTTCTTTATTGCTTATATCTTGCCTTCTGCTGTATTTTGATCTAATAAATATATAAGTGTTATATGTTTGTTTTTCCTATATGTTGCTTGTGGGTTGTGATTTTTGATTTGCATTTGATATACCCTTGTGGATTTCCTTTTCTCTTTGTTGGGAAATATTTGTATGGAAACCTTATAAAGAATAATTTAAAAAAAATCTGTATCCCAAAAAACAACTCCTCAGGAGGGTTGTGAAGACTTATTCCTGCTGTCCACATGGAACACCTGCTACAGGTGAGTAACTGTGCTTTCTCCATTGGCAAGCAGGAAGTAAGTCCTCACTAATGGGACTCCCAAGCTACAGGCTACCAAAAACGAGGAGGCCAAAAAGCCCAACAGGGGCAATAGAACCAGAGAACAACAGAAACAGCGTGGGTAGTTCGTCTAGGGGACTCGACTGATTCAGCATCTTCAGCGTACAGCATCACTGAGTAATACACATTTTTGGTAGTCTGGACAGACAGAAGGGCCGGTGGGAAGGAGTTGGAACCTAATGCCCAAAGAGATGCTGGAGCACAGCTTGGATAAAGTTGCAGTCATGTCTGGAATCCCCATCCAGACAGTGATAAGCTGTGAAGGTGTGGACCAAGGACAACGTTGCAGCCCTGCAGATCTCCTCTGTGGAGACAAGCACAAGTTGGCCACTGACACAGCCATGGTTCTGGCATTGTGAGCCATAATATCACCATCAAGACTCAGGCCTGCCTGGGCATAAGGGAAAGAGATGCAGTCTGCTAGCCAAATCGATAGAGTGCATTTGGAAACAGCAGCCCTCAGCTTGCTAGGGTCAAAAGAAACAAACAGCTGGGTGGACGTATGATGGGTCTTCATCTGCTTGAGGTAGAAGGCCAAGGCATGCTTGCAGTCTAACATGTGCAGTGCCACCTTCCTTCAACTGGCATGAGATATGGGGAAGAACATCGGCAGTACAGCTGACTGAGATGGAAAGCAGATACCATCTTTTGCAGCAAAATGCAGATCCATGCGCAAGACAACTCTATTATGGTGGAACCTGGTGTACAGCGGGTGAGCCACCAAGGCTTGGAGCTCAATGACACAGCATGCTGAAGTAACCACCACCAGGAACAAGACCTTTCAGGAACTGGAGAGGACAGGAAGCAAGCGGCTCATAGGCGGCTAACAAGAGCTGCGCCAGAACCACATTAAGGTCCCAAACCACTGGTGGAGCCTTGACCAGAGGTTTAGAAAGGAGAAAACCCTGCATGAAGCAAACCACCAAGGGCTGAGCTTAGATAGGCTTCCCCTCTGAGCTGCGATGGTAGGCCCCAATCATGCTCAGGTGGACTCTAACAGAGTTGAGACCTGAGTCCAAGAGGTGCAAGAGGTACCCCATCAACATGTCCACAGTGCAGGAGAAGGGATCCAGGGCCCAGTCCATGCACCAGGAGGAGAACCTCCAGCACTTAAATGCATAAGGCCTTTGCATAGAAAACTTGCGGGAGGACAGAAGTATGTCCTTAGCATTCAAGGGCAGGTTGAGATCTGAGAGGACTAACCGTTTAACATCCATGCCTTGAGGGCCAAGGATCAGAAGTTCAGATGCCACAAGGTCCTGTCCTCCTAGGAGATGAGATCTGAGGCAGAGCCCAGTCATAGAGGCTCCTTCTGAGAGAGCTGGAGCAGCAGAGGGAACCATGGCTGCTGGGGCCAATATGGGATGATGAGAATCATCATACCCCTGTAGACCTGCAGCTTAAATAAAGTCTTCACCATGAGTGGAATGGGAGGAAAGGTGTATAGCAGGCCCTCTCCCCACTGTATGAGGAAGACATTGGAAGCTAACCAGCCACTGGATGTGACCCTGGAGCAGAACTGACTGGGCGTTGCGTGGAGTGGCAAAGAGATCTATCGCGAGAGTACCCCACTCCCAAAAAATCCGCTCCACAACTTCCTTGTTGAGGATCCACTCTTGTGGCTGGAAAACAAGGCTCAGCTGGTCCAACATGGAGTTGAGTTCCCTGGGCAGATAGGCAGCTCTCAGCTCCCTTGCATGAGCGCCGGTGAACTTTCACAAGCAGACAGTTTCCCAGCACAGGAGGTATGACCCCATGCCACCTTGCTTGTTGATGTAATACATTGCTACCTGGTTGTCTGTCTGAATAAGCACAGATCGGTTGGCCAAAGGAACCTGCAACACTCAGAGGGCATTTGGAAGGGCAGACTAGATAGGCCATGTGTCTTTTTCTGCCATCATATTTCTATGTTTCTATTTGCTATGGCCCGGAGTTCCAAGAAATTGATCTGGTTCTGCGTGTGTAGGCTGTCCAGAGGAGTCCCCTAGCCGAGCTTGGATGCATCCATCATCAGCATCCTCTGGGGGGGTGATGCCTGAAAAGGAAGACTTCTGAGCAAGTTCTATGGCTCCAACCACCTGTTCAGAGACCGGACCAGAGGTATGGTAACCGCCACCCAGTCCCAGAGGCAGCCAGTGGCTTGCTTCCACTGCGTCCTCAGAGTCCATTGAGCTTGTCTCATCAACAGTTGGGCCAGGAGAGTGACATGGACAATCGAGGCCATATGGCCAAGCACCTTCAGCATCTCCCGGACCGTCACCTGATGCCACTGCCAGGTATCAGGGACCAAGGTCATCAGCCTCTGCAGATGATCTATCAGGAGAAAGACCCGAGACCGAGTGGTGTCTAGGAAGGTATCTATGAACTCCAGCTGTTGAAAGGGTTGGAGGTGAGACTTGGGGTAGTTGACCATGAACCCCAGCTGCTTGACCACCTAGATAGTCAGCTAGGCCTACTGACTGATTCCATCTAGAATGGAGCTCTTTATGAACCAGTTGTTCAAGTAGGGGAAAGCGAATACCCCCAGAATCCAAATGTAAGTGGCTATCACCGCTAGACACTTCGTGAAGACACGAGGTACCAATGCCAGGCCGAAGGGAAGTACTCAGTACTGGAAGTGTTGACCCTCCAGGACAAATATGAGGTATTTTCTGTGAGCAGAGTGGATTGGAATGTGTATATATTGTGATGGGGCCCGTGGATAGAGCCCTCTAAACCCTATGTAGGCGGCTGCCTAGGGTCATTGAAATAAGTAACTCTGCTCTTGCTGTGAAATAACAGAGTCTTGCAGACCAAAAAGTGATAAGGAAAAATAATATGGGTTTTATTCCCCTTCCCGCTCGGACATTCTCCAGGATCAAAAACTCCAGAAACAAGCAATAAAGCAAAAATGGTAACAGCGAACTTCTGTTCCTTTGTTAATCTCACAAAGCTCCTTTCAATTACTTAACTTAAGCAGAATGATTGCGTTTATAACAAATGCTACAGTCCATGGGCATGGGGTCTGGAAGGCAGCTGTTATCTTCCCACAACATACCCTCTATGGCACTCCCCAAGCTCTCGGTATCACACTCTTCCTGTGTGGTATATTCTGGCACGTCCCTTTGTGATAAATCACTACAGCTTCCTGTAAATGTTTCTCTCTTCCCAGGTTTATACCTGTCTGACATGAGGGAGACTCTCTCTGGGTTTTCCTCCCAAAGTAAAGGTACTGAATACCTTTTCCTCCTGCCTTTATTCTCAAGGCCACGCCCTTTGCATGCATACGTTTCAAGCCTTTCTTTATAAGAACAGGGTTCCCACCTTTTATCTTTAGGGATTGTCCTGGCTCTTGGCTTGCAATGTCCCTTTTCTCTAGCCTCCCAGCCATACTGTGAAGTAGCAGAGTTTGTGTCAGCCTTCCAGCTGTTTCTCAGTATGCAGCTATGTTTGGAGTTCCCATCCCCCGACACTCTCTTTCTGAGCTGACCTGTGCTTATTGCAGGCACATACCGGTCTCCTGGATGATAAGACTCTCCTGGCTTCTCTTGAAGTCTGTCTCTGGTGGCATAACTTCTCCCAGCACAGCCTGCCTCAAACCTTTTCCCTCGAGTGCTGTAGCTGCATTCACTTCCTGGTTCTCCGATAGCAGCTTTCTCTCCCAGCACTCCTCTGTGGTTTCTGCTCAGCTGACTGTAGCCACACCTCCTGCTGCTTTCTCTTGCTACGTCATCTGCTATGGCCCCACCTGCTATTCCACCTCCTGTACTACTCTTAGCACTCCCTCGTATTGGTGAATATGGGTGTGTCCATCTCTGTCCTCCCTGGCTCAGGCTCTCACTCCGGCTTTTGCCCTCTGCCTTTATCCACTGACTGGAACCTTCTCTTATCTGGTTCCCAGCCCTACACGTAACGTGAGGATTTGAAATCAGGTGTTCCTGATAAGCTTTCTGCTTGGCACGTAGTAACAGTTTTCCCTGCTCAACTGTTTCACTATGCCTCGTGTCTCTTTGCACAGCTGAGTCTAAGGTAAGCTCCTCTTTTACCTGCACTTCCATGGGCTGTATATCCTCTGCTGCACCACATATCCCCCCTCTTAAGATATTCCAGGATGGGGAACTTTCGTGCTCACAGCCCGGAATCTGCCCTGGATCCGTGAGCTTCCTATCATACCTGCTGTGTACCGCGTTACCCTCCTCCCAGGGTTCTTGTGAACATGCGCCTGCTGCTCTGCGCGTGGTTATCATACTGGAGCAGCTAGTTGCTACCGTTCTCTCGTGCCACGGTTTCAGCACATTTATATGATACGTCTGAAGGCGCCCCCTGTTATTCTTGACGACGTATGATACTGGACCCTTGCGGTCCACTACCGTGTAAGGACCTTTCCATTGGGCTTCAAATTTTGGCCCAGGATCAGTGACCATTACAACGACCCTGTCGCCTACGGCTAGCTGCCGAGGTTTCTTACCCTTATCATAATATTTCTTCTGAGTTTTTCTACTGTCTTGTAAATTCCTACCTGCGGCTTGAGACGCCCTTTGAAGGCGACTCCGTAGCCCGCAAAGAAACTGGGGAACCCCCATTTCCTCCCCTTCCGGTTCCACCCACTGGTCCCTCAAAATGTCCAGGACCCCTCGTGGTGCCCGTCCGAACATTAGTTCATATGGGGATGTTCCTAGAGAGGTTTGCGTCCGTTCCCTACTAGCATACAGGGCAAATGGGAGCATAATGTCCCAGTCTGCCATTTGCCCCTCTAAGCCCCTCCTTAGCAACTGCTTAAGGGTTTGGTTAAAGCGCTCCACCAGACCGTTTGTGGATGATACGCCGATGTTTTTATATGGTTGATGCCAAAAGCATCCCATACTTGTGCTAAATATCTCGAGACAAAATTACTTCCCCTGTCTGTAAGCATTTCCCTCGGGAAACCCACCTCACAGAACAATTTTATTAACTCTGTGGCTATAAACCTGGCGGATATGTTTCGGAGAGGGATTGCCCACGGGAACCTGGTGGCCACATCCATGATGACGAGGATGTACTGAAATCCCCTAGGTGTTCTCACCAGGGGCCCTACAATATCCATCGCCATTCTCCTAATTGGTTCCGTTATGGTAGGCGTCTGGACCAGGGGAACTCCTACGGGCTTAGCAGCGCTCACCTGCTGACAAGCCGGACAGGCCTCACAGAATCTTTTTGTTTCTCTGAATACTCCCAGCCAGTAAAAACGCTCGAGGATCTGGTCGAGTGTGGCCTGTACCCCTTTATGTCCCCCAATTGGGTGGTCGTGAGCTAGCCTCATAACAACGGCCTTGAAAGTGGTGGGAACTACTAACTGTTTCCTAATGGCATTATTATGGGGATTACTGCTCTCCCTATATAAAATATTTTCCTCTAATAGGAACCTGGGGAGCCCATCTCTACCTGCCTGTGCAAACTCGAAGGCGTATTTCAATACGGGATCTGCCTTCTGTTCTTTGGCAAAAGACGGAAACTTTTTCACTAAGTCAGCTGGTACCCATGGTAAACCTTGCCCATTGGTTACCCCGGCTCTCATCTGGGCCCGGTGATGCCTCTCCCGGCGCTTTTCGCCTTTACTTTTCTTCTCACCCTTGGCAGGGGTATCAATCAAATCTTCATGCTGGGGAAGCTCGCTCAGGCCCTCATCTACAGCTATTTCTTCCCCCTTTTCTGGCTGTACCCCTCCTTCTTCTTCTACGGGGACAGGATCCTCTTCTGAAGTTTCACTAAGGGTTCTTCGGCCTTTTGCCTGGGACCTGGTGGAAACTAGTCCTCCCTTTATGCGTGTGCTGTCTTCTATACCCCTGTAGAAAGGCGGCCAATCCCTTCCCAACACTATATCATAGGGTAATTTGGGAATGATGGCTACTAGGACTTCTCTTCGTGTGCCCAAGCCCTTAACCTTTAATCTAAACAGAGGATACCAGGTTGTCGCCCCATGCACACATTGTATTTTTGCCGTCCCCTCTTGCTGACTCGGGGGAAAACCACTTTGGGCCTGTATGGTTTTCCACAAACGGCGGGAGACCATACTTTGGTCGGCCCCCGAGTCAAGCAAGGCTTTAGCAGGTACTCCCTGCACCTCTACATCTACACGGAAACCCGCTGGTACATGTTGGTCATTATTAGTAACTAGTGCTGTACGATATACACAATCCTTCTTCAAGTGCCCAATTCTTCCACACTTAAAGCATTTTGACCGAACATTACTTTCCGTTTTCCTGTATGCGGATTCCCCTGAACCCCACACATTCCTCTGAGGAACTTTAGTACCTCTCACAGAATTGGTTAACCCAAACCTACTGCCAGCGCTGGCCTTCTTAGTTACCTCAGCCTCAAAGAACCTTTCGGTCAACTGCGCTGCTTCGGCAGAGGTTCTACAATTCTGTAAGGTTAGAAAAGTTTTCACCTCCCCTGGAACTGCCTCAAAGAACTGTTCCAGCACAATTTGATCTATTATGTCTTCCACTGGTTTACCTTCGGGTTCAAGCCATTTTAAGATCAAACCGTGCACTCTATGACAGAGCGCCTTTGGGGTTTCGTCAGGTTGAATCTGGGTAGACCGGAGCATGCGTCTATACACCGCTGGTGTTAGACCCAGCCTATCACGCACCGCTCTCTTTACTTCATCATAATCTACTGCCAAAGCGGCAGGCAAGGCTCTATAAGCCGACTGAGCCTCGCCGGTTAGCGCTGAGGCCAGTCTAACGGCCCACTGCTCTACTGGCCAGTTGGCATTGAGAGCTATCCTCTCAAAGGTCTCAACAAAATCATCAAAGTTATCATCTCTATTCATTTGTCCCAGTGTCCATATCCCACAACTCTGTGGGCCTACCCCACAGATGGGTGCTGCTGCTGGCGCTGGTGTCGCCTCCTTCCTTGGCTCCTTTAGAAGAGTATGCAATAAGTCCGTCAGGGGCTTTTGTTGGTCTCTCAGGGCTGTGATGGCCTGCTCCTGGTTCACCCGTGCTAGCTCTCCCTGTTTGTCGAACTGCATACTCATCCATCTTAAGACATCCTGTGCCTCCATAGTGGTACTCCTTTTTTCCTGGAAAATAAATCAGAGACACAAGGACCAAGTGTGGTACTACAAAAATAGAGAAAGAAACAATTCTTTTCTTTATCCCAAGCCTTTTCCTTCTCACCAGGGATCCTCCCAACCTGTGCCCAAATACCCTTTACCTGAGACAGGTGGAGGTTCTTGTTTTGAGAAGGCGCTTGCTGTTGCGCTTGTAGGACCTGGATCCTCTCTGGGCGTGCCAACTCCCGCTCTTCCCGCGCTGTTGCTTGCTTGCTCCGCAGCTCTTTACCCCTTGATTGGATCCGAAAAACTACGCCATTTTGTGATGGGGCCCGTGGATAGAGCCCTCTAAACCCTATGTAGGCGGCTGCCTAGGGTCATTGAAATAAGTAACTCTGCTCTTGCTGTGAAATAACAGAGTCTTGCAGACCAAAATGTGATAAGGAAAAATAATATGGGTTTTATTCCCCTTCCCGCTCGGACATTCTCCAGGATCAAAAACTCCAGAAACAAGCAATAAAGCAAAAATGGTAACAGCGAACTTCTGTTCCTTTGTTAATCTCACAAAGCTCCTTTCAATTACTTAACTTAAGCAGAATGATTGCGTTTATAACAAATGCTACAGTCCATGGGCATGGGGTCTGGAAGGCAGCTGTTTATCTTCCCACAACATACCCTCTATGGCACTCCCCAAGCTCTCGGTATCACACTCTTCCTGTGTGGTATATTCTGGCACGTCCCTTTGTGATAAATCACTACAGCTTCCTGTAAATGTTTCTCTCTTCCCAGGTTTATACCTGTCTGACGTGAGGGAGACTCTCTCTGGGTTTTCCTCCCAAAGTAAAGGTTCTGAATACCTTTTCCTCCTGCCTTTATTCTCAGGGCCACGCCCTTTGCATGCATATGTTTCAAGCCTTTCTTTATAAGAACAGGGTTCCCACCTTTTATCTTTAGGGATTGTCCTGGCTCTTGGCTTGCAATGTCCCTTTTCTCTAGCCTCCCAGCCGTACTGTGAAGTAGCAGAGTTTGTGTCAGCCTTCCAGCTGTTTCTCAGTGTGCAGCTATGTTTGGAGTTCCCATCCCCCGACACTCTCTTTCTGAGCTGACCTGTGCTTATTGCAGGCACATACCGGTCTCCTGGATGATAAGACTCTCCTGGCTTCTCTTGAGGTCTGTCTCTGGTGGCATAACTTCTCCCAGCACAGCCTGCCTCAAACCTTTTCCCTCGAGTGCTGTAGCTGCATTCACTTCCTGGTTCTCTGATAGCAGCTTTCTCTCCCAGCACTCCTCTGTGGTTTCTGCTCAGCTGACTGTAGCCACACCTCCTGCTGCTTTCTCTTGCTACGTCATCTGCTATGGCCCCACCTGCTATTCCACCTCCTGTGCTACTCTTAGCACTCCCTCGTATTGGTGAATGTGGGTGTGTCCATCTCTGTCCTCCCTGGCTCAGGCTCTCACTCCGGCTTTTGCTCTCTGCCTTTATCCACTGACTGGAACCTTCTCTTATCTGGTTCCCAGCCCTACACGTAACGTGAGGATTTGAAATCAGGTGTTCCTGATAAGCTTTCTGCTTGGCACGTAGTAACAGTTTTCCCTGCTCAACTGTTTCACTATGCCTCGTGTCTCTTTGCACAGCTGAGTCTAAGGTAAGCTCCTCTTTTACCTGCACTTCCATGGGCTGTGTATCCTCTGCTGCACCACAATATGCATCCTTGAGATCCAAGGAGCATAGCCAATCATCCTTTAAGAAGTATGGGGGCAGAGTCTCCAGCAAAACCATCTTGAACTTTTTTCACATGAGGTAGGTGTCGAGATCTCGGAGATCCAGGATGGGCTGAAACCCCCCATTCTTCTTGGGGACCAAGAAGTACCTGGAGTAGAAGCCCCTTCAACAATCAGTTAGCAGAGCGGAGACCTCTCTCTGTTGCAGGTTGAGATGCACGGGGTCTAGTGGATACTCCCTCAGGGGGAAAAGGGACAGCAGCTCACTGAAGAGCAGCATATAGCCACTTTGGACTATCTGCAGCACCCATGCATCTAAGGCAATGAGAGGCCACCTTTGGGAAAACAGGACGAGCTGCCCCTCCACTGAAGGGCTGTCTTCTGCGGAGACTGGCAGATTGGCTATGCTCTGGAGGAACCAGTCAAACCCCACCCCAGGTTTAAGTTGCAGAGCTGGCTGGGCTTTCTGTGGCTTCTCACAACGCTGCTGATGAGAAGCCAGGGCTCTCAGCTGAGAATCCTATGGGCTCAAGAGATTACAGCGCTTACGCTGGAAGTAGGTCTTCTTGATCTGGTACGTTTTACTACAAGGATTAGCCATCTTCCTTGAAAGCCTATTGAGGATGACAGCACATCAGCCAGCTTATCCTGGGTCCACTGCTCCAGGTCTGAGGACTGAAGCCAGGTGAGCTGGTAGGCACTGATGTCCACCACTGCGGCCCTGCAGGCTAACTGAAAGGCATCATAAGTCTCCCGGACCATGAATTTGGAACAGTCCTTGCCATGGCCCACCAGGGCACAGAAGGTGTCCAGTTGCTCAGGGGGGAAGAGCGGGCCAAACCCATGTGCAACTGGTATGAAAGAACCCTGGCCACCAGCATGGTGCTCTGGGAGCACCATCTGCCGAAGGAGTCTTGGGACAACGAGGAGTGGGTCTTGCTGCTCTTGATCCTTTTCATGGCCAACTCCACCACCAGAGAGTGGTGTGGAAGTTGAGGCTTCTCAAACCCTGGGGCTTTCTGGATCTGGCAAATCACATCCAGCTGCCTGCTGACCACTGGTACCATGAGGGGGTTCTCCCACATCCTCATTTACAGTTTCTGTAGCATCTGGTGCACTGGAACCATCACAACCTTCTTTGGGGCCAAAGGATACTGGAGGATCTCCAGTTCCTCCACCCTAGGCTTATCGTCCAACTCCAGGGAGAAGAGAATGGCCTTGGCCATATCCCGTATGAAGTCCTGAAAGGACATATCCTCCGGGAGAAACTTCCACTGCTTGTGAGGAGAGAGGCCTGAGGTGAGCTTGGGAGATCTGTTCCCAGACACCTCTGATTCGCCCTCAGTCAGTGTCAATCAGCAGTCATTCACCCGCAAAATGCTTAGCTTGGAACACAGTATTGGATAGGGAGCCAATGTAAACAGATTGGACACAGTATTGGATAGGGAGCCAATGTAAACGGATTAGGAATGGGGTGACATGATCAGAATGCATGAAGGAAAGCATCTTTCTGGGAGGAAAGGTCTCCATTTGACGTTTGTTCCAAGCTAAGCATTTTGCGGGTGAATGACCGCTGATTGACGCTTCTCCAAGATAAGTACATGATTTTTGCAGAATTGTAAGCGTTGAGACAGGGCCAGAAAGAAGGAGGCTCTAAACGCAGTGCTGTGTTCGTGGACATTTGCGGAGTTTGGATAGGGCTGGGGGGATTCCTCGCTATTTACGGGGGGCCCCTTAGCTCAGCAATAAAGATTATATATTGTGATATAGCACTGTTAAGGGGGTGCAATTATTTCACGATACTTTAATAGCGGGTAGAAGCCGCAATACTGATTAAAAGGGAAGTTACGCTTCAAGAGGGAGATATCTCTCACGGCAAAAACTTCAGACAGAAAATATTGTGGTGATTAGAATTTTGGTTTAAGTCACTATTTATTCACTCCTACTTAATGGCAATCAGATTCTGCTCACACCTTTCTTTCGTTATCTTGGTGTCATCCTAGATTCCTTTCTGTCCTTTCATCAGCACAACAGTTCCATAATGAAATGCTCTTTTTTCTCTCTGTATCACATCAGAGCAGTCCATGCCATTCTGCCCAAATCTGCTCTGACCACTCTACTTGTCTCCCTTGTCCTCGCTCATCTGCATTATTGTAACTGTTTTTGCTGGCCTCCCTCAATACAAACTGAAACGGTTACAACTTGTCCAAAACACCGCCACCAAGCTGCTGTTCCATGCCTCCCATTCTGATCATGTCACCCCATTCCTAATCCGTTTACATTGGCTCCCTATCCAATACTGTGTCCAACTGAAGTTTTTGTGTTTATTTTACTGTTTTAACCAATGCATCCATATATATATATATGAATGAAAGAATAAGCATGGTTTCCAGTTACCCATACTAAGAAATGGTACAAGAATAACAAATACAATTTACATTTAGTCCAGAAGAGAAAGGAAACACTAGGGGGGCTCCAAGAAATACAATTAAGTAAAAAGTTTTTAAAAACCCTTACTTAAACTGAAACAAATTCTAACAAGGCTGAATGGAGGCTTACACATCAGCCATATGAGGAGCCACTGCCACAACTACTTCTGCCCTAGCCACCAAAAATTCCAGTAGCTGTTGCGGCTCAAAGAACAGATAATTATTCTCTTTAAAGGAAACATGACATCGGGAAGGAAATTTAAGCAAAAAAGACCTGCCAAGGGAGAGAACCATTTATAACCCAGAAACTCTCATCCTAGCCTGGGTATCATGAGTCAAATCTGGAAAAATACATGAGAGCCCATAAACTGCACAGCGAAAATTTTAAAGTAAGATCTAAGAATCAATGATTTATCAGATTCCAGAGCCAGTGTAATTAAGAGGGTCGAATAATCAGTGACCACCTCCAAAGAACTGTCAAGGAAACCCATGAGGTCCCAGACTTCAATGGCATTCTCATGAGCAGCTACCTGGATGCTAGAACCCAGAGACAGATATTGAACCCTTGTCAGGAGGGGCAGATCTTCCTTGGAGATTTGTAAGACTTTCCGGAAATATCTATGAACCATCTCCATAGGGAACTGAATAGGAGATCTAGGAAAGTTCAACACTAAGTTATTTTTATGAGATTGGTTCTTTAAGTATTCAATCTTCTTGGAGGTCAAAGTCCCATCCTTAATCCTGGTCTCCTGAAAGCCACGGAGCTGCTGAGGTTTTTCTGCAAATCTGACCTCCTGTTCCTCTTGCGCTCGGGAAACTTCTTGCAATTGATTTTTAAAGGAAACAAGTTCTGTACTCACAGTTCCAACCACCAATAAAAGGGAATTATTCATTGTAGCACATCCAAAGTTATCATTGTGGGTTTAACTAAACCCCCTGCTCCCAGAGTCCCCACACCTCCAGGAACTGCCATCAGTGACTCCAAACCTCCAGATGCTGGTCCCGCCGAACCTCCGATCCCACAGGCAGCTTCCAACAGGGGTGAGTGCACAACCAGTGGGCCCTCTTCACTTCCCCGCACCAGCATACTCGATGCCTGGCCAGAGGGAAGCACACCACTGGCCAGCGCTATACTTCTGGGTCACGGCGGGGGGTCCACAAATCAGGAGATAACCATACCACCAAAGCACTCAGGTCAGCTGACAGTTCTCTCAGGTGACCTACCAAAGATGCCGCTCCAGCTCCCAGTGAAACAAAGCCACAGGCCTCCACATATAAATGTAAGACACAGTCCCTGCTCATCAGAGCTTATAGTCTAATCAAGACAAAATATGTGGAGCCCGATTCTTGTAGGGGCACATCCAGTGCGTCCAGACTGCCCCAAGCAAGACGGGTCCGCTTGGACCCAATTCTGAACCGTGAGAACAAAACGCTCCCAGGGTAACCAGAATCGGGCCCAAGGACAGCTCAGTATGCCCCTGCCACCAGCGAGGGCATCCTCCTCGCTGGTGCCCCTGACTCCTGTGGCTTTGGCCCCCCTTTACCCCACTGCCCAACCCACGGCTGGCCTACCATGGCCTTGTTGGTGCGGTGGGAGCCAGTTTTGTGCTGCTTATTCCATCTTTGAGGTGAAATAAGCAGCATGTCCCCATGGGCCCAGCAGGATGTACAGGGCAGTGATCTGAATCGGCCCTTTACGTCCTGCTGGGCTGGACCACCTCCGCAATGCTCCCATCCCGCTCCCTCCCACCCCCACCAGCTCTCCCCGTCCTGATGCTCAGGACATATGGGGAGAGCTGGAGAAGGAATCGAGCCCAGATGGCTTGCAAGGCTGCACATCCCGCTGGTAAGTGCAGTCCCGCAACCTGTGTCCCAGAATCGGGCCCATAATGAAACTGGCACTCAAATATTCTCTGCACCCAAATATCCTTCTGACTTTTACTATCACCTTTCCTACCTGTTTGGCCACTTTAAAATCACCCAACACAATCATCCCCAGGTCCCGCTCTTCTTTCATGCATTGAAGTACTTCACCCCCTATACTGTACTGCTCCCTTGAATTTTTGAAGCCCAAATGCATGATCTTCCATTTTTTAGCATTAAATCTTAGCTGCCAAATTCTCAACCATTCTTCCAGCTCCACCAGATCCCTCATCATATTATCCACACCTTCCAGAGCATCTATCCTGTTGTAGATTTTGGTACCATCCTCAAAGAGGCAAACTTCTCTTGACAGACCTTCCGCAATATCACTTACAGAAATGTTGAAAAGAACAGGACCAAGGATCAATCCTTGCAGCATGCCACTGGTGACACCCTATCTTCAGAGTGAACTCCATTTACTACTACCCTTTGTCACCCTCCACTTAACCAGTTTCTTAGCCAGTCAGTCACTTTAGAGAATATTCTAAAGGCACTCAGTTTATTTATAAATCACCAGTGCAGAACAGTGTCAAAGGCCTTGCCGAAATCTAAGTATACCACATCTAGCACTATCCCCCAGTCCAATTATCTTGCCTCCCAATCAAAGAAGTCAATCAGATTCATCTGACAAGACCTCCCTATAGTAAAACATTCTCTCTCAGATCCTGTAAACCCTTGATTTGAAGAAACCACACTATCTTCTGCTTTAGTGGCCCTCATTTTGCGGAAGAAAGGCTTGGCAATTTACTTCTGGTCACAGCTTGCCAAGAGAACCCAGGGGCTGGGACACCAGGAGTCAGCTTTGACTCAATGACACACATTGCATTGCATTGCCATTAATTTACTCACACAGAGGTCAAACTAACCTGTCTGTATTTCCCAATCTCTTCTTTACTTCCACTTTTGTGGACAGGAGCCACACTGGTCCATCTCCATCTCCTATGAGTATAGACAGACAGATATACAGTACAGATGGTTGGCCCTTCCTAACAGGCACTATCACTAGGGCAAAACATACCTCATAACCCAACACCTGACCCACCAATATGAAAATAACACAAATAACCTGTCTTAAAATATAACAGAGCACTTGGTTCTGGGTAGTTGTTAGTTCTGGGTAAATTATTGTAACATTTCTTTCTTGAGCTTACTAAAATATGTCCTTCATGCACACTGGATTATTCAGAATGCTGCAGTAAGACTTGGGACTTGGGGGTCTGTTTACTAAACATTCCTAACGTGCGGGGCCGTGCTAGTGTGCCTGTGCCATATAAGGAGTGGGCGGTTCAGGCAGAAAATAGAAAAAAAACGGTAGTAAGCAACCGGATGTGTGTGCGTCGCGCTAATGTGCGGGGGTCGACATTAGCGCGTGGAAAGGCAAAGTGGCACGCTGCTGAGTATACAAAACAACAGAGCCGTGGTACAACGGTGAAGACACTGACCAATGGTGCAGGGGCCATGGGTTCAATCCCCCAGTGTGCGCAACGACAAAGGTCAGCTGAGGCAGTAATTGTAATGATTAACATTGTTTTAGGAGGCAAATTAATTTGGAACGGCATAAGGCGGCGCACAGTTATTTTTGGGCGGCAGAAGGCGGCGCACAGTTATTTTTGGCAGCAGAAGGCGGCGCACTGGTCCCCTTGGGCGGCAGAAGGCGGCGCGCTGATAGGCACAAGGCGGCGCGCTGATGCACAAGCACAGGAACAGAGCCACAGCACAATGGTTACAACACTGACCAATGGTGCAGGGATCAGGGGTTCAACACCTCACAATGCCCAGTGAAAAATGCCTGCTGAGGCAGTATGTATTATGCTGTAGGAGGCTGTATAAATTTATTTTGTTATCACTACTAGCAAACGCACTCTCCCAGCATGTTAACATACGGCGGCCCATAAGGCACATGTTACAGTGCACTGTTCGCCAAGGCACCCTTGAATGACCCCTATGGGGCAGCATGTATGTTGCGACACAGGATAATGTATAGTGCACCCTATAGGGATGGCAACCATAAGGTGGCCTACAGGGCGCCCTATGAAGCACCCTCAGAGGCACCTAATGGGTATAGTAAGCTGAGGGTGGTCTTGCCGGCATAGACATATGTACAGTAAATAAAAATAAAGCTGTGGACAGCCCTACCAAAGGGCCCCACTGTGGGTTTGAACCAATGTTCCCTCTAATTTTCTGTAGGCTGTGTGCGCATAAAATATCAGCTGTGTGCAGCTTTTGAAGGAAGGTTAAATTTTTGTGCGCCACATAATGACACTCGGAGTTATATACTTAAAAATTTGATTACACGTCAGAATACAGTATGTACACCACATTGATTTTAATCAAATTAAATGAAAATAGACGATTACTAAATGAAGCGGGAAATTTCTAGTAATTACAATCATAACTTTTAAATTTTAAGACGTCTGTGTTGTTTTCTATCAGAATCAGAGTTGTAATTTTTGTGCGCTCTGTTGAAAAGTATGTGCGCTTGCTCGGCGAGGTGTGTGCGCGCGCACACGCGCACAGCTTAGAGGGAACAGTGGTTTGAACCCATGACCTCTGGCTGCACAGGCAGTGATGTAACCATTGCGCTACAGCTCCATAGCTGTAAGCAAGCCCCTGGCTGGCTGCAGATAGCCTACACGTCACCTCACAGACAGTCTGCTGGTGTCAACAGGATAGGGTTAGGCCACCCGTACCCATGATGCACTGCACATGCAAATTAGCTGTCCGCAGATGGACACAAGATGGGGAATGCACCCCCACAGCACCTCGGCCCTGTTGGAGGAAGTGACCGGGTGCACCCACACAGCACCTTGGCCTAGTAGGGGGCACTGACCGGGTGTTTTACTGGCACAGAGTAGCCACACACCGTTACATCGTGCGGGTACTGTGCTCACCCTGAGTGTGCAATGAGGTGGCCAGGACCAGGTCAACAACACCTGCCATGGCTGCTGGAGGCCAAGCGGGGGTTCCAAAGCAGTGTTAATGTGTAAGATAGCTAGTTTCTGCACAAACACCATGGATATCCCTGTCTGCCGCCATCAGGCACCCCCCCAGTGGCAAACATGGTCCCCATCAAGGGATCCACACTCTACCTCCCTGCAAAGGTGGCAGTAGAGGGCAACATCAACCCCAGTCCTGCTGAGGAACACCACCACCCCCCCCAGGCAGGCAGCTCCATACACAGCCATAACACAATAGCAGACAGACATAAGCCCAGGGTATGGTAAGCTGCACTCCACCACCAGATATTCCCCTGCAGCAAGCCAACAGCCACTGCACCCTGCAAGCCATTATAGCAAGACATTTACCAGCTACAAACAGTCTGCTGGTTAGTCCATAGTGCATGTTCCCAATGGAGATGCATGCACCCAGAACTGGGCTGTCTGCATACACAGCAAGCAGATAGATCAGTGACTGGGCCCCAAAAAGAAACCCATATCTATCACATGAGAGAACTACTATACAGCACTATGGGGGGGCCTAGCCATGCTGTGGTCACTGCACAGTCAGGGTGAGCGTGATCCCCCAGAAGGACATGCTTTGGCCACCCTGTCTGTGTAGGTGGTGGCCGGACACTACAATATCCCAGCCAATGTCCCTGCCAGGGCCCTATGCCCAGTGCAGATGCATCCTGGCCACGCCACCCTGCCCTGGCTATACCCATGGTACCTTGCACCTCATTATGCACATTGACTGGCCAATACTGGCAACAGTGCTGGCAGTGCGGGCTGTTGAAGGGGCTTGCAGCCAACACCCACTGTATAGACAGACACACACTTCCACACCTCTGCCATCATGGTGCTACGATTGAGGGGGTAAGTAGCCTTGCCCACCAAACCGGTCCTGAGCACGGCAAGGCATGGATATGGTACGCATTACAGCTGGTGGTCACTCCCCAGGGTGGTAAGCACCGTCAGAGGCCAGGCCTGGAGCATGCCCCGCAAACACCTAACAGATTGTTTGGATGGGGTCAACTAGCAGTATGTACGTAACGTATGGATAACTGCCTGCCTGTGCTCCTAGCAAACGTCTCCGAGCTGTGTACCGTATACCTCAGGTGTAGGGTGACATTGGTAAGTTATGCAAGTGCTCGTATTGGGTGCTGCATGCACGGTCCAATGTTCTGCCTTTCCAGGAGACATTGGCCAATGGGGCCTGTGGGTGTGGGTGTGTCTGCCCTTGATGGCTGCTGCTTTACGGCACAGATTCCCAACTCCAGTCCAGGTTTGCATCACACTGTTCGGGTTTTCCTGCTATCCCTCATGAATATGCATGGGCTACATCTACATGCCATGGGGGTGGTGCATAGATATACAGCACAGGCATATGTATGAGTGTCAGCATGGAACTTGACTGGTGTGTGGCCCACCAGGACTGCATTTGGGTGATTCTGCTCTAGGTACTGCCCCTGTTCATGGTGTCTGTGCTCAGTGGGGTAAAAGATAGATGTCTTACCATTGCATATGTCCCCGCCATGAAAGGTGTGTCCTTACTATCACTGTTTAGTTGTGGGAAAAATATGTGGGCAGGATTGGCAGTAGCCCCAGCTGGGCTTTGAACCTGTGACCTTCTGTTCTTGTATGCACTGTCTGTGTGCACTGCACCACTGTGTAGCCACAGATTGGTTGGATTCCCTGGACTGTCCATGACTGTGGATCCGGCAGGACCTGTCTGTTGCAGTGGACTGTGCCAGCCTGCACATGGCTAGGCCTCTGTCTTCTGTGGTTAGCAGCCACTGCCCCCTGCACCACATGTACTTGTCCGCCAACATGCTGGCATGAACTTCTCTCGGAAAAAGCAGTTGACCTGATTGCAATGTGGCAGTATGGGACTGCATTTGGGGGACTTGGCTGTAGGTAATGCCCATTGTTGTGGTGTGTGTGCGGTGTTGGGTAAAATATGGGTGTTTTCCCCATGCATACAGGGGTGTCTGCGCTATCTTTATTTAGTGGTGGGTAAAATATAGGGACTGGGCTGGCAGGTGCCCCAGCTGGGTTTTGAACCTCTGCCCTCTGGTCCTAGAGGTAATGACTCTGTCCGCTGTACCACACTTTGGCCACAGAGACAGTGTGTAGCCCCTGGAGGCAGTAAGCCTGGCAGGATGGAGTCACAAACCCTGCTCTACGCAATTCTACTGTGGGCATATGCACCCTGTCTGGTGACAAACGTGCACATAAACCCCGGAAATGACCACGGAAAATGTGGGACAAAATATCACCATGCTGGGCAACAGTGATATTAATGGGCAACCATAGCAAACACTCCCAGGAAAGCTCCAATACGTGGCAATGTTTTTTGGAAGAGTCTCCTCTCAGTAGACCCTTCCAAAAGTCATTTCTTTTTTCTGGAGCTTTGCTGGGTGTGATTTCTGTATTTGCCCATCACTATAACTGTTCCCCAGCTGAATTACTATTTTTAATAGGTCTGTTGTGGTCATTTTCTATTTTTATTTTCACTTTTGTGCTGTGCACATATATCACACTGCTCACGTTTTGCTGGTTTCCCCGGTTTTCCTGTACATTGCTGACGGAAATGGTTTCTCTTCCCTTTAAATGCTTTCTACCGCGAGTGTTTCACTCGCGGTAGTTTTTACATGCAAATTCGGGCCCGATACTGTGCGAGGAGCCTCTCCCCTCCCACTCTCCACCCATTGACCCCGTCCCTCCGCCCCTCGGGAGCCTTCCTCCGCCCTCAGAATGCCTTTCCACGCCTCTATCGGACATTTGCGGGCCGGGTACTTTTGCGGGGCACGTTAGTGCGGCGCGCAATTGTGCGGGGCCCAAGCGCACTTGTGCGGGGCGTTTAAGAGCGTTTCTGAGCGTTTGAGTGCCGCGTTTCCGTGCGCTATTGTGCGGCACGCAATTGTACGGCTTTTAGTAAACATGCCCCTTGGTGTCCTTTAAGCTAATACGAAATGTAAAAAAGCCAGAAAAATAGCAGAGGTTTCTGATGTTTGTAAACTCTTTTAAAGCTCTCCATTCCTGAATCGGAGGCAATTTAAATAAAAACACTACCCAATTAATTATTATCGTTTATTGTTTATTGGCTCTTGATATATTGCCCTTTGCAGGGCATACAGGGCGGTTCACAAATCATTTTAAAAAACAGAAAGAAAACAGAAAGGAGCGCCATCATAAAGTGCTGTGACATTAAAAAAATATTATTAGCTTCCCCCTCTTTGAACTAGAGACAAAAAGGCCCAAGAGCAAACAAATAAGCTGCTTTCAAAAATCCCTCTCTACAAAAAGCAAAAAAAAAAAAACCAACATCTTACTGAGCAATATAAAAATACAATAAAAATATCACATGCTAATTCCACACGTAAATCTGTTTATAAGGGGCTTGTTTACAGAGCCGCAGTAGCGGTTTCCGATCATTATCGGAGCCGCGGCCCCATTGAAATTGTAAACAAGCCCCTAAGTGTAAATGGCTTTTGTAAATAGCTTCAAAGATGTCTTCAGAATTAAGGCATCAGAAATTAAGAGGCAAATGTTCAGTGAGCGGCATCCACTTAACTTTAAATGAAGAAGACAGTCATATAAATGTATATGTACATTCAGCAGCAATATATGCATAAGGTCACTGATGAGTATACACTTCTCAGGGTTAATTTAGTAATTTTGTAAGAAGTTCAAAAAGGCGCCTATTTTAAGTCTGTATTATAAAGGCAACATAGGTGTGTATGAGCCACAGTGCTAAAAGTTAGCATGGGACCCTGTCATAAAAATCCGATGCCAACCGATTAGCATGCGATTGGGTGGGAACCGGGCGGGTTAGGGCCAGAAGATCGGTGGTAACAGTGCATTGTGATTAGCATGATAGCTATGGGTGAGTGTTAGCCGCAAATGTTGCCGTTAGTGTGGGAACACTTAACGCCACCTCAATGGGTGGCGTTAAGTGCACACGCATGCTGGATTGTGTAGTCCTGTGTGTTAGGACTGCACCCGCAGCAGGGGTATGGAGGCATATGGCCCCTGAATTTGGCACAGTCCTACACTCTAGTTTCATGGCCCGAAAGCACTCTACTGGCATGCTATTCAGTAAACATGTTCCTATGTGCCATTATAGAACAGGCTACCAGAACCAGCCCAAGAGAATGCAGATACTCATGCACAAATTTATATCTGCTCTGAAAAAGATGAAAATGTATGCTTGTACTCAATGCATGTGAACATGTGTTTTATACAATGCATTGGTACATTGCAATTTCAACTCTGCTCCTCCCAAACTGTGCCCGCAGAAACATATAAAAGTATGGATGTATGTGGCCCTTCAATTTTATAAAAAACATATTCTGCTTGTAAATGGGCTTTACATGTGGAAAGATTTATAAAATTACCCACATTACACTGGAAAGGATATCTTATCTGTTTAAATTACACCTGCTATTTGGATGTTAGTGTTCAGACATACAAATTATGGGTCCACAGGCCAATTAGGTGCCTATTTGAAGCCTATTTTATAAAGTCACATAGGCCCCTAATTTGCCTAATAGGCTATAAATACCAGAGCAAAATCAGCAGAAATCCGCCTACACTGAAGCATTTATGCTTGTTTAGGAACAAGCTTAAATGTTTGTGTATAAAGTAAGCAGCTACGCACATATTTTAAAAACAATCAGGTCAATTTTGAGCTATGACAGTGAGTGCTTTTATGAACACTGGCCACAGTGGCTAAAATTATTGTTGTTGTTAAGTGCCGTCGAGTCGAAGTCGACTCATGGCGACCCTCTGGATAGCTATCCTAAATTGTGTTCGGTCTTCAGTCAGGCGGCTCATTGTTGACAGACTGGTACCCGTAAATTCTTAGAGATAATCAATGCTTGTATTGTGGTGATGCGCAGGTAGCTGAGCCTTTTAAAACTAGGAAAAAAGAGTTTTTTTCTCATGAGCGGGGGAAGGGCTCACTACAGCATAGCTCCCAGGCAGGGAATGAGGCTAGAATACACACTAATAGGGATAGCTTGAAGCCACACCCAGCCTCTAGAGCTCGTGCAGGCAGAGAGGGGGTGGGGCCAGAGAAGGAAACAAGCTGCAGGATATTTAAGCTGCGTCACTCAGGAAGTGGGCAGGCAACGAAGAGAGAGGCAGAGAGAGGCAGGAGGGCTGAGGAATACAAGCAGAGGCACAGCAAGAGACACGAGGAAAAAGAGAGACACAAGCAGAAACACAGAGAGAGGACGTGCTCAAGGAAAACTGCATGCTAAAAGCCAGGAGGAGAGGCCAAGAGTCCAGAGGAGCCAAGGGAAGGAACAGCCGCATAAAGCTGTAAGGCCTGGAGGTTCAAAGGGGACCAGCCATAACTCCCAAGGCAAGTGCAAAGGTTGTGGGCATGAGTGGAGCTGGGGAAAACGTCAAGAGTATATGACTGATTCTGAGAGTGACAGCTCAAGTCCTGAGTCTGTGATTAGGCAGTACAGAAAACCAGTTGGGAAGAGGGTTTCTGCCAGTAAATCAATTTGTGGGTGTCCTGAACAGGAGTGTCTAAGAGGAAGAAGGGCAAGAGCTTTTGACCCGGTAAAAGGGGGACCCCAGAAGTTAAAATGGGGGAAGCTTCTTAGGCTTTTAAAGGACGTGAAGCATAGCGTTCCAGAACGTGCCCCAAGCCCTGAGTGTTATAGTACCCCAGAAGAAATGGAAGTAGACTCATACTCAGACTCTCCAATATCCTCTGCGGAATCCATGGAGTGTGGGATTTGTATAAGCCGTGTTTAATACTTTTATAAGAAGCTGTGAGTAACAGGTTAAGAAGATATCTGTGCTGGTGTTGTTATGTGCCAAGCTGAAAAGCAGACAAGAAGTCATATGAACCTCATTGTTTAAAGCAGCCAATTGTATCTCTGAAGAAGCCAGGCTTAACAGGGCTAGAGTTTTAAACCAGGAGGCAGCACAGGAGAGATATCCTAATCTGCAGCAGCTGAGAGTAAAGGTCAAAAACGGTCTTACAGAAGTTTTTGGAAAACTGTGCATTTAAAAAGTGTTACACTGCTTTGTAAATGAAAGAAGCTGAAAAGAGTAATCAAGAGTGAAGTAACTACTTGAAGGAATATTGCTGAGAAGTCTAAAGGGAGAGAATATCCTATATTTTCAGTTTGTGATATTGTTTGCCATTTGCCTCAGCAAGGTCACTTGCCAAAAGTTGGTTCCAGAAAGAAAGAAATAAAAGCAATTTAAGTAACAAATTGTCCTGTGTTCCTCTTCCATTCGGATTGCTGACAAAGCAAAACCACAACTACACAAAGAAGAGTGAGGTCCAGCGCTCCCCACTAGGCAACCGCTTAGTCGCCTCGCCACGGACGTTGTCACAGTATCGAGATAGTGGCTGGCACTGAATATCTAGACAGAGCAGTGAGCACTGCCCCTATTGGGATAGCAGCAATATTTCCACTATTGTGAAAGCCTATCTAGATAGCCCATTAGGACAGAATAAGTGATCAAAAAACTAAAACAGAAATATGTAGACAAAAATTAAATTGGAACCCCAAGAAGCCAGACTGTGCATGTAGGGTAACACGAGATAAATAGAAAAAGATACATATAAACAAAGCTAGCACATGTAAATTACAAGAACTGATATATTCCAATCACTACATTGAAAATACAGTTCTATTTTCTACCTTTGTTGTCTGGCTATTTCTATTTTTAGGCATGTTCGCACACCCGCACACACACAGACTACACACCTTGACTTTCCAGCGCAGCTGACCCAGCCTCCAATCCCACACTCACTGTCACACCAGCACACAAGGACCAGCTCATTGTCGTGGAGACAAGCTCCTCCCGCTGCCAGAGTGCTTACAGTGATGTGCTTCTGGATCCGGCCACACTGCTCTTAAACAGACTGTACCAAGGTGCACCCGAGCCTAAGGACCTTAGACGGGGACCTCCACCAGATCCCTACTAAAATTCAAGACAGAAAGACAGCACACCAGCCTCAGAATCGTGTTTGCTAATGATCGCAACTTGAAGCAGTGCCTAGTGTTGCCGCATTAAGCATCCACTGAGCCACAAGAGTGCATACTGAAGCCTTCTAGGTGTGGCAGCGAGCCTGCCCGGGGAACCTCTCCTTGAATAGCACACCATCCACAGGCGCAGGCACTGCAAGACCCCACTCCACCCACCAGACGCCGAGCACACGCAGGACAGCAATCATGCCACAAACCCTCACCTGGCTCACACTCCTGGGCCTCACCATTCTATTCTTATGTGGAAATGTAGCATCACACAGCAAACTCCTGCCCAATCCCCATCATCCATTGCATGATGCTCAAACCACCCGGACCACGGCTCCCACATGGCACCCAATCTATCAGAAGAGAGGACTCCCAGTCCCCCACTACACACTCTCCAACAGTGCTATCAAAGGCACCCTTGTAAACACACGGTCCGCCCGCAATAAAATACAGACTCTCTCTGACCACATTACCGATCATAGAATAGATTTTACGTGCATCACCAAGATGTGGTTCATGGACAGCAACAACACTTTGCTCTATCAGCTAATCCTAAACACACTATCCACAACAACAGAGGGGGTGGCATCTGAATCCTCTCAAACAAAGGTCTGAGCTTCAAAACTGTCAGCACAGTCTCCTTGCGAGGTATGGACATCCTTACTATAGCAAACAAGCAATTTACCATCTGCCCAAGGGGGGTGCGGGGCCATGTGCGGAGATTAATTGTGGGGCCTCATTTGCATAGGGAGCCTCATTTGCATAAATATTTGCATAATGTTAACATGCATTTTTAGTAAACATGCTTCTTAATGAGTGTCTGGATAAAGAAAGACTAATAGATTTCTACGTTACTATATTCCAGTGCCAACCGCCAGGCCTATTAGGAAGTACTATAAACACTGACCTTTTAGAACTCATAGCAAATCCACCATATCATAACAGCTCTGCCAGGACTCACAAAGCACCAAACCCTACCTATCAAAAGGCAACACTGCAGATATTAAACCAATACATCTCAGAGAATACCAATGCATCTCCTACTGGGGAAAGAGAGCAAGTGACATGGTCAAATAGAAACTACATGAACAGAATACCTCAGCTTGGTTAAAATGCAGAATATAGACTGTCACCAAAGAACAAGGGATCACAATTTAGAAATAGGAAGACAATAATTAAACTGGGAACCCCAAAAGCCAAACTTGGGATGTACAACAACACTGGAGAAATAAAACTATAAATTAATTTCCTCTTGTACTAAACAAAACGCAAAAGATGTTAACAATGCACATTTCCCAGAGCTGATATAGTCCAGTTAATAAATTCAAAATAAAAAAGTATTTTTCTACCTTTTGTTGCTTGTGCATTTTCTTTTCAGTTGCAATTGCTCCAGTCACTTTCTTCTGGTTTCTTTGTGTCTTCTGCGAGCTATCCATTTGCCTTTCTTCTCTTTTAGATTTTTTTCCAAATTTTTTCTCTATATATGCTTTAACATACTGATCTTTCCCCTTTTGCTCTTTCCTCCATTTCTTTCCTTATTGCTTTATCATCCACTCAAATTTCACCCTTCCATTCTCAATCTACACTTACTCTTCCAATACCCGGACCATCAAAGACTTTTCTTCCCTCCCACACAAAATATCTTTTCCCCTCTCCATTCTCATTTCCCATCCCTTTCTAGTCCTCCCCCAAAATCAGCTCCTTTATAGTTCTAGACCCACCCAGCATCTGCCCCCTTCTAGTCCCAGTCTCCCAAGCTTCCACATCAGCCCATTTCCAGTCCTAGCCTCCCATATGCTGTTTTCCAGTTCCATTCCAGCCCCCCCATCAGCCCATTTCCACTCCAAGCTCCCCATCAGCCCATTTCCAGCCCTTTTCCAACTCCCATCAGCCCACTTCCAGTCCTATTTCAGCCCCCATCAGCCCATTTCCAGTGTCCTATTCCAGCCCATCACCCATTTGCAGTCCACGTTCCCCCCATCAGCCCATTTCTAGTCCTATCCTAGCTCCTCATCAGCCCATTTCCAGTCCTAGCCCCCATATGCTCTTTTCCAGTTCCATTCAAGTCCCTCATCAGCCCATTTCCTCCACGCTCCCCATCAGCTAATTTCCAATCCTAGCCCCCTCGTCAGCCCACTTCGCCCTATTCCAGCCCCCATAAGCCCATTTCCAGTCCTAATCCAATCTGTTTCCCCATCCCAGCCCATTTTCAGTCCCCCCATCACAGCCCATTTCCAGTCTGTTTCCCCCATCCCAGCCCATTTTCAGTCTCCCCCCCCCATCAGCCCATTTCCAGTCCAAGTTCCCCCCATCACAGCCCATTTCGTCCATTCCCTCCACCATCACAGCCCATTTGCAGTCCTATCCCCCATCACAGCCCAATTGTAGTCCGTTCCCCCATCACAGCCCATTTCCAGTCTGTTCTCCCCCCACCACAGCCCATTTCCAGTCTGTTTCCCCCTATCCCAGCCCAATTTGTCCGTTCCCCCCCAATCACAGCCCATTTCCAGTCTGTTCCCCCCACACACACACATCACAGCCCATTTCCAGTCTGTTTCCCCCATCCCAGCCCATTTTCAGTCTGTCCGTCCCCACCATCACAGCCCATTTCCACTCCTATCCCCCCACCATCACAGACCATTTGCAGTCCTCCCCCCATCACAGCCCAATTGTAGTCCGTTCCCCCCATCACAGCCCATTTCCAGTCTGTTCTCCCCCCCCACCACAGCCCATTTCCAGTCTGTTTCCCCCATCCCAGCCCAATTTGTCCATTCCCCCCATCACAGCCCATTTCCAGTCCGTTTCCCACATCCCAGCCCATTTCAGTCTCCCCCCCCATCCCAGCCCATTTCCAGTCTGTCTGTTTCCCCCATCCCAGCCCATTTTCAGTCTCCCCCCCATCACAGCCCATTTCCAGTCCGTTTCTCCCCCATCACAGCCCATTTCCAGTCTGTTTCCCCCCCCCCCCAATCACAGCCCATCCAGTCCTAGCTGCCCCCCCGAAGAGCCCCGCGCCATCTAAGGGGCTGCAGAGGGAGCCGGGGAAGCCCGCACGAGGCCTCGGCTCCCTCTACACAGCCCGCCAGCGTGAAGAACCTTTACCTTCCCGCTGGCGGCTGTTTCAATGAAGCCGCGAATGCCGGGAAAGGTTAAAGGCAATGCCCTTTAACCTCTCCCGGCATTCGCGGCTTCATTCAAACAGCCGCCAGCGTGAAGGTAAAGGCTCTTCACGCTGGCGGGCTGTGCAGAGGGAGCTGGGGCCTCACGCGGGCTTCCCCGGCTCCCTCTGCAGCAGTCCATTGAGCGAGAATGTGGTTCGCGCGGGGCCCCCTGAAGCGCGGGGCCCTGTGCAAACAACATTCTCGCTCAATGGACGGGCCGGCCCTGGCCTCACATACAGGGCACCACTTAGCAATGCCGAGGAACTGGACACACTGCTCGAAACAGTCTGCTTCTACGCCTGACACCAAAGACACCTCATCTTCCTCAGGGATCTGAACCTCCCCTCGGCCTCTACCAGCCAAAGCACTCCATTCCTCTAGGCAATGAGCGACAAGCACTACACCCAACTCATCACCATCCCAATGCACTCTAAAGCTGAAATCATCGATCTGCTCTTCTTCCCCAACCTTCTACTAACCACACCAAATCATACCTTACTCACTACAGCCTGTCCCCTGGTCCAATCACCATCTCATATCATTCACATTACCCCACCAGCACTTGAGCTATCCTCCACATAAGGAGGCCCCTACATTGATTCCTGGTCTTCGATGAGCTATCCTTCCCTCAAAAGACCCTGCTAGCCCTGGGGAACACCTTACATGAAGCAGACTTGGAATCCATGATCACCAAATGGAACTCCACCATCTCCACTGCTGTCACTGCTCCTTCATGCCTCACCCAAAAAACAGTGACATTGTGCACCCTGGTACTCCACGGAACTTAGGGAGCAGAAGCATTCACTTTGCCGCATCAAGAGCAAATGGAGGAAATCCAACGACCCCGAACCACAGACCAGCTACCTGGACAAACTTAGAGCGTATTGCAATAACACCACTAATGCCAAACTGGAATACTATAACACCCTCCTCCATGCCCTCAACAAACTAAGGGAGCTTTTCAATCTAGTGAGATCCCTCACAAGGGACCTCATCCAGCCACAATAGAACTGCTTCCTGAACCCCCATGACATGGCTGACTTTCTGAAGGCCAAGCACAGCCTCATCCAACCATGCAACCTTGGACCAGATTCAAAGATGTATGACCTGAAGAACTCAATGTCATTATCTCACATATCAACACAACCACCTCCCCACTAGACCCATGCCCGGTCTCATGGGTGAAAGCTACAAAGATACACCTCTTACCATTCATTTCAACTATCCTACAGACATCTCTGTCACAAGTCTACTACCTCTCTCCCTCCCTAAATCAACCCTCCGTCAGACATCTCTTAAAGAAACCTAACCTAGATCCACGCATACTCCCCTGCTACAGACCCATAGGCAGCATACCCTTCATTGCAAAAATCACAAATAAAGCAGTCCAAATTCAGCTCCAGGAACACATCGACAGACATGCACCCCCTAGACAAACATCAACATGGGTTTCATCCCTATCACAGTGCTGAAACATTGCTCACTTCCTTATTATCAATACTCACCACAGGAACGCAAAAAATGACCAGCAGCTTCATACTGCTTTTTCTGGATATCTCTGCAGCGTTCGACATGGTATCCCACCAAATACTACTTAACCAACTTAATAACATTGGAGTACAAGGCAAAACCACTCGATGGATCCACTCATACTTCTCACAGCTACCCAACAGATAAAGATCAGAAGTTGCATCTCAGCCCCTTATACACTGCCTCAAGGAGTGCCCCAAGGATCTGTACTCTCCTCTCTACTCTAACATTTAGATTTGGTTCCTCTGCACAACCATCCAAATGTTCAACGTCAGTTGCCAAATATACGCTGACGACATAATGATATTTACCCGATTTCTCACAACTGTTCCCGACTACTCGAATCTCACTGCCTGCTTCAAAGAAATAGTCATCTGGCTTCAACTTCACAACCTTGCAGTCAGCTTCAGCAAGACTGAAATTATCCATTTAACAAAAGGCCCCGCTTTTATGCCCTCCACATCCATCAGAATTGAGAACATATAGCTCCAGGTCAAATCCCAAGTCAGATACCTTGACATCACCTATGCCCCCTCCTCTCCCCCAAAATCTTCCGTAGAGTATGCCAAGCTACCATCACCCCCCTACTTGATTACTGCAATTCCATATATCAAGGACTCCCCAAGACCACCATTCTACCACTACAGCTAACGCAAAATACCACAGCACGCACCATCTTCAGAACCTATGGACACACCCGCATCACACCCATACTAAAATCTCTCTACTGGCTACCCATTGCCTCAAAAATTAGACACAAAGTCCTCACAATTATTCACAACACCACTTCCAAACACCTCCAGATATTAATCAGCAGCCCTAGCAGTGACAGACCGTGCAAACAAAGTACACAGTACCTACACCTCCCACCCCAGGTCCAGAAGAGCACCCAATATGCTCACCTAAGAGCTTTTGCACTTTATGCCTCCACCATTTGGAATGCTTTACTCCCCACATTACAGAGCATCCTATCATCCCAAGCCTTCAGAAAAAACCTGAAGACATAACTCTTCAAAGAACACTGCAGCACAAATCAACAGAACAACCCACTGCAAGAACACCCATCCCTAGCACAGAGCATCCCATCCTGCCACTGTGAACTGCCATTCAAGGAACATTCACCCCCTTCATTTATACCCATGTCCTAGGTTTAGCTCTGTCTGAGGTGGGAATCCTCAAAACTTTACCGTTGATTCCTCTGTTACACTGTCTGTGATTGATGTAACCTACATACAGCATCCTCTACTATTATCTTGTCTCTGCACATTGTTTAAGTTTGATGTAACCTACATGCACCTCCCTTTTCTTGTCTTCTGCTTGCACATTGTTAATTGAAAGTTGTTTTGACTGGTACAAAGATAGTATAGCAAAACCAGTTAAGTAATAAATAAAATAAATAAAGGTTTCACATAGTGTAGCACCTGTTGTTGAGGGTCCAGCCAGCTGTATAGACTTTAAGAACATAAGAACATAAGATATGCCATACTGGGTCAGACCAAGGTCCATCAAGCCCAGTATTCTGTTTCCAACAGTGGCCAAAGTCATACGTCATACGTACCTAGCAGTTTCCCCAAAAGACACAGGTTCCAGAAAGCTTGTACTGGGTCAAGCATTGATATCCTGGGTCCCTTCTTAATAATGGTTTATGGACCTTTCCTCCAGGAACTTGTCCAAACCTTTTTTAAACCCAGTTACACTAACAGCCTTTACTACATTCTCCGGTAACAAATTCCAGAGTTTGATTACACGTTGAGTGAAAAAATATTTTCTTTTATTAGTCTTAAATAGTTTACCCTGTAGCTTCATTGCATGTCCCTTAGTCTTTCTATATTCTGATAATGTAAACAATCGATCTGCGTTTACCCGTTCCACTCCATTCATTAATTTATAGACTTCTACCATATCTCCCCTCAACCATCTCTTTTCCAGGTAAAAGAGCCCTAACCTTTTTAGCCTTTCTTCATAGGAGTATCCTTCCATCCCTTTACCATTTTGGTGGCTCTTCTCTGAACCTTTTCTAAAATCGCTATAATCCTTTTTAAGATACGGTGACCAGAATTGCACACAATATTCAAGGTGCGGTCTCACCATGGAACAATATAGAGGCATTATAATATCTTTTGTTTTATTTTCCATTCCTTTCCTTATGATACCTAGCATTCTATTTGCTCTCTTGGCCGCCGCTGCACACTGGGCCGAGGGTTTTAACATGGTATCCACAATGACGCATAAATCTTTTTCCTGGGTGGTGGTTCCTAATGTGGAACCTTGCATCGTGTAACCATAGTTTGGGTTGTTCTTCCCTAGGTGCATAACTTTGCACTTGTCCACATTAAATTTCATCTGCCATTTTGATGCCCAGTCTTCCAATTTATCAAGATCCTCTTGCAATTTTCCACAATCCTCTTGGGTTTTAACAACTTTAAATAGTTTTGTGTCATCTGCAAATTTGATAACCTCACTCGTTATTCCACTTTCCAGGTCATTTATGAATATGTCAAAAAGCAGCGGACCCAGCACAGATCCCTGGGGTACACCACTATTCACCTTTCTCCATTGGGAAAACTGGCCATTTAGCCCTACCCTCTGCTTTCTATCTTTTAACTAGTTCCTGATCCACAATAGTACACTGCCTCCTATCCCATGACTCTTTAGTTTTGCAAAAAGCTGCTCTATCTCCTTTTATCTGTCTGTATTTATGTTTGCACAAACAAACATGCATATGCTCCCCCTCCCCACCAAACTATAAGCATAGCCATTGGGGGACATGGAGGGCTAAAATCCCTTCTAGTGCTCACAGACATAACTCTGTTGTTGGCTGCTGAAAGACTGCTGAGAGAGGAACTGCTACTGCTAGGAAGATATCTGCACTGGTAAGTATTTACTACTGGTAAATTCTTAAAATCCTGAGGAAAACAGAATTATTTGGGTTAAGCTGATAAAATCTGTATTTGTTAAGTCAGGGCATAGTTTAACAAACTTCAGTTAAATTACAGAAAATTTCACAGGCAAACTTTCAGCTAAGCTAAAGTCATTAAGGGTATAATTTTAATTGCCAAACAGTGAAATTAAGGTCAGTTAGGGTTTAGTTTTAAAAGACAGACTCTCAGTGTTTATTTTTTACACTTTCAGCATTAAATGATTATCTTCATCAGCTAGTGGTTAGGCCTTAGGAATAGATTTAAGTTCAGGTCCTAGCAGTTCAACTTGAGATGAAGAGTTAAACAAAGTCCCTTAAACTTACTAGGTACTGCATACTTGTATTGGTTCAAGTCTCCCTATTCCCCTAGCAACTCTGCATAACTTTAAATAGCTAAATAAATCATTATAACTAAGATGCAGCAATGAGATGGGGGTCTATCCATTTTTTTGCATTGTGTCATATGTATCTCCCAGCTGGTGAGAATTATTATATATGTACTAGGTGCAAAGAGCTCTTTGCTCTCAGGGAATGAGTCCGATTTCTGGAAGATGGAGTAACAGACTTGGAGGAGCTGAGGCAGACAAAGAGGAGATCTTCATGGATATAGTAGAGAAGTCCCACCTCCAGTCTGGCAGCCTTACTGCTGCCATTGTAGAGAGAGATCACCTGAAAGGAGAACATCACCTTGGTGTGGCAGGAAGTGATTCTGTAGCTAGGAAGTGTCTCCAGGTAATCTAATATCCTTTTTCACCAAGGGTGTTTCTCCAGGGTCATGTGCCCATGAGGGAAGAGTTAGGATGGACATTATAGTTGGTGATTCAGTCATCATGCTGGGTGACTTGTGGACATGAGGATCACCTGGTAACTTTCCTACCTAGTGCAAAAGTGATGGACATTATGTGCCACCTTGATAAGGTTCTGGGCAGGAATGGAGAGGAGCCTGATGTTTTGGGACATGTGGCATAGGAAAGTATGGGAGGGCGGTACTGAAAGCCAATTTCACGCTTGTAGTTAGAAAGTTGAAATCCAGAACTTTCAGGATGGCATTCTCAGAAATGCTTACCATTCTACGCGGAGGACTCAAGAGGCAGACAGCTCCAGAGTCTCAATATGTAGATGAAACCATGGTACATGGAGAAAGTTTTTAGATTTGTTAGGAAATGGGCAACATTCTTGGGAAAGGAAGGGCTTTTCCAAAATGATAGGCTCTACCTTAACCAGGATGGAACCAGGCTGCTGGCATTAACCTTTAAAGAGGAGATAGAACAACTGTTAAACTAGATCATGGGGGAGCACTCACAGTTGCTCAGAAATGCATGGTTCAAAATAATGTATCTTTGAAGGATACTAGCAAAACAGGAAAGTTAAGGCATCCCGATAGAGAGGTTCCAATAAAAGCAAAAGTAATCCAGATGCCTTTAAGTAAAGAACAGACTGTGTTGAAAGATTCCAAATTACCCCTGTCATCTGATATTCAGACATTTAATATAAACAAAAAACAAATTTTAAAATGCTTGTATGCAAATGCTGGAAGTCCAAAAATAAGATGGGAGAGCTAGAATATATAGCACTGAATGAAAAGTTAGATATAATTGAAAAGTTAGGTAGAAGGAGGATAACCAATAGGACAATGAGATAATGTACCACGGTACAAATCATATCACAATGATAGGGTAGATCAAATTGGTGGAAGGGTTGCATTGTAAGAAAATGCACTGTAGAATTTGTATGGCAATAAATTCCATGTAGAAAGGGGAAGGGAATGACAGTGGGGATATATTACCACCTGAGCAGAATGAACAGACAGATGATGAGATGCTAACACTGAGTCAATGTCAGAGCAGGACATTCTAGGGAGATAAAGTTTCTAGATGAAATAAATGACTGCTTTATGGAGCAATTGGTTCAGGAACCACATTCAAGGGATGCTATTTTAGAACTAGTGCTTCGTGGAACACAGGATTTGGTGTGAGAGATAATGGTGTTGGGGCCACATGGAAACAGTGATCATAGCATGAACACATTTGATTTTCCAAATGGAGGGAGGACAGCAAGGAAATCCACTGCACTAGCATTTAACTTTCAAAAGGGAGACTATAATATAATGAGGAAAATGGGTTAAAAAAAACTAAAAATGACAAACTGCAAAGATTAAGAGTTTACATCAGGCATGGAAGCTGTTTAAAAATATTGTCTTGGAAGCCCAGACCAGATGTCTTTCACACTTTAAGAAATTAAAGGAAGGCCAAATGACTGCCATCATGGTTTAAAGATGATGTCAGAGAGGCTGTTATAGCCAAGAAAGAATCTTTCAGAAGATAGAAAAAGGAGCCAAATGACAAAAACAGGAAACAAATCCTTACTGTTGGTTGATCTGTAGAGCCCTTGTTAGGAAAGGCTTTCCTACCAAGGGCTCTACAGATCTAGCAGCTCCACTGACTGACCTTTTCAATGCCTCGTTGGAGTCGGGAGTGGTGCCAAAGGACTGGAGAGAGGCTCATGTGGTTCCTTTACACAAAAGCAGAAGTAAGGATGTGGTTGAAAACTACAGGCCGGTTAGTTTAACTTCGGTGGTGAATAAATTATTGGAAACGCTGCTGAAAGAGAAAATAGTGAGGTTTCTGGAGTACAGCGGATTACAGGATCCGAGGCAGCATGGATTCACCAGAGGCAGGTCTTGTCAGACAAATCTGATTGATTTCTTTGACTGGGTGACCAGGGAGTTGGACCAAGGGAGAGCTCTAGATGTGGTCTATTTAGATTTCAGTAAAGCTTTTGACACTGTTCCTCACAAGTGACTTATAAACAAACTGAGCACCCTAGGGATGGACCCTAAAGTTACTGTTTGGGTTAGAAATTGGTTGGGTGGGGGGCGACAAAGAGTACAAGTAAATGGAGCTCACTCTGAGGAGAAGGATGTTACCAGTGGTGTGCCCCAGGGATCTGTCCTTGGTCCGATTTTTTAAATATCTTTGTTAGTGATATAGCAGAAGGGCTGTCGGGTAAGGTTTGCCTCTTTGTGGATGATAGCAAAATCTGCAATATAGTAGACACCCAGGAAGGTGTAGATAACATGAGGAAGGATCTAGCTAAGCTTGAAGAATGGTCTAGAATTTGGCAGCTGGGATTTAATGTTAAAAAAATGTACGGTCATGCATTTGGGCTGCAGCAATCCAAGGGAGCAATATAGTATAGGGGGTGAAGTACTTTTGTCCACTAAAGAAGAGCGGGACCTAGGCATGGTTGTGTCTGATGATCTTAAAGTAGCTAAACAGGTAGAAAAGGCGACGGCAAAAGCTAGAAGGATGCTTGGGTGCATACGGAGAGGAATGGCTAGCAGAAAAAAGGAGGTGATAATTCCTCTCTATAAGTCTTTGGTGCGACCTCATTTGGAGTATAGTGTGCAATTCTGGAGACCGCACCTTCAAAAGGATGTGAACAGGATGGAGTCGGTGCAGAGGGTGGCTACTAAAATGATTAGTGGTCTTCATTATAAAGCATATGAGGACAGACTGAAGGATCTTAATATGTACACCTTAGAGGAAAGGCGGGATAGAGGTGATATGATTGAGATGTTTAAATACCTCCGTGGCATAAATGTTCAGGGAGAGAGCCTCTTTCAATTGAAAGCAAGTTCTGCTATGAGGGGACATGGGATGAGGGTGAAGGGAGATAGATTCAGGAGTGATATGCGGAAATATTTCTTTACGGAAAGAGTAGTGGATCCATGGAATAGTCTCCCAGTGGAGGTGGTAGAGATGAGGACAGTAACTGAATTCAAAAAAGCATGGGACAAACACAGAGGATCTCTAAAGGTAAAAAGGGGACTGTTGTAGTTGTTGATATGGAAGGACAGACTAGATAGGCCATGTGGTCTTTTTCTGTCATCATATTTCTATGTTTCTATTGTAAGCACAACACATTGATAAGGCAGGCAAGGAGAGAATTTCAAAAGAAGCTTGCTGTAGAAGAAACAATTAATATTTAAAAAATTTTCAAGTATACTCATAGCAAAGAGTCTGCGAGAGAGTCAGTTGGACCATTTGATGATAGAGGGGTAAGGCACTAAGGGAGGACAAGGCCATGGTGAAGTGACTCAATGAATTCTTTGCTTTGCTCTAACTGAAGAAGATCTAGGAAAGTTACTCATGCAAAAACTTATATTTAAAGGTGATATAATGGAGTAATTGGACAAAACTTGAAAAACTGGGAAGATGTAATACAACAATTTAATAAACTAAAGAGTAGCAAATCACCTGAACCAGATGTTGATGAAAGAACTCAAAATGAAATTGCAGACCTCCTTTAGAAATGTGTAAACTATTATTAAAATTGTCTATAGTACCTGAAAATTGGAGACACTTTTAAAAGGGTTACAGGCATAATCTGGGAAATTACAGACTCTTGAACCTGACGTCAGTGCCAGGCAAAATAGTAGGAACCCTTATAAAGAACAAAATTACTGAGTCATGAGTTAATCGGAAAAGGCCAGCATGGATTTAGCCAAGAAAAGTTGATATAGGGGTATGTTTACAAAGCAGCAGTATCAGCCTCCATGCGATATTGAAGCTGCGGTTCCATTGAATTCAATGGGGCCGCGGGCTCCAATATCGCTCAGTGGCCGCTACCACTGCTTTGTAACATACTCCATGGTATATCTGGATTTTCAGAAAGTCTTTTGCAAGGTTCCTCATGAGACACTCTTGAGGAAATTAAAAAGTCATAGGACAGGAGACAGTGTACTATTGTGGACTGGGAACTGGTTAAAAGAAAACTGAGATTAGGGCTAAATGGCAAATTTTCTCAATGAAGAAAGGTGAATAATAGAGATCTCCAGGGGTCTGTGCTGGGCCCCCTACTTTTTAACATATTCATAAACGACCTGGAATTAGGAACAATGGGTAAGGTGATTAAACGTGCAGATGACACAAAATTATTCAAAGTTGTTAAGTCACAAGAGGATTATGAAGAATTACAAGAAGCTCTTGAGAAACTGGGAGACTGAGCATGCAAATAGAAAATGAAATTTGATGTTGACAAGTGCAAAGCTATGCACTTAGGGAAGAACAACCCAAATTATAGTTACCCAATGCAAGGTTCCATGTTAGCAATCAGCACCTAGGAAAAGCATCTGGGCATCATCAAGGATAATACCTTGGAACCTTCTGCTCAGTATGCAGCAGTTGCAAGAAAGAAACTAGAATACTAGGAATCATAAGGAAAGGAATGAAGAATGAAATCAAGGACATTATGAGTCCTTTGTATCGCTCAATGGAGCGATGGCACCTTGAATACTGTGTGCAGTTCTAGTTGTCATATCTAAAAAAGAATTTAGCAGAATTAGAAAATGAACAGAGTGACCAAAATTATAAAGGGGATGTAAGGATAACCCCTATGAGGAAAGGCTTAAAAGTTTAGGCTCTTCAGATTGGAAAAGAGACCACTGAGAGGAGATATGGCAGAGATCTATAAAATAATGAATGGAGAAGGCCACTGTTACTGGCCTGGTGGAGAGAGGGGAATGATACATTCTCTGGGTTAGGGGGTCACTAGGAAGGGGATTCTAATGTTGTTTGGGAAAGTTAAGAAGGGGGTGCTGATGTAGATTGCGGTTGGAGAGATGATGGTGGATCAAGGAAAGGAAACGTGCATACTTGTACTGCTAATGGATGTGAGTGGTATGGGGTGAGGGGTTTGGGAGGGGGAGAACAGTGGCATATGGATGGGGTTTTGGATGCAGAGATTGAGTGATGATACAGTGAGTGGAGAGAAATGTTCCATTGCGTCACACTGCAAGTGTACACTTTTCAACTTTTAATCATATTGGTTCCCGTCGCTGGTATTTGCATCTTCTCATAACTCTTTTTAGGACCTCAAGTCCATCTTATACTTCTCTCCCCTCTTGTCTTCTTCATTTCTTCCTCTACATTCATCACTGGCAATGATCTTTTTCCTTCCAGCTTTCTTCCATTTATTTTTCTCTCTCTCTATGGACTCAGATTTTATTCCCCCTTCTTAAAATCTGGAACTCAGTCTACCTATCGCTTTTCAACCCTAATGCTAAACCCACTCCCTCATTTCCCAATATCTTATTCCCCAGTCTTTCACTGACTCTCCCTCTTTTCACTTTCCCACTCTCCCATTCTTTATCTCCCCACTGTGCAGCATTCCCCACCCCAACCAGCATCTGCTCCTCCCTTTCTCTCCCCTGTCCTGTGTCTCCAACTTTCTTTCTGTCTCCCTATCCCGCCCACCCCCCCCATGTCTAACATTTTTTAAACATTTTTGCAATAGCCCTTGTGGAAGGGCTATTGGATACGGTTTGCCTCTTTGTGGATGATACCAAATTCTGCAATAGAGCAGAGACCCAGGAAGGAGTAGATAACATGAGGAGGGATCTACCTTAGCTTGAATAATGGTTGAGAATTTGGCAGCTGAGACTCAATGCTAAGAAATGCAGGGTCATGCATTTGAGCTGCAAAAATCCAAGAGAGTAATACAGTATGGGGGGAGGGGGGTGAAGTACTTCTGTCCACGAAAGAAGAGTGGGACCTGAGCATGATTGTTTCTGATAATCTTAAAGTGGCTAAACATGTAGAAAAAATAACAGCAAAAGTCAGAAGGATGCTTGGATGCATAGGAAGAGGAATGGACAGCAGGAAAAAGGAGGTGATAGTGCCTCTTATACTGTATCTACCTTTACTTTCCTCTATTTCATTTCAGTTACCAATTATACCCGTGGAGTATAATCCAGAAAAAAAACACAAAATATTATTGCAAAACCAGTAAAACAAAAAAATAAAAAATCCTCTATCAGAAACATGAGACCAAATTGAGCGAGTAGCTGCTCCTGCTGGGAAGGAATCTGCATTTGTAAATATTTGCCTGTTCAGAAATTCTCAAAACCTTGGGGAAAAGGGAATTCCTTGGGTACAAGCTGATAAAATCTGTATCTATTTTAAAATTCTGCGTTTTATTAAGTTAGCTAGGACATACAGTAGAGTAATAAACTAATTTTTAGTTTAAATTAAAGTCAATTAGGTACTAATGTAACAAGCTTTCAGTATGTGTTTACTTCCCACCCACCCCAGACACTGTCTTTGTTTTATAGATTCTTAAATCAATTAAGAAAAAGGAGGTGTCTTATGCACTTTCAGATTTACTAGTTAAGAGATGCCATAGTGGGTCATACCAAGATCCATAAAGCCTAGTATCCTGTTACCAGCAGTGGCCAATCCAGGTCACAAATTCCCCAAAAGGCAGACAAGTTTCAAAGTGTTCGCCCCAGGGTAAGCAGTGGATTTCCTGGGTCCTTTTCAATAATGGTTTATAGACCTTTCCAAACCTTTTTAAAACCAGCAGGTTATTAGGCCTTAGGAATAGATTAATGAGGTCCTTTAGCTTATTAGGTATGCGTATATTGGTTCAATTATCTGTTTTCCCCTAGCAACTTTAAATAACTGAACAACTTAAAATAGCCAAACAAATCTTTAAAAAGAACGTGCAGATAGGAGTCCAGCAGTTAGACGAGGGCCATCCAGTCTTTTGCACTGAGTGTCACATATATGATTATCTTCCATTTGGTGAATGGTCATGTGTGTCTTCAGTACAAGGAGCTCCTGGCTCTCAGAGAACGAGTCTGATGTCTGGAGGAATGGTAGTAAACATAGAGGAGCTGAGGCAGACAGAGAGGTACAGTATATACATGAGACTATCAGGGACATAGTAGAAAAGTCCCACTCCAGACTGGCAGCCTCTCTGCTACCGAGGAGTAGAGATGTCACGTAAAAGGAGAGCATCACCTTGGTGTGGCAGGAAGTGATCCTATAGCTAGAACCTACCCTCCAAGTGATGTAATTCGCTCTTGCACTGAGGAAGTGTCTCTAGGGCCATGTGCCCATGAGGGAAGGGTTAGGATGGCCATTATAATTGGCGATTTGATCATTAGGCACATAGCTGAGTGGTTGGTGGACATGAGGATCGCCTTGTAACTTGCTTGCTGGTGTGAAGGTGAAAAAACTTCACATGCCACCTAAATAAGGTTTTAGATAGTGCTGGGGAGAAGCCTGCTTTTATGGTACATGCTAATACCAACGACATAGGAAAGTGTGGGAAGGAGGTTCTAGAAACTTAATTTAGGGTTTTAGGTATAAAGTTGAAATCTACAACTTCCAGGCTAAACCAGCAGAGGTAAATGGAAGAAACAGCAGCTAGATTGAAGCCACAGACATTTACATGCTCTTGGGAGAAGGCATACATATTTGCACATAAAGTTAATATGTAAATTGTGACTTCGATCATGCTCTGCCCAGACCCCACCCCAAAACTCGTCTACATATATGTCACATAAAAGTATGTCAATCCACAAAAATATCACAATCCTTTGTACTTAATTTTCACTTTGTAGACAGTGAACCACACATTCTTACAAGTGGAAATTGATTACAAGGAATGATTGTTGTGGAAAAAGACCTCAGTATATTTTTCGGCCACTGAATTGGCCTTAAAATTCACACCATCATAGGTCTAAAAAACCTTCCACCATCTTGTATTATCATTTTTTAATATTTTCAATTTTGTTATGAATCATTTTCAATTTCTACATTTTTCAATTTCTATTAATAAAATGGTATAAACTAATTATCACTCATCTTTAACGCATAATTTTTCATCCATCTGATCCCACTCCAACACAGAGAGCATTTTACACGAGCTGCTTCAGGGAATGTTCCTTTAAAGATAAATCTTTTTCCTTTCCCTTTAACCAGTTTCCACCTCTAAGAACCAGGGGCAGTGGAATGCCTATTTTTTTTGGGGGGGGGGGGGGAGGCACTAATTTTGCTCCAAGTTCTGTCCTAACTCCCAAGTCCACTCTAACTCCACCCCTAGCCCTCTCCTCCCCTCTGTGGCCAGACAACCGCATTGAGGCCATGCTGGAGGCCTTCTCCTCTGATGTCCCACAGGCAGACAGATGGAGTCTTCGCCGCTATTTTGATTCACTTCTGCTCGCAGGAGATGGGATCCCTGTGGGTAGTCTGCTGCCTTCCTGCCCATGATTGTGATCTTCCCCTTCTGTTCTGCCTGTGGGAATCTGATTTCCACAGACAGACAGAAGAGTTCTTTGCTGCGATTGTGGCTTTCATGTCTTCTGCCCATGAGGGATGGGATCCTCACGGGCAGCCTGCTGCCTTCCTGGCCACGATCGCAGCTTTCCTCTCCTCTTCTGCTCACAGGGATCTGATCTCCCACAGGCAGACACATAGATGTCAGAACAGTCCTATGGCCTCACCTAAACTTTGCTGCTGCAATCGGGGCTTCCCCTACTTCGGCCCACAAGATTCCGATCTTCTGTGGCCAGAAGTAGGGGGTGGCCAGCGATTGCGTCCCAGCAAGCAACAGGCTGTCTGCGGAGGACCACCCCTGTGGGAAGAAAAGCACTGCAATCGGGGCATAGATCCCTCCTGTCTGCCCATGGGAGATCGGATCCTTGTGTGCAGACAGGAGGGGAAGGCTGGCGATCGCAGCTGCATGGAGTTCGGTTGACCCAGGGGTGCAGCTTCGCTCCCCCACGGAACACGGTGTTCCAATGCCTCTGAGCAGACAGGAAGGTTCTTTGCCACGATTGCAGCAGAGAAATATTGATAGGGCTAGGACCAATGTGGCCCACCCCATCCTGACGCCTATGGGAAGAACTTGAAGTTCATTGTCTACAGAGTGAAAATTAGTCCAGAGGATTGTGATATATTTTTTGTGGACTGACGTTTATATTCTCTGGAGTCCATTGACTGTATTTATGTACATAAAAGTATTGCCTTTTTGCATGTGTAACCGCTGGGGTAATTATATAAAAGCTCTGTTATGTACAGAAAAAGGCCTTTAGGTTTCAAAACATCCTTTATAAAATTACCTCCAGTAAGTCTTCCACCTGCTGGAGATGTCCTAAGAAAGAGCAGAGGTGAGGTGGAAGAGGCCACTTGCAATGACATGGCACAAAGAATGAGCTGAGTTTTACCCAAACAAAATTGTCACACTGAAATAGGAGTGTTCAATGATTCGCACAAGGAAATAGTCCCCAAAGGCCAAATACAGTCACCTTTTCTGCAAGCTTTCAAATGTGCTACCGACATTCTCACTGTTTGAAATGAAACAAGGTAAGTTTTTTCACAGTTTGAATTCCTCTGCTCCTCTTTCAGATTATTTTAGTGGTAGTGCAGCAGACAAGCAGTTCTCTTGAACTGATTAGGTGATTTCCAGCTGTGAGTGACCACTAATACAATTATCTCATAGCGTTCTGTCACAGAACATTCTCAGGAGAATATAATACACAATATATTGAAAGGAAAATATTTCCTTGAAAAGCTGCTCCAGTCTTCCATAAAGCTCTGTGAAAAAGATCATACAGTTTATCATGTCAAAGCTGTTAAATATTGCAGGCTTGTATTTTTTCACCCCTCTACTGTATTTTCCTGATTCTTCCTGGAATTAACATGGATTTTTGAAGTTCTTGATCAACCAGGTGAAACCGAATCAAAACATACCTGCTAAGTTTGTATTCAGAAGGGTTTTCTATCTGGTGCTTTACGCATTCTATACCAGCAGAAGTAGTTTTAGCATCCTGTTATGAATTTCAGGATCAACAACGCTGAAAACAAGTGTGCTGCGAGCAGAGATAGCTCAATTCAACCAAACATGAGACTTAGAAAAATGATTGCCAAAAGATATTCTGCACTTTTAATGAATAGCAACACACAGATTTTAATGTTATAAAAAGGTGGTTAAAAAGCTCTGCATATCTGTTGAAAACTACATAAATTCACAGTTTTCAATCTTTTAGGCATTTGAGGTACAAAACCTCTGCGCTGACTGTTGTGGATATTCCCGGCACTGTGGGAAAGGCATCCATGCAGTCAATGCAGATCGATGAGAGCTACAGCATATTAACGCCACAGACAGGTCCGGCCAGTCCATTGACCAAGAATGTTGTTTGCACAGGGCCCCTCATTTCAGGGGGCCCCATGCCAACAACATCCTGCATTGAAGACTGGCAGGCAGGATGGCTTTAGAGGAAGCCGGAGAGGCCTCGGCTCCCTCTAACAGCTGCCGAAGTGAAGAGCATCTTTTCCCTTCATTTCGGCAGCTGTACTTAAGTTTAAAATGCTGCCGTGCTGAGCACCAGGAAACAGGAAGTCCCCTTTGACCTCAGCGCGACAGCCTTCTAAACGTAGTACAGCTGCTGAAGTGAAGGGAAAAGACGCGCTTTACTTCGGCAGCTGTAGAGATGAGCTGGGGCCTCTCCGGCTCCCTCTTAGCTAGCTGTGGGGCTCTTCGGGAGGGGAGGGGAGGGAAGGGGGGAGCTTGGAGTGAAAATGGGCTGTGGGGGTTGCTAGGACTAAAAATGGGCTGGGGGTTACTAGGACTGGAAATGGGCTGTGGAGGGTTGCTAGGACTGAAAATGGGCTGGGGGTGTTACTAGTACTAGAAATGGGCTGTGGGGGGTTGCTAGGACTGAAAAAGGGCTGTGATGGGGGCTTGGATTGAAATGGACTCATGGAGGGGCTAGGACTGGAAATAGGCTCATAGAGGGGCTTGGATTAGAAATGGGCTGAGTGGGGGGGAGCTAGGACTGGAAATGGGCTGATAGAGGGGCTAGGATAGGACTGGAAATGGGCTGTTGGGGGCTAGGATTGGAAATGGGCTGTGGTGGGGTCTTGGATTGAAATGGACTCATGGAGGAGCTAGGACTTGAAATAGGCTTATGGGGGGCTTGGATTGGAAATGGACTGAGTGGAGGGGAGCTAGGATTGGAAATGGGCTGATGGTGGGGCTAGGAAAGGACTGGAAATGGATGGGGGAGCTAGGACTGGAAATGGGCTGATGGTGGGGCTAAGATAGGATTGGAAATGGGCTGATGGGGGGCTAGGACTGGAAATAGGCTGATGCGGGGACTAGAAGGGAGCAGATGCTGGGCGGGGCTGCAACTAAAAGGGAGCTGATGTTGGGGGAGGATTAGAATGGGATGGAGCTGGGAGAGTGAAATGGAGAGGGGAAAAATGTTGTGTATGGGAGGGAAGAAAAATCTACAATTGGCCGGGTATTGGTAGAGTAAGTGGGGATTGAGGATGGAGGGGTAAAATTTGAGTTGATGAAAAAGGAATAAAGAAAGAGATGGAGGAAAGAGCAAAAGGAGAAAGATTAGTATGTTAAAGCAGATATAGAGGATGGAAAAAAACTAGAAGAGAGAAGAAAGGACAAATGGACAGCAGATGATGGAGAGTTAGCAGAAGACACGAAGAAACCAGAAGAAAGGCTGGAGCAATTGCAACTGAAAAAAAATGCACAAAAGGTAGAAAAATATCTCTTTATTAACTAGAATATGTCAGCTCTGGGAAATGTGCATTATTAGCGTCTGTGCTTTGTTTAGTACAAGAGGAAATTAATTTATAGTTTTATTTCTACAGTGTTGTACATTTCAAGTTTGGCTTTTGGGGTTCCCAGTTTAATTATTGTCTTCCTATTTCTAAATTGTGATTCCTTGTTCTTTGTTTGGTGATGGTCTCTGTTCTGCATGTGTAACTGAGCTGAGGTATTCTGTTTATGTAGTTTCTATTTGACAGTGCCACTTGTTCTCTTTCCCCAGTAAGAGATGTATTGTTATTCTCTGAAATGTATTGGTTTAATATTTGCAGTGTTGCCTTTTGATGGGTAGCGTATGGTGCTTTGTGAGTCATGGTAGTGCTGTTACGATACAGCGGGTTTGCTATGGGTTCTAAATGGTCCTAATGTGCCCGGCGGTTGGCACTGGATTATAGTAATGTAGAAATCTTTTAGTCTTTCTTTATCCATACTCATTAAGAGGCATGTTTACTAAAAGTTAGTGTATGTTAACATTATGCAGCTATTTATGCAAATGAGGCCCCTTATGCAAATGAGGCCCGCACCGAGTCTCCGCACATGGCCCTGCACCCCCCTTGGGCCACCCCTGGCCACGGAGGTGTAGCTAACTGCACCACATTATCTGCTGCATTGAGCCAGTGCATAATAACACCCTCCACGTTAACTGCAAAGCACAGCCCCACTCATACCACACTCCCAACAGGCATTTCCATGTCAGGTGTGTATAATGTAGTATTTTTCACATGTTAAACGTTAATGAGCAGTCTTATCTTTAAACACACAGCCATGCTGTTAGCGTACATTAAAAGTCACTTTAAAGACCTAGGGCAGATTAGTAAATAGGACCCTTAGAATAATCTATTCCAGTGAAATATAATACAATCAGTTAGGGATCTAGTTACTAAGCTACATTAAACATCAACTGTTAGCACTATGCTGAATTTAACAGATATAATAACAACCAACTTATTACCAAATGTGCAGCCATATGAGAATCGGAATGTGGGGGCACGTGCAGAATAATGCCTATGGATGTGGTTTACTGGAATTCCAGCATGCCAAATCAGAGGCTCATGAATAAATTGACAAGCCAAGAGGTAGGTTCCAAGATGATAGACAGGATTAGAAATTGGTCAAGTGATAGACAGCAGAGGGTTCTGTTAAATGGAGCTCACTCTGAAGAGAAAAAAGAAAGCAATGACCTAACAAAAGCTTGAGGAGGAGCGGCCACATACTTGGCAATTAAGCTTTAATGCAAAGAAAAAGTTCAGAAACCTCTTTGCCAAAGTTTAGTCTGTATCTTGTTGTCAACTTGTACTTGGCTCTCTGGTATTCCTTGGATTTTGATTTGCCTCATTGGACATTCCTACCCTGCACTAGTTCCTCTTGGGCCTCAGCTTTACTCTTGCCTTGCTCCTCTTTAATGAGTGCCCTATGCTTGTGTTTGAAGCCTTTTTTACGGTTCTTCTATTTGTGATTCTCATTTTGGGTTGTAGGTTTGCTTAGCAAAGACCTGGTGGTCACCATCAGCAGAGGTTTCAACCAAAAAGGAAGGTGGCTATTGTGGGAGGAAGACCCCTCCTAGCTACTCCTAGAACTGGGGTGTCCTGTCCTGTAGAGAATCTGTCCATGGACCTCGTTTACTCACATTTCTTGGATTGTTCCTACTGTTGAGAGCCATCACATCAAGCTTTGGCCAATATGGGACCTTCTGAACTAGCTATGGTCCTATCTGCAGAGGGAACAACTCTGGGAGAATTAAGTCAGCAACTGGGTCAGCATCTAAGGCAGCTGCAAGTACAGATTGAGGAGATTCACCAGACTGTCCAGTCCATGGAAACAAGGTCTGCAGAACCTAGTCCCTTAAATCCAATGCTAGAGGTACTGCCAGTATTGCCTATAAGGAACCCAGGGTTGAGAACCCACCTTACACTTTTCTGGAGACCAAAAAACCTGCCAAGGATTCTTGAATTAATGTTCAATGGAGGAGTGGCTTAGTGGTTGAGGCAAGGTACTTCAGGCTGGAAGGTTGGGGGTTCAAATCCCACTAGAGGACAGCAACCTTGGGCTGGAAGGACTGGGGTTTCTAGTCCCACAGGTGTTCCTTGTGGTCTTGGGCAAGCCACATAACCCTCCATAGCCCATGTTCCCTGTAAAATAGTCATCTCCAAGTTATAATGCCCTGTTCAATGTAATTTTAGTTTGTTCAATGTAAACCGCACTGATTCAGAATAGCGCAGTATATAAGAGAATATAAATAATAAATAAATAATAAATAAGAACATAAGAAGTGCCATACTGGGTCAGACCAAAGGTCCATGAAGGCAAGTGTCCTGTTTCCTATAGTAGCTAATCCAGATCACAAGTACTTGATATTTCCCAAAAGTAGCCAATTTCATGCTACTTATCCCCAGGGACGAGCAGTGATTTTTCTTTCAGTCTACCTTAATAAGTGTTTATGGACTTTCCCTCCAGGAATTTGCTCAAAGCATTTTTAAACCCAGCTACACTACCTGCTTTTACCACATCTGCCGGCAACAAGTTCCAAAGACTAATTATATGTTGAGGGAAAAAATATTTTCTATCGGTTTTTAATATGTCCCTTAGTCCTTGTATAGTTTGAGAGACTAAACAATATATCTGGGTCTACCCATTCTGCTCCACTCAGGATGTTATAGCCTCTATCATATCTCCCCTCAGATTTTCCTCCTAGAAGAGTCGCTCCATCCCATTTATCATTTTGGTCAACCTTCTCTGTACCTTTTCTAATGCCAGAATTGCAGACAATACTCAAGATGCGGTTGCACCATGGAGCAATACAGAGGCACTATGATATCCTTTTTTTTATTTTACATTCCTTTGCTAATGATTCCTAACATTGTGTTTGCGTTTTTTGGCTGCTGCTGTACACTGAACAGAAGATTTCAATGTATTGTCTACCATCACACCCAGATGCTTTTCTTGACTAGTGACTCCTAATGTGGAACTTGGCATTGTGTATCTGTAGTTTGGGTTATTCTTCCCTACATGCATCACTTTGCACTTGAATTAAATTTCAGCTGCCATTTGGATGCCGTGTTTCTCTGTCTCACAAGGTCCTCCTGCAGTTTCTCATAATCCACCTGCGATTTAACAACTCTGAATAACTTGGTGTCATCAGCAAATTTCATCACCTCATTGTTTGTTCCCAATTCCAGATTTGCACTACAGTCATCTCTGTCTACAAATCTAGGTTGGCCTACATTATTTCATTATTTTGACTAGGGAGGCATTAGCTTAAGCCTCCACTCTGGGAAAGACAAGAGCAAATTGTCCGAAACTATGATGTCTTTATTCATGCCTTTGAGTTTTCAATGACTCATGCCAGTTGGCTTATGCCTCCTCTGCTCTAGATGAAGCAGGGGGCCCTTATAGTCAGACAATAGGCAGTGGAGTTTAAATCGATGCTACATATTCTAAATCCCAGTCCTACTTACAGTACTACTAGACACACTTGTAAGAGGAATTGACGACTCTAAACAAGCATTCATTCTACTATTTTTAGACATCTACGCCACATTTGACAATGTAAACCACACAACAATGCTAAACAGACTCAGACAAATAGGGATAAACTCAACAGTACACAACTGGTTTACCTCATACTTAAACAACAGAACCCAAACAGTAAGAATCAATAACCAAACATCTAACACATTCAAGCAGGAACAAGGCCTCCCACAGGGTTCCGCCCTTTCGGCACTCCTTTTTAATATTTACCTCCAACCAGTCTGCAACATCTTCAAATGGTTCCGTGTCCACTGCCATAAATACGCAGACAATATAATGGTATACCTTCCATTCAGGATCCCTAACCCGCCAATGCAATTAATAACAGAGTGCTTCAACGAACTGACAACGTGGCTCCAAGAACACAACTTACATATCAATTTCTCAAAAACAGATATCCTATACGTGACAAAAAAACAATCCTACATACTCCCAACATTTATTACACTACAGAACCATAAGATACTAGGAGTGATTCTGGATAAGAACCTCAGTATGGAATCCCGCATCAAAAATACAACAAAATAAATTCACTACAAACTTAAGATACTTAAACAACTACGCCCGCTGGTTCACCTACATGACTTCATGAGCATAATACAAGCAATCATCACACCCCACTTTGACTGTGCAAACACGGTACTCCAAGGAATAACAAAACAGAACCTTAAAAGGCTTCAGCTGGCACAAAATGTAGCCGCCAGAACCATCATGAAGGTCCGCACAATCGAACACATAACACCCATATTAGCTAATCTCCACTGGCTACCAATCTACCTCCGAATAAGCTACAAAATCCTAATAACCACATTCAAAGTAATAAATGACCTAGCACCATCGGTACTGAGCACACTAATTAACAAGGAAACACCAAAAAGCACCCAAAGGAGAGGAAATACAAACAAAATTATGATTCCGAAAGACTTTACAAAAGCCAAAAAATCCACTAACAACAAGGCCTTTTCACACTCAGCCCCAATCCTCTGGAATGCACTACCTGAAGAAATCAGAAATCAGGGAATTTCGTAAAAAAATAAAAACACACCTATTTATAGCACACTATGGTGTACAGACAAGCACTGTTACCCAAACCGGCAAAGGATAATGGAAAACAACATAACAGTTAAAATCAAGATAAAAGTTAATGTACTTAAATTTCAACCAAAGAAACACTAATTCAATTTTTTCGCTCATTGTAATAATAATGCAAACATAAGAAGGCCAGACCGCCAAACACCCTGTAATGTACATAGTCTCTAAGTCCAATGTAAATAGTTGTAATGTACATAGTTACTAAGCTCTGTGCGAAGGTTGTAATGCACACAGTTGCTAGGCCCTTGGTAATATGTTCTAGTTCTATGTAATAAGGTCTAACCAGATGTTCCATGTAAGATGAATAGGTATCTATAACCGTTTCACCTGTTCATACCATTGTTCTTTGTAAACCGCACCTGATCCATGGGAAAGTGCGGTATATAAGCGTTTGTTAAATAAATAAATTAAATAATATGCAGACAGAAGAATTTGGGAACCAAATAAAAACCTTCACCTCAGGGGGCGGAGCCTGATGTCCAGCGGGTAAGACGCTTCGCGCTGAAGCTCCCGAGAGGCCTACTCAGAATCCTGACTTAATACCTACATAAACTTCATATTTTGCTCCGAACTTACCGGGGTACCTCGGGGGGGATGGCGGCCCATAAACCAGCGCGCTTGGACTTCGGGTCTCCTTCTTCTTCACACGGAAAACGCTCCAAAACAGAGGTGTCTTCCCCACAGAAGATGGTTCCACTTCGGGAAAACCCCGAAATGCACCAGGAGATCTTAGAGGAAATACGCGGCGTGAAGGAACTGGTGCAGTCCAACGGAGAAGCGCTTCGAGCCATGCGAGAAGACTTCGGTGTGCTCCAGGACCGACTTGAAAGTCTTTCATTACGGCAGGACAACATGGCGGGGGTCCTCGACTCGCACGCGGTGCGCCTGGTCAAACTGGACAAGGCTGAGCGCCAGATACAGAATCTTCAAAAAGAGTTAGAAGATAGCAATAATCGAGCCCGTCGCAACAATGTGAGGCTCATTGGCATACCGGAGGGGGCGGAAGCAGGAGATATAAGAGAATTCCTGCTCAAAACTCTTCCCTCCTTGCTGAAGATCACTTTTCATAGAGATCTGGAAATTGATCGAGCACATCGTGTTCCTACCCATATGGCGCTCAATCGAACGACCCCCCGGCCTATTATCTTTCGATTACTACGATATCAACAAGTGGAACAAATTCTAAATGCTGCCCGGGCGAATCATCATCTGGAGTTTGAAAGTCATAGAGTCTCCTTCTTCCCTGACTTGGCAAAGCCCACAGTTGACCGTCGGAAGAGGCTCCTTGCTTTTCGCCCTCGACTTCAACAGCTACAGGCTCGCTTTGGCCTGTTGTATCCAGCGAAGCTCCGAGTGACTCTCCACAACCAAACTAGGACATTCGAAGATCCTGATCTACTATCAACATTTTTAGACTCCAAAGAAGCAGAGCAGATGCGCTAATCCAACAACTTGGACTTATTATCCGCCGGCTCTGTCCGCCATTTTGAAGGGCCCGACGCGGTGGTCATGGTCCAGCACAGAGACTGCCTGGACTTTTCTTTCTTTCTCTATCTGACTTTCTTGGTCTCCCATCCCTCCATGATGTGTGCCTCGGTTGGATTCGGAGCACGCACAGTTATACAGGTTGTATGTTTTCAATTGCGGCCTTCTCTGGGGTTTCTCCCCGCAGACACATGGTCGCCAGTAATTTCCGGGGTTTTGCTTCTTCTCTACCGCACAGCGGTTCTTCTTTTTTAATGTGGGGCGCTTCATTGTATTACATTAGCTTATTTTCTATCATGTCATATGTACAGCTAGATACAGTTAATTTGAGGGACATTGTGAAACTATGTGCGTTATCATGCTCAGAATTTTTAACCTTTTTGAATGGCCTTATGTAAGATCTTATCACTTAACGTAAAAGGCATCAATAGCCCAATCAAAAGAAAGAAAATCCTTAGCTACCTTAACCATGAGCATGCTGATTTAGTGTTTCTTCAGGAAACGCATCTAAACTCCGCTGAAACACTGAAACTCAATGCTAAGCCTTACATGGTGGCTGCCTATTCTCCCGCCGTTTCCAAACGGTGTGGGGTAGCCATTTTGGTTAAGAAGTCTTTGCAAGCTACTGTAATGGATACTAGCTCTGATAAGAAGGGTAGATGGGCCCGTGCACACCTTAAGGTTGGAGATAGTGAATTCACGTGTATTTGTATTTATGCCCCGAATGTGGATAACCCTGCTTACTTTGCAAGTATTGCGCAGTTGGCACAGGCCTCTGCCAATACTCCATTAATACTTGGTGGCGATTTCAATCAAGTGCTAGACCCTTTGATAGATAGACAACCGCCTAGAACGAGTAGTCCACCCAAGAGTCTTGCTACCCTTACAGCTCTGATGCAAGATCTTGCGCTAGTAGATATATGGAGGCTGCTTCACCCCTCCGACTTAGAATTCACCTTTTTTTCTGCCCCCCATCACTCACAATCTAGAATAGATTTCTTTCTCATTTCCAAAGCACTGATTTCTCAAGTGGACACGGCTAGGACTCATCCTCTCCATATTTCAGATCATGCTGCTATATCTTTTTCATTACATGTCACTACGCGAGATGATCCTCCCCGAGCTTGGTTCTTTGATAGATCCCTACTAGATCAAAAAGATTTTCAGGTCGACATAAAGGCCGCTATCCAAGATTATTTTCATTTTAACTCACCCCATGACACAGCGAGCTGGGCTTGGTGGGAGGGTTTTAAGGCATCTATCCGTGCAACTATAACCAGTTATCAGATTCGACAGGGGAAACAAAGAAAGCAACACTTACTGATTCTAGAGCAACAGATACAAGCTGGGGAGCGTCTCCTCACGTCCCGTACTGACCCATGTATTTTACTCCGTTTACAACGCCTTCGTTTTCAATACAATCAGCTTTTGTATACTGCTGCTGCTAAAAATATTGAATCACAACAAGGGATGTATTACCGGGAAAATAACCGTGCTGGCAAATTGTTAGCTAATGCCCTGAAGGGTCAAAAAGAAGCCAAGCGTGTTACCGCTCTTCGTAATCCGTCGGGGGGGGGCTTGGTCACTAAAGATACAGAAATCTTAGAACTCTTTCGTGAATTTTATACTCGGCTTTATCAATCTGAATGTGATTTTGAGCCAGAAGTATTTGAACGATTACTCTCAGGGGTACAACGACCGACCCTATCTGACGAAGATAGAGAGGCCATGGACAAACCATTCACTTTATCAGAAATTCATTCTGCTATCAAGAGATGTGCCACAGGTCGAGCTGCAGGCCCGGACGGTCTCCCTGCTGAATTCTACAAAACCTTTAACGCTGACTTAGCTCCAGTTTTGAAACTTTATTTTTCTGCTCTGGCCGAGGAGGGATCTCCTTCTGGGTCCTTTTCAATGGCAAATGTAGTAGTTTTTGAGAAAGAGGGGAGAGATCCGCAACTAACAGCTAATTATCGTCCAATTTCCCTCCTAAACGCGGACTATAAAATATTTGCCACCATTCTCTCCACCCGGCTCTCTGATAGGATGTCTACTTTAATACACCCAGACCAATGCGGTTTCATTCCCGGTAGATCAACTGCTGACAATGCTCGGACTCTATGTCATGTACTGACTACCGCAGTTAATCTTGATCGACCATTGGTTGGCCTCTCACTTGATGCTGAGAAGGCCTTTGATCGCTTAGAATGGCCCTTCCTGTTTGCAACTCTCCGCTGGTACGGATTCGGAGAAGGTTTTCTCCGTTGTCTCCGCACCATGTATGCACAGCCTACAGCCAGTATCTGTGCTAATGCTTTAAAGTCTCAGCCATTTCCCCTTCAACGCGGTACTCGCCAGGGATGCCCACTGTCTCCACTTCTTTTCGATCTTGCACTCGAACCCTTAGCTTTACTAATCCGGCAATCGGAGGAGATTCATGGAGTCCCCTTCTCTCATAGGGAAATTAAAATTTCAGCATATGCCGATGACCTTATGCTCTTTGTCTCTCTAGACTCAGTGCCGGCTGTCCTAGAGCAAATTGGTAAATATTCACAACTCTCGGGTTATAAGATAAATTGGACCAAGTCGGTAGCCTTTCCACTAAATCCTCTGATTCATCAGGCAGATATGCAATCCTTTCCCTTTTTATGGCAACCTCGCATGGTCAAATACCTTGGGGTTCACTACTGCTCTCCTTTGGAAGACGCTATCTCCTTCAATGCCAAAGACTTAACTTCTAAAGTCCGGGCGCTTACTCACCGTTGGACTCCTTTAACACTTACTTGGTGGGGTCGCCTAGAAACCATAAAAATGTTGATTGTTCCTAAAGTGAATTACATTTTAGAAATGTTGCCCTGTCTCCTACCTCGACGTACATATAAAGATTTAGAGGGCCTTCTGACTAGATACTTATGGCAAAATAAGACACCTAGGATAGCGAAGCATAAATTGCAAGCAGATAAGGAAAATGGGGGTGTCAGATTCCCTGATTTTCTGAAATATCACCACTCTTTTCTTCTCAAGCAAGGCGCTCGTTGGCTGGAAGATCTAGCACCGAGTAGACCTGTGTGGCTAGACATAGAGGAGGACCTTTGCAAACCGATTCCTCTTACTTATCTCCCTGGTATGACTCTCCCACCAGACTCCCACTATCCACCAATGCTTTTAGACACTTTAGCTGCCTTTAATACTCTTATGCAATCTCTAGACTCCCGATTCTGTCCGTTAGACAGACTCCCGCTTTGGTACAATACTCGATTTCAAATACAAAATAAACCGATGGCGTGGAGCCCCTGGTACACTAGGGGCATTTGGATCCCTAACCAGTTGTTCCATGATGGTCGCTGGAAAACTTTTAGCGAATTGCAAATTGAATTTGGTCTCCCAGCGAAACACTACTTTCAGTTGGTGCAACTACAGCATTGTCTTCGGAGTGCTAAGGTGCTCCCGCCATCGGAATCTCATACCCAGGGATTGTCGGAGACTATCCGCTCTATCGGGAGTTCACCGGGTGTAGCATCTAACTTTTACAAAACCTTATGTAATGCTGTAAATAGAGGTACCCCTATAGCGCAGAAAGCATGGGAGCGGGAACTGCATGTAACTTTGACCCCGGAGCAATGGAGCCTCGTCTGGAGTAGAGTGACACGGGTCTCCCGATCCGCCTCACTCACTCAGACACTCTTCTTTCTAGCCCACCGGTGTTTCTATACTCCTGACAGATTAGCCAAATGGAACACCTCCCAGAGCAATAGATGCTGGACATGCCATGCGGCCATTGGTTCACTAACTCATGTTATGTATGAATGTCCCGCACTACAGTATTACTGGCGTCGGGTCTGGGGTCGTATCCAATCTATTTTGCACTTTCAAGAGCCCCTTTCTTGGAGGATAGTGGGACTCCGCTCAGCTGCGGGGATCCCCTCTCTTCCAAAATCGGCTTACTTCCTTTTAGACTTTATGCTGGGCATCGCTATCTCCCTAATTACGAAATACTGGAAAAATAGCTCCCAACTGAGCCCCAATGAATGGTGGAATCATGTTTGTCTCTATAGTAAATATGAACAAATACCTCGTATGTTTGCTTCTTCCGTTCAGACCCCCCATCATCTGTCTAAATGGAAGCTGCTCAATGACTATGTTCACAATGCTAAATGCTCTCATCTGACTGTTTAAATTTGTATAAATCTCTGTCACGTGATCATTCTGTATCGCAGATACTATTTATGTTCGTTTTGATGTCTGATCACTGCTGTTTGGAAGCGCTCACATGCTGATACTGTCGGTTCAGAGAAGAAGCATGGGGGTGGGGGGTAATAGGGTTTGCTTTTCCTTATTGTATACTTGTTTTGTCTCCTTTGGTGTGTTGTTTCTTTTGTTTGTTGCAAAATGAAAATAAAAGTTTCAAAAAAAAAAAAACCTTCACCTCAGGCTTATTGATTTAATGCTGCCCAGGGCAATATTAAAATATTCAGTCCCATAATGCATCAGCACAGTACATTGAATAAATATTTTTTTTCTTTAAAGTACACATATTAAAGCTAAAAAATGGCAAAAAGATATCATTTCACAGCACAAATGCATTCTGTTCTAGGGATGAAACCTAAACTGAAAGAGGTGCTTTCAGAGAAAATAGCATTGGTTAAGGTTGAAAATACATCAAAATCCACCCATTAATTAAATTCTCCTTTCATGTAACTATTTCAAAAGACAGCAAACTAAACATTAGAGAGTAAAGACATTAAAGAGAATCATAATGTATTAGGAATAAATGCGGTTTGATAAGCAATTTGCTTTTGGCCAGTAAAAGCTCCTGCATTTAGTATCTGAAGATGACAGTTCACCTAATGAACACTGGTCATAAGCCCATGAGATGGTGTCTGCAAGGCTTGCTCAAAATAAGATTCGTACAGCTAGTGCAATAGTTATGATACTTTGAGCTGTGGCTAATGTTGTATCTTCCTTATTTCTGTAAATGCATTCTCCCATTAACTCATTTCTCTACAAAGTAATAAACACGTTTCAGAGATAACAGAAGGCATTGCTGTGCACCTATAATACCTATAGACTGCAGGATTGATCAAGCACACAAGTGGATGATGTCATCACACATCACCAGGGCAGAATAGCTCTTCAAGAGCTCAGAACATAGTGTAAACCTTTGAGCACGCATAGCCCTGTGTGCATTTGTGCAGGTTTTTTTACTATGAGTGGAAAGGGGGAATGCGCATAAAAAGAGACCACGTCCATGGAATTGCCAGTGCATCTGGGGCTAGGTGGTTGGAGGATGAGGGGATCATGAAGTAGAGAAGTAGCTTTGCATGTTTGCTACTGGTGAAAAGGTCAATATGAGGAGTCCCCACCAATGCTCCTGCTAAGCAGCTTAGAGCTATACAAAAGTCCTCCGCCAGCACTCCTATTAATGGGGGTGGTGCAACCAAGGGCAGAGCAATGGATGTGGCCCGCCCTGGATGCCAGCTGGGAGGAATGCACTTCCACTGGGCCCACGGAGGCAGCGCAGCAAACTTACCATATAGCTGGTTTGCTGCACTGTCTTGCACTCTGTGGTCCAGCTGCTCCATGGCCCAGCTGCTCTTCTCTCCCTGCCAAAGTCTCGTGAATTAGTACCCAGATAGGAACTGTCGCTGAATGTCCAGGCTGAGGGGCCCAAACCAGGTAACTACCAGAACGTAACCAGTTAGCGCAATTTTCATCCAGCACGTGCCAAGACTGCAACTTAGACCTACTTTTCATGCAACTTACCATGTCTGGGCAAGGGCCACTGAAAACAGCGTTAACTGGGTAAGTGCCAATACTTACCTGGTTAGGGCTGGTACCACCCCTGCTCCACCCATGGACCACTTCTGCATTAACAGGATAGTGCCTAGGCGGTCTGTGAAGATATTCAGAGGCACTGTCCAGATACTGCCACTGAATATCGCAGGCTGCCCTCTTAGCTGACCTGCCTCCCATTGACTGGCCAAATAAAGGCTTTGAGTATCGGCCTGCTAGATCGTTACTGCTTCTCAGCAGAGATGGAATGATCCCATTCTCCCTTGTCTGACATAAAAGATTGCCACTTCATTGTCTGAATTCAAATTGATGTCCCCTGGAGTAAATGAACAAAGACTCAAAAAGCAGAGTAGATGGCTAGAATCTCCAAGTGACTGATATGAAGAAGCTTCTCAGACTTTGAGCATGGTCCTTGTGTGTGGTGAGCAGGCATATGAGCTCCGCGCTTTATAGCTTCATTGCATATCCCCTAGTCTTTATACTTTTTCAAGGACTAAACAACCAATTCACATTTATTCATTTTACTCTACTCTGCTCATTAATTTATAGACCTCTATCATGTCTCCTCTCAGCCGCCTCTTCTCCAAGCTGAAGAGCCCTAACCTTTTAAGCCTTTTTTCATAGGGGTATCCTTCCATCCCTTTTATTGTTGTCCTTCTCTGTGCCTTTTCCATTTCAATTATGTCATGTTTTAGATGTGGAGACTATAAGGCCATACAATACTCGAGGTGCAGTTGCACCATGGAGCAAGAGTCATTATGATATCTTTTGTTTTATTCTCCATTCCTTTCCTTAAAATTTCTAGCAATCTATTAGTTTTCTTGGCTGCTGCTGTACACTGAGCAAAGGATTTTAATGTATTTGAGTGCATTATAAAATATTGCCAAATTAGAAGAGCAGCCTAATGGTTAGAACAACAGCCTAGTACCCATGAGATCAGTGTTTGATTCCCATTGGCACCCCTTGTGATCTTTGGTAAGTTACTTTACCCTCCATTGCCTTGGAAGAAAAGGCCTGGCAACCTACTTCCAGTCATGCCTTGCCAAGAAACCCAGGGGCTGCTGGGTTGTCAGATGCCAGCATGGACTTGATGGCACCCAAACAAAAAAAAAATAAAACAATGTATTGCTAGTCAAGGCATATGTTCCAACTCACTTGTTAATGCCTCAGGTGTACATAGGTTCTCCCAATTCCATTCTCCTCGCTAGAGCATTAAGTCTATCCAGTCCCCCTCCCTCTATCCTCCTTACCTTCATCTGTGTTCTGGGGCTCATGATGTAGCACATCTAATCCAGCCATTAAGCCTTTCCTTCTCATCTAACAACCCATGTGGTTCACAGATCAGCTGTATAAATTGCATCATGTTCCATAGATAAAGAGCATCATGAAGTTCAAACAGTTGAGCTGTGAATGGCATGGGAGGAAGAGGTCCAGGTGTGCAGGGCCAGTGTAAGAGTATTAGGTACCCTAAGCAATCCCTCAGCTTTGCATTACCCTCAATTAACTATCAAACCCCAAGAATACACCCCTCCCCAAGATTTTTATTGTAACCCTTTGTTCAGAGACACCATATTGTGTCAAAGGGTATTCAGAGAAATGTGTCATTCCCCTGTTCCTCTCTCAAATATCACTCAGTAGCACACACTCTCATTTCTAGAGGTGGATTCTTTGATATGGGGAAAAGATTCTCCTTCAAGGCGCAAGGTGTTTCATTCAAGGTTGCCAATAACACACAGAATCTTTTTGGGTGCTCCAACCAATGTTCCCTCTAATTTTCTGCAGGCTGTGTGCGCATAAAATATCAGCTGTGCAGCTTTTGAAGGAAGGTTACATTTTTGTGTGCCACATAACGACACTCAGAGTTATATACTTTAAAATTTGACTACACGTCAGAATACAGTATGTACACCACATTGATTGCACTAGAAAATATTGTAGAACTTGTGAAAACCGTAAATACACAACAACTTTAAAATTTTAAGATGTCTGTGTTAATTTCTATCAGAATCATAACCGTAATTTTTGTGCGCTCTTGTAAAGTATGTGCGCTCGCTTGGCAAGGTGTGTGCGTGCGCACACGCGCACAGCTTAGAGGGAACAGTGGCTCCAACTAAAATTTACTCCAGACTTGTGCAAAACTGATAGCTACTTTTCAATAGTTGCACAGCATTGATTAAATATTATCTCTTTCCCTTACATAAATACACTGATCCTTCATCTGTGTATTTGAACCCTTTTACCTTTCATAGTTCTTAAGGAATTTGGTTTCCCTGACTAGCGGTAAACTTCATCCCTTGAAATAAGTTTCTAAATTCAATATACACTAGGGCTCCCTACAACTGGCATCTACTTCAACATATAGATTCCAGATTTGCCAATTTACCCAGTTCCAGGAGTGAGATATTTTGCCAGTTCAGATTTTTGCATTGCAGTGCAGTGTGGTATTTGTAGTCCCTGATTTTACCCATTACAATCAATCCTGCAGATCCTATAATATGAGATAAGATTACCAGAAATCCAGGACTGGCTTAAAATCTCACTCTTGGAACTGGGTAACTTGGGAACTCTGAGGTTCACTGAAATTGTCCCACACAATACGTTTTTCCTTTTGTTAGCGCCAGATGGGGAATCGTACATCTCCTTCATACCTTTGCTTGCTTGTAATCCAAGCTAGAATCTCCAGAACGTCACAGCTTACTCCTTGCTCATAGCTAGCCAGTATGGAAAACCTTTTGTCATCAAACATGTCCTTCACAAAGGACAAAAATTAAAACTCAAGGGAAATTCTCACAACACAAAAACTACAGGCCCAAGGACAGCCCAAAGGAATATACACAGAGGCACATTCCAATGGAATCAGGACACCCAGATGTAGACCCAATTCTGATCCCACAGGTGATAGATGTGCCCATGGGATCAGAATTGGGTCTAGGGCCTGAATGTGCAGGCTGGGCCCCGATTCCGATCAGCCTGCACACAGCCACTTTCCCGGCTACCTCAGTCAGGCTCCCGAATGGAGCCGCAGTGCTATGGCATCCCATCGCCATGGCACCGTAGCCCCATTAAGGAAGAATGCCAGCTGCCGCTGATTCACTTCTTTCCCTGCAGCCTGACCCTCAATCCAGTGTCCCATGGCTAGGGTTCTGCTGCAGGGAACTTCCTGCACCCCCTACTTTACTATCTGGGCCCAACAGTTGGATCCCCCTCTAAGTTCACAATCCCGGATGTACAGGGCTGAGCTCAGAATTGTCCCTGTATGTCCAGGGACGTGGGCCGCCCATGCCCTGCCCTCGTTCTGTCTCCAGAATATCCCCTCCAGTCCCCATGCGAATGCATTTTTCAAACGGAGAGGCTTTTGACGGGGCAGGCAGGGGGGCGAATAGCAGGGAATAATCCTCGCCTATCTTTAAGGCACAGAGGGCCAGGCGGGTAGCATCAAAAGTCACTGCTACCCATGTGGCCCCTTCCTCCACCCCTGCTCTGCCCTTAACACGCCCCGATGCTATGTGGATAGTATCTGGATGCACTAGGGATTTAGCCGTGATTTTTGAAGAGCACTACCCATGTAGATGCCCTTCGAAAATCCCGGATAGGGCCTTTACATGGGTAACTAAGGAAATTATCCATGTAAAGGCCTTTGAAAATTGGGCCCTCGGCGTTTAGCAGAGCCTTTTGTAAAATACAGTAGGAATTTTCAACATCCCGACTTGGACATCTTAATTCCCCTCTCTATGTCCTATATAAAATTTGCCTTCATGTTTCTTGAGACCAATGTGCAATAAACATTTTAGCTCAAGCTGCTTTGATAAATGCCTTAGTTACTTATTATCAAAATGGAGGTATGCTATTTTACAACCCTACAAACAGAAAGTAATAACTTGATGGAGATACAAAAACCAAAAGATGGACCATGGCTAATTCCAGCAGGAGCCAGGAACTCAAGATACCGAAAGGAAAGCAAGCACGCAGCTCCTAATAATGGTGCAATAGCAAAGCATCACAACATAATCTGGCCCGAAGTGTTCTCAGTGCATCACTGACCCACACCGAAATCATCCAGCATCTTGTCAAGCTATTTTTGCTTTGTATTTTTTTAATGCAGAAAAACTGCGAGTTAAAAAATTAGAAAGACTGAAAAAACAGAGGGGCAATATATCTCAGTAATGTGACTACTTTTGACAAATTTGTTTGGCCAAAATTCTGATTTACAAATCACATTAAAATTTCATGTGAATGGAAATTGCATTTCATGGTCACTGTACATAGGCTTGAAGCTAACACTTCATCACGCACAAACAGCTGTGTTGGGTGACACATTGTTTGAAATGAATAAATATGTTATTATGCAGAAAGATGAACGGCTTCCTGGAAAATGCATTTGCAAAGTAGCTCTAGAACTTAACTCCCCCATTCCTTGGGTTCTTCATTTCAAGTGCGGCAGTCATAAAGTTTTGTTTTCAAAAGAAAGAAAAGAATACAAAATGATAAAGTGACAAGAACCACACAAGGAGAATAAAAGTCCTCTTTTAAACACTGAAAAGCCCATTTTTTAAACTGTTTGAATTAACAAAAAAAAAAAACCATTAGCATTATTAGTCATAAGAATAAACAAATCTATTCAAAAAACATCAGGAAAATATGTAATACATGTTCCCTGCAGATCTCAGAAAAGTCAGCACTGCTAATATTCAGATATTCTGATAAGATATCCAAATATCTTTAAGTGAATATACGTTGTTCCTTCTTTTCAATGTATCAGATTCGAGCGGTTTTGCCTTTCCTGTCCCCATCATCCATACTATACTTCTTCTATCCTTAGTGATCACCAGACTTGATTATTGCAACTTCATACTGGCAGACCTTCCCCAGTACCAGCTAAAACGCCTACAACTCCTTCAGAATACAGCCGCCCACATTGCCCCCATGCTAGCCATCCGGACCATGTCACTCCTCTCCTCATACTTCATCATTGACTCCCACTCTGTTTCAGAATTCACTATAAGTTTCTAATATTGGTTCACAAGGTCCTCAACACTTTTACCCCCCGATATCTGGCTGATCTTATCCATCTTCACACTCCCCATCGTCAGCTTCAAGCCATCCATATAAATCGCTTGTTCATACTCTCACCCTCGCAAGCCAATTTTTAACTCACTCAAAACTCTGCTTTCTTTTTTATTGGCCCTGCACTTTGGAACTCCCTACCTTCTACACTTCGCCTGGGATCATCATACCAAAGGTTCAAGACACAACTGAAGACTCATCTGTTCCTCTTGACTTTTGACTTCCCATACCCGGCCCCACACTGACCCCCCTGTTGCTTCTCACCCTCTGCCCCTCTTAGCTCTCCTGACATGACTTCCTCTTTCCTGTTCTATTGATAAGTGGTGTTTCTTTCTATCTTCTATTTTCTGACTCTGCAGCATTGTTATTATTGTTGTAAACCGCCCTGATGCTACTGCCTGGGCGTTATATCAAATGAAAGGATAAAGATAAAGAGATATCCAGATATTTTATCCATATATCTTTAGACCTGCTATTTCTATGGCTAAGATAGCCAGATAATTCAGAAACAGTGGATATTTAACTCACTTTGAGCTTCCAATGAAAAGATGTGTGTTAACTCTGTAAAGTAATGTCATGTGTGCCTTCGAGTCAATGCTGACTCCTAATGACCCAGCAGGCCCTGGGTTTTCTTGGCAGTGTGACTGGAAGTAGATTGCCAGGCCTTTTGCCCAAGACAATGGAGGGTAAATGACCTCATAAGGAGTGCTAGTGGGAATTGAACCTTGGACTTAAATCTAAATACTGTAAAATAAAATAAAGTTAAATGGAGAGTGGCCATTTACATGTACAAATAGCAAAATCCGACTTTCCCAGATTTTGACTGAGATATCCCTGTTAGGAAAGTACTTAAAAGAAAAAGGAAAAGGAGTCCACTAAATGCAATGTGTGCCTTTGAGTCAATGCGTCCCTGCACTTCCTGGGTTTTCTTGGCAGTCTGAATGGAAGTAGATTGTCGGGCTTTTCTTCCAAGACAATGGAGGTTTAAGTGACTTGTCCAAGGCCACAAGGAGTGCCAGTGGGAATTAAACCTGGTCTATTGGTTACCAAGCCATGGTTCTCGAAAAAAGTAGCTAAATAGGTAAGGAAAAATAGGCTAGCCTTCATAAAGTATAAGATATCACAGAAAGAAAAAGACAAATAACAATATCTGGAAAAACTAAAAGAAGCTGGGAACAAACATAAGAACATAAGATATGCCATACTGGGTCAGACCAAGGTCCATCAAGCCCAGTATCCTGTTTCCAACAGTGGCCAATCTAGGTCATACGTACTGTCACCACCAGGTGGGCAGACTGCCTCCTGGCTAGCAGGGCTGCGCCTGATGGCAATGAATGTAGTTGCACGCCTCAAGTGGTAAAGGCAAATTAGGATTTATTCCCCTCCCGGGGTCGGATTATTCAAATAACAAACAAAACACAAGTACTCAAAAGAAATAAGCCATGTGCTCTGGCAAAAACATAAAGAATATTAGAACAATTTCTTCTTGCTTCAAAGTAAGTAATAACGTTATGCATTCAACTGCAGCACACAGTCTCACTGTGTGGAAACCAGCCTTTATCAGATGTAGTGTTTTCTCTTAACACTATGCTCAGCTCTGACTAGCATAAGGACTTATCTTATGCGACGAAATCAATGTACAGTCCATCGGGTCACAGCCGGACGAACACTCACTGAGTGTGTCAATTATCATTGGTTCTTGCACGCATTCAAAACCCTCCTTATTAAAATAGGCTTGGAAATTCCCCTGTGCCGTGCCGCCACAGTGTCTCTCTTTATTTCTATCCTCAGCTTGGGATAGATAATATCCTTTTACCCTCTTGCTATCAGGTTTTAGCCTGCGTGGTTTTCTCTGAGGTTTTGGGATTTCTACCAGGTCATCTTCTGACATACACACGTCCTCTGGATAATATCTCTCCTTCTCTGGAGGTTTCACTGGCTACTTGCTCAGCTCTCTGCTTAAATCTCTTGGTTGGGAGTTACAGCCCTGCCCCCACCTTAGACTTCCTGCATGAGGCTGCTCTGCATTCACACTATAGGAATTTCTATCATCCACAACTTTTAACTTCCCATTATAATCATTCCTCAGGTCACAGCTTCCTGATACATACAGTTTTGTCTTTGGTTTCCACTCACTCCGGCTGGAACGTAGCCTCCGTGCTCCAAAGTGTTTGCAATCAGCAGACCAGTCACACCTGTTCTCTGCTCTTGCTAGCTGCTTTCTCCTGTAGGACTCTGGGTAGTTACTTGGGTGAATCCTTCCTGTCTCTGACTCACTTCCTAGGTCAAAGTAAGAAACTCCTCCAGCTTCCTCTTGGCCAGCTGCTTCAGGTAAGACAGCCTGTTCTCTCTGCTTACGTTGCTCTAACAGTTCTCGCTGTCCTCGTTCATGCTGTTCTAACCCTGTGTTCCCTGCACTGTCCTTATAAGGGCTGTAAGCTCTTCCCCTTCTCAGGTGCACGCTATCAGGAACTAGGGAATTTCTCTCAGCTGAGTGTTTTTTCAGACCTCGTGGCTGCATTTGTTTCTGTTGTCCCTGACAACAGCTGCTCACATGGTCTGTTTTTCTGTCAGCTTCAGGACTGAAATGCCGTGAATCTTGTGCTTTTAAGGTAGAGAATGGGACTACTTCATCACAGTACTTAGCAGTATCCCCAAAAGACACAGGTTCCACAATGCTTGTATTGGGTCAAGCATTGATATCCTGGGTCCCTTTTTAATAATGGTTTATGGACCTTTCCTCCAGGAAATTTTCCAAACCTTTTTTAAACCCAGCTACACTAACAGCTCTTACTACATCCTCCGGTAACAAATTCCAGAGTTTGATTACACGTTGAGTGAAAAAATATTTTCTCTTATTTGTCTTAAATAGTTTACCCTGTAGCTTCATTGCATGTCCCCTAGTCTTTCTATATTCTGATAGCGTAAACAATCGATCTGCGTTTACCCGTTCCACTCCATTCATTAATTTATAGACCTCTATCATATTTCCCCTCAGCCGTCTCTTTTCCAGGTTGAGGAGCCCTAACCTTTGTAGCCTCTCTTCATAGGAGTAGCCTTCCATCCCCTTTACCATTTTGGTGGCTCTTCTCTGTACCTTTTCTAATGACGCTATATCCTTTTTAAGATACGGCGACCAGAATTGCACACAATATTCAAGGTGCGGTCGTACCATGGAACGATACAGAGGCATTATAATATCCTTTGTTTTATTTTCCATTCCTTTCCTTATGATACCTAGCATTCTATTTGCTTTCTTGGCCGCCGCTGCACACTGGGCGGAGGGTTTTAACATGTTATCCATGATGACTCCTAAATCTTTTTCCTGGGTGGTGGTTCCCAATGTGGAACCTTGCATCGTGTAACCATAGTGTGGGTTGTTCTTTCCTAGGTGCATAACTTTGCACTTGTCCACATTAAATTTAATCTGCCATTTGGATGCCCAGTCTTCCAATTTATCCAGATCCTCCTGCAGTTTTCCACAGTCCTCTTGGGTTTTAACAACTTTAAACAGTTTTGTGTCATCTGCAAATTTGATAACCTCACTCGTTATTCCCTTTTCCAGGTCATTTATGAATATGTCAAAAATTAGCGGACCCAGTACAGATCCCTGGGGTACTCCACTATTCACCTTTTTCCATTGGGAAAATTGGCCATTTAGCCCTACCCTCTGCTTTCTATCTTTTAACAGTAGCGGAGTATTTTCCTATGAGGTTTTTCTAGACACTGACGATTCGCCGGGACAAACTAAGTGGTGATTTTTTTTTTAATTGTTTTGTTTGGGACTCACAGGATGTGAAATCCCTATTTGTTCACTGTTTTGGTGATGTTGAGGTTACTCATTAAAATGAATAAATAGGAGGGTTTGCCACAGGAGGGAATTTTTTCACTCAAGGCAAACAATCCGAAAAAAATTGAATTTTAATATTGGGAAAATGTATTAGGGGATATTTTGAGGGAATTATTGATATAGTTGTTTGGTTGTAGTTCCCTGGGTGTTTTGTTTATATGGGCTCTAAATGAGCAGGATTTATAGTACTTCCTAATGTGCCTGGCAGTTGACACTGGAGTATAGCAATGTAGAAATCTAATAGTCTTTCTTTATCCTCACTGCCCATGCAAATAATATTTGGACACTCATTAAGAGGCTTGTTTACTAAAAATTAATGCACATTCACAAATGTTAATGTTTGTTAAATTCAGGAACACCCATTTATTTCTATTGGCACAGTGGCACTTAATACACATTAATATTTAGTAAATATGCCCCTAAGTCATTGCCAGGAGAAAAAAGATGCTTGTGAAGGGTTCCTTTGAAAGCTGCTTACAATTTTAGATGGGCAACAAATACATTTTAAAATAATAAAAATTAAGTTTATACAAATGAGATCCAGTGATTATGCAAATGAGGCTCTGCATCACCCTTGGGTCACCCCTGGCAATAGGATAGATATCCTAAAAGATATAAACATAAGGAAGGGTCTAGCAAAACGTGAAGAATGGTCTAGAATTTGGCAGCTGAGATTTAATGCAAAAAGCAATGCATGATGTATTTGGGCTGCAAAATCCCAAGGGAGCAGTACAGTTAAGGAGATATAGTACTTCTCTGCATAAATGAAGAGCAAGGCCTGGGGGTAATTATATCTGATGATTTTAAGGTCACCAAACAGTTAGAAATGGTAATGGCAAAAGCCAGAAGTTCAAGATGCTTGGGTGCAAAGGGAGAGGAATGGCCAGCAGTAAAAAGGAGATGATAGTGCCTCTGTATTAGGGTCTGGTGAATCCTCATTGGAGTACCATGTGCAGGAATGGAGACCTCACCTTCATAAAGATATAAACAAGATGGAGCAGTGCAGAGATCAGTGATCTTTGTCATAATTCATGTAGGGACAGACAAAGACCTCAATATGTATATTTTGAAAGAAAGGCAGAAGAGGGGCGATATGACTGAGATGTTTAAATACCTCTGTAGCATAAATACTCAGGAAGTGAGCCTCTTAATTGAAAGAAAGCTTGGAAGGAGGGGGTGGCATAGGATGAAGATGAAAGGAGTAATCTAAGGAAATATTTTGGTATGGAAAGGTTAGTGGATGAATGGAATCACCTCCCAATGGAGGTTGAACCAGATTTAATTTGTCAGCATCCATAGGCAAAGGTGGGGGGAGTATTTTTTTTCTCCTCCCTTTCTTCCCCTCTACTCCAATTGCCCTACTCCAGATCCTCCCTCTTAACTGTGCTCCTGTACGTATGACCTGTATGACCAAGTGATGAACAACTAGGGATCCAGATCTCTAATAAGGTTCAAGTACAATAATCCAATTTTGATATTATCATTGAGTGGACTACTCTACGCAAAACTTCTTTTTTCATTCGATAGCCATTAACAGAATGAAGGATTCGTAATAACTGAAAAGATTTGTTTGTCCAGTTTCAAGTTCAGATCTACAATAAATTCTTTGTTGATTCGGTCATGGGGGGACAATACACAATAACTTAATTAATGAAGTTTTTTAACATCACAGAAAGTTTCCTAATCCAAAGAACCTCTGTTTTCTGTGGATTTTGCTTAAGCTTAGAAATTTTCATTTTGAAAATCAGAGAAAGACTGGTTCATCTTCAATGAGTCATGTTCCCTATTATGATCCACTGTGAGAAATAGCCACAAATCATCCACTTGTAAATGCAGTTTCATATTGTAATCTCTGGAGCTGTGCTGAGGAGAGGAGAGGAGAGGAGGAGATTGTTTGGTCCTGACATTGGCTTTGCTGGTATCTGCTCTCAGAGCGGGCAGGTTCTTGGAGGACCTACTTGCTGGAGGACCCCGGGCCCTTTTTAAACAGCTTAACCGGCACATGCACCCGCATGTTGTAGCCCATGGGTTGCAAACTGAAGAGGCAGAACACACACCTTTGGTGCCCGCTTTGGAGCACCGAACTAACTAGAGGGTCAGGTCTTGGAGAGGACTGTGGATAATGGGGAAGCAAAAGAATAAAGCCAGTACTAAGGCAGTATCTTCTGCCAGTGTGCAAGGTAAGACTGTTGGTTCTCTAGATATACACTTGATTCCTCTAGCTGCCAGCTCACTATCACTGCAAGGGGTTTCTTTGAGCCCTGAAGACAGGACTCCGCCACCGCCCCCTGCTCTGGCTCTGTCTTCTACAATCTTGGATGATATGTCTTCTGTTCCTGTTTTTGGAGTTCCAATACCAATGCCGGTGTCTCTGGTGGATGCCTTGACTGTTATCCCACCTTCTGGTGAGAGCAAAATTACTTTGAAAGACTTGCTGGGGGCGATTAACAACATTGATATGAGATTAACTGCAACTGTAGCATTTCTTTGTGTGTTTACTCATGGGGTAGTGGATACATTTTCTGAGATGGAGAAACTATTTTGTATTTTGACTAAGACCTGTTGCTCAATCCCAATCCCAAATCCAGTCATGCCTTTCTTCAAATATGGCCTTTATTAAAGATTCTTTGGCTGTTCAAGCCAGGCTAGAGGCCTTGGAGAATAGTGCTTGCGCAAGGAATCTTAGATTTTTGAATTTTCCTTTAACCCATCTTCTTTCCCCAGTGTTTCTGCTTAAGAAATATTTTTCAGAAATTCTTATGTTTACTGATGTAATCGATATTATATAGATCTATTATATTACTAGTAAGGTTAGGGTGGCTGGTACGGGTGATGGTGCATTGGATTCTCATCACCCGTTGCACAGCCAGGATTTGACAGCCTTCCTTGAAGATTCGTCAGATGTTATCAATAAACGGAGTACTCTAGTCTTACAGTGGGGGCAGAATCTGTTAAGATTAGAATTCTCAAAGCTTTCTTTCAGCATAAAGATGAGTTGTTCTGTGGTTATAAGTTAAACATTTTTCCTGATATAACTCACCAGACCCAGGCACGCAGACATCAGTTTTTGAACCCAAACAGCAGGTCATATAGTTGGGAGCAACTTTTTATTTAAAATTTCCCTGCAAATGTGCAATAGTTTGGCAGGGAAAGACTTTTGTCTTTTTTGATGCCTCACAACTGCAACTATTCTTAAGGGCCAGAGAGAAGTAGGGGATTGTGGTTGCGGGGGTTAGTATAAGATTTATATCTCCTATTGTGGTGTTGAATGACTGGTTGATTTGGGTTTGCTCTTGTCCACATGCGCTACTCTCTTAATGTGGGCTTGACCATGTATATACTGTATATAGAGATGATGTGATGTGTTTTTCTAATGTTTTTCCCTGATTGATGGTTCTTTTGGATTTGCAGTTGTAATTGCAAAAACCTTAATTTAAAAAGAATTATCTCTAATTATCTGCCCCAGGATCTGGGTATAACTTTTGAATAAAATTAGGAAGATTATTGGTGCTTGTGATACTCTACATTTGAGGTACAACAAAAAAGAGGAACAATCTCAGATCACCATTTTTTGTGTTCTCTTAATCTAGAAAGATTGAAACCAGTGCAAGTAGTTGCCAATCATACTAACATGCAGAAGTCATGAAATCAACATTTAAAAAAAAAATCTCAAGTTCTAGACAAGATTCACAAACTTAAAAGCCATATAGGTGAAATTTGGGACATCCAAGTCAAAACATCTGAAATTCAGTGGGAGAGGCAGCAGAGAAGGTGCCTTGTAAAATTGATCTGTCTCTACCCTGCAAGATACACATCTCCTGCTACATAAAAGGGAAATAGCAACGTGCAGAGTAATGGGTTGGAAGCATGCAGATTTTCAGCAGATTTCAGAAACCTGCACATGTTGGATATAGACGTCTGCCATTCCGGGCATATAGATGTGCCTGCAGCCCTATTGCAGAATCCACCCATATATATCTCCCCTTTACACATTCCAGCCTGCCATTTTGCAAATGGAGATTTGCAGTGGCATGGGAACCATGCCTTCTTACTTACTGCCATGTTTTTTGGAAGGGGACAAAATATTGAGGAAGTGGTGAGGCGTTTCCCTCTTCATCTTACAGTTGTTGGTTTGCTGAAACAAGCATTTTTTTGACTCCTATTCATGCCCTGGAGCAGGTATAGCCATGGACATTGAGATGTGCAATGCAAGTCTAAAATCACACACACATGTGTATCTTTTTTGAAAGTGATCACGCTGGGCACGTGTATATTCAGGGTTTTCTAAAATGTCTTAGGTGACATTCATGTGACTTCCACATCTGAATGGGCATTTTCAGACATGGAAATCATGAATATGGCTTCTAAAATGACCCCCATAACATATATTACAGACATGCCTCTAGGAAAGAAGGTTTGATACATCTAAGTCAAGCATCTAGTTGAAACACAACTAAGCCACTTAAAAATAAAGGATGGAAGGAAAAAAGTCAAACAGCTACCGAAAACAGCAGATAAGACATCATCAAACTTTCCTATCAAGGTCTCCAAACTATTTACAGTTTTACCTCAACTGTTAAAGTAACCATTTATTTAATAGATGGTGCTAAGATCCTGACAAATAAAACCAAAATACTGAACCATTAGGAAGAATATTTCAAATTTCTTCTAAATCCCTCCATTAGTGTGTCTGAAGAAGTTTTGAATGATTCTATCAAAATGAATAATGCTGGCAGAGTTATTTATTATTTATTTTTATTTATTTAACATTTGCTTCTATACCGCGCTATTAAAATCAGCGCGGTGTACATCAAACAAGCATACTACAATGTATACAAACAACATTGAGTTTACAAAGAACAGGAAATTGAACATGGGAAGGAAACCAGGGGAACTAAATACATATTAACTCAAACTATGTACAATACTTTAATGTAAATGGGTGTTGCATTATTTTTGTGAAGCTAACCATTATCTGAGGAGATGACGTGCAGGGGCGGCAGGTATATGGGGGAAGTTTGCAGGTTGTTGGATGTGCTTCTATCACTGGAGGTTTCTGAGTAATATTTTGTGAATAGGTGGAGTTTTAAAGCTTTTCTGAATAGAATGATGCTTTTTATTCCACGGATTTCATGGGGGAGTGCATTCCAGTTTAAAGGGGCAAATAAGGAGAAGGCTCTGTTGGAGGTAGCTTTTGTGCATTTAGTCATTAGGTTGGGGACTGCTAACGTGTTCCGTGCAGTAGATCTTCTGCTTCTATTTTCTAGGGTGCCATGGATTAGCGTGCTGATTGGCGTAGGGGGGTAGTTATTTAGGGCTTTGAAGGTAAGAACCAGTGATTTGTATTGGATCCTGGCGTGAAGAGGTAGCCAATGTAAATCCTTCATGATGGGTGTTATGTGGTCGGATCTTGATGATCCGGAGAGGACTCTTGCGGCTGCATTCAAGGCTAAGCGGAGCGGGTTTAAGGTCGACTGTGGAAGGCCATGAAGAATAATATTCGCGAAATCAACATGTGGAAGGACTAGAGCCTGAAAGGTTGTTCGGTAGTCTGTGAAGTCCAGTAAGTGTCGGAGGTGACGTAGAGTTCTGATCTTATGGTATATTGCCTTTGTGATGTTTTTTATATGCGTTGTCATGTTCAGGTGCTGGTCCAGGGTGATGCCGAGGTAACGAATTGTGGATTTGGATTTCAACTCTACATTGTTGACTCGTAGAGATGAAGGGGGTGTGAATTTGAGGTTCCTCGTGACAAATAGGACATCCGTTTTGCTGTGATTGATCCGTAAATTCTGGGATAATAGCCAATCTGTTACTGCTTCGAAGCAATTAATTATTGGGGAGAGCACTGGTTGGTCTATCAAGAATGGCATGTAAAGGAGGATGTCATCAGCGTATGCAAGGCATTTTACGTTGAAGGATCGAATTAAGTCGCATATCGGCTGCATATAAATGTTAAACATCAATGAAGATAAGGACGATCCTTGGGGAACTCCCTGTGTTTGTAGAAATGGTTCGGAGGATGAGTGGCCAGCCTTGACTTGCTGCCATCTATTGGATAGGTAGGATTCACACCATTTTAGAGCTGTATTTTGGATCCCCTTTTCTTTCAGGCGTTGTAGAAGTATGTCCTTTAACCTTAATAGGTTGGATATATATTTGCATTAGATTAATAAAGCAATCAACGATCACCAGGGAAACCCCCAGGATCAGATGGCATACCACCTGAGATTTTTTAAGCAAGTAGGTGATTACATAATCCTGAAATTTAAAATATTCTTCCAGGTATTTAGAAACATGGGTCTGCCTAGGATTTTAGTAATGCATTAACCAAACATTTCTATAAAAGGAAGGGTGGCAGAAACAGCCATGAAAACCACTGTGGAATATCTCTGATGCCTATCAATGGGAAAGTGCTGATAAGAATAGTTTTCAATATAATGTTGAAGTAACTCATGGACAGCATTTTCCCATAAATATGGTGCAAATTCCAGACTCAACCAAAAGACCATAAACATGAAGGCACATTTATAAATAGTACATGGAGATTGGTATTGAGACATCAAGGTTAAAACATACACAATTACAACAGTATTTAAGAAAAGACACTGCTAAATGTGAAGCCTGTTCTAAAACAGTGCAGGAGTGCACATGTATATGATAATATGTGGAACCATAGTACCCGTTTTGCAAATCTTCACATAGGAAAAATCAACTGGGAAAACTCGGCAATTTCCACATGTAAGTACTGGTACTTATATTTATTTATTTATTTATTTTATTTAGACAGTTTTGTATACCGCCTTATCCTTCAATCAAAGCGGTCACAACACAATTGGGGGATACATTTAACACGCAGGGATATGAGACACACACTAATACTTACAGGGAACATGGGCAATGGAGGGTTAAGTGGCTTGCCCAAGACCACAAGGAGCATCTGTGGGACTAGAAACCCCAGTCCTTCCGGCCCAAGGTTGCTGTCCTCTAGTGGGATTTGAACCCCCGACCTTCCGGCCTGAAGTACCTTGCCCCAACCACTAGGCTACTCCTCCCTCCTTATATAAGTGAAAGTTGGTATTTCACAACTGCCACGTATAATTACCAGCACTTACACATGCATGTTGGCCTTTTTGCAACCTGAGGATTGCCCGATTCTGGGTATGAGTTATGTATGTTCAACACTGGGCAAGTTACATTGCCACCTTTTGACACTGTCTGAGTTCAAATTTGATCCCAAGTTGAGTAATAACTATTCAGTATCAATAGGTTTGTTAATTACACCCCCCCCCCTTTTCTTATTGTTCCAGATGTTCTTATCAATTTTTACAGTCCCTAGAGACATCTTTCCCCTTGATACTGTCCTCTCCACCAAATTTGAAACAGTAATTACACAGAGGGTGGTTTAATTCTCCTCCTCGTCTGTATGGTTATTTAGGACATCACAGGTACACAATGGTCTGCTCTCAATGTACACTTAACTTTTGTTGATATTGCAGTCTATTTCACTCTTGTTTATGTTTTTATATATATCTGTAAATTTATATTACATGATTTTATTAATTAACCAATAATAAGAACATAAGAACATAAGATATTCCATACTGGGTCAGACCAAGGTCCATCAAGCCCAGTATCCTATTTCCAACAGTGGCCAATCTAGGTCATAAGTACTCCCCAAAAGACAGAGGTTCCTCAATGCTTGTATTGGGTCAAGCAGTGATATCCCAGATCCCTTTTAATAATGGTTTATGGACCTTTCCTCCAGGAACTTGTCCAAACCTTTTTTAAACCCAGCTACACTAACAGCTTTTACTACATCCTCTGGTAACAAATTACAGAGTTTGATTACACGTTGAGTGAAAAAATATTATTTTCTCTTATTAGTTTTAAATAGGTTATCCTGTAGCTTTATTGCATGTCCCCTAGTCTTTTTATATTCTGATGATGTAAACAATCGATCTACGTTTACGCGTTCCACTCCATTCATTAATTTATAGATCTCTATCATATCTCCCCTCAGTCGTCTCTTTTCCAGGTTGAAGAGCCCTAACCTTTTTAGCCTCTCTTCATAGGAGTAGCCTTCCATCCCCTTTACCATTTTGGTGGCTCTTCTCTGTACCTTTTCTAATAATGCTATATCCATTTTAAGATACGGCGACCAGAATTGCAAACAATATTCAAGGTGCGGTCGCACCATGGAACGATGCAGAGGCATTATAATGCAGAGGGAGGAGTGGCTCAGTGGTTGGGACAGGTTACCTAAGGCCAGGGGTTCAATTCCCACATGGGGATAAGAAACTTCAGGCCAGATGGACTGGGGTCTCTAGTCCCATGGCCACTTCTTGTGGCCTTGGGCAAGCCACTTAACCCTCCATTGCCTCAGGTACACTTAGATTGTGAGCCCTTCGGGGACAAGGGAATAAAAAGTACCTGTTAGTATACATGTAAACCACACTGATTCTAAAGAGCACAGTATAAAAAAGAAATAAATAAAAATAAATTATAATATCCTTTGTTTTATTTTCCATTCCTTTCCTTATGATACCTAGAATTCTATTTGCTCTTTTGGCCGCCGCTGCACACTGGGCGGAGGGTTTTAACATGCTATCCACGATGACGCCTAAAACTTTTTCGTGGGTGGTGGTTCCCAATGTGGAACCTTGCATCGTGTAACCATAGTTTGGGTTGTTCTTTCCTAGGTGCATAACTTTGCACTTGTCCACATTCAATTTCATCTGCCATTTGGATGCCCAATTTATCAAGATCCTCTTGCAATTTTCCAGAATCCTCTTGGGTTTTAACAACTTTAAATAGTTTTGTGTCATCTGCAAATTTGATAACCTCACTCGTTATTCCCTTTTCCAGGTCATTTATGAATATGTCAAAAAGCAGCGGACCCAGCAGAGATCCCTGGGGTACACCACTATTCACCTTTTTCCATAATTTGTTGTTTACTTTTTGCTCTATTTTGAACGGTATGCCATTATTACTATTATCCTTATTTTTAATGTTTGTTAATTGTGGTTTTATGTTTTTAAGTTTTCTATTACTATTTTCTGTTGGAGGTTAACCTACCCCCTGAAGAAGGCATATGTGCCGAAATACTGAAGTGTAGGGGTAAATAAAGCTGTTTTGGACTCTAAGAGGTGTCTTTACTCCGCTCTACTTTTTGCTGTTCCCTGTTTTGCTTGCAGGCAGTTGTGCCTACTCTGCCCCCCCCTCCCCCCCCCCCATTATTCTGCATGGCCACGTTTTCTTGGATGTTTATGGAGACATTTATCTTTCAAGGCAGGAACACGCAAATTTTAGAACACATGTATACATGTCCACCTTCTCTACTGCTGCTCCTAAAGAATTTTAGATATTTTGACATTTAAATCTCAAGGTACACCTAAACATCATAGCTAAAATGTGCTTTCACATCAACTAGCTTATGTTTATATACCTGTTTATTCACACCTTTATAAAATGTAGCAGATTGATGAGCTAAAGCTTCCCTTGGGTAAATACATGTTGGTCTTCTCCCATTAAACCATGATATGTTCAATAATTTTTTTTCTTTATAATGATTGCTGCCATTTCCCTAACAGTAATGTCAGGCTCATTGGTCTGTACTTTCCCAGATCATCCCTGGCACCCTTTTTTAAATATTGGTGTTGCATTGGCCATTTTCCAATCTTCAGGTATAACAGACAATTTTATTGATAGTTTACAAATTACTAATCATAGGTCTGCAATTTCATTTTTTAATTCTTTCAATACTCTGGGAATATATCACGTGGTTCAAGTGATTTGCTAATCTTCAACTTCACCAAGATTTGTTTGGTATGGGTATCTCCTGTCTTCTTTAGTAAAGAGTGAAGCAAATAATTCATATCATTTCTCCACTATGGCCTTGTCCTCTCTTAATACCCTTTTACCCCTTTTTTGTATTATATTGCATTGTATTAATATTTATTTTGCCTAAGCTATCCGGAAGGGATATTATTTTAATGTTTTATTTTAAGTAAACGGCCTTGGAAGACTTATGTCAGTAAGGTGGCATAAAAGCCTTTTAAATAAATAATGATTCAGCTGACTCCTTTGCAGGCTTTGTGCTGCAAATGTACCTCACAAAGTTTGTATTCTGAGTTTTTGCTTTCACAGCAAGCTTCTTTTCAAATTCTCTCTCTGACTACCTTTTCAAAGCTTTGCATCTAACTTGCTAGTGCTTGAGCTGTTTCCTGTTTTCATTCGGATACTTTTTCCATTATTTCAAAGATGGGATTTTTTGGGCTTTAACAGCCTCTCTCACCTCACATCTAAACCATGCTGACAGTTGTTTTTCCCTCCTGGCACCATTTTAAAGTATGGAATACATCTGGTCTGGGCTTCCAAAATGGTATTTTTAAACAATGTCCAGGCCTGATGTAAATTCCTAACCTCTGCAGCTGCTTCTTTTAGCTTTTTCCTAATCATCTTCTTCAATATATTATAGTCTTCCTTTGAAAGTAAAATGCTAGGACAGTAGGTTTCCTTCCTTCCTTCCATTTATTAAATCAAATTTGATCATGTTATGAGGCTATTGCCCAGTGGCCCCAATGCTGCCACCTTTTGCACCAGATTCTGCATTCCAGTAAGGACTAGATCCAGAATAGCTCCCCCTCATTTTGGTCCCCGAACCAGCTGCTCCATGAAGCAGTCATTTATTTCATCTAGAAACTTTATCTATCTCCCTAGCATGTTCTGCTGTGACCTAGAACCAGTCAATATTGGCGTTACTGAAATCACCTATTCTTACTGTGCTGCCAATTTTGTTAACGTACCTTATTTCTGTTAGCATTTCTGTCTGTTCACTTTGGCCAAGTGGATGGTAATGTACCACCACTGCTATTCACGTCCCCTTCTTTCACGGAATTTCTATCCATAAAGATTCTACTATGAGCTTTGTTTCCTACAATACCTTTATCCTGTTTGACTCAATGCCCTCTCTAAATATAGCACCATCCCTCCACAAATTTGTTATATCCTATCATTATAATATAATTCATACCCTGGTATCACAATGGTTATCCTCCATCCACCAGGTCTCTGAGATGCCAATTATATCTATCTCTTTATTCAGTGGTATATATTCTAACTCTCCCATCTTCTTTTTAGACTTCTTGCATTTGTTCATATTGATAAACTGTTTATCTGTTGATAAGGGTAATTTGGAATCTTTCAGCCCTGTCTGCCTTTTATTCAAAAAGGCACCTGAACTACTTTTACCTTTATTGCAACTTCTCTTTCAGGATGCCCTATCCTCCCTGTTTTGGAGAGACAGGCCAAATGTTAAAGACAAGAATCAGTTCACACAGACATAAGATAACACAGCACAGAGCAGACTAAGATGTCACCTTTGTCACTTGATGATTTTATGGTGAGAGTCCAAAGAGTAAGGTTCAAATCACTCCAAGAACGTAAAACCATTGAAATGAAGATATGACACTTTCAGTCAGACCAAATACGACTTAACATAAATATAGGCTTTCTATCAAATTATAAATATTTACAGCTTGGTCACCTTTTGATCACTCATCCATCTTTTCCACACCACCCTCACCCCCCCCCCCCCCCCCTTGAGTCTGACAATCGAATGCTTTTGTGTTTCACTTAGATATTATAGTATTGTCATCTGGAGTAGCCTAATGGTTAGCACTCTGAGTTGATAACCCATAGACCAGGGTTGAATTCTCACTAGCACTCCTTGTGGCCTTAGGCAAGTCACTTAACCTTCCATTGCCTGGAAGAAAGGCCTGTCAAACTATTCTGGTCACACTGTCAAGAAAACCCAAAAGTTGCTGAATTGCCAGAAGTGAACCTAGACTCAAAGGCATGTAGTGCATCTGTTGCTCATACTATCTTGACCCAAAAAAGAAGGTTTTAATCTTCAAAAGCTAGTCTAAAAAATGTTTTACGTTAGTCCAATAAAAAAGTCATCACCTTTTATTTGTTTCTCTTTTTCTTTAACTACTGTTTCAGTAGAATCCTTCAAAGATACATTGTTCTGAACCATGCATTCCTGGGTGACTGTTGGCTTTTCCCCAGTATCTAGTTTAAAATTACTCTGTCTCTATTTTAAAGGTTAATACCAGCAGCTTAGTTCCACCCTGGTTAAGGTGGAGCCTCTCCTTCTGAAAAAAGCCCCCTCTTCCCCCAGAATGTTTTCCAGCTCCTAACAAACCTAAAGCCCTCTTCTCTGCACCATTGTCTCATCCATACATTGAAACTCTCAAGCTCTGCTTGCCGCTTGGGTCCTGCATATGGAACAGGAAGCATTTCTGAGAATGCAATCCTGGAGGTCCTGAATTTCAGCTTCCTACCTAAATTTGGCTTCCAGATCTTCCCTCCCACAGTTTACGATGTCGGTGGTGCCCTCATGTGCCAAGACAGCAGGCTCCTCCTCAATACTCTCAAGAATCCTATTTAGGTGATGCAAGAGGCCCACAACCTTCACACCAGGCAAGCAAGTGATCAAGTGATCTTCACACCCACCAGTCACCTAGAAATCTAATGCCTAATGATCTAATCACCAACTAAAATGGCCATCCTAACCCTCCTGCACAGAAGCCAATGGAGAGACATCCTCATTGCGTGAAGATATTCAATCCCCTGGAGGAAAGGTCCTGACTTGTAAGTGTATTAGCAGACAGATAAGATATGTCTAGGGGAGTCTGCTCTGTATTCCATCATTTGCAAGACTCTCTGGCAATGAGTGACAGCAGAGGTCAGTTACTTGCTTACATACAGAATATTAGGCTTTTATTAGGGTACAAAAATAGGAAAAAATATCCAGTGAAATCAGAGCAATCTGTGAGCAGAGCGGGGACAGTAGCAGCTCAGTATTGCTGTTAGCTAGATAGCGGTGCCAGTGACTGGGCAGCCTGGATATTCGGTGGCGGAAATTCCACTGCTGAATGTGCAGTTTAAATTAAAACTGCAGCCGCTAGGCGCTTTATTTTGCCTAGTTGCCATCGCTGAATATGCCCCCTAGTGAAGAGGCCCCTTAATTTTCTAACTTTGATACATTCATAGACTTTTGTTTTACATCGTCTATTAATGGTATTAATGGTACATTATAGTGCACAACCACAAATAAAAGGTACCGTAAACCAAGGGATGCCAAACTGGAGAATGATATAATGGCCTTTATTGGAATACCACAGAATAAAAGGTTTTGATTAGGTCTCTGTTCATTTTTATAGGAATCCTGCAACTTTTTGATGATTATTCTTTTGTTTCCCATTACATACTGGACTGTTGTTCTTTCATTTATTTCACTCTTTTATTGTAAACCATTTTAATGGGACATTTCCTCAAAGGGTGATATAGGAAATCTTATAAATAAATAAAAATCCATTCAAGCTATGCTGACAATAACTCTCATTTGAAGAAGTATATAGCTTGCCTTCACAATCCTTTTTTGTTTAATATAAAACTTTTCTATGTATTTTGTGTTATTCCTAGCCGGTGTAGAAGGAATATGAAAGTCTTTGTTTAGTAGTGAATGTTCAGATACAAATTCCATCAGCAAGAGGAAGAGCCTTATCAGCATACATCTTTTGCCCTTTATCAGGGACATAAATACATGCCAAGGTAACCTAGACTGCATTTTAATAGCACTCTTACAAGTAGAAATTCATCTTATTTGTCATTTAAGACATCCTCAAGGGTAAAATTCATTCAAGAGTGCACTGGTGTCACTAATTCTGAAATCTTTTTAATTGCTTTGGAGGACGCAAAATACTTCAGGGGAGATCCCTTATCACTAAGATGTTTTTCATCATTCTTTTTAAAGTGTTGTTTATATAAACAAAATAGCTTAACTGAGCTTCTCGGTTCGTAACGAATAATCTATTCCTTTTCTGAAGTGAATTTATATATCTTACATTAAGCATGGTAATTTTCAACACCTGTGGCTAGTTCCTTAGGGGGAATGTGATGCCTCTAGTGCAGCAAAACAGCTACCACTAGCTAGGTGAAAAAGCTGAGTGTGTAAGTCCCCCTTGCCAGAACATAGCCTCCCCACTATCCAGACAGCCCATGGTGCATCTTCACTGCAACAAACAGGCAACAGGAACCTCATTGTCCTAAGCTAAACTGCCTATGATCTTAGAGTAGGTCATATTGTGTGAGCAAATTTTTAATTAGTTGCCTTTCCAATCCATGCTGCAGGCCAAGGGTTCTCAACCCATTCCTCTGGACACACCTTGCCAGTCAGGTTTATAGGATACCCACAATGAATATGCATGAGAAAGATTGTCATACAATAGAGGTAGGACATGCAAATCTCTCTCATGTATATTTATTGTGACTATTCAACCAGTTTTCTATACCACCTTATTCTTCAATCAAAGCAGTTTATATTATGTAATTACTACAAACAGGTACTGGATGTACTCCCTTGTCCCCAAGGGGCTTGCAATCTATGTGTACCTGAGGCAATGGAGGGTTAGGTGGCTTGCCCAAGGCCACAAGTAGTGCCTATGGGACTAGAAACCCCAGTCCCTCCAGCCTGAGACTGCTGTCCCCAGGTGGGACTTGAGCCCCTGGCCATCCAGCCTGAGGTACTGTATCCTAACCACTAGGCCACTCCTCCCCCTGTGCTGTGCACTGAGCACTGGGTTGAGAGCCCTGCTCTAGGCAAGTTACAATATAGTTATAGTAAATGGATCTCTGTCCCAGAGAGGGCTTCTATTCTAAATTAGTGTCTGGGCAATTGAGAGTAAAGTGATCTGCCCAATGTCCCAAGGAATGTTGGTAGGAGAAGCAAGACTTCAAACCCTTGCTTCCCTGAATCTCATCTCACTTCTCCAACCAGTAGGCCAATCATCCTACAGCAGATTTTTTTCCATGTTGTCTACTCCCTCCGAGGTGTCCAGATTTACAAAAGAGTGGACACCTCAGAGAGAGTAAATAACATGAGAAAAGATCTCCAATGGTCTAATACTTGAGGAAGGAAATTGGACTTTGCTCATGCCTTTCTTAGGGTTTAAGCTGAGCTACATTCATGTACTGTAGATATTTTTATGTCCCAATAGGGCTTACAATCTAAGTTTGAATTTGAGGAAATTAATTGTTACGTGAGTTATCCAAGCTCACAAGCTGTGGTATTTGAACCAGGCTTCCTTGCTTTTAGTACACTGTTCTAACCATTAGGCTACTCCTTCATTCCAGCTAAGATTTAATGTGTAATGATGCACTTGGAATGCAAAAATCCTAAGAAGCAGTATGAGATAGAGTGTGAGAGTCTGGTGTGCATGTTGTTGTTGTTGTTGTTAAGTGCCGTCGAGTCGGAGTCGACTCATGGCGACCCTCTGGATAGCTATCCTAAATTGTGTTCGGTCTTCAGTCAGGCGGCTCATTGTTGACAGACTGGTACCTGTAGCTGCTGTTATTGTATCGATCCATCTCATTGCTGGCCTTCCTCTTTTGCGTTGACCTTCTATCTTGCCAAGCATGATGTCTTTCTCTAATGATCTCTCTCTCCGCATGATGTGTCCAAAGTATGAAAGTCGAAGTCTTGTCATCTGAGCTTCTAAAGAAAGCTTAGGTTTGATCTCCTCTAGTACAGACTGGTTTGTTCTTCAGGCAGTCCATGGTATACACAGTATTCGCCGCCAGCACCATAATTCAAAGGCATCAATTTTCTTCCTATCTTTTTCACTGTCCAGCTTTCACATCCATATGATGTTATTGAAAATACCATGGCTTGAACAAGTCGAATCTTTGTATGGAGAGAGACATCCCTGCTCTTGAGAATCTTATCTAGGTCTTTCATAGCCATTCTGCCAAGAGCAATGCGTCGTCTGATTTCTTGACTGCTTGTTGCTTCTTTATTGATAGTTGATCCAAGTAGGTTAAAGTTATTCACGATTTCAATTTCTTCTCCTTTGACGATGAACCTGTTGATTATGCCAGTTGTCATGATCTTTGTCTTCTTTACATTAAGGTGCAGGCCCATTTTGAGACTATGTTCTTTGATTGTGAGAAGCAAATGTTTCAGATCATCTTCACTTTCCGCCAGTAATGTGGTATCATCAGCATAGCGAAGGTTGTAGATGAGTCTTCCACCAATCTTCACACCTCTGTTGTCTTCATACAATCCTGCTTCTCTGATGATTTGTTCTGCATATAAATTAAACAGGTAGGGGGAAAGTAAGCAGCCTTGTCTTACACCTTTGCTTATTTTAAACCATTCTGTTTCTCCTTGTTCCGTTCGAACTGTTGCTTCTTGATCAATGTACAGATTGTGCAAGAGAACGATCAGGTGTTCTGGTATACTCATGCTTCTTAATGTGGCCCAGAGTTTCTCATGGTTTACACAGTCAAAAGCTTTGCTATAGTCGATACAGCACAAATAGATATCCTTTTGGTATTCTTTAGTCTTTTCAAGGATCCATCTCACATCCGCAATGATGTCTCTCGTTCCTCGCCCTTTTCTGAACCCTGCTTGCACTTCAGGTAGTTCTTGTTCCAGGTATGATTGTAGTCTCTTTTGAATAATCTTCAGTAGAATCTTGCTGGCATGTGGGATCAGAGCGATTGTTTCGGCGCAATTGCTCAGAGGTGAAGGAATTTAAAACACAATCTAAAGAATTACGAAAACATTTTTATGATAGGGGTTACCCGACTGCGGTGGTTAAACAAGCGTATACTCGAGCACTCTACAATAACCGTGATTTATTATTACAGGATAAAGAAGAGTTGGATTTTACTGATAATCACATCAACTTCATTTCCAAGTTTTCTCCATTGAGTTATAAGTTTAAGAAGATTCTGAAGCGTAACAGTAATATTTTAAGTCATTTGCCTGGTCTAGAGGACAAATCCATCCGTTGTGTATGGCAGAGAGCCAAGAACCTCAAAGAACTATTGAGTCCTACGGAATTACGTCCACTCACGACTACTGTGACATCAGCAGCTTTTCAGAAGGGACATGCTAAATGTGGTAATTGTACTATCTGTACAGTTACTTTAGAGCTGACACAATTCACTTACCACGGGTTGACATACCAACTACGTCATTTTACAGACTGTACTTCGACCCATGTAGTGTACGCAATACAATGTCCCTGCAAGCTTCTTTATATTGGCAAAACGACCAGGGCCCTGAACACTCGGATTAATGAGCATCGGAGTCGTTTACACTGTCAAAAATTAGAAGCACCAATAGTGGCCCACTGTCTTGCTTTTCAACATCGTTTTGATCAACTTCGCTGCTTTTGCATAGATCATATCAAGACAGGCATGGCAGGTAAAACTCGGGACCAAACTTTACTTTTCAGTGAGCAACACTGGATCTATCGGTTACGATCGGTTCACCCAGGTGGTTTGAACTCACAAATAGATTGGTCAGTATGTGCATAAAGAACTTAATTCAATCACAATACCTGTTAGATCCAATAGTAGTCGACTCTTCCAACAGTCTGATTGGCCAAAGATTGCTTTTAGTCATCAGTGATCATTTATAAAAGAACTCGCTACAAGTTCCTCCACGCATGCGCGGCGTTTTCTCTTGGTCCCAATAACATTTTGAACAATTCAGCCTCCAAGTTTGAGGTACTTGTATAAAGAATGTGTTTGGCTCTCTGTATGTTTGGAAATTGTTTTAGCATTTACAATACTGATTTGAACATCTTTTTCAGCCTTCTAGTATGAATTGAGCACGAATTATACGATACGCCGTATGCTGAAAACCTCCCCCGAAGAAACCGCGACAGCGGTGAAACGCATCAGTGCTTGAAGAGAGTTAGCAGAGCTCTCAGAGAATGTGAAATCTGCTTTATCAAGTTAAACCACAATATTTAAAAGATCTTTTGGAAAATAGGATTAACAGAGTCCTTGATGTAAGGAAGGAGTTGGGATTTCTCAGGCTTTCAACGTGCTGTGGCCTGTAGTTACCCTCCTCCATTCATTCTGAGACTCTTATCCAAAAAGAAAGATTTTTTTGTATATTGTGCATTGGGTTTTCATGGCAAGATACAGAAGTAGATTGCCGGGCCTTTCTTCCGCGCAGTTTAAGTTTGGTGTTGTTGCCGTTGTCACAAAAATGTGATCCTCCGCCGTCAACACTATCCCATTCTGCTGCTGCCCAGATGGGCGGTTTGTCTTGGTCTGGCATCTCAGCTGAGACCTGTCCATCTTGGGAGACCCTGCCAGTAGTTAAACTACCGATAGTTTAGCTCTCAGCATCACTGATGCACACAAGCCCTCACAGCACGACAAGCTGCAAACCAAGTGAGGGCTGGTGTGCATGGAACAGGAGAATCTCAAGGTGGCAAAACAATGCGACAAGGCATTGGCCAAAGCCAGAAGGATGCTAGGCTACGTACAAAGACTCATAATCAGCAAAAGGAAGGAAGTTTTAATGCCCCCGAACAAGTCTCTGGTGAGACCTCACTTGCAGTATCATGTTCAGTTTTGGAGACTGTATCTCAGAAAGGATATGAAACAACTTGAAACAGTTCAGAGGAAGGCAATCAAAATGATTTGGGGCCTGCGCCAAAAAACGTATGAGGAGAGACTTGAAGACCTAAATATGTACACTCTAGAGGAGAGAAGAGGCAGAGGGGATGGACAAACAAAACTTTTTCAAAGATGGGGAAGCTGTAGAACAAGAGGATGTGAAATGAAGCTGTAAGGAGAACATTTCAAAAGGAAGATCAGGAAATATTTTTTCATGGAAAGAGTGGTGTATGCCTGGAATGCCCATCCAGTGGAGGTGGTGAGAGCAAAAACAGTGCGCACGAGACAGACACAAAGAATCCCTTTCTAGCAAAAGGATGGAATGAAAGCAAACTTAAATAACTTTTACACATCAAAAATTAGAGAGGGCACCTTGCATGGAGTGGCGGATATAATGATAAACAAAGGCACAGAGGGGAGTGACCTGCATGGAGCAGTTTGTGCAACCCTAATCAAAGGCATAAAAGAGGATAACTTGCACAGATGGGTGGGTACAACCCTAAACAAGGTATGATGGGGTGATCTACACAGAGCAGAGGTACAACTCTCGCCATCTCAGTGGGCAGACTAGATGGACCATGCTAGTCTTCATCTGCCATCATTGATTCTGTTATTATGTTACTACCAGTTAACACATCATGTATGGAAATGAGAGAGTGGGATCAGTACTGCACAAACCTCTCTCATTATAATTCCAACTTCTGACGTTAGGTGTCAATAAACTGTAAAGTTGGGTCTTTCGTAGGTGTGGGAAAGGGATGTGCCACATGGGCTCTAGCCCTATCAATATAATTCTCTGATGCAATTGCAGCAAAGTCCCCTCCTGTTCTGCCTGTGGGAGATCTGATCCCCATGGGCAGAACAGAAGGGGAAAGGAGGGCTTAGGGGTGGAGTTAGGGTGGAGTTAGGGTGGAGCCCCCCCCCCCCCAAGAAAAAGGCTTTCCACTGCCTCTGAGGTCTTTACTTTCAAGCAGTTTGTTGTCAATTTGTATGCCTATAAATTTAAATGCCACCAATTAATTACAGAGGGTACTATCTTTAATTCATTTCAGTTTGGAGGGGAGCATTCTCCATATCTGGATTCACACCTACTCTTTGGCACATGAAGTTTTATAAAAAGTGTGCATTTCAGCCAGTCCTTTGCAGTGTACTATTGTGGATCGGGAACTGGTTAAAAGATAGAAAGCAGAGGGTAGGGCTAAATGGCCAATATTCCCAATGGAAAAAAGTGAATAGTGGAGTACCCCAGGGATCTGTACTGGGTCCGCTACTTTTTGACATATTCATAAGTGACCTGGAAAAGGGAATAACTAGTGAGGTTATCAAATTTGCAGATGACACAAAACTGTTTAAAGTTGTTAAAACCCAAGAGGATTGTGGAAAACTGCAGGAGGATCTGGATAAATTGGAAGACTGGGCATCCAAATGGCAGATGAAATTTAATGTGGACAAGTGCAAAGTTATGCACCTAGGAAAGAACAACCCACACTATTGTTACACGATGCAAGGCTCCACATTAGAAACCACCACCCAGGAAAAGGATTTAGGAGTCATCGTGGATAACATGTTAAAACCCTCCGCCCAGTGTGCAGCGGCGGCCAAGAAAGCAAATAGAATGCTAGGTATCATAAGGAAAGGGATGGAGAATAAAACAAAGGATATTATAATGCCTCTGTATCGCTCCATGGTACGACCGCACCTTGAATATTGTGTGCAATTCTGGTCACCGTATCTTAAAAAGGACATAGCGTTATTAGAAAAAGTACAGAGAAGAGCCACCAAATTGGTGAAGGGGATGGAAGGCTACTCCTATGAAGAGAGGCTAAAAAGGTTAGGGCTCTTTAGCCTGGAAAAGAGACGGCTGAGGGGAGATATGATAGAGGTCTATAAATTAATGAATGGAGTGGAACGGATAAACGTGGATCAATTGTTTACGCTATCAGAATATAGAAAGACTAGGGGACATGTTATGAAGCTACAGGGTAAACTATTTAAGACAAATAAGAGAAAATATTTTTTCACTCAACGTGTAATCAAACTCTGGAATCTGTTACCGGAGGATGTAGTAAGGGCTGTTAGTATAGCTGGGTTTAAAAAAGGTTTGGACAAGTTCCTGGAGGAAAGGTCCATAAACCACTATTAAAAAGGGACCCAGGATATCAATGCTTGACCCAGTACAAGCATTGTGGAACCTGTGTCTTTTGAGGATATTGCTAGGTACGTATGACCTAGATTGGCCACTGTTGGAAACAGGATACTGGGCTTGATGGACCTCGGTCTGACCCAGTATGGCATGTCTTTTGTTCTTATGTTCTTATGGATTAAGGAGGTTATCCTCCTTACTCTCCACTAGTTTATTTCCTCCTCCAAACTGAAATGGATCTGCTTTTTTTATACTGCCTTTCACCGAGTCAAAGCGGTGTACATAGAAAAACAGTTAAATATGCCACTCTGAAACAGAGAACTAACTTATGTACAACTGTGGAAACATATACATTTGCTGAGGTTACATGAAATGAGTTCAAATTAGAATCCTCTGTTGTTAACTAGCAGTAGCTACATGTCTAAATCTGCAGCTCAGCTCACAGGCATGTGTACCGTAAGTGCTGATGCTTGTAAGTGGAACTTACACATAAAATTGCCGGGTTTCCTCCATTGATTTCTACCATGTTTAAATCTGTAAAATGGTGCCTCTCACTGCACATGGATGAGAATGTATGTGCATCCCTAAACTTCCCTCCATGTATTTTGCAAAACAGCTCCACATTTAGCAGAGCTGTTTTTAAATTACCATCGGAACTGAGTATGTCCCGACCTGGATATCTCAGTTCTCATCTCCATGTGCTCTCTATAATGAGCTTTTATATGCGCATGCATGACTTATGGGTCTGTTTATTAAAATGCAGGACGTTTTTGCACTTACGGCACATTAGAAGCAAAAGTAGCATGTGGTAGTGCAAAGTGGGTGTGGTAAATACTGGGAGCTTGCTCAGCATCTGCCCTGCATTTACTGCACAGGGCAGACACTTACCTCACAGTAAATGCATCATCAGATAGCACAATAACTACATCTGCGCTGTCTGATTCCTCAGCATGGCCCATCCACCTCTCCCAATGTGCATCAGCATCACACCCTCAGTCCCTCCCTGATCAGCATCCCCCCCCCCCCCACACACACACACACACACATCTTTCCCCTCCCCCACCTTCCCAGTTCCTTATCATCTGTGCTCTCCCCAGCAGAAAAGTGCAAAAAATATTGTCTGGAAATATTAAAAATTCCTTCCCATTCAATCCCTCCATTTTCATGGGACTTTTTTTCTGCCAAAAAAGACAATTGCAGAAAGTTGCAGATAGGTCCTATGGACAGATTGAATTTGACTCAGTTTCTGGAGCAGTCTAATGACGAAGAGGTGAGCATTAGATGTTCTATGTCTTTGAGTCAGACCAGAACTGGATTTTGACATTGCTTTTTTATCATAGGGATGCATGGTTTATGAACAAAAAAGTTTTAGTATTTCCAGATGTTTCCAAGAATACCCAGATTTGTAAAAAAGGTCTCCTTGCTATACACAAGGAGAAGAATTTTAGAAGGGACATCCTAGTGCAATCTTGGACATCTATGCCAAAACGTCTGAATAAAATGCAGGCGTGTCCAGGGGCAGAGGTGATTTCACAAATGTGGATGTGCCCAATATGAACAGCTGCAGGGGCAGAGATATAGATATCCCCAGAACCATATTTCAGAACCTCTGCACCGAGGATAGCCTAATGGTTGGATTAGTGGGTTAGGAACAGAGTAGCCAGGGTTCAAGTTCCACTGCTGCTGTTGTGATATTGAGCTGAGTACTGGGGATGATGCAGTGCTACAGTATCGTCTCTACAAATAAGCACTTTTCAGTTGCTTGTTCCTGCCTGGAGCAGGCCTAACATTAGATGTAGCATACATGAAGTTTCTGAGATCAGGCAGGGAAGTCCAGGATCCTGGTAACACCCCAGCTAAGCCTTCTCCACACCCTGTTCAGATTTAGACGCCCCCACAGCTGGCTTATAAAATAGCTCTGGACATCTCTACGCCGGTTTTCAGCCATCCAAAGCACGGATAGGGCTTCTAAAATGATCCCCAAAGAGTGTATAGCTTTGGTCCCAAAGTTTTTTCTTTGATTTCCCTGTAAATGTTTACTAAAGTTTATTAATGAAAGGTATATATTTGTAGATCCTAAACAACTGAGCTGTTTTCTGAATGCTAAGTCATCGCCAGGTAGGCTGCTAGCTAATGTCTGAGAGTGGGCTCTAAAGTACTCAAAAACTGATAATCAACCAGTCTATTTTTTTCCCTGTATGTTTCTTCATAAGAATAGTGTTCTATTTATTTCTGCCTTGGAATTTTCCTATTTTTTGTGGGCTACTAGAAGTATTGTGACTTTTCATGTTCCTTGTTGAGGTGAATATTGCTTGTTTTTTTATGTCAATTGTTTTCTTGATCCTACTTTGTAATTCTTTATGAGCAGAACATTAAAACAAGTTGAAAAGATCTGTCCCAGAATGCAACAGGGGGGTCACTCTGCCATATAGGGCATTTTCTTTTTGCCTTCTATGGCAGTCTGACTCCACCTGGTGCATTCCAGGATGCACCACATGGGGCCAGGTACCGCAATTTTGCAAGATGGCAGAACTGGGGCAGGAGCATGTGGACCATGCTCCTGCCCCAGATTAAAGGTACTGGGAGAGGGATGGAGGGGTTTGGGGGCCACCAGGGATTTTTTTTTTGTTTGGGGGTTTCAGGGCCCCTGGACACCAGGAATTATTTTATTTAGGTGGGTGGGTGCTGCTGGACCACCAGGAATTTTGTTTCTGTTGGGGGGTCAGTGTGCTAATGGCATCGGAGTTTTTTTCCGATGCCTGAATCATCTGAGGTAAAGTGTCAAACCACCTCAGATGATATTTTTGTTCCCAACTTGATCTTTATGCCTACCTAGAGCTGGCATGAAGATCCAGCATTAAAAAATAGTGTAAAAAACTGCGCTACATTTTAGCACAATTTTTTACATCAGGTGTAATTACTTATGCAGCAATGTTTTGCATGCAAAATACACTGCAATTTAGCATGTTGTTTTTTTAGCATTTTTCTGGCGTTAGCTTGTTTTTTGCATTGGAGAGCGAGTCTAATGCAGGAAAAGCACCAGAAAAATGCCGTGCTAAGCTTTTCTGCATCGGCCCATAAGTTTATATCTGAGACATTGGAATGTGAAGTGACATGCTGAAGGTCACAAGGAGTATCAGTGGAAGAAGTAGAATTTGCACTCTGCCTTCCCCAGTTCCCAGTTCATTGCTCTAACCACTAGGCCACTCCTCCACACATTATTCAGAGAATGCTGGCCTAGGGAGAAGGATATCACTGAAAACTGGTTTGATCTGTATATAAATGTTATCTACCTATGGTTAATCCTTTATGTGCAGTTTTCCTATCCCAGCCGTGGTTCCTGAATTATTAAATGCTGAGTTGTTTTACCTTGACATTTTGATTGGCTCAAAACAGAGGTTGGGTACAGTACTGGTAGGCTGATTTCAGAGATTGCTCCCCTCAAAGGTAACGGAGAAGGAATGGCCACAACACATGTGTGTTTACTGCCATTTATTATCACATTTGTCTTTTCAGATTTATCACCTCCGTTCTGTCACTTAAGCCTACTTTGCATTAAGTAATGCTATCGAGAGTACCTTATTTGATCGTTTCAATGGGTTTAGGTCAAGAATTAGCTATTCGATGTCAACTTTAGTTACTGTAGTCACTTCATAACTCACAATGGCACTGGCTGCAACACTTGCTATCTCAGCACTCACTGGAAATTCTGACATCAGTTTTCAAAAGATTTGTCTGGGTAATTTGTTGACTGGACAAAATGCATCAGGTTATGAGAAGACAGCCCTTCAGACATTCCAGAGGTGTAGCTTGGGTTTAGCTGGACAGTACTGATAGAAACAGAGAAAATATGATAGCAGAAAAAGACCGCATGGCTTACCTAGTCTGCCCTTCCATATCAAGCACTACAACAGTCCCCTTTTTCCCTTTAGAGATCCTCTATATTTGTCCCATACTTTTTAAAATACAGATGCCACCTCCACTGGGAGACTATTCTACGCATCTACCACTCTTTTCATAAAGAAATATTTCTGCATATTACTCCTGAGTCTCTCCCCTTTCACCCTCAACCTATGTCCCCTCATAGCAGAGCTTGCTTTCAATCAAAAGAGGCTCTCCTCCTGTGCATTTATGTCATGGAGGTATTTCAATATCTCAATCATATCACCTCTATCCCGCCTTTCCTCTAAAGTATACATATTAAGTCTGACCTCATATGTCTTATAACAAAGACCATTAACCATTTTAGTAGCTACCCTCTGTACTGATTCCAACCTGTTTATATCCTTTTGAAGGTGCGGTCTCCAGAATTGCACATTATACTCCTAATGAGGTTGCACCAAAGACTTATATAAAGGCACTATCACCTCCTTTCTTCTGCTGGCCATTCCTCTCCTTATGCACCCAAGCATCCTTCTAGCTTTCACTGTCACCTTTTCTACCTGTTTAGCCACTTTAAGATCATCAGACACAATCACACCTAGGTCTCGCTCTTCATTTGTGGACAGAAGTACTTCACCCTATACCATATCGCTCCCTTGGATTGCTGCAGCCCAAATGCATGACCTTACATTTTTTAACACTAAATCTCAGCTGCCAAATTCTAGACCATTCTTCAAGCTTAGCTAGATCTCTCCGCATGTTATCTACACCTTCCTGGGTGTCTCCTCTATTGCAGATTTTGCTATCATCCACAAAAAGGCAAACCTTATGCGACAGCCCTTCCGAAATATCACTAACAAAGATGTTAAAAAGAATTGGACCAAGGACAGATCCTTGGGGCACACCACTGGTAACCTCCTTTTCCTCAGAGTGAGCTCCATTTACCTATACCCTTTGTCACCTCCCACTCAAACAATTTGTAACCAAGCAGTAACTTTAGGATCCATCCTAAGGGTACTCAGTTTGTTTATAAATTACCTGTGCGGAACTGAAATCTAAATACACCACATCTAGGTCCCTTGGCCCAACTCCCTGGTCAACCATCAAAGAAATCAATCAGATTTCTCTGACAAGACCTGCGTCTGGTGAATCCATGCTGCCTCGGATCCGGTAATCCATTGGACTACAGAAACCTCACTATTTTCTCTTTCAGCAGCATTTCCAATAGTTTACTCACCAGAGATTAGATTAACCAGCCTGTAGTTTTCAACAATATCCTTACTTCCACTTTTGTGTAAAGGGACCACATGTGCCTCTCTACAGTCCTCTGGCACCACTCCCAACTCGAAAGAGGCAATTGAAAAGGTCAGTGAGTGGATCTGCTAGAACATCCCCAAATTCCCTCAGTATTCTCAGGGGTATCCCATCTGATCCCATCGCTTTGTCTACTTTAAGTTTAGCTAGTTCCTCACGAACACAGTCTTCTGAAAATCGTTCAAGATTCCCCTCGCTTCTGTTCCTGTTTGTGGGTGTTTTCTGAGGTCCTGCTCCTAGTTCTTCATCTGTGAACACAGATCAGAAATATTTGTTAAGTAATTCTGCTTTATCCTCATCAGCTTCTACATATTCCTCCCTTTCACCCTTGAGTCTGACAATACCACTTTTGTCCTTCCTCTTCTCATTAACATATCTGAAAAATGTCTTATCTTCCCATTTTATTGCATTGGCTATTTCCTCCTCCTTTTGAATCTTTGCTTTCATGACTACTTTGCTAGCTTCTCTAACTTTTTCCAAATACAGATGCCTGTGTTCTCTTGTACTGTATTTCATGAAGGCCTCCCTCTTATTCTTCACCTTTTTCAGCTACTTTCAAAAACCAAAACAGTCTCCTTTTCCTTTTACCTTATTTACTATTTTAACAGAAAGGTTGGTTGTCCTTAAAATATCCCCTTTCAGTTTTTCCCACTGTTTTCTACAACCCCCAGCAGTTCTCTTCACGCTAACAACTCTTTGAGGTATTGGCCCATCTTGGCAAAGTTAGTTTTCCTAAAATCTAAGACCCTCACTTTTGAATGGATTTTATCAGCCCTAGTCCTAATACTGAACCATTAATCTGGTGATCACTCGATGCAAGATGATCTCCCACTATAACATTGAAACACTTTCACTAATGGTAAGCACCAAGTCCAGTATGGCCCCTTCACGTGTGGGTTCTGTTACCAGTTGCTTGAATAGTTCTCCCTCTAGAGAATCCAGGATCTCCTTACTTCTAGATGATACTGCAGCAGGGATGTGCCAATCAACATCTAGCATATTGAAATCCCCCATCAGTAGCACTTCCCCTTTCCTGGCAATGCTGAGTATGTCTTCTATTAAATCTCCATCCACCTCTTCTCCCTATGAGGAAGGTCTGAATATTACCACAATGCAAATAGATTCCTCTTTTTCTCTTCTAATTTAACCCACAGTGCCTCCTCTCTCCCTTTTAAGCCCTGTGTTTCCATAGTTTTAATATTAGTTTTTTACATATACAGTAGTGCCACTCCTCCTCCCCTTCTTCCTACCCTGTCCTTTCTGAATAAAGTATAGCCCGGTACAGTTACATCCCAGTCATGGTTTTCATAAGACCATAAGATATTCCATACTGGGTCAGACCAAAGTCCATCAAGCCCAGTATCCTGTTTCTAACAGTGGCCAATCTAGGTCATATGATGAACAAGTACAAGCTGAAATTGACAGAACATGCAAACAGGATATCCTGATAGTCATGGGTGACTGGAATGCAAAAGTTGGCAACAAAGAAGAAAGCAAAGTAGTTGGAAAATATGGACTTGGCAACAGAAATGAAGCTGGAGAAAGACTGATAGAATTCTGCAAGACCAATGATGTATTCATCTCAAACACATTCTTCCAGCAACACAAGCGGCGACTGTACACATGGACTTCACCCAATGGATTGTATAAAAATCAAATTGACTACATCTGTGGAAGTCAACGATGGAAAAGCTCTGTAACATCAACAAAGACAAAACCTAGAGCTGACTGTGACACAGATCATCAACTACTAGTATGCAAACTCAAGCTAAAGTTGAAAAAGAGCAAACCACTCATGAATGCAGCAAAATATGACCTTGAGAATATACCACTGGAATTTAAAGACTGCCTGCAAAATCGATTTGCTGCTTTAGATACAAATGACAGAGCTCCGGAAGAGTTATGGAATGACATCAAGAAGGTTGTGTTGGAAGAAAGCGAGAAGTCTCTACAAAAGGTGAAAAAGCAAAAACGGCCAAAATGGATGACAGAAGAAACTCTGAAAATTGCCCAGAAACGCAGAGAAGCTAAAGCCAGAGGAGAAAGAAAGACAATCACAGAACTCAACAGAGATTTCCAACGTGCAGCAAGAAAGGACAAGGAAAAGTACTACAACGACGCATGCAAGGAAATAGAAGCAGAAACTATAAGAGGAAGAACAAGATCGACTTTCCTAAAGCTACGAGAGTTAAAGAAAAAGTTCCAGCCTCAAATTGGAATGTTACAAGATGCTCAAGGTTCTAAGTCGAATGATGCTGAGAAGATCAAGAAAAGGTGGAAGGAATATACAGAGTTTTTATATGATAAAGATCAAGTGGACCAACAGCCGTTTCAACCTGTACCTTATGATCGGGAACCATTGGTGATGAAAGAAAAAGTTATAGCAGCATTGAAAGCCTTATCAAAGAACAAAGCACCAGGCATTGATGGCATTCCTATAGAAGTATTGCAGCAATCTGATGCAGCTGTTAACATACTTACAAGGCTCTGCCAAGAAATATGGAAGACAACAACATGGCCAACTGACTGGAAAAGATCTGTGTTTGTACAAATATTAAAGAAAGGTGATCCAACTGACTGTGGAAATTATCGAACAATCACTCTGATCCCACATGCCAGCAAGATTCTACTGAAGATTATTCAAAAGAGACTACAACCATACCTGGAACATGAACTACCTGAAGTGCAAGCAGGGTTCAGGAAAGGGCGAGGAACGAGAGACATCATTGCGGATGTGAGATGGATCCTTGAAAAGACTAAAGAATACCAAAAGGATATCTATTTGTGCTTTATCGACTATAGCAAGGCTTTTGACTGTGTAAACCATGAGAAACTCTGGGCCAGATTAAGAAACATGGGTATACCAGAACACCTGATCGTTCTCTTGCGCAATCTGTACATTGATCAAGAAGCAACAGTTTGAACGGAACAAGGAGAAACAGAATGGTTTAAAATAAGCAAAGGTGTAAGACAAGGCTGCATACTTTCCCCCTACCTGTTTAATTTATATGCAGAACAAATCATCAGAGAAGCATGATTGTATGAAGACAACAGAGGTGTGAAGATTGGTGGAAGACTCATCAACAACCTTCGCTATGCTGATGATACTACATTACTGGCTGAAAGTGAAGATGATCTGAAACATTTGCTTCTCACAGTCAAAGAACATAGTCTCAAAATGGGCCTGCACCTTAATGTAACGAAGACAAAGATCATGACAACTGGCATAATCAACAGGTTCATCGCTGAAGGAGAAGAAATTGAAATTGTGAACAACTTTAACCTACTTGGATCAACTATCAATAAAGAAGCAACAAGCAGTCAAGAAATCAAACAACGCATTGCTCTTGGCAGAATGGCTATGAAAGACCTAGATAAGATTCTCAAGAGCAGAGATGTCTCTCTCCATACAAAGATTCGACTTGTTCAAGCCATGGTATTTTCAATAACATCATATGGATGTGAAAGCTGGACAGTGAAAAAGACAGACAGGAAGAAAATTGATGCCTTTGAATTATGGTGCTGGCGACGAATACTGTGTATACCATGGACTGCCCGAAGAACAAACCAGCCGGTACTAGAGGAGATCAAACCTAAGGTTTCTTTAGAAGCTCAGATGACAAGATTTCGACTTTTATATTTTGGACACATCATGTGAAGAGAGAGATCATTAGAGAAAGACATCATGCCTGGCAAGATAGAAGGTCAACGCAAAAGAGGAAGGCCAGCAATGAGATGGATCGATACAATAACAGCAGATACGGGTACCAGTCTGTCAACAATGAGCCGCCTGACTGAAGACCGAACACAATTTAGGATAGCTATCCAGAGGGTCGCCATGAGTCGACTCCGACTCGACGGCACTTAACAACAACAATCTTAAATAGTTTACCCTGTAGCTTCATTGCATGTCCCCTAGTCTTTCTATATTCTGATAATGTAAACAATCGATCTACGTTTACCCGTTCCACTCCGTTCATTAATTTATAGACTTCTATCATATCTCCCCTCAGCCGTCTCTTTTCCAGGTTAAAGAGCCCTAACTTTTTTAGCCCTTCTTCATAGGGGTATCCTTCCATCCCCTTTACCATTTTGGTGGCTCTTCTCTGAACCTTCCCTAATAATGCTATATCCTTTTTAAGATATGGCAACCAGAATTGCACACAATATTCAAGGTGCAGTCTCACCATGGAATGATATAGAGGCATAATAATATCTTTTGTTTTATTTTCCATTCCTTTCCTTATGATACCTAGCATTCTATTTGCTCTCTTGGCCACCACTGCACACTGGGCGGAGGGTTTTAACATGTTATCCACAATGACGCCTAAATCTTTTTCCTGGGTGGTGGTTCCTAATGTGGAACCTTGCATCGTGTAACCATAGTTTGGGTTGTTCTTCTCTAGGTGCATAACTTTGCACTTGTCCACATTAAATTTCATCTGCCATTTTGATGCCCAGTCTTCCAATTTATCAAGATCCTCTTGCAAGTTTCGACAATCCTCATGGGTTTTAACAACTTTAAATAGTTTTGTGTCATCTGCAGATTTGATAACCTCACTCCTTATTCCCAATTCCAGGTCATTTATGAATATGTCAAAAAGCAGCGGACCCAGCACAGATCCCTGGGGTACACCACTATTCATCTTTCTCCATTGGGAAAATTGACCATTTAGCCCTACTCTCTGCTTTCTATCTTTTAATCAGTTCCTGATCCACAATAGTACACTGCCTCCTATCCCATGACTCTTTAGTTTTGCCAAAGTCTCTGATGAGGAACCTTGTCAAAGGCTTTCTGAAAGTCCAAATACACTATATCAACTGACTCACCTTTGTCTACCTGTTTATTCACACCTTCAAAAAAACATAACAGATTAGTAAGACAAGATCTTCCTTGTCTAAAGCCATGTTGGCTGTCTCCCATTAAGCCATGGCTATCTGCATGTTCAGCAATTTTGTTCTTTATGATGGTTTCTGGATCACTCCTGGAACCCTTTTTAAAAATTTGCGTTACGTTCGCAATCCTCCAATCTTCAGGTATTACAGATTTTAATGATAGTTCACAGATTACTAATAGCAGGTCTGCAATCTCATATTTCAGTTCTTTCAACACCCTTGGATGTATATCATCCGGTCCAGGTGATTTGCTACACTTCAGTTTATCAATAGTTGTAATACATCTTACCAATGTATCGACATTTCCTTCAATTCTTCCGCACCTTTAAATACCACTTCAGACATGGGTAACATCCCTACATCTTCCTCAGTAAAGTCCGAAGCAAAGAATTCATTCAGTCTCTCCACTATCACCTTGTCACCTCTTAGTGCCCCTTTAACCACTCTATCATCTAATGGACCCACTGACTCTCTCACAGGTTTTTTGCTATGTATGTACCTGAAAAATTCTTTATTACGCATTTTTGCTTCCGCAGCAAGCTTCTTCTCAAATTCTCCCTTTGTCTGCCTTATCAATGCCTTGCATTTAACTTGCCAGTGCTTGTGCTGTTATCAGTTTTCGTTGTTTGGCTCTTTTTTTTCATTTCCTGAAAGATGCTTTTTTGGCAACAACAGCCTCTCTGACCTCACCTTTAAACCATGCTGGCAGTTTTTTGAACTTCCTTCCACTTTTCTTAAAGCGTGGAATACAGATGGTCTGGGCTTACAAGATAGTATTTTTCAACAACACCCAAGCTTGATATAAGTCTTTAACCTTTGCAACTGTTCCTTTTAGTTTTTTCTTAACTATTTTCCTCATTTTATCATAGTCTCCCTTTCGAAAGTTAAAAGGTAGTACTGTAGATTTCCTTACCATCCCTCCTCCACTAATTAAATCAAAGGTGATCATGCTATGATCACTATTGCCAGGTGGCCCCAACACCCTTATCTCTTGCACCATAACTGGTGTTCCTCTAAGGACTAGGTCCAATATGCCTTCCTCTCTAGTAGGTTCATGAACCAGCTGCTCCAAGAAGCAGTCATTTATTTCATCTAGGAACTTTATCTCCCTAGCATGCCCTGCCATGACACTGACCCAGTAGATACCGGGGTAATTGAAATCAGCCATTATTATTACTGTGCTGTAACTTTTGTTAGCTTCCTTGATTTCTTTGAGCATTTCATCATCCATTTGTTCATTCTGGCCAGGTGGTCGATAGTACACTCCCACTGCCATCACCTTCCCCTTTTTATATGGAATTTCAATCCATAGAGATTCCACAGCAAATTTTGTTTCCTGCAAAACTTTAATCCTTTCTGACTCAATGCCCTCTCTAACATAGAGCGCAATCCCTCCACCAATTTGATCAGTTCTATCATTACGATATAGTTTGTACCTAGGTATCACAAGTGTCCCACTGGTTGTCCTCCTTCCACCATGTCTCTGAGATTCCAATCATATCTAACCTCTCATGTAGTGCTATATATTCTAACTCTCCCATCTTATTTTTCATACTTCTAGCATTTGCATACAAGCATTTTAGAGACTGCATTTTATTTATATTAATTTGGCTATTGGTAGACATGGGTAATTTGGGATCTTTAAGCTCTGTCTTCTCCATACTCAAGGACATTTGGGCTACCTTATTCTTTTTTGGAACCTCTCTGCTTTTGGTAGTATCCTTCAAGGATACATTCTTCCAAACCATGTGCTCTTGTGCGACTGTTGGCTTTCCCCTATTATCTAGTTTAAAAGCTGCTCTATCTCCTTTTTAAAGGTTAATGCCAGCAGCCTGGTTCCATCCCGGTTAAGGTGAAGCCCATCCCTTCGGAAGAGCCCCTCCTTTCCCCAGAAGGTTCCCCAGTCCCTAACCAATCCAAAACCCTCATCCTTGTACCTTTGTCTCATCCACACATTGAGACTCCGGAGCTCTGCCTGACTTTTGGGTCCTGCGTGTGGAACGGGAAGCCTTTCGGAGAACGCTACCCTGGAAGTTCTGGATTTCAACTTCCTACCTAAAAGCCTACATTTAGCCTCCAGAACCTCCCTACCACATTTTCCTATGTCATTGGTACCGACATGTACCAAGACAGCAGACTCCTCCCCAGCACTATCTAAGACCTTATCTAGGTGGCGCGTGAGGTCCGCTACCTCTTTTAAGTGTGTTCTTAATGTGATATTTCAAGTCTCTATGTGTAGCTAACTGGGGAGCAAGACTGCTCACATGAGGTGAGTGGGAATTCAGAGGGGGGGTGGGGATAGGGAGGGAACTAACACCTGATGAGGTGTCAGTAGCCTCACAGAGCTGAGAAAGATACTAAAAGCAGAGTTTTAAACTTACACCACTAAGGAGAATATTTCCCCTTTTGAACTAAGGCACCAAAAAGAATGTAATTTTGTTTTAAAAATGTACCAAAAACCCTTTTAAGAGCTCTCAGGCAGAGAACTAGTAATTAAAAGCTACACACGCTTACCTTTGATTGAAATGCAGAGCCTCTATTAGGAATGCTTCAATGTGCAAGGCTCTAAATGCAGAGCCTCTGTTAGGAATATTCATCACCAGCTAAACTTATCCACATGATGAATAGGCCTAACGTTATCTGAACAGGTTTATCTGAATAGTATTAAGCAGTTCAATTCAGTGGGAGACATAACCAGTTAGGACGCTGAATGCCCATTTAAAATTATCCAGATAAACTTATCCAATTTTCCCAATATAACTGAGTATAAAAGGACCCTAGTTTTCTCTGTACGCTTTCAGATTGTTATTTTTCTTCTTGACCATTATCCTCACAAGTATATTTCTCAAGTTCCAAAACTGCTATTAACGGTTTTAAAAAATTATGCATCAGAGATGGCTGTGAAGACAAAACTTACTATCCACCTTCAGTTCTGATGTCTGTACCACACCAACCTTCTTATTCCTTTCTATAAGGGAATTCAATAAGGTTGTTGCCATAATTATTCTCCAAGTTTTAATTTAAAAAAAAAATATATATATATATATATATAACAGAAGAATGAAATTTGAGGTAAGAGAGAGGCCTGCTTGAGAGCTCAGCACATCCAGTGACCAGCCTCAGCTAAATAATTCTTCTGCGTTATGGCATGGACTTGGAAATATGTGAGCTGAATTTTAAATCTGCTGAGTTTGGGCAGCTGGCCTAATTACCTTTTGCAACATATTGTTCTTCATTTTAAACGTTAGAATCATTTATCTCTTGGGAAGCAGAGCTTAACGCATTAAATAAATTCTCCCATTCTGAAAAATAGGGCAAATTTATTGCACTTCAAGTCTGCAGTGCTTGCACAGACCACAAACTTTCAACATACAAAGTGCTGTTTTTTCAAAATGGACAAAGTAATATTTCTGAAACTAGTCCTTTTTTGCCCTAGCAATTTCCTTCTGTTTCTTTATACTTCCAGCTCAGTCAGAACCAGCAAGAGGTTCTAGCATCACGAGCCTTTATACGTAGCTGCTGAGGAATTTTTTCTCCATTACAGTGATGCCTCTTGGCCAAAGGTCATACACCAAGACAGTTGCAAACATGGATCCTGAATCTGGTCACTAGGTGTCACCCGTAAACCCTTGCAACCTGGGGCTGCTAATACGTTCTTCTATCACATCCCTATTCCCAGCTGACATACTGAACGGAAGATCCAAAATATGAGCTGAATTGGGGATCCTCCATATGTCAGTGTACAACATTTGGCACCTAAGCTACTTGGTCAATCACGTTATAGTTTTATTTATTTATTTGTTTTTATATACCGCACTATTACAGATCAGTGTGGTTTACATGAAACATATAAATGTGTGTTGCAAACAACACTTACATGAAAACATTTCCTCTGAGGTATAAATAAGGACATATTACATTATGGGAGTTATTTATTTATTTTTATTTAAAAGTATTTCTATACCACCTTCTTCTTCAATCAAGGCGGTCTCCACAGCAAACAATCATAAGAGTGGTTCGAGTGTGTTCATGCAGTGATATTGTGTGTTTGTGGTGGTGTATATTAGATTCTTGGTGAGCTATTTACATCATGCGCTATTATACAATCTTATGTACAAGTGTCAGGGGTGGGGGTTGGTCTTTTGTTCTTGCTTGGTGAGTATATCATGTGACATGTCCATAGTGTTCAATGAATAGTGTTGTCTTAAGCTGCTTCCGAAAGTTTTTGAGGTCTGTTGTTAGTCTTAGTTCGTCTGGGAGGGTGTTCCAAATTGCTGGTGCAGCCAGAAAAAGGGCTCGTTCTGCGGTGTCCTTGCGGACCTCGGTGAGGTCTTTTCGGGTGTATACACGATTGGAAGTGCCTCTCCTCCTTGGTCGTGTGCTTCTGTCAGGTTGTATGAGTGTTTGTAGGCTGAGGGCTGATGACTGTTGTTTGATCTTGAAGATGTTTATGACTGTCTTATATTTGATGCGTGAGCTGATTGGGAGCCAGTGTAGATCTTTCAGTATGGGTGTGATGTGTTCTTGTCTTGTTGTGCCAGATATTATGCGGGCCGCTGTGTTTTGTGCCAATTGCAGCGGTCTGAGTGTTTGTTTTGATAGACCAAGGTAGATTGGGTTGCAGAAGTCTAGGAGTGGGGTTATTAGTGCCTGGCAGACTGTACGGAAGTGGTCTGGGGCGAGGAGGGGCTTAAGGCGTTGGATACGTCTCATCCTGTGGTATGCGCTTTTGGTGGTTCTGCTTATGTGTGATTGTAGATTCAGTTCCTTGTCCAGGGTTACTCTAAGGTACTTTACTTCCGGTTTTATGGGTATGGTTGTGTCTTTTATCTTGATGTTGGGTTGAGGGACGAAGTCAGTGTTTCGAGTGATGATTAGTGCCTCAGTCTTGCTGTAGTTTATGGTGAGGTTGTTGTTTTGAAACCAGTTGGTCATGTGTATGAGACAGTTTGCTATGTTGGAGTAGTCCGGGTTGTCGACTGTGATAGGTGTGTATATCATGATGTCATCGGCATAGATTGTGTATTGTATATTGTGTTCTTTCATGATGTCGCATATTGGTTGGATGTAGAGGTTAAATAAAAGTGCTGATAAGGCTGATCCTTGTGGTACTCCTTGTAGGACTTTTATGGGTCAGGAAATGTTGGGGCCTACCTTGACCTGTATCTGTCTGTCGGTTAGGTATGAGTGGAACCATTTCAGGGTGGGTCCATGTAACCCAATGTTCTGTAGTCTTTCCAGTAGAGTTCTGTGATCCACTGTGTCAAATGCTGATGAAATGTCGATGAAGATCATTAGTATTCCTTTCTTGGAGTTGTCTATGAGACGGAGAATGTTATTGAAGAGGTATAGCAGGAGTGTTTCAACCCCATGGTTGGGGCGGAAACCGTGTTGGTTTATGTCTAGTGGAGCGTGGTTGTCAATGTGGTCTTATAGCTGGTGCTGTACTGCCTTCTCAATTATTTTTGCCAGTAGGGGTATGCTTGAGATCGGTCTGTATGCTGCTGGATTGTTCTTATCGAGTGTGGATTTCTTTGGGATGGGTCTTATCGTGGCGAGCTTTAGTTGATTTGGCATGTTCCCTTGAGTCAGAGAACTGTGCACCATGTTGTGTATGGTGTGGATGAAGCTTGTTTTGGTGGCTTTGATCCATGTCACTGGGCATGGGTCTGTTGGAACCGTGCTTGTATTGAGTGCGGTGATGATGTGAGAGAGCTGCTCTGTGGATGGGGTGCTGAATGTGCCCCAGGTGGGCGGCGAGCATTGAGAAAGCCCACCAACTGGGACGGCTCATAGAAAATATATGACTCATTATTAAACCTAACCATACATTTACAGGGAAACTTTAAGAAATAGAAACCCCCCAACAACAATACTCCAGGACGTAATAACATAAATTCTTTCCTACGTTTTTGAGTTTCTTTGGCTAAATCAGGAAAAACACGAACAGTCAACCCACAAAATTGCACAGTACGTTTCTTGAAAAACATACGAAGAAACCAATCCCTATCTGAAGCTAACGCAAACATAGCTATCAATGTCGAAGGCAAAGCACCCTCAATTGTTGATGATTCCAAAATAGCAGAGATATTTAATACATCAAACTGACCCCCTCTTTCCAAAGTTCCCTCAGCAGGGACTTTCTTCCCCGAACGAAGATAATAAACCTTAAGCATAGGAGGATGAGATACTACTGGAACCCCCAACACCTCCAAAAGATATTTCTTAAACATTTCTTTAGCAGAGATAGAAGGCAACCTAGGAAACTTTATACACCGAAGATTACAATATCTAGAGGAATTTTCAAGCATTTCAATCCTTGCTTTCAAAGCCAGCATATCTTTCTGATGAAGGGAAACACCATCCTCAGAGGTAGAAGCCCTTTGTTGCAATTCTGTTATGGAAGATTGTAGAGCTGTAACTTCAAGAGTATGTTGTTGAAGTAAGTTAGTATGAACCTGAAACTGGGCGCCCAAAGCCACCACCTGGGGAGCTAAAAGTTCTCCAAGCTTGACTATGGCAGACCAGATTGATTCCAAAGTAAAGACGGCTGGTCGCTCCAATGAAAACACTTGAGACTGCCCCAAGGGCTTCTCCGTTGACCGTCGCTCAATTCCTGGATCCCCAGTTGCAGAAAGGACAGCCGCCATTCTGCCTGCAGACCTCCACAAACCCGGATCCACTGCGCTGGAAAGTAGAGCGGAGCCAGAAGCCTCACTTCTCCGTTGCACTGCCGATCCTCCAGGGACAGAACTCTCCCCCACAACGGAAGGAAGTTCCTCCTCAGCCTGCGCCAGAGTCCACCTCAGCAATGGATCTTTGGGAGGCCACCACTGCTCTGGCGGAGAGATCTCAGGCCCCGAGTCACCCTCGAGCCACCCAGCCCCGACAGTGATACAATGGGGCTCTCCTCCGTCAGAACTGCAGACCGCTGTAGCGGCGTAACAAATGAATCCAGTGGTCCAACCACCTGAGAGGGAAGGGCAGAGGGACTACCGGGCTAGAGGAGGACGTTTGGGCCCTTTTGCCTTCCTTTTACCCATCACATAAAAGGTAAAATAAATGCCGCCACTAGAGCTCACAGACTAAACGCCATCTTGGATTCCCTTGACCATTCTTTGGAAGTTATTGAATGTTATTGAACAGGTATAGCAGGAGTGTTTCAACCCCGTGGTTGGACGGAAACTGTGTTGGTTGATGTCTAGTGGAGTGTGGTTGTCAATGTGGTCTTGTAGCTGGTGCTGTACTGCCTTCTCAATTATTTTTGCCAGTAGGGGTATGCTTGAGATCAGTCTGTTTGCTGCTGGATTGTTCTTATCGAGTGTGGATTTCTTCGGGATGGGTCTTATCGTGGCGAGCTTTAGTTGATTTGGCATGTTCCCTTGAGTCAGAGAACTGTGCACCATGTTGTGTATGGTGTGGATGAAGCTTGTTTTGGTGGCTTTGATCCATGTCACTGGGCATGGGTCTGTTGGAGCCGTGCTTGTAGTGAGTGCGGTGATGATGTGAGAGAGCTGCTCTGTGGATGGGGTGCTGAATGTGCCCCAGGTTTTTGGGGGTGAGTTTGGCTTTGTGGTTGAGCTGGGTCTTGGTTGAACTGCCGAGTGGAATTTTTCTTGGATGTGGTCAGCAAATTTTTGTGGGTCTATTTGAACTTCGTTTTCTTATTTCTGTTCCTTGGTGAGGGTTTTCACGATTTCGAATAATTCTTTTGGTTTGTTGTTGGAGTTGAGTATAATGTTTGTGTGGTATTCTCTCTTTGTTTGATTGATGAGTTCATTGTAGTGTTTTTGTTTTGTTAGGTATAGTTCCTGGGTATTGGACGACTTGGTGTGTCTCCATCTCCGTTCTAATTTTCTGAGTTCCCTCTTTTTGGTTTCATCTGAGGACATATTTACATTAGAGGCGCTACATCTGAGATCAATTTACATTATAGGAATAATAATAAACATCTGAGGACATATTTACATTGCAGGCTCTCCATCTGAGGTCCATTTACATTACAAGAATAATAATAAACGAACTAAACTGAATAATAATAAACTAACTAAACTGAGTATATAAACTAGGAACATATTTACATTACAGGAGTTATATCTGGGAACATGTTTACATTCTGGGGGTTATGACTAGTATATACATTATTGGAGCGTGTTTGCAGTTATAAGTAGGAACATATGTATCTTACTGGAGAAAGTCCGCTGTGATGGGCTGTATCCCTTTGTGTGGATGGTCTAGGGTAGTTGGTTGTATGTCAGTTGGAAGAGATGAGTCTTCAATGTCTTCCTAAAGGTTGTAAGATCTGGTATGGTTCGTATCGATGGTGGTAGGGCATTCCATTGGGTTGGCGCATATAGAGAGAAGGCACGGTTCTTGGTTGATTGTGTACAGGTCCTTACTGCTGCTGGAGTTATGAGAGCGTTTGCCATACATGCTCTCCTTGTTCTGGACTCCGGCGTTCTTTTAATCAGTTCTGAGAGTGAAGTTGCCGACATTGTATGCATCGCCTTAAAAGTTAGTAGCATTGCTTTGTAGGTCAGGCGGCTTGCTTTTATTTTTACATCCAATGTGGCCTATACATAGCAATTGCTTAACCTGGCATTTGGCAGTCCGTTGGATGCTTCATCTTCTGATCTTTAGACTCAAGTGGGTTCACTTGAAGAAAAGGAATGAATGAAACAATTTACAATGAATCAATAAAGCAAAAGGTCCACCATCCAGTGAAATAAATAAAGCTGTTCATAGCATAAGATGTGCAGTGGTATTGACTTTCAATGAGAAATAAGTCACAGCTTTGAAAAAGTGACTGGCCTGGAAATCACACAACTTCTCTCCTCCTCCAAACTCACTACCTGCTCCTCTGATCCCACTCTCACCCATCCACTAAGCTCTTTCTCTTTTGCTGTCATCCCTTCCATCTGTCATATCCTCAACCTATTGCTTTCCACTGCAACTGTTACATAGAAATATGACGACAGAAAAAGACCACATCTATCTAGTCTGTCCTTCCATATCAACAACTACAACAGTCCCCTTTTTATCTTTAAAGATCCTCCATGTTTGTCCCATGCTTTTTTGAATTCAGTTACTGTCCTCATCTCTACCACCTCCACTGGGAGACTATTCCATGGATCCACTACTCTTTCCATAAAGAAATATTTTTGCATATCACTCCTGAATCTATCCCCTTTCACCCTCATCCCATGTACCCTCGTAGCAGAACTTGCTTTCAATTGAAAGAGGCTCTACCCCTGAACATTTATGCCATGGAGGTATTTAAACATCTGTTCCTGCCTTCAAACATGCTATGGTTATGCCTCTTCTCAAAAAACCTTCACTTGATCCTACCTGTCCTCCTAATTATCAGCCCATCTCTCTCCTCACGTTTACTTATAAACTACTCAAGCATAAGGTTCATCACTGTTGTCTTGACTTTCTTTCCTCCCAAGACCTTCTGAATCCACTGAAATCAAGCTTTCGTCCTCTACATTCTACAGAAACATCTCTTGTTCCTCACTAAATCCAAAGGCCTTAACTTTATCCTCATCCTTCTTGACCTTTCTGCTACTTTTGACACTGTTGATCGATATCCCGGTTCTCACTTGGATTTAGGGGCTCTGTTCTGTCCCGGTTTTCTTATCTCTCCCATCGCACTTTTGTGTATGCTCTGGTAGATCCTCCTCTACTGACATAGAGCTTTCAGTCAGTGTACCTCAGGCTCTTTCTTAGGACCTCTCTTTTTTTCTTTCTACACTCAGTCTCTTGGTGCACTTATCTCCTCTCATCCATCTCAGTACCATCTTTATGCTGATGACTCTCACATCTATCTCTCTGCACCTGAAATCTCTCCAGGAATCCAGGCTCAAATCTCAGCCCGCTTATCTGACATTACTGCCTGTATGTCCTGCTGCCATTTGAAATTGAACATGGCCAAAGCCAAGCTCCTTCTCTTTCCCCCTAACCTATATCCCCCTTTCTCCCTTCTCTATTTCTGTGGATAATACTACACTCCTCCCTGTTTCCTCAGCGTGCAACCTTGAGATTATCTTTGATCCTTCTCTCTCTTTCTCTGCACACATCCAACAGATAGCTAAAACTTGTCATTTCTTTCTCTACTGTATAATGTCAGCAACATTCATTTCCGAACACATTAGTAATTAGTAGTAGGATGCCATAGTAATGAGTTCCTGGCTGAGGAGGGAGGTTAGTTTAAGACTGCTATGAAGAGAGTGCTTGGTTTTAGTGAACTGCCAGAACAGGGAATAAGGTCAGGTTGGCATGGTAAATAATAGCAAGTTGCTGTGCCTAGTCATATCAAATCCCCATCCCTCTCTTCACATGAGGCCTGCATAGACAATAAAGACACTACAAGATTGGTGTACTAAACTGAGAACCGTTTCACTAATGCTTTTACATGCATCACAACAGTATGTAATCATGTTTGTGCAATTTTGCATACGCTACTTGCCTTTTTAGGGATGTTTTGCATAAGCGATAGTGACTATTGTTAAGAGTCAAGTCACTCATCTGTACACATGTTTGTTGCACATCCTTAACAAACCAGCCTTCTTTAGAAGCTCAGATGACAAGACTTCAACTTTCGTACTTTGGACACATCATGCAAAGAGAGAGATCATTAGGGAAAGATATCAGGCTTGGCAAGTTTGAAGGTCAACACAAAAGAGGAAGGCCAGCAATGAGACAGATCAATACAATAACAGTATCTATGGATGCCACTCAACATTGAATTGCCTGACTGAAGATCAAACATAGTTTAGGACAATTATCCAGTGGGTCTCCATGATTCGACAGTAACCCAATGGCACTTAACAACAAGGCATGTACAAACAAACATGCATATGCTTATCCATCCCCCCAACAAAAAGTGGTATAATGTGAAGAAAGGCTACTGCCAGGAGAGCTGCTTCATACTTGTGGAAGATGCTGCTCCCACAGGTAGAAGATGAGCAAGGCCACAATCACATCCAGGAGAGCTGTGCTGTGCCCACAGGAGCAGTGTCTCCCGCAGTTGGAAGATTGGAAGAAGGCCACGATTGCAGCCAGGAGAGCTGTTGGAGCGAGAGAAAAGTAAAGAAGGTAGGAAATATTTAAAAGGCAATGGTTTTGGGAAAGGAAGATAAAGAAGGTTGCATAGAGGGTGAGGATGAGAATGTAAGGGGGGAAAAGGAATAAAGTCTAGGAATGGGAATGGGGAGAGGCAACGAGAGGAGGAGGTGGGAGGGAAGAGTGGAAGGAGTTGAAAGTGGAATAAATGAAACATTGGGAAAAAAAGGCAACAATGTATATATGTTAATGGCGCAACTCCCCCAGAAGACTCACAGCAGGTCCATCTTCCACACCACACCATGCACTTCACCCTCACACCGCACACACCCCATCCATGCAAAATAGACACACACACAGACATACACAGCACACCCATCCCTGCAGAAGACATACACATACACACACACACACACAGAGCCATACCCATCCATGCCCCAGACACACATACACAACCACACCCATCCCCGTACCAGAGACGCTCATATAGTCACATCACCCCCGCACCACACACACTCATATACATGATCTGGAGACAGACACAAATATATAAATAACACCAGTTATAATGATCCCTCATACAGTTCCCCCTACCATAACAAGATACACTTTATCATCTCCGTTTGAAATCGTCCACCCCACAGAACCATATGATTTTGTTAAAGAAGAAAGGGGAAACGTGATATTCTCTTACACTATGTGTGCTCTTTTGACATGCATACACAATCCCCAACAGATATGCACATATGCAGCCTACACACACACACAGCGCCTGACACTTTTCATGACACACACATCCACACCTGTGCAGATGTCGACAATCTCTCTCCATCACACACACATGCACGTACACCCTGTCACGCTCCATGACACACACATTCATGCAGTCCCTGACAGTTCTCATGAGACACAGACTGACAGTTCTCATGAGACACAGACTGACACGCATTCATCCCTTGACATTTCCTAAGACACACACAGATGAATCCCCTCCCTAATGCAAATGGGGGGGAAAGTGTCATTATGCCGCACTATAAGGGGTATGTTTAATAAACCGTCTTAACACAGCAGCGCCAAGGTTATCGCGCGATACGTAATGTTATCGCGCATTAATGTAACATTATCGTGCATTAATGTAACATTATCACGCGTTAATGTAACATTATCGTGCGATAATGTCACGTATCACGCGATAACCTCGGCAGCAGCGTTAAGGCACACTAACGCTGTGAAAGTCGAGTCTGAAGGGTGGAGTAAGGCTCCCCAGAGAGTGGAGATAGGGGTCAATGCGCAGAGAGTGGGCCGGGAGAGTCTCCAGGCACACTAACGCCGTGAAATCAGGGTCTGAAAATTAGCGCCAGTGACAACCTTGCGCTAGAGGCACATTTGCAGGAGAGAGAAACCATTTCAGTCGGCAATGTACAGCAAAGGCAGGGAAACTCATTAAAGTGATAGTAGTGATACATGTGCAGGAACCAAAAAGGCAAATAAACATAGAAAATGACCAAAACCACATTTGAAATCCCAATAACCAAGCTGGCCAATAGTGATATTAATGATAAACATAAAGGAACATCACTGACAAAGCACAAAAAAGAAGATATCATGTTTGGAAGGGTCTATTCTCCATCCCCCTACAAAGTGAATGATCCCACATTGAAATAGCGCTGGTCAGGGTTTTTTCTCATTTATATTGGGCAGGTTTGTTATGGCGTGCACATGTACAGCAACAGCAGAGTGGGCACGTAGGAAAGGGAAACTGTATTGGTGTTGTAAATGGGTTACAGAGGGCTGCAGGCAGCACATGCAGCGGTCCAGCTGGGGCACAGTGCGGGCTAGGCAGATGCCTAGGTGGCACATAGGAATTCCAAAACTGTAAAGCAGCAAGACAGCAACTGACGAGAGTCCAACATGGGCAAGAGTGTGAGTCCCAAAGTGTCACAGGGGATATTACCCAGCAGGTACCCCCAAAGGCACATAACATTGGCAGGCGGTGCCGGGGAGAAGCGTGCATGTCCATGGAGGCACCCCTACCCGAGAACCCACACCATAGGCTACTGCCTACCTGCACACTGGATGGCCTGGGACTGCACACTACCAGCACCACCGGCACAAGTGCATGTCAGCATGGTGGCAGAGGGGTGCCGGTGGTGGAGGGGGCAGTGGCATCTTCCCACAGCAGACCACAGCCAAGCCCCATTTAGGTGGGTGCCGTGCACTGCAACAGACAAGGTCTGTCTGACAAACAGTAATGGTATCCCCAGGGAATGAGCTGCCTCTGTGGCAACAGTTTGGTGCAGTACACACAGCCAGTATTTTCAGGAGCAGAAGGTCACAAGTTCAAGTCCCAGCTGTGGCTCCTGCCAACCCTGTCCCCATTTTTTACCCAGTACTAAATCGTGGTAATAAAGACAGAACCTTCATTGCAGATAAAATAAACATGCCTGAAACGCCTATATTTTACCCCACAGAGCACAGACACCATAAACATGTGCAATCCCTAGAGCAGAGTTTCCCAACTGCAGTCCTGGAGGGCCAAACACCATTCAGGTTTCATTCTGTTCCTAATAAATATGCCTGTGCTGCATTTGTATGCGCCACCCCATTGTATGCAAATGTATTCATGCATATTCATTAGGGACAGCATGAAAACCTGAACAGTGTTTGGCCCACCAGGACCGGAGTTGGAAAACTCAGAGCTAGAGCAGAGGCCAACAAGGATACAAACACCCACACCCACAGGCTCCACTATCCAACGCCTCATGGAGAGTCAGGCTGTTGGGCCCTGTGCAGAGCAGCATCTCCCAATACTGGCACCTGTATACCTTAGCAATGCCGTCCTAAACTTGGGAACACGTTCCACATATATCAAAAGGTTGCTGTGATTAATGTCAGATAAGAAATACTAAGTTAAACACGATTTGTTGATAGAGATTCATCATAGCAACCTTTCTGATATCTGTGGAGTGTGTTACAGTTATTGATTCTGACAGTGTTTACCACCCCGGGGAGTGACCCCAACAGTTTTGCGTACCATAGCAATGCCTGCACTGTGCCAGGACTGGTGTGGCGGCCAGGGCTGCTACAAACATCTATATTTGCACAATGCTGGCATAGGTGTGGGAGTGTGTGTCTGTCTATCCAGTGTGTTGTGGCTGCCTACACCTTACTGAGCCCACACTGCTTGCACTGTTTCCAGTGTTAGCCTGGCAATGTGCAAAATGAGGAGCAAGGTACTGTGGATATGGCCCGGACAGGGTGGCCTGGGCAGGATGCATCTGCACAGGGCATAGGGCAATGGCTGGGACATTGTAGTGCCCGACCACCACCTGCACGGACAGGGTGGCCACAGCATGTCATGCTGGGAGGTCACTCTCACCCTGACTGAGCAGTGACCACAGCATGGTTAGCTTCCCCCATAGTGCTATACAGTATTTCTCTCAAGTGATATTTATGGGTTCCCTTTTCTGGGGCCCAATCACTGACATATCTGCTTGGTGTGTGGGTGCTCACAACCCATGTTTGGGTGCACACAGTTTCTCCAGGAACATGCACTATGTATTAGCTAGCAGACTGTCTACAGTTAGTATGTGTCTGGCTGGGACACCTTACAGGGTGCAGCGGGTGGAGACTGACTGTGCCCTCTGCTGGTGAAGGTCAGATAGTGGTGGGGGCAGCTGAGCTTTTCCAGCATTCTGGCTGTCTGCCATTGCCTTATTGAGGCGTACAGATCTGCATTGACTGCGCTGTAGCGTGCCTGTTCCCCAGCAGGACTGGGGTTGATGGTCCCCTCTACTGCCACCATTGCAGAGAGGTAGAATGTGGATCTGTTGGTGGGACATCCTGAGCCACAGAGGGTGGTTTAGGTGGCGCTACATAATCAGCTTTTGGGTTCAAACACCCCCCTTCACTTGTAACATGTGACCATGGCACCCACACAGGATATACACTATTCTGTGTGCATCATAGTCCACAAGGGCTAAATGTGACTGGGAAATACAGATGGACACAGGTGTATCCTAGGTGCATCTGCAAGGACTACCTATCGCACACTGGCATTAATGGGGGACCTACAGCATAGCCTATCTCAGCAAAGCCAGGTGCTGCGGACATGGTGCTGGGCGCCCCACCTCACCCTCAGGGTGAGCACAGGACCCGCACAATGTCACGGTCTGTAGCTACTCTGTGCCAGTAACACACACGGTCAGTTCCCCCTACAAGGCCGAGGTGCTGTGGGGGTGCATACCCCATCTTGTGATCAGCTGTAGACTGCTGATCTGCATGTGCAGTGCATCATGGGTACGGGTGGGTTTACCCTATCCTGGTGACCATAGCAGACAGTTTGTGTGGTGACCTGCAGTCTTTCTGTAGCCAGCCAGGGGTGCATTAGCAGTTATAGAGATGTAGCCCACTGGTTACTTCAATGACTGTAGAGGCAGAGGTCATGGGTTTGATCCCACAGTGGCCTTATTTAATAAGGCTGTCTGAGGCTTTTCCTTTTCATTTAAATTAGTGCTACCAGCAAAATGCACCCTCACAGTGCTGTAACCTTAAGGTGCCTCATAAGGCACCCTATATAGCGTTGGCCAGCGGGCACATTATAAGGTGCCTTGGAGGACAGTGCACTTTATAATGTGCCCTATGGAGTGCATTATAGGGCGCCTTATGCGGCACCTTAGGATACGGCACTGTGAGGGTGTTTTTGCTGGCAGCACTAATTTAAATTAAAAAAAGGAAATGCCTCAGACGGCACTGATTTAAATTAAAGGGGAATGCCTCAGACAGCCTTCTTACATAACACCACTGTGGGATCAAACCCATGGCCTCTGCCTCCACAGTTATTTCCCTATGGTAACGTGGCCTGGAAACTGCCTTAGCTGTGGGTCTCCCCTATCCCAGTAAGCACAGCAGAATGTATATGCGTTGACGTGCAGTTGTTGTGTAGTCAGTCCTAGCTATGACAATGGCCATAGAGGCATAGCACACTGGTTAGTACAGTGACTATACAGCCAGCTCTCCTAGGTTTGAATCCCCAGTGCAACAACATCAGGAAGAGTGTCTGAAGGGGCATGGCTGTAACAGTTAGACACATCTCTGTAGTGTGCGAGTAACGTCAACATACCCACTCACCCTAGTCCTGTAGACTACGGTGGCGCTGAGCATGGGCCATAGAAGGCGCATTACAGGGTGACGCAAGTTAAGGCGTATTACAGGATGCCACAAGTTAAGGCGCCCTATAATGCGCCTGCTGGCCAACACCGGGGAGCCTCATCACCGTAACGTAAACACCAATTATATTAATAAATGGTGGCGTGGCGGCAAGATCAGGTGTATGGGGACTGGAAAAGCGGGGCCATACCGTTTGCGGTGCGTTTCACTGTTCCAATAAGAATACTATGACGTGATCTGGCCGTCAAAATCCTACGTGTGCTGTGTGCCGTAATTGCGCCAGGTAGCACATAGTACCGTGAGATAGCACGTGTATGTGCGCAACACGGCGCATGCGCCATGTGCGTCGTCGCGCATGTACACGCTCTATCTCGAGAGTTAAAAAATGGAAGCCCGCATTCACACAGAGGGAGCTCAGGATCCTGTGTGAATTGATATGTACAAGACAGCGCCGTTTGTTCCTGGTCGCAGCAAAGAGGCAGGACCTTGGACGGGCGAGGAGAGCATGGGTGCGCCTCACCAGGCAGTACAACAGATCTGCCGACTACCCCCGTGAAGTAAGTGTATGGGGACAGGTCACACAATGACGTCTGTTCAACACAAATACAGCAAGCATCACATATCATACATGCAGAACATGGTGGAAATACCAGTCTGTGGGCCAAGCTGTTGCCACTGTAGATGCATATGTTGTGGATTGCATTTGTGCCCTATCCCCAGAATGGCCACAGACCTGATTACACAGGTCTATTACACATCCTGGTGTTATGTTACATGCGTGTGATGTGGTTCCAAATGTCTGCTCCATCCCCAGGAGGCGTCACACAGGGCTACAGAAGTCTAGCATAGCTCCTGGTGTTAGGTTAACTGCATCTGTGTCAGTCTCAGAGCTCTGCCCTAACCCCAGGTGGCCCTTGACCTGATTACAGTGGTCCATTAGAGATCCTGCTGTCAGGGTATCTGCATCTGTTTCATTCTCACAGCTCTGCCTTAACTCTAGGAGGCCCTGGTCCTCATTACAATGGTCCATTAGAGATCCTGGTGTCAAGGTAACTGCATCAGTTGGGGTTTCACAGCTCTGCCCTAACTCCAGGAGGCCCTGGACCTGATTACAGAGGTCTATTATAGATCCTGGTGTCAGGGTAACTGCATCAGTTGGGGTTTCACAGCTCTGCCCTAACTACAGGAGGCCCTGGACCTGATTACAGAGATTTATTATAGATCCTGGTATCAGGGTAACTGCATCAGTTGGGGTTTCACAGCTCTGCCCTAACTACAGGAGGCCCTGGACCTGATTACAGAGGTCTATTATAGATCCTGGTGTCAGGGCAACTGCATCAGTTGGGGTTTCTCAGCTCTGCCCTAACTCCAGGAGGCCCTGATCCTCATTACAGTGGTCCATTAGAAATCCTGGGGTCAGGGTAACTGCATCAGTTGGGGTTTCAAAGCTCTGCCCTAATCCCAGGAGTCCCTGGTCCTCATTACAGTGGTCCATTAGAGATCCTGATGTCAGGGTACCTGCATCTGTTTCATTCTCACAGCTCTGCCCTAACTACAGGAGGTGCTGGACCTGATTACAGAGGTCTATTATAGATCCTGGTGTCAGGGTAACTGCATCAGTTGGGATTTCACAGCTCTGCCCTAACTCCAGTAGGCCCTGGACCTGATTACAGAGATCTATTATAGATCCTGGTGTCAGGGTAATTGCATCAGTAGGGGTTTCTCAGCTCTGCCCTAACTCCAGTAGGCCCTGGTCCTCATTACAGTGGTCCATTAGAGATCCTGGTGTCAGGGTAACTGCATCAGTTGGGGTTTCACAGCTCTGCCCTAACTACAGGAGGCCCTGGACCTGATTACAGAGGTCTATTATAGATCCTGGTGTCAGGGCAACTGCATCAGTTGGGGTTTCTCAGCTCTGCCCTAACTCCAGGAGGCCCTGATCCTCATTACAGTGGTCCATTAGAAATGCTGGGGTCAGGGTAACTGCATCAGTTGGGGTTTCAAAGCTCTGCCCTAATCCCAGGAGTCCCTGGTCCTCATTACAGTGGTCCATTAGAGATCCTGATGTCAGGGTACCTGCATCTGTTTCATTCTCACAGCTCTGCCCTAACTACAGGAGGTGCTGGACCTGATTACAGAGGTCTATTATAGATCCTGGTGTCAGGGTAACTGCATCAGTTGGGATTTCACAGCTCTGCCCTAACTCTAGTAGGCCCTGGACCTGATTACAGAGATCTATTATAGATCCTGGTGTCAGGGTAACTGCATCAGTACGGGTTTCTCAGCTCTGCCCTAACTCCAGGAGTCCCTGGTCCTCATTACAGTGCTCCATTAGAGATCCTGGTGTCAGGGTACCTGCATCTCTTTCATTCTCACAGTTCTGCCCTAACTCCAGGAGGCCCTGGACCTGATTACAGAGGTCTATTAGAGATCCTGGTGTCAGGGTAACTGCATCTGTTTCATTCTCACAGCTTTGCCCTAACTCCAGGAGGCCCTGGACCTGATTACAGAGGTCTATTATAGATCCTGGTGTCAGGGTAACTGCATCAGTACGGGTTTCTCAGCTCTGCCCTAACTCCAGGAGTCCCTGGTCCTCATTACATTGCTCCATTAGAGATCCTGGTGTCAGGGTACCTGCATCTCTTTCATTCTCACAGCTCTGCCCTAACTCCAGGAGGCCCTGGACCTGATTACAGAGGTCTATTAGAGATCCTGGTGTCAGGGTAACTGCATCTGTTTCATTCTCACAGCTTTGCCCTAACTCCAGGAGGCCCTGGACCTGATTACAGAGGTCTATTAGAGATCCTGGTGTCAGGGTAACTGCATCAGTTGGGGTTTCACAGTTCTGTGCCCTATTCACAGGAGGCCCTAGTTATGTCCACACAGGTAGAATACACATCCAGGTGTTCTGGTAGTGGTTCCGCGCAGCGCCAGAACACATCACACATGTTCCAATACAGATATCATGGTGGCATGGCGTGTGTATCTGTGGATGTGTGTAGGTGATGCAAACACCCAGGTGTGTGCTGGACCCCACAGGGGTCAAGAAACACCTCCACTGTAGACCAGCATACCTACCCAACACATGGCATGGTGCTGCCATGTAATGCAAGGAGAGCGTAGGATCTGGGTAAGGCTGGTCTATAGGGTTGGCCAAACGACACGTAGGTGGTACCCCACACATGCCCAGAACCACAGCCACACATGCAGGCGGCGCTGGCAACAGGTAGTATACGACCCACTGGCATGAGCAGCAGCAGCACCCTCTGTACGCAGTGATGTGTGATATGCATTGGGCACCCACTAGAGATATCTGGCCCTTAATGTTCCCACCCATTGCATTTCCACCCAGGTGGAGGACCTACGGAAAAAGGGACGTGAGTTGAGGCTGCACTGCCCGGATGTCCTTGAGCGGCTACAAAGGAGAGTGCTGCAGCAACGTGCCGGTGAGTGTTGCGGTCCCTGCAGCGCAGTACAGCATGTCACAGTGGGCCAATGGCCTATGGGAGGCCACACTATGTTTATATGGCGTTGTAATTGCATGATGGTATGCTAATGACTGTCTTCCCCCACACAAGCTGCTGCTGCTTGTGAGGGGACATCAGCCTCAGGGCCATCCACAACACACCCCACAGCTGCAGAGGAGGAGGAGGCAGAGGAAGAGGAGGAGGTAGAGAAGGAGGAGGCGGCAGAAGAGGAGGAGGAGGCGGCAGAGGAGGAGGAAGCTGCAGAGGCGACGGAGGTAGAAGAGGATGATGGGGACATGGAGGGGGTGGAGGGTGGGGTGCGGCAGGAGGAAAGGGAGGGTGAGAGTATATGTGATGTTTTGGGGGTGAGGAGGAGGAGGAGAGCGTGGAGGGTGGCGAGGGTGGATGGGAGGTGCCGGGGGGGAGGAGGGGGGTGTGGAGGGGGGGAAGGTGGGAGGGGACAAAGGACAGCACAGGGCACGGTGGGTCCCTGCCAGCTGCCGCATGTGTGTGGCGATGGTGCCCGTCTGGGTGTTGCTACGTCACCCATTGCCACAGACAGGGCCCACGCACATGCCACCACACAGACACCTGGCACCTTGTGTGTATGTGGTGTCAGGTGCGTCCAGGACCTGTATGTGGCAATGGAAGGCATGCTGCAATGCCAGCGGGCCCAGGACCGCACCATCCGGTGGCTGGCAGGCTCCATTCAGTGGATGGCAGCCGAGATGCAGCGTGTGGATGGTATGGGCAGAGCATCTCGACAGCCATCCCCTGGTGGGCATCCCAGGAGCGTGTGATGGTCCCTGTTGCGCCCACACACATGCCCTGTGCTGTCTTGTCTCCCGGACCCAACATGTGGGCTTTGGTATATAGTACCTGTTGTACATATGTTTTAAAATACAGTTGTTTTACTACATCACAATGGTCATGTGTCTCCCTTACAGACAGACTGTGGACGTGAGCATGTGTAGATCCCTATGTGTATGCATGGTAGACATAGGTAACATACATGGACCGCCTCCACACACTGTTGTGGGGGCTGCCCATGTGCGTAGGCATGTGTCCCATGGTGCCCCTGTGATGTGCCAATATGCAGTGTGTCCCAACAGCTATGCTCACATGCATGCTGCCTGTGATGTGTGGGCACCATATCTGATGCACCATGCCTTTGGGGCAATAGGGGGAAAAGGCTAGCAGCAGGTATGTGGCAGGAAGGGTAAGAGGGGATGCTGTACCCAGGGGCTTTACAGGGGGATAGCTGGTGAGGGCGAGACAGGTCGATGCAGGTCCCAAGGATGAGCGGTGGGGGACTACAAGCACTGGTGAACAGTGATCAGCTGACTGAAACGAGCTACCTTTGTCTGCCTGTGTTGCATGCAAGCCTATGCACCACATAGGCCCTGGTGTGGGCAGGGAGGATTGTCACACATGTGTGTCTAATGATGGAGAGTATATGGGGTGGGAGAGGGTGACAGATCCTTACAACAGACATGTACCACTGTGAACATCTTGCTGGGCAACGGGTGAGGTTGGGTATACCCCCACGCATAGGTAGGAGGGTGACCACCAGCCACAGTCCATGGCACACAGGGCATGGTATAACCTATGTGCGATGATTGGTGTCAGTACAGACACCCCACCCCTGAGGGATATGGGTAGGCACATGTGGGCAGGGTGACAACATGGGGTGCAGGGTACGTAGGGGATCACAGTGCCACACATTGGAAATGAACACATAGGTTGTAATAGGTTGTGATATCTTTATTTTTAATGTTCACATCCTCCGTGGCCGGCCACAGCGACCACGGTCCAACCCATCCCTCTGTCCTGGGACTGCTGATGCCGCCTCTGGTGCCGGTGCTGGCTGCTGGGTATGGGCAGCTATGGCCTCCTGGGCATCCGCAATATGGAGGAGCGCCCCTGCCATTGTGTCTGCTGTGACATGCAGCTGGTGGATCTCCTGGAGAACGGCCAACAGAGCCTGACGAGTGCCTGTGGGTGAGACACAAGGTGATGTTTGAGATACTTGTTACAACCCCCACTGTGACACATGCACATGTCAGGCATATCCCACCAGATCAGTCTGGAGAAGAATCATGCACGCAACAACTAGCATCGCATGACCATGTTTACATCTGTGTGTCCCATGAGCCATTCTCATGCCAGGAAAGTGTCCTGATGAGGGCTCGTGTGAATCACAGATCTCACACATGGTACAGTGTCGCAGTTCAATATGTCAATGCTTGATCTGTACACTGGTCATATGAGATAAGCCAGATGACGTGAGGAGTTATGGCACATACATACATATATCTGGGGGGCCCTATTTTCTCTAACGCTGGCCCACAGTACAGATTATGCTGACAAACTATGCTAGGTAACAATACCCATGGGGAGGGGTCAGTCATGTAAGCTGTCTAGGTGACCTGGGTTAGGTGTTTTCCGCTGTGTGCTTCCTTGGGGTCTATGGCTGTGAACAGTGTGTGTGTGTCTAAGCTCCTCACACATGCTGACACCTGACAAGCCATGCTACAAGAGGGGGGGATGCACATGGCACAGACCACCACCCCCCCTGCACATAAGAAACAATCTGCTATGTTGCCAACATATTGTGGTGCACATGCAATCTCATTGTGGATGTTACGTCCACCCCCATGGGGATTGTTGTGTATGCTGTTACCCACCTTCGGCATCGTGCCTTGCTGAGGCACTGTGGGCCCACAGCTCAGCCAAGATCGTAGCCATGCTTGTGGGAGGGGTGGCTGATGTCTCTGGCACCTGCACAGTGTGGTGACTCCCCTCCATCTCTATACCCTCTAGAGCCTGTGAGCTGCTGCTAGTGGCCCCCACTGGAGCGCTGACATCCGGTGGCGTGTCCTCTGCCTCGGCCAGCACATTGTTTCCTGTTGTGTCTTCATCATTGCTGGCGGTGTCCCCGTACATTGCAGGCTATGGCCCCTCACCATCCTGAGGCCCTTCCACATCTTCCTCCTCATGTGCCTCCATGGTCCTGTAGTCACCTGGGGGTTGGAAAAGGGTACACAGCACAGATGAGTTTGCGCAATGTACCTATTTACACCTGTATAGTACATCCCCGCCATAATCAATGTGTTGTGCGCCTGTGCCTGCTGTCGGTACACCTACAATAGGGACAGCGCAGGTGCCTACAGTGTGCTGTGCCTGGCAGGGGGTGGGGGGTAGCAGCCTCATTCCCTGGTGTAGCTGTACCACATGGGATGCAGTGTGTGGGGGATGGTGTTTTGTGTGCCGCGCCCTCTATCTGCAGTATCAGGTATGGACTGACCGCCTGACCTTGGATGTGTCCTCAGCAATACATGTGGCCGTGGTGAATGTGGGAGCCCTGAGTGGGATTGTGTGCCGTCATTGTGTGTGTGAGCGATGTGCTTGCATTGCTCTGAGTGGTATGCATGTTAGGTGTTGCAGGATGTGTCCGTGTCAGCCAGACGTGTCTGTGGACCCTCCTTTTTGCAAGACACTGTGTGGTATGGCTGGACAGCTATCCCATACTCCATGGGTGTGGTGGGGTGTCTGGGGGGATGGGTGGAGCACTGCTGTGTATGGGGTTGCACTGTGTGTGGGGGTATGGGAATGTGTGTGTGGCACTGTGGGACATGTATAAGGGCTGATTCCAGGTGTTCTGGGGGTTGTGTTATGTGCATTTGGTATGGCAATGTGCCTTCCAATGTCTGGTGAGGGTGGGTGCGGTATCCCCACTGTATGTGGGCCCCGACATAGTATTAAGTATGTGACATGTGTGTGATTTTTTGATGGTGTTTGTTTGTGTCTACGTCATCATCTCTGTGTGTTAGTCCTTTCCCTGTCAGAGGTCTGTGATATGCACTGCACTGACATATAAAAGACACTGCCTGGCCATCCCAGCTTCCAATCTAGTGATTACTGAAACGCAGATGATGTGAGCAGGGCACAACAGTGGGTGGTGGTGGATTATGTGTGTCAGGTGTAGTAGGCTTGTGGGAGGTGTTAAGCTGTCACACATGATTTGTGGCTGATTGGGATAGGGGCTGCTGTACAGCCACAGGTAGTTAGTTTGGGGCCTTGGGGTGCAGCAAGGTGAAAGGTGTGTAGAGTATGTGGTCAACAGTAGGAGGGCAGCCCATAGATGGGACCAGTTGCCTAGACATGTGTGTTTCACATTTTGTAATATGAGCTGTTGATTGGTTGGTATACTCTGATGGGCAGGGACTGTGTGTTAGTTGTTTCTGTATAGCGCTACATGTGACATGTAGCACTATATACATGCTCAGTTCTAGTTGGATTACTGGTAGTTGTGATCAGTAAGGGAAGTTACTAGAACACCACAGTGTGCCTGCATGTACAGGTCAGCAGGAGAACCTTGACATGGATGTGGAGATGGATAGGGAACCTGTGAGGTGTCCTGATAGTGGGGGTATGATAGCCATTATGTGTGTGGCTGTAGAATGGCCATGCAGTGCAGTGTTGCATATTTTCATGCAAAAAGAGGTGATTGAAAGCCAGATCAGCAAGATGTAGGTTACAGTAGGCAAGCCAGGAGCTGATTAAGGGGGTGGATTTGGGTTTTAGTTGTGTGTTCAGGGAGGACTGGGGAAATATAGCTGATGACATCTAGACAGAAACCACAAGCCTCAACTACAAGCTGGCTTAACCAGGGCTCCACACATCAAACAGGGAACTGTACTTGAGCACAGTCGGTTGCTGAACTCTGTAACCTCTTCAGGTTCAGGAACTGCTAACACCTCATCAGGAGTTAGTGGGCCTGTTTCCTGAGTGCAATTGAAGCCTGCATAAAAAGGCTGCTTTGCCCTGCCCTTTTCAGGCTTTCTTAACCAGGGCTCCACACATCAAACAGGGAACTGTACTTGAGCACAGTAGGTTGATGAACTCTGTAACCTCTTCAGGTTCAGGAACTGCTAACACCTCATCAGGAGTTAGTGGGCCTGTTTCCTGAGTGCAATTGAAGCCTGCATAAAAAGGCTGCTTTGCCCTGCCCTTTTGAGGCTTTCTTAACCAGGGCTCCACACATCAAACAATACCTAAGCTCCACAAACAGAACAATGGCTGGGAAAAATCGTATTGCTAAAGCTGTTGCCCCCGTTACAGCTTCTACCTCGGTCCAGACAGAGGTCCTATTGCCAGTTGAAGAACCGGTTCCATGTGCAGGGTGCCTGCATGCTGAAGCTCTGAGGAAACAAGTGGAGGAACTCAGAGAGGAGGTGGCGAGGCTGAGGAGCATTCAAGACAGTGAGAAGTACATTGATGAGATGCTGCTTGCAGCAACCAGGCTCTCCAGCACAGGAGAAGATGGGTGCCAACAGAATGTCGATGGTTGGACAACAGTCACCAGAGCCTGCAAAATCACCAATCCAACTTCTCCAGCCCTTGAATTGAAGAACCATTATGCAGCCCTGGAAGTGGAGGAGGTGAAAGCATCCCTGGAAAGGGAAGAACCAGAGTTCAAGTACCCCATAGTTGCGGAATCAGTGACCAGAAAGAAACGAAGGGTAGTGGTGGTTGGAGACTCTCTTCTGAGGGGTACTGAGGCGTCCATCTGCCGACCAGACTTGATGTCCAGAGAGGTATGCTGTCTGCCTGGTGCCAAGATCCAAAATGTTACGGAGAGTTTGCCGAGACTCATCAAGCCCACTGACTATTACCCAATGTTGCTAATCCATGTTGGAACAAATGATACTGCCAGGTATACCTCGGAACGTATCAAAAGTGACTTCATGGCTCTGGGACAGAGGGTGAAGCAGGTAGGTGCACAGGTGGTGTTCTCTTCAATCCTCCCTGTTGAGGGTAAAGGCCAAGGCAGAGAGGCTCGCATCCTGGAGATTAATGCATGGCTGCGTGGATGGTGTCTTCGAGAGCGTTTTGGTTTCCTAGACCATGGGATGCTGTTCCAAGGGTTGCAGAGCAGAGATGGCATCCATCTGTCCAAGAAAGGTCAACACATCTTTGGTAGTAGACTGGCTAATCTACTGAAGAGGGCTTTAAACTAGATTCGTTGGGGATGGGTGAAGAAAGCCCCCAGGTAAGTGAAAGCCCCCAGGTAAGTGATACATTAAATACCTTTATGGAAATGGGTAACAGGGGTAACATATGGAAAGCAGTGTGTATTAATGCCCGTAGCATGGGAAATAAGATCTCTGAAGTTGAAGCTTTGGTGGGAGTGGCTGACTTAGATTTAGTGGCAGTTACAGAAACATGGTTCACAGAAAACTAGGACTGGGATGTAACTATACCTGGCTATACTTTATTCAGAAAGGACAGGGTAGGAAGAAGGGGAGGAGGAGTAGCACTATATGTAAAAACTACTATTAAAGCTTTGGAATTACAGAGCTTAAAAGGGAGAGAGGAGGCATTGTGGGTTAAACTAGAAAGAGGGAAAGAGAAATCTATTTGCATTGGTGTGATATACAGACCTCCCTCACAAGAGGAAGAGGTGGACAGAGAGTTAATTGAAGACATACGCAGCATTGCTAGGAAAGGGGAAGTGCTACTGCTAGGAGATTTCAATATGCCAGATGTTGATTGGCACATTCCTGCTGCAGTATCATCTAGGAGTAAGGAGATCCTGGATTCTCTACAGGGAGAACTATTCAGGCAATTGGTAACAGACCCCACACGTGAAGGGGCCATACTGGACTTGGTGCTTACCAATGGTGAAAGTGTTTCTGATGTTGTAGTGGGAGATCATTTTGCATCCAGTGATCACCAGATGGTGTGGTTCAGTATTAGGACTAGGGCTGTTAGAATCCATTCCAAGGTGAAGATCTTAGACTTTAGGAAGACTAACTTTGCGAAGATGGGCCAATACCTCAGGGAGTCAATAGTGGGATGGGAACAGCTGGGGGATGTAGAACAACAGTGGACAAAACAGAAAGGGGGTATTTTAAAGGCAACCAACCTTTTTGTTAAAATGGTAAATAAAGGCAAAAGGAACAGGAGACCGCTATGGTTTTCGAAAGAAGTAGCTGAAAAAGTGAAGAAAAAGAGGGAGGCCTTCATGAAATACAAGAGATCACAGAGAGAGGAAGACAGGCATCTGTATTTGGAAAAACTTAGAGAAGCTAGCAAAGTAGTCAAGAAGGCAAAGATTCAAAAGGAGGAGGAAATAGCCAATGCAATAAAATGGGGGGATAAGACATTTTTCAGATATATTAGTGAGAAAAGGAAGGGCAAAAGTGGTATTGTCAGACTCAAGGGTACAGGGGGGGAATATGTAGAAGCTGATAAGGATAAAGCGGAATTGCTTAACAAATATTTTTGTTCTGTGTTCACAGATGAAGAACCAGGAGCAGGACCTCAGAAAACACCCACAAATAAGAACAGAAGCGAGGGACATCTTGAACAATTTTCAGAAGACTGTGTTCGTGAGAAACTAGCTCAACTTAAAGTAGACAAAGCGATGGGACCGGATGGGATACACCCTAGAATACTGAGGGAACTTGGGGACGTTCTAGCAACTCCACTGACTGACCTTTTCAATGCCTCGTTGGAGTCGGGAGTGGTGCCAAAGGACTGGAGAGAGGCTCATGTGGTGCCTTTACACAAAAGCGGAAGTAAGGATGTGGCTGAAAACTACAGGCCGGTTAGTTTAACTTCAGTGGTGAGTAAATTAATGGAAACGCTGTTGAAAGAGAAAATAGTGAGGTTTCTGGAGTCCAGCAGATTACAGGATCCGAGGCAGCATGGATTCACCAGAGGCAGGTCTTGTCAGACAAATCTGATTGATTTCTTTGACTGGGTGACCAGGGAGTTGGACCGAGGGAGAGCTCTAGATGTGGTGTATTTAGATTTCAGTAAAGCCTTTGACACTGTTCCTCACAGGCGACTTATAAACAAACTGAGCACCCTAGGGATGGACCCTAAAGTTACTGCTTGGGTTAGAAATTGGTTGGGTGGGAGGCGACAAAGAGTACAAGTAAATGGAGCTCACTCTGAGGAGAAGGATGTTACCAGTGGTGTGCCCCAGGGATCTGTCCTTGGTCCGATTCTTTTTAACATCTTTGTTAGTGATATAGCGGAAGGGCTGTCGGGTAAGGTTTGCCTCTTTGCGGATGATACCAAAATCTGCAATAAAGTAGACACCCAGGAAGGTGTAGATAACATGAGGAGGGATCTGGCTAAGCTTGAAGAATGGTCTAGAATTTGGCAACTGGGATTTAATGTTAAAAAATGTAAGGTCATGCATTTGGGCTGCAGCAATCCAAGGGAGCAATACAGTATAGGAGGTGAAGTACTTTTGTCCACTAAAGAAGAGTGGGACCTAGGCGTAGTTGTGTCCGATGATCTTAAAGTAGCTAAACAGGTAGAAAAGGCGACGGCAAAAGCTCGAAGGATGCTTGGGTGCATACGGAGAGGAATGGCTAGCAGAAAAAAGGAGGTGATAATGCCTCTGTATAAGTCTTTGGTGCGACCTCATTTGGAGTATGGTGTGCAATTCTGGAGACCGCACCTTCAAAAGGATGTGAACAGGATGGAGTCGGTGCAGAGGGTTGCTACTAAGATGATTAGTGGTCTTCATTATAAAGCATATGAGGACAGACTTAAGGATCTTAATATGTACACCTTAGAGGAAAGGCGGGATAGAGGTGATATGATTGAGATGTTTAAATACCTCCGTGGCATAAATGTTCAGGGAGAGAGCCTCTTTCAATTGAAAGCAAGTTCTGCGACGAGGGGACATGGGATGAGGGTGAAGGGAGATAGATTCAGGAGTGATATGCGGAAATATTTCTTTACGGAAAGAGTAGTGGATCCGTGAAATAGTCTCCCAGTGGAGGTGGTAGAGATGAGGACAGTAACTGAATTCAAAAAAGCATGGGACCAACACAGAGGATCTCTAAAGGTAAAAAGTGGACTGTTGTAGTTGTTATGGAAGGACAGACTAGATGGGCCTTGTGGTCTTTTTCTGTCATCATGTTTCTATGTTTCTATGTTTCTATGTATGTGTGTAGAGGTGGAAAGTGCAGTCCAAGACAACACCTACATTGCTGACCCTGGAGAATGGAAGGTATGACCACACACACAAAGACGCTCTGACAGGAGGGGAGGGTTTAGGTGCACATATAGGATATCCATGCTTTGCCATTATTAATTTCACACAGTGGGATGACATGCAGCCATCAATGTCAGGTGGCAGGAAGACATCGGGGTGTGGTTTGGCAGACATAACTCAGGCGTGGAGAGATATATTTGCAAATCATCAGCACACGGCTGGTAATGTAGGTCAAGGGATGAGATAACCACACCAAGGAAATGTATATCGACAGAGGATAAGGAAGAGGTCCCTGGATATTTCCCTGTGGTATAGGAACTGACAGCAGGGTAGCAGAGGACATTGAGACACCAGAACACACACTGAAGGGGCAGTGGGCGCGATATAGGGGACAAAGGATAGAACTGCGGCCTTAGAGCCGAGCAGGGACACAGTAGCAAGGAGACAGTTCTGTTCAATGGTTTTTACGTCAGCAGAGAGGTGAGGAAGGGGACGGACAGAGTACAGGCCCTTGTAGTTTGCCACACACTCTTCAGTGATAACTTGAGCATGAAGTGAATCTGTACAGTATGATGGGGAAGAGTCAGTCTGTAAAGGATCTTGGGGGGTCTGCGAGCTGAGGACATGAAGGTGCAGTGTGTGTTGCACAGCTCCAACATGACATATGTATGTTTCTCTTGTGTTCCTCAATCCACAGGACATACTTGGTGACCCTCCTGGTGCTGTGGTGCATTGGCAGGTGACTGTACATTATCCAACATGCAGTAGTTTGTGGTAGGTGGACCTACAGCTACTTTGTCTGTGACGACAGTCAGGGGGAGCACATGTCTGCAGTGATATGTCATATTGTACATATGTTGCTCACCTCTTTGCCCTGCACCCCCATACCCCATATCCAACACTGTCTCTTGGACACGTCCAACAGAGCTGCGAGTATGTGCAGGTCCTAAGTGTTTGGGTGGTGGGCTGCATGTACACCCTTCCCTGACATTGTAGCATCAGCCAACAGCAGTGTATCATTGCATTTGACAATCCTTTATCTCCACTAATCTCCAATTGTGCACATACAGGCCATATGCTACTGCTGGCACGCTCACCTTAGCATACTGTGTGGGTGTGTGTTTTTGGGTTGGCTGTGTGATGGTACAGCGTGCAGGCATTTTGCTTTATCATGTGGTGTGAGGGGTCTGTACACCTGGGGAGCGGTGGTGACTGTGCTATCTCTACCTTACTGCTGTTTACCTTGTGAATATTGTGGACATGTGTTGTGTGTTGTGAGCTGACCTATCTCTTGTGTGCTGACAGACCACTGCGCGACAGCATTTTTGTTTCACAGATATCGCCATAATGTGGACATGCATCAACAGTGGCTGGACATGGTGATTCTACACATTTCGATGACATCTTCTCCCTTCACTGTGACGTGTTGTAGCCTTTGAGAGCCTCAGGGGATCCCAAACCAAAACTTGATGCAAACACACGGTAGGTTGCACCTTTGGTCTTTTGGGAATGACATTAGCCTTTTAATGAATTACCGTTTGTTTCATGGACATTTCATGTTGGGTCTCTGTACACGAACGCTGATGCACATGGGGTGGAGCTGTGAAACGCCTGTGTAATATGGGCATGGTCATGACCATATCCATGTGACACCCTCGTCTGCGGTTCCAATTCCAAATGTCCACAACATGCACTATGTTCTGTGTTGTGATCATGTTATGTTTGCCTGTGTGATGTTTCATTACGTACATATTGATGTTTGACTCTTTGCAATATGGGCTGATGTTGCAAGCAGCATACCAATACATTGTTCATCCTCTTCTGACACAGGGCAGAGGACACACAAAGCACATCTACTGCAGGGTATACGGCATCACCATCACCCACCTGTTGGAGGACACAACAACACCATGGAACTATTCATGGGAAATGGTGCCATAGGATGTTTGACCTCTGCAAGTGGGACACATGCCTAGGATGGACAGTATTATTGTTGGACTGCTACTTTGGACATGACAGGCCTGTCCAATACACCGTTGCTGCCGTGCTCTGGCTGGGTGTCATGTTCATCGCAGGAGACACACATGACATTTCCAGTACTGTGGCATATTGGGATGTCACACTTGACTATGCATGCCCAGGGTTTCAAGGACAGTCTTAACGGGACTTGTTGGGTTGCAGACACCCTTTGCACTGTGGACATTATGTACTGGTCCCCATGTTTGCAGCAGAGACTGACATTGTCGCTGTATGTTGTACATCCTTCTGTCATTGTGTTGTTGTGTTTTGCCCATGTGTGTGACATGGAACGCAGGATACGCACATCTGTTTGGTTCAACACAAGCATACAGCAATGCGTGTGGCACAGGGGGAATAATGGAGAGGTCCTCTTGTCCATGTCCGCCTACCCTCCACTTGGACATGACACAGTATTTGCCACCACACCACTTTACTGCATACCACATCTTGGATTGATGTTTGCACTCACCAAGGGTGTTACAGTACATGTGTGGCATCACTGTATGATGTTTCAATGTACCCAGTGCATGTGCATGTGGCTGACTATGTTGGTGCAACACAGCATGTGTCAATATGGCTTCTGTGTGGGTTACTGTGACATGTTTGACCTTTCCTTCCATCTCTATATACAGGTTATTGTGTTTGTTTACTGTACAGACGTAGCACTCTGCATTGATTTACAAACCTAGCATTGCATGTCTGCACAGTCCTATTTATCCCCTGAGGTTCCGGCACTCACATTGCCCCGTTATATTTGGTGTGTGGCAGTGTGAGTGTCCATTTTCTTCCTTCATTTGTGCATTCCATGTACCGTGATATATGTGTACAGACACTGTATCCACACCAACCAGTGCAGAGGGACCTTCTGCATAGTGTTATCTCTGCATGTTTCTGCAGTTTGTTTCATTTGAATTCTCTGTGTTCATGTGCCTCTGCTACCTGTAAGCATATCCTCATTTTGCATTTGACCATTGTTTTGGGTTAAATTGTTGCTGCTTTGATTCCTATATCAGGCATTATGTGACAGCTGTAACATATATTTCGATATCTGTGTTTACACTTTCTTACTCTTAACAACATATGCTGTTTCATTTTTGTGCCTCCTGTGTTGGCAGACAGATATATTGCTATGAACAGATCATGATTGATTGGCAGTGCATGTTGGGCCCTCATCATGCACCGCCTACTGTCTACATGCACACATATGTAACTGATGCATTTGGGGCATGCAGCAGCATGTGGGGGGTGGGGGGCTAATACATACTGCACACCATGCACCTAATGCACATTATCTCTCCTGCCCATCATCTGTAGACGGGGTTTTCTGTAACATGTGGGTTGCTGCCCTGCAAAATGTGTTTTTGATTTATGCCCTGTTATCCAATCACCTTGATATTATGATAGGCGGTATCTACACTATCTCTGATGATTAACCAAAATAAATATATGTGTTGGACGTACATTTGTCGGTGCTGCTGCTTGACCACACTGACACACGTATTTAGTGATTTCATGGTCATGTACACGTCCCACCTGTGCTCACATCCTTGTACGGTGCCAGTTGTCTATCTGCCAGCCATCTGCCACATCACTGGGTGTTACGGGCTCCCATACACACATTTGCTTTGAGGTAATATCTTTGCATTGCTCTTGCTGTGGTTGTTTGGGATAGTGGTTCTGGACATGTGTTGTAACACCATAGGTTACAGGTTTGATTCCCACATGGGGTTTTCTTATTTTTTGTTGTGCTAACCTGACCATGAGCTACCTGCAGGTTCATCACCTATGCACATACCCTTCCATCTCTTCACTGTACACCAAAGTGTGCCCTCTGTGCTTCCTAACCATCACATATTAGCTGTTACATATGTCTCTTTCTTTGTAGTGCTCACATAGGCAGTCCGCTTGGGTGATTGACATTGCTGTAGTTCAGTTGGTCTGTGCCACACCTGTTTGCAGGTTCAATTCTTACATGCTTCTGTTCTGTTCCATATTTTGCCCTGCTCTACAGAGCATCCCCTGCCACCCTTTGGGTTTAGGTTCTTTCCTCTTTTGCATGCTGTATCCACTGCATAACATTTCATTGTGTATGTGCATGTAGTGTATGTGTCTCTGGTCTCAATTACAGACTGTGATCTCAGCTGTACACACCAGATCTGCATGTGCATTCCATCATGGTTTTTGCTGGAGGTTTGCCTATCCTGGCAGACAGCAAGCTTCTTGTGTGATGCCCTGCAATATTCTTGTATGCATCCTTTGCTAATGACCTCACATTGGTGGTGTAGCCTATCGGTTTGTGCATTGACATTTGTGCTCATGGTTATAGGTTTGATCCTCTCTGTTATCTTTCATTTGTATGCCTGTCCTGCACAGCTACTTTTCATTCATGTAATAGTCATATCTGTGCAGATCTGTGCTGTCAGCACATTGTACCCTTATCACAGTTGCCAACCATCCTTCTGTCCGTCTGCCAGCTGTGTGCCGTCCTGCCCTGATGTGCAAGCTGCTTCTCCATATCCTGCACTGGTGCACATTTCTGCATTGCAGCTCTTCCTGGTTGCCTCTCCTGTGTGTGCTCTGCATGGCACTGCTACTCCTCTGTCCTCCTGTCATTGCACCTATCCTGCCACCTCTACCTCCTCTGCTGGACACGTCTTCCCATACTCTGCCACACACTGTCATTGTTGCATGGTACATTACCATCACCCTGAGCATCGCTACAGCTGCCCCCAATATGTTTGTCCATTTTTCCAGCTGCCACATGGGCTAGACGCAGATTTGTCTGGTACATCAGCTCAGACCTATTTCCTTCCATCACTTGTGCATTGTCTTTCCTTGGTGCTCTATGCAGTGTTAGGGTTACATCTGTGTTTGGCCCATGCCTTTCTTTCTTTTCAACTTGGGTGACCTAAGTGCCCTTGGCCAACATTTCCTGAGTCACATATACATCCTTGGGCCATCTTTAGCCACACCTTAGATTCAGCCAGCTTGTTGGGCACCTAATATGGTGCCTTGGGGGGTTGACAACCTTTCAACACGCCCTCTGGGACACATTATAACCCGCCTACATGCTCTAGTATTAAAACACTGCAGGTGAAACATCCTGTCTGAAATATGCTTTTGTATTTAGCCAATGCCTTTCCCCAAAGTAACCCAAGGTGAGTTACATTCAGGTACACCAAGTAGTTCTCTGTCTCTGAAGATCTTACAATTAAATTTGCTTTTGAGACAATGGAGGGTTAAGTCATCTGTCCAAGATCACAAGGAGCCTCAGTGGAATTTGAACCCTTGTTTCCAGCCCGCCATTAGGCTACTCCTCCCAATACAATAAGCTCCTTCCCCAAAGAGCTTGCAATCTTTGGGAGCATGCAAGGCACTGGGTGTATAAATTATTGTGGTAGAGGTACCACTTTGCCCCAGCCCCTGTATAATAGTATAACTAGAAGAGATTGTTCTAATAGGCTCCCTACAAGGAAAGCCAGAGGAGGAGTTGTGATGCCATAGAGGTTACAAGGAAGAATGTTTTGGAAAGAAGCATCCTTTTCTCACCTTTCTGCCAAGCTGAACTGAGGGGTGCAGAGCCTTCCCTAGTCTATAGGGTCCAGGGCTCTGGACAGAGTAGACAGAGTAGAGAGAGGTTGTTTCAAATTATCCAAGTTCCTTCCTCTCAGGAACTAGACTGTGCTTAAGGAGCAGGAGTTGAGGGGTGATCCTGTTGAGGGGTGAACCCTCACAAAGCCAACCTAGCTGAGAAGAAAGAGAGGTGTTGTGTCTAAAGGAGAATGTTCTCTAAGATAAAGAATATTTGTCCCACCATTCATCCTTTTACCTGCAGGAGAGAAAAATTCATGGGAACTTATGACCAGCTGGAGAGAGCAGGGAGAAAGGGTGTGCAGACAATGAGTGTCAAGGGAGTCTTGTCTCTTTTTTTTTAGGAAGGGGGGAGGAAGGAACTTAGATACTTGGGAACAAACTAGTGCCCCCTAAGTTCCAGAAACCCACAAGTAAGAGAATGTGGAATATTGTTTAGAGAGCTATGATGGGAAAGAAGTAATTGAAAAGAAAAATCTGTATGGATAGAAGCCCCATAAGGAAAGCATAAAATACGAAAGAAGACTTAGGGGTATGTTTGCTAAACTGCAGTAACGTTACATACCGTGCGTTATGTAACGTTAACGCGTGGTATGCAATGTTAATGCGCGTTAACGTTACTTAACGATCGTTAACGTCCCCAGCTGCGGTAAACACCGCAGAAGGTGGAGAGAGGTCGGAGAGAAGGGGGTCAATGAGCGGAGAGTGGGCGGGAAGAGGCCCCTTTCACACTAACGCACTGAACTGAAGGGCTGAATCCTACCGCGAATGAAAACCTGCCGTTAGATGCACATTTGCAGGAGAGAGAAACCATTTAAGTGTCAGCAAGGAGCCCAAGAAATGTGATAGTAGCGCTCCATTTTCAGCAACACCATAGTGCCAAAGTATAAATGGCCACTATGGCGACGGTGCAAATGGGGCATAGGGGGCCGCAGGCGGGACATGTAGCATGGGCAGCTGGGGCACAGGGTGGACCAGGCAGGCGCCTAGGTGGCACATAGGAACATAGAAACCGGAAATCAGCAAGACAGCAGCTGACCCAGGCCAAACACAATCCACCTATATCTACCTGGTTCACCCTAGCCAATAGTTGCTAGGGCACTGACCTGACATCCCCCCAGCCATCCCGCACCCATGTGGAAGGGACATAATATTGGTAGGCAATGATGGGGGGGGATGTGAGGATGTCCATGTATGCCCCCCCCCACCCCGGGATCCGCTCCCTAGGCGGGTGCCTACCTACACAGTGGATGGCCTGGGACTGCGCACTACCAGCACCGAAAGCAAATGGCCATGTCAGCTTGGCAGGGGGGGTGTGCCCGTGCTGGAGGGGGCAGTGCCACCTCCCTGCAGTGGACCTAGGCCATGCCCTGCATCAGTACGTGGTGTGCAGTGCAACATACAAAGTCTGGCTGAGGAAAAGTACAGGTAGTACCAGGGACTATTGTGCATCTGTGGCAACAGTGTGGTGCAGTACACCCAGCCAGTGTGTCTAGACGGAGAGGGTCACAGGTTCAAGTCCCAGCTGTGGTTCCTGCAGAGCATGTCCCTATGTTTTACTCTATAATGCAAATACAACAGCAACATGTGCAAAGCCCAAAGCAGCGGCGAACAGGGGTACAAACACCCACCCACACAGGCTCCACAATCCAAAGATGCATGGAGAGTCAAGCTGTTGGCCTCAGCATTGAGCTGAAGTTATCACCAGAGCACTACTACTACCCTCTGCACAGTTTAGCAATGTCGGCACTGTGATCAGGACCAGTGTGGTGGGCAGGGTTGCTAACCACCCCTATCTTTGTACAATGCTGCAATAGGAGTGAGCGTGTGTGTATGTCTATCCATTGTTCTGTGGCTGCCCACCCTTCACTGGGCCCAAAATGTCCCACTGTTACCAGCGTTAGCCTGAATAGGTGCATAATGAGGAGCAAGGTATTTTGGGTATGGCCCGAACAGGGCAGATTGGCCAGAATGCATCTTCACAGGGTGTGGGGCAATGGCTGGGACACTGTAATGCCAGACCACCGCCTGCATGGACAGGGTGGCCACAGCATGGCATGCTGAAAGGGCACTCACTCTGACCGAGCAGTGACCATGGCAGGTCTAGGTTCCCACATAGCGCTCTACACTATCCACCTCCAGTGATATATTTGTGTTCCCCAGTGCTGGAGTCCCAATCACTGAGATGGCTGCTTATTACACATAGTTTCTCTGTGAGCATGCACTATGGACTGGCTGGTGAACTGTCTGCAGTTAGACTGTGTATGGTCAGAACACCTATAAGGTACAGTCTGACTGTGCTGTTTTCTGGTGACTGGCAGACAGTGGTGGGAGGCAGTTGGGGGTTTTAGCGACCTAACCCCAGCATTGCTGCTGGTCTGCCACTGCCCCAGTCATAGGTATGGCTCTGGCCCACCAACCCTGGAGTGCTGTCTCACAAAAAAAACAGGATGGAGGTTGCTTCCCCGGGGCGGGGGCACCTGTTCTTTACCTACAAACAGGGTGATGCGGGCCCTTTGGGGTATGTAGTATATACCACTGTGACCTATAAAGGCACTGCTACACACACCTCATGCAATTCTAGGAACCCCTCTGCCCTGCTAACTGCTGCCCAGGTCGGCCAGACCCTAACACGGGGTACACACCAATCTGGCTGGTGTCTGGTCCCACAGGGCCACATGTGACTGCAGGATGCAGATAGACACCAAATTACCTTCAGCTGCACTGCAAGAAACACTTGTCACAGCAGGACCTATCTCTAGCACCACATGTACTGCAGACCTAGTGCTGGGCACCCATCCTATCCCTCAGGGTGAACACAGAACCTGCACAATGGCATGGTCTGTAGCTACTCTGTGCCAGTATCACGCACTGTCAGTTCATCTTTCCAAGCTGAGGTACCGGAGGGGTGCAGATCCCATTTGGTGATCAGCTGTAGACTGCTATTCAGCATGTGCATTGCATCATGGGTACTGGTGGGGTTACCCTATCCTGGCACTCAGAGCAGACAGTTTGTGCGGTGACCTGCAGTCCTTCTGTACCCAGACATTGCTGTGACATACACCATGGAGGTATAGCCTACTGGTTAATACAATGCCATTCTCGGCAGTGTTCATGGGTTCAGTTCCTCATTGTTCCCTCCTCTCATGCCTGTCCTACTCAAATAGTGTGCATGCCTGTAGAGGTCATATTTTTCAGATCTGTGCTTCCAGCCCATAATACCCTTGCCACAGTTGCCAACATTCCCTCGGTCCGTCTATCTGCGTCTGTCAGCTGTGTAGAGTCCTGTCTGCCAGTGCAGGCTGCCACCCCATGTCATGCACTGCTACCCTTTCCTGCATTGTGCCTCTTCATGCTTGCCTCACCTGTGCCTGATCTGCATGGCACCACCACTCCTCTGTCCACCCATCATTGTAACTATCCTGCCACCTCCGCCTCCACTGGGGGACATGTATTCCCATCATCTGCCACCAACTGTTTTTCCGGTACTTTACATTGCCAACACCCTGTGCTGTGGTACAGCTGCCCCACCATGTTTGTCATCAGTACTGGCAGGCACATGGGATGCCCACAGATATGGCAGGTCCAGCAGCTTCCACCTCTCCCTCCTTCACTCACCTGTTCATTGCCTTTCCTGAGTGCTCTATCTAGTATTAGGGCTACATCTGTCTCTGTTCCGCACAGGTGATGCATGTCATCCTGAGACACCTTGCAGTCTCTAGGGCACACTAACCTAGGACACCATAACCTTGTTAGGCCACCTTAACCTATGGTTCCATAGCCCAGGGTGCCTTCTGCGGTGCCTTGTCCAAGGGTGCCTAATATGGCGCTTAGCCTAGGAGGCCCTATAGGGCGCCTTATGAGGCACCTTACATGGCACCTTACTGGGTACCTTACAAGGTGCCTTACAAGGCGCCTTGTAATGCTCGTTAGTCTAAGGCGCCTTGTAACGCGCGTTAGCTGCTACAGCTTGCTGTAACGATGCAATGCCCACGCCTTTATATGGGCATCTCTACCTTTACCACGGAACCTAACGCAAATGACATTACCGCAGTTTAGTAAACATACCCCTTAGTGAGATTAATTCCCAGCCTCTGAAATGGTGCTTTTGTTTGTCATTTTCCATGTTTGAGAATGTTTCACTAGAGCGATATTGCTTCTTAAGAAAGCTGCTTCTTCACACTTGCAAAAAACCCCTTGCCTGCAGCTAACAAGTGAAGGAGTAGCCTAGTGGTTAAAGCAGTGAATTAGGACCCATGAAAAACAGTATTCAAATCCCACTGCTGATCTTTGTGACCTTGGGCAAGCCACTTAATCATTTCCTCAGCTACAAAGTTAGTTTGCAAGCTCTCCAGGGGTAGGGCCTATGTAAGTGATGTGACTGCACAGGGTGCAAGTATGGAAGGGGTGCTGAAATTATCATTAGGCTTCTAGGAAGCTCAGAAAGAGTAAGTTATTGCATGTGACTGTGTGGGGAGGGGGCATGGGATTCATTAGCTCAGCTGCACAGGGTGCATTTCTAGCTTGATATGGTCCTGCAGAGCAATACCTACTGTATGTGAATGTACTGTACCTGGAGCTACTACTGAAAAAAGCATGAGCTAAGTATGTTGATAAAAATGAAGAGGAGAGTCCTGGGTCAAGAAGCAGCAACTTTATGGGAGAATCATTGGTGCAGCAGGGACCTCAACCCCAGCAACACAAAAATAGAAGTCCACAGAAGTACAGTATGCATAGAAAAGAGGGGTGGTTTGGGGCTGAGTGAGAACATAGCCCATGTTCCCTGTAAAATAGTTATCTCCAAATTATAATGCCCTGTTCAATGTAATTTCAGTTTGTTCAATGTAAACCACACTGATGCAGAATAGCGCGGTATATAAGAGAATGTAAATAAATAAATTAAATAAATAAACATGTTTATCAGCTAAATTCAGCTCTCCTGCTTGACTGAAGGACTCCTAGTGGTACATTCTGCAGACAGTGAAATTCCTACTTCCCTTGGGCTGTCATTAAAGAATACATGAGCTAAATCCTGAAAGAAAATAAATATCATTTTTGTGTTGTTACAGGATCATTTAGAAATTCTAATTCTGTTTGTCACAATTTCGGTAAGTGGGGATTTTTCAAAATCAAACGTCTAATTTTCAATGATGGTTTTATTAATTCGCTTGCCTTGTAGCATCTGTTACCCGGTCATCTTTTTTGTTGTTGCTATAAAATTCAGCATTTATGAATTCCTTAATAAGTTAGCTAATAGCTTCCCTGGTTTACTCCCGATCCTGAAAAATTTAGATTGAAAATAAGAGCTGCTTCCTCCCCCATGAAACAGGAAGTCTGCGTCGGAGGATCGGAAGCAGGAACGGCAGCACAGTACTGAAGATTTAGGTAGACGCTGTTGTGCTGTTTAAAACCAGTCCTCCCGCTGCCGGTCCTAGAGAGAGGCAACAGGGGTGGCAATGGGGGCACCTCATATTGTTGCACTGCTGCTGCCTAAAACACTGTGGGCCTGATAGTCAAAGCTCCTTATCCAGGTAACAACAATATTCAGTCTACTAACCGAGTAACTATCCAAATAGAGCTAGGACAGCATAAAACTGAGTATTTCAACTATCCAGATAGTCCCAGCAGTCGTAGCATAGAAAGGGATTAAGAGTGATGTTAATTAAAGTGCATGAAGCAGCTAATGTGAGATTTAATGCACTCTAACAGTTAGCGTGGACCCACACTTACATCTCCTCTGGTCGCCCAATCTCTCCAAATATTTTCATCTGCTTTAGCCACCACACCAGCCAGAGATGGATCCAAGAAACACTCTCCCATTGCGCCATGCTCTTTTCCATCAAGCACCATGCCATTTCAACACCCTTACTTCCTCCACAAACTGATTCTTCAATTTAGTCAACCAGATTTAAGTGGAAGTCAGGTCCATGTATTTCTGTCCTCTCAATATCGCCTCCTACACTAAAGAAAATAAGAACATTAAGAATTGCCATACTGGGTCAGACCAGATGTCCATCAGGCACAGTACCCTGTTGCCAACACTGGCTAGATTTCATGCTACTCACCCTAAGGTCTTTCCCCAACTCTCCCTTAATAGCAATCTACTTGACTTTTTCTCCAGAACTTGTCTAAACTCTTTTTTAAGCCCAGCTATGCTAACTGCTTTTACCACATCCTCCGGCATGATATTTGAAGCTTAACTATGCATAAATTCAGAAAATATTTTCTCCTATTTGTTTTAAATGTTCTACTTTGTAGCTTCATGGTGTGTCCCTTAGTTTTTGTACTTTTTGAAAGAGCAAACAATTGATTCATATGCACCCATTCCACTCAAGATTTTATAGACCTCTTGCATATAGGCTTTCTCTTCTCCAAGCCAAAGAGACCCAAGCCTTTCTTCGTAGGAGAGTTGTTCCATCCTCTTTATCATTTTGGTTGCCCTTCTCTGTACCTTTTCTGATTTTGTTATATCTTTTCTGAGATGCGGCAAACAGAATTGCACACATGGAGCGATACAGAGGCATTATCATATTATTTGTTTTATTATCTATTCCTTCCCTCTCCACATCACCTCTGACCCTGCTTTTAACTCCAAGCCAATTTTTATTAGTATACAAATGTATACTAATAAATAAAAAATTTAGTATTCAACATTTTAAACAGAATAAGAAACTCAATAACAATGGGTTCAAAGTGAGAAGGCTCAAAGAAAAGCAAAGGAAACTGTTGTTTACTAAGATGGTGGTGGATACTTACAGTAGAATAACCTACCCACAGAAAGAGTAAAAGCCAGAATGTAAGCAGACTTCAAAAGTGTGACTAGATACAAAAAGTGGTGGTAATTGCAAAGACCAGGATTTGTAAAGTAGTGGAGTGGAGGAGTGGCCTAGTGGTTGAAGCAAGGTACTTCAGGCCAGAAGGTCAGGGGTTCAAATCCCACTAAAAGACAGCAACCTTAGGCCAGAAGGACTGGGGTTTCTAGTCCCACAGGTGCTCCTTGTGGTCTTGGGCAAGCCACTTAACCCTCCACAGCCCATGTTCCCTGTAAAATAATTATCTCCAAGTTATAATGCCCTGTTCAATGTAAACCACACTGATGCAGAATAGCACAGTACATAAGAGAAAATAAATAAAGGGATTAGGCAACTGGTCCTATTTATTTTTAAAATGCAATCAAGTCAATGTTAACTCCTGGAAACCCAGCAGCCCCTTAGTTTTCTTGGCAAGGTATAACCAGAAATAGATTGGCAGGCCTTTTCTTCTAAGGCAATGGAGGGTAAAATGACTTGCCCAAGGAATGGCAGTGCGAATCAAACTGGGATTGCTTGGGTATTAGACTGCTGGCTGCTCTAACCACCAGGCTACTCCTTCACCACAAAATGTCCTTAATGGCTAAATATTACTATGCTACTGTGGCCACTATACACAATGTTAGATGTGTGTAGGGTAATTTTATAAAGCGGTGCCTAGTTAATGCACAATTTAATGTGTGCCAATTGTGTCTAGTTTATGAAGTCCTGTTTTATAAATTGCACAAGTACTGTATAAAATAGTGGCTTAAGTGGTAAGGTACTTGCGGCAAATCTAGATGTGAGCACTTACACCAACCCTGAGCCTAGTGTAAATGCCTGCAACTAGATGTTTGAAGAATACACGTATGGCATTTTATAATTTGCATGCAGAAATTTGTGCTTCACCCACATTCTGCCCAAGTTCCATCTATGTACATGCCCACATGCCATCAGCCTGAGGCATTTATTTACAGAATAGACAATGACTAAAGTACTTGGGTAAAGGTCCATTCACTGAGAACAGATAATTTACACATGTTGATAGCACATATCTTTACGTGGCTTCTTATAAAATTAGCACCTTAATGTGGGTTTTAATGTGTGTTAACTGTTAACACAGAGCTCAAAAACAGTTAACACACCACAGAAGATTTGTGGCTACCATGAGTTAACTTTTGAAATTAGCACATATCAGGCTGCAAAACCTTAATGCACTTTAGTAAACAGAAGCTGCTGCTCTTTTTTTTTTTTCTTAACTAAACAATGCTGAATTCACAAATAAAAATCTGCAACAGCTGCAAAGCCGCAGTTTGGTATTGCTGTAGATTCGGACCTTGTTACATTCCTCGGCTATCCAACCAAATAAATTTACCTTTCCTAAACATATTTGACCTTCAACTTCATAAATATGTCTGTCATGTTTGCTGAGATGAGTGATTAATTCAGCCGAAGGCTTATAATTAAATTATAACAGCATATTTATAAAATAAAATTAAAATGTTTCACAGGAATGCATTCGTGCCTAAAGGTAAAACAAAGAGGTTAAGAAAGTTGTTCAACTTCAACTCATATTTTATTGTATTTACTTTAAAAAGTAATTACAGATTGCATTGTTTTCATTATTTTACTGAAACACCACAGAGAATTTTATATCCTTAAAGGAAACAAGCATTTATTAAAGATATATAAAGAAGATAATATGTAGGCATGCCTAGGAGAGCTCTTTGTAGGGTGAAACAAAAAGAGAGCATGAAAAGATGATTTCATGCTGCTCACTAACTTTGAGCTCTACAGACTAGGATTGGCAAAGTAACGGAAGCTCTCTTCCAATCTTAATGACCAGTCTATGAAAGTCATGATATTTATTTATGCAGAATGCACCAATCAAGGCCAGGTTAAAGACGATCTACTGTGGTAACCTGAGTTACACTCTGCATATGAGATTTTCCTGAACTAATCAGCCCAAAACGAAAGGGCAGAATGAAAGAGCAGATTTAGTGCAAGGAAGTCTTATTCTCTCAGTTTGCCTCTCCTCTGTGGAACCAGACTCTTCTCCTCTGAATCCTCTTCATCTCAGTCTTCTGGAAAATCCTTTAGTAGGGCCTCTTGCTTCCTCATCTCTCCTTCTGGAATCTGTAACAACAGTCAACACTTTCTCACAATGGTGGGCTCCCTGAACCCTGGGTGACTCCTATTTAGCAGTCTCCCCAAAAAATAATTTCTAAGTACCATGATTTCTTTGACACCAATACTTGTCCTCTCCCCCAGAATCTTCATTGATCACGGAACCATCAGCAAAGGCTTCTGCCTGCAAGTTCAGCTTCTTCAACTTTCCTTCAGCACAAACCCTTTCAGACTGTCAGTCGTCTTACCCAGCTCTCCACCAACTTAGTCATGGGCTCTGCACAGCCTCTCACTAATTCTCTTCACAGGTGAAAGGATGAATGAATCTTTCTATTCATTTCTTTACTGTGTTTGGCCTGGGCCTATGTCAGCACCTGGACCCCACTGACTAGAAAACTCTGAATAACAAGTAGTCAGTTTGGCAAAAAGGAGTCAAAAGGCACAAGTGGTCCTCTCCTAGATATATTGAGAGGGATATTCAAAGCATTTGCACAGCTTGTAGACCTGCAAACCATCTAAATGATGCTGAACGTAATATTCAGCAGAACTAACATGGTGTCGCTGGATATCCGCATGAGCCACCTCTACACGCCCTGATGCAAAGCGGTTAGCACCGGGACATGTCAGGGGACTTCTGTGGCGGAGCAGAGGCAGATCCCGTCGCTAACCGCGCAGCAGCAACAATATTGAACCACTTTACCCACATTAGCTAACCAGACAGCAATTCAATATTGCCACTGCCCGGTTAGCTTCCAGGCTCTGTGGTGACCTGGATATTTAATGCCAGTGGCCGGATATGGCCCCAGCATTGAATATCTGGGGTTAGAATTCAACAGTGATGGTTAGCCACCGCTGCTAAATATCCCCCCCCCCCCCTATCATTCTTTATTCATTTACCCCCAAGACTAAGTTAGTATGCTGAGGACTAGTCCCTACCAAGTCTGAGACTCCCGGCTGATGAACTCTCAGTCAGCTTCTAGGAGACAGAAAAAGAGGGGAAACAAAGATAACTTTCCTTCCAAAACTCTCCCTTTTATTAGCTCTGATTTAAATGCCAGCTGCTGAAGGCAAAATAATCCAGATATTCAGCAACACTGTCCGGATGGTGGTGATATATAAACGTTTTAAATAAAGAGACGGTGGGTTGCCACTGAATGTCCAGTTTGTGCAGCCACTATCCGCATAATCACTGAGGTGAGGGATGATTTTTCGATTCTGTCCAGATAAGCAATCTGGATAGCACTTACGACAACTTTTCACCTGTCCTAAATTATCTGGATAACTTATCCAGATAGTGGCTGAAAATCACCATTATCCGAATAATTCTTGTCTCCGCCCTGGCTTTGCTCCTGGACCTCCCACAGCACAATCCGGACAGTGTCGAGGCGGTCTGTAATGATATTCATCGGCAACTTTTGAATATCAGCCCCTCTGATCTCATTTAGCTCCTGCCCTGGCCTTCTTTATTAAGCATAATGAGGGTGTGAGAGAAAAACAAACAGGACGGGGAAAAGAGGTACAGGCAAGCTGTTTCTCTGTCAGTGTCACAGAAAGGTGAGTTTTAAAATCCTCTTAGTCTCTGTGGGTCCAGCCAGTCTGCAACCTCAAGACAGAGAAAAGGAACCCAAAGAGCGAGAGCAGGACAGATTTCCTGCCTCAGCCCATCTACTATTACTGCTTATTAATTCTAAAGTGCTACTAGGTATACACAGTACTGTATAGACCCAAATAAGAGACAGTCCCTGCTCTATAGAGTTTAAGGTCCAGGTTGATCAAATCCCCATGCTTAAGAGGGATAGGCATGGAAATGGTGATTAAAGCAGAGGAGAGGCGCCAGAGTGATCAGAGATCAGCAGTCAGTCAGCAGCAGCATCAGTAGAGAGGAGCAGCTAGAATAGCCTCCAGTTCACAATGGTCTACCAGCCAAGCTGAAGAGAGATTTCTTTACGAGAAGAGAACAAATAGCTGCAGTTGAAGTACAACTGTGAAAGACTAGTTTTCTGTTCCCATTTCCCATGGGGCAAAAGAAGGCAGAGGTAGTGGAAGGCGGGGTGGGGGTGGGCAGGAGACCAGCAAAAGAGAAAGCCAATCCCAACAGAGTAGAGCTGCAGGCTGCCTTTGGATCCTGATCCCCTTGTTCCCCTGTTCACCACCTATATGTAGCTCTACCCTCCCTCTAGATTTATCCTAGTTTGTTGAGTTGTTTGTCTCATTTAGACAGTAAACTCTGTATATGTACTGTATATGTATATGTACAGTGCTGCATATGCCTTGTAGCGCTATATAAATGATTAGTAATAGTAGTAGTAATATTAGTATGTGTAAATTACAACTGAGATGTCTAGGTCAAGATAGACACAATTGTGGGGCTTTTTAGAAAATGCTCTACCAAATGTGTTACCTTTTCTAAACTATGCATAAGGAACTGCAGGAGAGCACGTGGTTAGGCATCTAAGTTCAGCAGGAAGAGACACACGGGAAAAATTAACGGGAAATTTGGCAGCAAACCTTTACGTTTACATGCTGCCAATTAACTACAGAGGCTACTACCTTGATTTGATTTCACTTTGGAGGGGGAAATAAATAATGGGGAATTAAGGAGAGTAGCAGGGCTGTCAGAAAATGAACACTTTTTTATAAACCAATGTGTGCCAGGGGGAGCAGGTGTAAATCCCAACCTAGACCATTTTGGTCATACATGTGCATTCCCTATATGAAACGGGGAATACACATGTAGATTTTTGACCTACACAAGCTCTGCCCAAACCACACCCCCAACATGTCCCTTGCAATTCCTACATAGTAAGAACATCTATGTGTAAGCTGAGCCCTTTCTAAATTTGTCATTTACATGTGGATGACACTTACACAAGTAAGTGCTAGAGTTTCCATGTAGAAATCACAAATAAGGCTTCTAAAATAACCCCCTTAATCTATTAGCATGAAACCAGTTCTGAAACCTCAAGAATACCTTTTCAACTTTGCATTTAGCTCCAAAAAATCTTCCATCTGAAAGAGAATCTTGAATACTCATTGCTTTCCTTATTTCTCAATTCTTCTTCCCCTTCCCTTATTCTTGGTGACTTTAACATTCATGTTGATAACCCCTCTGACCCCTATGCTTCCAAACTCCTTTCCCTTATCTCCTCATTTAACCTTCAGCTTTATTTATTTAGCCAGTTTTATATACCACTTTATCCTTCAATCAAAGTGGTCGATAACAAGGATCTACATTAAATGAGTGGGATGGGGTAACATAACATACATAAAGACTTTGGACAATTAATACATTCTCCTCTATGCTGTCGGGGGCTTGGTGTTCTAGGTTAGGTGTGAATAGTGTTCTGTGAACAGGAGTGGTTTTAGTGCCTTGCGGAAGTCCTTAATGTCGCTTAGGGCTCTCAGTTCATCTGGGAAGGAGTTCCAAAGGGCTGGTGCTGAGAAAAACAGAGCTCTGTTGGATGTGGTTTGCTTTGTTTTCTGGTATCCGGAGGGCGTGCGGAGTTTGTTTATGCTGCTGGCTCTTCTAGGCCTGCTGTTGGTTTCTTTGATCAGTGTGCTATGCAGAACATTTGCTGATTGTTGATGTATGATTTGCTCTTCTGCCCTCACTCATCAGCACGGCCATTGCCTTGACTTTGTTTTCTTCTCTAATTGTTTACCTTCTAATTTCTGTATCTCAGCTCTTCCCTTATCTGACCATCACCTGGTTAGTTTCACTCTTCATCACTCCCCACCTCAATCTCACCCAGTCCTTTTGAGTAATCTCAATGCTATTGATCCATTAGCTATCTCCACTATTTGTCTCATCACCTCTCTCCCCAACTTTGCCTTCTAACTCGGTTAATGAGTTTCCTATAATACTGTTCTCTCCTCTGCTCTGGATTCTCTTGTTCCCCCTATCCTATGTCCTGTGAGGTGCATCAGGGCCGTACCGAGGTTGAATCGTGCCATGTGACTTGCACAATGGGCATGCGCCCCCCCCCTCCCCCACGGCGGAAGAGAAGAGGCACGCCCACTGTGTAATTTGCCGGCACACTAAGCAGATTTGTCCCTCCCTTCTCTGATGTCGCGTCAGAGCAGGGAGGGACAGATGTGTTTAGCATGCCGCAAGAAGGCTTAAGGTGCATTTCAGATGTCTGCCGTTGCCTGCCGCCACTGAGAGAAGAAAAGGTTGTGGCGGCAGGCAACGGCAGACAGCCAAAATGCGCTCCTTAAGCCTTTGCGCCCTGTGCAGCCTCGCTCGCACAGGGCTAGGTATGGTCCTGAGGTGCACTATACTTAAACCCTGGTTGTCTTCAACTACCCGCTATCTTTGCTCCCTGCCTGTTCAGCTGAGTGCATTTGGCTCATATCCGGCTCCCTTTTTGACTTTCTTCACTTCAAATTCATGTTTACTTCCTTAGTACTTGCCAAGCAAAACTACTATGTCCATCTAGCTAACTCGCTTGTCTCTAACCCCCTCATCACTTTTCTACTCTCAACTCTCTCCTCAAGGCACCTCCACCTCCAACTCCCCCCACCTTCTCTTTCAGCCCAAACCCAAATTGACTATTTCCACAAGATTATACTCCAGTTCCCCTCAAGATCAGCTTCATCCCCTCTTCCCCCTCTTTAATACCAACTTCTTCCCTCAATCTGTTACCCTTTCTTCCTTTTCTAAGATCTCCAAAGAGGAAACCTCTCATCTTCTTTCCTCCTCTAAACTTACTACCTGTTCTTCTAATCCTATCCCCACACATCTCCTTAACTCTATCTCCTCTTCTGCCACCCTTCCATCACACACACATTCTCAATCTATCATTCTCTACTGCAACTTTCCCTGCAGCCTTCAAGCATGCTCTGATCACACCTCTCCTCAAGAAACCTTCAGTTGACCCTACTTGTCCTTCTAAATATCAATCCATCTCCTTTATTCCCTTTATTTCTAAAATTTTTGAATGTGTAGTTCTCCACCATTGCCTTGAATTTCTCTCCTCTATAAAGCCCTCCTAGATCCATTTCAATCTGGCTTTCATCCCTTACACTCTACTGAAATGGCCCTTGCTAAAGTCTCCAGAGACTTGTTCCTGGCTAAATCCAAAGACTTTTACTCAGTCCTCATTCTTCTTGACCTTTCTGCTGCTTTTGACACTGTTGACCACCACCTTCTCCTTTATACATTGTCCTCACTTGGTTTTAGGGGCTCTGTACTGTCCTGGTTCTCTTCTTATCTCTCCAATCACTCTTTCAGTGTTTGTTCTGGAGGTTCCTCCTCTACTGCTATCCCTCTTTCAGTTGGTGTATCCCAAAGGTCTGTTCTAGGCCCTCTCCTTTTCTCCCTCTATACCCAGTTCCTTGGTACTCTCATCTCCTCCTTTGGCTTTCAATATTATTTTTATGTTGATGATTCTCAGATCTATCTACAGTATCTACACCTGATATTTCTCTTACACTCCAAGCCCGTATATCTGCCTGCTTATCTGACATCGCTGCCTGGATGTCTCACCACTGTTTGAAATTGAATATGGCCAAAACCAAACTTCTTATTGTTCCCCCTACACCCTCTTCCCCACTTCCTCCCTTCTCTATTGATAACACTCTTCTGCTTCCGTTTCCTCAGCCTGCAACCTTGGAGTCATCTTCAACTCCTTCCTTCTCCACACATATCCAACAGATAGAAACGGCAGATTTTTACTTTCTCTTTAACATTAACACAAGTCACCCCTTCCTTTCTGAACACACTACTAAAACACTTATCCACTCTTTAGTCACTTCTTGTCTCAACTATTGCAACCTCCACCTTGCTGGTCTCCCTCTGAATCATCTTTCTCCCCTTCAGTCTGTTCAAAACTCTGCTGTGCAGCTAATCTTCTGCCAGCCCCACTATACTCATATAACCCCTCTCCTCAAATCACTTCATTGGCTTCCCTTCCATTCCCATATCCAATACAAACTTCTCCTTCTGACCTATAAGTTCATTCATTCTATAGCTCCTCATTACCTTTCCTCACTTTTCTCTCTCTACAGCCTTCCTCGTGAACTCTGCTCTTCCTCTGACTTGCTTCTCTCTATGCCCTTCTCTGAAACAGCCAATTCCAGACTTTGATCCTTTCACCTTACTGCTCCTTATGCCTGGAACAAACTACCTGTATCTTTACATCATGTTTCATCTCTTCCCCTTTTCAAATCCATGCTAAAGGCTCATCTCTTTCAGGCCGCTTTTGGATCTTAATCCTTTGTTCTCCTTCTGTCTCATTACCTTTCCCTACTGTACCCTTGTTCTCATCTATTGTACTGTCTGTCTTGATTCGATTGTAAGCTCTGATGCTCAAGGATTGTCTTTTATATGTGTCTGTACACCGCTGTGTACGCCTTGTTGCGCTATACAAATGATTACTAGTAGTAGTATTAATATCATATCTAACTCCCTAATCATGGAACTTAACTGATACAAAAATGCATTAAAAAGAAAGGAAGATAATGGATAACCCTGAGGAAGGCTGCAAGGACCTAACCATGAATTAAAGCAAAACTGCAATTTTTCTGATCACATAATAATGATTTAACAAATATGAAGAAAACCACTGCCTCACTTTACCTGAGATACTTAAATGTCCTACCTAGTCTGTGCAATAGACAGCGGCAATCACTTAAATCCAAGGCAGCTGAGAAATCCAGCTGCATTCATATTCCAGATTTTCCAAGAACCATATCCTTAAGGATGGCTACCAAGACTGTCTCAGTGCTGTAGTCATTCCTAAAACCTGACTGTGCTGCAACAAACTCCTCAATTAGCTTATCAAAAATGGTAAATTTGCTGCTGGGCAATAACCTCCACTTCTTAGTGGATCGAGAGTTGACTTCTTTAGAAGGGGAACTAAAGCAGAGGTTTTCAATGATGCAGAAAACGTACCTGAGGCCAAAGATAAATTAACCAATTGATTAATCCAAGCGGTAGTTTCCTCAGAAGCCGCAGAAAGTAATCATGCTGGGTAGGGATCAAGACTGCAATTACCTTTGCTAAATTTCTCAAGCTAAGCTTCTATTTCCTATATGTAGTAGGCATAAATGTAGACCAGCTATGAAAGTCTTTTGAAAAGTCAAGCGAAGAGGAAAACACATGATGAATAATCAAATAAATCTGGGTCATATGATAATGAGGGGTCATAATGCCTAGCTTCAGTGAGAGAGGATCTTAAATCTTTGATTTTGGCCTCAAAAAATTGGCTAATTGGTGACAAATCAGGAGTTCATTCCAGATCAGTTAACCTAGCACCTGATAAATTACAAAGGATGTTGTTCATTATGAAGAAAAATTCACATGAGTTATTAGAAATTCACAATTTTATTAGCTTAAAACTCTTTGCTACTTCTCAAACATTTTATCGGTCAATATTCACATCCACTGTGAATATTATTTTTTAAACATCAGCCACAGAGTTAAAAAAACATGAACATTTAGCACCACTCTGAATAGGTGAGACAGTGTCGATTACACATGGAACGCTCTTGCTGCCAGTAGGTATACATGTAGTGGCAATATTCAGCCACTATACATGTACATATTGCTAAGCAGTTTTATTTAGGATGGTTTTTCGCAAGCCTAAATTTAATCTCTTACCTATATGGATAGTGGCTTAATTTTAGAATTACAGGTACAGAATCCTTACTCTGCATTTGCACTATATAGATAGTGCCAGGACATTTAGGGGTATGTTTATTAAACTGCGTTAGTGCAATTCGCGTTAGGAGCCGCGGTAGTGACAGAAACCCCAAATAAGGACATGGGCGGTACATCATTACCACTAACGCGCGTTCCAAAAACTAACGAGCGTTACAGGGTGCCGTGGTGCGTTACTGCGCGTTAATCGTAAGAAGGCGTACAGACACAAAGCACAGAATCAGAGCTGTAGCACAATGGTTACTGTACTGACCGCTGTTACAGGCAGCATGGGTTCAAGTCCCCAGTTTGCCTAACGCAGAAGGCTGGCCCAGGCATCACCCTGTACATTACATAGGGAATGAGGAGGCATGTTTTTCTTTACGTGGAGTAGTGGTGTCAGAAACACACCCTCGGAGTGTGCCTAGCCACGTACATTGGTGCGTGCGTGGCTGCGTGCGTTGGTACGGGCATAGCCCCGTGCGTGGCTGCGTGCGTTGGTACGGGCATAGCCCCGTGCGTAGCTGCATGCGTTGGTGCGTGCGTACAATCGTGCGTGGGTACGTGTGTTTTTACCAGCGTGGGCACCTTATATTACAGACTCTTTAGGGTGTCTTGCACCTATGCATTATGCTAACAGATGTACATGTGATGGCCTATGGTTTATCAGAGCCTGTGAGCAGGTGCTGGATTTTCCCAGGGTTGGATTGTGCCAGTCACACCCATGATGCACTACACATGCAAATCAGCTGTCCACAGATACACACCATGGGGAATGCACCCCCACAGCACCTCGGCCTGGTAGGGGAAGTGACCATGTGCACCAGCACAGCACCTCGGCCTTGTAGGGGGTACTGACCGTGTGTTGTACTGGCACAGAGTAGCTACACACTGTCACATTGTGCGGGTACTGTGCTCACCCTGAGGGTGCAGTGAGGCGCCCAGCACCAGGTCCACAGCACCGTCCATGGCTGAAAGAGGCCATGGTGCAGGTCCAAAGCAGTGTTAATGTGTGAGATAGGTAGTTTCTGCAGACACACCTTGGATATCTCTGTCTGTTTCAGTCAGGTGTAGCCCCCATGGACCCCTAGGTGGCACATGTACCACCACCCCCCTCCCCCAGGGCCGAGGGTGACAAACAGGGTCTCCTAACTAATAGATCCACATTCTACCTCCCTGCAAAGGTTGCAGTAGAGGGGAACATCAACCCCGGTCCTGCTGAGGAACAGACACCCCACAGGGCAGTCAATGCAGCTCTGTACACATCCATAACACAATAGCAGACAGACATTAGGCCTGGATATGGTAAGCTGCACCCCACCACTATCTGATATGCTCCTGCTGCAAGCCATCAGCCATTGCACCCTGCAAGCCACTCCATCAAGAAACATACCAGCTGCAAACAGCCTGCTAGTTAGTCCATAGTGCATGTGCCCAGTGGAGATGCATGCACCCAGAACTGGGATGTCAGCATACACAGCAAGCAGATAAATCAGTGACGGCCCCAAAAGGAAACCCATATCTATCACATGAGAGAAATACTATATAGCACTATGGGGGTGCCTAGCCATGCTGTGGTCACTGCACAGTCAGGGTGAGAGTGATCTCTCAGCAGGACATACTGAGGTCACCCTGTCTGTGTAGGTGGTGGCCAGGCACTAAAATGTCCCAGTCAGTGCCCTATGCCCTGTGCAGATGCACCCTGGCCAGGCCACCCAGTCCAGCCTATACCCATGCTACCTTGCTCCTCATTATGCACATTGGCAGCCCAATACTGGCAACATTGCTGGCAGTGTGGGCTGTGGAAGGTGTTTGCAGCCACCACACACTGGATAGACAGCCAGCCACCCCCACACCTATGCCAGCATTGTGCTACTATAGAAGTGTTCAGCAGCCATACCCACCACACCAGTCCTGGGCACAGTATAGGCATGGATATGGTACGCAATACTGTTAGTGTTTACCACCCTGGGGAGTGACCCCCAACAGAGACCAGACCTGCAGCACACACCGCAGACATCAGAATGATTGTTATGGTGGGGCTCAATGAGCAAAATGTGCTTAACGTAGGAATTGATATCTGCCAGTTATCATAGGAAACGTTTGATAGCTGTGTACCATATACCCAGGTGTAGGGTGGCATTGCTAAGGTATGCAACTGCTAGTATTGGGAGATACAGGCAGGGCCCAATGTCCTGCCTCTCTAGGAGGTATTGGCCAATAGGGCCTGTGGGTGTGTCTGCCCCTGTTGGCTGCTGCTTTACGGCAGAGTTTCCCAAATCCAGTCCTGGTGTTCCAAACACTGTTCGTGTTTTCATGCTGTCCCTCATAAATATGCATGAGCTACATCTGCATACCATGGGGGTGGTGCATAGATATGCAGCACAGGCATCTTTATTAGAGGCAGCATGGAACCTGAATGGTGTGGGGCCCTCCAGGACTGCATTTGCGGGACTCTGCTCTAGGTAATGCGCCTGTTTATGGTGTCTGTGTTTGGTGTGGTAAAATATAGGCGTATTAACCATGCGTATGTTCTCTGCAATAAAGGAGTGTCTTTACTATCACTGTTTAGTGGTGGGTAAAACTATGGGGACTGGGTTGGCAGGAGCCCCAGCTGGGATTTGAACCTGTGACCCTCTGGTCTTACAGGCACTGGCTGTGTCCATTGCACCACACTGTGGCCACAGAGACAGTGCAGTCCCTGGAGATAGGAAAACTGGCCTGACGAGTCAGAAACCCTGCTCTGCACAATTGTACTGTGGGATCATTTACCTTGTATGGAGACAAAAGTGCACATAAACCTCAAAAAAGACTTCGAAAAAAGGGGCAAACACCCATAACCAAGCTGGGCAACAATGATAACATTGGGCAACCTTAAAAAATACTCCCAGGAAAGCTCCAATAAAATAACTGAATTTTGAAAGGGTCTACGGAGCGTAGACCCTTCCAAACATCATTTCTTTTTTTTGGAGCTTTCCTGGGAGTGTTTTTATTGTTGCCCATTGCTATCACTGTTGCCCAGCTGAATTATAATTTTTACACTGTTTCTTGTGGTCATTTTCAATTTTTATTTGCTATTTTGTTCTGGCACATGTATCACACTGCTCACGTTTTGTAGGTTTCCCCGGTTTTGCTGTACATTGCTGACGTAAATGGTTTCTCTTCCTTTAATATGCCTTTAACGACAGGTTTTCATTCGCGTTGGAATTGAGCTCAGAAATTCAGCACGTTAGTGTGAGGGGAGCCTCTCCCCGCCCACTCTCCGCCCATTGACCCCTTCTCTCCGCCCACTCTCCACCTTCTGCGGTGTTTTAACGCGCCGCAGGGGTTTACGATCGTTAACTGCGGTTAACGCGTGTAACGTACACTTAATGATCGTTCGCACGTCAGAACGCACGTTATGACGTGCGAACGATCGTTAAGTGTACGTTATGCGCGTTATTCACGATTACCGCAGTTTAGTAAACATACCCCTTAGTGATTTTTGGTGACATAATCCATATGGATAGAAGACTTAGGCGGGGGCGCTTACTAAACGGCAATAGTGGACTCTGCGATATCGGAGCCACGGCTTCATTAATTTCAATGGGGCCGCGGCTCTGATATCACATGGAGTCAGCAACCACCATTTAGTAAACAGCCCCCTTAATATATTACGTAACAACTGCTAAACATACAAATTAGCCCATTTCTTCATATATTCTTTGACTCTCAATTTCCATGATACTCTATCCTCCAATAAACTGGAGCATTTCTACTATACCTCCTGCGATAACAAAGGAGAAAATTTACCATCCGTGACCCCCAGAAGTTCATATTTACCCTAAACTAAGAAAATATTAATTTGATATTGCTCTTCATCTCCAAAGCTCTCCCTTAAAGGAATTGTATATGCATGTAAAAACTAGTTTAGAGCGAGAGGAGAGCATGTATCCTTTGGCATATTTCCACCTCCCTATTGATACCGGGATTGCTAAATAATCATCATTGATAGAGTCAAATCAAAAAAAATTCAGTCATGAAAGGGATTTAAACAAAAATGGATAGCCCAAAATACTACAAATTACAGAAATATATTCTGTTTTTTTTCTTCTACAAAGGGGAGCATTGAATTGCTATGATGCATTACAATTATGAACTTCCAGATACATCAGTCTTGTATGTACTGAAGCTGCAGAAGTTGACCCATTCAGTGGTAGACTTACATTTTTGGGGCCCTGAAGCTTGGATTGTTATGGGAGCCTCTTCGCAACCAGCAATGAGGTCTGGATAACCACTGTTATCTTTTTCAATGGGGTTGTTCCATGACAGATCACCACAAACGTTTTAAAAAAGTAATCACCACATCTCAGATTTTGATTAAAATTGCTATAATGGATTATCTCACATGTCAAAGTCATTGGTGTGAATAAAAATTTCCTATGCCTTATAGTTTGAGTTAAGGGGGTAAGAAAATTAGTGAAATGTTATATAAATTTAATAAATGTTTTAATTTCTGTCATAAATGTTAAAAGTGTTTTAATTTATTTATAATTATTTTATATTAAACATATTTAGAATAAAATATCATTAATTTGAATGTTTTTTTTCAGGCTAGCCTACATGATACTTTAATAACCTTTAAATTTTCTATTTTAACTATTATTTTGTATTGAATTACACAATATTATCAATATTATTATTTTTTAAGAACACCTTTTCATACAGTAGACCCAAAATATTTAAGCAATGTGGACTAAAGTCGCTTCTGGGACCCATCCAGAATTAGGGGCCCTGAAGCTTAAGCTTCATTAGTTCCATAGTAGATCTGCCCCTGGTCCCAGGTGAGTCAGTTCACCTTTTATCTTACTGATGGAGACTGATGAGCCATTATCAACTCTTCTACTCCACGCATGTAACAAAATGCTTACAAAGGAGTATTCTCTTCCTGGCACACTTGTTTAGTTACACATCAGAAGCTAGCCAGAGTGGATGTGAAAGTTCAGGGGGGGAGGGGTCAAGTCAGGCATCTGAGCGGAGCTCAGGTTCCTGCTCCAACGCCTATGCAGATTAAAATGACGCGTAATGAAATTGATAGTGTTTTTTCTGCTGTTTTGGCACAGACACACTACTGTCTTCAGCTTGCAGGATCAAACAACATAGATAGTCATGCTGCAGCAACAGTGAATGGAGAATGTTTGCTGTTGTTAAGTGCTGTCGAGTTGGTGTTGACTCATGGAGACTCTCTGGATAGTTTACCTAAACTGTGTTTAGTCATTAGTCAGGCATCAATCATTGCTGATAGAGTGGCACCCATAGTTGCTGTTATTGTATCAATCCATCTCATTGCTGGCCTTCCTCTTTTGCGTTGACCTTCTATCTTGCCAAGCATGATGTCTTTCTATAATGATCTCTCTCTTTGCATGATGTGCCCAAAGTATTAAAGTTGAAGTCTTGTCATTTGAGTTTCTAAAGAAAGCTTAGGTTTGATCTCCTCTAGTATTGACTGGTTTGTTCTTCGGGCAGTCCATGGCATACACAGTATTCGTCACCATCACCATATTGCAAAGACATTGATTTCCTTCCTGCCTATCTTTTTCACTGTCCAACTTTTGCATCCATATGATGCTATTGAAAATACCATGGCTTGGACAAGTCAAATCTTTACCATCCGTATGGGGAGAAACATCTCTGCTCTAGGTCCTTCATAGCCATTCTGCCAAGAGCAATGTATCATCGGATTTCTTAACTGCTTGTCGTTTCTTTATTGATCGTTGATCCAAGTAGGTTAAAGTTGTCAACTATTTCAATTTCTTTTCCATCAATGATGAATTTATTGATTTTGCCAGTTGTCAGAATATTTGTCTTCTTTACATTAAGGTGCAGGCCCATTTTAAGACTATGCTCCTTGATCTTGAGAAGCAAATGTTTCAGATTGTCTTCACTTTCAGCCAGTAATGTGTTATCAGCATAGCGAAGGTTGTTGATGAGTCTTCCACCAATCTTCACACCTCGGTTGTCTTCATACAGTCCTGCTTTTCTGATGATTTGTTCTGCATATAAATTAAACAGGTAGGGAGAAAGTATGCAGCCTTGTCATACACCTTTGCTGATTTTCAACCATTCTGCTTCTCCTTGTTCAGTTCAAACTGTTGCTTTTTGATCAATGTAAAGGTTGTGCAAGAGAATTATCAGGTGTTCTGGTATATCCATGCTTCTTAATGTGGTCCAGAGATTCTCATGGTTTACACAGTCAAAAGCTTTGCTGTAGTCGATAAAACACATATATCCTTTTGGTATTCTTTTGTCTTTTCAAGGATCAATCTCACATTCACTATAATGTCTCTCATTCCTCGCCCTTTCCTGAACCCTGCTTGCACTTCAGGCAGTTCTCGTTCCAGGTATGGTTGTAGTCTCTGCTGAATAATCTTGAGTAGAATCTTGCTAGCATGTGGGATCAGAGTGATCGTGTGATAATTTCCACAGTCAGTTGGATCAACTTTCTTTAGCATTGGTATAAACACAGATCATTTCCAGTTAGTTGGCCATAAATTTGTCTTCCAAATTTCCTGGCAGAGCCTTGTAAGTGTGGTAACAGCTGTATCCAATTACTGTAATACTTCAATGGGAATGCCATTAATGTCCAGTGCTTTGTTCTTTGATAAGGCTTTCAATGCTGCTTCGACTTCTTCTTTCATCACCAATGGTTCCTGACCATAAGGTACAGGTTGAACGGCTAGTGGTCCACTTGATCTTATGGTATAATGACTCTGTATATCCTTTCCACCTTTTCTTGATCTTCTCAGCATTCCAATTTGAGGCTGGAATTTTTTCTTTAACTCTCGTAACTTTAGGAAAGCTGATGTTGTTCTTCCTCTAATAGTTTCTGGTTCTACTTCCTTGCATGCATCATTGTGGTACTTCTCCTTGTCTTGTCTTGCTGCATGTTGGAAATCTCTTTTGAGTTCTGTGATTGCCTCTTTTTCTCCTCTGGCTTTAGCTTCTCTGCGTTTCTGGACAATTTTCAGAGTTTCTTCGGTCATCCATTTTGGCCGTTTTTGCTTTTTCACCTTTTGTAGAGACTTTTCACTTTCTTCCAACATAACCTTTTTGATGTCATCCCATAACTTTTCTAGAGCTCCAGATGTCATTTGTATCTAAAGCAGCAAATCTATTTTGCAGGCTGTCATTAAATTCCGGTGGTATATTCTCAAGGTCATATTTTTCTACATTCATGAGTGGCTTGCTCTTTTTCAACTTTAGCTTGAGTTTGCATACTAGTAGTTGGTAATCTGTACCATAGTCAGTTCCGGGTTTTGTCTTTATTGATGTTATAGAGCTTTTCCATTGTTGACTTCCACATATGTGGTCAATTTGATTTTTGTACAATCTATTGGGTGAAGTCCATGTATACAGTCACCGCTTGTGTTGCTGGAAGAAAGTGTTTAAGATAAATAGATCAGTCTTTCTCCAGCTTCATTTCTGTTGCCAAGTCCATATTTTCCAACCACTTTGTTATCAATGTTGGTCCAACATTTGCATTCCAGTCACACATGACTATCAGGATATTGTGCCTGCATGTTCTATCAATTTCAGCTTGTACTTGTTCATAGAACTCATCAATCTCATCCTCTTAAGCAGCTGTTATTAGGGCATAAACCTGAATTATAGTTGTGCTGATGGGCATTCCTCACAGATAAATAGAAATTAAGTGTTCACTGATTGCATTGTATTTCATTAAAGTTCTTGCAAGTTTCTTCTTGATTATAGATGCTACACCATTTTTTCTTTGTCTTTCATATCCACCATAGTAGACCATGTGATCATCAGATACAAACTGCCCGATGCCAGTCCATTTCAGTGCGCTGACATCAAACAAATCAAGTTGTACACGTTCCATTTCATTCTTAACCACCTCCAACTTCCCTTGGTTCATGCTTTGTACATTCCATTTCCCAATATGTAAGATATATTTGCAGCTTCTGATTCTCATTTCATGCACAGCTACATCAGAAGTCAGTCGTCCAGAGGACTTTGATCCAACCACATCATAAATGCTGGCTTTACTCTGAAAAGTCTTTAGCTCATCCTCAGTAATCAACTGAGAACCTTCCAATCTGAGGAGTTTCATCTTCTAGCCTATAATGCAATTTCTTTTATTGTGATTATCCATTGGGTTTTCGTGGCAAGATACAGAAGAAGATTTCCAGGCCTTTCTTCTGCACAGGTAATTCTAGTATTGTTGCCATTCTCACAGAAATGTGATCCTTCACCACCAACACTGTCCCATTCTGCTGTTGCCCAGATGGAGAACTAGGATACTGATTACTAAAGGAAGGCAGATACAAAACATTAAACTAGAAATAGATGATCTATATTACACCAAACAGTTTGGTCAATAGGTTAGAAGGAACCTTGAAATCCTATTTAATTCAGGCTTGTATTTCATGGAAACTTTGAGATGTCTTTTAAAGGAGGCTTGTGAGTAAACAGAGCAGCCTGGGCATGGATCCCAAGGTCGTGAAATGGATCAGGAACTAGTTGATTGACAGACTACAGAGGGTTGTGGTGTATGGAGCTCTCTCTGAAGAAAGGAGAGGGAGTAGTGGAGTGCCTCAGGATTCGATCCTGGACCGCTACTGTTCAATGTCTTTGTGGGTGATATTGCTGAAAAAGGAAAAGTTTGCCTTTTTGCAGATGATACAATGATTTGCAACAGAGTGGACACTTGAGGGAGTAGACAACATGAGAAAAAGTCTGCAAAAAATAAAAGAATGGTCAAATGCTTGGCAATTGAGATTTAATGGCAGGAAGTGCAGAGTGATGCACTTAGGATGCAGAAACCCAAGAGAACTGTACATGATAGAGGACAAGAGGCTGGTATGTACGGGTCAAGAGAAGAACTTAGAGTTTATAGTATCTGAGGTTCTCAAGGTGCAAAGCAGTGTGACAGGGCAGTGCCAAAGCCAGAAGGATGTTGGGCTGTATACAGAGAAGAATAACCAGCAGGAAGAAGGAGGTATCAATGCCCCTGTACAGGTCATTGGTGAGGCCTCACTTGGAGTATTGTGTTCAGTTGTGGAGACCGTACCTTACAAAGGATATAAGAAACATAAAATAGTTCAGAGGAATGCACCCACTAGCTCCACAGGATCAGAATCGCAAACAGTCCTGCAAGTGCAGGGCAGGCCTGCGATTCTGTCCGGCCTGCACATGCAGAACTGTCCCCTGCTAACTCAGTCAGGGCTTTTAAATGGATCCACGGTGCCATTGCATCATGTTGCCATGATACTACGGCTCCATTTAAAAGCTGCAATGCTGGCCGCCTGAAAAACGGGTTTATTCCCTGCAGCCCGACCCCCGATCTGGCCCCCTAAGGCCAGGCGCAGACTGCAGGGAATAAACCCTGCCCCCTCACCCCATCCGTGCCCCGGGCAATTAAAAAAAACACGTCCAGGGCACTGTTCCCTCTAAGCTGTGCACGTGTGCGTGCGCACACACCTTGCCGAGCGAGTGCACATACTTTACAACAGAGCGCACAAAAATTAAGGCTCTGATTCTGAAAGAAAACACAGACGTCTTAAAATTTAAAAGTTATGACTGTAATTACTAGAAATTTCCCACTTCATTTAGTAATCATCTATTTTCATTTAATTTGATTAAAATCAATGTGGTGTACATACTGTATTCTGACGTGTAGTCAAATTTTAAAGTATATAACTCTGAGTGTCGTTATGTTGCGCACAAAAATTTAATCTTCCTTCAAAAGCTGCACACAGCTGATATTTTATGCACACACAGCCTACAGAAAATTAGAGGGAACATTGGTCCAGGGAAGTTATTCCACCATTAGAATCGGGCGACCGCCCACTGCCTGTCCAGACTTAACTCTCAGCCACCCATTCACCACCCCCATCTAACTTACCCGCACAACCGGCGGGGAAGTTATTCGGGGGCAGGAGAAGCCACGAATAGCAGGGATGGACATCTCATTGGGACATCCATCCCCGCTATTCGTGGCTCAGAATAACCCCCTTAATGGGTATTCATGAACAAACAAATCTTTTCCAAAGATGGGGAAGTTGTAGAACTAGAGGACATGAAATGAAGTTAGGAGATAAACTTAACAACATCAGAAATACTTTTTCATGGAAAGGCTGGTGGATGCCTGGAATGCCCTCCCGAATGAGGTGGTGGGAGGAAAAAGGCATGAAACAGACACACAGGATCACTACATAGCAAGAAGATGGAATCAAAACAAACGTAAATAACTTCTAAATAAAGAGGGGTAACCTGCCTGGAGTGGCATGTACAACTCTGGCACCTTATTGGGCAGACTAGATAGACCATGCTGGTCTTTATCTGCTGTCATTATATTACTATGTTACTATGTTACATGTTGATTGCAAATTGGCCAATTTCTAGGCACAGCTCAGAGATCACGTTCAACAAATAGCCAACTTCACGGGCACTTTCTGTTGGAAGGGAAAGTCCCAGGAAACCATAGAATGCAAACTATCACAGGTATATTTTATAAATAAGACTTACTTCTAAGAACAAGTATTTTCTTTCATCTCAGATTCAAGTCTGAAATAAATTTAGGGACCAATTTTCAAAGCTCTGGGTATTTAAACACTGTGGTAGTCAGCCACGGCATTTAAATCTCCTCCAGATGTTCAGTGCCAGTATCCAGATAGTCACCAGTGCTAAATATCTGGATAGAGCATCTGGCAGCAGCCACTGTCCGGATAGTGCCGAGGTGGTCGATGGAGACATTAAGCAGCACTATCTGGATAGCGCTGCTGAATTTCTCTCACAGCACCCTAACACCTCCATGGTTATCCAGATAAAGGCTTTTAAATCTTTGACTCTAAATCTTCTTGATGAAAAAATTGGAGGTCAAGTAATTAATTAGAATTAATTTGCAATAAGCAAAGGTGTAAGACAAGGCTGCATACTTTCCCTCTACCTGTTTAATATATATGCAGAACAAATCATCAGAGAAGCAGGATTGTATGAAGACATAAGAACATAAGAACATAAGATATGCCATACTGGGTCAGACCAAGGTCCATCAAGCCCAGTATTCTGTTTCCAACAGTGGCCAATCTAGGTCATATGTACCTAGCAGTTTCCCCAAGAGACACAAGTTCCACAATGCTTGTACTGGGTCAAGCATTGATATCTTCGGTCACTTCTTAATAATGGTTTATGGACCTTTCCTCCAGGAACTTGTCCAAACCTTTTTTAAACCCAGCTACACTAACAGCCTTTACTACATCCTCCGGTAGCAAATTCCAGAGTTTGATTACACGTTGAGTGAAAAAATATTTTCTTTTATTAGTCTTAAATAGTTTACCCTGTAGCTTCATTGCATGTCCCCTAGTCTTTCTATATTCTGATAAGGTAAACAATCGATCTACGTTTACCCGTTCCACTCCGTTCATTAATTTATAGACTTCTATCATATCTCCCCTCAGCCGTCTCTTTTCCAGGTTAAAGAGCCCTAACCTTTTTAGCCTTTCATAGGAGTATCCTTCCATCCCCTTTACCATTTTGGTGGCTCTTCTCTGTACCTTTTCTAAAATCGCTATATCCTTTTTAAGATACGGCGACCAGAATTGCACACAATATTCAAGGTGCGGTCTCACCATGGAACGATATAGAGGCATTATAATATCTTTTGTTTTATTTTCCATTCCTTTCCTTATCATACCTAGCATTCTATTTGCTCTCTTGGCCGCCGCTGCACACTGGGCCGAGGGTTTTAACATGGTATCCACAATGACGCCTAAATCTTTTTCCTGGGTGGTGGTTCCTAATGTGGAACCTTGCATCGTGTAACCATAGTTTGGGTGGTTCTTCCCTAGGTGCATAAACTTTCACTTGTCCACATTAAATTTCATCTGCCATTTTGATGCCCAGTCTTCCAATTTATCAAGATCCTCTTGCAATTTTTCACAATCCTCTTGGGTTTTAACAAATTTAAATAGTTTTGTGTCATCTGCAAATTTGATAACCTCACTCGTTATTCCACTTTCCAGGTCATTTATAAATATGTCAAAAAGCAGCAGACCCAGCACAGATCCCTGGGGTACACCACTATTCATCTTTCTCCATTGGGAAAATTGGCCATTTAGCCCTACCCTCTGCTTTCTATCTTTTAACCAGTTCCTGATCCACAATAGTACACTGCCTCCTATCCCATGACTTTTTAGTTTTGCCAAAAGTCTCTCATGAGGAACCTTGTCAAAGGCTTTCAGAAAGTCCAGATACACAATATCAACCGACTCACCTTTGTCCACCTGTTTATTCACTCCTTCAAAAAAACATAACAGATTAGTAAGACAAGATCTTCCTTGTCTAAAGCCATGTTGGCTGTCTCCCATTAGGTTGTGACTATCTACATGCTGAGTAATTTTATTCTTTATGATGGTTTCTACCATTTTTCCCGGTACTGACATCAGGCTCACCGGTCTGTAGTTTCCCGGATCACCCCTGGAACCCTTTTTAAAAATTGGTGTTACATTGGCGATCCTCCAATCTTCAGGTATTAGAGATGATTTTAATGATAGTTCACAGATTACTGATAACAGTTCTGCAATCTCATATTTCAGTTCTTTCAACACCCTTGGATGTATACCATCCGGCCCAGGTGATTTGCTACTCTTCAGTTTATCTAATAGTTGTAAGACATCTTCCCGATGTATCGATATTTCCTTCAATTCTTCCGCACCTTTAAATACCACTTCAGTCATGGGTAACATCCCTACATCTTCCTCAGTAAAGACCGAAGCAAAGAATTCATTCAGTCTCTCAGCTATCGCCTTGTCGCCTCTTAGTGCTCCTTTAACCCCTTTAAGACAACAGAGGTGTGAAGATTGGTGTTAGGCTCATCAACAACCTTCGCTATGCTGATGATACCACATTACTGGCTGAAAGTGAAGATGATCTGAAACATTTGCTTCTCACAATCAAAGAACATAGTCTCAAAATGGGCCTGCACCTTAATGTAAAGAAGACAAAGATCATGACAACTGGCATAATCAACAGGTTCATCGTTGAAGGAGAAGAAATTGAAATTGTGAACAACTTTAACCTACTTGGATCAACTATCAATAAAGAAGCAAAAAGCAGTCAAGAAATCAAACGACACATTGCTCTTGGCAGAATGGTTATGAAAGACCTAGATAAGATTCTCAAGAGCAAAGATGTCTCTCTCCATACAAAGATTCGACTTGTTCAAGCCATGGTATTTTCAATAACATCATATGGATGTGAAAGCTGGACAGTGAAAAAGACAGACAGGAAGAAAATTGATGCCTTTGAATTATGGTGCTGGCAGCGAATACTGTGTATACCATGAACTGCCCGAAGAACAAACCAGTCGGTACTAGAGGAGATCAAACCTAAGCTTTCTTTAGAAGCTCAAATGACAGGACTTCGACTTTCATACTTATGCGAAGAGAGAGATCATTAGAGAAAGACATCATGCTTGGCAAGATAGAAGGTCAACGCAAAAGAGGAAGGCCAGCAATGAGATGTATCGATACAATAACAGCAGCTACGGGTACCAGTCTGTCAACAATGAGCCGCCTGACTGAAGACCGAACACAATTTAGGATAGCTATCCAGAGGGTCGCCATGAGTCGACTCCGACTCTATGGCACTTAACAACAACAACAACAACAATTTGCATTTCCACCACAGTTATAAAGCACTAAAAAGACTTTTTGCTAAAGTGCATTAGGTTTTTGCAATTGCCACACGTCAGAAGCAAAAACCAGTACCTGGTAAGTATGAAAACCTTGAGGTAACTGTCAGGGCATACCCAGCATATCCCCTGCACACTTACTGAGTGTTAAGCTCATCTGCAGTTATGGTGGGTGCTCTTAATGCCACCTACTGAGGTGGCTTTAAGTGCAACCATGCTAATTGCAACACTAACAGCTAGCAGTTTACACCTATTCTCTATCCATAACCCATCCAGCCCCCGCTCCTTTGCTCAATGAGCAGTCTGAGAAGTGAAGGAACCCCCCTGGCTTGAATAACACTGCGATCATTGGAACTCACAAGCTAAAGAATGTAAATAAGACCGAGAGGAACACATTTTCTGATGTCCTTAGGGGGGAAAATGAGCCCCAAAAAGAATACTAGGATAAATGGGGGCCTGTGGGGGGACGTCTGGAGAGTGGGATGGACTCCCAGTAAAAGGGAGTGAGGAGACAGAGAAAATGTTGCCTCTGATGCAGAACCTATGCAGTTGGAGACTACAGAGTCTAAGGAACCAATAAAGGTAGACCTTCCAGAGGAAGCCATGGAGGTCAGTACAGCACCTTAGTGACTCCACAAGAAAGCATGAAAGGTATGAGAGACTACTAACTTTGATATTTGTATCTACACTGTGTGGGAGAGGAAGCTTTGGCGTGAGAGGGCTTGGTAGCTACACAGGGATGTTGAACTTTTGTGAGCACTGCTGTAAAAATGACTTTTCATCTGCAGAGCTCTGACCTTTTTCAAAACACTCCCTATGGGCCACCTCAGTAGTGGGTAGATTCAGTGAAGAAAGTTACCGAGGGAGGTGGCTCTATATTAATGTGAGAGAGATAATGCAACACCTGTGGTGCTTTCATTCTGAGAAGAATCATTTGGAACCTAAGAGCTTGCCCTATATGCCTCAAGTTATCTGCTATGTATAAAGAATTGACTCTACTAAGGGAAGAATTAGCTGCAATTAAACACACCTCTTCTAGGGTACAAACTGAACAAAATCCACCACCGCTCCCACTAAGAATCAAACAACCCAGGAGCAAATGGATCACAGTGGGCTCTGGTAAGTTGCAACCTGTAACACCGCTTTGACCCGGTGAAAAGCGGTATATAAATGCAGTTAAATAAATAAATAAATAACACGGAGACACCCTATACATCAAGAGATATCCCTGCATAATGCCTTCTCTGCCTTGGATAATGAGGGTGCCCAATTCATGGAAACTGAAATGCCCTTAAATGAAAGGCTTAATACCAAATCTACTGATAATGCACCAAATAAGGAAAAAAAATTACAAAACAGAAAACTACTACTACTACATCAAAGGCACCAACTTGGGAACACAGTTCAAACGAGAGAAGATGGTCAAATGCTTACCAGGCTCTTCAGCAAGTAGGAATGCGAACCAAATTGTGGGTATAGTTAGTGCAGAAAGTGAGCACTCCAAAACTGATGGGTTCAAAAGACCTGGCTAGAAACAGTGCCTCTGCAATTCAAAGGGACTTCCAGACTCTGGGAGAGAAACTCAAACCCATTGTTAACACTGTAGCATTCTCAGAAGTTCTACCTGTTCTTGGTAAGGGGCAGAAAGGCTGCATCACATAAACAATGTCAATACCTGGCTCCAGAACTGGTGCAAACAAGAAGGATTTAGATATATAAGCAACTGGGGAAACAGATAGATCAACAAGAAACTATGCTGTGCTGATGGACTAGATCTCTCCATCGCAATATGACAATAGTCTCCCAGTGGAGGTGGTAGAGATGAGGGCAGTAACTGAATTTAAAAAAGCATGGGACAAACACAGAGGATCTCTAAAGGAAAAAAGGGGACTGTTGTAGTTGTTGATATGGAAGGACAGACTAGATAGGCCATGTGGTCTTTTTCTGTCGTCATATTTCTATGTTTCTATGACAATGGAAACAGCTACACTTTTAAACCACACATCAATGACAAGTGGGAAGGGGTCATGTAAAACAAAATCCATGCAAAATACAGACAAGCCAGTCAACAAATGCTGGAAAGCAATGAGCACAAATGCTTGAAGTCTAGCCAACAAAGTTCCTGATCTGAAAGTCCTAATGGTGGAAATGGACTTGTACATTGTGGCCATTACAGAAACATGGTTTAACAAGTCGCATGAATGGGATATAGCCATAGCTGGCTATAATCTATTTAGAAGAGATAAAGAGGGTAGAAAAGGAGGAGGAGTAGCCCTATATGTCAAAAGCAATATTAAAGCTGTTGAAATGCAGGGGACATGGGGAAGAGAAAAAGCAATGTGGATTGTGTTGGAAAGAGGAGATGGCACTGTCATTCATACTGGTGTAGTCTACAGGCCTGTAACTCAAACCAAAGAAATGGATAGCAAATTGATTGCTGATATTGCAAAGATAGCTATGAAGGGGGAAGTGATCATATTGGGTGACTTTAATCTACCCAATGTGGATTGGAGTATTCCTTCTGCAAATCTGGAAAGCAGTAAAAAAATTGTGGATGCCTTCCAAGATGCATTACTTAGACAAATGGTGATGGAGTCGACCAGGGAGAGCTCGGTGCTGGATTTAATGCTCACCAACGGAGATAGTTTGTCGAATATCCGGGTGCGTGCCCATGTGAGCAGCAGCGATCATCACACGGTATGGTTTGAGATAAAAGCCAAAGTAGAATCCAATCACAGCAAGCTCAAAGTCCTAGACTTTAAAAACACCGGCTTCAGTAAAATGGCCAAGTAGCTGAAGGAGGAGTTGGCAGGGTGGGATGGGATAAGGGAAGTGGAATTGCAATGGGCTAAACTAAAAGAGGCAATAAAAAGGGCAACAGATACGTATGTAAGGAAAGTAAATAAAAACAAGAGAAAAAGGAAACCAATTTGGTTCTTCAAAGAAGTGGCTGCACAAATAAAGGCAAAAAACACAGCTTTCAAAAAATTCAAAAGTTCGCAAACAGAGGAACACAGAAAAGAATACAGGATCAAACTAAAAGAGACAAAAAGAGAAATAAGGATAGCAAAATCAAAGGCAGAAGAAAAGATGGCTAAAGATGTGAAGTGTGGAGCCAAAACCTTTTTTCAGGTATATTCGGGAGAGGAGGAAAATCAGAGGTGAAATTGCAGGACTCAAAAGTGCTGGGAACAGATTTGTGGAAAGGGTCATTGAGAAAGCAAAAATGCTAAACAAATATTTCTGCTCTGTTTTAAGTAGAGAAAATCCTGGAGAAGACCACTTGTGATTGACAAATATACAAATGGGAATGGAGTAGATACCACACCAAGGGCCGGCCCGTCCATTGAGCAAGAATGTTTTTTGCACAGGGCCCCACGTTTCAGGGGGCCCCACGCAAAGAACATTCTGCTTTTTTAAAAATTAAATTAAAAAAAAAAAAAGCTGGCTGCTGCCGCCGCGGCAGCAGCAGAATGGAGTGTCCCGCGGGGCCCCCTCTGCCCGACTGAGCCCCTCTGCGCCGGCTTTCAGATACGCGAAAGGAGAGTGTCTCCCTCGCATCTCTGTTAAGCCCGCAGGGGCTGATGGGAAGCAGGGGCTGATGGGAAATTTCCCATCGGCCCCTGCGGGCTTAACAGAGACGCGAGGGAGACACTCTCCCTTTGCGTATCTGAAAGCCGGCGCAGCGGGGCTCCGCCGGGCCGGGAGAGCTCAGCCGGGCAGAGGGGGCCCAGCGGAACACTCCATTCTGCTGCTGCCGCGGCGGCAGCGGCCAGCTTTTTTTTTTTTTTAAATATTCCATGAGACGATGTGGGGGGGAGGGGTTAGGACTGGTAATGGGCTATGGAGGGGGTTAGGACTTGACTTGAGGTGGGCTGTGGGCTGTTGGGGGGGGTTAGGACTGGTAATGGGCTATGGAGGGGGTTAAGGCTGCTAATGGTCTGTGGGTTGATGGGGGCTGTCTGGAAATGGGGTGATGGGGGGTTAGGACTAGTAATGGGCTATGGGGGGTTAGGACTGATAATGTGCTATGGGGGGGCTAGGACAGGAAATGGGCTGATGGGGAGGGGTTAGGACTTGAGGTGGGCTGATGGGGTTAGGACTGGTAATGGGCTGTGGGCTGTTGGGGGGGTTAGGACTGGTAATGGGCTATGGGGGGGTTAAGACTGGTGGGGGGGTTAGGACTGATAATGGGCTATGGGGGGCTAGGACAGGAAATGAGCTGATGGGGAGGGGTTAGGACTTGATGTGGGCTGATGTGGTTAGGACTGGTAATGGGCTGTGGCTGATGGGGGGGGTTAGGACTGGCAATGGGCTATGGGGGGCTGACTGGAAATGGGCTGATGGGGTTAGGACTGGAAGTGGGCTGATGGGGGATTAGGACTGGTAATGGGTTATAGGGGGGGCTTAAACTGAAAATGGGGTGATGGGGGGTTAGGACTGGAAGTGGGTTGATGGGGGGCTAGGACTGGTAATGGGTTGGGGGGTTGCTAGGACTGGAAATGGGCTGAGTGGAAGGGGAGGCTTGAACTGCAAATAGCTGATGGGGAGGGGGCTTGGAATGGAAATGGGCTGTGAGGGAAGGGAACTAGGACTGAAAATGGGCTGATGGAGCAGCTAGGATAGGACTGGAAATGGGCTGTTGGGGGGAGCTAAGATTGGAAATGGGCTGTGGTGGGGGCTTGAATTGAAATGGACTCATGGAGGGGCTAGAACTGGAAGTAGGCTCATGGGGGGGCTTGGACTGGAATTAGGCTGAGTGGAGGGGAGCTAGGATTTGACATGGGCTGATGGTGGGGCTAGGAAATGACTAGAAATGGGCTGATAGGGGGCTAGGATTGGAAATGAGCTGATGAAGGGACTCGGACTGGAAATGGATGGGGGAGCTAGGACTGGAAATGGGCTGATGCAGGGACTAGAAGGGAATGGATGCTGGGTGAGACTGGAACTAGAAGGGAGCTGATGTTGGGGGAGGATTAGAATGGGATGGGGCTGGGAGAGTAAAATGGAGAGGGGAAAAATATTTTGTGTGGGAGGGATGAAAAATCTACAATTGGCCGGGTATTGGGAGAGTAAGTGGGGATTGAGGATGGAAGGGTAAAATTTGTGTGGATGAAATAGGAATGAGGAAAGAGCAAAAGGAGAAAGATTAGTATGTTAAAGCAGATGTAGAGAGAGAATGGAAAAAAAACTAGAAGAGAGAAGAAAGGACAAATGGTCAGCAGACGATGGAGAGTTAGCAGAAAACATGAAGAAACCAGAAGAAAGTGGCTGGAGCAATTGCAACTGAAAAAAAATGCACAAAAGGTAGAAAGATATCTCTTTATTTTGAATTTATTAACTGGAATATGAAAGCTCTGGGAAATGTGCATCATTAACGTCTGCGCTTTGTTTGGTACAAGAGGAAATTAATTTATAGTTTTATTTCTACAGTGTTGTTGTACATTCCAAGTTTGGCTTTTGGGGTTCCCAGTTTAATTATTGCCTTCCTGTTTCTAAATTGTGATTCCTTGTTTGGTGATGGTCTATGTTCTGCATGTGTAACTGAGCTGAGGTATTCTGTTTATGTAATTCCTATTTGACATTGCCACTTGTTCTCTTTCCCCAGTATTCTCTGAAATGTATTGGTTTAATATTTGCAGTGTTGCCTTTTGATAGGTAGGGTATGGTGCTATGCGAGTTCTGGTAATGCTGTCAGGATACGACGGGTTTGCTATGGGTTCTAAATGGGCAGCGTTTGTAGTAGTTCCTAATGTGCCTGGCAGTTGGCACTGGATTATAGTAATGTAGAAATATTTTAGTGTTTCTTTATCCATACACTCATTAAGAGACATGTTTACTAAAAGTTAGTGTATGGTAACATTATGCAGTCCAACTAAAAAGCACACCCCACGTGCTATTGAAAGAACCGCTCAGAAAACGTGGGTAGCAAGGAAGGAGAATACTTTATTGATTCACTCTTTTACTAGCCAGGCCCGACACAGGCCATGTTTCGTTTATGCCTTCATCAGGGGCTTTTGGCTATAAAACATAACAATAAATACTATTAAAAACATAGAACCAACCATAATTAAATAAAATCAAATGAACTTAAAAACACTTCAAATCATAAAGACACATTGTAACTACAGCCATAAAACAACCATCCATAAACCATCAATATTTCAATAAATAATTAATCAATTAAATAAGTACAGCTAACAAACAATGGGTTCATAAAATGAATAAAAAAATAAGTAAACAAATAAATAATAGCAATAGATACCATAAATAATAACTAAAAAATACTAAAAAATACCTCTCATTACTATTTAAAATATACCAGCCATCTATGCATAGTCATACCTGTATGTCCTTGTACCTTGTCACATTGTATAAACTGCAAGAGAATGGAGGACTCCATAAATAACTCATATATTAATATCCCTCCATAAATGAAGGGAAACCCACAATGAAAAGTAAGGATAAGTAAAGAAAAAGCGCAAACAGGAGCGACATGAAATTACTGAAAATGACCCAAAGGTCACAAATTACTTGTTAAAAACGCCTCATAAATAACTACTATCAAGATAATTTTTTTTTTTTACTTATACATGTGCCTCTAAATGTATACCTTCAGAAACGTTTATACTTTAGGGGGACCTATGATGTTTTAATACACTGATCAATTAACATCCAATCCATGCGATTCTGTTTCTTTTGTCTTACAACGCTTAACTAAGACATAATGCATAAATCCATGTCTTCTTTTATAGCACTTGTTATTCCTAACCACTATGTACAATTAATAACACAATCGCCAAACCAAGAATATAAAAACAGCTCGGACATACTGATAACTCTTACCTCCTCCTAAAGATTTCTGGAAATACCGCTGTCTTGTCAAACTACTCTCTGACCATATGGAATCGCTGTCACATTACAACTTTTCTTTCATGAATGAAACGCTGGCGGTAACATTATGCAAACATTTATGCAAATAAGGCCACTTATGCAAATGAGGCCCCGCACCGAGTCTCCACACATGGCCCCGCACCCCCCTTGGGCCGCCCCTGACCACACCATTCACAGAAGATGATCTGTTAGAGCAGCTTGCGAACTGAAAGTGGCCAGGCCATGGGACCAGATAGGATACATCCAAGGATACTGAAAGAGCTCAGAGAGGTTCTTGCAGGGCCGTTAAAGGATGTTTTTAATAGATCCTTGAAGACAGTAGAAGTTCCACAGGACTGGAGAAGGGCTGATGTGCTACCTCGTCACAAAAGTGGCAGTAGGGAAGAAGTGGCAAACTATAGGCCAGAAAGCCTTACCTCGGTGGTGGGAAAAGTAATGGAGGCACTCCTGAAGGAGCGAATAGTGGACTCCTCGAAACCAACAAGTTGCATGATCTGAGTCAATGTTGTTTTACCAAAGGACGAACTTGCCAAACACATCTGATTGAGTTCTTTGACTGGGTGACCAGAGAACTGGATCAAGGGCATGTGATGGATGTGATCTACCTAGATTTCAGCAAAGCCTTTGATACTGTTCCTAATAAGAGGCTTATCAATAAGCTCAACAGTTTGGGGATGGGTCTCAAGGTGGTGAACTGGATCAGAAATTGCTTGACGGACAGACGACAGAAGGTGATGGTAAACAGAACTCACACAGATGAAAGGAAGGTAATTAGCAGTATGCTTCGGGGTTCGGTCCTCGGACCAGTACTGTTTAATGTATTTGTGAGTTATATTGCTGAAGGACTGAATGGAAAAGTCTGTCTTTTTGCAGATGACACGAAAATTTGCAGCAGAGTGGACTCCCCTGAGGAAGTGGATAAAATGAGGAAAGATCTACAAAAGCTGGAAGAATGGTCTAAAGCTTGGCAGTTAAGATTTAATGTGAAGAAGTGCAGTGTCTTGCACTTGGGAAGTAGAAATCCAAGGGAATTGTATGCGATAGGGGGTGAGAGGTTGGTGTGCATGGACCAGGAGAAGGACCTCGGAGTGATTGTTTCTGAGGATCTGAAGGTGGCGAAACAGTGTGACAAGGCTGTGGCACAAGCCAGAAGGATGCTGGGTTGCATACAAAAATGAATTATCAGCAGAAAGGAACAGGTACTAATGCCAGTGTACAAGTCACTGGTGAACATTGTGTTCAGTTTTGGAGACCATATCTCGTAAAGGATAAAAAAAGGCTGGAAACGGTTCAGAGGAATTTGACTAAAATGATTGGGAGCCTGCTTCAGAAAACTTATGAGAAGAGATTTGAAGACCTAAATATGTTCACTCTGGAGGAGAGGAGACAGGGGAGATATGATTCAGACCTTTAAATACTTAAAGAGTATTCATGAACAACAAACCTCTTCCAAAGAAAGGGAAGCTATAAAACTAGAGGGCATAAGATGAAGCTGCAAGGGGCTAAACTGAAAGGCAATGTCAGGAAATACTTTTTCACTGAAAGGGTGGTGGATGCTTGGAACACCCTCCTGATGGAAGTGGTGGGACAAATACAGTGACAGAATTCAAAATGACATGGGACAGACACCGTGGATCCCTTTATAGCAACAGGATTAAATCAAAATAAACATAGCTATCTCCTATATCTGAACAAATAGGGGTGACCTACTCAGAGTGGTGGATACACTCCTAAACAAAGGCATGGGGAGGGGTGACCTGCACGGATGGCAGGTGCACCTATTCTTGCCGCCTTGCTGGGCAGACTGGATGGATCATACTGGTATTTATCTGCCATCATAAATTATGTTACTATGTTACTATGAGATAAAAGGACTTTAATTCATTGTCAAATCAAAAGGGACACTGAAGTAAGACTGGCATGTTAGGAGGCCAAAGAACTTACCAAGTTAACAGAGACCCAGAGTTCTGCAGTGTTGGTTGTTGTTAAGTGCCGTCAAGTCGGTGTCGACTCATGGCGACCCTCTGGATAGTTATCCTAAATTGTGTTCAGTCTTCAGTCAGGTGGCTCTTTGTTGACAGACTGGTACACGTAGCTGCTGTTATTGTATCGATCCATTTCATTGCTGGACTTCCTCTTTTGTGTTGACCTATCTTGCCAAGCATGATGTCTTTCTCTAATGATCTCTCTCTTCGCATGATGTGTCCAAAGTATGAAAGTCGAAGTCTTGCCATCTGAGCTTCTAAAGAAATCTTAGGTTTGATGTCTTCTAGTACTGACTGGTTTGTTCTTCGGCAGTCCATGGTATACACAGTATTCACCACAAGCACCATAGTTCAAAGGCATCAATTTTCTTCCTATCTTTTTCACTGTCCAGCTTTCACATCCATATGATATTATTGAAAATACCATGGCTTGAACAAGTCAAATCTTTGTATGGAGAGAGACATCTCTGCTCTTGAGAATCTTGTCTAGGTCTTTCATAGCCATTCTGCCAAGAGCAATGCGTCGTCTGATTTCTTGACTGCTTGTTGCTTCTTTATTGATAGTTGATCCAAGTAGGATAAAGTTGTCCGCAATTCCAATTTCTTCTCTTTCAACGATGAACTTGTTGATTTTGCCAGTTGTCATAATCTTTGTCTTCTTTACATTAAGGTGCAGGCCCATTTTGAGACTATGTTCTTTGATCATGAGAAGCAAATGTTTCATATCATCTTCACTTTCAGCCAGTAATGTGGTATCATCAGCAAAGGGAAGGTTGTTGATGAGTCTTCCACCAATCTTCACCCCTCTGTCATCTTCATACAGTCCTGCTTCTCTGATGATTTGTTCAGCATATATAATTTAAACAGGTAAGGGGAAAGTATGCAGCCTTGTCTTACACCTTTGCTTATTTTAAACCATTCTGTTTTTCCTTGTTCCATTCAAACTGTTGCTTCTTGATCAATGTACAGACTGTGCAAGAGAACGATCAGGTGTTCTGGTATACCCATGCTTCTTAATGTGGCCCAGAGTTTCTCATGGTTTATACAGTCAAAAGCCTTGCTATAGTCGATAAAGCACAAATAGATATCCTTTTGGTATTCTTTAGTCTTTTCAAGGATCCATCTCACATCCGCGATGATGTCTTTCGTTCCTCGCCCTTTCCTAAACACTGCTTGCACTTCAGATAGTTCTTGTTCCAGGTATGGTTGTAGTCTTTTTTGAATAATCTTCAGTAGAATCTTGCAGGCATGTGGTATCAGAGTGATTGTGCGATAATTTCCACAGTCAGTTGGATCACCTTTCTTTAGTATTGGTACAAACACAGATCTTTTCCAGTCAGTTGGCCATGATGTTGTCTTCCAAATTTCTTGGCAGAGCCTTGTAAGTATGGTAACAGCTGCATCAGATTGCTGTAATACTTCTATGGGAATGCTATCAATGCCTGGTGCTTTGTTCTTTGATAAGGCTTTAAATGCTGCTTCAACCTTTTCTTTCATAACCAAAGGTTCCGGATCATAAGGTACAGGTTGAAATGGCTGTTGGTCCACTTGATCTTTATCATATAAAAACTCTGTATATTCTTTCCACCTTTTCTTCATCTTCTCAGCATCATTCAACATAGAAGCTTGAGCATCTTGGAACATTCCAATTCGAAGCTGGAATTTTTTCTTTAACTCTCGTAGCTTTTGGAAAGCCGATCTTGTTCTTCCTCTAATAGTTTCTGCTTCTATTTCCTTGCATGTGCCATTGTAGTACTTTTCCATCTATCTATTTAACATTTATAGAGCGCTTCAAACATACGAAGCGCTGTACATACATGAAGAAAAGACAGTCACTGCTCATCAGAGCTCACAATTTAGTCAAGAAGATCACAAAATACAAATACAATCAAGTAAGACAAAGTATACAATAAACAAGAAGAGCAAAAACAAGAATCAAGAACAGAAAGCAATAGAGAAGAGATGGGTTTTCCTTATCCTGTCTTCCTGCACGTTGGGAATCTATGCTGAGTTCTGCGATAGTCTTTCTTTCTCCTCTGGCTTTAGCTTCTCTGTGTTTCTGGGCAATTTTCAGAGTTTCTTCTGTCATCCATTTTGGCCATGTTTGCTTTTTCACCCTTTGTAGAGACTTCTCACTTTCTTCCAATACAACCTTCTTGATGTCATTCCATAACTCTTCTGGAGCTCTGTCATTTGTATCTAAAGCAGCAAATCAATTTTTCAGGCAGTCTCTAAATTCCAGTGGTACATTCTCAAGGTCATATTTTGCTGCATTCATGGGTGGTTTGTTCTTTTTCAACTTTAGCTTGTGTTTGCATACTAGTAGTTGATGATCTGTACCACAGTCAGCTCCAGGCTTTGTCTTTGTTGATGTTATAGAGCTTTTCCATCATTGACTTCCACAGATGTAATCAATTTGATTTTTATACAATCCACTGGGTGAAGTCCATTTGTACAGTCACCACTTGCGTTGCTGGAAGAAGGTGTTTGAGATGAATAGATCGTTGGTCTTGCAGAATTCTATCAGTCTTTCTCCAGCTTTATTTCTGTTGCCAAGTCCATATTTTCCAACCACTTTGCCTTCTTCTTTGTTGCCAACTTTTGCTTTCCAGTCTCTCATGACTATCAGGATATCCTGTTTGCATGTTCTGTCAATTTCAGCTTGAACCTTTTCATAGAACTCTTCAATTTCATCCTCTTCTGTAGCTGTTGTTGGGTAATATACTTGAATTATAGTTGTGTTGATAGGCATTCCTCGTAGACGAATAGAGATTAAGCGTTCACTGACTGCATCGTATTTCATTACAGTTCTTGCAAGTTTCTTCTTTATTATAAATGCAACACCATTTCCTCTTTGTCTTTCATTTCCAGCATAGTAGACCATGTGATCATCTGATGCAAAGTGCACGATGCCAGTCCATTTCAGTTCGCTGACACCCAACAGATCAAGTTGTACACGTTCCATTTCATTCTTGACCACCTCCAACTTCCCTTGGTACATGCTTCGTGCGTTCCATGTTCCAATGTGTAAGACATCTTTACAGCTTCTGACTCATTTCATGCACAGCAACATCAGCAGTCAGATGTCCCGAGGGCTTTGATCCAACCATATCATAATTGCTGGCTTTACTGTGAGAAGTCTTCAGCTCTACCCCAGTAGCTAGTTGAGTGCCTTCTGACCTTGGGGTCTCGTCTTCCAGCACTATAGTGCAATTTGTTTTGTTGTGACTATCCACTGGGTTTTCATAGCAAGATACAGAAGTAGATTGCTGGGCCTTTCCTCCGCGCACTTTAAATTTAGTGTTGTTGCTGTTGTCACAGAAATGTGATCCTCTGCCGCCAACACAGTCCCATTCTGCTGCTGCCCATATGGGTTTTCATTCCACCAAATAATCCAACGGTAATCAATCACCTGAGATCCTCAAAAGTATTACCGTGAAACATCCCCTCCTTATTCTTTAATTATTTTTATCGGGCATAAACCGTGGGAGGAGGATATTTGAAAACACCCCTCCTGTACAGTACATGTCCCTTTTTATTTCTTATTCAAGTAATTTAAGATATGAGCTTATAAACTCTCCGTATTAAAGTAGACACTTATCTGGTAATCCACACACGACATGCACGTTTCGGGGTAATATCAACCCCTGTATCAAGCACTCCTAGTATTGATCCAGCGTGTTACCATATCCACATTACCAACAGGCAAAAAACGCCGAACATCAGGCTGATCAAATAGGGGATACTAACTCATAATTGGCTATCCATAAAATGACTGCCATCCTAGAACACCAATCACATGAGAGGGGGTTCCCACACATCAGGGAATTCCCATACATGATAGGTGCTGTGTCAAAAGAATTCCAACCAATCAATTTCTCGGTTAAGATCCATGGGGGAAACCGCCTGCAATTGAAAAATCCATCATTGCTCAAGTCTACGCAGCTTAGCAACCCGATCACCACCCCTTGGATCCAGCGGAACATGATCTATAACAGTCCACCGCAGTTGATCAAAAGTGTGATTTAGTTCCATACAGTGGTGTATCATTGGAACGGTAAGCACCGCTTGGAGAAATCTTGAAGCATGTTCCCCCAATCGCACCTTAATAGCCCGTGTGGTACTCCCCACATATGTGAAAGGGCATGCACATTCCATAAAGTAAATCACAAAAGATGACACACAAGAGGTTTGCCAACGCTGATTAAAACTCCGACCAGTATGTAAATCAATCCATGATGTCCCCGATATCGTTGTGGCACAATAACTACAATCTTGACACGTGGAATGTATCCCAGCCCCCCTCAACAGGGGAGCAGGTCGATCCACCAGTCCAGCAGATTTGGCCAACATATCCCGCAGATTGGCCCCCCGAGAGTAGGCCACCCGCAGTGGTTTATTAAAACACGAGTGCAAAGAAAGCACTGACCAATGTTTTTTCAGAATTGCAATTACAGTGGAAGAATGACTCATGTAAGGCAAAATCCCTGTCACCATCTCATCCTCAATATTCATTGGTTGAAGAGGGTGATCCAAAAACCACTCCCGATGAGTAAACAACGCTCTACGATATGCTCTGGATAGCACCGATCTCAGATAACCTTTGCACACCAGCCTGCCAAATAATTCTTGCGCATGATGTTTAAATTGTTCTGTAGATGTGCAGAGTCAGCGAATCCTCAGAAACTGCCCATAGGGTAGTCCTTTCCGCAAAGGCCCAGGATGAAAACTGCGGTAATCCAAAAGGCTATTTCTTTGGACCGGTTTCCTATACAGGGTGGTAGATAGGGAAGTGCCATCTCGAAAAACCGTCATATCCAAAAACTCCACATGATTCTGATCTGTATGAGGTGTAAACTTGATATGTGATCTTATAGTGTCAAGCCACTTGAGAAAATCTTGCAAAGAGTCACAAACAGATGACCAAATGAAGATGTCTTCCAAATATCGCTTCCACAAAAGAACATGTGAAAAATATGGAGATTTATAGATATATTTTTTTTCCAAATCAGCCATATATAGCGTGGCCACCGACGGGGCCACCGTAGCTCCCATAGCGATACCATAGATTTGCTGAACAAAACTCCCCTGAAACAAAAAATAATTCCGGGTGAGTATCATAGTTATGAGAGTCAACAAAAAGGACTTCGGAAGATGTGCTGGAGCTTTAACAAACCGCGATTGAAGCATTCGCAAAGCCTCATTCTGGTCCACATTCGTATAAAGCGATACAACATCCAAAGTGATAAAGTAACATTCAGAAGGGTGTAAAACCATCCCTTCCAAAAAGCTCAAAAAATGTGTGGAATCCCGAATGAAGGACTGAACCGCCGCTGCTTCCTCTCTCAAAACATCGCAAAATTTAGATAATGGTTCTAAAATTGAACCACGACAAGAAATTATTGGTCTACCAGGGGGATCTGTTATGGATTTGTGGATTTTAGGAACCAAATATATAATCGGTATCATAGGGTTGGACAAAATTAAAAACCGAAGTTCTTTCGATGTAATCCACCCTCTTGAAAAAGCTTCCATAACCATATCCCGAATCTCCACCTTCAAAATCTGTGTAGGATCCGCTTCCAACTTCCTATAAGTCTGCGGATCCGAAACGTGAGAACTTAATTTTGCCAAGTAGTCCTCAACAGTCCATAAAACAATGGCTCCCCCTTTGTCCGCATTTCGAATGATAACATTTGGGTCATCAGATAATGATCTTATATTATCCCAATCAGCCTTAGTGATATTATGTCACCACCCCAAAGATTTTTCATTATCACCTAAATCCTTTAAAACCAACGATTGAAACGTTGCAATAATTGGATCAGTAGGACCCGGCGGATGCCATCGGAAAAACGGGTCTCACCACTGATTCAACCAGTTCAATAACTTGTTTATCCTCAAAATAGTGTAGGATTTTTAACTTCCGAAAAAACTTTTGAAGTGCTACTCGCATCTTCGGTACTTCGGTTTTTAATTTTGTCCAACCCTAAGATGCCGATTATATATTTGGTTCCTAAAATCCACAAATCCATAACAGATCCACCTGGTAGACCAATAATCTCTTGTCATGGTTCAATTTTAGAACCATTATCTAAATTTTGCGATGTTTTTTTGAGAGAGGAAGCAGTGGCGGTTCAGTCCTTCATTCGGGATTCCACACATTTTTTGAGCTTTTTGGAAGGGATGGTTTTACCCCCTTCTGAATGTTACATTATCACTTTGGATGTTGTATCTTTTTATATGAATGTGGACCAGAATGAGGCTTTGCGAATGCTTCAATCGCGTTTGTTAAAGCTCCAGCATGTCTTCCGAAGTCCTTTTTGTTGACTCTTATAACTATGATACTCACCCGGAATTATTTTTTGTTTCAGGGGAGTTTTTTTCAGCAAATCTATGGTATCGCTATGGGAGCTACGGTGGCCCCGTCGGTGGCCACGCTATATATGGCTGATTTGGAAAAAAAATATATCTATAAATCTCCATATTTTTCACATGTTCTTTTGTGGAAGCGATATTTGGACGACACATTCTTTATTTGGTCATCTGATTGTGACTCTTTGCAAAATTTTCTCAAGTGGCTTGACACTATAAGATCACATATCAAGTTTACACCTCATATAGATCAGAATCATGTGGAGTTTTTGGATATGACGGTTTTTCGAGATGGCACTTCCCTATCTACCACCCTGTATAGGAAACCGGTCCAAAGAAATAGCCTTTTGGATTACCGCAGTTTTCATCCTGGGCCTTTGCGGAAAGGACTACCCTACGGGCAGTTTCTGCGGATTCGCCGACTCTGCACATCTACAGAACAATTTAATCATCATGCGCAAGAATTATTGGCAGGCTGGTGTGCAAAGGTTATCTGAGATCGGTGCTATCCAGAGCATATCGTAGAGCGTTGTTTACTCATCGGGAGTGGTTTTTGGATCACCCTCTTCAACCAATGAATATTGAGGATGAGATGGTGACAGGGATTTTGCCTTACATGAGTCATTCTTCCACTGTAATTGCAATTCTGAAAAAACATTGGTCAGTGCTTTCTTTGCACTCGTGTTTTAATAAACCACTGTGGGTGGCCTACTCTCAAGGGGCCAATCTGCGGGATATGTTGGCCAAATCTGCTGGACTGGTGGATCGACCTGCTCCCCTGTTGAGGGGGGCTGGGATAGATTCCCCGTGTCAAGATTGTAGTTATTGTGCCACAACGATATCAGGGACATCATGGATTGATTTACATACTGGTCGGAGTTTTAATCGGCGTTGGCAAACCTCTTGTGTGTCATCTTTTGTGATTTACTTTATGGAATGTGCATGCCCTTTTAGATATGTGGGGAGTACCACACGGGCTATTAAGGTGCGATTGGGGGAACATGCTTCAAGATTTCTCCAAGCGGTGCTTACTGCTCCAATGATACACCACTGTATGGAACTAAATCACACTTTTGATCAACTGCGGTGGACTGTTATAGATCATGTTCCGCTGGATCCAAGGGGTGGCGATCGGGTTGCTAAGCTGCGTAGACTTCAGCAACGATGGATTTTTCAATTGCAGGCGGTTTCCCCCATGGATCTTAACTGAGAAATTGATTGGTTGGAATTCTTTTGACATAGCACCTATCATGTATGGGAGTTCCCTGATGTGTGGGAACCCCCTCTCATGTGATTGGTGTTCTAGGATGGCAGTCATTTTATGGATAGCCAATTATGAGTTAGTATCCCCTATTTGATCAGCCTGATGTTCGGCGTTTTTTGCCTGTTGGTAATGTGGATATGGTAACACGCTGGATCAATACTAGGAGCGCTTGATACAGGGGTTGATATTACCCCGAATCGTGCACGTCGTGTGTGGATTACCAGATAAGTGTCTACTTTAATACGGAGAGTTTATAAGCTCGTATCTTAAATTACTTGAATAAGAAATAAAAAGGGACATGTTTCAAATATCCTCCTCCCACAGTTTATGCCCGACAAAAATAATTAAAGAATAAGGAGGGGGTGTTTCACGGTAATACTTTTGAGGATCTCAGATGGGTTTTCATGGCAAGATACAGAAGTAGACTGTCGGGCATTTGCTCCGTGCAGTTTAAGTTTAGTGTGGTTGCCATTGTCACAGAATGTGATCCTCCGCCTCTGAATGGGAATTCTACTGCTGCCCAGATGGGTGGTTTGTCTTGGTCTGGCACCTCAGCTGAGACCTGTCCATCTTGGGAGACTCTGCCAGTAATTAAACTACTGATAGCTTAGCTCTCAGCATCACTGATGCACTCAAGCCCTCACAGCATGACAAGCTGCAAACCAAGTGAGGATCTGCAATGTTAACCTAGCTAATTAAGCGTGACTGTGTTGTGATGTTACAATACTTGGGTCCAAATTCTGAACTTTGATTTGATTGTGTAGGGGGGAAGTACTTCTGTCACAAAAGAAGAGCGGGACCTGGGCGTGATTGTGTCTGATGATCTAAAAGGAGCTAAACAGGTAGAAAAGGCAACAGTGAAAGCTAGAAGGATGCTTGGGTGCATAGGGAGAGGAATGGCCATCAGAAAAAATGAGGTGAAAGTGCCTCTGTATATATCTTTGGTGCGATCTCATTTGGAGCACTATGTGCAATTCTGGAGACCACACGTTCAAAAGGATATAGAAAGGTTGGAGTCGGTGCAAAGGGTGGCTACTAAATTGGTTAGTGGTCTTCGTTATAAAGCATATGAGGACAAATTTAAGGATCTTAATATGTATACCTTTGAAGAAAGGCGGGATAGAGGTGATATGATTGAGATGTTTAAATACCTCCGTGGCATAAATGCATAGGAGGAGAGCCTCTTTCGACTGAAAGCAAGCTCTGCTACAAGAGGACATAAGATGAGGGTGAAAGGGGATAGACTCAGGAGTAATATGCGGAAATATTTCTTTACAGAAAGAATGGTAGATGTGTGAAATAGTCTCCCAGTAGAAGTGGTAGAGATGAGGACAGTATCTGAATTCAAAAACTCATGGGACAAACTCAGAGGATCTCTAAAGGAAAAGAGGGGGCTATTGTAGTAGTCTATATGGAAGGGCAGACTAGATAGAAACATGATGGCAGAAAAAGACCACATGGCCTATGTTTAACAGACTTTCTGTTAGAAAGAAACTTTTTGGCAGCATGCAAAAACTCTAGAACTGACAGCAGTTAGCACAGGAATTACTGTGTGCTGTCATGCCAGCACAGTAATAGTTACTGTTACTGCGAGCCTGTGCTAACGGTCACCACATGCTAAAACACTCTTTAATTGCTTAGAACACTTTGGGGTCTACTCTGTAACACGAATAGCAGGGATGGACTTTGGGACGTCGGTCCACACTATTCGTCCGCCTTTCCCATCTCCGCCAAGCCTCCCCGTATGAACAAGGAATTTGTACAGGGAAGCTAGATGAGGGCAGGAAAGCGGCGGTGCGGAGGCAGAGATAGGACGGGCAAAGGGCAGTCCGCAGCCCCGGATTTACAGGGCTGATTCTGATGTCCGCCCTGTATGTCCGGGGCGGGCTGACTGAACTGAGGTGGAATAAGTTCCCGTAGATGGCAGGACCGGGGAGCAGCAAAGGTAGGAGGGGGTGCAGGAGATTCCCTGCAGCCCGACCCTGGCCTTGGGAGTCCAGATCGGTGGTCGGGCTGCGAGGAATGAAAATAGTTGTCGGTGGCTGGGGATCGTGGCTCCTAAATGGAGACGTGGTGCCATGGCAACCGGACATCTTGGCACCGTGGCTCCATTGAGGAGCCTTGAGTTAGTTATCTGGGCAGAGGCCTGTATGTGCAGGCTGATCGGAATTGGGTCCCAGCCTGCACGTACAGTCCTAGACAGGATTCTGATCCCATGGGGACTAGACTGCTCCGCGGGATCAGAATACCATCTTCCTCTGTACGTCTGGTTCTGACCGGATACACAGCAGGCCGGGACATTCAAATCAGAATAGACCTCCACAGTAAAAGGGCACCTAAATGCTCAAAAGTATATCCTTATCTGGGTTTAGCATTTATAGAAGTGTAATCAACAATGTAACCATTTAACCCACACAGAATTTACACCCTCATTTCCAAATACTAGACTGAAATGCTTTCAGCAAATATCTATATCCATAACTATAAGTTTAAAAAGCAGGAAGTTAATAGTTAACCTGATCAAGGCAAACATAAATAGAAAGTTCATTATCTGATATTAATAAAAGAACATTGAGTTGGTAAATACAGACTCTGAAACATGATTCGGTCTCCTGTTTAACAACCTCATTTGCATGCACATTAAATAAGTAGGACCCAAGGCTATTAAAAACATTTATGTTGATATATATTTGAAGTTGACAGGTGTTTTAATACTTTGATATTCCCAGTCATTTGCAGCCATTACAATGGAAGAAGCCAGCTGCAAGTGTGTTATATGCTTACATGTTTCAAAGACAACACTCATGCATGCTAAGACAGTTCTGCAATTATTTAGGTTTTCTATTTACAATGTCTATTCTAGCTGAAATTTTAAAATGCTCAGGCAAACCATCCATCTCCTGATAACAAGATGATATGGAAGAATTCCTAGAAAAGAGCCAGTATAATATAACTACAATCATAGACTTCATTCCACTTAAACCAAACTAGATAAATCTGGGAGAAAAGGATCTCAGCACCATTGGGCCATGAAGTCCTGGCTTTTAAGCTAGGCCTAGGGTTGCCAACCAGCTGGTTTTCAGCCAGCCTGGCCGGTTTTCCTGTGGTCGGACCGGCTGCCGGAAGAGAACCGAAACCGGCCATTGAAAAGCCGTTTTTTTGCTCTGGCTGCGAGATCGGAGCGGCCAGAGCAGAAAACCGACTTTGCGCTTGCGCTTGCGATCACAGTCCTGGCCCCCCCTTGCAGCCGCTGCTGCTGCTTCTTACAGAGCAGCGGCTGCAATAAAGTTAATTTAAAAGTAAGGAATCCTGTGAGGGGCCTTCCGGCCCTATGAAACTCCTTCTGCAGTGCCCGCCTCTCTGATGTCACTTCCTTTTCAGCCAGGGACCCTGCAGAAGGAGTTTCATAGGAGCGGAGGGTTTCTCACAGGTTTCCTTACTTTTAAATTAACTTTATTGCAGCTGCTGCTCAGTAAGAAGATGGAGCAGCAGCTGCACGAGGGGGCGGGAGACTACAAATGGGCTGTGATGGGGGGACCTGTACTGGAAAAGGGCTATGGGGGGGGACTTGGACTGGAAATGGGTTGTGATGGGGGGGGACCTGGACCAGAAAAGAACTATGGGGGGGGGGGACTTGGACTGTAAAAGGGCTATGGGGGGGGGACATGGACTGGAAATGGGTTGTGATGGGGGGGACCTTGGACTGGAAATGGGCTATGGTGGAGGGAGGGGGAACTTGGACTGAAAATAGGCTGTGATTAGGGGGGCTAGGACTGCAAATGGGCTGTGATGGTGGGGGGCCTAGGACTGGAAATAGGCTGTGATGGGGGACTTGGACTGTAAATGGGCTGTGATTGGGGGGCGGGGGCTAGGACTGGAAATGGCCTGTGATGTGAAGGCTAGCACTGGAAATGGGCTTATGAAGAGTTGGAATAGGACTGGAAATTGGCTGATATGGGGCATGGGAGAATGGGACTAGAAGGGAGTGGATGCTGGGTGGGTCTAGAACTATAAGGGAACTGATTTTGGGGGAGGACTAGAATGGATGGGGAATGAGAATGGAGAGGGGAAAAATATTTTGTGTGGAAGAAAAGTCTATGATGGGTCGGGTATTGGGAGAGTAAGAGGGGCTTGAGAATGGAAGGGTGAAATTTAAATGGATTATAAAGGAATAAGGAAAGAATTTGGGGAAAGAGCAAAAGGGAAACAATCAGTATGTTAAAGCAGATATAGAGAGAGAATGGAAAACATCTAAAAGAGAAGAAAGCCCAAATGGATAGCTCGCAGAAGACACGAAGAAACCAGAAGAAAGTGACTGGAGCAATTGCAACTGAAAAATGAAATGCCCAAACAGAAGGTAGAAAATACTTTTTATTTTGAATTTATTAACTGGAATATGTCTGGTCTGGGAAGTGTGTATTGCTAACATCTTTGCGTTTTTGTTTAGTGCAAGAGGAAATTACTTTATAGTTTTATTTCTCCAGTGTTGTACATTTCATGTTTGGATTTTGGGGTTCCCAGTTTAATTATTATCTGACCAAGGAAGTTAGCCTACACGTATCCTCGGTAATTTTTGTGGGTGGGGCTGGGGGTGGGGCAGGGGTGGGACTAGGGGAGGAGAATGGGTGGAGCATGGCGAGCCTAAGGTGTCGGGTTTTTCTCGGTGAAAAAGTTGGCAACCCTAGCTAGGCCAAGAACAGGCACCGTTACATTAGAGATCTTAAAAAAAACTCCCCACACCAACACATATACGCTGAGGACACAATACTTTCCACACACAATCAACCAAATTAAACATCCCTCCAGTGATATAGTCTAATATTCACCATAGCATTTTAACTTATCTCTGCCCCAACAATCATCTTCCTTAAGCACAGCATTTTTCTCTATACATAGAGTTTTCCATACATAGGGTTAAACCCGCAAGCACCACACTTATCTCCAAACATGGAGCTTGACCCAATGCCAGTGCCACAATCGATGCCCTATGGCGTTTTGCAATTGCTTCGTCAGGGGTCGGCAGAGTCTTAAAGCAGATCTAATCGCGTTCTGTATCCATGCCACTCACAACCGCTAGAGGAAAAAGAGAAAAACATTAATCCTAATATCCCCAGCAATAATGCCGCTCTCCCCCTCTAAATCACACAGATCTGCAGTTCACGGTGGATTCTGTCTCAGTTTGGGGTCTGGTTTTAGTTCTGAAGTGCCTAGAGGATATCCTTTGGCGGTTGTAGACGGGCATATCTTTGTGCGAAGTATAATGACTGAAGAAGGTTATTGGGAGCACACACCACTGGTCAGGTTGGGAAAGAATCCGGATATGTTCATTTTGTAACTCCCGTATTCTCCTTTGAGTCGTGATGTGCGGAGCATTATTAATAAGCATTTCCTTATTTTGCAAACAATTCCAGGGTTACAGGATAAACAGGCCAGGATGGCGAGATCCCGGGGACGGAATTTAAAGGAAATTCGGTGCTCGTCTCATTTGAAGGAGTGTGGGTTTTTCCATGTGGTTCTTGTTCCATCTGTACAGGGTTGGCCCTGTGAGGGATTTCAAGCACAAAGACAGACGATATTCTATCAGCAGATTTTGCACATGCACCTCACCTCATGTTGTGTATGCAGTCTATTGTCCATGTAAACTTCTGTAAATTGGGAAGACTGCTTGTGCTTTTAAAGTCCAGATGGGCAAACATCGAAGCAGGCTAAGTAGGGAGTATGTAGAAGCTCCTTTAGTGCCCCATTGTCTAGATTAGAAAATGGCCATGTGTTTTCAGATTTTAAATATTTCTGTATAGATAGGCTTGATGAAGAATTGCCCAATTGGGCTAAGTTGCTATTTGTGAACAACGCTGGATTTTCCAGCTTGGAAAAGCAGACTGTCTGAATGCCCTGATAAAATGGGGGTCGTGTATATAGGGTGGGAGGGTGGCATATAAAATCTGATATTTGTTGAAAGTGGGCTGTATATTATGTGGAGGTCTTTATTTGAACTGTCATTCATGGAGGGATTGGTTGCTGTGTTTGGGCTTTGCCCTGAGGAGAGATCGTGGGATCCATTTGCTGAACAGGAGACAGTGATTTTGGAGAATGGAGAATGCATAGAGCTGCCATGTCAATTAGATCTGCTTTAAGACTCTGCCGACCCCTGACAAAGCAATTGCAAAATGCCATAGGACATCGATTGTGGCACTGGCATTGGGTCAAGCTCCATGTTTGGAGATAAGTGTGGCGCTTGCGGGTTTAACCCTATGTATAGAAAACTCTATGTATAGAGAAAAATGCTGTGCTTAAGGAAGATATGATTGTTGGGGCAGAGATAAGTTGAAATGGTATGGTGAATATTAAACTATATCAATGGAGGGATGTCTAATTTGGTTGATTGTGTGTGGAAAGTGTTATCTGTCCTCTGCTTATATGTATTGGTGTGGGGAGTTTTTTAGGATCCCTGATGTAATGGTGCCTGTCCTTGGCCTAGATTGATAGCCAGAACGTCATGGTCCAATGGTGCTGAGATCCTTTTCTCCCATTAACTATATTTTGATTTCTCCTCTATTTTTGTTTAAGTGGAATGAATGGACACTGGCGTAGTATAAAATAACTGGCAGTTTTGCTTTTCTAATCTAGCAAGGGGTAGTTATTGAAGAGGTCAACATTTTTAACAAAACCATGCACTAGTGCAAAGACAGATCTATATCGTTTAAATCCATGACCAGTTTGGTACTGTGGGACCCTAGCCTGGGCCCTAGGGCTTACAGGCATAGGGCTGCCTTGTAATGTCCTTAAATAAAGCTTTTCTGACTGTCCCCAGTGGAATTCTGGGTCTTGTAGTTAGGCTTTTCTTGAGCAAGGACAAAATGTAGTGTGAGACCGTTGGTAAGGCATACAAGAATATTTATTTTTCTATGGGGATTTCCAAGGCATTAAAATTCAAACACAAGGCATTAGGATACTTCTCCAACACAAAGGATAACAGAAGATAACTGGCAACTGAGGTAAACGGAAACCAAAAGTCCTGCTAACCTTAGCAGCTGTTTTTCATTAAACAAAACAATACTCAGCACAGCTTCTTATATCTCTTTCCAACAAAAGGTAAACTTTCTTCTTGGCACAACTGTTTTCCCTTTTAAACAAACTTCTGATAGCACACAGCTTTTACACCACTGTTGTTTTCCCAGTTCAAACAAACCTCTGGTAACACACAGCTTTTTGCTTTTGAAGGAAATTCTCACTTGGTAAAACACATCCTTGGCTTTAGAAGACTATTAGCAGTTACAGAGTTATGCACAATACAGCTTCTCACTCTCTCAGCTCTGCTTAGTAAGGCTCAGTCTTCTTTTAAACAGAATGAGCAATCCATTGGAGAGATTCCTAGGTCAGACTCTGGCACATAAGAACTGAACTGCATTTCCTCCTGGGCTAAAGAATGCTCATTGCTTTCTACAGTCTTAAAAGCTTCCTCAGCTTCTCTGTCTTGTAGGAACTTTTGAAACTGGCTCCACAGCAAATCTTTCTGATTGGGCACAGTTACTTTGGGAGAATAAGCCTTTCTCTCAGGGAACACTTGTGCTAATGTTTCTAGTGTTTTTAGCTCAGCTGCTCTGCTCACTGCTGGGGTTTGGCTTTTTCCACTCTCAAGCATCTCCACCCACCTTCTGGCAGTTGTAGGGCTCAGGTCTGGCTCTTGTACACTAGCTGTTACAAACTGTTCCTGTTCATCTGTAAGCTGTTCAGCTATACATCTGTTGGCTTCACTTCTAGGAGCATTTCTCAGACATCCACTGCTTCCTTTTCTACTGACCTCTTTCAGCTTCTGGAAGTCAGACTTCTTGTGCCTTTCTCCATTCCTTCTCTTATGAGCTCTCTCCTGAAAGCCTTCCTGGAATCCTTCTTCCTCTCCAGGATCTCCCAGGGCTCTGGGATACCTCTTCCCACTGAAATCCCCTTGCTCCAGGATCTCTCCTTCTCCTGTGGAAGGGACTCTCCCTTCCTTCCTTCCTTCCTTTCTGGTCAGAGTGAGGTTTTAAAAACCGTTTCTTCCCTGCCACACCCTGGCCTTCGCACAGGCCTTTCCAATCAGTATCTAAACCTGCCCCCACTTCAGAGTCTGGGCGCGACTTAGCCTCAGCAGATAAGGCAAAGGAGAGCAAGGCTCCTGCAGACAACACAGAGGACACAATGAGCAGAAGCACAACGATGACCACGGTGGCTAGGTGAACCTTAAAAGGTTCACCTAGCCACCGTGGTCATCGTTGTGCTTCTGCTCGTTGTGTCCTTAGCCTCAGCAGAGACAGGATTTTTTTTCTTTCCTGCTCTGCAAGCTCTGTGCACAGCTTGTCTGTCACTTGTTTTAAAGGCAGAAACATGGTTTTCTTCTATCTCCATCTGTTCTTGGCTGCTCTCATCATCACAGTACTCTGCTATGTGAATAACATGGGTTTGATTCCTAAGTCAGCTCTTCTCTTCTCTGGGCCAGTCAGTGCTGAAAATGTTGAGGAAACAGCATTTACAGGCCTTGGTGGGGAACTGAGTTCCAGTCTGGGCTACCAAAAGAGTGGACAAGCAGGGTGAGCACCCTGAGCACAAGACTACAGGGACTATATCTCACTTTTAAGTTAGGGTCTGAGTCTTCAGCTGTCCTGAATAAACCTGGTAGTGGCTGATTGCTGAGGTCAAGCAGGCTTGTGCCTGGCTAGTACTTGGATGGGTGATTAATTTGGAAGACCAGGGACTATAAACTCATTATATGGAAGAAAGGCCTGGCAATCTACTTCTGCTTGCACCTTGCCAAAAGAAAACCCCAGGGGTTGAGTCAGCAATGACTCAGTGGTACACACTGCATTGCTGACTCTGCATGTACATAAGCTGGGAATGGAGGCAACAAATGCATCCTTTGCCTGGGGCACCATTTTCTCCAGTGACTGCCTTTGTCCTATTATTGTGCTATGGCAACACTTAGAAGTCAGGCCCGGATTTGCAGGGCTCCAGAAGGAACCTAGGGAACGTTTACTAAAGGGTGTTAACTGTTATCACGGTTTCTGACATACACTAAAGGCACACTGCACACATTAACAGTTAGCACAGGCAGATTCCGCTGCTAACTCTCCATGGCATGTTAAGATTGCAAGTGGATGGATTAGGGGTGGAGAGTGGATGAGGTACGCGCCTTGCAGTCAGTGCACCTACACTAACTGCAGACGAGCAATTACCACTGGTACACTTTACCGCCATCTCCATAGGTGGAGGTAAAGTGCACCCATGCTAATTCCATGCTGTGCTAGGGCAGTGTGCTCCTCATTAGTTGCTAGGAACATGCTTTCTCTATCCCCCAACAGTGAACACAGTGGCGTTGCACCTAATGTTGTATAGTTTGAGTGTTACCAGTGCATTAGTGCAACCCCCATTGCACCCTTTAGTAAAAGGACGCCTAGTAATGCAGTGGAGGAGTAGCCTAGAGATTAGCACAACAGCCTTGCACCCAGGAGATCTGGGCTGATAGTCCTTGTGACCTTGGGCAAGTCACTTTACTCTCCATTACCTCAGAAGAAAAGGCCTGGTAATCTACTTCTGGACATACCTTGCCAAGAAAACCCAGGGGCTGCTGGGTTACCAGGAGTCAGCAATGACATGACAGCCCTTAAAAAAAATATGTATATGGCCACTGGCCAAAGGTTTTCATTGCAATCAATGTTTTGGTAAATACTCTAGTTACAATAACTCAAAAATGGTTGGTTTAAAATTAAGCTGCAATCTCAGAGGAACAGGAGGAAACATCTAGGCCAAAAAAATAAAAAATCTAAATACAATTCTCATATTTGGCTTTGATCTGAAACATTCAATGAAGGAATATCATTAGAATCACTGAGTGGAGTGGAGGAGTGGCCTAGTGGTTGGGGCAAGGTACTTCAGGCCGGAAGGTCAGGGGTTCAAATCCCACTAGAGCAGCGTTTTTCAACCACTGTGCCGCGGCACACTAGTGTGCCAATGTGGCAGGTGCAGGCCTGTGACCCACGGTGTCTGACATAGGCAGGCCAGCATGGCTAGCTTGACCTGTAAATGAGGCCTGTGGAGAGGCATATAGGATTGCACATCCCCCAATATGCTGCTATTGTAAGAAAGAACTCAGTAGAAATATTGAATTAGCTTAGATAAGCAGAATTGCAGAATTAAGAAATGGAAAAATACAGAAAAGATGTGTTTTAAAGTTACTGATAAGAAAAAGTACATTTGCAGAGAAATATTGAGGAGTGCTGACAGATGAGTTACAGAACCTTGCTCTTCTGCACGCACAAATGGTCCCATAGCCTTGAAAGTGTGAAAGTAACAAGTTGATGAACTGACCATTGTAATTGGGACTAGAAGGGGGGCAGGCAGGTGTCATGCCTACAGAAGCCCACAGAAGGAACATAATTGGAGAAACTTATCAGTACCGGGACCAATAGAAGGGCTACGGGAGGTACGGGAGCGTACCGGGACCAATAAAATGTTTTTCTATACCTAGAATGGAACAGAAGTCTATAAAAGTTGTTGTAATGCTTGAAAACTTTGCTCAGCCATTTTGAAATTGCCTTGCTTGAGACTTGTGCACAAATAAATGATTTGGACCTTCTGAACAGACTCCTGGTATCATTGGTTTGTCTGCGCTTTGCTGCTACATATTCCTTGGTGCGTTGGCCGGGAAGTTGTGGAATCAAAGTGTATATAGGGCAATATACCACGACTTTCCGCCTCTATAGGCTTGGTCCTGCCGGGATCGCGCCCTTCCGACGAGGGCCGCTCCCTGGCGCCACCGGTCCCTTGTATCGGAGGGAGCTGGTCGGACCTCGGCGGGTGCCGGGCCCGGTCGGAGCCAACGCCTCGAACCCGAGTGAGGGGAGTCCGAGGTCCAACTCATGCGCCTGCTTGGGAAGTTTTGAGGACCGGATCCGGTGAGTATAGTTTCGATTTTGGGTCTAGACAGAAATAGAAAGAGCAGTACTGCCATTGGAACTTGGAATTTGGAATTTGTAATCTCGAGATATTGGGAATTGGTAAGAGAGCATGATCAACTCTCAAGGAAGAGCCGAGTAGCCTGGCATGGGAATGCGCTAGGTGAAACCCTCATCCTTTTTGTAATTTGGGAAAAAGACTAGTCAGAACAGATAGAAACGAATGCATTCTGGGAATACGTTGCTAGCATGATTGTGTGAACGAAGTGTGAATGAGAGGTCTGGCAGCACGGACCAAGTGAAGGCGGACCCCTGATTAGCGCATTTCCTGACCGGGCGACCGCGTTCAGGTCGCGAAAAGGGGGAAGCGATTGTCGTCTTGTCTTGTTATTTGTATTCCCTATACGTTTCCAGGGCCGTGAGGACCCCTTACCCACGGTCCGCCCACCTTTTCCCTTCTGTCTGTTGTTGCGCGCACACATCGAAATGGGAGGGGCGGAGTCTACTAGGAACACTCCATTAGAATGTATGATCGCACATTTTAAAGAGGGATATTCAGGAGATTATGGTATTAAAATGACAGCAGCCCGTTTGCAGATTTTGTGTACTAGGGAGTGGCCCGATCTAGACCCCATCTGGCCCCGAGAGGGAACGTTCGCCGTAGAGATTATCCAGTCAATACATCGTAGAGTGCGGGTAGCGCACCCAGATCAGTACCCCTATATAGATTCCTGGTTAAGTATTTGTGAAGATCCGCCCTCCTGGGCGCAGCGCTGTTATGAGGAACAGTGCAGAATAATGTTAGCTAAAACAGATTCTAGACAGAAAAAGGAACAGCCTAGAATGAAAGAGCAGGATAAGAAAGCCAAGAAGAAACCCATCTTGGCAGATCCCGATTCCCCAGAAGTAGTCCTCAGGCAGCCCCGAACCCCAGGTCCAGTAAGAATAGCTCGGCGGCGTCCTGCCCCAGAACCCCAGAGACTGCCAGAGCCGAGGCGAGACCCAACCCCAGACCCCCCTCCTCCTGGAGGAGAGGAAGAGAAAGAATTAGCGGGAAGAGAAGAGGAGGATGTAAAAAGTGAGCCAGAAGCGGAGCTAGAAGAAGAAGGAGGGGATTCCCCAGAAGAAGAAGAAGAGGACAGTGTACAAATAATTGAGAAAGCCAGCGCTAGCACTAGCAAGCCAGTGAAAGAAAAACCCAAAGCAAAACCAGTTGAGAAAAAGAAAGCAACTCCTGCAAAGACAACGACAATAGCCCTTAGATCCCAGACCCAAATGACGCCTGGGACGACAGCCAAACTGTTTCCCTTAAGGCAAGTCCCAGGGGTGCCCGTAAAGAATGATAATGATGAAGTGGTAGCGGGACCCCTAACTTATGTGTATATTCCCTTCTCTACAACTGATTTATTAAATTGGAGGTCGCACTATGCCTCCTATACTAGCAAGCCCCAGGAGCTGACCGAATTAGTAACTAGTATTATGGAAACTCACCAACCCACTTGGCCAGATTGCCGTCAGCTCCTGACCACCCTATTTACTACAGAAGAACGAGCGAGAATTAGAAAAGCAGCTATTGAATGGATGGCAGAAAACCCTGCAGCTCCGGCGCAGGGGCAGAATATAATAGATCGTAGAGAAGCAGCTCAGAGAGAATTCCCGAATGAAGACCCCCAATGGGATCCAAATACAGATGAAGGATCCACAGCCCTAGCCCGCTTTCGCCAAGGCTTTTTACAAGGCCTGAGAAGGGGAGGCCAAAAAGCTATGAACCTTTCCAAAGTAGCAGGAGTTATCCAAGGAATAGATGAGAGCCCAGCAGATTATTATGAAAGATTAACTGAAGCTTACAGAATGTATACTCCCTATGATCCCGAGGCACCAGGAAGTTTATGCATGGTGAATTCTGCTTTTGTAAACCAGTCTCAACCAGACATTAGACGTAAATTACAGAAATTAGAAGGGTTTGCGGGCATGAATGCAACACAGTTATTGGAAGTCGCTCATAAAGTGTATGTGAATCGTGATACTGAAAGACAGAGAGAATGTGATAGAAAGATGAAGAAGAAAGCTGATTTTTTGGCTGCGGCCATAGTTGAAAAGAAAAGGGGAGGTGTCCCTAATCGAAGGAGCAGAGGAAGAGGGCGGGGTCAAGGCGGAGGCCGGACCCAGAGACTAGGCGTGAACCAATGCGCCTATTGCAAAGAGGAAGGACATTGGAGAGATACGTGCCCGCAACTCGAAGACGCCCAGCAAGATGACGACAACGATCATCAGTGGCGAGAAGAAAGACGAGGCCGTCCCCGAGGCCGAGGAGGAGCCAATCGAGAACAATTCCAGAGAGAGGGGAGGAGGAGCCATCCAAGCATTGGCCACACAGGCCCATGATGAGGATGACGTGGATTAGGACAGACCGGGCTCCAAGTTTGCTTTAGGTCTCCAGGAGCCTATGGTCGAAATACAAATAGGAGACCAATTTATGAACTTTATGGTTGATACTGGAGCAGAACATTCAGTAATAGACAAAAAGATAGCCCCATTCACCAAAAAAGCAGTCACCATTATAGGAGCAACTGGTGCCAAAGCCACAAAGTCTTTTCTACAAAACCGAATATGCAGTCTAGGAGGACAGCAAGTAACTCATCAATTCCTTTACATGCCCGAATGTCCAGTACCCCTACTGGGACGAGATATGCTAGCCAAGCTTCAAGCACAGATATCTTTCTCCGAACAAGGAGAAATGCAAATGACAGTGAATTCTCAAGCCAAACCAGCAGGAGTAATGCTGCTGACAGTACCCCGAGAAGAAGAGTGGAGATACTACATTGATGATTCGATTCAAGATACCTATTTTGAACAAACTTTAAAGAACATTCATGCACCACTTGAAGTATGGGCAGAAGGCAGTCCCCCAGGCCTAGCCAAGCATATAGCACCAGTGATTGTAACCCTCAAGCCTAGTGCTACACCAGTGCACGTCAAACAGTACCCTCTCCCAAGAGCCGCAATTGAAGGCATTCATCGCCACCTACAGAGATTGCTCGAGTATGGCCTACTGAAAGTATGTCAATCCCCATGGAACACCCCACTTTTGCCAGTAAAGAAACCTGAGACAGATGATTATCGCCCAGTGCAAGATTTGAGAAGAGTAAATGATGCAGTTGAAACTATACATCCAGTTGTGCCCAATCCTTACACTCTTTTAGGACTGATACCTGCTGAAGCTACCCATTTCACTGTACTGGATTTAAAAGATGCATTCTTTTGCATAAGATTAGCCCCTGTAAGCCAAATATTGTTTGCATTTGAATGGCAGGACCCCATCTCTGGAAGAGGGGGCCAACTCACCTGGACAAGATTACCCCAAGGATTCAAGAATTCACCTACCATCTTTAGTGCTGCACTAAATCAAGACCTTTCAAGCTATCCAGTAGCCCCGGGGAAGAGAGTACTTCTCCAGTACGTGGATGATCTGTTGATAGCTGCCGTATCAGAAAGAGAATGTATATTAGCCACCAAAGATCTCTTGCAGTTACTAAATGAAGCTGGATATAAAGTTTCCAGAGCCAAAGCACAACTATGCCAAACAGAAGTGAAATACTTGGGTTTTCGTATTACCCAAGGAAGCAGAAGATTAGGCAGAGAAAGAAAAGAAGCAGTATGCAGAATTCCAACTCCAACAACCAGAAAGCAAGTCAGAGCCTTTCTGGGAGCGGCAGGATATTGCCGAATCTGGATACCCAACTTTGCCCAAATTGCCAAACCACTGTATGAAGCCACAAAAGGAGAAGAGAAGTCACCACTGGAGTGGGGACTTGAGCAGGATACAGCCTTCCAGAAGTTAAAAGAAGAATTGATGTCATCACCAGCACTTGGACTACCAGATGTCCACAAACCTTTCCACTTGTTTGTACATGAAGCACAGGGAAATGCCTTAGGCATGTTGACTCAGAAATTAGGAAATTGGGAACGACCTGTAGCCTACCTATCGAAACAATTGGACCCTGTGGCCAAAGGATGGCCACCCTGCTTGAGAGCAGTTGCAGCTACAGCGCTACTAGTGAGTGAAGCAGACAAACTCACACTAGGACAGAACATACGAGTCACTGTGCCACATGCAGTCCTTGCCCTTATGGAACAGAAAGCAAATTATTGGCTCACCAATTCCCGAATGTTGAAGTACCAGAGCATGTTATGTGAAAATCCACAGATACAACTTGAAGTGAGCCATGCCCTGAATCCAGCTACCTTGATACCCATCAGTGAAGAACTCCCAGAACATGACTGTATCGAAGTCATGGAGACTGTGTTCTCCAGTCGACCTGACTTAACAGATGTGCCCATAGACAATCCCGACCAGATCTATTATGTTGATGGGAGCAGTCTCATCCTTGATGGACGACGCTGTGCTGGATATGCAGTCGTCACTCAACACGAAGTAGTTGAATCATCAGCTCTAGCCTCAGGCACATCAGCCCAGAAAGCCGAATTGATAGCACTCACCAGAGCATTGCTATTAGGAGAAAAACTTGTGCTAAATGTATATACAGATTCCAAATATGCCTTCACCACCTTGCATGCCCATGGAGCTCTCTACAAAGAAAGAGGACTCATCACATCCGGAGGAAAATCAGTCAAATATGGTCCCGAGATATTGATGTTACTTGATGCAGTCTGGGCCCCAACACGTGTAGCTGTCATGCATTGTCGAGGACATCAAGCAGGGAAAGGAGAAGTTGCTCGAGGAAATAGATTTGCAGATGCCTCAGCACGACAAGCAGCTATGACAGGACAAATTGCCCCACAAGCTATGCCAATGCAAGCAGCATTGTTTCCAGTACCTTTGAATCTATGGACCCCACGATATACCACCAAAGAATTAGATTACTATTGTGACAAAGAAAATGGAGTATTGAAAGATGGATGGATTGAGCTGCCACCAGAAGAGGGCAGTCAACCTCCAGGAAGAATAGTAATTCCTGAACTATTAGGACCATCCTTTGTCAAAGCTTTCCACGAAGCTACCCACTATGGGAAGAGTGCTATGGAGAAAGCACTCAGACCACATTTCTACATCCCTCTGATGACAACCATATCAGCCTCAGTAGCACGACAATGTCAAACTTGTGCCAAGAATAATGCCAAGCAAGGCCTTATTACAGCACCCCGAGTTCAGTCAAGAGGTGTGACCCCCATGCACAACCTCCAAGTTGATTTCACCGAAATGCCGAAAGCTAATGGATACCATTACCTACTAGTATTAGTTTGTACTTTCTCTGGGTGGGTAGAAGCATTCCCAACCAGAACTGAGAAAGCCCGAGAAGTTACCAAAGCCTTAATGAGAGAGATTGTCCCCAGATTTGGAATCCCAGCAGTAATAGGGTCAGACAATGGACCCTCATTTGTCTCTCAAGTTACTCAGCAGTTAGCAAAAGCTTTGCAGATACAGTGGAAGCTCCACACTGCATACAGACCCCAGAGTTCAGGGAAAGTTGAGCGAATGAATCGTACATTGAAAGCACAAATGTCTAAGCTTTGTCAGGAGACACACTTGAAATGGCCCCAAGTGCTCCCCATAGCTTTACTCAGAATACGCTCAGCCCCTGTAAAGTCAACAGGATTTTCCCCTTTTGAAGTTTTGTATGGTAAACCCCCACCAATAGTGCAGGGAGTCAAAGGAAATCTAGCCCAGATTGGTTCAGAAGTAACCAGACAAGAACTCCTAGCTCTTAGTTTTGTTCTGCAGACTCTCCATACGTGGATCCAAGACCAGTTGCCTATCAACTTGACGGAACCCTTGCATCCCTACCAGCCTGGAACTTCGGTGTGGATCAAAGATTGGAAGAAGATACCGTTGGAACCCCATTGGAAGGGACCGTACACCGTCATCCTGTCTACCCCAACTGCAGTAAAGGTAGCCGAGATCGACGCCTGGATCCACCACAGCCGAGTCAAGCCCGCCGCCGATCCTGAACCAGAGCGGTGGACAGCAGAGCAGCACCCTGATGTACCCTTGCGAGTTACTCTGAGACGGCAACCAGCAGCATAGACACTTCATCACAAGTGCTTTGCAGTAGCCAAGTCTTTCGAAGAGGATTGCTGTTTTCCATGCAGCAACAGCTTTGTTTCAACGAACCCAATTTGCGTGTGTGATTTGACACACTACTGTGAGACTACGTTGACTAAGCCAGATTTTACAAGCCAACTGAATTGCTAAGTTGGTTAATGTGTGTGCTGGACACCTTGAGGATCTTCAATCAACACTCAGCACCCGTTAAATTGCTTCATTAGCAAACGGGACGAAGAATAATAGACCGTCGTGATCAAGATCAGCAAGCTGAGGATTCAGAAGAACTCCAATCAACATTAACATGTATCTTTGCTTCTGCTTTGCCTTGGTTGCCTTCTTCGGAGGTTTTGAACAGACTTATGCTCTACCTCCATGCACAGCTTGTATTACCTCTACTAGAACTGGACTGAAAGTAACTCAGACTTTGCTTTACCATTCTTACTATACCTGCAAGGGAACAATAACTCGGTGTATTTATAACACCACTGAACTAAATGTTTGCACTCATGGCAAAATTAAAGCATGCTATAATCCGCATCAGAATCCATCCTATTACACGTTGGAAATAAGATGGAAGGATGCAGATGGACCTATATTAGCTGCTACACCACCACTTAAGGACATTACTAAACCTGCTGTTTTGAATTTTGATGCATGTAATGCTATTAATAGAGATAGTCAGTCCACCTGTGGTACATGGGAGAAAGCGTATCGAAATGACCATAAGTATATGTGTCCAGAAGGTGCCACGGGATGGAGGAAGTGTACAGGTAAAAAGGAACCAGGGTATAGTACTGCTACAGCGGCAGACTATTATTGCCCGTATTGGGAATGTGTTTTCTATGCTACCTGGAACACTGGTATAACTGATGAGAAAATAGATAAACGGATGGCTACTCTAACCAAGCCAACCACAAATGATAAATGTCAGAAAGATGCTTGCAACCCCTTACATTTGCGTGTACATAACCCCCATGCATGGAAACAAGGATATAAGTTTGGTTTACGTATTGCAGGAGGAGGAACAGATCCAGGGACCATTGTGTATATTAGATTGAATACTCAAGCCCATAAGTCATCTAAATATCATATTCATAATACCTTTTATGAAGCTATGCATGTAAATAAGTTTGAGATCCCTCACCCTTCACAGAATTTGTTTCTAGAATTAGCCGGAGCAGTAGTATCTAGTCTTAAGATCACAGATTGTTATTTCTGTGGCGGAACCCAAATGGGAGATCAATGGGCCCTGGGAAGCCCAAGAATTGAATTATTCCATGATTTACAATCAGACTGAATTACACAAGACAACCAGTGAATGGGTGTTAGCACACTCAATCGTTGGACGTCTTTGCTTTGCCAGAACTGGACCTCAGTTCACCCAAAAGGTAGGACAGCTGGTCTGTCTTAGCCAGAAGTACTATAATGCCACGACTAAAAAGACAGCATGGTGGTCAGGAATCAGACATCCTGAACCTCCTAACCCATTAGCCAGATTCCCTGAACTTGCAGGTCTATGGACTAATCTTGCCAAAGTCCAAGCCTGGCAAGCCCCACCTGGCCTATATTGGATCTGTGGAAACCGAGCATATGCGCAACTCCCACCACAATGGGGAGGAGCATGTGTCTTAGGAACCATCAGACCTTCTTTCTTCCTGTTAAACACTGAACATGGAGAACAATTAGGATACCCTGTATATACTACCCACAAACACAAAGGAGCATCTAGACAGAGAAGAGAGGCCTTACAGATAGGCAAGTGGGAGAAGTGGCGAGGTGATGATTGGCCACCAGAAAGAATTATTGAGTACTATGGACCTGCCACTTGGAATGATGATGGTATGTATGGTTATCGTACCCCAATTTATATGATCAATCGTATTATTCGCTTACAAGCAGTAGTTGAAATAATAACCAATGAAACTAGTCATGCTCTCACGCTTTTAGCTAGACAAAGTACTCAGATGCGCACTGCCATATACCAGAATCGCTTAGCACTTGATTATTTACTAGCAGCTGAAGGAGGAGTATGTGGTAAACTGAATTTAACTAATTGCTGTTTGAAAATAGATGATAAAGGTCAAGTAGTTGAAGAAATTGCTAAAGATATGCAGAGACATGCTTATGTGCCAGTACAGACTTGGCACGCCTTGAAATTTCCTAATTGGTTTGCTAACCTTTTCTCTTGGCTGGGAGGATTTAAGACTTTCGTTATCTTAGTACTAATCCTTGTTGCTGTTGTCCTCTGCTTGCCATGTTTAATCCCATGCTGTATGCGTTCCCTTCATAGTGCTATTGATAATACAGTAGAGCGGAAGACCGCAACTAGAATAATGGCTTTATACAAAGCTAGCCCTAGTGGAACTAGTAAGAATCCTTTAATCAAGATGTGAATCTTCTGGAAAGTGATTTAATTCTCACACCTTATTAAGTAATAGGGTGAGATTAATCAAAGGGGGGAATGTGGCAGGTGCAGGCCTGTGACCCACGGTGTCTGACATAGGCAGGCCAGCATGGCTAGCTTGACCTGTAAATGAGGCCTGTGGAGAGGCATATAGGATTGCACATCCCCCAATATGCTGCTATTGTAAGAAAGAACTCAGTAGAAATATTGAATTAGCTTAGATAAGCAGAATTGCAGAATTAAGAAATGGAAAAATACAGAAAAGATGTGTTTTAAAGTTACTGATAAGAAAAAGTACATTTGCAGAGAAATATTGAGGAGTGCTGACAGATGAGTTACAGAACCTTGCTCTTCTGCACGCACAAATGGTCCCATAGCCTTGAAAAGTGTGTGAAAGTAACAAGTTGATGAACTGACCATTGTAATTGGGACTAGACGGGGGCAGGCAGGTGTCATGTCATGCCTACAGAAGCCCACAGAAGGAACATAATTGGAGAAACTTATCAGTACCGGGACCAATAGAAGGGCTACGGGAGGTACGGGAGCGTACCGGGACCAATAAAATGTTTTTCTATACCTAGAATGGAACAGAAGTCTATAAAAGTTGTTGTAATGCTTGAAAACTTTGCTCAGCCATTTTGAAATTGCCTTGCTTGAGACTTGTGCACAAATAAATGATTTGGACCTTCTGAACAGACTCCTGGTATCATTGGTTTGTCTGCGCTTTGCTGCTACACCGTGAGATATTGTCTGGTGTGCCGTGGGAAAAATTCCAATTTCATCCATAACATGTGGCCTCGGCTCACAAATTAGGGTTGCCAACCGGCCGGTTTTCAGCCGGCCTGGCCGGTTTTTCCATGGCCAGGCCGGCTGCCAGCACAGTTGTAAAACCGGCCATTGAAAAGCCGGTTTTTTGCTCTGGCCGCAAGATCGGGAGCGGCCAGAGAAAAAAAACGGCTTTTGTGCCGAAGTCCGCGGCGCTAACGCGATCGCGATTCCCTATAGCAGTGCAGCCGCTGGTTCTGATTTGTACAGAGCCGCGGCTGCACTACACTTACATTGAAAAGTAAAGAGAAACTGTGTCAGGAGCCCTCCGATCATGCAGAGCCCGAGGAAGTGATGTCATGGGGGCGGGCTCCTCACAGGCTGTCTTTCCTTTTCAAATTAACTTTAGCTGCAATAAAGTTAATTTGAAAAGGAAAGACAGCCTGTGAGGAGCCCGCCCCCATGACATCACTTCCTCGGGCTCTGCGATGACCGGAGGGCTCCTGACACAGTTTCTCTTACTTTTCAATGTAAGTGTAGTGCAGCCGCTGCTCTGTACAAAGCAGAAGAAGCAGCGGCTTGGGCAGTGGGGTGTGTGTGTGTGTGTGAGTGAATCAGCAAGGGGGGGGGGAGTGGTGTGAGTGAACCAGCAAGGGGGGGGGGGCGATGGTGTGAGTGAACCAGCAGGGGAGGGGGGTAAGTGAGTGAATGACCCAGCAGGAGGGGTGAGTAAGTGACAGGGGGGTGGGTGAGTGAACCAGCAGTGGAGGGGGGGGTGGTGGTGTGAGTGAACCAGCAGGGGAGGGGGGTTGGTGTGAACCAGCAGGGGAGGGGGGTTGGTGTGAGTGTTTGATTCCTATTCAAGAGAATTACTTTATATATAGTCAATATAGGCACAGAGGTAAATTTTTTTAACATTTTCTAATGGTGGTGTGCCTCATGATTTTTTTCATGAAAAGAGTGTGCCTTTGCACAAAAAAGGTTGAAAAACACTGCACTAGAGGACAGCAACCTTGGGCCAGAAGGACTGGGGTTTCTAGTCCCACAGGTGCTCCTTGTGGTCTTGGACAAGCCACTTAACCCTCCATAGCCCATGTTCCCTGTAAAATAGTTATCTCCAAGTTATAATGCCCTGTTCAATGTAATTTCAGTTTGTTCAGTGTAAACTGCACTGATGCAGAACAGCACAGTATATAAGAGAAATAAATATAACAGATTTCTGTAATTGCCTAGCTTTGAGGCTAATTTCTTAAAGTTAGAGAATAATGATGATAGTCTTAATATAGTAACTAGTTACTTCTTTGGAACTGAAACCTTTATCAATTAGAATTTTGAGAGCATTGTTCACATTTGTGTTTTAAGGAGTTTCTGAATTCAGAAATGATGGTGTTGATTATAACTTGCCCTCTGCCCTCAGCTCCCATCTCTACCACTTCTGTTAAAGAACCACATAACAGCATGAGTCATATGCGTAAAATGCTAAGAGCGAGGCTATTATCTTAATGGGCCATCGCAGAAGATATGCTGCCAAATAGTTAAAAACATTAGAAGAGGGAATGGCAGCAGGCTAATGGGCATGTCTACTAAAGTGTGGTAAGTTTTTGTACTTAGCGCATGTTAGATGCAGAGGCAGCTCTATAATGAGGCAGTGTGAAGCGACTGCATTAGGTGGCAAAATTTTCGGGGTGGCAAAAAATGCCCCAAAACAGCCACCGCACTCTGCCTTTAAATGTTTAAAAAAAATTGAGTGGCCAGCTACTGCCGCTTCTTCGCAGTGACAGAATCCGCTCTCCCAGCCGCTGCCCCAGATCAGAGGACACCGGGGCAGCGGCTGAGAGCTCTCAGTTGCAAAAAAAAAATAAAGTATTTCTGGGATTTTCATGTCTCTGTTGGCTTGTAACTCCCTGTTGGTTCCACCCCAGCTCTGACAAGAAAAGCAAGGGCAGGACACATCAGGGCCTTACAAGCATGCCAGTGACATGAGCCTGCAATTTTGCTTTTCAGTTTGTTTTTTTCTCATCAACTTTGAAATAAAAAAAAAACCCCGGAAAGCAAAATCATGGGATCTTGTGTACTGGCATGCTTGTAAGGCCCTAAAGGGTCCTGCTGCCTCTGATGATGCTTTTTGCATGGGGGGAGGGGGGCAGTGGAACCAGCAGGGATTTACAGGCTGATGCAGACTTGAAAATCCTGCACTTTGGTATTCCTGCTGCCAAGAAGCATCAGTGGTGGCAGGAAGGGGGGGGGGGAATAGGTAGGAAGAAAAATGGCTGGACAACACAGGGGGCAGGAGGACAAATGCTGGACAACAGCAGAGGGGCAGGAAGACAATGCTGGACAATGGGGGGACGACAGGAGGACAAATGCTGGACAACAAGGGAGTGGGCAGGAGGACAAATTCTGGACAATGCAGGGAGGATGAGGACAAATTCTGGATAACAGGGGAGGGGGGCAGGAACACAAATACTGGACAACAGGGGAGGAGGACAGAAGGACAAATGTTGGACAACATGGGAGGAGGGCAGGACAAATGCTGGACACTGGGGGGGGGGAAGAAGGAAGACAAATGCTGGACATGGGGAGGGGGGAATCAGTAAGACAAATGCTGGACAGAGGGGGGGGGGCAGAAAGACAAATGCTGAATAACGGTGGGGGGAAGAAGTAAGACAAATGCTGGACAAGAGAGGGGGGAGCAAGAAGATAACTGCTGGACCAGAGCCGGCACTATCCAGTAAGCTGAGTAAGCGCAGCAGGGAGGCGCCGATGTCAGGAGAATGCCATCGCTAGCTGCCTGCCCCCCACTCCCCATTCAGAATGGCCTGCAGAGTGCTGGTAGTTTAGTGGAGAGCCTGCCCACAGGACATGCTGCTCCCATGGGCAGAAGGCTATGAGAAGCCACAGTCACTACTCACTCACTCCCATGGGCAGGCTCTCCACTAGGCTGCTGGCATCCTGCAGGTCATCCTAACGGGGTAGGCAGACAGCGATAGAGCCTCCTGATGTTGGCTCCTGTGGGCGGAGTCTGTTTCTCAGGGCCACAGTTGTGGCTTGCACAGAAAGGTGTGGGAGGCAGCGATGGTAGCACAGAGATCAGAACCTGCCTGCAGGAGCAGCAGGGACTGTGCAAGGTCGATTGCACCCTGTGTCTCTAGGCTGGGATCGCTAATTGCACAACCCCTGTTTATAGGACATGCTGCTCCGCAGGCAGACTCTGCTCTTGTACATACAAGGGGTGGACATGAGGGGGCATTGGGAGGTGGACCTTGATGGGCACAGTGTGGGTGGGGAATAGGGAGGCAGCAAGGATAAGATTGAGGTGGAGAGCTAGGGAGATAAAGGGAGTTACTGAACATGGAAAGGGGCAAAGGGAGCAGAAAGGAGGGGGAAATGAAGTGGTGATGTTGGCCAGCAGGTTATAAGGAGACTATGGGAAAATGCTGGAAGGGGACACAGAGGGGGGATGCTGGACATGGGTTAATAAGGGGAGAAGGAGATGCAGGACATGGGGGTGAGAGAAGGGAGACGATGGACATGGGATAAATAGGCTGAGAAAGAGACAGAGAGATGCTGGACATGTGAGTAATGGGGGGGGGGGATGGTATGGAATTGAGATGGAGTAGATGCTGGATGCAGGGGGGATAGGAAGGGAGAGGGCAGACATGGAAGAAAAGAGAGAACGGAGGTACTGGATGAAGGGAAAGAGAGCCAGAGTGAGAGAGAGAGACACACTGGATCATGGGGGGAGAGATGTTAAACATGGAGGGAGGAGAAAGTGAGCAAAACACTGGAAAATAATGGACCAGGGAAGAAGAGCTGGGGAAGGTTGAAAAGCGGTAGGTAGATAGGGTAAACAAAGAGGGAAATTGAGACCTGGATAGTAAGGAGTAGATTCAGATGAAGAACTACAATAAACACTCTGGAAATACCCACAGACAAACCCTCAAGCAGCCAAAGAGCCAACCGCAAAGCTTTCACTCTATACGCTCCCACCCTCTGGAACTCTCTACCACCCCAAATAAGATTCATTCATCTCACCAGTGAATTCCGTAAAAACTTAAAGACTCTGCTGTTCTTAGAACACTATGGACCAAATATAGAATAGGGAACAATGGTTCCCGAATCATGCAACTCACTACCTCAGTGTAAATAGTTAGCTTTAAACTGTTGACATTGAATGCATGTTTTACCATATGTTCCTTGTAATGTGTACCTTTACTATTCAAGTTACAATGCTTTTGCACTGAGTTCTCTGTAAACCATCTGGACTAGTAGAAAGACGGTATAAAAAAGATGTTAAATAAATAAATAAAATAAATCTGGGTGGACAGAGAGAGAGAGAGAGAGAGAGGGAAATAAATGGAAGAAAGATGAAAGGAAAAAAATATATATCCAAGATGTAAGGAAGTGAAGAAAACGAAAAGAGAGTCAAAAATGGCAGATGGACTAGAGACTGTAGAAAGAGAGCTGAGAGAAGACAGAGGAAAGCAGAAGCCTCAGATCGGGACCACCATAATCAGAGAATAAAGTGGTCAGACAACGAAGGTAGAAAAAAAAATATTTTCAATTTAGTGATTGGACTTTATGCTATTTTTATATTTTACACAATATGGGGAACTGCATCTCTTATTTCTCTGGTGTTACACTATATATTGAATTCTGTGGGTGAATATCCTACTTCTGCTCTCTCTTTTTTTCCAAAGGATGGAAAGTGCTGTGTTGGGGCGACAAATTGCTCTTGGTTTTTGTGGAAGTGGGAGATGCTGCATGGTTGCTGTTGAGCCCCTCTTGTTTAGCATATTTAGCAGCATGTTTTCTAGGCTCTGTGCTGGTAACATAAGAACATAAGAAATGCCATACTGGGTCAGATTAAGGTCCATCAACATCCTGTTTCCAACAGTGGCCCATCCAGGTCATAGGCACCTTGCAGGTCCCCAAAACGTCATACAGGTTCCACGATGCGTTTCCCGGAGCAAGCAGTGAATTTTCCAGGCCCTCTTTAATAATAGTTTATGCACCTTTCCTCCAGGAACTTGTCCAAACCTTTTTTAAGCTCAACTACACTAACAGCTTTTACTACATCCACTGGTAACTAATTCCAGAGTTTGATTACACAAGGCCATAGGCTAACTGCAGGGAGGCAGTTACACCCCTCTGCAATAACCATATTTCAACATGGCAAAACAGCTGTTGGTGCAACTAAGGCAACCCATTGTGGTGGCATTAGTTACACTCATGCTACTTGCTCCGAGCCACTATGTCAGTTTCTGCCGACAAAGAAGTTGCCTACATGTGAGAGTTCTTTCTCTCGCCTCATTCTTAAGTAAAATATAAGTTTGGGAAAGAAATCCTGTAAACCTAAGAGTAATAGATAGAAGCATATTTTGTTTACATAAGTCTGTTTTTAGTTGGTGCTGATATATTCCCTACTTGGTAAAGATCTATCTCTGTTCTGCATGTGTGACTGAGGCGATGTTTTCTGTTAGCATGGAGGTTCTATGTAGAGAGCTGTAGGGCCCACTGCAATATGTATGGTGCTGCCCTTTTCTGGGTACGCTCCATGTGGTGTGAGTTTTGGAAGTTAGTGCTCTTATGGAATAGTAGATTTGCTCTATAGGTCCTATACTCTGGGTTCTTGATGTGGTCAACATAGGGTGTTGGTTTGGGTGGTGGGGGGGGGGGGGGGATGAGGGTACTGGAATATGTACTGTCTTAGAGATTTGCAGTTTTGCATTCTTTATGTTGCCAGACTGAAATTTAAAATATTTTGTCTGTATAGATTCCAGGAAATTTCAAATTTTAAGGGAACATCTCAGTTTAATTTTGTTTAGTAGCCTGATAGCTTCACTGCTGCTGATTCCCGGACTTTTCCAGCTCTAGCACAATCCAATTCAGCATTTGAATTCATGGCTACCAGGATTAGTTTATCTCATTTTATATCTGCCATCGTCATCAATAATCTGGTCATAGCAAAATAGATCTGATGTGCAGATATTTATAATGGTTTGATGGGGGGAGGAGGGCTGTGTAAGTGGCTTTCCATTAATCAAATTTCATGTTTTATTATTGTGTTTGTTTTAATGTAACATCTATTTTACTGAATTGCATGTATGTTTGGAAGCCACCTAGGATTTTAGATGGGTGGCATATACATTTTAAAATAAAGTATACTAAATTTATGCAAATGATACTGTAATGAATCTCTGCACAAGGCCCTGCATCACTCTCATGCCGCCCCTGGGGGGAAATAGGTGGGAGGGGTAAGGCCCGTACCTAGCCCTGTGCGAGCGGTGCAGCCGCACAGGGTGCAATCGCTTAAGGGGCGCATTTTAGCTGTCTTCGGCAGGCAATGGCAGGACAGCTAAAATGCGCCCCTTAGGCCTTCTCACCAGCATGCTAAGTAGATCTTTCCCTCCCTGCAAGAGCAGGGAGGGACAGAGCTGTTTAGCATGCCGGCGACTTGCACATCGGGTGCGCCTAGGGTTGCCAACTTTTTCACCGAGAAAAACCCGACACCTGTGGCTCGCCATGCTCCACCCATTCTCCGCCCCTAGTCCCACCCCTGCCCCGCCCCCAGCCCCACCCACAAAAATTACCGAGGATACGTGTAGGCTAACTTCCTTGGTCAGATAATAATTAAACTGGGAACCCCAAAATCCAAACATGAAATGTACAACACTGGAGAAATAAAACTATAAAGTAATTTCCTCTTGCACTAAACAAAAACGCAAAGATGTTAGCAATACACACTTCCCAGACCAGACATAGTCCAGTTAATAAATTCAAAATAAAAAGTATTTTTCTACCTTCTGTTTGGGCGTTTTATTTTTCAGTTGCAATTGCTCCAGTCACTTTCTTCTGGTTTCTTCGTGTCTTCTGCGAGCTATCCATTTGTCCTTTCTTCTCTTTTAGATGTTTTCCATTCTCTCTCTATTTCTGTTTTAACATACTGATTGTTTCCCTTTTGCTCTTTCCCCCAATTCTTTCCTTATTCCTTTATCATCCGTTTAAATTTCACCCTTCCATTCTCAAGCCCCTCTTACTCTCCCAATACCGGCCCATCATAGACTTTTCTTCCACACAAAATATTTTTTCCCCTCTCCATTCTCATTCCCCATCCATTCTAGTCCTCCCCCCAAATCAATTCCCTTATAGTTCTAGGCCCACCCAGCATCCACTCCCTTCTAGTCCCATTCTCCCATGCCCCACATCAGCCCATTTCCAGTCCTATTCCAGCTCTTCATCAGCCCATTTCCAGTGCTAGCCCTCACATCACAGGCCATTTCCAGTCCTAGCCCCCCCCCCCCATCACAGCCCATTTCCAGTCCAAGTCCCCCATCACAGCCTATTTCCAGTCCTAGCGCTCCCCCCCCCCCCACCATCACAGCCCATTTGCAGTCCGAGTCCCCCCGCACCATCACAGCCCATTTGCAGTCCGAGTCCCCCCGCACCATCACAGCCCATTTGCAGTCCTAGCCCCCCTAATCACAGCCTATTTCCAGTCCAAGATCCCCCTTCCTCCACAATAGCCCATTTCCAGTCCAAGTTCCCCCCCCCCATAGCCCTTTTCCAGTCCAGGTCCCCTCCACCCCCATCACAACCCATTTCCAGTCCATGTCTCCCCCCCATAACCCTTTTACAGTCCAGGTCCCCCCCCCCCCCCCATCACAGCCTATTTCCAGTCCAAGTTTCCCCCCCCAATAGCCCTTTTCTGGTCCAGGTCCCCTCCACCCCCATCACAACCCAGGTCCAGTCCATGTCCCCCCCCCCCATAACCCTTTTTAAGTCCCGGTCCCCCCCCCCACCACATCCTATTTACTGTCCAAGTTCCACCCCCCCCCATAGCCCTTTTCTGGTCCAGGTCCCCTCCACCCCCATCACAACCCATTTCCAGTCCATGTCCCCCCCCCCATAACCCTTTTACAGTCCAGGTCCCCCCCTCCATCACAGCCTATTTCCAGTCCAAGTCCCCCCCTTAGCCCTTTTCCAGTCCAGGTCCCCCCCCCCTTAGCCCTTTTCCAGTCCAAGTCCCCCCCTTTAGCCCTTTTCAAGTACCAGTCCCCCCCCCTTAGCCCTTTTCCAGTCCAAGTCCCCCCCTTTAGCCCTTTTCCAGTCCAAGTCCCCCCCCCTTTGCCCTTTTCCTGTCAACTGCCCCCCCCCTTTGCCCTTTTCCAGTCCAGGTCCCCCCCAACACACCCAATGCAGTCCTTGCCCCCCCCCCCCCCGACCAGCATCGCGGCTGTCTGAGGCTTCAGAGGGAGCCGGGGAAGCCCGCGCGAGGCCCCGGCTCCTTCTGAACAGCCACCAGCGTGAAGAGCCTTTTCCTTCACGCTGGCGGCTGTTCCTGTGAAGCCGCGAATGCTGGGAAAGGTTAAAGGGCAACCTTTAACCTTTCCCAGCATTCGCGGCTTCACAGGAACAGCCGCCAGCGTGAAGGTAAAGGCTCTTCACGCTGGTGGCTGTTCAGAGGGAGCCGGGGCCTCGCGCGGGCTTCCCCGGCTCCCTCTGAAGCGGAGAAAAGCCGTTTTTTTTTGCTCTGGCCGCTCCCGATCTTGCGGCCAGAGCAAAAAAAACGGCTTTTAAAGGGCCGGTTTTGCCTCTGCGCCGGCAGCCGGCCTGGCCGTGGAAAAACCGGCCAGGCCGGCTGAAAACCGGCCAGTTGGCAACCCTAGGTGCGCCTCTTCTCTCCTGCCGCGGGGGGAGGGGCACACACCCGATGTGCAAGTCGCACAGGGCGCAATCATCACTCGGTATGGCCCTGGGAGGGGTAGGGGCAGGGGCACTGTGAGGTGGAGGAAAGCAGAAACCTCAGATTGGGATCAGCATGATCAGAGAATAAAATGGCCAGACAACAAAAGTAGAAGGGAATTTTCTTTTCAATTTAATGGTGTTATCTTTATATTTTAGACAGTATATGGAAGTGCATCTCTGAATATCCCTCCCCCAATGGTGACTACAAAATTGAAGCAGATGCAAGTGGCCAGTTGGATTTTAAATAAAACATTTCCCATTGAGGTTTTGTGAAAGGATAAGCAGTATTCTAATCCCATGCTTTCTAAAATTCCCCAGTTTTTGATCTGTGAACAGGCAGGGCCACCTCAGCATAGCAGAATTCTGTATACAAGTCACTGGGGAGATGAGCAGATTTGTGATGCCTCATTGCTGCTATCCACAGAGGACTCCTGCTAAAGGTAAGTAACTTTGTTTTCTCCATGGACAAGCAGGTTTGTGAGGAATCCCTAGCTACAGGCTGCCTTTAACAGAAAAAAGGGATATACAAATAAACAAGAAACAGTGCTGCAATGGACAGATATCTACAACACTTTGTTTTTCCCTTTATATATATATATACAGTATATATATTTTCTTTGAAAGGCAGCCTGGAAATAGAAACAAGTATGCCTAGGAGTATTCCCTAAAAAGATTCTAGAGGATGGGCAGGCCAAAAATACTGTTGCGTTGGAAGCCTCTTTCCAAGCAATGAACTTAACATAAGAACATAAGGTATACCATACTGGGTCAGACCAAGGTCCTTCAAACCCAGTATCCTGTTTTCAACAGAAGCCAATCCAGGTCACAAGTACATGTCAGGTTCCCAAAAGGTACACAGATTCCATGCTGCTTGTCCAATGGGTAAGCAGTGGATTTCATGGGTCCTTAATAATGGCTTATGTGTGCAAACCTCTTTTAAATCCAGCTACTCTAACAGCTTTTACTATATCCTCTAGTAACAAATTCCAGAGTTTGATTAAGCATTGAGAGAAAAAGTATTTTTTCTGATTGGTCTTAAATGTGCTACATTGTAGCTTCATTATGCATCCCCTAGTCGTTCTACTTTTTGAAGGGGTAAACAACCGAACTACATTTACCCGTGCCACTCCATTCATTATTTTATAGACCTCTATCATAATCTCCCCTCAGCCGTCTCTTTTCCAAGTTCAAGAGCCCTAACCTTTTAAGCCTTTCCTTGTAGGGATGTCCTTTCATCCGCTTTATCAATTTTGTTGCTCTTCTCTGTACTTTTCTTAATTCTGCTATATCTATTTTAAGATATGGCGACCAGAATTACACACAATATTCAAGGTGCGGCCACATCATGGAACGATGCAGAGACATTATAATATCCTTGGTTTTAGTCTCCATTCCTTTCCCTATGATTCCTAGCATTCTATTTGCTCTCTTGGCTGCTGCTGCACACTGCGCAGAGGGTTTCAATATATTATCCATGATGACGCCTAAATCCTTTTCCTGTGTGGTGATTCCTAATGTGGAACCTTGCATCGTGTAATAATAGTTGGGTGGTTTTTCCCTAAGTGCATAACTTTGCACTTGCCTACATTAGAAGTCATCTGCCATTTGGACACCCAGTCTCCCAATTTATCAACGTCCTCTTGCAATTTTTTACAATCCTCTTGTGTTTTAACAACTTTGAATTTTGATGTCATCTGCAAATTTGATCATCTCACTCTTTATTCCCATTTCCAAATCATTTATAAATATGTTAAAAAGCAGCGGGTCCAGCACATATCCCAGGTGTATTCCTTTAGTCACCTTTCTCCATTGGGAAAATTGGCCATTTAGCCTTACTCTCTATTTTCTCTTTCAACCAGTTTCTATTCCACAATAGTATGTTGCCTCTTATCCCATGACTTTTTAATTTCCCCAAGAGTCTCTCATGAGGGACTTTGTCAAAGGCTTTCTGAAAATCGAGATACAATATATCAACTGGCTCACCTTTAATTACCTGTGTATTCTCACCTTCAAAAAAATATAAGAGAATGAAAAGACTTTCCTTGGCTAAATCCATGTTGGCTTTCTGCCATTAAACCATGATTATCTACATGTTCAGTGATTTTGTTTTTTATAATGGTTTCTACCATTTTGCCTGGTACTGATATCAGGCCCACTAGTCTGTAGTTTCCTAGATCACCCGTGGAACCCTTTTTAAAACTGACCACTCTCCAATCTTCAGGTACTACAGATGATGTTAATGACAGATCACAGCTTATTAATAGTAGTTCTACAATCTCATATTTCAGTCTTTTCAGCAACCTGGGATGTATGCCATCTGGTCCAGGTGATTTAATACTGTTTATTTTATCAATTAGCTGTATTACATCTTCCCGATTTATCAAGATTTGTTTCAATTCCTCTGATACATCACCATTAAATATCATTTCTGACATAGGTAAGTTTTCTACATCTTCTTCATTAAAGACTGAAGAAAAAAAATCATTCAGCTTCTTAGATATGGCCTTGTCCTCTCTCAGTGCACCTTTTACCCCTCCATCTAAATGGTCTAACTGACTCCCTCACAGGTGTTTTGCTATAAATATACTTGAAAACATTTTTATTATGCGCTTTTGCTTCCACACCAAGCTTCTTTCCAAATTTTCTCTTTGCCTACCTTATCAATGCCTTCTATTTAACTTGCCAGTATTTATGTTGTTTCCTGTCTTCGTCATTTGGCTCTTTTTTCCATTTTCTGAAAGATACTCTCTTGGCTATAATAGCCTCTCTAACCTCACCTTTAAGCCATGCTGGCTGTCATTTTACCTTCCTTCCATCTTTTTTTAAGCATAGAATACATGAGGAGTGGCCTAGTGGTTGGGGCAAGGTACTTCAGGCCGGAAGGTCAGGGGTTCAAATCCCACTAAAGGACAGCAACCTTGGGCCGGAAGGACTGGGGTTTCTAGTCCCACAGGTGCTCCTTGTGGTCTTGGGCAAGCCACTTAACCCTCCATAGCCCATGTTCCCTGTAAAATAGTTATCTCCAAGTTATAATGCCCTGTTCAATGTAATTTCAGTTTGTTCAATGTAAACTGCACTGATGCAGAATAGCACAGTATATAAGAGAATGTAAATAAATAAATAAATCTGTTCTGGGCTTCCAAGATAGTATTTTTAAATAACGCCTAGGCCTGATAAAAACTCTTAACCTTTGTAGTTGCTCCTTTTAGTTTTTTCTTAACCATATTCCTCATTTTATTATAGTCTCCTTTTTGAAAGTTAAATGCTAGTGCAGTTAAATTCCTTGTTATCTTCCCTCCATTTATTAAATCAAATGTGATCATATTATAATTGCTATTGCTAAGCGGTCCCAAAACAGTTATCTCTCACACTAGATCCTATATTCCACTAGGTCTAAAATAGCGTCCCCACATGTCAGCTCCTGAACTAGCTACTCCATGAAGCAGTCATTTGCTTCATCTAGAAATTTTATCTCCCTAGCATGTCCTGATGTGACATTGACCCAGTCAATACCAGGGTAATTGAAATCTCCCATTATTGTGTTGTAGACTCTGCTAGCTTCCCTAATGGGATGTCCAATTTGCAGCCTTGCAAATCTCCTCAGTGGAGACTGAACTCACATGGGCCACTGACACAGCCATAGCCTGACATTGTGAGTCATGACATATAACCCTCCAGAGCAAAGCCTCCTTGTGCATGAACAAAGGAGATGCAAGCCACTACCCAATGTGCATTTCTTGGGTGGAATTTCTAAGGGCTTTAGTATTCTCTCTTGCAGTCCAAAGTGTGAAATGCACTTTCACCTTTGTGGGCATGGGGAAAAATGTTGGCAGAACAATTGATTAGAAAGTTTGAAATCCAACACCACCTTAGGAAGGAACTTTGGATGTGTGCACACAACCACCCTAGTAAAGAGAAACTTGTTATGGGGTAGATCAGTTACTAAATCTGGAGCTCACTAATTCAACCTCTCACCACTGACTACATGAGGCTGATGTGCACAGACCAGGGGATAGACCTCAGGGTGAGAGTGTCTGAGGATCTCAAAGTGGTAATACAATGTGAAAAGGTGGTAGCCAAAGGCAGAAGGATGCTAGGCTGAATAAAGAGGGGCAGAACCACATGAGTGGTTAAGGAGAGGTGAAATGAAAGTAAGGATGAGAGATTGCTAGTTATAGCCCTGGACAGTGGATTATGGACGAGGTGGTTCACTGCGAGCATACTAAAATGAGGTAAAACAGACATATAAGAGAAGCATGAAAGCATGACATATAAGGAAGCATGAAAGAAAATGGCGCTGCTCCCGCTCTCCAGAAGATCAAGCATCCTACAATAACCACCTGAAGCAGCATCGGGAGCTCATATCTGAAAAGAGGAGAGAATACCACACTGAACTTCTCCTCCGCTCGATTAACAAACCACATGACCTCTTCAGTATAGTCAAATCCCTTCCCAAAACCACACCTGCTCCTCAGACGGCTTCAATTCATCCGCAATTATATTCCAGTTACCTCCAGTCCAAAACCCTCACAACAAATGCTGTCATGAGCCCCATGCCCAGCCACTTGCCTATCGCGCAGTCTCCTCTTATAGAATTCATCCCCCCAGCAGAGAAATACATCTCTGACCTTATTTCATCAATCAACACTACTACAGCACCTAACGATCCATGCCCAGCCTACTGGATCAGGACGCTGCGCAAAGAACTTAGTCCTACCCTAGCTCACATCATGAAGCTTTCATTTGCATCTGGAGTTTTCCCTACTTCGCTTAAACAAACCTCCATTCGTCCTCTCCTGAAAAACAATCGACTGTACCCATCCAAGACTGAATCATATCGTCCGATTTCAAGCATACCTCTACTATCTAAAATCATAGAGAAAGTGGTCCAAATACAGATGCAACAACATATCGATACAACAGCCCCTCTCGACCCTTATCAACACGGATTCCGTGAGGCACACGGTGTAGAATCATTACTTACCAGACTCTCTAACACACTATCCAGAGGCATAGATAACATTGAGGATGGGTTCATTCTAATCTTTCTTGATATAGCCGCGGCTTTTGACTCTGTCAACCATGACCTACTCCTTTCCAGACTCCAAGAAAAAGGAATTCACGGACTGGCCTGGGAATGGTGCAAATCCTATCTATCCAATCGTCTGCAATATGTCCGGATAGGATCATCAACATTGGAGCCTTTCCAGCAACAGCAGGGAGTCCCTCAAGGTTCTTCCCTGTCTGCCCTACTTTTTAACATCTATATGCAGCCAATTTGCAACATTATCCGCTCATTTGACATCCTCAGCCTAATCTACACAGACGACGTTCTGCTTTTCACCCCGGTCAAAATTATGCATCCTGACATCTCCAAGCTAGTTGACTGCTTCAATGCAATTACCGACTGGCTCCTATCGCAGAATTTGAGGATAAACTTCAAGAAGACTGAGGTCCTATTTATCTCCAGGAACAAGAACTTCACCCCCCCCCCCCCACCACCTTGAAAGTACGAGATGCAGAACTGCCATGCAAATCAGCCATACGGTATTTGGGGGTCACACTAGACAACCAATTTAGCTTCAAAGAGCATATAAAGAACACGACCAAATCCGTCTACAACAAAATTTTAACATTAAGGCACCTTAAACGTTTACTAGCCCCACATGACTTCAGAACTATCTTCCAAGCACTAGTAATCCCTCATTTTGATTATGCAAATATAATCCTTCACGGTCTCCCTAAAAGCATCCTTAACCCTCTTCAAATGGCCATGAATGCAGCAGCACGCATTCTCAGCGGCATAGCCAGGAGTGATCACATTACGCCCATTCTGATGGAACTTCACTGGCTACCGCTACACAGCAGATTCACTTACAAAGCTCTACTCATAACCTTCAAGGCCATTAACCGACTGTCTCCTTAATCTATCTCAGCACTCCTTACAACCACTCCAAACAGCAGGCTGAGAAGATCAGCAACAGCCAACACTCTTACTATCCCCCGCGAATCCATAAAATGTAATCAATTAGCCAGGAACAGGGCCTTTGCATTTTACGCCCCAAGAATCTGGAACAGCCTCCCCCCACACCTCCGAGCAATTAGAGACCTTCCCCAATTCAGAAAAGCTCTAAAGCATCATCTATTCCTCCTCCATTTTTCTCACCTTAATAACCCCCCACCACACTAATATTCCTTCATCCAATTCTTTACTCCCACAACCTGACTCATAACTAAGAATATACCTGACCACCAAATCAGGTACATCTCACTGTCCCCACATTCTTATACATGATTCACTATTAATTCTAATCTGTAAATCTGTAAATAGTTCATAATTTAACTCTGTTATTAGCTTATTAGTTTCCTCTTCCCTGTTCAGTCCAAGTTTATTTTCCTGTTATAATGTAAGCATTGATATCATTGTTCTGATGTATGCAAATGTTATTGTTTTATGTAAACCGCACTGACCTTGAATAGCGCGGTATATAAGAATGGATAAATAAATAAATATGCAGATTCTGTAAGAAAGAGCTCAAAATGATTACTCACCTTGTAGCTGGCTGTGACGTTCCAATAGCAAAAAATGTTACACAGAAAGACACAACAAAGTGATATCTCATCCACTGGAAACTTTGTAAGTATTAGAACATCACTGTTGCTGAAGATGAAGTGATGAAGTTATGATAATTTGGGCCATTTCCATTCTGACGGGTAAGAAACTGGATGCCAGGAAATCCAACATAGTGGTAAAGGAGAAAAACACCAGAACAGCATTGATAATAGAGGTGTCGGTTCCAAATGATTGTTCTGCGAATCGTGTGAAGAAGGGGAAGCTCCTGAAGTTCCAAGAAATGCAAAGACCAAGAAATTGTGGCAGAAAGATAAAGAAATATTTCCCATCGTATTGAGAGGCACAGGCCTGATCAAGAAGAACTTCCAGTCACATCTAGACAAACTACTCATACATGTTACATCTATGAACTCAGATGGTACAATGCAAATACTACACAGAACACTAGCAGTAAATTTGAGAGACTGAGATTATACTCCAAATGCCCTGGCTTAGAAGTGAGATTCATGACTGCCATGGTATGTGCACAACTAACCCATTTGGAGAAATTGCCCCTAGGGTAATTTTATAAACACCCTTACTCTCAAAATGTAGTACCATACGCATATTCAGGGTGTATCTTATAAAGTGAAGTAAGCGCATACTTTATAGAATAGGGACATACTGATGCTCTTAACCTAGTTGCGGCAGTTATGCCTGCTCTACAGGGGACTTACATGCATGTTTCCAAAACAGCAACTGTCCAAAGAGCACACATTATTTATTTACATTCTCTTATATACTTTGCTATTCTGCATCAGTGCGGTTTACATTGAACAAACTGAAATTACATTGAACAGGGCATTATAACTTGGAGATAACTATTTTACAGGGAACATGGGCTATGGAGGGTTAAGTGGCTTGCCCAAGACCACAAGGAGCACCTGTGGGACTAGAAACCCCAGTCCTTCCGGCCCAAGGTTGCTCTCCTCTAGTGGGATTTGAACCCCTGACCTTCCGGCCTGAAGTACCTTGCCCCAACCACTAGGCCACTCCTCTACTCCTTAGGGCTAATTGACAAGCGTAAAGTCCTCTAAAATATTTTAACCATAAAATAAGGACTTATGCACATCAATAGCACAGAACTTTCCTTGTGCCCCTCATAAAATCATCCCCATAATGCTGACGTTGGGGTCCAAAATATTTGATTGCATTATAAGTGAATCCCCATAATATAGGGTCCACAATGTATTATAAAATGGCAAAAAAATGGGGTCCAATCTTTGACTGTATTATAAGCAATTTTGCATAATAATAAGCTGCATTTTAAAGAGTCTACAGTGTATAACGTAATTCATGCACTGAATTCATATTGTAAAGCTGAATTCATAACTTAGATGGACATGTTAAGGTCTCCGCAAAATCTGTAGACCTTTCAAGAGAACCAATGTTCTCTGCTTTTATGAGATCTACAATATGCAAACATCACACTTACTTGCTGAAACAAAACCAACTTACATATATACTGTATATATATATATATATATATACATATATATATAACCTATAGACTTTATAGCATCTCATGATATCAGCTGATATGTTCATTGAATCTATATATCCAATTCTCATAAATGCGTTCTTCACTTTCTTTCTTAAATAAGAATGATTTTAAAAAGGATCTTCAACTCAAAGAAGAATGTACTTATCAGCATCACATAAAATTTTAATCAAATGCCTGCAGGAACATTTCAAACAATTACTGCAAACTGTAATTACTTCCTTCAGCTCAAAACATTATTGTACTGTATGAATAAGTGTTCTAAATGCATTATTACTGTTGGATGCATAATTAAGATTTGCATCACTGGTTTACCACTATGATGTGCATTGAACTAGCAGACCTTTGCCTTGTCATGTGTTAGCCTAATATTGTATATTGAAAATTTAGGTCCATCCCTATTTTGAACTCCACAAATGCATTCACCACTGTGGATTCTTAATCATCTCAAAGTAAATGTCAGAGGTCTGACTTATTTTTGACTCTGTCTCATTTGAGCAGGCAGGTAATTATTTCAGGCTTCCTGCATTGGTCTTCTCAGAACATGAATGACAAGTAGCCAAGGGTTAGTTCTTATTAGTGACATTAGACAATCTTTCCACACCACACCACTAGAAGTAAGGAGATCCTGGATTCTCTACAGGAAGAACTATTCAGTCAACTGGTAATAGAACCCATACTGGACTTGGTGCTTACCAATGGAGAAAGTGTTTCTGATGTTATTGTGGGAGATCATCTTGCATCCAGTGATCACCAGATGGTGTGGTTCAGTATTAGGACTAGGGCTGATAAAATCCATTCAAAAGTGAGGGTCGTAGACTTTAGGACAACTAACTTTGCCAAGATGGGCCAATACCTTGATTATGGGAACAGCTGGGGATGATGAACAGCGTGATGGGAACAGCTGGGGATGATGAACAGCATGATGGGAACAGCTGGGGATGTAGAAAAATAGGAGGCAAAACTGAAAGGGATTATTTTAAGGGCAACCAACCTTTTTGTTAGAATGATAAATAAAGGTAAAAGGAAAAGGAGGCCATTATGTTTTTCAAAAGAAGTAGCTGAAAAGGTGAAGAAAAAGAGAGGCCTTCATGAAATACAAGAGATCACAGAGAGAGGAAGGCAGGCATCTATATTTGGAAAAACTTTGAGAAGCTAGCAAAGTAGTCAAGAAAGCAAAAATTTAAAAAGAGGAGGAAATAGCCAATTCAATAAAATGGGGAGGATAAGACATTTTTCAGATATGTTATTGAGAGGACGAAGGGCAAAAGTGGTATTGTCAGACTCAAGGGTGAAGGGGAGGAGTATGTAGAAGCTGATGAGGATAAAACGGAATTGCTTAACAAAGATTTCTGTTCTGTGTTCACAGATGAAGGACCAGGAACAGGACCTCATAAAACACCCACAAACAGGAACAGAAGCGAGGGATATCTTGAACGATTTTCAGAAGACTGTGTTTGTGAGGAACTACCTAAACTAAAAGTAGACAAAGCGATGTGACCAGATGGGATACATCTGAGAATACTGAGGGAAATTGGGGACATTCTAGCAGCTCCACTGACTGACCTTTTCAATGCCTCTTTGGAGTCAGGAGTGGTAATAGAGGACTGGAGAGAGGCACATGTGGTCCCTTTACAGAAAAGCAGAAGTAAGGATGTGGTTGAAAACTACAGGCTGGTTAGTTTAACCTCAGTGGTGAGCATATTATTGGAAGGGCTGCTGAAAGAGAAAATAGTGAGGTTTCTGGAGTCCAGAAGATTACCGGATCTGAGGAAAGATGGATTCACCAGATGCAGGTCTTTTCAGACAAATCTGATTGATTTTCTTTAACTGTGACCAGGGAGTTGGACAGAGGGAGATCCCCAGATGGGGTGTATTTAGATTTCAGTAAGGCCTATGACACCATTCCGCACAGGCAACTTATAAACAAACTGAGCAGACCCTAAAGTTACTGCTTGGGTTAGAATTGGTTGAGTGGAGGCGACAAAGGGTACAGGTAAATGGAGCTCACTCTGAGGAGAAGGAGGGTTACCAGTAGAGTGCTGCAGGGATCTGTCCTTGGTCCGATTCATTTTAACATTTTTGTTAGTGATATTGCAGAAGGGCTGTCAGGTAAGGTTTGTCTCTTTGTGGATGACACCAAAATCTGCAATAGAGTAGACACCCAGGAAGGTGTAGATAGCATGGGGAGGGTTCTAGCTAAGCTTGAAGAATGGTCTAGAATTTGGCAGCTGAGATGTGGAGCCCGATTCACGAAGGGGCATGTCCGGCCCGTCCGGATGGCCCCGATCAAGACAGGCCCATTCAGACCGAATTCTGGATTGCGGAAACAGTACATAGAATCGAGCCTGAAGATGGCTCTGCCTATCTTTGGGGATGTCCTCCCCGCAGGTGCCCCAGACTCATGCGGCTAAGACACCCCTCTTTCCCACTGCCTGCACCCAAGTCCGATCGCAGGATCAGTGCTGCTTATTCCACCTTCAAGGTGGAATAAGCAGCACATCCCCAGTGAATCAGCCTTGTGCGTCCTGCCAGGCTGACCCGCCCCCACTCTGCCAAGACCCCATCCCTTCCCGCTGGCTCTTCCCGTCCTATTGCTCTAGCCGTGTGGGGAGAGGAGGGGGAATAGGGTCCAGCCGGCTTGTGGGACTGCATGTCCCACCGGGGTGTGCAGCCCCGCAACCTGCATCTGTGAATCAGGCCCTTAATGCAAGGTCGTGCATTTGGGCTACAGCAATCCAAGGGAGTGATACAGTATAGGGGTGAAGTACTTCTGTCCAAAAAAGAAGAGTGGGATCTAGGCGTGATTGTGTCTGATGATCTTAAAGTAACAAGTAGAAAAGGTGATGGCGAAAGCTAGAAGGATGTTTGGGTGCATAGGGAGAGGAATATTGAGCAGAAGTAAGGAGGCGATAGTGCTTCTGTTTAAGTCTCTAGTGCGAATTCATTTGGAGTATTGTGTACAGTTCTGGAGACCGCACCTTCAAAGGGATATAAACAGGCTGGAGTTGTGCAGAGGGTGGTTACTAAAATGGTTAGTGGTCTTCCTTATAAAGCATATGAGGATAGACTTAAGGGTCTTAATATGTATACTTTAGAGGAAGGGCGGGGTAGAGGTGATATGATTGAGACATTTAAATACCCCCGATGCATAAATGCACAGTGGGAGAGCCTCTTTCAATTGAAAGCAAGTTCTGCTACAAGGGGACATAGAATAAGGTTGAAAAGGGATAGACGCAGGAGTAATATGTGGAAATATTTCTTTATGGAAAGAATGGTTAGATGCGTGGAATAGTCTCCCAGTGGAGGTGGTAGAGATGAGGACAGTATCTGAATTCAAAGAAGCATGGGACAAACACAGAGGATCTCTAAAGGAAAAAAGGGGACTGTTGTAGTGGTTGATATGGAAGTTCAGACTAGATAGGCCATGTGGTCTTTTTCTGCCGTCATGTTTCTATGTTTCTACAATTTCAGTAGTATAAATGTTTCTAGAGAAGTTAATTCATATTTCTATGTTAAATAGCATTTGTTGCTTATGCTTATGATTCTTTTTTTGTCCCATAAACTAAAGCATAACTTTCTTCGAGCACTAGAGTTACTAGCTCAACATCTGCATTTCTGATTGAATGTAAGCTGGTCTGTACAGGGCGGTGTACACAACCAGACTGTCTAAGAAAACCTGAGAAAGAGTTAATTTTGTTCAGTACTTTGCTTAGAAATAAACTTCATATATTTGATTACTAAGTAGGTGAAGAGGTACAAGTCCTGTAAATAAGAAAAGGGGCAGGTTGTCCTCCAGCCTTTCAGTCTCAGGGTTACTAGATATCAAGCAGTCAGCAGTAAACAGTTATGTCTTGGAATACATGTATGTCTCCTCATACTGACCTATGCTGATTAGAAATTGACCTATGATGTGATGAATACGTAATACCTGACATAGAACAATAAAGTGAAATTATGCTGTATCCTCCAAAAGAGCCTTATAAATAAAGTAAACCATAGCTAATAGTTAGAGTAAACAAAGAGAACTTGTTTCTATTTGTTTCTCTCCGCAAAGCTTTGGTGTATCTATATAGAAGTGTGTGGTATTTTATTGCTGTCTCTTAGATTCCCTTCTCATTGCTTTGAGTGTGGTTTTCTGTGACTCCAAGAGCCCTGCAGGATGCTGGTGAGGGGGGGGCAAAAAGAAGCCCTTCACTGATTAGTATCTAAGGGAAAGGGAACTGGATTCGGCTCATGCTTTTTCTCTCATTCGTTCAAGGAGAGTTGCGTTCAGATGCAGTAGGTATTTTCCTCTTCCGAGGGCTTATAATCTAAGTTTATACTTGAGGCAATGGAGACTCAAGTAACTTTTCCCAAAATCACAAGGAGCAGCAGTGGGATTCGAACGCTGGTTTCCTGGTTCTAGGCCACTTCTCTAACAATCTGGCTACTCCTCCACTCTTGTTTTTAAATTACCTCAAATCCTATTTGTTAATAGAGAAAAGCAAGAATATATCAACAGCTAGTTGGCAGCCTGACATTTCAAAGTACTGTTGAGGATCAGGCAAGAGTAATTGGGGATCATTCCTACTCTCCAGTGGATCCTCAAAGAACCTAATGTAGGCTTTGGGGGTCAAGGATGGAGGTTGTGGGTCAGGACGTCACTTTTAGACAGAGGAACAGGGCTTAAAGAACCCACCATTTCAAACATGTCCAGATTAGAGACCATCATTAGGATGAGGGGGGGAGGGCTGACGGTGGGTATTTTTTGTGGAATCTCTTTTTTTGCAGTGCCTGGCTACAATGAAGAATGGGAAGACCTCACGTTAACCATTAGGGAGGCTACATACATGTGGGGAGATGTTATTTTGGGATATTGGCAGTCTTTTTATTTTCATTCCTGAGGGTATTTGCTCATGCACTAGCAAGTTGATGCTCCTGGGAGGAAAGTGAACAGTACTGCCAGAGGTGTAGTTAACCTTTTGGCAGTAACACAGTTTTCTAACATTAGCACACACCATGTTTTTGTATTTACAGATTAATGAGCTGATTTACATGCATCTGCATGTGACTCATCTCATTAATGCAAATTGTGCCCAATTTGCCCATATGTTAAGGCTACATTCATTCACATAAGGGTCACTTAATTTGCATTAAGAGGCCTTTAACACACATTATTGCAATAAGGTTTAAGGTGTAATTAACTTGATAAACCGCTTTTCATTCCTGGACAACAAAGAATAATAAACAGACTCCTTAATGCATTATTCATAGAGGAAAAGAAGGTATACCAGAAAAAGTGAAGAAGACATCACGTCATGATACCCGACAGAAGCCATATGTACGACAGGAGCTCCCCACCAGATTCTGAATCAGCTCTGGTCAAGCTTAGTCAGATAGACCACTAGTCTCAGATGTTATGGATGCTTAGTATGCTGGTGAATAAGGACAATCATAATAATTATGATTCTGTGTATTTCTGTAATGGTTATGCTACCTGCTAGGAGAATCTTCTTTTTTTTTTTTTTTTTTAATGTTTATTTTCATTTTAACAAAGAAACATATATACATAACCATAACAACTAAACAGTACATAAATGGGGAAAAGCTAACCCCCACCCCCACCCCCCGCCCCCTCCTCCAGGACAGTTCAATCGTGTCAGAAAACAGATGCATCTCTACCCACTATCAAGATTATTCGAGGCAGCGATTAGGGTCCCAGCTGACCAGCCCTAAGTGACCCCGCTGAACATTTGGCTACATTCACGAAATCAGTCAGCATTTTCCACTTAAGCATGTGAAGACTATTGAAGGGAAGGGCTCTCCGGGGCATCTGCTCATATTTACTATACAGGCATACCTGGCTCCACCACTCCTGCATGCTGAGATTGGCACAGTCTTTCCAATTCCGTATAACTAAGCATATAGCCAAGCCCACCATGAAATCTAACAAGAAGCTACCATCCTTAGGCAAGGATGGTAACCCCGCCATTGATCGGAGTCCCACCACCCTCCAGCTAAGAGGCTCTTTAAATTTGAGAATGGTTTGTATACGTTCCCAAACCTGCTTCCAAAATAACTGTAGCGCTGAGCATTCATAGATAAGGTGAGCCAGGGTACCAATTTCTTTTTTGCATGTCCAACAGAGATTACTAATATTCTTATCCCATTTTGCCATTTTAGCTGGGGTATACAAACACCGATGTGTGAAGAAAAAGAGCGTTTGGGTAATGGAGGCAGACCTGGATACCCTGACCAACTTACACCAAACTCTCCTCCATTGTTGTTCAGTCAGGGTCACCTTCGTTTCTCGCTCCCATGCCTGCTGATTTTTGAGCATCCTCGAGCCGTCGTTCTGACTCAGTATTTTATAGAAGTTTGATGCCACTCCTGACGTGCTCAAGATCGCGCGGACTAACTCCGCCACCCCACCCTCACTAATGTCTGCTCTCGGATCGACCTGGGCGCTCTCTAGGCAATGTCTAAGCTGCAGCCATTGAAAATAAAGCCTAGATGGGAGGCCAAACTCACTTTGTAACTCACTATAGTCTTTCCATCGATTTTCTTTAAACAGTTGGTTAACCATCCACACGCCTCGGGAAGACCATTGGCTCCAGGCATCCATTTTCTTTTGAATTTTAAAAAGGGGATTATGCCACAGTGGGAGCCGGCATGGGGGACATGCTCTCTGACCACTAGCTTGAAGGAGGGCACTAAACGCCACAAGGGTGTCAGTGATCATACGCGGGCATCGAGCACTCTGCGTGAGCTGCATACCAGGCAGGTTAGGCAACGGTATCGGGGCGGTTAGTTCCTCCTCTATTTCCAGCCAAACTGGCCGATTATCAGCAGAGCTCTCCAGCCATCGTGAGCCCTGCTTCAACAGGTATGCTCTATGGTAAGAGAGAAAGTCTGGGAATCTAACCCCCCCCCCCCCCCCCCAGTTCTTTATCGAGTTTCAACTTCTGTCTTGCTAGTCTCGGTGTTTTGTTTTGCCATAAGAACCGACTTAGTATACCTTCTATCTCTTGATAAGTAAGTGGGGGTAATAAACACGGTATCATTTCTAGTAGGAACAATCATCATTTTCACGGTCTCTACACATCCCCACCAGGATATTGCAAGGGGGGACCATCTATTGGTCAATTCTCGCACTTTAGACACTATTTCCTTAGCATTAAATCGAATTGTATCTTCCAAAGGGTAGCAATAATGGACTCCTAAATACTTCACCATCAGGGGTTGCCAAACAAAAGGAAAAGCCCTCATATCCTCCCTGTGAACCCAATGGTTAAGTGGGAAAGCGACAGATTTCGTCCAGTTGATTTTGTAGCCGGAAAGCCGCGAATAGCAGTCGATCTTGTCTAGTACCGTTGGGACCGATGTTGGTGAGACGAATAGCATCAAATCGTCTGCATATGCCGACAGTTTGACCTCCCGGTTGACAATCTTCACCCCCCGAATGTCCACACATTGCCGGATAAGAAGGGCTAATGGTTCAAGCGCTAAATTAAATAGCATGGGAGATAGTGGACACCCCTGTCGCGTTCCACGATGGAGGCTAAACTGACGGGACTTGATGGCATTGACACAGACACTAGCAGTGGGTTGAGCATACATTACCTCTAAATGTCGAAGAAAACCAGCACCGAAGCCAAACCACTTAAGAGTCGCAAACAAATAGGGCCATTCTAGGCGATCGAAAGCCTTCTCAGCGTCGAGGGAAAGGCCAACTAAAGGTTGCTCTAAGTTTGCTGAGCCCGCCAAAACATGACATAAAGTTCTAGCATTATCAGCTGTAGATCTGCCAGCTATAAAGCCGCACTGGTCTGGATGGATCAACATGGACATTTTCTCTGATAAACGAGTGGCTAATACGGTTGCAAAAATCTTATAGTCCACATTTAAGAGAGATATGGGGCAGTAGTTAGCTGTTAACATTGGATCCCTCCCATCTTTTTCAAATACCACTACATTCGCCGCTGAAAAGGCTCCGACCCGAGAATTGGCCGCAACCAGGGCGGTAAAATACTGGCGTAATTGAGGGACTAGGTCTTTAATAAAAGTTTTATAAAATTCAGCCGGAAGGCCGTCTGGACCCGCGGCCCTCCCGGCAGCCACACGAGTAATCGCATAATGAATCTCATCATCAGAAAAGGATCTATCCATATCCTCCCTATCTTCGGTAGATAGTGTCGGCCGCTGTATGCCAAGGGTCAATTGCTCGAATCTTTCTTGTGCAAAAGCGCTCTCCGACTGATATAACTGGGCATAGAAGACACGAAAGAGTTCCACAATCTCTGTATCTTTCGTTATCGTCCCTTGCCCCTGCGGGTCCCGGAGAGCCGCTACCCTTTTGGCCTCCCTTTTGCCCTTAAGGGCATTGGCGAGCAATTTCCCAGCTCTGTTGCTTTCACGATAATAAGTCCCCCGTTGTGCCTTAATACTCTGCGAGGCTGCTGTAGATAGGATCGAATTGAACTGAAACTGTAACCGTTGTAAGCATAGCAGAATGCACGGGTCCATTCTATTAGTTAGTACCCGCTCCCCGGCTTTGATTTGTTGTTCCAATATTAGCAACTGTTGCTTTCGTTGTCTCCCTAGCCGAATCTGAAAACTAGTGATAACCGCTCTCATAGCAGCTTTAAAGCCTTCCCACCAGGCCCACCCCGCAGTGGCTTGAGGTAAGTTAAATTGGAAGTATTCGTGGATGGCTAGCCGAACCTCCTCCCGAAATTCCTGATTGTCTAGTAAAGTTCTATCAAAAAAACATTCCCCCTATTTCTCTCCTGATTGACCATCTCGCAGTATAAAGGAGATGGCAGCATGGTCTGATATGTGTAAAGGATGTATCAACACCTCCTCCACACTAGAGACCAGCGTTTTGGACACGAGGAAAAAATCTATTCTCGAGTGAGACTGGTGAGGAGGTGAGAAAAATGTAAACTCGAGCTCAGAAGGATGCAACAGCCTCCAAATATCCACTAAGGCTAGCTCTTTAATCATAGAAGCTAACATGAGATGGCCTTTGAGCGGGCCAGAGGTCCTGGGAGGTTGCCTATCAATCAAGGGATCATTAACCTGATTAAAGTCACCCCCTATGATCAGGGGGGTTCGGGCAGCAGCTTGGCTTCCTGGGCTATGGTTGCAAAGAATGCAGGGTTATCAACATTGGGAGCATAAAGACATATGCAAGTCACTTCTAGGTTCCCAAGCCTAAGCAACACTCTTGACCATCTGCCCCCCACATCAGAGCATGTATCCATAATAGTAGCATTCAAGGATTTTCGTATCAAAATAGCCACCCCACATTTTTTTGAGACGGCTGGGGAATAGGCGGCCACCATGTAAGGTTTAATATTAAGTTTTAATGTTTCCTTCTTGTTTAAATGGGTTTCTTGTAACAACACCAGATCAGCCTTTTCATGCCGCAGATAGCTAATGATTTTTTTCCTTTTGATCTGGTTCTTTATCCCCTTCACATTTAATGATAAAACCTTACATAGGGCCATTCACATAGAGTTTAACATTCAGAGTAAGTAGACAGTGCAGATTCTAAATACCCATCTATAGTGCTGGGCAGCAAGAAATCCCTGTAACACATACATACTGCCCCAAAATTGTATAATAGACCATGCATCCAATCTTATCCTTAGGTCCCCAGTGTGCCCTAGAGGAGAAGCAATACCCCAACAGACTATGGTGAGCTTGTGCCAGCAGGGTAGGCCAGAGAGGGCCTTCTTTCCAACCGCAAGATTCTGCGCTGCCACCCAAAGCGCAGCGGCCCGTTAATGACATACAACTATATACAATCAGCCCGGTTCGAAACATACATGCCGGTCTTTAGGTTGCTGTTACCCTGACTGCATTTGTTAATGCTAATAGCAATCGTTACCAAAGCGCAAAAAGCGTAGTCCTATTATGTTCTGTCCCTCTGAACCTCAGCGCATCTGGTCTGCCTCTTTAGCTTCAAGGTACGTTGCCAGGGCTTCTGGATCATCAAAGGTTCTGGTCTGGTTGTGCAACGTTACCCGCAGCTTCGCTGGATACATCAGACCATAGCGAGCTTGCAATTGCTGTAGATGTGGCCGAAATTCCAAAAAGTGCTTCCTCCGCTCCACCGTAGGCTTGGCCAGATCCGGGTAGAAAGATATCCTGTGGCTCTCGAATTCTGTGGGACCTCTCACACGCGCCGCCATCATAATCTGCTCCACGTGATGGTAGCGAAGGAGCCAAAAAATAATGGGCCTCGGGGCCTTGCGATTGAGTGCCAGGCTAGTGGGAACTCGATGCGCCCGATCTATTTCAAGATCCCTCTCAAAAGTGATTTTCAGTACCGAGGGAAGCAGCTTGCACAAAAAGGCCTTCATATCATTACCCTCTGCTCCCTCGGGGATTCCGACGATCCTCACGTTATTCCGGCGGGCCCGATTATTTCCTTCCTCCACCTCTCCACCTCTCGCTTGTCCAGCTTTGCTAATCGAGCGCTATGTGACTCGAGAATTCCCTCCATTTTATCTTGCCGAGGGAAATCCCTTCAATCTTACTTTGCAGCACGGCTATGTCTTCACGTACGGCCCGCAGTGACTCACCGTTGGTTTGTACTAGGTCTTTCACCCCTCGGATCTCGGCAAGTATCTCTTGTAGTCCCTCGGGCCCTTCACGAGCAGCGGCCATTTTCTGAGGGGAGAGAGGTTCCGTTTTCGATCGTTTGCCATGATTGCTCATCAGGTTCGGATATTACAATCGAACTGGTTTGGGCCCCGCCATCACCCGGGTCCACCGTGGCAGACTTAAAAAGATGTTCCAGTAGTTTGCTGCTGATTTTAATCAGGATTCTTGACAGGCCTCTCTGGAGCCTCCACGCTATGAGACCGCCCGCTGGGCATCAGGCTCCGCCCCACCAGAATCTTCTTTTCTGGTTGCATATTCCCTCAGACATCCCAGGATCTATCAATTCTACTATTACCACTGCTATTTATCATTCCTAAAGCACTACAGTCCCTGAACTAAGGAGCTTACGATTTAGTCAAGGCAAGCATACATGGCAAATTATATAGCTAAATAGCTGTGTAAAGGATATAATATAATCTGATTATTATTCTAATTGTAACTACAATTATAAAATATTAGTCAATTTGGATGAATCTTTCCTCTCCAAGAATTATTTGGTTTTATTTGTGATTATTATTTCCATATCTCCTAACCAATCCTGCAGAACCGTTTACTCAATGCAAGGACCAAACAGAAGTTTTGATGATAAATTTAGGAGTATGATCAATAAAGGGCTCACCATTTGAGCCATGAAACTAGCACGGAGGTCTGCGTTAACTTTAGGGGTCATGTGTGTCCCTCCCTCTGCCATTAGTGTGTTGCTAAGGCATTGAACCACACTAACTGACACATGGATGCACTTAACACCTCCCATTAATGCGGCATTAAGTGCACCCACACTAAATGACAATATTTGCAGTTAGCATGTGCCCAAAATGCCCACGCTGCTATCCACGATGTGCCATTAATGCCCAATTCCACCCCTAACCTGCCATATCTTGTGCAATTGTGCACTACCCAGTTAGCATGGGATTTTTTGCATGGGGCCCTGCGCTATTAGCGTGGGGCACTTACCACGTGGCAAACTACTACTACTAGTAATCACTTATATAGTACTACAAGGCATACGCAGCGCTGTACAGGCACATATAAAGACGGTCCCTGCTCGTCACAGCTTACAATTTAATTAAGAAAGACAAGACAAAAGATAAGGGTAGAATAGGGAAGGGTAAGGAGACGCAAGGAAAAGAAGGGATCGGGGTCCAAAAGCAGCCTCAAAGAGGTGAGCTTTCAGCATGGATTTGAAAAGGGGCAGAGATGAAGCCTGACGTACAGATTCAGGTAGTTTGTTCCAGGAATAAGGAGCCGCAAGGTGAAAGGATCAAAGTCTGGAAATTATAGTGGAAGTAAAGGGCAAGGAGAGAAACAAGCCAGTAGAAGAGCAGAGTTCACGAGGAAGGGTGTAGGGAGAGAGGAGAGAGGAAAACTAGTGAGGAGCAGAAGAATGAAGGCATTTATAAATCAGAAGGAGAAGCTTGAATTGGTTATGAAAATGGATGGAAGCCAATGAAGTGATTTGAGAATTAGGGTTATATGAGTATATCGAGGTTGGCGAAAGCGCATGTTGGTAAACACACACCTTAATGTTCCATATATAAAAACTAATAAATCAGTTATTATCCTGCTGATAAAAGAGAATTGCATTACCTCATAGAGGATGCAACAATATTATGTGATTTTTAATTGTGAAAAACAGAAATGTGATTAATTTAATCTTTGAAAAAAATCTGATTCTTGGTTTTGATTTTATACTGAATTTTATAATAAAATGACTGCATGTGGACCAGCAATAACTGTCTTCCCTGTGATTTTGTTGAAGGTTAAACATTTCAAGTTACTTACAGAGTGAATGTCCAATGATGAAACAATTGTGCTTTGTATTTGTGTTAATCTATCTACGGTCAGTATACAAGAACATTTAGTCCCTACAGAAGAACCTGAATGTCACTTCATTCCCAAGATAGAATGTTACACAAGCAGTAGTGCCAGTCATCAAGACTTCAGTACTAACCTTCATCTTTCATAAAACATTCATGTTTATAAAAGATGAGAAACAATTTTATCTACAAGGACATATCTGCAAGCGTCAGAAGGTGCACCTGCGCCTGAGGGCCCCACCAGAGGGCCCTTTGGCATGGTGGCCCTTAGGTGGGGACCGAGGAGAGGACCTCCAAGACAGACAGAGATACAGCCACTGATGACTCCAACCAGAGCTGCTGTAACAGAAAATCCCTACCTAGCCTGCACAACACAACACTACAGTGCACAGCAACCAGACTCAAGTCCTAAACCACTCCACCCACAACCACGAAGATATTATACAGGCCACAAGCTTCACAATGGGGCACCACACAGCACTACTATTCAAAGGTAAGAGCTTCCATTATTACTATCGACATCAAGAGATAACATTTTTTTTTAGTGCCGTCAAGTCAGTGCTGACTCCTGGCAACCCAGCTGCCTCTGGGTTTTCTTGGCAATGTATCACCAGAAGTAGATTGCCAGACCTTTTCTTCCAAGGCAATGGAGGGTAAAGTGACTTGCCCAAGGTCACAAGGAGTGCCAGTGGGAATTAAACCCTTGATTTTCTGGGTACTAGGCAGTTGCTCTAACCAAAAGCCTACTAAACATCAAGGTACTATTGCCACAACCACAACAAACATGAAGTGGATCAACACTAGTTCACTTCTCCTCCTAATAATTCTAATAAGACCATCCAGATCCACACAAAAATGGAACAGCCTAATTCCAATTCTATACAGAGAGAGGAGTCATCTAGCAACTCCAGCAATGTACCTTTATCCACAGAGAAGACCACAATGCCTTATCCCAATATACACAAAAGCATTCCCACAAGTGTACCATGCAAGTGCACAGCACCCTCAAATAATCAAATGCTCACTGTTAAATGCGTGCTCCATCCAAAATAAAATCCACATCATATCTGATTATGTAAGATAAGAAAGCTGAGATTATGTGCATCACTGAAACATGGCTGAAAGACACAGACAATGTCCTAATAAATCAACTTACCTCCTCAACAATGAACATCCACAACTGTCCCAGACTTCATCACAAGGGTGGAGGAGCACTCAGTTTATTAAGCAAGCGAGTAAACCTTAAGCCCATCAGCCTATCAACTCTGACACTAAATATTATAATATTGGAGAACAAACAAATGACGCTATGCTTGATATATAGATCCCCAAACTCTGATCTGGACAACCTTTCAACTATAATAGAGCTATCACACACTCTAATTATGCTAGGCGACTTCAGCTTGATATCAACCTGAGCCTTCCTCGTTGCCTTAAACACAATGCACCTCACCCAAATCATAGAAGTTCAAACACACACTGGGGGAAGCACACTTGATCTGTATTTGTACCCTCCAATCTTCACGCCAACACAACTTGCATCCCCTAATAGGCAACCCCAGTACCTTGGTCTGATCACCACATGATCTCATTCAACTCCCAGCACAACTCCCTTTGGCCAAACAACAACAACAGTTAACCAACGCTTCAGAGAATTTGATAAAGACACTATACTTGAATTCATATTACCCAAGCTTGACACCAACTTTACAGACCTTACATCAATAATAATGAATTGGAATGACACCATCACATGAATTGCCCTTGCCCCGCAGAAAAAGACATTGCCAAGATTAAACAAGGCACCATGGAACTCATTAGACATAAGGCAAGTTAAGCTCAAGTTAAGACAGCTGGAAAGACACTGACAAAGAACTAGAAATCAAACACATCTCCAGGAATACATAGTAAAACAAAAAGAACATAACGAGCTCATCCTAAATCACACGAAAGAATACCACACAAATATCATCATGAAAACCTTAAACCGCCCCAGAGAGCTGTTTGAGATAGTAAAATCTCTCACTGGGTCTCGCAAAACCAAGTCACTGGTTTAATAACATCAGAGGATTTTTTATCTTATCTCCAAAACAAACTCATCTGCACAAACTATGCAACAAGTTCAGCCCATGCACCTAAGACAGACTCCACCAATCCAAACAACTGGTCCTCCTTCCATCTAATCACAGCAGAGAATTGCAGCAAACTCCTGAAGACATTGAAAACAACCACATTTCCACTCGACCCTTGCCTGACTTCCTGGATAAAGATGACCATACAAAAACTAGCACTTATGCTCTGTAAAATAGTTAATCTCTCTCTATCACAAGGATTCATATCTCCCCTCCTCTAAGACATTACTTATAAAGCAATTCACCTGAGCCCAACTCACCATCCTCATGCCGACCTATATGCAGCATACCCCTCTTAGCAAAAATAATAGAAAAAAACCATGCAAAGAGTTAGCCGCTCCTCTGGATTCACAACAACATGTGTTCCAGCAATATCATGGGGTAGAAACACTTTTAACCTCCCTAACCAACACAGTACTTAAAGGAATTGAAAACCTCAAACTAGGATACATACTTTACTTATCTTCCTAGACATAATGGCTGCCTTTGACTCAATAAGCCATGCCATACTCCTAGACAGACTGATGGAGATAGGAATCAGTGGCACACCGCTGTCATGATTTCACTCTTACTTATTTATTTATTTGGTTTTATACCGCACTATTCATGATCAGCACGGTTTACAAAATAACAACATCATACATGGAACAATTTACATTTAACATTTAACATATTACATGGAACAATTTACATTGAATATTTGAACAAGATATAAAACAATTAACTTATTTACATTGATAGATCAATAGATCATTCACAGTAGCTTATAGGAATGGGGAATTATTTACAATCTGCCAGGAACTTGTGTATGAAATTGATGGATAACACTAAGTTACGTGGTCGAAAGCCAGGTGGAATAGGTGTTTTAATTGCTTTGCGAAAGGTGGTCAAATCTGATATGAGACGAATAGGAGCAGGTAGGGAGTTCCATAGTAGAGGAGCAAAAAGGGAAAAGGCTCTGTTCCTGGCAAATTGGGAACTTTTTCTGACTATGGATGGGATGGTAATGAGGCAGCCATGAGGTAGCTATAGGTAGCCCTTCCCCCAAGCCATGCTGCGAACTGTAGATAGCCCTTCCCCCAAGCCATGCTGCAAGCCATGAGGCTCTGATCAGCCTGACCCTTCCCCCGCAAGCCATGAGGTAATCAGCCTGCTAAGAGAGACATTGAGATTCCAGTAGGCACCCTTCCCCCACTCCAGGTCTGAGCACAGTATTTCCCTAGCCCTGAAACCAACAGACCAGAGCATACCGGTTTGGACAGGTCACCCAGGTACCTCCCCAGGGGCTGCTGATTGGTGGGCAGGAAATACCTGTGGCAAATGGGATTGTAGAATGAGTTTAAAACTGTACTGTATATAAGGCATTGTAGGCCGTCCCTCGGGGTTCAGACCCTTGTGGAGGTTGCTGGTATCTCTGTCTGATCCTGTGCACATTAAAGATCCTGTTTGCATTCCAGCCTGCCTGTGAGTTTTCCTTCTATGGGTGAGTGATTGAATAAGAGCTTTTCACAGCGATTGCTGCTACATTTTGGTGCGTTGGCCGGGAAATATTAAAAGAAAAGCCTCTCTCATCACACCCACGGTGGGAAGACTTCTGCTTTTGCAGCATCTGGGCCTCCACCAGTCAGGGACCGGCCCCTCCAGGTGATTAACTGTCCTTGGCGCCCCCGGGCCACTTTGTGCTCGGAAGGACACCTTGATTTGTCTGGACAGCTGGTCCCTGCGGTTGAATCCCCGATTGAAAAACCAGCTGGATAGACTGGCATCCAAACTTCCTGTCTGATCAGAGTTCTGGTGAGTACTGCTACCTTGTCTGGGGCTAGTTCTGTACTCTATCTGTGAGTCCTGGTAATTTCTGGGAACCTGTAGCAGCCTGATCAACTGCACGAGCAGTCCTAGTACGGGCCTTAGTGGCCCTGAAGCCATTGCTCGTCCTGTATCTGAATCTGAATACCGGTAAAATCTGAATATCTGAAACTGCAGTAATCTGAGATCTTTTAAAAGCGCTGCCGAAGGAAAAAAAAATGTAACTAAATATAGCACTTGATAAGTTAAACATACCTGAGATAAAGAATAGATCGCTGCTTCTCTTCTTTCCGTTCTGCTTGTGGAGAGTTTTCTGAAGCGTGACTGCAAGGAGAGGGCTCTAATATGCTTCCGTTCCGTTTCTAATTTGTGTTAATTTCTGCTCCGGTGTGAATTCTGCCCTCCATGTGCTCCGGTGTGGTTTTACTGCCTTTCTCTGAACCCCCGATGTAATTTCTGTGCTCCGATGTAAGTTTCTGTTCCCCCCATGCTGCTACTGTGTGATTTCTGTGCTCCGATGTTGAATTCTGCCCTCCATGTGCTCCGGTGTGGATCTACTGCCTTTCCCTGAACCCCCGATGTAGTTTCTGTGCTCCAACGTAAATTTCTGTCCCCCCTCCCATGCTGCCGCTGTGTTAATTTCTGCTCCGATGTGAACTTCTCTCTCCGTTGTGCCCCGATGTGAATTTTCTGCCTTTCCCTGCTGTCCCGATGCACCGCTGAGCCCCTTTAAAGGGTATTAAGAGTGCAGCGCTGCCAAAAGCTATTAAATTAATTTTTGCCCCAAGCAAAAAAAAAAAAAAAAATCATACTGACCGTAATTTGTGTGCCGCGGGCCGGCGGGCCCCTTTTTAAACTGCTCCGTCCTTGTTCTGTGTGCCGCGGGCCGGCTGGCTCCCCGATTTTAAAAGTGTATTTTTCTCCTCCTCTCCCGCATGTTTGAGGTCCGGCTGGCTCCCCGATTTTAAAAGTGTATTTTTCTCCTCCTCCTCCCGCATGTTTGAGGCCCGGCTGACCCGATTCTGAAGTTGGGAACAGCTGAGTCTGTCCAGAGGTATCCAGAGCTGAATCGGGCAGTAGAACACACGTGGAGGCGGCCATCTTGAAAAGACCACGTGTAAGCTACACTGCAATATACTTAAAGTGACTCTGGAGCTCCATCTAGTGGACATTAGCTGTAATTACTACTATTACCTGTGTTTTAAGTGATCCTGGAGCTCCATCTAGTGGTCATTTAAAAACTAGCTGTATTTTTATCCTTATGGTTAAAGTGATCCTGGAGCTCCATCTAGTGGACATTAGAAAATAGCTAGCTATATTTCTCATACTGTATTTCTAATGTCCTCATGGTGAAAGTTAGATCCTATGATACAGCTAGAGAGAGTGTCTGTGATGTATTTGTAACAAGCTGCTGCTGGGGAAGGAGAGTGTGTGAGTATTCGCTGCTGAGACGTCTCTGTTTTCTGTTTTCCCTCTTTCTTTTTCCCTTTGTGGTCCTGTGCGTTTTGTGCAGCCAGACTCTGCCTGTTACCAGGATTATATTGTATGTTGTATTCCCAGAGGTGAGATTAGAAAATTTACACTGAACATTGTGATTTGTGAATTGTGATTGGGGCATGGGGTCCGGAGGCTGAATTGTGGTGAGGGAGTATCCGGACCAGCTTCCCTGTATGGATTCATGGCTGGCCCATATAGTTAATGTACTGTTATGTAAAAATTGCTAGTGGCTCTGTGTTTGTTAGTGGCTCTGTGTTTGGTTGTGACATTAGGGAAAGAAAGTTTTTGTCCAGACATTAGGTCTTTATATTTCAGGATTGATTTTGATACTCTATCAGTAAAAGGTGAAGTTATTGACGAGTCGCCCCTGTGTCCCCAAACAGTGAAAAACACCAGGTCTACTGATTGCAGGGAAGGGGACAGTTTGGAAAAGGGGGGGGGGGGTTTGCTGTGTGTGGACTGTGGTACTGGTATATCAGTGAAGGAAGACAATTGCATTGTTTGATGCATATCCAATTTCATTGCTATGTTACATGCATGATCAGTGGTCAGGGAACCAGGTGTTTTGGTCACACCTCTCAGCGGTGACTGGGGGATAGTTGGAACTGCTGAAATAGTTTGCATAGCTATAGAAAGATACTGGGAGGAGTTCCTTCTTCTAGCAGATGAATGGAGGCCCATTAGAGAGGACAAAAGAAAAAAAAAAATCATCTAGGAGTCTTTCTCCTAGAGGACAAAGAACCCCAATTCACCTAGCCACACCTAGCCTGCAAACAATCCTCTTGTCATCAATTTTAATTGTAGAGTTTGAGCTTCTAGAACCATGAGGTGCCTCCTTTGAGCATCCTCAAATGTCTGCTGGAAGCAAACAAAGGCTGGAGAAAAATCCTTATAAGATCATGAAGAAATGAAGATTTTTTTACTTGTCCTTTAAAGCCTGGATTTTCTCTGGTACATATATTTGGTTTTGACTGCACATACAAACTTAAGCAAGTAATACTTCTGCATGATATGCCATCTTTGGCAGTTTATTCTGCAGACAGTAAATGCTGTGCTGATGATTGCGTTCTTTCCTGCTTGGTACATTAAACTGCCTTGATCAACTGTATTCATTTTTCTGATACTACAATGATATTGCATTCCAGATATCCACCAACCTTCTTATAAAGTATCAGTTTCATGCCTGTTTTGAACTATAAGATACAAGGTAATCACTTTGCCTTGTTAAGCTCTGTGCTCATGAATGATGAACAGGACAGTAACATCATAGGTGCTATTTAGAATAAATTCACCTGTCCTGCTGTATTTGAATTTTACATGTTGGTGTCCAGAGTTCAGGAGCACAATATATTATAGCACTGTGAGATACAAATCTTTTTAGTTTATACATTTGTACTTTGTTACCAAATATACTGGTAGGAGTACATTATGTAGAGGTCCAGTATACACAGCAATAAGATGAGTAAATATTAAATTTTGGAAAGGGGCTGATCTGAAATCGCTTGGTTCCCAAGTATATAAAGCAAATTTAGTGGAAAGATGGAACTGTGATTCCCAGAAATATGGAAATATTTGTAAAAATATTATTTACAAATATAATGATAACATTAACTCGAGTTGATTGGATAAAACTAAATCTTACTTGTCAGCAATGATCCAGGAGAGCTTTGAGAAAATGAATGAGAGAGAGGGGCAGAAGGTGAGACGACAGCCTAGGAAAAAGGCAATAAAACGTGCTACTCCAAGTGTGATGATCTGGGCCACTGGAATTCTGACTGCTCTAAGACTCCTCGAGGACCCACAAGGCCTGAGAAAACACGAACCTTGTACATTTATGCCTCTGAAGAGACATGAATAGGCAGGGGGGAATAGGCCAAGAAGAACCCGAGGAAGTATTGCCATGAGGCCTATTCACAAATGCCTTGCAGGCCAAGAAGAACCAGAAGGAGTATCGCCATGAGGCCCAACCACCAATGCCTTGTGCCCTCTTAGTCTCTCACCTCAAGAGGATCTCTTTTGACACCATAATTAATGGATAGCTTACATAAATCTTTGTGGACCACTGCATTTTCAAGATCAGTCCAAGTATTTTTAAGTTTCCTACAGTACTCTCACTGGGAACCAGGTGTACAATAGACTCTAGCCATACATGAGAGATATGTGGCTGTCATGTTAGGAGCCATATTTCTTTCTATTGGAATTGATGTATCGTTTTATATTGAAGATTGTTTAGACAGTCGCTATTTAGAATGAGCACCCATGCCAATCTAGAACTGCACCAATTAAGTTAGTGGGAAATGGACACTGTTTACAACAATACTATGTCTCTAACAATTGTTTTAGCAGCCTTGCCAGATAAGGATACATTAGTATGGTATAGAAAAAGAAAAAAATTGAAGGACCTATGTATGTAGTTGGTGGAAAGTGTTGTGAGGGGTAAAGTGATATATTAAGAGGAAGGACTCTGATGGACAGTAAACTGATGAAGGTAATTAATGATGTGGAAGGACTCTGATGGACAGTAAACTGGTGAAGGCAATTTAATGATGTGAAGTGATGTATCTGGCTAATGAATATAAAAAATGATGAGGGATAAATTGATGACAAATTCTCACAGGCAAAAAAAAAAAAAAAAAAAAAAAATTGGTGTGATTCTAAAACTTGTCAGAATTACAGAACACGCGCGTGCACTTGTCTGATCTGTAAACATGTGGAGATCAGTCAAGGGCATAATGGAATATTTCCTACCAGCAAAGGAACCTCCAGTGATAATGGATCCAGGAGTGGAAGCAGGATCTGCTGACTCCCCAGTGGCGAGACCCGTATACTGTTCTGCGGACCACCCCCACGGCTGTCAAGGTGGCTGAAGTTGCTCCGAGGATCCATCACTCTCGTGTCAAGGCCGCTGCACCAGAAATTGTTCCAGCCTGGACTTCTGTCACAGTTCCAAACCAGCCCCTACGCTTTGACACTTCTGCCCAGTACGGGGTTCTAACAGACTGCCGACGAACTCTGGACCACCGGAGAGACTGATTTACAGACACCTTTCCTGGAACCGGGATCAGACTGAGAAAAGGTGCCTTAGCTGATATAGACTTGCTTTCAAACAAGTGCAGAGACTACTAACACAGCAGTATTACTTGCCCAAACTGCTCTGAACATGCAGACCTTTGTATACGTAACTCTCTACCTTAACTTGTCCCATTGCTGTACCGTACATTTTAACCAAGTGCCTTTTTCCTTACAGGTTGTTTCCACCCTTGGCACCCTGGTAGAACGCAAGGCGGCTGCCACGGTCATGGCCCTGACCCAATATACTCCTCTGCGGCTTGCCTCCAGTAATACAGCCCTCAACCGCCTCTAGCGGTTGAGGTCTTACTTAAAAAGGGGGGAATGAGGCAGCCATGAGGTAGCTATAGGTAGCCCTTCCCCCAAGCCATGCTGCGAACTGTAGATAGCCCTTCCCCCAAGCCATGCTGCAAGCCATGAGGCTCTGATCAGCCTGACCCTTCCCCCGCAAGCCATGAGGTAATCAGCCTGCTAAGAGAGACATTGAGATTCCAGTAGGCACCCTTCCCCCACTCCAGGTCTGAGCACAGTATTTCCCTAGCCCTGAAACCAACAGACCAGAGCATACCGGTTTGGACAGGTCACCCAGGTACCTCCCCAGGGGCTGCTGATTGGTGGGCAGGAAATACCTGTGGCAAATGGGATTGTAGAATGAGTTTAAAACTGTACTGTATATAAGGCATTGTAGGCCGTCCCTCGGGGTTCAGACCCTTGTGGAGGTTGCTGGTATCTCTGTCTGATCCTGTGCACATTAAAGATCCTGTTTGCATTCCAGCCTGCCTGTGAGTTTTCCTTCTATGGGTGAGTGATTGAATAAGAGCTTTTCACAGCGATTGCTGCTACATTTAGAGTGTTTACCATATTTGTTCTTCTCGCTCTTGTTGGGATATTTTGGCTTAGGGATCATTCTGCTCAGATCTGCTTCATCTGTTTCTGTGACTGCACTCCTGCCTGTCTGCAATTTACACGGGTACCCTGTTTGAATGGCACAGAAGAAAACACATGTGAGCTATGGAGAGAATATATGTCGTCAGGCCTGCTACAATCTGGCTAACCATATTTTGTACAGGAGTGTGCAGGATGTGGGCCTACTGAGAAAAAATACAGGTCAAGTTGAAAACTAATTAGCACAGATACTCTCAGCTCTGAAGAAATGCAATTAGTGCCAGAAGACCATAAGCGGGCCCCAAGGAATGCAGGAGAGATACGCTTCACAGCACAGATAAGCAAAGACTTTGGAGACCTTGAAGCACCAGCCTTAGGCCCTGAAAATAATGAGGGAGGGGGTCCCATCTGGAGAGCTTTAGCAAACTTCTACAAGCAGCACTCTAATTTTTGCAAGTAGCACTGGCAGGATTTTGCAGAAGGCTCAAAAAATTGTGCAGACGGCTTTACAACTTTTTGTAGGAAGTATAGCACACGGAACTAAGGCTTTGAGCAGGAATTGCTATAGAGGGTATAGGATATATAAGAGAGCAAGCTACAGAGCTCAGGGGAGCGGCCTTCTCTCTCCCCGATGGGAGGTAGAATGTTGCTCGCCCTCAGATCTCTAAGACAGACCTTTTTTCCTGTGCTTATGGAATTTGCTTGTACTAAATAAAAACAGAATTTTTGCTGACAAGTAACTGTGATCTGAGTTTCTTTTGTTTTGTTTCTTCTGGTGCACGGGTCCCATGTGCTCAGACAATCTTGATAATTATTAGGGATGCTTTTGTAGGTAAGAACCCGCCTACACTCTGTTGTCAGGTGTCCAGTGCAGGAGATCTGCCAGAGAGGGTGCTGATAGGTGGTGGAGAATTTTGAATGTTATCAGGAGAGATTTGTACTTGAGTCGACTGCTTATTGGGAGCCAGTGAAGTTGGATTAGGAGAGGAGTTACATGTTCATATCTAGATGCTCCGTAGATGGTTCATGCCGCAGTGTTCAGTGCTAATTGTAGAGGGTGGATAGAATATCCAGGGAGCCCTTGCAGGATGATATTTGCATAGTGGAAGAGTGGAGTGATCAGGGCTTGGAAGACCATGTGGAAATCAGTAGGTTCCAGTAAGGGTTGGAGATGACGGAGGGAATGTATCTTGTGATAGACGGACTTTGTGATATTGCTTATATGGGGCTCCATGTTTAGGGAATGGTCAAGCGTTATGCCCATATATCTAACCTCATGATTAGACTTCAGTTCAGCATTCTTAACCTGCAGAGTTGTCGGGGGTATGAATGTTAGGACTTTTGTGACAAAAAGGACTTCTGTCTTTTTATAATTCACTTTCAGGTTGTGCACAGCTAGCCAGTCGGAGACAGCATTGAAACAGTCAATGATTCTGGTGAAATTTGGGTTTTCTGTTGAGAAAGGAGTGTAGAGAAGCACGTCATCTGCATAGATGTGATAAAGGAAGCCAAAAAACTGCATGATTGTACAAATTGGTTGTAAATATAAGTTAAATAGCAAGGCGGATAGGGAAGAACATTGTAGTGCACCTTGTGTTTGCAGATACATATCTGATGTTTGATTGTCCATACAGACTTGTTGTTGCCGATCTGTTAGGTATGAGTGACACCAATCTAGAGCTGAGATTTGAATGCCCTTAAGCTTAAACAAATTAATCAAATGGCTGTGACAGACTGTATCAAAGGCTGAAGCAATATCCATGAATATCAAGATAAAGCCCTGTTTCGGATTATTTAAGCCTAAGATCAGGTTGTTAAATAAGGATGTAAGTAAAGTCTCCACACCATGATGTTGTCGAAAACCATGCTGTTGCGGATCAAGTGGTGTGAGGCAATCAATATGGTCTTGTATTTGTTGCTGTACTATCTTCTCCATTATTTTAGACAAGAAAGGAAGACTAGATATGGGATGATAGGACTTTGGGTCCTGTGGGTCTAGCTTGGGATTTTTTAGGAGCGGTTTGATTGTGGCGGTTTTCAGTGATGCAGGGACAATACTCTTGTTGAAGAAAAGGTGGATAATCTTGGCGATGTGGGAGCTTAATTCAGGGCAGGTAGATGTGATCCAATGAGAAGGGCATGGATCAGTGCACAAGGTGGTAGAATTAAGACCATTTATTACATTTTCGATTTGTTTGGGGGAGTATGGATAAAAATGACTTAGGGCAGGGATATTGATGCTTTCAGGTGATGGAATATCTATGCAGATGTCTTCCATATTATTGAGGGTCACTTTGGTCTTATTGTGAAAGTGATTGTCAATGTCTTGAGGGTGGATTAAATTCTTTATTTGAAGCATAGATGACTCTTTTGTAAGAGATTGAATTAATCTAAAGAGCTCACGGGGCTTGTTGAGGGAGCACATAAGGAGATTTGTATGGTATACCTTTTTCCTTTGCATGATTATATGGCGATATTCTTGCAAGGTCTTCATGTATAATTCTCGGTCATTGGAGAGCCTGGCGTTATGCCATTTACGCTCAAGTTTCCTGAGATTCTTTAGTGATAGCTGTATGCATCCTTTTCTTTGTGTGTTTATGCTGGGTTAGTAATGCAGCTTTTCATAGGGTCGCATCGCAAATGTGTATTACTTCAGTTAAGTCAGTGGATTCAGATTCAGAGTTAAGGTCAGGTAGAATTTCTGCAATAAATAACTCTCTGTTGAATGGCTTAAAACGACAAGCAGGTGGTAATTCAGTATTAACAGGAACTTTCAATACTCGTATGTTGAATGGGATATGAAATAAGATAGCTTTGTGATCTGACCAGGATACTGGGAAGACTTGTGTTTGTACAAAGTTGATTGTACCATAAGTATAGGGGGGTGCAAAGATAAGGTCCAATATTTATTTATTTATTTTATTTACTACACATTTATATACCGCTACTTCCAGCGATCAGCGGCGGTTTGATTAATCTTCGTGGGGTAGTCAATCAAGACTTGGGGGGGGGGGGTATATACATAGATCTGAGGTCACAGCACACATGATTGGCGTCTTCGGGGACGAATCATACGTTTTTACATTTATATATACATATTTACATATTTAAAACATATTTAAACATATATCAGTTTTTACAAATCACTAGCAGTAGAAGGTTATATTTGATTGTAATGACATCGGAATAAGTGTGTTTTTAGCTCTTTTCTGAATTTGGTGATGTCCTTGGTTAGGCGCAGCTCACAGGGGAGTTGATTCCAGATAGTTGGTGCAGAGAAAGAGAAGGCTCTATGACTCGTAATTGTTTTCACTGTCCTGATGTTGATGGGGACTTGCAGGGTTCCTGAGTTGATGGTTCTTCTGTCCCTATTTGTGGGTTGCATGCTGATAAGTGAGGATAGGAATGATGGGGATAAGTTGTTTGTTATCTTTAGTGGGGTAGGGGCATGTATCAGTTGCTGATGAGTCTGGCCAACTGTCCCAAGTCAAGATCAAGAACAGAATCTCCAGACCTTCACACTGCACCAAGGAATTCCACAAGGCTCTGCACTATCTACCCTCTTATTCAACATATATGTACAACCGGTCTGCAAAATTATACATAAACAAATATACACTATCAACTTTATGTGGATGACCTGATGATTTATGCTCCATTTGACACCAGAAAACCTGATTACTCAGCCATTGCTTCATGCATATCAGTTACAAACTAGCTGGAACATCACAATCTTACAATCAACTATAACAAATCAGAGGTCCTCACAATTATGAGACACTGCCTATACCCCACCAGATAACCTACTAATAGGTAATTGCTCAATCCCCGTGAAAAAGGAAGTGAAATATCTAGGTACAACCCTGGACCAAAGACTCAACTTTCAAGTACACATTAAGAAGATTACATCCACAGCTTACTACAAAATGAGGACTCTATAAAACCTACAACCTCTACTAGACCATAACCACTTCCGCACCGTATGTCAAGCAATAATCGCTCCACTTCTAGATTATTGCAACCTAATACTTCAAGGACTACCCAAAAGCACAACTCTGATGCTGAAACTAGCACAAAATAATGCAGCCTGACTAATCATAGGATCCAAAAGACAAGAGCACATCACTCCAGTCTTAAAATCCCTTCATTGGCTACCCATACAATCCCGAATAAAATACACATCAATAATGATGACTCAAGACCATGCATAACCAGTCCGCTGACTGCTTTAAAAAGCTAATCCAGATGGTGCCAGATACTCAATCAATGCCCAAAACCACCTAACAAAAAATCCCTACACTATAAATACCAAAAATCAAAAGTAGAGAAAAATCCAAAATTGCTAGCATGAAAATATGTGTATTTTATGTCGGAAGCGCAGCCATGAGGCATTAAATACCTCTTGAAGCTAAATGTTAGCTTCAAGAGGTATTTAATGCCTCATGGCTGCGCTTCCGACATAAAATGCACATATTTTCATGCTAGCAATTTTGGATTTTTCTCTACTTTTGATTTTTAGATACTCAATCAAGGCACCCTTTCAACTACATCCATCAAGATCAATACCTCTCAAACAGCACTCCAAAGAGCATTTGAATACTTCAGCATGTCCCTCTGGAACTCACTCCCACGTCAATTAAGATCAATTAAGGACACCTCTGACTTCCGGGAAAAACTAAAAACACACCTGTTCACTGAATACTTCAGTACGACACTGGGCACGCAGCCTTAACACTCAAATATTTCTGCCAATCACCCCTCCCACATTATCGTATGCTAACTAAACTGAGTACTCTTTATTACAAATGTAAATTGTTGTTGTTGGAATGTTACACAGATCAATTTTGTGATGTATAAAGTTATAATGTTAAAAGTTCTATGTAAAATTGTTATGTCAATGTAAACCGCCTTGATAACACTGAAAGGCGGTATATAAGAAATGCGAAAAAAAGAAAGAAAACGATGGAGCCATTATCTCTCTTTCTGCCAAGGGATTAAGTGCAAAACCAAAAATCCACATGAGTACATACACTATATTCAAGAGACAATTAACAACTACTGGAACAGTTCTTGATCTTAAAAAAACTTAACATACTGTAGCACCTCTTAGAGGATTCAAAGAAATCTAAGTTCAGCATCTTGAGGAATGAAGTCCAGCGTACTTGAGATTCGGTGTCTAGAAGATTCTACTGCTGTCAGCTTAGTGGTTTTTGGTTTATAATGCATTTCAAAAATGAAAAGCTCTTAGCAATAGGCCAATGAAAGATATATTTGGGAGTTGTTTTCCTGTGCTTTTAAGGGGTATGTTTACTAAACCGCATTAACGTAGAAGCGGCTACATTAACGCATGTTAGGTAAAGTTAACACGCATTAAGGGTACCTAACACACGTTAACGTCACCGTCCGTGGTAAATCCCACATAGGGCGAAGAGAAGGGGTCAATGGGCGGGAAGTGGGAGGGGAGAAGCTCCCGAAGCACTAACGCGGGGTACTGAAGGACTGAACATTACCGGGACTGAAAACCTGTCGTTAGATGCACATTTGCAGTGGGGTGAAACCTTTTCAGCGTCAGCAATGTACAACATAGGCAGGGAGCCCAAGAAAGTGATAGTAGTAATCCATTTGCAGCAACAACATAGTGCCCAAGTATGAAAGGCCACTATGGCAATGGTGCAAATAGGGCATAGGGGACTGCAGGCGGGACATGTAGTGAGGGCAGCTGGGGCACAGGACGGACTAGGCAGTCGCCTAGGTGGCACATAGGAACATAGAAACTGGAAATCAGCAAGACAGCAGCTGACCAAGGCCACTCACAATCCACCTACATCTACCTGGTCCACCCTAGACAATATTTGCTAGAGCACTGACCTGATATCCCCCCAGCCATCCCTCCCCCATGTGGAAGGGACATAATATTGGTAAGCGGTGATGGGGGGATGTAAGGATGGCCATGTATGCCTCCCCACCCCAGACCCCACCCCCTACCTGCACAGTAGATAGCCTGGGACTGCGCACTACCAGCACCGACAGCATATGGCCAGGCAGCATGGCAGGGGAGCGTGTGTTGGTGCTGGAGGGGGCAGTGGCACCTGCCTGCAGTGGACCTAGGCCATGCCCTGTTCCAGTACGTGGTGTGCAGTGCAACAGAAAAGGTCTGACTGATGGAAAGCAAAAAGGTAGCCCCAGGGACTGCTATGCTTCTGTGGCAACAGTGTGGTGCAGCACACACAGCCAGTGTGTCCCAAAACAAAGGGCCACAGGTTCAGGTCCCAGCTGTGAATCCTGCAGAGTATGTCCCTATATTTTACCCTACAATGCAGATACAACATCAACATGTGCAATCCCCAAAGCAGCGGCCAACAGTGGTACAAACACCCACTCACACAGGCTCCACTATCCAAAGCTTCATGGAGAGTCAGGTTGTTGGCCCTAGCACAGAGCTGCAGTTATCACCAGAGCACTACTACTACCTCCTCCTGCACAGTTTAGCAATGTCGGCACTGTGATCAGGACCAGTGTGGCGGGCAGGGTTGCCAACCACCCCTATCTTTGCACAATGCTGCAATAGGAGTGTGTGCATGTGTGCATGTCTATCCATTGTTTTGTGACTGCCTACACCTCACTGGGCCAACAGTGTTAGGAGTGGAGGAGTGACCTAGTGGTTGGGGCAAGGTACTTCAGGCTGGAAGGTCGGGTGTTCAAATCCCACTAGAGGACAGCAACCTTGGGCCGGAAGGACTGAGGTTTCTAGTCCCACAGGTGCTCCTTGTGGTCTTGGGCAAGCCACTTAACCCTCCATAGCCCATGTTCCCTGTAAAATAGTTATCTCCAAGTTATAATGCCCTGTTCAATGTAATTTCAGTTTGTTCAATGTAAACTGCACTGATGCAGAATAGTGTGGTATATAAGAGAATGTAAATAAATAAATGTCCCACTGTTACCAGCATTAGCCTGAAAATGTGCATAATGATGTGCAAGGTATTGTGGGTATGGCCCAGGCAGGGCGGACTGGGCAGGATGTATCAGCAGAGGGTGTAGGGCAATGGCTGGGATATTGTAGTGCCCAATCACCACCTGCATGGACAAGGTGGCCACAGTACATTGTGCTGTTAGGGCACTCTCACACTGACCAAACAGTGACCATGGCATGGCCAGGTTCCCACATAGTGCTACATAGTACCTGTCTCAGGTGATATATGTGTACCCCCTGTTCTGGGGGCCAGTCACTGGGGCACCTGCTGGGTGCCTGTGCCATATAGCCCAGGTCTGGGTGTGCATAGTTCCACTGTGAACATGCAGGATAGACTGGCTAGCAGAGTGTATGCTGTCAGTTCATGCATGGCCAGGAAACCTGGTGTGGTGCAGCAGGTATGGTCTGACTGTGCCTGCTGCAGGTGAATGTCAGACCATGGGTGAGGACTAGGGTACAGCTGTAGTCCTAAATACAGGTAGTGTGCAATATTGTGTGTGTTACAATGAACGCATGTTGCAGGGCACACAATAATGTGTGTGATGTCTGTTTGGGATGTGCATTGTTACATGCCACAATCTGACCACATATGCTAAGGTGCCTAGACATATCTCATAAGGCATGTAGAAAGCTCTGTAATGTCAAACGTGTTATTGTGAGCGCTGAGCATCAGATGCCCTGCTACGCACGTTCTCCACAACGCAGGTAGGATGCACTATTGCGTGATAATCTAGCAGACATGATGGCCACTTGGTGGAACATCTTTGTGTTGTGGTTGTTTGGGATAGTGGTTGCAGAAGTATGTGGAGCCAACCTAGGTTGGGGGTTTGGGTCCCACAGGTTCCTTTTCCTTTCTTTTTGTTTGTTCTGTTCCCCTTACCATACAATGGCTCTGGCTTTGTCCCCTCTCCACACACCCTTTCCTCTCTTCACTGTACACTGCAGTGTCCCCTCCATGCAGCCTATCCGTCACATACTAGCTGTTACATATGCTCCCTTTCTCTGGGCTGTCTGGGTGGGCAGGTGGCTCAGTGGTTTGGTATTGGTGTCGGTGAGCTGTGTTTGGGCTCTTTAGTGTATGGGTTCAATTCCCTCTTATTCCTTTTAGGATTCCCTGCCCATTTTGCCCTTATACACACACCATTCACACAGCTGGTCCTTCAGACTGACCCCTGGCGTCCTTTCATTTACCGTTGTTTACTCCTCTGCATGCTGGGTTCACTGCACACCATTTCATGGTGTGTGTGCATGTATTAACTGTGGCTCACGTCCCCTTTACAGACTGCGATATCAACTGCCTGTGGTCTATGGCCTTACACCTACGACTCCGTTTCTCATGTGGCACCATGTCTGCACATCCCTCAGCACGTCTTCTACTGTCAGCATGCCTTAGATTGCAGCCCCTTTGGACGCACTGCCACTTCCCTGTGGTGTTCACGTGCGGTAGGTCCATGGCACACTGTACCGCGCACTGTACCGCACGTTAGGCCCTTGTAACGCGCGTTACCTGACACGGCTTGCTTTAACGATGCACCGTCCACTCCTTTATATGGGCATCCGTAGCATTACCGGGGAACTTAACGTGGGTAACATTACTGGGGTTTAGTAAACATACCCCTAAGTAACTGCTGTGAAGTCCAGCACGAGCCAGGTCCCTCAACTGAGGCCTTTTTATTCCTTAAGACACCGGACTTAGATTTCTTTGACTCCTCTAAGTGGTGCTATGTTAAGATTTTTTTAAGATCATGAGCGGTTCCAGTAGTTATTGAATGTCTCTTAGGGATTAAATGCATCAACTACTTGATAGAAGGAAAAGCAACAGTCCTTCAGTGATCCCTGAGAATTAAAAGAGGGGGCTAACCTGTAGAAGCTCACCTGTAATCTGCAGGCAGCAAGGTAACTGATTCCTAGCTGGTTCTATCATCTGGAAGGTATTAAAGTGGAAACAAATAGGAGAAAGAAAAAAAAATAGGTCCTAATACTGTAGAACTTCTACAACATCCTGAGCAGGGCTGACCACAAAGTTGATTCAAGTTGTTGGTGCCGTAAGCAAACTTTAAGGGTCCTGTCTACTAAAGGCTTTTTCCTATAGCAGACAGGACCCTAAGCCTGTCACCACCTGGCTGTCAAAAGCTATTGTTTAGCTTTGAACACCCTGAGGTTTGCCACCCCCAGAAGTTGCCACTCTAGGCGATCGCCTAGTTTGCCTGGTGGTTGATGCCAGCCCTGATCCTGTAAGCAAATCCTGGAGCACTAAAAATGTGATCTACAAGTAACAATACAATATTGCTTTGCACTATTTCACCAATCACAGTGTGGTATCTACAATATTCTAGGAGTCAACAGAAACCCCTACCAGTAACAGAGCAACATTCACCTAGGAGGGCTCATAAATACAAACCAGTCTTGCTTAAATGAAGGAAAAGGCACCCAACAAATGCAAATGTGTGTAAACTAGAAAAAAATTCTGCCTTTGAAATATGTTCATGTTTCAGATATATTTATAATTGTAGAAACCTACTGTGATTAATAGGATCTATCCCAGACCGTCAGACCGTAGACTTAAAAACCTACAATTTCTCAAGAGAACAAATAAGCCTGCAATAATGAGAACAGAAAGTTTTCACTTAGAAAAATGAGTCACTTAAAAGTGACTACATGAGGTGGTGTATGCATACAACATCAAGAAGCAATTTTACAAAGAAGATTACTTTCTTTCCATGAGAACACAATTAAAGGCTTGTGCTAGTGAATGCATCTTATAATTCAGGTCCTAAAAATGTTCTCTCTCTTCAACAGGCACACTGAAGGATAGAATACTAACAGCACTGCACAGAGTGTTCTATGCCAATCATAGGGAAGCCCGACTTGTTTTTCAGATGGCGTGAATGATAACTAATGACTTACAACAAAACAAGATGCTACAGTGCTAACTGTTTTATAGAAATTTGGCTAAAAATTCCGTTGTCTGTGTTGGACCAACATCTCAAAATGAACCTCTACTTCACTTGCAAAATGTTCTTAAAATTAGTAACTTCAGATCCATTAAACATGTAAGACATGATTTCATAAGAGCACTGACTTGGTAACAAAGAGACCAGGGTTTGATTCCTAGTAGCGCTCCTTCTGGCCTTGGGCAAGTCACTTAACCCTCCACTGCCTTGTAAGAAAGGCCTGGCAATCTACTTCCGATCACACTGACGAGAAAACCCAGGAGCTACTTGTCGCCAGGAGTCAGCATTGACTTGAAGGCACACATTGCATTTTTTTCATAACAGCATGCCTAAGTAAAGAGTTCAAACAAGGCACCTATTTTATGTGCTATTATAAACAGACTGTCTGAACCAGCCCCAATAGTGCACAAATACTAATGCACAAAGCTACTTCAAAGCTGTAAAGGCATATTTTATAAAATAAAAGTTACATTGCAGTTCTGCCTTTCTTCCACCCAAACTATTTCCCCGGGAGCACTTACATGCAAAGCACATAAAAGCACTTTCCGTGTACATACCTTTTACACATATACAGGCTTTACAGCTGGAAAAAGCTTTAGAAGATTACCCCCTGAGTAGTATAATGGGTACACTACTCGTCAAACTGATTGACAGGTGAGATAAGGATGACAGGAGCCAATCAGCGCTCACTTCCAGTGTATGTCCTGCCTCAGGCCATGCCCCTCCCATAGAAGTGAATGGTGAGTTAGCCCCGCCCATCCACGCCCCCAGGTGTGGCCACATACCCCCACTTTGGCACGCCCCCACCCCACCCCCAAGGATGACATCAGCCAATCAGCGCCCACTTCTGGGTTTGTGCCACACCCACACCTCACCCCACAAAGCAGTGCAATGCTTTTATGTGTATTGCAGGCTATTTAGAACTGATTGTTAAAAATAACCCTTTGGTAGCAGCTGCAGGAACACAATGCATTTGGTATACAGGCTTTTCGCAGAGAGACAGCACTTGGGTATACAGGCTTTTAACAGAGACACAGCCCTTGGTATAGAAGCTTTTCTTTCCAAATGCAATTAACACATCTTTGTTAGAGAAACCAGTGCTGTCCATGTGATAGAATTTTTCTTTTAAGACTTCACTGTTAGAGAGAAGTATTCTGGCAGCCCCTGTAGTTCAGACTGAAATACAGAGAGAGACCGGAGTTCAAATCCCACCACAGCTATTTTCTTTTTTAGTGGCTTTGAAAAAAAAAACAATACAGAGAAAACAAGTCTGGACATGTTTCTAGGAAAGGATATGGTAACACATATGATTGGTAGAAAGAACAGGCTATACTTTAAAACACACAGGATTTGTGGAATAAATCCACTGAAGATGTTAGCAAAATAAAAAGAATAGTCAAAACACGGCAATCATGAAGGAAACCTTATTGAAGAGCATTTACTATGACCCCAAAGCAATAGGGAGCTTTGGGGGCATAAATCCTCTACTTCAAGACGCTAAAAAGCATGATAAAACAGTCAACAGAAATGATGTAGTTAGATGGTCTACAGGACAAGATGCTTATACTTTACACAGACCTGCTAGAGTCCGTTTTAAAAGAAACAAGACAATCGTGTCGGATGTGGATGCGCAATGGCAGGCTGATTTAGTTGATATGACATCCTTGTCCCATTATAACAATGGCTACAAATACATCTTAACAGTGGTAGACTTCCTATCAAAATATGCTTGGGCTGTAAGTTTAAAATCGAAAACTGGTCATGAAGTTGCTAAAGCCTTTGAAAAAATATTTAATCTAGGTTGTATACCTGAAAAAATACAGACTGACAAGGGTAAAGAATTTTTAAATAGGTCTCTGTGAGGCAGCCATAAGGTTTAGCTGTGGGTAACCCTCCCCCAGCCATGAGGATTTTACATAGTGATCAGCTTGCTAAGAAAAGACATAAAGGTTTCAGTAGGCACCCTTCCCCCCCTCCAGGCCTGAGCACAATAACCCCTTGCCCAGAAATCAGCAGACCAGAGCATACCGGTTTGGGCAGGTCACCCAGGCACCTTCCCAGGGGCTATTGATTGGTGGACAGAAAATACCTGAGACGAATGAGATTGTAGAATGAGTTAAGATGTATTTGTAGCCATTGTTATAATGGGACAAGGATGTCATATCAACTAAATCAGCCTGCCATTGCGCATCCACATCTGACACGATTGTCTTGTTTCTTTTAAAACGGACTCTAGCGGTATTTTAAATCCTCATGGCTGGGGGAGGGTTACCCACAGCTAAACCTTATGGCTGCCTCACAGAGACCTATTTAAAAATTCTTTACCCTTGTCAGTCTGTATTTTTTCAGGTATACAACCTAGATTAAATATTTTTTCAAAGGCTTTAGCAACTTCATGACCAGTTTTCGATTTTAAACTTACAGCCCAAGCATATTTTGATAGGATGTCTACCACTGTTAAGATGTATTTGTAGCCATTGTTATAATGGGACAATATAAGACATATATAAGACATTGTGGGACGTCCTTCGTGGCTCAGATTTTTTTTGTGGAGACTGCCGGCACTCTGTCTGAGCCTGTGCGCACATTAAAAGATCCTGTTTGCATTCCAGCCTGGCTGTGTGTTTCCTTCTGTGGGTGAGAGAGAGAATGAGAGTTTTTTCACAGCATTTGCTGCAACATTCTGGCGTCCCAGATGGGACCCCTTTAAATTAAATAAAAAGCCTCTCTCATCACACCCATGGTGGGAAGACTACTGCTTTTTGCAGCATCGGGCCTCTACCGGTCAGGGACCGGCCCCTCCAGGTGATTAACGGTCCTTGGCGCCCCGGGCCACTTTGTGCTCCGGAAGGACACCTTGACTTGTCTGGTCGGCCGGTCCCTGTGGCTGACCCCCGATTGAAAAACCGGCTGGATAGACTGGCATCCAAACTCTCTGTCTGATCAGAGTTCTGGTGAGCACTACTACTGTTTTGGGTAGTTCTGTATTCCTGTATCTGGTAAATCTGGTAATTCTGGTATCTGGTAATTTCTGTGAATCTGTAGCGGCCTGATCACCTGCAACGAGCAGTCCGAGTAAGGGTCCTAGAGGCCCTGAAACCATTGCTCGTCCGGTCTGGTATCTGGTAAATCTGGTAGGAATGGGGGGGGGGGCGCGCTTGCGAGCGTCCGTAAATGACTGCAGTATAAATTCAGTTCTGCCACCTCGGGTCCCTTAAAGTACTAAAAAGCGCTGCCAAAATATTATATTAGCACTTAACCCCCTTAAGTGTGCTCTCCAAGCTGATTATTATAAAATTGTACTGACCGCGATTCTCCGATGATCAGGGCGATTTATTTAGAGCCTACACACGCTGTCTCTAATGAAGCATACTTGGGGGCTTCTTCTGTGTTGCCATGTGCTTCTAGAGTTGGGGGCTTCTTTTGTGCTAGTGATCCTGGAGCTCCATCTAGTGGACATTAGAAAGATAGCTAGCTATATTTCTCATATTACTATTAACCTCATGGTAAAAGCTAAATCCTATGGTACAGCTAGAGAGAGTGTGTGTAATGTGCATTTGTAACAGCTGCTACTGAGGAAAGAGAGTGTATGAGTATTCGCTGCTGAGACATCTCTGTTTTCTTTTTCCCTCTTTCTTTTTCCCTTTGTGGTCCTGTGTGTTTTGTGCAACCAAACTCTGCCTGTTACCTGGATTATATTGTATATTGTATTCCCAGAAGTGAGATTAGAAAATTTACACTGAACATTGCATTCCTTGAATTGAGATTAGAAGATTTACACTGTAACTTGTGATTTGTAAATTGTGAATAGAGCATGTGGTCCGGAGGCTAAATTGTAGTGAAGGAGCATCCGGACCAGTTTCCCTATATAGATTCATGGCTGGTCCATATAGTTAATGTGCTGTTATGTAGAAACTGTTAGAGTGTCTCTGTAAATGTTAGAGTGTCTCTGTGTTTAGTTGTGACATTAGGGAAAGAAAGTTTTTGTCCAGACATTAGGTCTTTATATTTCAGGATTAATTTTGATTATCAGTAAAAGGTGAAGTTATTAACAAATCGCCCCTGTGTCCCCAAACAGTGAAAAACACCAGGTCTACTGATTGCAGGGAAAGGGACAGTTTAGAAAATGTTTTGGTCATGCCTCTCAGCGGTGAGTGGGGGGTGGTTGGAACTGCTGAGATGGTTTGCATAACTACAGAAAGATACTAGGAATGAAACCATTGGAATTGTTTGCATAGCTATAGAAAGATACTGGAAGATCAGGGAGGAGTTTCTTCTTCTAGCAGATGAATGGAGGCCCATTAGAGAGGACAAAAGGACAAATCACCTAGGAGTCTTTCTCCTAGCAAACAAATGGAAACCCACTAAAGAGGACAAAAAAACCCAATTCACCTAGCCTCACCTAGCCTCCAAACAATCCTCTTGTCATCAGTTTTAATTGTAGAGTTTAAGCTTCTAGAACAATGGGGGGTGCCTCCTTTGAGCATCCTCAAATGTCTGACCAGCATCTTGATTGTGTAAGGGCGGGATCAAACAAAGGCTGGTCAAATTACTATTAGCAAAGATGTATGGGGTGGGGAATATCTGTAAGGCAAAGCTCATGTGTAAGAGCTAGCCTACAAGCCATTTCTTACAGCCCAGGGGGGAGGGTTTAGTGAAATTTATCAAGAAAACCTTCTTATTCCAATCAGATAGGCTGCTAGCTGCTATACTTAAAAGACTAATAGTCTTGTGTTTAAATGTTTTAATCTGCAGTAAATATTGTTTTTCTTTCATTGCTGGCTGTTCATTGCCAAGTGCCCCTGGATGCTAGATCAAACAAACAAGGCATGAAACTAAGGAAACTGTTTCTGTTTTCCTTTAACATTCAAAGTAGAGGTTAAGAGCTCTGAATAAAAAGGGTAATCCAGCTTGAATTTTTATCTCTGGTACATATATTTGGTTTTGACTGCATATACAAAATTAAAAGTTAAAAGGGATTTTATATACTGTGGCAAGCACCTCACAGAGGGTTTTCAGATCAGTTTGATGCCAGTCTCAGGTATTATTAGGTTTTGAATTAAATGTGAAAAAGAATATTCTGCATTAAAAATATACAAGGAGATGAGCATTTTATTCAACTATGCCGTCTCCAGAATCTTCAATTTAGAAATTCATCTAAGCCCCAACACATACTCAACAATTAGAAATAGACATCTGGAGACAGGCTGGGTGCACCTTGCACCCTGTCAGACGGCTGCCTGGGTGAGAATCTTCACAGTCTTGGCAAGTGCATATATCTATATGATTTGCAAGGGGTTGTGGGCAATGCAGTTCATTCACACCAGACACAGCTGCTCACAATAATTAGTTGTGCTTTTGGGTAAAGCCAATAAGATATTTATTTATGGGGTTATTTCTCCCAACACAGATATGCTTGGTAGCACATAAATCAGGTTACTTGCTTCCAGTGTTTAACTTGGAAAAACAAAATCAAAATCAGGAAAACAACATTCAAACTTGTCAGGCATTAGCTAATGTTTTCTTAGCATATATCAAACAACAAACCAAAAGCCACAAAGCAAGAAAAAAACTGTTCTTTTCAGGTTAACTTCTGATAACTTCCCACATAGATTCAGAAGTGATTCTCTCCTAGCTCACAAGCAATTAGGTAAGGCTCAATTGCTAGCAGTTATCCAGCTGAAACCCCTTAGCTGGCTTGCTTTCTACTGTGTGGGTCAAATCCTGCTTCAGGAGCTTTTCTGAGTAGATTAAAGAACAAGTTTGTATTTCTTTGTGATGGTTGCTGTACTTTATAACAGAAAATCACCAAAGGAGTTTGGACAGAGAGCAGTCCATATAAACACATTCTTCATCTGCAATCATTCCCCCTTCTTCAACAAGCATGGGTTCAATATCATGGATTGGCACAGATGAATCTCTCAATGGAGCACTTTCAGGAGAATACTTGTTTCCCTGCTGTCTTTCAAGGTTATAGCTAGGGCATAGATCAGTGTTCATACCTGAGCTTCCATTGCTGTTAGAGTTCCTCTCTATATAGCCTGGCCAGTATGTAGTCCAGTTCTTATGTCCAGCCTTCCAATCCAGATCCCTGGACAATGGATCTCTCTTCACATACCTTCTGGCACGGGTCTTAGGGTCCCTTCCACGTGCAGCCGTCTCCCTCACAGGTAGCGTCTGGAGATTCCTAGCTCTGCAGCACCATTCCTCTGGCTTTCCCCAGTCCAATGGTGTATGCTGGCCCTTGGAATGCCTCCCAGTATACGTACTGCTCTGGACTCTTCTAGACCTCTCAAAGGCTTTTCTCTTCCTTCTTCCAAAGGGTTTCTTTCCCTCTCTGTCCGTCCGGTTTGGCTTCTGCTTCTGATGATCCTCCTGATGATGAAGATGATCAAGCTCAAGCTGATTCTCAGGATACTGAGGATGATTCTCTGTAGAATAAACTCTACCTTTATTCTGCTTAGATGAGTGCTCCTCCCTAACACAGCGCAGCTGTGCTGAATCAGGCCCTGCCCTTTGAGATGAGTGCTTAGGGATTACCTCATAGCCCTCTTGATTGAACACACGTTTCCCCACTTCAGCTCCTCTAATGGCTGTTGGAAACCTGGTGCATTCTGGGACTGGTAGTCTTTTATGGAAAAATTCTGTTTTCTTATTTCTACCAGAACTGACAGGTTGCTTGTTCAGAGTCACTTCACCTTTTCTATAGCTCCTTCCTGAGCTATGATAAGCTTCCTTATCACAACCCTGATGAGCTTTGGAAAACCCACACTAGCCATGTGGTACTTTCAGATGCTTTTTGCCTCATTTTGCCCCTGTATGTCCTGGCCAGGCACGCATGGGCAAAAGAGGGATGATTTGATGACAAATTCTCACAAAAATTGGTATAATTCTAAAAAACCTTGCCAGAAATCTCAGAATATGTGTGTGCAACTTGTCTGATCTATAAACATGTAAAGATCAGTCAAGGGCATAATGGAATATTTCTTACCTGCAAAGGAATCTCCAGTGGTAAAGAGACAGAGAGACAAAGAGTTTATCAAACTGAGAGACATAGTTGACACCATATGAGATAGTTATGATCTTAAGTAAATATGGATGAAATTAAGTTTGTATCATTGTGAAATCTAATCCAGCATATTTAGGTTTTTTTTTTCATTCAATATTGGTGCTGCTTTTCTGAATAAGGCCTGGAGCCATGTCACCAATTGCAATCCAGAGAGTCCAGCAGAGGAAATTGGCCAGAGTCCAGATGGAACAGACCATCCCAAGAACTCAGAACTACCCACCGCTAAAATGTGTGAAGGAGTCCCTATCTGGATCAGTGTGTCACATTGAAAAAGGGCCAAGATATCTGCCTATGAGAATGAGAGGTTCAAATTTTGAGAGAAACAGAACTTAAACTTCAGAGAAAGGTGAAGCACACTGCAAGGTCCTGGGGAACTGCTGAGAGGCAGGACCACATTGTCTGAGAATGGGAGGAGGACTATTGGACTGACTGGGGGTTTTTGGGGGCTTTTGTGAATGATTGTATTGTTATCCTTTTAATATTGTTTTCTTAGAAAGTAACTGAAATCTACAAGCCATTTCAGCTTCAGCAATTGCAATACCCACACCAGCTCAAGTTTTGCTGTACTATTCTCAGAGCTTTCTTTATCACATTATTAAGCACTGCTGCTTTTGATACACTTTCATGTTATGCGTTTTCAATATTATTGAGTTGCTGTAAGAAAATGATGTTACAGTGTATGTTGTCTCTAGGGAACAGTACCAGAAGCTGCTTTTCTGATGCCCCCTATCTGTCTCAAATGGTTGTTGTCCATTGCCCTTAGTGGGATTACCTTTGCCCCATTCACAAGAAAAGAAAAAGAAAAATTGGAGAATGAAGGGAAATTGACTAATAGGTATGTCTAGTATGGCTGCATCCTTGCCTGAGGCTGTAATACATTATGATGGCATGGAAAAAAAACATGTGGGCTAAGAAAATGAGCCCAGCACAACAAGAGTAAAGCCAGGGGGAACCATACTCTGAACAGAAGTGCACAGAAAATGGACCCAGCTAAGAAAAGACATGCCAGGCCTGAACAGATTGAACAGGCCTGAGCAAGCTGGGCAAGCCTGGACAAGTTAAACAGGCCAAACAAAGCTGGTGATACAAAGTGCTCATGAGCCCTGAAGACTACAGTGTCAGTAATTAATGAAACAAAGGGGATGGCAGGGTGAAGCCAGAATGACTCAACACTACCAAGAATAAAAGCCATTAATATGTTAATAAGGGTGGATCCCAGGGAAAGAGGCCTCTGCAGACCCTACAACCTTTTACAGACAGTACAGCAACTTTTGCACACGGAACAAAACTTTTGTGCAGGAGTTGCTACAGAGGGTATAGGGTATGTGTTGTTTTAAACTCACTGATGCAAGTGTTTCCATTGAACACTCTATCCAAGACCTATGTAATCTAGTTAATCATATTACTGACCCGTCCATGGGTCCTGGGTGGTTTATGAAGTGGTTCAGTTGGCTAGGGGGACTAAAAATCCCAGTGGTAGGGGTTCTTTTTATTTTACTGCTATGTGCCATTCTTACCATGTTGTATCCCCATTCTTCACCGCTTCATTACCACCACCCTTGACACCCTGCTAGAACGCAAGGCTGCTACCACTGTCATGGCCCTGACCCAATACACCCCTCTGCGGCTTGCCTCCAGTAATACTGCCCTCTACCGCCTCTAGCGGTGGAGGTTTCACTTAAAAAGGGGGGAGTGAGGCAGCCATAAGGTTTAGCTGTGGGTAACCCTCCCCCAGCCATGAGGATTTTACATAGTGATCAGCTTGCTAAGAAAAGACATAAAGGTTTCAGTAGGCACCCTTCCCCCCCTCCAGGCCTGAGCACAATACCCCCTTGCCCAGAAATCAGCAGACCAGAGCATACCGGTTTGGGCAGGTCACCCAGGCACCTTCCCAGGGGCTACTGATTGGTGGACAGAAAATACCTGAGACGAATGAGATTGTAGAATGAGTTTAAAATTGTACTGTATATAAGACATTGTGGGACGTCCTTCGTGGCTCAGATTGTTTTTGTGGAGACTGCCGGCACTCTGTCTGAGCCTGTGCGCACATTAAAAGATCCTGTTTGCATTCCAGCCTGTCTGTGTGTTTCCTTCTGTGGGTGAGAGAGAGAATGAGAGCTTTTTCACAGCATTTGCTGCAACATCTGAAGAATTTATTAAAACAAAGAGGGGTTCATATTTTGTAACCAATAACAATGTTAAAACAGCAGTGGTAGAAAGGTTTAACAGGACTTTGACATCCAAAATGTGGCGTTATTTCACAGCACACAACACCTTTAGGTACCAAGACGTACTGCAGGCTTTTGTGCACAGCTATAATCAGAGTTTTCACAGAACAATAAAGACGAGGCTTATAGATGTGACATACACAAATTCTCTGCAGATCTGGAAAAGAGTCTACGATGATAACATCAAGCGTAAGCACACCAAGAACCCCTTAAAGAAAGGAGATCATGTAAGACTTTCAAAAACTAAAGGAAAATTTGAAAAAGGTTACAAGCAAACGTGGACTGACAAGGTATTTATAATAACGGACATTTTAAACAGGGGACAGAAAGCGACATACAAGATACATGATTATGACGGTGAAGCCATACAAGGTTCTTTTTATCCTGAAGAATTGCTAAAAGTCACCCCGCAACAGGACAGAATATACCATATCGATAAGGTTCTAAAGGTAAAAGGATGTGGCAGGAACAGATTCTACCTCGTGAAATGGAGGGAATGGCCTGTTAAATTTAACAGTTGGGTTAAAGCATCAGAGATTCAAGACATCTGATTTCTTTTTTTCTTTTGAAGCAGCATTAAAATAAAATAAAAAAAAAAAAGAATGATGGTGGCTTTTATATCACACTGCCTAGCAATGCCTCAACAGGTGTGTTTCCCCAAAATACCAGCTCTAATTTTACCATACAACTAGCAAGGCCTTTGGACTTACAAGGACAGTGGGAAGTAGGGCTCGTGGAAATACAATATCCCAACTCCTGGGAGAATATTAAGGAAGATCAAAAGTATGTTGTCACTTCTGCAACAGGAAATATACAGCACCACATTATAGTCAGGAGAGGACATTATGCGACCATGCAGAGTTTAATGGAATCCATGAATCATGACATTAGCAACATCTATAAATCGGCGCCACCACGAATCATTTATGAGCCCTGTGCGCGAAGAATCCGAATAAAATTGGAAGATAGGTCTGTTATTTCTGAAGATGGTGATTTGGCAACCATTTTGGGATAGAAGCTGACGTTAATACACAGCGTTCCCATTTTCCAGTGGATATCACGGGAGGTTTTAATCCCCTCTAACTGTACACAGATATTGTAGAGCACCAGTTAGTAGGTGACCATTTTGTGCCACTGCTGCGCTGTGTTCCAACTAAGGGGTTTAGGGATGAGTTTATCACATTAACTTATGATAAGCCGCACTATGTCCCTGTGAACAAACAGTATATTGACACCATCACATTTGAAATAAAGATGGATCAGAACAGGCACGTCTCATTTCGTTACGGGAAGGTGATCCTTAAGCTTCATCTGTGCCCCCGGAGGGTGACTGTTTTTTAAAATGGTTGTGGCTAAAGACTACGGAGATCCCAAAGCATACAGGCATTATTATACAACACAAGCCGGCTATGGACTTTCGGGATATCATGGAGTACCAGTCATGTACGATGCCGGTGTTGGTGGGGTGTTTCGTAGTCTCTTTAGAAAAGCTATGCCGTTTTTGAGAAAGGGGTTTTGAAATTATTAAACCACACGTGAAAGGGGCCGCAAAAAACATAGCCAAGGATGTCATGAGTCATGTCACAATGGCTGTTCTAAATAAAATGAACCAGTCTACAGAACAGGTAGGATCAGGACTGGCTGTGATTAGAAGAGCTGTTAAAAGAAAGAGAACCACATCTCAGGAGTTACCGCAAGGACCGCCCAAGCCTTTTAAAAGAAATAGACGCGAAGGTGACAAGTCTCAGAAGCTTAACCGCCGGTCTAAGACAAGAAGCACTAGCTCTAGGAAGCGAGATATATTCTAAAAAAACATCAAGGCTTTTGTACACCACGGCTCTGAAGAGTGTGTTAAATCGGAACTGGACCTGTTTCAACTAGCCCCGACCCAAACAAGTATCGAAAAAAATATTTATGTGGAAATTCCGCCATTATCGGCTTTGTCGGAAACAGCCCCTTTGAACTTCTATATCGCAGGTCATGGTGAAGACTACATTGATTTAAATAGTACTCTTTTGCACCTGACCTGTAAAATTGTGGCAGAAGATGGCTCGAACATCGATCCAGCAGCCAAAGTAGAGTTGGTGAACTACCCAATCGCATCTCTGTTTAGCCAGCTGGATTTTACCCTGGGAGACCAACTTATTAGCCAGAGCAACAACTGCTACCCCTACAGAGCCCTCATAGAGCTGCTTCTCAATTATGGTGAAGGATCCTTCAAATCACAGTTTACAAGCGGGCTGTTTTATAAAGACACAGCCGGGCAGCATGAAGTGAGAGAGATAGGATCTCGCAACGTCGGCTTTACTGAAAGGGCCCAATTTACGGCCTCTAGCCACAAGGTAGAGCTATTGGGGCATTTACATAGTGATCTATTTTTTCAAGAAAAGCTATTGATTAATGGTGTGGATCTCAAAATTAAACTGACCCGCAACAAAAATTCTTTCTGTTTAATGAGCGGTGATGTTTAAGAAAGTTATAAACTCCTTATCCTAAACGCTGCGCTTTTTGTAAAGAGAGTTAAAGTTTCCCCCAGAGTGCACTTGGGACATGCGGAAGCTCTGCTGAAAGCTAATATCAAGTATGCTATTGACCGTGTGGGGCTAAAGATGTTTAGCATACCAGCCGGAGCCCGTGTGACTAACCAGGAAAATCTCTTTTTGGGGCAGCTACCAAAATTCATTGTGCTGGGATTTGTGGATAATGATGCTTTCAGCGGTAATTATGCTAAAAACCCCTTCAATTTTAAACATTATGATATTAATTTTGCCGCTCTGTATGTGGATGGTGAACAAGTACCCGGGAAACCTCTTCAACCTGACTTTCAAAATGGATGTTGTGTAAGAGAATATATGCAACTGGTACAAGCAAGTGGCAAACATCTGAAAGACACAGCGTTGCTGATTGACTGTCAGGAGTTTTACAAAGGTTATATCCTGTTGGCGTTTGACCTTTCACCGGATCAGGCGTATGCAGACCATTACTCGCTGATTAAAACTGGTAACCTGCGGGCTGAAATACGTTTTGCCAGCGCCTTACCCCATACAGTTAACATGATTGTTTATGGGGTTTTTGACAATGTGATAGAAATTAATCATAGAAGGAACAATGCCGACCTACTATCTTTCAGAAAACAGCTAAAAACCATCCTTTTCCAGGAATACTTCAACTCGAACCCCACCGAAAAACCCACAAACCTCTGATCTCACCCACAATGAACCTCTAACTTAAAGCTACACTAACCTGTCTATGTCCAACGTCTGTCCTATGTCCAAAAGTCTTTCCTATGTCAAAATCATCAATGTTGCCTCCCCGGTGATGGCCCTACCCTTGTACTTAATTCCCCCACCCCTATGTAACACCGCTTTGACCCGGTGAAAAGCGGTATATAAATACAGCTAAATAAATAAATTTGTGAAAATGAACACCATGCAGATCTTCCGCATTTTAAAGAAGGACCCCTGTGTTGCAGATTTCTTTTTAGATGTGCTACCCAGCGACTGGTTAGCTGATGTACAAATATCAAGGAAGCCCGGGTGTTTGGTGGTAAATACACACCCACATACCCTACCTGGATAACACTGGTTAGCCCTCTATATATGTGGAGATGGAACAGGGGAATTTTTTTATTCTTATGGACAACCCCCAGATAGCTTATTCTTTCCTACCAGCATTATGAGCTTTTTCAACAAGCATTGTAAAGCTGTTTTATACCACAGCAGACAATTACAGCACCCAATGTCCACGGCTTGTGGATATCACTGTGTATTTTTCTTGCACCATCGCTGTAAAGGGTGCCTTTTGAAAATATTTTAGAAATGTATTCTGAAGATTTAATGCAAAATGATGATATGGTGTTACATTTTGTAAAACGCAACAAACAAACTTTGTGTAGATCTTTTAGAAATCCGTTTCATAACCAGCAGGTGTGTGTTTCCTATCGTGAATGTTTTGCTGCTTCTAAATAAAAAGTAACCCCTCTAAGGAGGTTTTTTGAAAAGAAACCACTGTCTAGTCTTTTATTTTTGTTTTTAAACATTTTATTGAAAATACATTTTATACACTCAACCACCGGTATCTGTGAGATAATTTTAATGTATAATTTATGTATTTTGTGAGGGTGTAGCTCTTTGCTCTTTATCGTCTGTGTGTACATTTTAGTAACCTTCACAGATGGGTTCTCTTTGAGGCATGCCAGTACATCTCTGTTGAGAAAAACAAAACCTTCAAAAAATGTGTTGACTCATTTCTGGCTTTTTTTGTTTTGACTTTTTGACATTAGTACATCTCTGTTGGCTGCATTACCCATCACCGTAGAGGGCATATTTAATTTGGCTAGGGTTTGCATGAACTCCCCCCAGCCCCTGGGTATTCTTCGTTGTGAAAGAGCTTGGGGCTGCGTAGCTCCATGAACGAGGTCAAGTAGGTTAGAGCCATTGACAGGGTTTCCCCGATATACAAATGTTCCATTTCCATTTCCCTCCCAGGATGCCACATCCTTGTTTTTTAACAGTTTATTAAGCAGCACCTCAGCATTTTTGCTATAGCACATATTGATGCTGTTTAACACTTCTTGTATTACAGGGTCTGGAGGTATAATATTTTCTAGAGATGCTGCCGTTGGTGTCTCATCTTGTGCCTGTAGATACAAGTTTATTTTTTCTTTTTCCATACCCCTTTGTCTGTTAAGCACGAGATAGCGCTGTAACACTTCTGAGTAACATTTAGCCTTTTCGTGTTCAGACATACCAACGCTTTGCAGGATGTTTTTCATTTCTTCATCTAACTTATGAATGGTCGTGGTTCTAATATTTTCATCCCGATCTGGCAGGTTTCTCAAGCACTCGAGTTGTTGACTAGGGACTATGTACATTTTTTCAGCGTGCTGCATTAGCGGTTTGTCAGAAGCCCCGTTATCAATGGTAATGCAAAACTTAACAGGGGCCCGATAAATCCACCCGACTGTCTCACCAATTGCTTCTTTTTTTTAATGGGTAGTCTTTTATCACACAGACTCTTTATGGCATGACGCTTCCCTTTTAAAACATTTATCTGGTGTTGTGAAAGAGGAATGCTACCTTTTAGGGTGTTGAGAGCGATTTCAACTATAGAGGCTACCAAATCATTAGAAGCTGTATTCAGGATGGCTCTTCTGTGCTGCGGAGAGGCTTGAACCAAAAGTTTTAAAAGGGGAAGGTTTCTCTTTACACGGCGAGACATGTTGTCTGAGACACACAAGCATGTATGAAGAGCCGGTTACATATTAATTTCTTTTTATGTGGGGTTTGTGGTTTTTCACAGTATACCATAGTCCAATCTGGCGGGAAGATATCCGTCCTCAGTTTGTAAGCCTCAGGCTTTGTGTTATTTAAATCCACAACGAGATAACCAAACAGCTTTCTCCAGGACCAAGCAGGAAGTCAGTCCTCACATATGGGTGACGTCGGTGCTGACGGAGCCCCCGTGTGGAGCATTTCCCCAGCTTTCTAAGAAAGCCTTTGGGAATGCAGCGCGCATGCGCGGTCCCCTTCCCGCCAAGGGTGCCATTGTGCTCAGTCTTCTTTTTTCCGCGGAGCCCGACGGATGTGGTTCGTTTTCACCCGAGGAAAAAGTCAATTTTATTCTGTTTTTGATCCACTTCTTCGGTTCGATGCCGGATCCCTTTCCCGCCTGGGCCCGATACATCGGTATCGAGCCCCATCTTCTTTTTTTGTTTTTTTGTCCTTAGTGACTAGCGTTCACGCCATTTTCTTTTTTCACTGGCAGCCCTGTCTTTTGACCTCGCAGGGGCCCTTTTTCCCCCGATGGCTGCCAGCGGGTTTAAAAAGTGTGATCGGTGTAAGAAACTTATGTCTCTCACCGACACACATGACTGCTGCCTCCGCTGCCTCGGACCCGATCATGACCCGATGACCTGTGGTCCGTGTGGGAAGATGTCCTCGAAGGCGTTGAGGAGTCGTCAGCACCAAAAGGAAAGAATCTTCTCTGACTCCGCTTCCGGACGGGCCCGGATTTCGTCAGAGGCCTCGACATCTCGGGACTCCGGCCCCGAGCAGCGCCGAGGTTCCTCTGAGAGGGGTCTCCCTCACGGGAGCATCGAAAGAAGAAAAAGCCCACGAGGGCGGCATCGGTGGACGCACTTGGTTCCTCGAGGGCCAAGTCGCATAGCCCCGAATGCCATCCCGGGTCTTTGGAGTCGGAGAGGCCTGCAAAACAACCTCGTATCGAGATGGAGTCCCCTGGCCATGTGAGTACTGTAGTCCTCGTGGACTCTCCTCCGGGGGAGCCGACGTCGGGCCCGACACCGTCGGGGCCCGAGTCGGGGGCTGCTGAGTCTCCTGAGCTCGGACTCAGGTTGACGGCCTTGGAGAGCAGTTTGGCTGCCTTCATGGAACAGCAGCAAGCACTGATCACCGGACTCACCGGTGCATCTGCCCCGACCACCAGGACATCGATGTCCAAGTCGACCCCAGAGGCCGAGCTGATCCTCGAGTCCATGTGTGCTCGAGTCGATCCTTGGCCAAGGTCTCCCTCGGCCTCCCGTTCGGGACCGAGGTCGTCGACGCCGGTACTCTCGGCGTCGGGGCTCAATTCCTCTTCCGAGGAGTCTGGCTGGGAGACGGAGGATGAGGAGTCACCCGACACCTTTCGGACTCTGTGTGTCCCATCGGACTCACCAGAGTCCGAACCTCGGAGACGGTCCCCACCGGAGGATACCGGGTTCTCGGACTTCATGTGGGATATGGCCAAGGCCTTGGCATTCCCCACGGATCCTGAGGAGGAGCCTCGAGCCAAAGAGCTCGAGGCCCTCCAGTATAATTCTCCCCCAAAGGAGGCCTTTACTGTACCGGTTCCTCCGATGCTGGAACGGCTGCTCTTCCGCATGTGGGAGGCACCGGCCTCGACGCCAGTTTTGAGCAAGTGGATCGATTCCATCTATCGAGTCTGCAAGAGCCCCAGGTTCCAGAAGGCACAATTACCGCACCACTCCATGGTTGTGGAATCGGCCATGCATCGTCTGAAGAGTCAGAAGATGCACTCCTTGCTGTCTCCCGGCCGGGAGGCCCGGAACCTGGTTGGCCTCAGTAAGAAGTGCTTCCAGGGCTCTATGCTTGCTTGCCGTGTCCAGACCTACCAGCTGTACATGGGCATGTACCTTTGAGACCTGGCAAAGGAGATTGCAGGGTTCTCTGCTGGTCTCTCCGAGGAACCTTTGCAGAGGTTCAATGCCCTGTCCACGGCTATTCGGGAGTGCTCGAAGTTTATCTCTCGACCAGCCTATGATGGCTTTGAGGCTTCGGCCCGAGTAGCCGTGGCCGGCATCGGTGCCCGCCGACAGGCCTGGCTACAGTCATCGGACCTCGAGCCATGGGTACAGGACAAGTTGGTCGATGTCCCCTGCCGAGGTGAAAAGCTCTTTGGCAAACCCATGGCTGAAAAGGCTGCAGAACTCGAGACCGAGACTCTTACCCGGACTAGGCTTTCCAGAAAAACCTCTGCCTCTTCTCAGAAGTAGAAGGGCTTGGGGAAAAAGACCTTTTACCTGAGGAAGACATCTGCCTATAAACAATACCCTCATTATCAGGCCTCTGCAGCTCCCCAACAGGGTCAGCAGGCCAAGGGGCAGGGTCATGGGCCCCGTAGGCAGAAAGCCCCCAAGCCACCAACACCGGCTCCTGCACAGCACGGAGGGGAATTTTGACTCCAGTGGCATAGCCTCTCCTCCTCAGCTGGTCCACATCAGCACAGGAGGCCGGCTGGCCCTGTTTGCCCACAGGTGGTCAGCCATCACAAGGGATACCTGGGTGCTCAATATAGTCCAAAGGGGTTATCTTCTCCACTTTCACCAGGTACCCCTCTCCTATTTTCCAGGGGAGCCTCCAAGACTCCCTCTGCACAGGGACTTACTCCTACAGGAGTTGGCAAGTCTGGTAAAGGAACAGGCTGTGGAACCGGTGCCCTACCACCTGAGAGGTCAAGGCTTCTATTCCAGGTACTTCCTAGTACCAAAAAGAACAGGAGGTCTCAGACCCATCCTAGACTTGCGAAACCTCAACAAGTTTCTGGAGAGGAAAAGTTCAAGATGCTCACCCTTGAAATTCTGCTGCCCTACCTCCAGCAGGGAGACTGGCTATGCTCCTTAGATCTAAAGGATGCGTATACTCACATCCTCATTCATCCAGACCACAGACAATATCTCAGGTTTGTCGTGGGAGGAGACCACTATCAGTACAGAGTGCTGCCCTTTGGCCTAACCTCAGCCCCCAGGGTGTTCACAAAGTGCCTGGCGGTGGTGGCGGCCTACCTAAGGCTTCAAGGCCTCTTTGTGTTCCCATACCTGGATGACTGGCTCATAAGGGGCCAATCTTCACAGGAGGCCAGTCAAGCCACCCTTCGCACTATGGCTCTACTTCAGCACTTGTGGTTTGTTATAAACTTCGCAAAGTCCACTTTTCACCCTTCACAGAACATGGAGTTCATAGGAGCAAGGCTGGACACACTTCAGGCGAAAGCCTTTTTACCCGTGGACAGGGCCCACAGGTTGATGGATCTTGCCAAGCAGTTCCACAGCAATTCTCTGGTCTCCGCCAGACAATTTCTGAGGCTTCTAGGCCATATGGCTTCCACAATCCATGTAACCCCAAATGCCCGTCTGCACATGAGGCCAGCTCAATGGGGTCTCAGGACTCAGTGGCACCAAGCCATGGGAAACCTTGGAGACAAAGTGAAAGTGTCCACGCTACTAGCCTCCTCTCTACAATGGTGGCTTCACCTTCAAAATCTGGTGCAAGGGGTGTTTTTTCAGACACCTCCACACTCTCAAGTGCTGACAACCGATGCCTCTCTTCAGGGTTGGGGCGCACATTGCCAAGGGACATGTACTCAAGGTCTCTGGACCCCTTGGGAGGCCGCACAGCAGATCAATCTCTTGGAACTGAGAGCTATCCACTTAGCCTTGAGAACCTTCTCCCATCTCACTTTGCACCAGTCTGTGTTGGTCCAGACAGACAATCAAGTAGCTATGTTCTATGTGAACAAACAAGAGGGCACAGGCTCCCAACTTCTATGTCAGGAGGCACAGAGACTGTGCTCCTGGGCAGTCGATCACGGCATCCTTCTCAAAGCAGTCTATCTCCCAGGTCAGGAGAATTACCTGGCGGACAGGCTGAGCAGGATCTTGCAGCTGCACGAATGGAGATTGAATCCATTAGTGGTTTAGCAGATCTTTCTGAGATGGGGCCTTCCAACCATAGATCTTTTTTCCAGTCCTCTCAACTGTCAACTTCCAAGGTTATGTTCCAGGCAACCACATCCTCTCAGAGTAGCAGAGGATGCGTTCCTCATTCCATGGTCCACGGGCCTCCTATATGCGTTTCCTCCCACGCCTCTAGTGCCCAGGACACTGTTAAAAGTGCTCAGAGACAGGGCCTCGTTGATACTGGTGGCCCCCAGATGGTTGAGGCAGCCGTGGTTCCCACTTCTGTTGCAACTTGCGGTGGACACTCCTCTTCCTTTGGGGATGCAACCCAACCTCCTGTCTCAGGAGCAGGGATCTTTATTACACCCCAATCTCCAGTCCCTCAATTTGATGGCCTGGCTGCTGAAAGGGTAGTTCTGGCGCCCTTACTACTGCCTAAAGAAGTGGAGGACGTGGTCTTGGCCTCTAGGAGGCAGTCCACCAGAAAGTCTTATGCCCTTAAGTGGCATAGATTCTCTACCTGGTGTGCTCAACACAATGAGAATCCTTTTTCATGCCTGGTACCAGAGGTAGTGCAGTATTTGCTTTACCTGTCCAACCTAGGCCTTAAGTCCAATTCTGTAAGGGTTCATCTTAGTGCTCTTTCAGCACACCACTCCCCAGTGGAGGGACAGTCTCTCTCGAGCCATCCTTTGGTGGCTCGCTTCCTCAGAGGCCTGCTGTTGCTTAAGCCTCCAGTGCGTCCACCTGCCCCGGAGTGGGATTTAAATGTGGTCTTGCAACGGCTTACTTGTCCGCCATTTGAACCTATGGCTACCTGTCCCCTACGTTTTCCCTCCTGGAAAGCGCTGTTCCTGGTAGCCCTTACCTCAGCTAGACAAGTGAGTGAGCTTCAGGCCCTAGTATCAGATGCCCCTTATACTAGGTTCTATAGGAACAGAGTAGTCTTACGGACTCACCCTAAGTTCCTTCCTAAGATTGTCTCCTCTTTCCACCTCAATCAAGAGGTGGTTCTTCCGACCTTCTTTCCCAGGCCGCATGCCAGCCGGGCTGAGATGGTCTTGCATACTCTGGACTGTAGGAGGGCGTTATCCTTCTACCTTGACCGTAAGCGGGAGCACCGGAGGGCTGTTCAGCTCTTCGTTTCTTTTGACCCCAATAAGTTGGGGTTGGCTGTCTCCAAGCGTACTTTGTCCATATGGGTAGCTGACTGTATCGCCTGGGCTTACAGGGCAGCCGGCCTCTCATTGGAGGGTCGAGTTACGGCTCATCGTGTTAGGGCGAAGGCTGCATCAGTGGCTCATCTCCGCTCTGTTCCGTTGGCAGACATCTGCCGGGCTGCTACTTGGTCTTCAAGCCAGACGTTTGCTGCCCATTACTGCCTTGAGAGGGAGTCCCGCAGGGACAGTGCTTTCGGGCAGGCGGTACTCCATAATCTCTTTGGGGTTTAGGAAACTCCTACCCTCCGGCCCTGATGCTGGGCTACCGTTTGGGGGCGTTATCAGAGAAGATTCTGTTCTTGCATGCTGAGGCTCTAGAGGGAGCTCATTGTTTCAGTTTGGGGTCTCCTGTAGCCCTCAGCTGGGGAGTCCCATATGTGAGGACTGACTTCCTGCTTGGTCCTGGAGAAAGAGTAGTTACTCACCTGTAACAGGTGTTCTCCAGGAGCAGCAGGAATCAGTCCTCACAACCCTCCCTCCTCCCCTTGGAGTTGCAGTCATAAGATTTATTTTTGCTATTTTTGCTGTCTTTTAGCTATGTCATCAGACTGAGCAAGATGGCACCCTTGGGCGGGAAAGGGACCGCGCATGCGCGCTGCATTCCCAAAGGCTTTCTTAGAAAGCTGGGGAAATGCTCCGTCGGTGCCGACATCACCCATATGTGAGGACTGATTCCTGCTGCTCCTGGAGAACACCTGTTACAGGTGAGTAACTACTCTTTCTGGTGGCATCCTCGAAGACTTCTAAAAAGAATTTTGATTTTCCAGGGTACATCTGCCTAGCTAGAATGGAATCTGTAACTTATCTCTAGGATTCTTAAAGAGCACCATGTATTTGGTATTTAAAGTTATAGTTCGGCTTGCTTTGCCTTGGCAGAAAACATTTTGAACAATATAGATGATGCTCAGGTTTCTGTGATGTACATACTTGGTAAAGGCTTTCTCTATTTCATCACTTTTACAGGCAGAATCCATTAGATCATCAACAATAACCAAGTTTACTTTATTGGTTGGAAACATTCGTTCATCATTAAAAGTATCAGGCAAAGTGTCCATAAATGTAATAAAAGGATATTTATTTAACATCTCTTCATACAAAGGTTGCCAGCAACTGTAACACCAAATAATATTGTTAGGCATGACAGTCAATACACGACCAGCGTGTTCTAACAGCTTTTTAACCAAGAAGCTCTTGCCTGAATTGGATGGCCCAGCTAAAATACAAGAAAAAGGATGTGACCAGCGCACATCCATCACACTAGTATCCGTAGGGTAATGTGTTAAAGCCATCCTCCAACTTCATCCTTTTGTCATACACAACCTTTTGTGTTTTTTTAATCACACCAGTCTCTATTGTCCAACCCTTTTTGTTTCTTATAATACCAGGTTGCTGTACTCCTATCTTTTTCTGGGGTAAATCTGCTGCCCCAGGCTTGTAGTCCAAAACTAGATCTTTCAAACTAGTGAAATTGATTTTCTGGCAGTTTTTTACGTTTAACGTAATCCCTTTCACTTTCATACAGGTCTTCCTGCTTGACAGCTTGTAACCATATGTTTTAGGCCCCGCTGATACAAACTCTGTGATATGTTCATCTGAGGGTATCTCACTTGTGAGCTCGCCTAAATAATCACCCAAAGATGGGTTCCAATCTCCCTCTCGACTTAGAAATATCACAGAATCTGTATCATGGTACAGGCAGCGCTCTTGCAAACTATCTAGAAGATTGTACAACTCCAGGCGTGCATAAGCCATTGTAAAACAGGCAATGAAACATTGGTGCTACCCGACAATATACAGCGGTCTTTTGAGCGCCTCCAAGACACACAGGCTGTTTCATCATCAATAAAATCGCATGATGAAACCTCGAATTCAGGAGAAAACAGATATTTAAAGAGATCATCAGGTTCTCTCACAATGCTTGTGGTAGGCAGGTTTGTTCTTTGACCAAATTTACCCCACAGGGAATTTAAGAAACGTTTTGCTATTTGACGCTTAGCAGGGTTTACATTAATCTGGCCTGCATGGAAACACACCCCCTCTTTTCTAAAGAAATCAGCTATGTACACATTTTGTTTTTCAGTATCATTGCACCACCGAGAGTAGCCAGAAGCCTCTTGTTTTTGACGGAGGTGCATTTTGATGTATTCGGAAAAGAGATTATCAGATTTTTGCTCGAAATGCTAGATTTCATAGATTTCAACAACCACATACCCTTTTGCAATGGCTAAATTCATCTCCACCGTACACCAAGTCCCCACAAAAGCTCTCTCCTCATCCGTGTGGGCACACATTTCCTGTTGCCGTGTGTCAGCACACGTATGACACAGTGGAAACATAAGCTTACCACCCAACCGTATGGGTAACACCGGGAAAAAGAGCTTTCGTGGAGGATATACTTTTGATTTTATAAAACCAAAGTAATTTGTAGGGGGCCAAATTTGTCATAAATGATTTGTGGATGGCCTATTGGATATTCCTTTGTTTTATTGACAAAAGGGTATAGACTAGTAAAATCATAGTAGTGTATTTTTTCTCCAGGTCTTGTTTTGTGGTACAGACAAATGGCATTTGTTCTACCCCCAAAAAGGGCATCTCATGGACTCAGAGGTTGCGGTAATGCTGTGTCAGCCAGGAAACCTGCACGGCCCCCGTCATTTTCTTTGACCATCCATTTCCACTCGTGCTCCCATAGACTTATGAGCTTGAACCCCCAGCTTTCCAGGAATGCAGCTTTTAGCTGTGTTTTGTAATAAAGAAAACCATAGGTTGTGGCTATTACAGGATTCTGGTCTTTATCGTTATAACAACTCAGACAGCCGTGATGAAAACAACCATTAAATTCAAAAGCTGTTTCTACCCCATCGATCACTGCACAGCCATCAAGAAAATAAGACCCCACCTTTTTTTCGCCACCTTTCAGAGCATGTGTGATCTGTATGTTTTCTTTGGCCTCTACATACATCAGCCATTGAATAGAGGGGGATGAATATCTCTTTGTCTGCCGGTGATAGTTATCTAGTGGAATGAGTGCCACAGTCTTGGGTTCTAAAAACATTAATCTGAACATAGCCATACATACAGATGCAAGGGTTATATACTGGAAAGGGTCTAAACAACTTGTTAGAATTTCTGAGACGTTACCCTGCTCTACAACCACTTCTTTCTCTGTCATTTTCATGATTTCAGCTCGGTAGAGAACACAGGCCTGCCGCAAAATAGATACATCCTGCTGGCAGTAATAAGCCAACTCTTTTTGCAAATTAAAAGTTTTATGCTGATTGTCCTTGTACCATTGTAAAAATTCCTCTTTTTCTTCAGGCAACATGTTTCCCACACTGTAATGTTCAACACCAGGCATGGGGCCCACATAATTTTGATTTTCCAGAGTATTAAAAAAGTGTGGAAAGTACCCCTTGCTGCCTGTAAAACCCATGGCTTGTGGAAGTTTGCTAAGTTTCATAGGCAGAAAATTTAGAGAGTCCATAAAACGGATAGTCAAAGGTTCAACGGTAATTTGTAAAAGTTTAGCACCTTGAACCAGCAGCCCTGTGCTCATCTTTTCCTTTAGCAGTTGTTTAAGAACAAAATAACCGTCATAACCTTTGGAATTATGGGCTATGAAGGTGTAGCCTTTAAATTTTTTGTCACAAAAAATCTATATAAAGGCAGAAATACATTCGAGGCCCTTGAATTCCCAGTTTCTTTCATCATTTAAGTCCGTCGCATATATGTAATTAGGAACATGCCAGCCTGTTTCTTGCATACATTCACAATCATAAAAAATATACTTTTCAGATGTTTCAGTTTTACCAATAGGGGTCATAAGTGGACGCCATCCCCGGTTAAGGGTTCACTGCATAGTTTACAATGTCGACCCTTGCACTTATGTTTCTTGTCCACATAAGACTCACATTTCTGGCACAGTATCTTAGATACCAAAGAGAAAATATAATTACTCTATTAGCAACAGCATTTAATGAAGAACCATAATACAGGAGCAAATGTATTTCATCATCTATAAAAATTGCGCAGGGATGTCTCAGACCACCGGCTTAAAACAAAGACACAGAAGTGTCTGAGAGTGCCGTAATAGCATCAAGGACTATCCACTGGGCATTAAATTAACGTATTCAAAACTCCTTTTAAAGATGTTCAAAAACAGTGCCAAAATAGCAACAATATTGAAAAGCAGTACTTAACTTCAGACACCCCAACGCCAGCTATCATAGCGCTATTCAATGCGTTTCACTCAATGAGACTGAGTTTCTTCAGGGGGATTTAGAACTGAAAAAAACAAAAGTTAAGTATGAAAACACTGTTCTAATAAAGTCTTCATATTAATGTAAAAAACATTTCTAACTCCTTAAACAGCCAAATGTCATACCTTAAAGTATAAACCGCTGCTGCCCACGTTTTACAACAAGGAGCTGAACTTGAATAATATCAGTGCTCGCAAAAACGCCGCACATGCGGACTGAAAACTAGATGCACCCTTTAAATGCTGAGCGTGACGTGAACCAGCAACGTCACTAAATGGAGCCCGTAACTAAAGTCCTCATTGAAAATATGAAAATTCACCATGAATGTTTCAAAAAATTATTAACCAAATTTTTGGCAAAAACCATTGATTCAAAAAATGAGGCCTAGATCGCATCTTCAGAGTAACTTAGGTACATACGCCCCAATCAATGGCTGCATTAAGTCCACCAGGAGATACAGATCGCAATGTAAAAATCCACCATTGTTCACGATATAATAAAAATTCTTCCTGTGATTTTCCATTCCTACCTCTCGCAACCTCTTCAATGCAAAAACATTGCAAGCTCTCAAAAGCGTGTCCCTGCGATTTGCAATGATGAACAATCGGCGCTGTCAATACTGCATGTTTCAGACGACTTTTGTGTTCTTGTATTCTGACCTTTAAAGGCCGAGTCATTTTCCCGATATACAAAAGATTGCAGGCGCAACGAATAGCATAAACGGCATTACTAGTTGCACAGGAGGTATGTCCTTTCAACAGGTATGTGTGTCCATTATAAGTGAAATGATCTGTCTCCCAAGTAATGGCACAAATGTTACATCGGACACATTTCTTATGGCCAGTCAATTCATCGGATGTAACAGGATAATCTGTAGTTTGCAAAACGGCAGGGCTCAATCGTTCTTTGAGATTTCGGCCGCGTTTCCATACGCAGCGAATCCTCTTAGTAGCTAGCCCTGGAACAGAGCTCAGTACATTCATATGTTTTGATACTATCTTCTGAATCCTAAAACTCAAAGGTGAGTAGCCAGTAATTAAATTAATGCAGTCAGTATCAGTGTTCTGAGTTTCACTAGCAGCACAGGAATGTAACAATTGTGTGCGATCGTTGTACAAAGCACATTGATATGCTTGATTAACAACCCTTAGGGGATAACCTCGAGCAGTAAAATCTGTAGCTAACTTGGTGGCTTGTGTCTTGTAATCTCGTACATCTGAACAATTTCTGCGGTATCTCAAAAATTGAGAAATAGGCAAACCATCCTTCAAACGCAAAGGGTGAGCGCTGGTATAATGCAAAAAGGTATTTCTGTCCACTGGCTTTCTATATAGAGACGTCTGCCATCCCAGAGGACCCCTTGATACTTGAACATCTAAAAAAGCTATAGTGGACTTATCAAACGTATGTGTAAACTGAATATGATGGTCTAATCCATTAAGCCAAACCAAAAAAGTGGCTAGAGAATCTTTAGACCCTGCCCAAATCAAAAAGACATCGTCGATGAACTGTAGCCACAATTTAACATGATTTTGATAAGGAGAAGAGACTATCCAATATTGTTCAAAAATCCCCATAAAAAGATTGGCAATGGAGGGGGCACATGAGGCCCCCATAGCAACTCCAGAGATTTGCCTATTTGTAAAACCCGGTTTCTGCCCCTGTTTTTAAAGACAATCATAAATTCAGAGACAGAAACATTATATACTGCCCGTGCTGCTCAATCCGGGCAGTAGCGGGAAGGGATAAAAAGAGCGCCAATCGGGCGCAGGAACTCTTTCACCGGCCGTCCTTTTTCTGCTGTGGCTGCTCTCCCTCCACGGGACAGAGCAGCCCCGACCGTCACGCAAGCCCGTGCTGCTCAATCGGGGCAGTAGCGGGAAGGGATAAAAAGAGCGCCAATCGGGCGCAGGAACTCTTTCACCGGCCGTCCTTTTTCTGCTGTGGCTGCTCTCCCTCCACGGGACAGAGCAGCCCCGACCGTCACGCAAGCCCGTGCTGCTCAATCGGGGCAGTAGCGGGAAGGGATAAAAAGAGCGCCAATCGGGCGCAGGAACTCTTTCACCGGCCATCCTTTTTCTGCTGTGGCTGCTCTCCCTCCACGGGACAGAGCAGCCCCGACCGTCACGCAAGCCCGTGCTGCTCAATCGGGGCAGTAGCGGGAAGGGATAAAAAGAGCGCCAATCGGGCGCAGGAACTCTTTCACCGGCCATCCTTTTTCTGCTGTGGCTGCTCTCCCTCCACGGGACAGAGCAGCCCCGACCGTCACGCAAGCCCGTGCTGCTCAATCCGGGCAGTAGCGGGAAGGGATAAAAAGAGCCCCAATCGGGCGCTCCCGCGCCTGTCGGGCCCGCGCCTGAGGGCCTCGCCAGAGGGCCCTTTGGCGTGGCCCTTAGGCGGTGGAACGGAGGCGGGGAGAACCTTTATCAGCAAAAACAAAATTACTCTAACCCCCTGATCATCGGAGACCACAACCGGAGCATGAACACCTACTGCTAGAGGCCAAAGCGAGGAGGTAAGCTGATAAAATAGATAAAACGGCTTAGAGACAGGGACAGAGACAAGGAAATGCAAAGCTACCGCACATGAAATACAAAACGCCTCCAATTTTGACTAACAAGGGGCAGGAAGCTTGGACATCCCTTCCTACTAAAACTTTATTCCGCCTCTGCTTGCCTGTTTTATATAATTATTACTGTCACTAACAGCTGATACTGTGCCTGTTTACTGATGCTATTATGTGTCTATTAAGGTGACATCCTACTTACACAGTTGACTGCCAATGTACTGTACTGTTAAGAGTTTTTAATACTAGTCACTAATATTCAGTCAATTATAGCCTCCTGAAATAGTATTATAGAAACTAAAGTCTGTTAGAAGCTTTCTTGTCAAGGCATATATATCCCTAAATTTGGCCCTTGGATCCAATAGCAACACCCTCTGTAGGTAAAGGCGAAACGGTAAGGGGTGAAGCCAAAAAGTCTGGGAAAGCCCTCCCAACACTTCACTCCAGAGATATGGGTACCCTAAATTTCTTTATGATGTTATGTCTGCTCTCACTGATTCCAGTCTATGCATTCAATTCAAGATTGTACCAACCCATGACTCACCTATACACCCCACTCTACCTCCTACTCACCACGCAAACACCCGCAGTACCAATACTCGCACCTTACCCCGCCCCCAGAATTGTACGAATACACGCACCTACCCTAAAAGACTACAACAACAACAGAGGACGAACAAAAAAACACCGCAAACCTAGAACAACAAAAACAAGGACAAAGCTCCCCCCTCACCAGACCACTCACAACATGGATTTGCAAAGAACACATGATGACTGTAACATCACCCTCATCAATGCTCGTTCAATTAGAAACAAGACCCACTTAATCTATGACATCATCAAAGACGAACAACCAGACATCCTCTGCATAACTGAAACCTGGATCACCGCCACTGATGCAGCCATATTAAACCAGATAAGCCACCCTGGATACAACCTGTATAACTGCCCAAGAGAAAATAAAAGAGGTGGAGGAGTCCTCATAATGGCTAAAACCAACCTACAACTAACCGCAACGTTCCTGGACTCAAACACAGACATAGACATGCTTAAAGTTGAGAACCTGGCACTAGCGATATGTCTGATTTACAGAGCCCCCTCAACAAACCAAGAAGTGCTTGTCTCGGTACTAGAAAACATTGCTTCGACGCAACCGAGGAAATTCCAAATGATTCTAGGAGACTTAAACCTATCATCAACGGCTGCCGCACACACAGATAATTTCCTAGAAGCCATGTCACAACTAGGATTTCAACAACTAATAAACGAGCCCACTCATGACAAGGGCCACACACTCGACATGGTTTTCACTCCCATGGGGGACCAGTGCATTACAGAGAAGCCATTAATAAAGATAAACCCTAAACCGTGGTCAGACCACCACCAAATTGATATTCGGATGAAAATACCATCTATACCAAAGGACACAAAAGCACGAAGAGTAATGCACCAACAAAGGAGATTCAACAAACTAAACCTGGAATGTCTGGTAAATAACGTTCAGACCCACATAGACCTTAAAAGCACTGATCTCGATGCGCTAACAGAAAGCTGGAACACCGGAATACAGGCCGCAGCAAACCCCAAATGGAGCACCACCCCAAACCTTGCTAAGCAACATTCGGAACCCTGGTACACCAAAGTACTAAACAACATGAAGAGAGAACTCAGAAAGCATGAAAGAAAATGGAGACGTACGAAATCTATGGAACATAGGATGGAGTACCTCACCCTCCTCTCGAAATACAAAGAAGAGGTGAACGCTGCGAAAAGGATGCACCACACGAACCTATTGAACAAAGCGATCAACAAACCCAGGGAACTATTTGAGCTGGTGAAGTCCTTAACAAAAGCATCCCAACCAGACCAACAGGATACCTATATCAACCCACAAACACTGGCAAACCACTACGCGAGCAAACTGACTGCAACCCTGCCAGACCCCTGCAGGGGGGAGGTACACCGGGAAACTACTGTTGAGCAAGAACGGACATGGAGAAATTTCCACAAGATCGATGAGCAACAAACAAGCAACATAATAACTAGCATCAATACCACTACCTCTCCACTTGACCCTTGCCCCACGGCTTGGGTCAAGGCAGCAAAAAAAGACATAGTCCACCAAGTCTCTCACATTGTGAACCTATCACTGCATCAAGGAATTATGCCTGACCAACTCAAGAAATCTATAATAAGACCAGTACTAAAGAACAATAAACTTAACAAAACAGACCCAACATCTTATCGCCCCATCTCCAGCATATCCTTCTTAGCAAAAATCATTGAAAAAGCAGCTCTCATACAACTCCAAGAGCATCTAGACGACCACAATATACTAGACATGCAACAATACGGGTTCAGACGAACCATGGGGTTGAAACGCTTTTAATAGCACTACTCAATAACCTCCACAAAGGCTTGGAAGACAGGAAGAAAACTTTCTTACTAATCTTCATTGACATCTCCGCCGCCTTTGACACTGTTCATCATGGGATCCTACTAAAAAAACTGGAAGCAATAGGAATCTCGGGAACCACACTTAAATGGTTCTCCTCCTATATAACGAACCGAAGTCCACAGGTACAATTCAATGGAGAAAAAGCGGAAGGATTCACTCAAACACAAGGCATACCCCAGGGATCAGCCCTCTCGGCGCTACTCTTCAACATCTACATGCAGCCCCTCTGTGACATTTTCAAAAAACATAACATCAACTACCATATCTATGCAGACGATATTATGTTATACACTCAATTAGACACAAATGACCCAAAGTACACACAGCTTGAATCCTGCCTGTACGAGATGTTAGCATGGCTCCAACAAAACAACATGGCAATTAACCATAAGAAAACCGAAGTAATGTATATATCAAGTATACCGAACTTTGAACCCCCTCCGACGGTCACCCTCTGCAACAACACATATAACACAAAAAACGAGATCAAATACCTGGGTGTCACACTTGACAGCAAACTTCAATTGGAAAAACACCTGAGAAAAACTAACAAAGCCATCTTCCACAAACTCAGAGTCCTGCAGCCACTGAGGAAATTAATCGACCCCTGTGATTTTCGAACAGTGGCACAAGCACTCATTATGCCGCACATAGACTATTGTAACGCCATACTACAGGGTCTGCCAAAGAAAACGCTAAATATTTTACAATTGGCCCAAAATGTAGCGGCAAGGATCATCACACGAACAAGAATCACTCAACGCATCACACCTGTGCTGATCGAACTACATTGGCTACCAGTTGCGGCCAGAATACAATACAAAACTTTGGTAACCACATTTAAGCTCATACATGACATAGCACCCTCATTCCTCTCAACACTGGTCAACAAGCAACCAACCAACAGAGACAGGAGAACTATCAACTCCGACACACTACAAGTTCCTAATAATATCAGAACAGTAAAAGCAAGCACCAGCAACAAAGCATTCTCATTCGCAGCCCCGATAACCTGGAATCATCTACCACATGAACTGAGAGCTATAAAAGACATAAATGACTTCAGAAGGAAAATAAAAACCCATCTTTTTAAATGTCACTATAACCTGATGTAAAAAGTGACACCATGGTGCCGACCTGTGTAAATGTAATTATTAGAGAACTGTAAATATGTAAATATTGTAACCTAACTTTTGAAGTGTCTAACCCTGCATGCTGTGCCAAACCCTAAAACTATGTATATATGACCCGATTTTCCTGTCCTGATTTGACATCTCCCAAATTGGCAATCAAACCGCTGCTGATCGCTGGAAGTAGCGGTATATAAGTGTAAACTAAATAAATAAAATAAAATATAACCAGTATTTTTAAAAAGTAAGATTCATATCTACTCACAATGTTGGTGTCTGAAGCACATGGTTCTGATATGGCCTCCTTACCATCTATAGATTGTGTGATCTGCTTTGTAGCAGCTTCCTAGTCTTTAATATTTAAAAAAAAAACCATAAGACACATTATAAAGAGCATGGCTACTAGCAAATTAAAAAACACACGACATACCTTTTAACTTTCTTTGCTGTCTTCGTTTTGTAAGAGACAGCCTATTTGTAAAACCCGGTTTCTGCTCCTGTTTTTAAAGACAATCATAAATTCAGAGACAGAAACATTACATAGCCAATATTTTTAAAAAGTAAGACTCATATCTACTCACCATGTTGATGTCTGAAGAGGTGCCGATGTTACAAGCTATAGAGACTATGTGATCTTTTCTGGCAGCTGAAATGTACTGCGCCTTTTTAAATGAAAGTCTTTGATGGGATTTACAGCCCCCAGACTCTTTAACTGAAACATCTCTGGATCTCTGGCCTATTGTTTTGTGTGTCACCCCACCCCACAGCTAATTCACACCACACCATTTTTTTCTTTTTTTCGCAGACAGTACATTGTAATAGATGCTATATATTGTGTATGTGGACCTATGTGGCTAATACACATTCCCCCATTCCCAGACGTTCTCCACATTCTTATCATATGGCCTATTGTGTAGGCCACGCCCCGATAATTCACACGGTACCAGTTTTTCTAGACAACCAATTGTAGGTTTAATTAACTGGGAAGTCCTAAAACACACCACACAAAGCTGTAGGTTCAAAATGTTTTATTTCAAATAAAATGTTTTCATCTTGTGAACTGATTCATTTGAGCATTACAAGTTTCTGGAAATACATACATTTTCATAAAAAGTCAATTTTTACAGAACTTGGTGTTTTTTTTAAAGAACGATCTATAATCTCTGTCACAGATTAAACCTTCCACTAGCTCCATATCACAGTCTGCCACAAATCTAAGCAAAATATTGAGCAGTTGTCCTGGATTTCTACTGGTATTAAAATCTCTGAGTTCAAACAAAAAATTCAAATTTTCATAAACTAGGTCAGTTGCTTTCATTTTATGACCAACAATCATGGCAACATTTACAATAGGCCACCAAAAAACAGCACTCTGCCGTGAAGCAAAAGCAAGAACCAGTTCAAAAATGTGGCAGAAGGGTCAAACCAACCTTTATTGTTATACTTGGATTGAGTATGCCATTAAACCCGACACTGGCCGTGTTTCGTAAAACAAACTTCCTCAGGGGTATGGCTCACTAAAAAAGTGTTAAAACAGCGAAACATATAAACATATTAAAAATATAAATACATTAGTTGACAAGCCTATTATTAAAAAATAAATATGTAACACATGAATATTTAAAAATAAACACAATTGGATGAATGAACGTCTATGAAAAACATCCATAAAAATATAGTCATAACCACCATAAAAAGTATAAGCAGAACTGTAAAAAAATATAGTAAACGTATAAATATGCTAATGTAAATAATATAAATAATGAAATGCATTATATAATAAATATACCATAACTTTTAAAACACATCAATATTAAACAAATATAATACAGCATAAAAAATGTAACAAAAGGATAAAAAAGGATCAAAGGAGGTGTGTGTGACACTAAAACTTGAGGATTAGGTTGAAAACATAAAAATATGAAATAAATTAACTAAAAGAATATCCTAAATAACTAAAAACGGAAGCAGGAGTGAATCAGTTGAAACATGACTACAAATCATGCCTTAAAAATATATATATCTCCAAGTTATAATGCCCTGTTCAATGTAATTTCAGTTTGTTTGATGTAAACCGCACTGATGCAGAATAGCGCGGTATATAAGAGAATGTAAATAAATAAATAAAATAAATAAATATATGATATCAACCCTGTACGGGAGGATGTTATGGACCATTAGACTAAGAACAAGAAAAATAAAAATAAAAACATACCACTGTGTCATGGGAATCTCCTAGTTGCACAAACAAACGGTGGTTGACACTGCGTGTTCAAAAAACACCTTTTTACTAAGAGGATAAAAACAAATAATTAATAAACTTACAGATGACAAAGCAAATTGTGGCCTAAAAAAATAAAGAAAGAAATAAAGAAATAAGCTAAAAATGACCAGTATAAATTAACATTTACAATAGGTCCTAGACACAACCTGTTACAAGTTTTATGGACTTTCTGTTGTATTTCCTTGTGCCCCCACCTCAGGCAATCATGATGTCTTTGCCCTGGAGCATGTATTACACAAGCTGCAAAGTCTCTATGCATAACGTCCTGCCAGCATTTCTTGATAATACAGCACACCGTTGCTTGTATAACAGATTTAAATGTGTTTATTTCTTCAGGTTTTGAGTTGTCCTTTTGGCTGACTATGACATCAAATGACTCCCTTTGATATGTACAGAGAAAGCACAAGCAGCGTAGATTGATTGCCTATATGTCCTCTAGCTCTTGTAGGAGCGGAGATTTGTTACTTCCCTACAAAAACAAAACAGGGTCAGTGTGAAATGAACTGCCTCTTCTATAACACTTTTCTACAAAAAAAAAAAAAAAGACCTTGTTCTTACCTCTACTGATCCTAGTTCTTCCAGTACACAGGTTGTTTCTGCATCTGCCGCGGCATAATATAATTCTGTGTCCTCTGGATCTGTTGCGTTGTCATCCAGTAAGGCAATTTCGGTGCCTGAATTGCAAAGATCTTGAGAGTCAAACAGCTTTTGGGCATCTGGTAAATATTCAACCCCTGATAATTCATGTTCAGACTCTGCTGGACTCTCCCGTTGTTCAAATGGATTTTCTATCAGTGGATAACCCTCTGCTGCGGCATCACGATCCTTAAGAAAATAATTAATGTTATTCACCCTGTTGAAAATTCTGCTTGGTGTTCCAAAAAGAGCCATTTTTTCTTTTTGAATCTTGTGTTAGACTTTTCCCCACACAGGACACACAGCCTTACACCAGGAGCATGCTCAGAACAAGTCTCTTGTTTCGGTCAATCACATGTTACCATATCCTAGAAGCATGCTCAGACTTGTTTTCTCTGTTTTGGGGGGTTTTTTCAAAGCCACTAAAAAAAAAATAGCTGTGGTGGGATTTGAACTCCGGTCTCTCTATGTATTTCAGTCTGAACTACAGGGGCTGCCAGAATACTTCTCTCTAACAGTGAGGTCTTAAAAGCAAAATTCTATCACATGGACAGCACTGGTTTCTCTAACAAAGAAGTGTTAATTGCATTTGGAAAGAAAAGCTTCGATACCAAGGGCTGTCTCTCTATGAAAAGCCTGTATACCCAAGTGCTGTGTCTCTGCGAAAAGCCTGTATACCCAAGTGCTGTGTCTCTACGAAAAGCCTGTATAACAAATGCATTGTGTTCCTGCTGCTGCTACCAAAGGGTTATTTTTAACAATCAGTTCTAAATAGTGGAGTGGAGGAGTGGCCTAGTGGTTGGGGCAAGGTACTTCAGGCTGGAAGATCAGGGGTTCAAATCCCACTAGAGGACAGCAACCTTGGGCCAGAAGTGTGGCAGGCTAAGGCCTACAATAGCCTGTAAACGTATGAGAAGCCTGTAAGCTAGGCCTGAGTTCCCCACCCCCACCTGAGACTAGTAGTGCTGAGAAAGACCAAAGTCAGTGAAGGTCTGAGAATCTGCTCTAAACTGCTTTTGATAATTTTGTATGAATCCTTTATTAAATTCTACCATGCTGATGATAGATATGTTCCAGTGTTCTGCATTCTCACATTCTCTGAGCTAGAAATGACCTTGCAGTAGAAATGTATCTACGTCTAGAAACTGTGCCTTTGTTAGAATAGACTGAGAAGGGGGAACAGGGTGCTAGGCCCTGAGAGGGCCCCCGATTGGACAGGTGCAGGGGGCGTTGGGACCAATAGAAAGTTTGCCTGTCTCAAACTGTGAAAATTGTATATAAGGAATTTGTTTCTGTTCTCCATTGCTCAGTCACTTTTGGATACTTTCCTGTCTGAGCCTTGTGCTCAATAAATTGGCTTGGACCCTGCACCTGACTCCTGGTTTTATTCATTGCATGCACTTCGCTGCTACATATTCTTGGTGCATTGGCCGGGAATGTGCGAGTGGTGGATGGTATTCAAGTGAATATTCCACGTAATTTCGCCTCCAGGTTTGGCCCGGTTGGAACCGTGTCTGTCCAACCGCAGGGGAAACCCCAGGCGCCACCGGTCCTCTTGCATCGGAGAGGGTTCCACCTTGCCTCGGCGGACTACTGGGTCTGGCCAGCCAACACCTCCGAACCCGAGGGGAGTCCAGATTCCAACCCATGTACTGGTTTGGTATCGGGAACCGGATCCGGTGACTAGAAGTTTTCTTTACTACTCAGATAGTCAGTTTTGGGAATATGATATGGTAAAAAAGAGAGCTTGATCACCTCTCAAGGGCGGTCCTAGTACGCTTCGCATAAGGGTTAGCAGAGCAGAAGCCACCGATCCTTTGGTATGGTTAGTCAGTAAGGCCTTGGGAATTTGGGAAAACTTTGCTAGCATGCTTGTCTGTGTGTGAATGAGAGGTCTGGAATGGCAGACCAAGCAAGAGCGGACTCCTGAGTTGCGCAGTTCCTGGCCGGGCGACCGCGCCCAGGCCACGAAAAGGAGGAAGTGTTCGGTGTTTGTCTTCTTTATTGTTCTTTGGGCTGCACGGACCCCTTACCTGCAGCCATACTACCCACCCCTATTGTCTGTTGTCGTGTACGTCATTGTAATCATGGGAGGGACGGAGTCCACGTAAACTCCATTGCAATGTATGATCAAGAATTTCAGCAAGGGATTTACCGGAGACTACGGGGTTAAAATGTCTCCGTCCCGATTAGGAATGCTCTGTGAAAGGGAGGTGGCCTGTGCTAGTCACTTCATGGCTCCGTGAGGGCACCTTTGATATTAGCATAGTTTCCCGTGTCCATCAGAATGTATGGAAAATGTTCCCTGATCAGTTCCCGTATATAGATTCTTGGTTAAGTATTTGTGAGAAACAGCCCCCTTGGATAAGGCGTTGCTATGAGGAACAGTGTAGAATATTAGTTGCAACCACAAGGGGGACTCGGACGCTTGAGGAAGGGAAGATACCTGTGTATTCCGCCCCAGAGTCCCCAGATACCCTGACCCGTCCATCTCAGTATCCATATAGGCTAGTTCCTACGGCTCCGGCGCTCCCGGCCGAGCCTGATGTAGAAGCCCAGCAGCTGCCGCCGCAGCGGCAAAGAGAGTCCCCTCCCACGATTGATAGCCCCAAGTCTGGCCCGAGTGCATCAAGAGGATCAGCGTTCCCTGATGATACCGAGAGCGGAGACTCTCCTGCCAGTTCAGGGTCACCTGTTGAGGATACCTATACCCAGCAATCATATGATTTAAGAAGCGCCACTGCAAAAAAGAAAGGAGAGGGACGCCTAATGCCATTGCGTCAAGTACCTGGTTTACCTGTCTTGAATGAGCAGGGCCAGATAGCGCCAGGACCAGCCAGCTTAATCTATGTACCTTTCTCCACTACTAATTTATTGAACTGGAAAACGCATTATGCATCCTATACTGAAAAACCCCAAGATTTAACTGAATTAATGTCTAGTATAATGCAAACTCATCAGCCTACCTGGGCCGATTGCTGCCAGCTCCTGTCTACTCTCTTTACTACTGAGGAGCGAGCATGAATCGGGCAAGCGGCTATCCGCTGGCTAGAAGAGAACCCTGTAGAAGGAGCAGATATGAATCGTCCGCAAGCAGCCGCTGCAGCTTTCCCAAATGAGGATCCCAGATGGGACCCGAATGATGAAAGGGGGGCGGCGGCCCTAACTCGATTTTGCTAGGCCTTGTTGCAGGGCCTGAGGAGGGGAGGCCAGAAAGCTATGAATATCGGAAAAGTGTCAGAAGTCATCCAGGATCTGAATGAGAGCCCAGCGGCCTTTCATGAGCGATTGTCTGAAGCCTATAGATTATATACCCCCTATGATCCAGCAGCCCAGGAGAATCTGCGTATGGTGAACGCAGCTTTTGTCAGTCAGTCCCAGGGAGATATAAAGCAAAAATTAAAGAAAATGGATGGATTTGCAGGCATGAATACAGCACAGTTAATGGAAGTTGCTCAGAAACTGTTTGTGAATCGTGAAAATGAGCGTTACAGAGAAAGTGAACGGAAAATGAAGAAGACAGCAGATCTTCTTTCTGCCGCTTTAGTTGAACGACGTGGAGGAGGTTTTCCTAATCGAAGGAGCAGAGGACGTGGAAGGGGCTGTGGAAGTAGCTGGCCCCCACTGGGTGCGAACCAATGCGCCCATTGCAAAGAAGAAGGACATTGGAGGCATGAATGCCCGCATCTTGACTCCACCCCCCGGAGGGGAGGAGGGAGTACTTGGAGAACAGGAAGTCAATCCCAGAGTCGGGGAGGGATAAACCGAGCACAGTTCCAGCAGGAGAGGGAAGAAGCTATTGAGGGAGTGGCAGTTGCAGAGGGCTATGATATGGATGAAGACTAGACCAGACCGGGTTCCAAGTTTACCCTGGGTCCCCAGGAGCCTATGGTCAGTTTGAAGATAGGGGACCAATATATGGACTTCATGGTGGATACAGGAGCAGAACATTCAGTAGTGGCCAAGCCAGTGGCCCCTTTGTCCTCTCGATCTGTCACCATTGTCAGGGCCACTGGGGCTAGGGCCACCAAGCCTTTTCTGCAGAACTGCATGTGTGAACTAGGGGGACAGAAAATAACGCACCAGTTCCTGTACATGCCTGAATGCCCTATTCCACTTTTGGGCCGAGATATGCTTGCCAAGCTCCAGGCGCAGATATCCTTTGCTGAAGGGGAAGAAATGCAAATGACTGTAAACTCAAAGCCTGCTGGATTGATGGTGCTGACTGTCCCCCAAGAAGAAGAGTGGTGGTTCTATAGTGCACCTCCAACCAAGACAGTCAGTTCCTGTATACCCACCAACCTTTCAGCTCCGCCTGAAGTGTGGGCGGAGGATAATCCACCTGGCCTAGCGAAGAACATAGCCCCCATCATTGTCACCCTCAAGCCAGGAGCGGAACCAGTGCATGTGAAACAGTATCCCCTTCCTCGACCAGCTATTGAAGGTATCCACTGCCATCTGATGAAACTGCTGAAGTATGGACTTCTTAAAGAATGCCAGTCACCTTGGAACACCCCCCTTCTCCCAGTCAAGAAACCAGGGACGGGAGATTACCGCCCAGTACAGGATCTGAGGCGAGTGAATGATGCAGTTGTAACTATACATCCAGTGGTGTCAAATCCTTATACTCTCTTGGGACTGATCCCTGCTGAAGCTACTCACTTCACCGTCCTAGATTTAAAAGATGCGTTCTTTTGCATACGCCTAGCTCCCACCAGTCAGCTTTTGTTCGCTTTCGAAGGGCAAGATCCTACAACAGGAAGGCGGGGCCAGCTTACCAGGACCCGATTACCCCAGGGATTCAAGAATTCACCCACCCTCTTCAGTGCTGCCCTAAATCAAGATCTCTCAAGCTACCCTGTGAACCCAGGAAAAAGGGTTCTACTCCAGTATGTGGATGACCTGCTAATAGCCACCAATTCGGAAAGTGAATGTTTACAAGCCACCAGTGATCTCTTGCACCTCCTGAATGAAGCCGGATACAAGGTCTCCAGGGCCAAGGCTCAGCTGTGCCAAACTGAAGTTAAATATCTAGGATTCCAATTGTCCAGCGGAGTCCGATGCCTGGGACCAGAACGCAAAGAAGCTGTACGTAGTATTCCTACTCCAACCACCAGGAGGCAAGTGAGAGCTTTTCTAGGGGCTGCAGGTTATTGTTGAATATGGATACCTAACTTCGCGCTGTTGGCAAAGCCATTGTATCAAGCCACCAAAGGAATGGAGAGGTCTCCGTTGGAATGGGGACCTGAACAGGATGCAGCATTTCGATCTTTGAAGACTGCCTTGATGTCATCACCAGCCCTGGGCCTGCCAGATGTCCAGAAACCATTTCGCCTCTATGTTCATGAGTCACAAGGAAATGCTTTGGGAGTGTTGACTCAATCTCTCGGATCTTGGCAGCGACCAGTGGCCTATTTATCAAAACAATTGGATACGGCTGCAAAAGGTTGGCCCCCTTGTTTAAGAGCCATTGCAGCCACAGCCCTCTTAGTGAGCGAAGCTGACAAGCTCACTTTGGGACAGAATCTTCAAGTCATCGTACCACACTCTGTCTTGACCCTTATGGAGCACAAAGGAAACTTCTGGCTCACAAATTCGCAAATGTTGAAGTATCAAAGTATGCTGTGTGAGAATCCTCGATTGCAATTAATGGTCAGTCAAGCTTTGAATCCTGCTACGTTGTTACCAGTTGGTCCTGGCCCCCCTGATCATGATTGTCTGGAAATTATGGACCCTGTTTTCTCAAGCCACCCGGATCTGACTGATGTCCCTTTGGAGAACCCAGAACGGACATTTTTTGTGGATGGAAGCAGTCTTGTCATCAATGGACATTGGTGTGCCGGGTATGCAGTGGTGACCCTTGATCTGGTGGTTGAGTCCTCAGCTCTGGCCCCGGGGACTTCAGCACAGAAAGCTGAACTGATAGCTCTCACTAGGGCGCTGATACTAGGAAAAGGGCTCCATTTGAATGTGTACACAGATTCCAAGTATGCCTTTACAACTTTGCACGCACATGGGGCCCTGTACAAAGAACGAGGGTTGATAACTTCAGGGGGCAAGTCCATTAAATATGGCCCCGATATATTGACATTGCTAGATGCTGTGTAGGCCCCTAAGCAAGTTGCAGTCATGCACTGCCGAGGTCATCAGGCAGGAGATGGAGAAATTACCCGAGGGAATAGGTTTGCCGATGCCACTGCTCGAGAAGCAGCCACTATGGGACAAGTTTTGACCCAAGATACCTAAGTTCAGGCAGCCTCATTCCCTGTACCCCTCAGCTCATGGGCCCCCCGATACACTACGAGAGAGTTGGATTATTACTGCGAGAAGGAAGGGGGTGTCCTAACAGAAAAGGGCTGGATAGTGTTGCCACCTCCAGAGGGTAGCTCACCTCCAGGGCCCACAGTAATTCCTGAAGCGCTAGGTCCAGCCTTTGTCCGTGCTTTTCATCAAGCCACACATTATGGAAAGACTGCAATGGAAAAAGCCCTCAGACCTCATTTCTATATTCCATTATTAGGACCCCTGTCTGCCTCAGTGGCTTAACAATGCCTAACATGTGCCAAGAATAATGCCAAGCAAGGTCCTGGTCCACCCCCAAGAGTTCAGTCAGTAGGAGTTACCCCCATGAGTAATGTTCAGGTGGACTTTACTGAAATGCCACGAGCAAATGGATATCATTACCTGTTGGTCTTAGTCTATACCTTTTCTGGGTGGGTAGAAGCTTTCCCCACCAGAACTGAGAAAGCCAGAGAAGTTACTAAAATTCTGCTTCATGAGATTATTCCCTGATTCGGGATACCATTGACTATAGGGTCAGATAATGGGCCCTCATTTGTATCTCAGGTGACTCAGCAGTTAGCACGAGCTCTACAGGTGCAGTGGAAATTGCATACTGCTTACAGACCCCAGAGTTCAGGAAAAGTAGAGCGTATGAACAGAACCCTGAAGTCTCAGTTATCTAAACTTTGTCAAGAAGTTCACCTGAAGTGGCCCCAGGTTCTTCCCATAGCCCTTCTTAGGATACGCTCAGCCCCTACTAAGTCATTAGGAGTCTCCCCTTTTGAGATCCTGTATGGGCGACCTCCGCCTATTGTACAAGGAATAAAAAGAGATATGCAACAGATTGGATCTGAAATTACTAAATTACTAGACAAGAACTATCAGCTTTAAGTTCTGTTTTGCAGAATCTTCATCTTTTCTGTTCTGCATTTAATCTCCCCCTTCCTGCTCCGTCCCCTTCTCCTTCCTAGTACTACCATGCCAGTTCCTTATCCCTTTCTTTCCTCCACCCTTCTGTATTGTCGATGTGTTTCCCCTCCTCCCTTATGTTGCCACCTTTGTTCCCCACTCTGTTCTCTGTCCTCATCTCTTTTCTGTATGATTTTATGGCGTTCTCTCTCTGATTCTCCTTTCGCAGCTCTCTTTTTAATCTAATTTTATGTATTGTGAACCGCCCAGATGCTAACCGTATTGGGCGGTATATAAAGTTTTAATAAACATAAACATACGTGGGTACAGGATCAACTGCCCATCAATCTGACAGAACCACTGCACTCCTTCAAGCCTGGAGTCTCGGTGTGGATCAAAGAGTGGAGAAAGACACCGTTGGCACCGCATTGGAAGGGACCTTATGTTGTTATCTTATCAACCCCAACAGCAGTCAAAGTTGCCGAACTCGAACCCTGGATCCATCACAGTCGAGTAAAGCCAGCAGCCGCTCCTGGATTTGGTCATTGGACTTCAGTAAATGACCCTGCAACCCCATTGCGGCTCATGCTGCGACGACAGCCACCACTGTGAAAATTTTTAGAATCTGCAGCCCTACTCCTGCCACCCACTGGAAGCTGGCAGGTCAACGTATGGCAGAAGCCTGAGGATCTACAACCCTACTCCTGTCACACGGCATGGAAGCTGACAGGTCTACATACGGTGGAAGCTGGGAAAAGAAGCCTTCAAGTTCAGAGTTCTCAACATTTCAATCCATCTATCAGAGACTGTGATTATGATGATTTCCTATTATTGCATTCTTTTTGCGGTAGCCCTGGGGTCCCTTGGGATAACTTTTGCCTTACCTCCCTGTGCAGCCTGTATAACTACTACCCGAACTGGGATAAAGGTCACTCAAACTTTACTTTATCATTCATACTACACCTGTACTGGTATAGTTAGCCGGTGCGTGTATAATGGTACAGAATTAAATATCTGTACAAAAGGAAAGAGCAAAACTTGTTTTAGTCCTTGTCAGAATCCTTCTTATTATGTTTTAGAGTTGCGATGGAATGATGAGGATGGGGCCCACATAAATGCCACACGTCAGCTTTCTGATCCCACAAGACCCGTAACCCTACACTTTGATGGTTGTGATCTTATCAATAGAAATGACTATTACAAATATGGGACTTGGGAGCAAGCCTACTATCATGATAATAAATATATGTGTCCTGAAGGAGCGTATGGATGGGGAAAATGTACTGGGAAGCATTCCCCATCCACCTACAGTAAGGCATCTAAAGATGCATACTTCTGTCCAAAATGGGAGTGTGTGTATTATGCTATCTGGTCGGGTAGCCCTACTGGACAAGATGGGGATAATCGTAAAGCCAATTTAGAAAGACTGCCCTTGTAATCCCCTGCGGCTCCTCATACTTGACCCCAGCCAGTGGAAGCAGGGGTTCAGATTTGGTTTACGTATAGCAGGGGGAGGAACCGACCCTGGAACTTTCATATATATATACACCTCAATACTAAGACCCATATTTCTTCACCTTATCAAATACATCACACCTTTTATGAAGCTATGAAGGCAGAGTTTACAATTCCCCACGCCTCCCAGAACTTGTTCCTTGAACTAGCTGGAGCTGTAGCGTCTAGTCTTCACATCTCTGACTGTTTCTTCTGTGGTGGAACTAAGATGGGAGACCAATGGCCTAGGGAGGCACATGAATTGAACTATTCTATCCCATATAACCAGACTGATCTGCATAAAGCCACCAGTGAATGGGTATTAGCTAACCCTATTGTTGGTAATTTATGTTTTGCTCGTACAGGACCACAGTTTACTATGCTAGTTGGACAGCTGGTCTGTCTAAATCAGAAGTTTTACAATGCCACTACTAAGAAAACATCCTGGTGGTCGGGTGTAAACACTCCAGAACCTTCCAACCCTCTAGTCATCTTTCCCAATCTTGCTAAGCTATGGACTAATTTGGTTTCTCACAATACCTGGCAAGCCCCACCTGGACTATATTGGATTTGTGGAACTCGAGCATATGCCCAGCTCCCTAATAACTGGGGAGGTGCATGTGTGTTAGGAACTATACGGCCTTCCTTCTTTCTTCTGCCCATCTCCCAAGGGGAGCAATTAGGATTTCTGATATATAAAAGTCGACAGAGGCGAGAGGCTTTAAAAATAGGCCAATGGGACTTCCGGTGGCATGGTGGGCTAGGGAAGACGTGCTTTTCCTAGCTCCGGAGCCCGCTCCTCCCCCATCAGCTTTTCTCAGATTTCCCACGGCAAATTCCACTCGGGGGAGGCAGCCCAGCCTAGTAGCGTGCTTGCGGGGTTGCAGTGGTACCGACTTTGGGGCTGGAGAGGTTAGGGCCACGAAATCTGCACGGAAGGAAAAGCCCCGCGGTGCGGACGCAAAGATGGCCGAGAGTGGAGTGGAGGGCCAGATCCTGCCTGCACAGGGCTTGGTGGTAGCGGAGGTTTCTAAGGCGGTGGTACTGGCCCTGGAAGATCGCCTCGGCGGCCTGGCTGCCCAGATGAGTGCGGTGGCGCAAGCCGTCGCGGACTTTAATGGCCGAGTGGAGCAGGCTGAACAGCGCATCAGCACGTTGGAAGATGGCCACACTCAGGCCTCAGCTCGGATTCAAAAATTGGAGGAGCTGTTGGCAAAGCAAGCTGATAAAATAGAGGATCTGGAGAACAGGAGCCGCCGAAACAACTTGCGGTTCATAGGAATAGCGGAATTGGTGAGGGAGATCGATCTGCGCTGCTACCTGGAGAAGTGGATCCCCGAACATCTGCCGATAGCCGAAGGAATGGGGGCGATCGTCCTGGAGCGGGCTCACCGGCTGGGTCCGTACCGTGAAGGGGACAACAGACCGAGGGCCGTCATCGCCAGGTTTCTTAATGCTGCCCAGAAGGAGGGAGTCCTACGTGCGGCTCGGCAGCAGCGCCGCGGTGGAACTGGCGCCAATACCCTCCTCATCTTTCAGGACTACTCTGCGGGAGTTTCCTTACGTCAGAGGGCCTACAAAGAAGTTTGCGGCATGCTAGTGGAGAGGGGCCTTCGTTTTACGTTGGCCTATCCTGCCCTCCTGAAAGTGGACTGTGACGGGGGGGCAGCGACTGTTCTCATCTCCCGAGGAAGCCATGGCGTACTGCCAGCAGCGTGGTTGATGGCGTCGGCCCTTACCTGGCCAGAAGAGTGCTGTACTCCGACTGAATGTGGGCCTGAACCATACTCTGCGAGTGCGGGGACCTTGTTGGACCTGCTGTTGGGGCGGCGAATAGTAAATGCTATGCCTGTTCTTTGGACCGCTTGTGGACCCTGGACCCAGGGTCTTGCTCAGGCTCTACTGGCCTCATTGTTTATGCCTGTTTCTTCCTGTTTGTACCCTCTTGTTTGGCTGTCCTTGTTAGAGTTGGGCATTTTTTCAACGGGGCTATGGATCCTTGGCTGGGTTGGGGAGGTGGGCTGCAAGGATATGTATAGGGTATGTTAAGGGGCGCTGACTTGGTCTGGGCTCTCTAATGGTGGCTGCTGTGACAGATTATTGCTCCCTGATCGGGCGGGAGGTAACTCTTTCTCTCTTTCCTTCTTTGGACTTTTCCCTTGCAGCGGGAGTGAGTATGTACTCTGTATAGCTTGTGGTGGGGCACGGCCGAGACACACTCTGCATGTTTGATCCTTACATGGAGGGGAGCTGCCTGCTTTGCCTGCGGGTTTTAGGCACTTAATTGCTGTTTCGGACCGGGTTGCGGTCTACTGCCCTGGCGGTTTGGCTCTTGTGGTTCTCTCCCTTTGGGGGGAGAATGATGAGCGAGGCCTGCAACCGTTGGTTGCCCCCTCGAGGAAGTGGCCTGTCTGGCTGTCTCTCACCACTAGTTCTTTTCTCAGTATATAAGCCTCCACTTCCCCTAATTCATTTGTTATGGTGTGTGTAATTCCATGCCTGTTCCAGAAAAGGTATATTTGTGCATGCTTGCATCTCTTTACTTATCGTGGCCTCTTTCAGGCAGCTCCCTGCTGGGCCCTGCTTACACCTGCGTAGCTAATGGCTCTTTTTCGCGCCAAGCGGACACCAGGTGACTGGGGCCTACCTTTCTGGTCTTCTCATCTCCTTTCTCATGTACTTTCACCTTTTTGCTTGTGGGTACTCACTGAATCTCCTGGTTTTCTGATTAAAAATCTCCTTGTTTTCAGAATCTCCTGGCCTGTTGCACCCCAGACTGCTCGCTATGCTTCTCGGGTGCCCGGAATGCTTTCACCGGCTTTGTGTGCCGTTCCTGGGGGAGCTTAACACCGGAGTAACTCTGGACGGCCGTTAGCCTTCTCTGTGTATTTTACCTGTGTATGTTTGATGCTATCTGCCAGTAAATGGGGCACCCGAGTTGACATTCTGGGGGACCTTACTAATTTCTCACTACTTTCATGTTATTCCTCCTTGCCTTTTTCCAGTCCCCCGTTCTTGCGCATGTCCTCCTCTCAGTCTCTCTCTGTTCTCGTTTTTCCCCTTTATTGAGAGGCTTGCTGAGGCTGGGGGAGGGTTGTGAAGGGGTTGGGGGGACCTCGTGCTTTATTCGGACATGTGGGAAGAGCGATCCCTCGGGTGCTTGCCTTCTGGGGGGCGTGGGGGTTCTGGGGCCTTTATTGTTGCTGGGGATAGGTACTGCTGACGGATCCCCTAAGTGCTTGTTGAGTAAGGGGTGAGCAGGCCGCCGTGGGGTGCGGGGGGGGTGGGGCCGGTAGCACGGCCGACCTGGTCAGTAGCCCGGGCTGGCCAATATTTGGGGGGATGGCCTATCGATACTCAACCTTGATGAGGGGGGGTAGAGACCCCCTATCTTTCATTAACTCTCTGCTTTGCATTCCTACTATTATGTTGGTTCCTTCTCCTCCAAGGGTTACTGTAGCCATTCTGGTTGGCAAGTCGGTCAGCTGGATCGAGGAAAAGGTGGTGGCGGATGTCGACGGCCGGTATGTGGGCGTTTGGGGGAGACTCGCTGGGAACAAGGTGTTGCTGTGCTCGGTTTATGGTCCGAATGTTTATGACGCGCGTTTTTTTCAGAATATCACCCAGTTGTTGGCAGAAGCTAGCGGCTACCAGGTAATCATGGGTGGTGACTTTAATGAGGTTTTGGATGTCGGTCTTGACCGGTCTGGCGTGTCGGGGAGTGGGAGTCGCCGGGGGCGACAACGCCTGAGGAGGCTGTGTGAAGCCTATGGCCTAGTTGATATTTGGAGGGTGCTGCATCCCGGCGATTGCGATTATACTCACATGTCCAGGGCGCATGGTACATGGTCACGTATTGACTACTTTTTAGTTGCGGACTCGGTATTTAACTGGACCTCCCGGGCGGACATAGGGTCTCTTGTTATATCTGATCATGCGATAGTGATCCTGGAGCTGAAAGGGCGTGGCCCATCGGCTGGTCGGTTGTGGCGATACCCCTTGGAGTTGTGTGGAGATGCTTCGTTTGAGGCGTTCTTGCGACAGCGATGGAAGGAGTATGAATCCCAGAATGGAGCGTCAGATGTGTCTCCGGCTCTCCTTTGGGAAGCGGGGAAGGCTGTACTCCGCGGGGAAGGCTGTACTCCGCGGGGATATTATTAGCTATCTCAGTCAGCGACATAAACAGATGAATCAGCAGATACTTCAGCTGGAGCGGGACTTAGGCAAAGCGCGTAGAGTGGTGGCTGGCCATAAGACCGCGGTTGCTCAGCGCAAGCTCCGGGAGTTGCAGGCGGAGTTGGAGATGTTGCTGCATCGAAGGGCCCAGAAATCGATGTTATATTACCGGTATCGGCTGTATCGCTTTGGGAATAAAGCTGGGAAATTGCTGTCTTCGTTGCTGCGACCCGCCGGGGGATCTCGGCAGATAGGGGCGATAAGGAAAACTGATGGTACTATTACCCGTGATTCGGCTGAGATTGAGAAAGTCTTTACGGCCTTTTATCAGCGCCTTTACGCTAGTGATGGCGATAAGGATGTTGAGGGGCGCCTCCTCCTTGAATGGTGTGGGTTACCGCGTCTTGCAGCAGAGCATCTGGAGGCCCTCAATCAACCCCTCACTGGGCAAGAGGTTCAGACCGCTATCCGGACTTTGAAGAATGGGAAGGCCCCGGGGGTAGATGGATATCGCGGTGAATTCTACAAAGCCCTGGGGGCTGCCGTGGTGCCTCCCTTGGTGGGCTACTTTGAGAACCTGATACGGCGTGGTCATTTCCCGTTTGAAGCCAATAAGGCCTTGATAACTATTCTGCCCAAACCGGGGAGGGATCCCCTCCTGCCGAGTTCTTATCGTCCTATTTCCTTACTAAATGTGGATCTTAAGCTCCTTGCTAAAATAATGGCGGAACGGTTGGCGATCTACTTACCTTTGTTGGTTCATAGCGACCAGGTGGGATTTGTGCGCGGGCATCAAGTTGCGTACAGCTTGCAGCGGATTTTGCTATCGCTCGGAGCAGGGCGCCTAGCAGGGGACCCCTCTCTCCTAATTAGCTTTGACGCCGAGAAGGCTTTTGACCGGGTCAACTGGGGGTTTATGTACCAGGTCCTGGACGCCGTGGGGATTGCTGGGTTTTTCGTGGACGTGGTTCGATTACTTTATGCGCACCCTATTGGGGCGATTATGATCAATGGGAATATGTCGGCCGACTTTGATATTCAGAAGGGCACTCGGCAGGGTTGCCCACTCTCGCCCCTTCTCTTCGTTCTTTCGCTAGAGCCCCTCCTGACTCTCATCAGAGCATCTTCGCGAATTCGGGGGGTTCGGATGGGGGGTGAGGAATTTCGCCTGGCTGCTTTCGCCGATGATTTGTTGGTCCACTTGGGGGACCCGGTGGCGGGTCTGCCTTGCCTAATCAAACTTATTCAGGAGTATGGGGAGCCTTCGGGGCTCCGCCTCAACTTTGATAAATCGGAGGCGCTTTTCTTGGCCCCCGCGGAACATCCAGGGTGGCAAGGGCCCTTCCCTCTACAGTGGGCGAAGGGGCACTTTAAGTATTTGGGCATTTACTTGCCGGCACGCTTGGAAGACCTTTACCAGCTTAATGTCTCTAAAATAGTGCGGGAGGTGACGGCGTGCGTAGGCCGGTGGAGTGATTTGCCACTGTCTCTGGGGGGTCGGATCGCTCTTTGCAAGATGGCGATCTTTCCGAAAATACTTTACCCTCTTCAGACGCTCCCGCTGCTTTTGCGGCGAACTGATGTTCGGCAGCTGGAGCGCTTGTTCAGCAGGCTCCTCTGGCGGGGGCGGAAACCTCGGGTTCGTATGGCGATTTTGCAGCAACCTTGGGGACTGGGTGGGATGGGGTTTCCAGATATTCGGCGCTATAACGTGGCTTGTTTGCTGCGGTACGTCCGCGACTGGTTATGGGATCTGACCGTATGCTCCCCGTTGGGACTGTGGGCGGCCGTGCTGGCGCCCTTCCACCTGAGGTACCTGTTGCATGCCAAAACGATTCAGACTGTCCCCCCGATTTTTCGGGAGTATCTTCTTAGGCCTATTCGACAGGCGTGGCGTTCCTTTTGTGCTGGTCGTCGGCTCTCCGCGTTGTACACCCCTTATCTACCTATTCGGGGTAACGCAGACTTTATACCAGGCTTGGGGCGATCCCCATTTCAACTCTGGGACTCTCTTGGGGTGGTGAATTTAGAACATGTGCTAACTACTGACGGAGCTATGATGTCCTTCGCTGAGCTGCGTCGCTCCTATCAGCTGGGGGCTTGGGATGTCTTCCGCTATCATCAACTTCGGAGTTATCATCGTATGCTTCCTCTGGCAGCCTTGCGCGGGGAGGTTTGTTCGGAGATCGAGTTGGCGTTGCTGGGGGGAGACGAGGGACTTCGCGTGTCCGGTCTCCATAGGATGTTGTGGGAAGGCGTGCCTCCCCTGGAGGTGGATGCTTTGGCGACCGCTTGGTCCATGGACTTGGGGGAGGCGGTTAGTGTGGAGCAACTATTGGGAGGGATGGCTGATATCCCGTCTCTCAGTACTCAAGTGATTCATTGTGACACCCAGTACCGGATTGCGCGTCGTCTCTACTTTGCTCCTCTGAGGGCTTGGCGGGCAGGAATAGGAGGGAGTCACTGTTGTCCTCGCTGTGGGCGGGATCGGGCGACACTGGGACACATGTTCTGGACTTGCCCCATAGTTCAGGTTTTCTGGGGCAGGGTGGGTGACCACCTTCATCGCTGCTTTCCCTGGCTGGAGCCTCTGAGCGCACGGAATGCGGTGTTGGACATCTGGGAAGTTGAATGGGGGGACGTGCTGGAGCCTGTGCAAGTATGCTGGTTGCGTCTGGTGTTGCTGTTGGCACGTCTGACGGTATTGCATCAGTGGTTGGATGTGCGGGGGCCATTGTATGGGCTCTGGAGACTGCGGCTACATAACGCTCTGCTTATGGACCAGCTGCATGCTGCTGGGGCCGAGCGGCGATGGGACCGTTTTCTGCGGATGTGGGGACCTCATGTGCAATTGTTGCCTGCAGGGGTGCGTCAGCGTATTTTAGGGTGTCGCCCATAGAGTTGACCTGGGAGTGTGGTATAGCGTCGGCTGATGTGCGCATGTCTGGGGAATTAAGGTGAGTCTTGGTTGGCTTGGTAACGGTCCCTTGTTACACTCCTTCTCTCTTCCGTATCTATATTTGTTAAGCTGCCCTCTTGGGGGGGTGGGGGGGGTGGGGGGGGTGGGGTAGGGTGTCGGTCCGGGCTCGGGCCGATATTTCAGGTGAGCGGGTGGGCCTGGGGGAAGAACCCACCCCGGGCCTGCGCCTTGGATTGGAAGTAGTGAGCGGGATGGGTGGTCCCCTGGCCTGGCACTGGGGGGGGGAGGGGCAGGGGGTGGTAGACAGGGGGGTACTGGGGGGAGGGGAGAATCAGGGGGGGGGTCGGCTGCAGATGGCAGGGGGTTAGATAGCTGACCGTGGCCCCAGCTGGTGTCAGTGGTGTGGTGGGGGGGTAGTTTCTTTCTTTCTCTCTCTCTCTGTACGCTTTACAACTGGCTGCTTGCTTCTTCCCCTGCTTATCCCGGGGACGGCCTATAGGGATGCTTTTGGGGCTCCCCTTCTATGATGCCGTTGTGTCAGCAGCATCATATTGTTCTAATATTGTTCTAATTTACAAACTGTTATTTGCCACATTGTATTATTGTGTATGCTTCTTTCTATGAATAAAAAGATTTAAACAGTAAAAATAGGCCAATGGGATAAATGGGATAATGAGGAATGGCCACCTGAGAGAATCATTTCATACTATGGACCTGCCACTTGGAACCAAGATGGGACCTGGGGATACCACACACCTGTGTACATGATAAATTGAATTATACGCTTACAAGCTGTTGTGGAAATAATAACAAATGAAACTAGTAAAGCTCTAACCCTTTTAGCTAAACAGAGTACCCAAATGCGTACAGCTATTTATCAAAATCGCCTAGCATTAGATTATTTACTAGCCGCTGAAGGTGGAGTGTGTGGAAAATTAAATTTAACTAACTGTTGTTTGCAAATTGATAATGAAGGTCAAGTTGTAGAAGATATAGCTAATCAGATGCGAAAGCAAGCCTATGTACCAGTCCAGACCTGGCATGGCTTGGAACTTGATGGATGGTTTGGTTCTATGTTTTCAGGGTTGGGCGGCCTGAAAACACTTGTATTCATTGTATTATTAATATTGGCTACATGCTTGTTTCTCCCATGTCTCCTACCCCTTTGCTTACGCATGATAACCTCAGTCATTGATAGCACCGTGGAACGGAAGACAGCTACAAAAGTATTAGCTATGTGGCAATATTATCCTATACCCCAAAATAATGCTTTTACACGAGTATAATATGTGATTTAATTCTCACCCTTTCTTACTTGCGGGTGAGAATAATCAAAGGGGGGAATGTGGCAGGCTAAGGCCTACAATAGCCTGTAAACGTATGAGAGGCCTGTAAGCAAGGCCTGAGTTCCCCACCCCCACCTGAGACTAGTAGTGCTGAGAAAGACCAAAGTCAGTGAAGGTCTGAGAATCTGCCTTAAACCGCTCTAAACTGCTTTTGATAATTTTGTATGAATCCTTTATTAAATTTTACCATGCTGATGATAGATATGTTCCAGTGTTCTGCATTCTCACATTCTCTGAGCTAGAAATGACCTTGCAGTAGAAATGTATCTATGTCTAGAAACTGTGCCTTTGTTAGAATAGCCTGAGAAGGGGGAACAGGGTGCGAGGCCCAGAGAGGGCCCCCGATTGGACAGGTGCAGGGGGCGTTGGGACCAATAGAAAGTTTGCCTGTATCAAACTGTGAAAATTGTATATAAGGAATTTGTTTCTGTTCTCCATTGCTCAGTCACTTTTGGATGCTTTCCTGTCTGAGCCTTGTGCACAATAAATTGGTATGGACCCTGCACCTGACTCCTGGTTTTATTCATTGCATGCACTTCTCTGCTACAGGACTGGGGTTTCTAGTCCCACAGGTGCTCCTTGTGGTCTTGGGCAAGCCACTTAACCCTCCATAGCCCATGTTCTCTGTAAAATAGTTATCTCCAAGTTACAATGCCCTGTTCAATGTAATTTCAGTTTGTTCAATGTAAACCGCACTGATGCAGAATAGCACGGTATATAATGTTTAAATACCTCCGTGGCATAAATGTTCAGGGAGAGAGCCTCTTTCAATTGAAAGCAAGTTCTGCGACGAGGGGACATGGGATGAGGGTGAAGGGAGATAGATTCAGGAGTGATATGCGGAAATATTTCTTTACGGAAAGAGTAGTGGATCCGTGGAATAGTCTCCCAGTGGAGGTGGTAGAGATGAGGACAGTAACTGAATTCAAAAAAGCATGGGACCAACACAGAGGATCTCTAAAGGTAAAAAGTGGACTGTTGTAGTTGTTGTTATGGAAGGACAGACTAGATGGGCCTTGTGGTCTTTTTCTGTCATCATGTTTCTATGTTTCTATATAAGAGAATGTAAATAAATAAATAAAATAAAAATAAATAGCCTGCAATACACATAAAAGTATTGCACTGCTTTGTGAGAAAAAAGAACTGGGGCAGGGGGGAGAGAAAGCATTTTTTGTTTTGTTTTCCAGGATTCCTGCTTTTGCAGATGTCAGCATTAACCAGAAGCAAAACACATTTCCAGAGTCAGTCACACTGTTTCCGGTGATGTCATTTCCAATGATGTAGGCTGGGGCGTGGTTGAGGGTGGGAGGGCGTGGGTGTGGCACAAACCCGGAAGTGGGCGCTGATTGGCTAATGCCAACATTGTGGGGTAGGGTGTGGGTGTGGCACAAACCCAGAAGTGGGTGCTGATCGGCTGATGTCATCCTTGGGGGGGTGGCACAAACCCAGAAGTGGGTGCTGATTGGCTGATGTCATCCTTGGGGGTGGGGTGGGGGCGTGCCAAAGTGGGGTATGTGGCCATGCCTGGGGGTGTGGATGGGCGGGGCTAACTCACCATTCACTTCTATGGGAGGGGCATGGCCTGAGGCGGGACATACACCAGAAGTGAGCGCTGATTGGCTCCTGTCATCCTTATCTCACCTGTCAATCAGTTTGACGAGTAGTGTACCCATTATACTACTCCCCTGCATGCCCCTAAATTTTTTAAAAATGCTTAGGGCATGTTTACAAAAGAGCACTGCCCAGGTAGCACAGGGGTAGTGTGCATTTTTGGTACCCTGTTACAAAAGTAGCACAGGGCCTTGCACTAAAACACCTGTGCTAGCCGGGCAGCATATGTCTGGGCAGCGCCTGGGTGGGGCGTGGGCATTCCCGTCATGAAGCCACTAGTGCATGCTTTGAAAGCCCATGCTTCTGGTCCCTACAGGGAGCAATTACCACTAGGCATGGCATGGCTGTAGTTTCTCCCTGTGGTGGTAGTCATGTGGTGAACTGCACTAAACTTAGGAGGACGGCAGTTCCCAACCCCCTGCTTCTAGCGCAGTGCCCCACACTAGTAATGCAGCCCAAACCTACAATACCAGTATGGAACTTAGTAAACTTGCCCCTTAATTAGCAATTTATGAAATTGTAAACAGGACACTACCCGTTCCTGCCCTTTATCATCTCCAGATAACCAGATGCAAATACAACCAGGAACCTTCAGCAAAAAATACCGAGTCCATTATTCAACAGCGGCAGCTAGCACAATTAGAGCAGCTAGTCACCGTCACTGAACACTAAACCCAGATATGCAATGCCAGGGGTCATATCCGGCCACCAGCACTGAATATCCGGGTTTGTCACTGAAACAGGAATCTAACCAGGCAGCGGCAAGATTCAGTCGCAGTCCAGTTAGCTTTGGTGGCAAAAATTAGGACAGCCTTTTCTGTGCCTAACTTTTGCTGTTGAGGGATAACCGATCAGTGGCTGAATATCGCTGCTGAGTGGTTATCCCCAGGTGCTGCCCCCAGAATGCCCCGATGCTAACTGATTAGCATCGGGACGTGTAGCGGCAGAACCCGTGAATATCATGTTTAGCAGAATTTATACGGTTTGCAGATCTGCACCACCTGCTATCAGTCACTTCCAGTGACATCATCTGCCTCTTTGATAGCTCTTAAAATGCCATGGTTTTGCTGGGCTGTACCATAAATCCGCGCTTTTGTATGCAAGGGCACCCGTGGTGAGTTTCCTTTTGGGTTTTCTTCTAGCTTATGGCACCAGTTTGAAATTGGGTGATTTTCTGCCCTTTTAAGCAGTGCTGCAAAGACTGTGGAGATTATAGTATATATTCTTCCTTATGGCTTCTTTTTTGGTTGCATTTGTCTGCACACTCTTCATTGTCATTAGTGTGCATATATAGATTCATTTATTTTTCATATCTATATAAATATGAAGTATTTTTTATATAATACTATGTGTAATTCATCTATTGTATTCAGGGCCAGACCCAGGTTTTCTGCTGCCCTAGGCACAAACCATGGCCACACCGCTGCCACCGCCAATCCGTCTTGGGAGGGAGAGACAGGCAGCGGCAGTATTTAAAAAAGCAGCAGCAGAAAGCAGTCACTTTTGGATGTACTGCTGCTGCCTGCCGCTGCCCACCTCTCCCTCTCGAGACAGAATTGACAGCAGCGGGGGGGGGGGGGGGGGGGGCAGAGCTGCCAGTCATGTGTGCCGCTCCCACCCCTAGGTGGCCCCCTAGCTCGCCTAGTGGATGGGCCAGCCCTGATTGTATTTTAAACCTTTGCATTTAAAACATCTATATGTAGAATCTATATGTTTTTACAGATCATGTAATTTTTTTTATAGGCAGGTCTGTAACCCTCTGTCTTAGTGTGGCAGACACATCTGCATTTAGTACCCAGTTGTGCATGTAAGATCTGACAGGTGTGTAGGGATATGCTTTCATTTAAAACAAAAGCTGGGATCTCGGAGAAACAGGAAATGTCATTTGTTATCATTTGCTGGTTCCCATCAATAGAGAGCATTCTTTCACAAGAGCGTGCACTATTGAGGAATAGTGTGCGCACTTTCATGAGAGGGCTCACTATTATGCAATAGCATACACTATTCATGCATGTGTTAATAGTGCATGCTATTGTGTAATAGTGTGCATTCTCACAAAAGAGCACGCGTTATTGAGGAAACATAATAACATGAGGAAACATTGCCTTAGAAAAATCCAAGTTATCAATGTCCCTGTTTAATGTACATTACCAAGTTTAAGTTTCAATGTAAACCATTTTGATTGAAATGATAAAGTGGTATATAAAACCTGTTAAATAAATAAAATAAATAAATAAATGACATGCGATGAAAAAAAACAAAATTTGAAAATGAAACAAAAGCTTTGGTCCTGCACACCCCTAGGGACATGTTTACCAAAGGTTAATGCACATTAAGTAATGTGAGTTAAGAGAGTCCACTACCAATTCATTTCTATTTATTTATTTAGACAGTTTTGTATACCACCTTATCCTTCAATCAAAGTGGTCACAACACAATTGGGGGATACATTTAACACAAGGGAATATGAGACACATACACTAATACTTACAGAGAACATGGGCAATGGAGGGTTAGGTGGCTTTCCCAAGACCACAAGGAGCACCTGTGGGACTAGAAACCCTAGTTCTTCTGGCCTAAGGTTGCTGTCCTCTAGCAGGATTTGAACCCCTGACTGTCTGGCCTGTGGTGACTTGCCCCGACCGCTAGGCCACTCCTCCCTGTAAATTTCTATGGGTCACTGCAGCACTTAACGTGCATTGACTTAATGTACATTAGCTTTTAGTAAACCTGCCCCCTAGTGTGTATACCATCTAATATGATGATATGTGCCACGTAATTTATTACTGCTTGTACTTTACTATTCTAAGTTCTTTGTATGTATTTGCAGGTATTATATGAACTGCCCTGATGAAGGCATAAGGCAAAATGTGGCCAAGTCTGGCTCTGAAAAATCGTGGATTTCATTGGGCTAATTTTCAATCTTGGTGGTCAGCATTTTATTTACACCACTATGGCTAATAAAAGTCTGGATATTCAGCACCAATATCCAGAGAGTGGCCAGTTCTATCCAGATAGTGATCCTATTAAGCCCTCTATCCAGAAAACTAAGTGGATGAATGTAGGGCAGCCTTTCAGATGGCTAAAATCTATCTGGATAGTTGATGAATATTGCCACTAACCAGACAAGTACAGCATCTCTACCTATGCTCTGTCAAAGACCACCCCAGTACTCTCCGGATAATGAAAAGACAGGCAGAGGAAATATGCAGCCACACTATCCAAATAATGCCACTGAATATCTTTCTGGCCAGCACTTATCCAGATAGCAATGATGCTAACCGGATAAATGTTTTTGAATACTGGACCCTACGTTTTTAAATGTTCTGTATCTGCTACATGATGCTTCGCACCGCTGCTTGTGTCTGATTTCTTATCTGTGGCTGCCTCTATCTCTTTGGGGTCTATGCAGAAATCCATCACTAGAGCCCAGGGCAGGGTTTCTAAATGCAGGTGTAGCTCAGATGTTTTGCGCAGCCATGCTGTAGCTAAGAGCATGCAAATGAGCCGTGCACCAAACATCTGCGCTAACACGGAGAGCAAGCCTGGTGCATGTGCACAGGTGTCTGTGTTACCTGCACCTATAACCCATGCATAAAAATACACTTGTGTGCATGTGCTGGAAAGCTACGGGCACATAAGAACAGTATCAAAAATAAAATAAAAGCAGGGCTGACATGGCTGCATGTAAACAAAATAAAGTTTGAGCTTGCTGCAGTTCAGGGCAGCAAGGGTTAAAACCTTAATGATGCTCTTCAGTTTTTAATAACAAAGAAAGTGTGGCTGCTGTTTTAGAATGAAAATAAAGAAGAGTAAGGTTGTAATGCTGAGCAGGTTTTAAAAAGCAGGGCTGCAATACAAAATTAAATAAAGTTTGGGGCAGCTGGCTGCCTTTAAAGTAATTAAATAGTTAAAGGAAAGGGCACATGGCTGCAGCTTATCAAACAGAACAGGCATATCCCTCAAGAGCTCTGCTAAAGCTTATTGCAGGCAGGTAGACAGAGTTTCAGTCTTGTAACTTGTATTTCTAAGGATTGAAAATGATAGTACTAAAAAGTCTTTAAAAGAGTGATTAGGGGTATTATGGTGAGATTTTCTTTAATTTGAAAGAAAGAGTGTGTTTTGAAAAGTGTCTGGAACTATTTGTTTGGGAAACGAGTGGAAGAATACTTTTCTGAGTGGTTTGGTTTGCTGATGCTTTTTGAGTGAAGAGTGGCCTCACTTTTCAGAACCAGATCAGTGCTATGGTCAAACGTTTTTTCTTCATCCTTCGTCAGATTCATTCCATTCGCTCACTCCTTCCTGACTGTGCTATTGCTACTCTACTTCTGGTCCTAGTCATATCCCATTTAGATTACTGCAATATCATTTGCGCCAGCCTGCTGAACTATCAGATTAAGCGCTTACAAACAATCTAGAATGCTACCATCCGTATACTTTATCACGCCACCAAATTCAACCACGTCTCCACCCTGCTCATCAAGTCTGATCATATCAGATCCAATTCAAACTTCTTACCTTAGTTCACAAGACTTTACATTCTGGGACAACTGCTTATCTATCTTCGCACATCATTCCCCATGCTGCAACATGACTTCTTCGATTCATTCATGCTAATGGATTATACCTCCGTTCTCCCTCATGTGCCTGTTACGAATCTACAGGGCATTCTGCTTTCTATTTTTTGGGTCCTAGCCTTTGGAATTCACTCCCTGCTGATCTCTGCCTGGAACTCTTTCTCTAGATTCAAATCTCTCCTCAAGACCCATCTCTTTTGGTTTGCTTTCAACTTATCTTCAAAGACCACCCAGAATTCTGCCTCTCCCATCCTTTGCTCACTCTTCTCCCTCTCCTCTCTTCTTCTGCATTTCTGTAATATATCATTTTCTTACCTTTACTTTGATTTTACTGATGTTCTTTTTGTTTTCTTTTAATTTGTTTTTATTGTACACCACTCTGCCGTTCCGAAGGGCGGTATAAGCAAGTTTTAATAAACCATAAGAGTGCGTTGGGGATCATCAGTGCAGAGAGAGAGAGAGAGAGATTTGCTGGCTGCAGTTATGAATGAAGTTTGGATATGAGGATTTTTGAAGGTATTTGGAGAGAACTTTGTAATATTTAAAGAAGCTGAAGTAGTTTCTTTATTTTTTCAGAGCAGAAAGCTTGGAAGTGTGGCATTTAAAGAGATTTGGTTTACACCTTTGAAGTACCTTTAGTAGGTATTGCTCAAGGATTGATTACGCTGTCTAATATTTATTGATTGAAAACCTGTAAATTAATTTGAGAAATATTTAACTGGTCAGAAGAATTTGACTGTGGTTATAGTGGTCAAAAGCTGATAAATTGGGTTAAAGCTATTTGGATTGTACCAGTTTCAAACTGGTTGGTTCAGAGATTCTGTGAATGCTGAGAGAAAGTAGTAAAAGGGATATCAGCCAGGTTTAAAGGAAAACGCTGAGGCCCAAGCTGAAGAACTGTGTTGTGTCAATGGATTGTGCTCACAGGTTTTCAGAAAGGATAAATTTTGAAAAGAATTTCTGGTTTTAAAATTCTGTGAAGAGACTTCACGTTCTAAGAGAAAAGGAGACTGTGATCCATTGCTGTTTGTTATAGCTTGCCTGGAGTTCAGCTGCAGTTTTTGAGAGGTGAGATTTTAATTTGAAAGCCCTGCTTTTAAGAGCAGACAGCTTTTATTTTTCCTGACAGCCTATACTGGCAAAACTCTTGAGAAGATCTGTCACAGTTTACATGGTGAGTGTGTGTGTGTGTGTGTGTAAGAGGGTGGGGGGAGTTAAGTTAGGGTTCAATAATTATTTTTTTATTTAAGGGTAGCTGAAGCAAATACTTAAAAAAAAGGTGAAAAGGCTTGAACTCTTAATAGTCCAGCCACTGTCTAACAGAAGGATAGGATTTTGCTTTATTGATTTCTTAGCGTCAGGGAGTAGAGACAGCTGAAGGATTGGCTGGAGAAAAGCCTCCCGTGTGTCCAGTGAACTGATGAAGAGGACCAGAACCTGAATTGGACCAGAATTAGCATGGACACGGGCCCCAACCCCAACAAAGATTTTTTGGTTGGAACATAAGTACATGCTTTATCTTTTTAAAGTGCACTCATCTCATTTTATTTGAGCTCAAATGCTTCTAACCGAGGTATCCGGATGCCCTACTCGGCATGGGCCAAACCCCCCCTCCCCCCCTCCAACACCCGTCCCATCAACACCCCCCCCTTCCCCTTAACCATTGACAAAGCACACAGACGTCGGGCATTGGTGCAAATGCTGGTCGCAGCTTTTATTAACAGTAAGAACACCGGCCCAACATGGGCCAACCCGCAAACCAAAACATCACAGGTGAATGCCCCCCCCACCCGTCATCCGGATGATGCCCCCCACCAGCCGTTGAAGCAAAGTGGAGCACCATCCAAGCCACCCCCCCCTTACCCCTTCTCGCCCGCCTCACCTTGATAGCAAAGGCCAGCTGAAGGGGTTGCCATTTCCGGGTAGAGACCCCAGCCGGGCCGTCTCCCCCAACCAGAATAGCCGCGCCGCTCACATGGAAAGCGGCCTCCAGCTGAAATGAGCCACCGGGTCCGCGAGCACCAGCTCGCCACCCCGCTCACACGGCCCGCAAGAGGCCCCCGATCTAGTCCACCCACCCCCCCCCCACCAGCTGCGACAAATTACTTCCTCCCCCAACCCATGCGGAAAACAAGGGAGGGAGGGAGGGAACCTTTCTCCAGCCGCGAGCAAGGAGGAAGAGGGAGATCGCCAACCGGCGATCCCTCCTTGCTCGTGTTGCCCCGCCCCCGGCGAGCGCCCGCACAGCCAATCACTGGGCTGCCATGCGCGCGCAGGGGGCCCAGCACGAGCCCAACTGAACCCCCCACCTCTACCCCCGAGAAGGAGGCTGCCTCGCGACCGGGCCCCGGGAACCCGGTTACCAGGCAGCCGCGGGACCGGGGCCCGGCGGCTAAGCCGGTATTAACCGAGGTATCCGGATGCCCTACTCGGCATGGGCCAAACCCCCCCCTCCCCCCCCTCCAACACCCATCCCATCAACACCCCCCCCTTCCCCTTAACCATTGACAAAGCACACAGACGTCGGGCATTGGTGCAAATGCTGGTCGCAGCTTTTATTAACAGTAAGAACACCGGCCCAACATGGGCCAACTCCGCAAACCAAAACATCACAGGTGAATGCCCCCCCCCCACCCGTCATCCGGATGATGCCCCCCACCAGCCGTTGAAGCAAAGTGGAGCACCATCCAAGCCACCCCCCCCCCTTACCCCTTCGCGCCCGCCTCGCCATGATAGCAAAGGCCAGCTGAAGGGGTTGCCATTTCCGGGTAGAGACCCCAGCCGGGCCGTCTCCCCCAACCAGAATAGCCGCGCCGCTCACATGGAAAGCGGCCTCCAGCTGAAATGAGCCACCGGGTCCGCGAGCACCAGCTCGCCACCCCGCCACCGGCGCTAGGTAGCATGCTATCCTAGCGCCGCCCCCCACCAAAAAGCTGCGACCTGCACCATGACTCGAGCACTTCCTGCCAATCGTTTAATAGGAGGTCCTGCAAGGTGAACCCCATCAAGCCGGTACAAGCCGGCGCAAGAAACGTCTGCCCAGGGGTGCCGGACCTGGATCCCGCCCGTCTGCTGCACCCAGCGCCCAATCTGGCGGTTGATCTTACACAAACCCCTCGACCAACGCCGCTGGGCCCAACAAGCCGGGCGGGGTATAACGTCTGACCAGATAATGGCCACCCCTGGGAGAACGCCCTGCAACAGGGCAATGTCGCCCTGAATAGTCCCGATGAGTTGCCGGCAAGGCCAACTGGCAATGTCATTGCCCCCAAGATGTAACAATAGCCCGACTGGCCGCTGCCGCCGTCCCAGTTCCACTCGAACATAATCGAGAAGCTAATCCCAGTGCATGCCACGGCGGCCCATCCAGCACAGCCGCACGCCGGCCCCGGCGAGGCCCAGATGAGCGCCCAGCGGCCGAACCGCCGCGCGACGCTCTGCCCAGTAGACAAAGGAGTGCCCGACAATCCACCAGACACCAGGAGCCACGCCATCTGAAAGCAGAAAGAGCGAACTGCCACCAGCACACAATTCTACAACAGGAAGCAAAAGATTAATACCCACCGCCCCCCCCCCGACCACAGGGGCAGCCAACCTCCGCGGCACCGCACCCCGCTATGCCGCACCGCCGTCCGCCGCCTGGCGAATGTACCCAGCGTAAGCACTGGATCGCCAACGGCCAATGCGCTGAATTACACGCGGGTCCAATCCCGCAGCCGCCGCACTGGTCGCTGCCCCTATCCGGAAGGAGTGCGAAGCGTAACACCGCTCGGGATGGCCCAAGGCACGGAGGGCCAGGCGCAACACAGCCGTGAACTGGAACTGCGTCACCGGCTTGCCGTCCGCATGAATGAAAAACTGACCGCGCGCCACCGGCCTCTGCTGCACATACGTGTGCAGAGCCCAAACCGGACAGGACAGCGAGGGAGGGATGGCGCGCAGCAAGACCCAACCCCCTCTCCCCGACTGGTCCGTCTTGGACCGTGACAGGAAAATCTGTACGCGCGCGGACTCCAACCGGACATGCCCCACCGCCAGCCCCCCGCAAACCCCCAGCTTCGCCGACCAAGGGACCAGCTCGGAGACACGGAAGGCACCGAAAAAAGCCGAGGTAAACAGCGCGTGAAACAGTACCGCCTCGAAACCCGAGGCGGCCACCCGCGGCAAAACCTCGCAGATCTGCAGCAGGAGCTCATGCGTTACCGGGAGGCACCAATCCTGCGGCACCGGCTGCGCGTGGGCCCACCCCGCGAGCAACCGCCCGACTAAGAAGGAGACGCGCGGATTCCCCCAACCGGCCGCCTTGGAAAAGAAGGAGAAGCCCGCAAGCGCCCCAGAGACCGCCGACCGGGCCCACCCCTCCTCCTTCGCCCACAGCACAAAACGGCCGACCGCGCCATCGGACACCGGCCCGCCCGACCAGCCCCACGCGCTCAGAAACGCACGCACCTGCGAGTAGCCCCGTCGATAAGAAATCCAGGTACTGCGAGCCACCGATGCCGCCAGCAGGACCATTAGGTCGGGGTCCCAATCGTCCAAAGATGCTCCGGGACCCGTGAGGGGATCTCGTCCGCCCCAGGAGCCAGCCGCCGGAACTGCGCCCACTGAAAGCGTGATAAAGCGTCAGCGATGGCATTCTGGGAGCCCGGCACGTGCCGAGCCCGAGCGGAGACATTCAGTCGCAAGCAGGCCAGGACAAACACCCTCATCAAGGAAGCCACCCGGGGGCACCGGGGAGCATGCCGATCCAGGACCTCCACGACCGCGGCGTTATCACACCAGAAGACGACACGCCGATCACGCAGCCTCTCCGGCCAGACCCACAGAGAAACCACGATAGGGAATAGCTCCAAGAAAGTGATATTCCGCGTCAAGCCGGAGCGCACCCAATCGGCAGGCCAAGGCTCCGCACACCAGGCACCGTGACAAAAGGCCCCGAAACCAGAACCGCCCGCAGCGTCGGTGTACAACTGCATGTCGAGATTCGATATCTCAGGCGACTGAAGGACAGCACACCCGTTAAATCCAGCCAGGAACGCATCCCAGACCCGCAGATCCTCCCGCATCCCCAAGGAAACCCTAATCCGGTGATGCGGGCGCCGGAGCCCCGCCATGGACAAGGATAGGCGCCTCGAAAAGGGGCGTCCCATAGGAAGGACACGGCAAGCGAAATTGAGGTGCCCGACCAACGACTGCAAGACACGAAGGGAAATCTTGGAAGCAGAGCAGACCGAGGCCACCAGCTCGCGGAGGCGCTGAACCTTCAGTGCCGGCAGGCGGACAACCATAGCCACCGTGTCGATCTCAATGCCGAGAAAGGTGAGGCAAGAAACCGGCCCCACCGTCTTGTCGGCCGCTACCGGAATGCCGAAGGTGGCCGCCACGCGCAGGAAGGTGCTCAATAGCGCGGGACACGTCAAGGCACCCTCGGGACCCACGAAGAGAAAATCGTCCAGATAGTGCACAACGCTGGAGAATCCCGACTGCCGCTCCACTACCCAGTGTAAGAAGGTACTGAAGGCCTCAAAGTAGGCGCAAGAGATCGCACAACCCATGGGCATGCACTTATCAAAATAGTACCGCGCATCGAAGCAGAAGCCGAGCAACGGGAAAGCCGAGGGATGGACCGGCAACAGGCGGAAAGCCGATTCGATGTCCACCTTGGCCAGGAGAGCCCCTGGCCCGCACTGCCGGACTAGGGAGACAGCGGCGTCAAAAGAAGAGTAGTGCACCGTGCAGAGCTCACGGGGGATGCGGTCATTGACAGATCCGCCCGGAGGGCAGGAAAGGTTGTGTATCAACCGAAACTTGCCCGGCTCCTTCTTGGGGACCACCCCCAACGGCGAAACCGTAAACGGGGAAAAGGGGGGCTCCGAAAAGGGGCCCGCCACGCAGCCAAGCGCGCACTCCTCAGTGATTTTGCGACGTACAAAATCCCCGTGTAGCCGAGCGGAGGCAGCGTTGCGAGTCCCGCCCCGCGCGGACGCACCTCGCACGGGAATGTGAAAACCCCGTGTAAACCCCCTTAAGATCAGCCCAGCCGCCCTATCCCTGCGGGAACGCCCGTACTCAAGCAACCACGGGCGCATCGCCGCGACCCGTACGGGGGTACGCGCCAGGACCGCCGCTGCCTCACTTCCCCCCCACAGGGGACCCCACGACCCCCTTATGGCTGCACTTCGCGGCCGCGTGCGCTCCCCCACACAAGGAGCAAGCATGCTTAAATTTGCAGTCCGGGAAGGGGCAGGACGCCTTATTGAAGCGCCAGCAGACATCCCCACTGAGGACCCCCGCCTTTTGCTGAGGCAAAGCCGCACCGGGCGCACGAAAGGACCGACCCCCCGCGAGTGGCGGAGCTGCGCCCGTCTTGCCGCCCCCCCCCACTGGCTCCTCCCCCCCGCCCCTTCATCTGGGTCAACCACAGGTTGATGTCCTTGGTACCCCACTGCAAGAGACTGTTCTCCTCCATCTGATCACGGAACTCCTCATCGTAATTCAACCAGGCCCACCCGTCGTGGGCCTGGGACGCCGCCAATATGTTGTCGGCATAGGCCAGTAAAGCCCCGTACTGGTCCGGGAAGTAATGCCCCCAGACACTCGCCAGGCGCAGAAATGCGCGGGTCCAGTTGAGGGTGTTGCGGGAGACCTTGCGCACCCGACCCGCCTTCTCGTCCTCCTTGCGCTTCTTACGGCTCTCACCGGAGCGCTTGCGGCCGTCGAGCAAACGGAAGATGTCAAGGTATCTACGCCGCTTGATCCGCCGGCGCAACTTCCGCGGTACCGACTCCCACAGCTCGGCACAGCGTATAACCGAGGACCCGCCCCCGGCACCCCCCTCCGCCCCCACCGAAACCGAAGTGCGAAGTGCCCGAGGATGACGACGAGGAAGACGAGGACGAGGGCGCTCTCCGACAGCGCCGAGCCCGCTTACGCCTCCCTTTTGCCCTGCCCCCCCCCTCCGGACCCGGAACGGAGTCACTAAGCCCACCCCCTGCCCCGCCAGTATACTCACCAGTGCCCCCGGGGGCGGCGACCGGAGCTCCACCGGTGGACGAGCCAGCGACCGGGACAGCCAGCGCCGCCGGGGAACCCGAAGGGCCCGCTCTCGCCGATCCATCAGAAGCAGCCATGTCAGTGGCCGGCGTCGAACCCCCCGGGACCTGTGAAGAGAAAGAAGAAAAACCAGCAGCCGGGGCCCCAGGAGTACTGAGAACTGTGGAGGGCCCGCCCCCCCCAGGCGCAGGCCGAAGGCCCTAACCCCCCCGCCGCCCATGCCACGGACCCCCCCGTCAGACCTCCCCCCCCCAAGCCAACCACCCCAGCCACCCCCCCAGGGGCCCAAACCCCCCCACGGGACCACCCCGTATGCCCAAGGGCCCGACGAACCGCAGAACCCCGGTGGGGGAGGGGAACCCAGGGAAGAGGGAGCAGGCCCCGGCCCCACCCCTATCCGGGGAGGGGATGAGACCGAACGCCAGCCCCCCCCCCCCACCCCAGAGGGCGGGTCAGGCGCCGGGCCCGGAGGGGACCCCGGCCCCGTACCAAACGAGCCGCCCTGCTCCGCCGACCCCCCCGAGCAGTGCCAACGCAGAAACCCCACCCGGGATGCCCGCCGAAGGCGGCAGAGCGCCCACGGAGGCGCTCACCTCCACAGGCAGGGGTGCCGTGAACCCACCGCCGGGCCCGCTCCCCCGAGAAGGCCCCCCCCCTGCCGCGCCCACGACCCCGCCGGGACCCGGCCCGGGCACTGGATGCCGAGGCAGCCGAGGGCGCTGCCCTACCGCGGGCAGCGGGCAGAGGCCCACGCCGCGCAGCCCCCCGACCCCGTGCCCCGCCCCGCGGGCCTTTGGCCGCCCCCCGTGCTGGGAGCTGTGGGGCCATAAGTGCAGGCCTAGTCCAAGTGGCCCGGAGCAGCCTAGGCCCTCTGGACAAGGCCCGAGAGCAGAGGCTGATTGGGAGCCTGTGCAAGGGCAGCTGCCCGTCGTTGTCCCTCTTAGGTGAGGGACGAGGAGGAACCGCAAGCTTCCCCTGCTAGGGGAACGCGGGCCCGCACCCAGGCAATGCCGGCAAACGAGCCCCACGTGCTCAGGAGCCAGGCCGCACGCGTGCGCCCAACCAAAGATTTATTTATTTATTTTTTGAGCCACACGGCCGGAAGGGGAGCCCAGCCGGACGACGACCCGAGGACCCGCGGCCCCAAACAGCCCGGAACGAAGCCCCGAAAAGGCCGAAACCCACCCCCAGGCTAAAGCGACTCCCGGCACCAACCTTTCTCCAGCCGCGAGCAAGGAGGAAGAGGGAGATCGCCAACCGGCGATCCCTCCTTGCTCGCGTTGCCCCGCCCCCGGCGAGCGCCCGCACAGCCAATCACTGGGCTGCCATGCGCGCGCAGGGGGCCCAGCACGAGCCCAACTGAACCCCCCACCTCTACCCCCGAGAAGGAGGCTGCCTCGCGACCGGGCCCCGGGAACCCGGTTACCAGGCAGCCGCGGGACCGGGGCCCGGCGGCTAAGCCGGTATTAGTTTTGTTTATCTGAGCCCATGTATACTTACCTGTGAATACTCCTGAAGAACCTGCAAAGGAGAAAGAGACCACAGTTAGGGAACTTGAATTGTCCGAAAGGGATTATTATAACAACTCTGAATTTAGAAACAGATACCTGCTGTGAAAGAGAATTTAACCTGTGAAGAAAGAACAATACAGTTTTAAAGAAAGAAGCTTGTTCTTAAAGGTATACTTTACATTTGTATGAGGGAATACTTATTTGATATATGGTGAACATGATATAAAACAAGGAAGAAAAATTTGTTTTTTTAAGCTGTGTTCAACTGCTGTTACTTAAATATTGCAACTTTTACAGTAACTATATTAACCAGTATTATTCAATTGAACAGGATTCTGATTTTAAAATATATTAGATAAAAAAAACATTGAATTTAATATTTCAAAAGGGCTCTGGATCCTTATTTAAAGTTAATTATGGTAAAAGGTTTGTGTCATCTTATCTGAATATTCAATGGTAATAACGTCTTAGGCTTCACCATCACTTGAAGTATCTTGAATTTATTTTTTTCTATTGCTCCAGTGAGTTTATTGTCAGTTCTCTGATAATAAAATTGCTGGACAGTAGTGTTTTTCCACTGGGCTCTCTCCAGAGGTGCTCCAGCCTGAGGGATAGCTATACGACTACAGTAACATCTAGCGGTATGCCCGGAGGCCAGGTTACAATAAACAGCTCCATAAGCAAGCAAGCAGGACTACACATAGGCAAGCAGAACATAAGAGATTAGCTGCTAATTTTGACTTACAGAAGAGCTGAGATAAAGGTAGGGCCTTTGGGATGTCATTTTCTCGTTTCTTTGAATGGATACCAAAGCTCCTACAAAGCTTCTATTCAAATGAAAGAGGCTCACTTCCTGTGCAGTGGAAGTATTTAATTATTTCTATCATGTCTCTCCTCCCTTGCCTTTCTTCCAAAGTATATATATTGAGATTTTTAAGTCCTTCTCCATATGTTTATGATGAAGACCACTGACCATTTTTGCAACCATCCTCTGGACCGACTCCATCCTGATGCCTGAGCTTGTGCAGTTTATCTTGGTGATAGGTTGGCTCTCTTCGGGTGTTTTATGGCCTTCCAGCCAATCTAGGTTCCTTACTGGTTCTCCTTCTCCTGTGCCTTCCAGCAAATGTTATTGCAAATGTAACCCTCTCACGCTTGCCTTGAGGTTATCCAGACAGTGTTGTTGCCGCTTCACTGCTTTGTCACGTCAATGCCTTGGCGTCTTCCTGTCAATGTTGGTACCATTTTACTCTTCTCAAAGCACCTTAGAGATCTCCCACCAATTTTGATGCTGGTTTGCCTTGTGCCACTACCTTGGGATGTTCATTCTGCTCTTTATGCAGCTTTGCACTTCTGAAAGTCGCTTGCACTCCTCCTTCCACTATAAGTGCTCTCTGCTCCTCTTCTGGTGCTGTGGGATGTTTGTGATACTCTTGATGGTTTGTAGTGCTGTTGCCTCTGTTACAGATGCCTTTCAGCAAGTCTCAAGCAGATTTTATTAAAAATGAATGGAAAGTCCCACTGTTAAATTCTAAAATTGCTTATTCCATAGACTTCCATGGACATGAACAGACAATGATTCAGTGTATGAACATTAACCAAATGAGGTCCAGGGATGAATACTAACCAACAAGAAAATGTTTGGCACACACAACCCAAATTTCTTCAGTTGGTTTCTCTAGTTAGCAATGCCCAGCCCTTTCACAGTTCTCTGGCAACATCTTAAACTAGACACCATTTATAGAAACACTATAATGTCTTATCTAAGCTTGACTGTTTGTTCCTCAAAATAGGCTAATTGTTAAACACCATGTAAATGCTTCTCTATAAAAGTCTTCTAGTCAGAACATCGGCACAAAGTAAACACACTGAGGCACATTCAGACATCTGCATCTCCGGGCCGTCCAATTAGGCCCCCAATTCAGGCATCCCAGACATTCAGCCACTTCCCCGGCTAACTCAGGCAGGCTCCTCCATGCAGCAGCAGTGGCATGACGTCCTGTTGCCATGCCCCTGCGGCACATGAAGGAGCTGCGAACACCGGCCATCCCCAAACCATTCTTTCCCCATAGCCTGACCCCCAATCGGGCCTCCCATAACTGGGGTTGGGCTGCGGGGAACCTCCTGCACCCCTTCACCTCTTTGGTCTGGCCTAGTTCTGCTGTCCCCTGATGTCCAGGGGGACTTATTCCACTTCCAAGGTGAAATAAGTCCTCCATCTACTGCCGACCTCAGACGTACAGGACCGACCTCAGAATCAGCCCTGTATATCTGGGGTTGCTTCCCATCCCACCGCCCACCCTGTCTCTTCCCCAGCCTATCCCCTCCCGCCCATGAACAGAGCTTCCCGCACAAGTCAGTTATATGTGTGGGGAGCTCTGTGGTCACCAGTTCGATCCAGACATTTAGCAGGTCTGGACGTCTGGATCGGATGTCCAGACCCACTAAACGAGGATCGGAATCTACCTCATTGCCTTTTTGTCAAAACTTCAGAACACTGAGAACTTTTCATTTGCTTAAGCAAAGTTCTTAAATTTGCTTCAGGTTCTGACAATTAATCCTCAAGCATTCCCAACTTAGGATGTTTCTCCCAATCTCGTTCTTCTGGCTGGCTCGAACTCCTCTGGACAAAGCTTCTCTTCCCTGTCCGACTCTCTGTAAACAGACTGGCTTTTAGAGTTCACCAACAGCCTGTTCATTCGGGCACAGGTAGTTTAATATATTCACTGATTCTATGAGCTCTTTTTGCTTGACTTCTACCATTCCCAGCATTCCTTTGAGCTCACTGCCTTTCACAGCTCTGCTTTTTCAAGAGCTTCCCCTAAACTCCTGCTGAAATAAAAGTAATGGTAAGTGTTCCAGCCACAAAAAAAAAAAAAATATGTAGAGGGACTCAAAAATCATGAAAACCTTTTACTAACCTAATATTAAAAACATTAATAGACATTAAAAAATAATAAATAAATGGTTATTAGCATCAACTAGGTACGCTACTTTTCATTAGGCCTAATGTCTACTCAGTATGGAAAACTGGTCTGACACAGAAGCAGTGTATTATTCACCAGTCATTTTTAAAGATACTTTCATAGCCTAATCCCTTGTCCAACTTAACTATGTGTGCACCAGCAGCTCTGAACTGACAATGCATCATCCTCTCATATTGCATCCCACTTATCTGTGTATGTAATCAGAATTCCAAAAGAGTCAAATATTCACCAACATTTTTTAAACAAGCAGATCTAAAGTACCATTATGCATATAATACTTATATTATAGGGACTACAGCAGCTCATGTACTCATCAGTGAAAAAACATCTACCGTATTCGTGACATGGCAGGCCTTTCAGCTGTGCATGTAGCAGTGGCTTGTAACCAATCAAACATCCACCATCTTTTCAATGTTGCGACTAAAAGATAAGCAGCTTTTGCTTTCCTCTCAGGGCTATAGGTAGAGAATGAACCCACTTATTGCCTGACACCCATGTTTTGGCACCTGCCATGCCTGCTTCAGGGGCTTATTTTAATTTAGGTTTAAACTTACATCTCTACAAACACAATGACAAGAGTCACTTATATATGAAAACACCCCAATCATTCCTAATCATATATACTATAAACTGTGTTAGCACGTGTAAGTAGTGCTGGCTTAAAGGGCGAGCCAGTGTGGCACTGGCTTGGGGCACTGAAGCTTAAGGGCTCCTAATGCCAACTCACCCCTTCACAGTGGCAGGAGCATGTTGTTTTACTTCGGCTGCTATGCTTTTCCTCTTTGCTTCTTCTGAAATTAGAGACGTGCCTCTTCTCACATTTCAAACCTGCCGGGCAGCGGAAGCAAAAAGGAACAGCACAGCGGCAGGAGTGAAGCAACCTGCTCACTGTGTCCACAATTACTGGAGATGCAGGAGCAGATAGGAGAAGATGGGCACAGGGGACTGATGTTGGGGGCTGGAAGAAGGGGATTGTGGTTGATTATGGAGAGCAGTGGGCTGAGGGCTGATGCTGAAGGGCCAGAAGCTGATGCTGAGGCTGGGGGCCGGGAGAAAAGAAGACAGATGATGGGGATGCTGGGAGAAGAAGGCTGATCCTGATACTGGGAGAAGGGAAAAAAGGACAGATATTGTAACATAAAACCTAGAAAATGACAGCAGATAAAGACCATATGACCTATCCAATCTGCTCATCAATGAAAATTACTAAGTTTTGCAATCCTTTCCTCTCCCTCAGAGATCTTCTGTGTTTGTCCCATGCTTTCTTCAGTTCAGATACAGTTCAGTACCAACTCCACTGAGAGACTGTTCCATACATGTGTCATCCTTTCTGTAAAGAAATATTTCCTCAGATTACTCCTAAATCTATCCCTTTTCCTCTTCATCCTATGAGCCCTTGTTCCAGAGCTTCCTTTCAAACAGAAAATGGACCCCTCCTATGCATTTATATCACAGAGATATTTAAATGTCTCTATCATATCACCCTTTGTCTACCTTTCCTCCAAAGTATACATATTGAGATTGTTCAACAACCATACAACCAAAGCTGGCCCAAGACAACTCTTTGATATCTTAAAACAACTGACAAAGACACCCTCCACTGACATCCAAGACATCACAATCGCCCCCCAACAGTTGATAAACCACTACAAACAGCTTCACCCTCAGCCAAAACTATCTCTTCCTTTACAAAACCAAACACCCTAACCCTTGGTCCTCCTTTGGCAACATCAACAAGGAACAAATCAAAATCATCAACTCATCTCTAAACACAATAACCTTGTCTAGACTCATGCCTGGTCACATAGACCAAGGCAACCAAAAAGGAACTCAGCCACACTCTCACCAAAATCACCCAAACAGTACATCAACAAGTTGACATGCCCTAATGCCTAAAAATCTCCTCCACATGTCCAACACTGAAGAAACCAGAACTAAATCCTTCTGACCCAACATCATACAGACCCATCACCAGCCTACCCTTTTTATCCAAGATTATTGAAAAAGCTGCCCAGCATCAACTACAAGACCATATTGACAGGAACAACTTACTCGACCCACAACATGGATTCTGCCCTCTTCATGGAGTAGAAACCTATAAACCACTCTAGACGACACCTTGATAAAAGGAATACAAAACACCAACCAAGGATTCCTACTGATCTTCCTGGATATCTCCTCAGCTTTTGACACCGTGAACCACTATTTTATTATTTATATTCTCTTATATACCGCGCTATTCTGCATCAGTGCAGTTTACATTGAAGAAACTGAAATTACATTGAACAGGGCATTATAACTTGGAGATAACTATTTTACAGGGAACATGGGTTATGGAGAGTTAAGTGGCTTGCCCAAGACCACAAAGAGCACCTGTGGGACTAGAAACCCCAGTCCTTCTGGCCCAAGGTTGCTGTCCTCTAGTGGGATTTGAACCCCTGACCTTCCGGCCTGAAGTACCTTGCCCCAACCACTAGGCCACTCCTCCACTCCACTATATGCTTCTGCAACATCTTCAATCCACCAGAATCCTAGGTATAGTTCTCCAATGGTTCAGAGTCTACCTGACCGACAGATTCAACAACTAAAAATCATCCCGAATACCTCCATCCCATACAAACAAACACAAGGAGTCCCCCAAGGATCCACCCTCTCAGCACTCCTAATTAACATCTACCTCCATCCCCTCTGCACCCTCATCAGGTCCCATAGCCTCAACGTCCACATCTACGCTGATGACATCATGCTATATGGTACATTCAATACAAAGCAACCCTCCTATTCTGCACATCGAGAATGTTTCACTGATGTCTCCAACTGGCTGAAAAACAACAACCTAGCAATCAACTATAAGAAAACTAAGCCCTCTTTATAATGAAAGACAACACCTTCTCCCCCCCAACTGCCATACTATAAACAACACATCAATCAAAACCCAGATGGAAGTGAAATACCTCAGAATCTCCCTTGATCAACAACACTCCTTCATAGCCCATATAAGCAAAGTATCTAGAGCAATATACTACAAAGCAAAGACCCTGCAGTGCCTCGAGCCACTCCTAGAACCAACAGACTTCCGCTCTGCAATTCAAGTCATAGTCATAGTTCTACCATATGTTGACTACTGCAATGCTATCTACCAGGGCCTCCCACAAACCACACTACTTCTTCTTGGACTGCTCTCCACACAACAGCATGCATCGTCCAAGGAGCAAGAAGGCAGGACCACATCTCTCCCATACTCAAACAACTCCACTGGTTACCACTACCAAGTCATATAAAATACAAAACACTCTTCCTGACACATAAAGTCATCCACTCAGACTGCCCCCCCCACTCACCTCCACACTCTACTGCAAACTCCCCAGCCAAACAGATCAAGACATACCTCTACAAAGGACACCCTGATCATCCCCCATGCCAGAACTAGATTCAATCAACAGGCCTGTGGGCAAGCCTTCCAACTCTATGCACCTTCAATCTGGAACACTCTACTGGACCCACTAAGGAAGAGCCTAAAGACACACCTCTTCTCTGAGCATTTCAGCCCCACCATGTAACACCCCCTCCCCCCCATAGAAGATATGCCCCTATGCATGACATTAACTGTCTATAGTTAACCACCCTATATGTCCCAGACACCTCAAACTTGTACATTTATATATAGTTATCCAACCCTATTTACCAAATGCATGAGATTTATATAAAAACACTATCACTTCCTTTTTCCTGCTGGCCATTCCTTTCCTTATGCACCCAAGCATCCTTCTGGCTTTTGTCATCGCTTTTTTATCTATTTGACCACTGTAGGGAGAGATGTAATGACATATCCAGGCAGGATTGTACCAAGTTAGAACTCTACCTGTATGACTAATGAATCTGGTGGGCCCCTCCGCCCCAACCATACCCAGTAACTCACTCTTTTTGAGCTTCCTGGAAGCCCATTGATGATATCAGCACCCTTTCTTTTCTTTGCCTTGTGCAGCTGCACCACTCACACAGCCATTGTTACAACCCTGTATCCAGGGAAAGACACTAGGGAGGGAGAAAAATAGGTACTGGGGAAAGGCAGAAGCAATTGCTTCTTAAGAAAGAGGAGAATGAGGCAGAAGAGTTAGATACTGTGGACTAAGGAATGCAGAAGGGTATGGACTCAGACAAGCAGAGACTCTAGAATTGGAAGGAGGTCAGAGGAAGATAGAACCTAGGATTGACTGGGGAGCGTATGTGAGGACTAAGATTGACTGGGGAGTGTATGTGAGGACTCAGTACTTGGGTGAGATCATGAATGAGGACAGAAAAAGGAAAGGAATTCCTGTGCAAAATCAATCAGAAGAAGGTCAAAATCTGTCTTTATATTAAAAAAGCAAAATTACCTTATAAATAGACTTAAAGGGAATGAGTAAACATGAGTTCAATAAGGCAAGTCTTGTCTTACCAATTTATTAGATTTTTTTGAAGATATAAACAAACGTGAATAAAGGCGAGCTGGTTGATGTGAAGTGGCATCTTAGAAGGTACACCTAGGAAAAATCTGTAACATCCAGAGAACAACATCCAAAAATCCGTGGGAGTGACAGAAGTGAAGGGACACATATAAGTGTTTTCTGAAATTGCCCCATCTCCACCCTGAAGATGAACCTCCCTGTATCCGGTTTAAACAACAGGTCCACTCAGACAGCAAGGTCAGTCACGTGCATTTGAATTTTCAGCAGGCATTTAACACAGACTTTTCAGAAGTCTTAGGATAGGAGACAATGCCCTCCTGTGGTTAGGAAATTGGATGAAAGAGAGGAACTAGAGAGTAGGACTTAACAGTCAATTATAATTATCCACTGGAAAAGTGCCAACAGTGAAATGCCTAAATTTTTCATACTGGGAAATGTGCTGTTTAACATATTTGTCGATGATCTGGTAACAGGAGTAAGGAGTGAGGTGACCAAATCTGTGGATAACATAAACAGACATTAATAAGGCAGAGGATTGCGAGGAATTACAGAAAGATCTGTGAGTCTAGGAGACTGGGCATCTAAATGACAGATGAAATGTGAATAAATGCACAATGACAATGAAAATTACCAAATGCAGATGTAAAATAGTGGGTTCTGGATTAGGAGTCATGACTAACTCCAAGATCTTTTTCTTAACCCTCATCCTACCAAGACATTTTACAAACAAATCTTACCAACTGGGGCCGAATGAACCCCATGTAGTTTTTGTGATTGCTGATGAAAGTTATCATCACTGAACACTTTCTTAATGTGGAACACATGGGGGTATGTTTACTAAACCGTCTCAATGTTACCGGTGTTAGTTGCAGCGTTAATGTGAAGAATGCCATATAAGGTAGTGGGCGGTCCAGAGGGAAGGTTGCAAGGAATCGGTATCGTGTGATAGTGGGTGCTGTGGCACGTTAACGCGTGTTAACCCTAAGTTCATGTCAGCGCAGTATTAAAAGCTATAAAGATGTAGCCCACTGGTTCCTGCAATGATTGTGGAGGCAGAGGTCATGGGTTCGATCCCACAGTGCTGTTATGTAAAAAAGCTGTCTGAAGCATTTCCTTTTAATTTAAATCAGTGCTGCCAGCAAAAACACCCTCACAGTGCCATAACCTAAGATGCCGCATAAGGCGCCCTATAAGGCACTCCATAGGGCAGATTATAAAGTGCCCTGTCGGCCAAGGCACCTTATACTGTGCCCTATAGGGCGCTTTATAGGGCGCCTTATGAGGCACCTTAGGCTATGGCACTGTGAGGGTGTTTCTGCTGGCAGCACTGATTTCAATTAAAAGGAAAAGCCTCAAACAGCCTTATTAAATAACACCACTGTGGGATCAAACCCATGACCTCTGTCTTCACAGTCATTGAAGTATCCAGTGGGCTACATCTCTATAGTGTCTAACATGCCGCTGGCTGGCTACAGAAAGACTGCAGGTCACCACACAAACTGTCTGCTGTGGTTATCAGGATAAGGTAAACCCACCCGTACCCATGATGCACTGCACATGCAGATCATCAGCCTACATCTGATCACAAGATGGGGTATGCGCCTCTATAGCACCCCGGCCTGGTAGGGGGAACTGACTGTGTGTGCTACTGGCACAGAGTAGCTACAGACCGTGACAATGTGCGGTTCCTGTGCTCACCCTGAGGGTGAGGTGGGGCACCTGGCTTGGCTAAGATAGGCTGTGCTGCAAGTCCCCATCAGTGCCAGTGTGTGATAGGTAGTCCTTGCAGACACACCTAGGATACACCTGTGTCCATATGTATTTCCCAGTCACGTCTAGCCCTTGTGGACTATGATGTACCCAGAATAGTGCATATCCTGTGTGGCTGCCATGGTCACATGTTATAAAATAAGGATGGTGTTTGGACCCAAAAGTGGATTATGTAGCACCACCCAACCGCCCTCTGTGGGTCAGGGTGGGGGACAGGATCTCCCACCAACAGATCCACATTTTACATCTTTGCAATGATGGCAGTAGAGGGGACCATCAACCCCAGTCCTGCTGGGGAATAGGCACCCTACAGGGCAGCCAATGCAGATCTGTACGCATCACATAGGGCACTGTCAGACAGCCAGCAGGCCTGGAAAAGCTCAGCTGCCCCCCACCACTATCTGACCTTCACCAGCAGAGGGCACAGTCAGTCTCCACCCACTGCACCCTGCAAGGTGTTCCAGCCATACACATGCTAACTGCAGACAGTCTGCTAGCTAGTACATAGTGCATGTTCCTGGAGAAACTGTGTGCACCCAAAAATGGGATGTGAGCACACACACCAAGCAGGTATGTCAGTGATTGGGCCCCAGAAAAGGGAACCCAGAGATATCACTTGAGAAAAATACTGCATAGCACTATGAGGGAACCTAGCCATGCCATGGTCCCTGCTCAGTCAGGGTGAGAGTGACCCCCCCAGCATGACATGCGGTGGCCACCCTGTCCATGCAGGTGGTGGTCGGGCACTACAATGTCCCAGCCATTGCCCTATGCCCTGTGCAGATGCATCCTGTCTGTGCCATACCCACAGTACCTAGCTCCTCATTATGCACATTGGCAGGCTAACACTGGAAACAGTGCAAGCATTCTGGGCTCAGTAAGGTGTAGGCAGCCACAAAACACTGGATAGACATACACACACTCCCACACCTATTTCAGCATTGTGCAAATATAGAGGTGGTTGGAAGCCCTGGCCGCCACACCAGTCCTGGGAACAGTGCAGGCATTGCTATGGTATTTAATACTGTTAGGGTCACTCCCCGGGGTGGTAAGCACTGTCAGAAACAAAAACTGAAACACACTCCACAAATATCAGAAAGGTTGCTATGATGAATCTCTGTCAACAAATTGTGTTTAACTTAGGATTTGTTATCTGACATTAATCATAGCAACCTTTTGATATATGTGGAACGTGTTTCCAAGTTTAAGACGGCATTGCTAAGGTATGCAAGTGCTAGTATTGGTAAATGCTGCTCTGCGCAGGGCCCAACAGCCTGACTCTCCATGAGCCGTTGGATAGTGGAGCCTGTGGGTGTTTGTGCCCCTGTTGGCCGCTGCTCTAGGGCAGAGGTTCCCAACTCTGGTCCTGGTGGGCCAAACACGGTTCAGGTTTTCATTCTGTCCCTAATGAATATGCATGGATACATTTGCATACAGTGGGGACGGTGCATACAAATGCATCATAGGCATATTTATTAGGGACAGCATGAAACCTGAATGGTGTCTGGCCCTCCAGGACTGAAGTTGGGAGACTCTGCTCTAGGGATTGCACATGTTTATGGTGTATGTGCCCTGTAGGGTAAAATATAGACGTTTATGGCGTATTTATTTTATCTGCAATAAAGGTTCCATCTTTATTACCACAGTTTAGTACTGGGTAAAATATAGGGACATGGTCTGCAGGAGCCACAGCTGGGACTTGAACCTGTGACCTTCTGCCCCGTGAATATACTGGCTGTGTGTACTGCACCAAACTGTTGTCACAGAGGCAGATCATTCCCTGGGGATACCATGACTGTTCGTCAGACAGACCTTGTCTGTTGCAGTGCATGGCACCCACCTAAACAGGGCTTGGCCTTGGTCTGCTGTGGGCAGATGCCACTGTCCCCTCCACCACTAGCACCCCTCCACCACAATGCTGACATGCCCTTATGCCGGTGGTGCTGGTGGTGCGCAATCCCAGGCCATCCAGTGTGCCGGTAGGCGGCTGCCTATGGTGCATGATATGGGTTAGGGGTGCCTGCATAGACATCCACGCTTCCCCCCGGCACCGCCTGCCAATGTTATGTGCCCTTTGGGGTACTTGCTGGGTACTGTCCCCTGGGACACTGTGGGACACACACTCGTGGAAATGTTTGCCCTTGGTCAGTTGCTATCTTGCTGGTTTTCTCTTTCTACATTCCTATGTGTCACCTAGGCATCTGCCTAGTCCATCCTGTGCCCCAGCTGCCCCACTGCATGTCCCGCCTGAAGCCCCCTGTACCCCATTTGCAGCTTCACTGTAGTGCCCTTTCGTACTTGGGCACTATGCTGTTGCTGAACATATAGCACTACTATCAATTTTCTTGGTCTCCCTGCCTTTGTTGTACATTGCTGACTGAAATGGTTTCTTTCTCCTGCAAATGTGCCTCTAATGCAAGGTTTTCACTGGCGTTAATTTTCAGACCCTGATTTCACAGCATTAGTGTGCCTGGAGCCTCTCTCCGCCCACTCTCTGCCCATTGACCCCTTCTCTCCGCCCTCTGGAAAGACTTACTCCACCCTCTGTGCGCCTTAACGCTGCCGGAGACGTTATCGCGTGATAAGTGATGTTATTGCGTGGTAATTCATGTGATAACGTCACTTATTGCGCGATAACATCGCCGCTGCGACATTAGCGCTCTTTAGTAAACATACCCCATAGTCTTTGATGATGACAACACAAAATTTAAGTTACAGACATTTTTCTCGTAGAACTTTTAATCAAGAATAATTATAAATCAATCAACGAAATGTGACTTTGTTATGAAATTGTGTCCGGTTTTGATGTTACATATGAATTTAACAAACTATGAACTTTAGAAACTCATCGTAGGCAATGTTTGTGATAACTTTACAACTTCTGACATAAGAATGCACGCATTCACTTATATTTTAATGCATTCATTACAAACGGCACTTATAAACTAAAGTCCAAATAATTTGGGGTCCTTTTGGACCCCAGAGACTAAATAGCTGCTGTGGGCACAATAACGTTTAACATAAGAAAAGAATATTTGATTTGGACTTACCACTGGTGAGAGAATAAATTCTCAAAATGGCAGCTGTTGATAACTTACGGTATTTATATAGCACAAGCAAACTACTGCGTGGGGTCCGATATGACCCCACTTAGTAGGATGTAGGTTAATCATGGACAGTATGTTGAAATTTTCATCCCATTGTGCCATGTCTGCTAAAAAAGCAAATTGAATGTTAGGGATTATTTGAAAAGGAATGGAGAACAAAACTGAAAATATCATTATGACTCTGTATAGGTCCATGGTACGACTATACCTTGAGAACTATATGCAGTTCTAGTTGCCTAATCTCAAAAAAGACATTGCACAACTAGAAAAGGTTCAGAGAACTGAACAAAAATAATGCTATATCAAATCATAATAAACACAAAAAGAACAGGTCAGGAGTCTTCAGCTTGGAGAAAAGACAATTGAGAGGACTTCTGAGAAAAACTGCTTTTGCTGGAAAGGATTCTGCTTGGAATTTCAAAGGCTCTTGGGTTAAAACCTATAAAATATCCATTTTCAAGTTCTATGTTTTTTTAAATCACCCAGGGAACTTTTTTTAGCAAGCTAGCTTTTACTTAAAACAAACTCTAGAGATAGTCCGGGCACTGTTTTAGCAAGTCAGCTTTTATTAAGTGTTTCTGTCCCTCCCGCCCACCCTAACTCCCACCCATCTTAGATTTATAGGCTCTTACAGCTCTTCAAGGGACAGAGGTGGTCAAATGTACTTTCAGGTTTAGCTGGTTATTCCCATCAGGTATAGCATAATTAATTAAGGCCCTGACATTTAATCTTGAAGTGAACATATTCCCTTAAACCTATTAGGTATAGTTGTGTTTGTACAACTATCCCTAGCACATTTAAGTAAGTAATTAAGCTAAATATTCAAACAAATCCTTAAAACTAAGATGCAGACAGCAGTCCAGCAGCAAGATGGAAGCTCTCCAGTCTTTTCCAATGAGTGTCACATATTCAATTTTCTCCCAGTTGGTGAGAGGTTTTACGTGTGCACTAGGTGCAAGGAACTCTTTGCTTTCAGGGAATGAGTCCGATCTCTGGAGGCTAGAGTAGCAGACTTGGAGGTGTTAAGGAAGACAGACAAGTATATAGATGAGACCTACAGGGATGTCACATTGAAGTCCCACCTCCAGTCTTACACTGTCTCTGTTGCCATAGAGGAGAGAAGTCATGAGAAAGGAAAGCATCACTTTGGTGTGGCAGGAACTGATCCTGTAGCTAGGCCCTGTCCTCTAGGTGATGTAAAACCCTCTCATACCAAGGAGGTTTCTCCAGGGACATATGCCCATGAGGGAAGGGTTAGGATAGCCATTATAGTTGACAATTCGATCATTAGGCATGTAGATTTCTGGGTGACTGATAGACTTGAGAATCGCCTGGCAACATGCCTGCCTGGTGCAAAGATAGCGGACCTCACATACCACCTAGACAAGTTTTTAGACAGTGCTGGGGAGGAGCCTGCTGTCTTGGTACATGCTGGTACAAATGACATAGGAAAGTGTGAGAGGGAAGTTCTGGAGGCCAAATTTAGGCTTTTAGGTAGGAAGTTGAAATCCAGAACTTCCAGGGTAACATTCTCTGAAATGCTTCTCATTCTATGCGCAGGAACCAAAAGTCAGACAGAGCTCTGGAGTCTCAATGTGTGGATGAGACGATGGTGAAAAAAAGAGAATTTTGGATTTGTAAGGAACTGGGAAACATTCTGGGAAAGGGGGGACTTTTCTGAAAGCATGGGCTCCACCTTAACCAGGGTGGAACCAGGCTGCTGGCATTAACCTTTAAAAAGGAGATACAGCAGCTTTTAAACTACATAATACAGGAAAGTCGACAGTCACCCAAGAGTGCATGGTTCGGAAGGATGTATCCTTGAAGGATACTAGCAAAAGAGGGATGTTAAAGTATCCCAATAGAGAGGTTCCAGTAAAGATAGAAGTAACGCAGATGCCTTTAAGTACAGAACAGATAGAGCTGAAAGATTCAAAATTACTACTGTCAACTGATAACCAGATTGATATAAATAAAATATGACCTCTAAAATGCCTGTATGCAAATGCAAGAAGTCTAAAAAATAAAATGGGAGAGTTAGAATATATAGCACTAAATGAAAGGTTACATATAATTGGCATCTCAGAGACCTGGTGGAAGGCAGACAACCAATAGGATACTGTGATATCTGGGTACAAACTATATTGCAATGATAGGGTAGATCAAATTGGTGAAGGGGTTGCACTCTATGTTAGAGAGGGCATTGAGTCACACAGGATTAAAGTTCTGCAGGAAACAAAATACACTTTAGAATGTCTATGGATAGAAATTCCATGTAAAAAGGGGACGGCAATGGCAGTGGGGGTGTACCGCTAACCGCCTGGCCAGAATGAACAGATGGATGATGAAAAGCTAAAAGAAATCAGGGAATCTAACAAATATTACAACATTGTAATAATGGCTGATTTCAATTACCCTGGTATTGACTGGGTCAATGTCGCAGCAGGACATGCTAGGGAGATAACGTTTCTCGATGAAATAAATGACTGCTTCTTGGAGCAACTGGTTCATGAACAGACAATTTTGGACCTAGTCCTTAGTGGAACACAGAATGTGGTACAAGAGATAAGGGTGCTGGGGCTACCCGGCAATAGTGATTGTAGCATGATCTCATTTGATTTAATAAATGGAGAGAGGATGGCAAAAGAGATTATAATAAAATGAGGAAAACAGTTAAGAAAATTAAAAGGAGCAGCTGCAGAGGTTAAAGGTTTACATCAAACATGAGTGTTGTTTAAAAATACTATCTTGGAAGCCCAGACCAAATGTATTTCATGCTTTAAGAAAAGTGGAAGGAAGGTCAAAAAACTGCCGGTGAGGTTGGAGAAGCTGTTGTAGTAAATGTGAGGTTGGAGAAGCTGTTGTAGTAAAAAAAGCATCTTTCAAGAAATGGAAAAAGAAGCCAAATGATGGAAACAGGAAACAACATAACAACTGGCAAATTAGATGCAAGGCATTCATAGGCAAAGATGCATAGATGCAAGACAGGCAAAGAAAGAATTTGAAAAGAAGCTTGCCGTGGAAGCAAAAGCACATAATAAAAACTTTTTAAAGTACATTTGTAGCAAAAAAACCTATGAGACAGTCAGCTGGAACATTACATGATACAGCGGTGCTAAGGGAGGACAAAGCCATAGCGGAGAGAATGAATTAAATCTTTGGGGTATGTTTACTAAGCAGTCTTAACATGCGCCCAGCGATAGTGTGCAGGCTGCCATAAAAGGAGTGGGCATTTCGGTCTTAACATAGCAAAACGGGATTATCGCGCGATAACGTGCGCTGCGCACATTACCGGGCGAGACACCGCTAAGCACGTTAATGCACGGTAATCTTAAGTAGGCGCACTGACATCTAAATACAGAAATGGAGGTGTAGCACAATGGTTAATACACTGACTGATAGTACTAGGGACATGAGTTTGATCCCCCAGTGTGCCTAATGAACAAGGCTGGCTGAGGCATCTCCCTTTATGTTTAAGTAGTGCTTTTTGAGGCATTGTAGTTTTATTTTAATTAGTGCTGCCAGCAAACACACCCTCACAGTGGCGTAACCTAAGGTGCCGTATAAGGCACTCCAGAGGGCACATTATATAGTGTACTGTCCGCCAAGGCACCCTTCAATGTCCCCTATAGGACACCTTATAAGGCGCTTTATAGGGCGCCCTATGGGGCGCCTTATGAGGCACCTTTAGGTTACAGTACTCTGAGGGTGTTTTTGCTGGCAGTACTAATGTACATTAAAAATAGACAATGCCTCCAACAGCCCTATCAAATAACCCCACTGTGGGCTAGAACCCATGACGTCTGGCTCCAGAGGCAGTGAAGTAACCAGTGGGCTACAGCTGCTAACAAACCCCTGGCTGACTACAGAAGGACTGCAAGTCACCACACAAACAGTCTGCTGTGGTTACCAGGATAGGGGCAACCAACCCGTACCCATGATGCACAGCACATGCATATCAGCAGTCTACAGATGATCACAAGATGGGGTATGCACCACACAGCACCTCAGCTTGGTAGGGGGTGCCGACGGTGTGTGTTAGTGGCACAGAGTAGCTACAGACTGCCACATTGTGTGGGTATTGTGCTCACCCTGAGGGTGACGTGGGGCGGCCAGCGCCAGGTCCGCAGCACCTTCAATGGCTGAAAGAGGCCATGTCGCAGGTACCCATCAGTGCCAGAGTGTGTGCTAGGTAGTTCCTGCAAACACACCTAGGATACATTAGTGTCTATCTGAAGTTGTCAATCAGGTCTTGCCCTTATGGGCTATGATGCACCCAGAATAGTGCATATTCTGTCTTGGTGCGTTGGTAACATGATGTAAGTGACAGGGGGTGCTTGGAACCATAGGCAGATTATGTACCACCACCCAACCCACCCTCTGTGGCTCAGGGTGGGAGACAGGATTCCCCCACCATCAGATCCACATTCTACCCCCCTGCAACAGTGGCAGTAGAGGGGAGCCATCAACCCCAGTCATGCTGGGGAACAGACACCCTACAGGGCAGCCAATGCAGAGCTGTACACATCCCTAAGGTAATGGCAGGAAGACAGTAGGCTTGGAAATGCTCAGCTGCCCTCCACCACCATCTGACATTCTCCAGCAGCAAGCACAGTGAGTCACCAGCTACTGCACCCTGCAAGGTGTTCCACCCATACACATATAACTGCAGACAGTCTGCTAACTAGTCCACAGTGCACAATCCTGGAGAAAATGTGAGCACACCCACCAAGCAGATAAGTCAGTGATTAGGCCCCAGAGAAGAGAACCTATATATTTCACTGAAAAGAAATACAATATAGCACTATGGGGGAGCCTAGCCATGCTGTGGTCACTGCTCAGTCAGGGTGAGAGTGACCTCCCAGCAGGACATGCTGTGGCCACCCTGTCGGTGCAGGTTGTGGCCGGGCACTACAATGTCCGAGCCATTGCCCTATGCCCTATGCTGATGCATCCAGGCCAGGCCACCCTGTCCAGGCTATACCCACAGTACCTTGCTCTTCATTATGCACATTGGCAGGCCAATACTGGCAACAGTGCTAGCAGTGTGGGCTGAGGAAGGTGTTAGCAGCCACCATACACTGGATAGACAGACACACACTCCCCACACCTATGCCAGCATTGCACAACTATAGAGGTGTTTGGCAGCCCTGACCACCGCACCGGTCCTGGGCACAGTGCAGGCATGGCTATGATACGCAATACTGTTGGGGTCACTCTGTCAGACACCAGACCTGAGGCACACTCCACAGACATCAGAAAGGTTGCTATGATACAGCTCAATCAGCAAATTGTGCTTAACTTAGGCATTGCTATCTGCCAGTTATCATAGCAACTTTTTGATAGCTGTGTACCATTTTCCCAGGTTTAGGGTGGCATAGCTAAGGTATGCAAGTGCTAGTATTGGGAGATGCACGCATGGCCCAACATCCTGCCTCTCCAGGAGACTTTGGATAATGGAGCCTGTGGGTGTGGGTGTGTCTGCCCCTGTTCGCCACTGCTCCAGGGCAGAGGTTCCCAACTCTAGTCCTGGTGGGCCAAACACTGTTCGTGTTTTCATACTGTCCCTAATGAATATGCATGAGATACATCTGCATACCATGGGGGCGATGCATAGAAATGCAGCACAGCCATATTTATTAGAGGTAGCATGGAACCTCAATGGTGTTTGGCCCTCCAGGACTGCATTTGGGAAACTCTGCTCTAGGTAATACGCACGTTTATGGTGTCTGTGCTCTTTAGGGTAAAATGTAGATGTTTTGAGCATGTTTATGGCATCTGCAAATAAAGGTTCTGTCTGTATTAGCAGTGGGTAAAGTATGGGGACTGGGTTGGCAAGAACCACAGCTGGGACTTGAACCTGTGACCTTCGGCTCCTGAACACACTGGCTGTGTGCACTGCAGCACTGTGTTGCCATAGAGACAGGGTATTCCCTGGGGATACCATGACTGTTTGTCAGACAGGGCCTGTCTGTTGCAGTGCATGGCACCCACCTACACAGGGCTAGGCCACGGTCTGCTCTGGGCAGCTGCCACTGCCCCCTCCACCAACAGTACCCCTCTGCCACCATGCTGACATGCCCTTCTGCTGGTGGTGCGCAGTCTCAGGCCATCCAGTGTGTGGGTAGGCGGCTGCCTATGGTGCAGATTCTGGGGTAGGGGTGCCTGCATAGCTGTCCACGCTTCCCCCCAGCACCGCCTGCCAATGTTCTGTGCCCTTGGGGGTACCTGCTGGGTACTATCCCCTGTGACACTGTGGGAAGCACACTCATGCCCATGTTGGGCCCTCATCAGTTGCTGTCTGGCGGCACTACTGTTTCAGCATTCCTATGGGCCACCTAGGCATCACCCTAGTCCGCACTGTGGCCCAGCTGCACCACAGCATGTGCCGCCTGCAGCCCTCTGTGTCCCCTTTTCAAGCATCTGTCCAGTTGCCCGTTCCACCCTGCTGTTGCGGAACATGTGCATGCCATTGGAAATCTGTCCAATGGAGAGGGAAAACCCTGCTCAGCGCAATTTCACTGTGGGCTCATTCACCTTGTATGGGGACGGAGCATGGACCCTTCCAAAATTCATATCTTTTTTTTTTGGAGCTTTCTCGGGAGTGTTTTTGATGTTTCCCATTACTATAACTATTGGCCAACTTGGTTATGTTTTTATTACATTTTCTTCTGGTCATTTTCACTGTTTATTTGCCCTTTTGTTCCGTGCACAAGTATCACACATCACTTTTTGTAGGTTTCCCTGGTTTTGCTGTACATTGCTGACGGAAATGGTTTCTTTTCCCTTTAAATCAGCTCTAACGCCAGGGTTTCACTGGTGTTAGTTTTCAGCCTCAGATTTCACAGTGTTAGTGTGCAGGGAGCCTCTCCCCTCCCACTCTCCGCCCATTGACCCTCTCTCTCCGCCTCTGGGGAGCCTTCCTCCTCCCTCCAGGAGCCTTTCTCCACCCTCAGTGCTCATTTGCGCCGCTGCACGCGTTATCACGCGCTAAGGTACCTCTGTGCCCGATAAAGCGCCATTATTGCATGATAAGGTACCTTATCGCGTGATAACGTCACCGGGCGCACATTAAGACGGTTTAGTAAACATTCCCCTTTGTCTTGGTCTTTACTGAATAAGATATAGGGAAGTTAACAATGCCTTAAATAGTATTTAAAGGTGATATATCAGAAGGATAGAAAGAAATATCGATAAACCGGGAAGATGTATTACAACTATTTGATAAACTAAAAGTAGGAAATCACCTGGACTGGATGGTATACATCTGAGGGTATTGAAAGAACTGAACATAAAACATAAATATAACATAAAATATGCCATACTGGGTCAGACCAAGGTCCATCAAGCCCAGTATCCTGTTTCCAACAGTGGCCAATCTAGGTCATACGTACCTAGCAGTTTCCCCAAAAGACACAGGTTCCGCAATGCTTTTACTGGGTCAAGCATTGATATCCTGGGTCCCTTCTTAATAATGGTTTATGGACCTTTCCTCCAGGAACTTGTCCAAAACATTTTTAAACCCAGCTACATTAACAGTCTTTACTACATCCTCTGGTAACAAATTCCAGAGTTTGATTACACGTTGAGTGAAAATATATTTTCTTTTATTAGTCTTAAATAGTTTACCCTGTAGCTTCATTGCATGTCCCCTAGTCTTTCTATATTCTGATAACATAAACAATCGATCTACGTTTACCCGTTCCACTCCATTCATTAATATATAGACTTCTATCATATCTCCCCTCAGCCGTCTCTTTTCCAGGTTAAAGAGCCTTAACCTTTTTAGCCTTTCTTCATAGGAGTATCCTTCCATCCCCTTTACCATTTTGGTGGCTCTTCTCTGAACCTTTTCTAATAACTCTATATCCTTTTTAAGATATGGCGACCAGAATTGCACACAATATTCAAGGTGCGGTCTCACCATGGAACGATATAGAGGCATTATAATATCTTTTGTTTTATTTTCCATTCCTTTCCTTATGATACCTAGCATTCTATTTGCTCTCTTGGCTGCCGCTGCACACTGGGCCGAGGGTTTTAACATGTTATCCACAATGACGCCTAAATCTTTTTCCTGGGTGGTGGTTCCTAATGTGGAACCTTGCATTGTGTAACCATAGTTTGGGTTGTTCTTCCCTAGGTGCATAACTTTGCACTTGTCCACATTAAATTTCATCTGCCATTTTGATGCCCAGTCTTCTAATTTATCAAGATCCTCTTGCAATTTTCCACAATCCTCTTGGGTTTTAACAACTTTAAATAGTTTTGTGTCATCTGCAAATTTGATAACCTCGCTCGTTATTCCACTTTCCAGGTCATTTATGAATATGTCAAAAAGCAGCGGACCCAGCACAGATCCCTGGGGTACACCACTATTCACCTTTCTCCATTGGGAAAACTGGCCATTTAGCCCAACCCTCTGCTTTCTATCTTTTAACCAGTTCTTGATCCACAGTAGTACACTGCCTCCTATCCCATGACTTTTTAGTTTTGCCAAAAGTCTCTGATGAGGGACCTTGTCAAAGAACTTGTCAAATATGAGACTGCAGAACTCCTATTAGTAATCTGTGAATTATCATTAAAATCATCTGTAGTGCCTGAAGACTGGAGAATGACCAATGTAGCACCAATTTTTAAAAAGCATTCCAGAGATGATCTTGGAAATTACAAACCGGTAAGCCTGACATCGGTACTAAGCAAAATGGTAGAAGCCACTATAAATAAAAAAAATTACTGAACATGTAGATAGTCATGGTTTAAAGGGAGAAAGCCAAAATGGATTTAGGCAAGGAAAGTCTTGTCTAAATAATCTGTTATATTTTTTTGAACGTGTGATTAAACAGGCAAATAAAGTGAGCCGATTAATACAGTGTATTTGAATTTTCATAAAGCCTTTGACAAGATCCCTCATGAGAGATTCTTGGGGAAAGTAAAAAGTCATTGGATAGGAGGCAGTGTACTATTGTGGATCAGTAACTGGTTAAAAGAGAGAAAGCAGAGAGTAGGGCTAAATGGCCATTATTCTCAATGGAGAAAGGTGAATAGTGGAGTACCTCAGGGATGTGTGCTGGGCCCACTGCTTTTTAACATATTTATAGATGACCTGTTAATGGGAATAATGAGTGAGGTGATCAAATTTGCAGAATGACACAAAATTATTCAAAGTTTTTAAAACACAAGAGGATTGTGAAAAATTGCAGGAGGACCTTGAGAAATTGGATGACTGGGCGTCCAAATGTGGACAAGTGCAAAGTTATGCACCTAGGAAAAAACAGCACAAATTTGGTTACACAATGCAAGGTTCCACATTAGGAACCACCACCCAGGAAAAGGATTTCCTAATAATACATAGATAATACATTGAAGCCCCCTGCGCCATGTGCAGCGGCAGCCAAGAAAGAAAATAGAATGCTAGGAATCACAAGGAAAGGAATGGAGAATAAAACAAAGGATATTATCATGCCTCTATATCGTTCCATGGGGCAATCGTACCGTCAATATTGTGTGCAATTCTGGTCGCCATATCTTAAAAGGGATATGGCAGAATTTAAAAAAGGTACAGAGAAAAGCTATCAAAATGGTAAAGGGGATGGAAGGATACCGCTATGAGGAAAGGTTTAAAAAGTTAGAGTTCTTCAACATGGAAAAGAGACAGCTGAGGGAAGATATGACAGAGGCCCATGAATTAATGAATGGAGTGGAACAGGTAAATGTAGTTTGACTGTTTACTCCATCAAAAGTAGAAAGACTAGGGGACACACAATGAAGTTACAATGTAACCCATTTAAGACTCCTCTCCTCCTACCGGTCTAAGGCAGACTGCAAGAGCTCTGGAGTGCTCACAAAGCCAAAAGCTAAGACTATAATTTTCTTTATTATCTCTGCTGGTTTCTAGCTACCAATATAGAGTCTAAGGGGTATTTTTACTAAGCAGTCTTAACGTACGCTCTTCCAAGTTATCGCGCAATAAGGTACCTTATCGCCCGATGAAGGCGCGTTATCGGGCGATAAGGTACCTTATCGCGCAATAATGCGCGCAGCGGCGCAAATGAGCACTCAGGGCGGAGAAAGGCTCCCAGAGGGCGGAGGAAGGCTCCCCAGGGGCGGAGAGAGAAGGTCAATGGGCGGAGAGTGGGAGGGGAGAGGCTTCCTGCACACTAACGCTGTGAAATTCGAGGCTGAAAACTAACGCCAGTGAAACCCTGGCGTTAGAGCTGATTTAATGGACAGCAAAACCAGGGAAACCTACAAAAAGTGAGAAGTGTGATACATGTGCACGGAACAAAAGGGCAAATAAATATTGAAAATGAACAGAAGAAAATGTAATAAAAACATAACCAAGCTGGGCAATAGTGATATTAATGGGAAACATACCCCCCCCCCCCCCCAGAGAAAGCTCCAAAAAAAATATATGAATTTTGGAAGGGTCTATGCTCTGTCCCCATACAAGGTGAATGAGCCCACAGTGAAATTGCGCTGAGCAGGGTTTTCCCTCTCCATTGGGCAGGTTTCCTATGGCATGCACATGTTCCACAACAGCAGGGCGGGCATGTCGGAATGGGCAACTGGACAGATGCTGGAAAAGGGGACACAGAGGGCTGCAGGCGGCACATGCTGTGGTGCAGCTGGGCCTCAGTGCGAACTAGGGTGATGCCTAGGTAGCCCATAGGAATGCTGAAACAGTAGTGCAGCCAGACAGCAACTGATGAGGGTCCAACATGGGCACCAGTGTGTTCCCCACAGTGTCACAGGGGATAGTACCCAGCAGGTACCCCCAAGGGCACAGAACATTGGCAGGCCGTGCTGGGGGGAAGCGTGGACAGCTATGCAGGCACCCCTACCCTAGAACCCGCACCATAGGCAGCCGCCTACCCACACATTGGATGGCCGGAGACTGCGCTCCACCAGCACCACCAGCAGAAGGGCATGTCAGCAGGGTAGCAGAGGGGTACTGGTGGTGGAGGGGGCAGTGGCAGCTGCCCAGAGCAGACCATGGCCTAGCCCTGTGTAGGTGGGTGCCATGCACTGCAACAGACAGGCCCTGTCTGACGAACAGTCATGGTATCACCAGGGAATGCACCATCTCTGTGGCAACATGGTGGTGCAGTGCACATAGCCAGTGTGCTCAGACGCAGAAGGTCACAGGTTCAAGTCCCAGCTGTGGTTCCTGCCAACCCAGTCCCTATATTTTACCCACTGCTAATACAGACGGAACCTTTATTGCAGATGATGTAAACATGCCCAAAACACCTACATTTTACCCTACAGAGTATAGACACCATAAACATGCACATTACCTAGAGTAGAGTCTCCCAAATGCAGTCCTGGAGGGCCAAACACCATTTAGGTTCCATGCTACCTCTAATAAATATGGCTGTGCTGCATTTCTATGCACCACCCCCATGGTATGCAGATGTATCTCATGCATATTCATTAGGGACAGCATGAAAACCAGAACAGTGTTTGGCCCTCCAGGACTGGAGTTGGGAACCTCTGCCCTAGAGCAGCGGCCAACAGGAGCAGACACACATGCACCCACAGGCTCCATTAACCGAAGCCTCCTGGAGAGGCAGGATGTTGGGCCCTGCGTGCATCTGCCAATACTAGCACTTGCATACCTTAGCAATGCCACCCTAAACCTGGGAATACGGTACAAAGCTATCAAAAGATTGCTATGATTACTGACAGATAGCATTTCCGAAGTTAAGTACAATTTTCTGAGTGAGCTGCATCATAGCAACCTTTCTGATGTCTGTGGAGTGTGCTACAGGTCTTGTGTCTGACAGTGTTTACCACCCTGGGGAGTGACCCCAACAGTATTGCGTACCATAGCCATGCCTGCACTGTGCCCAGGACTGGTGCGGTGGCCAGGGCTGCCAAACACCTCTATAGTTGCACAATGCTGGCATAGGTGTGGGGAGTATGTGTCTGTCTATCCAGTGTGTGGTGGCTGCAAACACCCTCCACAGCCCACACTGCTAGCACTGTTGCCAGTATTGGCCTGCCAATGTGCATAATGAGGAGCAAGGTACCGTGGGAATAGCCTGGATAGGGTGGCCTGGCCTGGATTCATCTGTACAGAGCATAGGGCAATGGCTCAGACATTGTAGTGCCCGGCCACCACCTGCACGGACAGGATGGCCACAGCCTGTCCTGCTGGGAGGTCACTCTCACCCTGACTGAGCAGTGACCATGGCTAGGTTCCCCCATAGTGCTGTATAGTATTTCTCTCATGTGATATATATGGGTTTCCTTTTGGGGCCTAATCACTGACTTATCTGCTTGGTGTGTGTATGCTGACATCCTGTTTCTGGGTACACGCATCTTCTCCAGGAACATTTATTTATTTATTTAGTAAACATTTGTATACCGCTGCTTCCTACGATCAGCAGCGGTTTACTTTACAGAATCATAATGTATCGTACAGTACAGAGAATTTTTAAGATATACATTTCGATTGAGCAATGATTTAAATAACACAGGAAATAGCAATTAGATACTTTATACATCGGATTGGGGCTCACAAATCTAAAATTACATTTGATCGTAGGTGCGTGGAAGGGGCCCAAAATATACATATATACAAGATTATATACCGGTATTCCAAATGCCGTCATGGCAGGCAAAAGCCATCTCGTTGAGGTAAGGTGTCACACTTAGGTCGGGTTGTAGTGAGCCTGAAATAAGTGGGTTTTGAGTTTCTTTCTGAATTCACTCAAATTTGTCAGTCGCAACTCGTGTGGGAGTTGGTTCCAGTGGACTGGTGCTGTATATGTGAATGCTCTATTGCTTGTTTCTGCTTTGACAGTTCTTATGCTGATTGGGACACAGAGAGTGTTGAGATTTATGGTTCTTCTGTTCCTGTTGTGTGGTTGTATAGTGATTAGTATAGTATAGTGATTAGTATAGTATAGTATTAGTATAGTGATTAGTATAGTATAGTGATTAACATGCTCTATGGACTAGCTAGCAGACTGTCTGCAGTTAGTATGTGTCTGGCTGGAACACCTTGCAGGGTGCAGTGGCTGGAGGCTTGCTGCTGGAGAATGTCAGATAGTGGCGGGGGGGCAGCTGAGCATTTCCAGGCCTACTGTCTGTCTGCCTTGCCTTATGGATGTGTACAGATTGGCATTGACTGCCCTTTAGGGTGTCTGTTCCACAGCAGGACTGGGGTTGCTGATCCCCTCTACTGCCACCATTGCAGGGAGGTAGAATGTGGATCTGTTGGTGGGAGATCCTGTTTCCCACCCTGAGCCACAGAGGGTGGGTTGGGTGAGGGTACATAATCCACCTATGGCTCCAAACACCCCCCTTCCCCCTTCCCCCTTCCCCCTTATCATGTGACCATGGCACCAACACAGGATATGCACTATTCTGGGTGCATCATAGCCCATAAGGGCTAGACCTGACTGAGAAATACAGAAGGACACAGATGTAACTTAGGTGTCTCTGCAGGAACTACCTATCACACACAGTAGCACTGATGGGGACCTGCAGCATGGCGTATTTCAGCCATGAAAGGTGCTGTGGACCTGGTGCTGGGCGCCCCACCTCACCCTCAGGGTGAGCACAGTACCCGCACAGTGTGACAGTCTGTGGCTACTCTGTGCCAATACCACACACGCTCAGTTCCCCCTACCAGACCAAGGTGGTGTGGGGGTGCATACCCCATCTTGTGCCCATCTGTCGACTGCTGATTTGCATGTGCAGTGCATCATGGGTACGGGTGGGTTAACCCTATCCTGGTACTCACAGCAGACAGTTTGTGTGGTGACGTGCAGTCCTTCTGCAGCCAGCCAGGGATTTGTTAGCAGCTGTAGCCCACTGGTTACTTCACTGCCTGTGAAGCCAGAGATCATGGGTTCAAACCCATGGTGGGATTATTTGATAGGGCTGTCTGAGGCATTGTCTATTTTTAATGTACATTAGTGCTGCCAGCAAAAACACCCTCAGAGTACTGTAACCTTAAGGTGCCTCATAAGGCGCCCTATCAAGCGCCTTATAAGGTGTCCTATAGGGGACATTATAGGGTACCTTGGCGGACAGTGCACTTTATAATGTGCCCTATGGAGTGCGTTATGGGGTGCCTTATGCGGCACCTTAGGTTACGCCACCGTGAGGGAGTGTTTGCTGGCAGCACTAATTAAAATAAAAGTAAAATGCCTCAAAAAGCACTACTTAAACATAATGGGTGATGCCTCAGCCAGCCTTATGCCAGCTTTATGCATTAGGCACACTGGGGGATCAAACTCATGACCTCTGTACCATCAGTCAGTGTATTAACCATTGTGCTGCACCTCTGCTTCTATGTTTGCATATCTGCGCGCCTACTTAAGATTATCGTGCATTAACATGCTTAGCGGCGTTTTGTCCGATAATGTGCACAGCGCGCGTTATCGCGCGATAATCCCGTTTTGCTATCTGAAGACCGAAACGCCCACTCCTTTTATGGCATCCTGCACACTATTGCCGGGCGCAAGTTAAGACGGTTTAGTAAACGTACCCCTAAGTGTTTGTTTTTTGGGGATATCGTTAATATAGAGATTAACTGTGGCTATACATTACATTTGGGGATATTCTGACTGACTGACTGCTTTCCTGTGTAGCCTTGGAGGAGATATCTGTGGGTGCCCCAGTTCAGGAACAGGCTACTGGCCAGAGACACTTAGGTTCCCACCCACCCTACCCCTCACCCCACCTGCCCCAGGAGCTGCATTGCCCATATAGTGGTCGCATACGTTTCCATCTATCCTTTTAGCCTGGGTTGAGGCCCACCCCTTCTTTTTCCTTTCTTCTTCTTCTATGACTGCTTATTCAGCATGTCATGTATTCAGTGCAATAACTGCGGTACATTCATTCCAAGACAAATCATTTGGAACCCGAGAGTTTGTCCTCTGTGCTTCAGGTCAGCTGCCATGCATAAAGAACTGACTCTACTATAGGAAGACCTAGCTGCCAAGCATAAAGAAGCGACCTACTGAGGGAGGAATTGGCTGCAATGAAGCGCACCTCTTCTAGGGTACAAACTGAACAACATTCACCACCGCTCCCACAAAGAATCAAACACCCCAGGGACAAATGGATAACAGTGTGTTCTGGTAGATTGCGACCTGTAACACACAGACATCCTATGCATCAAGAGATATCCCTGCATAATGCCTCCTCTGCCTTGCCTAATGAGGACGTGGAACTGAGGGAGGAATTGGCTGCAATGAAACCGCACCTCTTCTAAGATACAAACTGAAGAACGTCCACCACCGCTCCAACAAAGAATCAAACACCCCAGGAATAAATGGATCACAGTAGGTTCTGGTAGATTGTGACCTGTGACACAAAGACATCCCATGCATCAGGAGATATCCCTGCATAATGCCTTCTCTACCTTGGCTAATGAGGATGCCCAATCCAAAGAAACTGAAGGGCCCTTAAATGAGACAGACAATGCCCAATCTCCTGCTAAAGGACCAAATATGAAGAAAACCTCACCAAACAGAAAACTACTAATACTTGGAGATTCCATCATCAGAGGCACCAACTTGGGAACACAGTTCAATGGAGATAAGATAGTCAAGTGCCTCCCAGACTCTTCAGCCAGCAGGAATACAAACCAAGTTGTTGAAGTACTTAGAGCAGAAAGTGAACACAGATATGGAAGTCAAGCTCTGGATGTCACCCCCTGCAAAAGCAGAATAACATCAGAAACAGCCACACTTTTAAACCACACATCAAAAACAAGCGGGAAGATGTGGGCAGAACAAAAGCAATGCAAAATACACACAAGCTAGTTAAATCCTGGAAAGCAATGAGCACTAATGCTCGAAGCTTAGTCAACAATATTCCGGACCTGGAAGCTCTAATGGTGGAAATGGATTTGGACATTGTGGCCATTACAGAAACTTGGCTAAATGAATCGCATGATTGGGATATAGCCATAGCTGGCTATAATCTATTCAGAAGAGACAGAGAAAATGGAAGAGGAGGAGGAGTGGCCTTGTATGTCAAGGGCAATATTAAAGTTTCTTCTATAGAAATTACGTTTCACCGGTCAACACATTGGGTGATGCCCTTTAAGTTAAGTTAATGCACCATATAAAGTCAAATCTCAATAGAAAAAAAACACACTGGGGTCGTTGATGTTAATCACAGCACAAAACTATCGGACGTTAGTCCAGAGATGAGTGCTACGTGAATCTGAGACCTGTTAACAGTGGTGTGAAAGTATAAAGAGATTTATTTATTCTAATTCGCTTTTGAGTTGTAATTGAACGTAATTTCTATAGAAGAAACTTCAGTACGCGTCCATAAAAAAGACCATATAGTTTGTGAAGGGCAATATTAAAGCTACTGAAATACAGGGGGCATGGGGAAAAGAAGAAGCGCTCTGGATTGCGTTGGAAAGAGGAGATGGCACTGTCATCCATACTGCTGTAGTATACAGACCTCCGACACTAATTGAAGAGATAGATAACAAATTGATTATAGATATTGCCAAGATAGCCACAAAGGGAGAAGCGATCATATTGGGTGACTTTAATCTACCTGATGTGGATTGGATTAACCCTTCTGCAAATCTGGAAAGAAGCAAAAAAATTGTGGATGCTCTCCAAGATGCATTACTTAGACAAGTGCTGATGGAACCAACCAGGGAAAGCTCAATGCTGGATTTAGTGCTCACCAACGGTGATAACGTGTCCAATGTCTGCGTGGGTGCCCCTGTGAGCAGCAGCGATCATCACACAGTGTGGTTTGAGATAAAAGGCATGGTACAGGCCAATCATAGCAAGCTCAAGGTCCTAAACTTCAAAAACACAGATTTCAATAAAATGGCCGAGTACCTAAAGGAGGAGCTGACAGGGTGGAAGGAGATAAGGGAAGTGGAATTGCAATGAGCTAAACTAAAGGTGGCAATAAAAGGGGCAAGAGATAAATATGTAAGAAAAGTAAACAAAAACAAGAGGAGAAGAAAGCCAAGAGGATGTTGGGCTGCATACGAAGAGGAATTACCAGCAGAAAGGAAGAAGTACTTATGCCATTGTACAAGTCACTGGTGAGGCCTCACTTGAAATACTTGGTTCAGTTTTGGAGACCATATCTTGCAAAGGATGTAAAAAGACTGGAAACTGTTCAGAGAAAGGCGACCAAAATGATTTGGAGCCTGCGTCAGAAGCCTTATGAGAAGAGACTTGAAGACCTAAACATGTACACTTTGGAGGAGAGGAGGGACAGGGGAGATATGATTCAGACCTTTAAATACTTAAAGAGAAATAATGAACAAACAAACCTCTTCCAAAGACGGAGAAACTGCAAAACTAGAGTGCATAACATGAAGCTACAAGGTGGTAAATTGAAAGGCAATGTCAGGAAATACTTTTTCACTGAAAGGGTGGTGGATGCTTGGAATGTCCTCCCGATGGAAGTGGTGGGGCAAATATGGTGACGGAGTTCAAAAGAGCATGGGACAGACACAGTGGATCCCTTTACAGCAACAAGAAAATATCAAAATAATCTGAACCATTTAATTCCTTAACAAATAGGGGTGTCCTACATGGAGTGGTGGGATCACCCCTAAACAAAGACATGGGGAAGGGGGGCCTGCACAGAGCGGCAGGTGTACCTACTCTTGACATCGTACTGAGCAGACTAGATGGACCATACTGGTCTTTATCTGCCATCATTTACTATGTTACTATGTAATAAGAGAAAATATTTTTTCACTCAATGAGTAATCAAACTCTGGAATTCATTACCGGAGGATGTAGTAAAAGCTGTTAGCATAGCTAGGTTTAAAAAATGTTTGGACAAGTTCCTGAAGGAAAAGTCCATAAAGTATTATTAAAAAGTACCTGGGAAATCCACTGCCTACCTAGGCATAAGCATTGTCGAATCTGTGTACCTTTTTGGGAACCTCACAAGTACTTATGGCCTATCTTGGCCACTGTTGGAAACAGGATACTGGGCTTGATGGATCTTGGTCTGACCCAATATGACATTTCTTATTTTCTTATGACATGATAAAGTTTATAAAATCCTGAGTAGGATTGAACAATTAAATAAGGAGCGGTTGTTTAACATGTCAAACAACACAAAAAGAAGAGGACACTCCATGATACTAATAACCAGCAGGTTGAAAAAAAATCTCAGAAAGTTTTTTTTTTTTTTTTATCATGCAGTGCATAATTAATCTCTGGAATATGCTGAGAGGATTGCAAAAAAGGTTTGTACAAGTTTCTGGAAGAAATGTCCATCAAAGCTTACTAGCTAGGTAAAGTTGAGAGAGCTATTGCTTATCCTTGGAAATGACCTATGAGAAATAGATCTACTTTTTGGAATCTGCTGAGTACTTGTGACCCGGACCGGTCACTGTTGGAGACAGGATGCTGTGTTCAGTGGACTTTGATCTGACGCAGCATAGCTTTTCTTATAAGGATTATAAGGAGAAAAACACCAGAACGGCATTGATAATAGAGGTGTCCGTTCCAAGTGACTACTCTGTGAATCGCATGGAGAGGCAGAAGATCCTGAAATACCAGGAAATTCAGTCAGAGACCAAGAAAATGTGGCAGAAAGTTACAGAAATATTTCCCATCATGTCGGGCGCCACAGGCTTGACAAAGAAGAATTTCCAAGCACATCTTGAAACAACCCATACATGTTACATCTTACGAACTCCAACAGGAGGCTCTCTTTGGCATGATGCAAGCACTACACCAAGCATTAGCAGTAAATTTCAGAGACTGAGATAATACTCCCCATGCCCTGGCTTAGAAGTTAGGGTCACGACTGTCATGGCATACGCAAAAGTAACCCATTTAGAATCAAGAAATTGCAACAGTTGTCTGGGCTCAAAAAACAAATACTGATTAGAACTTAAATTCACCATACATTTACAAGGATATCTCAACTTAAACACAGCACCCAAGGCAACTGTTGCAATTTCTTGATTCTAGGGGGAAGGAGGGTGGTGGGGATACTCCCTCACCGGCTGCCATATAATACAATCTATGCTCCTATGATATCACTGCTTGGTTTGATAGCACTTTCTGTTGTATTTTATTTCTTTATTCTTGGATCTTATTGTGGGTTTGTTTACTGTGGTCTATACCAGGGATGTGGTTGTTGTAGAAGACCTTGGTTTTCTAAATTGATTTTTTCCTTATTGGTTTTCTGATTCAGATTCAGAATGTTTATTGTCTGGATTGATTATTTAAAATTATAAATTATGTAAAATTTATAAATATAAAATTTAAAAAAAAAAAGTAACCCATTTGCAGAAAAAACAATTTTTAATTATATTTATGCTCTTTTATTAAATTAATGTACACTAAATTTTGCGGGAGTTGCCAACCTTTTGCCTTATTTTGACATTCAGATAACAAAGAGAAAAGGTCTTTATTGCAAGTTAACTGAATGGCAGGTAATGCAAAGTAGCTAGCTACATCTATTGAGATCGCATTAACTGCACTATGCTAACTGTACAGGGCACTCCCTGCTCCTTTCCATGTTAGGTAGTTAATGTGGAAATTAGTGCACACGAACTGCTAGTGCAGCACCTGGGATAAACTATTAGTGTGCACTAACTGTTGCATTAATACCTAATTCAACTTAGTAAATAAGTCTCCTGATGCAGGAAAGATGGAAGCAGCATTAGTGAAACAGATCAAAAGTTAAAAACAAGCATATACCTACGTCGACGCACAATATACGCCACAGTGTATGGGAATATTTTTCTAGGTCAGGCCCTCAGCATACTAAACAGAAACTTCGACACTGCTCCGAAATGGAAGACATCTGAAATTAAAATGGTTTAAAACAAACACAAAGGAATTCAAAAGAACCATTGGCTTCCTTGATATAATCTTCCTATAAATGTAAAGGCTGCTGTTTCTTTCCATAACCTCTTTTATCCCTTTCTAAGGGCCTCAATTGCTAATCTAACTTCCATAAGACACAGAATAGGAGAACAGCACTAGTGAATTAGATTGTAAATCATTTACATGTGTAACGCAGGCTTTAACATATGTACTGGCTAGCAGGACACCTGTGCACTCCACTCTTTTGCTTCCATAATTTTTCTTTAGAACCCTTCCAGCTTTAAAAACAAACGCTAATGTTACTTCTACATTCAGACATAATTACTGTATCTTTGGCTTTTTTTGTATTGATCTGCTCAAGGAAATATAATTCTTGAGAGATCATCACAAATGTATTGTTTGTCCAATAAAAAGGTTTTTACCTATAACTTGTAGTCATATATTTTTATAATCTATGTGACACCACACTAGATGCTCCCTTTAGAGTCCACGTTATGAGCTGAGGACAATCCTTTCTTGGCCTTTTGGAGGAGAATGTGAACTTGTGCAGTACGGGGGTAAATGTTCTGCTACTTGATTCCACTGGAGAAATGACATTACCACTCTTGCAAAGCAGGAGGTACAGATCTCCTGATATATGTGATGACACATTTTAGAAAGGATGCAGAGAGGGGAATTCCCATCTCCATCTCAGGCCTGGAGAATTATGACAATAGTTTACTAGAGCTTCTGTTAAATGTAGAACCCTTTGTAAAAAGCTGCAGAATTGCATGGGTATGCTTCTCCATGTCTGGCAGGATGCATGGGGTAAAAGGCATGGAACCATGACACCCCCCCCCCCACACACACACACACACATACTTAGACATGGAAGCTGCCTCTTAAAATCACAGCACTGCCACAGATGGCATATCGGTGCAACACCACAGGTCTGAGGTCCCCCCCCCCACCCACATTCCCAATCCCAGAAATCTTCCTCTGGCTTCCCCCAGACCAAGTAAGTAAATGCCCCCCAAACATCCCTCCCAACTCATTTCCCTTCCCCTCAGAGGATCACTATGATCTCCCCTCCCTCCGCCCCTAAGAATACTGGCAATCCTCCCTCCTGTTGAAAGCCTCCCAACACAATATCACTGTCTCAACTCCCCCTTAAAAACTCACATCTCCAAGAGTTCAGGACTTTCCCACCCCCTCCCAATCATCAATCTCGGACTCACTGGAGCCACCAGTAGTCAGTGGGAGAAGTAGCAAGGACCACATGCTCCTGCTCAGCACACACTCACTATCCAAAATGGTGCACATGACCCCTAGAAGTAATCTTGTGGTACTATCAGTACCAGAAGCTTACCACTAGAAGTCATTGGCACCATTTTGGATAGAGACCATATACAGAGCAGAAACTCCTGCTCCCATTAGTCACCAATGATGCCTGTAAGCCCAGTGTTCACAATTAAGGGATGGGGGTTCTGATCTGTCAGGGAGGGGGTCTTTAAGGGGGGAGTCAATATGGTGATATTGTGTTGGGGAGTCTTCAGCGGGAGGAAAGATCACCAGTTTGCTTTGGAGGAGGAGGGAGGAGAGATTGTAGTGATGCTTCAGGGTGGGGATTTATTTACAGGGTCTGAGGGCAGCCATGGGAGGGATTCCTGGTGTTGGATTTTCAGGTGGGGAGGGGGGTCCAATATTGGCATGCACATCTGCCTCTGTCAGCAGGCACTTAGTTGTGCTTGGGGGCAAGTGTAAAAGCAGACATCTACATTTTTAAATCCAGATCTGGATTCCCTCTATAAAATAAGAAATCCACATCTGCATTGTAGGCACTGCCCAAGCCATTCCCATTCTCTGCCCCACCACTCTCCCTGGCAGGGTAGGCGAGATGAGCATTGCCATGTCTGCTAAAAGCATGTTCTAAACTAGCATTGAGACATGTATTTCAATCTACACAGCTCAATGCTGCTCTTTAGACATGGGAATGTTTCTAAAATATCCTCCATACTATATCTAGATGGAATTTTGTTCAAAGAAACAGGACTACCTCTACAAATAACACTGTCAAAATGACAGAAAATTCATTGTCTTGAAAAAAAATATGTTCAGAATTGTGTCTATGCACATTATTCTACAGCAAAAGAGCACCACCTGGTGTATTCTTGTAGGAATTCTACATTTAGCCACCATAGAGAACATTTTGGTTATTTTTTGAGTAAGCAACATTCAAGAAATAAATTCTCAGTAAAAAAAAAAAAGGTTTTTGCTTTCATGTCGTAGATTAGTTATTTCAGGTCAGATAAATATGGAGAGAATTATGGCAAGGGAAGGAGCTAGCATGATAGATGATTAGAGATGCTAAGACAGCAAGATGACTGACATCACCATATTTATTTATTTTATTTATTTATTTAGAGTCTCTTCTATACCGTGCTATTCAACATCAGTACGGTTCACATGGAACATAAAACTTACACATTTCATTGGCTGATCTGTGTTTACAAGGAACAGGTACTAGACCTTGGATAACCTGGGGAAACTATTTACATCTAGGCGACGTGACAAGTCATATCTCGCTAGTCGTAGTCATGGGTGTCTTGTATGGTAAGGTTCAAATGTACTGCAAGGGCTAGATAGTGGAAGGGGCTAGTGTAGCACTGTCAACTGGGTAGTACATGAGAAAGAGGTGGTGCTTCAATGCATTCCTAAACTGGGCTAGGTCAGGGATTGCCCAGATGCTGGGTGGAAGGGTGTTCCAGCATCTAGGCGCAGAGAATTTGAAAGCCCTGTTTGCTGTTGCCTGGGTGCATTGGGTTATTGCTTTCGGGACTATCAGTGTGTTGACCGCTATCAGTGTGGACCTGTTGAGGGGAGTGATTTGGATAAGCTCTGCTAGTGATGTGGAGGAGAGCCCATTGATAGCTTTGAAAGTCAGCAGTAAGGTTTTGAATGTGAGTCTGCCATGTATAGGGAGCCAGTGGAGATGTTTCAGGATGGGCGTCATGTGGTCTTTCCTGGATGCTTCATGTAGAACTCTCGCTGCGGCGTTCATCGCAAGCTGTAGCGGGTTCAGGGTGGATGGAGGGAGTCCCTGCAGGACTGAATTTGCATAATCAAAGTGTGGTATGATCAACGCTTGATAAATTGTCCAGAAGTCATCCGGTTCCAACAGGAAGCGTAGGTGCCTAAGAGTTCGGATCTTATGGTATACTGCTCTCGCTATGTTGCTTATGTGCACCTCCATGTCCAGGCGCTGGTCTAAAGTTACTCTGAGGTACTGGATCGTGGGTTTGGTCTGTAGTTCTGCTTCCTTGACCTTTAAATAGGGCGGCAAGGTGAAGTTTTGATTCCTCGTGATGAAAAGGACCTCTGTTTTCTTATGCTGAATTTGGAGGTTTTGGGTTTGGAGCCAGTTGGATACTGCATTAAAGCAGTCTGTCAGTGGGGAGAGGTCCGGGTTCTCTGTCGAGAATGGCATGTAAAGCAGTACATCATCTGCATATATCAAGCAGTTAACATTGAAAGACCGGATGAGGTTACAGATGGGCTGCATGTATATGTTGAACATCAGGGCGGAGAGGGAGGATCCTTGTGGGACGCCTTGCTTCTGGTGGAATGGTTCCGATGTTGGAGCCCCTGATCGTACGTGCTGCCATCTGTCATCCGAGAGGTATGACTTGCACCAATGTAGCGCTGTATCACAGATCCCCTTCTCCTTGAGACGCTCCAGAAGAAGCTCGTGGCTTACTGAGTCGAATGCAGCTGCTATGTCCGTGAAAATGAGGACAAACCCTTGACGGATGTTATCAATTCCAGTAATAATGTTACTGAGGAGTGTGGTGAGGAGTGTTTCAACACCATGAGACTCTCTAAAACTGTGTTGGCAGGGGTCCAGCAGCATGGAGGCTTTGATGTGTTCTTGAATTTGTCTTTGGACTTCTTTTTCAATTATTTTGGCCAGTAGTGGTATGCTCGATATCGGTCTGTACGAGTCTACCTTCTGGGGGTCGAGCTTGCTGTTTTTTTTAGCAGCGGTCTGATGGACGTATATTTGAGGGATTGGGGGAATGCGCCTGTTGCGAAGGATCGGTCCATGTGCCTGGCTATAAAAGGGCTAAAGTCGGACCGTAGTTCTTTTATCCAGAAGGCAGGGCAGGGGTCAGTTTGTGCAGTGGTAGTGTTGATTGCAGCAATAGTGTCCTCGATGTGCTGTAAAAGGCTGTATTGGTCAAATGCTGTATTGGCTGTATTGGTCAAATGCTGGGTTAAAATTCAGATTAAATACAGAAAGGTCTTTTTTAAACAAAATCTTCTAATACTGTCGTGCTATCATAATGATGAGACAGCACTGAAGGTATCCAATAGATAATCCCTTATAGGAAAATAAGAATTAACCCAGGGGGCGGAGCCTAGTGCCGAATGAGATGGCCGCGTAGAGCTTTCGCTCCGGAGGGCTTGAAAAGAATCCTGTAGAATATACTACTGATCTTGTCGGGAAACAGTGGATTTGGAGAGCGACAGCCTGGAGAAATGTCCAGGCCCAAGCCGACTCAACTGGACTTCCCCACAGCACAGAATAATAGCGTGAAGAGATCAAAGATGGAGCCTCCTTCCCCACAAAAGATGGCAGCCACCCGAGAGCCTGAGGCCCTACAAGAGTTGCTCTCTGAGGTACGAGTAATCAGAGAGATGGTCCGATCGAATGGCGAGGCGTTGACAGCCGTTCAAGATGATATCGGGGCGATGAGAGCTTCTGTGGAGGCACTTACCTTAAGACAGGATAAGGTAGAACAAGTGTTCGGTGCTCATGAAGAACGACTTTGCCTCATTGATAGACAAGTGAAACAAATTAAAACTCTACAAAAAGACCTAGAGGACGGGAATAATAAAGCACGAAGGAACAATGTACAGATTGTTGGTGTTCCAGAAGGGGCTGAAGGTAAAGATGTATTTGCATTTCTACAGAAAATGATCCCTCAAGTGTTAAACTTAACATTTGTGCTCCCCTTCAAGATAGAGCATGCGCATAGGGTTCCTTCTCAACCACAACTCAACAACAAACGAGCGAGGCCAATCATCCTTAGGGTCCTTCGATTCTAGCAAGTGATGCAAATCATGGAGGCCTCGCGCACACGTTCCCCAATAGAATTCTAGGGACACAGACTGTTCTTTTTTCCTGATTTTGCCAAGTACACAGTGGACCGGCGGAAAGGCTTTCTAGCTCTGAGGTCCCGGTTGCAACAGCTGCAAGCAAGGTTCGGGCTGATGTACCCTGCTCGGATGAGGGTGACTCTGCACAACCAGACCAAGACCTTCGAGGACCCGGAGGCTCTAGCTGCGTACTTAGAGGAAAAAGAACTGATGCAGATGCGTTGATTCAACAAAGAGGGAATTGCATTAGCCCTCGCTGATCTGTTTCGCTGGGACGCTTCCTTCCTCTACGTTGAGGGGTTGTCACTTCAGGACAAATGTTATCTGGCTTCAGTTGGTTTTCAAAGGTTATGTTAAAAAGGAGTAGCTGGCTGAGATATGTTTGCAGCAGTATACTTTTCAATGTTGGCATGTTAATTGGTGGTGATGGAAGGGGGGAGGGAGGCAGGGCTTAGCTATTCTAATTGTGTGATTAATGTTCAGGTACTCAGGGGCGGCCCAAGGGGGGTGCGGGGCCATGTGCGGAGACTCGGTGCAGGGCCTCATTTGCATAAGGGGCCTCATTTGCATAAATATTTGCATAATGTTACCATACACTAACTTTTAGTAAACATGACTCTTCATGAGTGTATGGATAAAGAAAGACTAAAAGATTTCTACATTACTATAATCCAGTGCCAACCGCCAGACACATTAGGAACTACTACAAACACTGCCCATTTAGAACCCATAGCAAACCCACTGTATCCTAACAGCACTACCAGGACTCACAAAGCACCAGACCCTACCTATCAAAAGGCAACACTGCAAATATTAAACCAATACATTTCAGAGAATAACAATACATGACCTACTGAGGAAAGAGAACAAGTGGCAATGTCAAATAGGAATTACATAAACAGAATACCTCAGCTCAGTTACACATGCAGAACACAGACCATCACCAAACAAGGAATCACAATTTAAAAACAGGAAGACAATAATTAAACTGGGAACCCTAAAAGCCAAACTTGGAATTTACAACAACAATGTAGAAATAAAACTATAAATTAATTTCCTCTTGTACTAAACAAAGCACAGACGTTAATGATGCACATTTCCCAGAGCTGACATATTCCAGTTAATAAATTCAAAATAAAGAGATATCTTTGTACCTTTTGTGCTTTTTTTTTCAGTTGCAATTGTTCCAGCCACTTTCTTCTGGTTTATTTGTGTCTTCTGCTAACTCTCCATTGTCTGCTGTCCATTTGTCCTTTCTTCTCTCTTCTAGTTTTTTTCCATTCTCTCTCAACATCTGCTTTAACATACTAATCTTTCTCCTTTTGCTCTTTCCTCATTCCTATTTCATCCACTCAAATTTTACCCGTCAATCCCTACTTAGTCTCCCAATACTCGGCCAATTGTAGATTTTTCTTCACTCCCACACAAAATATTTTTCCCCTCTCCATTTCACTCTCCCAGCCCCATCCCCTTCTAATCTCCCCCAACATCAGCTCCCTTCTAGTTCCAGCCCCACCCAGTATCCGCTCCCTTCTAGTCCCCGCATCAGCCCATTTCCAGTCCTGGCCCCCCATCAGCCCATTTCCAGTCCTAGCTCCCCCATCCATTTCCAGTCCTATCCGAGTCCCCTCATCAGCCCATTTCTAGTCCTTTCCTAGCCCCAACATCAGCCCATGTCAAATCCTAGCTCCCCTCCACTCAGCCCATTTCCAATCCAAGCCCCACATATAAGCCTACTTCCAGTTCTAGCCCCTCCATGAGTCCATTTGAATCCAAGCCCTCGCCACAGCCCATTTCCAATCTTAGCTCCTCCCAACACCCAATTCCAAGTCCTATCCTAGCCCATCAGCCCATTTCCTGTCCTAGCTCCCTCCCCTAAGAGCCCATTCCAAGCCCCCCTTCCACTCAGCCCATTTCCATTTCAAGCCCCCTTCCACTCAGCCCATTTCCATTCCAAGCCCCCCTCCCCATCAGCTATTTGCAGTTCAAGCCTTCCCTTCCACTCAGCCCATTACCAGTCCTAGCAACCCCTCCCACCCACCCATTACCAGTCCTAGCCCCCCATAGCCTATTACCAGTCCTAAACCCCCATCAGCCCACTCCCAGTCCTAATCCCACCAGCCCATTTCCAGTCCTAACCCCCATCACCCAATTTTCAGTTTAAGCTCCCCCTTAGCCCATTACCAGTCCTAACCTCCCCATCAGCCCACTCCCAGTCCTAATCCCATCAGCCAATTTCTTCTCATACCCCCCCATCACCCATTTTTCAGTTTAAGCCCCCCATAGCCCATTACCAGTCCTAACCCCCCATCAGCCCACTTCCAGTCCTAATCCCATCAGCCCATATCCAGGCTTAGCTCCCCCATAGCCCATCACCACTCCTAACCCCCAACCCAGCCCAGCCCAGCCCAGCCCAGGGAAAATGTAAAATAAAAAAAAGAAAAGCTGTCAGCTGTCTGCTGCCGCTGCCGGGACCGCCGCGGCAGAATCGAGTGTGCCGCGGGGCCCCCCCTGCTCGGCAGAGCCTGCCCTTCCCTGTATCAGCTCTCTCTTTCAGCTGCAGTCACACGCGCCAGCTTTCAGAGCGCAAAGGGACTAGTTTCCCTTTTGCGGCTCTCTTAAGCCCGCGGGGGCTTAACAGAGCAGCGAGGGACTGAAAGCCGGCGCGTGTGACTGCAGCTGAAAGAGGAAGCTGATACAGGGGAGGGCAGACTCTGCTGTGCAGGGGGGGCCCCGCGGCACACTCGATTCTGCCGCGGCGGTCCCGGCAGCGGCAGCAGACAGCTGACAGCTTTTCTTTTTTTTATTTTAAATTTTACTTTTAAATCAGAATGTTTTTTGCGCAGGGCCCCCTGAAACGCGGGGCCCTGTGCAAAAAACATTCTCGCTCAATGGACGGGCTGGCCCTGCAGGTACTAGTATGTTGGGGATAATTTTTCCAATACTTGCTCTCTGTGACCATCTTGTTTCCCCTGGGCTTTCCCATCTATTTTGAAAGGATGGTTTCCCCTCCAGTGTTCACAGCAGCATCACTAGAGTTAAGTTGGGTAGCGCAACCGGGTGATTCTTGTATTAGTCATGGGACCACATCTTGGGTTATAATGAAGTGGAGCAGGGCAGGCAATGCGAGACGTGTGCCAAAATATGTCATGGCACGGGTTCAGTCAACTATAGGATTGTTAGGTAACAAACATGGTGATCATTAAGATACTCTCTCTAAACGTAAAGGGGATTAACAACCCCATTAAACGCAAGAAAATAATTCTATATGGGAGACAAGAAAAAATGACATTTTGTTTCTCCAGGAAACACATCTAAACACGACAGAATCTCTGAAACTTAGTATTAAACCCTTTACGTTAGTAGCCTACTCAGCAGCCATACATAAGCGAAATGGCATTGCCATTTTGGTACGGAAGTCACTTAACCCTGGGGTGCTTCAAACACGTTCGGACAAAGAAGGCAGATGGACCAAAGTTCTTTTAAAGGTCGGGGGACAGAGGTAACATGCATCAACATATATGCGCCCATATGAGACAGTCCAGACTTCTTTAACTCCCTAGCAGAGGAGATTCTTGCTACGTTGCCAATGCCAATAATTCTGGGAGGTGATTTCAACCTTGTGATGGATTCATTAATTGACAGGACCCCCAAAAAACAGCGAAGCCATCCAGGGCACAGGTAATCTTTCACTCATTGATGCAGGATGCCGGGCTGGTCGACATCTGGAGACTTCAACACCCGGCAGACCATGACTTCACTTTCTTTTCTCCTCCGCACCAGTCCTCTTCACATATTGATCTGTTAATGATTTCTAAGGCATTGATTCCAAGAGTAATAGAATCAAACATACACGCGATCCACATCTCTGATCACGCAGCCATATCTATATCAATTAGGGCGGACGCTCATGACTCCTTCTCTGGGAGATGGTTTTTCGATAGATCTCTCTTAGATGACGAGGATTTTCGGTCGAAAATCCAGGCCGCTATAGTGGAGTACTTCCAGCTCAACAGGCTACAGGACACTGCAGGATGGGCATGGTGGGAAGGATTTAAGGCGTGCATCAGAGCTATTATAACAAGCTATAGTATCAATCAAGCAAAAAGGGCCAAGGAACAACTCTGCGGTCTAGATACACAAATAAAGGCTGGCGTTCGGACCCCTGCATACTGCTTCGACTGCAGCAACTGAGATACAAATATAACCAACTTTTATCAAATGAGGCCTCATGTAGCATAAAAGCGCAGAATGGAGTTTATTACTGGGAAAGTAATAAAGCTGGGCAATTATTAGCCAACGCTCTATGGGCCCAGAGAGATGTAGGTTGGATTTCGGCCATTCGGGACTCTCAAAGTCAGAACCTCCTAGTCTCTGATGCTGCAATAGCTGAGTCATTTAGATCTTTCTATAGGAATCTTTATACTTCTGAAGCAGATTTTGCGAAGGAGGAGTTTGCTGCTTTGTTAGCTGAGACACAAAGACCCACTTTGAACAAAGAAGTAGCTGATAGGTTAGACGACGCCTTCTCAGTAATTGAAATAAACCAAGCTATTGATTCTTTGGCAAGGGGGAAAGCAACTGGCCCTGATGGACTCCCCATAGAATTTTTTAAAACATTTGCTGTAGAACTAGCCCCACAGCTCCAGCTATACTTCCAAGCCCTAGCGCAAGAGTCTGATCAACTTGGAGCTTTTGCAGCAGCAAATGTAATTGTTCTGGAGAAAGCGGGTAGAGACCCTCAATTGGTATGCAACTACCGTCCCATCTCACTGTTAAATTCAGATTACAAAATATACGCTACTATATTGGCTCATTGATTGTCCAAAGTGGCTCCTTTGTTAATCCACCCTGACCAATGCGGGTTCGTAGAAGGCAGGTCAACTGCCGATAACGCAAGACTTTTGTGTCATATCCTTGCAGGGGCCGAACAGGTGAGTCATTCTATCATCGGTCTATCTCTTGACGCGGAGAAAGCGTTTGACCATTTAGAATGGCCTTTTATGTTCTCAGTCCTTGACTGGTTTGGTTTTGGACAGGGTTTCGTTAATTTACTTAAAGTGATGTACACCCACCACACTGCCACTATTTGTGTAAATAACATTCAGCCGATGGTCAGGGAGCTTGGGCATGGCACGCGGCAAGGATGTCCCTTATCCCCGCTACTATTCAACCTAGCATTGGAATCTCTTGCTCTGTTAATCCGACAAAACCAGAATATCCATGGTGTCTCCATTGCCAGTTTAGAAGTCAAACTTTTGGCATATGCCGATGATTTACTACTATTCTCCATCCCAAACACCTAGATAAGGTCTTAGATAGTGCTGGGGAGGAGTCTGCTGTCTTGGTACATGTCAGTACCAATGACATAGGAAAATGTGGTAGGGAGGTTCTGGAGGCAAAATTTAGGCTTTTAGGTAGGAAGTTGAAATCCAGAACTTCCATGGTAGCATTCTCCGAAATGCTTCCTGTTCCACGTGCAGGATCCAAAAGGCAGGCAGAGCTCCGGAGTCTCAATGCGTGGATGAGACAATGGTGCAGAGATGAGGGTTTTGGATTTGTTAGGAACTGGGGAACATTCTGGGGAAAGGAGGGGCTCTTCCGAAGGGATGGGCTTCACCTTAACCGGGATGGAACCAGGCTGCTGGCATTAACCTTTAAAAAGGAGATAGAGCAGCTTTTAAACTAGATATTAGGGGAAAGCCGACAGTCGCCCAAGAGCGGATGGTTTGAAAGAATGTATCTTTGAAGGATACTACCAAAAGCAGAGAGGTTCCACAAAAGAGTAATGTAGCCCAAATGCCCTCAAGTATGGAGCAGACTGAGCTTAAAGATCCCAATTTACCCATGTCTAACAATAGCCAAATTAATATGAGTAAAATACATTCTCTAAAATGCTTGTATGCAAATGCTAGAAGTCTAAAAAATAAGATGGGAGAGTTAGAATATATAGCACTAAATGAAAGGTTAGATATGATTGGAATATCAGAGACATGGTGGAAGGAGGACAACGAGTGGGACACTGTGAAACCTGGGTACAAACTATATCGTAATGATAGAGCTGATCAAATTGGTGGAGGGGTTGCTTTCTATGTTAGAGAGGGCATTAGAGAATTTCTCTTGTTACGCCCTGGTATCCTTCAGTTGGGAGGGGTTTGTTTTCTTAAATACCCATGTAAGTGTTTGGCTAAATATAAAGCGGTTTCCTATATTTTTTATGATCCCTCCCAGCTCACAGCGTTCATTAATGCTAGGCGGTTGGAGCTCTCTGTTTCCCCCTCACTTGATCTCACATAATATTATGTCATGGTTGGATAGCTTGCTCTAATTTTCCTTATACTGTTTGATATTGTTATATCTACCCTCCCTGTATTATATTGTGGGCTAGTGTGGAAGATATGTCTTTGCTCTCGCTTGAGGGATATTTCCTTGATGATTTATGACTTATGTTTAATTTCCGATTTATCTTCCTTTTTCTTCAAGGAATGCTGATTGTAAGCTTTCTTGTATTTTTTTTGTTAAAGATTTGCATAAATTAAAAAAAAAAAAGAGAGCGCATTGAATCAGAAAGGTTTAAAGTTTTGCAGGAAACAAAATCTGCTGTAGAATCTATATGGATTGAAATTCCATGTAAAAGGGGGAAGGCAATGGCAGTGGGGGTATACTATCGAGCGCCTTGCCAGAATGACCAAATGGATGATGAAATGCTCAAAGAAATCAAGGAAGCTAACAAAGGTTACAGTGTAGTAATAATAATGGGTGATTTCAACTACCCCGGTATCGACTGGGTCAGTGTCACGTCAGGACATGCTAGGGAGATAAAATTCCTAGATGAAATAAATGACTGCTTCTTGGAGCAGCAGGTTCATGAACCGACCAGAGGGGAAGCCATATTAGACCTAGTCCTTAGTGGAACACCAGATCTAGTGCAAGAGATAAGGTTGTTGGGGCCACTTGGCAATAGTGATCATAGCATGATCGCCTTTGATTTAATTAGTGGAGGAGGGATAGTAAGGAAATCCACAGTACTACCTTTTAACTTTCGAAAGGGAAACTATGATAAAATGAGGAAAACAGTTAAGAAAAAACTAAAAGGAGCAGTTGCAAAAGTTAAAGACGTACATCAGGCTTGGCTGTTGTTGAAAAATACTATCTTGGAAGCCCAGACCAGCTGTATTCCATGCTTTAAGAAAAGTGGAAGGAAGTCCAAAAAACTGCCAGCATGGTTTAAAGGTGAGGTCAGAGAGGCTGTTGTTGCCAAAAAAGCATCTTTCAGGAAATGGAAAAAAGAGCCAAACGATGAAACCTGGAAACAGCACAAGCACTGGCAAGTCAAATGCAAGGCATTGATAAGGCAGGCAAAGGGAGAATTTGAGAAGAAGCTTGCTGCGGAAGCAAAAACGCGAAGTAAAGACCTTTTCAAGTACATTCGTAGCAAAAAACCTGTGAGAGAGTCAGTTGGTCCATTAGATGATAAAGGGGTTAAAGGAGCACTAAGAGGCGACAAGGTGATAGCGGAGAGATTGAATGAATTCTTTGCTTCAGTCTTTACTGAGGAAGATGTAGGGATGTTACCCATGACTGAAGTGGTATTTAAAGGTGCGGAAGAATTGAAGGAAATATCGATACATCGGGAAGATGTATTACAACTATTAGATAAACTGAAGAGTAGCAAATCACCTGGGCCGGATGGTATACATCCAAGGGTGTTGAAAGAACTGAAATACGAGATTGCAGACCTGCTATTAGTAATCTGTGAACTATCATTAAAATCATCTCTAATACCTGAAGATTGGAGGATCGCCAATGTAACACCAATTTTTAAAAAGGGTTCCAGGGGTGATCCAGGAAACTACAGACCGGTGAGCCTGACATCAGTACCGGGAAAAATGGTAGAAACCATCATAAAGAATAAAATTACTCAGCATGTAGATAGTCATGACCTAATGGGAGACAGCCAACATGGCTTTAGACAAGGAAGATCTTGTCTTCCTAATCTGTTATGTTTTTTTGAAGGAGTGAATAATCAGGTGCACAAAGGTGAGTCGGTTGATATTGTGTACCTGGACTTTCAGAAAGCCTTTGACAAGGTCCCTCATCAGAGACCTTTGGCAAAACTAAAGAGTCATGGGATAGGAGGCAGTGTACTATTGTGGATCAGGAACTGGTTAAAAGATAGAAAGCAGAGGGTAGGGCTAAATGGCCAATTTTCCCAATGGAGAAAGGTGAATAGTGGTGTACCCCAGGGATCTGTGCTGGGTCCACTGCTTTTTGACATATTCATAAATGACCTGGAAAGTGGAATAACGAGTGAGGTTATCAAATTTGCAGATGACACAAAACTATTTAAAGTTGTTAAAACCCAAGAGGATTGTGGAAAATTGCAAGAGGATCTTGATAAATTGGAAGACTGGGCATCAAAATGGCAGATGAAATTTAATGTGGACAAGTGCAAGGTTATGCACCTAGGGAAGAACAACCCAAACTATGGTTACACGATGCAAGGTTCCACATTAGGAACCACCACCCAGGAAAAAGATTTAGGCGTCATTGTGGATACCATGTTAAAACCCTCGGTCCAGTGTGCAGCGGCAGCCAAGAGAGCAAATAGAATGCTAGGTATGATAAGGAAAGGAATGGAAAATAAAACAAAAGATATTATAATGCCTCTATATCGTTCCATGGTGAGACCGCACCTTGAATATTGTGTGCAATTCTGGTCGCCGTATCTTAAAAAGGATATAGCGATTTTAGAAAAGGTTCAGAGAAGAGTCACCAAAATGGTAAAGGGGATGGAAGGATACTCCTATGGAGAAAGGCTAAAAAGGTTGGGGCTCTTTAACCTGGAAAAGAGACGGCTGAGGGGAGATATGAAAGAAGTCGATAAATTAATGAACGGAGTGGAACGGGTAAACGTAGATCGATTGTTTACCTTATCAGAGTATAGAAAGACTAGGGGACATGCAATGAAGCTACAGGGTAAACTATTTAAGACTAATAAAAGAAAATATTTTTTCACTCAACGTGTAATCAAACTCTGCAATTTGTTACCGGAGGATGTAGTAAAGGCTGTTAGTTTAGCTGGGTTTAAAAAAGGTATGGACAAGTTCCTGGAGGAAAGGTCCATAAACCATTATTAAGAAGGGACCCAGGATATCAATGCTTGAACCAATACAAGCATTGTGGAACCTGTGTCCCTTGGGGAAACTGCTAGGTACGTATGACCTAGATTGGCCACTGTTGGAAACAGAATACTGGGCTTGATGGACCTTGGTCTGACCCAGTATGGCATATCTTATGTTCTTATGTTCTTAAACTCAGTGTCACAGATTCTTAGTCTTATTGATCAGTACTCCCGTTTTTCAGGATACAAAATAAATTGGTCAAAATCTACTGCCTTCCCATTAAACTCTGCTGCAAAAAAAAGTGACTTGGATCATTTCCCCTTCGTTTGGGAACCAAAAATGGTCAAATATCTTGGTGTGCAATACTGTTACCCACTGGAAGAGACAATTAAATTTAACTCAGCGATGCTACTAGCCCAAACCCGGGCGATGACTAGTAAATGGTCCCCCTTGGCCTTGTTGTGGTGGGGGCGGCTAGAGTCGATTAAGATGACCATTACTCCAAAGATCAATTATGTTCTTGAGATGCTCCCATGCTACCTTCCTAGGCACACTTATCATCAGATCGAGGGGCTGCTAAGCCAATATTTATGGAACAATAAACCTCCCAGAATTGCTTTGAAAAAACTGAAAGCCAGGAAAGAGGATGGAGGGATTAACTTCCCCGATTTTTGGTCCTACCATACTGCCTTTCTACCTAAACAGGGCTCCAGATGGATGGAGCAGGTAACAGAAGAAAGTCCAACTTGGTTCGCCCTGGAACAGAAATTAACTGCCCCCATTCCCAGTAAACTCTTGCCTAATATGCTATGCCCAAGTAAGGCTGCCCCCGTAGTGATCTATGGCACGCAGAGGGCTTTCTTAACTTTGAAACACTCCTTGAGGTACGACAAGGTTGCCTTTGAATCCACTACTTTGTGGTCTAACCCATTATTCAAAATACAACGAGAGGTGTTTGCCTGGAATCAGTGGTACTCACGGGGCATTTTGAACTTAGGTCATCTTGTTGAAAAGGGAGGGTGGAAGGATTTTGACAGATTGCAGCTGGAATTCAATCTCCCAGGAACACTATTTCCAATGGCTACAAATTAGACATTGTGTTGGGAAAGCTGGGGTTGATATTAAGCAATTGGGAAAAGAGAATGGTATAGATTCCTTGATTCAACAGGTTACACAAATGGCTGGGGTAGCATCCCATTATTATAAAATATTGCACCAAAATGTTTTCCCTCAAATAAGCGGGTTACAACATGTTTGGAAACATGACACAGGGGCTGCTCTCTCCATATTGAAATGGGAGAAATATTGGACAAAGTTGATCAGGGTGTCTAAAGCGGCCTCCATTACCCAATCACTTTTCTTTTTTGCCCACAGGGCTTACTGTACCCCAGCCAGAATGGCTAGGTGGGACAAAGCTTCCAGCAACAAATGCTGGTCCTGCCAGACGTCAATAGGTACTCTAGAACATATAGTGTTCAGCTGCCCCTGCATCCAGAACTTTTGGCTGCAAGCATGGGATTGAATAGTTAATTTTGAATTTCAGGGCCCCCCTCTCTTGGGCCATAGTAGGATTCCGATCGGTTGTTGAGATCCCCTCTCTCGAAAAGGAATGCCATTTTCTACTTGACTTTATGGTGGGAGTAGCGGTGCACTTGATTGTAATGAATTGGAAACATACTTATGATGTTAACTGGCTAGCATGGTGGAATCTTATATGTATGTATAGTAAATATTAACAAATGCCCAGAAAAGGTATGTCGACGGATTTGTTTAAGCATCTTAAATGGAAGGCCCTAAATGACTTTGTCACGCATGCTCGCTGAAATGATTTGGAGAACTACCCTAGTCCTTTTACCCGTCATTGCTGCCAGTTGCCTGATATGCTGTCTGCTTGTGGACCCGGGAGGGGTGGGGGGAGAGGGTAGGGTGATAGGGGGAGTAGTGTAATGTTGGGGAAAATAGCTGTATCCTGCAGTATTCCTTTGTTAAGTATTGTATTATGTTTTTTGAGTTTTGGAAAGCTAAATAAAGATAATAAAAAAAAAAGAATTAACCCAAATCTAGATATAGAAAAGAAACAAATAACAAGTGCTCTCCACAGAAATCAGAATTAGTCAGCAACCAATGAAACTGCCTAAATAATGGGAAGACAGACGTAAATGGGAAGGTGGCCGTATTCTGACATACTTGCAACCTTTGAAGCTGCTGCTGTGAACAATTCAGCAGCACCAAATTACTATAATCCAGAAACGCCAACACCGTACTCTGTACCAACAACCGAAAATAATCTACCACAAAATATGGCCAAAGCCTTCTAAGGTGCTGCAATTGAAGAAAAGAACGAGAAATAATCAAGCTAACATGCACACCCCATGTTAACTCTTCATCCAACAAAACCCCCAACACCCTCAACACGGGTTCCTTATCAAGATTCAATCAAGTAATCGCCGTCAACAAGAACTCTGGAATAGAACTGCCACTATAAAAACAGCTGATGGAAATTATGCACCCATCTGTGCACTAACAATAACACATCGTTCAACTGTGAAAGATAATCTGAGCAATTCCTAGAAAATGAAACCAACAATGAAATATTATCTGCACAAACATAAAACTGCACATTGGCACTAGCCAGAATTCAACTTAACGACACCATCAATACATTAAACAAAACTGCAGACAAAGGGGATCCCTGAGATACCCCCAATCTGATCTCCAGGAACCATAGCGTTCATTATTGTTTTCCACACAGTATGTACAATGGCGCAAAAACACCTTAAACCATTGCAAAACCACTCCCGATATGCCAAAATAGTCCAAAACAGCCAGTAGTATACCATGATTGGCTACATCAAATGCCACACTTAAATCAAATTGCAACAGCACTACTTCCCTTCCCTTTAGTAAGGCACTATTAATCTCAGAAAGATCACCCAGCATTAATTCCTCATTATGCCCTTTACAAAATCCAAACTGTGAAGAATGTAAACAATCAAAATCATCCAAATAATGGCTAAGCAACCAAAGCTTCCAACACCTTCGCAATTAGGGGAATACTAGCTATGGCATGAAAATTGGATGCCTCGGTTAAATTACCTTTACCATCTTTCAGAACAGGCAGCAATACAATCTCCACAATTTCCTCAGGATAACATCCATCAGCCAGTAATGCAGTAGCAAGTTCATAAAGCCACAAATTAAAGGAGAACAGTGCTGACTGGAACAAAACCGGAGGAAAAAAATCAGCATAAGAAAATTTTCTGGTTATCTTCTCAAAACAACACTCAAATTACCCAGAAGGTGGAATACAAAACACATCCCAGCACCGATCGACTGGACATGGTGCCCTCTTGACAAACCCTGGAGTAAATGAAAGCACACACTGTACATCTGACTGCAACAAAACAAAATTACCCCATATACAGGGTGGCCCAAAAAAAGTGAGAACATCTCGTAGCATATAAGTTATTTAAAATTTCAAAAAGACAGATGTAAACGATTGACAAATTAAAAAAAATAAGATGGCGACCGGAAATTGTTGAAATAAAGACGTTATATAGCTAAAAAAGGTAAATAAGTAAACTAGTTAAGCTTTTAATTTACGAGATGTTCTCACTTATTTTGGGCCACCCTGTATACAAAACTTTATCCTGAAAGAAATCAGCCAATTGCTGGGGACCCAATGATGGGGTTGGTCACAGCCTCGTCAGTGCACCTAAAAGTGAAGAAGATAACTGAAAAAATAACCTCGATGGAGAAAGCGCCTTAAGAAGCAATGCTTCATAATACTGTTTCCAAACCAGTCTTACCGTGGCTTTGTACAGTTAATACCTCTGCTTCCACAAAAACCTATCACCATTTCCCTTATATCACCTCCATCGAAATTCCAACCTCCTACACTCCCTCTTTAACTTCCAAATACCCTGCGCAAACCAGGGTGTTTCTTCAGCCGTTCACTCTTCTGCTTCAAAACCAACGGTGCTACCTCATTCAAAACCACCTGAAACACACCATACCACTCTACCAACTTCTGCCAAGGCTCAACTACAGACCCCAACAATCCTTGCACCCCAACATTATTCCAAAAATCCTCAGGAGTAATGTTCTTGCGTATCCTGACCATCTCAGGGGAAGTACAATGAGACATCCCACACGAAGGAACCTGAAGCGTTAATTCTACCAAAGAGTGATTGGACCAAACTAATGGAGCTGTTTGCACATCTGTCAAAGAATACCCAGACCCAGAAACAAAAACATAAGCACACTGATCCAATTGGTGACCTGATAGATGAGTAGAATCTAAAGCCACAGAATATAGTCCCAAGGAATCTAAAAAAGCAAGACAATCCCAAGTATGCACATTACGCACCTCATCCAGATGCAAATTAATGTCTCCCAACAGGATACAGTTCTGAGCAGACACTGTCCAAGATGTCAACAAATCTAAATAGATCTCACACACTCTGGACCAAGGACCTGGCGGCCGATAAACTAAAATAAAATGATATTTCCCACCTAGATCTCCTAAAATTGCTTCATAGCAAAAGGCTTCCAGTTTTGATGTTAAAATGGTATCCACTATCCCGAGGCACATTAATAAACTTATACCCTGAAGGGCAAACCTCATACACCAATGGATCACAATCTGAACGTAACTATGACTCTGTGATTAACAAAAATCTGGGATCTTTTTCACACAGGAGATCTTCAATAAGGGACACCTTGTTACAAATAGGCATTCACATACAAACAGGGGGTAGGCACCTCTTCTGAAGGAGAACAAAGCCACCCAACAGAATCCAACTGCACCAACTGCCTAATGCTCGTCCTACCTCGGTCATAAAATTTAGTCTTTCGGTCCCTCAAAACAAGGACTTCGATAGGAGAATCCGAGCTATAACTAATAAGCGGGTACAAATCCCACTGATCATAATAAGCCCCCTCATAACCCACAAACCCAGGAAAAATCCCATCAGTACCTAAAAAATATGCCTGAACCCTAGCAAGGTCCACATAATGTAAAAACAGCAAGACCATCAAAAACCACCCCATCCTATTCATTCATACGTAACACCACTCATAGCATCAACAACAAACCAACCCACTACTACTAGCACACTTACATATGTTCTGCTATAAACAGTCAATACCCACACACTCAACCAACACACTCCCTGCCATAATCCTAGCTCCCTATGCATAGACACGTTCCAAGGGCATTCCAAGTCACCCGCCTGAAAGGCAGAGCTTTTATCCACAGCAGAGGCCCAGTCGCCCAATGATGATGTCACAAAAGGGGCGGAGTGGCCGTCCAGTCAGGAAGCCTCTTCTGCAGGTCCCAGATACAATGACAACAGCAGCCACAGTCAAAATCCTCTCCTGGATCCTAGCACCAACAGGTAAGGTGCAAACAGCTCCAGCAGGATACTGCCTGAAGGGCAGAGCTTTTTTCCCATGGCAGAGACCCAGTCACCCAATGATAATGTCACAACAGGGGCGGAGCGGCCATCCCAGCCAGGAAACCTCTTCTGCAGGTACCAGATAAAATAACAATAGCGGGTCACAGTCAAAATCCTCTCCCAGATCATAGCAGATTACAACAAGTTCGTATTGGTAATGCTACTTCAAATCCCTTTCAGCAGAAACAAGGTGTACCACAAGGCTCCTCCTTGTCTGAGCTGCTGTTCAACATCTATATGCAGCCAATCTGTGACATTGCACGCTCTTTTGGTATATCCTGCCTTATGTATGCGGATGATGTGCTATTATTCTCACCGATATCTATATCATACCCAAACTATACAGTGCTAATCAACTGTTTTAATTCAATAACTGATTGACTTCTCTCTCAAAACCTCCGTATTAACTTTAAAAAAACAGAGGTTCTAATAATCACAAGGAATAAATCTTTCTCCCCTCCATCAATTCTAAAAGTCAGAGATGCTGATCTCCCAGTCAAATCAAATATTCGATATCTAGGAGTAATTCTGGATCAAAGGTTAGACTTCAAGGAACATATAAAACGCACCGTAAAGGCCGTTTACTTCAAGATAAAAACCCTTCGTCATCTGAGACCTATGATGAAGTCTGATGACTTCCGCACCATCTTTCAAGCTCTAGTCACGCCGCACTTTGATTATGCTAACATAATACTCCATGGCTTACCAAATATAACTATTAATCCTCTACAATTAGCCATGAACGCAGCTGCTCGTGTCCTCTGCGGATCATCAAAGTGTGAGCATATTTCCCCCATTCTAGAGAAGCTTCATTGGTTACCAATAAACTGTAGAATCCAATATAAGGCCATCCTTACCACCTTTAGGGCCTTCAATAATATTTCTCCAGATTCCATCTCTGATCTCATCATACACACAACAAATAACAGGTCCAGGAGATCTCCAGCTGTTGACACACTACTTATACCAAAAGTTTCCTTAAAAGCTAATCAATCATCCATCAATAGGGCTTTTTCGAATTATGCTCCTAGATGTTGGAACAAACTCCCTCCCAATATCAGAGCAATTAAAGACATCAAACAATTCAAAAAAGCCCTTAAACACCACCTTTTCATCGCACACTTCAAACACCTAAACACCCCTTCCCCTCCCCCATCCTTTTAACCTCATACCTACCCTAACTGTATAGATTTTATATATCTCCAACATGTATTTTCTAGAAATATAAATGATTTCCCTGTTTACTTCCATGTTAATTTTCCTGTTACTTGTAATAGGTCTGTTATATCTGACCAATTGTTGTATTGTTTCAATGTAAACCGCACTGATGGCAAATAGCGCGGTATATAAGAAAATTAAATAAATAAATAGCAGCATGTCTTTTCAGTAGTAGCTCAAGGTGAGTTACATCCAGGTATGCTAGGTAGTTTCCTGTCCCCAGAGGGCATAGAATCTAAGTTTGCACATGAAACATATTTGTTTAGAAAGTCTGGTATTTCACTAATGTTAAGACCTCTTTCGGAATCTACCAAAAACTAAATTTTGATACCTATTGCCATCTATATCGCTTAGGACTGCAAATGTCCTCTATCAGAGAGCATCTAAGTGCAGTCTCAGCCTACTGAGGGTAATTTTATAAGGGTTACTTAGTTCCACACATATTGTCATGCACGTATTTGGCACCTATTCTATAAAGCATGTGTTTATTTTACTTTATCGAATAGAGTTGTAAGTGGTGAGCTAAGCGCACTAGATCTGGATTCAACCACTTATACCAACACTAGATTTGGTGTAAATGCTCACTGCTGGATTTGTCAGAAACATATGTAAGTTATAGTATTCTACAACTTACACATGTAAATTTATGTTCTATCCAAGCTCCACCCCTGTGTTTACTCACTTAAAAACTACACACCATCGCCATGACATACGTACTAATGGAATGGTGATCGCCTACACTCCGCATGTAGATCATTTAAGTACTGGGTTTTACATGTGCACACTCAAGCTGAACTCTAGTCGTGCCTTACAGAATTACCTCCACATGTCCTCCTAGTCAGAACCCCAGTTTCCATGTGTCCTGTCATTTCCAGATTCATGGGACCTCAATGCTGTCTTTACATGTCTCATGAAAATGCTGTTTGAGCCCATAGAATCCTCATCTCTCAAAAATATAACTCATTCTAGTAGCAGTAACTTTGGTTAGAAGAATGACTGAACTTCAGACCTTAGTCACATAGGAACTTTATACTCAATTTCTTCATAATAATGTTGTGCTACATACTCATCCTGAACTCCTGCTAAAGGTGGACCCACCTTTCATGTAAGTGACACATGCATCCACATGAGGGAATGACACATGCATCCACATAAGACGTCCCTACTCATTCTGGATGAATCCTAAGAAGAATTCATCAGAAAGCCTATGCAGCTGTTCATCTGCTTTGACCCAAACAGACTAGGCATTCTAGTGGAAAAATGGGCACTAGTTATTAGAATGCTAGTCAATGTTCAGTTCTATTATGAGCAAACTGGTATCTGTCTAACCGATAGTCAAACCTCATCAAATCAGAGCCACTGCAACCATCATAGCTCTTTGAAATCTGCTTTTGCATATGCAAAGCAATTGCTTGGTCTTCACTTCATACTTCTACTTCACACTACTGCTGAGTAAGATACAGTGCATTTGATCAAGCAGTACTGACCAACCTGTCTTTGATCTATAGAATTCTTGCTTCTTTATCTGATTAGTCTGCTCCTCAACAATGGACAAATTATCTATAAGATTGAGCAGTCCTGAACCTGGGATTTGCCTACTTGTATGCTTGATTGCATCCTGTTTGGTGACAGAGAATCTAAATTTGCTTACCTTTAACAGGTGTTCTCCATAGATAACAGGATTGATCAGGCAAGCAAGTCCCTCCCATCTCCTTGAGCTATGGAACCGACCAAGGGGACTGAGGAGACCACTGCTTCGGATTGTGCATATTCAGAACTTTACAACAGTTCTAAGCTTTGAGAGAGCTGTGTTCAATGACATTATACATTATCCATTACGGCCACCTTCCCATTTACATCTGTCTTCCCATTATTTAGGCAGTTTCATTGGCTTTGAGTCTCAGAGAGAGTATTGTTCAAGTTTTATGTGTTATTATTTAGATTTTTTAACGATACCCTTTCCGTTTTGCTGATCTTTTTTTCATCTCTGATAGGAGTTAGGTCCAAACGGCTTCTGGAGGCACAGACATTATTGTTTCTGTCATGTCGGGGGGTGGTTAGTAAGAAATGTTTTATGCGTATTTTTCCATTTAAAGCTGTGTAACTCTGGTCTAAATTGTCTTTGGCTTTGAAATCTGTATCCTCTATGGTTTTATTTAGGAAATGATTGGAGGCTTGGTTATTTGCTTTTTGAATGTTATTGTATTGTTTCTTTTTTACTGTTTTTTTAAAGTTTAGTGTAAACCACAATGAAGGCTTTGTTGCTGCCACTTAGATGTCTTGAATTATAGGTGGTAGGAACAAGAAGAAACAAGGCACTGCTCAATTACCACACTGTCAGAGACGATAACTTGAAATTTGGATGCAGAAAGGAGTCCCCATTTTGTATGTTGGAAAGGTTTATAGCCTGCATGGAAAGAAACCTAAAAGCCTGGATTGTGTACAGGGAGAACTATTCAAGCAAGTGGTAACAGAACCCACACGTGATGAGGCCATACTGGACTTAGGGCCCCATTCCGAAACACGGGTTGTGGGGCCCAATTCTCCCACAGGCTCTCCCTGTATGTCCTGTGCATCAGGACAGGGAGAGTAGGCGGAGGGTGGGAGGAGGCGGGAGTGGGGCAGAGAGAAGGGCGGGCCAGCCCAGCAGCACACACAGGGCCTATTCAGGTCACGGCCCTATACGTGCTGCCGGGTCCATGGGGACGTGCTGCTTATTTCACCTCAAAGATAGAATAAGCAGCACTTTTTCCACAATCGGGGCTGGAGATCACCTCCCCCAGGGCCAGTGCCAGAGCCGGGGCCAGGTGCAGTGGGGTAGCTGCCACCCAATTCAGGCCACGGCAGACTAGCCTTGGGTCAGACAGCAGGGAAAAGTGGGGCTGAGAATGTCGGGGTCAGGGGTGCCTGTGGGGAGGATGTCACTGCAGACGGCAGAAGCATGCTGGGCCATCCTCGAACCCAATTCTGGATACTGTGGGACTGTTTTGTTCCCGCAGTCCAGAATCGGGTCCAAAAGGGACCTTCTTGCTTAGGGTCATCTGGACAGCCCCCTACCAGAATCGGGCTCTTTGTGCTTACCAATGGGGAAAGTGTTTCTGATGTTACAGTGGGAGATCAATTCGCATCCAGTGATCACCAGATAGTAAGGTTCAGTATTAGTACTAGGGCTGATAAAATCCATTCAAAAGTGAAGGTCTTAGACTTTAGGAAAACTTTGCAAAGATGGGATAATACCTCAGAGAATTATTAGTGGAATGGAAACAGCTGGGGGATGTAGAAAAACAGTAGGCAAAACTGAAGGGGAATATTTTAAAGGCAACAAAGCTTTTTGTTAGAAAGGTAAATCAATGTAAAAGGAAAAGAAGGCAGCTATGGTTCTCAAAAGAAATAGCTGAGAAGGTGAAGAAAAAGAGGGAGACCTTCATGAAATACAAGAGATCACAGAGAGGGGAAGACATGCATCTATATTTGGAGAAACTTAGAGAAGCTAGCAAAGTAGTCAGGAAAGCAAAGGTACAAAAAGAAGAGGAAATGGCCAATGCAATAAAATGCAGGGATAAGACATTTTTCAGATATGTTAGTGAGAGGAGGAAGGGCAAAAGTGGTATTGTCAGACTCAAGAGTGCAGAGGAGAAATATGCAGAAACTGATGAGGATAAAGCGCGGAATTCTTAACAAATATTTTTGCTCTGTGTTCACAGATGAAGGGCCTGGAGCAGGACCTCAGAAAACACCCATAAATAGCAACAGAAGCGACAGGAATCTCGAACAATTTTCAGAAGACTGTATCCGTGAGGAACTAATTAAACTAAAAGTAGACAAAGCCATGGGTCCAGATGGGTTAAATCCAAAAATACTGAGGGAACTTGGGGATGTTCTAGCAGCTACACTGTCTGACCTTTCAATGCCTCTTTGAAGTAGGGAATGCTGTCAGAGGACTGGAGAAAAGCATGTGGTCCCTTTATACAAAAGCGGACATAAGGATGGCATTGACAACTACAGGCCAGTTAGTCTATCCTCTGTGGTTAGTAAATATGTAAATAAGAACCAGCGGGGCCACAAAGCTCCACTAAGATGACGCAAAATTGTTTTTGACTTTCGTTGGATGTTACCTGTAAATAGTTTCTCCTACTGTTCCATGTAAAAGATGTTCAACTTGTTAATTGTAAACCGCCCCTGATCTCTGGAAGGGGCGGTATAGAAGAACCAAATAAATAAAATATGAAATTATTGGAAAGGCTATTAAAGGAGAAAATAGTGAGGTTTCTGGAATCCAATAGATTGCAGGATCCAAGGCAGCATGGATTCACCAGAGGCAGGTCTTGTCAGATAAATCTGATTGATTTCTTTGATTGGCTGACCAGGGAGTTTGACCGAGGGAGAGTCCTAGATGTAGTGTATTCAGATTTCAGTAAAACCTTTGACACCATTCTGCACAAGCAACTTATAAATAAACTGAGCACCCTAGGGGAAGACCCTAAAGTTACTGCTTGGGTAAGAAATTGGTTGAGTGGAAGGCGGTAAAGGGTACAGGTAAATGGAACTCACTCTGAGGAGAAGGAGGTTACCACTGGTGTGCTGTAGGGATCTGAACTTGGTCCGATTCTGTTTAACATCTTTGTTAATGATATTACAGAAAGACTGTCGAGTAAGGTTTGCTTGTTTGCAGACGATACCAAAATCTGCAATAGCGTAGACACATAGGAAGGAATCGACAACATGAGGAGGGATCTAGCTAAACTAGAAGAAGAATATGGCAGCTGAAATTTAATACTAAAAAATGCAGGTCATGCATTCAGGCTGCAAAAGTCCAGAGGAGCTATACAGTGTAGGGGATGAGGTACTTCTGTCCACAAAAGAAGACTGGGACCTGGGCGTAATTGAGTCTGACAATCTTAAAATAGCTAAACGGTAGAAAAGACAACTGCAAAAGCCAGACGGATGCTTGGGTGTATAGGGAGAGGACTGGCCAGCAGAAAAAAGGAAGTGATATTGCCCCTGTATAAGTCTCTGATATAGCCTCATTTGGGGTATTGTGTGAAAATATGGAGACTGCAACTTCAGAAGGATATAGGTAGGTTGGAGTCGGTGCAGAGGGTGGCTACTATAATGGTTAGTGGTCTTCATTATGAAACATATGAGAACAGACTTAAATATCTTAATATGTATACTTTAGAAAAAAGGTGGAGTGGAGGAGTAGCCTAGTGGTTAGAGCAACTGCCTAGTACCCAGAAGATCAAGGGTTTAATTCCCACTGGCACTCCTTGTGACCTTAGGCAAGTCACTTTACCCTCCATTGCCTTGGAAGAAAAGACCTGGCAATCTATTTCCAGTGATACATTGCCAAGAAAACCTAGTCAGCACTGACTTGACAGCACTAAAAAAAAGGAAGAAAGATAAGATAAGGGTGATATGATAGAGACATTTAGATACCTCCATGGCATAAATGCACAAAAGGGTCTCTTTTAATTGAAGTCAAGCTCTGCTACTAGGGGACATAGGAGTAATATGCAGAAATATTTTTTTACAGAAAGAGTGGTAGATGCATGGAATGGTCTCTTAGTGGAGTTGGTGGACACGAGGACAGTATCTGAATTCAAAAAAGCATGGGACAAACACAGAGGATCTCTCAAGGTAAAAAGGGAACTAGTTGATATGGAAGGGCAGACTAGATAGGCCATGTGGTCTTTTTCTGCCGTCATGTTTCTATGTTTTTAAGGGTCATTTGAGTGGAAGAAGTCAGTTCTTATGAGGTTAGTACAAATGTTATAAAAATCATCATGCTGGGCCTTCATTGAAATTTGTGCAGGGTGACAATCAGTAGTGAGATGGGTGGTTAAGTGAAAAAAGGGGCCAAAACAGTTTATTGCTGGTGCATCCCTCACTAGATGATCTAGAGATGGATAAAATTAACACCAGAGAGGCAGCTTTGCATTTTCACTGCCAACAATCAGATCAATTTAATGAATGCTGAGTTCTGAAAAATGTCTTGTATGATTTGATGGTCTATAGCCCATTCATAGAAAAATAGAAACAAAGAAAAATGACAGCAGGTAAAGACCATTTGGCCTATCCAGTCTGCCCTTCAATACCAACTACTAAGCTTTACAGCCTTTTTCTTTCCTTTAGAGCATCAGTTCCCAAACTTAGGGTCAGGAGGACCCCAAATGGGGTCACATCATCAGTGGATGGTCATTTTGCCTTCTGTCCTGAGATCTATGCCAAGTAGTGGCAGTCACCAGTCAGCATGTGGCCTGTGAGCCAGTGAACATTCATAGGTCCTTGCACCCTCCTGGGTAAGCTTCCTGCTAGACTGGAAACCCCTGCTGAGTACTGGGGTCTGTAAGCACACACTGCAAACTGACTGCCGCTGCTTTCTGCTTTAGATGAGTGGAGGGAGGAGAAGGAGGCTGGAGACCTGCTATTTTGATTTCACCCTCATCTGGGGTCGAATGAATTTTCAGTTGCTAAAATGGAGTCATATGGGATAAAAGTTTGGAAAGCACTGCTTTAGAGATCCTCTGTGTTTGTCCCATGCTTTCTTGAATTCAGGTACAGACTCTACCACCTACACTTGGAGGCTGTTCCATGTATCTACTATTATTTCCATAAAGAAATATTTCCTTAGATTACTTCTGCATCTATCCCCTTTGGTCTTCTTCCTATGTCTCCTCATTCCAGTTTCCTTGCAATTTGAAGAGACTATCTTCCTGAACATTAATACCACAGATATATTTAAATATCTCTTTCACATCTCTTCTCTCCTGTCCTATAACTTCCAAGCAGTGGTGGGATCCAATCTGAATAGGAACCGGTTCAGATCAATCCCGCCACTGACAGGACCAAGCAGGCAGCAGCACGGCACATGTTTGTGTTGCCAGTGCTGCATGCTCGGGCTGCTGGCGGTCACCACAAGGCAACAGCTCCCTGGTGGCCCAGCAGCCCAATCCCCCCGCTGCAAGTGGTTTAACGGCATCAGAGGCTTCCCACGATGCTGCGGTCCCCCAATGCCTTCAAACCCCAGGTGGGCGGGGGAGTCCCACCAGTGCAGCACTGGCATCTGGATGCCATTTTTAGCCCAGTTCACTGAACGTGGCCCGTGGCAGGAATCGATTCGCGCAAACTGGGCCGAACTGGCCAGATCCCATCACTGCTTCCAAGGTATTTATTTATGTATTTATGTAAAGGATTTATATCCCGCACAATCGCTGAGGCGGGTTGCAAAATACATTCACACTAAGTCATCATATACAATAAGGACAAATACAAATACAAACATTTTAACTAATAATAGCCATTAAAACACTGCTATATTATATCATAATTGTCATCAGAGGTTCAACACAGGTTATAAATGCCCACACATCACCCTTGCCCATCAAACAAATTCAGGAAAAGCCTGTTTAAATAAATGACATTTCAGGTTTTTTTGAAAAGTCATCAGTTCTTCTTTAGCATGTAAATCAATCAGCAAAGAGTTCCAAATAGATGGAGCAGTCATTGAGAAAATTCTCTTGCGTATGGCCTGAAGATGAATTGATTCAAAAGAAGGAACATCCAGTAAATGTGTCTCCTGAGAGCACAAAGTGCGAGAAGGACAATATGGTTTAAGCAGAGATGACAAACTAATAGGAGCCATTTTGTGCAAACATTTAAAGGTCATCATAATCACCTTGTATAACACTGGAAATTCAACTGGCAACCAATGTAGATAAACAATTGAGATCTAATATCCTCAAATCATTTATAGCCAGTTAGAAGACGCGCGACAGCATTTTAAATTGACTGAAAGGAGACATAGTAGCTTTTGAGAGACCTAAGAAAAGACTATGACAATAGTCCAGGGGTGAAAGTATTAAAACTTGTAATACAGAACAAAAGTTACTACATGAAAGATATGACTTCAGTCATTGAAGAAGATGTAACTTATAGTAAGCACCCTTTGAATGTAATCATGTAGATTCAGTTGAGTATTCAACCAAACACCCTAATCTCTCACATCACTAATCACCAGACGAAGACCTAGGTTGCACATTTAAACCCATAGAAGCTGAAAGAATCGAGGACAAATACAAAATTTCTGTCTTCTTAGCATTTAGTTTTAATTTGTTTTGAAACATCCATGATCCAACAGACTTAAGACAATTCTCCACATATTTCAGGGAATTCTCCAATGACGAGGAGATAGGTACGATAAAAAGTACATTGTCAGCACACACCTGAAACTTGACATTGAGACTCTCAAACGCAGTTTGAATTGGGGCAATGTAGAGATTAAACAATATGGCTGAAAGTGCAGAGCCTTGTGACACCCCCACATCAATACATTTCCATGATGACATTTGTCCCAAGGACCGAACTTGGACATATCTATCCTGTAAAAAAAGATATAAACCAAGAAAGCATTTTACCATATATCCCTAATTCTCGAAGTCTAGTTAACAAGAAGGAAGGGTCCACAGTATTGAAGGCGGCAGATACATCAGGTAGCACTAACAAATACGAATTACTCTGATCAAAATCAGCAAAAAAGATTTCAGTATGGGTCCATGATTGGGACGAAACCCAAATTGTGATTCAGGCATCAAATTATGCTTTTCTATACAATTCTATAATTGTAAAAGCACCAACTTCTCCAAGGTCTTGGCTAGGCATGACAATGAGGAAATGGGCTGATGGTTCAAAAGGTCAAGGTATACATATTGAGATTCTTAGGTCTGTCCCCATATGCTTTATGACAAAGACCACTGACTATTTTTGTAGACACCATCTACACCAACTCTATCCTGTTGATATCCTTTTATAGGTGTGGTCTCCAGAACTGAATACAGTACTCCAAATGAGATCTCATAGTAACATAGTATATGACGGAAGATAAAGACCAATATGGTCCATCTAGTCTGCCCAGCAAGGCGGCAAGAGTAGGTGCACCTGCTGCTCCTTGTAGGTCACCCCTTCCCATGTCTTTGTTTAGGGGTGTACCCACCGCTCCTTATAGGTCACCCCTATTTGTTGAGATAGAAGAGATTGTTATGTTTATTTTTATTTTATCCTGTTGCTATAAAGGGATCCACTGTGTCTGTCCTATGCCATTTTGAATTCTGTGGCTGTATTTACCCCACCACTTCCATCGGGAGGGCATTTGAAGCATCCACCACCCTTTCAGTGAAAAAGTATTTCCTGACATTTCCTTTCAGTTTACCCCCTTGCAGCTTCATGTTATGCCCTCTAGTTTTACAGCTTCCCCATCTTTGGAAGAGGTTTGTTTGTTCATTAATACTCTTTAAGTATTTAAAGGTCTGAATCATATCTCCCCTGTCCCTCCTCTCCTCCAGAGTGTATATATTTAGGTCTTCAAGTCTCTTCTCATAAGTCTTATGACGCAGGCTCCAAATCATTTTGGTCGCCTTCCTCTGAACCACTTCTGGTCTTTTTATATCTTTTGCGAGTTATGATCTCCAAAACTGAACCCAGTATTCCAAGTGAGGCCTCACCAGCAACTTGTACATTGATATTAGTACCGTATATACTCGAGTATAAGCCGACCCGAATATAAGCCGAGGTACCTAATTTTACCACAAAAAACTGGGCAAAACTATTGACTCGAGTATAAGCCAAGGGTGGGAAATGAGGCACCTACTAGTCAATGTAAAAAATAAAGATAGAGACCAATAAAATTACATGAATATTTATTTAAACGAAAAACAGTAAAATAGCTCTGTAAGTGGAAAATGGGGTCAACAAAAACAATATGGTATCAAACCTTAAACCCGCTCCGCCTAGCTTTGAATGCAGCTGCAAGAGTCCTCTCTGGATCGTCAAGATCCGACCACATAACGCCCATCATGAAGGATTTGCATTGGCTACCTTTACATGCCAGGCTCTAATACAAGTCATTGGTCCTCACCTTCAAAGCCCTAAATAACTACCCCCCTACGCCAATCAGCAAGCTAGTCCATGGTACCCTGGAAAATAGAAACAGAAGGTCTACTGCACTGAACACATTAGTAGTCCCCAAGCTAATAACTACATGCACAAAGGCTACCTCCAACAGAGCCTTCTCCATATTCGCCCCTTTAAACTGGAATGCACTCCCCCATGAAATCCGTGGTATTAAAAGCCTCTTCCTATTCAGAAAAGCCTTAAAACTCCACCTGTTCACAAAATGTTACCCAGAAACTTCCAGTGATAGAAGCACAGCCAGCAAGCTTCCCTCATACCCCAGCCGCCCCTGAACGTCAATACCACAGATATAATAGGTAGTCCCCACTCAAGCCCAACCAACCACTAATCTTCATCTTCACAAAATCAATGCAACACCCATTTATATTCGAGTATTGTACATAGTTTCGAGTTACCGTAACATGTATTTAGTTTCCCCGGTTTCGATCCCATGTTCAATACCCTGTTCTTTGTAAACTCAATGTTGTTTCTGTACATTGCAGTATTTTTGTTCGATGCACACCGCGCTGATTTTAATTGCGCGGTATAGAAGAAATGTTAAATAAATTAATTAATTAATTCAAAATAAAGAGATATTTTTCTACCTTTTGTGCATTTTTTTTCAGCTGCAATTGCTCCAGTCACTTTCTTCTGGTTTCTTTGTGTCTTCCGCTAACTCTCCATCGTCTGCTGTCCATTTGTCTTTTCTTCTCTCTTCTAGTTTTTTTCCATTCTCTCTCTACATCTGCTTTAACATACTAATCTTTCTCCTTTTGCTCTTTCCTCATTCCTATTTCATCTACTCAAATTTTACCCCTCCATTCTCAATCCCCACTTACTCTCCCAATATCCGGCCAATTGTAGATTTGTCTTCCCTCCCACACAAAATATTTTTCCCCTCTCCATTTCACTCTCCCAGCTCCATCCCATTCTAATCCTCCCCCAACATCAGCTCCATTCTAGTTCCAGTCCCACCCAGCATCCGCTCCCTTCTAGTTCCCGCATCAGCCCATTTCCAGTCCTAGCCCCCCATAAGCCCATTTCCAGTCCTATCCTAGACCCACCATCAGCCTATTTCCAGTCCTAGCTCCCCCATCTATTTCCAGTCCAATCCGAGTCCCTCCATCAGCTCATTTCCAATCCCAGCCCCCCATGAGCCCATCAGCCCATGTCAAATCCTAGCTCCCCTCCACTTAGCCCATTTCCAATCCAAGCCCCCCATGAGCCTACTTCCAGTTCTAGCCCCTTCATGAGTCCATTTCAATCCAAACCCCCACCACAGCCCATTTCCAATCTTAGCACCCCCCAACAGCCAATTTCCAGTCCTATTCTAGCCCCTCCATCAGCCCATTTCCTGTCCTAGCCCCCCCCCCCCACTCACCCATTTCCAGTCCTAGCTCCCTCCCCCTCACAACCCATTTCCATTCCAAGCCCCCGTCCCCATCAGCTATTTGCAGTTCAAGCCCTCCTTCCACTCAGCCCATTTCCAGTCCTATCAACCCCCCCCCCAGCCCATTAACAGTCTTAGCCCCCCCAGCCCATTACCAGTCCTAATCCCCCATCAGCCCATTACCAGTCCTAACCCCTCCCATAGCCAATTACCAGTCCTAACCCCCCATCAGCCCATTTCCAGTCTTAGCTCCCCCCCCAATAACCCATTACCAGTCCTAAAACTCCCCATCAGCCCACTTCCATTCTTAGCCCCCCCATAACCCATTACCAGTCCTAAACCTCCCCATCAGCCCACTTCCATTCTTAGCCCCCCATAACTCATTACAGTCCTAAACCTCCCCATCAGTCCATTTCCAGTCTTAGCCCCCCCCATAGCCAATTACCAGTCCTAACCCCCCCCCCATCAGCCCATTTCCAGTCAGCCCCCCATAGCCCATTACCAGTCCTAGCCCCCCCATCAGCCCACTTCCAGTCTTAGCCCCCCCCCCTAGCCAATTACCAGTCCTAACCCCCCATCAGCCCATTTCCAGTCAGCCCCCCCATAGCCCATTACCAGCCCTAACCCCCCCCCCATCAGCCCACTTCCAGTCTTAGCACCCCCCCCCATGGCCCATTACTAGTCCTAACCCTCCCCTATCAGCCCACTTCCAGTCTTGGCCTCCCCCCCATTACCAGTCCTAAACCCCCTTCCGCCCTATCAACCCAAATTTAAAAAAAACCAACCCAGCTGCTTCTGCCGCGGCAGCATCAAGAGTGCCGCGGCAGTATCAAGAGTGCCGCCGCCGCCGCGGGGCCCCCCCGGCAGAGCCTCCCTGCATCGCAGCCTATCCCCGAACGCGGGCTTCTTTCAGAGCCGCGAGAGTTTCCTTTCTCGCGGCTCTGTTAATCCCGCGGGATTAACAGAGCCGCGAGAAAGGAAACTCTCGCAGCTCTGGAAGAAGCCCGCGTTCGGGGATAGGCTGCGATGCAGGGAGGCGATCCAGGGAGGCTCTGCCGGGGGGGCCCCGCGGCGGCGGCGGCACTCTTGATGCTGCTGCGGCAGAAGCAGCTGGATTGACTCGAGTATAAGCCGAGGGGGCCGTTTTTCAGCACAAAAAATGTGCTGAAAAACTCGACTTATACTCGAGTATATACGGTACCTCTTCCTTTCTGCTGATAATTCATCTTTGTATGCAACTCAGCATCATTCTGGCTTTTGCCACAGCCCTGTCACACTGTTTTGCCACCTTGAGATCCTCAGAAACAATCACTTTGAGGTCCTTCTCCTGGTCCATACACACCAACCTCTCACCCCCTATTGCATACAGTTCCCTTGGATTTATGTTTACCAAGTGCATGACACTGCACTTCTTCACATTAAATCTTAACTGCCAAGCATTAGACCATTCTTCCAGCTTTTGTAGAACTCTCCTCGTATTATCCACTCTGTCAGGGGAGTCCACTCTGTTGCCTCTGTTGCAAATTTTTGTGTCATCTGCAAAAAGACAGACTTTTCCATTCAGTCCTTCAGCAATATCACTCACAAATACATTGAACAGTACTGGCCCTGGGACCGAACCCTGGGCCACAACACTAATCACCTTCCTTTCATCCGAGTGAGTTCCGTCTACCATCACCTTTTGTCGTCTGTCAGTCAACCAATTTCTGATCCAGTTCACCACCTTGGAACTCATCCCCAAGCTGTTAAGTTTATTGATAAGCCTCCTATGAGGAACAGTATCAATGCTAGCATGAAGAAGTGCCTCTGTATATGTCTCACAAGAGACACATACAGAGGCACTTCTTCCTGCTGGCCATTCTACTCCCTATGCATCCAAGCTTCTTTTTAGTTTTTGCCATCAATTTTTCTACCCATTTGGCCAACTTAAAATCATCAGTAACAATCACCCGCAGGCTCTTGCTCTTCTTTTGTGGAGAAAAGTACTTCACTTCCTAGACTGTACTGCTCCCTTGGATTTTTGCAACCCATATACATGTCCTTGCATTTTTTAACATTAAATCTCAGCTGCCAAATTCTTGACCATTTTTCAATCTTTGCTTGATCCCTCCTCATGTGATCTACACCTTCCTGGGTACCTCCCTATTACAGATTTTGATATCATATGTAAAGAGGCAAAACTTACCTGACAGCCCTTCCACAATATCATATACAAAAATCTTAAAAAGAATCAGGCTAAGGACCGATCCCTGTAGCACATCACTGGTAACATTCTTATCCTCAAAAGTAAATTCCATTTATCAGAACACTTTGTCACCTCCCATTCAATCAGTTTCTAACTCAGTCAGTCACTTTAAGGTCCATCCTTTATGGAAACGTGTCAAAGGCTTTGCTGAAATTAAAGTACACCACATCTAACGCTCTCCCTCAATCCGGCTATCTGGTCACCCCATCAAAGAAATTAATCAGATTTGTGGGACAAGACCTGCCTCTAGTAAAATCATGCTGTCTCAGATACTGCAATCCATAGGATTCCAGAAACCTCACTACCATCTGTTTTAGCAGCGTTTCCATTAATTTACTCACCATAGAGGACAAACTAACCACCCTATAGTTCCCAGCCTTCTTCTTACTTTTGCTTTTGTGTAGGAGGACTGCATGTACCTTTCACCAGTCATCTGGGACCACTCCAGACTCAAAAGAAGCATTCATGGGGCTATAGAATTCTATTTAGTTTGTTGGCTTTGTGATCCTCATCACAGTATGCAAGCAACTGTATTAATTCCTGGCATAGCTAAAGGGAAGCAACACCTTGTCCTCGCCTGTTGCCATAAAACATAGCAACTTGATTGTCCCTTTGGATCAGCACTGATTGATCATAGAAAAGATGGACAAATACTTGAAGGGAGTAAAACTTCCAGATGAATGATGTGGAACATTCTTTCAGCTCTTGACCAACATAAGAACATAAGAACATAAGATATGCCATACTGGGTCAGACCAAGGTCCATCAAGCCCAGTATTCTTTTTCCAACAGTGGCCAATCTAGGTCATATGTACCTAGCAGTTTCCCCAAGAAACACAAGTTCCACAATGCTTGTACTGGGTCAAGCATTGATATCTTCGGTCACTTCTTAATAATGGTTTATGGACCTTTCCTCCAGGAACTTGTCCAAACCTTTTTTAAACCCAGCTAAACTAACAGCCTTTACTACATCCTCCGGTAACAAATTGCAGAGTCTGATTACACGTTGAGTGAAAAAATATTTTCTTTTATTAGTCTTAAATAGTTTACCCTGTAGCTTCATTGCATGTCCCCTAGTCTTTCTATATTCTGATAAGGTAAACAATCGATCTACGTTTACCCGTTCCACTCCGTTCATTAATTTATAGACTTCTATCATATCTCCCCTCAGCTGTCTCTTTTCCAGGTTAAAGAGCCCTAACCTTTTTAGCCTTTCTTCATAGGAGTATCCTCCCATCCCCTTTACCATTTTGGTGGCTCTTCTCTGAACCTTTTCTAAAATCGCTATATCCTTTTTAAGATACGGCGACCAGAATTGCACACAATATTCAAGGTGCGGTCTCACCATGGAACGATATAGAGGCATTATAATATCTTTTGTTTTATTTTCCATTCCTTTCCTTATCATACCTAGCATTCTATTTGCTCTCTTGGCCGCCGCTGCACACTGGGCCGAGGGGTTTAACATGGTATCCACAATGACGCCTAAATCTTTTTCCTGGGTGGTGGTTCCTAATGTGGAACCTTGCATCGTGTAACCATAGTTTGGGTTGTTCTTCCCTAGGTGCATAACCTTGCACTTGTCCACATTAAATTTCATCTGCCATTTTGATGCCCAGTCTTCCAATCTATCAAGATCCTCTTGCAGTTTCTCACAATCCTCTTGGGTTTTAACAACTTTAAATAGTTTTGTGTCATCTGCAAATTTGATAACCTCACTCGTTATTCCACTTTCCAGGTCATTTATGAATATGTCAAAAAGCAGTGGACCCAGCACAGATGCCTGGGGTACACCACTATTCACCTTTCTCCATTGGGAAAATTGGCCATTTAGCCCTACCCTCTGCTTTCTATCTTTTAACCAGTTCCTGATCCACAATAGTACACTGCCTCCTATCCCATGACTCTTCAGTTTTGCCAAAAGTCTCTGATGAGGGACCTTGTCAAAGGCTTTCTGAAAGTCCAGATACACAATATCAACCGACTCACCTTTGTCCACGTGTTTATTCACTCCTTCAAAAAAACATAACAGATTAGTAAGACAAGATCTTCCTTGTCTAAAGCCATGTTGGCTGTCTCCCATTAGGTTGTGACTATATTCTACATGCTGAGTAATTTTATTCTTTATGATGGTTTCTACCATTTTTCCCGGTACTGACGTCAGGCTCACCGGTCTGTAGTTTCCCGGATCACCCCTGGAACCCTTTTTAAAAATTGGTATTACATTGGCGATCCTCCAATCTTCAGGTATTAGAGATGATTTTAATGATAGGTCACAGATTACTGATAGCAGGTCTGCAATCTCATATTTCAGTTCTTTCAACACCCTTGGATGTATACCATCCGGCCCAGGTGATTTGCTACACTTCAGTTTATCTAATAATTGTAATACATCTTCCCGATGTATCGATATTTCCTTCAATTCTTCCGCACCTTTAAATACCGCACCTTTAATACCGCACCTTTAATACCGCACCTTTAAATACCGCACCTTTAAATACTTCAGTCATGGGTAACATCCCTACATCTTCCTCAGTAAAGACCGAAGCAAAGAATTCATTCAGTCTCTCCGCTATCGCCTTGTCGCCTCTTAGTGCTCCTTTAACCCCTTTATCATCTAATGGACCAACTGACTCTCTCACAGGTTTTTTGCTACGAATGTACTTGAAAAGGTCTTTATTTTGCGTTTTTGCTTCCGCAGCAAGCTTCTTCTCAAATTCTCTCTTTGCCTGCCTTATCAATGCCTTGCATTTGACTTGCCAGTGCTTGTGCTGTTTCCAGGTTTCGTCGTTTGGCTCTTTTTTCCATTTCCTGAAAGATGCTTTTTTGGCAACAACAGCCTCTCTGACCTCACCTTTAAAACATGCTGGCAGTTTTTTGGACTTCCTTCCACTTTTCTTAAAGCATGAAATACAGCTGGTCTGGGCTTCCAAGATAGTATTTTTCAACAACACCCAAGCTTGATGTACGTCTTTAACCTTTGCAACTGCTCCTTTTAGTTTTTTCTTAACTGTTTTCCTCATTTTATGATAGTCTCCCTTTCGAAAGTTAGAAGGTAGTACTGTGGATTTCCTTACTATCCCTCCTCCACTAATTAAATCAAAGGCGATCATGCTATGATCGCTATTGCCAAGTGGCCCCAACACCCTTATCTCTTGCACTAGATCTGGTGTTCCACTAAGGACTAGGTCTAATATGGCTTCCCCTCTGGTTGGTTCATGAACCAGCTGCTCCAAGAAGCAGTCATTTATTTCATCTAGGAACTTTATCTCCCTAGCATGTCCTGACGTGACACTGACCCAGTCGATACTGGGGTAATTGAAATCAACCATTATTATTACTGCGCTGTAACTTTTGTTAGCTTCCTTGATTTCTTTGAGCATTTCATCATCCATTTGGTCATTCTGGCCAGGTGCTCGATAGTACACCCCCACTGCCATTGCCTTCCCCCTTTTATATGGAATTTCAATCCATATAGATTCTACAGCAGATTTTGTTTCCTGCAAAACTTTAATCCTTTCTGAGTCAATGCCCTCTCTAACAAAGAGGGCAACCCCTCCACCAATTTGATCAGCTCTATCATTACGATATAGTTTGTACCCAGGTATCACAGTGTCCCACTGGTTGTCCTCCTTCCACCATGTCTCTGATATTCCAATCATATCTAACCTTTCATTTAGTGCTATATATTCTAACTCTCCCATCTTATTCTTTAGACTTCTAGCATTTGCATACAAGCATTTTAGAGAATGTATTTTATTCATGTTAATTTGGCTATTGTTAGACATGGGTAAATTGGGATCTTTAAGCTCTGTCTGCTCCATACTTGAGGGCATTTGGGCTACTTTACTCTTTTGTGGAACCTCTCTGCTTTTGGTAGTATCCTTCAAGGATACATTCTTCCGAACCATCCGCTCTTGGGCGACTGTTGGCTTTCCCCTAATATCTAGTTTAAAAGCTGCTCTATCTCCTTTTTAAAGGTTAATGCCAGCAGCCTGGTTCCATCCCGGTTAAGGTGAAGCCCATCCCTTCGGAAGAGCCCCTCCTTTCCCCAGAATGTTCCCCAGTTACTAACAAATCCAAAACCCTCATCTCTGCACCATTGTCTCATCCACGCATTGAGACTCCGGAGCTCTGCCTGCCTTTTGGGTCCTGCGCGTGGAACAGGAAGCATTTCGGAGAATGCTACCATGGAAGTTCTGAATTTCAACTTCCTACCTAAAAGCCTAAATTTTGCCTCCAGAACCTCCCTACCACATTTTCCTATGTCATTGGTACCGACATGTACCAAGACAGCAGACTCCTCCCCAGCACTATCTAAGACCTTATCTAGGTGGCGCGTGAGGTCCGCTACCTTCGCACCAGGCAGGCATGTTACCAGGCGATCCTCAGGTCCACCAGCCACCCAGCTATCTACATGCCTAATGATCGAATCACCAACTATAACGGCTGTCCTAACCCTTCCCTCATGGGCACATGGCCCTGGAGAAAGTTCCTCGGTGCGAGAGGGTTTTACATCACCTGGAGGACAGGTCCTAGTTACAGGGTCACTTCCTGCCACACCAGGGTGATGCTCTCCTGTCACGTGACCTCTCTCCTCCATGGCAACAGGGGTGCTGCCAGACTGGAGGTGGGACTTCAGGACTATATCCCTGTAGGTCTCGTCTATGTACCTCTCTGTCTGTCTTATGTTTTCCAAGTCTGCTACTTTAGCCTCTTGAGAACAGACTTGTTCCCTGAGAGCAAAGAGCTCCTTGCACCTAGTGCACACGTAAGACCTCTCACCAACTGGGAGAAAATCATACATGTGACACTCAATGCAAAAGACTGGAAAGCCCCCATCCCGCTGCTGGACTGCTGTCTGCATCTTAGTTTTAAGTTTGTGTCTAGATCTTTAAGTTCTTACTTACTAGGGGTTGCTATGGGTATTTATACCAATAAAACTGTACCTAATACGTTTAATATACCTTGTTCACCTGAAGCTTAATTAATATCAGGTCCTTAGTGTATGACTGATTTGGGTAATGAGCTTCACCTGAAAGCACCTCCTGTCTTTTAAGATGTGTAAGTACCTATAAAGCTATGATTATCCCAGGGGTGGGTGGGTGTGGGGAGGGAGGGAGGGAAATAACACTTATTAAAAGAGGGCTGCTACACAGTACCCTGTCTTGTGCTGCTGAGGTAAGCTATATTCTGATTTGATTTAAATTATAGCTCTTAGCTGCTGCTAGGCTCTATCTTCTTATGAAATGTAAACTACAAGCTCTCTGCTGGGTTCTAAATTTAACCAGAAAGCCCTCTTCTGTGTTTTAAAACTAAAAGTACTTTTCTGATGCTAGGTCCTGAGTGACTATTAAATGTACACTACAAGCTCTCTGCTGGGTTCCAAATGTTACCAGAAAGCTCTCTTCTGTGTGTTAAATTTAAACTAAAAGTACTTTGCTGTTACTTGGCCCTGAGTGACTATTAAATTTAAACTACAAGCTCTCTGCTGGGTATGAAATGTACAGTCAAGAAAAAAAAACCCAGCACCGGGTAAAATCCGTAAAACCCAAATATAAAAGTACCCCAGCACACAGAACCTTCCGTGTAAATGAATCATAGTGATTCATTTACACGGAAGGTTCTGTGTGCTGGGGTACTTTTATATTTGGGTATGAAATGTAAGCAGAAAGTTCTCTGTGTTTTAAATTCAAACTTTAATTGCTGCTACTAGGCCCTAACTGATCCAAGAAAAAACAGTGGGTTCACAGATTAAGTAGCTTTAATACAAAGAATTCTTTTTTAGAAAATTACCAGAAGTATATACTCACAGTTGCAGATTTCTCTCCAGAAGTAACAGTCCCCCTTTCTAGTCCTTCAAGTCCGAAAGGTGAGTTGGGCTCCCCTGCTGATGTCGGAAGCATCTTTTAGGACACAACAATGTTCTGGTGGTGTAAAAGGGACAAGTTTCATGAGGTTGATTTCAGACATCCACCCTGTAACATGGTTAACGTGAGCTAACAAATGAACTATGATAGACAGAGATTGGGTAAATTGATTACATTGGAATTTGAGATCCCATTATATGCATTGCAGCAGCCATGTGGCCTCACATCGGCAAGAAGGTTATGTGGCGCATGGGGAGCATTGGACCTCTGGAAATAGTGCATTAACTTCTAAATTCTATCTTGCAGAAGGAAAGCTTTCACTTTTTTTGTGTTTAGAAGAGTTCATATGAATGAGGCCTTCTTTGTAGGTTGCAAGTTCAACTTTTCAAAGCTGATGAGAAAGCTGGTGTTTTGAAGATGAATTATTATATTCCTGAATGAGAGAGAGAGTTAGTTCTCTTGATAAAGCTATCAACAGTCAGTCATTTAGGTATGAAAAAACTAGATGTTCCTTTTTGTGCAGATGAGCTGCTGTGACCATCAGACATTTTTGAAAATCCTAGGAGCTGAGGAAAGGCCAAAGGGAAGTACGCTATATTGATAATAGCTGGTCTGCAGAACGAAACAAAGATACTTTGTGCAGTTGGGATGATTTGGAATATGTGCACAGGTAGGTACCCCTGAGATCCAGTTAACACAGCCTGTACCCTTTGGCAAGGACGGCCCCAGAGCTGGTTCAAAGTGTTGATGCCCTAGGCAAACCTCAAGTTTTACACCTCCCAACTGTCAAAATCTATTGTTTCGCTTTGAATGCCCTTCTCTTTGCTGTCCCCCCCCCCCCCCCCAAAGTTGCTTCACTAGGCGATTACCTAGTTTGCCCAGTGGTTGAGCCGGGCTTGCCGTTTGCTCAAACAGGGGAGGATAAAGGGAGAGAATTCATTTTAAACATCTCTTTGCAGAGAACAGGTTGATGTCTCTAAGGTCTAAAATAGTACACAATCCTCTAATCTTTCAGAGAATTAGGAAATAACTGGAATAGAACCCCTGATTGCCCTCCTGGACTAAAACAGGTTCTATCACATTGACTTGAAGGAGGAGCGATGCTTACTATACCCACTCCTAACCCACCCATTTAGCAATGCACTGCCTGCGCTGTGATGGCCCCATACTAACAATTGCTGCGGGCTACAACATGTGCCAAAACCAACACTAACTGCATAGCATACTTTAATAAAAGGGCCTCAAAAATACTATTGTTGAGTGTAGGGGTCTGAGTCTTTTCCATCTCTCTGTCTCATTAACTCTGATTGCTAGAGTTTGTCTGAGTTTGTTTGAAAGAATAAATATCTTTAAGAACTTTTTTTAAATAACTAACTTTAAATAACTAATTTTAAATATCTGTTTTTTTGTAACTTATTTCATTCCTTCATTCATTTCATTTCATTAGGTTATAAAAGAATGCATAAACCTTGCATTTTAGTTCCGTTAATTTTAGAAATGTGTAAAGAAGAAATCTAGTGTGAACTAAACTTGTTGTTTATATTAAACTAATGTTATTATAAACTTTTATAACCTAATAAAAGTTACTTTATTCTAAATTGAATTATTACTAAAACAGCAAGAGGAATTTAGTATTCACCCTATTCCGAATCTTCAGAAATATAACTAGTTTATGAAAAACATAATACCAGTATATTGAGATGTTAGTGTCTTTTAGATAATGCATAGTACATGAACAGAAATGTTCATATTGACAACCAAAATGGGGCCTATATGCTCAAGTGCATTAAAATTGGGTGTTATATTCTTCCCTTTTGCCCCTTTGTTATTCCTTGATGACATCCAGCTGTGCCTTACCATTCCTACTCATAAGCATGGCCACTGCCTCAAGCTTGTCTTTTCCTCCAACTGCTTGCCCTCAAACTTCTCCATCTCGGTTCTTCCCTTATCCAACCATCACCTGTTAACCTTCACCCTTAACCACTATCCTCCCTTCAGCTCTCGCCCCTCTATCTCATCACCTCTTTCCTCCACTATGTTACCTGAATCTGTTGATGAGCCAGTGTTTTCCTATAACATATACTCTCCTCTGTTTTGGATGCACTTACCCTTCCCATTCCATGCACTGTGAGGCGTACTGTACTTCAACCCTGGCTGTCCTCAGACATCCACTACCTATATTCCTGTACCCACTCAGCTGAGGGCATTTGGCTTAAATCCTGTACCCTTGCTGATTTCCTGCATGTCAAATTCATGATAACCTCTTTCCATTTGGCCATTGCAGTCACCAAGCAAGAGTACTATGCCCATGTGACTAACTCTCTTATCTCTGACCCTCGCCATCTCTTTGCAATGCTCAACTCTCTCCTCAAAGTGCTTCCTCCCCTAACCTCTCCTTCTCTTTCTACGAAGACTTTGGCTACTTTCATGACAAAGTCTACAAGATTAGTCTTGAATCCTCCACAGGGTCACCTCTACCCCGCTTTTCCCATCTTCAGTCCCAAATTCTTCCATCAACTTCTGTCACCTTTTTTTTTCTTTTCTATAATCATTGAGGAGGAAACTGAAAATCATCTCTCCTCCTCCAAACTTGCTACCTGCTCCTCTGATCCCATTCCCACCCATCTGCTAAGCTCTCTCTCTCTCTTCTGTTGTCATCCCTTCCAACATATCCCTAACCTACTGCTTTCCACTGCAACTGCCTATGCAGATCTCAAACATGCTGTGGTTATACTTCCCCTCAAAAAGCCTTCACTAGATCTTAAATTTCCTTCCAGTTATTGACCTATCTCTCTCCTCCCCTTTGCTACAAAACTACTTGAACTTGCGGTTCACTGCTGCTATCTTGACTTTCTTTCCTCTCAAGCCCTTCTGGATCCACTACAATCTGGCTTTCGTGCTCTACATTCTATAGAAAGAGCTCTTTACAAAGTCTCCAGTAACTTGTAATTTGCCAAATCCAAAAGCCTTTATGTGATCCTCATCCTTGACCTTTCTGCTGCTTTTGACACTGTTGATCATCATCTTCTCCTCGATACCCTGTCCTCGCTTGGCTTTAGTGGCTTCTTTCTGTCCTCGTTTTCTTCTTATCTCTTTCTTAGCACTTTTAGTGTATGTTCTGATGGATCCTCCTCTACTACCATCCCACTTTCAGTTGATGTACCTCAGGTCTCTGTCTTGGGATCTCTCTCTTTCTCTCTCTACATTCAGCTTCTCAGTGCACTTATCTCCTCCTGTGGTTTTCAGTATCATCTATATGCTGATGATTCTCAGATCTACCTCTCTGCATCTGAAATCTCTCCAGAGGAATTCAGGCCCATATCTCTGCCTGCTTATCCAATATTGCTACTCGGATGTCTCACTGCCATCTGAAATTGAACATGGCCAAAGCTGAGCTCCTTATCTTCCCCCTAAACCCACCTCCCACCTTCCTCCACTCTCTGTTTCTGTGGCTAACACTATACTCCTCCCTGTTTCCTTGGCTCACAACCTTGGGATCATTTTTTGTTCTACTCTCTTTCTCTGCACACATCCAACAGAACTAAAACCTGTCACTTCTTTCTCTATAACATCAGCAAAATTTATCCCTTCCTTTCTGAACAAATTACTGAGACCCTATCCACTCTCTAATAACCTCCACTCTTGACTTTTGCAATCTGTTCCTTGCTGGTCTCCCTCTGAATCATATCTCCCATTCAATCTGTTCAAAGCTCAGCTGCATGGCTAATCTTCCGCCAGTATTGCTATGATCTCATAACCCCTCTTCTCAAGTCATTTTACTGACTCCCTATCCGTTTCTGCATCCAGATCAAACTTATCTTATTGACCTACCTGTATAAGGGCATTCATTCTGCGGTTCCTCATTACCTTTCCTCTCTTATCTCACTCTACACCTCTCCACAGAAACTCCACTCCTCTGGCATATCCATAAGCCTTGTCAACATAACTCTACAAGTTAAGGATGACATCAAATACTTGGGCATAATCCTGGATCAAAGGCTAAGTTTCCACTCCCACATCAAGTAAGTCTTAAGATATGCATACCATAAAATGAAAACTATTCAAAATCTCCACCCACTACTTGAACACAGTGACTATAAGGATGTATGTCAGACGCTCATTACACCAGTACTTGACTACAGAAACATCATCTATCAAGGGCTTCCAAAGGCTAACTTACACCTTCTGCAACTCACACAAAATACTGCTGCCAGAATTATTTTAGGTGCTCCTCAAAGAAACCTCATCACTCCTGTGTTAAAGCAACTTCACTGGCTCCAAATACATATGAAGGTCAAGTATAAATCTTCCCTAAGCATATTTAAGATTCTCCATAATCTCTCGGCAGACAGTCTTCAGTCAATCATACTGAGATTCCTTGATAACAGGACGAGGAGAAAAGCCAACCAAAACCTACTAATCATCCCATCCTTGAAAACAAGATGCAACCACTCCACCTCAAATCAAGCCTTTTCCCTTTATGCAACCTCCATATGGAACTTGCTCCCACTGGACATATAGGGCCCGATATTGAACTGTCTGGATCTTCAAAGGGCTATGCACCGACGGCGCTAACCATGCAGCAGCAATATTGTCTGCTGCCCAGTTAGTGATCAGCACCCTAAAATAGGCAAGGAAACCCCTCGCCTATCTTTAAGGCGCTGATTGCTAACCAGGCAGCTACCAATATCACAGCTGCACAGTTAGCTTCAGCGGGTACTGGCTTTGGCAGCGATCACTGGATATTCAATGCTGGCGCCTCATCTTTCAATATTTGATTTGGAGGTCGGTGGGGAAAGCTATGCGCCTGATTTTTGAATGCATTTATATGGGTAACTGCCCTAGTTAACCGTGTAAATGAGGTAGAACTCCAGGCAGGGCTGAGAGCTGGAAGGGTTAAGTGAAAAGGATACACCCCTCTTGGTGAAGTCATACCCTGGTACATGCTTGTCCCTCCCCTATTCCTTTGTCCTGCTGCTCTCTCTGCTTGCTAGAAATAACTTCTCTTGCTCTGCTTCGCTAGAGATAAGAGTACAGTAGACTTTCTCCAATCGAGACCACACTGTAATAAAGTGACCAATCATGAAGAAATACTGTGATAACCTGATAAGATGTCTACATAATCTCTCTGAGCCTTCTGGTAGGGGCCCAGAATTTGAAAAAATATTTTCTCTGGGTCTGTGCACATTAAACAGCTTGCTTCCTCTTGAGACACTGGGGTAATTTCTTTGCTCATTTTGTTGAGGAAAGGGTTTTTCCTTACCTATCTTTAAGGCGCAGGGGCTAAGAGGGTAGCATCAAAAATCGCTACTCCCTGTTTAGCCTCGGCGGCTGCCAGTGCATCCATCCTAACCCAGATTTTCACTTTCACTGCCGCCGCGGAAGTGAAAATCTGGGTTAAGGGGGTCAGAGGGCAGGCTATGTGTCGATGTGGTGCATAGTCTGCCTAATTTGAAATCGGGCCCAGGATTTGTATATCTCCTTAGTGAAGTGTAAACTCTTTTGCTACATCATCCTCTTCTGGGATTGTTGCTATGGCTCTGCCTAAACCTACATAAGCCAGAGACCACTAGGTGGCAGCGGGGATTTTAGTATGGATTACTTTTTTGTTTTCTGTGAAGAGCATGGTGCAGTTCTTTCATGCTGTGCCTGAGATCTTTGCCTTATTGTCTTGTGAACAAGCCAAGCGCATGTGAACAATAAAAAGGTTTACCCGCTCTTCTGAATGACTGTAAAAATCAGGCATAAACTCAGAAACTTGAGCTTCAAGAACAAGAGGCAGCAAGGAGAGTAAAAGCACCAAACTGGAGCTTAGCTAAAGAAGAAAAATAGCAGGAGAGAGAGGTGAGGAAACATCAACTGAAAGCTGGACCACAACATAACAACATAAGAAATGCCATACTGTGTCAGACCAAGGTCCATCAAGCCCAGTACCCTGCTTTCAACAGTGGCCAATCAAGGTCACAAGATCTAGCAGTTTCCCAAAAAGACACACAGGTTCCATAATGCTTGTATTGCGTCAAGCAGTGGATTACCTGGGTCCTCTTTAATAATGGTTTATGGACCTTTCCTCCAGGAACTTGTCCAAACCTTTTTTAAACTCAACTACACTAAAAGCTTTTACTACATCCTCCCGTAATGAATTCCAGAGCTTGATTACACATTGAGTGAAAAAATATTTTCTCTTATTAGTCTTAAATAGGTTACTCTGAAGCTTCATTGCATGTCCCCGTCTTTCTATATTCTGATGGCATAAACAATCGATCTGCGTTTACCTGTTCCATTCCATTCATTAATTTATACACCTCTATTATATCTCCCCTCAGCCGCCTCTTTTCCAGGTTGAAGAGCCCTAACCTTTTTAGCCTCTCTTCATAGGGGTATCCTTCCATCCCCTTTACCATTTTGGTGGCTCTTCTCTGTACCTTTTCTAATAATGCTATATCCTTTTTAAGATACGGCGATCAGAAATGAACACAATATTCAAGGTGCAGTCGCACCATGGAATGATACAGAGGCATTATGATATCCTTTGTTTTATTCTCCATTCCTTTCCTTATGATTCCTAGCATTTTATTTGTGCTGGAGGGCATCAACGTATTATCCACAATGATGCCTAACTTTTTTTCCTGGGTGGTGGTTCCTAATATGGAATCTTGTATCGTGTAACCATAATTTGGGTTATTCTTTCCTAGGTGCATAACTGTGCACTTGTCTACATTAAATTTCATCTGCCATTTGACTGTCCAGTCTTCTAATTTATCAAGGTCCTCTTGCAATTTTAACAACTTTGAAGAATTTTGTGTCATCTGCAAATTTGATTATCTCACTCATTATTCCCATTTCCAGGTCATTTATGAATATGTTAAAAAGCAGCGGATGCAGCACAAATCCCTGGGGTACTCCACTATTCACCTTTCTCCATTGGTAAAATTGGCCATTCAGTCCTACCCTCTGCTTTCTATCTTTTAACCAGTTCCTGAGCCACATTAGTACACTGCCTTCTATCTCATGACTTTTTAACTTCCCCAAGAGTCTCTCATGAGGGACCTTGTCAAAAACATTCTGAAAATCCAGATACACTATATCGATCAGCTCACCTTTGTCTATCTGTTTATTAGTAAGACAAGACCTTCCTTGGCTAAAGTCATGCTGGCTTTCTCCAATTAAACCATATCTATCTACATGTTCAGTAATTTTGTTCTTTATAATGGTTTCTGCCATTTTGCCCGGTACTGATGTCAGGCTCACCGGCCTGTAGTTCCCTGGATCATCCCTGGAGCCCTTTTTAAAAATTGGCATTACACTGGCCATTTGCCAATCTTCCAGGTACTACAGATGATTTAATGATAGTTCATAAATTACTAATAGCAGGTCTGCAATGTCATATTTCAATTCTTTCAACATCCTCGGGTATATACCATCCAATCCAGGTGATTTGCTACTGAACATAAGAACATAAAATATGCCATACTGGGTCAGACCAAGGTCCATCAAGCCCAGTATCCTGTTTCCAACAGTGGCCAATCTAGGTCATACGTACCTAGCTACTGTCTAGGTCATATGTACCTACTTACTGTCTAGTTTATCAAATAGTTATAATATATCTTACCAGTTTATCGATATTTCTTTCAATTCTTCCGATGCATCACCTTTAAATAGCATTTCAGTCATTGGTAACTTCCCTACATCTTCTTCAGTAAAGACCGAAGCAAAGAATTCATTCAGTCTCTCCACTATGGCCTTGTTCCCTCTTAATGCCCCTTTTACTCATCTATCATCTAATGGTCCAACTGACTCTCTCACAGGTATTTTGCTATGAATGTATTTGAAAGAGTCTTAATTATGCGTTTGTGCTTCCACAGCAAGTTTCTTCTCAAATTCTCTCTTTGCCTGCCTTCTAACTTGCCAGTGCTTGTGTTGTTTCTGGTTTTCATCATTTGGCTCCTTGGTGTGGGGAATGCCCATGCAAAGAAATTCTATGTGGTGAAGAGGATCTTAGCAGGGCCAGCTCAAGGGGTTGTAGCACCCTGAGCCAACTTTTGCTTTTGTGCCCCCCTCCCCCGGGTCTGATCTTGTAGTGCAAGCAGGAGTAAATTTTCAGTCCACCCTCCCATTTAACTTCATCTGTGTATTTGGTGTCACTATCCATATCAGCTCTGAATATACAGAGAGTGATGGTGGGGTCTTTGTATTATCTGTTTAAACTAGGTCTAATATTCTGCAGACCTAAACTAAACATGTAACTTACCAGGAGAGTGGCTGAATATTACCACTATCTGGATAATTTTCTGGCTTACCCTTGCTCCTCCCCTAACATGCCCCACAATTATACAGATAATATCTGGCCATTCTGCAATTTAAAAGCCTGATATTATATGCATATTTTTTGAAACTACAATGTTAGGCTAATTATGTATTTGCCAGCGAATGCCTAATTGCCTTTGAATATCAGTCTCAGAGGGCATAATTATTCATTCATATGAAACACTCTCAAAACTCACCAGTGAAGCTCTCCCAACAACTGATGCAGAGCAGAAGTAGGATGTTTCACTTTAGAACCCAACATACTAAAAAATTATATTCATATTCTAGTCTTACATCAGTGACAACATCACTAACTCCCTCCACAGCTAGACAATGTTCATCATAACACAAAACCCTGCAAATGGACACTTGACATCAGCATCAAGAACTCAAATTGCACCAACTCTACCTGTGGGAAATCAGCACTGCAAACATTCTAGAACACTAGTAATCCCCAGCTGGAGAAGAGAACAAGCTGAACTACTACAGATTCCTAGGGAGAACCTATATGTTAACAAATTCCTTATCTCGGCTGCACGTTTTAAATATAGACCATCACCAATTAAAGATTAGGAGACTACAAAGAAACAAAAATTGAAATGGAAAACCCCAAAATCAGACACCAAGCTATGAAACATGGAAGAGAGAGAAAAATGCATTTCCTCCTGCAATGAACTGTAAGCTGACATATTTCATTATCTAACAACTGATCCCTCCAGCCCCAGTATCAGTCCATATTCAGTACCAGCCCCCAGCCCCAGTATCAGCCTATTCCCAGCCCTCCCCGAGCCCCAATATCACCCATTTCCAGTACCAGCCTCCCAGCCCCTTGTATCAGCCTTTTCCCAGACCCAGCCCCATTCTCAGTATCAATCCATTGCCAATATCAGTCAGCCCCTCAGCCCCTGTATCAGCCCATCTCTAGAACCCCAGCCCCAATATCAGCCCATTTCCAGTACCAGTACCAGTCCCCAGCATCAGTCAGCCCTCCTCCTCAGTATTAGTCCATTTCCAGTCCCAGCCCCACATTGCCAGTATCAGCCCATTACCAGTTTCAGTCAGTCCCCCCAGCTCAATATCAGCTCTTTACCAGTCCCAGCCCCCCAAGCCCAATCCCGCTGATCCCAGTGTCAGTCCATTTCCATTCTCCCAATCCAGTTCCTGCTCCCCCACACAGCCCCAGTATTAGCCTTCCCTTATCCTCCTTGTAGCAATACAGCCACAGGAGCAAAAACAAATTATCCTGCAGCTGTATTGAACAATAATACAGCCATGGGAGCATTTACTTTTGTTCTTGCAGTTATATGAATGCTCAACACAGGTGCGGGAGCAAACACCAATGCTTCCTCAGCTATATTGAATATTAATACAGCTGCAGGAGCATTTGCTTTGGCACACATGGCTGTATTAAACACAGCCATGGAAGCAGTTGCTTTTGCTCCCACAGCTGTGCTATACTGAAGCCGCTGCTCTGTGGCTTGAATATAGCACAGCCATGGTGAGATGCTATCCGGTTAGCATCGGGGTGTGTTGGAGGCAGTCTGGGGTGAAGCAGAGGCAGAGACTCTCCATTCCTTATCTTTTCCTCCAGTTCAGTCCTCTACCTCTGGGTTGTCAATCTCCTCCTGCAGCTTGGAGACTGGTATGTCAGAATGATGACATCACTGGATATAGCCTGCTGTACTCTCACCTCCATCCCAGTGTGACCAGTCTCCATGCAGCAGGAGGACTTGGCGAGCCTTGGGTAGAGGATCGCTGGAGGAACTAATAAGGAGCTAGGTGGTCATTAGGATAGCTGTTTCCTTTATCTGGATTGAATTTGATCAATGGGGGGTCTGGCTCTTTAAAAAAAAAAAAAAAAAGGAATACAAACAGCATAAGGTGCAGGATATCTGTGCAGTCGGGCCTTCTTACTCCCTGTCCCTGATCTGTGGCTGGGGTTTCAGGGGGAAGTCCATTTTTTTAGTGGAGCCAGACCGTTGGTTGTTGGGCCCAGAAGTTCTCTCCCCCAGGACGGATCGGGGGAGAGCCCTTCTCATTGCCGTCAAGCTTGCAGTTTGCCGTGGCAGCGTCTCAGTCAGAGAGACTGCAGCACGGTGTTTCAGTGGGATCGCAGCACCGGCGATCGTTCTCGCAGCTGTTGATCGGGCTCCGGAACTGCACTGTGCACTGGTAGGAGGGGTACCAGGGCAAAGCTGTTCCATTTACCGGCTTCCCTTCCATAAATTCACCAGGTAAGGCTCCGCTGGGTTTCGTGCCTTTTTGAAGGTCTCGGAGAGCCGCGCGGCGGCCATCTTGGAGCCGCGTGTACAGCTGCGAGCAGGCACGCCGTGCTTTGTTTCCCTACAGGGGTTTATTTTCCTTTCTTTATTTGTTTAATAATCATTTTGGGTTTTTACTTAGTTGCTTTGTTTTTCCTTTTCGTTTCCTTTTGTTTTTCGGGTTTTCTGTCAGCCGCTCCTCCGGGAGGGGGGGGGGGCTGTAGCAAGTTGTTTGCCTTTCAGACAGGGGTACAAGGCTCAATTCTAGCATTTTTCGAGGGTCCTGAAAAAAAAACAAACCATAAAATAATAATAACCCAAGGGCCTCTTTGCATAGCACATGCTTGCCAGGGCGCAGTGTGTTGTTTGCGGTAATAGGAGGGGCACGGTGGCGGAGACCGGAGTGTGCCGGGCTTGTGCTACCCTTTCATCTGCAGCGGAACTGCAGATGGAGCCTGAAGAGTCCCCAGAGCTGCAGGGGCTGCCCGCAGGGGAGGGGGCGGTTTCTCTGCGGCCTCAGGCTCTTGGTCCCGTGTGTGAGGAGATGGCAGGGCCCTCCGGGGTTTCGCTGGAGACTCCGGAGTCCACTCTCGGTGAGTTCAGCCCTGAGTTTATCTTGCTCATGCATCAAGCCTTTTGTCTGTGACGCTTGGGCAGAGGGGCGGATGCCGGAGCTCTGACAGCTCCTTCTCATCAGTTAGACGCAGTTGCTTCCTCGGCAGAGGCTCCGGCGCCGCCTAAGCGAGTCCAGAGGCAGGACTCTGCCTCGGCGGAGGCTGAGTGGCCGGTGGAACAGGATGCGGATTGGGATCCGGACCTCGGTGCGCAAGATCTGGAAGAAGGTGAGATCCTTGAGCCGGAAGATCAGGCTAAGATAGTTCGGGTCTTCCGTAAAGAGGAGCGTCCAGCCTTGATCTCCGAGACGTTGAAGATGTTGAATCTTCCGGCGCAGGTACCTGTAGAAGATGACCTAGAAGACCCTGTCATTCAGGCGGTCCGTCGATCTCAGGTGGTTTTTCTGGTACAACGAGTGGTCGACCAGATGATTCAGGAAGAGTGGGATAAGCCTGAAGCGGGTCTCCGAGGAGTGCGTACACTCCATAGGCTGTATCCCCTTGCCGATAAGGATAAAGAGAGGTTCTGGCCGCCGCGGGTGGATGCGGTGGTGTCGGCGGTTACCAAGAAAACTACCATTCCAGTGGAGGGCAGTGCGGCTCTAAAGGATGCACAGGATCGTAAGGTTGACGGTTTGCTGAAACAAACTTTTGAATCAGATTCTATTTCACTTCAGGCTTCCATCTATGGAGCTTGGGTAGCCAGGGCCTGTCTCCGTTGGGTCCAGCGGTTACGTCTGTCTTCGCACCTGGATAGCGAGGAGATCAAAGAGCTGGATTGGTTGGAATCCGGGGCGGCTTATTTAGCAGATGTACATTACGACCTGATCAGAGTGTTGGCCAATAGTACGGCGTCGGTGGTGGCTGCGCGTCGATCGGTGTGGTTACGGAATTGGGCGGCTGATGGCTCCTCTAAATCCCGTCTTGGTAAGCTTCCCTTTAAGGGGGGTTTGCTTTTTGGTGACGATTTGGATAAGTTGGTGAAGGACCTGGGTGAATCTAAGGCGGGTAGGCTCCCGGAAGATAAGCCAAAACCTGGAAAGGCCAGTCTGGGTTCCCGAGGTCAGTTTCGTGATTTCCGCCGGTTTCGTTCAGCGCGATTCGGGGGCTTCCAGAGGGGTCGGTTTCCGGCTAGAGCCCAGGGGTTTCGGGGGTTTCGAGGGCCATCTAGAGGGTTCTCCTCCAACCCAGCGTCAGCGTCTCATAAGCCGTGATGAGGCGAGGCGGGTCCCGGCGGAAGGGCCTCCCATAGGCGGACGACTTCGGGAGTTTCTTTCCATTTGGACCCACATCACCTCGGACCAGTGGGTGTTGGAGATAATTCAACACGGCTATGCTCTGGAATTGGCTCGCCCGGTGAGGGATTCCTTTGTTATGTCTCCTTGCAGAGGGCCCCAGAAGGTGGCAGCGGCTCGACTAACCTTGGAGAACCTGCTTCGCTTGGGGGCTGTGGTGCAGGTTCCCGAGGAAGAATGCGGCTTGGGTCGATACTCGATCTATTTCGTGGTCCCAAAGAAGGGTGGAACGTTCAGGCCCATATTAGACTTAAAGGCCGTCAATCATTGTTTACGCGTGCCGCATTTCCGAATGGAGATGTTGCGCTCAGTGATCATGGCGGTCCTTCGCGGGGAGTTCTTAACGTCTCTGGATCTTTCGGAGGCCTATTTGCACATTCCCATCCGGGAAGCTCATCAAGAATTTCTGAAATTCGCTCTTCCTTGGGGACATTACCAGTTCCAGGCGTTGCCCTTCGGTCTGGCGACGGCGCCATGCACCTTTACCAAAATCATGGTGGTGGTGGTGGCGGCCTTGCGCAAAGAAGGGACTCTGGTGCATCCTTTATCTTTATTGACAACATTTGATATACCGCCTAGGCATGAGGCATTAAAGCGGTGAACAATGAAAAATTACGGGCTGCAGGAAGATACAGGGAGAAAGGAACGCCATTAACTTGATAGGAAAGCGATAGAAAAAGCAGGGAGAAAATTAGTGTAGGACAGAGGAGAAGGTTCAGACAGACACTACAGGAAGAAACACAAGGAAGGGAGTGGGTGAGTGGGAAAACCCATGATGATGGATGATAGAAATGGGCAAGTTATGAATGGCTGGAGGAAGGAGGAGGAAGATCAAAGGCTTGGCAGAAAAGGTGTGTTTTGAGGAGAGCTTTAAACCGGGGAAAGGATGCTAACATAAGAACATAAGATATGCCATACTGGGTCAGACCAAGGTCCATCAAGCCCAGTATTCTGTTTCCAACAGTGGCCAATCTAGGTCATATGTACCTAGCAGTTTCCCCAAGGGACACAGGTTCCACAATGCTTGTATTGGTTCAAGCATTGATATCCTGGGTCCCTTCTTAATAATGGCTTATGGACCTTTCCTCCAGGAACTTGTCCAAACCGTTTTTAAACCCAGCTACAGTAACAGCCTTTACTACATCCTCCGGTAACAAATTCCAGAGTTTGATTACACGTTGAGTGAAAAAATATTTTCTTTTATTAGTGTTAAATAGTTTACCCTGTAGCTTCATTGCATGTCCCCTAGTCTTTCTATATTCTGATAAGGTAAACAATCGATCTACGTTTACCGGTTCCACTCCATTCATTAATTTATAGACTTCTATCATATCTCCCCTCAGCCGTCTCTTTTCCAGGTTAAAGAGCCCTAACCTTTTTAGCCTATCTTCATAGGAGTATCCTTCCATCCCCTTTACCATTTTGGTGGCTCTTCTCTGAACCTTTTCTAATAACTCTATATCCTTTTTAAGATACGGCGACCAGAAATGCACACAATATTCAAGGTGCGGTCTCACCATGGAACGATATAGAGGCATTACAATATCCTTTGTTTTATTTTCCATTCCTTTCCTTATCATACCTAGCATTCTATTTGCTCTCTTGGCTGCCGCTGCACACTGGGCCGAGGGTTTTAACATGGTATCCACAATGACGCCTAAATCTTTTTCCTGGGTGGTGGTTCCTAATGTGGAACCTTGCATCGTGTAACCATAGTTTGGGTTGTTCTTCCCTAGGTGCATAACCTTGCACTTGTCCACATAAAATTTCATTTGCCATTTTGATGCCCAGTCTTCCAATTTATCAAGATCCTCTTGCAATTTTCCACAATCCTCTTGGGTTTTAACAACTTTAAATAGTTTTGTGTCATCTGCAAATTTGATAACCTCACTCGTTATTCCACTTTCCAGGTCATTTATGAATAAGTAAAAAAGCAGCGGACCCAGCACAGATCCCTGGGGTACACCACTATTCACCTTTCTCCATTGGGAAAATTGGCCATTTAGCCCTACCCTCTGCTATCTATCTTTTAACCAGTTCCTGATCCACAATAGTACACTGCCTCCTATCCAATGACTCTTTAGTTTTGCCAAAAGTCTCTCATGAGGGACCTTGTCAAAGGCTTTCTGAAAGTCCAGATACACTATATCAACCGACTCACCTTTGTCCACCTGTTTATTCACTCCTTCAAAAAAACATAACAGATTAGAAAGACAAGATCTTCCTTGTCTAAAGCCATGTTGGCTGTCTCTCATTAGTTCATGACTATCTACATGCTGAGTAATTTTATTCTTTATGATGGTTTCTATCATTTTTCCCGGTATTGACGTCAGGCTCACCGGTCTGTAGTTTCCCGGATCACCCCTGGAACCCTTTTTAAAAATTGGTGTTACATTGGCGATCCTCCAATCTTCAGGTATTAGAGATGATTTTAATGATAGTTCACAGATTACTAATAGCAGGTCTGCAATCTCATATTTCAGTTCTTTCAATACTCTTGGATGTATACCATCCGGCCCAGGTGATTTGCTACTCTTCAGCTTATCTAATAGTTGTAATACATCTTCTCGATGTATCGATATTTCCTTCAATTCTTCTGCACCTTTAAATACCACTTCAGTCATGGGTAACATCCCTACATCTTCCTCAGTAAAGACTGAAGCAAAGAATTCATTCAGTCTCTCCGCTATCGCCTTGTCGCCTCTTAGTGCTCCTTTAACCCCTTTATCATCTAATGGACCAACTGACTCTCTCACAGGTTTTTTGCTACGAATGTACTTGAAAAGGTCTTTACTTCGCGTTTTTGCTTCCGCAGCAAGCTTCTTCTCAAATTCTCCCTTTGCCTGCCTTATCAATGCCTTGCATTTGACTTGCCAGTGCTTGTGCTGTTTCCAGGTTTCGTTGTTTGGCTCTTTTTTCCATTTCCTGAAAGATGCTTTTTTGGCAACAACAGCCTCTCTGACCTCAACTTTAAACCATGCTGGCAGTTTTTTGGACTTCTTTCCACTTTTCTTAAAGCGTGGAATACAGCTGGTCTGGGCTTCCAAGATAGTATTTTTCAACAACAGCCAAGCCTGATGTACGTCTTTAACCTTTGCAACTGCTCCTTTTAGTTTTTTCTTGACTGTTTTCCTCATTTTATCATAGTCTCCCTTTCGAAAGTTAAAAGGTAGTACTGTGGATTTCCTTACTATCCCTCCTCCACTAATTAAATCAAAGGCGATCATGCTATGATCACTATTGCCAAGTGGCCCCAACAACCTTATCTCTTGCACTAGCTCTGGTGTTCCACTAAGGATTAGGTCTAATATGGCTTCCCCTCTGGTCGGTTCATGAACCAGCTGCTCCAAGAAGCAGTCATTTATTTCATCTAGGAACTTTATCTCCCTAGCATGTCCTGACGTGACACTGACCCAGTCGATACCGGGGTAGTTGAAATCACCCATTATTATTACTGTGCTGTAACTTTTGTTAGCTTCCTTGATTTCTTTGAGCATTTCATCATCCATTTGGTCATTCTGGCCAGGCGCTCGATAGTACACCCCCACTGCCATTGCCTTCCCCCTTTTACATGGAATTTCAATCCATATAGATTCTACAGCAGATTTTGTTTCCTGCAAAACTTTAATCCTTTCTGACTCAATGCCCTCTCTAATATAGAGAGCAACCCCTCCACCAATTTGATCAGCTCTATCATTACGATATAGTTTGTACCCAGGTATCACAGTGTCCCACTGGTTGTCCTCCTTCCACCATGTCTCTGATATTCCAATCATATCTAACCTTTCATTTAGTGCTATATATTCTAACTCTCCCATCTTATTTTTTAGACTTCTAGCATTTGCATACAAGCATTTTAGAGAATGTATTTTATCCATATTAATTTGTCTGTTAGACATGAGTAATTTGGGATCTTTAAGCTCTGTCTGCTCCATACTTGAGGGCATTTGGGCTACTTTACTCTTTTGTGGAACCTCTCTGCTTTTAGTAGTATCCTTCAAAGATACATTCTTCCGAACCATCTGCTCTTGGGCGACTGTCGGCTTTCCCCTAATATCTAGTTTAAAAGCTGCTCTATCTCCTTTTTAAAGGTTAATGCCAGCAGCCTGGTTCCATCCCGGTTAAGGTGAAGCCCATCCCTTCGGAAGAGCCCCTCCTTTCCCCAGAATGTTCCCCAGTTCCTAACAAATCCAAACCCCTCATCTCTGCACCATTGTCTCATCCACGCATTGAGACTCCGGAGCTCTGCCTGCCTTTTGGGTCCTGTGCGTGGAACAGGAAGCATTTTGGAGAATGCTACCCTGGAAGTTCTGGATTTCAACTTCCTACCTAAAAGCCTAAATTTAGCCTCCAGAACCTCCCTACCACATTTTCCTATGTCATTGGTACCAACATGTACCAAGACAGCAGACTCCTCCCCAGCACTATCTAAGACCTTATCTAGGTGGCGCCTGAGGTCCGCTACCTTTGCACCAGGCAGGCATGTTACCAGGCGATCCTCACGTCCACCAGCCACCCAGCTATCTACATGCCTAATGATCGAATCACCAACTATAACGGCTGTCCTAACCCTTCCCTCATGGGCACATGGCCCTGGAGAAACTTCCTCAGTGCCAGAGGGTTTTACATCACCTGGAGGACATGTCCTAGTTACAGGATCACTTCCTGCCACACCAGGGTGATGCTCTCCTGTCACGTGACCTCTCTCCTCCATGGCAACAGGGATGCTGCCAGACTGGAGGTGGGACTTCAGGACTATATCCCTGTAGGTCTCGTCTATGTACCTCTCTGTCTGTCTTATGCTTTCCAAGTCTGCTACTTTAGCCTCTAGAGAACGGACTCGTTCCTGAGAGCAAAGAGCTCCTTGCACTTAGTGCACACGTAAGACCTCTCACCAACTGGGAGAAAATCATACATGTGACACTCAATGCAAAAGACTGGAAAGCCCCCATCCCGCTGCTGGACTGCTGTCTGCATCTTAGTTTTAAGTTTGTGTTTAGATCTAAGTTCTTTACTTACTAAGGGTTGCTATGGATATTTATACTAATAAAACTGAACCTAATACGTTTAATATACCTTGTTCACCTGAAGCTTAACTAATCTCAGGTCCTTAGTGTATGACAGATTTGGGTAATGAGCTTCACCTGAGAGCACCTCCTGTCTTTTAAGATGTGTAAGTACCTATAAAGCTACGATTATCCCAGGGGTGGGTGGGTGTGGGGAGGGTGGGAGGGAATTAACACTTATTAAAAGAGGGCTGCTACACAGTACCCTGTCTTGTGCTGCTGAGGTAAGCTATATTCTGATTTGATTTAAATTATAGCTCTTAGCTGCTGCTAGGCTCTAACTTCTTATGAAATTTAAAGTACAAGCTCTCTGCTGGGTTCTAAATTTAACCAGAAAGCTCTTTTCTGTGTTGTAAATTTAAGCTAAAAGAACTTTGCTGATGCTAGCCCTGAGTGACTATTAAATGTAAACTACAAGCTCTCTGTTGGGTTCCAAATGTAACCAGAAAGCTCTCTTCTGTGTTTTAAATTTAAACTAAAAGTACTTTGCTGTTACTAGGCCCTGAGTGACTATTAAATTTAAAGTACAAGCTCTCTGCTGGGTATGAAATGTAACCAGAGAATTCTCCTCTGTGTTTTAAATGTAAACTTAAACTGCTGCTACTAGGCCCTGACTGATTTAACAAAAATAGTGGATCACAGATTAATTAGCTTTAATACAAAGAATTCCTTTTAGAAAATTACCAGAAGTAAATATTCACAGTTGCAGATCTCCCTCCAGAAGCAAAAGTCCCCCTTACCAGTCTTACCAGAACATAAGATATGCCATACTGGGTCAGACCAAGGTCCATCAAGCCCAGTATTCTGTTTCCAACAGTGGGCAAACTAGGTCATATGTACCTAGCAGTTTCCCCAAGAGACACAAGTTCCACAATGCTTGTACTGGGTCAAGCATTGATATCTTCGGTCACTTCTTAATAATGGTTTAGGGACCTTTCCTCCAGGAACTTGTCCAAACCTTTTTTAAACCCAGCTACACTAACAGCCTTTACTACATCCTCCAGTAACAAATTCCAGAGTTTGATTACACGTTGAGTGAAAAAATATTTTCTTTTATTGTAGCAGCAAACTGCAGTCAATGAACAAGTCCAGGAGTCAATTTACAGGGTCCAAACCAGTTTATTTGTGCACAGGCCCAGTCAGTCAAAGCTTTCAAGGAACTGAGCGGAGCTCTCCATAAAGACATAACTTTTTATACCACTTTTCTAGCTTGATACATGAAAACTTTCCATTGGTTCTAGCTCAATACATTTGATACATGCAAACATTTCATTGGCTATACATTCCCTTCAATTATTTTATTTATTTTATTTTATTTATTTTCATTTCTTATATACCGCACTATTTGCGATCAGCGCGGTTTACATAAAACAAACAGTGTCCGACAATAAACAAAAGTCAAGTCATTACATTGAACGGGAACAAGTAACTTGGATAACCGGGAGAACTATATACATATTGTGACGCCTCGTCTTACCAATTACACCAACTTGTGACGCAGTGTATTTGGTTACAGCGTCGTGTATGTTACTTTGTTATCGCTGTTCTCTGGTTGAGCAAAATTGTAGTTGTAGGCCCAGTGATCACAGCCAAAGCAATTTGAAGGTAAACAATAGGTTTATTGTTCCCAGCAGGTTTTCTTCACCCCAGAACAGATATTCAAGGATAACAACATGAATAAAGCAAATAAAGTCCTGTACAAATGTTCCCTGATACTTCTCAGGTTACTGTAGTCCAAAACAACTGTAGACTTTCTTAACAGCGATACTCATTCAAGGCATTCAAATAAAGAACTTCCAACAAGCGTGGTTTTCCTGTTCCACCTTCACATGGATAATTCACTTCAAGCCTTAGAATTATGCACTTCACTAGTATCAGCAGTCAGACAACTTCTTGTCTGTACTTAAACCCTATTCTCTACATGCTTTTAAAACAGCCTTAAAACATTGCTTCTGTTTAAGCTGTACATTTAAAAGTCACACTGGCAAATCCCGCATTCCATCTCAGAGCTACTGTGATCAGACAATGGAATGTCGGTTTGCATGGATTCTTCGTCGCTGAGTTGAGCTCCTTGGCTCTCTGGCCTATTCGCGTCTAGGGCTCTTAAATGGTGGAGGAGATCTTGTATCTGCTTTTCTCCCCTCTCACTGCCTGTCCTGCAGTCTTGTAAGGATAACTGTTTATTCAGCCTCTTAAAGAGCTGGGCATAAGGATTTCTTCCTTCTTCCTTTTTCCTGTACCTTATTCCCTGTTGAGGAACTACGTGTTTCTTGTAACTAGGCTTTTCAGGGACTCTACCAATCTCCCATTCCTCCAGCTCAGTATCTGTGCTTGAATCACGCTGCTGCCAATTATGAGCTAGCTGACGGGCACCTGTGCTGGCTTCTAGCTTACAAGTTCTACCATGTTCACTGCCAATATTGCAAGGTAAACTATCAGAGGAATTACTTCTGTCTCCTTCATACACAGGCTCTATATTCTGTTTAAAAGGCTTATAAGTTTTTCTGACCTGGTTCAGCTTTTCTTGAGGGCAATCCCTTCCTGGGAGGATTCTCGGCTGTTTCCCCCAGACGTGGCTCTCTCTCTGCAAGGTGGCTGGCAATGGTCCAGGTAATTGGATCCCAGCTGGTCACGCTTGCTCTGAGCTCGGCCCCTTTTGGATAAGGATTCTGTTTCTGTTCCTCTGCCAAGAATGCCTGACTCCAAGGCTGTATCTGCACTCCTGGAGTCCCCTTTTCCTGGCTTTGCCAAAGGTAAGTTCCTATTTTGCCTTTTTCCTTCCTCCTGTAGCTCTCTGCGTTCCTCGTCTGATCTCCTCTCTGATCCAGCTGATCTTGCTGATCCAGCAGATCTTGCTGCTCGGGCTGATCTGGCTGATCTTGCAGATCCTACTGAACCTACCACTTCCTGGTTAAGTGGAGTGGTTTGTCCAATCAGGTGAGAGTCCACCCCTTTCCCTGGTTGGCTAGCTCTCCCTGTCAGCGTAGAGCTAAGGTGTGGCTCCCTTTCTTTTCTCTCCTGCCCTGCAACTCTGTGCGCTGAGGTTTTAACCGTCAGCTGCCCTGTATTCCTGGCAGGTTCAGAGGAAAAAGTTTGTTTAAAAGCCTTTTTCTTGTGCTCTGACAGCTCTGCCTTGTCACACAACCCCCCATTTAAGATATTCCGTGCTGTCTGAAAACTTTCAGAACAGCCCGGAATCCTTCTCTGGTGGCTGTAGCTAAATTCGTGATCAGGAACTGTAGCTAAACGAGCTAATACTACCCGTTCGTGCCAGGGCCTTAAAACGTTCACATGGAAGTTTTGTTGCTTCCCCCTCCTGATTTCTACTGTGTAAGTGGTGGGTCCTATTCGTTTGATAACCCGGCAGGGTCCCCTCCAGGTGCTTTCAAACTTTGGTTTGCGACCCGGTATCACTACCATGACCTTTTCACCAATTTCTAAACGCTTAGGTTTGGTGCGGAGGTTATAATCTTTTTTCTGCCTCCCTTGACTGGAGGTCAGATTTTCGCCTACTACCTGAGATGTACGCTGTACCCAGGCTCCTAAATTTCTTCGAAACGGGGGTCTCTCTATCTCTTCCGTAGCGGGTTCTACCCATCGATTTTTAGATCTCTGGGGTGGTTTTACTGGCCTATAGGGGGTGCCCTTCTGGCATGCGGGACACGCTCTACAATATTTTGCGGTCTCGCGATAAACGCCAGGCCAATAGAAACGACTCAAAAGCTGTTTCAAGGTGCCTTCTACTCCTTCGTGGCCCCCTAAGGGATGGATATGCGCTAAACGCAAAATCCAATTTTTAAAGGTATTGGGCACTACTAATTGCCTCCTGGTACCTTTAGAATGTGGATCCAAGGTTTCCCTATATAACACCTTTCTAACTAAGTGAAAATAGGGTAATGACCGTGCTCTCTTATTAGCCTTATCAAAAGCATAGGTCAAGGCTGGATCCTGCCTTTGTTCATCGGGAAATGAAGGGAATTTTGCTACCAATTGGGCCGGAGCCCAGGGTAACTCCTGTCCTGCCCTTAGTTCCGTCCGAGTACGGGACCTGCACTGTTTCTCCCTGCGATTTTCCCCCTTCTTAAGTTTTGCATGCTCCCGAGAGGGAGTTATCAACCCACTATGTGAGGGTAATTCTGCTGAGGGATCTGTTACAGAATTTTGATCCTCGTGACTGTCTTTACTTTGGGCGCATGTAGATACTAGACCTATACCACCTCTTTCTTTAGAGGGAGATATGTCCTGATCCTCTTTACGTCCCCTTGGGTTTTTACCTTTTATAAGAAGGTCAGCTTCGTCCTTGACGGCTAACGCTTGTACTAGGCCTTCCTTAAACTGTGGACTATTCCTACCTAGAACTAAGGAATAGGGTAAGTTAGGCACCACCACCACTGGGATATCTTTCTTTACCCCTAGACCGTCCACCACTACTGTGTGCACCGGATAAGGCCTATCCGCACCGTGTACACAGCGAATTTTAATCCTTCCTTCAGGGTGTCTTTCTGGGCACTCATCCGGGGTTCCTATCTCATTCCAGAATTCCTCTGAGACCATTGACTGGTCAGCGCCAGAATCTAACAGCGCTTCAATCTGGACGTTGTTAACAGTGACTGCTAATAAGAATCCCTCCCCCACCTTCTTGGAAGGAGTAGTCACTAGAGCTAGCTTAGCCTTACAATTTCTTCTCAGGTGTCCCTGTTGACCGCAAGAAAAACATTTACGTTCTTCCCACCCAGTTTTAAACAAGGGCTCCTTAGATGGACACTCTCCCACCATAGTTCTTCCCTTTGTTACTGGCATTCTCAGGACTGACTGCTCTGAAACACCCATCCCCCGCTGTCTTATTGCCTCTGCCGCAAAGAAGCGATCGGCTAGCGTGATGGCATCTTTAGTGCTTCTACAGTCCTGTAGAACCAAGAAAGATTGTACTTCTTTAGGGACTGCCTCCAGAAATTGTTCTAGTACAATATCATCCATAATAGTGTCAAGGCTCCTGTTACTTGGTGAAAGCCATTTATGCACTAACGCTTTAATTCTATGGCATAAAGCCTGTGGTGACTCGCCCGGGTTTAATTTGCACCCTCTGAAACGGCGACGGTACACCACCGGTGTTAGGCCCAGCCTTTCTCTTATGGCTTTGACCACAGCGTCATAATCAGTAGCCAGATCATTGGGCATCTCTCTATATGTTGTTAATGCCTCTCCCGTTAAGGAAGTAGCAAACCTGATGACCCAATGTTCTTTTGGCCATCCGCTCATGATAGCAATGCGTTCAAAGACTTCGATATGGTCATCTATATCGACTTCTTTAGACATTGGTCCTAATGACCACATTCCTTGACCACACTGTCCAAGTCCTGCATTAGTTCCTAATGAACTAGAAACAGTTCTCAGTACTTGAGTCGTCTCCTTTTGTTCTCCAATCCATGAAGTCAGCAGATCCATCACCGGCTTCTGCTGCGCCTGGAACATCTCCGCCATGCGTTCCTGTGTCTGCGCTGCTCTCGCCTCCTGCTGTTGGAACCTCTCCGCTACCCACGACATCAGGTGTGCGGGCTCCATCCCGTTGTTGCTGAAATGACACACAAAAGAAAACACACCAAGTGCGGCACCAATACACTCGCACCTGCCTAGCTCCCGGCTTATGTCTGCTTTAACCCTCCCCCCTTGTAGCAGTATCCTTATACAAGCCTTCCCAGCTACTGGTTACCTGCTACAAGTGGAGAGTCTCGCTCGTCAGGATTATGCTGGTGCTTGCACAGGAACTCTGGTCCGGCTTCACCGCTCTTGCGCTCCTAACTGCTCTCGCAGATCCGGTCAGCTCTTCCTTCAGGCACTTTCCTTTTGTATTTGGATTTTTTTTTTTTTTTTTTTTTCAAGCTTGCACGAGGTTTATTCTCTCGTCAGGACTTCACTGTTGGGGTTGGTATATCCTCCTTTCTGGACAGAGTGTTGAAAAATCCTCAAAACTACGCCAATAATGTGACGCCTCGTCTTACCAATTACACCAACTTGTGACGCAGTGTATTTGGTTACAGCGTCGTGTATGTTACTTTGTTATCGCTGTTCTCTGGTTGAGCAAAATTGTAGTTGTAGGCCCAGTGATCACAGCCAAAGCAATTTGAAGGTAAACAATAGGTTTATTGTTCCCAGCAGGTTTTCTTCACCCCAGAACAGATATTCAAGGATAACAACATGAATAAAGCAAATAAAGTCCTGTACAAATGTTCCCTGATACTTCTCAGGTTACTGTAGTCCAAAACAACTGTAGACTTTCTTAACAGCGATACTCATTCAAGGCATTCAAATAAAGAACTTCCAACAAGCGTGGTTTTCCTGTTCCACCTTCACATGGATAATTCACTTCAAGCCTTAGAATTATGCACTTCACTAGTATCAGCAGTCAGACAACTTCTTGTCTGTACTTAAACCCTATTCTCTACATGCTTTTAAAACAGCCTTAAAACATTGCTTCTGTTTAAGCTGTACATTTAAAAGTCACACTGGCAAATCCCGCATTCCATCTCAGAGCTACTGTGATCAGACAATGGAATGTCGGTTTGCATGGATTCTTCGTCGCTGAGTTGAGCTCCTTGGCTCTCTGGCCTATTCGCGTCTAGGGCTCTTAAATGGTGGAGGAGATCTTGTATCTGCTTTTCTCCCCTCTCACTGCCTGTCCTGCAGTCTTGTAAGGATAACTGTTTATTCAGCCTCTTAAAGAGCTGGGCATAAGGATTTCTTCCTTCTTCCTTTCCTTTTTCCTGTACCTTATTCCCTGTTGAGGAACTACGTGTTTCTTGTAACTAGGCTTTTCAGGGACTCTACCAATCTCCCATTCCTCCAGCTCAGTATCTGTGCTTGAATCACGCTGCTGCCAATTATGAGCTAGCTGACGGGCACCTGTGCTGGCTTCTAGCTTACAAGTTCTACCACGTTCACTGCCAATATTGCAAGGTAAACTATCAGAGGAATTACTTCTGTCTCCTTCATACACAGGCTCTATATTCTGTTTAAAAGGCTTATAAGTTTTTCTGACCTGGTTCAGCTTTTCTTGAGGGCAATCCCTTCCTGGGAGGATTCTCGGCTGTTTCCCCAGAGACGTGGCTCTCTCTCTGCAAGGTGGCTGGCAATGGTCCAGGTAATTGGATCCCAGCTGGTCACGCTTGCTCTGAGCTCGGCCCCTTTTGGATAAGGATTCTGTTTCTGTTCCTCTGCCAAGAATGCCTGACTCCAAGGCTGTATCTGCACTCCTGGAGTCCCCTTTTCCTGGCTTTGCCAAAGGTAAGTTCCTATTTTGCCTTTTTCCTTCCTCCTGTAGCTCTCTGCGTTCCTCGTCTGATCTCCTCTCTGATCCAGCTGATCTTGCTGATCCAGCAGATCTTGCTGCTCGGGCTGATCTGGCTGATCTTGCAGATCCTACTGAACCTACCACTTCCTGGTTAAGTGGAGTGGTTTGTCCAATCAGGTGAGAGTCCACCCCTTTCCCTGGTTGGCTAGCTCTCCCTGTCAGCGTAGAGCTAAGGTGTGGCTCCCTTTCTTTTCTCTCCTGCCCTGCAACTCTGTGCGCTGAGGTTTTAACCGTCAGCTGCCCTGTATTCCTGGCAGGTTCAGAGGAAAAAGTTTGTTTAAAAGCCTTTTTCTTGTGCTCTGACAGCTCTGCCTTGTCACAATATGCGTAGTATTGAATAGGTAACTATGTACATGTCAGATGGAATTATCCAATTAGAAATCTCTCCAGAGCCTAGCAACTGGTCCCCCTCCCTCGGGACCGTTTTAACAATGGTCCAGTTCTTGACTTAACTTCAAGGTTAACCTTGGCTCCAGGAATGCATATTCTGAAACATTTCTGTTCTTTCACATACAAGAGAATAATAGAAGACTTTATGAATTCATAAAAACTTCTGATTAAGCATTTCCAAACCACTTTTCTTATTTCACACAAATGTTTGGTTCTTTTCTAGCTATAGTATGGGTTAGAATCCAGGCCTAAGTTACAGGCCTTTCATAGCAACAGGCCATTCATAGCAACAGGCCATGCTAGGCCATGGCCTACCACATTATTAGTCTTAAATAGTTTACCCTGTAGCTTCATTGCATGTCCCCTAGTCTTTCTATATTCTGATAAGGTAAACAACACAGGTACACTAAAAAAAATTTTTTTTAAACTGCCTCTAATGTTTCGATTGATTTTTACGTTTTTTGGTGCGCTGAATCCAAATCTGGTAACCAATTTGCTCCATCACGTACAGAGTTTTTGCTACATTGGGTTAGCAGTTTGAGGTGAACGTTTCAGATTGAGTGCGATCGAGATAAAAGTTTCTTGGATGAATTCTTTATACTAATTGTTTAGTAGTTATTCAAATAAGAATAAAGAAAATTGTAGCAAGGCAGCACATAAGAATAGAGTAATGTCAACAAAACACACTGTGATGGTAGCAAAATTGTCTGCACTTAAAACAGCCACATACATGTGCACAAACATTGAGCATATAAGAGCGAGGTTAGACACAAAGCAAAGCAAAGAAATGTGCAAAAAATGTTGTACAGGTATGTATGCAAGAATAGAAAACGCAAACCGCACCATTGCAATACATGAAGACAAACACCCGATGGTGTGAAAATAAAATTCTAATAAATGAGATCCGACACTGTGGTAATAACTAGCAAATTTTTATTTCAAAGTTTAGTAAAAACACGATATTTGTCAACACAGTTTAGATTTTAAAGTCATTCTTGGGTCAATCAATCTCCTGGTGGGCCCGTTTCTTCTTCCCCCGAATGCTTCTCTTGGTGCGCTGCTTGGCGTATTTTTCATCTGGGGTTTCCCGCAGCAGCAACCAGCAGAAATCAGCCATCATAGTGGTGTTCCATCTTCCTTGGTACCTTCTCTCTGCGTCCTTGATGTCCTGGTGAAACATTTCACCTTGTTCTTCACTGTACGCCCCCAAGTTTTCGGGAAAGTAGTTCACATGGGAGTGCAAGAAATGGACTTTCAGGCTCATGTTACAGCCTTGTTCTTTGAAGGCATTGAGCATCCTGGCAACAATATCCTTATAGTTCTCATCCCGCCTGTTCCCCAAGAATTTGAGAACAACATCCTTGAAGGAATCCCAGGCTTCTTTTTCCTTCTCAGACATTGTTTCAGCGAATGCTCCATCTGAAATGAGTTTCCTTATATCAGGGCCAACAAACACTCCTTCCTTTAGCTTTGCTTCAGAAAGTCGGGGGAACTTTGAGCAAAGGTACCGAAAGCACTCACCATCTTTTGGAAGGGACTTGATGAATTGCTTAATGAGACCCAACTTAATGTGGAGAGGTGGTAATAGAATTTTATCACGAGGTACCAAGCTCTCATGAAGAACATTTTTCTCACCGGGTCTCAAATACTCCCGAATTGGCCAGTCTTTTTTCCCCCAGTGTAGGTCGCGGGCCCGGCTATCCCACAAGCAAAGGAAGCAGGGATATTTGGTGAAACCGGATTGCTGCCCTAATAGCATGGATAGAATTTTAAAGTCTCCACAAATCATCCACTTATGCTCATCATAACGAATCTTCTGAAGAATCAGGGCCAAATTCTCGTATTTTTCTTGGAGAATAACAGAGTGAGCAATAGGAACTGAAGCGAATGTGTTGCCATTATGAAGAAGAACACCTTTTATGCTGTCTTTTGACGAATCAATGAACAGCCGCCATTCAGCAGGATCATACTTGAGTTTAAACTTTTCCATCACTCCGTATATATCGTTGCAAAATACCAAATCTTCCTCTTTGCTGAAATACTTCAAAAATTGTGTCTCGCGGTTGCGGTACCAATAAAAAGTTGTTCCTGGTGACAATAGATTTTTCTGTTTAAGCCGAGAACATAGCAGTTGGGCAGCATCTTTTGGGAGTCCTAAATCCCGGACTAAATCATTCAATTCAGCTTGAGAGAAAAGTTCAGGTTTCGGATCTGGTTCAGTTTCAAACTCGGAAGTACTGGACTCATCGGGAAAAGCCATCTGATGAGTCTCATCATGATCAGAACCGTCCACACAAATATGATCCAAAGATTTTGGTGGTTCAGGCACAGGTACTTCGTTGCTATGAGGCATAGGCCTAATTGCTGAGGGAAGGTTGGGGTAACTTATTACGTTCTTATTTTTTAAGTTGTATCCCTTCACAATGCAAGAGCAAAAATAGCAGTCACTGCTGTGGTCTCTTTGTTCACGCCACATCATAGGTATTCCGAAAAGAAAAGCTTGTTTTTTACCTTTCATCCATAAGCGTAGATCTTCCTCACATGTCTTGCACACTTTGTGAGGAGCCCACGGTTTGTCTTGATCGCCTAACTTCAAACCGAAATAGGCGAAATATACTTTTTTAATAAATGCAGAAATGTTCCTCTGCCGCTTTTTCACGGTATATTCCCCACAAATAAAACAAAAACTGTCCGGAGAGTTGACGCAACCTCTGGCTCTGTGAGCCATCACAAATACACAGCACTGCAAACTACAACTGTAGTGAACCACTTCGGAATAAAGCTGGATTACGACTGAGCAAACAAAAGGTAATAATGAACTTGCAAGAAACTGAAATTTGACAGGAACGTTCATGTCGCAACCACCGTGTTTGAGCGAACGAACGAGGCGAGGCGAACAGGAAAGAACATGCACCAGCGCGAGTACTGGATTTAGCCCCCCGCCTCCCAATTGTCCTGTTAATGTATAAAATGAATACAAAACACTCTAAAATATCATGAGGGAGTGTTTCTAGTTAGTTAACCATTACAACCTCTATTTTGGGCCAAGAAAATAAACTGCAGTCGGCTAAAAAGAAATTATGTGAACATTCCTTATATGGGTAAGAAATCTAATTTTGCAAGAAAACGTGACGTGATGGAACATTTTGGCTATTTTTCCTGGATTCAGCACCCCAAAATCTATAGGAATCAGTTGCAAAACTGGAGGCAGTTTTTTGGTAGTGTACCTGTGCAATCGATCTACGTTTACCCGTTCCACTCCGTTCATTAATTTATAGACTTCTATCATATCTCCCCTCAGCCGTCTCTTTTCCAGGTTAAAGAGCCCTAACCTTTTTAGCCTTTCTTCATAGGAGTATCCTTCCATCCCCTTTACCATTTTGGTGGCTCTTCTCTGTACCTTTTCTAAAATCGCTATATCCTTTTTAAGATACGGCGACCAGAATTGCACACAATATTCAAGGTGCGGTCTCACCATGGAACGATATAGAGGCATTATAATATCTTTTGTTTTATTTTCCATTCCTTTCCTTATCATACCTAGCATTCTATTTGCTCTCTTGGCCGCCGCTGCACACTGGGCCGAGGGTTTTAACATGGTATCCACAATGACGCCTAAATCTTTTTCCTGGGTGGTGGTTCCTAATGTGGAACCTTGCATCGTGTAACCATAGTTTGGGTTGTTCTTCCCTAGGTGCATAACCTTGCACTTGTCCACATTAAATTTCATCTGCCATTTTGATGCTCAGTCTTCCAATTTATCAAGATCCTCTTGCAATTTTTCACAATCCTCTTGGTTTTAACAACTTTAAATAGTTTTGTGTCATCTGCAAATTTGATAACCTCACTCGTTATTCCACTTTCCAGGTCATTTATGAATATGTCAAAAAGCAGTGGACCCAGCACAGATCCCTGGGGTACACCACTATTCACCTTTCTCCATTGGGAAAATTGGCCATTTAGCCCTACCCTCTGCTTTCTATCTTTTAACCAGTTCCTGATCCACAATAGTACATTGCCTCCTATCCCATGACTCTTTAGTTTTGCCAAAAGTCTCTGATGAGGGACCTTGTCAAAGGCTTTCTGAAAGTCCAGATACACAATATCAACCGACTCACCTTTGTCCACCTGTTTATTCACTCCTTCAAAAAACATAACAGATTAGTAAGACAAGATCTTCCTTGTCTAAAGCCATGTTGGCTGTCTCCCATTAGGTTGTGACTATCTACATGCTGAGTAATTTTATTCTTTATGATGGTTTCTACCATTTTTCCCGGTACTGACGTCAGGCTCACCGGTCTGTAGTTTCCCGGATCACCCCTGGAACCCTTTTTAAAAATTGGTGTTACATTGGCGATCCTCCAATCTTCAGGTATTAGAGATGATTTTAATGATAGTTCACAGATTACTGATAGCAGTTCTGCAATCTCATATTTCAGTTCTTTCAACACCCTTGGATGTATACCATCCGGCCCAGGTGATTTGCTACTCTTCAGTTTATCTAATAGTTGTAAGACATCTTCCCGACGTATCGATATTTCCTTCAATTCTTCCGCACCTTTAAATACCACTTCAGTCATGGGTAACATCCCTACATCTTCCTCAGTAAAGACCGAAGCAAAGAATTCATTCAGTCTCTCCGCTATCGCCTTGTCGCCTCTTAGTGCTCCTTTAACCCCTTTATCATCTAATGGACCAACTGACTCTCTCACAGGTTTTTTGCTACGAATGTACTTGAAAAGGTCTTTATTTCGCGTTTTTGCTTCCGCAGCAAGTTTCTTCTCAAATTCTCTCTTTGCCTGCCTTATCAATGCCTTGCATTTGACTTGCCAGTGCTTGTGCTGTTTCCAGGTTTCGTCGTTTGGCTCTTTTTTCCATTTCCTGAAAGATGCTTTTTTGGCAACAACAGCCTCTCTGACCTCACCTTTAAACCATGCTGGCAGTTTTTTGGACTTCCTTCCACTTTTCTTAAAGCGTGGAATACAGCTGGTCTGGGCTTCCAAGATAGTATTTTTCAACAACACCCTAGCTTGATGTACGTCTTTAACCTTTGCAACTGCTCCTTTTAGTTTTTTCTTAACTGTTTTCCTCATTTTATCATAGTCTCCCTTTCGAAAGTTAAAAGGTCGTACTGTGGATTTCCTTACTATCCCTCCTCCACTAATTAAATCAAAGGCGATCATGCTATGATCACTATTGCCAAGTGGCCCCAACACCCTTATCTCTTGCACTAGATCTGGTGTTCCGTGCGAATAGAGTACGGGAGAGAATTCCAAAGGGTGGGACTTATAAAGAAAAAGGCAGCGTGTCGTGTCGATTCGAGGCGGGCCTGGGTGGGTGAGGGAAGGAAGAGGCGGTTGCCATATGACGAGCGGAGAATGCGAGGAGTGGGTTGAAGAAAGATGAGGTCAGCTAAATACTGGGGAGTGTTGGTATAGAGAGCCTTATTGGTGATATTGAGCAACTTGTACACAGAGCGGACCTTAACGGGAAGCCAGTGGAGGGAGAGAAGGCGTGGAGTGATGTGGTCCCGATGTGAAGAGAAAGTAAGGAGGCGTGCAGCTGTGTTCTGAATTAATTGCAATCTTCGAATTTGATACTGGGGGAGGCCGGAGAGTAGAGAATTACAATAATCGAGCCGAGTGATCACTAAAGAGAGAACAAGAGTGACAAGGGACGTGGGTGGGAGAAGAGAGCGAACAGACCTAATCTTGCAGAGATGGAAAAAGGAACTACGCACCACCCCCGAGATGTGCTGGTGAAACGAGAGTGAAGAATCCAAGGTAACATCAAGATAGAGAAGGGTTGAGACCAGGGGAATAGGTGAATTTGCCATAGATGGTGACAGGGTGGGTGAAGGAGCCCCAAAGGTGAACCAGATAGCGGCTGATTTAGAGGGGTTAACGATAAGGAAATTTTCGTGGAACCAGGTGGCAATGGAGGTGAGACAATTGTTGAGGGGGGAGAGGTCAGGAGCTAGAGGTGATGTATGGTGAATCAGGAGGATATCATCAGCAAAAAAGTAAGTGGATAGGCCGGATTGTTGAATTAATAATGCAAGGGGGGCAAGAAAAACATTGAAGAGGAGGGGTGCTAGAATGGAGCCCTGAGGGACGCCACATTGTAAGGGGAGAGCGGCAGAGGAGGTGGTACCAGATTGAACAGTGAAGGTGCGGGAGAAGAGAAAGGATTGAAAGCACTGGTGAACCGTACTGCGAATCCCAAAGTCGGATAATCGTGAGAGGAGAGTGCGGTGGTCTACAACATCAAATGCTGCAGAGAGGTCCAGGGAGACGGCGATGGAAAAATCACCCTTTTCGTGAGCCCGGTGGAGGTCATTTAGAAGTGCCACGAGAATAGTTTCCGTGCTATGACCAGCCCTGAAGCACGATTGCCGGGGTGTAGGAAAATAGTGGACTCAAGGTGTGTGGTGAATTGGTGGAAGACAAGTTTCTCAAGGATCTTGGAAAGGTAGGTGAGATTGGAAACAGGACGCCAGTTGGATGGAATGGAGGGATCGAGAGTGGGTTTCTTAAGGAGAGGACGGACAAGTGCGTGTTTCCAAGCAGTGGGAAAACAGCTGGAAGCGAGGCTGGAGTTTATAATAGTGAGGGCGAAAGGGATAAGTGTGAGTGAAGGGTCGTGGAGCCACGAAGCGGGCAATGGGTCGAGTGGGCAAGTTGTTTTATGGGAGGTTGTGAATGCTTTGGTGATCTCGGTTATGGTAATAGGCCGGAATTCATGCCAGGTGTGGGGAAACGTGTGGGTGAGTTGTGGCGAAATGGAAACGACTGCAGCAGGAGAGGTAGGGGGAGGAGAAAGAGGAGGTGGGCAGGGATCGAATGTGGAGCGAAGGGTCGCAATCTTATTAAAGAAAAAGGTAGCTAGAGTTGTGGGACTGGGAGCGGAGGAAGGAAGCGACGAGGAAGGAGAGAAAGAGGAGGAGGGAGATGATAAAGAGGAAGAGAGAGAATTCAGGACCTGGTAGAGTTGGCGAGAGGAGTTAGAGGAGGAAGTAATAAGGTTGGAGTAATAAGATTGTTTAGCCGAGGTTATCTGGACGACTGGTTGATTCGTGCCAAGTCAGAGGACGAGAGTTTGCGAGTGACGGACAGGGTGGTAAAGTTTTTGCAGAGTCTTGGTTGGGTGGTGAACCAGACGAAGAGTCATTTGACGCCCACCCAGGATCTCGAGTACCTCGGGTTCGGTTCGACACAAGGGCTGGACAAATTTTCCTGCCGCTCAAACGGGCGCAGGCCTTGCAGTCGTTGGTGCGGCAGTTCCGATCGGTGCCAGCTCCGTCGGCTTGGGATTATCTCCGGGTGCTGGGCACGATGGCAGCCACGTTGGAAGCGGTACCTTGGGCCAAGGTGCATATGCGACCCCTGCAAAGAGCACTGCTACGCCGGTGGTCACATCAGTCCGATTCTTTGAGCAAGCATCTTCCTTGTCCGTTCCAAGTCAGACAGTCTCTTCATTGGTGGCTGCTCCAGATGTCTCTAGCAGCTGGGATGCCCCTGGAGCAGCCGGAATGGATTCCGTTATTGACGGATGCAAGTCTGATGGGCTGGGGAGCCCACTGTGAAGCCCACTTTGCACAGGGACTTTGGTTGCCTCAGGAATCCGCATGGTCGATAAATAGGCTGGAGCTTCGTGCAGTGTTCCGAGCTCCCCAGGCTTTCGAGGAGGTGGTGCGGGGTCATCCCATGCGGGTCCTCTCCGACAATTCGGCGACGGCTGCATACATAAACCATCAAGGCGGCACGGGGAGTGCCGCCATGGAGGAAGAGGCGGATGCGTTGTTCACTTGGCTTGAGTGCGATCTCGGCGGCACACATTGTGGGAAAGGACAATGTCACAGCAGACTTTCTCAGCTGAGTGCAAGTAGATGCCGGAGAATGAGAGTTACATCCCGACGTGTTCCAGCAAGTGATCGAGCATTGGGGGACTCCAATAATGGATCTGATGGTGACTTTCCGCTCGGCAAAGGTCAGCAGATTCTTTAGCAGAAGACGAGAAAGGATGTCGGAAGGTATAGACGCGTTGCTACATCGATGGCCAGTCGGCGGGCTCCTCTGTCTTTCCTCCGTGGGCCTTGATAGGCTGGGTGGTTCAGAAAATCGGAGCTCACCCGGGGAAGGTACTGTTCGTAGCGCCCGATTGGCCGTGACGGCCCTGGTATGCCGACCTGGTACGTCTGCTGGACGGTCAGCCTTGGCGGCTCCCGGAGCGGGAGGATCTGTTGCTTCAGGGGCCTCTTCTCATGCCTCAGGTGGATCGATTCTCGCTTACGGTATGGCCCTTGAGAGGGCTAAACTGAGGAAGAAAGGATACTCGTCGGCGGTCGTGTCGACCTTGCTTAAAGCGCGAAAACAATCTACATCGTTAGCGTACGTGCGTATCTGGCGGATTTTCGAGGATTGGTGTTCGCAACATCGAGCTCGGGCGGCCGTAGCTGATGTCCCTTTGATTTTGGAGTTTCTGCAGGACGGCTTTCTTAAAGGTCTTGCAGCTAGTTCCTTGCGAGTGCAATTGGCGGCACTTTCCTGTTATCGCGGCAAGGTACACGGAGTGTCGCTAGGGACCCATCCAGATGTGGGTCGTTTTCTGAAGGCAGTTTCTAGGTTGAGGCCTGCTCAGAGAGCTTGGGTTCTGCCGTCGGATCTTAACCTCGTGTTGGTAGCCCCGTCCAGATCTCCATTCGAGCCGTTGCATCAGGCCTCTGTGAAGGATTTGACGTTGAAGGCAGTGTTTCTCGTGGCAATTTGCTAGACAAGGCGCATTTCGGAGTTGCAAGCGTTGTCGTGTCGAGAGCCGTTCTTGTCTTTTTCAAAAGAAAAGGTGGTGTTACATACGGTTCCGTCCTTTTTGCCTAAGGTGGTTTCTCCCTTTCATGTGAACCAGGTGGTCTCTTTGCCCGTGCTGGGGGATTTGGAGGGCGGTGCTTCGGATCGCAGCCTTCGTTGTCTAGATGTTAAGAGGGTCTTGAGCCGATATCTGCGAGTGACAGAGCCTTTCCGTAAGTCGGATCGGTTGTTTGTGTTGTTCGGTGGTGCGCGTAAAGGAGAGGCAGCAGCTAAGGCTTCCATTGCGCGTTGGATTCGAGAGGCTATTGCGTCTGCTTACTTGTTGCAAGGTCGAGCAGTACCGGTGGGGTTGCGGGCGCATTCCACCAGGGCGCAGGTGTGTTCTTGGGCAGAACACAGTTTGGTTCCGCCGGGAGACATTTGTAGGGCAGCGACTTGGGCGTCGCTGCATACATTCAGTAAACATTACCGGCTGGATGTTGCGTCGGCCGCAGATGCCCGATTCGGGTCGGCGGTGCTGTCAGCTGGCTGGAAGGGTCCCTCCCAATGATTACTGCTCTGGTACATCCCAGAGGTAGAGGACTGAACTGGAGGAACGATAAGGAAATGATAATTACACTTACCTGGTAATTGTAGTTCCTTGAGTGACGACAGTTCAGTCCTCCTTCCCACCCAAGTATTCAGGAGGGATCCGGGGTGGCTAGCGAAGAAGGAGAAGTCGGTTACAGGTTGTGATAAGGAAGCTTATCATAGCTCAGGTAGGAGCTATAGAAAAGATGATGTGACTCTGAACAAGCAACCTGTCAGTTCTGGTAGAAGCAAGAAAACAGAGTTTTCACATAAAAGACTACCAGTCCCAGAATGCACCAGGTTTCCAGCAGCCATGAGAGGGGCTGAAGTGAGAGAATGTGTGTGCAATCAAGAGAGCTATGAGGTAATCCCTAAGCACTCATCTCAAAGGGCAGGGCCTGATTCAACACAGCTGCGCTGTGTTAGGGAGCAGCACACATTAGGACAGAATAAGAATAGAGCTTATTCTTCAGATAACAGTTACTACAAGCTCCAGCCCAGTTTCAAGAACAGCTTCAGGAAGAGATACAGAGGGGAGAGCCTCAGCAATGGCTACAAGCACCAGTATCACCTGGAGAAACAGAAGCCAAGCCAAGCAGATAGAGAGAGAAGGAAACTCTCTGGAAGGAAGAGAAGAAAGGCCATTGGAAGGTCTGGGAGATTCCAAGGCAGTACTCATACTGGGAGGTATTCCAAAAGCCAGCAGAGTCCATTGGACTGGATTCAGCCAGAGGAATGGAGTGGCAGAGATAGGAATCACCAGTGGCTACCTGGAAGAGAAAAGACTGCATGTGGAAGGGACTTTCAGACCAAGGCCAGAAGGTATGTGAGAGGAGATCCAGTGTCCAGGGATCAAGATTGGAAGGCTGGACATCAGAATTGGATTACATATTGGCCAGGCTTTACAGAGAGGAATTATGATGGCAGGAGAGGCTCAGGTATGAACACTGATCCAGACCCTATCTATAATAGAGAATGGCAGCAAGGGAATAAGCATTCTCATGATAGTGCCTTAATGAAAGACTCATCTGTGCCAATGTATGATATTGACCCTATGATTGTTGATGCAGGGGGAAATACAGCAGATGAAACTATTTACATGGACTGTTCTTTATCTAAATGCTATTGCTAGCTGTCTATGAGCAAACACATCAGCCATCACAAAGAAACCTAACTTTGTTCTTTATTTCCACTGCAAACAGCTCTTAAAGCAGGATTTGGGTTCACACAGTAGCAGCCAGCCAGCTAAAGGCTTACAGCTGGTCAATTGATAGTAATTAAAGCTGCACCTGATTGTGTGTGTGAGCAAGGGAGAATCACTGCTGAGATCTGCATGGAAAATAAGCAGAAGTTAACCTAACCAGCAAAGTTTATTCTTTTCTTTGTGCCTTGGTATTTGGTAATTATTTGCTAAGAAAACATTAGCTAATTGCCTGACAAGCTGAAGGTTGTTTCTGGTTTACTTTGTGACCTTTTTGTTATCCATTTTTAAACACTGCAAGCAAGTAACCTCATTTATAGTGCTATCAAGCATACATGTGCTGGGTGAATTAAACCCCATCAATAAAAGAAGTATTTTATTGATCTTACCACTTGGTTTCACAACTCAAATTATTGTCATCAGCTGTGTTTGGGAGTGAATGAACTACAATACCCACAATACCTTGCAAGAATCATATGAATATATGCATCGTCAAGATTGTGTAAGTTCTCACCCTAGGCAGCCGTCTGACAAGGTAAGCCAACGTGCCTTTCATTTAGCAGTCTTTGCCCTTTCTCTCTTTCTGACGGGGCAGGCGGTAAGAATGCCTTACTGCGGGGGTTCTGTGTATTATATAGTATTATGTATCTAGTTCTTGTTTGCTACTTATTTGTTGCTCCTTTGAGTCTGCTTTGTTAATAGTTCACACTGGGATGGAGGTGAGAGTACAGCAGGCTATATCCAGTGATGTCATCATTCTGACATACCAGTCTCCAAGCTGCAGGAGGAGATTGACAACCCAGAGGTAAAGGATTGAACTGTCGTCACTCAAGGAACTACAATTACCAGGTAAGTGTAATTATCATTTCCTTTCCTTATGATACCTAGCATTCTATTTGCTCTCTTGGCTGCCGCTGCATTCTGGGCAGAGGGTTTAAACATGTTATCTATGCTGATGCCTAAAGCTTTTTTCTGGGTGGTGGTTCCTAATGTGGAATCTTGCATTGTGTAACCATAGTTTGGGTTGTTTTTTCCTAGGCGCATAACTTTGCACTTGTCCACATTAAATTTCATCTGCCATTTGGATGCCCAGTATTCTAGTTTATCAAGGTCCTCTTAAACGTTTTCACAATCCTCATGGGTTTTAACAACTTTGAATAATTTTGTGTCATCTGCAAATTTGATTACTTAACTCATTATTCCCAATCCAGTTAATTTACGAATATGTTAAAAAGCAGCGGACCCAGCACAGATTCCTGGGAAAAGGAGAGCGAGAAGTCAAAGATGACCCCAAGGTTGCAAGCTGAGGAGACAGGGAGGAATAGAGAGTTATCCACAGTGAATGAGAAAGGAGGAAGGGGAGTGGAGGGTTTAGGGGGAAAAATAAGAAGCTCAGTTTTGGCCATGTTCAATTTCAAGCAGTGGTGAGACATCCTAGCAGCAGTGTCAGAAAGGCAGGCAGAGATCCTGGCCTGGATTGCTGTAGAGATTTCAAGTGTGGAGAATTAGATCTGGGAGTCATCAGCATAAAGATGGTACTGAAAGCCATGGGAAGAGATGAGTGCACCAAGGGACTGGGTATATAGAGAGAAAAGGAGCAGACGCAAGACAAATCCTTGGGATACATCAACTGAGAGTGGGACAGCAGTAGAGAAGGATCCACCAGAACAACACTGAAAGAGTGATGCGAGAGATAAGAAGAGAACCAGGATAGCACAGAGCCCTTAAAACCAAATACACATGCACTCCTGCATGTTCTTATATATGTTTTAGTAAAGGCTTCATGTTTCGCAGAGCCTTTTCTAAATTACCACCAGATCTGTGAACATCCTGACCTTAATGTCTCAGTTCTGATCTCCACGTACTAACTATACACGTTCATGTTGAATTACTATGCTATGTATATTTTTTAATGAAACATATTTATGCATTTTATAATACACAGGTGTTTTTTTTTCAGAAGCCTTATTCACAATTTTGACATGTAAAATCAGGCAATGACACATGGAATGGCATCCATGCGAAAATAACCATTTTAAAAGGATGTCCTTACTGCGTAGAGGTTGTAAGGAGGCATGTCGGGGGCATGGCTAGGGAGTGATCCAGGCAGGTAAAAACTGTACACATGTATTAATTGAACATGGCCCACAATTTATTAGGGAACACACCTGTATGTCCAAAATTATCCATGTCAGGATTTACATCTTTTCCCTGATACATTTAGATTTTCAAATGTTCTCATTTTGGCCATTTTTTAGCTCTCTAAATTCTAACTGAATGAAGATAGAAGTCTCTGCAGTTAATTGACAGCATTTACACATATAGTTTTGCAAAATGATGCACATAACATTATAGTTCCTTTCCTTTTTTAGCATTTTGATTGTACACTGCTCTGTCATGATACTAAAGGTGGTATATTAAATAAAATAAACCATAAACGCCAGCACTTAACACATGAAAATTCTGAAATACCAGCTTCCAAGTATGTCGGCATTTAAATGTGTAAATTGACGTGTTTCCTCTGTTGATTTTATCCATGTGTAAATTTGTAAAATGACTTTGTCGGCTCCACATATTGGCACATACATGCGCACAGGACCACGGCCAAACACAGTATAAAATATCAGAAGAAACTTTATTGAAGACCCAACTTAACAAGTTTCGGCCCTAGGCCTTCGTCAGGGGTCTAAAAACAGACACATAAACACACGAGTGAGTAAAATATAATGCTCATATACGAACAACAAAAAAATTAAAAATATTAAGAGGATACAAAATAAAATACATTACCAAATAGATACAAAGGGTTGAAAGTAGAGACCGTCCAGGCTAAACTATCACTGGAATTGTGGATTTCGTCAACATAGCGTCTCAATTCCAATTTCCTCGTACGATCTGAAATGTACCTTACATAGTATTTTTAAATGCAATGTATGAAATATATCATTTTGCAATCTGATCAGCACATTGGACTCTCCAACAATGGCGTTCTTTCCCTTTCAATTTTCTGCAGTCCTTTGTATTTTACACCGCTTGTATGTTTCGGCCAAAGAAGTCTATCAAAAGATGAATAAAGACTAATTTTGTCCCTGTACTTCCATCTGAGGTTCAGAGATTCTTGTGCTGTATGTTTCTATGTGAAGTTCTGACCCTTGTCCAGCTTCACTGGTACATCTGGGAGGTCAACAGATAGAAATTAGATTGTGCCAAATTGTGCATGCTTCAGAGCAAGTGACTACTTTTGCAATAGTATTACACCTATTTTGAAGGGGTCAGCTGCAGACCCCAATAAAGATGGACAGCTACTGCCCAATCTCTAACTTACCCCTCTTTGGAAAGGTTATTGAGAAGGTGCAGCTTGCAGAATTTCTTGAGAACCACTATGTCTCGTAGTAAGCTGCACTGAGACCTGCTTGTTGCTCTGGTGGATGATATCCATGTTTTGTTGGATAAGGGCACGTGTGGGGCTTCGATGCTTCTGGATGTTTCAGCTGTGTTTGACATGCCAGCTATGAGAAGTTGTTTGACTGTCTGGAAATTATAGGAGTGGGGGAGGGGGTGTGTGTGACCAGATGAGGAACTGGTTTACATCTCATTTGTGCAACAGAGATCCATTTGTCAAGGTGCAACTTCATCCTCCTTGTGTCTTCAGTGGTACCCTTATGTAGAGCATTGCAAGCAGTGGGTCTGTCATTTTACATCTATACTGATGATGTTCAGGTCTTAATTGCTTTTCCAAAGGAGGCAGACAACGTAGATCAAGTAGTCAAGGCCGGCCCATCCACTAGGCGAGCTAGGCAGCCACCTAGGGCAGCCAGCCTGGGTGGGCAGTGGCAGAAACATGGGTGGGCGGCAGCAGCACACATGGGCGACTGCCGCTGCCCCCCAGCTGCCAATTCCATTTGGGGGAGAGGTAATGGTAGTATTTCCAAAAGTGGCAGCAAAAACCACCGCTTTTGGAAATACTGCTGCCGCCACCTCCCCCTCCCTAGATGGAATCAGCAGCAGCGGGGGGGGGGGGGGGGTTTGGCATCAGTGGAGGGGAGGTGCAACGACGCCGGGGTTTCTGCCTAGGGCAGCAGAAGCCCTTGGGCCAGACCTGCAAGTAGTTCATGAGAAGCTGGCATTACTACATAGCTGATATCACTAGATGCAGTTGGGGCTTAAACAAAGATCGCGTTTCTAAGGACAGATTGTTAGAAACAATGGTTTTCTAAGGACAGATTGCTAGAGCAATCTCAATCATTGGGTAAGGGAGGTGACTGGGTTTTTAAAGAGGTTAGTTTAGCTTTGGAGGTGAGTTTAGACTCTCAATTACTGATTAGTACCCATGTTTCTAAACTGGTAAAGGGTTTATTTATGCTCCTGTGACAGATCTAGCAATTTATTTATTTAGCTGTATTTATATCCCGCTTTTCACTGGGTCAAAGCGGTCAATTGGGGGATACATTTAACACGAGGGGATATGAGACACATATGCTAATACTTACAGGGAACATGAGCAATGGAGGGTTAAGTGGCTTGCCCAAGACCACAAGGAGTGCCTATAGGACTAGAAATCCCAGTCCCTCTGGCCTGAGATTGCTGTCCCCAGGTGGGACTTGAACCCCTGGCCCTCCGGCCTGAAGTACCTTGTCCTAACCACTAGACCACTCCTCCCTCCAATTGTGCTCATACTTATTAGAATCCAATTTGGAGGCAATTACCGGGGCATTGATAGCACCATTCCTAAATTACTGCAGCATTTTGAAGTTAGATCTCTTGGGGCAATTTATCCAAATGGGTTAGTTTTATGTATACCCTGACAGTCATGAAGCTCCCAAGACAGAGTATGTGGAGTATGAGCTCAGTTTCTCAAATTTACTGCTAATGCTAAGCGCAGTACTTGCATAATGCCAAAAAGAGCCATCTTCTTCTCAAATCACTTCATTGGCTCCCCTTCCATTTCTGTATACAATTCAAATGTTTCCTTCCGACTTATAAAGGCAAGCTAGGCAACCGCCTAGGGCAGTAGACCCGGGTGGGCAGTTTTGTGCCGCTGCTTTGTTGCCTGTTTGGGTGGGGGAAGCGGCAGCAGCAGTACCTTAAAAGCGATGGCTTTGTGCCACCGCTTTGTTACCCGCGGCAGGCCATATGCTTCTGCATACATGGCCTGCTGCTTCTGATCTCCCTCTGACAATTTACTGTTGGAAGCGGCAGACCATGTATACCGAAGCATATGGCCTGCCGCGGATAACAAAGCGGTGGCACAAAGCCATCGCTTTTAAGGTACTGCTGCTGCCGCTTCCCCCACCCAAACAGAATCGGTGGCAGAGGGGGGCGGCAGCGTGGACAGCTTGGAGTAGGGAGGGGCGGCGCAGCCAGGGTTTCTGCCTGGGGCATCAGAAACCCCTAGACTGGCCGTGCCTATAAATGTATTCATTCTACTGCTTCTCTCTACCTTTCCTCTCCTCTCTCTCCCTACACCCCTCCTTGTGAACTCTATCCTTCCTCTAGCTTACTTCTCTCTTTGCCCTTTTCTTTCACTGCCAACTCCAGACTTCGATCCTTTCACTTTACTGCTCCTTATGCCTGGACCAAACTAGCTGAATCTGTATGTCAGGTTTCATCTCTCCCCCTTTTCAAATCCATGCTAAAGGCTCACCTCTTTGAAGCTGCCTTTGGTTCCTGCTTCCTTATTCTCCTTACCGTTCCCTATTTGTACCCTTGTTCTCAACTTGTGTACAGTCTGTCTCGATTAGATTGTAAGCTCTAACAAGCAGGGATCATATTTTATATGTATCTGTACAGCGCTGCAAACGTCTTGTAGTGCTATATAAATGATTAATAGCAGTAATAGTACTAGACTGTAAGCTCCTCGCGTAAGTCCTTTATATAACGCCGTGATCATTGTCCTTTAAGTACAGCCCTGCATATGCAAACAATAAACAGTGATAGTAGTAGAGCTGAAACCTAGCTGCAGCAAAACTAGTACACTACCAACGAAACAGTATGGTTTGTCTTACATACAGAAAAAGTGCCTCTATCCCTGTTTTCAACTCTTCAAACTTTTTCGAGAAACGTTTGCAAAGAGTAAACAGGACCTTAGAAGCCTGACCTAACCCACCCGTCCGCTTACTGTCCCCTGAGCGGAGACGCCCATGAATAGTAGCGCTCCTTTCCCCGTCCTACTGACCAGGGTCCAAACCCCTCTCCCAGGCTCCGGCTGAGAAAGGAAAGGCTAATGACGGGTGATGAATGCTTCCCACATTGGAATTCGCTAAAAATCCAAGTCCTAATTCGTCTGATATTGTCTATTTATCATTGCCGACCAAAAGCAACGATTGGGATCCGCCTGTACGTGGGTGGGGCGAGGGAGGAACCAGCTTCCACGTCTGTGACTTTCTCCTAAGTTTGGTCCTCGGCGGCTTCCGCTCTGTCCGTACACAGCAGCGCATGTAGCGGGCGCTTCCTGCCTCCGGTTTTGAATCGGTGTTGGATACAGACAGTACGGGGATGGAACAAGTTCTGAATCTGAATACGGAGGTGAGGGAGCATAATGGTTGGGGGCTATGCGATGCGATGTTGCTAATTAGCAAACACGGATTCACTGGCTTCCGATTTCTTATCGGACATGCTCCGCACCCTTCCCTTTTTGATCTGACCGATTTACTGTTTCTGGTACTCGCTCAAATCATTCCCAGCTTTCTCTCTATTCTATTTTCAAGCTCGTTCCTAAACCTACAACTACCCTAATCCCTCCATTAGCCATGTTTCACCCCCTCCCCCCATATCTGGAACTTTTGAGGTTTTGCTGTCGTCAGTTTGAACTGTTGATGTTTTTTAGTTTCTCATTATTGTCTGAGATGTAGATGTCTTGTTGTAATCTGCTGAGAAATGTATTATCATCGGAATATAAGCTTTTCTAAATGAAATAAAATAGTAGTAGAAGTGGACTTGATAGTGACAGAAGTCCTCTTGTAGGGGTGGGTGTAAGTACCTTTCATATAGGTGGGTGCCAGTAACAAGTCATTTTCTGTTGCCTTCTGTCTTCTTTATCTTGATGGCATGTTACCTTCATGGAAGGTACATTGGTGTGGCGGTTTCTGACACACTCGTGTGCACCAGAAAATGCTGAATAAGGTGCTGCATGTACTAGATATTTCTTTTTTTTTTCTCATCCCTGCTGGGGACAACAGCTTTTCTTTTCCATAATAGTCTAGGATTGCAGGGACAGCAGAATATCTCTCTGGTTGGAAGAACCAAATAAACCAGCCTTCCCCAAGCTCTCTGCAGATGCTGTGTCAGGCAAATATTGGTGGGGCTGTGGCCCACCCATTTCCACTGCATCTCCTACTCAGGCAGTCTGCTGTTCCTTTCCTTCTGTTTCTCTCACCCTGCTATATTTCCCTTTGCGATCTTTTCCATCGCCTTTTTGCTGTTCCTCTCCCTTTCCCCCCTTTTCATTCATTCATTCTCCTACTTTACACCTTACCCCTCCAACTTGTGCTGCTTTAGTCTTTTACTCCTACAGCCTCTCTTCCCTTCACTGTCTTTCCCTTTTTGTCTTTTGATAAGTGATTTATATATAGCACTGCATCAGCTATGCAACATACATAAGCATCAAAGGGGAGCAAGAAGTTGTGCCTTCTCTGCTGTTTCCATCTTCTCCAACTGCATGCTGGTTCATCTGCTTACATGCTGAAAGCATCAGGAGAGGTGGAAACAGCAGTGGAGGGGGTGAAAAGCTTTCTGCTGTTCTCTGTGGCTGCCCTGCCTCTGCTATCCAAGGAGAGCAAACTTCTCACACAAAAAACAGGGTAGACAAACAAATGGAGAGTAAATAACAGCAGGTTCAATCTTTATTACAGTGATACCCCAATGCGTTTTGGCATGCACCTTCCTCAGGGGATTATAACCTCATGTTAAACATAAACAATGAAACAATAAATACATATAGAAATATAAACAAAGTAAAAACCATCATACATATAATAAAAATCTGAAAACATAAATACAATCAATAGATAAAAATGAAAATAGATAATAAGGAACATTAAAAGTAAAACCCCCTAAAAAACACAGGACATAAACAAAAATCAAAAGTGCATGCATGAAAATATCTCTGTAATATATCGTATTATGCCTTAGTTAAAAGAAATTTAACAAAAGGACGGACAGACTGACAAGTGTCAGCACTGTGAAAACAAAGGGGGATGTTTACTAAAGTGCGGTAAATGTGACTAACGCGCGTTATACGACGTTAATGACCGTAAGTGCCGTATAACGCGCGTACCGACGCGCTAACGACCGTTAACGTAATACTATGCGCGTTAAGCATAGTTAACGATCGTAAAGTCCCGCGGCACGTTAAAACAGCGCAGAAGGTGGAGAGTGGGCGGAGAGAAGGGGTCAATGGGCGGAGAGTGGGCGGGGAGAGGCTCCCCTCACACTAACGCACTGAATTCCTGAGCTCAATTCCAACGCGAATGAAAACCTGTCGTTAAAGGCATTTAAAGGGAAGAGAAACTATTTCCGTCAGCAATGTACAGAAAAACCAGGGAAACCCACAAAACGTGAGCAGTGTGATACATGTGAACAGAACAAAATTTCACATAAAACGTTAAAAATGACCACATTTTAAAAAGCATAATTCAGCTGGGCAACAGTGATAGCAATGGGCAACAAGGAACAACACTCCCTGGAAAGCACCAAAAAAAAAAAGAAATGCGTGGAAGGGTCTACGCTCCGCAGACCCTTTCAAAGATCATTTCATTGTAATGGAGCTGTCCTGGGAGTGTTGTGTAATGTTTCCCAATGATATCATTGTTGCCCAGCTTGGTTATGGATGTGTGCCCCTTTTGTGAGGTCTTTTCTGAGGTTTATGTGCACCTTTGTCTGCATACAAGGTAAATGAGGCCACAGTAAACCTGTTGCAGAGCAGGGTTTCTGACTCGTCAGGCCGGTTTAACTAACTCCAGGGACTGCACTGTCTCTGTGGCCACAGTGTGGTGCAACAGACACAGCCAGTGCCTGTAAGACCAGAGGGTCACAGATTCAAATCCCAGCTGGGGCTCCTGCCAACCCAGTCCCCATAGTTTTACCCACCACTAAACAGTGATAGTAAAGACACTACTTTATTGCAGAGAACATACGCATGGCCTATATTTTACCACACCAAACACAGACACCAGAAACAGGCACATTACCTAAAGCAGAGTCCCGCAAATGCAGTCCTGGAGGGCCCCACACCATTCCGGTTTCATGCTGCCTTTAATAAAGATGCCTGTGCTGCATAGCTATGCACCACCCCCATGGTATGCAGATGTAGCTCATGCATATTTATGAGGGACAGCATGAAAACCCGAACAGTGTTTGGAACACCAGGACTGGAGTTGGGGAACTCTGCCGTAAAGCAGCAGCCAACAGGGCCACACACCCACCCACAGGCCCCATTGGCCAATGCCACTTGGAGAGGCAAGACATTGGGCCCTGCCTGTATCTCCCAATACTAGCAGTTGCATACCTTAGCAATGCCACCCTACACCTGGGTATATGGTACACAGCTATCAAACGTTTCCTCTGATAACTGGCAGATATCAATTCCTACGTTAAGCACATTTTGCTCATTGAGCTCCACCATAACAATCATTCTGAAGTCTGCGGTGTGTGCTGCAGGTCTGGTCTCTGACAGTGTTCACCACCCTGGGGAGTGACCCCCCAACAGTCTTGTGTACCATATCCATGCCTGTACTATGCCCAGGACTGGTGTGGTGGGTATGGCTGCTGACCACCTCTATAGTAGCACAATGCTGGCATAGGTGTGGGGGTGGCTGTCTGTCTGTCTGTCTATCCAGTGTGTGGTGGCTGCAAACACCTTCCACAGCCCACACTGCCAGCAATGTTGCCAGTATTGGGCTGCCAATGTGCATAATGAGGAGCAAGGTACCATGGGTATAGGCCGGACAGGGTGGCCTGGCCAGGGTGCATCTGCACAGGGCATAGGGCAGTGACAGGCACATTGTAGTGCCCGGCCACCACCTACACAGACAGGGTGACCTCAGTATATCCTGCTGAGAGATCACTCTCACCCTGACTGTGCAGTGACCACAGCATGGCTAGGCACTCCCATAGTGCTATCTAGTATTTCTCTCATGTGATAAATATGGGTTTCCTTTTGGGGCCCAGTCACTGATGTATCTGCTTGCTGTGTATGCTGACATCCCAGTTCTGGGTGCAGGCATCTCCACTGGGCACTAGCAGACTGTTTGCAGCTGGTAGGTGTTGTGATGGAGTGGCTTGCAGGGTGCAGTGGCTGATGGCTTGCACCAGGGGAATATCAGATAGTGGTGGGGTGCAGCATAGCATATCCAGGCCTAATGTCTGTCTGCTATTGTGTTATGGCTGTGTACAGAGCTGCATTGACGGCCCTGTGGGGTGTCTGTTCCTCAGCAGGACTAGGGTTAATGTTCCCCTCTACTGCCACCTTTGCAGGGAGGTAGACTGTGGATCTTTTGATAGGAGACCCTGTTTGCCACCCTCAGCCCTGGGGGAGGGGGTGGTGGTGCATGGGGGCTACACCTGACTGAAACAGACAGAGATGTCCAAGGTGTTCCTGCAGAAACTACCTATCTCACACAGTAACACTGCTTTGGACCTGCGCCATGGCCTCTTTCAGCCATGGACGGTGCTGTGGACCTAGTGCTGGGCGCCTCACTGCACCCTCAGGGTGAGCACAGTACCCGCACAATGTGACGGTGTGTAGCTACTCTGTGCCAGTACAACACACGGTTGGTACCCCCTATCAGGCCGAGGTGCTGTGGGGGTGCACATGGTCAGTTCCCCCTACCAGGCCGAGGTGCTGTGGGGGTGCACATGGTCAGTTCCCCCTACCAGGCCGAGGTGCTGTGGGGGTGCATTCCCCATGGTGTGTATCTGTGGACAGCTGATTTGCATGTGCAGTGCATCATGGGTGTGACTGGCACAATCCAACCCTGTGAAACTCCAGCACCTGCTCACAGGCTCTGATAAACCATAGGCCATCACACGTACATCTGTTAGCATAATGCATAGGTGCAAGACACCCTACAGAGTCTGTAATATAAGATGCCCACACTGGTAAAAACACACGTACCCATGCACATAAAAACACACGTACCCACGCATGTAAAAACACACGTACCCACGCACGATTGTACGCGCGCGGCTACGCACTTACCAATGCACGCACCCTCGCATGCACCAACGTACGTGGCTAGGCACACTCCGAGGGTGTTTTTCTGACACCAATACTCAACGTAACGAAAAACATGCCTCCTCTTTCCCTCTGTAATGTACAGGGTGATGCCTGGGACAGCCTTCTGCGTTAGGCACACTGGGGACTCGAACCCATGCTGCCTGTAACAGCGGTCAGTACCGTAACCATTGTGCTACAGCTCTGTTTCAGTGCTTTGTGTCTGTACGTCTTCTTACGTTTAACGCGCAGTAACGCGCCACGGCGCCCGGTAATGCTCGTTAATTTTTTGAACGCGCGTTAGTGGTGACGATGTACCGCCCATGTCCTTATTTGGGGTTTCTGTCACTACCGCGGCTCCTAACGCGAATTGCACTAACGCAGTTTAGTAAACATACCCCAAAGTGCTAGTGAATGTAATGTGAACTAATGACACCACCAAACATGGTGAATTTTATTTTTTTATTTTATTTATTTAACAGTATTTCTATACCGCTTTATCTTACAATCAAGACGGTATCACAGCAAAACAATCAAAGGAAGTGATAGTGTTTTTCATGCAGTGAGGGTTATATCGTGCTTTGTGTGTAAGATGTGTTGTGTGTTTGATTAGGTTGAGCTATGTACTTGTGTGCTATGATACATCGTGTGCTATAATACATTCTTCTATACATTTAGTGTTAAGAAACATCATGTGCCATTATACATTCTCTTATCAGTGGGTCGGGGGGGGGGGGTATGTTGGTTGTTCCTGGTAGTTGGGTCATGTGACGTGTCCATAGTGTTCTATGAACAGCGGTGTCTTCAGCTGTTTGCGAAAGTCTTTGAGGTCCGTCATTGATCTCAGAAGTCCAGTAAGGGGGTTATTAGAGCTTGGCATACGGTACGGAAGTGCTCAGTGGCGAGGAGGGGTTTAAGTCTTCTGATGATTCTCATCTTGTAGTATGCATTTTTGATTGTTTTGAAATCAATGAAAACAATAAGATTAGGAGGACGGCAATGTGTTGACCATAAATTATTGCTTGTATAGCATAATTCGTAAGAATAAAACAAAAATAACAGATCAGGCAATACATTGTATATTCAAATTATGTCTGCATGGAGACAAAGGCACTTACTCTTATATCAATAAGAGTGCTCCTGCACCAACGTTAAGAAGTGGTGACAAAGTCTAGAGAGTGAAGAAAACCCCGTGAACTGGCCACAATACCACGGCTCTTTCTGGTCTCTGGTCCATCAAGCAGTGAGAAACAGACAGAGAGTAATACAGAACACAATCACACACACAAAGTGCTATTTTCTTTGAGCTCAGAGGGAAGACGACAAACGGTCTATGGACACGCATAGTTCCACGCCTGCCGAATTCAAATTCTTCCTCCTAAAAAGCTCCTTTTATTAAAGAAAAAGGGGAAGTAACAGTCATTTATTATAACCGTGAAATAACACAAGGTGTTGCCAAAGTTCTTTTTACAGAGTAAGATCTGATTACAGTGTATTAGATGAAATTCACTTGATTATGACAAAATTATTTATAATTGCAAAAGTTGCAAAAATTATGTTGTCAGCAGGGACCTATAGTTGACTGTACAATGAACTATGGTTGCACAGTTCATAGCCTATGTTTACCCTTTATGCTTGCGTTAACAATGTTCCAGACTATTTTAAAGACGGTTACACAGAACTCATGATCATGACATCCTATTCTATTTAAGAGGAAGTAGGTGAAAAGCCAGACCTCTAAACACATTCTGAAATTCATCCATCTTCAATTACATATTGGGGATTCTGGTATCCCTTTATCTGTCCATTTCTGCAGTCCTCCCTGTGATTCTATAAAGAATCATTACAAAAGAGCGGTAGCTGAAACATATCCAATTCCAGAATAAATCTTCTACAGTAGGCTTCATTTTGCAGATGTTCCTTCAGAGTCCTAGGTACATCTGGTCCATAGGTGAGCTCCATCTTGTTCTTTGGAAGAAATCGTTATACAAAATCATGTGACATTGTTTACCTTTGCTTAGCCTCAATAAAAATGTGTTCCAAGAATTCTGAGTGAAATGAGTAGTAGTCGTCCTTGCCGTCTAACAAGCCAGGCTGTACTTCAAGCAGTATTAGCTGAACTTGAAAATGAATCATCAGAAGATGAAACAGGAATAGAAGGTGAAGACTCTGATGGTGAGCCAGACAATGTTGAACAAACTAGTGACTATGACGATCAAATTGAGGGACAGGAAGCACAGTACCTGGCAGGTGATACTGCGGAGAATGAAGACAGTGCATCATCATCATCATCATCTGATGATGATGATCCACAACCAAGCAAGAAAAGAAAAATTAACTCAGGATTTTATAAACAGAAGAAATCAGGTAAAATCTAGAAGGCAAAGAGTGGATGCATATGGTCAGTAGACGAACCTAATGCTGCCTTGCATACAACGGCAGCTAATCTGCTTCATCAGATGCCTGGCATTACAAGGGCAGGCAAAGTTCAGTCAATAGGCGAGGCATTCTCTTTGTTCGTTACCGATGAAGTGTTGGACGTCATTCTTAGACTAATCGTTATGCCAAGAACTACTGTCACACACAAGCTGAACAAATTGATGGAAACATAAAAGAGTGGACAGATATTGACATTGTTGAACTAAAGGCAACCATTGGAATATTGCTGCATGCCGGTAAAGACAGATCATCAAAAGAAACAATTACATCATTGTTTGCACCTGACTCAAAACCTTTTTATCGCTCCATAATGAGCATAAATCGTTTCCAGGATATCTTATAGTTTGTGAGAATGGATAACTTGTGCACTCTTCCAGAACACGTAGCCACCGACAGATTGGCACCCATCCGTGATATATGGGATATGCTAAATGCACACTTATCAATGATGTACTTACCTGGAATGGATATGACAGTTAATGAGCAACTGGTCAGCTTCAGAGGCAAGTCCGGCTTTCGACAATACATTCCCACAAAGCCAGGAAAGTATGGAATAAAGACATTCTGGGACTGCGATGCAGAGACCAGCTATCCACTGAAAGGAGAAGTTTATCTGGGGAAGCAACCAGGAGCAGCGGTCGAACTGAAGAAAGGAGTTGAAGTAGTGAAAAGATTGACTAGACATTGGTGGAAAACTGGCCGCAATGTTACATGTGATAATTTCTTTACTGATGTAGGACTGGCTGAAGATCTTCTGATTCAACACACTACAGTTGTTGGCACCATGAGAAAAAACAAAAGGGACATACCAGGTGAACTGCTGATTTTGTGGAACAAGGAACTGTTTTCATCACAGTTTGTTTTTTGCAAAGAGATCACACTAGTGAGTTATATTCCAAAGAAAAACAAAACGGTCATTGTTTTGAGCAGTATGCATCATGACAAGGCGATAGACTACAAGAATGAAAAGAAGCCTGAGATGATTCTGCACTATAATGCTACTAAGTCTGGAGTAGACAATCTGGACAAGCTTGTACGTACATATACATGCAAACGTGGCACTAGAAGATGGCCGTTCTGCCTGCTGATGAACATGTTGATGTCGCTGGTGTGGCAGCTTAAATAATTTGGGTGCAGCAAAAACCCGAATGGCAAACAGAGGTGTCCCACAAACGGCGACTGTTCCTAACAGAACTGGCAAAGGAGTTAGTTCTGCCACAGCAGACATTGCCATTGCAGAACCAAAGAACACTTCAGAAAGGGGTGCGGATCTGCATGCAACTACTTGGATTCAGCTTACCTAGTCCTACAGGCTGTGAATCCAGAGGGGCACGATTGCACTGCCAGCTTTGCACTAGATCATCAGATAAGAAAGCAACATCAAAATACTGCAAGCGATGTGGTACAGCCATATGCCCAGAACATTGCCAGCTGTTATGCAATGAATGTGCTGACTAAAAGACGCCTAGATAGATGATCATACTAGGGGTGTCGAGACTTAATTACAATTAAGTGATAAACTGAAGTTAATAGTTAGACTACTTTTATATCATAAACACTGAACATTTGTAAACAGCAAAAACTGAGAACTGTTTTTAATAAATGCATTAAAATACCAATCCTATGTGGATGAAATTGTTCATGGTTTCTGGTCATTTACTGATGGGGTCAATTTGACCCCAGGTGTGTAAAGTCGTCGGTAATTTAACGTGTGTGATGAAGGGTTAAGCATTTTTTGTGTATTTGGATCTGTTCACTTTAATACGTAGGCAGATAGAGGTCTATAACAATAACTCTCTCTCTCTCTCTACATAATTTATTTCTATGAGGCCCATTCCTCCTTCCACTCAAGGAATGTACAGTCTAGGCATACACTGGTTCTTATAAATAACTCCTCCATGCCCATGTGGTGTTCTTGTTCAAACAGGGCCGGCCTTAGGCATTTGTGAGCATGTTGCCCACATATAGCCCCGCGCCACCGCAGGCCCCATGCTGTCAGCACAGCCAAAAAGAATCCCTCTTGCATCTATTCAGCCGCAGCAGTAGCGCAGCGATGACAATAATAGCATACAATGCGAGGCCCTTCTAATTGTTCCAGGGCAGCAGGTGGCTCCTCCTACTGGCCATAGCCAGGGAGATGGAAGTAATGGTGGTGAAGGGAAAGGGGCAGTGCGGCAGGAGGCCTGAATATCACAGAACTTTGACAGTACCCGTGGTCCAGGTCTGGAAGCTCCAGGGGAGGAAGAGGAGCCAGCGGCCGATGTGGAGAGACTGAGTGGGCCAGGCCAGAGGAACCTGCTCAGCAGCTTTGAGCAGCATCAGGGATCCAGGAGGATGTCTGCTCCAGCCGCAGACCTCATCAAATTAAAACACTGCTTGAAATTTGGACTACAGCATCTGAGAGACATCAAGATGAAGGAAAGGATACATGGTAGGGGAATTGGTTTACAGGGGACACAGGGAAGGACCATATGGGAGGGGAAGGGAAAAGATAAGATACTGGGGCTACTGAACACAGGGGAGGGGGAATATGGAGAAGGAGAGGATATGTTGAACATGGGAGGGGAGGTCATAGGGAGAGGGAGGGGAATGCTGGACATGGGAAGGGGGAATAGAGATATGGAAAAGAGATGTTGGACATGGGGGTGTTTATGGAACAATGGAAATTAGGGAGGTTTGGAGGATGGAGAAGAGAATGATGGACGTGGGGAGGTGGGAATAGAGAGGTAGAGAGAAGATAACTGACATGGGGAGGGTTCATAGGCTGGAGGATAGACGCTGGACATGAGAGGGGATGCTGGACACAGCGGAGGTGGCATAGAGCTACAAAAGGGAGAAACTGGATAGGAAATAGAGAGATGGACTGAAGATGCTAGACATGGGGAGAAAGAGGAGAGATTTTGGACATGGTTGGGATATATGGAGCGAAAGAGAAGTGGAGATGCAGGTTGGATAGAGAGAGAGCAGGGCTAGAGTGACCCTTAGGAGAACTAGGCAGCCGCTTAGAGCTCCAGTGATCCAGGGGCAGCCCTCTTTGGGACCTGCAGTGACAGCAATAGTCTCAAACAATCCCACCATGCTTATCTAAATCTCCGGGATGGCGTGGCTGTTTGCCTTTCGCCCCTACAATGCCAACTTCCCGTTTGCATATTGGCTTCTGCCCCAATATAACAGGAAGTCTGCATCAGGCATCAGAGGGGGCGGAAGTCAAACAGCATCACAGTACCAGAGGTTTGAGGTAAGCACTAGTGGAGCTGTTTGAGGCTATTGCCACTGCTGCAGGTCCTGAAGAGGGGCAGCAGTGGGGGCCAAGGAGAGGATGGCAGTGGGAGAGGGGGAGGGGGGCATTAGGGATGAGGTTCGCCAAGGGCGCCTCATCTCCTTGCACCAGCCCTGAGAGAGGGGTCAGATATTGGATGGGGAGATGCTGGACAATGGGAATAGAGGGAGAGAAGAGATGTTAAACACAGCAGAGAAGAGAGAAAGGAGAGAATTCGTGAGACTGGGGAATAAGAGGACAGAGAAAGAGAGAGCTTGCACAGCTGTGGTACACCTCTGCCCATGCAATACTCCAGCTACTGGGGCACATGGCAGCCTTGGTCCATGTCATTCCGCTAGAGCAGCTGTGCATGAGTCTGCTACAATGACACATCAGGCTAAACTGGAATCTGCATACTCAGTCCCTGTGCACGAGAATCCTCATGCCATCCAACCTCAGGGAGGTATATCCGTTTGAAGCACTGCTGCATCATCTTAGGTCCAATGCAGATGGGGAGTACACCTCTTGCAACAGTCAACACAAGGGTCATGGATGGCCTAGAAGAGTACTCTACACATCCAGTGTTTTAGAACTTTGCGCATTGTTCTATGCCGCCACTGTATTCAAATGTTGGGCTTGCCACAAGATACTCTTGGTGCAAACCAACAATTAAGTTGCCATATTTTACATCATCAAGCAAGGTGGGTCAGGATACCCCAATTATGTTGAGAGGTCGTGTACCTCTAGCTCTTTTGCTCAGTCTATATGTACCATTCTCAGGGTGACATATTTGCCCAGGTTTGTTTATTTATTTTATTTATTTATTTACCAATTTTAATATACTGTTTTTCTACAAGGCAAAATGGTTTACAATGAACAAGTTGATAACAGTACAGGTGATTTATACAAACAATCCAGGCAACTATGTACAAATACCAATTCAGGCAACTATATATAGACAGCTATAACAGCTTACAGTTGATTATTGGCAGAGTTGCTATGGAAAATGGAGATAGTGTAGAGGGGCTCGAAGATGAAATCTAGATAACAGAATGCTATGCTATATAGTGGGAGGGTGAGAGAGGAGCTGCAGAGTGGGAATGCTTGCAAAATCTAAGGGAATGCATGAAGTATCTGATTTTGTGTAATGAATAAAGCAAAAGAGAAATAAGAGAGAAGGCATTATGGTGGAGGGGAGAGGGGAATGGTGTGAGAGAGTGGAGGATGTTCTTGCTGGGGGTTGGTTTCAGTGGATGTACCATAGTATTCGCTTAAAATTAAAATGCTCCGGTGCAAGTGTGTTGAGGTTTCTTGCAGATTTGTGTTGGTGGGAGGAGAAGATTGGATGCATTCTGTTGGCGGAGTTTGTTGTTGTTAGGTTGCTTGATTAGTGATTGGAGCTGTTCAGCCGAGGTATTGAAAAAGGCTCTATGAATGATGGTAAGTATCTTGAACTTGATTCGGGATGCGATGGGGAGACAATGAAGAGATTTTAGAGTGGGAGTGATATGAGAGTGTCTTGGGATACCGTCTATGATACGAGTTGCGGTGTTTTGAGCAAGCTGGAGAGGAGCGATAGTGGCCTTAGGGAGTCCATGGAAGAAGGAGTTACAGTAGTCGAGAAGTGGTGTGATCGAAGCTTGGCAGACTGTATGGAAGCTGTCCGGTGATAGGAGGAGTCAAAGGTTGCAGAGAGTTTGGAGTTTGAAATATATGCTTTTAATGATATTCTTGATGAGATGTTGGAAGCTTAAATGTTGGTCCAAGGTAATACTGAGGTATTTTGTCTGAGATTTGACTTGTATGTCTGCGTCTCTGAGTTTGATACTTGGGGGAGGTGTGACGTTGACGTCTCTGGAGACATGAAGGATCTCTGTCTTGTTGAAATTTACTGCAAGGTTGTGAAGCTGTAGCCATAGGACAATTTCCTTGAAGTATTCATTGAGACAGGAGTAGTCAGGGGATGAGGTGTGGAATGGGGCGAAAATCATTATATCATCTGCATAGAGTTGGTAGCCGACCTTGAATTTCTGGATGATGTAGCATAGTGGCCTGATGTAGATGTTGAATAGGAGGGAGGTGAAGACGGAACCTTGAGGAAGGCTTTAGGGTGCTGATGATTGGCTGCCGATCCTTACTGTTTGGGTTCAGTGAGACAAGTAGGATTGAAGCCATTTTAGCGGGGCATCTTGGACTCCAATGGCGTTGAGTTGGTTGAGCAGTATTTGGTGGGATATAGTGCCAAATGCAGCGGAGATGTCAAGGAATAACAGTATGAAACTAGAGAGGGGTTTTTATTTATTTTATTTTATTTATTTATTTACATTCTCTTATATACCGTGCTATTCTGCATCAGTGCGGTTTACATTGAACAAACTGAAATTACATTGAACAGGGCATTATAACTTGGAGATAACTATTTTACAGGGAACATGGGCTATGGAGGGTTAAGTGGCTTGCCCAAGACCACAAGGAGTACCTGTGGGACTAGAAACCCCAGTCCTTCCGGCCCAAGGTTGCTGTCCTCTAGTGGGATTTGAATCCCCGACCTTCCGGCCTGAAGTACCTTACCCCAACCACTAGGCCACTCCTCCACTCCTCATTTCATTTCCAATGATAAGAGTATTTAGTAGGGAGGTGAGAAGGATTTTGGCACTGTGGTAGGGCTGAAACCCATTTTGCCTGTGGTCGAGTGGGGTAGAGCTGTCGACATGTTCCTGGAGTTGAATTTGCACTGCTTTTTCAATAATTTTGGAGAGGTAAGGTAAACTGGCTATATGTCTGTAGGATGCAGGAGAGTTAGGATCAAGGTTGAATTTGTTGAGTAGGGGCCTCACAGAGGCTTGTTTAAGGGCAGATGGGAGATAGGATTGGGTGAGTGAAGTTTGAAGGATGGTAGAGATGAATGGTAACATAGTAGTTTTTGTTAGTTTTAATCCAGGTTACCGGGCAGGAGTCAAGGGGGGAGATGGTGGCGTTGATGTAGTTGAAGATGTTTAGCAGTTCTTTGTGAGGAACATCTCTGAATGTTGTCCATGAGGTTATGGTGGAGGATGAAGAAGTGGAGGGAGGTATGATGATGGTGGAGGAGCCAGGAAGCTTGTGCTTGGATATTAGGAAGTATGCTATTAGTTAAGGGTGGATGTGCCATTATGGTGATGTTGAGATGGATCATTTTGTGAAGGATTTGACAAGGCTGAAAAGTTGCCTTGGCTTATTATAGAACATAGTAGGATATTTTCATGGTATTCGCGCTTGGCTTTGAGAGTGTTTACTAGAGTATGCTATACGAAGTTCTAGATAGATAGATAGCTTGAAGCTCTGAGTCCTTAAATTTTTCTCCATCATCGCTCGAGTCTTCAGAGGGAATGTTTTTGATCTCTGAGGTGAGCTGAGTACCAGGGAGCATAAGAGCGGTGAATTTTAGATGAGATGCGTGGTGGAGCTTTAGTGGCCTCAGCGATGATAGGGTTCCAAGTTGGGATGGTTTGTTAAATGAAGGATGTCTCATTGAAGTTTCTGAATCTTCTTGTTGAGAGGCCTGGCGGTAGGGAGGTAGGTAAGGAAATATTATTAGGTGGTGGTCAGACCACGGAACCGGGATAGATTTGAAGTAGAGGGGGTGTGATGAGGAGAGTAGGTTATTAGGGGTGAAGAGTAGATCAAGGGCATCACCCTTTAGGTGAGTAGAGGCGTTGATTAATTATGTGAAATGTAGATCATCCATAGCTTGAAGGAAAGCATTGCTTTGGTTAACATTGGCTGAAGGGAGATTAAAGTCACCAAGGAGGATAAAGTGCTGCTGGTGGGAAGTGTGGGAGCATGCAGCTTCAAGGAGCGTGTCAAGATGATCAGTACTGCGGTGGGGTGCTCTATAGATGAGGCAAATCACGAATTGCTTATTGCTTATGATGAGGATATCAAAATGATTAGATGATGATGTGCTTGTAGTTGTGAAGTTGACTTGCTTGTTCGACAGAATACAGACTCTCCCACATCTGCTGTTAGATCGTGAACAGTTGTGGATGTTATGAGTGCTAGTGTTAATTTGATTAAGCAGGACGTTGTCAGTTTCAGTAAACCAGGTTTCTGTGATGCAGAGGAGATTTATTGTGTCATCAGTGATGGAGGTCGGTAAGAATTTGTAGTTTGTTGTGGGCGGAGTGAGCATTGATCAAACTGCAACTGTGTGGACGGGGTAGGGGGATAGTTAGCTCGGTTTGAGGTGAGATAGGGATGTATAGGAGGCGAGGAGATCTTTTGTATTGGGGTGATAGAGCAGAGGGTGTGATGGACCTTGGGAGGTGGATGATTAGGGGAGGGGAGGGTGAGGTGGGTTATGCTATGAGTAAAGAGGGAAGAGGTATAGGAACATAAGAACATAAGATATGCCATACTGGGTCAGACAAAGGTTGTCAGACGGCTGCCTGGGTGAGAATGTTCACAGTCTTGGCAAGTGCATATATCAATATGATTTGCAAGGGATTGTGGGAAATGCAGTCCAATCACACCAGACACAGCCACTCAAAATAATTAGTTGTGCTTGAGTGTAAAGCCAATAAGATATTTATTTATGGGGTTATTTCTCCCAACACAGATATGCTTGGTAGCACATAAAACAGGATACTTGCTTTCAGTGTTAAACTTAGAAAAACAAAATCAGGAAAACAACAGTTGAACTTGTCAGGCAATCAAAGCAAAAGAATAAAGACCTGGTTGGTAACAAACTAGTCTTTTCTGTAGGCTTTAGCTAATATTTTCTTAGCAGTGTATTAAACAACAAGCAAAACCCACAAAGAAGGGAAAAACTGTTCTTTTCAGGTTAACTTCTTATATCTTCACACATAGATTCAGAAGTGATTCCCTCAGAGCTCACAAGCAATTAGGTAAGGTTCAATTGCTAGCAGTTACCCAGCTGAAACCCCTTAGCTGGCTTGCTTTCTACTGCGTGGCTCAAATCTTACTTCAGGAGCTTTTCTGAGTAGATTAAAGAACAAGTTTGTATTTCTTTGTGATGGTGGTTGTACTTTGTAACAGAAAATTACCAAAGGAGTTTAGACAGAGAGCAATCCATGTATTCACAGCCTGCATCTGCAACCCCTCCCCTTTCTTCAACAATCATGGGTTCAATATCATGGATTGGTAAAGAGGAATTTCTCAATGGAGCACTCTCAGGAGAATACTTGTTTCCCTGCTGTCTTTCAAGGGTATAGCTAGGGCATAGATCGGTGTTCATACCTGAGCTTCCATTGCTGTTAGAGTTCCGCTCTAAATAGCCTGGCCAGTATGTAGTCCAGTTCTTATGTCCAGCCTTCCAATCCAGATCCCTGGACACTGGGTCTCTCTTCACATACCTTCTGGCACGGGTCCTAGGGTCCCTTCCAAATGCAGCCGTCTCCCTCACAGGTACCGTCTGGCGATTCCTAGCTCTGCAGCACCATTCCTCTGGCTTTCCCCAGTCCAATGGTGTAAGCTTGCCTTTGGAATGCCTTCCAGTATACGTGCTGCTATGGACTCCTTTGGACCTCCCAAATGCTTTTCTCTTCTTTCTTCCAAAGGGTTTCTTGCCCTCTCTGTCCGTCCACTCTGGCTTCTGCTTCTGATGATCCTCCAGATGATGAAAATGTCCAAGATGAGGATGATGTCCAAGATGAATCTGAGGATGAGGATCTCCCAGATGAAACTGAGGATGAGGATCAAGATGAGGATAATTCTCTGTAGAATAAACTCTACCTTTATTCTGCCTAGATGAGTGCTCCACCCTAGCACAGCGCAGCTGTGCTGAATCAGGCCCTGCCCTTTGAGATGAGTGCTTGGGGATTACCTCATAGCCCTCTTGATTGAACACACGTTTCCCCACTTCAGCTCCTCTAATGGCTGTTGGAAACCTGGTGCATTCTGGGACTGGTAGTCTTTTATGGACAAATTCTGTTTTCTTATTTCTACCAGAACTGACAGGTTGCTTGTTCAGAGTCACTTCACCTTTTCTATAGCTCCTTCCTGAGCTATGATAAGCTTCCTTATCACAAGGTCCATCAAGCCCAGTATCCTGTTTCCAGCAGTGGCCAATCTCGGTCATATGTACCTAGCAGTTTCCCCAAAAGACACAGGTTCCGCAATGCTTGTACTGGGTCAAGCATTGATATCCTGGGTCCCTTCTTAATAATGGTTTATTGACCTTTCCTCCAGGAACTTGTCCAAACCTTTTTTAAACCCTACATTAACAGCCTTTACTACATCCTCCGGTAACAAATTCCAGAGTTTGATTACACGTTGAGTGAAAAAATATTTTCTTTTATTAGTCTTAAATAGTTTACCCTGTAGCTTCATTGCATGTCCACTAGTCTTTCTATATTCTGATAACGTAAACAGTCGATCTACGTTTACCCGTTCCACTCCGTTCATTAATTTATAGACTTCTATCATATCTCCCCTCAGCCGTCTCTTTTCCAGGTTAAAGAGCCCTAACCTTTTTGGCCTTTCTTCATAGGAGTATCCTTCCATCCCCTTTACCATTTTGGTGGCTCTTCTCTGAACCTTTTCTAAAATCGCTATATCCTTTTTAAGATACGGCGACCAGAATTGCACACAATATTCAAGGTGCGGTCTCACCATGGAGCGATATAGAGGCATTATAATATCTTTTGTTTTATTCTCCATTCCTTTCCTTATGATACCTAGCATTCTATTTGCTCTCTTGTCCGCCTCTGCACACTGGGCCAAGGGTTTTAACATGGTATCCACAATGATGCCTAAATCTTTTTCCTGGGTGGTGGTTCCTAATGTGGAACCTTGCATCGTGTAACCATAGTTTGGGTTGTTCTTCCCAAGGTGCATAACTTTGCACTTGTCCACATTAAATTTCATCTGCCATTTTGATGCCCAGTCTTCCAATTTATCAAGATCCTCTTGCAATTTTTCACAATCCTCTTGGGTTTTAACAACTTTAAATAGTTTTGTGTCATCTGCAAATTTGATAACCTCACTCGTTATTCCACTTTCCAGGTCATTTATGAATATGTCAAAAAGCAGCGGACCCAGCACAGATCCCTGGGGTACACCACTATTCACCTTTCTCCATTGGGAAAATTGGCCATTTAGCCCTACCCTCTGCTTTCTATCTTTTAACCAGTTCCTGATCCACAATAGTACACTGCCTCCTATCCCATGACTCTTTAGTTTGGCCAAAAGTCTCTGATGAGGGACCTTGTCCAAAGGCTTTCTGAAAGTCCAGATACACAATATCAACCGACTCACCTTTGTCCACCTGTTTATTCACTCCTTCAAAAAAACATAACAGATTAGTAAGACAAGATCTTCCTTGTCTAAAGCCATGTTGGCTGTCTCCCATTAGGCCATGACTATCTACATGCTGAGTAATTTTATTCTTTATGATTGTTTCTACGATTTTCCCGGTACTGACGTCAGCTTCACCAGTCTGTAGTTTCCCGGATCACCCCTGGAACCCTTTTTAAAAATTGGTGTTACATTGTCGATCCTCCAATCTTCAGGTATTAGAGATGATTTTAATGATAGTTCACAGATTACTAATAGCAGGTCTGCAATCTCATATTTCAGTTTTTTCAACACCCTTGGATGTATACCATCCGGCCCAGGTGATTTGCTACTCTTCAGTTTATCTAATAGTTGTAATACATCTTCCCGTTGTATCGATATTTCCTTTAATTCTTCCGCACCTTTAAATACCACTTCAGTCATGGGTAACATCCCTACATCTTCCTCTGTAAAGACCGAAGCAAAGAATTCATTCAGTCTCTCCGTTTTCGCCTTGTCGCCTCTTAGTGCCCCTTTAACCCCTCTATCATCTAATGGACCAACTGACTCTCTCACAGGTTTTTTGCTACGAATGTACTTGAAAAAGTCTTTATTTTGCGTTTTTTCTTCTGCAGCAAGCTTCTTCTCAAATTCTCCCTTTGCCTGCCTTATCAATGCCTTGCATTTGACTTGCCAGTGCTTGTGCTGTTTCCAGGTTTCGTCGTTTGGCTCTTTTTTCCATTTCCTGAAAGATGCTTTTTTGGCAACAACAGCCTCTCTGACCTCACCTTTAAACCATGCTGGCAGTTTTTTGGACTTCCTTCCACTTTTCTTAAATCGTGGAATACAGCTGGTCTGGGCTTCCAAGATAGTAGTTTTCAACAACACCCAAGCTTGATGTAAGTCTCTAACCTTTGCAACTGCTCCTTTAAGTTTTTTCTTAACTATTTTCCTCATTTTATCATAGTCTCCCTTTCGAAAGTTAAAAGATAGTACTGTGGATTTCCTTACTATCCCTCCTGCACTAATTAAATCAAAGGCGATCATGCTATGATCACCATTGCCAAGTGGCCCCAACAACCTTATCTCTTGCACTAGATCTGGTGTTCCACTAAGGACTAGGTCTAATATGGCTTCCCCTCTGGTCGGTTCATGAACCATCTGCTCCAAGAAGCAGTCATTTATTTCATCTAGGAATTTTATCTCCCTAGCATGTCCTGCCGTGACACTGACCCAGTCGATACCGGGTTAATTGAAATCACCCATTATTATTACTGCGCTGTAACTTTGTTAGCTTTCTTGATTTCTTTGAGCATTTCATCATCCATTTGTTCACTCTGGCCAGGCGGTCGATAGTACACCCCCACTGCCATCGCCTTCCCCTTTTTACCTGGAATTTCAATCCATAGAGATTCTACAGCAAATTTTGTTTCCTGCAAAACTTTAATCCTTTCTGACTCAATGTCCTCTCTAACATAGAGCGCAACCCCTCCACCAATTTGATCAGCTCTATTATTACGATATAGTTTGTACCCAGGTATCAAAGTTTCCCACTGGTTGTCGTCCTTCCTCCGTGTCTCTGATATTCCAATCATATCTAACCTTTCATTTAGTGCTATATATTCTAACTCTTCCATCTTATTTTTTAGACTTCTAGCATTTGCATACAAGCATTTTAGAGACTGTATTTTATTCATATTAATTTGGCTATTGGTAGACCTGGGTAATTTGGGATCTTTAAGCTCTGTCTGCTCCATACTCGAGGGCATTTGGGCTACTTTATTCTTTTTTGGAACCTCTCTGCTTCCGTAGCATCCGCTCTTGGGCGACTGTCGGCTTTCCCCTGTTATCTAGTTTAAAAGCTGCTCTATCTCCTTTTTAAAGGTTAATGCCAGCAGCCTGGTTCCATCCCGGTTAAGGTGAAGCCCATCCCTTCGGAAGAGCCCCTCCTTTCCCCAGAATGTTCCCGAGTTCCTAACAAATCCAAAACCCTCATCTCTGCATCATTGTCTCATCCACGCATTGAGACTCCGGAGCTCTGCCTGCCTTTTGGGTCCTCCGTGTGGAACGGGAAGCATTTCGGAGAACGCTACCCAGCTGGGAAGGAGTGGCATGATTGAATGGTGTTGTTTTAAAGGAGGTCTTGAGGGATGTAGATGGTAATATGAGATGGAATAGTGTATGGGATGCAAGAGAATAGAGTTGTGTTTGGCAAGCAAGGAGGTGTAATAGTGCTTGGGAGGCAATGAAATGTAATGCTTAAGGTACAAAAGTTACAGCAGTGCACAAGCTGTAATGATTCGTAGCAATGTCTAATATGCGGTGTGGGCAACAGTGTGTGAGCTGCAATGGATTCAATAGTGACTAGAATGTAGTGAGGTACACTAAGGCTTAAGGTGTAATGGAGTATGGCAGAGCAATATATAGGATACAAAGAACTGAGAATAACAGAGTTGAAGTAAAAGTGTGAACTGGTTGTTTAAAGTATGGTATGGTGCTGTAAAACTAGCACTTTCCTAGGCGTCCCTCCAGTCCAGTCCCTTCACCTCTGGGTTGTGCTCCTCTACCAGCAGCTTTGGAGACTGAGCTCGTCATCATTCTGATGATCCTCCAGTATAAATACCACTGGCTCCTCCCACCTGATCCAGTTTAGCTCAGTCTCTAAAGCAGCTAGAAGGAGCACTAAGCCAGGGGAAGTAGGCTTATTGGAGAGACTATAGGATAGTTAGTGGGTTCTTTGATATCTTTGATTTGTTGCATTGTTTGTTTTCTTTGGGAAAATTTATTTGTGTTAGTTTTATAGTATAGGCAGGACTGTGCTTGGCGGGAGAGAATTCCTTCCTTCCCCCCCCCTCCCTCTAACCTTCGTCGGGGCCTGGAAGAGAACTCCGTTTTGAAGAAGAAAGAAGAACTAGAGGAGAAGCGCCTCCCGAACCTTGCTGGGGTGAGGAGCTGCTGGGAAAAACAAGAGGTTTTCGTCTGAAGGGCCTGTCTTCCGCGCCGATCCCGTCTCGCTGTTGAAGCCCTCGTGGGGCTGAAGCAGGCAGCGCTAGGGCAGTAGAAGCGGCGGCAGGAAAAGGAAGCGGCTGCATTTTTGGCGGTGATCCGCGTGGCGCAGGGCTGCGGAGGCGCCAGCCGTTCTTCTTTGTGCAGAACCCATCACCGCCGGGGAGGGAAGCGGCAGAGGTAGGTGATTCTGTTGTGGGGGGAATAGAGTTGAGTATTGTTTCACGTGATTTTGGTGCACCCAGGCCTGGCAGGTCTTGAGAGCGTTTCTGACAGGCGGGACTCTTGTGCACAGTAATTGTTTGTCCTGTGTTAAACCAAAAGACTTTTTTATTTATTTATTTATTTTGGGGTTCTGCTTAGGGCTAATTACGTAACAGGGTGAGCCTTTAGATACAGTGTGCCTTTGTGTTAATTGGTTCCCAAAGTCATTATGCCAGCTAGGCCGCAGTGCTTAGTGTGTGGCACAAAGTGCGGAGCAGTGTCAGAGGCAGGCGTCTGCAGGGGGTGTGTGTTGGAAGTTGCCTCCTGTGGAGCAGGAAATCCAGGCCAGTATGGCACTGGACCCAGTAACTGGCATCTCTCAGGATTCAGGGGAGGCGATAGGGGCAATGCTCTGTTCGGAGGGTCCTTCTACCGCGGCTGTTGAGCATCCGGTCCCTACCCAGCCTCTTCCCAGCCCATCCACATCGTCGGCTGGTGAGGAGGGGGGAAGCTTGGGCGACTTCTCCCCAGAATTTGTGTTGCTTCTGCATAAGGCGTTTTCCTTATCGTTCCTCCAGTTTAGTCCTCCATTTCTGGGTAGTGCACCTCCTCCTGCAGCTGGAGACTGGACCAATCAAAACTTGACATCACCGGTAGTAGCATGCTGACACTCCATCTCAGCCCCAGTGTGTCCAGTCTTCATGCAGCAGGAGGACGTAGTGAGCCTGGGTGCTGGGCTCACTGGAGAAACAGATAAGGAGCAACATAGCTAGCTAATCAAATTTCTTAATTGGCATACTGGCTTTGATTTCTTTCTTTCTGATGACTCCTAGTTACTCTGAATGGCTAAATTTAAGGGGTTTACTCTTCACTTCTGAAGACAGCACTACATAGTTTAAACTGGAGAGATTGTTTGGCTAGGAGCAGGGTGAGATCCGTTGGGGCTTCCCTCACCTGTCCAGCCACTGCCCGGTCAAGTTTTCTCCCTTCTTTATTGCAGGATCTCTGTCCCAGGACTCTTCGGGGCAGAGCTCCTCGAGCCGCACAACGCTGCCAAAGTAATCTTTAGGCTTCTCAGCGTTGTTGAAGTGCGCTGCCTGCTCCGGTCTCCTCGGTCACAGGCGCAGTGATTGCCTTCGTTTTTAAAGACCGGCTCCGTTTCTTTCCCCTCGGTACCCTAAGCTCCGTAGGGGTGGATTCGGGAGGGGGGACGTCAGTCATCGCAGATCGCCATATGTGCGGTCAGTCCGGCCCCTGAATTTTCGCGCCATAAAACAATCTCCTATGAAGCGCCGTGGCCATTTTGAGCTCGCGCGGCTGACAGTTTTCGAGGCACGCTGTGCTGCCGCCGGTCTCTAGAGCGGTGGTTTTCGGCGGGCTGCGGCCTGCGGTCCTGCTTTCGTGGTTTTTTGTTGGTTTTGCCTTTGTTTTATTTCTTTGGTTTCCATTTTCTTTCCGTCACTTTGCTTTTTATTTTTACCGTCCTGCCGGGCTTCCTGATCTCTGACAGCCTCTTAGAGTCTTTCATTTCCTTACAGAATCTACTCCATTGCAGTTTAAAAAAAAAAAAAAAAAGCTAACTAACTAAAGAGGGGAAGAACAAAAAAAAAAAAAAAATTTAAACCTTGATCTTGTTTTTTGCAAGGCCGGTGAATTGGGGGTTTCCCTCAGGCTGGGAGTCCATGTCTTCCAGTGTGTCATCTGTGGCACTCGGAAAGGATCTAGTGTGGAAACAGGAGTCTGCAAACGCTGTACATCAGTTTCTACACAGATGGAACAGCAGTTGGATAATGTCCTGGCTTCCACTTCGCACGGGACTCCAGTGGGGGCCGAGGGTGACACAACGGAAGTAGGCGGTGCAGTTGCTCTGCCAGATGCAATGGCTGGGGCGCCGGCGGACCTGAGTGGAGAGTTACCTTTAGAGGATTTCTCCCCGGATTTCGTTTTATTGATGCATCAGGCCTTTTGCTGCAGACGGCAGGGGTTCAGTTTGGGGTCCCAGCCTGTCCCTTCTTCTGCGGCACGCACTGCAGTAATGGACCACGACCGCTTAACTTCTAGGACGATCAAGAGACTGCGGAATTCTGATCCCTACCTGGCTGAGGCAAACTGGCAGGAGGGGGATGAGCAGGATTTGGATTTCGACGCCGAGATGGATGATTTAGAGGAAGGAGAAATTTTGGAACCGGAGGATCAAGCGAGGATCATCCGAGTGTTTCGAATAGAAGAGCTCTCGGCCCTAGTTTCGGAGGCTCTCCAAACGCTAAGACTTACAGCGGATCAGCCGGTCGTGGAGGAGGATGGTGCGGACCCCATTATTCAAGCCGTGCGTCAGACGCAGGTAGTTTTTCCTATCCACAAGGTCATAGACCAGATGATTCAGACTGAGTGGGATTCCCCAGAATCCGGTCTGAAGGGTATGAAGATTATGCATAAGCTGTATCCCCTGGCGGACAAGGACAAGGAGAGATTCCGTTCCCCGAAGGTAGATGTGGCAGTTTCCGCCGTTACTAAAAAGACCACAATTCCTGTAGAAGGCAGTGCGGCTTTAAAAGAGGCGTCTGATAGGAAAATGGATGGCCTGTTGAAGCAGTCTTTTGAGGCGGATGCGGTTGCCTTACAAGCTTCGATTTGTGGAGCTTGGGTAGCAAGAGCTTGTCTTCGCTGGGTCCAACACCTAAGGCAGTCGGTGTCGGTGGACCTGGACGAGGTGCGCGAGCTGCAGCGTTTGGAATCCGGGATGGCGTATCTGGCCGATGTGCACTACGACCTTATTAGAGCCTTGTCGAATAGTATGGCTTCCTTAGTGGCGGCGCGCAGATCCCTCTGGCTGAAGAATTGGGCTGCGGACGGGTCTTCTAAGTCTCGGCTCGGCAAGCTTCCTTTTAAGGGAAAGCTGTTGTTTGGAGAGGATCTAGATAAGTTGGTGAAGGATCTGGGAGAATCTAAAGGTGGCCGTCTGACGGAGGATAAACCAAAGCGCGGAAGGCCTTCAGCGGCCTTTCGGGGACAGTTTAGAGAAGTCCCGGGAAGAGAGTGTGGAAGCCACGGAAAAGGTGGTAGCTTTGCTCCAGTCTTTAGGCTGGGTGTTCAATCCGTCCAAGAGTTCTCTTTGCCTGACGCAACTTCTCGAATATCTGGGAGTACAGTTCGATACTCAGAGGGGCGCAGTTTTCCTAACGGAACGAAGAGCCTTGGCCCTTCGCAGTCTCGTACGTGCCTTCCGCAGCCTCTCAGCTCCTTCGGCGTGGAAATACCTTCAGGTCCTGGGCACCATGGCAGCGATGCTGGAAGTTGTTCCTTGGGCCAGGTTTCATATGAGGTCTCTGCAGCGAGCTTTGCTACGCCGCTGGTCCAATCAGTCCGATGCTTTGAGCAAACGGCTTCCTTGTCCGCTGCTCGTCCGGAGGGATCTCAGTTGGTGGTTGCGCCCATTCTGCTTACGAGCGGGGATGCCGTTGGAGCAACCTCAGTGGATTCCTCTCTTAACGGACGCAAGGCGCTAGGTCAGCACCCGGATGTAGGTAGGTTCCTGAGGCAGCTACGTGTTGTCGGTCCCTCCCTGGTTTCTTAATCTGGTTTTGAATGTTCTGGCGGGTCAACCGTACGAGCCTATGGAGCGAGCCTCCTTGAAGGACTTGATGCTTAAAACAGTGTTTCTGGTAGCGATCTGTTCGGCAAGGCATGTTTCAGAACTTCAAGCGCTGTCGTGCAGTCCGCCCTTTCTCTCGTTCTTCAAGTAGAAGGTGTTCTTGCAGACGGTTCCTTTGTTCTTACCCAAGGTTGTTTTGCCGTTTCATGTGAATCAGTCTGCTTCCCTTCCCTCCTTTGCGGGGGCGGGGAACGGGCCGGAGGAAGTATGTCGCCACAAACCCGATGTGAGAAGGGCCTTGAAGCATTACTTGAAACGCACAGCGCTGTTCCGAAAGTCGGAACGGTTGTTTGTGCTGTTTGGGGGTCCACGTAGAGGCGAGGTGGCGGCCAAGAGTTCCATTTCCAGATGGATCAGAGAGGCCATTGCAGCGGCCTACATTCAGAGGGATAGACCGATTCCGGTAGGTTTCCGGGCCCATTCTAACCGAAGTTTAGCAGCCTCGTGGGCGGAGTTTAGTTTGGTTCTGCCCTTGGAGATTTGTAAGGCGGTGACTTGTTCTTTGCTGCATACCTTTGCTAAGTTTTATCGGTTGGATGTTCAGGCTACGGAGGATGCTGAGTTTGGGTCAGCGGTGCTTTGGGCTGCTCTGTCAGGTCCCGCCCAGAATTGAACGACTCTGTTACATCCCAGAGGTGAAGGGACTGGACTGGAGGGACGCCTAGGAAAGAGTAATTAGCGTTCCTGAAGGAACTCCAGTCCAGTCCCTGATCCCACCTGGTTTTCAGGTAGCAGTCGACCCGAAGGTTCAGGTAAGTCAAGAAACAGGAAATTGCTGTGAGTGTTTTCATCGGGGGTTCTGGTGACAGTGGAAATGTACTGTAGAAGAGTGCTTACGGGCAATTTCATTCCAGGTTAACCACCTCCCTTGGGAAGGGGTGGAAAGGTCTTTCTCTCCAAGGGGGTGGGAGGAGATTTTTTCTTAAGATGTTCCTAAGCTATTATGAAGAATTGTTTGAAAAGAGTTTAAGGTTAGTCTAAAGTTATTCAGTTTGAGTTATGGTTGTTTAATGTCTCTCCGTTAAATCTGCTTTGTCAATAGAATACTGGATCTGGTGGGAGGAGCCAGTGGTATTTATACTGGAGGATCATCAGAATGATGACGAGCTCAGTCTCCAAAGCTGCTGGTAGAGGAGCACAACCCAGAGGTGAAGGGACTGGACTGGAGTTCCTTCAGGAATGCTAATTAGCAGGTAAAGTCTAATTGCTCTTTGTTACAGCAAGACTTTATGACAAGATATTATAGTAACAAACTATTGTATTAGCAGTTAAGGTATTACAAGAGCTAGTGTGATAGTTGTAAAACAACTAGAGTACAATGAGGTCATTGTGTGAATTGAGCAGTGCGAGTGATTGAGTATGAATGAGGCATGGTTGGTGTAGGTAGCAAGACGGCTGAGGAAGTATTAAGTGTGCAGACGACTATAGATACGTAATTTACATTCCTTATCGGTCCTACATTTCAGTCCTCCACCACTGGGTAGTGCACCTCCTCCTGCAGCATGGAGACTGGACAAGACAAACCTGTGACATCACCGGGTATATCCTGCTGGACTTCTCCCATCATTCCCCAGTGTGTCCAGTCTCCATGCAGCAGGAGGACGTAGTGAGCCTAGGTGCTGGGCTCACTTGTGAGTCAGATTAGAATCAGTCAGGATTTAATTTAACTTGATAATTTCTTTTGCTCCCCTTCTTTAGTTTGAATCTTCTAAATTTTGACTTTACTTTTAAAATTTGATTTACTTTGATTTAATTGAAATTTTATTTTAGACGTCAGGTTAGTGTTTTAATATCAGGCTAACCTGACTTAAAGTGAGGATCTGTCCCTTTAAAATTGACGTTCTGTCGATTGGCCTCTCTGCTGGGGTCCCATCGTTCACTCTGTGCCGGTAATGATCTCTCCCCCAGGAGTGTTCGGGGGAGAGCTCTCTGGATCACATCTGCCTTCTGGAGGTGTGCATGGCGTCAGCTTTCCAGCGCGGCAGGAGCCTCAGGCTGCTGGGGGTTCTTCAGCCGGCTGGATAGTGTGCACAGTGTCTGCTGCTCCTGACGGCACCGGGCAGCAGCGCGGTTTGACAGCATTTCGCCCCAGAGCTACAGCGGGGTGGTTGCTGGATTCCGACGCCGCAGAGGTGAGGCCCTCGAGCCCATAGGAAGGGGCTTGGGGCTGTCTCTGAAGTTGTGGTATTTGGCGCCAAACGGTCCTGCCTGGGTTTGGCGCCATTTTCCTCGCAAGGCTGAGACCTCGTGGCAGAGGGCGGAGCGGTCCACGCTGGGACAGACTACGCTGTTCTACGTTACACAGATAAGGAATTCATTGATTTTAATTTAATTTATTTTCAATGCTATGTAAGTTAGTTGAATTTAATTTCTCAGGTACTTCGTTTTTGGGTATTTTTGGTTTTGGGTATTTTTGTTTTTTCTGTTGCCCTGCTTTCTGGCAGCTAGCAGCTTCTGTTGGATGCAGGGGGCAGTAATTGGATTAGGGCCAGTGGCTTAAACTTGTTAATGTAAACATTTCCTTCCTTTGCTGTCCACGTTTTTTGGATGGGGTTATTCATAGCACGTGGACCCGTGCTTTTTTGTTGGAGGAATTGGCTTAGACCTTTAAAGTAGCTCTTCGGCCAGTTGATTTAACGGTTAAGCAAAGCCACTTGGTACAAGCTTGCTGCTATAAATCCTTCTGGTAGAAAAGATGTTAACCCTGTGCTTTTCTTATGTTCTGGGGGGAAAGGCAGGGGACTGTGATTGCTCATTTTGACACTTGCACGCACCTCATAAGACTGAGGTAAATCAAGTTGGCACCCACCGATTAGGATGGCAGAAAGTCTTTTTGCCTTTTCTTTAGGGCAATTGATTCCATTGACAGTCATTTAGGGTGCGGTAGGAGGAGCAATGATATTAATGACAAGGGTTAAACTGTAATCCCAGAAGGTCTGTACTGGTGTCCGCGGCCGCCAGAGGGCGGCTAGGGCCCTCAATAATGCCTTGCTGTGACCCAGTGTAGTAATATTCAGGCTAGTCGCTGGAAGTCCGGAAGTATATGGGGCTTAGTGGTGTGACCAAGGTTTAAAATCCTTTTCTCGGCTACCTGGTAGCAGCGCTGCTCTTGAAACATGTATGTATACTAGTCGGTGCTCCCCTCTATGTGGAGGGGGGGAGGAAAAAGAGAAAAAAAAAAGTGGGATTGCATTCATCTTGGATTCACACAAGCTAGAAACAGGGCTATAGCACAATGGTTGATACACTGACCCTGTCATGAGTTCGAACCCCCTGTGTGCCTAATAAATAAGGCTGGCTGAGGCAGTGGGCTGCCACTAAGTCATCTGGTGGCGCTGCCGGTGTCTCCCGCCGCTATTTCTTTGCTTACGGGATTGCCGGGGGGGGGGGGTCCCTGGGGGTCTTCATAGCTCCCTTTAGCATGCCCTTCCCAGGAACAGAGGCTACCTCCCCGGCTTGTCGGTAGATGAGTTTCTCTATGTAATGTAGCAGGGGCAGGTAAGTCGCATCGGTCTAGGGCCTGTGCATTCAGAGCTGAGCGGTGAGCACTTAGTGGGGCCATCTTCTGGTAAGGCTCGTGTTGGAGATAGTGAGAAAGCATGCTGGATGGTTCAGTCTGGGGCTTAGTGCCCCGGGGCACTGGCAGGTGTCTTAGCTGAAGTCAAGGCTCGCTGTCGGCGCCAGGACTTCCACCTAGGTTCCAGCGGGCTCACTGCACTGTGTTTGGTGACAGGAGCTGGTTCTCCGGTATATGGGGATCTGCATGTGATAGGTTCCCACCTTGGCTCAAGATTACGTCTGGGGTGCACTCTCAGTAGAGTGCGTCTACGGTTCCTAGCTCAGGCTGTGTTCTTATGCTCAGGTATTTGTCCAGCAATGAGTGTTGTCGATTGGGATAACTGGAGTAAGGTCTTCCTTGTGTTTCATGGGGTTGCAGAGGCATGAGTGAGCCCGTCCTATGGGGCTAGTGTCCCTGGCACCAGTTTCCTTTTCTCTTTGGCTTGGATCCCAGAGGCTATCTTCCCTACGTCTCGGCTGTCCGGGAAGAAAGACCCCAGGTCCTCTAGAGGATCCATTCTCAGCCTCCGCTCAATGTGGGCAGAGGGACGGGGAAGCCAGGGGCAGACCAACGTCCTAATGTCATTTTTCTGCCTCGGTTTTCTAAGGTCGCATGGTCCCAGTCATTTCTTTGTTTGTCTATGCTGTGTTTCTCTACATCTTAAGGTGATCTACAGGCAGATGCGGTATGCTTTCCCCTTGTCCCTGAAGGGGTGCACAATTTCTGTCCTTTTGTATCTGTGGCGGTTCAAGTGGCTTTCTCAAGGCTAGATTGCTCGCCGTGGGGACCAGAAACCGCAGTCCTTCTGATCCTTCGTTGATGTGCTTAAGTGGGATGCAACCCTTTGGTCGGCTGGCGACTTGTCCCAACCGCTAGGCCTCTCCTCCCCCCAAGGCGTTGCTGAGCAGCACTGCGTCGTGGAGACTAGCCATGGACCATAGAGCTAGGCTCAGTCGGTTACATCCAAGGTGGCGGCCTTGGGGAGGTTCCGGTCCTAAGCATACAGGCAGTGCTGTGTTGGGTTAGGCCAAGATTCCTCGAACCCAGGGGCCGGTTGCATTTGGGGGCCGGTCCAGGGCTTCGGGTTATGACAGTATGCCAAGACGACGACGAGGTTCCTCAGTGCGCGTATCAGAGCCAGCTCTGGAGTTCCGTAGGCTCATATTCAAGGCCTTCAGTTACAAGTACAACTGAGGTGGCATTCTGTTAGGTGGTTTGTGTCTTGTAGACCATTGGAGTTTAAAAAAAAACCAACAAAACAAAACTCGGGTACATCAATAGTTGGCTCCACTTCACCTTCTTGGGAGGTTATAGATCTTCCTCTGGAACCTTGGCCAGAATTTTGTTAGACTCAGCTACGTTTCGGAGAGGTTTTTTGGCGCAAAGTGCATGCGGTATGCAGCAGGCCCCGTGGTCATTCGGCCAGCTGGACCTACGAGAGGTACGGCACGCATGGCAGGCGTTCGCCGTCACGGTGACAGGTCGAGTGGTGTGAGTACTGTCCGACTCGGTGACAGCGGCCGACATCGATCGGCAGGGCGGAGTCCGAAGGGTGGCCTTGGTGGCCGGGGCAAAGGATCGACGTGCGCGGATTGAGCCTCGGCTCCCAGCTTCTCGATGGGCACAATGTGACGGCGGGTTGCCTTAGCAGAGTCCGAGTAAATGCCGGAGAATGGGAGTTGTATACGGAGGTGTTCGCACGGCTCGGTCTCAGATGAGGACAGGCCATGTTGGGTCGCATGGCGACGTTGCAGTTGGTAATGGTGGATCGCTTATTCACCTGGCGACATGGAAGAATGTCGGACAGCATGGACGCATTGGTGCAACTGCACCCGTAGGCTGGTCTTCGTGCTGTCTTTCCCTCTGGGGCACTCTTAGGTTCAGTGCTACTGCATGTCAAAGCGCATCGGGCAGTTCTTGCGTAAAGTGGGGCCATTGAACGGTTAAGTTTTAAAGGTGTGTGTAAAAAAAAAAAAAAAAACCCTCAGCCTGGGTGCATCTAGCGCATCGGTGAGACCGGGGGGCTTGCGGTGGCAGCCACGTGCGACTATAGTGCCGGGTTCCTTAGGATGGAGTCTTCTACAGGAGGGGTCCGATACTGAGTGGCAGCCAGGTCCTGGGGAGCTCAGTTGGGAGTCCTACCCTGCTATGGGGGCAACAAGCAGGGAGTGGCTCGTGCGCACGGGTCAAGGTGGTACGCATGCTCCGGTGGCTACCAGTCGGCAGCCTCGTGTAGACTCTGACAGCCGCCAGGGCTGCTCAATGTGGTTTGGGGGCGTTGGCTGGCATGCCATTTCAGCCTTTGCGGCAGGCGTAGGTTACGGATTTATTCTTGAGGGCAGTATGTTGGTGGTCATCTGTTCGGCGAAGCGGATTTAGTGATTGCAGGCGTGGTCATGGCAAACTCTGTTTTTGTCTTCCTCCAGAGAGGAGGTGGCTTGGCGGCCAGTTCTGTGGTTTTTGTCCATAGGTGGTTTTCCGTTTTTACTCAATTCCTTCCCACCTGCCTCTGGATGGAACTCCGTTCTGCTTCGGTTCTTCGAATCAACCTGTGGCCCTCCTAATTGCCAGTTTCGAGACTTCCGCTAGAACACTTTGATCGTGGTCTGCGATTCTTGGACATTAGGTAACGTCGGCATCTGTGTTTCGAAGGTCTCTTCGTCTGTCTGGCCGCTGTGGCGCCTCCTGCAAGGGAGAAGCGGCAGCTAAAGTTCGACGTCCTGTTGAGGTAGAGAAGTAAGAGGTTTCCTCAGCGTGGTTTTTTTTTTCCGGCTGGGCTCAGTTAGCCATTTCGTCAGGAGATATGTTTCTAGGGAGTTCATTTCCAGTACGGTTGCGAGCGGGCTCTTCGGAGATGCTAGCGCCGCTTGGTACACGGCGCCTGGTTGTCTTGCCAGTGTAGAGGGTCGGAGCGGACTCTCGGCCGTTTCTTCATGGTTTCAGTAACACCTATTGCCTGAAAGACAGGCAGGGAAAGGGGCCTGTTCGTTTCGGTTGGGTGGCGAGACGGCTGGAAAGGTCCCTCCCGAGGATTACTGCTCTGTTACATCCCAGTGGTGGAGGACTGAAATGTAGGACCAATAAGGAAATGGAAATTACACTTACCTGGTAATTGTTGTTCCTTGAGGGAGTACATTTCAGTCCTCATTCCCGCCCGGGGATGAGCAACTCCGACACGAGGTGTCAGGTTGGAGAGGGTTTCCGCTTCATAAGGCGGAAACGGGCTATGCTTTGTTGGTCTTCGTGAGAGCGCCTTTTCTTCCTTTGATCTTCCTTGGGCCTCCTTTCTTTTGGCTCTCTGTCCTTCTCTGGTTAGTGTTCAGGGGGACAGGGGCAGGAAGGGGGGTGGTTTCGGCCCTTTATCTTAGGGCACTGTAGTTTAACTGTTGAAGTTTAAGCATAGCATTGTAATTAATACCTTAATGGGTCATTTGTTGCTCTTTTGAGTCTGCTTTGTCAGTAGGTCACTGGGGAATGATGGGAGAAGTCCAGCAGGATATACCCGGTGATGTCACAGGTTTGTCTTGTCCAGTCTCCATGCTGCAGGAGGAGGTGCACTACCCAGTGGTGGAGGACTGAAATGTACTCCCTCAAGGAACAACAATTACCAGGTAAGTGTAATTTCCATTTTGCTATGTTGGAAGTAAAGTGCCTCTTTCATTACATCAGGTCCGTGAGGTCCCTTCCAAAGGGCCCTCAGGCGCGGGCGTGCCTAGAAGTGTTTTTAAATTTAAAGTTCAGCGGTGGAAGTTTTCTTCGGTCTGATTGGCCTTAGTGATGGGGAGCAGGGAGGAGCTTACTTGCCTGCTCCCTTCCCCGATGTTGATCGGGCTGGCGGCAGCTGGGTTTCAAAATCATCTGGCGGATACTTTCGGCCAATGTCTAGATCCACATGAGTGGCCCCTAAATCTGATGGTTCTCTAATGGATTTTCAACAAGTGGGGCCCCCCAGAAGTGGATCTCTTCACTTATGCTGAGAATGCCAGATGTCCTCTCGTCGGCTCTATCTGGCCCAGCCAGCATCGATGGCCACACAATGCCTTTTCTATGCTTTTCTTCTGTTCCCTCTCATCACTTGAGTTTTACTCATAATACAGGAGAACAGGTTCACCGTCATTATGATAGCTCCCCAGTAGCCCAGACAGGCCTGGTCTCCTTGCCTTGATGGAGGAGGTGCTGCTGCCACAGGGCACACATTCCTTTCCTCTTCACCCAGGACCATGGTCTCTTGCTGCATCCCAATTTTAACAGTCTTTCCCTGGCTGTCTGCAAAGTGAACATTGCTTAACACACAATGCTTCTTTATCAGAAGAAGTATACACAATCATCTTGGCCCCCAGACTTCACACACTGTGCTACATTGCACAATCAGAATTCAGTCTCTTGCCCCCTTGGCCAGGCCTGGCCTACTTATTGAATTTGGGTCTCCAGACTACTCTTTTTGATTTTTAAAACGTTTATTTTCATTTTACAACAAACAAAAGTAACAACACACCAAAAGATACAAATACACACATACAATAAGGAAAACAACCCCAATTACCCCCCACCCCTATGCTTCTTCACTAAGCTAATAAGAGTCATCACATAAGCGCTTACACACAACAGTTATTGTACAGCAAACAAGCAGAAATGGTATTGATGATACATGCTGATCCTGTGGCAGAAATGTATACAAAATTGAAACAGTCAAATGAGAGCATTTAGCAGTTAGAACATAATCATGGAACACCTTCCTTTTAAACAAGTAGTGAAGGGCTTGAGTGGAAGAGATTGACATACAAGGTAGTTGCTCATAATTACAGTAAAAATGGACATGATTCCACCAATCATTAAGGCTCAGATGGGAGCCAGTTTCCAGTATTTCGTAATGAAGGAGATAGGAGATAGCTATGCCCAGTAAATGGGCCTCCTGAAGAAACATTAACTCAGAATAATCATGATTAAGAGAGCTAAGGATTGTCCTTCTTTGGAATGGACTATTGATGCCTTTTACAGTCAGTAATGATAACTTACATAAAGCCATGCGAAATAGTTAAACAATCTGAGAAAGAAACATAATAGCGCACAGAGTTACACAATGTCGCTCATAGTACCAGTAAATGACTGCAGAAACAACATGATAGGAATTAAACTAAGGAAAACCATGAAGCGCCCCATATAACAAAATAAGCACCGAAGTGCCTTAGAGAAGAAGCAAAACCCCAGAAGTTACTGGCGGCCTGATGTCTGCGGGGAGAAACCCCAGAGAGGGCCTGAATGGAAATATAAATCCTACAGAGCTATACGGGCTCCGAAACTAACCAAGGAGCTCATCGTGGAAAGAAAGGAGACCAATAAGGTATATATAAAGAGAAAGAAAAGTCCAGGCAGTCTCCGTTTCAAGCAGCGATCACCGCATCGAGCCATTCAAAATGGCGGACAGTTCCAGCGGATTCCATCCAAGCTGTTGGATTAGCGCATCTGGTCTGCTTCTTTGGAAGCTAGAAATGTTGCTAGCAGATCAGGATCTTCGAAGGTGCGAGTTTGGTTATGGAGAGTCACTCTGAGCTTCGCTGGATATAAGATGCCGAAGCGAGCCTGTAACTGTTGAAGTCTAGGTCGAAAAGCAAGGAGTCTCTTCCGACGGTCAACTGTGGGCTTAGCCAAGTCAGGGAAGAAGGAGACTTTATGATTTTCAAACTCCAAATGACGATTCGCCCGGGCAGCATTTAGAATTTGCTCAACTTGCTGATATCTCAGTAGACGAAAGATGATGGGCCGGGGGGTCGTCCGATTGAGCGCCAGGCTGGTAGGAACACGATGTGCTCGGTCAATTTCCAGATCTCTGTGAAAAGTAATCTTCAGCAAGGAGGGAAGAGTTTTGACCAGGAATTCTCTCATATCTCCTGCTTCCGCGCCCTCCGGTACACCAATGAGCCGTACATTGTTGCGACGGGCTCGATTATTGCTATCCTCTAACTCTTTTTGTAGATTCTGTATCTGACGCTCAGCCTCATCCAGTTTCACCAAGCGCACCACGTGCGAGTCGAGGACCCCCGCCATATTGTCCTGCCGTAATGAAAGACCTTCAAATCGATCCTGAAGCACACCAAAATCTTCTCTCATGGCTCGGAGCGCTTCTCCGTTGGACTGCACCAGTTCCTTCACACCACGTATTTCCTCCAAGATCTCCTGTTGCATTTCGGGGTTATCCCGAAATGGCACCATCTTTTGTGGGGAAGGCAGCTCTGTCTTGGAACGTTTTCCGTGTGAAGAAGAGGGAGATCCGAAGTCTAAGCGCGCTGGTTTATGGGCCGCCATCCCCCCCGAGGCACCCCGGTAAGTTCGGAGCAAAATATTAAGTTAATGTAGGTATTAAGTCAGGATTCTGAGTAGGCCCCTCGGGAGCTTCAGCGCAAAGCGTCTAACCCGCTGGACATCAGGCTCCGCCCAGACTACTCTTTTTGATAACACCTCTCTGCTATAACAACTTCTCATGCCCCTATAGAGGTAAGCCGATTTCCTTACATCCTCTAATAACAAGATTCAGAAGAGGATTCATGAACATCAAATCTCCAGTCAAACCGCCTCCACCAGCATGGGACCTCAATATTGTTACATCAGAACTCATGAAATTGTTCTTCAAACCTACGGGATCAGCCTCCCTGCAATACCTCGCCTGGAAAACTATTCCTTGTGGCGATAATCTCGGCGAGAAGAATTAGTGAGCGTCAAGCTTTAGTTCATTATGCTTCTTACACTCAGTTCCTCCATAACAAGGTGATCCTCCGTACTCATCTAAAATTCTTGCCCAAGGTCGTCTCCAGAGTTTCACATCAACCAGTCCATTTTCTTTCCAGCCTTGTTCCTGGATCTTCATGTGTATTCTCCAGCAAAAGCCCTTCATTCCTTGGATTGCAGGAGGACTCTTTTGTACTGCCTGCAAACAATAAAGGACTTGTGCAATGCCTCACAGCTTTTTGTCCCTTATAATCCTAACAACCCTGGCCAGCCAACATCCAAACAGACCATCTCCTTCTGGATAGCTGACTGTATCTGCTGCTATACCAGGCCCAAGTGTAATCCCCAGGATGCATTGGATCGCCTCCAAGCCATAGCAACAGCTATGGCCAGTCTAGCCCCCATCTCCACACAAAGCATCTGCAACGCAGCTACATGAACTTCAATTCACACATTCATGAAGCACTACAGCTTGATTGTTCCTCGCTTTCAGGCAAGTTTATGCTCCAAAACCTTGTTTGCATCCTAGTCTCTTCCGTTTCTGCCTTCCATTGAGAGGCCTGGGTCTTAGAGGAGCCCTCTGTTCTGAACTCACCAATAGGGTGTGCCTGCATCCCCCTGCTTATCTCTAGAGAAAGTGTAATTGCTTACCTGTAAGGGGAGTTAAATCAGAGGAATCAATTCATTTCCTCTTGTCTGCCTCTACTAAAAAGCATCTGTCTCTTCTGCTTCCCTCCACGCCCCAGCAGAGATGCCGCATTCCGGCTTGCACGCTGGAGAAGCCTGGGAGGCGAGCGGAGAGAAGACGCCGGAGGCAGCGGCTCGGATAGTGCATCAGGAGAGAGCATGGTGTCCAGGCTCTCAGGAGAAATCGCCTCCTCTAGCGACCTTCCATGCCTGGCTCTAATCTCCTGGATCATTCTTTAAGTCAAATAAACAAACCGATCCATGGGGCCGCTGACGGTCTCGGGCGGGTACACCCTCAACTTGCCCTTCCGTTTCGGCATGATTTACTCAGCGTTCACTCCAACAGCCATCTTAATTAGGCCGCTCCCCACTGTTGCGGAGAGTGTGAGCAAGGGCGTCGGAAAGGGTTCGGCATCAGAGGGTTCCTGACATCTAGACCTGCATGCCCCGCTTCAAGGTACAGGTATTCTAGCTCCTGCTGAAGTCCCTTTTTCTTTTGAATTAACTCGCCCTAAGATAATAACCCTAAGATAATAACTTTAGACACAATTTGGGACACAATTGTTATGTTATCTACTGCTGTCGCTACCCAAGTTGCTGGGTCCTCAGCGAGAGTGTGCCAAATTGAAGAGAAAATACAGAGTTGTTGCTCTGATGTGGATTATCTAAAGATGCAAGTTCAAGAATCGCGTCAAAAATTGGAGTCTCTTTCTGAGACTAATGTGGCCCTTCTCAAGGACAATAATTTTCTTTGTGTGAAAATGGAAGGCCTGGAGAATGCTGCAAGAGCTGCAAACTTGAGAGTTTTGAACTTTCCTATTATACCTGGAAGTACTCCGTTGGAACTCTTTAAGAAGTATTTACTTGCGATAATGGCAGTGCCTAATGAATTAATTCCACCAATTTCGAAGGTGTTCTATTTACCTCAATCAAAAAAGGAGTCGGGATCTACTATGGATGACGTGACTACAGATATATTAAATGTTTCAGACTTATTGTCTCCAACTGAAAGTTCTATCAAAGTCTCGACATTGTTGGTTTCTCTTGCTCTGGTTTCAGACAGGGAGTGGCTGCTAAAGTTATTAGTTAAGAAGCATTTTTCCTTATTTTATGGTGTAAAAGTTTCTCTGTTTCCTGATATTAGTAGGGACTCTCAGAAAATGCGTAAACAATTTCTATTGTTAAAGTCTGGGGGACATATCATTTACGATTTCCATGTAAATGTGTTGTTGTATATAATTCTAAGAAATTTATATTTTTTCAGCCTGAAGCACTTTCTGCTTTTATTAGTTCTTGGATGCCCCAGGTTATTTCTTCAGCTGTTGGTTGAAGTACCTTGTTAATTGGTTAGATTCCTTTACCCAAGGTCATTCTGTTTTTCTTCTTGAATTTACTTATTGGGCTAATCAAGGTGGTTTCCTCATACACCATGTGATTTGTTTCTTGTTCACTCTCCCCTCTCATGTGGACTATAGGTGGACCTCTATGTTTAAAGTTTCCTGTAATAATATTTGATGATGTGTTATTGTTGGATGGTACCTCCTTTTCTGGCAAGCTTGTTTGCTGGGGATATATTGTAAAAATCATAAATAAATAAAAAGCATCTGTTGGATCAGATACATAGACTTTACTGTGGTAAGCCACCACTTGCAATAAATAGCAGCACATTATTATACTGCCATGAGTAGCAGTACTCTTCAGGTTTACAGCATTCACATCAGAAGAATTCTTGTGAAACCTGATATGATATAAATTAAAAAAAAATTAGATGCAGAAAATTCCCTTTACCACAATACATCAAAAATAGAAAAGCTTTAGCTATATATATTTATATATATATATATATATATATATATATATATATATATATATATATATATATAAATAAAAGGTGGTGATTGCTGTGAATGAAGTCGATGTCATATTGATATGTATGTCTGGTTTTCATAGAACTACATGCTGATTGTAATATATACCAATTAGTGAAAATATAAGTGCCATTTCATAACACGTTATTAAAAAAAGCCTGCAACCATTGTTGTATGTAGACATGTCTGCCACATTAAGTTTGCACAAATGTCTATGTCCTTTTGATTCAACCACTTCAGCAAGCTGACATTGACCACTGTTCCAACTCTTTGCCTGCTTCAGGAATAATTTTTGTAGTTAAAGTTCTGTCATACTTTCAAATTTTAAGTTACTTCAAAAAATAATTTTTTTGAATAAACTGAAAATCTAGGTTATGAACATAAGAGGGCTCCACCGCACTAATAGCTGCCTTTTAGGAGGCTGTAATGGGTTAGCTTTCTTTACATGATGCTGGTCTCGAAATACTGTGGTTTAGATGCTCTTCATGGTAGTGTAGCAGTTAAGCAACTGCAGATCTTGGCACATTATCTACCTTGTATGTTTCTGGTCTCAGCATTCAATATGTTTTCATTGTATGGTGTAAACTTTATTTATTTTACCAGCAGACTGAAGGGTAAGCTAGTGAGGACTGCTAATAATGAAGTTTGTCTGCTGTTGGTAATTACATGTGGGCTCATCTATTGTCCTCTAATATCCCTTTAATTGTAACTTCATCTCATTCAGTGGGAATACTGCAGAGGTATTGTGTAAATACTGGCAAATGTTTGTTTTAATTTGGTGAGATTGGGTATTTAATCCTCTGTGAAGAAACTGGGCCTTCAAAAACTTTATTAGAATCTAGGAGCCAGCCACTGAGACCTCTGTCTCAATCTTTCCTCCCTGCGCCCTCTACCTCTGGTATGTTGCAATTCTTTTAGGGCTGGATTTTCTAAGTCTGTATACCCATTCTCTGTCTAGGAGTGGGCTCCACAAATTGCAGGTGCCAGGTCGCCATGATGACTAGAAATTTGCCTCTGACGCCTGGGAAGTTTGTACCACTGCTACTGGAGTAAGAGATTGCATTGCTCTACATCGAATGGCTCTTGAGTGAGCTTGTGCTGTGTGGTACAGGAACACTGACAATTTTTCTTGGTGTCTTAAATCTCTTGAGATTTTCTACACTTGTATTACTCAAGCTTATTCAGCCAGGGGTTGCAGAGAACTTGAAGCTCCTGGCAATCACCTTGGTCAGTAAGATGAGGATATGGTCAGAGGTGAGCTTGGATGTCTGACTTGTGTGACTTCATGGTGTTACATGGGGTTGGAGATGCAGTCGTGGGATCTGCTGTGGAGTGAGCCGTCCGGAGGAGCTACAGTGTCAGTCACCAGTTTCCCTTTTTCTTTGGGCTTTGCTTCCAGATGCTAGCCCCTCTTTCTCTCTGATGTCCAGGACGCAAGGTCCCCGGCCCACTGGACAATTTATTCTCAGCCTTTACACAATGCTGGCAGAAAGAATGGTAGAGTGAGAAAGGAAGACCAGGAACCAGCACCAGCTCTGATGTCTCTCCACTGCCAGTGTTTGTTACGGTCACATATTCCCAGTCAGTTATTTATTTGAGTATACTGATTGCCTACAGGTCAGGGTGGCATACAGTTGATTATGGTATTTCGATTTCCCTTGTCCCTGAAAGGCTCACAATTTATGTTTTGGTACCTGAGGCAGAGGGTTAAGTCGCTTAACGAAGGCCAGAAGGACCACCTGTGGGACCAGAAACCCCAGTTTTTATGGCCCAAGGTTGGTGGTCTTGATTGGAATTCAAACCCTTGGTCTTCTGGCAACTTGCCTCAACCACTAGGCCGCACTGCTCCGTGTGAACTAGCCACAGGGCCATAGGGCCAGGTGCAGCCTGTTACTTCCAAGGCAGAGACCTTGGGGAGGTTCCGTTCATAAGGATACGAGAAATGCCATACTGGGTCAGACCAAGCTCTTTCAGGTCCAGTATCCTGTTTCCTAGGGTAGCCAATCCAGGTCTTAAGGACTTGGCTGGTTTCCAAAAAGACAAATAGGCTACTCAGTGCTTGTATCGGGGCAAGCGGTGGATTCATGTATGCTCATATTTTAAGGGTTCCGTTGCATGTACAACAGATGTGACGCTCTGTTGAGTTGTGTGCCTTGTAGAACATCTTGAATTGGTGAAAGTTGGTATAAAAAAAATTATAATTTTCCAGCTTCTCTCTAATAAAAGATTATGGATCTTTCCTCCGGGAGCTTGGCCAAAAACTTTGTTAAACTCAGCTATGTTTGGAGATCGTTTCGCGCAAGGCTCTTGGAGTACACAAGAAACCCAGTGGTCAATGAACCGATTGGAAATGCGAGCGATACGCCGGGCATTGCAGGCGTTCAAAGCTACGGTGACAGGTCGAGCGGTGCGAGTACTGTCTGACAACTCCACGGCGGTGGCCTACATCAGTCAGCAGGGCACAACTGGAAGTGTGGCCATAGAGGCTGCGGCAGAGGGTCTGTGTATGTGGATAGAGCTTTGGCTGCCAGCATTTTCGGTGGCGCATGTTGCTGGTAAGGACATTGTGATGGCAGATTTCCTCAGCTGGGTCCGACTAGATGCCAGAGAATGGGAGTGGCATCCGGAGGTGTTCGCACAGATTGGTTGTATATGGCGACAGCCAGTAATGGACCTCATGGCGGTATTTCACTCTGCGTAAATGGGTCACTTTTTCAGCAGACGATGCGAAAGGAGGTCGGAAGGCATCGGCGCACTGTTTCAACGGCGGCCGTTGTCCGGTCTTTATGTCTTTCCACCGGGGGCACTCGTAGGTCGAGTGGTTCTGCGTATCGAAGTGCTTCGGGGAGACGTGTGGTTGGGGGCCTCGGGCTGGCCGAGGCGCCTGTGGTATGCCTGCCTCATACGGTTGCTCGACAGGAATCCATGGAGGTTTCCGACATTGGAGATTCTGTTGCTACGGAGTTCCCTTCGAATGCCTCAGGTGCATCGTTTTTTGCTTACAGGGTGGCCATTGAAAGGGCAAGCTTAAGGAAAAAGAGTTGCTCGACAGCAGTCTTTGCCACCTTGCCGCAAAAAAAAAAAAAAAAAAAGTCTGTCCCTTGCATATGTACGTATATGGCGCATCTTTGAGGACGGGTGCTCGCGGAGGCACGCTCGCGCGACAGCAGTGTCAGTTCCCTTGATATTAATTTTTCTGCAGGACGGGTTTGGTAAAGGCAGGTCCTGGAGAATTCAGTTAGCAGCTCTGTCTTGCTATAGGGGCAAAGGACAGGGAGTGGCTCTCATGCGCAGGTCGATGTGGTATGCTTTCTCAGGCGGTTACCAGACTGTAGCCCTGTCGTAGGATATTAATTCCACCGGGGAAGCTCAAGTTGGTTTTAGGCGCGATAGCGCGCCATTGGGGCCCTTGCAACAGGCATATGTTAAGGGTTTTGCCTTGAAGATGGTATGTTTGATGGTCATCTGTTTGGCGAGGCGATTTTCGGAGTTGCAGGCGTTGACCTGTCAGGAATCGTTTTTTATCTATCTCCAGACAGAAGGTGGCCTGGCGGCTGGTTCCGTCATTGTTGCCAAAGGTGGTTTCTACGTTCACCTAACTAAAATGGTCTCTCTTCCAGCGCTAGGTGCAGTGGAGGGGAGCGTATTGAACCATAGCTTGCATTGTTTGGACGTCAAGAGAGCGCTGCAGCAGTGTTTAAAGGTTTCAGAAACTTTCACAAGGCGGATCGTCTCTCTTCGGGGTATTCGGAGGGCCCCGCAGAGGGAAGCGGTGGTGAAGGAGTCCATTTCTGGATGGATTGGAGCGGTGAGTGCGTCGGCTTACTCCTACGGGACCGTACAGTCCCAGGGAGCTTACGAGCCACTCTACCAGAGTGCAAGCGACTTCTTGGATGGAGCACAGTTTGGTTCCGCCAGTGGACATCTGTAGGGAGGCCTCTTGGTTGCCTCTCCATACTTTCAGTAAGCACTACCGCCTAGATGTTCTGGCGGCTAAGGATGCCATTTTCAGGGAGGCGGTGTTGAGATCCGGCTGGAAAGGTCCCTCCCAATGATTACTGCTCTGATACATCCCAGAGGTTGAGGACTAAACTGGAGGAACGATAAGGAAATAGGAATTACGCTTACCTGGTAATTGTGGTTCCTTGAGTGACTCCAGTTTAGTCCTCATTCCCGCCCGGGGATGGGGTCTTAGCAGTGGTTTTTCTGTTGGGGAAAGTTCAAAGTTAAGTGGATATAGGCCTTCACTGGTGTTCAGTCGTTTTGATGCTTCCATTTGATTTGCGCTATATTGTGATATTTGCGCTATATTGCGCTATATTATGATATTGTTATACATATATTGTTATATATATTGCTATATTGCTCTGGATTGTTTAGGGCTAGGCATTCGACGGAAAGGAGAGCATGCAGGAAGCAGTCTCTTTCCTTCTGGAAGGGGAGTAGTAGGTAGATAGGTTATATGTTCTGCGTGCCCTTGAATATAATAAGTTTTAAAAAAAAAGTTACTGATTTTTTGCTCCTTTGAGTCTGCTTTGTCAATAGTGCACTGGGGGCTGATGGGAGAGACCAGCAGGCTATATCCAGTGATGTCATGAGATTTTGATGTGCCCAGTCTCCAAGCTGCAGGAGGAGGTTCACTACCCAGAGGTTGAGGACTAAACTGGAGTCACTCAATTACCAGGTAAGTGTAATTCCTATTTCTGGTTCCTTCAGAAGGAGTCCTGGTTGATCTGTTGATTGGAGCTCAGGGCTATTTATCTAGCTCAGAAGAGCTTTCGGCCTCTCCTGGTGGGCATAGCAGTTAGCGTCTTCTTAGACACTCTCATGACCATGGCGTATGTTGTCAAGCAGGGCAGAATTCAGTGTGGTCACTTGCAACTGTTTGCCTCCACCTGCTGGCAAGGGAGTATAACCTACTTTCTGGACTGGTCTGTCAAAATTCAAGGAAAGAAAACAATTAGAAATGTATAATTTCTTCATGTAAACAAATTTATGTTCTTTCCTAATGCTAGCAGGTTTTGCTGTCTAAGAGAACCATAAATGTTCTTTTCAATTCTAAGGAGAAATATAACCTTAACGTCTCTGCCTTGATGTAGCAATCACATTTTCTTTAGCTTGACTTTAATAGTGAACACTCCCAGACGTAGGAATGTTTTTTAATGGGGGATTAAAAACCAAGAGAACTTTTCTTGTGGCAAATTTTTAGCTTAAATGATGCGTCCGAGGGTATGTAATTATTAAACTTACTGACCCTTTCCCACCCCACCCGCATTTTTTTTATTTTGCAGACCCTGTAAATAATTTCAGCTAAGCCTTTGAGATTTCTAAACCGTATCTACAGATACAATGCTGAAGTCAAATTTTGTAGGATCTGCTCCAGCAGCAGCAGCAGCTTGCTTCCCTCCTCCCCCCACCACAAGATGTTGAAATTGCCACATCATCATTTGTATTGCAGGAGAGAGAGATGGTGATCAGTTCACAAATTTCCTTTTTACGTAGAAGGCAGTTCAGTCTTCCAGTCGTAATGTGCGTACGGATTAAAAATGCTTTGCAGAATGCAAGCTGGAAAGCATGCATTTGCTTCTGAGAGTTCATGTGGTAGGCCACGTAGCCTAGTTAGGCTGCATGAAATGAACCATCTGTGATTTCTTGGTACGGTATTGTGTAACGGGAATGATATAACCATACGCTTTCTGTCCAAGGAAATTGATGTGTAGTTTTATTTTAAAAAGAGCTGCTGTGTAACCACAACAAGACATATCATATATCAGCACTGCATAATGCAAAAAAGTGTTTTTGCAAGCAAGAGCATGTACAATCAATCAAAAGTTTCGCTGACTAGTGCAAAGTTACATGTCAACTTGTTTAATTTATGTCTGGCGGTTCATTCTTTCAGTTAATTTTGAACCTGCCTTTAAATTATAATTGGTTGATATCATTGTTCACCTGGACATTCTATCCTGTAGTCTCAGGACTTAGTTTTAAGTGAGCTTCACTGAATAAACTTCACAGTAAGATTTTTTTGTTTTGTTTTTTTTGTCTCTCTGCCGCAGTTCGCTACACTGCATTATTAGAAGGGCTTGTAAACTGAATGGCATGGCATTCTGAGTCTAGTGCAGCAATTAAAACAAAAAGAAATTCCTCATTGTTCCTCCAGTTCAGTCCTCTACTTCTGGGTTGTCAACCTCCTCCTGCAGCTTGGAGACTGGTATGTCAAACTCAGGACATCACTGGATATAGCCTGCTGCTCTCTTTCTCTCCCTCCAGTGTGTTACCAGTCTCCATGCAGCAGGAGGAAGTTGTGAGCCCGGGAGAGGGCTCACTGAAGTAACGGATAAGGAGAGTGTAGGATTAGTCTAGTTAGTTTGGATTCATTGAAAAAAAGAAAAAAAACAAAAAAAACAGTATTCTGTGCTGGGGGTACTGTATCTTTAAAATAAATAAATAAATAAATAAAGAACGAATAGTTTAAGTTGAGGAGTCTTTAGCGTTATGGCTCCCTGCCTGTCAGCCACTTCTCCAAAAGCCTTGCAGTGAAGCGTGTGTGGTGCGGTGCTCGGAGGATCTCTCCCCCCGGACACTACGGGGGAGAGCTCCCGTTTCCATCCCTGTACTCTGCTGGGCCGCAGTACGTGCTGATCGCGGCTCCGGAGAGCAGGGGAGCTGCAGAAGCATTGGTGAGCACAGACTGCCCCGATCCGGTGCCGGCGATTCCTGTCCGGTTCGGGGATATTGCAGACGTGCCCAGTAAGCTCAGAACAGGTGGCAGGCTGCTGTGGAAGGGCAGGCAGTCCAGTTTGTTCCCGCAGCGTTGGGGAAGAGGCAGTTTGGCGCCTTTTTTCTTCCCAGCTCCCCGGCGGCCATTTTAGCTTGCACGGAGGACCGTGTGGCTGAGCTGCGGTCAGGCCTCTAAGCTGGTAAGAAAGCTTTGGTATTTCGGGGGTAGCACCTCCCGGGGTAGCAGGGGGGCTTTACCTTGCGTTTTACTTTTGTTTTCCTTTCGTTTCTCCCGTGATCGTAGGATACCGCGGGGGGGGGGGGGAACGGTGGCTCTTAGCGCGGTGGCAATTGCCTGGGGCTGGTGGCAGGCTTATCCCCGGCAGACAAAGGTCTGTGTGTTTTTAGGGTCCCCCGGACTGGCAGAACTTTCGTTTTGGGTGAGTTCTGGGTCCAGGGGTAAACGCCAGGAGGTTTATGGCGGGGCGACCACAGTGTGTGGTCTGTGGCACCCGTTGAGGCACGGTGGCGGAGTCTGGAGTGTGCCGTGGTTGTGCTTCCCTGTTGTCCATGGTGGAGCAGCTAATGGACGTCAGGGAGGAGTCAGAGTCGCCGGGGGTGCCGTCTGCGGGGCTGGCAGTGCCTGCTCCAGACCCAGGGCAGGAAGCTCCTGTGGAGGAACAGGCTGGTCCCTCGGCTCCGTCCCTGGAGCGGGAGCCGGAGGCTTTGATGGAGTTTTGCCCGGAGTTTGTCTTAATGTTGCACAAAGCCTTTTGCTTGCGGTGCCAGGGTCGCTTAGCGGAGGTTGGACCGAGTTCGCTGTCCGCTACGCAGTTGGCGACTGCGAGCGAGGTGCTAGAGGGTCCCTCGGCTCTGAAGAAAGCTATGGCCAGGGAACCCTCGGCGATGGACAATGAATGGGCGGAGCCTGAAGAGCCTGACTGGGAGAATGAAGAAGGGGCGCAGGATCTAGAAGAGGGTGAGATCCTGGAACCTGAGGAGCAGTCTAAGATCATTCGGCTTTTTCGGAGAGAAGAACTTCCAGCGCTCATCACGGAGTCCCTTCAGATGCTCAATTTGACAGCACAGGTGTCCGCGGAGGACGAGGTGGAGGACCCTGTCATTCAAGCGGTGCGGCAAACGCAGGTGGTGTTTCCGCTGCACAAGGTGGTCGATAAAATGATCCAGGAGGAACGGAACCAGCCTGAGGCGGGACTTAGAGGAGTCCGCACCATGGCTAGGCTTTATCCGTTAGCGGATAAGGATAAGGAAAGGTTCAAGACACCAAGGGTTGATGTGGTGGTATCGGCGGTTACCAAAAAAACTACCATCCTGGTAGAGGGCAGCGCAGCTTTGAAGGATGCGCAGGACCGTAGGGTGGATGGCCATTTGAAGCAAACGTTTGAGGCGGACTCTCTCGCGCTGCAGGCGTTCATATGCGGAGCCTGGGTGGCGAGGGCGTGCTTGCGCTGGGTTCAGCGGTTGCGTTGCTCGCCTCAATTGGATCTCAGCGAACTCCAGGAGCTGGGGCGTCTGGAGTCCGGTGTAGCTTATTTGTCGGATGTGCATTATGATTTGGTCAGAGCCCTATCTAATAGCACGGCTTCCGTGATGGCCGCCCGCAGATCAGTGTGGCTGCGTAATTTGGCGGCGGATGGTTCCTCTAAATCCCGGCTGGGTAAGCTGCCATTTAAGGGACCGTTACTCTTCGGAGAAGATTTGGATAAGTTAGTGAAGGACCTGGGGGAATCCAAGGCAGGTAGGCTGCCTGAGGATAAGCCGAAACAGGGAAAGGTCGGTCAAACTTTTAGAGGTCAGTTTCGTGACTTTCGGAGATTTCGGGCGTCGCGGTATGGCGCCTTTCAGAGGGGCCGATTTTCTTCCCGCGGTCAAGGATTCCGTGGGTTTTGAGGGGCGACTAGGGGTTTCGCCTCGGGCTCCGTGTCAGCAGCTTGTAAGTCACAATGAGATGAGGTGGGTCCCGGCGGCGGACGCTCCCATCGGCGGGAGACTTCGGGAGTTTCTGTCCGCTTGGACCCTCATCACCTCCGACCAGTGGGTCCTAGAGATCATTCAGCATGGTTATGCCCTGGAGCTGGCGAGGCCCATGCGAGATTCCTTCGTCATGTCTCCTTGCAGGGGGCCGCAGAAACCTCTAGCGGTTCGTGACACTTTGGACCGCCTACTGTGCTTAGGGGCGGTAGTGGAGGTGCCGAGGCAGGAATACGGCGTGGGTCGGTATTCCATATATTTTGTGGTGCCAAAGAAAGGCGGGGCGCTGAGGCCTATCTTAGACCTCAAAGGGGTGAATCGGTGTCTGCGGGTGCGCCACTTCCGTATGAAGACGTTGCGGTCGGTTATCGTCGCGGTCCGTCAAGGAGAGTTTCTGACGTCCTTAGATCTAACGGAGGCTTATCTGCACATTCCCATTCGGGAGGCTCATCAGAGGCTCTTAAGGTTCGCCTTGCCCTGGGGTCACTATCAGTTCTGAGCATTGCCCTTCGGCCTGGCAACGGCGCTGCACACTTTCACCAAGATTATGGTGGTGGTGGCGGCGGCGGCGCTGCGCAAGGAAGGTATTCTGGTGCATCCGTATCTCGACGATTGGTTAATTCGGGCGAAGTCGGAGGCAGAGAGCCGGCAGGTGACCAACAGGGTGGTAGAGTTTTTGCATGGGCTTGGCTGGGTGGTCAATCCAAACAAAAGCCATCTACAGCCGGTTCAGGTTCTCGAGTATCTAGGGGTCCAGTTCGACACTTGCAAGGCGCTGGTCTTTCTGCCGAACAAGAGGACGCAGGCTCTGCGCAGCCTGGTTCGCTCGTTCTGAGCCACGCCTGCTCCGACGGCGTGGTTTTACCTGCGAGTGCTCGGCATGATGGCGGCAACCCTGGAGGCGGTTCTGTGGGCCAAAGTGCATATGCGGCCGTTGCAGAGGGTGTTGCTGAGGCACTGGTCGCATCAGGTGGATTCCCTGAGCAAGCGGTTGCCCTGCCCACTCAAGGTTCGCCGGTCGCTTCAGTGGTGGTTGCTTCCGTCCTCGTTGGCGGCGGGAATGCCTCTGGAGCAACCGGAGTGGTTTCCAGTGATGACGGATGCCAGTCTCTTGGGCTGGGGAGCCCACTGCGGGGGCCAGTTTGCACAGGGATACTGGTCCCCTCTGGAGTCGGCGTGGTCAATCAATCGGTTAGAATTGCGAGCGGTGGCGAGAGCCCTGGAAGCGTTCAAGCAGATGGTGCTGGGGCGTTCCGTTTGAATTCTCTCAGACAATTTGGTGACAGTAGCTTACATCAATCGCCAGGGAGGCACAGGAAGTGCAGCGATGGAAGAGGAGTCGGACTTGCTGTTTGCCTGGGTGGAGAGTCGGTTGACGGCAATTTCGGCGGCGCACATTGCAGGAAGAGACAACGTGATGGCGGATTTTCTCAGCAGAGTACGAGTGGATGCAGGGGAGTGGGAGCTGCATCCCGAAGTCTTTGCGCAGATCGAGCGGCGTTGGGAGACGCCAGTAATGGACTTAGTGGCAACGTTTGCTTCGGCCAAGGTTCCGCGGTTTTACAGCAGGAGAAGAGAAAGAATGTCAGAAGGCATAGACGCGCTGATGCAGCGGTGGCCAACGTCAGGTCTTCTGTATGTGTTTCCGCCGTGGGCACTGATAGGGCGCGTGTTGCAACGGATAGAGGCATATCAGGGGAAGGTGCTTTTGGTGGTGCCCGACTGGCCAAGGCGTCCGTGATATGCGGATCTAATGAGGCTCCTAGACGGCCAACCCTGGCGTCTCCCGGCTCGGTCGGATCTGTTGCGTCGGGGTCCGCTATTCATGCCCCAAGTGGATCGATTCTTGCTTACGGTATGGCCATTGAAAGGGCTCGGTTAAGGAAGAAAGGTTACTCGGCGGCGGTGATTTCTACGCTGCTGCGGGCGAGGAAACGGTCTACTTCCTTGGCGTATGTGCGGATATGGCGTGTTTTTGAGGATTGGTGTTTGAGACGTCAGATTCAGGCGGCCACGGTCACCGTGCCTTCAGTATTGAACTTTCTACAAGATGGCTTTGATAAAGGTCTAGCAGCCAGCTCGTTGCGAGTGCAGTTGGCGGCGCTGTCCTGCTATCGCGGCAAGGTTCAGGGGCTGGCGTTGGGGGCGCATGCGGATATCATCCGTTTTCTGAGGGCGGTGTCTAGGCTGCGCCCTGCCCGTCGGATACAGGTTCCGTCTTGGGATCTTAATCTGGTGTTGTCGGCGTTGGTCAAGCCGCCCTTTGAGCCTTTGCACTCTGCGTCGCTTAAGGATCTCACTCTCAAAGTGGTTTTCTTGGTAGCGATCTGTTCTGCGCGGCGCATTTCGGAGTTACAATCGTTGTCTTCTAGAGAGCCATTCTTGTCCTTCTCGAGGAAAAGAGTAGTGCTACGGCCTGTACCATCATTCTTGCCTAAGGTTGTTTCTCCATTCCATTTGAATCAGTCGGTGTGTTTGCCTGTCCTAGGTTCTCGAACGGGAGACTCTGAGTATCGCCGCTTCCATCACTTAGATGTTAAGAGAGCTTTGTGGCAGTATTTGAAGTCTACTAAGTCATTTCGCAAGTCGGATTGGTTGTTCCTGTTGTTTGGGGGCAGGCGTAAGGGCGAGGCGGCGTCTAAAGCTTCCATCGCTCATTGGATTAGGGAAACGATAGCTTCCGCTTATTTGTTACAAAGACGTGCGGTACCAGACGGATTGAGGGCTCATTCCACCAGGGCGCAGGCAGCGTCGTGGGCGGAACATGGTCTGGTGCCGCCGAGTTAGATTTGTAGGGCAGCTATGTGGTCGTCCTTGCATACGTTCAGTAAGCATTACCGTCTTGATGTCGCAGCGGCCGATGATGCTTGTTTTGGGGCGGCGGTATTGCGCTCCGGCTGGAAGGGTCCCTCCCGATAGTTACTGCTCTGGTACATCCCAGAAGTAGAGGATTGAACTGGAGGAACGATAAGGAAATGATAATTACACTTACCTGGTAATTGTAGTTCCTTGAGTGACGACAGTTCTGTCCTCATTCCCGCCCCGAGTTTTTTCAGAGGGGGGGCAGCCGGGTGCCGCATGGTCATGTTCTACAGGTAAGTCCATTCATTTGTTAGCTGGAAAAAGGTGGCTAATATGTTCGGTGGCAGTACAGGGCGTGTGACGTCTTAAATGCAGGTTGTTATAACGTTTTAGTTAACCTAAGTTAGGTGCAGTTGGCATTTATTGCTACTTATTTGTTGCTCCTTTGAGTCTGCTTTTGTTAATAGTTCACACTGGAGGGAGAGAGAGAGAGCAGCAGGCTATATACAGTGATGTCATGAGTTTGACATACCAGTCTCCAAGCTGCAGGAGGAGGTTGACAACCCAGAAGTAGAGGACTGAACTGTCGTCACTCAAGGAACTACAATTACCAGGTAAGTGTAATTATCATTTATTGCCCATGTAAGCAGTTCCTTTCTGTTAAGAATGGAGACCTGTGGCTTTGTTTAATGTGAGAACAGGGAAATGGTATTTTTCGATGTTGAGAACTTTATAAGTGAGTTGAATTTCAGTTCAAGAAACTACTCGGTGTGTAAATGTAAGATTACATAACATAATATCTAATGTAATGGTACATAACATAATATTTCATGGGGTGGAATAAATTATTAAAATTGCATGATTTTATGCAGTTTAATATTTGTCTCCACGATCAGTTGTTGTTGATTTGACTTGCATGCTTGATGCTTACCATATAGATTCTTTGTATGTTGGGATACTCTTGTTATTAGCCTACCATAAGGATTATCTAGAAAACATGGTATTCATTAGTTTCCAAGATGGTATAAGACTCCTCATCCCCCTCATAGGATCTCTTTGCTTAGGAATGCCCATATTGGATAACAACTTTGGTTAATTCTGGTGCCGATTCTATAAACGTTAACATGAGTGTAAATACTCTACAATAGTATTTTCTTTATCTTCTTGTGTCTGTACTTACTTAAACCGAGGAACCTTCTAGATCTGGGAAAGTTCAGCAGAGCAAGGTAGATGGATGTAGTGAGAGAGGGGGAAAAGGAGATAAATAGATAGAAAAAGGGGAATCAGAGACCAAGGTGTGCCTTTAGTTGCTTGAGTCATTGCTCTGTCATCTTTTCTCTCATATGCTTCGCCTGATTGGCCATGGTGGTGGAAGTAGGTTGCTACTTTCTCCTTCCTGTGGGCTTCAATCCCTTCTTCCACGTCAGTCTTCCTTTTCTTCCTTTGAAGATCACATCATCTGCTTATTTATTCCACTACCTCTCTGGGTAGCTGCCATTTATTCCCCCCTCCCCAGCAAGTCCATCTCTTTCTTTCTCATTGTCTTAGACTCTGGGCTTTCCTTCTTTCTTGAACATCTTCTCATTCTTGGAGATTTTAACATTCATGTTGATGACCCCTTTGACTCTTACGTCTTAATCTCGTCATTCAACCTCCAGTAGTATTCTGCTGCCCCTATTCATAAGCATGACCACTGCCTTAACCTTGTCTTTTTCTCTAGTTTATGTTTATGTTTGTTTAAAACTTATTATACCGCATATAACATATGCTTCTGAGCAGTTTACAATCATAGAAATGCCATGGCTGCAAGGAAACAGAAAAGGAAAGCCATTTAAAATTAGAAAAGGATAGAATGAAGAAAAGAAAAGAGGCATAGAGAACACGTGTTCTGTGCATCAACGAGGGGTGGGGGAGAGAGTTGCTCACCTTCAAACTTCTCCATTTCAGTTCTTCCCCATTGGACTATCATCTGCTAACTTTCATTCTTATCCATACCTCACCACAGTCTCGACCAATCTCCACTAACATATTTAGGAATCTTCAGTTTGTTGACCCTTCAACTTTCTACATTGTTCTCTCATCTCCTCTCTCAGCCACTGTGTCCTCTGAGTCTATCGATTTACGCAGTCTCTCTCTATAACACTATGCTCTCTCTCCTATTCCATGCCCTTTGAGGCATACTGTACCTCAGCTTCCAAACCATGCTGACTTCATATATTTCAAATTCGTGCTAACCTTCCAGTTTGCCATATCACTCTTCAAGCATGAGTACTACGTCCATTTAACAGTCTCTTGCCTCTGACTCTTGCCAACTCTTTGCAGTGCTCGGTGCTCTCCTCAAATTCCCTCTGCCCCAACCTCTCCTTCATTTTCTACCCAGACTTTGGCCGACTGCTTCCATGACAAGGTTCACAGGATTAGGCTTGAGTTCTCCACTAGGTCACTCCCATCTTGCCTTCCACATCTTCACTCTGAGATCTTTCCTTCAACACCTATTAACCTTACTACTTTTTCTAAAATCACTGAGGAAGGAACTGCGCTTCCTTTCTCCTCCTCCAAACTTACTACTTGCTCCTCTCATCCCATTTCCACCCGTCTACTAAGTTCTATTTCCTCTGCTGTCACCTCTTCCATCTGTCATATCCTCAAGCGATCACATTCCACTGCAATTGAGCCTGCTGCCTTCGAACATGCTGTGTTTACATCCCTTCTCAAAAAACCTTCACTGGATCCTATTGGCCCTTCCAATTATTGGCCCGTATATATTCCTCCTCCCTTTTACATCCAGACTACTTGAACATATGGCTCACTGCCGCTGTCTTGACTTTCTTTACTCTCAAGCCATTCTGGATCCACTGCAGTCCTCTACATTCTACAGAAAAGACCCTTGCCAAAGTCTCCAGTGACCAGTTCATGGCCAAATCCAAGGGCCTTTATTTGATCTCCATCCCTTTTGATCTATCTGCTGCTTCTGACACTGTTGATGACCACTTACTCCTCAGTGCTCTCTTCTGTCTTGATTTTCTTCTTATCTATGCCATAATACTTTTAGTATATGCTCTATGGATTCCCCTCTACTGCTATGCTGCTTTTAGTCAGTGTACCTCAGGGCTCTGTCTTGGGTCGTCTTCTCTTCCCTCTCTACACTCAGTCCCTTTGTGCTCTGATCTCCTCACATGGTTTTCAGTATCATCTTTATGCTGATGACTCTCAGATATACTTCTCTATCCTAGAAACCTCTTCAGGAATCCAGGCCCAAATCTCATTCTACTTGTCTAACTGTGCTGCCAGAATGTCCCACTGCTGTTTTAAACTGAATATGATAAAGACACTGGAATTACCTCATTTGTCTATGCTGATGATATTCTTATCACCTATACCGATAGTACTAATCCTAATCTACGTCCTATGAACTCTCTTCTCACTTTGATTGCTAATTGGCTTTATAACAACTGTTTACAATTGAATTCTAAGAAGACCACAGCTACTTGGGCTAATTGGGAGCGTGGTAGCCTGCAGCTTAGCTCCCATTCTCCAAGGCTCTCCAGTTACTTTAATGCCTTCATTCAGATATATGGGAATAATCCTGGACTCTGAGCTATCTTTCACTCAACAAATCCGTACTGTAGTTAAATCCTCCTTTAATATTATGCAGTGCTTCCACACAATCCAACCTTGATACTTAGCATAGTCATATCACGTGTCAACTATTGTAACACTATATATGCCTTCTTACCTGAATATGATCACCAGATGGTGTGGTTCAGTATTAGGACTAGGGCTGTTAGAATCCATTCAAAGGCGAGGGTCTTAGACTTTAGGAAGACTAACTTTGCCAGGATGGGCCAATACCTCAGGGAGTCATTAGCGGGATGGGAACAGCTGGGGGATGTAGAAAAAGAGTGGGCAAAACTGAAAGGGGATATTTTAAAGGGGATATTTTAAGGGCAACAAACCTTTTTGTTAAAATGGTAAATAAAGTTAAAAGGAAAAGGAGACCGCTATGGTTTTCGAAAGAAGTTGCTGAAAAAGTGAAGGAAAAGAAGGAGGCCTTCATGAAATACAAGAGATCACAGAGAGAGGAAGACAGGCATCTATATTTGGAAAGACTTGGAGAAGCTAGCAAAGTAGTCAGGAAAGCAAAGATCCAAAAAGAGGAGGAAATAGCCAGTGCAATAAAATGGGGGGATAAAACATTTTTCAGATATGTTAGTGAGAAGAGGAAGGGCAAAAGTGGTATTGTCAGACTCAAGGGTGAAGGGGAGGAATATGTAGAAGCTGATGAGGATAAAACGGAATTGCTTAACAAATATTTTTGTTCTGTGTTCACAGATAAAGAACCACAAGCAGAAGCTCAGAAAACGCCCACAAATTGGAACAGAAGTGAGGGGCATCTTGAACAATTTTCAGAAGACTGTTTTCGTGAGAAACTAGCTCAACTTAAAGTAGACAAAGCGATGGGACTGGATGGGATACACCCTAGAATACTGAGGGAACTTGAGGATGTTCTAGCAGATCCACTGACTGACCTATTCAGTGCCTCATTGGAGTTGGGAGTGGTGCCAAAGGACTGGAGAGAGGCTCATGTGGTGCCTTTACACAAAAGCGGAAGTAAGGGTGTGGTTGAAAACTAGAGGCCTGTTAGTTTAACTTCGATGGTGAGTAAATTATTGGAAACTCTTCTGAAAGAGAAAATAGTGAGGTTTCTGGAGTCCAGTGGATTACAGGATCCGAGGCAGCATGGATTCACCAGAGGCAGGTCTTGTCAGACAAATCTGATTGATTTCTTTGACTGGGTGACCAGGGAGTTGGACCGAGGGAGAGCCCTAGATGTGGTGTATTTAGATTTCAGTAAAGCCTTTGACACTGTTCCTCATAGATGACTTATAAACAAACTGAGCACCCTAGGGATGGACCCTAAAGTTACTGCTTGGGTTAGAAATTGGTTGGGTGGGAGGCGACAAAGAGTACAGGTAAATGGGGCTCACTCTGAGGAGAAGGATGTTACCAGTGGTGTGCCCCAGGAATCTGTCCTTGGTTCGATTCTTTTTAACATCTTTGTTAGTGATATAGCGGAAGGGCTGTCGGGTAAGGGTTGCCTCTTTGCGGATGATACCAAAATCTGCAATAGAGTAGACACCCAGGAAGGTGTAGATAACATGAGGAGGGATCTAGCTAAGCTTGAAGAATGGTCTAGAATTTGGCAGCTGGGATTTAATGTTAAAAAATGTAAGATCATGCATTTGGGCTGCAGCAATCTAAGGGAGCAATATAGTATAGGGGGTGAATTATTTTTGTCCACTAAAGAAGAGCGGGACCTAGATGTGGTTGTGTCTGATGATCTTAAAGTAGCTAAACAGGTAGAAAAGGCGACGGCAAAACTAGAAGGATGCTTGTGTGCATACGGAGAGGAATGGCTAGCAGAAAAAAGGAGGTGATAGTGCCTCTGTATAAGTCTTTGGTGCGACCTCATTTGGAGTATAGTGTGCAATTCTGGAGACAGCACCTTCAAAAGGATGTGAACAGGATGGAGTTGGTGCAGAGGGTGGCTACTAAAAAGGTTAGTGGTCTTCATTATAAAACATATGAGGACAGACTTAAGGATCTTAATTTGTACACCTTAGAGGAAAGGCGGGATAGAGGTGATATGATTGAGATGTTTAAATACCTCCGTGGCATAAATATTCAGGGGGAGAGCTTCTTTCAATTGAAAGCAAGTTCTGCTACGAGGGGACATGGGATGAGGGTGATGGGGGATAGATTCAGGAGTGATATGCGGAAATATTTCTTTATGGAAAAAGTGGTGGATCCGTGGAATAGTCTCCCAGTGGAGGTGGTGGAGATGAGGACAGTAACTGAATTCAAAAAAGCATGGGACAAACAGAGGATCTCTAAAGGAAAAAAGGGGACTGTTGTAGTTGTTGATATGGAAGGACAGACTAGATAGGCCATGTGGTCTTTTTCTGTCGTCATATTTCTGTTTCTATGAGCTCAAATGGTTACAGTCCATACAAAATACTGTTTGTATTTTCACATGCTGGGAAATATGACCACATAACCCTACTACTAATACATTATCGTAGACTCCCTGTCACAGCATAGATTCATTACAAGATCTTAATACTTATAAGGTCCTCCACCAGGACGCTCCAGATAAGCTTTCTGCCCTGATCACCCTTTATCACCTAGCATGCTCTCTACATTCCATACATGGCAATTGCCTACATTTGTGACTTGCCCTTGAGAGTGCAGGAAAATCAATTAAGTAAGCTGCTTTTTTCCTTTGGAGTCCCCACTTCTTGCCTCTCCATCTCCGTCTTGAGCCAGCTTATAAACTATTTAAGGCCTATTTGAAGACCCATCTCTTTAAGCAGACCTTTGAGATCATGGACCAGCACAGGAGCTAACTGCCTTTCTTCCCATCCTGTATGCATTGAATGTTTGGCCTCTCTGAATGCTTGGATACTGAGTACTCCTCCACGTTGATCATTTTAAATGCAAGATAATGCTGTAATGTGTTTGACGCTATGCTGTCCTCTCTATTTCTTTTTTTTCTCTTTCCTTTATTATGAATTGGGAGTTCCTTTTATATGTTACAATTTTTTATTGTAAACCTCTTTGTATGCCTATAAAAGGTGGTATAGTAAATGAAATAAGCATAAAACAAATCATAAAATGGAGCTTCTTATCTTTCCCTCTAAACCCACATCCTCCTTTCCTCCTTTCTCTGTTTCTGTGGATAACTCTGCCATTCTCCCTTTCTCCTCGGCTCAGAACCCTGGGGTCAACTTTGTTTCTTTCTTTCTGTAACATCTCCAAAATTTGTCTTTTCCTTTCAGAACACAATATCAAGACCTTTGTCTACTCTCTCATCAGCTCCCATCTAGGCTATTGCAACTTGCTCTTCACTGGTCTCCCATTGAATCATCTATCTCCCCTTCAGTATCAGCTACATAGCTAATCTGCAAGTGTTGCCATTCTCATATACTGGGCTGGCACAACCACTAGGCAAATCAGGTAGACGCCTGGGATGGCAAAGAGCAGGGTATTCAAAACTAAATAATAGATTTTTGACAGCTGGGGGGTGTAAGGCTTAAGGTTTGCGTAGGGCGCCAGTGCCTTGAACAAGCTCTGGGGCCAGCCCCGTTCACATAACCCCTCTTCTCGAGTTATTTCATCGGCTCCCTATCCATTTCCAAATTCAACTCAAAATTCTCCTACTGACCCAGCAGTGAACTGAGAGTGATTTGGACCCCCAGGCAGTAAGGGTCATTGGCGCCTAACCATCCATCGGACATAGATTGCTAGTTCGGCATCTAATATTCCTAACGCTCCCTTTAGACAAAACCCAATGGAGCAATAAACAGTCATTCAATTGTGCTAAACTTGAATATTTATTTCATTGTGAATAGAGAGAAAATGTTAGTATCATCATTATATAAACAAATTTTATATATTTTGCTACCATATGCTTATAAGCAGGCCTGACGCATTTTCTTGGAATCCAGGAGCTATCCCAAAAATCACAGTGCATGCCCTGCCTCCCCCACCAGAAAGGTGTATTACAGTTACTTTTTTAGATTTTAGGGCTGATTTACTGTTTCTCTTTTTTTCCATAGGAAAAGGTTTTAATAAATCAGGTTCTTGAAGGCATATGGTCACATAAAGCAAAGAGGACATCCCTCCTGCAGCGTCAGCAGGCACAGAAAAAGAGCAGGACAACAGAATCACCGTGGAAGGGACCAATTTATTAAACCAAACGTGAGGTCATTCCGACACGTGTTTCGACCGGGCGCTGTCTTCAGGGGACTAAGACCTCTGTAGGAATATAACAAAACACCCTTATCAATAGTAAAGCACCATCAGGCGTTCAGCGGCCAAAACACTTCGGGCTGACCTTATGTTCCTTATTGTTCCTCCAGTTCAGTCCTCTACCTCTGGGTTGTCAATCTCCTCCTGCAGCTAGGAGACTGGTATGTCAGAATGATGACATCACTGGATATAGCCTGCTGCACTCCTACTTCCATCCCAGTGTAACCAGTCTCCTTGCAGCAGGAGGACTTGACGAACCTTGGGGAGAGGCTCTCTGGAGGAATGGATAAGGAGCCAGGAGGAAATTAGGATAGCTAAGTGGGTTAGATTGGTTATTGGCAGTGTCTCTTTAAAAAAAAAAAAAAAAGCAGAAAAGAAGAACCGCACAGCTTTCTTGTTCCCCTGCCTGTGCCTGTGCTGGGGTTTCTTCCTGGGGGTTCTGACTCATGCTTTCGAGTTCTCACCCCCCCCCCCCCGGTGGCCCAGAGGTCTCACCCCCCTGACTTTACGGGGGTGAGCCCTTCTTTTGCGGTGTGCATCTCGGAGCTGCAGTGTCTGTACTCCGGCGGTGAGTGGACGGCAGTACATCGCACCGGCTGAGCTTCGGGCCCGGGTTTCAAGGCACTACCAGCGGCGATCTTTGCCGGAGAGTGGCAGACCGGGCCGGTAAGTGATTAACCGGCGTTCGGCTGCCCTTTTTTTTTCGAGGAAAAGCTGGTCCAGGAGGGCAGAGGCGCCGCGGTGCTTTTGGCGCCCTTTTTTCCTTCGCTGTCGGCACTCGCGGCGGCCATTTTCTTAGCCGCGAAGCAGCCGCGTGTCAGCTAATCCTCTCCCGTTCCCGGGACAGAGCACAGCTAAGTGTTTATTTTCGTCGTTTAGGTATTTGGGGGGCTTCCTTTTGATTTGTTTGATTTGATTTATTTTATTTGTTTGCCTTGTTTGATTTGTTTCGTTCTTTAGTAGTTTAGGCCTCTTCAGTCATCCCTTCAGGTTCGGGGGGTGGGTGCTGAGGGGGGATCGTTGCCCAGGAGCGAGTTTATTTAACAACACAACAAAAAAAAAGAACACGACCAAGCCAGAGCCAACCTCATCAGCAGGTCAGAGGCTAAGGTAAGCCCCGGTGGAAGTTCTGGTTTGTCTGCTTATGGCTGCCCGGCCTCAGTGTATCGTGTGTGGCACTAGGAGGGGCACGGTTGCTGACACCGGGGTGTGCCGGGGCTGTGCTGCCCTATCATCTGCAGTGGAACTTCAAATTGCAGCCCACGAATCCCCAGAGATGCAGTGTGTGCCAGCGGGGGTGGAGGCTGCTTCCCCGCGGCTCTCGGCGCAAGGGCCAGAGTTGGAGGAGCTGGCGGGGCCCTCTGGTGAACCTTTGCCAACCCAGGCGTCGGATCTCGGAGACTTTAGTCCTGAGTTTGTCCTACTTATGCATCAAGCTTTTTGCCTGCGGCAGCAGGGCAAGAGGCCGCGCTCCGCGTCACCGGTGTCCCAACCTCCGCAGCTAGTGGCGGATGGGGTGGTAGGCGAGGATCCGCCAGCGCCGAAGCGAGCTAAACTTAGAGACCCGGTGGAGGGCGCCTGGCCGGAAGCCCAAGATCCGGAATGGGATCCTGTAGAGGGTTCGCAGGACCTGGAAGAAGGTGAGATCCTGGAACCCGAGGATCAAGCGAAAATCATTAGGGTGTTCCGCAGAGAGGAGTTGGCAGCCTTGATTTCGGAGACGTTGCAGATGTTGAATCTTGCTCCGCCGGCTGCGGTGGAGGACGACGTGGAGGATCCTGTCATCCAGGCGATTCGACAGACACAGGTGGTGTTTCCGGTGCACTGGGTCGTCGAGAAGATGATTCAAGACGAATGGGATAAGCCGGAAGCAGGGCTTCGGGGCATTCGGACGATGAATAGATTATATCCTTTGGCGGATAAGGATAAAGACAGGTTCTGGGCACCGCTGATAGACGCAGTGGTGTCGGCTGTTACGAAGAAGACCACCATTCCGGTTGAAGGGAGTGCGGCTTTGAAGGATACCCAGGACCGTAAAGTTGACGGTCTACTAAAGCAGAAAACACAAGGAGGAGCAGGCCTCCTGCAGGCAACACCAAAAGACACAAGAGGCAGGGAGACGTTGGATGAACTAATGAGTCTTTTATTGGTAAGGACCCCAACGCGTTTCGGCAACGCCTTCCTCAGGGGAATTAACACTTAAACAAACAATGAAAACAAAAACAAAATTAAAATCACAATAACATCTAACAATTAAAACCAATTGGCATGATATCAAATGTATAACGGCAAACATCATATATAAATCAAATATAATATTGTGTATAAAAAAAAATAAAAAAAATAAAATACAAACTGAACTGTACAACACGAACAAAACGTAGGGCTGAAAGCAGAGCACAGACAACTCATATATATAAGTTATAAACTTAACTAAAATAATGGAACACAAGTACTTCCTTTGTATCTAATATAAATAACATATAGAAACATGCACATTTTCTATAATAAAGAGACAAAGAGAGATTTGAGTACAATACTTATTATTTACTCCTAATCATAAACTAAACCTAATACATTAAGGGATAAAGAAGTCAATAGACATAATCAAAATAAAACAGCATGGTATAATATTGTATAGATAAATTATAATCATTAAAAATTGTCAGTGAAAAATGCAGCTTGAATGGTCATAAAAGAACACTCAAAATCATAAAATAGGTAAACATAAAAAATAAATAAAAACTGAATAATGGAAACCCGAAGCTACAAAAAATTATTGGCACAACATTGAAAAAAGTGAATAGGTCCTAATTGGAACATGGAACATGGAACATTGTTTTCATTGTTTGTTTAAGTGTTAATTCCCCTGAGGAAGGCGTTGCCGAAACGCGTTGCGGTCTACTAAAGCAGGCCTTTGAGGCGGATTCTATTTCGCTGCAGGCCTCCATCTGCGGAGCTTGGGTAGCCAGAGCATGTCTGCGCTGGGCCCAACGGCTGCGCCAATCTTCGCACGTGGATCTCGAGGAGGTGAAGGAGCTGGATCGCTTGGAGTCCGTGGCGGCCTACCTCGCAGATGTGCATTACGACTTGATTAGGGCGCTGGCCAACAGCACGGGGTCGGTGGTAGCTGCCCGTAGATCTTTGTGGCTCCGCAATTGGGCGGCGGACGGCCCTTCTAAATCCTGTCTCAGCAAGCTTCCATTTAAGGGAGGTTTGCTGTTTGGGGAGGATTTGGATAAGTTGGTGAAGGACCTGGGTGAGTCCAAGGCTGGCCGGCTGCCCGAGGATAAACCGAAGCAAGCCAAGTCTGGCCAAGGCGTTCGGGGTCAGTTTCGCGATTTCCGAAGATTCTGGTCGACGCAGCTCGGTACTTTCCAGAGGGGGCGGTTTCCCTCTCGAGCCCAGGGCTTTCATGGGTTTCGGGGAGCGAATAGAGGATTCTCCTCCAACCCTGCGTCCACTTCGCGTAAGACTCAATGAAGTGAGGCGGGTCCCGGCGGAGGAGCCTCCCATAGGCGGACGGCTTCGGGAGTTTCTTTCCGCCTGGACCCACATCACCTCAGACCAGTGGGTGTTGGAAATAATTCAACACGGCTACGCGCTGGAGCTGGCTCGGCCCATGCGGGACTCCTTCGTCTTGTCTCCTTGCAGGGGTCCCAAGAAAACGGCGGCAGTTCGCGAGACCTTGGAAAGACTCATTCGGTTGGGAGCCGTGGTGGAAGTTCCCAAAACCGATTATGGCATGGGTCGCTACTCCATTTATTTCATGGTGCCCAAAAAGGGCGGAACGTTAAGGCCCATACTCAACCTGAAGGGGGTGAACCGGTGCTTAAGGGTACCGCACTTTCGAATGGAAACGTTGAGGTCAGTCATAGTGGCAGTGAGGCGCGGAGAATTCTTGACGTCTCTAGATCTGTTGGAGGCGTATTTACACATTCCCATTCGAGAAGCTCACCAGCGGTTTCTGCGGTTCGCCCTTCCCTGGGGCCACTATCAGTTCCAAGCGTTGCCGTTTGGCTTGGCAACGGCGCCGCGGACCTTCACCAAAATTATGGGATTCTGGTCCACCCTTATCTCGACGATTGGTTGATTTCGAGCCAAGTCCGCGGAAGAGAGTCTCCGGGTGACAGACAGGGTGGTGAATTTTTTGCAAGAGCTTGGTTGGGTGGTCAACCCGGCCAAGAGTTGTTTGCAGCCCACTCAGGACCTCGAATACTTGGGGGTCCGGTTCGATACAAAGAAGGGGCAAGTGTTTCTGCCGCACAAACGGGCCGAGGGCTTGAGGGCCCTGGTGCGGCAGTTCCTGTCGGTGTCGGCGCCATCGGCGTGGGATTATCTCCGGGTGCTGGGCACCATGGCGGCGACGTTGGAAGCGGTGCCTTGGGCCAGGTTTCATATGCGACCTCTCCAAAGAGCACTGCTCCGCTGTTGGTCGCATCAGAACGATTCGTTGAGCAAGCGTCGTCTCTCTTGCCCGAGCAAAGTCAGGCAGTCTCTTCGTTGGTGGCTTCGCCACTCGTCGTTGGCTGCCGGCATGCCGCTGGAACAGCCGGAATGGCTTCCGTTGCTGACGGATGCCAGTCTAGTAGGATGGGGAGCCCACTGCGGGAGCCAGTTTGCGCAGGGGCTTTGGACTCCCCTGGAGGCCTCATGGGCGATAAACCGCTTGGAGCTTCGAGCGGTGTTCAGGGCCCTTCAGGCATTCGAAGACTTGGTACGCGGTCAGCCCGTGCGAGTGCTCTCTGACAACTCGGCGGCGGTGGCGTACATCAACCACCAGGGCGGCACCGGGAGTGCCGCGATGGAGGAAGAGGCCGACGAGTTATTCGCGTGGGTAGAGCTTTGCTTGTCCGCGATTTCGGCAGCGCACATTGCAGGGAAAGACAATGTCACCGCGGACTTCCTCAGCAGAGTGCAGGTGGATGCAGGGGAGTGGGAACTGCATCCCGAGGTTTTCAGACAGATAGTCTGGCGCTGGGGGACTCCGGACATGGATCTCATGGCGACCTTCCAGTCTGCCAAGGTCGGACGCTTCTTCAGCAGACGGCGGAAAAGAATGTCGGAGGGCATCGACGCGTTGCTTCGTCAGTGGCCGTTGGGCGGCCTCCTCTGTCTTGCCACCATGAGCGTTGATAGGCCGAGTGATTCAGAAGATCGGGGCGCATGCAGGGAAAGTTCTTTTGGTGGCACCCAATTGGCCGAGGCGTCCTTGGTACGCGGACCTGATACGTCTCATGGACGGGGAGCCCTGGCGGCTGCCGGTGAGGTCGGATCTGTTGCTCCAAGGGCCTCTGCTCATGCCTCAGGTGGATCGGTTCTCGCTTACGGTATGGCCATTGAGAGGGCTAAACTCATGAAGAAAGGCTACTCGTTGGCGGTTGTGGCAACCTTACTTAGGGCTCGTAAGCATTCAACCTCTTTGGCGTATGTGCGCGTCTGGCGTATCTTTGAAGATTGGTGTTCGCGGCGTCAGGTTCGGGCGGCCTCGGTTTCGATCCCGTTGGTCTTGGAATTTCTACAGAGCGGATTTGACAAAGGTCTTGCGGCCAGTTCCTTGCGCGTCCAGTTGGCAGCCCTCTCCTGTTATCGGGGCAAGGTCAATGGGAGTGCCTTTAGGGGCTCACCCTGTCATAGGTCGCTTCCTGAAGGTGGTCGCTCGTTTACGCCCGGCGCGCAGGGTGTGCGTTCTGCCTTGGGATCTAAATCTCGTTCTCACAGCGTTAGCCAAGTCCCCCTTTGAGCCGTTGCGTCGTGCGTCAGTGAAGGATTTGACGTTGAAGACGGTATTTCTGGTGGCGATTTGTTCCGCGCGGAGAGTTTTGGAACTACAAGCATTGTCGTGCCGAGAGCCATTTTCTTTTTCCAGGGAAAAGGTGGTTTTACGTCCGCTCCCGTCCTTTTTGCCTAAGGTGGTATCTCCCTTTCATTTGAACCAGGCGGTGTGTTTGCCCGTTCTGGGGTCTTTGGGGGGCAGCGACTCGGATCGCAGTCTTCGTCGTCTCGACGTGAAGAGGGCCTTGCGTCAGTATTTAAGGGTCATGGAGTCCTTCCGCAGGTCCGAGCGGTTGTTCTGTTCGGAGGAGTGCGCAAAGGTGAGGCAGCGGCTAAGGCGTCCATCGCCTGCTGGCTTAAAGAAGCGATTGCGTCCGCTTATTTGCTTCAAGGTCGTGTTGTGCCTGTGGGGCTGAGGGCGCATTCCACCAGGGCACAGGCGTCGTCTTGGGCAGAGCACAGTTTGGTTCCACCAGGGGACATTTGTAGGGCGGCGACTTGGTCGTCTCTGCATACGTTCAGCAAGCATTACCGACTGGATGTTGCAGCGGCTTCGGATGCTCGTTTCGGATCGGCGGTCTTATCTGCCGGCTGGAAGGGTCCCTCCCATTGATTACTGCTCTGGTACATCCCAGAGGTAGAGGACTGAACTGGAGGAACGATAAGGAAATGATAATTACACTTACCTGGTAATTGTAGTTCCTTGAGTGACGACAGTTCAGTCCTCCTTCCTGCCCGGATGTGTCGAGGGGGTTCCCGATTGGTGGCAGGTGGCAGATGGTTACAGGTGAGTCTGGATTCCTTCAATTCCTTTGGTTGTGCCCTTCTCGATGGCAGGGCAGGCAGTAAGAAAGCCTTGTCGGAAGGGGTGGATAGTTTATGGTTTGTGGATGTTATTATGTTTAGCTACTTATTTATTGCTCCTTTGAGTCTGCTTTGTTATAGTTCACACTGGGATGGAAGTAGGAGTGCAGCAGGCTATATCCAGTGATGTCATCATTCTGACATACCAGTCTCCTAGCTGCAGGAGGAGATTGACAACCCAGAGGTAGAGGACTGAACTGTCGTCACTCAAGGAACTACAATTACCAGGTAAGTGTAATGATCATTTTGGTTTAATAAATTGGTCTTTCCACAGTGATTCTGTTGTCCTGCTCTTTTTCTGTGCCTATATGATCACATATACATCCCAAGCAGATTGACAATTTGTAATTCATTTGAAAGTATAACATTTGCCTGTCTGCAGGTTTATCCATTCATTAGCTCCTAGGGATGTGGAATACATCACACGATGCCCACAGGACTCATGCTGACCTTTTTGCTGGCTAGATGACTGTTGAGAAGAAAAATCGGAATGTACTAAAATATCTTTCAGGTTACAGGCCCAAGTGAATGCAATGCAAGGACCATTGTGGAACACAGGATGTAACGACAAAATGTGCTAATGATTAAAAACGCTGTGAGCTATTCCTTATGCTTGATCTGAATAGCATAAGACACATACTTGTTTGTCCATATCACTAGGGCGCTGCTTCTGTAACAAAAGGGAACGGCTAGCATACTTTGCCCTCAAGTATGCTCCTAGAATCACTTTTTTGGGATACCCATGCAGTAATAATCTCTCAGTTAAAGCATTAGCTTGTCAACGAAAATCATGATCATCGGAGCATACGCAACGCACTTGCAAAAATTGCCCTATAGGGAGTGCTTGCTTTTAATTTAAAAGGATGATAACTGTCAAAATGCAATAACTTATTGCGGTCCACAGTTTTCTGTACAACGATGTACTTGAATTTCCACCCATACACGTAACCATAACACCCAAAAAGAGTAAATGAGTGTTAGAACTCATCATAGTAAAATGAAGACATGGATCTTGTGTATTTAACCAACTTACAAATTCCTGTAAAGTTTCTTCTGTACCCAGCATATGCAAAAACATCACCTATAAATTGAACCCAAAATCCCACATAGGAATACCAGGCTGATAGGTATAAAATGGTTTCTTCAAAGTTAGAAACATATAGGTTGGCAATGCTAGGTGCCACTGTAGCTCCCATTGATATACCATGTATTTAAGTAGTGCGATACACATTGTTTGTCAGAGCCTTTCTTTTTTTTTATTTTTTATTTTTTTGTGAATAAACAGTAGACAAAGGTGAGTTGGTTGATATAGTGTATCTGGACTTTTAGAAAGCCTTTGGCAAGGTCCCTCATCGGAGACTTTTGACAAAACTAAAGAGTCATGGGATAGGAGGCAGTGTACTATTGTGGATCAAGAACTGGTTAAAAGATAGAAAGGTAGGGCTAAATGACCAATTTTCCCAATGGAGAAAGGTGAATAGCGGTGTACCCCAGGGATCTGTGCTGGGTCCACTGCTTTTTGACATTTTCATAAATGACCTTTTCTCTGATCAGAGAAAGGCTGAACTTTTACAGAGCTCTGCTAGTGAGTGGATTTTTGCCTCCTGGGACATCTTACTGTGAGTTCTAGCTGTTTATTTAATTATTTACTGTTTGTCTAACTGTTGTTTGTTTAATTATTTAGTGTTTGTCTTAGTGGTGTGCTAATTCAGCCTTCTCAGCTGTACTTACCTTGCCTCTCTCAATTAACTGGGCCTTGTGTGGTAGCCATTTTGAATTAATCTCTCTCCCCAGAGCCTGCTGTTAAGCTTTTCCTGTCCTTGCCTGCCTGAGTGACTCCTCCCCCTGTGTGTGTGGTAGCCATTTTGAATTAATCTCTCTCCCCAGAGCCTGCTGTTAAGCTTTTTCCTGTCCTTGCCTGCCTGAGTGACTCCTCCCCCTGACCCCCTCCCCCTGAGGTATCCTGTAACCTTGTTCCTGTTTTCTCCACGTGTGCATAGGCTGTTTTAGTTTGCTTTTCTCTGATCAGAGAAAGGCTGAACTTTTACAGAGCTCTGCTAGTGAGTGGATTTTTGCCTCCTGGGACATCTTACTGTGAGTTCTAGCTGTTTATTTAATTATTTACTGTTTGTCTAACTGTTGTTTGTTTAATTATTTAGTGTTTGTCTTAGTGGTGTGCTAATTCAGCCTTCTCAGCTGTACTTACCTTGCCTCTCTCAATTAACTGGGCCTTGTGTGGTAGCCATTTTGAATTAATCTCTCTCCCCAGAGCCTGCTGTTAAGCTTTTCCTGTCCTTGCCTGCCTGAGTGACTCCTCCCCCTGTGTGTGTGGTAGCCATTTTGAATTAATCTCTCTCCCCAGAGCCTGCTGTTGTTAAGCTTTTTCCTGTCCTTGCCTGCCTGAGTGACTCCTCCCCCTGACCCCCTCCCCCTGAGGTATCCTGTAACCTTGTTCCTGTTTTCTCCACGTGTGCATAGGCTGTTTTAGTTTGCTTTTCTCTGATCAGAGAAAGGCTGAACTTTTACAGAGCTCTGCTAGTGAGTGGATTTTTGCCTCCTGGGACATCTTACTGTGAGTTCTAGCTGTTTATTTAATTATTTACTGTTTGTCTAACTGTTGTTTGTTTAATTATTTAGTGTTTGTCTTAGTGGTGTGCTAATTCAGCCTTCTCAGCTGTACTTACCTTGCCTCTCTCAATTAACTGGGCCTTGTGTGGTAGCCATTTTGAATTAATCTCTCTCCCCAGAGCCTGCTGTTAAGCTTTTCCTGTCCTTGCCTGCCTGAGTGACTCCTCCCCCTGTGTGTGTGGTAGCCATTTTGAATTAATCTCTCTCCCCAGAGCCTGCTGTTGTTAAGCTTTTTCCTGTCCTTGCCTGCCTGAGTGACTCCTCCCCCTGACCCCCTCCCCCTGAGGTATCCTGTAACCTTGTTCCTGTTTTCTCCACGTGTGCATAGGCTGTTTTAGTTTGCTTTTCTCTGATCAGAGAAAGGCTGAACTTTTACAGAGCTCTGCTAGTGAGTGGATTTTTGCCTCCTGGGACATCTTACTGTGAGTTCTAGCTGTTTATTTAATTATTTACTGTTTGTCTAACTGTTGTTTGTTTAATTATTTAGTGTTTGTCTTAGTGGTGTGCTAATTCAGCCTTCTCAGCTGTACTTACCTTGCCTCTCTCAATTAACTGGGCCTTGTGTGGTACCCCCATCCCCCTGCTGAGGGTTCAGGACAGGGTACCTTGTAACTGCCCTCTTTAATAGGACTTATCTCCCCCCCTCCCTCCCCAGCACCCACCCACCCCTGGGGAAATTGTAGTTTTATAGGTACTTGGACATCTTAGAGGAAAGGGGCTGCTCTCAGGTGCAGCTCTTAATCCAAATCAGTCATACACAGAGGACCTGTGATTAATTAGTTTCAGGTACACAGGGTGTATTAGGGGTATTAGATACACTTTTATTAGTATAAGCATCTACACCAATCCTTATTATATACCGCTTTAAAAGACCTAAACACAAGCTTTAAACTAAGATGCAGTCAGAGGTCCAGCAACGAGATGGGGGTTCTCCAGTCTTTTGCATCGAGTGTCACATGTATGATTATCTCCCAGTTGGTGAGAGGTCCTACATATGCACTAAGTGCAGGGAGCTCTTTGCTCTCAGGGAACGAGTCCGTTCTCTAGAGGCTAGAGTAGCAGACCTGGAAGACATAAGAAAGACAGAGAAGTACATGGACGAGACCTACAGGGATATAGTCCTGAAGTCCCACCTCCAGTCTGGCAGCATCCCTGTTGCCATGGAGGAGAGAGGTCACGTGACAGGAGAGCATCACCCTGGTGTGGCAGGAAGTGATCCTGTAACTAGGACCTGTCCTCCAGGTGATGTAAAACCCTCTCGCACCGAGGACGTTTCTCCAGGGCCATGTCCCCATGAGGGGAGGGTCAGGACAGCTGTTATAGTTGGTGATTCAATCATTAGGAATGTAGATAGCTGGGTGGCTGGTGGACGTGAGGATCGCCTGGTAACATGCCTGCCTGGTGCGAAGGTAGCAGATCTCACGCACCGCCTAGATAGGATCATAGATAGTGCTGGGGGGGAGTCTGCTGTCTTGGTACATGTTGGTACCAATGACATAGGAAAATGTGGTAGGGAAGTTCTGGAGGCTAAATTTAAGCTTTTAGGTAGGAAGTTGAAATCCAGAACTTCCAGGATAGCGTTCTCCGAAATGCTTCCTGTTCCACGTGCAGGACCCAAAAGACAGGCAGAGCTCCGGAGTCTCAATGCGTGGATGAGACAATGGTGCAAGGATGAGGGTTTTGGATTTGTTAGGAACTGGGGAACATTCTGGGGAAAGGGGGGGCTCTTCCGAAGGGATGGGCTTCACCTTAATCAGGATGGGACCAGACTGCTGGCATTAACCTTTAAAAAAGAGATAGAGAAGCTTTTAAACTAGAAAATAGGGGAAAGCCGACAGTCACCCAGGAGCGCACGGTTCGGACAAAGGTATCCTTGAAGGATACTACCAAAAGCAGTGAGGTTCCAAAAGGGAGTATAGTAGCCCAAATGCCCTTGAGTAAGGAGCAGACAGAGCATAAAGATTCCCAATTACCCATGCCTACCAATAGCCAGATTAATATTAATAAAATGCAGTCTCTAAAATGCTTGTATGCCAATGCTAGAAGTCTAAACAATAAGATGGGAGAATTAGAATATATAGCATTAAATGAGAGGTTAGATATGATTGCACTCTCAGAGACATGGTGGAAGGAGGATAACCAGTGGGACACTGTGATACCTGGATACAAACTATATCGTAATGATAGAGCTGAACAAATTGGTGGAGGGGTTGCGCTCTATGTTAGAGAGGGCATTGAGTCAGAAAGGATTAAGGTTTTGCAGGGAACAAAATATGCTGTAGAATCTCTATGGATTGAAATTCCATTTATGAAGGGGAAGGTGATGGCAGTGGGAGTATACTATCGACCACCTGGCCAGAATGAACAAATGGATGATGAAATGCTCAAAGAAATCAAGGAAGCTAACAAAAGCCACAACAGAGTAGTAATAATGGGTGATTTCAATTACCCCGGTATCGACTGGGACAGTGTCACAGCAGGACAAGCTAAAGAGATAAAGTTTCTAGATGAAATAAATGACTGCTTCTTGGAGCAGCTGGTTCATGAACCGACCAGAGGGGAAGCCATACTGGACCTAGTCCTTAGTGGAACGCCAGATCTGGTGCAAGAAATAAGGGTGTTGGGACCACTTGGCAATAGTGATCATAGTATGATCATGTTTGATTTAATCAGTGGAGGACAGATAGTAAAGGAATCCACAGTACTACCTTTTAACTTTCAAAAGGGTGACTATGATAGAATGAGGAATATAGTTCGGAAAAAACTAAAAGGAGCGGTTCCAAAGGTTAAAGACTTACAGCAAGCTTGGGTGTTATTTAAAAATACTATCCTCGAAGCCCAGACCAGCTGTATTCCACGCATTAAGAAAAGTGGAAGAAAGTCCAAAAAACTGCCAGCATGGTTTAAAGGTGAGGTCAGAGAGGCTGTTGCTGCCAAAAGAGCAACCTTCAGAAAATGGAAAAAAGAGCCAAATGATGAAAACTGGAAACAGCACAAGCACTGGCAAGTTAAATGCAAAGCATTGATAAGGCAGGCAAAGCGGGAATTTGAGAAGAAACTTGCTACGGAAGCAAAAACACGAAATAAAGACTTTTTCAAGTACATTCGTAGCAAAAGGCCTGTGAGAGAGTCAATTGGACCATTAGATGATAGAGGGGTAAAAGGGGCAGTAAGAGGAGACAAGGCTATAGCAGAGAGACTGAATGAATTCTTTGCTTCGGTCTTTACTGAGGAAGATGTAGGGGTGTTACCCAAGACTGAAGTGGTATTTAAAGGTGATACTGCAGAGGAATTGAGAGAAATATCGCTACACCGGGAAGATATATTACAACTATTTGATAAACTGAATAGTAGCAAATCACCTGGACCGGATGGTATACATCCCAGAGTGTTGAAAGAACTGAAATATGAGATTGCAGACCTGTTATTGGTAATCTGTGAACTTTCATTAAAATCATCTGTAATACCTGAAGATTGGAGGGTCGCCAACGTAACACCAATTTTTAAAAAGGGTTCCAGGGGTGACCCGGGAAATTACAGACCGGTGAGCCTGACGTCAGTACCAGGGAAAATGGTAGAAGCCATCATAAAGAACAAAATTACACAGCATGTAGATAGTCATGGCCTAATGGGAGACAGCCAACATGGCTTTAGACAAGGCAGATCTTGTCTTACTAATCTGATCTGTTTTTTTGAAGGTGTGCATAAACAGGTAGACAAAGGTGAGTCGGTTGATATAGTGTATCTGGACTTTCAGAAAGCTTTTGACAAGGTCCCCCATCAGAGACTTTTGGCGAAGCTAAAAAGTCATGGGATAGGAGGCAGTGTACTATTGTGGATCGGGAACTGGTTAAAAGATAGAAAGCAGAGGGTAGGGCTAAATGGCCAATATTCCCAATGGAAAAAGGTGAATAGTGGAGTACCCCAGGGATCTGTACTGGGTCCGCTACTTTTTGACATATTCATAAATGACCTGGAAAAGGGAATAACTAGTGAGGTAATCAAATTTGCAGATGACACAAAACTGTTTAAAGTTGTTAAAACCCAAGAGGATTGTGGAAAACTGCAGGAGGATCTGGATAAATTGGAAGACTGGGCATCCAAATGGCAGATGAAATTTAATGTGGACAAGTGCAAAGTTATGCACCTAGGAAAGAACAACCCACACTATAGTTACAAGATGCAAGGCTCCACATTAGAAACCACCACCCAGGAAAAAGATTTAGGAGTCATCGTGGATAACATGTTAAAACCCTCCGCCCAGTGTGCAGCGGCGGCCAAGAAAGCAAATAGAATGCTAGGTATCCTAAGGAAAGGGATGGAGAATAAAACAAAGGATATTATAATGCCTCTGTATCGCTCCATGGTACGACCGCACCTTGAATATTGTGTGCAATTCTGGTCACCGTATCTTAAAAAGGACATAGAGTTATTAGAAAAAGTACAGAGAAGAGCCACCAAATTGGTGAAGGGGATGGAAGGCTACTCCTATGAAGAGAGGCTAAAAAGGTTAGGGCTCTTTAACCTAGAAAAGAGGCGGCTGAGGGGAGATATGATAGAGGTGTATAAATTAATGAATGGAGTGGAACGGATAAACGTGGATAAATTGTTTACGCTATCAGAATATAGAAGGACTAGGGGGCATGTAATGAAGCTACAGGGTAAACTATTTAAGACAAATAGGAGAAAATATTTCTTCTCTCAACGTGTAATCAAACTCTGGAATCTGTTACCGGAGGATGTAGTAAGGGCTGTTAGTATAGCTGGGTTTAAAAAAGGTTTGGACAAGTTCCTGGAGGAAAGGTCCATAAACCACTATTAAAAAGGGACCCAGGATATCAATGCTTGGCCTAGTACAAGCACTGCAGAACCTGTGTCTTTTGGGGAAACTGCTAGGTACGTATGACCTAGATTGGCCACTGTTGGAAACAGGATACTGGGCTTGATGGACCTCGGTCTGACCCAGTATGGCATTTCTTATGTTCTTATGTTCTTATGTTCTTATGACCTGGAAAAGGGAACAACGAGTGAGGTTATCAAATTTGCAGATGACACAAAACTATTTAAAGTTGTTAAAACCCAAGAGGATTGTGGATAAATTGGAAGACTGGGCATCAAAATGGCAGATGAAATTTAATGTAGACAAGTGCAAAGTTATGCACCTAGGGAAGAACAACCCAAACTATGGTTACACGATGCAAGGTTCCATATTAGGAACCACCACCCAGGAAAAAGATTTAGGCGTCATTGTGGATAACATGTTAAAAGCCTCAGCCCAGTGTGCAGCGGCGGCCAAGAGAGCAAATAGAATGCTAGGTATCATAAGGAAAGGAATGGAAAATAAAACAAAAGATATTATAATGCCTCTATATCATTCCATGGTGAGACCGCACCTTGAATATTGTGTGCAATTCTGGTCGTCGTATCTTAAAAAGGATATAGCATTATTAGAAAAGGTTCAGAGAAGAGCCACCAAAATGGTAAAGGGGGTGGAAGGATACTCCTATGAAGAAAGGCTAAAAAGGTTAGGGCTCTTTAACCTGGAAAAGAGACAGCTGAGGGGAGATATGATAGAAGTCTATAAATTAAGATTGTTTACCTTATCAGAATATAGAAAGACTAGGGGACATGCAATGAAGCTACAGGGTAAACTATTTAAGACTAATAAAAGAAAATATTTTTTCACTCAACGTGTAATCAAACTTTGGAATTTGTTACCGGAGGATGTAGTAAAGGCTGTTAGTGTAGGGTTTAAAAAAGGTTTGGACAAGTTCCTGGAGGAAAGGTCAATAAACCATTATTAAGAAGGGACCCAGGATATCAATGCTTGACCCAGTACAAGCATTGTGGAACCTGTGTCTTTTGGGGAAACTGCTAGGTACGTATGACCTAGATTGGAAACAGGATACTGGGCTTGATGGACCTTGGTCTGACCCAGTATGGCATATCTTATGTTCTTATCTGTTTGTGAGAACATCTTGCTTGGGGGAGGGTCATTCATCACATAATCCAGTCTGCTTCCAGAGGCTAGGGGCTTGCAGCAGCTTGCCACAACTCGTCTGGAAGGCTGTTACTGGATAAAGCTGATAGTCCCTCTCAGCACCATGGCATCCATGGCTTGACTAGAGTTAGTTCAAGGTGTTGCACCCTAGGCATATTTTAAACCTTACATACTACTGCTACTACTATTACTGATCATTTGAATAGCACTGCAAGATATATGCAATGCTGTACAGACACGTATAAAGATAGTACCTGCTTATCAGAGCTTACAAGACAGACAACACAGCAGCTGAGGGCAAGGATACATCTAGGGGAATAGTAAGGAAGAGACTAAGTGATGAGACTAAGTGGATCAGGATCCAAAAGTGGTGAGTTTTCAGCCTGGATTTGAAAAGTGCCAGAGATGAAACCTGACTTACAGACTCTGGTAGTTTGTTCTAGGCATAAGGAGCAGCAAGGTGAAAGAATCGTAGTCTGGAGTTGGCAGTAGAAGAGAAGGGCATAGATAGAAGCTATTTGCTAGAAGAACAGAGTTTCCAAGGAGGGGTGTAGGGAGAGATAGGAGACAAAAGTTAGTGAGGAGCAGCAGAATGAGTGCACTTATAGGTCAATAGAAGTTTGAACTAAATATGGATAGGGAGCCAATGAAGCGAGAAGAAGGGTTATGTGCACATATCGAGGCTGGCAGGAAATTAGCCATGCAGCTGAGTTTTGAATGGATGAAGGGAAGAGAGATGATTCAGAGGGAGACCAGCAAGGAGGAGGTTGCAATAGTCTAGATGGGAGGTGACTAAAGAATGGATAAATGTCTTGGTAGTGTCTTCAGAAAGGAAGGGGCGACTTTTGCTGATGTTTATAGCAAAAGCTAAAACCTGTCATTTTTATCAGTTGGATGTGTGTGAAGAAGGAGAGGGAGGAGTTAAAGACAATCCCAAGGCTGCAAGCTGAGGAAACGGGGAGTAGTAAAACATTATCCACAGAATCTGAGAAAGGAGAAAGGGGGGGATTTGGGTTTAGGGGCAAAAATAAGAAGCTCAGTTTTGGCAAAGTTCAGTTTCAAATGGTGGTGAGACATCCAGGCAGCAATGTCAGATGGACCGGTAGAGTTCTGGGCTTGGATTGTCAGAGAGATTTCAGGTGTTGAGAGGTAGATCCGAGAGTCAACATTGTAAAGATAGTACTGAAAACCATGGGAGGAGATAAGTGCACCAAGTGACTGGGTATAGAAAGAGAGAAGGAGTGGGCCCAAGGCAGACCCTTGGGGGAACACCAACTGAGAGCGGGATAGCAGTAAAGGAGGATCCAGCAGAACAAACACTGAAAGTGCGATGGGAGAGAGAAGAAGAGAACCAGGATAGCACAGAGCTCTTATAACCAAGCAAGGACAAAATATTGAGGTGAAGGTGGTGGTAAACAGCTTCAAAAGTAGCAGAAAGGTCAAGAAGGATGAGGATCCGAGTAAAGACCCTTGGACTTTGCCAAGAACAGGTCACTGGAGACTTTGGCAAGAGCTGTTTCAGTAGATTGTAAAGGACGAAAGTCAGATTGCAATAGATCTAGAAGGACTTGAGAGAAGAGAAAGTCAAGGCAACGGAGGTGAATTGCACATTCAAGTAGTTTAGAAATGAAGAGGAGGAGGTAGATGGGTCAATAATTAGGACAGGTAGGGTCTAGTGAGGGTTTCTTGAGGAGAGGAGTGACCATAGCACGCTTGAAGGCTGCAGGAACAGTCGCAGTGGAGAGCGATAGGCTGAGAATATGCGAAATGGAAGCAATGACAGTGGAGGAGATGGAGCAGAGGAGATGGGTGGGAAGAGGATCAGAGGAGCAGGTAGTGAGTTTGGAGGAGGAAAGAAGATGTGAGGTTTTCTCCTCAGAGATTTTAGGGTAGCAGTTGTTGAGGGGAAGGGAAGAGGGGATTGAGCTGATCTCGTGAGGAATTGAAGTATAATCTTGTGGACTTTATCATGGAAATAGCCAACATTTGGGCAGAAAGAGAGGGGGAGTCGTGGGTGGAGTCATCTTAAGAAGAGAGTTGAGAGTTGCAAGAGATGGCAAGGGTCAGAGGCAAGAGAATTACTCGGGTGGACATAAGTCTTGTTTGGCGACTGCTGTGGCTGATTGGAAAGAGGCAAGCATGAATTTGAAGTGTAGAAAGTCTCCTCTTGGCTGTCAAAATCTATTGTTTTAGCTTTGAATGCCCTGCTTTTTGCCACCCCCAGAAGTTGCTAAACTAGGCTATCACCTGGTTTGCCTAATGGTTGAGCTGGACCTGATGATGGTGGTGGTATGAGCCAGTTACTAGTGCTGGCTTTATTCCAGTGAGTGCTCTGTTGTGTGGTGGAACAGTTCCCAGTAAGGGATGCTTTCTCTCTGAACAGAGAAGCTTTTTCAGATGTCTCTCTATGGGGGACAGGAAGAGAATGGTCAAAGGACCTGGAGCTGCCTTTTGGATAAGGGGAGTCCTGTGGGGCCTCTGTTGTGGTAGGACAGTCCTGGTGGAGTGTCTGATGGGCTTGGGTCACCTTCAGGAGACCTTGAGAGCCTGTAAATCCCCCCAATGGATGTCATCAGTCCCTTCGTAGGTGCAGCAGATTAGAAGGTATCTGTCTTTTGCAGAGCACACCGTACCATATTCAACTAGTGGGTTTTGGGGTTTTTGGCAGGCGTGGAGTTATCAGCTCCTTCAGCAGGCTGCCTCTCCTCAGTTCTTCAAAGGATGGTCCAGATCAGCCTGGGACTTCGGATGTGTGCTTGGTAAATTATAGCAGAGCTTGTAAGGTCTTCTCGGGAGAGTCTTCCTGAGGTTATCTGTTCAGGTGGAGAATGTTGGCTGCTGCTCTTTTGTGCTTCCAGCAGTGGCAGGTTGTTTCTACCATCCCCTCCACAGAGGGGATGGAGACGTTATCCCTGGTACATTCGGATCCATGAAACGATCTTCCTTCTGGCATGTCCTGGGCCTAGAGCCAGTGGTCTTTGGACTCCACTTCTCTTATCTTTCTGTGGGACTCTTCGGGTCTGGCATTGCGGCAGTTGAGTAGGGTGGTAACAGTGCCTCTCTGCAAGCAGAGGGCCCAGTTACCTATACGTGGGCTTTGGATGGGGTGCCCAAAGGTGGCTCAGGCCAGGGGGTCCTCTGCCTGGAAAGACTGCAGTCCTGAAAGTAACTTGATTTTCTCCCATGATTTGGAATTCATGGGGATCTGGTCCTACTCTCCTGAGTTAACTTCTCTCATGGTGAAGGATTGCTGAAGCCTCAGCCGACTTGGAGCAGGTAATTCTTGATCACCTCTGCTGACCTGAGTTTCCTCTGATGCTCTGGTGTGGAGCATCGACCTTGGGGCCTGATCCTGGTCTATGATGCATAGGCACTAGAGTCAGAAGCACTATCTTATCTTCTGGTCGCCATATTCTCTATTGGATCATGCTCTCCCTCTCCCCTGGGAGATCAAGGAGCAGGTGCAGTAGCTGTTACGGTTCCATCCATTGGGGCAAGGTACTTCAGGCCAGAAGGTTGGGGGTTCAAATCCCACTAGAGGACAGCAACCTTGGGCTGGCAGGACTGGGGTTTCTAGTCCCACAGGTGCTCCTTGTGGTCCTGGGCAAGCCACTTAACCCTCCATAGCCCATGTTCCCTGTAAAATAGTTATCTCCAAGTTATAATACCCTGTTCAATGTAATTTCAGTTTGTTCAATGTAAACCACACTGATGCAGAATAGCACGGTATATAACAGAATGTAAATAAATAAATAAAAATCTTATGCCTGTGATGCTATGGAAAATACCTGAGGAGATGCATGTCAGGTTGAGTCCCAGCTGGGAGTGCTGGAAGTGTGAAGCTCAGTCCAATTGGCCCAGGGATGCTCTCCACTCCCCCCCCCCCCCCCACAGGGGGCCCCTGGGGAATCTTCTGTCTGAAGACCGTAGTGTTTAGGTTGACTCTGCAGAGGTTCATAGCTTTTAATGGATTTGCTGAGCTGTGTGTTTTCTGACCCTTGACGGTCATACCTGTCTTCTGCAGCAGAACTTGCAGGTCCTGTGTGGTTCTCACAGCCTTACAGTTGTACGGTTGGGCAGAAGAGCATCTGATTGTACTAGCTGCAGCGCATATTACAAGCTTTAGCATGCGGTCCAACTTTCTTTGTGGGAACTCCAAGAGTCCAGATGAAGTGAGAGCTTGACCATCCCATGCAGGGTCTCAAAGTACAAGTACGTGGCCTTCCTGTACACTATGTATTGGCCACTCTTATCAATGTCACTTGCTGAGCTATTTAATGCACAGGGGGATTCCGCTGATGGTAGGCTTGGTGACCTTCTTTCGGAGTGACCTAGAGGAGAAATATTGGGTGGCTTCCTCCCTGACCCTTGTTGAGCCGCCATCTGCACAGATTATTGGCCCATCTGGTCCTGGTGATCCCAGATGCTCTGGCTGGTCCTTGTGCACCGGGTTACATGGAAACTTGGATGAAGAGGTGTAGCCTTTCTCTGGCTCTTCAAGGTATAGACCTGCAATGAGAACTACGGCTGGAGCTACGGGTAAGGCAGTTTCTCTGCTCCATCTTGCTTAAGGCCTGGCACATGCTGGTCAGTTTGAGCTGCTTGGTAACCTCCCTGCTTGGGACCTGGTGAAACTCTATGCCTTTAGCAGATATTAGAGTCTTAGCAATTTGACCAGTACCACAGCTTGACCCTGAACCATCACGGTTTGAGGGGCAGGCCTGTTCTGCTATAGGAATCTCCTCCAAAGGGGTAACCAAGAGGCCAGGATTTGATTCCCACTAGCACTCCTTGTGGCCTTGGGCAAGTCACTTAATCCTTCATTGCTTCGAAGAAAGGCCTAGCAATCTACTTCCAGTCACACCGCCAAGAAAACTCACAAGGCACTGACTCAAAGGTACACATTGCATTTGTGTTGACATCCCTGACTCTTATAAATGAAAGAATCTTTACATAGCTTTCACATTGAATTGTTAGAAGACAGGAAGCACTGTATCTAGCCTAAAAATTTGTTTTCTCAAAAAAAAAAAAATACTATTAACCAGCTTTGCTGTCTAAATATGTTTAGTTGTGCTCTGATAAGTTCTCATTAGCATACCGAAAATTGCCTTTTGGAAAATCATGTTTCTGTCAGTAGTTCAGTGGTAATGTGACACATCTGTTTTGAAAATGAACTGAGGAATTTCATTTCTTGGAATTTGTTTCATTGCGCACTGGTAAAATCTTTCTTCCCTACGTTTGTAACAAAGCACTGTCTCTTTTTTTGCACTTTATCTGATGCTCCTTACTGTTAAAGTCATTTAGTAGAGCTTCACCCAGTCTCTGCACTATATTTAATGTTTCTAAAGGGAAAATAAGTGATTTATCTGGTAATATTTATTTTAGGACTCAGTAGGGTAGGAAAGAGGTTCAGTTTAAATTATGTGTTCCAAATTTAACATGCTATTTTGTGGGCTTCAGATTAGGTGTGGGTAGGAGCTGTACTGTGGCATAGTCTACACTTGCGGTGGCCAGATGTTAGTAAGTTCACTGCCTCTAGAATGAGCTTGCCTTGTGAGATAATCTGAGGGCCATTCTCTAGCGTTTCCATTGTGAATATTGCCTAGGTTTCTGGACATAACTGGTCTTCATCCAGGCAGGAGACCTCTGCCTGCACACTGTTCTTTGAAGTTACCTTTTCCCTTATCATCCTGCTAGACCAGCCCAGAGGGAGTGGGTTATGCTGCCTTGCCAGCAAGTGGAGACAGAACTGAGCAATTTTTAGTGATGTCATCACTTGGTATATTCTCTGGTGCATCACTGAGAGAAGCTAGTATTTTCTGCCTCCGGCAGCTGGCAAGGTGTGTGTACTGGTGCAGCAGTGAAAATAGGCCTAACTCTTCTTGGCCCACACAACAGTGCAGTGGTCATTAAGACTGAGTCTGGTAAGGTCCAAAATCGATTGGCGTGTAGGTACGCCCATGTCTATGAATCAGACAGCTGCCCTGTATCCATGCTGTTTCCCACTGGTTACTAGCGTTTGGTAGACCAGAAGAGAATCAGGAGGACCCTATCGGGCCCATGAGAGGAGTCTATAAAGAGCAGCAAAAGGGAAGGGGGTCTGTTCCCAACTTATCTGCATGCCATGTATTCAGATTTTTTTTTTGTGTGTGTGTTTCTCTTACCTTCTATTGAAACCATTGGGGAATTTGACTCTCTGCTGCTTTTAATAAAGCAGCTTCAAATTCTTTAAACAAATAAAATACTCATGTTTCCCTAGTCAATCCTACATGCCTTGAGATTCCCTTTTAACTGTGGTCGTGCTTCTTTTTTCATGGTGGGGTTTTTTGGGTGTTTTGCTGTTGCCACTTCAATTTTCAGCCATATGGCCCAATGCAGCCTGTGATTTCTAGTGTTTTTCCACCATGGCTGCTGCTTTTTCCCCACTTACGGCTGCAAAGCCTGGGGCACCTTTTATTGGGCTTTCTGAGTCCCCCCCCCCCCTACCCACATGGAAACTAGGGCTTGATGCTGTTGCTGTAACCCCTGTCGCTCCTTTCTTTTCCCTTTCTCTTTCCCATTGGTAAGCACTGCTTGAGCCCAGCAGAGGTGAAGTGTAGCAGGGTGGCCCTAGTCGAATGCCTGGTGACCCTTGGTGGTCCTTCAGAATCCTAGGGCCATATTTGTCAGCTTGCTTTCATTGCAGGTCCTGAAACAGCTCACTGTTTTTTCAGGCTGCCTGTCTGCTTAGCCCTTTTCATGGGGACCCGAGGCCTAGACATCCCCTCTGGGGGCTCAGGACCCAAAAGTGCTTTTGTCACAGGCAGCTAGAGGGGTCACGGTTCCCACTTTGCCCTTGCACTCCTCCGTTACTCTGGGAGCCCAGCCTTTTCCCCTGTGATGGTTGGTTGAAGGACTCGAGTGAAATTACCGTCACCAGAAGGAAAGTCTGTTTGTGTTAACATTATCTGAGGTCTTTTGAGGTTTTCAGACTGACTTACTGCTTGGGAGGTGTCATACTGGCTTCTCTCAGTGCTGTACCTGAGGATGTAACAAATGATGACATCGCTGAAAGTTGCTCTCCTTCCTGTTGCAGGAATATAAGTCTGAGGAGGAGAGAGTGATGACTCCTCCAGGAGTTGATTAGGATCTCTTTGTTCTGCTGGTCCCTGTTTTTGGTTGTTCAGGACATTATGGTGGCTCTGTAGTTTGCATAGCTGCCTTTTGGATGAGTTTAGCAGGTGAGCCCCCATATACCTGGTGGGTCCAGTGGTCTGCTGCATTCATACTTCTCCCTGATCCTGTATAGCAGTGGATGGGACATTCGGGAGAGAATCCCTGAACTGGACCCTCAGGGTCCTAAGGTCCTGTGTCTGCTGTTCCCTCTGTCCCAAGGTGAGCAAGATCAGCCCTTCGGACTCCCTGGGATGGAAGTTCTATTCACAGCTGTGACTGAGTGCATGATGACCGTCCCAATGGAGGAAGGTGATGCGTGCAAGGAATCTGGTTTTGGAGGGTTGAGGTCCTTAAGAAAGCCTTGGCAGTAGCTGCCTTAGGTTCTCAGGCAGTGCTGTGTGCACACTTGGAGGCTAGCCCTTGGATGCGGGATCCATCCTTGGCCAATAGTATTATGGCTCTAGGCATATGGTTATGGCCCCTTGTTCCCAAAGTTACAGGTTTGTTCCTTGGAACATCTAACGTTGATTGGGCCAAATGGTTATTTAGCCCAGTCTCCTTCAAATACTAAGAGACTTGCTGTAGACAGTCTAGGTGGCTGCTTTTGTTTGACTGGTTCAGAGTTTCTCCAAGCTCCATGGTGGCATTGGTATTGGCCATTTGGCAGTGCTGGCATTACCCTTAGTTAACAGATGCTGGCTTTGATCAGTGCCAGAGCAATTTCCCTTATGGGTTGCTTTTCCTTTGGGAGGAGAAGTTTGCCTACGGAGACTCCTGGAAGATGTTCCAGAAGGGCCAAGAGGCCTTGTAAAGCCATGTTACAACCTAGAGATGTCTTTGTTCTACTGTGAATTCTGTAGCAGAGGTAGTCCTTGTGGAGCTTTTGGCATGCTCAGGTTGCCTACATGGCTCCTTTGGGAGCCTGCAGTCTCTCTCAATGAGTTCCAGCAGTCCTTCCCAAGGTGCAGCTGATTGGAGTGTAACTCAGGCTATTCTCTCTGGGTGAACCCATATCACGTTAGACTAGTAGGTCTTTGAGGTCCGTAGACAAGGTCTGAGATGTGCTATCTAAGTCTTCAGGCCACCTGCCTTCTGTTCCTGAAGTTTCTGGTTCATGCAAGCCTGAAAATTCCAATGTGCAATATTTGAATTACAGCAGTGTTTATAAGGGTCTCCCCGGTAGAGTCTCTCTGTGACACTCCACTAATGTGATGGAGGATTGTGGAAGCCCTTCAGTGCATCCCACAATGACAGGTTATTTTTCCCTTGCCCTCCACTGCAGTCAGGGACATAATCCCTGATAAATGAGTGCCTAGGAAGGGAGGTTCCTTTTGGCATGTCCTGGACTTAGAGGCAGCTGTTTTCGGACTCCGAGTCTCTCATTGTCATTTGAAGTCTTTTGGGTCTATCACTGCATCTATCAAATAGGGGTGCTCCTCACTTCCTAGTCCTCACCATGGCATTTGTTCCTTTCCCATTGGGCATAGCAGTAATTGTTCCCCACTTCTGCGTTCTAAGCTGCCTCTTTAGTTCTGGGCCTTGCCTTTGACCTTGATGCGGCTCTCCCTACCTTTTTTAAGGTAATAGTGGTGGTAGTGATGCTTTCCTGCATGTAGAGGGCCTGGGTGGTCCATACTTGAATGTTAGACTGGCCCGGTCAGTCTTTTTGTTGAAGTCCAGATGCAACACAGACCTGGTGAGTACTGGCTGGGAAGACTGGAGTCTGTGATTGACTGTCTGTTTTAAGAGCATCTTGATTCTCTCCCAGGATTTGGGAATACCTGGGGATCTGTTCCATGCTTTCCTGAATCAAGCTTTTTCATGATGGAGAGTTCACTCAAACCTCAACTGACTCAGAGCATGTGATTCTCTGTCAGCTCTACAAGCCTGGGACTCCTCAGGCCTTTGGGTCTGTGACATTAACTTTGGAGCTGGATCCTTGAGCCAGAGTGCATATGCACTCATTGCAGATGCATCAGCTAATCCTCTGGTCTCCATGTTCCTCATCGTTCAACCATGCCCTTCCTCTCCCCTGGAAAATCAAGGAACAGTTATAGTAGTGATTTGCGGTTCCACCATCTGATTAATGGTGTGCCTTTGGAAGCACCACATGGAAAGTTTGTCTTCTCTGATGATTCCAGCCTGAAGTGCTGGGGGTGCGAGGCCTGGCCCAGTTGGCCCATGAACTTTGGTCCCCCTAGGAGACCTACTAGAGGGATCTTCTGTCTGGAGACTAGAGTTATCAGTGTGACCCTTGAGAGGTTCAGGCCTCTTCTAGTGGACGAAGTGGGCTGTATGTTTTTGGAGGCAGCCCTGGCAGTGATGTGTGTCCACTACTGAAGCAGAACTCAAGGGTCTGGAGTAGTTCTTAAAGCCATGGATATGTGTTAGGCAGAGGAGTTTCTGTTTGCCCTGTCTGCTGTGCACATTGCAAGCTTCGACAGCATGCAGCTCAACTTTCTGTGTCGGAACTCCATGACTCCGGGTGATGTGCGAGCTCAGCTCTCCTGCATGTGAACTTATTGTGCGAAGACAGGACCTTCCAGTGCTCTACTTGATGGCCACTCAGGAGAATGCCAATTTGTTGAGTTATTTCAGATGTGGGAATGTTCCGCAGATGGCGAGCTTGTTAGCCCTACTTCAGGAGTGGCTTTGGGAAGGGATGTTGTATATCTCCCTCCCTGACCCTGGGTGAGCCGTCTTCTTCACAGGTTGTGGGCCCATCTGGCCATGTGATCCTAGGGGACCCAGATTGCCCTTGCTGACCATGGCGCATGGATTCTCAAGATACGGGCCTACAATAAGAAACACAGCAAGAGCTCCTGGTAATGGAGATTCCTAGTCCCTTCTCACTTATGGCCTAGCCTTTGTGCACATAAGCCTTCCATTAAGGGCTGCTTTGGAGCAATAGTGGTCTCGTTCCTTTTGGCCCAGTGGGCCTCTTTGTCCTTAGCTAAAGTGAGAGATCTTTAGCTGTCCGATTTGAGCTGAGGCTTGGCCCTGAACTCTCAACATTCGGGTGGTGGTCCTGTTGTGCTACAGGAGTTGCCTCCAAGGGATTCCTTGGTGGTGTATCTCAGCATTGCCTTTTTTCCTCAGGCATGGAACAATTCTGTCTGCCTGTGTGTCTTGTTGAGCCTCAGTGGGTTTCTGAGATTGTGAGGGCACTGAAAGGGCCCTTCTTTGGGCCCATTTGTAAGGTCTCCTTCGATGATTGATTCTTTACAGTGGCTTCCTGAGGACAGTAGTCTGTTGGGTGGTTTCAGTACTACAGCTTTTGTCTTGCAGAGTACCATTCTGGTCTTTTTGACTGCTTCTTTCACTTTTGAGGTCTATACTGTCTTTTGTCAAAGGTGCTTCCCCCTCTCACCCCCCCTGTTTCATCTTGACCAGACTGTGGTTCTGCCTTTCTTCTCAGAAAAGAGTCTTTCAAAGGACCCACTGGATGTGTGGAAGGTGTTGCTCAAATTCATGGCAATTGCTGATTCTTCCTGCTGCCTGGATGTTCACTCTCTTCGGTGGTTTGAGGAAAGTATTGGTGGAGGTCAAACCTTCTCTTGTACACTGGGTCCCCAGCCTCTTGGGCAGCATTTTCCAAACTTTTATCCCATATGACCACATATGATGATGGAATCAAAATAGCAGGTCTCCAGCCTGCTTCCCCTTCCTCTACTCATCTAAAGCAGAAAGCAGTGGCAACAGCAGTAGCAGTCTGTACAGGGTCCTCGGTGTCAGTGTGCAGTGTACACTTACAGATCTGGGTACTCAGCATGGGTTTCCAGTCTAACAGGAAGCTTACCAAGGTGGGGGCGAAGGCTTATGAATGTTCACTGGCTCATGGGCCACATGCTGATTGTGACCTATGCCAAGTAGTGGCAGTCACCAGTGAAAGTCCAGACAGAAGGGGAAATGGCCATGTTTCTGTGACCTGATCCACTAATTATGTGACTCCATTTGGCGTCCCGACCCCAAGTTTGAGAACCATTGCTCCTGGGTATGTCCAATTTGTCTGGACTGATCTAGCAGGATGATAAGGAAGAATATATTTTGCATACCTGATTATTTACTTTTCTTGAATCCTACTAGACCAGTTCAGGACCCACCCTGGACGATTTATTGCAGGTTGGGAAGGCTGCTGCCTTTGTTCGCTTATCAGTACCTAGATCAGTGGTTCTCAACCCAGTCCTCTGGGACCCCTAGTCCAGTTGGGTTTTCAGGGTATCCACAATGAATATGCATGAGATAGATCTGCATACAATGGAAGCCATGCATGCAAATCTATCTCATGCATATTCATTATGGATATCCTGAAAACCTGATTAACCTGAGAGTCCCAGAGGGCTGGGTTGAGAATCACTGACCTAGATGATTTTTTTGCAGGTTTTGGAATCTGGCTGTTGTAAAAGACCTAGTCATATCTATGGTCTGACTCCAGTTTAATCATAGTAAGAGTCAAGCACTTGCTCACACCTTTTGTGGCAAAGTTGTTTGTGTTTAAAATATTTTCTGAGTTTTTCAGTCTTGTTTACTGCTTGGGCAGTGTCATATTAACTTTTTTTAGTGCTGCACTAGAGGATGTACTGAGTGATGACATCACTGAAAGTTGCTCAAGTCTGCCTCCACCTGCTTGCAAGGGAGCATAACCTATTTGTCTGGATTGGCCTAGCAGAATTCAAAGAAAATAAATTATCAGGTATGTAAAATGTATTTTTTATGCCTGATAAATGCAGTCCTGGGACCTCAGTTACTGTAGAGTCTAATTGCACAGAGTTTTCATAGTTTTAAAAGTATTAGTTACCCACTCATGAGAAAATCCAGGCTCATGTGTGGTGAGGTACTGAGAGTCAGGCTGGCAGACAGGCTGCAGGAGAAAGCTAAAGGAGCAGCACTTAAGAGAAAGCTGTTCCTGCCTCCTAACTCCCTTTCGATACATTGCTATAATGTTAGCACAATATCTTGTTCTCCAGGAACAAGCAGGAAGTTAGTCCTCACATATGGGTAATGTCGGTGCCGACGGAGCCCCGCGCGGAGCATTTCCCCAGCTTTCAAAGAAAGCCTCTGGGAGATGCTACCATGCATGCGGGGTCCCCTTCCCGCCCAAGGGCGCCATCTTGCTCAGTCTTCTTTTTTCCACAAAGTCTAATGGACGTAGTTCTCTACTTCCATGGAAAAGCTTCTTTAAAAGTTCTTAAAATCCTTCAAATTCTGCGTTTTGCGTACTGGTTCCTTTCCTGCCTCGAGCCGGCACCCTCTGTGCCGTCCTTGGCTCTTACTCCCTTTTTATCCTCAAGTACCTCCTCGACCGGCCTTCATGCCATTTTTTGCCCAGGAGTCGTCAACCCCAACTGGGTGTTCTCCCACCATGACTCTCAGTGGGTTCAAGAAATGCAATCGCTACAGTCAGACTATTTCAATTACTGATACCCATGACTGTTGTCTTTGCTGCCTGGGCCCGGACCACGACAGCTCCATCTGCGACCGGTGCCAGGCCATGACCCCCCCCCCCCCCCTCCAAAACAAACAAAAAGTGGTCGGAGTTGCAGGGGAAGCTGTTTCCGAGATCTGACCCTTCCCCAGCTTTCTCATTGCCGAGACCCAACGCCAGCACTTCCCATGAGGTCCAGGTGTCCTTGGAGTCCTGTGGCAGTGGCTCCTCCGGCATGGCCCCGGACCCTCCCAAGAAAAAGAAAAAGGTACTGAAGCCTGCCAAGCTGCCTCCGATGAAACCTGACAAAGTCCCGCAGTGGGACTCGGGTGACTCCGAGCAGTGCCCTCAAAGTCTCAAGACAGGAGTCCTCGGCCGGTGGATACCATGCCAAGACCTATGAGCCCGTAGTCCTCCTCGAGGACACACTCTCCAGAGTGCCAACATCAGACCCGAGGCCCTCGGTGTCCACGACGAGAGCTGTGCAGCCATAGGGCCTTGAGTCCCGAATGGCGGCCATGGAGCAGAGCATCTCCTCCATCCTGACCTTGCAGCAGGCGTTGATATCTGGTTTTCCAGCATCATTGACCCTGATGCTGGGCCCCCGGGCGTTGTGCTAGGCACAGAGTGCCATCGGCCTCAGGTAAGTCCTCGGCGTCGATTGAGGTCTTGGTCACACTTGGGGATCCGGTTCTCCCTGGAGAGTTTTCGAGAGTCCGACTCTAGATCCTTTGGGGGGCCCTGGTTTCTCAAGGCTACCCCCGAGACAGATTCCTTGACGCCCTCTGGATATGAATGGGAAAGAGGACTAGGCCTCTCCGGAGACCTTCTGGCACAGGGATGTCCCCTCCAAGCCCTCTCCCGACTTCGTCCGCGACATGGCCCGGGCTCTTTCGGTCCAGACAGAGTCGGAGGAGGATCCGCGCACTGAGGAACTCGAGATCCTGCAATATGAGTCTCCTCCCAAAGAGATTCTCACGGTGCCAGTTCCACCCATCCTCGAAAAACTACTCCTCAGGATGTGGGAAACCCCAGCCTCAGTGCCGGTGGTCAATCGGCGCCTGGACGCAATCTACCTTGTCCAGAAGGGCCCCGGGTTCCATAAGTCGCAACTCCCCCACAACTCTATGTTGGTAGAGTCTTCGATGCAGAAACTGAACAGCCAAAAAGCCTACTCTTCGATTCTCCACTCCAGGGAAGCCCAGGCCTTCGACGCCCTGGGCCACAAGTCTTATCAGGGCCCCATGCTCGGTTGCCGGATGCAGGCGTACGAACTGTACATGGGAATGTACCTAAAAGCCCTGATCCAGGAGCTCTCGGGTTTATTAGCAGGCCTCTTTGGGGAACCCCTGCAGAGGTTCCGGTCCCTGGTGGCGGGCATCCGGGACTGTTCCAAATTCTTCTCTAGGACTTCCTACGACAGGGTCAAGTCTGTGGCCAGGGTAGCAGCTGCTGGCATCGGTGCCAGCATGGTTACAAACCTCGGACCTCGAGCAGTGGGTACAAGAAAAGCTGTTGGATGTCCCCTGCAATGGCGAGAACTTGTTTGGGAAGCAGATGTCCGCAAGGCAGCTAAAATCGAGGCCGAGGTAGTGACCCGACAAAGGGCTGTCCAGGAAGACCTCGACCCTCCCCAAGAAAAAATTCTCAGGGGGGGGGAGGGGAGAGCCCCTTTTCCCGAGGAAAAAGGCTATTACCAGGCCGGGCCCTACCAGGCTTACTCGGTGCAGCAGCACCAGGCCTCACAGCCTAAAAGCCAGGACCATGGGCCCCGGAAGCCCAAGGCCCCCAAGCCTCAGACATCAGCTCCCACCCAACCGGGGGAAAGCTTTTGACTCCCTGGACAGGGCCCCCTCTCCCCCAGGAGTCCTGCCTCAGCCCACAGGGGGTCAGCTGGCCTCATTTGCCCACAATTGATCCAGCATCACCACGGACAGGTGGGTCCTACAGGTGCTGAGGGAGTGTTACTATCTCCATCTACAACAGAACCCTCCAGACTTCTTCCCAGGAGAACCATCACGGCCTCTCCTCCACCAGGCCATGCTCATCGCAGAACTCACAGGCTTACTCAGGGATAGGACATTTGAGCCTGTACCCCTACATCTTTGAGGAAAGGAGTTCTACTCAAAGTATTTCCTTGTCCCAAAAAGAACAGGGGGCCTCCAGCCCATCCTGGACCTGCACAACTTGAACAAGTTCCTGATGAGGGAGAAGTTCAAGATGCTGTCCCTTGGGACACTGCTGCCCTACCTCCACCAGGGAGATTGGCTCTGCTCCTTGGACCTCAAGGACGCATACATCCATATCCTGGTCCATCCCACCCACAGATAGTGCTGCCCCCCGAACCTCAGGTACTATCAGTACAGAGTACTACCATTCGGCCTCGCCTCCTCTCCAAGGGTCTTCATGAAGTGCCTGGCGATCGTGGCCGCTCATGTGTGCCTACAGGGGCCCACGTCTTCCCCTACCTGGACCACTGGCTCATCAGAGGCAGCATGGCCCTCGAGGCCAGCCAAGCCACAAGGCTGACAATCCACACCCTGCAGGAATTGGGATTCATCATCAACTACCCCAAGACCAGCCTCTCCCCAGTTCAAGACCTGGAGTTCATAGGAGCCCATCTGGACACTCTTCAGGTCAAGGCCTTCCACATGATAGAAAGGGCCCGCCACCTGATGCAGTTGGCAAAGGAGGTTCAAAACTGCAAGTCGGTGCTAGCCCGCCTGCTCCTATGCTTGTTAGGCCACATGGCCTCGACGGTTCACGTCATGCCTTTTGGCTCGCTTGCACATATGAACAGCCCAGTGGTGCCTCATATCCAAATGGACACAGGCCACAGGCGGGCTGAGAGACAGGTAAGGGTCACCCACCGATTGGTGGCCTTCCTCAACTGGTGACAGTCCCTGCAACATCTCAGGGTGGGGATGCCTTTCCAAACACCAGTACCACAAAAGGTCCTGACAACAAACGCCTCCCTGGCGGGCTAGGGTGCACATTGAGAGGGCCATTGTACTCAGGGCAACTGGTCCCCAGACGAATCTCGGTTACAAATCAACCTCCTTGAGCTCAGGGCCATCTTCCTGGCCCTACAGGCCTTCGGCTACCCCTTGAGCAACCTCCTGGTCCTCATACAGATGGACAATCAGGTTGCCATGTTCTATGTGAACAAGCAGGGAGGCATGGGCTCCTACTACCTCTGTCAGGAGGCGGTAGCCTTCCAGTCCTTCTCAGTGCGCAACAGTATGCTCCTGAGATCAGTGTACGTGCCAGCCAGGACAACCGTTTGGTGGACAAGCTCAGCAGGATCCTTCACTCACGAGTGGCGTCTGGATCCTAGTGTGGCACAGAGTCTCTTCCGCCTCTGGGGCAGACCTTGACTGAATCTGTTTGCTTCCCCGGACAGTGCACAGCTGCCCAGATTCTGCTCACTTCAGCCACATCTCAGGAGGGTGGCAGAGGATGCCTTCCTTGTCTCATGGTTGAGAGACCTGCTTTATGCATTCCTACCAACCCCTCTAATAGCCAGGTGCCTTTTCAAAATCCACAGCGACCATGCCGCAGTAATCCTGGTTGTTCCCAGGTGGCCCAGACAGCCCTGGTTCCCCCTACTATTCTCCCTGTCAGTGGCGCCGGGCCATCAGCCATATCTTCTTTCGCAGGAGTGGGGCTCCCTTCTCCACCCCGACCTGGCATCCTTGATGTTAACTGCATGGATGCTGAAAGGGTAGCACTTGCTCCCCTTCAGTCTCATGGACGAAGTGCAAGAGATCCTCCTGGCCTCTCAAAAACCCTCCACCAGAAGGGCATATGCCTTCACGTGGAGGAGATTCGCTCTGATGTGCAGAGTGGAATGAGAATACCTTCTCCTGCCCTCTGCAGCTCATACTGGAGTGGAGGAGTGGTCTAGTGGTTGGGGCAAGGTACTTCAGGCCGGAAGGTTGGGGGTTCAAATCCCACTAGAGGACAGCAACCTTGGGCTGGAAGGCCTGGGGTTTCTAGTCCCACAGGTGCTCCTTGTGGTCTTGAGCAAGCCACTTAACCCTCCATAGCCCATGTTCCCTGTAAAAAATAGTTATCTCCAAGTTATAATGCCCTGTTCAATGTAATTTCAGTTTGTTCAATGTAAACCGCACTGATGCAGAATAGCGCGGTATATAAGAGAATGTAAATAAAAATAAATAAAATACTGCGGTACCTGCTGCATCTCTCACACTCAGAGTTGAAATCTAATTCAGTCAGGGTGCATCTCGGCGCCATAGCAGCTAACCATCACCTTGTGAGTGGGAGATCCCACTCAAGACAGCCCCTGGTCTTTAGGTTCCTTAGAGGCCTTCTGCTATTGAAGCCCCTCCTCCGCCCTCCTTCACCAGAGTGGGATCTCAATGTGGTGCTCTCACAGCTACCAGACCACCATTTGAGCCCTTGGCGACTTGTTATCTGAGGTATTTCTCCTGGAAGATGACCTTCCTCATGGCTTTGACATCCGCCCAGAGAGTGAGCAAGCTATAGGCCCTGGTGGCGGATCCATCTTATACCAGGTTCTGTATGAACAGGGTTGTGCTTTGCACGCATCCCAAGTTCCTCACAAAGGTGGTGTCTGCTTTCCATCTCAATCAGGAGGTGGTCCTCCCCACCTTTGTTCCACGGCCTCATGCCGGTAAGGCAGAGTTTGTTCTGCATACATTGAATTTTAAGAGGGCCCTGTCCCTTCTATCTAGAGGACCCAGGTCCACCACAAGGTCCTCAACTCTTTGTTTCTTATGACTCCAGAAGGCTGGGGTTACCTGTGACCAAGCGAACCCTGTCCACTTAGGTGGCAGACTGTATTGCCCTCACTTATGAGTGAGCTGGCCTCTCCCTTGAGCACCAGATCACTGCTCATTGTGTGCGGGCTATGGCCACGTCGGTGTCCAACTTACACTCTGTGCCAGTGACAGAAATTTGTAAAGCCGTCAGATGGTCTTCATTGCATACGTTCGCAGCTCACTACTCCCAAGAGAGTGAGTTCTGCAGGGATAGTGCCTTTGGCCAGGCAGTAATCCGAAGCATTCTCGGTGTATAGGCAACTCCTGCCCTCCGACCCTTCTGTGTTCAGGCTACTGGAGTCATGGTGATGCTGGACGCTGGGGTTTTCAGAGTCTCTTGGTAGGGACTCACCCTCTGCAACTTACTGCCTCCCTATTGGTAGCAGTTGGTGCTGTCGTGGTTCGGTCCCCGGCAACTTGGAGCTAGGGAGTCCCATATGTGAGGACTGACTTCTGCTTGTTCCTGGAGAAAGCGTAGTTTCTCACCTGTAACAGTTATTTTCCAGAGACGACAGGAATCGGTCCTCACAACCCTCCCTCCTCCCCTAGGAGTTGCCTCCTTTTACCTTATTTACCTTATTTCACCTTTTGCCTAAGCTATGTCGACTGAGCAACATAGCACCCTTGGGCAGGAAGGGGACCACACATGCGTGGTCGTTTCTCCTAAAGGCTTTCTTTGAAAGCTGGAGAAATGCTCCACATGATGCTCCTACACGCCGACGTCACCCATATGTGAGGACTGATTCCTGCTGTCCCTGGAGAACACCTGTTACAGGTGAGTAACTACGCTTTATGTAGCATGCTAGAGAAGATTAGAGAGAGAGCCTCTAGGGTAGGGGTTCTCAACCTTGTCCTTGGGACACTCCTATTCAGGAAAGAGGAACTGGTGGCATTGATTACCAGGGTCTCTTCTGCCTTGAACTTGATGGATGCTTCCAGCACAGAGCAGGAGCCAGAAGTATACCCGCCCTTTCAAGGGTGCGGAAATCTACTGCTATCTTCCTATTCCCGAAAGTGATCAAGGATATAATCCGGTCGGAGTGGGACTCCCCTAACTCCCTACCTAAACAGTTAAGGTGTATAAGAAGATCTACACTTCTGGAGGAGGAGCATGGTGAGTGGTTTGACATTCCCAAAGTTGATGCACAGATGCACAAGTCATGTTGGTTACCAGATGGACTACATTTCCTTAAAGGATGTTCTGGATCACAAGGTGGATTCCTTGCTGAGGAGCCAGTTTGCCTTAACAGTGGCAATTTTAGAGCTGGGCGTATGTATCAGCCTGACATCTCGACCCTGCTCTAGTGGTTTCAATCTCTTCCATCTGATGATACTACCTGTCTTTTGGAGTCTGCTACGGCCTTCCTTTCTGATGCTATTCAACTGGCTTTAAATGTATGTATTTATTTATTTATTTATTTACATTCTCTTATATACCGCGCTATTCTGCATCAGTGCGGTTTACATTGAACAAACTGAAATTACATTGAACAGGGCATTATAACTTGGAGATAACTATTTTACAGGGAACATGGGCTATGGAGGGTTAAGTGGCTTGCCCAAGACCATAAGGAGCACCTGTGGGACTAGAAACCCCAGTCCTTCCGGCCCAAGGTTGCTGTCCTCTAGTGGGATTTGAAGCCCCGACCTTCCGGCCTGAAGTATCTTGCCCCAACCACTAGGCCACTCCTCCACTCCAAAGGGATTCCCACTTAAAGGGGAATCTTCTGTTTGGAAATGATTTGGAGAACTTGGTGAAGGACCTAGGCGAGACAAAATCTTACTGCCTCCCAGAAGACAGGTCCAAGGGGCCTGTGAAGTGGGCTAGTGCCTCTTTCTCATCAACCGTCGTCCAACCACCAAGGGTGCTTTGGCCGGATTCCCAGGAGTCTTGGGACTATCATCATTACCGATCTGAAAAGCCTTTCTTCTCCTCTACTTCAGGTCCTTGGGCTCATTCTCAGTCCTTTCATGGAGCCCCTCTGGGGCTACATAATGAAGGTTTGGGGTCCCATTCTCTGATGCCTCTGGTAGGCGGCAGGCTTCATCTTTTCTTTCAGGAATGGGCCTGGAGTATCAAGGATTGCTGGGTGCTAGATACCGTTTAGAAGGATGGTTGGGTATATAGGGAGAGGAATGGCCAGCAGAAAAAAGGAGGTGATAATGCCTCTGTGTAAGTTTCTCTGGTGCAACCTCATTTGGAATATTGTGTGCAATTCTAGAGACTGCATCCTCAAAAGGATATAAGCAGGTTGGGGTCAGTGCAGAGGGTGACTACTAAAATGGTGAGTGGTCTTAGTTAGGTAGCATATGAGGACAGGCTTAAAGATCTTGTTATGTATACTTTAGAAGAAAGGTAGGATGGGGTGATATGATAGAGGCATTTAAATACCTTTGTGGCATAAATGCCTCTTTCAATTGAAGGCAAGCTCTGTTACAAGGGGACATAGGATGAGCGTGAAAGGGGGTAGACTCAGGAGTAATATGCGGAAATATTTCTTTATGGAAAGAGTGGTAGATGTGTGGAATAGTCTCCCAATGGGAGGTGGTGGGCACGAGGACAGTATCTGAATTCAAAAAAGCATGGGACAAACACAGAGGATCTCTAAAGGTGAAAACATAGAAACATAGAAATATGACGACAGAAAAAGACCACATGGCCTATCTAGTCTGTCCTTCCATAACAACTACAACAGTCCACTTTTTGCCTTTAGAGATCCTCTGTGTTGGTCCCATGCTTTCTTGAATTCAGTTACTGTCCTCATCTCTACCACCTCCACTGGGAGACTATTCCACGGATCCACTACTCTTTCCGAAAAGAAATATTTCCGCATATCACTCCTGAATCTATCTCCCTTCACCCTCATCCCATGTCCCCTCGTAGCAGAACTTGCTTTCAATTGAAAGAGGCTCTCTCCCTGAACATTTATGCCACGGAGGTATTTAAACATCTCAATCATATCACCTCTATCCCGCCTTTCCTCTAAGGTGTACATATTAAGATCCTTAAGTCTGTCCTCATATGCTTTATAATGAAGCCCATTAATCATTTTGGTAGCAACCCTCTGCACCGACTCCATCCTGTTCACATCCTTTTGAAGGTGCGGTCTCCAGAATTGCACACCATACTCCAAATGAGGTCGCACCAAAGACTTATACAGAGGCATTATCACCTCCTTTTTTCTGCTAGCCATTCCTCTCCGTATGCACCCAAGCATCCTTCTAGCTTTTGCTGTCGCCTATTCCACCTGTTTAGCTACTTTAAGATCATCAGACACAACCACGCCTAGGTCCCGCTCTTCTTTAGTGGACAAAAGTACTTCACCTCCTATACTGTATTGCTCCCTTGGATTGCTGCAGCCCAAATGCATGACCTTACATTTTTTAACATTAAATCCCAGCTGCCAAATTCTAGACCATTCTTCAAGCTTAGCTAGATCCCTCCTCATGTTATCTACCCCTTCCTGGGTGTCTACTCTATTGCAGATTTTGGTATCATCCGCAAAGAGGCAAACCTTACCCGACAGCCCTTCTGCTATATCACTAACAAAGATGTTAAAAAGAATTGGACCAAGGACAGATCCCTGGGGCACACCACTGGTAACATCCTTCTCCTCAGAGTGAGCTCCATTTACTTGTACTCTTTGTAGTTGTTATGGAAGGGCAGACTAGATAAGCTGTGTGGTCTTTTTCTGTCGTCATGTTTCTATGTCCTGAAGTGCAAAGAGCCAATTTCCTGTGCCTTCATTTCCCCTTGTGGGTCTGCGATCAATGGTGCTGCGATGCGGGCCACTTTGGACATGTTGTTACAACTAAGGGCAGTAGTGCCCATCCCCCTGATTGAGCGAGGCAAGGGCAGATATTCTATCTATTTTGTGCCAAAGAAAGCCGGCTCCTTCCAGCCCAATCTGGACCTCAAGGGCTCAAAGAGCACTTGCACGCCCTATGCTTTTGGATGGAAACCTTGCTCTCTGTGATTTAAGCAGTGCACTGAGGGAAATTCTTGGATTCTCTGTATCTGCCTGAGGCGTATTTTCATATCTGATCTGGGCAGATCAGCAGAAGTATCTGTATTGCCATATTTTGGCTCTTACTGTTAGTTCGCCGCCCTCCCTTTCGGGCTCTCCACCGCCCCAGGGACGTTCACCAAAGGTCATGGTGTTGGTGGCTGTGGAGCCTAGGGATCTGTGTCCATTCCTGTCTGGGCAACTAGCTCATCTGGGCCCACTCCCTATCAGAAATATCTCGGTTGATGTCCCACATTGTGTCCTTTTTTGGAAAGCCTCGGCTGAGTGATCAATCAGAAAAAGAGCCTGCATCTGTCATCTCGGTCCTTGGAGATTCTGGGAGCACTTTTTGATAATTGAGTGGGCAAAGTTTTTCTGCAAGAAGAGAAAGTCTGAAGATTGTTGGATTGTTTGGTGCTGTTCTGTGCATTGCAGGCCTCAGAGTCTGGGATTATCTTCAGCTTCTCAGATTGATGGTGGCAACCATAGAGATGGTGCAGTAGCATGTGCTCACATGCAGTCACTCCAGCGCGCCGTGCTGACTTGGTGGTCCCAGAGTTCTCTGGAGTTTGAGCACAGGCTTCCGCTGCCATTGATGAAGACTAGCCTGCGGTGGTGGCAGCAGCCCTATCATCTGATGAAGAGCATACCACTGGACGATTTCTCCTGGACCTTGCGGACGACGGATGGGGAGCCCATTGTCAAGGCCATGTGGTCCAGAGCCGTTGGAACTGCTGGGAAGCAGTATAGCCCATCAACTGCCTTGAGGCGAGAGCTATCAGGTTGGCTGATCTGCGTTTCTGGTCCCTGGTCGAGGGCCAGGTGGTTTGATTCTTTTCAGACAGTGCCACGGCTGTGGTTTATGTCAATCAGCAAGGCAGCATAAGGAGTGCCAGAGTGGCTCTGGAGATGGATCTCCTGTTTTCCTGGGCAGAGAAGAACCTCCTAGCCTTGTCTACCCAGCACATTGCCGGGGTGGACAGTGTGGAAGCAGATTTCCTCAGCTGGCACTCTGAATCCTGTTGAGTGGGAGATGAGTCAAGAGGCATTTCAGTTGATTCTGTGCCACTGGGGTCACCCTAAAATGGATCTGATGGTGACTTACTCCATTGCCAAAGTTTGCCACTTCATCAGTTGCCACATAGATATGCGGTTTGAGGACGTCAATGCCCTGACCCGGCCATGGCGAAGTTGGCGACTGCTGTATGTGTTTACTCCATGGTCCCTGGTGGGGCATGTGCTTTGGCATATAGAGTGCTATCCAGGTAGGATTGTTCTGGTAGCGCCGGATTGGTCACGGAGAGTGTGGTTCGGAGACCTGATGTGACTCCTGCAGGCACCTCCTTTTCTGCTGCCTCTGTCTTGGAGGCTATTGCGGCAGATACCAGTCGTCCTGGAGGGCCCGACTCCCTTCTCGCTTACAGCATGGCTCTTGAAAGGAGACTACTAGCATGTAAGGCTTACTCTCCAGCAGTAATCTCTGCTGTACTTGGTGCCAGGAGAATGGTCTATCAAGTTAGCATACATATGGATATGGTGCTTCTTTGAGCGCTGGTATGACACTTGACTCCTGAGGCAGCCAATGTGTCCTCTCTGTTGGCCTTTCTGCACATGGCCTGGAGAAGGGCCTCTCACTTAGCTCCATGAAGGTTCAGGTGGCATTTCTGGCCTGTTTCCGTGGTCCGGTGGCAGGCAGGTCTTTGGCCTTGCACCCGGATATCTCATTTTTTCTCCAGGGGTTTGGTGTCTGCGCCCTCCCCTTTGGTCTGTGATTCCTTCCTGGAATCTGTATCTGGTGCTCAGGACCCTGATGGCAGTCCCCCTTGAGCTGGTGAAGTGTGCTATCTTAAAGGATTTGATGCTCAAGTGCTTTTCATACTTTAATCCTGTGTGGCACCATTTTAACAACTGAAAATTCACATGATCCCAGATGATGATGAAATCAAAAAAGCAGGTCTCCAGGCTCCTTCCCCTCCCTCCACTCATCTAAAGCAAAAAATGGCGGCAACAGTAGTAGCAGCAACAGCAGTCTGTACAGGGTCTCGTGTCAGTGTGCAGTGTGTGCTTGCAGACTCCCATACTCTGCATAGGCTTCCAGTCTAACAGGAAGCCTACCCAGGAGGGGGCAAGGGTCTATGAATGTTCACAAATTTACAGGACACATACTGACTGATGACTGCCACTACTTGGCATTGGTCACAGTGAAGGTCCAGAGAGAAGGGGAAATGGCCATGTTTCTGTGACCTCATCCACTGATGATGTAATCCCATTTGGGGTCCCATCCCCAAGTTTGGGAACCACTGCTCAAGACTATCTTCTGTCTTTTTCAATGGAGGCCTTTTTCATTCGACCTGTGCCTTCCTTCTTGCCTAAAGTGCTGTCTCCTTTTCACATGAACCAGGTGGTTTGTCTGCCCTTCTCTAAGGAGCAGTATTGGGGAAGAATCATTATCTTTGCCTTGTGGATGTTCAGAGGGTGCTTCTCCGGTACGTGAAGGTTACAAATTTCTTTTGTAAATCAGACCGTCTTTTTGTGCTGTTCGTTGGCCCGCTTAAGGGTGAAGCGGCGGCCAAGTCTACTTTGGGGCGTTGGATTAAGGAGGCCATTGTCTCGGCTTATCTGTTGTGGAATTGGCCGATTCCTTAGTTTGCGCACCCATTCTGTTCAAGGACAAATATGCTTGGTTGTCCCTGCAGACATTTGTTGGGCATCACGTTCCACTTTTGTCAAGCATTACCGCTTGGATGTCCGCACGCGGGTGGACACGGCCTTCGGCTCGAGTTTTGCAAGCTGCTGTGTTGTCTTCCAGCCCTGGAATAGTATAGCAGGACGGTATGGAAGGTGACGTTTTACTTACCAGTTAATGTCCTTTCCTTAAGGCCTGCTAGACCAGTCCAGGGCCTCCTTCTGAAACTGTATTGCTCTGTTCTTCTGCTGTGGTACCCTTGGGTCTGCCATGAGTTTTGTAGTTGGCTCAGCAGACTCATCTTCTACTGACAGCCTTATGTATCTACCTTCCTGTACTTCATTCTGTACTGTTGATAGCTCATTGTTGCCCACATTTGAGGTTGTATGAGACTTGCTCTGTATCTCCCATATGCTTTGGGTCGTATACTGAAGGGACCTTTGGTCGATGAGGCGAATAGGAGTGATGTCATTGAAATCTGGACTTTTTATTGGTTCTTTTGTCTCCACCAATCTGCTGGTAGGGGAACACAGCCCACTTGTCTAGACTGGTCTAGCAGGACTCAAGGAAAGGACATTAACTGGTAAGTAAAATGTCACCTTGTCCTTCTTCATTATTTGCTTCTTCTTTTTTTTTCTGTTCTATTTTCCTTTTCTGTAAATCAATAACATTTGTGAACTTAAAAATAAAAAAGGCATGCTTTCTGGAACTTAATTAGTGTGTTATAAAGACAAGAGGGGACCTATTTGTTTTTATTAAATAAACTTTAAAAAGCACTTTCACTAGATGCCGCCTTATAAAATGACAACTTTCTGCATTGAATAGGAGAAGCATGAGCAGAATCCACTTATGCTGAATGTCTTTCTCATGTAGGTAACTGGGGGGTCTTGTAATCTGTGCTTGCACAATTAGCATCTTAGTACAGTATCTTCCAGGGACTTGTGCATTGCGTTGACATCTATTCACTGTTACTAATGAATTTTATGAAACAATTCCACAAAAATATAAAGCATGGAGAATGTTTTTCTGTAAAATTTTTGGTGGAAACTTTTTTCCTACCCCGGATATCTGAGGAGAAGGTTACATCTTTAGTTTCAGTCAGAGCTAGAGAGAGAGGAGGGTGAGATGGCCAAGGGAAGAATGAAGAAATATGAAAGGAGAGATGAGAGCAAGAGTGCTGTGGGGGAAGAGATGTGAAGATGGGCAAAGATAGTGAGAGGGTACATGGAAAAAGATGGGGATGTGCTTTTGTCATGAAGAAATTTACTCTCATAATCCCCTTTCAAAAAATATTGATGAGAATAAGAGAGTGCATTTCTATCTTAGCAAGTAAGTTCTGAGTAATTTTCAAATCTTTGTTAATGCAGTAAATGAAATTTAGTAAGTTACTGATACATAGGGAAATGCTAGGATCTGAGGGCGGTGCTGCAGCCTCACTATGAAATTTAAAGTAGTTTGTTTTTCTGTGTTCTGGAGGATGATGTGGAATCAGTTCAGGGAAGTGGTTATGAGAAATGGTTCATGTATGTTTTTAAAATGAATTAATGGGATTAGTGAAAGGATGGATGTTTACAAGGGTGGGAAGGGAAACTGCAAATATGTCTGGAATAAGTGAGGTGGTGAAACTGAAAAGTGCATGAATGAAAAAGAAAAAGGAGAATAATTTGGCTTTTTTAAGGGCTACTTGCAAAATAACAGGCCCTGATTCATCAAGGTCTTTTTCCATAACCACAGAATAGGAGAAGAATTGGGCCCATTGTATTATATTAATGTTTTTGGATCCTTTGGAATGAAGTAGTCCTTCTTGGGGAATACAGGGCATAAGAAGAATAGAATGAATAGTAGATTCTTTTTTTCAGGTCTCAATGCAGTTTGTGGGACTAAGGGGTCTGTTTACTAAGCAGCGCTAGCAGCTTCCATGCGAAAACGGAGCTGCGGCTCTGATTTTGCATGGAAGCCGCTAACGCCGCTTATCAAATAGACCCTTAAGTGTTAGTAATTTTACAATTCATAGTTCTGTCAGGATTCAACTACAGAAATTGCAACCCCACTCCTAAGCCAGGGTATGTGGATTATGGTGTTGACATTCTTTCATATGGAATGTGACATGGCTCCGAACATGATGGGAATATTTTTATAACCTTCCGTCACATTTTTTTGGTTAGAATTTACTTTGCCTTCTTGGGCTCAGAGATTGTTGGACGTGCCTTGGCTCCGAGGGAAGGGCACTAAGGGAAAGAGGGGTCAGTTGGGGGAGACCTGTGGGGGAGAAATCCCGCAGCTAGTCCCACCATTCCGGCCAGGCCTCAGTGCTTGGTGTGCGGGACCCGCTGGAGGCTTTCTCGGAGACAGGAGTCTGCTCCAGGCTGTGCAGAAAACGCAGAAAGCTTTCCCGGTCCATAGAGTAGTTCGGCAGATGATCCAAGAGGAGTGGGATCTATCGGAGGTTGACCTTAGGGGAGTACGTGCAATGATGCGCCTCCAACAGTTGCTGGAGCAAGAACGCGAGCTCCTTCGTTCACCTAAGGTGGATGCGGCCATCTCCGCAGTTACTAAGAAGACTACGATTCTGGTAGATTGGAGTGCGGCGCTTAAGGACGCCAAGGATAGAAAATTGGATACCTTGTTGAAGCAGGCCTTTGATATCAATGCCCTTTTGCTATAGGCCTCCATCTGCGGGGCTTGGGTGGTTAGGGCCTGCCTCTGTTGATCACAGAGGCTCCAATATCTGGGAGAGCCGGAGCTGGACTTATCTGGGGAGGCAGCCATGTTGGATTCGGGGGTGACCTATCTGGTTGACACCCATTACGATCTCATCAGGAGCCTTTCCAAAAGCATGGCCTCAGTGGTAGCATAAGAACATAAGATATGCCATACTGGGTCAGACCAAGGTCCATCAAGTCCAGTATCCTCTTTCCAACCATGGGCAATCTAGGTCAGAAGTACCTAACAGTTTCTCCAAAAGAGACAGGTTCCACAATGCTTGTACTGGGGCAAGCAGTGGATATTCTGGGGCCACTTTAATAATGGTTTATGGACCTTTCCTCCAGGTACTTGTCCAAACCTTTTTTAAACCCGGCTACACTAACAGCTTTTACTACATCCTCCAGTAGCAAATTCCAGAGTTTGATTACACGCTGAGTGAAAAAATATTTTTTCTTATTAGCCTTAAATAGGTTACCCTGTAGCTTCATTGCATGCCCCCCTAGTCTTTCTATATTTTGATGGCATAAACAATCGATCTACGATTACCCGTTCCACTCCATTGATTTCTAGACTTCTCTCATATCTCCCCTCAGCCATCTTTTTTCAAGATTGAAGAGCCCTAACCTTTTTAGCCTCTCTTCATAAGGATATCCTTCCATCCCTTTTACTATTTTGGTGTTTTTTTGTACCTTTCTAATAATGCTATATCCTTTTTAAGATACGGCGATCAGAATTGCACACAATATTCAAGGTGCGGTCGCACTATGGAACGATAGAGAGGCATTATAATGTCCTGTTTTATTCTCCATTCCTTTCCTTATGATACCTAGTATTCTATTTGCTCTCTTGGCTGCCGCTGCACACTGGGCGGAGGGTTTTAACGTGTTATCCACGATGACGCCTAAATCTTTTTCCTGGGTGGTGGTTCCTAATGTGGAACCTTGCATTGTGTAACTATAGTTTGGGCTTTTCTTTCCTCGGTGCATAACTTTGCACTTGTCCACATTCAGTTTCATCTGCCATTTGGATTCCCAGTCTTCCAATTTATCAAGATTCTCTTGCAGTTTTCCCCAATCCTCATGGGTTTTAACAACTTTGAACAGTTTTGTGTCATCTGCAAATTTGATAACCTCACTCGTTATTCCCATTTATGAATATGTTAAAAGCAGCAGCAGTATGGTGTGCAATTCTGGAGACCGCACCTTCAAAAGGATGTGAACAGGATGGAGTCGGTGCAGAGGGTTGCTACTAAGATGATTAGTGGTCTTTATTATAAAGCATATGAGGACAGACTTAAGGATCTTAATATGTACACCTTAGAGGAAAGGCGGGATAGAGGTGATATGATTGAGATGTTTAAATACCTCCGTGGCATAAATGTTCAGGGAGAGAGCCTCTTTCAATTGAAAGCAAGTTCTGCGACGAGGGGACATGGGATGAGGGTGAAGGGAGATAGATTCAGGAGTGATATGCGGAAATATTTCTTTACGGAAAGAGTAGTGGATCCGTGGAATAGTCTCCCAGTGGAGGTGGTAGAGATGAGGACAGTAACTGAATTCAAAAAAGCATGGGACCAACACAGAGGATCTCTAAAGGTAAAAAGTGGACTGTTGTAGTTGTTATGGAAGGACAGACTAGATGGGCCTTGTGGTCTTTTTCTGTCATCATGTTTCTATGTTTCTATGACCCAGCACAGATCCCTGGGGAATACCACTATTCACTTTTTTCCATTGGGAAAATTGGTCATTTAGCTCTACCCTCTGCTTTCTATCTTTTAACCAGTTCCTGATCCACAATAGTACACTGCCACCTATCCCATGACTTTTTAATTTTGCCAAAAGTCTCTCATGAGGGACCTTGTCAAAGACTTTCTGAAAGTCCAGATACATTATATCAACCGACTCATCTTTGTCTTCCTGTTTATTCACACTTTCAAAAAAAACATAACAGATTAGTAAGACAAGACCTTCCTTGGCTAAAGCCATGTTGGCTGTCTCCTATTAAGCCATGACTATCTACATGTTCAGTAATTTTGTTCTTTATGATGGTTTCCACCATTTTTCATGGTACGTCAGGCTTACCGGTCTATAGTTTCCCATATCACCCCTGGAACCCTTTTTAAAAATTGGCATTACATTGGCGAACCTCCAATCTTCAGGTATTACAGATGATTTTATTGATAGTTCACAGATTACTAATAGAAGGTCTGCAATCTCATATTTCAGTTCTTTCAACACCCTTGGATCTATACCATCCGGTCCAGGTGATTTGCTACTCTTCAGTTTATCAAATAGTTGTAATACATCTTCCCGGTGTATCGATATTTCTTTCATTTCTTCCGCAGCATCTCCTTTAAATACCATTTCAGTCATGGGTAACATTCCTACATCTTCCTCAGTGAAGACCGAAGCAAAGAATTCATTCAGTCTCTTCGTTATGACCTTGTCCCCTCTTAGTGCCCTTTTTACCCCTTTATCATCTAATGGTCCAACTGACTCTCTCACAGGTTTTTTGCTATGAATGTACTTGAAAAAGTCTTTATTATGCGTTTTTGCTTCCACAGCAAGTTTCTTCTCAAATTCTCTCTTTGCCTGCCTTATCAATGCTGTTACCAGTGGCTTCAAAACTGGGCGGCGGATGGTTCCTCCAAGTCTCGCCTCATTAAGCTACTCTTTAAAGGGAAGTTTCTCTTTGGAGAGGATCTGGACAAATTAGCCAATGACGTGGGGGAATCCAAAAGGGTTTGGTTGCCCGAGGATAAGCAAAAGCAGGCCTGTAACCCTCCGGCATCTCAGTCAGCCGAGCAACTTCAAGCGTTTTCGTACCTCCCACTTTAGCATGGCCCAGAGGGGGTAGGTTCTCCTCCAGAGGGCTGGGGTTTCGAGGCTTCCAGGGTGCAGGCAGAGGTTTTGGAGCCGCTTCAACCTCAGCCTTTAAGAGAGGACAGTGAAGCAAGGGGGGCCCAGGTGGGGGCACTTCCCGTGGGAGGTCGGCTGTGGGAATTTTACCTTGGCTGTGCCCAGATCACGTCTGATCAATGGGTCCTGGAGGTCATCAGGGATTGCTGTGCCCTCGAGTAGATATGCCCGGTGAGCCCATTCTTCATTCAGTCCCCCTCCAAAGCGCAGAGCAAGGTGGCGGCGATAGAGGAGACTCTGTCTTGTCTCCTGTAGCTAATGGCCGTGGAGCCAGTTCCTTGAGACCAATATGGCTGCGATTGATGCTCCATTTATTTCGTGGTGCCAAAATAGGAAGGCTCCTTTCGCCCGATTCTCAACCTCAAGGGCTTCAACCGCTGTCTATGGGTGCCGCATTTTCACATGGAAACGCTGAGGTCTGTCATAGTGGCAGTGAGGAAGGGGGAGTTCTTGACGTCTCTAGATTTCAGAGGTGTGTCTGCACATCCCCATTCGACCAGAATATCATCAGTTTCTCTGCTTTGCGGTACCGATGGGCCATTTCCAGTTTCGAGCATTGCCCTTTGGGCTGGCAACCGCGCCTCGTACCTTTACCAAGGTGATGGTGGTGGTGGCCGCAGCACTCCTCAAGGAAGGAGTTCTCATTCACCCGTACCTCGACGATTGGCTGATTCGAGTGAAGTCCAGAGACGAAAGCCAAAGAGCTACAGCGTGAATGGTGAAGTTCCTTCAAAGTCTTAGTTGGGTGGTCAACCTAGCCAAGAGTCACTTAAGTCCGGCACAGGAGCTGGAGTATTTAGGGGTGTGCTTCAGCACCCACATGGGAAGAGTTTTTCTGCCGGAGTCACAAGCGCAAGGACTGCGAAGGTTGATACGAAGCTTCCTGGGAATGGCGCGGCCATCAGCATAGCATTATCTGCAGGTCTTGGGGACCATGGTGGCCACGCTTGAGCAAGTTCCTTGGGTGAGAGCACACATGCGGCCGTTGCAGAGGGAGTTTCTCTGTCACTGGTCCCACCAGAACCAATGTCTGTCCCAAGTACTCCCTTGCCCATGGAGCACCAAGAGAGCTCTCATGTGGTGGCTGCACCTGGGAAACTTGGATGGGGACGTGCCCCTTGAGTCCCCAGCGTGGACCCCATTGATTATGGAAGCCAGCCTGTCGGGCTGGGGAGCCCATTGCGAAGGGCACTTTGCCCAGGGACAGTGGGACATGCAGGAGGTTCTTTGGTCAATCAACAAGCTCAAAATGCGAGCGGTGGTCTGGGCGCTGAGTTGCTTTGAGGCGGACTTGCAGGGGAAGGCGGTTTGCATATTCTCAGGCATTGCGACCCCGGTGACTTACATCATCCGTCAAGGGGGCATGGGTAGCCCCCTGGGGGAGGAGGCCAAAAGCCTGTTCTCCTGGGCGAAGATCCATCTCCAGGCATTGTCAGCAGCGCATGTAGTGGCAGTCGACAGTGTGATGGCAGATTACCTCGGTCGGGTGCAACTCGAGCAGGTGCAACGATGGGGCAAACTGGTCATGGGCCTAATGGCAATGCTGGAGTCGGCCAAGGCAGGCCGTTTTTTCAGCAGAAGAAGAGAAAGGATGTCCGAGAGTCTGGATGCTGTAGTGCAGAAGTGGCCTGAAGAGGGTCTTCTCTATGTGTTTCCCCCTTGGGCTCTAATAGGCCGAGTGGTGCAATAGATAGAGGCTTACCGGGAGTTAGTAATCCTGGATGCACCGGATTGGCTGTGGCGCCTGTGGTATGCCAACCTGGTCTGACTACTAGTGGCCCGGCTGTGGCGGCTTCCAACTTGGAAGGATTTCTTAACTCAGGGACTGATTTGCATGCCTCAAGTGGATCGATTGTTGCTTATGGCATGGCTCTTGAAAGGGCGAGGTTGAAGAAGAAAGGTGGTTCGGGCGCAGTGATAACAACTTTGCTTCAAGCCTGGAGGAGGTCTACATGTCTGGCGTATATCCGCGTTTGGCACATCTTTGAGGCGTGGTGTGTTGAGTGGCAGAAGCGCCTTTCCACTGCCTCCGTCCTGGACATCTTTGCATTTTTGCAGTCTGGGTTTGATAAAGGCCTAGTGGCCAGTTCTTGTGTGTTCAGCTGGCAGCGATTTCCTGTTACCGCGGAAAGGTGAACGGGTTGCTAGTAATTATGCACCCAGATGTATCGATTTCTGAGGCCGGTGTCTCTCCTGTGGCCTCCTCGAAGAGTGATGGTGCCGCCTTGGGATCTCAATCTCGTGTTGACTGCTCTTGCGGAGGAACCTTTTGAGCCATTGAGTCAGGCCTCCCTGAAAGACCTCACTCTCAAAATGGTTTCCTTGTGGCTATCTGCTTGGTACGCAAGATTTCAGAGCTGCAGACTTTATCGTGCCAGGAGCCATTCCTTTCATTCTCCAAGGAGAAGGTGGTCCAGCGGCCGGTACATTCTTTTTTGCCCAAGGTGGTTTCAGTGTTCCATGTGAACCAGGTGGTTTCTTTACCAGCATTGGCAAAAGCGGAAGGGGGCTCTGCCACCCCAAAGTTGCACCACTGGATGTCGGGAGGGTTCTCCGGAAGTATTTGCGAAGGACGGCAACCTTTCAGAAGTCTGATCATCTATTTGTGTTTGGTGGGCCGCGCAGAGGTGAAACAGCAGCAAAGGCTTCCATTTCCAGGTGGATCAGGGAAGCTATCGTATCGGCATACGTCTTAAAGGGTAAGGTGGTGCTGGTGAGGTTGCAGGCACATTCCACGAGGGTTCAGGCAGCCTCGTGGGCAGAGTATAGTTTAGTCCCACCAGTGAAGATCTGTAGGGTGGCTACATGGTCGTCACTTCATACCTTCACCAAGCACTACCACCTGGCTATCCAGGCGCCGAGAGATGCTAACTTTGGATCGGCAGTGCTCAGGCCAGTTGTGTGGATCCCTCCCGTTAGTTTAACTAATCTGATACATCCCAGAGGTGCGGGACTGGACTGGAGGGATGATAAGGAAAGAAAAATTAGACTTCCTCTTCGTCTCTCCAGGCCAGTCCAGGCACCATAGGGTAGTCAATCCCTTCCAGCAGCTGAGGACTGAAAACAATACAGAGTCTTGCTGACACCCTATACAGCTCCCTCTGGTGCCAGAGTCTTTCAGTCCTCAGCAGCTGGATAAGACCGTTTTTACTTAGGCTCCCGGTGGAAAGTAAAAGAAAGACGGAGGGGTTCTAGTTGTAGAATCTAGTGGAGTAAAGGAGGTCCTGGGTTGCCCTAGCAGGGCTGTAAGACCAGGGATTTGCAAATTTATTTGGTCACACAATGATTGGGGCTGATTAAAAAAAAAAAAAAAAAAGGAGCAGCAGAGGTAGAGCCTACCTCGAGAAGAACGGAGCCTCCATTGCTGATCTGCCAAGGAGGGAAAGTGCTTGGGGGCCCTAGAGCACTCCCTTCTGCCTCCTGAGTGGCGTTTTCACTTCTCGCTGGCTGTGGGACAGTGAGCAACGTCACCAGCATCAAGCAAAGGTAGGCAGTTGCAGGGTCTCGGCGGTCGTGGTGCTTGTTTGCTGACTGGGCTGGTTTTGCGGCTGACAGACGGCATGGTAGGTTCCTGTTTCAGGCACATGCTGCCGATTGCGGCAGCATGCGCTCAATGTGGTAGTGGCTGTGGGTTATCGGGTCTCGGTCTCTGCCGGTCTTGTCTCAGTTGGGGAAGTGCCTTAGAGAGAGTATTGTCAGGCGAGACGCAGGTGAAATCGGCATCGGGGGAGCATGCTGGTAGGCCGCAGGGCACAGCGGAAAAGGCGGAAGTGGCGGCTATTTTAAAAGAGGCTGCAGTTTCTCCCGCGCTGCTGGAGAAGTCAGTAAAGAAGAAATCTAAGGCTAAGAAACCCTCTGTGGCGGCATTACCACCCCAGGCACAATTTTCAGGGCTGCAGGAAGGCTTGGAACCTTTATTTTCAGCCAACTTTATACTTTCGATGCATAAGGCGTATTGTATGAAGCAGGAGCAGACGCAGGGTTAAGAGTACTGCGTCTAGGTTGTCTGGTTCTCAAAAGCCTGATGTTAATCTCGTGGGTGACCCTGGCGAGGGTCCTTCGCAAAGGAGCCTGAAATTGGAGTCTGGCTTAGACAGCTGGGGGCAGCCTGCCTCCGGGCCCTGGATGGTGGAGGCTGGTGAGATTCTTTCAGAGTCGGGGCTGGATCCGTGGGCTGGGGAGTTAGAAGAAGGAGAGATTGTGCCGGGTGACAATCCAAATATGTTCAGGGTGTTTTGCAGGGAGGAGCTGGGGGCTCTCATTGCTCATTCTCTAGCGGCTCTGAATTTAGCCCTGCCGGTGGTTCAGGAGGAGCCTCTGGAAGATCCTTTGCTCCAGGGGTTTAAGGCGGAGCAGAAGTGTTTCCCGTTCCATAGGATTACCAAGCAGATGGTAGAATCACAATGGGAGTGTCCGGAGGCCACTTTGAGGGGTAGCCGGTCCGTCGGCCGTCTGTACCCGGTACCGCAGGAGGAAAAAGAGCTGCTGCGAATGCCCAAGGTAGATGCCTTGGTTTTGGCTGTGACTAAGAAGACTACAATTCTGGTGGAGGGCGACCCTTAAGGATCTCCAGGATCGGAAGTTGGAGTCTATTCTCAAGCAAGCCTTTGACTCCAGTGCACTTTCTCTACAGGCAGCGATTTGTGGGCCTTATTTTTCTAGGGCCTCCATTCGTTGGCTCCAAGGGGAAAGGTCTCCTGAGGGAGAGGAGGGTACTTCCTCGGAGGGAGCCAAGTTGGAATCGGCTGCAGCCTATTTAGCGGATGCCTTCTATGATCTGGTGCGAATCTTGGCAAAGTCAATGGCGTCTGTAATTGCCGCTAGGCGATTACTCTGGCTGAGGAATTGGGCAGCAGACACATCTTCTAAGACTCGCCTTTAGTAAGCTCCCCTGTAAGGGCAAGCTGCTCTTTGGGGAGGCCCTGGAAAAGATAGTTAAGGATTTGGGTGATTCCAAGGGGGGTCGGCTACTGGAGGATCGCCCAAAGGGACCGTAGATAGGAAATCTGCAAAGAGGTCAGGGGAGAGATTTACGCAGGTTTTGGCCAGCTCGGTATGCTCCTTATCAGGTGTTTTGTGACCAGAGGTCAGTCCTTTCGAGGGGCTCGGGGATTTGGCAGGGGTTATTTCACTCCCCAACAAAACCCGGCCAAAAAGCCACAATGAAGCCGAGAAGATCCAGGTAGAAGTACCAGTTGGAGGACATTTGCAGGAGTTTTATTCTGCTTGGGCCGCAATAACAACAGACCAGTGGGTCCTGGAGATCATACGCGATGGTTATGCACTGGAATTCTTACAGCCACTGGCGGAAGCTTTCGTAGTGTCTCCAAGGCTCAGGCAAAGCAGGAGGCAGTTTGCAGCACTCTATGGTGCTTGCTGCATCTTCAGGCAGTGGTACCGGTACCCAGAGACCAGTACAGCTTAGGTCGATACTCGATTTATTTCGTTGTTCCTAAAAAGGAGGAATCCTATTGGCCCATTCTCGATCTCAAGCATGTGAACCGCTGCTTGAGGGTGCTGCATTTCCGGATGAAAATGCTCGGATCAGTGATTCTGGCGGTAAAGCCCGGCGAGGTGCTTTCCTCCGTAGACCTCACGGAGGCTAATCTGCACATTCCTATCGGGCAGGATCATCAGAGGTTTCTGCATTTTGCCATCCCTATGGGGCACTTTCAGTTCTGGGCGTTGCCATTTGGCCTGGCTACGGTGCCGTGTACATTCACAAAAGTCATGGTGGTGGTCACGGTGGCGTTAAGACAGGAAGGCATTCGGGAGCATCCCTACCTGGACGACTGCTTTATTCGAGCAGGGTCCGTGGAGGAATCGGTCAAGGCGACCGGTCGAGTCGTGGAATTTCTGTAAGGGCTTGGTTGGCTGGTAAACCAGGTCAAGAGTCAATTGCAGCCGGTGCAACGGTTGGTGTATCTAGGGGCCTTGTTCGATACGGTCGCCGGGTCAGTGTTTCTGTTCAAAGACAGGGCGTGGAAGATTCAAGGTCAGGTCCGCAATTTTGTTACGGGTACATGCTCCAACAGCCTGGCGGTACATGCAGTTGGGTTCGATGGCGGTGGCCTTAGACCTCGTACCATGGGCCAGGGCTCATATGCGGCCGCTTCAGCAGGCGCTACTTTCCCGGTGGTCTATGCAGGACCATCTCTTGTCTCAGTGGCTGGTGTGTCCGGAGGACGTCCTCAACAGTCTGGAGTGGTGGCTAGACTCCAGTCATCTGCTGGCGGGCATGCCTCTGGAGCAGCCGGACTGGGTATTGGTCACCACAGATGCCAGTCTTTCGGGCTGGGGAGCACATTGTCCATCAAGGGTGGCTCAGGGCACCTGGTCTCCGGAGGTCGTTCAATCGTTTAGAGATGAGAGCCCATTACAGGACTTCCAAAGCCTGGTGGAGGGGAAAGTGGTTCACATTTTCTCCAACAATGCGGCGACAGTGTCTTATATCAATCGACAGGGGGGCACGGGCAGTGCGTCCTTGCTGGAGGAGAATCAGCGGTTGCTACTGTGGGCAGAGGCCCATCTAGTGGCATTCTCGGCGGCACATGTGGCTGGAAAGGACAACGTGCAGGCCGATTATCTCAGTTGAAATGTCTTAGATCCAGGCGAGTGGGAACTGAATACGACTGTTTTTCACGACATTACGATGCGGTGGGAGCAGCCAGTAATGGATCTGAGGGCCATTCTATCCAATGCCAAGGCTGGGCGGTTCTTCAGCAGGTGCAGGGAACACATGTCGGAAGGGCTCAATGCTCTGGTGCAACCTTGGCTGAGGGGGAGCTGCTTTGTTTTCCAACCTTGGCCAATGATCGGTTGGATCATTCGGAGGATAGGAGTTAATGACGGTCGGGTGATCCTTGTTGCGCCAGATTGGCCAAGGAGACCTTGGTACGCGGATCTGATGTGACTCATTGTAGATCGTCCATGGAGGCTTCCCAGTCAACTCGATTTGTTGTCCCAGGGACCAGTCTTAGTGCCGCAGGTGGATCGGTTCTCGCTTATGGGTTGGTTCTTGAAAGGGAACGGTTGCGACGTCGTGGATACTCAGCGGCGGTAGTGTCTACTATGTTGAGATCCAAGAAACTGTCTATGTCCTTGTCGTATATTCATATTTGGCGAATCTTTGAAAGTTGGTGTGCGGAAAGGGGCATGAAGCCATTCTCGCCAGGGTTGCCGGATATATTGTTGTTTCTGCAAGGAGGGCTGGAGAAGGGTCTCGCTCTCAGTACGCTCAAGGTGCAGTTGGCTGCCCTGGCTTATTATAGAGGCCGGGTGCATGGTGGCGGATTGGCAGAGTGATTCTTTAGAGCAGTGAAGAATGTCAGGCCGCCGGTTAGGCCGGTAATACCTCCCTGGGACTTGAACTTGGTTCTAGAGGCACTTACAGAGCCGCCGTTTGGGCTAGCGACAACGGTGTCTTTAAGGAATTTGTCCTGGAAGACTGCCTTCCTGGTGGCGTTGTGCTCCGTGAGAAGAATTTCGGATCTTCAGGCGCTCTCTTGTCGGGAGCCCTTTATTCAGTTCTCAACAGAGAAGGTAGTATTGAGGCCAGTCCCTTCTTTCCTTCCGAAGGTAGTTTCCAGCTTTCATTTAAATCAGGTAATTTCGCTTCCAACCTTTCCAAACCTTGGAAAAACGGGCGAGGATAGGTCATTGCGCAGGCTGGATGTCGGTAGGGTGCTCCGGAAGTACCTTAAAAGGACAGAGTCGTTTCGAAAGTCGGATCGGCTCTTTGTGGTGTTTGCAGGTCCTTGGAAGGGGAGGCTGCTTCCAAAGCTTCTATTGCTCGTTGGGTGAAACAGACTATTGGAGCAGCATGTACAGCGCATGGAAGGGCTCCTCCAGGAGGTCTCGGAGCTCATTCCACTCGGGCGCAAGCTACTTCATGGGCGGAGTTCGCACAGGTTCCTCTGGTGGAGATTTGTCGGGCGGCGACTTGGTCGTCTCTCCACACCTTTGCGAAACATTATCGCTTGGATGTTCAGGCTCGGGGAGACGCAAATGTAGGGGCCTCAGCCATTTTGGCAGGGCTTGTGCGGCCCTCCTGGTTTTAGGTTCTGCTCTGGTACAACCCTATGGTGCCTGGACTGGCCTGGAGAGACGAAGAGGAAGAATAAATTAGTCCTTACCTGCTAATTGTCTTTCTCTCCAGGTCAGTCCAGGTCCCTCCCCAGTACATTTGTGAGAAAGGAAAGGGGGGTTGTTTAGTCCTTTGTCAGCAAGATTGTCAGTGAGGATTGACAGTGGACTGTCTGGCTCATTAGGGTGGCTATGTGTCTTGGCGACCAGGCATCTGAGTTTCTGCGAGGTGGCTCTGCCTTCTGCTCTCCTTCCTTGGATGAGAGGGGGGAAGGGAGATGTCGTTCTCGATTTAAAAAAAAAAAAAAAAAAAAAAAGAGAGAGAGAATTGTTTAACTTTTTTTGAGGAAGTTAGTTCAAGAGCTATAGTTGAGACGTATAGTTCGGAATAAGTTGCTTTGTCAATAGAAGACTGAGTCTCTAGCACCAGAGGGAGCTGTATAGTGTGTCAGCAAGACTCTGTATTGTTTTCAGTCCTCAGCTGCTGGAAGGGATTGACTACCCTATGGTGTCTGAACTGGCCTGGAGAGAACTCAAGGAAAGACAATTAGCAGGTAAGGACTAATTTCTTCTTACCTGCTAATTGTTGTTCCTTGAGGAACTCCAGTCCAGTCCCAGATCCCTCCCTGACTGCGTTTTGTGGTAGTTGGTGGGCACCCCGATCCTGAAGGCTAGATCCCTTGGTGGAAAGAGTGGTCAAGGGGTGCGTGGGAGGGGGTGCAATCGACGTTGTGGAGGACTGACTGGAAGAGCTGTCGGTCTTTGCTCTCTGCTAGTTGGAGTTGCTCTGGCACTTAACAAGTAAAGCTTCTCATCCTGGAGGAGTGGGATGGGGTACCCTTCCCAGGAGAGAAGAGGTCGTTCTAGTATTTATTTATTTTATTATTTATTTATTTATTACAGTTGCTTATATATCGCACTATTCGATATCAGCGCGCTTTACAATATAACAGAACAACCAAGACAACAGTCAGTTTGGTTTTACATGGAACAGGAGTATCAACTTGGCTAACAGGGTTGAACTATATACATGAAATAATATTTACAAAGAGATATGTCAAATGCAGTATGATGTAGCTGTGTTTTTGCATATATAACTACATATTTGTTACTCCTGTGAGTCTGCTTTGTCAATAGGTTACTGGGGCTGGTAGGCGATGCCAGCTACATAAGTACACTGGTGCCATCAAAAGATGACATACTCAGTCTCCAAGCTGCTGGAAGAGGTGCACTACCCAGAGCTGCGGGATAGGACTGGAGTTCCTCAAGGAACAACAATTAACAGGTAATTTCTCTTTCCCTGCCGCCCAACCCCTGATCGGGCCTGCCATGGTTGGGATTGGGCTGCAGGGAACCTGCTGCCCCTGTTCACCTCCTTATCGGGTCCCTTCTTTGTCCTCCGCAATCTTCAGGGGAACTTATTCCATCTCCGAGGTGGAATAAGTTCCCCGTGCCTTCTTCATCCCCTGGACATACAGGGCCATGACCGGAATCAACCCTGTACGTCTGGGGTCAGGATCACGTCTCCAGCCTGCCCTCACTCTTCCTCCAGCCTGCCCCTTCCCACACCCATCCTGAATTCCCCACACAATTCCTCTATATGTGCGGGGAGCTCAGGATCGGGAATTGGCCCCTGGTGTTTAGTGGGGATGTACGTCCATATTGGATGATATGGAATGATCCCCAAAATGTTTATTTTCTACCATTAATAAATCTAGACCATCCACGTTTACAGCTGATGTGAATGAGGCTTTGTGCTCCTCTTTTATTATGATCAGAATCCCTCCACCTCTTTTGCTCTCACTTGGAGAATGAAATATGTTGAAGCTTGGTCATTTTAATTGATTAAGAAGGACCAAATTGGTGCTTGTCAGTCAGGATTCAGTAATAAACATTGTCTGGCTTATTGCTATCGACATTGTCTACTATAATAGGGGTTTTATTTCTTACTGAGCTTGAATTAATCGTACAATAATTCAAACTAGAACGTATTGAATTATCGTTTGTATTTGGGCAAAAATGCTGTCTGCATGGCGTAATATGGATAAAACTTTCACTGTTGTGAATAGTTCTGTCAAATAATTTAAATTGTGTTGAGTATGGTCTAATACGATTATATTTTGGGGTTGAGAAGTGAGTATACATGTATTACCAGAATAATAATAATTAATGCACAGTAGATAGTTGAGTTTAGTTTTATCTCCATTGTTTCTTGGTCCGAATATCTTGATGTGAGTCACTAAGTGAAGCAGGATTTGAATGCATTAATTTTACCATTGTTGGTCTCTGTGTATGGGGGTCAGAAGCTCTAAATCAGTATGCTGTTAACGCTTCATTCCAAGCTGAAGGCCACACCTGTGGCCCTTAGGCATGGGCCGCCTCCGACTGTTCACTTATAAATCCTATCCATCTCCAGATCAGGATGTCTGCTGCAGGCGGAGCTTACCACCTTGTGCTGCGAGTTCTCTTCTGTGCACAATTCTCCAAGTTAGATAGGCAGGGGAAGCGTCCTAGGTGTAGAATATGGATGTACGATTCCCCGACGTGCCCCCAAAGCTTATTCTATGATTTGATCAGGCAAGTGTCAGAGCTGCAGGCTTTATCCTGCAGGGAACCTTTTGTGGTCATCTCAAATGCCTCTGTCTCCTTGCAGACTGTGGCTGTCCTCTTTCCATCCTAACCATACTATGGTTATACTCTCCTTTTCAGAAGAGGATCTTCAGAAGGACCCTCCCACTCTGTCTAGTCAACATGATCAAGTACCTGGATATTACCAATTCTTTTTGCCAGTCGGATCATCATTTTGTCCTTGTTGGCAATCCAAGGAAAGGACTGGCAGTGGCCCTCTATTGCTCATTGGATTAAGGAGGCCATTGGGCTGGTGTACCTTCTGGCTGATAAGAGGGTGCCAGAGGGAGTCAAAGCTCACTCTATGAGATCACAAGCCACCTTCAAGGCAGAGTCCACCTTAGTGTCTCCAGAGGACATCTGCAGGATGGCAACTTGGTTGTCTCTGAGGACCTTTGTGAAGCACTACAGATTGCATTCGGGAGCTGGAACAGATGGAGCAGGGCAATCCTGTCCCTAGCATTTTCCTCCCACCTTGATTCCTGACTGCTTGGGCCTGGGCCATACCAAATGCTCTGTGAGTAGTGCAGCCGCCGCACAGGCAGCAAGTACAGAAGGGGCAGTAATGTCATTACTGGACTTCCTGGAAGCTTGACTAAAGCAAGTTCTTCATGCAGATGGGTGGGGGAGGGAACGCCAGGTTTGAGAGTCACACAGGCTCCATTTCTAGCTTGGTATGGGCCTGGCTTGGATATATCCCACTCGTTTGGACTTGTCTAGTAGGATTTAAGGAAAGAAAATTATCAGGTAAAATTTCTCTATGTACACTCTTGCTTTAAAAATTAAAAACAAAAAAACTATTATGAAGCTTAGTTTGGTTTGTAGTGCAAGCCTGTGTAGTAGTATTGCTAAATATACTGTATTACTGAGAACAAACTGAAGATTAAGTTCAAATATTTTTGCGCAACTCTTTGAGTGAGCCCTAGAGAATTAGGAGCTAATTGTCTGGGTAGCAAGTAAGGTTGCCAACTGACTCCAGATGCGCCCAACAGGCTTGATCCATTCCTGGGTTTACTCTATTGCATGCAGGGACATGTAGTTCTGATTTCTCCATTGCATTCCATAAGAAAAGCAAAACTACAAGTCCCTGCATGCAATGGGGTAAGCACAGGACTGGATCAAGCCTGTCGGGCACATCTGGAGCCAGTTGGCAACCATAGTTCTCTACGAGCGAAAACTCACCTAATTCACGATCTTGTCACCCAACATTCTCTTCACATCCTCTTTATCACTGAGTCCTGGCTCCACGAGGGTGATGACGCCTTGCTCCACCGTTGTCTCCCCCCGGGTTATTCGGCTCTACACACACCCCGCCTTCGTCGGTCGGGCGGTGGCGTTGCCTTCATTTATAAATCCTCTCTTCCTTTCTCCTTGGCTACTCCCCCCCCCTCACTACCCAGAATCTCTCCTTTGTTTCGGATCCTCCACATCCTTGCACTTTCTTCTTATCTATGCCTTCACTCCGTGCTGATCTTTGGGACTCCCTGCTTTTGTCCTTATCAGATGCTGCCCTTCTGTCCCCCCATCTAGCTCTGCTGGGCGACTTCAACGCTCACCTCAACTCTCCATCCAAGTCCTGAGACAAAGTCTTGGCTTCCCTCTTCCATGACCTCCTCCTCACTCAACACGTGACCTGTCCGACTCACATTTCCGGTTACATCTTGGACCTTGTCCAAACCAGTACTACTTCTTCCTTCCTACCCTCTGATATCCGTGCTCTTCCTCTCCCCTGGTCCGATCACCACTGTCTGCTGTTCTCTCTCTCTTCTCCTTTGCCAGTTCTCCCTCCTCCAAATGCACTCCCTCGCAGACCATTAGGTGTCACCTCACCCCTCACACCCTTGCCTGTTTTCCCCCAGCTGATTCCCTTCTTCCCCCTGATTTCGCCTCCCTTACAGTAGACCAGCAGGTAGATTCTTGGGCCTCCACTTTCTCCGCGGCGTTCAACACTCTTGCTCCACTCCGTCCTGTCAAGGCCTGTTCTTCCTCCCGCCACCCTTGGTACCATCCCGGCCTCTATCTACTCCGTACACACCTTCGCTGCGCCGAGCGTCTCTGGTGGAAGAAGCCTTCTCCTTCCTCTTTCAGCGTTTCGACAGGCTCAACTCCATTACCGCCTTGCGATCACTTCCGCTAAGAAAGACTACTATTCACACCTCATCTCTTCGTCCTCCAATTCCTCTAGGCGACTATTTCACGCCCTTAAGTCCCTTTCCTCTTCCTCCACCGCCCCTTCTCCCCCCTCCCGCTCCTTGGCCCCCAGCCCAACCTCGCTTGCCTCCTTTTTCTCTGATAAGGTCTCTTCCCTTCGTTCATCCTTTTCAGTCTGTCCTTCACCCCTTTCCCCCCCTCCATCCCCTTCCACTCCCTCTTTCCTTGACCCCCCACCCGCATCCCACACCTTTCCTCACACCTGGTGCACCTTTAGTCCCGTCACCTCTCCTGAGCTTATCAAGGCTATCTCCTCCTCCTCTCACCAAACCACTTGTCCTCTTGACCCATTCCCTTCTTTCTGGCTTCCTAACCCCTCGCTTCACTTTGTTCCTTTTATCCTCACCATCCTGAATGCTAGTCTCACTACTGGACACTTCCCCTCTAGATGGAAGCACACCATTGTTCGGCCCCTTCTTAAGAAAGCCTCCCTGGACACAGCTGTTCCAGTAACTGGCGTCCGTTTGCTAATCTCTCCTTTCTTTCTAAGGTCCTAGAGAAATTGGTCTTTTCCCAGTTTTCCACCCATCTTGACGCCACTTTTTCCCTTCACCCCTGCCAATCTGGATTTCGTGCAGGTTATAGCACCGAGACTATTCTCCTGGCACTTCTCTCTGAGTTACACCGTTCTCACAATCGTGGTGACCTCTCCCTTGTTGTTTCCCTGGACCTCTCTGCTGCTTTTGATGTTGTGGATCACCATACACTCTTATCACATCTGTCTGATCTGGGTATCTATGGGGTAGTCCTACAATGGTTTTGGTCTTTCCTCTCCTCTCATTCCTTCACCGTTCATATGAGCTCCGACATCTCCCCGTCCCTCCCATTACACTGTGGGGTTCCCCAGGTCTCTATCCTTGCCCCTCTCCTCTTCAACGTCTTCCTTGCTCCTCTCGCCCTTCTCATCCAGCAATCCGGTATTTCCTCTTATATCTATGCTGACGGCATCCTGCTGGTTTATCTTGTCTCCCCCTTAGCGCCTGACCTTGCCCCACTTAATAACTGCCTTAATCTCATCGCTTCTTGGTTTAGTCAAAACGTCTTGCATGTCAACCCATCTAAGTCCTCTGCCATCTGGATCTCCTTTCGACACCCTCCCCCTGATCTGTCCCCTACTATGTCCTCCCTTCCCATCCCTCTGGTGTCTTCCCTCCGCTACCTGGGCGTTACTTTAGATTCCTCTCTCTCCTTTGACCAGCACATCTCCTCTGTGGTGCACTCCTGTTTTTTTCATCTCTGCCGCATCAGATCGGTTCGTCCTTTCCTCTCACTCTCCGCTGTTACCACCCTCATCATGTCCCTTGTAATCACCCGGTTGGATTACTGCAATTCCATCTTTGCGGGTCTCCCCTGTCACCAGTTGCGTCGTCTCCAGCTCATTCAGAATACCGTGGCCCGCCTCATCACCTATTCCCCTGTTTCCGCCCACATCACCCCTTCTCTTTTCTCTCTTCACTGGCTGCCCATCAAGGTCCGGTTCATTTATAAAATCCTTGTTGTCACTCATAAGCTCCTTTTCACCAGCACCCCATACTACCTAGATTCATCTCCATCCCACCCCTCTCCCTCTCCGCTGTGCACACGGTAATAGTCTATTCTTTCCCTCTCACTCCCAGGCCCATCTTGAAAGTACCCGTCACTCTGCCTTCTTCTTCCTTGGCCCTGCCCTTTGGAACTCACTCCCTCACTCCCTCCGAACTGAACTATCCTTCCCACGCTTTAAAGCTCTCCTTAAAACGCACCTTTTCTGCCAGGCTTTTGACCTTCCTCCGCTCAATGACGGCCCTGGTCGCCCCTGCTCTGACCTCCCCCCGTTGTTACTTAGCGCCCCACATCTTTGGAACATTTTTCTCCTTTACTTACTTACTGCTCCCCTCTTTCTCTCTTCTTTCCTGTCCTTTATTGGCGTTCTTTTCTTTTCTGTGTCCTTGTAGCCATTTTATTTTTGTATTATTGTACACTGCCCTGACGGCTTGCCATGGGCAGTATATCAAAATTTGCAAATAAAGATAAAGATAAATTTGCAAATTTGCAAATAAAGATAGTAGCAAGGTATGTTTGATCTTTGCAGTTTTGTGGGTCATATTGTGTCTTAGTAAGTGGAACCAACTTTACAGCCATCATGCTGTGGTTTTCTTCAGGGTGAAGTGGTTATGCAATGGATTTCTGTTCTTTTATATAGTTGTTCTTAAACCGGATTGATGTGATTGAGGTGGGAAATTTTGAATTTTGGTGGGAAAGTTCATTAAAGAAAAGGCAGGAAATTTGAATTTGATTTGAGAGGGAAAGTTAATTGGAGAAAAGGCAAGAAAAGTGCAAGTAGGAATCCGGGAGAAAGGGAAGTTTGAATTTTTAGCAAGAAGATTGTCACAACAATCTCAAATTCTGGAAGATGGAAAATATCATTTGTCTTTAGCGCCAGACCTTGTAGCATTAAACTTTCTGTGAAAGAGGGGTTGCCATGCTTTTTTGATGACGTTTGAGACCTTTGTCCTCATTGAGGTTTCATGGGTGACTTGCTATTTCTACTACCTCTTTGATCCTCCTTGGCCACCGGTGTTCTTTTTCCAGGATTCTTGAGTCGTCAGATTTGATTGTATGGCCAGTTTCCATCATCTAGAGGGCTACAGCAGATTTCTCTGTGTTACTGAGTTTATAATATCTTTTATGCTCTTGTAGTCTTTCTTCTGTGGTGCAACTGGTTTTACCTATATATGATTGGTTGCAGCTGCATGGAATTTCATAGACACCAGTGGTTGGAATAGGTGGATGCGACCCTTCATTCGTGAGTGAGAATACCAGCTTTTTTGGTGTGCTATACATTATTCTGATGCAGATCTTTTTAAGCAGATTGCCTGTGCGGTCTGTTACTCCTTGGACAGATCTTTGTTCTGTCATGGGGTTGTAATCCAGTGGTTGCTATTCTTGTGCATTGGTTTGAGAGATGGCCATTTTGTTGTAGCCATTGGCTGAGAACGTGTCCCAGAGGTGCTTTTTTCTTTCTGGAGATTGTCTGGATTGCAGCCTCTTAGTGCCCTGTTTACTAGCGTGCCCAGGATGCCTCTTTTTGTTGACGAATGATGGTAGGACTCTGTATGTAGATAACGGTTGGTATAGATGAGTTTCCTGTATGCAGTGTGGCTCAGGCTTCTGTCTGTCCACTTTTTGATCATTACATCAAGAAAGGGGAGACATCTCATGATCTAGGTCTTTATAGTGAACTTGGTCGGGGTGGCTGCTATTCAGATGGTTCATAAAATTGTTGAGATTTTTCCATCTATGGGGCCAAATGATGGTGTCAGCTTCATAGTGGACTCAAAGTTTGGGTTTTAGTTTGGTATTGTCCAGTAGGGTGGATTCAAGAGACTCCATGAACTGGTGAGAGAGGGAAGTCCAATGCTTTGACTTCTCTTTGGCCATAATACTGTTCTCTGGACTGGAAGAATATTGCTTTTAGACAAAATGCTGTTAGGTTGGTCCATTCCATTGGAAGTCCACATGTTTCTAATTTGTGTTTCACCACTGTAATTAAGAAACAGTTTTATGCCAGCGTGCCTCTTTCCTAAATGAAGAGAGAATGATGAGGTTGTAGCTCACTTCAAAATGGCTATCTCCAACAACTACTTCTCTACAGCACAGTCTTAAAATGCTTGCCTTCAAAAATAGATTATCCAGTTCGTATTGGGAGATCATTTTCAGCTGGTTAGTGAGTAAAATTGAGGCAGGTCATTGTCTTGCACCATGCTCGCTGCCCTGGTGCTTTCAGAGTTTGAGATATGATATGCCAGTTCACATGAGTGAAATACCCACCACCTTGAATAGCATTACATGGCTTGTTTCAAAAAAGGTACTTATTTAAGTCTTCTTTTAGGCAACGCAATGCTGAACTGTACATTTTATTTTTTGGAAGATTTAAGTGACCATCATATTGCAGACTGTGTTGTGTGTGTATGTTGTGGCTTCCTCTGCTTGAATTGTAAAAGTTGAATTTGCCTAGGGGCATTTCTCTGGCCATTTCAAAGCTAAAGGTCTGAGGCAATTAAGCTATATTTTGTCACCAAGTCCTTTTGTGCATAGACATGCATGCTAGGGGATTGTGGAAGGAGGAACAATAGATTCTTTATGTTTGCTAGCAGTTGTCCTGTGTTTCTACTGATAATTTGAAATTTTGAATTTTGAATGCTTGTCATTAGGATTCCATGTTGGTTCATTTCTGGGAGGAAGAGTATATCTCCAGGAACAAGCAGGAATGTAGTCTTCACATATGGGTATCGTCGGTGCCAGCGGAGCCCACGTGGGAATGCTCCCCAGCGTCCAATAAGAACGCTTTTGGGAGCACCCCACGGCGCATGCGTGCTGCCTTCCCGCCTCTGTACCTCTCTCACTTCAGTTCTTCGTTTTCTGCGGAGCCGACAGGATGTGTACCCTGTCACAGCAGAAAATTTCCTTTTATTCTTAGTTTTTTTTGTGGTCGTGTCTGCCTTCATTCGACGCCTACCGGTACCGCCGTTGGTTCTTCTTTCTTTTAAAAAAACCCAAACAAACAAACCTTGTATTTTCTTCAGGGGTCTTTCCCCTGTTTCTGGTGCTAGGCGCCATTGTGGGCACTAGGCCCACTTTTCTTCAGGCATGGAGAAACCAGCTAGTGGTTTAAAAAAATGCTCAAAGTGTGGCGGTACCATTTCCGTCACCGACACCCATGATTGGTGTCTAAAATGTTTAGGTCTTGAACATTGTCCAACGGAGTGTCTCTCCTGCACGAGGATGACCAAAAGGGGCCTGCAGAATAGAGCTGCAAAACTCGGTTCCCTTTTTGCCATGGATACGATGTCATTTGCATCGATGTCCTCCAGGGTTTCATCTTCCTCCCATGGATCTCAGGTAACTAAACTTAAGTCTTCTAAGACTGGCTGGTCCTCGAAGGGTAAATCTCCTTCAAAGTATCAAGATGCCACTGGCGTTGCCCTCGAGGATAGTTCACCGGCAAAACAGCCCCGGCGGGAGTCTTCGGGCTCCAAAGCATTAACGGGGCTCCAGGATCTTCTAGAGGCTTCCACCTCTACAGAACTACTGGTGCCATGTTCTGGGGTCGTAGCCGCTTCCACCGTTACTGATACCCAGGCAGGAGCAATGGATAAAAGAATCCTCGCTATTGAATGCAGTCTAGTGTAGGAGTGGCCTAGTGGTTGGGGCAAGGTACTTCAGGCCGGAAGGTCGGGGGTTCAAATCCCACTAGAGGACAGCAACCTTGGGCCAGAAGGGCTGGGGTTTCTAGTCCCACAGGTGCACCTTGTGGTCTTGGGCAAGCCATTTAACCCTCCATAGCCCATGTTCCCTGTAAAATAGTTATCTCCAAGTTATAATGCCCTGTTCAATGTAATTTCAGTTTGTTCAATGTAAACCGCACTGATGCAGAATAGTGCGATATATAAGAGAATGTAAATAAATAAAATAAATAAATACTCTTAGCAGCTTCGGGACCGCTATAGACAGTTCAACTGGTATCGGTACCGACATCGGTACCGGTAGACATTCCGGTACCGACTTCAAGCGGTACCGATACCATGCGTTACGGGACTGCCTGGTACAGAGTGCCTTTGGTCTTCTGATTCCGATGACTCTGACGATTCTACCGGTACCAGAGCGAACCTACTAGAGGATTCAACTCCTTCTCCTCAACGCAGGATGTCGCCTCCAGAAGATATGTCCTTCCAGGATTTCATACGTGATTTAGCAAAGGGCCTTGCAATCACTGTGATTCCAGAAAAGGAACCTAGGGCAGAAGAATTAAGAATTCTACAATACCCTATGGCTCCCAAGGAGGCAGCTATGCTTCCCATTCACAAGATCTTACATGATCTGATGTTGAGAATGTGGGAAACTCCCTTTAACGATATCTTCACATTCCCGACGTCTTGACACTATGTACCGAGTGCCAAGTCGTCCTGGTTTTCAAAAAACTCAGTTACCACACCATTCAATGGTAGTGGAATTGGCCATGCGAAGAATCAAGAGTGCTAAAACACATTCTTCTAATCCTCCAGGCCGGGAATCCAGGACACTCGATGCCTTTGGGCGTCGATCCTTTCAATCCTCCATGCTATCAGCCAGGATCAGTTCCTATATTCTTTATTTGGGAATGTTCCTGGAAGAAGTCACAAAAGACTTAGAGCTCATTAGCCTTTGTGTCTCTGAGGAAAAAAGAGCAGACTACCTTATTCTGGTCAAGCACGCCCAGAATGTCTCTAAATTCATGAACCATGCTACCTTTGATTGCTTTGAATGTATTAGCAGAACCTCTGCTATATCCATAGGAGCACGTCGTATTGCTTGGCTTCAAGCATCAGACTTAGAATAGTGGGTGCAAGAAAAGCTGGAAAACATTCCTTGCACAGGAGAAAATCTCTTTTGCAAGGACTGGCAGGCAAGGCTAATCAGCTTGAATCTGAAAATATTACCTTGAACAGACTATCAAAGTCTACAGCCAACCCAGCAAAGAAGAAAACATTCAAAAAAACCTTTTTCAGTAAGAAAAAGAAGCCTTACCCATCTTACACCCATCAAAGCCACTGTCCGCTTCATGTTCCCCAGAAGGGGCAACAACAGAACAGACAGCAAAGAAAGCTGCAAGCTCAAAGAGCTCAACCGGCCCAACAGACCCAGCCCCCTCAGGGTCTTTGACTTCTACCTAGAGAACTTAGTCATTCTGCCCCTGAAAGGTCCAGAATCCTTAACCATTCCAGGAAGACTAGGCTATTTTGCCAAAAGATGGCAACAAATAACATCAGAAAACTGGACTCTGTCCATTGTACGACTGGGGTACAAGCTTCATTTTCTCAACTTGCCCCCACCTACAATAATAAAACAGTTCAATTCTCGGGCCCCTGCCACCAACCTCTTGTGGCATGATGTCACATCACTTCTCGCTCAAGTTGCAATCGAAGAAGTACCTATATCCCAACAGGATTTCTGGTTTTACTCCCCCTACTTTCTTATTCCAAAGAAGACAGGGGGACACACAGGCCTATAATAGACCTCAGAGAATTAAACAAATATTTGTTCAGAGAAAAGTTCAAAATGATCTCCCTCGGGACACTCCTTCCATACCTTCAAAGTCAGGATTGGCTATGTTCTCTAGATCTAAGAGATGCGTACACCCATATTCTCATCCACTCAGATCACAGGAAGTTCCTTTGATTCCTGGTCCAAGGAAGACACTTCCAGTACAGAGTTCTTCCTTTCGGACTGGCCTCTGCTCCAAGAGTCTTCACAAAATGCATGGCAGTGGTAGCAACATTTATGAGGACTCTGGGAATATTCATCTTCCCTTACTTGGACGATTGGCTCATTCGAGCATCGACAGTTCCAGAGGTCAGCTTCGCTCTTTCTCGAGCAATGAGTATTCTTCAATACTTGGGACTGGTCATAAACCTCCCAAAATCTCATCTCACCCCCTTCTCAATCTCTCGAATTTATAGGGGCTCGTCTAGACACACGGCAGTCAAAGGCTTTCCTGCCCCAGCCATGCTGTCTAAAGATAATACAACTAGCATCTCAAGCATCTATGAAGGTGTTCCTTACTGCTCGAGAGATGCTTCAACTTCTGGGACATATGGCATCCACTGTCCATGTGGTTCCCTATGCTCACCTCCACATGCGAGCAGCCCAGTGGACCCTATCCTCTCAATGGTCACAAGCCTCGGGTCAGCTAATGGACAAGATCAGAAACACCACACGTCTGATTTTGTCCCTGCAATGGTGGTAATATCTGGAAAACCTCTTGTAGACTCTCCTTTCCAGCAGCATCTATAGCAGGCCACCCTAACAATAGATGCGTCCAAGATGGGTTGGGGTCCCACTTGCACGATCTGTCCACTCAGGGTCTCTGGACCTCACAGGAGGTTTCCCTTCACATAAACCTCCTAGAGCTAAGAGCCATCTTCAATGCTATTCCAGGCCCATCTCGGCAACAAAACAGTTCTGGTCCAAACCGACAATCAGGTAGCTATGTTCTATGTGAACAAGCAAGGCGGAACAGGCTCTCTGTCACTATGCAACAAAGCTTTGCGACTATGGGCCTCGCCAGAGAGTTGCGAATTCCCCTGTTTGCAGTATACCTTCCGGGCATTCAAAACTTATGGACAGACAGACTCAGTCGAATACTGCTGCCACACGAGTGGTCTCTCCACTCAGTTGCTGTTCAGCTGTGGTAGAGTGCAGACCTCTCCCAGAGAGCTCCTGCTAGGGGGCGGGGCTTAGCAACTACCTGAGCCTGGATGTCGGGTCCTGGGCCACCTCCAGCAGGAGAGGCCCAGGCCCAGAGGCCTACCAAGCCTGGTGGGCCGCCTTCTCTGAACTCGGATGGAGGTACCGGAAGCCTGGAACAGCCGGCGCCCCGGGTGGGGGACTCCCCAGGTAGGACTGCACCTGGCCAGGATAGAGGGACCCACAGGTATGGAGGTTTGGGCCCGCTACCCCAGGGAGGAGGCTCCTGCCTCCTTCCCAGGCAGGGTATGAAGGTTGGGTGGCGGCAGGGAGAGGCCCTGGGGAGACCCTGGAGGATCGTGCAGTATAGCACTGGAGGAGGCGGGTTCCCCCCTCCGCCTCGGGTCCTGGAGGAGGCCTCTACCTCCTCCAGTGAGGATGAGGACGGAGGGTCGGGCCTGCCGTCCTTCCAGCAGCCAGCTAGGGCCCCAGACGAGATCGTGGCGGCGGTGCGGCGGCTCCAGGGTCTCCAGGAGGAGGCGGCCCAGCTGCAAGCCCGGCTCTCCCACCTGGAGAGCCTGCAGGCCACCATTCCCGGCGAGGAATGGGTGGCCTATACCACCTATAGGAAGGGGGTGAAGCGGGCCCTGAGAGACAGGTCTCTACAGATTATGTCTTTGAAAACCCAGGGTTGTGGGTCCCTCACGGAAATCTATCAACAGTATGATCGTTGGGCAGCCCTAGGTGCAGTTCAGGGGGGGCCCCCGGGGGTGGGACGGCCGGTGGATCCCGGAAGGTTTTGTTACCCACCCTTGCCTGTCCTGGGTACCGTGGAGAAAGGGTTGTCGTCATTGACAGTGGTGCATAATGTTCCAGACCCCAGATTTCCTTACCTGTCGGCTACTGTGGCAGCTGGATCGACGGATGAGGCATCGGTGGCTATGGTGGCATGTCCTGATGTTCCATCAGTGTGTTCTCTGCTGTCCGATGCCCCCGGGGCGCTTGGGGGAGGGGCACTGGCCCAGCGCAATTCACAGGATCCCAAAACCGAAGTTGCACCCGTGTATCAGGAAGAAGGGCTGGTGGATGGAAAACGAAGCCAGAAACCGGTTCCCGGGGCTACGTCTCTGTCAATTCCGGCACTCCCTGGGTCCGTGGCAGCTGAACGGCGTTTCCAAGATGGCCGCCGGAGTCCCCGCAGACGTCTTAGTGCAGCCGATGGAGTTCCCCTACAGGAAGTGCGGTTGGCAGGGCTTTCCCCGGCTCCTTTGGAACCCCAAGATGGCCGCCGCCGGGATGATCGCTTCATTTCCGGGTCTTCCCAGAAGTCTGCACGTCACCATGGGTCTGCTGCTCTTCTGATGCCGGCTCTTTGCAGTGATTCTGTGGAGGATTTATTGCTGTTTTCCCAGCGAGGTTTGGTGTCTGATGGTCCTCGGGGGGCTGGCTCTTCTGGTTTCTTACCGGGAGTTCAACGTCGGGGGTCTGCGGGCCCCATGGCCGCGGTATCGGTGGCTCCCTCTGTCCCGGCAGCAGTTAAAGTCCCGGTGCAGGGTTTTGGTAGGGGGATGGCTGGCAGGCAGGATTCCCCTGTTGTGGCTGCCCTTCCGGCCCCTAGAAAGCTACAGGGTAATTGCCCAGTGTGTTCTGAGGTGGCTGGCTGGGGCCGGAAGGGTGCTGGAAGGGGGAAGGGGCAGGGTGGGGGCTGCTCTTTCTTTTCTGCGGCCCCCGGAGGGGGTCAGGGAGGGGGCCAGGGAGGGAAGAGTGTTGGTCAGCTGTCTCTGCAATCTGGGACCGCGGAGCAGGCTGTGCAGCTGCCTGTCTTGTCTGTTGCTGTGGCCGAGGGAAGCCTGGCTCGCAGGGGGGCGTCCGCCCTTGCTGCTGGAGCCCTGGCTGCCGGCCACGAGGTTCCGGTCCCCTGTGCCACGTCTGGCACCGACAATAAGGTAGGACCTGGGGGGCAGGGGGGTGGAGGTTTGGGGGACTTTATTGTTGGGGGATCTGCCCTGCTGTCCCGGGTAGGTCCTGCCTTGTTGCCGGTGGCCGTACAGGGGGTAGCGGACGGTGGGTCGGTGGAGGGTCTGGCGGAGGGAAAGGGGGAGCGGACGACTGGTCTAGTAGTGGGGAAGGAGGTAGTGGTTGGTCCTGATAGGGGGAAGGGTCCGTTCTCAGTGGGGTTAGGGGATGGGGTGGTCCCCCTGGATCCCGGGAATGGAGGGGAGCGGGGTCCGTCCCCGGTAGTGGTGGTCGAGACCCAGGAGCCTTGCGCTGGGTCGGGAACACGGGACGGAGGTTTGGGGGGGCTTTCTGGTCCCCTGGGTGTTACTGAGAACCAGGTCCGTGACGCCCTTCAATTGGCTTTAGAGACTCCGACAGGCCCTCCCGGGGCCTTTGCTGCCTTTCGGCAGCAGCCAGATATGACAGCAAGGGGTGCTCCGGAGGTTCTCGGTGGCACCCAGGGATCCGGAAGGGATAGTATCCCTGATTCTGTTTTTGCGGAGCTGACCCTGCCCAGTCCCCAGGTCGCCCCCTGTGAGGCGGTTGCGGATCCTGCAGACCAGCAGCAGGGTCCCCCGCAGGTGGATGCAGGAGAAGAACGAGGAGAGCAGGGGATGGGGGCTGGGGGGTCAGTTCCCCCCCCCGTACCTTTGCGGAGGCTCTGAGGGGGTCTGGCACCACTCCGGGGACGTCCGAAGGGGATGGGGGGAGGGGGGGTTCCCACGGGAATGGTCCTGCAGGAGGGGGAGGAGGTGGGGGAGGGTTCCGAGGGGTAGGGGGTGAGGTCCGACGGCGCAACGTGGCGCAGATCTGGTGGGCTGGGGAGGGGCCCCCTCCAGCCAGGGAACAGGTCTTGAGGATGGTCCTTGGGCTGGGGTTTCTCCCGGGAGATCTCTATGCCTTTATCCACATGAACAACACCATTGAATATGATGTTAATTTCATGCTGAGACGGGGGCTGGAGATTTTCTGGGACCGATACCAGCAGCAGAGGGGGCAGGGAGGGTGGGCTGACTTTCGTGTTGTGCCTATCTCTCGCCAGGGGACGGTACCTGTGACCATCCTATCCCGGAATGAGTCGCTCCCAGGGCAGGACATCCAGTTTTGGTTGTCGCGCCATGCGGTGCTCCTCGCACCCCTGGTTAAGGGCGCTGGGCCCCTAGGGGTGTGGGACGGGTCGTGGAAAGGTAAGATCCGTTTGCGTGAGGTGGGAAACGTGGTGCAGCACGTGCCCTCGGCCGGTTTCCTCGGTCGGGATCGCATCTTGTGCTATTACCCCGGGCAACCCCGCGAGTGTCACCGCTGTGGCTCATTTCGTCATCTGAGCATGAACTGTCCTGAGCAGGTCTGCACCCGTTGTGGTGGACGGGGTCATGCCTCGGCCGGGTGTTTGCTTATCCGGTGTAACCTTTGCGGGGAGTTGGGCCACCCCTTTGCCCGCTGCCCCTCCGCATCACACAATGGACCGGGGGGGATGCCGTCGCCCCACCTCGGGCTCCTGTGCGGGAGGAGGTTGTGGAGGACCCTCTCCCTCAGGAGGAGTCCGGGGCCCTAGGGTGGAGGAGTCCATCGAACCGAGGGAGCCACCAGGGGGAGGGGATTTGGGTAGGAGGGAGGAGAGGGTTGATGTGGTGGAGGTTGATGTGTCACGACAGGATAGTGGGTTGTGGGTGGTGCCACCTCAGGAATGGACCACGGTCCCTTCTAAGGGTGGCAAGTCCAAAAGGAAGAAACGGGAGACATCCCCATTGCTGGATGCAGAGCCCGTGTTGGACATCAACCGTTTCATCTTTTTGGCTGCTGATGCGGCTGAGGCAGATGAGGGCATGCCTGTGGAGGCAGGGCTTCCTGTGCGGCGCTCGGAGCGGTTAGCGGCGGGGGCGACCCCTCTTCCTCAGCGGCGACCTTCGAAAGTGTCGAAGGTGCGCCGCGGTCAGGGTCCTCCGATCAAGGTGGATTCTGGCGCCCGATGGGTGAGGGAGGCCGAGTCTTTGCCCCCGCAGTTGGGTACTGGGCTTTCGCAGGAGCCCCCTGCTGACCCGGCCGTCCCGGCCTCCCCCGCGGGGGTGGGCACTGGTCCGTTGTCTCAGTCTTTGTCCAGGGAGGGGGGGGAGGCACTGGTGGTGGACCCCACGGAGGAGATCATTCCTCCGACCCCTGACCTGTCCGTGCCCCCTCGCCCCGTGGGAGCTGGGTTTGCCCCTGCGACAGCTTTGCCTGGTGGTCTCGGGGACACCAGCACCTCGTGGGGTGACAGGGTCGAGCAGGAGGAGGAGGAAATCCTCGAGGTGGTCGACGTGGACCGTGAGGAGTTGCTCCAGCTCGCGGGCTTGTCCTGCAAGCGGGATTCCGGGGATCCCGGGTATGGTGAGAAGAGGAGGAAAGGGTCACTGCACACGAACTAGGCATGGCGTGCACTCCTGCGTTCTCGTGCGCCACTGTCAACGTGGCCAGCATTTTTACGGACCAGGCGCGGGCTACGGCCTATGATTTTCTTTCCACGAGTGGGCTGGATGTCATCTTCTTGCAGGAGACCAGGCTCACCTCGCTCGCTAGCCTTCATCGGGCGAAGCGGGAGTGGAGGTGGGGTCCTTCGTACTGGTCACTTGCGGCCCAGCCGTACGCAGGAGTGGCGGTTTTGTTCACGTCTAACCGATTTCAGGTGCAGTACGTGTGGGAACTGGAGCAGGGCCGGTGTTTGCTCTTAGACGGCTACTGCGGGCCCCATCGGTTTCGTTTCGTGGTGGTCTACGGCCCCCAGTTTAAGTTGGCACGGAAGACCCTTTTTCGGGTCATCCGCCCCTACTTACACACCTCCCGTTTGGTGGTCCTCGCCGGGGATTTCAACACCACCACCTTTTTGCAGGACCGAGGGGGGGATCGTTGCCCACCCAGTTACGAGGGCCTCTTTTTGGCCGAGATGACCCGGACGGCTGACCTAGTGGATGTTTTCCACCGGGCCTTTCCTAGGTCGCCGGGGTTCACCTACTACCATGGGACCTGCAGGAGTCGTATCGATCGGATATATGTGAGTGCCCGGGTGGAGTGTTCCCCTCCGCAGTTGCAGGCGGTTGACTTTTCGGACCACCGCGTCCTCTCCGTGTCCTTCCTGGCTAACCACGAGGAGCTCAGCAGGGGTCCTGGCCTGTGGCGACTGAATGTGCAGTTGTTGGCAACATCAGAGGTGGTCCAGGAGTTCTTGGCCTTTCTTGCAGACCAGGAGACCCTGTTGGGTGTTTTTCCTTCCCGTGGCGCCTGGTGGGACGAGGTGAAGACGCGTGCCCGCCAACTCTTCCATTCCCGGGGTACCTCCATGGCTCGATCCCGCTACCTCACTTACACTGTCCTCCGGAGGTCGCTGGATCGTTTGGTATCCCGAGGGGCAGCGCGGGAGGAGGTGGAAGAGGTGCGTGTCCAGCTCCGTGGCCTGCTTTACGATCGCCATGCCTCCATATGCTTCGAGGGGGCGGCCGGTGGGGTCGCTGCTCCAGACCCCTTCCTAACTTGCAGGGAGAGGGTTTGGCGTCGGGAGGTCATGGCCCTGCGGGGCGAGGACGGTACCATTCATACCTCCCAGGAGGACCTTTTGCGGATGGTGGGGGAATACTTCTCGGACCTGTTTGGGGATCGCCCCGTGGACCTCACCCATATCCGAGAGTACCTGGGCCTTCCCCCGGTGTATTCGGCTGTGGTCCAGGCACAGGTTGATGCACTCGCTGCTCCGATTCAGCAGGTGGAGGTGGAGAGGGCGATTCGTGCCATGCCGTTGGGGAAGGTGCCTGGGCGCGATGGGCTCCCTGTGGAGTTCTATCGCACTTTCATCGCCCAGCTGGCCCCCTTCCTGACCTCCCTGTTTCAGGAGATCATGGACACGGGGTTTCTCCCGCGGTCATTTCGCGAGTCTGTCCTGCTGCTGCTGTCCAAGGGGAAGGACGATAGCTCCTTGGACTTTTGGCGGCCGCTCTCTCTTCTGAACGCGGACTGGAAGATTCTGGCCAAGTGTTTGGCCAACCGACTGGTGGAGGTGTCGGGCGTTTTGCTGTCCCCTTCCCAGTATTGTTCCGTTCGGGGGAGAGGGGTTCTGGACGCTGTCGCCACAGTCCGGGAGGTGGTGGAGAGAGGCCGGGCGCTCCAACGGGACCACTGGTTGGTCTCCTTGGACCAGTCCAAGACCTTCGATCGAGTCAGTCACCGGTACCTGTGGGTGGTGCTCTAGCACTTCGGCCTCCCCGCAGGTTTCCTCTTCGTCGTGCAGGCGCTGTACCGAGGGGGGGTGAGCTTCCCGTTTATTAACGGGTGGCTCGGACGGCCGTTTGGTGTCACCTCGGGGGTGCGGCAGTGGTGCCCTTTGAGCCCCCTGCTGTATGTCTTCTCCCTCGACCCCTTCCTCCGGAGATTGTCCTCAGGTGGGTTGCGGGGCCTGGAGGCGCCTGGTGCGCCCCTGGTGACCGTCGTCGCCTACGCTGACGACATCTCAGTTTACGTGGATGGCACTGAAGGGGTAGAGGCCCTGCGGGAGGCCGTGGAGGAGTACTCGGAGGTAGCCCACTCTGTTGTCAACCACAGCAAGAGCCAGACGCTGTGTTTGGGCCCCTCGGAGGCCTCCCGCCTTCCTGCGCCCCCTTTCCTCCTCCCGTGGCGGAGGTCCGCGTTTTGGGCCTCGTCTTCGGGTCGGAGGACTGTGCGGAGTCCAATTGGGACCGTTGTCTTGAGACTGCACGGTGTCGGGTGCTGCGGTGGAGGGGGTGGAGGTGTACGTACGAGGAGAAGATCAAACTCCTCGGGACGTTTCTGCTTCCTCTCTTTCTGCACGTGGCCACGGTCTTCGTCCTTCCGTCGTCCCGTCAGGCGTCTGTCAGTGCCGTCTTTTTCTGTTTTCTGTGGGGTAACCGCCTGAACCCTGTCCAGCGCAACATCGTTTGCCTGGATCGGGCAGAGGGCGGTTTGGGTATGTTGCACCCCTTGTTTTCCTGTCAGTCCTGTCTATGGCGTTTCACTTAGGTAGGATGAGGGAAGGGGGTGGGGTTTGGTGGGTGGCCTCCTATCGGGAATGGTTCTCCCGCTTCTGGGAGCAGTGGGAGGGGGCGTCCTCGGTCCCACGTGTGCGCCGGAGCGGGGAACAGGCCCCATCGTGCGTATTTGCGATGGTGGGGCTCATTCGGCGGTGGGGGGTGACCGACCCGCTCGCCGAGTCCTTGGGGCGGAAAGGATTGTACCGGATGGTACTCGCCTGTCACTTTCAACCACGGTGGGCCCTGCGGGACTGTCCAGCGGATGTGATGCAGCGGGGCCTTCGGCTGTTGAACTCCCCTCGGCTGCCGAAGAAGGTTCGGGATGTGGCCTGGTTGTCTTTCCACGGGCGTTTGTACGTGAGGGACAACCTCAAGTACAGGTCACAGGCCGAGCGGGTCTGTCCGAGGGCCGGGTGTGAAGGGCAGACGGAGACCATGGACCATTTCCTCCGGCAGTGCCCCTTTAACGTGGAGGCCTGCCGGTTGGTGTCCGCTGCTCTTCACCTGCGCGACCTTTCCCTCCTCACGTATGCGGAGTGGGTGTACGGGGCCTGATCCTTTCCTCTAAGGCAGGACTCCGGCACCCTCTACCTCGTCACGGCCGTAGTGCGTCACCACCTGTGGCAGGCGCGCTGTCATGTCTCGACCCGGGGGTTGGTCCTGCCCCTCGACGAGGTGGTGCGGGACATTCTGGAGGAAGTGTCCAGCATGGCGCAACGCGAGAGGCGGGTGGTGGAGGCCCATCGTTGGGAGCGTCTGTGGCGTCACCTCACCCTCCGCCCCCCGTGAGAGGGAGGGGTTCCCTGGGGTTCTCGTCCCTGTAGGGCTTTGGGGTTGTTTTGTTTCCCTGGGGAGGGGGGTGTGACAGGAGGGGGAGGGTTCCCTTCCCTGGGGTTTGTTGCTGGGTAGGATTTTGGGGTTGTTTTTCTCCCGGGAGGGGGGGGGGGGTGAGCTGGTGCTGCTGCAGGGGTTAGACCACTTGTCCGCTCTCCCTTTCTCCTTAGGGGTGGCTGTCCCAATTGTTTTTGTGTTTATGTCTGTTCTTTGCTTGTCCTGGGCATCTCGCTCCGCTGTCTGGATTGCAGGGCAGCACGGGGTTATGTTTATCTTTTGTTTATCTTTTGTTTCATTTTTGCTTTGTATAATTGGTTATGTTTTGTTTTGGTGGGATTCTGTTGGGGACGGGCTCAAGGTGCCCTTATGTTTTTGTTTGGGGGGTTGGTGGCGGGGAGGTTTTGCTTTTGATGTGTTCGTTTTTGTGGGGTGGATGGGGCGGGGGCGGGGATCGGGGTGGAGGGAGGGGGGAGCCGCTGCTCCCTCTGCAGGGGAAGGGATGGGGACAGGGGACTCTGTCTTTGGGTGGTTGGGCGGGGGGGGGGAGTCGGGCAGTCCCCCAAAAACCAGCGTGACAGGATTACGAAACAATTGGACTGGTGGGGGTTGTTGTGCGGGGGAGGGGTTTAGGGGATTGAAAAGATAGGACCAAGTTTGGGACTACTTGGGGGTGTTGTCATCATAGAGGGGGGGTTGGATCAGTATGGACATTGGGACGGCTCCTCCTTCACTCTGAGGAGGCGGGGGGTTGGAGGGGGGATGGGGCGCAGGGACATTGTTTGGACTTTGCGG